>CM039685.1:41746305-44246305 GCA_022530915.1 Paspalum notatum
CATAGGTGCGCTTGAATGGTGTTGCTACTCTTATTGGTATTGTGGGTATGTTGGTTGCTGGTGCTGTGCTCATCGTGCTTTGGATAAGGTATGTTTGAGAGTTCGTGGCTACAACCATATGGTATACTTTACACAGTTATGTAGTTCCAATATTTGTTTCTTACAAGAACATTCTTATCTAAATTGCAGATATTTCACTGGACATACCAAGAATCTGGATGGTACTACTCAATTTTTGGCTGGAACGACAGGTGTAAAACAAGGATTTATGGGGGCAATTAGAATTTTGACAGTTGCTGTATGTATTGCTAGCTGGTTTTTGAGGTTTAATGCTATGAAAAGTGTCAGCTTTTACAAGTTCACCTGATTATGCCTTATGTTTTGATAGGTGACTATTGTGGTTGTTGCTGTGCCTGAAGGACTTCCTTTAGCAGTAACATTGACGTATGGATTTATTAAAGTTACTAAGAATTTTTAGGTATATTACAGTAGTGTTTCTTTATTTGGTTTCAGGCTTGCGTATTCAATGAGGAAGATGATGCGAGACAAGGCTCTGGTAAAACCTTCAGACAGATCTGCAAAGCAAAACCTATATATCAGGCAGTGCATGTCTTTTTGTATCATTATGTCATGATTTTTATTCAGGTGAGACGACTCTCGTCTTGTGAAACAATGGGATCTGCAACCACTATTTGCAGTGACAAGACTGGAACTCTTACCATGAATAAGGTTTGTGTGCATTCACCCCAAAAATGCTGTATATTATAAATTATCACCATGCTACTTCATGTTTATTTTCAGTTGAGTCTTAGAAAAATATGAACTGTTACCAGTTCCATGTGCATGTGTTCTTATAGTAGCATTGAACTATGGAACACATGATGTCATAGAGTCAGTGAGACCTTAAATTCATATAGTTATTTTGCTACCTTGTTTGTATTAATCTTCTAGATGACGGTTGTTGAAGCATATATGGGTGGAAAAAAATTGGATCCTTGTGATAATGCCGGCACGATGTGCACCAGTGTGACATCTTTACTTATTGAAGGAATTGCACATAACACAACAGGGACTGTCTTTCTGCCAGAGGTAAAAATTCATTGAATTTCCTTTGTACTCTTTGCATAATCTAATTGTAAGTTCTATTGATGCGAATCACATGACATGGATCCTATGTTGTTGTTTCCATATCATGACAAATGGTTAAATCCATGTTAATATGGTTTTCATATCTTTAGGATGGAGGGGCTGCTGAAGCTGAAGTTACTGGCTCACCAACTGAAAAAGCAATTCTTTCATGGGGCCTTATGGTAGTACTGTGTATACACTTGTTTATTTAGTATTATTTCTTTTGAATTATTCTATTAACATGTCAATTGGCATGTATAGATTGGGATGGACTTCAAGAATGTCAGATCAAAATCTTCAGTTATTCGTGTTCTCCCATTCAATTCAGAGAAGAAGTGTGGCGGTGTTGCAGTGCAGGTGGTAATTTTATTCTGATGTACTAAAAAGTTCTGAAGGAAATAATCTGTTGTTGAGCAAGAAATAGTCATGTCTACTCGATTGTTTAATAAGGCCATAGAACTAAATATTTGGCTTTGTGTACATTTGAACTTTGCCATTGATATGGTATCCACATTTAGTACCTCTGTACCTGTTTGCACAGTGCCTGTCTAGATTTCCAGATATTTTTATGATGATTAAATTTCGAAAAGCTTGCAACAATTGTGACATGTTGCAAATAAATACAACTCCTAGGTCTCATTTAAAAAACTTACAACTATTTTGAGATATGTATAAGAAACCACAACTTTGTAACCCCATGACATTATGACTCCACGTGTCAGACTGTCAGCCTCATGGCATGCAACATGTGCCATGAGGCTGACATGTGGGTCCACATTGTCATGTGGTCACAAGGTTGTAGGTTTTTGAGTAGATGTCAAAATAGTTGTTTCTTTTTTAACAGGACATAGAAATTGCAGCTTTTAATAAACATGCCAAGACAGTTGTAGGTTCTTAAATTTACTCCGTTATTATTATTATTATGCTGACAAATATTATCCTGTGTTTTTGGATAATCTGTCATGTTTTCGTCTGCCCCTGCCAAAGTTCCATCCAATGAACGTTTGTTTGTCTTGATGAGAATACCTGTGTCTTGATAATCTTTCCTAGTCACTTTTAGACTTTCTTACCTCAATGCTCTTTTGTTGTGTATCTGCAGTCAGATGCTGAGGTTCACATCCATTGGAAAGGGGCAGCGGAGCTACTATTAGCATCTTGCAGAAGCTGGCTTTCTCCTGATGGTTCAGTTCAGCCAATGAATTCTGTCAAGGTAAATGTGAGCTGAACTTGCTTTTTTAGCTCCTCCTGATTTCCAAAATTTTATTAATTTTAAATCATTATTTTCAGCATAGCGAATTCAAGAAATTGATTGATGATATGGCAGTGAGTTCATTGCGTTGTGTCGCCTTTGCATATTGTCCTTGGGAGCCCAAAATGGTCCCAACTGAATCCCTAGATAAGTGGAAGCTGCCTGAGGATGATCTGACTCTTATTGGGGTGGTCGGGATAAAGGTAGTTTATTCTGAGCTTTTGTCAATTTACACCTCTCCTCTATACTTGAATAGTTATTTGACTTTGATATTACATCTGCTGCCCTCTTTTTTAAAATACTTTCCACTATGTAAATTTAACAACTAAAAGTATTTGACGTAGTACTACTTCAACTAGCAATGGGCATAAGCTAAGATATAATAATGCTCAGCTCTGTACCAATAGCTGCCTGTTTTTTCATCATCATTCTGGAGTCCCATAAGTTTGGCAGGAATGAGAAGCTATTGAGAGTACAATGATACAGAAAAGTCGTTCTTGATGTCATGTAGCTTTTTTTAAAGGCCCGCTCTATGTTTAGATCATTCTGCAAAGTGACTCTCCTTTCGTTTATTTGTCTAGGAACATAATCTGTTCATATTTGTCTACAAATTGTAACTTCCTAGTGGTTCGATTCAGTATGGAGTTTCTTCTGTTGTAGGATCCCTGTCGCCCAGGAGTGAGGAATGCTGTGCAATTATGCAGAACTGCTGGTGTAAAGGTTTGTTGGCATATGTACTCTTTTATGTTTTTCCCCCTATGTACATTTTTTATCTATCATGCATCTTCTGAATTTTTTTGAAGGAATACAGTAGGGGAAACCCCTAGTGTGGTAAAAATATATAAATATATAACAGGAGAAAAAAAAAAAGAGTAGCAGAGCAGGAAGACTGTTCTAGTCTGCATTTAAACTGTTTGTTCTAGTCTGACCTTATATTGGTTAATCAAGATCATGATTCATAGTACACTTTGAATAATAGTACTTACAATTTGCAAATGTTTACTGAAATATTTTGTTTTCAATGCTGTTCTCACTTTTTTCTTTTAACTTTAGGTACGCATGGTGACAGGAGATAATGTTGAAACAGCAAAGGCCATAGCCTTGGAGTGTGGAATATTAGATGCAAAAGATGCTGTGTCCGAACCTAACATAATAGAAGGAAAAGTGTTCCGCGAGATGTCTGAAACTGCACGAGAAGATATTGCAAACAAAATTACAGTAAATCTCCATTGATCTCTCTCCTTCAGTATGTTACATTTTGGGTTTTATATACACCAGAGTAGATGCCTTATATGTTAGAAATACAACAATATACTTAAATACTTATAATAATGTATATTTCCCACTTACATATGTTTGGTGATGATTTCAGTACATCACAGCATCCTATCTGCCAAAACACTCAAGGTTGATAGGCTTGCACAGTGTTGCACCTTTGGTACGGTGGAGTTGTGGCTCAAATCCTAGTGCACAAAATTTAAGAATAAAATGGCCTCCTGTGTGCATCCTTGGTTGGTGCAGAGGTCAGATATCACCTCCATTATCTAAAAACGGCAGCATCTTAGAGTTCACATGAGACCCTGTCTACTTATCAAAATGTTATACCATATGATCTATGGCAACAAGATACTGTTATCTATCGCGAAGAAGGCTAAATTAAAATTGGAAGTGACTGAACTACAATGATGCTTTGTGCTGAAAATTGATGGCTCTCCTCTTCATAGTGCAGCTAGCAAATACTTGTGATGCCTTGTATTTTACTTAATATACATGCCATTAGTTGGACAAAATAGAAAGGTCGTTGATTAGTTAGACATAATATAGAACTCCATGATGACATGAGGTACCTTTGAATTTTCTAAATATCATTCACTCAGACAACTCTCTGTTGCAGGTAATGGGAAGATCTTCTCCAAGTGACAAACTTTTGCTTGTTCAATGTTTGAAAAGAAGAGGTCATGTTGTGGCTGTTACTGGCGATGGCACCAATGATGCTCCTGCATTGCATGAGGTAAGTCTACAATTTGGTCAATAGTGTCAAACTACAGCAACTTTCTTCTAATCCTGAACATTTTGTCATATAGGCTGATATAGGTCTTTCGATGGGAATATCAGGGACAGAAGTTGCTAAGGAAAGCTCAGACATTATAATCTTGGATGATGACTTCACCTCTGTTGTCAAGGTTGTCTTCTCTAACTTCAAAGCATAAGGCATTCTAACAAAGGTTTGATTTGTCTCAGTGTATTATCGCCATACTGTCATAGCATGTATTTTGCCTTTACTTATCAGCATGCATATTGTCATAGTTTGTCAATGTGGCATATTATCAAATCACTTGGTCGTGTTTCTTTTTGTGATCTTGCTGTTAGTTTACACAATGCATTAATACAACATGCTAAAGCTTTATATAGTTAATGTAAAGGCCCATAACCCCAGATATTCTAGCTGATTTTTACACTTCCATCTTTGAGTACAGCTACCGCGCAGTTATTTCTAACTTCTGTCTAGACTTTCGATTATGAATGTTTAACTCAAAATTCTGCTTGCAGGTTGTTCGATGGGGCCGGTCTGTTTATGCAAATATTCAGAAATTTATCCAGTTCCAACTTACTGTTAATGTTGCTGCCCTAGTGATAAATGTGGTAGCTGCTGTGTCCTCTGGGGATGTTCCGCTAAATGCTGTTGAGGTTCGCAATTCCTCTTAACCTGTGCAACTAGAATCTTGTTCTTGCAATTATGTGCAATATTCTACTTTTTACTGGAGTAGTTTAGCATGGTCAAGTGTATGAAAAGATTATGAAGTATCTTTGCTGTGTATTAGGAAACATTGGATACAGATTATCACAAAAGATTTTTACTCCCTCCAGTCAACATTAGTTGACGAGCAAATCGCTTAATGTAGACCTTGCAGGAATCTTATTTGGTACATTTCGTGCAAATGAAAGTTTGTTGTTTTCGTCTACTTACTGTTCCCCCTTGGCAGCTTCTTTGGGTGAACCTTATAATGGACACACTGGGAGCTCTTGCACTGGCAACCGAACCACCAACGGACAACCTAATGAAGAGGCACCCCGTTGGTCGAAGGCATGGCACATCCTACATATGTGCTCTGTTCTACTATGTAGTTAGGTGTCGTGCAAAAGCAGCATGATGTACTTTCCAATTTACATCTGCAGGGAACCTCTTGTGACAAATGTTATGTGGAGAAATATTTTTATCCAGGTCTCTAGTTGTCTACTCATCTTAATGTAATGAAATAGGTCCTGTTGAATGAGCTAGTATTCATCTTCGTAATCGATTACATTGCAGGCTCTTTACCAGATAGCAGTTCTTCTCATCTTCAATTTTGATGGCAAAAGGATTCTGCGCTTACAGAATCAAAGTCGGGAGCATGCTGATAAAACAAAAAATACCTTTGTCTTTAATGCATTTGTCTTTTGCCAAGTAAGTTGGTTGCTGTCCAATTTAAGATTTCAGTAATAAGATCGTTTCTGGTTTTTAAGGTATCTTTTCTGTGGTTTCAAAATACGCTCGCTCTATCCACTTTGTTAGTTGGATATTTCCTCTTATACATTATACAGAAAAACATTTGTACTTTTTACATTATTAGCAGCTTGGCAAGTCTTTTATACTTTACATATTCTTACTACGTGTAGTAAACTATAGAATTGTTTTCGTTTTCCCATTCCTTCTGTGCCATTTTTGTTAGATCTTCAATGAGTTTAATGCTCGAAAGCCTGAAGAGAAGAATATCTTCAAGGGAGTTACAAAAAACCACCTTTTTGTGGCCATAGTTGGTGCCACTACTGTGCTTCAGGTAACGTGCTATTTGAATGCTTTTTCATGGTTTGACGAAGGGCGAGTATTAACTCTCTGTGGCAGATATTGTTAATTGAGTTCCTGGGAAAGTTCTTCGATACTGTTAGACTTAACTGGAGACTATGGCTACTGTCAATTGCTATCGCCGCAGTGAGGTATGCATTTGTGTTTCACTTAAAAATGCCTACAGCCTGGCTTAGTGTTCCATATGCCCAGTTATTGTTTCTGGTTAGTTCCCTCACTGCTGATATCAAGAAAGTTTGTTTAATTTGATTGTTACACCAACAATTTGTGTTGCTAACCTTGAAGAATATACACCTAAAAGATGTCCAGCATTATCACATTAGCATCAACCAAAGTGTACCGTTGCAGTTATGTTCTCTGCCGCCTTTTGCGATGGCTAGAATTAAGAACTTACTAGTCCATCAACCCGTGCGAGATTTAGGGGTATATATATTAAAAGTTGATAGATAACTTTAATAGTTGCAGCAATTGATAATTTAAAAACATATATATGTCTATTTTTGTTTTTTAGTTTTTATAACATGTTTTTGTTGCTTAGAGTTTAGATTTTATTTTATTTGTATTAAAGGTGATTATTTGATATCATCTTTTATAATGGCATGGTGGATTTAATTCATCTTTTATAATGGCATGATTGGCAATTTATATGCAAATTTAGGGTGTTATTTAATTCATATTTCATAATGGCTTGGTGTGTAATTTATATGTAAATTTAGAGAATACTTTAACGGTCTTTCATAATGGTATGGTGGGTAATTTATATGCAAATTTAAAGAGTTATTTTAATTCATATTTTACAGTGGCATGGTGGGTAATTTATATGAAAATTTAGGGGGTTACTTTAACGGTTTTTTATAATGGTATGATGGGTAATTTTTTTATAAAATATAATAGATCTAATGGCTAGCATTATTGGATACTACTTGATGGAAGGTCAGATGCCTCTGAGTTTTTAGAAATTTCTAAGATTTATCTTTTTTCTAGCGCACTTCGCAATTCGTGTTATTTTTGTAATCTCTAATTAGTAATAGTAAGATTGCTCCTGCGAGAACTGAATCTGGTTGTACGGCAGCCCAATCATCCTAGATTCATTTACTTCCCCGTCGCTACATTCTGATCTGCGTTTATTCTTAATCCAGTTGGCCTCTCGCTTATCTTGGGAAATTCATTCCCGTGCCAGTCAGACCTTTCCAGAGCTACTTCAAGCGTTGTTCTTGTCGTAGAAGGCGACGTCCACACCAAGGTAATTCACAGAGTATATACATGTCCAAACAACCGATAATTCCCCAGGGCTATCAGCATTCAGAAGGCTTCAACTGGTCGCATTGCATGTTGCAGATGAAGAGCAGGGCGGCAAGAGCTGAGAATTAGCAGGCAGGCACGCCGGCGAGTGCAGCGCCCCAGCTCAACGGCGCGGCGTTTAGGACAACGCACCTCCGCCGCGTCTGTTTGAGCAGTGTTTTCACCGTGCCAAGCTGGACGCGTTAAAAATCTGTCTACGCGACTACGCTAAACCTGCATGCTGCATTGCCGATTGAGTTCCCGTCAAATTGAATTACTAGAAGACAGTGGCTTGGTTATGTTGCAAACTGCAGCTGTTGTTGTTATCCCCTTTGCACATCAAATTCACCCGTCCGTTCCGTCAGCCTCCACTGCCTTTGCAAATAGTACTATGTTGCCACCCACCTCCTCCCCAGAGTGGCAACAGGTTAAATGCTCTCTCATGTCCCAGTCCCAGGGCCCAACCCGACCTGGAGGCTCGAGCAAGCTGGCGAACGCGGCGTCGTTCTCCTGGGGCATGGGGGCCGACGCCCATGCAAGCCAAGATGCCGACGTCCCTGGAGCTGGGGGACTGGGGAGCACGAGTTCGTGGGCGCCCTGCCCCTTCCCTCCCCTCCCCCGATGCGCGCTCTGCGTTAGCTCAAAGGACAAGCGTTCCCGCTAGGCGCCTCGGCCCCAAAACGCAACGCCCATTGGGCCGCGCCATCAAGCGCTGTGGTGCCGCGATCAGCATACTCCCGTGCAAATTTTCGTAACTGGTGACCTGACACTGACAGAACGTGATTGGTACTGCTGCGTACATTAGCCCCGACGCCTCGCTGTCGAGATGCGATCCACACAGATCTCAGAGCTCAGGCACACTCGCACACAATTTCCACGGAGATTTTCAGATCAATTTCTACAGCAGGCGAGCTGGCCGGTGTACATTGGTTTTACAGCGTACTTGCAATTCTGCGCTACTTGCTGTTGTTCCAAATACCAATGTCCAAACAAGTGACCAAACATACAACATATGCTAATATTCCTCATAACAAAAAGTTAACTAGTGTACAGCATGTCAACAACGGTACTTGTATATGCCTGGAGCACACTGCCCAGCAGCTCGCTTCAGCTGTTCTTATTATCGGCAGCACAAGGATTTGGGTGCACCTGGAGCACTCCCCAGCTAGCTAGCAGTAGCATGAGTAGGCAAGGTGGTTCTTGCTGGAGATGTAGGTGGAGATGAAGTCTGAAGCCAGGGTTGAGGCCGACTGTGAAGGCACAAGGATTTGGGTATGGCCCGATGCGATCCTCTTACCCGTGACATGCCCATAGAACAGGCCAGCGACGGCAGGGACAAATATGTCGCTCTGTGAGCAGATCTCAAGGTCCAGAGCCCTCGCTAGGTCTGCGTTGCTGGATTTCAGGAATTCACCTTTTTTCTCAGATGGCAATATGTCATCCTGCAGAAACACAAAATTCTACTACTTAGTTCACCTAAAAGGCATGGTTGCGTGCATGAAGTCCAAAAAGAAGGTGGTGCACAGATTGGATAGATCCCCTAAACTGTATGTTTATTTTTCTATGCAACATAATATTAGCTTTTATGTCAGTTAGCATAAAAGAGAATATAACTGAAAGCTTTTATATAATGACACGGCAACAAGAGATTATCTTTCGCTGTGTACAATTTACAAATAAATGATTCGGAGAAAACAAAATATAACTGAAAGTTCCTTGCCTTGGTATAGGTGTTAGGAAATTCTTCCTTCAGATCATTCAGGCCTTTGTGCCACCATGTCTCTGTCAAGTATATGGTTGTATTAGCAGAGAAGCCAACATTCCTCAGAAAAGCCAGGACCTCATCAGGGTCATAGCAGCCTTTTCTTCTAGTGCCTCTTGTTGTTTTGCAACTCTTCTTTTCCAGCAAGTCAGTCCGCAAATCAATTGCCAAGACCTTCCCATCTGATTTCCTGCTTAATTCCTTAAGCTTATCTGACATTTTTCTGGCCACTTCAGAATATTCATGTTTCAGTTCGAGACCACTGAACATTGCAAGGCAAGCAGCCGCATCCAAGTCCTTGTTATTTGTCTCCTTAGGTCTTAAACTTACAGAAGAGAAAATGACTGCAAGTCTTAAGTAATTGTTTGTTTGGAAGATGGGCTGGATGGTGTTTGTGATGAAGCCTTCAGTCACCCGGTTTGGTACTCTAATAACTGCTGGCTTCTTAGCACTAACTTCATCAGGTAGTTCCTCTATTACTTCTACAACACCATCCAGGTTCCTCATGAATTTATCCACATTGTACATGTCTTGGAATTTTCTGTTCATAAAACTTATGTCATTAGCTGTGATGGACATCGATTGTCACAATTATGACAACAATTGTGATTTCCTAGAGGTATGCCAAAAAAATGTTTGCAGCATTTATGTATCTTCAACAGTATTTCCTAGATCATTTTCTCTGATGTCTCAAGGAAATGGAAAATTGTCTTCTTGTTAAAGAAGCATACCGTTTATTTCCTAGTTCATTTCCTCTGATATCTGGAAGTACAAGTGTCGCACCTAGATATCTTGCAACAACCACAGCATCTGTTATCTGTAGATGACAATTGTTAAATTGTGTTCCAGGAATTCAGACAAACAGAATATGCAGACACAGATCTTTCTTTTTCTAGCTGACTTTGTCACTTATGTCGTGCTTACTAAAAGGCAAGAAACTACATATAAAGTCCACTAATCAGATAAGCAAACTAAAATAGTGAAAAAAGGAGAACTTTGTTTAGAGAGGTCTTGTTTAGGAAACATATAGATGGAGTAGCCAAATACGTTGCTTGAACTCGTCTTATATACTGTAATAAATTATGCCAAGTTAAAGAGTTGCAGGCTCACCTGTGAGATGTGATATTCTGGGCCCATAGTCAAGGAGAATGTAACAAAACCACTAGACGGTTGAGTTTCTGCAGACATCATAGTATCAGTGACCCATTTCTCAGGAAACGTTCAGATCTGAAGAACTTATGAAATTTGGAACACATAATTCCTTACTTGGACTTGGTTTTGTCCAGCAAGGTTTAACCTCCTCATCGGCATCCATTAGGCTCTCCAACCCAGCTGCATTGACATTGGTCATATCAGCATTGTCCTCAAGCTTCATTGTGTTCGACTCCACCCCTGTTGCCTCCAAGCCCAGCTGTTTGCAAACATGGATCTTGGTTACAGCATGCCTGAATCAGTTTGTAAACAAAACTTTCTCTGGATCTGCCAGCAATCAAGGATAGCTTCATTTCCAAGACTACACAATTCTCCAGCGCTTACCGTACAAAATGCAGTCGGTTAGTTCAGGATACATGTTTGCTCTTTAGATAGAGACTGAGGGAGCTAGCCTAAATTTTCAAATGCGGTTGATGATAGTGACTGTTTGTAAAGAAATTTAAGAATGATAATGAGTTCTCCTTTTGGCTTTATATCCCCCCCACCCCAGCTGGTGTTTTCTTCTCAAGGATGCGGCCCACGTCCAGACTTCTTCTGGGGAATCTCAAAATAATGTATAGTTTACAGATACCGAGCTTCTGATTCTTTTGACTATATTACATTGGGGCAACGTGCTACTGGACTGGAATTGAATAATATAAACCCTAGCTAAGCCCCCAAAGTCAAGGTCACAGAACCTGCAAGATTGGATCCCCAAATCACCTCAGATTTGACCAGAACTAACCGGGAATGGGAATCCTACTCACACATCACACTCTACGCAGATTCAGCCAGAACAACAAGGGAGAAGAACGGAATCAATCGCCCCATTCATGCCCCCTCCCCCCAAAACAACGCAGATTACTCGGAACAAGCGACTGCGATTCTCACAGCGAGCATGCCACACACCACCAAATCAAGAACCAACAGGGAAGCGGGAAATCTTTGGAAGGGACAAACCTCGGTGGCGGGGGAGGAGAAGTGGTCCTGCCTGATCATGTTGCCGAGCATGACGAACATGGAGAGGGTGAGGAAGCCCGCCACCACCTGCCGCGGGTCCACCGCCATTGTGTTCGACCTCGCCGAGCCGACGCGAGGAAGAGACTGGGGAGTGAAGTGGAGACAGGGGATGAGGACTCACTGGTCACTGGGCTCTGGAGGTGGGGTGTGGGGTGGGGGAGAGCACGCGGGGGTGCCAGCTCGTAGTCGTACCCGCGCGCTGGCTTTGGGTTCGGTCGGTCGGTACCGGACGGGCGCCGGGTATCCCGCCGGCGTTCCGAAATTTGTTAGCAGAGGCTGTCTCCTCGTTTTATCTATACCTAACAGCAAATAAGGTTTCCTGTTCCATCGTTTTTCCGGTCCGCCATGACAGATGGTTTCGGCTGGTTAGTTCTTTCCCGTCCTGTATCCGATAATCCGAATTACAGATACAATACGAACCAGATTCGACTGCAGAAAGATGTCACGGGAAAACAGACGCCCAAATCGTATACGGACTCCGTTTTTGATGTTCTATGTATCGATGGAAAGCTATAATAATAACATTTCCAATCCATCTAAAACAACTTTAAAATTCAGTCTCAACAAAAATCTTTGAAACAATATAATGTGAAATTTATTCGCGAACCCGGAGTGCAAGAGCATCCCACGCGAAAATGGACGCCAAGATTGCATACAGACTCCGTTTTTACGTTCTATATATCGATAGAAAGCTAAAATAACAACCTTTCCAACCCAATTGACATCACTCTAAAATTTACTTGCAATTAACAGAAATCGTCAAGACAATATGGCGTACAATTTATTAGAAAACTCGATTCAGACGGTATGAGCAGCCTCCGTGAAAACGGATACCTATGTCGTATATGGACTCCGTTTTTTATGTACTATATATTGTCGGAAAACAAAAAATAATATTTTTTACTAAACTGACACCACCTAAATTTCGGTCACATACAAGGAAAAATTCGAAACAACATGATATGGAATTTATTTGCGAGACTATTCTTATATGTATTATTGATTTAGAGGTGTTTAAGGGTTTTTTCTCCCGTTACAACGCACGGACATTTTACTGGTATTTCTTAAATTTAAACTCCACCGTACGTACGCAGTGTCAAAACAGTACTAAACCAGTTTTTTTCGAAATAAAGCAACCGTTGGATTCAACCTAAGGCTGAGTCTTTGGTGTTCTGTAAAATGGTTCTCTAAAACACTGTTTCGCACTGTTTGACATAAATGCTGCACTGTAGACAAAGAGAAGGGTAGTTGGAATAGTGATAGGGAATGGGGTTTGGAGAACACCATTGGACTCAGCCTAAGCTAGCCATGCCCTCAAATTTCAAACTTCATTGTGCCAGACCAGTACCGCATTCTTCAAAAGATAAACCCTGGAGATAGCCTCATGGCTGTTGTTTGTGTGTTCATGTAGCGTTGATAACTATGTTAGTACCCAATGCTAAGTATTTTTAGAGTTTTAGGAAAATAATGAAGCATGATTTATAAAATATATTGGTTTTAGAAAGATATGAGATGTTTGGATAGAGTAAGAATTGTAGTTTTAAAAATTATGGTATTGCTAAAATTAAAGTCTTTTTGAAGTTTTAGAAACTCCACTTTAGACTTTTTTTTATAAACTAAAAAACTAAATGAGGAGGGGTCTCCATTCAGGCTTAAAAGGAAGACCTCTCAATTTTTCTAAAATACAAACATATGGTCTTATTATTTTACTACTATAAAAAGTTAATTTATATACATTATAATTGATAATATATGGATATTAAAAAAGTAATTTGTTGTGAAGAAAAAAATAATTTTCTCAACGATAGATAAAGTCACTTTTAAAATTTTTAAATCCATAGTTTTATAATCTGACATCTAAATAAAAAACCAATTACACCAAATTTTATCAATTCAAACGAGTGTTATAAAAAATACAACAACAACAACCCTTTTAATCCCAAGCAAGTTGGGGTAGGCTAGAGTTGAAACCCAAACCAAACCGCTAGAAACGAGAAAAGTTTTTTTTTGAAAGGTCACTTTCAACAAGAAAACAAGGGTTTTTGAAAGCACATAGAAGAGCCTAGTCAAGGCTCGGGTACGTAGATAGCTGCTTTCCAAGCAGCTCTATCCAAGGCTAACTCTCTCACTATATTCCAATCTCTTAGATCTCTCTTAACTGCCTCCTCCCATGTCAAATTTGGCCTGCCCCTGCCTCTCTTCACATCATTGTTTCGCCTTATGATGCCGCTATGCACTGGTGCCTCTGGAGGTCTTCGTTGCACGTGCCCAAACCATCTTAGTCGGTGTTGCACAAGCTTTTCTTCAATTGGAGCTACCCCAAGACGATCCCGTATCTCGTCGTTTCGAACTCGATCCATCCTTGTATGCCCACACATCCAACGCAACATACGCATCTCCGCAACAATTAATTGTTGAATATGTCTTCTTTTAGTGGGCCAACATTCTGCACCATACAACATCGCAGGTCTAATAGCCGTCCTATAGAATTTGCCTTTTAACTTTTGTGGTACCCTTTTGTCACATAGAACACCGGATGCTTGACGCCATTTCATCCATCCCGCTTTGATTCTATGGCTAACATCTTCATCGACATCCCCGTCTCTTTGTAGCATCGATCCCAAGTAACGAAAAGTATCCTTCTTGGGCACTATCTGACCTTCCAAACTCACATCTCCTGCCTCCTGTCTAGCGGAACCGAAGTCACATCTCATATATTCAGTTTTAGTCCTGCTAATTCTAAAACCTTTCGACTCTAGAGTCTGCCGCCACAACTCTAGTTTCCTATTTACCCCCGCTTGGTTTTCATCCACTAGTACTACATCATCAGCGAACAGCATACACCACGGGATATCTCCTTGTATATCCCTAGTGACCTCATCCATCACCAAAGCGAAAAGATAAGGGCTCAAAGCTGATCCTTGATGTAATCCTATGTTAATTGGAAAGTCACTTGTGTCACCATCAGTTGTTCGAACACTAGTCACAACCTTGTTGTACATGTCCTTAATGAGGGTCACATACTTTGTTGGGACTTTATGCTTCTCCAAAGCCCACCACATAACATTCCTTGGTATCTTATCATAAGCCTTCTCCAAGTCTATGAAAACCATGTGTAGGTCCTTCTTCTGCTCCCTGTACCGCTCCATAACTTGTCTTAAAAGGAAAATTGCTTCTATGGTCGATCTTCCCGGCATGAACCCAAATTGGTTCATGGAAATACACGTCAAACTTCTCAAGCGATGCTCTAAAACTCTCTCCCACAGCTTCATCGTGTGGCTCATCAGCTTGATCCCTCTGTAGTTAGTGCAACTTTGAATATCTCCCTTGTTCTTGTAGATTGGCACTAATGTACTTTTCCTCCACTCTTCGGGCATCTTGTTCGATCGTAAAATCTGGTTGAAAAGCTTTGTCAGCCAAACAATAGCTATATCTCCTAGGCATCTCCACACCTCGATTGGGATTGCATCAGGGCCCACTGCCTTGCCCCCTTTCATCCGTTTTATGGCTTCTCTAACCTCGGTCTCTTGGATCCTACGCACAAAGTGTCTGTTGGCATCATCAAAGGAGTCGTCCAGCTGAATGGACGTGCTCTCACTCTCCCCATTGAACAGGTTGCCAAAGTACTCGCGCCACCTTAGTTTGATGTTCTTCTCCTTCATCAAGAGTTGATCCCTCGCATCCTTAATGCACTTGACTTGATTGAGGTCCCTCGTCTTCCTCTCACGAAACCTAGCCATCCTATAGATGTCCTTCTCTCCTTCCTTTGTACTCAGCCTTTGATAAAGGTCATCGTATGCTCTGCCCTTCGCCTCACTCACTGCTCGCTTTGCAATCTTCTTTGCCACCTTGTACCTCTCCATATTATCTGTACTTCTGTCATGGAACACGCGTTTGTAGCACTCTTTCTTCTCCTTAAGGGCCTGTTGTACATCCTCGTTCCACCACCAAGTATCTTTAGTTGCACCTTTGCTCCCTTTGGTCACACCAAGCACTTCCGCCGCTACCTTCCTAATGCAAGTTGCCATCTTCCCCCACATGTTGTCTGCATTTTCCCCTTCTTCCCATGAGCCCTCCGAGATAACCCTTCTCTTAAAGTCTTCTGACGCCTCTCCTTTGAGTTTCCACCACTTTGTTATCACAACTCTGGCTTGTTTATCCCGTCTGGCACGTAAACGAAAGCGGAAATTAGCCACCACGAGCTTGTGTTGAGACACAACACACTCTCCTGGTATTACCTTACAATCCAAGCATGTCCTCTTATCCTTTCTCCTTGTGAGAACGAAGTCAATCTGGCTAGCGTGATGGCCACTACTGAAGGTCACCAAGTGGGATTGTCTCTTCCTAAAGGTGTTGGCTACCACCAGATTGTACGCTGAAGCAAAGTCTAAGACATCCTCTCCCTCCCGATTCCTACTACCGTACCCGAACCCTCCATGTGCCACCTCATAACCTGCATTTGACGTCCCCACATGGCCATTGAGATCTCCTCCTATGAAAAGCTTCTCACTGGTTGGTACCGCTCTAACCATGCTATCTAGGTCTTCCCAAAACTGCCTCTTCGTTCCCTCATCGTGGCCTACCTGGGGAGCATACGCACTTATTACGTTGAAGACTAAGTCCCCAACAACAAGCTTGACTAGGATGATCCTATCCCCCTGCCTCTTGACATCCACCACTCCCTTTGTCAAACTCTTGTCAATCAAGATGCCCACTCCGTTCTTGTTTGCCGTTGTTTCTGTGTACCAAAGCTTGAAGCCCGTGTTCTCCACCTCCTTCGCTTTCTGACCCTTCCATTTCGTCTCCTGGACGCAGAGGATATTTACACGCCTTCTAATCACTGTGTCAACTAACTCTCTTAACTTACCTGTGAGGGACCCTACATTCCAGCTACCTAAACGGATCCTAGTTGGCTCGACTAGCTTCCTTACCCCTCGCACCCGCCGAGTCAGGTGTGAAGACCCTTGCTCATTTATCACTACACCCGGGCGCCGATGTAGCGCGCCACTAAGGAAGCGACGACCCGATCCTTGCTCACTTAACACCATGTCCAGATCACGACATGGCGCGTCACCAAGGGGATGACGGCCCGGCCCTTGCCCATTTAACACCATACCCGGGTTCCGATATGGCGCGTCGCTAAGAAGGTTACGCCCCAACGGATTGTTCTTGGGTTTCATCTCCATAAGAGTAGCTGGGTTTTTATGTTGGCTCGCCACGCCTATCACAACCTTTAAGGGCCGGAACCCCCCTCCTCCTTTATCCGGGCTTGGGACCGGCTATGTTGAGACAACATAGGCGGAGTTGAGTGTTATAAAAAATATTTTTATAAAATAAAAGTTAATTTTTACATAGAAATGTTATTTCTTTATATATCAAATTTTACTTTCCCACATCGAGATGGGGCTCACGACGGCCACGACCTGTCTCCAGACGCTGGAATTCAATGTGTACTCCTAGGTGGGTCCCACTTGTCATTGATTGCGGAAAGAAAATGAAAATACGTAATGAGGAACCCCTGTTTGACTGGTCGAATACCCTGTAGTAATTCAATAATTTCATAATATAAGTGCCATTTTGGGGAATTCTAAAATACCAAGAAGTCTTCTAAATTTAGTTCTCTATCACTTTTTTTAATTGCATATGTACCATGTTTATAATCAAAAGTGGTTTTAATTGAAATTTATTATATTGTCCTCAGTTTGACCAGGTTGGATCTCAAACTTCAAAAATATAAAATGTGTATTTATGTGCATATTCATGTAAAGTGTAAAAGACCAATATTGTTCTTAATTGTGATAACTACATCTTTAGTATATAAAGTTTCACTTAGTAATGATTTTTTTCGCAAAAACTTGAATTTACTGCACTAATCTGCTTTGGTCTACTATTGCTGCTGAAACTTATTTAGTTCAAAACTCCACCCAAACATTTCTACATGTCACAAGTCCAAATAACAAAATTATTCACTTTTAAGTCCCCTACAAATTTGGTATAGAAAGTTTGGTCTAGATCACATCATATTTTGAATTGTAAGCTCAAATATATTCAAGGTCGGGTCAACAACAATTTCAATTTGTGTAGGGTCTTCCTTGTTTCCAATTTTGAAGTACCAAATGAAATCCAATCGCTTCAAGGTCTAATGCATCTGAAAGGTGGTAAGTTTAACTTCATTTCATAGAAGGGAAGATTTTGAAATTATGTACAGAAATCACAAGTAATTTAAGAACTAAATTTGAGAGGGACCTGAAATCCTAAGCTTAGAATATTCTAAGTATTGACATGTTTTGGGGCTAATTCAATTGATGCTCCCTTTAAATAGGTAGTTGATTTATTTGCTATATGCTTAGTGTAACAAAAATGTGGTTTGTAAGGACACCTTTGGCATCTTTTTAAAAAGAACGTTAACTAGATTTGGTTCGAACTTTTAAACCTCTTAGTATTTGATTTTGAAGATGGTCACAATAGAAAAGTTGAAGGACACATCTTAGACTAAAATTTTTATATTCGATTTTTTCACACGAAAGTGTATAGATTTTGAACTACTTGACCAAACAACGCTAGATTTTGTATTTTATATTTTGAATAGGAAACTTTTGACTTAGTGATTTCTCCACCTAATTCTTATTTCTCTCTAAACAATATTAAGTAATAAGACATCTTTAGCATGTATCAAATTACGTGTTAGTGCCTTTGAGATGACGGGGAATCTAAAAGGACCGTGCCAGGGTATCTGACTCAAGAGAGGGTGGGAATGAATTAGGTCGCTAATCGCTCATCTAAAACCTAGGGCTTTCTAGTGCATAGAATAAACCTATATTGTCCTAGCATGTGTAGGACGAGATATGTTCATTTTACCGAAAATACTTGCAACATAGAGCCAAACCTAATCAAACTAATTAGAAAAAGCTAAAGGCACAAAAAAAAGTAAATGCTTGAAACGTAAATGCGGTAAGTAAAGAGAGTATGGCAGGGGGGTGCAAACTCCTTAGGAGACATAGAGATTTAACGTGATTCACCACTAAGGACTATGTCCATAGGCTCGTCACCAAAGATAAAATCTGAGCCGGGCACCAAGTGTCTTTCGATCACTGTCTTGTGCTCGCCATCATGGCTCCCAGCAAGCAAATGCTAACTGCCACCATGCTACCAAGGTTTGGCCACCGCCACCATCTCTCTCGGTCATAAGGCATTAGATGATCACTATTGAGTTTGTAGGGTCTCATTGACCCTGCATAAGGTGTCGTTGCCACTTCACACCAAGAAGGAGGGTCTAGCAACAAGTACAATGTGGCCTGACTACAGCCAAGGCTTCTCGATAGCTCACGCAGGAGCTACACTCAAAAAGAGATCACAAGCTCACTCTTCCTAAGCTCTAAACTAGCTTGGATTAAGTACTAAGCACACTTTTGGTGGTTGGAGTGGATGATATGTTTGAAATGCTCCTCTATACTTGATGTGGTATTCAGTGGCTCCAACTAACTTCAAATGGCTAGGTGAGATGGCTTATATAGCTCCCAAACACGAACTAGCCATTAGCTAAAAGGTCGCCAAAAAGTGCTTAAACCGTATAATACAATCCATTCAATTTGGCATGCTTTATACCATGCGGTCTGTTGTACTCCTTCCGTTCTTTTTTATTTGACGCGGTTGACTTTTTTTCAAAACTTCAATCATTCGTCTTATTCAAAAAAATTTGTGCAAACATGTAAAAGTACAATACATACTCAAACTAATCTTAACAATAAAACAAATAACAAAAAAGTAGACCACAACTTACAAATTTTTTGACTAAGATGAGTGATTGAAGTTTTGAAAAAAAAAATCAACCGCGTCAAATAAAAAAGAACGGAGGGAGTACTTGCCAACTTGCCATTGCTCCAAAGGTCCAATGTATACGATTGTACCATTTGGTCCGTTGAACTCCTCAGCTGCTCCAATCTTCACACCTTCGGTCAAATTGGTGCCATACAGTGTCTCTTGGCTATGATCTGTTGCTTTATCCTTGTTGAAACATCTAGACGCATATTAGTGCCAGTGAAAGCATGATCCTACTTGCTGCTTGTTTTTCCACTTTCCCTAAAAGAAATCTAGATACCTGCTATCAATTTTAACTGTTGAATATGTCACAGGTGCTTCTGTGGCTCCGGTTTCGCTGTCTATATTTTGTGTAGTGGGTGGCAGTCGTAAATTTCCTGGGATGTCATCTGTGTGAAATGCAGGTAAAGTGAAACTCTGGAATGCCATTAGTACAATAGTTTGTTATAAACTTATAATGACCGTTGATTTACACTTGTTGAGAGTTTGTTAGTTGGTTAGATAAGAAAGGAGTTTTTTAGTTGATGGAGTCTGTCAGTCGGTCTGCGGTATATAAGCAGCCGGCCGGTTAGGTGATAGGGTTAGCAAAGAATTAAGTCGAGTCTTGTACGTGTCCAACTTCAGTGGCACGCCATAGAGCTTCAGTCATAGCTCCGCCGCGCTGACGAGGTCCTGGACCACGCGTGAATACAATCTTCGCCGTGTTCCTCCTACCAATACCCATGCCCGTGACATCTTGGTATCAGATAGCACAGGTTACGTGCCCATGGCGAGCCCCGCTTCCGACGCCGGCGATCTGCAAGCCTCCGTCGACACCATCACCGCCTCCCTCGCCACCCTCACCTCGCAGGTGGCCAAACTCTCGTCCCAGGTGGCCAGTCTCCAACCCCTGGTGCCGCTGGCCAACCGGCTGCGTGATCTGCCGGAGAAGGTCTTGAAGTTGGAAGCCACTGCATTCGAATATGCCCAGGACACACGCGCCATCGAGGCAGCGGTGGGTCGCCTGGAACGCCGCCAGCACGGGGACAAGCTACCCGTTGATCTGGACGTGGACGACGCCAAGAAGGCGTCGAACGCCCCCATCAATCCGAACCCGCAGCCGTCGGAACCGCCTCTTCGCCGCCCGCCGATCTACCAGCTGGAGTCGGACTACGACCTCGGCGACACATCCGGCTATTATCTCCGTCGCCACCCGGGCTACCCCCGCACCGCGACTATGACCCCTAGTTTCATGCAGGAGGAATTATGATGCACCCTAGTTTTTGCTTCCTCTACTCGAGTAAAACCTGAGCCTTGGATAGAGCTGCTTCCAAGCAGCTATCCACGTGCCTGAGCCTTGATTAGGTTTTTCCTTGTGCTTCTTTTAAAACCCTTGTTTTCCAGTTAAAAGCAACCTTTTAAAAAAATCCTTAAAAAAAACTTTCCCCCTTTTCTAGCGGCTCGGTTTGGGTTTCAACTCTAGCCCAGCCCAACTTGCTTGGGATTAAAAGGCTATGTTGTTTTCGTCGTCGTCTACTCGAGTACAACCTTTCGTTATGTATGTGAGTGATGTGACCATTGCTTAGCTAATTCTGTTCTCATGCAAATCATTCCATTATACCAATTATTATGCAAACCGTGATATTTTCAGTTAGGCAAAAGTACGTTCTTATTTATGCGAAGTAATTTTCTCAGCTAGGCAATACACTCAATATGCAAGTCTAGCATCCAAGTTACAAGTTGTCACATGAACACAATCACTGATGAATTCTTTTGTGCTTGCCTGCTGTTTTTGTCAGATTTTTAGGTTTATGTATTTTTAAATCTTAAACCACATATGTATCTGTATGCTAAGGATTGATGTTACGGTATCACTTGATTGATCACAGATATACTATGTATGCATTATCAACATGCCTGCTGTTTTTTGTGCTACTAGTTTGAGGTCCTGACTCTCTAACTGAAATTTGGGTTCTGAATTTTCAGAATTATGCTTTGTATGTGTTTTATTATGGGCAGAAAGAATCTCTTGTCTGCTTTTAATATATTTTTCCAAGTGGCTCATCTTACCAAAACACCAAGTACTATTCCTAGTTACAGAAGCTGGTCTTTTTTTTTTCTCAAACATGCAGGATTAGCTGCGTATCATTATATTAAGAAGATTATATTAAGAAGAAAAGAGGGTATAAAGAAATCCAAACACTGCAAAACATACAACTCACACCAACACACTCGGCATTTATAAAGAGTTAAGGCAGACGCCCCAAAAAACTAGAAAGAAAACATGGCCTCAACCAAAGAGCGACCAACTAATCTGCCTACCTTTAGCCCCTGCCATGCACCATCCTCCTTGGCTGCAAGCAGAACAGCTGCTACACTAGGGGATTTTCCATAAAAAACACATAGGTTGCGGTGCTCCATACCGTTCGTGCCCCTAATATGATCAAAGAATTCAGGCCCTCCTGAAATTGACTTGCCATCCTATCGCAGCACTTGCTCCACCATGTGTCGAATGTGGCTTCATTAGGCGCGGTGTTAAAATTTGGAGCCCCATATGTTGCAAGAAGCTGAATGAACCAAAACGGCCAAGAAAAGACGCAAGTGGCTAGGAGGTGGTTGATGGACTCTTGGTCTTGATTGCATGCAGTGGATGCCTCATTCCTCATAAGCCACTGCAATCCAGCATCTATCATGTTCAACCAGCCAGATAAAGAATTGACACTTGCCGGGCCCAAGCTTTCCAAAGTCTATCTGCAGTTCTAAACGTGATGGCACCCTCAAACATTGCTTCATAGGCCGATTTAGTTGTGTACTGCCCAATTGTAGAGAGTTTCCGTATGTGTGAGTCCGAAGAGCCTGGGTGCAGCTGTACATCTCCTAGGATATCCCATAACACTATAACAGAAGGTAATCAGTCAACACTCCACTGAAAGGGCACCACGTATATCTGAGTTCCACTGGTGATTCAGCATGGCCTCCTGAACTGGTGATTGTCTTTTTACTGTACGCTTAGGAATGGCATCATACAGGCGAGGCACCAACTCTTTAATACATCTTCCATGCAGCTACCTATCGATCCAAAACAGAGTATTAGCTCCGTCTCCAACCTTCGTCCTGACAGCCATAGAGAACAAGGCCTGTGCACAGATATGGACCTTGATTGGAAAGACCACCCATGGTTTATCAGGCTCCGTTTTTTAAACCAAAGCCATCTGACCCTCAGTGCTCATCCGAGGGTCTTGAGATCTGAAACACCCAGCCCTCCAAAACTCGTTCGGTTGACAACTTTAGGCCATGCAAGCAGGCAATGTCCTCCTTTTGCATCCATCCTTCCACGCCATAGAAACCTCCATCTGATTTTATCAATAGCTTTAAGAAACCGAGGGAGAGATCTAAGGCCATTGCCAGATAAATCATCATTGCAGTGAGCACAGACTGCACTAGGGTAGCACGATCAGCATGAGTTAAGTGCCCGTTTGGCAGCGCTCCGCTCCGGAATTCCACGGAACGAATTCGGGGCGGGCTGCCAAACGGGAAAAGCGCACTCGAATCCGGGAGTGATTCGCGGCCGAATCGCTCCGTCTTCCTTTGTCCGCGAGGGAGCGAAAAAAACCCGCTCCCCCGGCTCCTCCATCCGCTCCCGTCTTCCTCCGTCTGCCTGACCCCAACACGCAGAGGCCGCTCTCGCCGGAGGAGAGGAGGAGAGCCAGGGCCGCGCCAGCCAGAGGAGAGGAGCCGCCGCCTCCGCTGCCCCATCCTCTGCGCCCCGACGCCGCCGGTCCCTCTCCGGCCGGCCGCCCCGACGTCCGCCTCCGACGCGCCGGCCGTCTGCGCCCACGCCGTCGATGGAGGAGATGGCGCCCGTCGTGGAGGAGGCGACCGTGGTGGCAGCGAATCCCATGGCGGCCACGGAGGAGGAGGCCAGCCTGGCCGGTGGCCTCTCGGGCAGATCTCGCCGGCAGAGGAGGAGGAGGATGAGGAGGCGGGGTCGTGGGGAGGGAGAGGCGGCGGACCGGTGAGGCGAGGCCGCGGGGTGCAGGGAGCAACGCCGGGGAGGTGGTAGGGGTCGGCGAGGCGAGAGCGAGAGGCGGGGCGCGGTGGCGACTGGCGAGCACCGCGTGCGAGTTGGTGGGGGAGATAGAGAGCTAGACTATGACAGGTGGGGCCCACACATGGTTTTTCTGACGGTGTGAAGTGGGATTCATCCTGTTTCCGGACAGCCAAGCGCAATTCATCAGACAGATTCACTCCCACCAGAGAATCAGGCAGAATCACTCCACCAGAGAATCAGCTCCCGCAGCTGGAGAATCAAGGAGCACAGCTCTACCAAACGGACCCTAAGAAGTCTGCTTTCCATGCCGTTAATTAATCAGCTACACGGTCAATAATTGGCTGAATTTGGGCTTTGGTGAGCTTATTCACAGAGAATGGAAGTCCCAAATATTTACAGGGAAATTCTGAAATTTCGCCGGGGAGACGATTCTGAATGACATTGATGTCTTCAGCAGCACACTGTAGCGAACACACTACTCTTCCGTACATTATTTTTGAGCCCTGAAGCTGTGCCAAATTGATGGAGAATTTCCAATATCAGATCGATGTCAACCGCCAAAGTCGCTTCCCTTATACGAAAACCCTCCCCCGCGTCGCCCCCCACGGGCGACACGGGCGGAACCAAGGCAGCGCGCCGTCGGGCCTTTCCTCCCGTCTCCTCCGCCTCGCCGCCACCGGAGCGCCTTGCCGGAAGGCCCGTGCGGGCGCAAGGAAGGCGACGGCGGGGAGCTGCTTCCACCTCCCGCCCGCACCCCCACCTCCTCCTCCCCCTGCCCTCACCTTTGCCGACGGTGGCGGCGGCGCGTCGGAGCTCGCCGGATCCGGGCCCCGCTAGCCTGGATCCGGCTCTTCCTCGCCGGATCTGCGCCCTGGTGGTGGGGCCCTTGCGCGGGAGCGGGGTGGTGCCGTCTAGGGCAGTGGGAGGACGCGCGGGCCCTTGGCGGCGCCCCTCTCCGGCTGCGGGAGGTTCCTACCTCACGCAATAGGGAGACGGCGTCCGGCGGCCTGGCGGGGATGCGGCGGCGGTTTCTTCCTAGCACAGTTGGGCTTTCCCTGTGCTTGGGTGGCCTGTCTCCTGCCTCTGCGCTCTGCAGCGGTGGACGGCGACGGGCGGCGAGCGTCCTTAGGCTTCGGTGCTTGCTCTTTGAGCGACGGCGATGGCCGCGCGCGCTGAGTTTCGGCATGGCGGTTTTCGCGGAACTGGGACCTTCCTTGGACTTAGGTGTGGCTGGAGGTGTTCGGGCAAATGCCTTGGCCGGCCTCTGCCGGAGCCGACGATGGTGACGCTCGTGTGCGCCACTGCCTTCCCTGGAAGCTTCGTCGATGACTCCTCCACCTCGCCTGGCGGGCCTTTCCGGAGGAAACTTCGCCTAGTTTTACTGGGCGGACGGCGGCGGCGTAAAGCGTCGTTCTCATCCTTGGATGTGCCGTCCTGGTGACTTCTGCTTCTCCTTGGTTGTCTCCAGTTCATGTGGGTTGTTGTGTTGCTCATCGGCAAGCTGGGTTTCGGTTGCGGCTGTGCCGTCCGGCGCTGCTGTTCTACGTCGAGTTGCGTCGCTGCTAGGCGAGGCCTGGGTGTGCTTGGATGTGAAGTCGGAGCTGCTAGCCATGGGAGGTGGCTTTGCTGGGCAACGATGACACGCCTTGTCCTGGTCCTCGCTACGGCAGTGGTGTGCGGTGTATAGGCTTCGGCGCTTTGCTGGTAGTGGCTGTTGCTGGCCTTAGGGAGTCGGAGCTGCGAGTCGCTTTGGCGGCCTGTTTGGCAACGATGACCTTGGGCTTCTTCTTCTTGTGTTGCCGCTTGTCCCTCGGGGACGCTCAGAGCTTGCCGTCTGGACTGTCGTGTCCGGGTTTTCTGCCGGTTTTCCTTCAATAAACCGCGCAATGTACGGTTTTCGGACCCAGTTTTCTTTATAAACAGGGTCAATTCAATTCTTTCTTAATTGAGAGGCAGAGCTCCTGCCATTTACGTTCAAAAAAAAGAAGCAACACGCCTTAGAAAGAGAAGCACAACATCTGCATATAAAGAAATCTGGTGCTGCAAGTGCCGCGATGAGAGGGGGTGTAACCACTTTGCCTCAGAAGCTCTCTGGACTATCAGACTCAAGATATCCATGACGAGGATAAACAACATAGGTGAGAGGGGATCACTTTGTATCAAGCCTCGCAAATGAGAGAATTTCTGGGTACTCCATTGAGCAGAACATGAATGGAGGACTCTAGCAGACCACAGATGATATTACAAAAGATAGGTCCAAAACCTAGCTTTCTTAGAACGTCAAGAAGAAAACTCCAGGGCACCAAATCAAAAGCTCCAGTTTGAGTAAAATGCAAGGCTGTTTTTGGTAGTACAAATACCAAGCAGTCTGCTGCACTAACTTAAAATTATCCTGAATAAAACGCTTCTTGATTAGCGCACTTTGATTCGGGGAGACCATCTGGTACAGCTGTCCTGCAAGTCTATTAGCTAGTAATTTTGTGACCCGTTTTGCAATGCTATGAACTGAGCTTATTGGTTGGAAATCGTTCACATGTTGTGCCCCTTCTTTCTTTGGAATAAGGGTGATGTAGGCCGTGTTAAGATTCCACATATTCCTGAATTTTCATGTACAGCCGTCTGGGCCCGGGGTTTTGTTCGAGGTTCGAGCGAAGATTTTTAATGGTGTTCCACACCGCATCCAGATCAATGGTCTCCCCCTTTCCTCACAAGAACTAAGCAAACCAGTGTAGAACTCACAAATGTTTTGTGCCTTGTCTTCATGTGAAGTGAGAAACCTTATTATCACCAGTATAAAGCTTGGCAATAAAATTCTTTTTCTTATGTTGTCTTGCATGGATATTAAACATCGCTATATTGGCATCCATCCTTCATCCAACCAATTCTTGATCTCAGCCTAGCAATTGTGCGCCTGAGAGAAGCCATGCGAGGAAATGTTTCTTCAGACAATTTCACAGCCAGCACTCCTGTGGGGAGAGGCCTAGTGTCTTGGGCAATTTCAAGTTGGTGCAAAGCACCTCTGTGGCAAGAGCCAACTGAGGTCGGTGCATGCCTTTAGCCTGGCCAGTGCACATCTGGCTCCCTAGATACTAGCTCATGCAAGCATCCAATTACACCCTATAAAGCTAGCTGAGGCCATATCCGGTTTTAAGGCATTCAAGCGTGTTACTTCTTTAAAAGGATACCTCTCACTCTCCCTGTTTAGTCTGTTGTTTGTAGATTATCGTGAGATCATGCATTCTCCCCGTAGAACTACAGAAAACATTATCGTTTCCATTCTATTCAGTATGTTGTACTCATTTTAGGATTGATACCGAGGTTTACAAAGCAGCCAGACAAGCATTAGTTTGGTAGAACAAATATTTTGATTCAACATGAATTTTAGGACAGAAGATTATACCAAGGAAATTATTACTTTGCTTTTAATTGATGCAAATCCTATATTATCTTTGCTAGCTTCTGATGGTATTTCATTACAATTTGTATTAGTGCAAAAGGTGTAACTGATGCAAGTCCTACTTCACTTTACTTTTCATTTGGTGTAGGTATGTCTTAAAACTAAGACAACCATTGTTTCATGTTTCTGAACAGATCGGAGGAGATAATGCCCATTACCAGGACAAACTACCAGCACTTAGAGCTAAAGGTCGGGAACATCTTGCCACAATTGTACTGTGACCTTTATGTTCAAAAAAAAAAAACAATTGTACTGTGACCTGATCCATTTGGTGTAGGTTTCTGCTGTACTTGTATCTATCCATACACTGGATCTAAAGCAGTCTTCCTGTAGTTATGCCTAAATATTTCCATGGACTGTTGTTTTGATAAAAGTAGTCTATGTTATGCCTAAAACAGTCTTCCTGTAGTCATCCTTGAGCTCTGCTTTGCCATGAACTCATGAAGTGCATTACAGCATTAGTTATTGCTTCCATCTTGCCTGTTCTCTAGCGCTGATGAACAGATGAAGTAACTTGATGAAATAAACCGCAGCATTTGGCTGTGTGTCATCAAGCACACAAATCTGCTTGGTCAGATCCACATATTTGTCGGAACAAGCAGTGTTCACATGTGAAGTTTCAGATCGATTTCAGAAGAAAATGGTTTCATGTTTTGTTCTGTTATATAGTTATCTTAAAGGATGTCGTCAGTCCAGTTCACCATATAGCAAAAGGGAAAGTATTAGTTTGTCAAATGGAAGTATTGCATGCAATGTGTTGTGCATATTTTTTTCTGACACGGCAAATGTGCATCGCTAGTATATGTTGCTGGGATGAAGCCAAGGGTGAGGCTCGGCTTTCTAATGCAACAGCTATGTCGCCGACTTGTATCTCAAGTCTGACAGGACTACGCCTCCCTTCTGCATCGACTTGCAAATGCATTTGTAATTGCACCGCTACTGATGTGGATGTGAAAACTATTAAGCGTCTTTTCTTATCCAGATTCTAGAGGGATGATATATGGTTGGCTCATGTGTTTAGCGAATTACATGCATGGCCTGCTTATATTACAGGTGCCTCAGATGCGATTACATGACCACTACAGAGTTTTACTGTTTCAGCATCACGGCCGTTTGAGAATGCACATAATGTGACTTGAGAATGGTTTGTCCAGTCAGCCGGCGGCCCTGCGCCCCCGCCAAAAGGATATCAAAGTGGTTCCACTCGGCTTAGTTGAATTGGAGGGATTGGAGTGGAATGGAAGGGATTGAGAAAAATTTTATACTATTGGAGATTTAAACACACATCAATCTCTTCAGTCCACTTCAAATCCACTCCAATCCATAAACAGCCAAACAAGGCCTCCGGTGGCGTGGCTCCCCAACAGCCTCACTCTAAAAATATCAAAATATCTTATTGGTGATGGCCTTGGCCTTGCAACTGAATCAAAACATGTTTTTTTAAGTTTGCCGTTATCTTTTGATAATTTCACATCATAGGTGAAAATAAATAGTTGAATGTATGATTTGGGAACCATCGCAATGTACGGTCACTTACTAGTTACTAATAGCCTTAAATTAGTAGGTTTGTTAGGGAAAAGGGAGAAGGTTGTCTAGATTAGATTGTTTGTTAGAGGGCTAGCTATACAAGCACAGACGCATCACCCATTGTAATCAAGCAAACCGATAAAATATCGTTGGTTCCATTACAATACCATAGTTATATGGACACTATAGTTTTCTAACTAAAATAATGTTTGGTTATTTTTTTAGAAAACTTTGTTTTTAAAACCATGGTATTTTTAGAATATTAAAACTTCATTTCATACCACAGTTTTCCCATCCAGGTGAGTAAGAGCCTAATAGAACCATAGCATGCTAGTTAAGGAGACTAAAACCAAACAAGTGCTAAAATACTATGATGTTACTAAAAAGAGAAATACTCTGGTTTTGTGATCATGTCAAGGCAAATAGAGAAATGGTATTCTAATACTCCATTCACAAATGTGTAACACATTTGATTTTCTTTTCAAAACTTTAATCCTTCTTTTTATTCAAAAAATTTGTTAAAGTATGTAAAAATATGATACATTTAATTATAAATCGTATAAAAACAAAATAAATGATAACTTAGGGCATGTTTGGGATCCCCTACCAATTTTACAATCACCTTTTCGGAATCTATCAGGCCCTCCAAACGGCACGACTTGTGAAACTGCTTGTACAATCCAGAAGGTTCATATTTTACAATTTTGCAATCCACATTCCCCTAGCGTATACCAGCTTCCACCCGGTATATTACCAACCTGCCCTCGGCAGCATCCGTTTTCCTACGCTCCCTACCCATCATTCATGAGGGCATTTTGGAGTAAATAGACGATCCAACCCTTGTACAATCTAATTGCAAAATCCAAAAGGATCCAAACACCAATTTCTTGATTTTTTGAATAAGATGAATAAAAAGTTTGACAAGAAAAACCAACTGTATCATACATTTAAGAATGTAGATAGTACCTTAGTATTGAAAATTTTTACTTTCAAATAGACCCTAAATACTTCACTCTATCTGCAATATAGCTACTGCCATACTAGTGTTGATCTACACGCAGCATGTAACCACGTTTCAATATGTATACTTAATGGGTCTATCCCTGCTGAATGGTCTTTTCACGTAGGTTCTGGTTCGGGAGCATGAGAGGCATGGGCATGATGGTCTTTTCGCGCGCGTCATCCGACGTATCTCTTCTCTACTACTTATTAAGAACCCAACATGGACGTCAACACCCGATGGACCGCGCCTACCCGCGTGCCATCGCAAACACATGACTAACACATGTTGTATTGCGAATCCATGACTAACTTCTTTATTTTGTACCCCCTTCCATCCCAAAATGTAAGGCACATATGTATTTCAAAAATCAAACTTCATAATCTTTGACCAATAATTGGTCTAAGAATTTGAAATTTGATTCATATTTAGAAATACTATATAATAATCAAATATAATTATCACAAATGATATATTATAAGAGATTGTTGGTCAGCGATTATGAAGTTTTACTTAAAATACACACATGGCTTATATTTTGGGATGGAGGGACTATCATATAGGGCGAAGAAATCGATAGCACTCTTTGTGAAAATAAAACAAAATAATTAAGGTGATTTTGAATGCTTGTTCCATGTATTTTTTATATTTAATCCATCTATAATTGCTGGAATTTCGGAATCTGAATAACTGGACTGTAAATTTTAATTAAACATACAGAAGTCTGATGCAGTACCTTTGAAGTATCTAGATAATAAGGTCTGATTACTAAACTTGCGAATGCTAAGATATTTCTTTAAGATAGTGAAGATAAATCAATCTGGATTCAGAATATGTATATTATGTAGCTTATAAAATCAAAGAGTAAAATGAGTGTGATCCTATATTTGTAACTCTTTGCACACTGTGCCTTTCAACTCATTATAGAGTTGAAATTTCTCCTCCAAATGATTCTTTCCAACATCTGTCTGCTAACATTGGTCATATGATTGCTATATTTTATATACAATCGATCTATGATAGTGATATATTGCTTTTTTCTGTTTATTGTTGTCCACCTTATACAACAGCTTATAATGTCATGCAGGTGTCCTGTGCGCAGGTCTTGGAACATGTTTCATCTATCCTCAAGGAGTATGGGTTTTGCCCTACTAGAGAAGTCATGGACACTAAACCTGTACTGTTTCTATTGTTTCACACAATAATTTTCCGTGTGTACGTGTTTATTTTTTGCTGATAATTTAATTGCCTTCCACTTTTTCTTGAAGCCAACCCTATGACTGCAAACCGTCAGACAGAGTCACATAACAAAGGTGTGTTGGAGTCAAGTGATTCTTTTATTTGTAACAAAAAACAGCCCTAACCTCTCCTTTCTGTCATGAGGAACAGAGATTATAGATGCACACAGCACTGTTATGGAAACGGCTAATCTGCATGCTGCAAGTGAAAAGGTTTGTTGTATTGGAGAATCTCTATCTTCACATCTTGTTCTGTGAACTGCCTTATTGTGAGATGTAGCACAAACAGTCACTTGTCCGTTGTCATGGGCTGCTGCCAGTGGTGGATCTAGGATAACATGCAATGCAGCTGGGGCTGATTACTCTACATTCTCTTCTTCAACCTCTATTTTCTCTTCTCTCTTCTATATTAATGTCTAAAATTTTAGGTGTGGCATAGGAGGAGCTCCATTGTCCACGCTGGGGTATCTGGGGCTCAAGCCCCGGCCAACCCTGTGGTGGATCCGCCCCTGGCTGCTGTATATAAGCCACACCATTCTCTCTTTATTAGAAAGGCAAAGCTGTTCTCAACTTCCTATCTCTAGTCCCTGTCCCTCCCTGCCATGTCATGTCCTACATATGTTTCGCTTTCTGTATTTTTGCATGTTTAAACTATCCCCCTTTTTTTTTTGAGCCGGAATGTTTAAACTATCCTTTGTATGGAGCAATGAAAACTATTTTGTCCTAGAACTTAGAACCCTATGAACAAAGATTGTGTTGATGCATGCACCAACTCAGGCTTATCATGACGAAATATGGATCTTTCTGTTTTTTATATGGTGTAGCTTTATTGACATGTGACAGGTTGCGAGAAAGAAACTGGGTAGAGGATGGGATCCCACATATACAAGGAGATGTTTTTTCCCATATTGGAGATCAGTGTTATGAACCCGTTGTCCTGTGAAGGTGTATCCAACCTATGCAAGAGCAGATACTAAGACTGGGCTTGATCTAAAACAATTTCGTGTGTCCAGCTATAACTCAATGGCCAATGCATCTACTCCAACTCCAAATCATAAACATAGCCCAGTGGGAAGAATCTCACCACTTTCAAGCAATCAACTCAAAAGGAGCTTGCTATCCAAAAATAAATAAATAAATCAAAAGGAGCTTTAGCACTGCTGCTACTGGTGCATTCTGGCTCTGAAGCATGCATGAGTTGAAGGTTATTCTGGCTCTAGATGGCTCAGCAGTTAGTTTTTTTAATGTCTAATTAGGTTTTAGGCTATTTTTCCCAGTCAGGGGATGCTGCATTACTTCAAAATCCAAGACTGCCTTTAGATGGAACACCCTCACCAGTGCTTGGTATCATACTGTAGTTCCAAGACATGTTCTATTAAATTGCTGCATGTGCTATGATCGAATGTACCATGCGATCATATATATGGTCATTTGTACTACCTTTGTTTTACAAGCACTGATAGTTTAGCACTCCGAATGCAAATGCTGCTGTACACTTCTTCAATGACCGTGTCCATGTGCCTAATTTCTCTACGATGTGTAGAAAGAGATGTATGCCGAGTGGGCATCTCCAACAGTGTCTAAAAAAACTTGCCAATAATCAAGGCTTTGGGTCTTAATTGCCAATAATCAAGGTTTTGGGCCTTCCTAAAAACTGTTGTGACTAAAAAAATATCTCCTCCAACAACAGTTTCCAGAATCCAAATGCCCGAAATCTATTTAATTTGATCCACATCATCGCTTGTGGGTCCATGTTTGATTTTGTCACACACCCGACCGGCGTGTACGGATCTGAAGACCAAGCAGGGCAGCTGCCTTGCACGACGGGCATGGTCGGCGTTTGCCTAGGCGAGAATCGCCGGATACACGCTACCAAGGTTACAGTACTTGTTGCAGGAAACGTCAGAAACGGCTGAGAAAGATACCCGCGTCTGCTATACTCAGGATCGATCCGAGCGTTTCTACTACAGAATTATTAGGATCGGTTAAAAACATGCACCGCCTCTGCAAATAGCAGGAACGGACTATGCTACCAGCCGTTCCTGCTAAGTGGATTAACAGAAATGGCTGATAGCACCGACCGTTCCTACTATGCGTGAAACGGTTGTTGCTATAAGCCATTTCTGCTAAGCCTTTTAGTAGGAACGCTCAGTAGCATGGACCGTTCCTGTGCTATTTGTAGGGACGGTGCATATTTTTAACCGTTCCTGCTAATTGATTTAGTAGAAACGGATCACGCTTTGAGCCGTTCCTCCTAATTTCTTCCCAATAAATACATTCCTGCTATAATTTTTTTCTACAATAATTCGTGGAAAATGCAATTAAACTCATAAAATATTCTAGTTTCTATGAAAAATTGCAAATAAGGTACCTAGACGAATAAGCATACTATACGAGGGTAAACTCGAGTCCACGTGTGAATCCGATGAAACAAACTAGTGATCACGTTGAAACTTGGATGGTGAGAGTGACTTCACACGTAACCCGCACAAGGAGTGAAAGACGTATGAAAGAAACGCCGGCATCTTGAGGAGTTTTTTCTCCAAACTTATTTGAGCATGCTACGTTTACATATGTTGCCCCTCCGCAAAATATCGCGATTTTTTAAGACTACCAGTGTATTATTAGTTTTTTTCCGTGGTAAATCACAAAAAATGCAATTAAACTCATAAAATACTCTAGTTTTCACAGAAAATTGTAAATAAAGTACCTAAACCAATAAACATACTATACGAGGGTAACCTCGAGTCCTCGCGTGAATCCGATGAAGCAAACTAGTGATCACGTTGAAAGTTGGACAGTGAGAGTGACTTCACACGTAATCCGCACAAGGAATGGAAGATGTATGAAAGAAACGTTGATATCTTGTGGAGTTTCTTATCCAAACTTATTTTAGGATACTATGTCTACATATGTTGCTCCTCCTCCAAATATCGCGAATTTTTGATGCTATCTGTGTATTATTAGTTTTTTCTGTGGTAAATCATGAAAAATACAATTAAACTCATGAAATATTCTAGTTTTCACAAAAGATTGCAAATAAGGTACCTAGACCAATAAACTTACTATACAAAGGTAGCTATAAAAGTAAATATATGATATGTGAAAAAAAGATAAAAATAAATGTAAAATGTGTGTTTGTGCAATGTGTTTTATTTGAAATAAAAATTATAAAAGAAACCTCCTACTGACCATTAGTAGGAACGGTGGATAACCTACTAAAGTTTTCGCTCATATAAGCACGGGCGCAGGCGTAGGAAAGGCGAAAAGTTCTAAGTCCAGCCGAAATTTTCAGCCCGCGCCATTTCTGCTGTCGTCCTCGCCGACCGCTGTTGAGACGGAGGTGAGTACCGCGCGCGCCTTCGTCCCTTCTCTCGATCCTCCCCGAGCGTCGCCTCCGTAATCTCAGTTATCTCTCCTCACCTCCGCATCTTCCTTCCTCCCCACGCGCAGGGCAGCGAGGCGCTCGACGGTGACGCGCAGGCCAAGCTCGACGGCGGCGGTGGCAGCAGCGGTGGCCGGGTGCATGGGTCGCAGACGCGCAGCGCGGCCGGGCCAAGGCGGCGTGGCAAGGCTGCGGAGCCAGGCGACGGCGGCGTAGACGCGTCGGCGAGCGCGGACACGGCGGCATGCTGCACGGCCTACGGCAAGACAGCGGTGACTACGAGCGCGCTGCACAGCGGCGACGGCGGCGGCGCCCTGCTCGCGGCTCGCGGGGCGCGGGCGGCGGCAGCAGCCCTGCCTGCTTTTTTTTATTTTTTTTAATCCACAGCAGGAACGGACCATGTTTTAAGCATTCACCGTTCCTGCTGAACGGTGGATGATTCCAACCGTTCCTGCTATTAGTATTAGCAGGAACGGAAATACTGTCGTAGAAATATTTTTCTGCCACCGTTTCTAAAGAGAGTTTTTGCACCGTTCCTATTGGCCACTTATGTAGCAGTGCGTGGTACGTGTGTCAATAACAGGTGACACGGTTGCTCTTAAAGAGATCTGTGTGCTTATATATAAGGCTTTGATTGCTTAGGCAGACTCAGACAGGCAGCTTGATTTGTTTCACTAGTCTATGCATGGTTGATGGAACGATGGGCATGCACGTTTTTCAGGCATATAGGTGGCATGTACGGTGGGTCGGTGGTGGCTCAAATTGTTGTGTCAAATCTATACTATAAAAGAGCAATTTTTTTTAAAAAAAATTTACCTATAAAGGCGTAGGTATATTTTTCACGCTGACCTCACTGCACAGTTTGGAAAAGGTTGGAAAAAAGTGGAAAGCCCCAAAACTCATAGACGCAAAATGTTTCATCCACTTTTTCTCTTTATTTCTCACCTTATTTTATACCCATACCCACCTGTCAATTTCCTTCTCTTGGTTTTAATGAGAAAAAAATGACGCTAATCAATCAGGACTCATTCCTTTTAATTCTATTTTTCTTTTTTTCCTTCGTATTGTCTGTTTGATTATCTCACAACACGTGCATGTTGTACGTACATCTATACTAGTCTACATAATGATTGAGTAGATAATTTAACTGTAAATATATTTTAGACAACATATTTTTATTGATGTTATTGTTTGATGATGATTAGAGCCCAGCCCATCAAAGTGGCAAGAGGTTCTTTTTTCTTTGAGAATTTCTAGAATTTATTTTTTTCATACAATATTTCATCTCAAATTAGTAGTAATAAGAGAAAACAAAATAAAATCACATGACATCAACTATTTTGTTTTTTTCTATGTTGTTTGCCAAGATAAAGATCGGTGCATGCCTGCAGGGTCAGCGCAACCTATAACGGCAATGAGTTGGGCTGTAACGTATGCTTCCGTCCGGTGTTCCTTGGGCCGGTGACATCACTGTTTCAACTGGATAATGGCATTCATAGCCGTGTCAATAAAACAATAAAAAATAAAGAGGATACACGCACATGAACAGTAGCAACTCCATGCAGGACATGGGAACCAAATGAGACGCCGATGAAGGGGATTCGATCAATAATAATAATAAAAGCATGCATTCATGCATTGTCGCCAGCGATCCACATGGACACAGTACTCCCAATGTGAATTCTGAAGACGCTCAGTTGCAAGGGAAAATGGTCATAGGATAATGCTCCCATGCGGTTTGCCTTTCATTTTCAGCATCAGTTTCCAATCCGAATGATGTACGAGTCCCAGCGAAAGTCTCTGGCATCTAGAAGACATGCATCACATGCCCAAATATCAGCCACATATTTGGCTTATCCATAACAAAGTGGGGACTCGTGAAATAGGAGCTAACAATATTCTTTAAAATTATGTATATATATAAAATAATAAAAAAATATCTAGAGCTAACCTGCTTTTATGTATGATGGTTTAACACATGCCCAAATGTTAAACATCAAAATCTCCCTACATTTCTAGTGCAAGGCTATTCTCCCTCAAATACTTGTCACGGTTGATTTTTTTCTTCAACTTTTACCATGCTCAAAATAAATTTAATAATAAAATAAATGATAATAAAATACAAATAATAGCTTTAAAATTTTTAAGTAAATAAATAGGAGCATTTAAGGGGAAAATTCACCCGTGTCGAATATTTTATGGACAATTTTATATCACTAAGGTTACTTTCTTATCATATGCCTAACCTATAAAGAATAATTATGAAAAAACACAATATATTTTTCTAGGCTAAGTTATGATATTAGGTATCAACTCACAAATTTTGAACTTAAAACTCAATTTGCACATAGAAAATAAAAAAAGAATTTTTTTGTTAAGGGATAGATTGAACCAATTGAAATAAGTGGAGGGGGAAGTCGAAAAAAAATTGCTTTAGAGGATTATCTAGACATATGGTGGTAGCAATTTGGACTTTTTCCATCTTAAAATATACCTTTTCATGTCAACCATGCTAAATAGTAATAACTAAAAAAAAAGGAGTAGCAACCATTTTATATTATAAAAGTAAAAAATAAACTATGCTTCCAGCTAGTCCCATTGGGGGCTGGAGCTGACCAAACTTTCCGATCCCCTTGTTGGAAAGACAGGTCCCCAACTACCAGGCATTAAAATGTCCAAGCAAAGCATACAAGATAAGCTGGCTAGCTAATCCATCGTACGAACGCAGAATATTTTATCAGTGCCAATTGTGCAACAGGATAAGATCACATTGCACATGCACAGTCACCCCCGGGCCCACATCTCTCTCCCTCTCCCCCACACAAGCGCATACACCAAACCTAATATAATTATGAATCACATTTGCCCACATTGGAGATGCAAGTATAAGGATTAGGGTGTCAATCAAAAAGCTATACGGATAAACAATAAGCATAGGATCCTCCATCACCACCTCGTCTGTTCTCACTCTCTGACTCAAAACTACTCGCCAAGAAAACCTTTAAATAACAACAATGGGACGAGCAATTAGCAAGGTCACTGCCACCACCCCTATGCGACGCACCGATCATGTCTTTGTGTATGAAAACAATGTGGCAGAGCCATCAAGAAAGATGTTGATTTACCACCACCACCTTTCACCTCACCCACCACTTTCCCAAGAAAACGAAGCAAAGAATTTCACACCATTTCTGGCAGTACCTTTCGATTGGTTTATGTGGCAACTCGCTGCTGTTCTCCGTCTCCCGGTCTCCCCCATGTTGGGCGAAAACAGAGGGCGCTGCCTTGAATTTTTAAGAACCTTTCCTTTCCACATTGTTGTCGATCTACGCACCGCGCAGAATGATGAGAGAAGAGAAAGAGGGATGGATGGATCATCCACGTCTTGCTTTTTTTCCAAAAACAAAGACACAAAGTTAACTGCTAGTAGCTGCAAAGTGTCTTTCGTTCTTGGGATAGAGATCAGATCGGCCACCCTCATCCATTGGACGTTTCATCTCACCAAAGCATAGGCTGCATAGCACTGGCCACGGCCAATTGGCAATTAACTTGTGGCATAGCACAATCATCATGGGATACCTCAACCAGCAAATCATACATCAGGAGCAAACGAGTCATGGATCAAATAAAGGCAGCAGCTAACTAACCACCATGCATGATCATCATTTGTTAATGATACCCCCAGGTTAGGTTAGGTCAGTTCATAGTCAAAGGAAGATGAACACAACAAACTTGGATCTTATACATTGGAATTTTATAGTAGTAAGTGGCTACTAGTAAACATCTCTACTGGCCAGGAGGAGAGGCCAAGGCTGGAATCAAATTTGCAGCTGGCTAATCACTAGCATTAGTAGTGCTATTTTGGAGATCAGACAGTGAGAATGACCTAGGAGATCTGAAGCTCCCCCCAAGGCCATTTCCATTCCTCCTCTGCATGCCAACAAAGCCGAGCAGAGGGGGAGGCAGCGGCAATGCCGCCGCGTCCCTGACGTTCTTGCGGCGGAGCGGCAGCTGCACGTCGTCGTCGTCCGAGTCATCCTCTTCGCCCTCGTCCCCCTCGGCGACGGCGTGGTCGGGGGCCAGCAGCGGGGGCAGGTAGGTGGCTGTGGTGAGCGAGCTGCAGGAAGCTCGCCGGGACCAGTTGGCCAGGATGCGGCGGCGCTTGTTGAAGGGGTTCTCCGGCTTGGCCAGCTCCTTGGCCGCCGCCACCGTCGACGTGGCCTCGGCGAGGCTGGTGAAAGACTTGGACTTGCCGGAGTAGAAGCTGGAGAGGCCCTTCCTGGCCACACACCAAATCAAACTCGAGTTAATTCCATGCCCATGCGGCTGCTATTCGAGGCAGTTTTGGGTCAATTTATATGTCGCAAAGGTTGATTGCAAGTCCCCCCACACCATTAGCGGGATCTAGAACTTCATCTCACCTCGTAAACAAACCATTTTGAAAAGAAAGAAAAAGTTTCGCTTTGCAGAAGCAAGCAAAACGTTTGGGAAGAAGAAAAACGACGGCTTTACGAAGAACTCACTTGATGGGCAAGGCGTCCTCGAGGGTGTCCAAGCAACCGATCCCATCACGCTCCTGGAGCTTGCTCTCGACCTCCTCATCCCCTTCATCGCCGCCGGCCTCCGACGAGGAGTTCTCCCCGATCGACGAGCCGGACGGCGACGGCGCCCCGATCGACGATGTATCGGTCAGCACCTCCTCTTCTTCCTCCTCTATGAAGAACCCGTCGCTCCTTCTCTTCCCGGTCGAGGTAGACAGCACGGCCGCCGCCGCAGCCTCGTGCTCGCCGCCGCTGCTCATCTTCCCGGATCCGGGGAACCCGTAGGCCGGCCGCACCTCTGCCAACGCCGTCGACATGTCTCTCCCTCTGAGCCGCGAGATTCGACGGTCCGGGCGGTGCCAGTGTGTGCTTGGAGCAATTGGGGCAAACCTCTGGTGGATTGGATATGTGTGTCCGTCCAAGAACAAGGACGTACAGGAACTCTCAAAACAGCTTGGTATGGGAGAGAAGAGGAGAGGAAAGAAGACACGAAACGCAGGAGGATAGGATAAGAGCAAAGGGTGGAAGGACCAGGCATCCCGTTGTTGGGTGCGCGGGGTCTTTGTAGGCTGGAGGAGGCGGCAAAAATCCAGGATCCTCTGTAGGGGAAGAACGGAATACGAGAGGCGTGCACCTTGTCAAATGCACGCCAACTGGCTTTTGGAGTGATTAGCATCCCACCTCACCTTATCTCGTCGTAACAGAAAAAGAAACGGAGAAATATCAGAGCTACTTATCGATAGGGCATTTTTATACCATATTCCAATTATGATTGTGATGTAAACTTAAAAGCACAGGAATATAATCTATCTAAACACATCATAATTTAACCATTGTTCTCTAGCAGAGGCGATTTCAGAGACACAAGAGCAATGTGCCCCCTAATCCTCTTAATCTATATTTCTAATATTAAAGCAAATAAGATTTTACGGTCCGTCGTGACAGGTAGATCCGGCTGGTCAACCCCTCCTTATTCTGTATCCGCTAATTTGAATCACAGCTACAATACGAACCAGATTCGAACTGCAGAAAGAGTCCACGCGAAAATGGGCGCCCAAGTCACATACGGACTTCATTTTCGATATTCTATATAGATGGAAAACAAAAATAATAACCTATCCAACCTAACTGAAACCACTTTAAAATTCGGTCTCAGTCAACATAAATCTTGGAAACAATATGACGTGGAATTTATTCGCGAGCCAAAGTGCAGGAACAGCCCACGCGAAAACGGACGCCCAGATCACCTACGGACTTAGTTTTTGACGTTCTATGTATCGATGGAAAGCTAAAATAACAACATTTCCAACCAATTGACGTCACTCTAAAATTCGCTTACAATTAACGACTTCAGGACAATATGACATATAATTTATTCGGAAACCCGATTCAAACAGCAGAAGCAGTCTACGTGAAAACGGAAATATAAAATTTATTTGCGAGACTATTCTTATATGTATTGATCTAGAAGTGCTTAAGGATTTTTTTTTTCTCCCGTTGTAACGGGCATTTTGCTAGTATTTATAAAAAACACTTAATAATTTTGCAAACTTAGTGCTAATCTGCGAGAGCTAGAAAGAGTGGCCAATTTGATTTCGTGATCAATGCCTATCTTTCAATATGTGGGATAACACAAATTGAACCAAGAGAGGTGAGGTCAGAGCGTAATAATCTAAAAATGAACATGAAGCAGTAACGACGACCAACAAATCCTACTCGACCTCTCTCAATCAGGTTTCTTCGGTTCGCTTCCTTGGGAGTCAAGTCAGGTCTTCAAAAGCTAGCCGTCACACAAACGGCGCCTTTCGTTCCGGCGCAGAGGATCCCAGGGCGAGTGGCCGAGCGGATGAGCCTCCCCCCACCCCCGCGTGGCCAGTGGACCGCGTCCACCCGCGGTTTCGTCGCCCGTCTGCTGTGTGTGTTCCTGTGGGCTCATCAGCTCGGGGGAAGGGAAGGCGACCGGACAGAGCAGGGCAGAGCAGAGGAGCAACGAGCCGACGAAGGCAGCCAGGCCAGCAGGGCGTCCCTATCCGCCGTTACTGTTAGAAGGAAGAGCCGTCGCCGGCTGACACCCGGGTCCCACCCGCCCCCACCCCGGGCCGGGGTTGGGAGCTTCGGATAGACGAGGAGGCACCGGCGGGCGAGCGGACGAGGTGGTGAGGTGTTTTGACACGTCTCCGGCCTCGCGTTTCCTGGTGGTGGAGCCGTGGAGGTGGAGAGGCGCTGCCGCTGCCGGGACGGCCCGGGCAGAGGCCAGACAGCGACGTGGACGAGGTTGCCGGTCGCATCCACGCACCTGACCTGCACGGCCGCCAGCGAGCGAGCCACGCGCCCACGCCTCTCTGCTGCCTGCCTGCCTGCCGGAGTCCGCCGGGAGTCGAGTCGCTGGCGCTGCGGCATCCTGCACGCCCGCTGGCTGGCGGCAGAGACTACGCACACCAACGGACCAACCAACTCGACGAGGCGTGGCGGTCACGGAGGGAGCTTTCACGCCACGCACGCGAATACGCGGGCATGGCCGCATGGGGACTTGTTTTGTTTCGTTTGTGCGATAAGGTTAGAGATAAACCCCACCCGGCCCCCTTGTACGCGCCGATGTGATGCGATTTGTGCTTCTCGTGTGCTTTGACGACTGCTCCTCCTGCCTCGTACTCCCACATTCTCATCTCGTCTTGGTGGAATGGACACAAGACGTATGTTCGGAGACGATGCTAGGATTTGAAATGGCGTTTGCCACTCTCTACTATCGCTATGAGCACCACTCTAGTAGTATATTTTAGTAGTACGTAAGGGAAACAGGACAGCTAAGGCGAGAAGAGGGACTAATTGAACTCTGTTTAGGCAGCAGGTGCAGGTCTCACTCTGACCGTACCAAGGAAACGACCGGATACCAACCATTTAGACATTTTGACCCTGTCTGTCTGTCTGTCTGTGCAGGTCTCCGCCACGACGTACGTGAATCGTGATCACCAATTCACCATGTCTCCATACGTCGCTCCTGCCTGCTTCGATCGGTTCGTTGAATGAGCCCTGGTATATGCTTGTGCTGGTACGTCGTCTTATCATGGACGTACGCCCCCGCTCCTCTGCTCAAGTGCAGGTCGATCCTTATCTCCAATCCAAGCGGCGTTGGGGTCTTGGGATGACGATGCAGCCCACCACGCGCTAATCTCTACAAGACCGCCACTGCCTTTGGATTTGTTGACTTGGCCACCGCTGCGATTGGTCTCCACGAGTCGCCTCCAGCGGCCTTCCTGCCCGGCCTACCGAGCCTCGTTGACTGACTGACATGTCAAAGTACCTCTGCATCGTCAATTCATCAGTCGTCTTGGTAGCAACAGTTGCAGGCTTTCAGATTTCTGCCGTAGCAGAAGAAGAAAGGTTTCCTCTTACACGTGTCTTGAGCTCCAGCCCCGTTACGGTGGTGCAATCGGATAGCAACAGCTGCTTGTTACGTTCAAAAAAAAAAACTTTTATTACGTTGAAAAAAGCAACAGCTGCTTGGGCTGGGCCTCAGAACTCATCACAGGTCTAGCTAGTCGGGCCAGCCAGGTAGGCTCGGCGGCCCTTCCTTCTTTCAGCTTTTCTCCTGGGCCTCCTGAGTCCGCATGTACGTGACGGGCCGTCACTCAAGGGCCGCGGCCTGCGGCGAGACCGCAACCCATCGCTTTCTCCTGGAACTGATCCGTTTTACTGCAGCTGCGGCCTGCGGTGCGGTGGCGGTGCAGTCAAGGATCAAACTGATCAATTTCTACTGCTCCAACTCACGAAGCCGCGCTCTGGTCAAACTGATCAGTTTCTCTGTTGTTTAGCTCGATCTGGTAAGAGTGATTAAAGGAGCTATTAACTAGCTTCATCTCCGGCCAGCCCTGGGTGGGCAGCTTTAATTTGCAGGTGCAGCTAGAATGCTAGTAGATGCACGCGGCATGAACCGATCGATCACCACATCTTCGATTCAATCCCCAATTCATGCTATGCTACGTACGCGCGCGCCTGATATATGCCTACGCGCAGCGCAGCGGGCGATCGACAATTGATCGATCTGAGACTCTTTCTGGAGCGCCGCCGCATGCACATGGCGCCATGGCAGGCAGGGGGCCTGACAGAGCAGACCACTCTATGCTCTCTTCTCTTTCCCGCGTCCGCGTCGCATGCAGATCCCAATCGCCCGAGTGCCCGACCGATCTGCGCCGTCAGCCCGTCACTGTGCAGAGCCCGACCGGCCGGCCGGCCAGCCAGCCGGGGGCGGGGAGGGGAGGGGGGCTCTCCTGTACAGTGCAAGACGACGCTGCCACCGCTGATGGGCCTCTTCTGCGTGTGTGTGTGGGTGGGTGCATGTGCATGCAGTACAGTGCAATGCAAAGCGAGGAGAGGAGAGGGGAGGGCTAGTATAGTAGGCCGGCCGGCCGGCCGGGGAAAAGGAGAAACAGGTAGCTGCAAACCTCGCCTTTCCTCAGGTGGTCCTCTCGATCATCGATGCGTATGGATGGATGCGTGCATGGCCTAGCTCTCTGACATCATCTATCCGACTGTCTTCTTCCCTTGCTTGGGTCCTGCCGGCCGGCCGGCGAGATCGATCGGTGGCCGGCGGCCCGGTCCCCGGCCCGCCGCCGGCCGCGACCGCGCGTACGTCGATCAATAATTGTGCGGCGGCGCGGCCGGGCCAAGTGGTATGTACGCTACCAATGCAACACGTCGATCGGGGTGATGAACTGATCCACAAGCTAGCTGTTAGTTGCTGCATGATGCCTGCGTTGCGTGCGGTGCATGGGCAGGGGCGGACCGCCCACTAGAGCCACTAGGGCCATGGCCCTAGTCTTGGGTTTAGTAGTAAGAGTCATATGTTTATCAGGTCTATGTATATTTCTTAGCGTCTGGTGACCGCTGCCTTGTGGGCTCCCCTGGCTGGTTGGCGGTGGTCTTCTGGTTAGTTACATTTGAGTCATAATGTAATGTAATTTTGACCTTTTGAGAGACGACTTGGGGGGCCTTATTGTCTATCCTTTTCAAGCATTTCATTAGTGAGTATGACTTTGGGCGCTAGAATATTGTTTTAGAGTTTAATCATTTAGTGAACGACTGAATTGCGATGTGAATTTGAAAGTTCTTTTGTTCTTTGCTTAGCAGGATTTAAGGTGAAGAAAACAGAGACATTAGTATTTTACCTTAGTCGTGTTCGGTACTTATTCATGCCTGATTAATTTCTAGGTGCAATTTTCCATGAAAATGAGGACGTAGAAACCTTAGATCCACCAAATCTTTACTAATTAGTTTTTTAGTAGGTTCTTTTTCAGTATATTTTGTTTGTTATTATGTCACCATTAAGTATATAGTTCAAGTATCATTAAAATCTGACACGTTTTACCTATTTTTACTATTTTTATAGCTTGTAGACGCAGTTTTGTACGTATAAATTTTGGCCCTAGTCATCGCCAAATGCGCTAGGTCCGCCGCTGTGCATGGGTGCCCAGTCCCAGAGGAAAATCAATGAAAGCTGTGTCGTCGTCACTACTGTGCATATGGCGAATTGAAGGGCATGCATGCGCTCCTTCCTGCATCTACTATACTGATCCAAAACCTTTTAGGTTCTCCTATCGACACTACAGCAACAGTCAACGGAAAGAAAGATGCACACTCTCCCTGCAAAATTTGCAGTGCAGCTGATCGAGCGAGTTAGCCCGCGCCTACCCCTGTAGGCCTCTACTGTTTGGCACGCGCCATTTCTCGTAGCTACTATACAGGCGAAAAGTTGCGATTTGGTATATACAGCATGTTGCATACCGTGCCTTGTTTTGCCAGTTTGCCACATGCCAACAAACAGATCCATCAGAAGCACAGCCGTCGTGTGCTTTTTTTCAAAAAAAAAAAATCTGAATTCATATATGCCGTGCCTCAGTCCCTGAGAGGAGGAGAGCACTGGTAGACCACGTTATATCTTATAATATACCGTACGTGCATGTATGAATTATATGCCAGCGCAAAGATTTTTTGTTCAAGCTTTCCTATCGACCTCTGATAAGGCAATAAAATCCAGACTTTTTTTCACAGTTATGCCTGATAGGAATCTAATTTTTTTAATCAGATAACCCGTTACAATTCCAAAACAACTGTTAGTCCTAGAACTTCCGCATAAACCCACAGGCCCCAACATACGAGCTCACAAGTCAGTTATCAGTTTCCCTTCTTATTTCTTTTCATCAAATTCTCTCACTCGATGACTATTCATGGTGGAGGGTAGTAATATATGACAGATCAACAAAGCAAGAGGATGAATATGGACATGCCTAACAAATTCAAGGTATGGTGCACGCCATACCTTGCCCTACCGAGACCTCGACCCATGCAGCTCATGCAACATTAGAGATGACAATGGGTAGAAACCAACTAGGTTCATCTAGTAATAACAAATTCCTAAACAGCTAAACTCATGCCCACGGAGAAACAAATGTTGCCATTAGAAAAACTGCATGCCCGTGATATGTATGAAACTTAGCCCAAACCCATTACTATGCGGGTTCAGTTCCCCATGAATTGCCCATACTAAGGGTCTGTTTGGTACCACAGTTTTTTCACAGTATTCTCCAATACCATGGTATTTTTAGCCAAAAGGTGTTTGATAGCTCTATCCAAAACTCTGTATCTAATACCACCATAGTATTTTTGGAGTATTAGAAACTTGGGTCTAGACCAAAGTTTTTCTCCTCTCGCTCTGTCTGGCCTCGCGTCTCGGGCTTCTCCTTCCCCATGCTCTGCCACCATGGGCACCCTGCACCGGGCCTCCTCCTTCCCCCACTCCGCTCCCCCAACCGCGCCGCCGCCGCGCTGTCGTCCATCTTTGCCGCGACGCCCATCTGCGACGCCACCACAGCCTGTCGCTACTCGCCGAAGCGGGGAGAGGGTGCTCGCCGGCACAGAGAAGGGGAAAAGGCAGCGGGGGAGAGGGAGATGCGTCGTCGGCCCGCCTCCCGTCACCGCGCCGCCCTCCTGCGCCTCGCGTATCTTCTCCCTCGGGGGGCCTGCTCCTGAGCCGCGCCAGCAAAGGCTCCCGTGGCCTTCCGCTGCCGAGCGTCGGCCCCGTCGTGCGCTGGCCCGCCTGCCACGGTGGCCCGCTGCGGAGGTGGGGGAGAGGGAGACTGCGCCGTTCACTCCCCCTCATCACCGCCACCGGCCCTGCCTCGCGCCGAGGCCGGCAGCCGGCTCCAGCCTCCAGTCTCGCGCCGACGCCGGCCGCCGGATCTAGCCTCGCGCCGATGCCCACGGGGAAGAAGGGCGACGCGTCGGCGTGGGGGAGAAGGTCCAGCGGCGGGTGGTGGCCTGCGATGCGCCGGCATAGGGGAGAAGGGCCGGCGGCCGGCGACGCGCCGGCGAGATCGAGCAAGCCGGGGCCGGCGTGGGGAAGAAAGCGCAAAGGGAGGATGAGCCGGTTGGGGGAACTGAAATACTGGGGAACCAAACAGTCTGCAGTTTTGACTAATATTATGGTTTTACTGGAGTATTGGAAAACCACAGTATTTTTGTCATATACAATTCAAAACCATAGTATTGTAAAACCATAGTATTGAAATACTTTGCTATCAAACAGGGCCTAACTCACATCAATTTGATAATGCGTAGTCATCAAGAGCTTAATTCTAGCTTGCAAACATTCATTACAGTTTATTCATTTCAACTACAACATATTCAGATGGTAAATTTACAAAGGCTTTTTGCGACATTGTATTGTTTTAAGCTAGGTTTTTAAAGCCCATGGGTTTGTGGGTTTGGGTAGTCCAAGAACAAACCTGTGCCCGTGTACCCATTGGGTTTGCGCTTGAACCCATTAACATAGTGATGGATGGGTAGATAAATTAGTCCAAGCCCCATACCCTAATTGAGCAAAAACACATCCGAGTTTCAGGTTATGGGTAGTATACACTATTGTCATCGCTACATTTATATTAAGTATTTATTACTATATGCTACTATATTCAATTATGATTGTAATTTATATTATTATTACTCTGTAATATTAAATATATTAATGCCATTTAATATTATGCACTAACGATATCATTATTAGCTAGGAGAAACGCTCACAATTCTCGTTTCTATATATGGATTATGGAGTCATGCTTCATCCGTACCTTTTTGCATCCTGAGGTGCAATATTTTGCTACGTTTTGGGAGCTTCGCCGCCGGCTCCAGCTTCCTTGACACACACAGCTAGAGTCAGCGCTGAAGATGAGCTCCGAGCCCCCGATCCACCAGATAAACATCCCCTAGCTTATGATAACCAGACCGGTACACGTGGTGTACATCGACAGCGCCGTTCATGATGATTACAGGAACATATTCTGTTGTCTCAGAAGATCGGCCAAGCTTTATTTATGTTTACGTATCCACATGGATACACTAGAAGTGCATCGGATCCTGGGATCCTTGCATCGAAAGCTAGCAGGCGAGAAGGGCGCCCGATCACATGCATGACGATCACGTCTGCACATGGCCCACATGATTTATGCATGAGATGTCTCGAGATGATGCATGTATGCATGCTTCCAAGACCAAGCACATCCTTCTTCCAATCTGACCTCACCTCATACATTAATCATACGCCTTTTAATCTGAGATATAAAATTATACCCTAAACCATGCATTGCTGTGCAAGTTGATAGATCCGCCTGTATGTGTATCCTTTTGAAAATTCATACATGCTGTTCCGGTGTTCCTTATATGGAATACGACGGCGTAGATATATAATATTCTCACAAGAACTTTTCTGCGAGTATATAGCATGAATGTGCATTTCTTTTGCCTAATGTCTTTTTGTATTTTTGCCACCATTTAACTCTCCTTCGTTCTCACTCTCTGTTTCTAAAAATTATTAATAAATATATATTTGCATCAGATGAAAACGATCGGAAACTGTAATGATATTTTTTATACGAAAACGATTGCTCCGGTTTTCGGTATTTCACCCGGTTTCATTATTGAATTGTACTTATTGGCGACTATATAATACGATGCTGATATGAATTAGAAAATCTAACTTCAAGTACGCTAATGGTCAGTTATGAAAACGACACGATGACGAGGCCCGGTAAACACGAGATTTTCGGTTACGGTTTTCATCCCATATTTGCATACTCTCGCTTGCGCATTTTTGGGGAAAAGATGTTTGCTATATTAAATCTCAGGCAGCATTGCAGCAAGCATCATAATTTTTTCATTTCATTTTTCTCCATTCATCTTTATCCTTTATTTCTAAGTAGCATGCATGGGAAGGAAGGAAACATATCCCAATGTGGTTGAGGTACCATAATTTCTAGTTACAGTCAATCTATACTACATTTGTAGTAATTTTTTAATAACTTTTCGTGCAATTTGTGTAACTTAAAATTTTAGATATGTAACTCTTCTAAAAGACTAGAATTTTACACCACGTTTATTTTAGGTGCTAAACACAGCATAAAAGATCCATTTTTTTTCTAAACAAAGTTCCATGCATGTTCACAAAATGTAGACGCACTTTTAGGCTCCGTTCGTTTCTCCGATACCTATGTCATATCGCAAAATAACAGTGCCCACTGGCCATCCATACCATTCGATTTGATGGATCAAAGGCCTGGAAGCTTTTGGCCCACAACGAACATTGCGATACGATATTTAAAACGAACACTCCCTTAGTACACAAAGGCGACATCTCCAAAGAAATTAAACACACACATGTGGCCATCACATCTATGGTGAATGCATGGTTCACTGAATAAATGCTGGCAAAAGAGAGAAGGTCAACAAACTCATATATTTAGAAAAACATAAATTGAACATATGTATGTCATTGTTAAATTTTGAAATGGAGTGAGAGCATTGTATATTGTCTCTATACAGATGTATGAATGTATACAATTATTAAAATGGTGCGTTAAATGCAAACAACAAAACGCATATGATCGGTGTATGTTGTTATGTACACTTGCATCTGCAGTAGAACATACACGAACTCTTTGTTCCATTCTTTTTTTTTTAAATACCCGGTCCATTTTATAATCATGAGAAATCCAAGGTAATGAAGAGTACTACTACATGCCTTCTTTGCTCAGACCGAGTCCGGCAGTCCGGGTAAAAAACCGGGTATAATACAAAACGACACTGTAGCAATACTATTCACAGAAAAGAGGGTAGTTGGAATACTGGATAGATGGGGATATGCATTGGCTGCTGGACTCAGTCTCATCAGCTACGACAGTAAAGTTATCCGCGAGAAGAGTTAAAAAAATGTTGTGCAGGATGACAAGAGTTAGATTTTGCCTTGGGCAGTGTGCACGCACTGGCAATTGTCATGGATGCAGTGTAAAGAATGTGCACAAGCGAGTTAATCTTGGATGGGATGGGAATAAAGTGGTAGAAAATTAAAACCAGGGTGGGGGTGATTAGGAGGACGAGGACTATATAAACCCTTCCAACCCAACAAGGTCCATGTGGGGTGGCGGCACCAGCTTTTTCCTGGTGTGGTGCCAACCACCTTTTCTTGTGATCCGGTGGGGTGGGAGACGAGATCTGGTCTTCTTCCTTGGGGTGACCTGGGGTGGCCAGGCCTCTTCCCATGCAAGCCAGTGTGGCAGCTTCCGTAATTCTTGCATAATTGAGGGCTACTTTCCTCTTCACCGTCACACCCATGAGAATAATGTTAAAAAAAATGCAACAGCAAAGGGGGCCGAATTGCACAGTCGATGTGATCTTCGTCGACGCCGTCGTCACGAGGTTTACAGGAGAAGAAATAAAATCAAAAAAATTTTAATTCAGCCTCTCTGTACGAGGCATGATCTCCACCATTTATCATCAGAACCTAAACATATATAGCAGCCGGATCATGGAACCAAAGCAAACAAGCTGAGGTGGTGCCTGCCAATTTAGTTTGCCTTCTGAAATTTTAAAGAAAGAAATCTACATGACACAAAACTGCATGGGCAAAGAAAGTAATCAAATAAGGGATTTTGTTGATGAGTCTATTGTTTTATTATTATTTGGAGCCTTCAACGAGCCAACACGTGAATATTCATAGGACACGTCAGAAAAGCAAGAAAAATTATAGAGACTATCATAAAATTCAGAAATACCCTAACATTTAGCATACACTAACCATCATCGATAATAATAACCATTAGATATAACTTTTTTTAATATCCACCTATGATATTATAAAAATATAAAATAACCCCTTAATTCCACATAGAAATTACCGCATCTTGCATTATCAAACTTAATTGAAAGTAATTGCTAAATTGCATCTAGATTACCCACCTCTGCTATTGCAAGAGATAATCTAAGTGTGCCCTAACTTTGCATCTGAATTACCCCATATTTTCTATTGTTAGAAGTAGACTAAAATATTTTCTCAAAACTATATTTAAATTACCAATATATGTAAATAAAAAAATAATATCCATGAGGTATGTATGTAATTTTTTTTTCAAATTATCCACCTCAACCACGGTTATTATAAAGAAAGTTAACTCATATATGCATGTCGTTTGCCACTCATATACATGCATGCATGAATAATAATTTTTTTTATAATTTAACAATCTTAAAATATCCCCTTAACTAATTACACTAATAATTCATATTAAGATACACTAAAACAGTAATACTCCACAAAAAAATTGTATTATTGGTTAATTTAGATAATTTGATTAATACCTTCTACCATATCTCATTGAATAAGCACTCTAATCTTTCTAATTAAAGAAAACTACTAAACACATAATGTTTTGATAAAGAAAATTCACGTGGTGCTAGTTGAAACTGAAATGAATGTTTATGCCATTGTATTAGTGCGGTCTATGACTAGAATACATATTTTAATAAAAACAAAAGGAGAATTTTAAATAAAAAGTAGTACTTTCCTTGAACTTTTTTGTTTGATGCTGATTAGTTCTAGATTAAACTAGCCGGCAACAAGTAAATAAGAATAGAGGTAGTAAAATATAATCGTGAAATGCATTAGACTCTTTTTGTACGCAATGTTAGTTTGTCATGGTTTATGAGTTGCCTTTGTTGGGAATTTAGTTTCTTCTATGTATAAATCTGTGGCTATATTTAAAAATAAAGATATTAGTAGAACCAAACTAGACTCTGCTCCCGCGCATTTCTTACGAGACGCCTCAGTTCAAATTGTGTGGTGCCTTTTTGTCGGTGACATATATGGCATGGACTTTGTCTGGGTTAATTCTTGGCAAATACTACTAGATATCACAATGCATTAATGGAGAGCCCTATTTGCTTCTCGACAACATAGTACGCCCTCTAGTGTCCAGTCAGGATTAGCAGTATAAAGCCCTACTATGTTGGAACCTCTTTTCGCGGGAGGAAAGAGCACATTGTTTTCTATTTCTAAGATGAATGGGATGGAGGCATTCCGATATTATATTCATTAAAAAATGTACTATAGAACCTGAAAAATGTCTAAACAAAAGAGAAAATAATAGCACCTAGTGCCTGAACATAGCACAAATTCGTTCCCCGGCAAGCTGATGACTCAAAAGCCTGCTGCCCTCACGAAGAAATCAATCATCCTGCAGAGAAACCTGGCGGTGCAGCGCGTGCAGCGTTGGTCCACGTACAGGGACCGTGTGCACGGCCGCACCATGGCATGGAATGGCCGGAGGCCCGGCATGATCCACACACACAGCGCTGCGGCGACCCACAGAGGCCGACCGGGGGAAGTGGTGGTGGGTGCCGCCCGCGGGGCTGTGCAGCGGCAGCGGCAGCGGCAGCAGCAAGAGCTTCAGGTTTCAGAACTGGGATAGAAAGGGCAGCAAAAGGCCACTCCCCGTTGTTTGTTTCCTCGTTGTTCTCTAGCTCAGCCCTTCCAATTGCTGGCCATGCAGAGCCGGTGCTCCTGCAAGCGCTGCCTGCCGCCGTATAACAAAACTGCTATGCTGTGCTCACTCAGCTCTGCTCTTTTGCAAGCTGCCGCCGATCGATCTGACTGAGCACAAGCTCGCCCTTCTTCCTTCCTTCCATGCATCATGATCATGCAGGTGCATGCTAGCTGCTCATCAGCTTTTTGTACCGTACTACCATGCTGATTACACATGCTCAGGCAACTAATTATCCTCCTCTCGCTCCCTCCCTGCATGACATGGCATCCCCATGTCGCCCTTAATTAACTGCTTAATTTCTCTCCCCTTTCTTCTGTGTCTAGTCACAGATAATGAATTGTTAGACTACTGGCCACAGTTGCGCAAGAAAATGATAGTATGTCGTTATGGCTTCACTGCGACAGTTTAATTAGGATTCACCGTACCTGCTATGTCGACATACTATACTAGTATATACTATTCCTATGTGATCTTTGCGCCAGTTTTATCTTCCAGCGGAGCTTTTAACTACACATTATGAGTTTTTTAACAAGCCAGTGGTACCTGTTGTACTGGATTTTTTTTGTTTCTGTATTCATCTCAGAGGTACATAGTGCGCCAGCATAATCTCTCTATAAAAATATCACCTGCAAACCGTCCCTTTGTGTCCGAATTAAGTTACATGTGGTTGGATCGACGTGCATAACAAAGGACTTTGAGTGTCTCAACTCAAACCAAGTGGTAAAATTTCTGAAGGGAGACACAACTAGTTGGGACCATGATGATTGCCCAAACTTCAGCGCACGGAAAGATAGGTGGTGTATACATACAGATACATATACAAATATCCTATCAACAAGTTGGGGGATGCACATGTAAAATACACGACGACTCACTCACCTCAACCTGTCCCTTTTTTTTTTTTTGCAAAGGTTTATTACCCATGTACACAGCATTACCGCCTGTCAGCAATAAATAATTCATGGTAAAGCCCAGCAGTTACCATTACCGCCCTCATAATCCTCTGCGCTTCTCGTTGTGCCCCTCCCCTCTCCTCTCCACCATGGAGGCGCAACCCGCTATTTAACAGCCTTCGCGCTACCGCCCCAACCTTATTCTCTCTCTCCTCCCCTCCCTCCGTTTCTCGCGATTGCACCCTCTCTCCACCAAGAACTAGGAGAATTCGATCCCAATTTACCGCGTCGTTGCGCAGTTCGTCGGTGTGATTCGAGGGGGCGCAGCAATATAATGGCGTCTCCCGCCGACGAGGCTCTCCCGGCGCTGCCGCCCATCAAGACGGCGCCTTTGACGCCCCCGCCGTCGTCTGCCTCGGCCTCGGCCTCGGCATCTCCGTCGCCGGCGTCGTTGGCGGTGGACAGCGCGAAGGAGGCCAACGAGGAGGACCAAGAGCCGTCGACGCCGACGTCCGTGGAGAGCAAGCTGCGGCCGCCCGCGGTGTGCCCGCCGGCCCCGCGCAAGCCGCCGGCGCCGCGGCTGCCGGTGAAGCGGAAGCCGCCGCTGCCCTCGCCCGCGCGGGTGTTCGTCGCCGTCCCGCGTGACCTCTCCACCGTGTTCCGGTCGCTGCCCCCCAAGAAGCGGATCCGGGTGTCGTGATGCTGCGATCTGGCCGTAATTCACCGCCGGCTCACAGGCTTGGTCGATTTCTTGGGGAATTCTTCCGAGTTCTTGGCTTTCTCTTCTTCTTGTCCGTCTTCTCTCTTTCTTTTTTCCTTGGGTTACTGCCTTATTACTGGTACCCACGCCCATGGTATAAATTAGAATTCCCGGTATAAATAACGTGCTATTTTTTTTATGCGTGTTCGTTTTCATTCTCCTTTTTTTCTTGTGTTTGTGTGAGCGAGCTAGAATTTGTAGCTCTAGAAATGAAGATATTGGTGTTACTGAATGGATGTAGTTCAGAGGAAACTTGTAACAAAAATTCACACCGATCTTGTAAATTATGATACCTACCGAAATAATCTGTCATAACCTGAGTTTCGCCCGGTGCTGGATCTGCGAACTGTTTGGAAATTTATCCATTAATTGTCGACCATAATTCAGTGGATATATGAACTGGCACATGAAGCCATGAACACGGTGACAAACTGCGAGTTAGTTTGGGTAGATCCACCTATTCTTACAAGAATACAACCGATCGAGAATTGTTAATTGTGAGATAATCCTGTGACCAGTTTGAATTTTTTCGAACTTTACTTAATCAATACTCTCAGCAGTGGAGGGATTAGATACCCTGCCCATCAAATCAATTCGGCAAAAGAAAATGGCTCTGATGGTGAGTGTACTTTTGGCTGTGTTTGTCCGAATGCAAGAGAGAGAACAGACAGATGGAATCTTCCATTGATCAGGAAACGACATGATTTCCCTGCTCTATCTCTCAACTCCCATCAATCTTTGCAGGGTAAAAACCTTCTCTGAAGGCCTAATTTCCCAATCTGTCTCTCTGCCATCTGCTACAAACGCCAAAATTAATTGTTCATGCATGTAAATTCATCACAAGTTTTGTTTCTTTACTAATCTGTACAATGAACTGTCGTGTATCGCACATTCACAGCATATGGCTGGAAATCTGAGCAGATTCCGATCTCCCAAGTTTCATGGACACGCAGCTGATCGATGTTTGGGGAAAAAGTCAGGCAACAAGTTTTCCTCCCAGTCCCAGGGGCCAGGGCCTTTTGTCTTGTGCTACATTGGTCAGTCCACGTCTAGCTCACAAGTAGCACTACAGTTCAGCAATATACACATTTCCTGCCAGACCATAGTTCACCACTACAAGTATCCTATCCTGATGGAAACTGTGAATTCACATCTGGATTTAAGCTGGTAAAAATCCAAGCCACTGCATGGTATGGTTCTAATGAACCACATTGGGTAAACCCAACCATTTGCATATAGTTCTGTTTCTCAGGATCAAATTAGGGATCTTTCAGTTACTACACAGAAAAAGTTTAGTTCACCCAACATGCATGGCCTTTGTCTCTAGAAGATGATGATGATGAAAGGCTGTGATGATGCCCTTGGCCCTGAGGAAGGGGAGAGAAGCTGGGAGCTGAAAAAGGCTCCCTCACATCACATGGGTTGTTACTTGCAGTTACGGTCAGTGCTGTTGCCTCAGGAACAGGTCGCCTGGGGCGCTTTATCCCAGGATGACGCGAGGGATCAGTGTCTGGAAAGCCGTTCTGTTAGCCCCTCCTGCATGGCTGCACCTTCTCAGTTTTTCACCTGCACAAGGAATGTCTCCAAGCTACCCACTTCTCTTTTATTCATGAGTGTAAAAATTGTCCCGGCTAGCTGATACTAACCCCGAGAAAGATACTACTACCATTTTTCTGATATGATGTTTATTTTTTTTTGGACACTAGACTCTAACGCTAGAATGTGGGCCCAGACACAAGCAAATGTCAAAAATGATACTCCGAATGTAGAGCCTAGTGGCAAAAAAAAAAAAAAAAACAGCCGTTCCACTCTTCTCTCTCGAATGAAGGCAAGACGTTGGGTACAGAAATTCAGGGTGTACACCGTCATTATCCCAATGAATTAAACAGAGGTAGTAGTAGTAAACCGTAGAAGCGGCCAAGCACGTACGCATGCAAGTAAATAACCTAGGATTCTCGCGACTGCGGTAAATGTGTTGCTCTGCATGGCCGTCCCTTCTCAACGGACAACGGGAATTCATGCATGGGAACGTTAAATTCAGCTCCCAACCGTTGGTGTCTCTCCACATTTTTCTCTCCAGGTAACAGTAGAATCCAAGGCTACATACATCATGCGAGTGGTACTGGCGGCGAGGTAAATATGCGAAGAAGGACCCGCGTCGTCTTTCTTTTTCCACGGCCCATTTATTTACCCAACTAATTTCTGCTCCGTTTTTTCATGCATGTCAATTGTATTCTCTGCAGGTTTTTCAATTCCTTTACGTGCTATAACATATGTCAACAATGCAGCAGCTTGCAGAGCTCAATGAAGATAGCTGCATGCTGTACAGTGTTGGGAGACAATAAACTAAAAATTCACTGACGCCGCCGGCCTCACAGCACTGTTGGCAAGATGACCCTAGTAGTTAATCATTGCAAGGCCTTTGAAAACGAACTTTTCAGCGAGTGTTTAAAAAAATGGGATTTGCACACGCACGATATATATAAAAAATGTTTCTTTTTTAATACACTAGATTGTAATAGCATCCGTATATATATTGGTTCTGTTGAAATCATTGTAATTTTGGACCCGGCAGAAATGCGCGCCCTGCCACCCCCTGCCACCGGCAACGTGTCCACTAGTCCAATTATAATTGCCCCACTATTAGAAAACTCCCTCCAAAATTGGTTTTTGAAATCACAGATCCTCCAGAGATATATAGAGGGCAAAAAAATAAAAAAAACGGCAAAACTGCGGTAACAGTGAGCGGCAATCATTATTGGAATAGAAACAATCTCACCTTCTTGTGTCGGAGCCCAGATCAGTGAGATCGTCACTCCAGCTCGCTGAGAGCTGCTGTGCCTGCGCTGCCGTTTTGGGGTCGACACGCATTTGCTTCGCACCGGTAGTAGTGACTTGCTTTCATTAATTTCAGAAAGAAAAAGAAAACAAATGGTCGGAGTACATCTCGGTTAATTTGGATGCTCTGCTCGTGTACGGCGGCTTTAATTCCCCTTCCGGTTTGCTTTTTTTTTTTTTTAGAAATGCCCTTCCGGTTTGCTTTGAGCAGCGATTGCAGTACTAAAGCATGGACGCAGCACGTATGCACTGTAGTACTGGTCTGTAGCTCCAACACATGACTCCCCGCCCAACAAAGATTTTGGGTAAATCAGACACAGCGTGCGTGTACTGCCAATTATTCAGATCCAAATGGCAACTTTAACCCATCCGCACCAACCAGTCCTCTCTGCAAAATGGTACTGCCGCTAGGACTAACCATCCCCTAGCCGCTTTAATGGAAACGCTTTATTGCCTGCCACCAGTAACGAAAATATAAGCTTTGTTAGTAGGAGTAATTACCAGAAACCACCTTCCTGGCACTGCTAATTATATAGGCTTCATTATTTATTATATGCTAATTGATACGAGTAGAACTATATACTGGTATATCAGAGGATTTGGTAGAGTTGTTGCGTATAATACTTGTTTGGCACGCTGTGCATACCCTTCAAAACCAATACTACTATTTCATGGTTAAATTTGAAACTTTTGCATGGATTTTGAAGTATTAATTCCATCCATGATTGCTGCAGGATGCCAAACAGGGTTGCTCCAAATGGCACCAGCAGCTACGCTACAAACGCCGTGCCTTTAGTTTTAACGCGATCGACGACATAGGCCCGGACCGGACGAGGCGCACCCAGACATGGGCAAGATCCAGCGGCAGGGGTCGCTTTCCGGGGCCCCGTTCGTCAGGCTTCCATTCTTGTCTTCAGCAGTTGATGACGCTGTATGAGTGCGTTCTACGACGTACTGTTATTGCAAAGCTCAATAGAGTCTAGAGGATGCGGCAGAAGCAAGTCCTTGTGTTTTTTTTTTTTGGGTGGCATATAAAATAGAACAGGTCGTCGTCGTCATCATGCATGCAATGCACATCATCGATGGAAGATGGAACCGGATCCGATCGTTTTTCTCTGCTCTGCTCTGAGAACAAGCAACGAGAATTGCATGATGAGAGAGAGAGAGACGGCAACAAGTGGGAGCCTTGGCGTTCAAGCAATGTGATGCTGTTCGATGTCTTTAGGCTTTTGACCAGTGAAGGAAGAAGCCTTTTGTGCCGAACAAGGAGCTAGGACGTGCATGCCATAGGATGCCGACGGCGGCCATCGATGGATCCGCAAGGAGCCGATCTATCGATCGCCCACGGTATATGCATTCCCGAACACGATTCAGCTTTAATCTCCGCGTGCATTGCGGTTGCATAGATAGGCGCCGTACGTAGCTCCTTCCTAGTGAATTGGCTGCTGGCATGTCGGGCATTCCAAATTAATCCGGGGCTGATCACCAGCAGAGCAGATAGAGGCAGCCACGAGCTAGCTGGCCGAGGCCGATCAATGCAATGCACAATCGCCCTCGTACGTGTTGCCACCCGCCCGCCTGCAGTCCATGTGCCTGCCCGCCCGCCCCCAACGACGTTGCAGCACAGCACGGCCGCGACGATCCCGGCCGCGGCGCCGGTGGCCGTGCCGGTGCTGCTGCTGCCTGGCCGTGCGGCGTCTCGATCTCTAGCCGAGTGGTCGTCGCAAGAAAATAAAGGAAAACAAGGCCGGCCGGCCGGCCGCCGCCTTGAATGTCCCTCGTGGGTGAATCCGCGTGTGGCAGGTGCCTCGCACGTGTGCCGGCGGCCTGGACTGGACGACGACGGACGGACGGGGCTTCCTTTGTGGCGGCCCATATGCATGCCTGCATGCTCCTTTGTTTCCATTTATTATGTATCGTGTCTCGCCGACGACGACCGACACCACACCATGACACCATGCATGGCATGATGGCAAAATATGGCACGGCTCGTAGCTATACATGTGCCTAATGGGCCGGCCCGCCGGGTGGCCCGCAGCACGGCCTAAGTCCGGCACGGCACGCAGGCCTCTGTGCTCGTGCCGGCCCGGCACGAGGCCCGTGCCGTGCTTGGGCCGCGAGGCTGGCCCACGGTGCAGGCACGGGCACGGCCCGGTAAATGGCTCGGCCCGACAACGGTCGATAAAACCCCAGCCCACTGCCCACCTCGCCCCTAACCCTAATCACTCTTCTTCCAACCTCAGCCGTCGCAATTCCCTCTACCCCGAGTCCCCGACTCTTCCGTCCTCTCATCCCTCGCTCGCCTCCGCTCCGCTCTCGTCCCGCCCCATCTCGCCTGGCCCTGCGCCGCCCATCCCCACGCCGGAGGCTGAGCCGCCTCGCCCGGCACTGCCCATCCCCACGCCGGATGCCGAGCCGCCTCGCCCGGCACTGCCCATCCCCACGCCGGATGCCGAGCCGCCTCGCCCGGCACTGCCCATCCCCACGCCGGATGCCGAGCCGCCTCGCCCTACGCCGCCATCCCCACGCCGAAGGCCAAGCCGCCTCGCCCCGCGCCGCCCATCTCCACGCTGGAGGCCGAGCTGCCTCGCGCCACCCATGTCCGCGCGGAGGCCGCCTCGCCCTGCGCCGCCCATCTCCGCGCGGGAGGCCACCTCTGCTCCAGCGGCCGCTTCACCCTCCGCCACCCGTCTCTACGCCGGAGGCCGCCTCTGCTATGTCTCTCTCCCTCTCTGATCTTTGCTGTTCTTGGAGCCGCCGCCATAGAGCCAGATCTAGCGCGAGGTGCGACTGGCTCTCCTTCCCCGCCGGGCACGGGCACGGCACGGCACCGCCGGACTCACCGTGCCACGGCTCGTGTAAGGTGAACCGTGCCGTGCCTGGACAGCGCTGTCTAGGCACGGCACGCGAGCTCACCGTGCCGTGCTTAGGTGTGGCGTGCCCGTGCACAGCCCAGCACGTCCATTTAGACATGTATACTCGTAGCCGCCGGAGGAGGAGGCGATGGAGGACAAGGGGAACGGGGAGTGTGAGGAATTGAAGACGTATGACCGCTGCGTACGTGCAGCGCAAGGACGTGCATGCTCGTCGATCCAGCCGGCCGGACGGAGATCGATCGAGACAGCGCGCTACGACGACGAGCCAATATTCGGCGCGCGGGGTCGTGCCGTCCGCAGCCACGACGGAAATTAACGGCTGCCGGCGTGCAACGGCCGATATGTTATGGAACGGCACGGCCGGGCCGGCAGCAACGGATCGCGTACCGCTGTGCGGCGTGCATGATCTCTGGGCTGGGCCACCGATAGATCCCCTGTTCTGTTCAAGTGCATTGCCCTCAATCTGCGGCTTCTTCTTCAGCTGGACTCCCATCTCATCGTCTCAATCGACAACCAACGTAGTTAGAGAACGTCCCGTGTGTCGGCATGGAAGAAGAGAACACAAGGATTCTTTCTGGCGTACGTGTCCACGACAGGTACCCCGTACGGCAGCCGTGAGGAGTACGCGTTCCATTCCATCTCATCTCGACAGGGCTTTTTACAAAAGGGGAGCCAGGTCGTATTCCGTATCATTATTAGGCGTCTCTAAGCCGCGTATATGCTATTGCTACCTCACGCCGGCATGATGATTATCACGCGCAGCCCAGACACTCATGAGCCATGACACGCCGGCTCAAATAAATCATCTACCTTCTCTTCCAATTTCCAAGTCTGGATCTACAGTTCTACGATCCTATACTAGTAATAGAATGCTAGGTACTATATATAAACTACATACAGATCGGAGATCCAGCTACTACACGCATGATTGAGCAACCTACTGCATTCTGTTTTTTTTTTTTTCCTAGCTCTGGACACCAGGAACAGGAGATGCAGGGGCTGGCTTGTTGCAGTGATACAGACTAGCCGAGCAAACAACAGTAGTAGCCAACTAGCCATAGGGGCAGGGGAGGCGTAGGCGCGTAGCACCTGCCCATCAATTCACAGCGTTGGCGCTTGGCAGGCAGCCCACATATGCAGTGTATTTTACGCTGACGAGGCAAATAGTACGTTAGTCTGCTCCGATAGCATGGGCACCAAAAGGGCAAATAAACATCGCAGAAGCTACAAGCTGTCAAAACAAGAGAAGGGTTTCATTTCAGCACTGGAATTCGATCCTAAAATGACCTGCTAGGCTGCTACAGCCCAGCCGGCAGCCATAGGAAGAACGAGAGCCTTCACCTAACATAGCGACACCGGTGACCCTAATGGCAGTTTCAGGTAAATCTCCACCCTATAACATGGGCACAAGGCCTAATCAGACAGTTTAAGTTTCGCAATCTTGGGTGACATACAGGAAGGGGTCCTGATCTGGCTGTGGGCAGTACAGATCATCTGCTGCTGGCCACGGCGGTGCTGCTGTCCGGGCTTCCTCGCTGTTGTCTACAGCGAAGAGCTCTTCGCTGTCTTCGGAGGTTAGTTCGGCAAATGGTGCGTCTACGCTCTCCCAGTTCCGGTCGTCTCTGCAGAGAAGACTCGGCTCCTCGCTAACCCATTCGTCCAGAACATCGATGTTGTCCACACTGATAGGATCTATGGCACCCTTAAGCTTATGCAGGTTCCTGCATGGCAGAACTAAACTGTAAGTAGAAATTCGGGATGGATAATGGCATATAACGCGATTACAGTCTTTGTACCTTTCACGGAGCTTCATATTGTACCGGACAAAGACAGCATCACTCAGCCTTGAACGCTCAAGCCTGCTTAGCTTCCTGGAATGGAGGTGTTTGAATGCATCCCAATTCCTTTCGCACCCTGTTGCGCTACAACATTGACTGAGGACTCGGACTGCGAGATTTTGAAGCTCTATGGTTCCATTGCCAAAGTTGTCCCACCATGCAGCTAGTGAACAAAGATGTGACCTTGTGAGATTAACATACATCAAGGCAAATACCATTCCATTGAAAATAGATTCTCATTACATGTTCTCACCTGGATTAAGTTTCTCTCTTTGACGAACCGCAATTGGAAGGCCAAAGTCACCGGTTGATTTCTTGTACTCCTCAAGCTGAAGAAATATCTTATCTTGGACCTCACCATCAGGGACCAAACTAGCGATCGTCTTAACGAGGCCCCTAAATGCATAGCTTTGCATCTTGAAGGAGGGATTAAAGTAAATACCAGGATTAAAGAAGCATCCTGCTGCATGCAACGGACTATGAAGCTGCTTCTCCATCCTCGCATCGATTACTCGAACATACGGTCCATACAGACAAGCCTTGTGCATCATCCGTCTGCGTATTGACTCCTTTGCCTTTTCCATTGCATCATAAAGATAACCCATGGAAGGGTTCTCATTGCTATCCACCAAGCGCATGACGCGCAACAGGGGCTCAGTTACTTTAACAATACGTTTGCTCTGGGCCCAGAAGTCAGCATCTTTCAAAATAATAGATGTGACATCTTTTCCAACACCACCTTTAGCATATGTTGATTTCACCCATCTGTTGCTGGTGACCATTTCGCGGAGCTCTTTCTCAAATTTAACAATGCTTTGGAGACTAAGGAAATGAGTAGCGAATCTTGAAATCCCAGGACGGCACAGATCTCTGCCATTTGTGAATTCTTTCCTCATTAAAGACAAAACCCAAGCATGGTTATATATGAACTTTGTTATGTTTTTGGCTTTACCTAAAGTTTCATTGATCATAGGAAAATATCTAGGATCAGCGAAATTCTTCAACATCAGGTCAATGCAACGCGTTGCACATGGAGACCAAACAAAAGTGCCATATCTTTCCTCCAGAATCTTAACAGTAGCCTTATATGTTGCATCTATATCAGTGATAAATTGAACAACATTTTGTGGCCCAACCTCTCTAATAACTTGATCAAATATCTCAAGCAAACCAGCTTTCTCTGTCGAAGTATCTACGGACTTCAAAAACATAGTACCTCGTGGGCAGTATACAAGAAAATTGATAATGGAACCCTCTCCATAATCCTTTTGCCTGTCGGCAATAACTGAGCAACCACGTGAGCTCCATTCTCTCTTCAGATTATCAATATATTCGCGAACTTCTTCAGAAATATGTTTTAATAATGGCTTACGTAGGTCATGATAAGATGGCCCCTTGAAGCCCAGTCCAGCAGATCCTATGGCTTCAAGCATAGGCTGGTAGAAAGGAGATTTAGCTGCACTAAAGGGTATGTCTGCATCATACCACCATCTAGCCATAGCAATTCTAGCTTCGTGTAATAGATCATTTGGAGCTTCTGCACCATCTATGCCATGATTAACAATATCTTCTGAAGCCATAAATGCACCACTGCTTGGTTCTGAACCTGTGGTAGCTTGCGGCAGGACGTATCCTGTTCTTCGCTTCCTTGATGGCCTAAATTGGCTTTCAGAGCCTCCCACGGCTGAGAAAAAAGCATCTGAATAATCTTCGTCACGTGACCTGCGGACATCTCTAGTTTCATGCCTTTTTTCTTCATTTCTCCACTTTTCATCAATTTGTTGTATTAACTGACGTTTCACATCATCAGGTACCTTCTTGCAAGATTCAACTTGCCCTGGAATTCCGGCGAGATGATATTTAAAGCGAGTAATGCCACCTCCTCCAATCTTTTTGCCACAATGAAGACATATGATGGCATTTCTTGAATTGGCATCCACTTTTGCATGAATCCAAGCAGGATCTAGTGTCCTCGAAGAAGCTGAAGGTGATGCCATGAACGTGACTCCAGTTGATGCAGAACCAGCTACCTCAGTTCTAATAAATACAGAATAAAAGAATCCTTTAGAACTATTACCAAATCTCAATTGTGTATCATGACCAATTCTATATAACAACAGCACTACACTTTTCATAGCACAATAACTCCAGCAGAGAACATATCAGCACATAAACTGCACACTTGTTCATTTTTATGTATAGTCTATGTCTACTGCACATTTGTCCAAAACTTCACCCCAAAATCAAATGTAGCAAGTAAAAATACTTCTATGCAGTTACATTGGGGCTGCACAACTAGCATACTTCATGCAAAATCAGAATCTTGAACATAACAAAAGCGTGTAGGCTTTTGCTTGTGGACCTGCGGGCCAGGTTACCAATGGACACCTCCATTACTAGGTTAGACTAGAAAAAAAAAAGAACACCGGTCTGATGATTCCAGAATCCAGAAGCTTTGCAGTAATTAGGACCAGTCACAAGCATTGCAGCTAAGATTACAGTCGGTCCATGATTTCTTCACAAGCACACAAAAAGTCCGAGCTTGCAAGCAAGCCGGGGTGGTAACCACCTCACCGCGCATGATGGAAACCGGCCGGTTTCGAATAAATCCCTAACTGGCTAGTACTGAATCTGAGGCTTCGAACACTGTAGAAGACGTCCTTACCTCTCTTCACTCATCCAGCGGTCGATGCCGTCGAGGTCCAAGGCTTCCTCCTTGGGGGCGGCGAGCTTCTCCTGGCGGCAGATCTGATCCGCAAGGTCGGAGAGGGAAAAACCGGCGGAAAGCTGGAAGGTGTCGGGCGAGAAACCGGAAGTCATCGACAGCCTACCGGTTTGGGTTTTGGGAGGACGGGGCAATGGCCGGGTCAGGGCGGGGCTGGACGGCGGCTACCGGCGGAGATCGACGAGGGTTTCACGGAATCGGGCGGCTACCGCGGCGGTCCCGGCGGTTTCCATCGGGGGTGGCTACCGCGTATGTGGTCGCGGCGCCGTTTGCGGCCGGAAACGGTTTTCTTCCATTCCGATCGTTGAATGGAACAGAAATTCCATTTTTGGGGCCCGTAAAACAATTACTCCTAGTAAAACGAAAATTTTGAGGCTCCTAAAACAAAAACAACAGTTAAATGGCTATTTCAAAACGATTGAAGGTCATGAAATTTGAGAGGAGCAAAAGACTTTTACTCGTTTAGGGCAAAATGTTGCGTGGAACAGACTAAAGATACGCTGAACAATGGCCCTGGCAGTGGCCTCATTCAAAACTTTTGGTCGAGTTTATTATACTAGTTGCTTTCGCGATTCATATAATTTTACAGAGGAGAATTTGGGAAAAATACAGGGACAATATGGAACCCTTATTGCCTACAACTCCATCAGATGCCATAACTAAAAGAAAGAACTCATGCGAAAGATTCTTTCAGAGCCAAGGTCAAAATGTTACAGAAACAGGGGGAAAGGAAAAATGCTCCGGTAGAGTGCCCTTCATCTGCTGGAGCTCATGTTGGTGGCTGCCAAGTCCCTGGTTTGAAGGTGGCACCGGTTCCTGTTGGTTCAGATGACCTGAAGAAGAATATATGAGTCAATGTAGTTGTAGTCAGATTATGACAGTAGCAGATTTTTGCTTCTCATTTAGCCCCTATATCAGATGCAGCCATGTATAAATCGACGCACTTTCAGTACTTCTGCAATACCCAATGAAATTGGGAAGATTTGACCAAGTTGCTCATAACACATTACCAGATACTCCCTCCGTCCCAGAAAACAAGTCATTCTGGGATTGTCCCAAGTCAAATTTTCTGAAGTTTGACCAAATTTATATGAAAAAGTATAAACGTTTATAATATCAAATGAGTATTGTTAGATTCCTTGTCGCATATATTTTCATTAGGTACCTATTTGGTTTTGTAAATGTCGATACTTTTCTCTATAAATGTGGTCAAACTTCACAAAATTTGACTTAGGACAAATCCAGAATGACTTTTCTGGGACGGAGGGAGTACAATATAAACAACCATGATATTACAATATCCAACTTAGTTGAAGCTCATTTCTATATCTGACTTTGGTTTATTTCACAGGCGCGCACGAGCACACACATTTGAACATAAATTAACAGCATCAATGATTTATACCAAAAAATTGCAAAAACCATAATGTTTGAAGGCAATGTAAAGTAAAATGCAGGCACGGGAGCATACTGTTGGCCATTTGCTGGCACTGTTGACTTGTAGAAAATGGCTAAAGAGTATATAGCATTTCATCACAAATTCACAATTACAGCATTTGCAGAAAATCTGAGCTGAAATGCACCTCTCATTATCTGGCGTAGCATCTTCTGTATGAGTAGCATCCTTAGGCCTAGATACCTCCTCAGGTCCTGAAGTGTGAACCGAAATGCCATCATGCATTTCAAAAGTAGTTACGCACTCTCACTTATATTAACAGACAGGACATAATTAAATAAGATAGTGTTACCTTTCTGCTGATCTGGTGGTGGAGTACCGGAAAACTGCTGCTTCACAAAACTTTGGAGGTTCGGAGATTCAGCTTTCCCTGTATTTGGAGGAACATCAGCAATTGAACAACTAGGAGGGAGGAAAAAGAAGGCAACATGAGATTTATTTCCCATTCAACAACATAACAGGAAACTGAAACGAAAAATTAACAGATAATAGTGGGGAATTATGTCTCACGATAGGGTATCAATGATGTAAAAATATCAGATTCCTATTGTAGAAAATATATTAGATACTGAACAAAAAAGGTGGGTGTTGAGGAGAAGAAAGTGAAGTTGTGATGCAGAAGGAAACTGAACAATCCACAGTAAGATGTAAGTGTATATAAAAAAAGGTTGAAGTACATATACCAGAAAGAACACGTACCAATTTTCTTGACTGGTCGGACACCGCTTTTTCTTTCCTCTTCTTCCTTCTTTTTGAGAACTTGATTGAACACATATTAAATATATTAGTGGAGAAATTCACAGGTTATTGGCCATCAAACTATAAAGATAGCAGCGTTATGAACAAGCAAGGCTAATGTTAAATTACATATGCAAGGATATTGATTTTTGAAGAAACAAAACTTAAATGAAGCTGTGACGCCATACTAGAAAACATATGCTCGTATTAATAAGATGTTATACCGCGGAGCGACTAGAATGAAAGCTTCATGGCTGTAAACATATCCAGTACATAATGTCAAAAGTCAAAACCGTTACATCATAACAACTGTTTGCCAAAAAAACTTAGACTATAAGCTAATACGTATGCACTTCCAATATTTCTCAATGGATGAATTTAAAATCTTAAATTAGATAGAAAAAAGGCTTCATCAAAATTCGGAACGCGATTTGTGAGTAGGGATGCAAGTTTTGATGTCTCTAGGTCGTTGGTCAACTTTCAAAGCTCGCAATTGAAGCAGGGTAAAAATGGACTAGCTCTGAGCCTCTGACCTACTACTACCCATTGGTGTCACCACTTGCATCTCTAATTCATGAGGTTAACTAACTGAATTTAAGTGCATGTTAGTTGAAAAGCACAGCAACATTGCCTGTTACTTTTCTAACAACCAATCAAACACCAAAGTAGTTGAATCTCAATGATACCATTCTAATTGATTGATAGAGTGCTTGCAAAATTGCAATAGAGATCGAAGCTTGCAAATGATCATGTTTCACCCAGTCTCATTGAGGACAGTTAGCACAACAAAGGATACATTTCCCATTTACCAAATAAGAATTTAGCACCAAATATAAGAAACACATATCTAACTACTTTTTTTTTTCATTTCTCCTAGTATTATCCAGTGATTTCTATGGGGATTAGCATAGAATGCATAAGATGGTGCATATGTGCTTCCATAAAGTAGTTGAGGCAATTAACATGGATTACTCAACTGTCCATGCCTACAAAACATGTTCGACTCTTGCTCAGCAAAGAAGCATGCAAAATTTGGTGAGGCTTACTGATAAAAGCATAGACAAGTTACAAGTAGGAAACATCAGATACATACGTTCAACATTTTGCTTGACACGTTCGCGCCTCGCCTCCAGCTCAGCCAATTCCTAAAAGGTGCAACAATACATCAGCATCATAGGCAATGCCCATTTTGCTCTCCTTGCTAAGTTTGAACTGATTGATAGTACAATAATAAAAGCACAACTTTGAAGAACAGTGCACAGTCTCTCACTCTTTACCTCTGGTGTTGGAGCTTTCTTCCTTTGGCCATTCAGCCAGCAAATCCACTCAACTACAAGCACGACATAACTATGAGATGTTTTATATGGAATCAACGAATCCAATTATATAATCCAGAATCAAGGCCACAATCCCTACATGCCTGCAAACACAGTAAACATACCAGTTAAATTGGGATTCTTCAGTCACACCACAAAATCCCCACCGGGGGCAAATGGGCAGGAGAGGAGGAAGGTAACCTGGAACGGTGGTCGAGTCCTGGTCGGCGCCCTTGAACTCCACCCACCGCTTCTCCTTCACTGTTCACGTGTTCCGCAGTCAGAAAGGACATGAAGAAAGCAACAGCGACGAGATTTGCTCAGCCGGCATTCGCGTGCCTTCCCCTCCTTCCCGGAGGAGATGAGGAGCGGGGAAAATAGAGGCGAGTCCGTGCCGGAAGGGGCAAGCAGGGGGAGAGGATAGGTGGGTTGGACGGGGACACGTACTGGCACCGTCGACCTCCTCGACGCGGGTGAAGTAGCGGTTGCCGGCCTTGTCGACGCCCACCTGCGTCCGCGACTGGAACATGCCGAGCAGCCGCGACACCAGCCGCTTCGACATCGCGCCTTCCGAATCTTCTCCGCTCCCGGCTGAGGCTCGCTGCGCGGTCCCCTCCCCACGCTGCCTGCGGCTCGCCGGAACCGGTAGCCACCTCCGCCGCCGATGGCCGCCAGGCCGCGTATCCGTCTGACTCACAGACGGCCCAATACACCATCGATAAGCTGGTTATCAGATTGGGCCATGTTTGGGCCGTTTCTAGGACAGTCCTTGCAGCCCAAGCCCGGGAAGGCGGGGACTTCGCAGACGATAGCCCCTTTATTATTACATTATATATCTACTCAAAATGCCCGTACGTTGCAACGGGAGAAAAAAAATATTTAAATACCTCTAGATCAATATGCATGATCAATAGCCTTGCAAATAAATTTCATATTCTATTGTTTCGAATTTTTCTTTACATGCGATCGAAATTTAGCTTGTGTCAGTTTGGTTAGAAATATTATTTTTTTAGTTTATTGGGAATATATAGAACATCGAAAACGAAATTCATATACGATATGGTTATCCGTTTTCACGTAGGCTGCTCTTGCCGTTTAAATCGTGTTATAGGCCATACTGTGTTGACGATTTCCGTTAACTGCAAACGAATTTTAGAGTGATGTCAATTGGGTTGTAAAGATGTTATTTTAGCTTTCCATCGATATATAGAACGTCAAAAGCGGAGATCGTATGCGATCTAGGCGTCCGTTTTCGCGTAGGCTGCTCCTGCACTCCGGGCTCGTGAATAAATTTCACGTCATATCGTTTCAAAGATTTTCGTTAACTGGGACCGAATTTTAAAGTGGTTTCGGTTGGTTTGGAAAGGTTATTATTTTATCTTTTCATCGATATATAGAACATCGAAAACGGAGTCCGTATGCGATTTAGGCGTCCGTTTTCGCGTATTGTGGTTCGGATTATTGGATACAGGACAGGAAGGATCTGACCACTCGGGTCCACCAGGGACTTGTGCGATAGGATTAATTTTGAATTTTGAAATTAGAAGTCCAATTCACCCTCTCTCAAACATGTTGATGCTTTCAAACATAAAATTACTATCATCTAAAAATAATTTTGAATACAAATCTAAATATATAACATGCATACACTAAATATATATATTTTTGACTGAATTATTAGTTAAAATTTAAACTTTAACTTTTTTGAAACATGCATTAATGCCCCCCCCCCACCTAATAAACACCGATAATTATTGTTTTTTTTTACCCACATTAATTATTCAAAAACATGTTTCAAAGCGAGTCAAAGAAACATTAGTATGTGTATCAAGTAACTTTATTTTCATACTTGCTTTCTACATATCCAAAATAAAGCGAGTCAAAGAAACATTAGTATGTGTATCAAGTAACTTTATTTTTCTACTTGCTTTTCTACGTATCCAAAATCCCGCATAGTTGTTCCAAAATTTCATAAGGCCCAGCGACATGCAAGGCCCAGCCCGCTAGGATGGCTAAGCTACATCTTACGTCGACCACACCATCTGGTGTCCGCCACGCAACCAGGTCCATTGCCCAACACCTCAGCTTGAGATGGAGCGGGCCACCGAGAATCCGAGATCTCAAGTCATCCAACAAATTGCGGGCATCTCTTGCGACCTTGGATCCTTTCCCTCGCTCATCCTCCAAGTGTGAGGCAGAGGAAGCGGCCTCAAGGGCGATTCATGCGTCCACCCGCTTCTGAAGGCAAGAGAGGAACAACGGCGCGGCGGCCTGCCCCAATGCCGGTTGCTGCTCTGGCTTCTTGCGCTCTAGGTGAGCGGCGGGTCCACCCAAGGTGCGGTATGGCGGAGAGCGCAACCCCTCCTCAGATCCAGCGGCAGGTACGGCGTGAAAGTAGGACGAACAGGGCGCCGTCACGATGGCCGATGGCTTGGTGGATTTGCGGAAAGTGCAGATGCGATGTTTTGATGACTTCTCCAAAGCGATTTGGTTTCTCGATTGATGCTTGTGCTGAAGGATTGTTGATTTCATTTATCTCAGTTCTCTCTGCCCATTTTCTATCTTCGATTCGTGTTTTTTTTCAAGCCGGTGTTCTTGCTGTGTACGGGGATGATTGGGAGGGCGCCACCGTGACGGAATCGAACCTGCAATACGCGTAGGGGGCAAAGTGCAGACAGACGAAAGCAGGGCGACGGATTGGGCTAAGGTGGAGCCACCTGTCAGGACGGACCGGAAAACCGGAACCAGAAAACCTTATTTGGTTTAATATTATTAAGTATAGATATAGATATCTAATATTAAAGCAAATAAAGTTTTCTGATCCCTGGTTTCTCAGTCCGTCATGACAAGTGGACCCACTTGGTCAGTCCCTCTACGTCCTGTATCCGATAATCCAAATCATAATTACAATACAAACCAGATTCGGACTGTAGAAGGAGACCACACGAAAACAACATCCAAGTCGCATACGGATTCCGTTTTCGATGTTCTCTGTATCGATGGAAAGGTAAAATAATAACATTTCCAACTTAATTGAAACCACTTTAAAATTCAATCTCAGTCAACAGAAATTTTTGAAATAATATGATGTGGAATTTATTCGCGAGCTCGGAGTGCACGAGCAACCCATGCGAAAACGGACGCCTAGATCGCATACGAACTCCGTTTTTTTTAGGTTCTGTATCGATGGAAAGCTAAAATTACGACATTTTCATTCCAATTGATATCACTCTAAAATTCCCTTGCAATTAACAAAAATCGTCAATATGGCCTATAATTTATTCGGTAATCCGATTTAAAGCAGGAGCGGTCTACGTGAAAACAGATACACATGTCGTATATAGACTCCGTTTTCGATGTTCTATATAGTGCCGAAAAACAAAAAATAATATTTTATACCAAACTGACACCACCTAAATTTCGGTCACGTGCAAAGAAAAATTCAAAAGAATATGATATGGAATTTATTTGCGAGACTATTCTTATATGTATAAGGAATTTTTTGTCCCGTTGCAACGCATGGGCATTTTGCTAGTATACACACACTCTTTATTATATCGGAATTTCTAATCATGTTTGGGGGATGATTTTGTGCTGGCTTTTTACGTCCAGATTTCTATGGCTAGATTTATTTTAGTGACAGAATCTAAGGCCTAGTTGAATTGAAGGGCATTGGAACGGATTGATAAAAATTGGGGAAAATTTTGATCTGGAAAAGGCGTTTGGGTTCACGCCAGCGTAAGGAAAAAAAAAACATTTTAGGTTACGTAAACACTGAGCGTAAGCGTATTCGGATAGCTGGATGGCATTCCCGTCTTTGCCTTTGTCTCGCAGACTCATCGGAGATCTGAACATTACGCGTTCGGCCGTTCGGGCGCAGAGGTCTGGTTCCTTTAGCCGTTTCCGTCAGCCTCAGTGGCCCTCCCTCTCCGCTTCCCCAGATCCAAATCCAGCAAGCGGCAGAGATCAAGATGGAGCGGGAGGTGGGGCCGCCTTCGCCGGCGAGGTACCTGGTGGGGGCAGCGATCATGATGGCCGGCGTGGTGCTCCCGCTGGCGTACATGATCTTCCGCAGCAAGCGCTCGCCGTCCTCCGCCGCCTCCGCCTCCGCTGGGCCCTCTTCCTTCTCCAAGCAGACGTAGGTGTGCTCTGCCTCTCTTCCTTCCTCCGTGACATGGTCGGAGATGGCGGTGTCGACGCATCAGATTCGCGCGCTCGCTTTAACTGACCCGTGACGCGCCTTTGCTGCAGGAACAAGGGTCTCATCTGATTGAGCGGTGGATCGATCGCCTGCCCTGGTTTTCTGTCTGTTTTGGCGTATCGGGAATCTGCAACTGCTCATCGAGACTGGGCGCACAATCACATCAAAGTATTAGCTGATTATTAGTTAGCCCCTCTTGTACCTTGTGTAGATCAGATTGCTTGGTTGTTTGACTGATTTGATACAGTTATAAATGAAGAGGTTACTTGCTTGAGTGCACTACCTACAAAGCAGTATTTGAAACAAATTTCAGTTCAATGTAACATGTCACCTGTCCAACCCCTGCTGCTAGTATAGTTGCCTGGCTTAACGACAACTGTGTAGAATTCTTCTCTATGCTAGCACTACATTGGTAGTTTGATTATTGATAAGGAACACATTGTTGTGACATTCGTTCATTTCACCATTTCCATCCTTAGCTGTCAGCACATGATGATGTGGATGGATGTAGACCAAATGATAGCCATGAGTGGTAGTTTTAAGGCGTGGTTCTTGCATTCACAGATCCAACAGCAGACTGGAATTGCATTCTGGTTACCGGTCCTGCCCTTCTGTTCAGTCTTGATTCCTATGCAAACCTTTCTTTTTGGGCTCCCTTTTCAGAGTTCGGATCACTCTTTCCAGTCCAGTGTTCTATTTGAAGTTTTGAACAAAGGCCTTTCCTGTATTTCACTTCCATGAGCTGACATATACATTGATACTAACTATTTGTTATCTGAAAATGCACGTGGCTGGATATGCCCTTGTGTTTGTGTTCTTCTTATAAGTCGGGGTCTTAACAACAAAATGATTATTTTTGTTGATATTTTTCAAGCTAACCCCTGTAATAACCATGATATACTGCACTTCAGATGGATCAATTGTTTCCATTGCCACATGAAGGGCATGGCTGTGATGAAAATGGTCATTCTCATGGAGGCAAGAACTAGGTACTCATATGGAATACTTAGCTTTTCAATATATAATTTACCTTGTGGGTTGGTAATTCTGGGTTGGATGTATAGTTTGGGTCGTTGGGGTACAAATGTTTTGAATGGCACTTGACATTTTTGTCCCCCCCAAAATTGCACAAGAAGCTTATAAGGGTATGTGTGTCATAACCTTTTAAGGAGAAAATTGACACCTCTTTGTTTTGTTTTGCTTTGTTCTTTGACGAAAGGATTGTGATACCTAGTCAATTCTTTACATAGTGTGTGAAATTAATGTCCACATCAAACAATCTTCTTCACGGCAGGCCATCTTGTGACATTTATATCTTCTAACACTCAAATGACAGAGGAAGCATGAAAGCATTGGACTCATAGGGTTCCAGAAGCCCAGGACCTTTGAGGAGTGTCAGAGGAAATCTCCAAACTATTTATTTGGATGAATAAAAAGGTTTCAGACATGGAGAACCAATTAATGTCATAGGGGTTAAGAAATGCATATGTGTGAACCACCAGATTGCAGGGCCAAATAATCAGCCAGAGTTGGGGCAGACAGGCACATCTATCAGTTTGGATTTACTTGTCTTTTGTTTACTTAACTTAAAAGACATTTTTAATTGCATATTTTATCCTTCGCTTTGGGATTTATTTATTTTTTCAAAAAATGAAGTACTGAATCAAGACCCGATGATATACATCAGTGTACCTTCTCAAGTTGTTATACCTTTGCCCACTCTTGCTACTGTCCTCTTCCTGAATGTCAACACCTACCAAATGTGATGCCCCTAGCATCTCAAGAGCCATAACACGTAGTTAGAGACAAGCTAATGATGGATTAAGACTTAATCATGCTTAGAAAAGTAACAAGAAATATGTGGAGGAGCCACCAAATCAAAATTTTCTACACAGGATATAAGACCACACATTTCGTGGTTGAATAAGTCAACACTCATATGCTTTTGAGCTCAACATCCAATGCCAAACCTCGGATAAGAAAGTAGCCCTAAACATTTCTGTTTGACAATGTCCAAAAATCTAAAGAAAAGAGGCTTAAAATATCAAACCAAATCCAGTTAAAGTTTCTTCCGATGGTAGCAAGTGTGATCGAGACCAAACTTGAGCCCTAATAAAACTTTCAAATTCATTAAGCACCCTCGCTTAAGCTTTATATCAAACTTGTGGTGCAAGTCATATACTACGTTTTTGTTACCCTGAACATGGATTGAAAATGTCATTAACCAATTATAAATGGCACCACAATTCTCTTGGAAATAACCAAAATCAGCCCACACTTAGGAATTTCCCAAGTCTGAATTTTCAGTTTTTCCCAAACTTGAATCTGAAATTACTTTTGATTTCACTATACAACTTCAAATTCTCCCTTTCTATGAAATGAAATTGAACCTATCACCTTTCAAATGCACCTATTGTGGAAGTGATTGGACTTCATTTGATACTTCAAAAGTGGGAAACAAGAAAGCCTCTACACGAAGTGAAATTCCTGTTTTACCAAACCCTCAACAATGTTTGTGCTTGTAATTCAAAATCTGTGGTGATCCAAGCCAAACTTTATATACCAAACTTGTAGAAAATTATATTAGGAACAACTTTGGTAATTGGAGTGTTGACATGCACAGTGATTGGGATAGTGTTTTGGGACCTTTTCTGCAATACATGATTTCTGCCCAAACCTAGCCTGTTTCATAAATTCAAATTCCCTTGATCTACAGCCATAATATTGCAATGAGTGTATTGAGAAAGTTGTAGTTTATGAAATTCTGAACAACATTGGTATAAAACTCCTTGTATGAAAGTGACCATAAGGGGGACTTTTAGAATTTCTAAATTTATGTGTTCTGTGGGTCAAACAGGGGTCAGCAGTTTAAATTCAAATTTAAACCATATTTTTACACAGAACATGATATCAAAGTTTATAACAAAGTTGTAGATAAACAAATTTTGAACACTTCTTGTATGTTGGGTTTGTCCTTAATCAACCTTTAGAATGTTCAAAAATGAGAAATACGAACAAGGGCCCTAGCAGTCAAACCTGAGTTTTCCATTTCCCATTCCCTTTTATTTTCTCTGTGCCTATGACATGTGGGTCCCACCTGTCGGTCCTCGGATTCCAGCAGACCGGAAACCACCGTCGGCCACCGGGTTTCAAAAACCACTTGGACCTTCCGCGGACCCGGTCCAATAGACCCCTCTCACTTTCCCTGCCCGGCCCCACCTGTCGGTCTCACCGGCTCACCGGACTTGGTCCAAGCGCGGCCTCCTCCTTTCCTCCCCAACCGGCGCGCGCCGCGCTCTGCCGAGCCACGCCACGCGGACGACGCGCACCGGCGCTCTGGCCGCCATGGCCGCGCCTCGGCTCGCCTCTGGCACGTCCGCTCTCTTCATCCGGACGGAAACGCAACCCCCTTCACTCTCATCTTCACTCACCTCTCCCTCCGCCTTGCTCTACTCGCTCACGCCGGGTGTACTCCACGGCCACCGCCATGGCCAGAGCTTGACTGGAGCTCACGGCCCCGCCGCTCCGGGCCTCCTCCCACCTCCCGAACATGCGCCATGCAAGCCCCAAAGCCCCTCCATCGGCTACCCGAGGCCTAGAGCCTCGCCATCGGCCCTAGCACCTCCCCCAACGGCGCCGCCGCCATGCCTACCATGGTGAGCTCGGCCTCCCCGTCGACCACCCACCCCGAGTGCCCTCCCTGCTCCACAATCGGCACCAATCGAATCAGCGTCAACCCGCGCAAGTCATGCGCCCCCTCGCGGCTCCGTAGCCCCTCTCCATTGCCGGATCGACGTCGAGCCGCCGTCGCCACGCCGCGGCCGTGCGCCACCTCGACACCGACCCGCGCCGTGGAGGACCAACAACCGGCCATCCCCGAGCCTCCACTCGGACTACTCCAGCCTCTACTCGTCCTAGCGTAGCTCACAGGCTCAACCGTGGCCTCCTTCCTCCGCCGGGGTCGACAGACCGAGCTCGCGCGGTCCCGTCCTCGGCCCCCGATGCACGCCGGGTTCACCACGCGATTCCCGGTCGCTCAGTCCACGCCGAACGACGAGATCTTGGGGAAAGGACTCCCCGTGGTCGGGCACACGACCTGCAACTCCTTCGGCTCCAAGTTTGCGGCTCCACGCGCCGGCGCGCGCGCGGGAACGCCGGCCGCCGCCGTGGCGTTCGCCCTGTCCAGAGGTAGAAGAAAGGAGGGCAAGTTTTACATTAAAGCCCATCCAGTTCTTACATATTATTTAACTGTTCATTGTGTCTTGCAAAACTTGCAGATTAAACCCTAGATCTACTGACGGTTCACATTTTAACCCGGACCTTGCAGTTTTGCAGATATAACCCTAGGCTTTGTGGGATTTGCATAATCTATTTACTGAGTCTAGGACTATTTACGTGCTAGTCCCCGAGAACTATGGTAAATCACGTTCTAGTCCCCGGTCTAATGTCTTTCTATGAAAATGTATTTACTTGGCTGAGAACTTCAGAAAATCATAACAAATCAAAGAAAAATCCTAAAAAGGAAAACTCAGTTGCATTAGACTCCTCTTGAATAGATCCATTGAATGGTTATGATGTGGATGTGTAAAATGTCTGTTTTGCCCTTGGTTTATTGCATGCAACCTAAAAGTTAATAAATGGTAAAAGAGGATCAAATGAACTCCAAAAAATGATGAAACTTGGATAATAGCTTTCTTGTGGCATTGTAGCACTATGTGAATTTTTGTAGCCCTAGCACTTACTGTTTATTTACCCTTTTACCATTATACATGTGTTATGTGCATTTATTTAACTTAAAAATTGGAGGCTACATAGAATATGCTCAAATTGACTCTCTAGCATTTTTCATATACTTTAGGTAGTATAATTATCTCACTAGTAAGATATGAGCCCCTGCATGTTAAGTTTTAATGGTGATTTAAAAATGATAGAATGGTGCACGTGGAGAATAATAATTAGAAAAAGTGCTCATAAATGGCTAGGAAAATTCTCTGGAAAACTTGGTAGCTTAATGTTGATGCATAAAGTCCAAAAAGTATATTCTAGAGGGATATTCACACTGTTCATATGTACATCTTAAATTGCACTTGATTAATATATGGAAAATAGGTGCCCTGTCAAACTTGAGAGTTTTAACTTGTAAATTCTTGTACATGCAGTCCATGCTACTGTGACTAGTGCTAAGAATGATGTTTCAAACTAGTAGTCCCTTATGTGTGTGAACCTATATTTGATTGATGCTTCGCTTGCACGAGGTGTGAAACAAGACAACTCAACTTAATACGTGATCATGTAATAAACTCTAGGTTGCCTTGTGAATGGTTGATTTCAAAGTTGTGTGCTTGCCCTAGCTCGATGCATACCTTCGTTTTTTGTTAAATAATTTATCAATCACTTTTCTGTCCATCCATGAAATGGTTGTTCTCGGGTGTGCATTAATATTCATACATCGCAATCATTGCATCATGCATGGCATTCATATAGTGACGCTTAATTGCAGATACGTGATCAAAAAGCAAGTGCGTGGAACTACATCAAGTATCGATGTCCAAAAGACCAATTAAGACCCACTCACGACCTGGAGGGCCCATCAGTCGTGTTTGGACGGAGGAGTTGTCCAAGGGATCAAGGGGTTGTCTGGGGCAAAGCCTCACAACCCGGCAAACTAACAGTAGCTTAGTTTGTTGGTTTCCTTAAAGTAAAACAAAGGTAGGCAGTACCATACTATACCCAGCAAACCTCTTATGTCTTGATGATTAGGCTTATGCATCAGGAGTTGTTTGGAACCAACTGCATTAGACATCCTGGCCGCCCTGGCTCTAGATCATATGAATAGAGTTCGTAGGACGAGTATGCCTAGAAATGCTAGGTACGAGTAGACACGAGTGATCACTATCACTCGTCGCGTAGGTGATTTCAAAAATTTACAGAAATCTCACTGAGGTAAGTTATTATATATGTTTCTGATTTAAATGGAGACCGGGCGGAGATTTTATGAATTATTTATGGTTTATGGTATTGTGTACTGGACTCCGCCCGAGTCGCATAAGGCCCGTTCGCTGTTCGGCTGCTGATCGGCATAATATTGCTAAGGTGCTTATCCGGGGTAATGGACCAGTGAAAGTCTTACTTGCGCCATCCGAAAAACACAGACTTGGTCCTACCATTGGTCCCAGGGGCGCTTGGGGTGTAAACTCGTGGAGGGCTGGACCCGGTGCGGCCGAGGTAACGCTCCACGGGGGCTAAACCTGGGGAATGGCGGGTTGGAATCGAACTTGGGATGAGACAAGTGGAGATGGGGGCTATATGTGGAAACGCGATGGCTAGTAAGCATATACCCCTGGCATTTTTAGTTGTTTCCGGAAATTAACAAATCGATTCGAATCGCTGATGCTCAACAGGTGTGAGAATGCCAATATCGCACACGGGCAACGTAGTAATAACTGTAACATACTGTTTATTAAGTCACGCTTTTTTATACAACATGCTTGGATGTGTATGATCCGTCTCACTATTCAGGGTGTCGCCCATCCACTTCTAGGAGGTCGATGGAATTGGGAGATGCTTAGGGGTCAAGGGAGGGCTGACCCGACGTACTGTGGTATCGCTCCTGAGACGGCTACTCCGAAGGGGTGGGATGGAGGCGCTGTAAATCTTGGGACGGGACATGTATTCATGTTTTACTTTCCTGCGAGTATTTGCTTTTGATATAAGTGATATTCATGATTAATGGATAGCAGTTGTCAAATCCTGCTATGTTATGTCAACATGACTTTGTTTAAAAATGAACGGCTAAGGATCCACATGATTAGTAAGCATGCTTTGCGTCAGCCGTAAGCCCAGTCCATTAAGTCCTACTGAGTAATTAGTATTCAGGGTTTGCCCTCACTTTTGGATTACAGGTACCGACGATAGCTGGACAACTGTGTTGGAGGTGGTAGTACCGGTGGGCTCGGTGCTACTCGCCTTATTCATCTCTTCATGAAGACTACTTAAGTATATGGTTTCCGCTGCGAGATTTTGAAAATGCTTCCGCTATATTTATATACTCTGAATTCGCTTCCGCTATATTTTGACTATGTATTTGAATTCATACTTCTGGTTTGTAAATTAAGTCTAATTATCCTTTATTTCAACTGCCTGTGATGATGTAATTGTTGTGGCTCCTTCGAGAGTCGGATGTGTTTGATGTCGGTTCCTCTGGGATTTGGTGTTATCGAGAGCTGTAGTACTCTCGACGGACTACCGGGTTTAATCTGGCCTAAGTGCACTGCGAGCCAGAGGTAGCAGGTGTGCTTAGTCTGGATTAAGCAGGGCGGTTCCGCCACATCAAATCTCTCGTGATATGTCATGTGATGGTCTAGCCACCCACCTTTGCAATTGTGGCTAGTTACAGTATCAACGCTGTGCAAAAATTTTGTGCAGAACAAACGCCTTGTTGTTTAGCTACTGTTACACCCCGTGGAGCACATGAGATCTATGCTCTGTATGGTCTATTGGTTTAACTTTTATGATATCAAATATGTAGTGAGATGAGTAGGCTGCATTCAAGGGTTTAGTTTTATCGCTTTTAACAAACCAGTGCGAGCTTTTTCACAGTAGGTGTAGAACATGAGGCTGTAACTGTTGTTACTTGGTAAGAAGATGGTTGTTCATGGTGGAGCAATGTCAACAAACAAATTTGTTATCCGTACATGGCTGAATACAAAGTGCATAGCCATGTGTATCAACCAGGGTGCAAAAATAAGACAATGCATGGAAATACCAGCTAAGGCATAAGCCATTGCTTGTTGATCGTTGTGAATGTCAAAGAAAATATAGGTTCAGAAACATACTCCGTGTATATGATGAACCTGCTGACAAACACGAGTATGTGTTGGTATTGCTACAATTTTTGCTATTACTTTTTACAATCTGCAATCTACCTTTTATGAACTAAAAATTCCAGCCGATCCAAATAGGCCACCTTTTTACCATCTACTTTCTATAATTCTATTAAGTCATAAGCCAACTTTCATCGTAAATTTAAGTGAATCTAATCACACACTAAGACCCAATTTGGAACGCGTGAATTTCACAGTAATCACGTAGAGTTTTACTAGAAATAGTTGCCTAAGTTTTGATGATGTGGTTGGGAAGTCCAATGGTGTACTGCCCCACTACCTTTGACCCTAGTTTTATCTTAAATAAAAAATTTTAAACTTTGACCAAGCTTATATAGTTTAAAGTGTGTGGCATTCATAACGCCAAATAGGTGCTCACTCCATTCCAAATTTTATGACGTTTTTTTTGACACAAACTTTGACTCATTCGTATGATTAAAAAAATATAGTTTTCATGTAACTTTACTATGATCTGGTTTATCATAAATTTGTAATACATATTTTTTTTTGTAAATTTTTAAATAACACAAAAGGGTCAAACTTGATGTATAAAGAATTAAAACGACCTAAAATTTGAAACAGAAGGAGTATATTCTAAAAATATATATTATAGCGAAACTAATGATATATATTTGACGATATAAATACTAATATCTTTTATATAGTTATTATACACTTTTTGAAAATTTGACGAGACTCTGTTTGGATCAGTTAAAAATTAGCTAGTATTAGTTGTATATAACTAGCTAATTCATGCTAATAGATTATATAACTACAGCTAGCTGTGTTTAAATTTAATTAACTAACTTTTTTTGTACTTAATTTAATATACAGTTAGTTGGACGATCCAAACGGGACTGCAGACACAGGTCTATGGCAGTGACATTGCCGTTGGCGCCGTCCCGCCACACCGACATGCGACCACCCGCATCGGATACACGCTCGCTCTCACTCCGCTCGCGTTTCTCTGATTCTCTCTCCCCGCGCCCCGCCCTCCTCGGCTCCTCCGACCCCGACCTCTCACTCCCCGCGTCGAACTCGCCGCGCTCTTCTCCTTCCCCATCTTGACCGTTTCTGGCCGGTCTTATCCCTGTCTCCCATTTCCACGCCCAGGCCAACGCCAGAAAAACACCGCAGCACGCGCGACGAAGCACACGCAGGCACGACCGCACCCCGCACCGGCCTCCCAATCGGCGGGGGCGCGAGCGATCGCCATGGAGCCGGACGACGAGGCGCTGAGGGAGGTGGCCGCGGCGGTGGCGCGCGTGCCGCCGCAGCAGCGCCGAGGGATCTCCTACAGCCAGCCGCTGTCGCGGGACGCCGCGTCCGCGCGCCGCGCCGCGCTGCGCAACCACAGCCTCGACGACGAGCACATCCTCCCGACCTCCCACTCCCTCAACTACCCGCTCCACCACCACCACGACCCCGCCGCCGGGGTGCCCGCGGGCTACCACCCGCCGCTCCCGCCGCACCAGCACCACCCCAGCGCGTCCTACTCCAACAACCCCCGCCGCTCCGCCGGCGGCGGCGCCAGCGAGGGCTCCATGACGCTCGAGCGCGCCATGTCAGAGTACGGCGGCGGCCACGGCACACTCGCGGAGTTCGTCGGCGCGGGGGGCGGCAAGGGCATCTTCCGCGTGCCGCTCCGCGCCGCCATGCACCCGGGCCGGCCGCCACCGCTCGAGGTGCGGCCCCACCCGCTCCGGGAGACGCAGGCGGGCTCCTTCCTCCGCACGCTCGCCGCCGAGCCGCAGCGCCGTCAGCTCTGGGCCGGTGCCGAGTCAGGGATCAGGGTGTGGGCGCTCGAAGAAGTGTTCGCCGAGTGGGGCGCGGGCGCGCGCCGCGGCGACGAGGAGAGCGCGCCGTTCCGCGAGGGCGTGCCCGCGCCGCCCGCGCTCTGCGTCGCCGTCGACAGGGCCAACCGAATGCTGTGGACGGGGCATAAGGACGGGAGGATACGATCGTGGCGCATGGACCTTGACGCGGCCGCCACGGCGCCTGCGCCCCCGGCTGCCGGTGCGGGAGACGGCGGCGGGAGCGTTGGAGGGAGCAGTCAAGGCGGGGGAAACAATAACGCGCCAGTGTTCAGGGAAGCCCTCACGTGGCAGGCCTATGGCCGAACGCCCGTGCTCTCCATGGTCGTCACCTCGTATGGTGAGCATACCTGCCATCTACGATCGTCATTTCATTGCAATGCCAATGCGTTTCTGCTGTCACAAAGACACAAACTCACGGTTGTGTTACATCTGCACGCTGACATTGCTGCATGTTATTAATTGCGAATTCAAATTATTTTCTAATGAATATTGAAAGTGACATTTTCTTTACAAAAAATCTATTGACAGGTGAGATATGGTCGGGTTCCGAGGGTGGGCTCATAAAGGCATGGCCTTACGATGCCATTGCCAAGTCCCTTTCATTGTCACCAGAAGAGAGACATATGGCTGCTTTGTTGGTTGAGAGAGCCTACATTGACCTGAGAAACCATTGCACTGTTGGTAACGTTTGCTCCTTGCCTGCATCTGATGTGAAGTACATGCTAGCTGATCATTCCCGGTCGAAAGTTTGGACCGTTACCAGCATGACATTTGCTCTCTGGTATGCCTTCCTCTACACAGATGAAGTAGTACATGCTAGTTACGATTACTCTTCTCCCCACACATAATAGTATGCTGAACTATTTGCTACAGGGATGCTCGTACAAGGGAGTTGCTGAAAGTATTTGGGATGGATGGCCAAGTCGAGTCAGCAAAGCTAGAGACACCAGTCATGCCAGAGCAACCTGAGGAAGAGGTCACCGTTAACCCTAAAGGAAAACCTTCAAAGAAGGACAAGTCACAAGGTTCTTTGAACTTCTTCCAAAAATCTAGGAATGCTTTAATAGGAGCAGCTGATGCGGTGCGCAGAGTAGCAACAAAGGGAACATTTGTTGAAGATAACCGTAGAACAGGAGCAGTGGCTCAAGTAATGGATGGAACAATCTGGTCAGGATGCACGAATGGCGCTATTATTCAGTGGGATGGAAATGGGAACAGAGTGCAAGAATTCCAGCATCATACTTCTTCTGTGCAGTGCATAAAGGCCCTCGGAGAAAGGGTGTGGGTGGGTTACGCCAGTGGCATGATTCAAGTCATGGATGCTGAAGGTAGCATTATTGCAGGGTGGACTGGGCATAGCTGTCCTGTCATAAGGATGGCGATCGGTGGTTCTTACATTTACACACTAGCACATCACGGTGGTATCCGGGGATGGCCACTGACTTCTCCTGGGCCTCTTGACGACATTATCCGAACTGAATTGTCTAACAGAGAGCTGTCATACACTAGAATGGAGAAGATAAACATAATGGTGGGAAGTTGGAATGTAGCACAAGGGAAAGCATCTGCTGATTCACTTAGATCATGGTTGGGTAGTGTAGCATCTGATGTTGGGTTAGTTGTTGTTGGATTACAAGAGGTTGAGATGGGAGCAGGGTTTCTTGCCATATCTGCCGCAAAAGAAACAGTAAGATACTTGTTCAATTCAATTAGTCATAGGTTGCTGCTTAAACGATGATATATCTATTCCCTACTTCTATCTTCATTATAGTGTAGCACCTATAATTTTTTGTTGCCAATCAATAATGCAGTGTTTTTTTTTTTGCCTCGCTGTTCGCTGTAATTTAATTGTACTTTTGCACTTTATATTGCATTTTCAAATCCAATAGATTTTGTGTCATACAGCACCTGATGTAATTGAGAATCACATTTATTTCTTTGATTGATGGATGAGGGCTAATGGCCTAAAGCCACAGGAAGAGTTGTTGGATTACTCAATTGACACATAAGAACTTTCTTTTGCTAGGGTCTTAGGGATAAACATATTTTATCCCTCTTTGTTTTTTTGGTGCAATTCACCTATCAGAAGTATCAGACTGGCATTTCATTGCATCGTTTTGTGTTAGGTACTCTGACTCAACCATTTAATCCAACATTTTTTTCATGGTTTCAGGTAGGACTTGAGGGCAGTGCGAATGGGCAATGGTGGATAGATAATATTGGGAAAGCGCTTGACGAGGGAACATCGTTCCACCGAGTTGGTTCTAGACAGTTGGCTGCATTGCTTATTGCTGCATGGTATTGACTTGTAATGAATTGGTTTCTTAGAATTAAACTATAGATTTGTTATCACATTATCATAAGGTGTCCAATTAACTGTCTGTTTAATTACCTTTCTCATGTGGTATACATGACATGGAAAATATTAACTTTTAAAGGGCAAGAAAGAGCCTTAAGCCATATGTTGGTGATGTTGATGCTGCTGCAGTTCCATGTGGTCTTGGACGTGCTATCGGCAATAAGGTACGTGCTTTCACCCCATCGCCACCCCTCTTTTGTTTTTTATTTCCTAATGCCACGATCTCACCTCCTTTTGGGGGTATCAGCAAATCCTATGTTAGAATAAATTTTGGTGGAGATAACATAAGTAAGGCTAGAGGAAAGAAAATTTTCATGTAGCAGAAACACATAACATAGCCCTCCAGGTCCCTAAAAAGTGTCTTTTTAGAAAAGTTAGAAGTCAAACTTTTAAAACTTTTACTATATATAACTTTTATATGATTTAGTTTTGAATGTTGAAAGTCATATGTATAGATTTGTCTTAACAAGTACTTTTATAAAAGTATAAATTTCTTATGATATTTATTTTTATTCTAACAAAAACATTGGTCAAACTTATGTTTGGGAGACCGTGTCGATGTCCAAAACGACGGACCTGGAGGGAGTAATCATTATTCTTTTATATCTTGTTCCATATTCAAGTCACGCTCCCCGGTTCTTTTGTTTGTGTGATGACAATTAATTCCCATGCAGGGTGGTGTAGGATTGAGAATAAGGGTATATGATCGAAAAATGTGTTTTGTGAGCAATCATTTTGCTGCACATCTGGAAGCTGTGAGCAGACGCAATGCTGACTTTGACCACATTTATCGGACAATGGCTTTCAACAAACCTCATGGATCCACAGGTTTTTTTTTCATATTTTTTGAAGCACCTTTTTTTTCTTGGCAGCAAATTTTAGGTTCTATTGCATTGATCATTAGGTGTTACAAACACTGTTGTAATACTGAAAAGTGTTTACATAACCCTTTTTGTTTTCTGTGATGCAGCTTCTGCTACATCTGTCCAATTGCACAGAACAGTAAATGTATGTGTCATCTAACCTTGAAACTATCGATACATATCGATGAACTATATTGATGTCCAAATGCTGTGGTGATGTCAGGTCAATGGAAACCAGGTTGAAGAAGTACGGCCCGACCTGGCAGAAGCTGATATGGTTGTATTTCTTGGAGATTTCAACTACAGGCTTTATGGTATCACATATGACGAAGCAAGGGACATGGTTTCACAAAGAAGCTTCGATTGGCTAAGAGAGAAGGATCAGCTTCGTGCAGAAATGAAAGCTGGAAAGGTATTTCAAGGAATGCGTGAAGGTATAATCAAGTTTCCTCCAACATACAAATTTCAAAAACACCAGCCAGGTCTCGGAGGTATGTATATTGCTTAAACCTTTTGATTTCTTCTCTCTATTCGACTAGTTACATAGTTTTGCTCCTGACCAACATAGTAAGTTCAATTTCTTGCTTTGTGTGACCAGTGATTTTAGTCTTTTTTTTTTCTGTAAAACTACTAGCTGCATGTGTGTGTACCTCTGGGTGAGGTGATCTGTATGGGTTCTACATTCTACCGTTTTATTTTCTTCTTAATACAAAGATACACCGCTCTCTTGTGTGTTCGAGAGAGAAAAAAAGGTGGAATAAACTGTTGATCAACTGCCATGCAGGGTATGATTCGGGTGAGAAGAAGCGGATACCTGCTTGGTGCGATAGAGTATTATATCGTGACAGCCGTTCAGTATCAGTAGCTGAGTGCTCATTAGAGTGCCCTGTAGTTGCTTCGATCACATCGTGAGTTACTATTACACTTTTTTTTTCATTTCAGACAATCAATAATCCCTTTGATTCATATTGATTGATTTTCATTTGATAGGTATGTGGCGTGCATGGATGTCACAGAGAGTGATCATAAACCTGTGAGGTGTACATTCAGTGTTGATATTGCAAGAGTTGATGAGTTAATAAGAAGGCAAGAGTATGGAGAAATAATTGAATCAAATGAGAAAGTCCGTTCTTTGCTCCAAGATTCTTGTTTTGTTCCAGACACTACAGTTAGCATAAGCGAAATCATACTCGAGAATCAAGAGAATATCGTCTTCCAAATTACCAATAAATGTGAAACAAGCAAAGCAGCTTTCGAAATCCTATGTGATGGGCAATCAACCAAGAAGGAGGATGGTACTAAATCAGAACTTCTTCCAAGGGCATCATTTGGCTTCCCACTTTGGCTTGAGGTAATCCAAACTCTTGCTATTAAAACTCTAGTCTAGATTACGCAAGGCAACACCTACAACTTATCATTCATGATTACTCATTGCCACCAAGTAAAGATATGGTACACAAACCAACTGCCCTCCACCCACATATACCGATATGATCAAAACATTACAATGCTCAAGAAACAGTTAATGTACTATCTGTTATAGGTTGTTCTGCAGTAAAGCTTTTGTATTTTGTTACTGATTTACTATATCACACAGGTCCAACCAGCGGTCGGTCTAATAAAACCAGGCGAAACGGTGGAAATTACACTCCATCACGAAGACTTTTACACACAGGAAGAGTTTGTAGATGGAATACCACAGAACTGGTGGTGCGAAGACACCAGGGACAAGGAAGCCGTTCTTAGAATAAATATAACAGGCAGCAGCTCAACCGAAACCAAGACGCACACCATCAACGTGCAACATCGCTGCCCACCGTCATCGGCGCCCCCGCCAATGATGAACCAGCCAGTGGCCGCCGCGCCGCCGAGCAATGTCCTGGCCAGTGAGGGGCATTCGAAGCGCTCCTCCAAAAAGAGTCAATCCAAGCACCGGGAACAGCAACAGCAGCAGCAGGATTACGTGCAGTTTGGAAGCTCAGACGTACATGATCTGTGCCGCATGCGCTGCCCTTGAGACCTGTACAAACTACAAAGGAATATGGAATATTGAAGTTCTGTCTAGGAGGTGGGAATTGCAATCTCACATCAAAGTGCGGGAGGAGGTACCCCGCGAGAGACAGAAAGAAATGCCTGGGATGAGTTGCTCCGGTTCTGTACATATGCTTCACTTAACCCTATCAGCTGCCACTCTTTCATGTAGCCCAAAGCAAAGAGTCTAGAGTCATGAGATAACAGAGCTAATAACTTGTTTTTTCATCCTTGTTCCTTAAGGACTGTTCTTTAGATAGTTGAAGCCAGGGATGTTTGAACAATGCTTGATGTAATATGCTTCATAGAATTACCTTAGGTTTGTTCTCTCTTTACTTAACACTCAACGGTTCTAATCATCTTGTACTTCTTGACTATTGCCATTGTTAATAAGAGACCAATTCTTCGTCCCCTTGAATCACTTGATGATGCTTATGTTATTACTTATCTATCAGTCTTTTGCTCTCTTTGGCTTTGGTTTAGTTTTACTGAGCTCAAAATATTTGGATGTCCAAAAAGCCCGTGAGAACAGTATGTATATCCCCGTTCTGATAACTCTTGCCAGATGAAATAAAATGATAGCAAATTTTAAACCATTACTATCAAATTAGCATCCCAAATATTTTGATCGCAATTTAATCCGTACCCCTACCATTCACCTTTTTGACCGTAAATACAAAAGCTACATCCATTTTTAAATATTTAACAATGTTATCTACCATCTCTCACTACAGAAAAATCTACCTGTAGATACGCTTTATTTATTTAATAGACACGTTTTATTTCGTATCTACATCAATGTTGACATGTTTTTAATATGTGTTTAAAAATAGTAAAAAGTATTAATCATTAGTCAATTGCTAAGAATTGAATTCATGACCTCATACCTCTTTTAATGCCTCCCCACCACTAGACCACCATATCACATATGAATAATTAAGCAATGCAATCTTTTTATATTTACCATTTATGAATTTCAATTTCTCAATATCGTGTCAAATAACGTCTTTATGTCCCTATAGACACGCTTATTTGATATACTTTATATGTGTCCCTATGCTATTAACGGTTGAAAATGTGTCTTAATTCGTGTTATTTTAAGATACTTTTAAGTTGTATCAAAAAACATGTTTACATGCATATGCACGTTTTTTTGACACGTTTGATGTCGTGTGTAGATGCTACTGATGTTAATAGCGTAGTTAACTATGTGTCATGTTGAGATGTTTTAAATAACATGACAATAAACGTCACTTCATGTCTTTCGACACTCTAATCGTGTCTAATATCATGTCAATTTAAGATATTCTGAAAAACGTGTCAAAAAACATGTTTACGTCTTTTGTGCAGTGACGCTTTAGCCAGCATTGCTATCAAAACGTATCTAGAAGGCATTTTTCTTGTAATATCTGTCATAAAAAAATACAACCCTAGTTTATTATAGGTCAAATAAATTTAAGTCTGATCACATTTATATAAAAAGTATTAATATGGTTACGACGCCAAATATGTATAATCTAATTTATCATAAAACGTATTTTCATATTATATATGTTTGGTGATATATATGGATACAATATTCTCTATAAATTTAATCGAAACAAAAAAAAAGATTGATTTAAAACAACTATGATTACATTTTTTAGACCGAGGCAATATTGAAAGCGATACTTGCCTATTTGTTTTATTAAAAAGATATGTATGAATCTACGATTCATTTCTTGTGCTTGTTTTATGATTAACAATACTTTAACATGATTTATATTTTTTATATTTGCGCAAAAAATTAAATTAGGATAAAGGTCCAAAACATCTATGTCAATCATATGGTTATGGTTCTTGTGGTGGAACCGGTCTATCTGTGCTGAAGCCTGCAGTTTAATATGGGCGCTCTCTCATTAAATACACCGCATAAACATGTTGGATAACATTTGCAATCAGCATATTGGATTATTGCATGTCAAGGAAGCTACGTCTTCCGAAGAGGGATAGACAAAATTTTATGCGAGGTGAGAGAGTTACATTATTAACTATACAAGGATGATGTACTATTTTATTATTTTTGGAAACTCAAAAAAAAAACTGTCCACTAAAAATGGAGTATGATGGCTTCAATGATTTCAGGAGGATACGGGCACATTAGGACTGAATACACTGCCATGGACTTCAGTTTTACTCCTCCATCCTAATGTATATTTCGTTTGACTTTTCTAACATCATAACTTGTCTTATTCACAAAATTCATAATTAGCATTTATTTTATTGTGATTTGGTTTACTTTAACTATGCCTTGAACTTTTTCGAATTTGTTAAATAAAACAAGTTGATCAAACTTATGTCTAAAAAAACCAAATGGTCTCTAAATTAGGATGGAAGGGGTATTGCTCTTTTTTTTTCTATTCAGGGGCTGTTTGGTTAAGGGTAGGAATGTGATAGGTAAATCCTATTTCACCCTTTCCATCTATTCCATATCCCAATCTATCCATACTCACATCTATTTTTTTGTCCCATAATCTAAACACGGTATAAAACTTATTACACCTTACATTTTTCTATCCCACTCCATATTTTCCAATCCCAATTCCAATCCCATTACAAACACCACCTCAAAACAACTGGCATGGGTTTATTACACAGAAAGAAGTACATGAGGAAATCAGCAATCGCACAAGCACTGAAGCACGCCATAAACCCCTCTTGGATCTTAAAAAGGAAAAAACCTCGGTCTCTTTGGACCTCTTCCCCCATCTCCGGCTCCGGCCCCATGGCGCCCAGGGTTCTCATGGTAAGCCGCCCATCGCCACCGTCGCAGACGCCGACCAGGTCACCTCGGCGCTGCCGCAGTTGATGGTGGCGCAGTAGCCCTGACCCCACTTTCACACATTCTCACTCTCGGCCCGTCGCCGCTGCAGGTCGCTGAGAAGCCCAGCATCGCGCTCTCCATAGCCTCCGCCCTCTCCGGCGGCCGCGTAAGTCCTCCCGCTCCCCCTTCACCCACCGAATCCATGCCGATTTTTCGTTTTTGGTGTCAAATTTGGGCGAGAAGTTAACTCCGATTCATTTGGTCGTGTCCAAGGAGCTAGCCCTAACGTCTGCCGCAATGGTGGATGCTTTGCCCTTTTGAGCCCATGGTAGTTTGATTAGTCGCTGCCAAACTCCCCCCTGGGAGCTTGAGCAGTGTCCTTGTCAACTGCAAACTTGTGATGTCTCATTGACATCATTGTCTCTGTTGATGTACCTTGGCCTAGTGGGGTGGGATCAGGGGTTATGGCAAGGAGCCGAGGATTGATTGAGTTCAATGAAATGGTAAATGAAAACTTTCCAGTTCCATCTTCAATGGAAAATAATTTTGCACTGTTTCACCTGACGACCAATGCTTTAGCTCACTAGCCCCAGCTGCTGATAATCTATGGCAGCATCAAGTGGCTCTGCACATTTTTCGTTGCAGTTACAACACTGGAGAAATGGGCCTGACCGAGTCCAGCCTCCACTGCCCTTTTTGCCCAGGCCGTTTGGACACAGGTTCTGGATGGGAACAGATCAGTCTTCTGTCACATTTGGAGCCACAAAACTTCCCGTTCCACTCCCTGGCCAATTGGTGGGAAACTGCTACTGCCTCACAACCTAAAGGATCCTGTTGTGCTTTCAACGGAGTGGTCATCTATACTTGGTGGAACATTTGGAAAGAAAGAAATCGCCGCATCTAGCTTGGCGATGTTGGAGGCCACCTTGACTCCTTGAGAACAAAGGAAGTCATTATGCAGCAAGCGCATGCGATGCTGATGAACTAATTCCCCCAGGGCTTTTTTCTCCATTTCTTTCCTTACACATTGTGCTCTCCATTGCGGGAGAGCGTGTTTGTTTGTGGGGAGTGCTTGCCATTTGTTTTTGTGTCTGTAGTTGGTCTTGCTCTATAAACTTCTTTGCTACCTTAATTAAGGGGCACTGGGCCAGACTCTTCTTTTTCCTCGAACATGCAAGAGAGCTGTGCATCTTTAGCATAAGTATGAAAAAACAGGGATAGAGAACCCTTATGCGCCTGTGAAAACAGGGGACTACCACAGCCAATACCAGCACCCCATCTATCCAACCTCCTGTAAGGCAGCCAAAAGAAAAATCCCTTTGGCCCCTGCCAAGCCCCACATGCCACAAACCTCTAAAAGAAAAGCAGGGGAGGCTCCAACTGATCCCAGAATGCAAGTGTTTTGATTTAAGAGTTTACTCACCTTAGTATCCTTTTTAAACATTCGTGCAGATGTCTACAAGGAAGGGAAGCACAGATGTTCATGAGTTTGATGGGATGTTTCGGGGTTCTTATGCAAATTTCAAAGTTACATCAGTCATTGGACATGTATTAAGGTTGTGCTTTCTTCACTTATTTTAGCTATTGTCACAGTTACATATATGAATTCTTGTACATGTACATTTCTGTTTATCAATGTTAGATCATTAGATGTTGGTATATACAGACATGGTGGACCAATAGGTGAAGTGTTGTTTATACTGAAAGTTGAAATTAGTCATTACACTTTAGCAGGATCTATATACAGATACTGAGTTCATGTTTATAGTTTCTGAACATAAAGGTCTTTTGTTGTGTTTTCTTAATCTCTACCTGATCTTTTTCCAGTGTAGATTTCCCCCCTGCATATCAGAATTGGGAAGGAACTGATCCAAGGGACTTATTTGAGGCACCAGTTCTGAGATCCGAATGCAACCCAAAGGTGATGTATTCGATAAGAAGAATAGATTGGCAGATTGCTTATAATGTGTGGGATATTATTGCCTGAGCCCGTGGGCTGTTTATATAGGAGTACACGGCTTGGAGGGCTAGGCGCCTCTCCTAGCCATGTGGAAGGTTATCACGGGATCACAATCAATCCTAACTAACCATATCCGGGTTGCCTAATATACTCTCATATCCCCCCATAGTCACAGCGGGAGCGCTGACGATGATATTTGAGAATAAGCAGACGGTTGCAACGGTTGATGCGTCATAAATGATGTGGTTAGAGTGGTAGCTCTTTGTGCCGATGTCGATGTAGCCAAGTACGAGGGCGTGGACTTATTTGTCGAGGTGCTTGGCGTAGGATAGCTGTGGTCGATTTAGCTGTTGAGGTCGCTGAAGAAGAAGAGCCACCCGGGTCGTGGGAGCGTGAGGGGTGCCATGATGATGGTGGCACAAAGGAGAGGGCGCCAAAGATGAACATGGCGATCAGTCGAGGTATAGATGAGGGAGAAGGCTGACGCTGAGGACGATGTTACCGGGACGCCTGTGCTAGGCCCGTGAATGTGTGGGGGATGAATCCACACGCCAGTGTTGCCAGTACTGGACGTACTAGGAGAGGGTCCCAACCATTCACCAATGTCTCAAGGGACCAACAATAGGGCACAGAGCAGCAGACGAAAGTGTAAGTGTCAATTCAGCCTGCGGCTGTCTGAGTGGATGAAGTAGGAGATGAAGAGAGGGAGAGGGAGGGAGGTTGTCACGGTGAAGTGCGGACCAGCCGGTGGGCAAAGGATCATCAGTGGTGGAAGGCGCAAGAACTGACGACAAGCAACAAGGCGTCGGCTCGTAGATCTGGCCAGCAGCAAAGAAGCCCGTGATACAACAGTGTGGTGCAAGGTGATTTCCGGCGGAGGCCGCTAGCTGCCTGCACCCTAGCATCTGAGTAGGCGATGGAGGCCCAATGCCGGTGAAGGGTGAAACCACCACCACAGTAGTGTGCAGTCCAACCGGTGGCAGAGGTCACAGTCGCCACCACAACACCACAATGAGTATTCCGATCTTCTAGTACACATGACACGACGACATGCGCGGTGGATCAAAGGGATTGGCCGTGTGTCCTATGAGGGCACTACCCCCGCAGAAACTCATGTCATGATACCATGTAGGAAGAATAGATTGCGTATAATGCTAGGATATTATTGCATGAGCCTGTGGGCTGTTTATATAGGAGTACATGGCTTGGAGGGCAATGCACCTCTCCTAGAGATAAGGAAGGTTATCATGGGATTGCAATCAATCCTAAACTAACCATATCCAGGTTGCCTAGTATACTCTAATATATTATTAATCTGATGAAACAGACACAACTCAGTTAACAGAGGGTCTACGCAGATTGTAATAGAATGTGACTCGGTTAACTGTTAGGTGTAACCAAATAAAGTGAAGTGATAGTATGTTCCATTATTCAAGTCTACATCACGGGTGGTCGATCAACTATGCAGTTTCTCTTAATCTTGAACTTCTTATGCTCCCTCCATATGTATAACTGAGTCCAGGTGTAGTATTCAAAATCTTAATCAACAAATGTCCTGATTATTTTTTTCCTCCCATTTTTCTGTTAGTATCCCAGTTACACCTGCAGAACCTGTAAAATTACCAAATCTCATTTGTAGTAATTGGCTGATGTTATATTTATCTGTATCCTTATTATATGTTCCTGTTTTTTCTGAACTTTTTTTCTTGAAAACTGTATCTTAGGTTGCATTAGACTTTATCTGTTCCTCCGGAAACCTGCTTCTTTCTTCACTTTCAATCCTATATTTCCAGTCCCAAGTAAATACAACACTGATGTGTAGTTCTGTTAAAGGCTCATATCCGCAGGCATCTAGCTCAAGAAGCTCGAGGCTGCAGTTATTTGATACTTTGGCTGGACTGTGACCGAGAAGGAGAAAACATATGCTACGAAGGTACACTAACCCCATTCTGAAATGATTACGCATGCATACTATCCTATCTAGTCGGTACTAAAATTTATAATGGTGTATGGAGAGCTATAACATTTTACAATCTGGACCCGAAAAGGAAAAAACAAGTGTATGATCAAATAAGTTAGACATCATATGTGAGGTTCTCTGCTAGGCATCGTATGTGAAGTTAGATGAATTGATTTTTTATATCGATAACAGTAGGGGAAACTCCTACTATGCTAATTATATTAAAAATATAAAAGGGAAAATCGCATAACTGCCCTGGTTTACAGCTACAACAGCACGTTTGCCCCTATTTTTTGAATGCGAATCAGCCGTCCACCTTTAATTTGCAACGCTGTGTACTGCAGTAGCGTTTACTGAATAAAAAAAAAAAGAAAAGTCCAGATGGAAAAAAAGTCTTCATTGCCCCTGCATGGCTAGCAACTCCTCCACACTCTCAGATTTCCCTCCCAATACCCAACTCTATCTCGCGGGAAGTGGCGGCGGCGCAAGGTTGAGGGAGAGGTGGCGTACTGCGGTGGGCCCACAGGTAGCCGTTTGGCTTGCTGGGCTGGGTGGGCTTAATGCGCCTAAGAAAAAGGGATGCCTCGAATAGTGTTTTCATTCTGTGCCATTGTAGGACTTCATCACTGAAACCGTTCTTCCATCCAATGAAAGGGGGTGTGATTTGCTCAAAGCCGAGTCAATTCCTTTTCCAAGTGATTCAGGCAGCAATAATAAATACTCACAAGAAAAGAAGGAACTTCAGAAATCCTCCTCGGCTTTCTGTATCATTGGACATTGCGAAGAGCTGCAGCTGAGTGTTGCAGTGTTGCCTTTGATGTTCAAAGCTTGCCAGCTTCTGACACTGAATTGGCAATCAAAGAATTAGTGAAATATTCTCTCTTGCACTCTCTTATATTACATAATATACAGTTATAATTGGATCAATTGAAATTTTTAGAGTTTTGGAAGCTATAAAGATTTTATTCCTTTCTCCACACAGAACATAGATAATTCTGCAAAATGACCATTTTGTAATTATTTTTGTGCTTGAGAATTTCTTTAGTCCTGATTGTAGCTTCTCCCTTCCCGGAATGGATCATTTGGATATAGAAGGAATCACAGATCGAGAGATCGTTTTTGCTTCACCAAAGAAGAGCCCCTCTTTCTTACGAATCATACAAGAAAACATAAAAGGATCTGAGGGATAGGTCTGCTTTTTTCTACAGGACGGTGTTTTCCCTCCACCATTCTAGTTTTTCAATCCATTCCAAAGTCGAGTAGACAGAATAGATGAATGGATCTCTAATCCTCGCATTCCATGGGAAATGGATATTTGCAAATCCAAGAATGCCTAGCCTCACCTCAAATCGAAGAATCGAGTATCGGCACTGTTAGTGGAATGGAAACCCCTCTTTTCTAGGTGTCCAATGTATCCTGTCTGTTCCCACTTCATGGAGCATACAGTTTCTCTCACAAGTTCGAATTGCGGATTTTGATTCAGCTCAAGAGAGAAGAAAGAATGCCAAGATTACTGGAAAAACTTGTCTATACTTTGTATGATTTAGTCTGATTGAGGATGCGTGCTGCTCTTTTCAAAGTGGAGTAAAAAAGACGTCGACATGCTCATGAAAGGCGGATTCCTGCGGCTCCTAATTTTTTGACCTTTCTTTGTTGGCTTCTACATTACTGCATATATGGCTTGTTCTATTCTACCTCCAGATACTTAGGTCAATGTAATAACAACGCCAAACATATGTTTCAGTTATTGAGTGCACTGGAATTCCTGAAAATGAGGCTGGCAGAAAAATTTTCCGTGCTAGATTTTCATCTGTTACAGACAAAGACATATTGGGGGCCATGAATAATCTTGTTCTGCCAAACAAAGATGAAGCACTAGCAGTGGATGCTCGCCAAGAAATCGACTTGAAAGTTGGAGTAGCATTTACTCGATTTCAGACCCGATATTTCCAAGGGAAATATGGAAACCTTGATTCAAGAGTGATTTCGTGAGTTCCCTATCTGTTTTCACGAATCAAATTTCTTTTGACCAATTGCATATTGAATTATTTTGTAATTAGAAAGTGCTACCAGGTATCAACAATCTTAAAATGCTTTGGCCTGAGTTTTTTTTATTTCTATTCAAATCATTGTAGCAATATCTTTTGCATGTGTTCTGCTCTGCCTGTCTTTGGATATTTTATTTCCAAATTGATTTAAGATTGGTTTTCCTCTGTAAATCAGGTATGGCCCTTGCCAAACGCCTACGCTTGGATTCTGTGTTCAACGCTATCAGCAAATTGCCACATTCAAACCAGAGAAATTCTGGTCCTTGAAAACTTATTTTACCATAGATGGTCATGAAATACAGCTTGAATGGGACCGGAAGAAACTTTTTGATTATGATGTGAGACCACGTGCCCAAGTGATTCGGCTTTATTCTTCCAAATGTTGTCACAATTTCCCTTAATTAAAAATGCAGGTTACTGTGATGTTCCAGAAGATGGTCATCAGTGATGGGACTCTAAAAATAGCAGATATATCAGTGAAGGAAGAGTGCAAACCCCGTCCATCTGGCCTGAATACAGTAAATATGCTTAAGGTATCATAGCTCTTACCTCTTAGTGTAACCGTATCTTTTCCCTATTAATCCGCTTTGATATGCACAAAGCTCACATTGATATTGCCTTGGAGTGTAATGTGTTAGAATATGTAAGTAGGCTCTTATGGGAGCTCTGGTTTGGCAGGCCCATTGGGCCATGTATGGTGAGCAGCCAGGCTTGTGCTGGCGGTGCCCGAAGGTTATAGATAGATTGTTATAGTCGAGGATCTCCTGGAGTAGGACTCGTACCGTGCATAGGACTCCCCGTCCATCTAGGATTCAGATCTTCTCGACTATACATGTGTACCTGTATGGCTGTACCCCCAAATCAATCTATTATTTTCTCATGTCATGTTCTAGTTTTCATAATGTTTGCTAAGTTTATTTTGAAGCATGACGTTGTTATTACAATGTTTTGCCGACGCATACTGTCACCTTGCATTTCCTCATGATGATCTTGATTTAAATCTATATCAAGATTCTCCTATTGGGTTATGGTTTGATCAAAATCTTAGTATTAGTATGACAAAGTACATGGCATCCATTTCATTATCACATGGAGGCATCTGGGTTAGATTAAACACAAGTTTATGTGTAAGCTTTGAGTAAATTTCTAATTTACTAATTATTCTTGTATCTCAGGTTGCATCAAGTGCGCTCGGTATTGGACCTCAGACAGCCATGCACTTGGCAGAGCGGCTTTACACTCAAGGATTCATCAGGTTTCACAAATGGACCTTGGATTAGTGCTATGTTTTCCATTGAATCTTGTCTTCCTTGTGTTAATATATGTGGACTTATTTACCATACGCAGTGATGCATGAATCCATTACATTTATTGTGTTTTCTAGTATTTCTTATCATATAAAAAAGTACTAATTGACAAAATATGTAATAGTAGTTGTTACTTTTGTTTGTTCATCTAGGCGCATTATGTGTGTTCCTAAGAAAGTAAGAAGTTTAGCAGAACCCCTATATGATTCTTGAGAAAATGGAAGGTCGATTGGTGGCCCTAAAAATTTAAAAAAATTCTTATTACATTCCACTTTGACTTTTATGCAATGTGTGACACTGCGTTAGTTGCCAGTTAAGTGCCACGTCAAAAGACAGATTTGCCCCTATGGTCTGCATCTAGCAATCAGCATATTGCCATATCACCAAATGTGCACATCAATTTTAGTTTGTACAAAGTTTTGGAGTATATTAGGCAACACCTGGTTTTCTCCGGCTGTTCGAGTGGTCAAAGTTGCCCATGCCCAGCTTGATGCGGAGCTTCCAGAGCCTAGCACCTTGCCTGTCGTAGGGGGTCCCCTCCAAGAATGCTGCACCCTCCACATCCACCCCCTGCATCAATAGGTGCCCACGACCACCCATGGCCGACCCTGCAGTGGCTGCCTTGTCCATGGTGAACCCTGCCACTGCTGCTCCACGCAAGCGCCACTGCCGCTCCATGCAATGCCGCCGCCACGATGGAGGGCCGCTGCTAATTTAGGCTCCAGTGTGTGTGGGAGGGGGGCTGGCAACAGATGAGTGGGTGCAGGTGGCTTGGGAGTTGAGGAACAAAAGACAAAATCGTGGTTTTGGTCCCAGGCAAGTCACACAAGGGTATTTTCATCCATCAACCAAAAACATGGGATGGCTCAAAGGAAAACCTGACAGAAATGCGTAATAAACCTGACGACAGGGTCATATAGGGCATAAAAGTTAAAGTGGATGTCAAATACGTTTTGAATTTTCAGGGCCAAATAGGACACCACCATATCTTCTGGTATAAAATAAGTAATCTTGTGATTCTTTAGAGGTTAGAACTGATGTAGACACTGGTCAAACTGAGGCCTGGTTCAATAAATGTGCAATTTTGTTAAAGGACCACTTTACCCTGTCTTCTTGTCATGCCCCCCATGATACCAGATTAATCATGTCTTAATGTATTTTCGGTATATTTTGTGATTAGATCCGTATTACTCCCAGTAATGCCATTTCTTAAGTATGCATACTAATTATTCTAATTTAAACTCAAAATTATGGTATCGCTGCTAGATTTTAAATTGAGTGAACAGAATGTTTTCTCTAATCACTGCAGCTGAAAACTCGCTGCTGGCTATGCAGGTTTAATTTACCTACTGTAAGTACTAATGGTTATCTTTGCACAGTTACCCACGCACAGAGAGCACTGCTTATCCAGCGTCATTTGATTTTCGAGGTGCACTTGCTGCACTCGTACATAACCCTATATGGTCCAATGATGTCCGGACATTACTGGATGCTGGTTTTGTTAAGCCTCGTCAAGGTCATGATGCTGGGGACCATCCTCCAATTACTCCAATGAGATCAGCAACAGAAGAAGCTTTAGGAACTGATGCTTGGAGGCTGTACCAATACATATGCCAGCACTTCATTGGAACTGTTAGCAATGACTGTAGATATACAAGGTGGTTTGTCCTTTTATTCTTCCGTGGTTGGATAAATCATTTGTCTTTCTTCTGTCATGATTCACAAGCTTCTTATAAAGTACTCCATTCAAAACTATAGGTCGTTTGACTTTTTGGACACCAACTTTGACCCACTAGTTTTATTCAAAATTTTTCATAATTATTATTTATTTTCACTATAATTTAGTTTACATATTTTCACAAAGTTCTTTTTAATAAGATGGGATGGTTAAACTTGGTGTCAAAAACGTTTTTGTTATTGATATAAAGTATGTTTATTGATATTCCCTTGTACTGGTCCTTAACTGCATATGAAAAGTTTTTATTATTATTTGTAATGCAAGCAAAACATAAAATTCGATGTTTTTGCATTGTTGATTTGTCTTTGCATTTAATAGTACTCCCTTCGTTCCTTCCAAATCATTGGCCATTTGACATGGCTCTCCAGGAGCTGCTCAGCAGTTCGCCTGAGTTTGTCCTGGGGGTCGTTGGTTGTCTTTGCGCGTGGTGCGTTTGTAATCTAGAGTGTTGGTGACTTGGTGTGGTGAGGGGCGGGCCTCATGCCTCCCCTCATGTGTTGTACTTTTTCTTCTAAATGAAATGACACGCAGCTCTCCTGCGTTGTTCGAGAAAAAAAAACTTTAACCACTTGTCATGCTCAAAATATTTGTAAAAATATGAAAAATTCAAGCCATACTTAAAGTATATTATATGATAAATTAAATCAATGGAAATAAACGATTTATAAATTTTGTTGAATAAGATGAGTGGTAAAAAATGGTGTCTAAAAAGTCAAACGACCTAGTTTGGAACAGAGGGAGTATTTTATAAAGGAATTCGTCAGTAAATAATGCTTTTCTAAAAACATGATCTTCAGGACTGCCGTCGAGTTTACTTCAGGTGGAGAAACGTTCCACTGTGTTGGCTATCGAGTCATTTCTAAAGGATTTACCTCTATCATGCCATGGTTGGCTGTCAGTGAGAATAGTCTTCCTGCATTTAAGAAGGGAGAGTCTGTTGGTATTCATAAGGTTGATATTTATGAGGTAAGGCATATCAGTTTGCTCAAACCACATGTGCTTACCTTTTTTTATCAGGATTTGATGTCGATAAATCATTTCTTTGTTGAAGGGAACCACCACACCTCCAGATTACCTCAGTGAAAGTGAATTGATCTCGCTCATGGAGAAGAATGGCATAGGTACAGACGCATCAATTCCTGTACATATAAACAACATTTGCGAACGTAATTATGTTCAGGTTTGTTGATTTATTTTCTACCAGACCTTCAGAGCATCATGTACTTTGAATCTTTTACATTTGCAGGTCTATGCTTAAGTATGTACTAGTAATAAGTTTTCAAAAAGCCTTAATGCCTCTACTTATCTTTCTTAAAGGTGAATTCAGGAAGAAGGTTAGTACCGACACCCCTGGGAACTACCTTGATAAGAGGATATCAGTGTATTGATGCTGATCTGTGCTTGCCAGATATCAGAAGCTTTATAGAGCAACAGATTACTCTAATTGCAAAAAGCAAAGCTGATCATCTTCAAGTTATTCAACATGTTATTCAGCAATTTATGAGAAAATACTCTTACTTTGTGAAAAAGGTAACATTTTTCTTGATAATGTATGAGATTCTGTTGCCATCTTGCATGCTATTTGGTGAAGTTTATGTCAATGATCTGTTGGGACGCTTTAGCTTCATTTGAAGCTGTAACAAGAAATGAATCCTCCAAAAATGGTTAGGTACTTCACATTGGCAGATACATGATTTCGTCCAGTTTTGAAAACATGTTTAAGATTTCCTGTTCTTCAAAAAAAAAAAAAATCATTGATACAAGACATAAGTTGTGTGCTGCTATGGTGCTGCTTCAACTTGTTTAGGATGTGCTGCTTGCAGATTGAAAACATGGATGCTTTGTTCGAAGCACAATTTTCACCTTTGGCAGACTCTGGGCGCCTAATGAGCAAATGTGGGAAATGTGGTCGGTATATGAAGTACATTTCCTCTCAGCCAATGAGGTTGTACTGTATAACTTGTGAGGATGTCTATTATCTTCCTCAGAACGGTTCGATTAAGGTAATTACTTTGATGCTACATATGTGGAAATTTACCTTTATTTTATTTGCTTCCGTGCGTGGTTCTTGAGAATTGAAGCAGTAGACCATGTATTGGATTCATTGCCATGATTGTCATAACTTGTTTTCTATTCCATTTGTTTACTCTAATTTGTCTTCATCACTTTGTTCCATGCCATGTTTGGCTCTAACAGCTTGCATCCCGTTTTCCTCTGTGCTTTGTTGCACCAAGCTCAGTTCGTGTCTACACTGTGATTAATATTTCTATCCTTTGCAGCTTTATAAAGAAATCATATGCCCTCTAGATGGTTTTGAGTTGCTTCTGTTCTCGATGGTGGGCCCTGATGCAAAATCTTTCCCGCTGTGCCCTTTTTGCTATAATAGTCCTCCATTTGAAGGCACGGACAAACTCTTTGGTGCTCTCAAGCTTGATGACACCGGCAAGGTTGGAAAAGGGGCTGGCATGCCGTGCTTCCTTTGCCCACACCCAACATGCAAGCAATCTATGATTACTCAAGGAGTTTGCGCTTGTCCTGAGTGTAGCGGTACCCTGATTCTTGATCCAGTTAGTGCACCTAAATGGCGGCTTTACTGCAACATGTGTAACTGCATTGTGTTACTCCCACATGCTGCTCATCGGATTACCACTACAGGTAAAAAGTGCCCAACATGCGAGTCTACTATCATTGAAGTCGATTTCAACAAGAAGACCACCCCTCTTCAAGATGGAACTACATTGCATGAGGGCTGTATCTTGTGTGATGATCTGTTGCATTCACTCATTGAAATGAAGCATGGGAAGTCATTCTTTATGCGGAGAGGGCGAGGGAGAGGGAGGGGGCGGGGCAGAGGATATAACCGTGGTAGGGGAAGACAAGGCAACTCAAGGTATGATGATCCTAAGATGAGCTTCAGAGATTTTTGAAGAATTTGGGACTCCTATGGCCAGCTACTCTCTGAGTGTCCTAAATGAGTTCCATAGTTTTTTTTTTTTTTTTTGAAGATTTTGGACACTTCATCACTAATCATTACTCTGTAAGTATGTCCAAAATACTAATTTGATACTTGTTCTGCAATATTACCATTTCTATTTTTCTTTTTTTTTGGGGGCAAAACTTCATCTTGTTATCTACTTATCTGTCATTGATTTCTAGCATAGATTATTGGATTGTGTATAAATGGTGCCAAATTTTTTAAAGAAATCAAAACTCAAAGAGAAACATTGTGGAAGTGATTTTTGTTCAGAAATGAGATGCACCTGAAAAATCTGCTGGTTTGCATTGACTTAGACAGTGAGATGTACAGAAAGATGATTACCACATGAAAAAGTCAACTCACATGTCCATACAGATATTTTTTTCATGCGAAGTTTTTTTTAATACAAAGAAAGGATGTGCTACTATTTTTTTATTAAATTTGAAGTGTTTTGAGTTTGGTTTTTGGAATAGTGGGCAGATCTCGATGAAGCACCGTAAAGCATGTGTTTCTTATTTTGTGCGCACAATTTTAAATATATCCTTTGGACCTTTTTGCCATTGGCACATGCTACCTTCTTGTACTGATTTCCTGATATGTCTAAGCAGAGCTTTAATTTTAAACATTGTTGATATAAAGTTGTATAGGTGCATAGCAATATTTATCTTGTTGAACAAAATAATAGAGTTTTTATTTATCTTATTTATATAAAGTAGTACACTCAATTGTGTACTGTTACTAGGACTAAGGAGTAGTATTTTTGAAATATCGAAAGCTGGAACCTAGTACCAATTTTTGACAGTAGAGTTTAAAGTTGGTGAGAATTGAGAACTTGTAGCTCAATATGACTAACTGAAATGCAGCCCAACAAACTGCTCTGTTTGCGACGTTGTTGGTACCTGATAGCTCCTTCTGAGCTATTGCGATTCTTCTAGATAGATTCTCGATGACTGTAGAAAAAAGGGATGGTTCTATCTATATTATTGCTTTGCTCTTACTGCGCACACAGATGACATTCAAGTATCCGACACTTATCTGTTGATGCTCTGCTTCGACAGAGTACAAGTGAAGTTATTCAGCTCAACTCTCCCTTTGACTTGAATTGCTTCAGATTGTCTCAAGCCCCTGCACCCACCAACTCAAGATGGCCGCTTATAAGTTCACTTCGAGTTCAAGGAAACTGATCAGAGTGCAATCAAACTAACCTTGTGAATAACAACGAACGAAGGGTCGTGTTCACAGAACCTATTCCTCTGGTTTCCTCAAGCTTTGTGGAGGGAACAAAGCATTTGATTGGAACCTGAAAAACAGACAGGAAACAGGGAAAGGGTGTCTCGTGAGTGACTACTGACTTGATCAGGTAGAATCTGGTTAAGTTGGTGTGTGCAATCACAATGATGTGAGTCTTTGCTCATATTAACGTGGCGGAAATCACGCTGGCAAAATGGTATTATCTCAGTTTTAAAATGTTTGACACAAATTGACTTTTAGACACGACATTTGAGTATTCATCTTATTATTTCATTTGTTTTGTTGTGACTTGTTTTAGCGTAAATAGCATTCTAAACATATTTTTTTGCATTGCAAAAATTTTGGAATACGATGAACAACCAAATGTAGTGTCCAAAAGTTAACAGTATCAAACACTAAAACCTTTACTTGGGTTTGATTGAAGTTGTTTTGGGGTACCGACTGTAGCCTTCTACGGTAACATGTGTTGCTAGGGGAAATTGTTGAGGAACTGATTCGTTGCCAGGAAGAATTGCCATCAATCGGTTGATTTGGAAGTTTCTGCAACGCTTCAATCGTCACAATCAGAGACTCTGTTTTTGTGAAATGTTCCTAGATTCTGTTAGTTTCTTTATAGGAGAAATCTTGTAGCAGTGAAATTGCGTGTTGCGTTGCAAAAGGGCTGGAGGTAAAATAAAGGAGCAAATATTCTTTGCTTTCCATTCGGTAGTGGCAAATATGCTTCCACCCTTTATGCTTTCTTATTTTCTTCTTAAAGCGATCCCCAATTCCCCATAAAAAAGATGCACTGTGATAGATTAGACAGCATGGATTATGCATTCTCTTAATTAGAAAAAAAAAAAACTCGACCCGTCCTCTGCAGTCATGCTATGGGCGCTACTGGCAAAATGTATAAGCTAGGTGGGGGCACGAATAGGTGGATTCGGTGGCAGGAACGTGGTAAACAAGACTGCAAGACGTTCCCTAATTGCGGTGCAAAAGGTCGCACTACGCCACAGCTCTACAAGGTAGTCCCAGAGAAAAAGATGTTGCAGCAGTACAATGTATAGCTGCATGGACAATTATCTTAGGTTCAGTTTCGACTTTCGAGCACCCTATTCGATGGCCCAGCCCTGAGCCCCAGGACGCCTCTGATAGAGATGCGATCTGACCTCCCCTTTCAGCTTCACCAACCGCCATGGTTCGCCGCTGGGAGCAGATTGCGCAACTTCGTCAGGAAAGTGGCCTCCGGCATGGGACCTGAGAACGCCCAGTGCTGCGTGATCGGCGCGGATCCCCCGGACAAGGACCCCGAGCTCAACGCCTTTGTTTGCCACTCCACGCCCCGTTCTAGGAGCTCGAATCGAAAGTACCAGCAAGTTGTTGGCTTTGGTTGGATTGGAGTGGATCACATCACCAAGGAAAGCTGCGCAGAGCACGCTCACTACAACTCAAAACTCAGCGTAACGTACAGTACATATACAAACCGTACAAAAAAGAAATACACTTCCCATACGAGCAGGCCAAAAATCCCAGAATGATCACTATACCTATCGTATCTGCCCGTAGTCACAACACGCGCACAGGTGATAAATAACAACACTACTACAGGCCAGCCAAGAATGGCCGAAGAAAATTTCACACGGAACGAAATGACTAATGCGGGAGGTGGCCGTTGGATGCGCTGCTGCTGAAGGTCTTGCGCTCGGCCTTGCGGCGCCGGACGACGACGCCCCAGGTGACGGCCTCCAGCGCCGCGGCGGCGACGACCAGCACGCAGACGGCGCCGATGTAGGCGGTCCTCCACCGCTGGTCCACGCCCAGGATGCTCATGCCCTTGAAGATGTTGACGACGCCCAGCACGATGACCGTGTACCCCACCGAGTGGTGGTACATGTTCCAGTACACGCGGAGCTTGTGCTCCTTGTTGGGCCTCAGGAACAGCGCCAGAACTTGGAGGGTGCCGAGCGCGAAGACCGCGATCCCGATGTTGCGGTGGTCGGCGTAGGTGACGCCCCTGGACTCCTTGCCGAGGTTGATGCCGGTGGCCCAGCCGGAGACGCCGACGCCGTAGCCGGTCAGCTGGCAGGCGACGTGGAGGTAGAACCACGCGGGGTCTGCGGATTCGAACGTCTTGAGGTACCGCGCGAAGATGGCGCCCAGGGGCAGCAGGATGCCCCAGCTCACGGCGTTCAGCACTCCATGGATCTTTCAGTTCAGGCACGAGACAAAAAAAAAGGGTTGATGAGAACGAGTTCCAGCAGAGGCAGCAAGCAAAGCATGGGCCTGCATAGCAGGGCGCTTAATTACATTGCGCTTCTCGGTGGCGCTGTCGGCTCCGGCGGCGGATGTGGTGGCCCTCAGCAGGTCCAGCTTGGCCTTGGCGGCGAGGTTGTCCGCCCCCATGGCGTGCGGCGCGGGGGTGCCGGCGGAGACGGCGGCGCCGACCTGCCACACCTGGTTCAGCACGCCCCCGCCGTAGCCGCCGGGGCCGAGGCGGAGCCTCCCGTAGACCCTGACCCGGCCGTCGGCGCCCAGCTCCGCGGCCAGGCCGGACGCCGGGAACGCGATGGGGCCGGGCTCCCCGAGCGCGTACCCGGACACGTTGTACGTGCGCACCTGCCACGCGCCGCCGCCGGAGGACGGCAGCGCGAGCAGCGCCTGCGCGCCGGGCATGCCGTCGCCCGACGGGTTGAGCGCCCACGCCACCCACCCGCCCGGGGCAGCCGGCGCGGCCACGAAGGCCACGGACAGGTCCCCCGACGCGCGGTCGTAGGTCCAGTGCACGGACGCGCCCAGGCGCGGCAGGTCGCTGCACGCCGCGTACGCGCGGTTGCCCGAGAACACCTCCCCGGCGCACCGCCGCCCGCCGCCCGCCGCGCGCGCGCCCAGTGGCGGCGACAGCAGCGGCACCAGCAGCGCGAGGAGCACGGCGGGCGCTACCGCTGCCCCCATTGCCACGCGCGCGTACCAAACACGTACGTACGTACTTGAGCTGGTGGGTGGGTGGACGAGTGAGAGTGAGAGAGTGTAGTGTAGTGGGGTGCTGAAATGGGAGTTTTGAGGCGGAGCAAAGCAAAGCAAAGCAAGCGAACTGAACTTTGAAGGCGACGTGGAGTGGGAGTTGGCGGGGCGAGGGGGACGGGCGAGCGGCCGTGGAGAGAAGGAGCGCTCGAGCTGTGTCTGGATCGAGTTGCTGGTCCAATGTCACAATGTATAGTTGGTGACCGGTGAGGCCTCGCATGGCTGGACTGGTGCGGGGCTACGGGCGTTGCATGCGATCGAGCTCGATTGCCATGGCACGTCTGCAAGTGCATTACGATTGATCGGTGTGGTGGCGAACCTTGTCATCATTCTCAAATCATTCGCAGCTGAAATGCAATCTGGACGACGACGATGATCCAGGTGCAGTAATAACTGCTTGAGCCTGTCCCATCCTACTCGGCAAGACCAAGATGCAGATGTTTGTTGTTGATGATGATTGACGAGTGGTTGAAGCAGGCAGATTCTGGCTACCAACACCGTACGTAGGGCACTAGCTAGAACAGACCAGAAACACGGGACATGGAAGGGTGACCTCTTTTGGGGGACATTTCCCACAGGCCAACCTTGAAGCAGTTTTATAAGGCCGGAATATACATACATATAGATTGGGATAATGGGATGTGAGAATTGCTTTTACTCACAGATGTTTTCCGCTCAAAAGTCCACTTCTTTCTAGCTCTGCTCCACCACAAGCTTATATACCGCGACGAGGTATGTTTACAACTAACATATTTTAATTCTTTGTGTAGAGAGAAATACAGAGAGTAAGCTGAACTACAGCTTATTATAATTGACCCAGATAATGGTTTTAGCCCTTGGCAATTCGAAATCAATTCTGTGGTTGCAAGAATTATAAGCGTGCACCGACCAGAGTTTCAATGAGACAGATTATTCTGCATGCAGTGTGCGATTCAGTGTACCGACATAAACATTCTCATCGGACTTTCCGTTTCGCATACTTCAAGTCCATTGTGATCAGGCACAAAAACAGATTGAAAGTGAGACCTTGACCACAATTACAGCAGAAGAATAATGTTCTTTTCAAGATTTTGCACGTGAGCGATATTGAAACAGAAAGATCCAGCATTTTCCATTATCGTTGATCCAGATAACTTATTTTCTCCTATGTCACATGCAAGAATAGTACTATAACAGCACTTTTCTTGGGTCAACCGGTCAACAAGTCATGTTCTCCGGTGTTGTTCGATTCAATGTGAAAGTGTTAAGTGTTGCATTTACAAGAGAGCATAGCAATACACCAAAATTATCCTTTACTTTTAGGAACATACCAATCCCTCTTTGTTTGATCATAAGCAAGCGATGAACAGCTACCGTTGCGGTAATCCCATGATAGTACCTTCTTCATCAGGCCTCGCAGCCTTTCGGCACCAGGACCAGGCTCAAAAACAGAGTCTTCACCCCTAGACTGGCATGGATCGGCCCCTCCTTCAGAGCCCCCATCACACCATGCTCCAGGGGTGAAGCGGCCCTCTGAGCGGTGCAAAAGCTCACGGTCTATTTTATCCAGGACCTTGTCGTCCTTGGGGAACTTACGTGCAAATGGTGCGCCGCTCTTGACCATCTTGTTGAAGTCCTTCATGGAGAGGATGTTGGGATGCTGTTTTGGAGGATAGTCCCAAGCGATGTAGTGAAGGTCATGACTGACTGCTGTGCCCCGAAAATCATCTGAGTTGCAGATGACAGTTTGGAAATAGCCTTCCGGTGACGAGATGAAGTTTACATAGTACATCAGGAGGTTTCGTGGGAGATTATCCCAACCCCAAATACAGTACTCAAGGAAGGATTTTGTGAGCATTATCCAAGCAGAACCTGTTAATCAAACATTGGAACACCATCACCTATTATGGATTAAGAGTGATGAAACATTGCAACATTCTATACTACTACCAAGATGCACATATCTAAATCCTTATGCCTTGCATACATAGTTTTACTTTTTTTTTTCTATACCACTATTAATTCACTTTGTAATGTGCTGTAACAAAGAAATGAGAGTCCTATGCAAGATCGACAAGAAGAATTGATCATTTAAAAAAAAGCAGAACCATATCCAAATACTGAAGGCTTGAACCAAAAATTCTGACCAGAAAGCTCCAGGATGATACTTCAAAGCATGCAGCATCAACTATTGATCATTTAAAAAAAAAAGCAGAACCATATCCAAATACTGAAGGCTTGAACCAATAATTCTGACCAGAAAGCTCCAGGATGATACTTCAAAGCATGCAGTATCAACTATTATTTTTTAAAAAAAACATAAAACACCAAACTTTTATGAGCAAAATGAAACAAGAGTTTATAACTACAATACAAACTTATGAGGATATAATGGAACACAAGAGCATAACTGATGATAGTAATTGCCTTAAGAATCAAAAAAGTTCACAAAAAAACCCCAAAAAGAAAATTCACAATTTTTGGTTCAAGGTGAAGAAATTCTAGGATTACCATGACCAGAAAGTATTACTCTGCTAACTTAATAGGTGCTTGGGATGTGTTACCACAGAGTGATCTGCCCATAGTTTCTTTTTGTGGTTGACTGGTTGAAAGGCAGCAAATTTGAAACTTAAGCTACTATGCAAAGTACCACAAATTAGTACACACAATGACACTCATGACAACCGCCAAATGAATGTATCACCACTTTATGGATAATCTAGCTTCAAAAGCCAATGTGCCAAATATTGAAATTGAGAATCGCCTACCAGTATATAATTTGAAAGATGTTGGCAATTCTCTCCGCTCAGTAGTCGTAGTAAGGTCAAATTTTTTTGATAGATAGAGCCCTGGGTCCAGAACAATCGGTTTCGCCCTTATGTTACTGTGATGGAAATGTCAGAAAAATTATATAGGGTAGCAAAAAGAAAGAGCATCTTGTATTAAGTGAACCAATTGACAGATTAGTAAGGAAACTTACACTTTCCATCCAGTTAACTGAAAGTGCTCTATAAAATTAAGATTTCTTGGCAAAGAAGAGAACACGTGAAGTATATCTGCACATAAACAAGCATTTAACCATACAAGTACAATCGTTTCCATAACTATGTAACGTGCTGCTTCTCTATGTATGAAGATTCAAGTTTCACTATATGGGACAAATCCACAAATGAATGATGGCTGTGGATGCTAGTAGCCTAGTACTGCCTTTCCAACAGAACTAATATATGTGCCTATTATTTCATCAATGACACTCCGTTCTGTAAAATTTGAGGCCTATGCTACTTGACCCATGTTATGACAACTGACAATGTATAATACTGAAACTAGACAATTTTCACATCACACTTGACCTCTGCTAAAATCTTTATCCTGAATAATTTGAGCTTTGAGTTAGCTAAACCATGTTACATCAAGTTAAACCAAATCACAGAGTTCCCCAAGATGACAACTTGCAAAACATGTAGACAGATTAGGTTGGCATCATGAAGCAATGTGTTCTGTTTGTTGACAATTAACCAGTGTTCATATGCAAACCAGTGTTCATATGCAAAGATAATGCAAGACAAATCTAATGCAAACTGGTGCAGAGAGTTCATCTATGAACTGTGGTGTGTTTGCAAAACTTCTATCCCCTGAAACATGTTAATGCTGACTTGCTGAGTAACAAAGCAGACAATAGAAACAAAGTTGCAGCAGGTAAACCATGCAGTATACGTTTATCCCACACAAACGATTGTCCTACCAGGAAAAAAATTATGCTCAAGGACACTGACCATCTTGCGTCATGAGTGGATAATCCGACGCACTGAGATTGATGAACCAGTCCCACTGGAGACCCTCCTTGAGGAGAATGGCGACGGCGTGGAGCGTGCAGGCCACCATGGTCGGGCCCTTGTAGGTGACAAGGTTGCCCTTGGCGATGACCCGCACGTTCCCGACCTGGCTGAACATTGGGTCGCCCTTGACGTACATGGCCAGGTCGATCCGCTCCCGCGGCGGCGCCTCCAGGTCGAGGTGCAGGATGTACTGGTTGCGCGGGTGGTAGATGGCCTGCAGCGTCCGCCGCATCCGCAGGCCGTCCCCCTTGGTGCCTTCAAGGAGGTAAGCGATCCGCGGCGGTTCGGCGTCGGAGTCGTCCGAGTTGACGGCGGCATCGTCGGGGTTCTCCTGATCGTTGGCGGCGCTGTCTTCCAGCTGCCGGTTCTTGATTCCCGCCTCGACGGAGCGGGCGCCGTCTCCAGACGACGAGCCGTCGTCCCAGTCGGCGAGGGAAACGACGTCGAACAGGACGGCATCGCCGCCGCCGCCGCCGCCAGGAGGGTAGGGCGGCGAGAAGAGGCCGCAAGCAGCGGCGAGTAGGAGCGTGGCCGTCACGAGCAGGCTCGCGAGGAAGGGGAGCAGCCACCGGCGGTCAACGAACGGCCGCGCGGGGCCGGAGCTGAGACCCCAATTCTTCCTCATTTCCTCTGCAACCGCGCGCCTTCCTCCTTCTTTAGCTCAAAATCGAGGCTAAGAAATGTCCAATTTTACGGAGCTTGCCGGCATTTCTCCTGTTACATCTCGTGCGCACCCAAATTGGTGACGGTGGCGCGCCGGATCTGCACCTCAGATACGTTCAGAAGGAGCAGAATCCTCAAGCAAAGTCCAGAAATTTCAAGAGGGGTCGTGCTCACCAAGGGAAAAGGCCCGAGAAGGAGGCCGCCAAGTGTATCCGAGCTGACGAGCTCTCACTCACAACGAATGGGTGGCCTGGCGAGCAGCGCAGGCCGCCGTTGTTGCGCACGGGCAGCGAGCAGCCACCGCATCAGCGTCGTGCACGCTCGACGACGGAAAGAACCCCGCTCCTGCGGCACCCGAAAGAGTGTGAGCTCGCGGGATCGACGCGCACGGGCCCTTCAGCACGGCTCGGCTCCGCTCATCCCCGGCGACGGGAAGCACTTCGCGGGGCGAGGCGGCGCTAGCGCTACTGATCCCTTCTCGGTAGGCACTAGGCAGATGCAGGGCTGCAGGCTGAAGCTCTCACAGTCACACCTGCATTCAGCTTTCAGCACTCGCAATGGTCAGCTCAGACAAGCGAATGGGCTTGGGCCTTATCTTCCCGAACCACCAATTGTGTCCAACGGGAAATGCTTGATCTTTCAAGTCAGCCCTAGTAGGGGTTACATTTGGGCTGGATAGAGAGTCATATGCACCAGCAAGGATTAGACTAAGGCCTCCGTTAGAACAAATGATAAATGGAAGAATTTTGTAGGACTCAAATCTCATAGAAAATTTTTCTATGTGTCTCTTTAGAATAAATGATTGAATTTCTACCAATCCTATGAAATTTCTACGGAATGGCTCATTGCATTGAGATTTTGGAGGAATTTTAACATGAGGTCCAACCTCTAGAAACTTTCCTTTGTGTCCATCTCTCTCCTCTAATTTCTTTGTTTTTTCTACTTGTATCCAAACATTTCATTAAAAACTTTACTGTATTTTCAATTCATGTAGAATTGCGAGTGAAACAACTCTATTCCTGTGTTTTATAAACCCTACATTCCAAAAGTGCCGGGTCTCTTTCGAATGCAGGAATTTCACAGGAAAATAAGAACAGGAAAATTTTTCTTCAATCCAAACAGGGCCTAAGTTGCATAGTTTGTTTAAATTGTTCGAAACCCGATTTGATATCCAATCTATTCGTGAGCTTTGTTTCTGTAGGAGGACGTTGCGTGAAAATAAATGTCCAAGTTGCATAGTTTGTTTAAATTGTTCTATCGTATTGACAGAGAACTAAAAAGATAAAATTTTCAACTCAATTAGCCCTATGCAAAAATACTTACCGAATTCTCATTGAACCAGACGAGATTCACGGATCACTCCACAAACCCCCATCCCTAGTTCTGAATTTCTTGTGCTGTATATTGCTGTGGCATGTGATAGTTTCTTTCTGTATAACATATGGTTGTGGAAGTTTCTTTCAATGATTCAAAGTGCACTATAGTCTGTCAACTAGCTTTCAGTTGTTGTATTAGTCCTGCTTCTTCTCTTTTGCTAGTCCAGCTGACACGTAACGATCTCATCAGATGTCTTGCTGTCAAGCTCTATCCTCTCGCATGCTTAGCTCGTCATTTTCCACTAAATGCATAACTGTACTGCCAAAAAAATAGTTTTAAAGTTAAACGGCCGTCAGGTGTGACCTGGAATTCCTCTCACGCCAACCTAGCTGAGCTAGCTAGCAATCCAGCATCAGTTTCGCCTTGCAGTTACCTTACCTCGCACCAAGAAACGCCTTCAAATACAGGCCGGCCGGCTCCTCCGGCCATGCCACTAGTACACCTTAAGCTTGTCCATTCTCTGTCGATCCATTCTCAATCGCTCACGCCCACGGCGCACCACGACCATGGCCAAAGCAAGAACCGTCGTCCACTCTCTCTTCTTCGCCGTCGTCCTCCTCCTCTCGCCGCTCCCCCTCAGCGCGGATGGCGTCGTCGGCAGCGGCAGCCAGTGCCCACGTATCCCCTCCATGACCGCTGAGCGCGCGTGCAGCGTGGTCTCGGGGCCACGCCCCATGCTCGGGCTCTGCCTCCGCACGCTTGGCGCGGGCGGCACCGGCGCGGCGGTACCAGTCACCCTCCACGCCGCGGCGGCCGTGCGCGCCGCACTCGATGCGTACGCCGCCACGGTGGCCGCGGCGACGTCTCTGATCGACGGCGGCGCGGTCCCCGCGGACGACGAGAAGGCCGCGTACGAGAGATGCATGGTGTGGTACGACATCGCCCGCGGCGCCATGGCAGGCGTCGCCGATGACCTGGCGGCGGGTGGCTGCGGCAGGGCGGCTGCGGAGCTGAAGGCGGGCTACACGGCTGCGCTCCGTGGCATGGACGGGTGCTGGAGGGGCTTGCTGAATTATCCAGCGTCACCGTTGTACGTCAGGTACCTCGCCGACAGGAACAATACCATGCTCGCCGCCATGCTCTGCAACCTGGTGCCAGCATCACCAGCTTGAAGACGCCATGCGACAATGCGATGAGTGGGACAGTGGTTATGGCGTGGGTAGTCTAGTCACTAGCCAGCTGAGACTGAGAGTAGGGATGGCAGTCAGACCCACGGATGCGGGTGTCCACGGGTTTCACATCTATTGGGTGCGGGTGTCAAATTAGATCCATGGGTGTGGGTGTGGGTACGGGTGCGGGTGTCAAATTAAACCCGCGGGTCGGGTGCGGGTGTAGATTTCTACCCGCGGGTGCCCATTGGGCCCATAAAGAATAATATATTGTCCTAAATCTTAATTTTTATAGATTGAATTTATCCTACCTCACTATAATTTAGAATCCTCCTGTGTTTGAACTTTGTTTCTCTTTATTCTGATGCTCATCAGCAATTTAAACATATAATAACTATTGTTTTGTCAAGTGTCATTTCACCATTACTAATTTGAAATATGAAAATTTTGATTTGGCCTATCGTTAAGCCTCCTACAATATTATTATGTGGCTAAATTGAGTTTGAAACATTATTATTATGTGAATTATCAATAGATTACATGTTACGTGTTGATGAATTGACTTTCTATAACGTTTTTTACGTGATATTTAGATGTAGTGTGTGGTGCTACATTTTGAAGTATGGAAATATCGATCACCCAACGGGTGCCCAACACCCAGCGGGTACCCAACGGGTGCGGGTGTGAAAATGCACCCGTTAGATATTACGGGTGCGGGTGTGTTTTGATGTAACGGGTGTCAATACGGATAGGTGTTTGTTCCACCCGTCGGGTGTCCACCCATTGCCATCTCTAGCTGAGAGCACCTCGGTTGTATTACTAAAAGTATTGTAAATTGGTCCAAGTCTAACCAAGCAAGCAATAAACATGCCCTGCTTTGCCATTTTGATTTTCGTTTTCTCTCGGATGGCCAGGAGTGTTATAAGTTGGGTTAATTTCCTATTCAGCGGCGGAGCCAAGAATTCTGTAACTGATCTTTTATAGAGTTGGGCAAGAAACTGCAGACCGTAGATAGGCATATCTCTATATACATCTCTATGTAGAAAGTAAGAAAGATACAGAGAATTAACAAATTCGTTTCTGATCAGTTGACTGGAGACCTAACGGAGTGTGTTCAACCATATGTTTTTTTTGTTTTTGTTAACTGATCCATCAATCACATTTTTTAGTCATTGGAAGCAAATCGTGTGATTGAAAATGGTGACCGATGAAATGTTAGATTTCAATCACATGATATGGAGACACACATGAGGATTAATTGTTAACAATGTCTACAACATATCTATGGAAGTTTTGAATTGTACTCAAAATTAACATCGATACTTTCAATTATGAATGAATAATTCACCAAACTAATGTTATACCGAACTACCGAAGAATTCATAAGGTTTACATATCACCTACATGTAAGTTGCAAGCCATAGACCTGATCTACTCAAATTTACAACCTCACAAATACTAGGTGTTACTCGACTTGGCCTCTCCTTGTTGGAGTTACTGCCTCATATTTCTACCATGCATTCACTAGAATTCTAAAAAAAAGTTAAATGCATGGACAACTCTTAAATTAATTTGTGTGCTGGTGTATTTAGGTCCACGAACTCTCGGTCGGACCGTACAGGTAGCACATACCTTATTAAAATGTGTCATTTAGGGTCATACCAGTTCAGAAGTAGCTCTTGGCCTACGTGGATAACGATGTGGCATGCCGATTATGTGTTTGTATGGACTTGACTTGTGTGTCTCAAATGTCAATCTCATGTCTCCTCCATCCCCTCCCTCAGCGTGCCACATCTGCCTCTATCTTCCCCCTCACTGGTTGTGGCCAACCTTCACGGCGCCAAGATCCACCTCAGACGACACTTGCACCTAGAGATGGTAAATGGCTCTTAAATTTTGCATAGACATTTTAATGATTAGACCCAAAACAAATCAGATCACATTTCTATTCATTTTTAAACTAAAAATTATCCGGGACTCATTTGGATTATGAAAAAAAACGTTTGAATTATGACTCACTGTCACCCTACGTACCCCACCGTCGGTTGCTCCTCCTTGCCCTATCCAATGTTGTGCTGCCGTACGCGTGTGCCACCCAACCTCCGCACCATGGAGAGAGTGAGTGCCACCGCGGTGGTGCAGGCTGCGGCAGGCACCACTGCCACCTTTTAATATCCTTCTCAAATCTCTTGCGGCTCTCAAGTCTCAAGGAATAAGAAAAGGTTGGGAGAAAACAGTAGAGTAATATGCACAAAGTTGAGCTGGACCCTGAATCTTCACTTCAAAACTAGCCCACAAAACTACTGACGGACAACCTTCAATTCAAGGCCCACAGACCACAGTGCTCTCGCTCTAGTGGCAGGGGTAAGACCATCCCAATGGGAATGTCCATACACATTGTCTATCTCTATTCATCAACTATTCCAACTACCTCCCTCTCTGTCTATATTAGCGCTACAATGTTAAACAGTATACTAGGTCTATGCCCGTGTATTGCTACGGAAAAAAACATGGAATCCCAATACATACAGTACCGCATAATCAAACAAAAGTGCGACAATAGATATATACTGTAGTATCATTGTGGAACTGCCGTTGGAGTCATACCATTTAACACTATCATACAATTTATCGGCAATAAAATAAAACCAATACCAACATTATTCCACACATGGAATCAAACTCATGACATATTGCAAATTTATAACATTCTGTTACACGGGTCACACGATCGTAGTTTGGATAAAAATTCAATACATGAATCCAATATCATCTCATGAGAGAAATGTAGCAAGGTTGAATAAAAATTACGACATCAAATTTATTTGTCCATAATGTGGTTAAGATACCTACGCACACACGCGGGCATTTTAAATCGGTGTGAGTTCCCTTCATACGTCAAGAGGCTAATCAAAAAATTTCGCCGCAGTGCCCTGCCATCCTATGCATAAGTCATATATAAAATAAGTACGTACCAAGACATTATTGTTCTTGTCTAAATAGAAACTTTAATAATTGTCTCTGCACAACACTATGCTCACCGTGTAGTCTGATGGTCGTTGTTCATTGCCCCATGTAGACATCAACTTCAGTACAAAATAACCCGATAAAACCCTAGATCAAATTAAAAAGTCATCAGTATAATATAATAAAATTTACATATTTTCTGCATTTGTTGCTCAGAGAACAATTACCCGTCTTTGTCCTTTGCAATATCATCTGGAGTTAAAGTTTGCCACCTAAAAATATCTTGGCTCCATTCAGGGTTTGCCACTCCCATTGCTCGCATATAGTACGGAGCAATATGGATAATTCTACGGGCATACCTCTTGAATGGCATATCTTGAAAGCAGTCTTCATTAATCATAGGGTCTAGAACAGTAAGTGTTTTGTCCTTGTGATCTAACACAAAAAGAATATAGCGCCCCCCAGTTTGACACCATGGCAGAAGGTGCTGTAAATCGACAAGATTAGGATAGAAAAGATTTAAATGTCAAAACATAATTTTGGGAAGCAGCCTTACATATCTGCAGCCGGTGGCATTGTGATTCATAGAAGGCCACCTCTCAATTGATTTTCCTAATTCTTGAGTAGTGGCTCCTTGCAAACACTTGCAGGTACCCCAAAAGCAATTAATGCTACATGGAATGAAATATTTTTCAAAATGGTTAGTGTAAACAAAGATCGTTATTAATATATGTACAGTCAAGGCATATTTAATTTCACACACACAAAGAAAAGAATGTATGTCTTTGCAACAAAATAAAATAGTTAACTTACGCAAAAGCGCAGATCAACGTAATGCTTTTTAATACCTTTGTAGGCTCTTTTTAACTTGTCATAATCCGCGTATGCTTGAAGCCGAATACCCATATTGAAACACATCTTAGACATGGGTTTGCTCTTTAGTATTTCTTGTAATTCGCGTACATTTATACAAATCTCATATGGTTGGAAGCTTCGCATCTAACTTGTGCTGTAAAATAATTTGTTATTGTGAATCATATTTGCACTCAAAACATTCTAAATTATAAAAAAAAAGAATAATAAAAAGCTTACTTCAATGCATTATGGTCGTCAATTATCATGATATAATCACAAATGTCATCCATCATATTCTCTTTGCTCAATGGCAAATCACCTGTGAAAGGACCACCTAATATAAATTCAAGCAGTGTCTCATCTTCATCCTCCGGTGTTGAGGTTTGTAGTGCCATTTTCTTTTCATTCAATCCATCTAGGCGCTGTAGCGCTCCATTCTCTTTGTCGCTCTCTTCAACAGCGAGGCATTGTTTCCCCTTTTTAATTCGTGGATCTGTATCTAAAATTTTAACATCAGACGGGCTTCCATCATTTGCATCTGTGTCTTCAATAACCAACGGACACCCCTTTCTTTTGTTTAAATCGGAGGACAACAAAATAGCAGCCAATTTTGTCCTAAAATGTGTCATATTATCTTGCACAATAGGTATGATTATATACTGATTCTCATGTCATTAAACACAAAATTAATTATTCTAGCGTTATGTAGTGTACCTGAGTTACGTTATCACTGAGAGCATCCCCTGTCCAGTACTCCATATAGTTTAATACAAAAAGACCACATGAATATCTAAAACATGGAAAATAACATCATGCACATGTATTTTTCATATAAATATGTCTAAACTTTAGGTTTGCGAAATATAAGAGGCGTACTCATGTCTCTGCACATTTGCACCAAGTTGTATCTCCCTAATCGGCCATGACGAAACAACAAGGTTTGGCCATGAGTGATCTGTAAGCTCGATGTGGTCCGATACAATTTTTATAGTTCTTTGCAAGCCATTCAACTATTCTAAGTACCTCCCTCTCTGTCTATATTAGCGCTACAGTGTTAAACAGTGTATAGACATCCCTTTTACACATCTCCATTGGGGATAGCCGTTAGGTGGGTCATGTACCTGTCATCTCCTGCGTCATCGATCACACATTTTACCGGCGAGTTTGTAGGGTCGCCGCTGCCCCGGGCGACGCCGGCGTGGTTTACGGGTCAACTCCATCGACAGAGCCGGCCCCGAATCTCTACTGTTCTACTCTACGCCTGAAGAAGTGAAGGCTGATACTGCTAGCTGGATTCCTAGCTTCCTGTGTGTGTTGCATATGCACATGCACGTTCGTAGCATTTCAGAGAAGATTTGGTTCACTAACCTTTCCGTCAGGTGTTGCGTTTATAATACAAATACACATTCTTGCACTGCGTGCCCCGGTATGATTGGACCCGATCACGTTCTGCCATGTGGGCTCCAATTCGTACAAGTGCAGAACGAAGCAAAGCAAAGCAATGTGATATCTGTTGTATAGATGATCGACGGATCGAGGGAAGATACAGAGAGATATTCTTGCATTGACACGGCAAGCCAAGCCAATACGCATATAGATCGAGTTCTTGGCATCACACATGCGAGGGTCAACTTGTTTGAAACGGTCACAGCAAGGGCGGCAGAAATCATCTTATTAAGCAGCCACATACATTGCATGATGCACTTGCACAGTTGCACCCTCACCTCACATGCATGACCATGGCCTGCCACCCTAATTATCTGCAGCGGCAATGGGAAGTTCCCCTCCGATCCCCCTCGCTATATAAACCCTCGAACGCGCACGCTCTTCCTCACTTCCTCAGCACTCGCAACCCCTAGACCATCATCACGCGGCGGTTCACGGTAAGCTTTCGCACCGTCGCCCAAGCTTGCCAAGATGCGTCGCGCCATCGTTGCCGCCGTCGTCCTCCTCTTGGCCGCGGCCAGCTCGCCCATGGCCACGCGCGCTGTGGCGGCTGCGGCGGGCGGCTGCGAGGGCGACAAGCTGCCCGCGGGCAGGAGCTACGCGCACTGTGCGGCGCTCCCGACCCTCGGCGCGACGCTGCACTGGACGTACGACGGCAAGACCGGGTGGCTGTCGGTGGCGTTCGCGGCGGCCGAGCCGGCGGGCGCGAACGGCGCCGGGTGGGTGTCGTGGGCGGTGAACCCCACGGGCGACGGCATGAAGGGCGCGCAGGCGCTGGTGGCCTTCAAGAACGCCTCCTCGTCCTACGCCGTCGCCACCTACAACGTGACGGGGTACGGCCCGCTGGGCGGCGGCAAGCCCACGCCCATCGCGTACAAGACCGCCGACCTGGCCGCGGACGAGAGCGGCGGCAGGGTGCGGCTCTACGGCAAGCTGCAGCTGGCGCCCAGCACGGAGGAGGTGAACCACATCTGGCAGGTGGGCGCCGCGGTGGTCAACGGCGCGCCGGCCAAGCACGCGTTCGCCAAGGACAACCTCGACGCCAAGGGCAAGCTCGTGCTCTCTGGCGCCGCGCTGACGGCGGCGCCGGCGCCCGCGCCGGCAGCTAAGGGCGGCGGCGGCGGCAGCGCGGGAGCCTCCGGATCCTCCTCGCCTGCTGGCGGGAACTCGGCGGCTGCCACCACGTTCGTGACTGCTCCGGTGCTGGCGCTGATGGCGTTGGCGGGTTTCTTGGCAATTGTATGATGATCTCGTGGTGGGGGAGATGCGGAAGTGTTAGAGCGTGCAGGCGTCGTAGCGTATTCAGCTGTCACTGTCAGGCTGCTATTCTAGCTTATTACCGCACGCAGTATGGCTCATTCTGATCATCCTTAGCCGCGCGAGTCGCTAGGTGATGCCTGCACACTCGCGTCTGTTTTTACTGTATTATCTCATTCTTGAATGAATGGCAGAGTTCCCGGCATGCTTGGTAGGATCATTTTCGGCCCCAAAGAAATTTTTATGTACCAATTGTTCCTGATCAAAGCATTGGAACAATTGGTACATAAACAATTGGTCAACGGTTGACTTTTCACTTATGCTACGCCACCGAGGTGAATCTGAACTGTCTTGGTTGATCCGAGACGTCGCAATGTCGCATTGGTGCTGCAACTTATAAAGCATTGGTTTGGCTTTTGTGTGTGGCCGTTAATTAACCTTCGCCGGTAAACAAGCATACAATGCACGTGATCGATCGATGGCCGGCCGGCGTCACAGATCTGATCCTATGGTTATGGCGTAGTTATCGAGTTTATGGCTCCCTCTGGCTGAACAGGGTAAAACTAGTTGCACTTACTAAATTTTAATTTTGTTCAAATATATACGCTACTCCAATCCATGTGGGTTGGAAGATATGCGATGCACGGCGTTTCATGCAACAAGCCGGTGTAGGTCGTCTATTCGAGGTTGGAGATCAGCGCAGACTCTAGTTTATTTCGGGGTACGGGTTTGCTTACTGGCCTCCAAAAATATGAGTAGATCATAATACAGTTAATAAATCTTCTCACAAGAAAAGACCAGTAGGTTGCAATGATAAAATAAACTAGTGCCTATATTTTTTTGACGGTTAGAGATTAAATGGGACTCCCGATATCTAAATCCAAACAATATTCTTTATATGGAGATTTAAAGCTGGGTATTACTATGACAATGAGATGCATATTAATATCCGACACATTTTAGCACAATCTACGCCCGAATCCGCTCTGACAAAAAAGCAATTATATGAATTTTTACATGCCTATATTCATGCATAGTCCCGGTTTAATCCCTAGGTGTCATCCTAATAACTTATTATGTGATGTATGAACTTATCATGTCACATTAATTACTCGTTGCAACAATAGTTACTAGATGGCACACATATTTTTAGGGTTGGCAAGGTCATGTTATTCGGTTTATTCGATCGACCGAATAGACTAGATAAAAAAATTAATATGTTGTTGTGTTTGAGAAATCATCACATACTAGGTCTGTTTGGTTCTCAGGCAAGGACTCGCCTTGCCTTGCTTGGCACAGGAACCGAAGTAGAGCAGGTGTTTGGTTGCAAGGAAAGGCAACCTTGGGGCCTGTACGGGCAAGATTTTTCTTGCTTCTGGCAGAGAGCCATCCATCAAAGTTGATAGGTGGTGCATCGTGAGTTCATCATATATATTTTAGTTGAAGGATTCAATTCATCATGGTTATACCAGTTATTAGCTATCAAGGAATCAAACTGTGATATATCAATCCATTCTATTTCACAAAGCAAACGGAAAAAATGAGAACTGAGAATGTAATAGCACATTTCACAAACTAAACACTATTCTATGGACCCAATAGATTAAAACAAAATATATTTTATCTAAAGCTCATTGATTTAATAGTTTATGTAACACCATGATGATGTATAGGAATAACAAAGTATTATATACCATGAGATGTTTAGTTCCCTTGCAAAAAATGTGTTTTTAAAATCAAGGTTTGTAAGACATGGTTTCTTTTAGTACCCGAAACTCCATTAAAATCCAAACTTTTTTATGGCTTTGGATACCTTCTTGCCCATTTTTACTGTAATTTGTGGTGTTCTATCCTTATAATTTATAGTTTCAAGGAAAAAACTATAGTTCAATGGAGTTCGATAAATCCATCTCAGCCGAAGTGCCCATTGGTCCAATTTGTGTAGGGATCGGATTCCAATCACTGTTGAGAGGGGTAGGGTAAAGTAAAACCACATTTTCCTCCTCCTCGAACCATCTCATCTGAAATCTCGGGTCAGACAGATATGTTGCGGCCCACCTAAGGATCACTCTCGGGTCGCATTCCTGCGAAGAGCTAACTAAGGAGATAGCGGCCCACTAGGCCCAACTCCGCCAACCCTAGGGTTCTCTCGGCGGCGCCTTAAGACCATCTCCTCACCTCTCACACCCGTCGCTCGCTCGCTCGCCGCCGCCGCCGCTCTCGCTCGCACCATCGCATCGCCGCAGGGTTCGCAAAGGTACCCCCGCCACATCGCGTCGTGGCTCCTACCATGGCGCTCCCGAGTTCTTTTATCGCGTACTGGTTCCGTGGCTGGATCCTCCCAGCTGGTGCTTAATTTCTCGCGTTCATTTGTGCTCGTGCAGATGGCGGTGCCACTGTTGACGCAGAAGATCGTGAAGAAGCGGGTCAAGCAGTTCAAGAGGCCGCACCTCGACCGCTACAAGTGCCTCAAGGTAGGAAAAAGATCATCCGTTTCCTTGTTGCGCGAAGCCTTTGTTCTGCGTGTTATCCGAGCATCACATCTGCATCGCTCCTCGTCCATCCGTTTGATGGCCGCTAGTTAAATTGCTTTAGGTTACCGGTAGAATGGTCACATGTGAAACCGTTTGAATATCTTGGCCCGATTTAGCTTGTAAGATGATAATGGCAGTTAGTTGCTTTGTTTTAGCCTTTACAAATCTTGAGCTACCGTCCTGGAATGCAAGTTTAGTTTGTGAATCAGTGTATTGGCATAAAACTTTCCTAACTTTGGTCTTTGGATACGTCCGGGTTAATTGCAACCATGTGTCCTTCCTAGCAGTTGTTAGAAGTGACCAAGTCCCTCTTATTTGTGGATCTCGATTAGTTCACACTGATGTATGCCCTTGATTCTATAGCTGAGATTTTAAAAACTTAAAAACAAGACTGTACCAGTGTAGCAAATGCTCATTACTTCAGATTTTGTTCACAACTTGGTGAGTTTCGAAATTTGCCACACTGCTTAATTTGCACGTATTTCCCCCCTTTCTGAAGAGGGCTGTGAATTGAATCTTGGGGTACGACTTCTAGCTCCACGTGTATGTAGATATCCTATAAAAGATGTGTGCAGGTTTCTGATTCGTTTGGTCTCTATATTTGCATCATCTAGCATAGCCATTTCTGTTGGTTTAGTTGAAAGCGCTAATTTTGCAAACACTGTTTCCTGTAGCCAAGCTGGCGCAGGCCCAAGGGTATTGACTCCCGTGTCAGGCGGAAGTTCAAGGGATGCACCTTGATGCCCAACATTGGATATGGCTCTGACAAGAAGACCAGGCACTACCTTCCCAACAAGTTCAAGAAGTTTGTTGTTCACAATGTCTCTGAGCTCGAGTTGCTTATGATGCACAACAGGTGATTTATTGTCCCCATCTGTTTTACTTTTGAAAGGTTTTGATGGTACCACAGGTCCTGATATCCTGTGAATTTACTACACAATCATAGCAGAAAGCTTAGATTACACCATTGCTAGGTATGAGGTCTAGCAGAAATGGCACATGATGAGCCAATGAGAATGCCATTTCAGTCACCCTAAAGTACATGACCCTTATTTTAAGTGAAAGATGACTGTTGCTCCTTACCTGTGCTGTTAATATGCTTGTGTATGATAATGCGCTGTTTGCTTACATCCTATTTCCTGGGAAAACAGGACGTACTGCGCTGAGATTGCCCACAACATCTCCACCCGCAAGCGCAAGGAGATTGTTGAGCGTGCTGCGCAACTGGACATCGTGGTCACCAACAAGCTTGCCAGGCTCCGCAGCCAGGAGGACGAGTGAAATGTTCAGTAGTTCTGGTTTCGATGCCCCTAGAATGTTACTGAGATTGAGATGCTTTTGCACATTTTTATGCTTAATGTTTGTGGACGTAATTTTGCTACCAGTTATTATCTATCGATGGCGAGTACCAATACCGTCTAGTTTTGGTCGGACATCTTGAAGTGTGCAACCTTGGAAGGTCGTGAAATGATAATGAATCTGTGTAGCTGCTCGCATGGTCTGAGCTTTTGCGCGATGCAGGTGCCATGCCGCCCAGTGAGGAACTGATTGGAAGCATAGTAATTCTCTAAAACCATTGTTTAAGAAAATTACAGTCTGTTATTGTCGGGCATACGTCACGGTTTTATCCCGCTTTGGTGAAACTATGGTCATTTCGTGGAACTAATCGAATTGTAACGTCGCAAAACATGGTATCTCCTTGAATGACCGTGGAGTTTCAACCACGTCGAAACAAAGTCAGCCATGATTTCCGAAATGGAGTTTTCCAACCAGCACATTGTGGACCATCCGTTCATTCAAAACATGAGGTTTTTTTTTTTTTAATCCTCAATAGCAGCTGAGAGATACCTAAGACAACCTTGGAATCAACCTTGATGGACAGGATGTCAACCACCGGTATTTGCCACCCGTACTAGGTGCGGTTGAGTTTTGAAAGCACCATGGTGTTGCATTTCAAATCAAAATTACTTTGATATGATACAGGGCCTGAGGCCATGTAGCAGTAAAGATACCGGACGCGTCGAACGAGGCCCATGGTGGTGGGGGGCATGGATAACTGGATAAGAGCCCCCCGACCCGGGCGGGCGTCCTGACGACGGATCGCGCGCCGCGGTCAATCCGGCCTCCATCGCCTCCCGTTGTGGATCGGACTAACGGAGTGGTGGTGAGGTGAGCTCGGGGATCCCCGGCCGCAATGGAGTTACTGTCACGGAGACCCCGCGATCGGGCGGATCGGGACGGCCAACCAATGCAATCCGCCGCGCCCGCCTGGGAACAATCATTCGATTCGACATCATTGCACGGCCCATCGGATCGGGCCCCCTGCTTATCCTCTCGTCTCGGAGGCGGAGGCGGCGGAGGCCGGAGGACGTGCTCCTCCAGCTAGCTCGATCGATCTCTTCTCCGCCGGGACCAGGCGGTGGTGCAAGCTGCATGCATGGGAATGTGATCACCACGCGCACTCATCATCAGCTAGCTAGGGCGCCGTATATATGCATCTCTCGTTCATTCAATTCATTCTCTTCTTCTAATACTCTCCGCCCGGCCCGTCCGTCGTCGTCTCGAGCTGGACCAGACGGAGATGTGATCCCCATCGCCCATTCATCCGTGTCGCGGGGCGCGGGCGCCCGCCATCATGATGACCGCAGATCTCGCACTGCACAGGTGTGCAGGCAGTGATCTAGCTAGTAGATCGAGTATCTATCGCTGGCTGATGATCGTCAGCCGCTGCGTATGGCGTGGTAGAGACCCCTACCATGCATAGGCCATAGGACCGGCCGGCGGGCCTGGTGGCCACTGGCCTGGCCACCGTTGCCATCGGGGCCTGCTCGCCGTCGCTGTCGGCCCAGCTCATCCGCAGCCGCGCGCGCCGGCCGGGCCGAGAGGGATCAACGCAAACGAGGCAGGCAGAGACGCCGACGCCGACGCCGACCCCGACGCGCGCTCGGCGCTCCATGAATAAACCCGCCATCCATCCGCGCGCCGCGGGCCTGTCTGTCTGTCTCTGCGCCGCGACGACCGGTGCAACGGAACGGACAGCTATAGCCTCGTCGAATCGCTCGGGAGCATGCGACAAGGCGCCAAAACCCGGGGGATATGGTGCATGGGTTGGCATCATGACCTGATCTCGGCGAATTTGGCACAGGGCAGCCGACGGCGACGCCATGGCGATGGCGATGGCGATGGCACCCGGCACGGCCTGCCTGCCTTTATTATTCCACCCGGGCCGTGATTGACCTTTGGCCCCCGCGCCGATTAATTACTGCGGCGGGGACGGCGGCGCTGTCGCCGCCATGCATGCCATCCACCATTCCACCCGATCGATGGACGGATGGAGTGCGATTGAACTTGCATCGCAGGCAGGGCGAGGAAGAAGAAGAAAATATGCATGCACTGCACAGTGAGCGCGCACACACACGCATCAGACACAGCAGCATTTCCCGGCGGATGAGTGGGCGCGGGCGGGACGGACGCATGCATGCAAACAAACCCTACTCCGGCAGGGCTCCAGCTGGGGCATCATTCAGGGTCGACCTCACCGAATAGGCAAATAGGGCGGATGCAGACAGATGTCAAATGGGACGTGGTGGTGGTGGTGGTGGTGGTTAACCAGTTCAAGCGAGAGTGTGTATCCGAGCCGAGCGTGGGGAACAGGGACGATAACGTCGATTAGCTAGCTAGCTAAACGACAACAGATCACAATCAACAGTGTACATTTTGCATTGCTAGCTGGACTAATCATGCGACCGCGACAACTTTAGTAATGTGTGGTTAATTATATATTTTTTTAGAAATAGTAGTATCAAGTAAAGAAACGACAAGAACTTCATTCCGATAATATGTAGCGTGTGTGCTGAAATTGTTTTGGTGATAAGCAATATTCTGACGAAGAAAATCGACCGAATTAACAACAATCTAACGATGGTTATGCAAGGCTTCTTACCCTGACGGGATACTTAATCCTTTGCAAACACCACTTTACTTTATTGGCACAAGTTGCTCTTCTTTTTTCCAATTCAATTTACAGGCAGTGATGGCCAAGTATGTGACACGTTGAAGCACCAAGACGATTGATTTGACTCCAAGAACGTACGCTCCAATTTTGGATCGATCATGTGACAACAATCACTTGAACAGTATATATGATTATTTCTTTAGACATAAACAATGCCAACTAAATAACGACAAGAACTCCACTTCAATGGTATGGTGCATGATATACTGGACTAATATTTGTAATGCATCCAGTGTTGGCCATTGAAGAAGAAAACTGGCCGAATAAACAGCAAACTCTCAGTAAACTAGGTGCTCGGTCCGCAGCTGTTTTGCCATCAATGATTCAGCATGTCATGTTCCAGAAATAAAGATAGGAGTCGTTCAAATGGTATAGTTGATGCTTCGAAAAACAGAAGAGGTATAATTGATTGCTAAGCATTTAATTTCACAAATTGCCATAAAAATAGAACTTTTTTTTTCATTCCTTTGAAGAAGAAATTTGGCCACATAAGCAAAACAACCTTATTGCTGAGGAAATGCTCATGCAAGGTTCAGCTTACCTTATTGCTGCAAGTAGTTGTAGTTTTGTTCTTCTTTTAATTTGCAGGCAGTGCCCGAGTAAGTGGCACGTTGCAGCATCAAGGCAAGTCATTCTTGCAATAAAGGGCAATCACCGCCTTTTTCTAAGTCTTCGAAACACTGTTGGTTAGTGCTACTAGTGCACTATACGTATAGGATCTTCTCATGAGCTGTGCAGCTTGCCAGCCGTCAGTTTAATTTCCACACACACACAGCCAGTCCACTCTCATCGGAACGGAGAGGACAAAGCCTGCAATATCTGTACCACGGAATGGAATGGCCACCGGCGGCTGCAGGGAGCAAGGACAGGGCCCGAGCGCGACACGGAACCTACTTGCGGGAACCAGCTCAGAATACGTCGTGTTTTTTAAGATAGTACATGTAGAAATCAGGCACGAGAGTACAGGGTAGCAAGCAAGGAGACAGCACGGCCTGATCCTGATGCCGACAGTACAAGACTTTGGTGCACCCTTTGCATTACTATACAGAGCAAAACGCTTGAGAGCTCTCCAATATTTCAGAGGTTTTTAAACTAACCATTTCTCTATTATACTCTCTGTGTGTGTGTGTGTGTGTGTGTGTTATATACGCATCCTGCTGAAGCTGGTACGAATACAGGTAGAGATATAGATATGGAAAAAAAATTCTACTCGCCCCGCTATTTTAAATTTGACACTTTTTAGTTAAAAAATGAATTAGCTGACAACAAATATTCGAGAAGTATCACGTATCAAGTTTTGCGCGCACTATTGGATTGGAGTCTGATCCCGGAGATGGATAGTCTCCTCAATTCCCTCTTCTGGATTAGCTTTGCAGAACTGTGTCTAGTGCTAGCATCCATCTTTGCTGCACGCCTGAACCAAGCTGGAGGACGAGCAGCCGGCGTTTTGTCAAAGGCTGCCAGGATTCGGTTGCGGCGTGGATGGATGGGAGCACAGCGTAGTACCACGAAATGAGATCCAGCAGGAACCGTGAGAAAAAGCGATGGCTAACCTACCAGAACTGGGAGACAACGACGCCCGCTTGTTTCTACGTAAACGACGGGAGGGTAACAGGGAAGAGCCACTTACGATTTACCCCCAGTAGAGTAGAGGTGAGCCGTGAATCTGCGATTTGGTGGTGAGTTATTTGAAAGGGAAACGTGTTGCCTAACCGAGGCTAAAAACTGTCATGTTGGCCCTGTCTTTCTTGTCTGGTCACTTCTGGTTTCTCCTACAATTTCTGATGACCTTTTTTCTTTCTTGTTATAGCACCAGCAAATTCGCAGGGTATAGGCCTCATGATGTGAACAAACGGGTTTGATCAGCCTGGGCTCAAGAACAGTTTCATTATGATGAAGATGTAACCCTATATACAAATGGCAAACCCAGTTGCAACAAAAAAAAAAAAAAAGAAGGGCAGAAACATTTGTAGCAAGCTGAGGAGAAATATCACATATTCAGTTTTCATCATAAGAATAAAATGCAACGGTACACGACATCGTTCCAATACCAGCCAGCGCTATTACATACGAGGACTTTAGAAGATGGTGCATGTAATATTTGCACCATATCTAGTACACAATAATCTACTTTAGCCTTGAGAGAGATCATATGACCCCTATGACTATGAGTACATCCACCATATCATGGAGTGAATCAGTTCACAGGCCTAAACTCTAATGACGGTCAGCTTAGGAGAGCTTCGCTTGCTGCGGTTCTTCATACCCGCTATATACAAAAATATCATCCTTGGGGGGTTGTACCAGGGTCTAGAACTCAATCTTTGTATGATCAGCTTGTAGCTGACCTGCATCAGTTACAAGATATCTGTTATCAGTCCAACAGTAATAGCCAAGGTGTGCAATTGAATTGATCAATATTGGTTTGCGCACAATTTGCATACCATCTAAGTTTGGTACTGAAGCCCCACCCTCCTGGCTTTGCCCACTACCCATAGGCAACGCGTTCTGTAGGCCATCCTCCCAGAAGTCCCTTTGCTGGGGAAAAAAAAATCAGGACAACAGTATTATGACAAGATTCATATTAACTGCCATTTAATCATATAGATTGCTGATTCCTCAGGCAACAATCACCTGCTTTTGAAAAGCAAACTGTGGGTTGGTTGCGTGGGGCAGAGCTGTGCCTAACAGACTTAGAGGGCACTGATCCTCCAAAGCACCCGAACCAAAGGACTGGAAAATATCTGTTTGGTCACAAAATGGAAAAGCTGCACCGGCACTTTCCAATGGAAAGGCCGAATTCACTGAAGGGCCACATGCTTGGTACATCTGAATTAAACGGAAAAAACCATGTCAGGGGCAGATTGTAATTTGTTTCATAGATCCAGAGCATAAAAAGAAGAGGGAGTTCAAGCTCACATCTTTGTGTAGGAGTGTAGACAGGTTGCTGAAATCAAGTTGCGGGTTCACAGTGGCAAGCTTCATGGACAGGAACTGAAAGTATAATAAACGGTGAGAACGATTAGAATTTCAAGCTATGACTGTTTGATAGTATAACTGAATATAAGTGAGTTCCTCACCTCAACTTGCTGCTGCAGCGATTGCACGTAGTTTATGATCTCATCGAGCATGAGCGCCTTGCCAACAACCTACAACAAGGATCTCCTCAAGTTAGCACAATTGCAGACACCAGTTGCCACATCGGTTGACTGCCATAGAAACTCTTGTGATGGTACCTTGTTGCATCCTGGCACCAGGTCCTGTAGAAACTTCATCCTCTGGCTAATCTTCTCTCTTCTAACCTATCAAGACACCGAGAACACGTGTGATTGTGAATTCAAGCCCAAAAACACACCAATTCCAATTGCAATTGCAATTCAAGTCATATGGTGGGAACCAAGTGGAACTGTGGTGCCTTACCCTCTCTGCAAGGCTGTGGCTGTCAGTCGCCTGCCCTCGCCGCGCCCGGACATGGACGTAGTCCTTGGGCGGCTCGACCGGCGGCTTGGGGCTCTTCCCCTTGCCCTTTTTCTGCCCTTTGTCCTCGACCGAGCCGTCGCTCGCCGCCACCTCCTCCTCCACCTTCGGCTTCACCGGGCAGTCACCGGCGCCCACTTTGCACCTCTTCCCGTCCGGCCCCTTGGTCTCCCCACCCTGCAAGCCAGAATTCAGAATGAGACCACCGCATCAAAACCCGGCAAGCTAGTAAAAATCAACCCAGTCTCGTCTCGGCCATGACAGGCAGAAGAATCCATCCCGCACCTTGCCCAAGCAGGCCTCTTTCCCGCCGCCGGCCCTTGCGGTTGCGGGCGGCGCCTTCCGCTTCCTGGCATTGCCGCCGTCACTGGCGCGCGCCCACGCCGGGTCGGACACCGAGGACCCCTCCGGGGACCCGCCGCCGCCCCCCGCCGCGACCCCGGGCGGCAACCCAAACAGGCCGCCGCCGCCGCCGCATAGCGTGTCGAGGAATCCGCCGTCCAGCGCGGCGAAGTCGAGGGCCGGGGCGGAGTGGCCCATGAGCAGGCTGGCAACGTAGTCGCTGTCCATGGAAAGAATGAAAGAAAGAAAAGGCGCCGCCGCAGGAATTGCGCAGAAAGCAAAGGAGGAGAGGGAGGAAGTCTCGGGTCGTCTCGTCTTCCTCCGAGCCGAGCTGGAGCCCGTCCGCGGGTGGATTGATTTGGGGGAAAGCGAAACGAGTGCGCGAGCTAGGCCGCGGAGCCGGTAGGTGGGGGGATTGATTTATAGAACGGTTGTTGCTGGCTGCGCGCCCGCCGCGTCCATCGCGTAGCTCGGCGCGGTGGGATGCTTGCGGCGGAGGGTTACCGCCGGAGTCTACTTCTACAGTTGATTCTACCGCAGTGACGGAGGTGCGGCTGCGACTGCGACTGCGGCGGCGGAGTAGGAGAAGCGGGTCAAAACGGAACGGGGCGCCCGCAGGCAGGCCGAGGAAATAACGGTTTCTGCTAGCGCTAGCTCGCTCGCCATTGGGGGGGGCAGCGCGCCGGGATTTCTGGCTCGGGAGAAGACGCTTCTGCCCCTCTGCTCGCCAGCGTGTTGACAGCCTACGCCAGACCGTGAGGTCCAAAACAAACGCCATTTTATTATATATATATGGTAGTTTGGATACCGGGGAGAGAGGGGATCCAAGCTTTAGGAGTTAGTGCAAATTATTAGGGTTAAATTATACAAAGTCGTGAAAACGACATCTCAAAGCGGAGAAACGGAAGGTTACCTAGTGATGCCGCTTTTCTAGCCTCAAGATGATCATTGATCAAGTATCCATAACACCACATGTACGGTATCACTTCCATTAGGGTTTTATTTGAAAAGTATAGTATTTGAAAAAAAAGAAGACTATATAGATCGTTGAATTTTTTTTTAAATAATAAAACTAGTAACATCAATCTTATGTGTTTGGTCCACGCATGTAATTTCTTAATTTATGCGTTGACCGTGCAATCTAAAATTTTCTTGAATAGAATCAACTAGCAAATGATCCATGCAAATTTATGTGGCTAGACCCATATCATACTTGCAATATCGATATCTCTTGTATCACACTTTTTCTTACGTATATGAGTAAATATTAAAGTTAAGCTTTTATATCTTTATTTTGGGACTTGGTCTATTTTCTATGTGCTGGCAGAAGCATTTAAATTTGATCAAATAATTTCTATGTGCTTTACAGAATTCTTATTTAACTTTTTTCGGCTTTAAATATTCTAAGCAATACTAATAAACTTTATCATCGTTTTTAACTCATTACCCATAATATTTTACCTTGTTTGCATGTGTTTCTACATGTTCCTTGTATTATACATCTTTTGTTTCTCGGTATAGACTAATAATTTTGTTACATTCAGTTGAGTATTTAGATCCATATACTATTCTAAAAACAAAAGATATAATATGAAGTTAGAGTCTTGCATTATTATAAAAAAACTAGACCGGTGGGAAAACCACCCCCACGGCTCTCTGTTAAGATAGAAGACAACCAACCCAAACCCCGACTTTTGCTGATGAGGGATATTTTTTTCAACAACCCTGTTTAAATTAATTCGCTCTCACAAAGAGTCGAACCTAAGACCTCACACCTCTTGCATTATTATATTGTATTGTTATTAGACCACAGCGACCTTGCTTTCCAAGGAAGATGCTAATCGTGGTCTCGTGGGTTAGGCTGAGTCCAATGGGGTTATCCAAATGGGTTCCCTAAAACACTGTTTTGCACTGTTTGACATAAATGCTGCAGTGTAGACAGAGAGGGAGGTAGTTGGAATAGTGATAGGGAATGGGATTTGGATAACCCCATTGGACTCAGCCTTACAAGGTTAAAAGGGGCAAAGTCTTCTATTTGAAGTGTTGTGAGTTTAGGAGGATAAAAAAAAGATTATGCCTCCACCCTGTTAGTTTCGATCAGTAGTACATTTAACTTCACATTTTTCTAAATCGTATGGGTTTAGTTGTTTTGTGAAAAAAAAAATGCTGGTACTGCTTACACAGTTACCTACTTACCTCACCCACAGCCCACAGATCACAAGCGCAGGGAGCTTCCATGCATGTTCCATAGCAGGCAGTGTGCTGCAGCCAGCCTGCGCGGTAGTTGATTCCTCTTCGTTGGACATGGGCAGCGCACGCTAACCTCCATCTCCTTCCCCCATTTTCCCTCTCATCACTGTTCCAACTACCCACACTCACAGCTACAATGCGTAACAGTACCGCATTTAATTTTGCAGTTGCCATATGCAGTCACTGTTAGATTCAACCTAAGAACGGCACACATCACACCTCAACCGATAGGTGATCATAATAAGCACTTGTGCATATCCTTTTTTATTTGATATATAATTTTTTTACTGATTAATGTAGTAATTTCTACCTCATCTCGTCGAACGAGGTGGGTTATTTAACACTCCCTTATGGACATAATATATCCTTTTAAAGAACGTACGTAGGATTCTTTTTAAGTAGAATAGAAGCAATTCTAAAATGTGTTGGTGCATATCCCATATTATTCCATTTATTTATTTCGTAAAATATATATTGGCGTGTATTTCTTGTTCTGTTTTAACGAAAACACATATATTCCCTTTGTCCATAAATATAGGCAAATTTTTGGATCCGTTGAGACAGGAGATGAAGAGGGATAAACATAACTTTTTCATTTTACCATAGGGTAAACATATAAGTATATCCCTCAGTCAAGGCCTAATTAGATGTGGTTAGCGTCATTTATAGCTACGTGTTTGGTTTTACCCAGACAAAAGAAGGCAAGCCTTATCTCTTATAATTGTTGATAAAATTTGAATGCTAAAAAAGCTAACACTTGCAGGAAACTCCCACTCCCTAGACCTGATCCACTAGAAGATGAGATCAAGGGCGTTTTTTTTTTCGGAAATAGTTTGTTCAGGCCGAACTATCCTTTTGCTGCAAGGGCAAGGGCAGGTTCCCAAGTGCTTGTGCAGCGGCAGAAGCAGAAGCAGAAGGGGAATGGATCTGTCCACCACCCGCCTAACTGCCTCGCTGAGTTGAGCAAACCGGATGCAGATGCCAGCGGACGACGCTGCTGCTGTAGGCTGTAGCTCGTATGGGATGAAAAACAGAGGTGCCTAAAACCCCATAAGCTTTCATTTCTCTGCTCGAAATAGCAGGCGTCCTTTTTGCTCCCCATAAGCTTATCGATTCTTCGAGAGGTTAGGTGATGGCGGGGGCCATGCATGCAATGCTTCGGATCGGGATAAATGATGATACTCTTACAGCCTCTGCACATATATAACAGTTGGGTTATCCAAGATAATGTGCAGGTAGTGGCCAATGACGCCCTCCCAGCTTATTACGTAGTACCATACTATTATATGCAATAAGAAAAAGGCCCTGGATGCAGACCCTGAATGAGAGATGACGCGTACGCAAGGAAATGAAATGGAACCAACCAATCAATCAATCAACGCAAATACTACTAAAATAAACGAGGCCGTTCCGGTTCCGTGATCATCGTCAAACCCCGACCCCGTGCGTGCCTCGGCAACATTCGATCATCATCAGTGCCTCGTGTCCTGGACGCCGGATTTTGGAAGATCTCCCGCGTGTGTGCTGAAACACATGCACGCACGTCCGGCCGGTAGTCCTGATTGCGAATAATCAAATCAAATCAAATACTACGACGACGACTGCAAATGCAGCACGTACTACACATACAACTACAGGAGGTTTCTCGGCGGCGAGAATAATGCAGCTGGGAACGAAGTGCGGCGGTCGGCCGAGGTTGTTTATGAATTCCGACCTCGCGTGAGTTTCATGGGTCATGGCCGCCTAGCGAGTGGTTCTGGAACATTGTTTTGATTTGATTTGGTTTTGTTTTGTTTTTTTAAAAAAAGGTTTAAAAAACAAGCTCGGATTACCATGCATGGTTCCGAGCCCTAGAACAGACGCGCGCGGGAGCCCATGGTTCTGTCTTGTGTGTGGCCAACGCCGTGGCTCCTTGATCTTGTGTGTGATCTTTGATGATGACCACGACGACGACGATGTGGAAGCCAATAAATTAAGGGCCGTGAAAGAGATTAATCAGAACCACCTTCCAAGTGAACGGACAGGGGAGCAGAGAAGATTTTTTTTTGGTTGTTGTTGCAGCTAGCGTGTCCGGTTAATCGCATCCATCCTACTCTAACCAGCAGAGACCTCGATGCTGCTGTGCTGCTGCAACTAACAGCCACATGCACCGTATATATCTTGACTATTGTATATTAGCAGGCCGACTGATAGTTTATCATCGTTCCTGAATGAGCACATCACGAACCAACATGAGCCACAGCACAAAGTGCTATATACTACTATATAGCATCGGCACCGTGACGCTGCTACTAGCTACTAGTGCGCTACGAAAGAGCAGATCGCGGTGCTGTTCCATTACTTGCCCCAGCTACAAAATAGAAATATGTATAGGTAGGTACCGTAGTTAGGTGCCTCCTGTCTATGGGATCTTTCCCCGCCCGTACAAAATCATGCAGTACTTGTTTAATCAAACAAATCCCATGAAAAATGTTTGGGGGCGGTAGGTGAATTCGCCAATAATTCCGCGATGCTTTCGGCAGTAAAAATTCCCCCTTGAGGTCATGTGAGTGTGACTGCTACTCCTGGCTTTATTAACTAATGGTTTCAGTGTAACATCAGCTGCACAGTAGTCACCTAGACTATTGTCCAGTCGGTGAGTTTTTTTTTTCCTTTCCTTTTTTTTGGGTACAGGAAGTGTTGGCAATCTAGACGGCGTTTTTTCCCCCGGCCTGTTCATGTGGTCATCAGATTCAGCTTTACCATACCATTGTCGTTGGTTCGGTGGGTGTTGCCGGATGGATCTGAGCTAATCCAGCACTAAGGTCTGGTGGTTTGGTGGATCTCACGTCTCCTCTTGCAAACAGTTGCCCATGTACTGCATGTATTTCGCAGAACAGTTCCCGGTCATGTCCCTCTCTGAAATCATGCAGCCCGTCGTCGTCCCGTCCCTGACAAGCAAGGGGTCGATCGGCAACTGACGACGCTGGAATGGAAGAACGGCCTGTTTAGATCTAAAAAATTTCTCTCAAATTTTACTATGAAAAAAAAAATTCTTCATCACATCAAAATACCGGCACATGCATGAAGTACTAAATATAGATGAAATAAAAAAATAATTGCACAGTTTAGATGTACTTTGCGAGACGAATCTTTTGAGCCTAGTTAGACCATGGTAGGACAATATTTACCACAAACAAACGAAAAGTGCTACAGTGCTTTTCAGTTCAGAACAGTGCCAATTTTCAGGGATCTAAACACAGCCAACCTTGCAAAATACTACGAGTATAATCAAAACGCTAGTAGTAGACTAGTGCTACGTCAATGTGTTGGCAGGATCGAGGTTAAAGCTTGCTATACACGGGTTTGGGCTGCTGCTGCCGAAACATAACGTCGCTAATCGAGGGGAGGTTACTGTTCTTTTCAGACAGATCCCATGGCCTACTCTAGCGTTTTAACTATGCGACATACTATAATGAAAATGTTGCGTCAGTCCCGTGTTTTCCTTGGCCGCAAAGGTTGAAGCCACCCGCAAACTCCCAGCATATTCAGCATCATATCATGGGCCTTGTGATATGAGAGCCGGACAGCTACGGTAACCGACAGACTAGGTTCAGAGTTTCACTTCAGCAGCAAAACTAGCTCATCAGAGCAAGTAGCATAAGTAGATTCATAGTCTCCATGCTAAGGCACATAATTTAGCCCAGGATCAGACTGGTCTCGGTCACTAATTATCATTAGCAATTTGCAGCAAGAACAAGCTATGCAGGCAGTGGAAGCTCAGAAAAATGATAACTGATTCACGATACTCGAATCACAAAGCGAACAGATGGATAACTGATTCATGGTGCACACATAAAGTCTTCTACACCAGCGCCGCTCCATAACTACTACCAGAGTCCAGAAACAGTTTACTCATCCTCCTGAGTCCTGACTGCGAAGACGATTCGACGGGCAACCTTGTTGGTAACAACGACGTCAAGTCTCATTTGTGAGTGTTGAGGCTGGTTATTTTTTTCCTTCGTCTAAAAAAAAGTTCAGCTGCCCGCTCAACAATCTCCTTGCGCTTCTTTGCGGACACATTGTGTCGTGTGCAATTTCAGCATAGTATGTTTTGTTTGTCAAGTGATACAATAATCAACAAATAGTTGATGATTGATCGAGATACAAAAGTGGGAACTGAAATTGGGAAACTGCTGCACCCTAGAAACTGATTGGCTTGTTGAAGACCGAAAAGCATACCTGTCCTGCATTAAGCACCTCCAGGTCAGAGACGATGTGCTGTGCACGGTGCACCACAAACTTCTGAAACTTGTTGGGCTGGCAGTGCCTGGTCTTCTTGTCAGAACCATAGCCAATGTTGGGCATCAACTTGCGTCCCTTGATCTTCCTGCCCAGTGCCCACACACGGGAGTCAACCCTTTGGCTTGAATTGATTCAGAATGATAGTAAGAGAAATATGGAAAGCGAGAACTGAATAACACTGCAGAAAACACAATTCATCGACTAAGATGAAGCATAAATGCGATGTGATGATCGATTACATCAATTCCTAACAAATAGGATCGTGGATATGACAAAAGCAGCCATGCATTGCAACGGCCCAGTAAAAAACAGGTCGTTGCTCCTAATAGCCCGAAAGGCTTTGTACTCAAAGATCAGTTTTGTCTTCTGTCTCCGTACTGAAAGATCAGTCCTGTCGAAACTTGTTGATTCAAGAATTGAGTCTGTATTTTAAAAAATGAATGTGTTTAACTGAGAAGTAGATGCGTTCAATTTAATTTTACAGGAACCTAACGAGTAGCTGAGTATTGACAAAATCCAAGGTGATGATATATAAATTGCACCGTCTCCAAAAAATGCGTAAATGGTTATGCATACATGTAGTAGTAGCTTTGGAGTTTGAAATGAGGTGTGAGATAAGTAGTCTGCTGGAAAGAGAGCGCCTTACTAGGACCATTCCATGATGTTTTATGTCACTTCGATTATGTTAAGCTCAGCAACACCTTGACATAGATTCCAAACAGACTCAAGCAGTAGTGGAAAATGGAGTTATACATCATTTTCTGAAACCTAGGCTCGAATGTGAAACAAGTGGCCTTTTAGAAAAGCTCTTCAAACAGTCATAAACAAGTCACCTCACATTTGGTGTTTGCTCAGAAAGAAATACTAGATGTTCTTGTGGAATAGCAAAAGAAAGTCGAAGGGAACAAATATAATGTTCTTTTCTCTAGGGATCGAGGAGTCCATGGCATTTGCCGTACTCGAGTAAAAGGATTTTATGTATCCATCTATTTGACTTGATAACTAGACTTCGTTTGATCTCTACTCTCCTGGCTATCTAAAGCTCACTGTCCTCAGATTTGCTGGCTGGCTCCCCATTGACAGCAACAAGCTCAGTGTCAAATATAAGTGTCGCTCCACCTGCAAACAGAAAGATAAACATAGGCACATCAGAAGTCTGCAGTGAACACAGAGCTGACAAGAAACGTGAGTTGCAGAATCCCACTTTTTAGGGTATTGTACCCATTCAGATGGAAATGTTGGTAGCATAATGGCAACAAATCATACTATTGTCGTGCAAAACAGTGCGATTATTACTGTACAGAATTGTATCAGATAATCCTAATATGACTTTATCATAACCATGGTCTCAAAAGACAAGGAGCAGAAAATACCATACCAGGAATAGTGGGTGGCGATCCTTGAGGCCCATAGCCAAGTTTTGAAGGGATCTTCAACTTCCTCTTCTCACCAACGCACATTCCCAGCAGACCCTGATCCCACCCTATATAGTGTATAGTACAGAAATTCAGACAGAGAACTAGAGCACAAGCCAAACAGACAGTAACCGACTGTGTTGTAGTACCAACATAATTACCTTTGATCACTTGGCCAGTGCCCAGCTCAAATTCAATTGGGTCACCCCTTTCATAGCTAGAATCAAAAACTGTCCCATCAGTGAGCTTTCCCTGGTAGAAAATTATAGAAAAAACAAGTGAGTATAACTCAAGGATAATTATTGCAAACAATGAGTGTTATCTAGTATTAGAACATATTTAAGCAAAGTGAGCTCTTAATACAATTTTCCAATAGCATGTTCCAATGTATATGTTCAATTTTCTGTGCTCAAACTAAAAACATAATTGTTAGCTGAAACTGGCGAAAAATTAAATGGTAGGAGATGACAGTATGGCAATGTGCAGGTCAATGCTAAATGGGTGAAGAGATAAAAACGTATATAGGTGCTCCAATTACTCAAAGAAGGCATTAGTTAGTTCTATGTAGGGCAATTTTAATTATCGATCTATTGCTACAAAAGGTGAGAGGGCAGACGTTAAACTTACACGGTAGTGAACTTTAACCCTGTCACCTTTGTGAGCTTGAATGCTGCAGGATTCTGGCTTGTGCTGCATTTTGCAACAAAAACATAACATCAATACAAGAAATCTGACGAAGCTATAACTGCAAACTGATGAAACCTATGCTCCACGTTGAAATTCTTACAGCTTATTACGTTTCTGAGAGAAAAACAGAATTGATTTCTCACAACTAGGGATGCAAGTATTCAATGGGTAGTTCTACTTCACAAGCTTGTTGCTTTGAAATCCTCACTAGCTCATTTTGATGAATTTTAAGTTGACCCAATGACCCAGAGAAAATTAGCTTTCACCCGTACTCGTAATAATAATGCTAGGGTTTATCAGTTGTGTAAAAAAATGGATTTTCTAAGTGCGCAAAACTATCAAAAGGTTTTCAAAAGCTTCCACGTTGATTTGCTGCCAAATGCAAAAACAGACAAGGTTCGACAAATCCAAAGAAATGTACAACAAGGCTTTGATAAGAACAGACAAATTGGTATTTGCTTGTTCAGCTAGAGTATTCTCTTTTAGGACAGAAATGCAGAAGTGATTTCTCACAGCATAACACTTTGGTGATACAAAGTTCCAAAGTGATTTCCTAACTGGTTGGAAAGTGGAACTTGAAATGAGTGTTTGAAACTTTCCATGTTGATTTGTTGCCGAATCAATAAGGTTTTCAGGTTATGGTGTCCATAAGATAAATGCGTACCACCCTTACTCAATAGTATGAAACAAACACACCAATTTTACAATGAGCAAACCCTGGTATCTTTTGCCAAATGCGGTTAATGGGACACCAGATGACACAATTTTCCTGCACATCGCTCCCATAATAGATTTTCAATCTGTTAAAAAATACTATGCCAGGGATCAATCAAATCTAATTAGCGAAAATAAACCTCTGTTTAAAACAACATTTCCAAACAACCATCTAATCTGCCATCGGCCCAATCCAATCCGACATAAGAAGGGGGGACAGAACATAGCAATTCGTACACGCAGATCGCAGAGGACAAAACATTCCTAGTAGGGTGGACCAAGAGCGGGTACCTTCACGCCGATCTGAAGCTCCGTCACGTCTCCGGATTTCTTGGCGGCAGCTGCGAGACACGAAATTTAGATCGGATCGGATCATAGATCGCTGCGTGGGGGTGCCCCCTAGATCGAAGCTGGGTCCGAGTGTACTCACCGACGAGTAGCAGCGCGGCAGCGCCAACGAGGAGGCAGAGAAGAATCTGCGGCTTCGCCATGGCTGGTGCTGGGAAAACTGTAAAGAGAGGGGAATTCACCGGCCTCTGGGCGACACGGGGTTGTGCAATTTTATAAGCTACAACTGCTCGTGGTAAATACCCCTATTCGAGTAGGATGCTAGACACAGTCAACAGCACAGCAGCTGTCAGTTTGGTTTTGCTTGAGTTTACGCTATCCCAGCGAGATTCTCTAAAAGGATGCTATAGTACACAGTAGACGAGAGAAGAATAGATGGAACAGTTGTTGAATAGTGGATAGCCAACCGTTTTAGGCAATAGGGTTGGGGATGGTCTTAGTGGGAGCTTAACTGATGTCTCGCTCGATATGCTACACTTTAGCGTTACTGTAGACAGAAAGAAAGGTAATTGGAACAGTGGATAGGCAATCGTTTTAGACAATGGGGTAGTGGGGTTGGGTAAAAAGGATGGATATACACTGTTTGACATTGTAACACTACTATAGACAGAGAGGGAGGTAATTAGAATAGTGAATAGGAAAGAGGATATCCATCCCCATTGAGGATGGTCTTAGCGAGAGCTTAACTGATGTCTCGCTCGATAATAAAATAATAATTTCTGGAGCAGCAATTGCAATGCACGATTAAGAGGCTATTTGTAGTGGAATTCTTTTTTAAATTCTGGTGCATTGGCATCAGAAATAAATGACATGACTGCCCGCACGATGGTACAGTTAGACACTCCGTGTACAGTATATTGGTTTGCAAGGTAAGACTACGTGCAGTGAAGCATATAAAATGATTGACTATGCACCGCAGCGCTACTATACACAGAGAAAAAATGATTAAAATAGTGATTAAACAAATCATATAAACAATCTGCTGCACATGATCTAAATACTCCTACCTAGTGTGGTCTCATGGAGTTGGATTATATTATATGCATGATTTTTACAACGCAATGGTCAAAGAGTACTGTTTCAGATGCGGTGTATGGATGAGTGCATGGGTCCATACACGTACCGCACTAGTATGCACTGGCCGTGCAGTTGCCAGTGGATTGGGTAAATAGATTGTCTATACACTGTAGCGACACTGTTTACAAAAAGAGATGTAGTTGGATTAGTAGATACACAATGCATTTACACATCCTGCTGCACGTAGTCTAAACCAGCAAAAGACACACAGAACCCACCGGCCACCGCACCACCTCCCCTATGAATCAAATTTTACGTTGTTTTCGTTGGTGTGCCAATTTTACTTTGCTTTGGTAGTGAATCAAATTTTACACTGTTTTGGTTGGGGTGCGCCAAGCCCTGCCAGTAATGCAACGGCTGGGCAACAAGAGCCCCAGAAGCTAACGTGGTGGACTCTTTCTAAAAAAAATTAATATCAAAGTTACATATGGTCTATATATCAGATATTATACTGACTAACAAAATACCAATGCGTTGCAACGGAACCAAAATAAATCTTTAAGCATCTATAAATCAATATATATAAGAATAGCTTAGCAAATATATTCCATATTCTATTCTTTCGAAATTTTTTTGCATATGATCGAAATTTAGATGGTGTCAGTTTGGTAAGAAATTTTTTTTTGTTTTCCGATAATATATAGAACATCGAAAACGGAGTCCATATATGACATGGGTATCCGTTTTCACGTAGGCTGCTCCTGACGTCTGAATCTGGTTTCCGAATAAATTGTAGGCTATGTTTTCTTGATGATTTCTGTTAAATGCAAGCGAATTTTAGAGTGATGTCAATTAAGTTGGAAAGGTTTTTATTTTAGTTTCCAATGGATACATAGAACGTAAAAAAACGGAGTCCGTATACGATATGGGCATCCGTTTTTGCGTGGGCTGCTACTGCACTCCGGGCTCGCAAATAAATTACACGTCATATTGTTTCAAACATTTTTATTGACTAAGACCGAATTTTAAAGTGATTTCAGTTGGGTTGAAAAGATTATTATTTTAACTTTCCATCGATATATAGAACATTAAAAACAGAGTCCGTATGCGACTGGGGCATCCGTTTTCGTGTGGGCTCTTTTTGCTGTCTGAATCTGGTTCGTATTATAGCTACGATTCGGATTATCAGATACAGGACGAAGAGAGGCTGACCAGCCGGATCTACCTGTTACGACGGACCGGAAAATCAAAGAGCAGAAAACCTTATTTACTTTAATATTTTTATTAATATTAAATATAGATAAGAACATATACTAGAATTTTTTTTAGAGTAACAGGTACTGGACTTTCTTAGCCAAAAGGTCGAGAACCGTATGAGTTGCTCTGGTGTCTCCTTTATTGCGGGACTATGTTGCCGGCTTTGCTGTTTTTTTTTTTTGAGAGGCAAACGGGTTGGATTTTATTTATAAAAGTGGCAAATTACATTCAGCCCCTTGCACGGGAGCCCCTGGAATAAAGTTAAATACACTGCAGTACTACTAAGGCCCTCCAAGCATTTCCCATCGTCTTCGTTCGGATCTTCCATCCGACGCATCGTCGCGATCTTTGCAGGATGACGACGAGGAACGCCGAGTTTGAAGTTCGAAGCCGATTCCATGTCGATGAAGAAGCATACACGTTTTTTTAGCACCATCACGAGTAACACATCAACAGAGTCGATGTGCTTCTGTACCGTTGAACGCACCAGCCACAACACTCGGCCAACGGCCGAATCTTCATCGCGAAGAACAGAATCTGTCACCTCTAGCCTCCATGGCAGATCCCGACCACCCGACGAAGAGGAACCCAAAAAAAAGAGAAAAGACCCACAACCCAACCTCTCAAAGTTGTGGTACACATACCTCACAGATGAGCCACCGGAGAACAAGCATGAGCTGCCGCCGCAGACCACCTGGAGGGACATAGCTTCTACCTTACAAAGATCCCTACCTAGTACAAACCTAGTAGCTAATATACACACCGCATGACGAGATCAGAGCTCCCCCCACCCTCCGGCGCCGACGAGGCCACCGGAGGCGAGGAGGAGCTGCCGAAATCGCCGCCGGGAAGGAGCACTTCTCGATTCGCCCTCCTGTACTGTAGCAAGGGGAAAGCGAGATAGAAAGGATTGTGTTTTTCACCGCGTTGCTTTCGATGTTGCCGGCTTTGCTGCTGGCAGTGCGAAAACGTGCTTGTTCTGATCTTGGGCTTTTCGTTGCGTCAGGCCCATTTTACCGGACGGGAAGGAGGAAGAGTCTCTCCATTATCCACCCAGGACTCTGATTTGATTTCTCTCCTGCCATCTGCCATCATATCCAATTTCAAAAAAAAAAAAAAAAAAACAATCATATCCTACATTCCCATGACCATGAAATCAGCCGGTTTGCTAAAAAAAGAAACAAATCGTTCGGTTAAATCTGCTTCGTCTCGTCGGCACCAGCAGGCTATTATGCGCTGAAGCTGCTTTGATTCATGCGCAAATGGCTAACGGCATATTAAGTGAGGTGGCGATAAATCAAAATTGCACCCATTCAAAATATCTTAAACTACGATAGTAGCGTATCAAACCCATCTTGGTTGCACGGACTATCTACAAAGACACGGATAGCGTTAGTTACAGCAGCAAAAGTAATAAATTTGTCGACAACTGCAATATGTGGCATGCCGTTTCTCACGAGAGAATGGGGTGTCAGTGCACGGAGTGGCAGCAGATAAATGGCATCCACGGTTGCTTCCTTCCTCGGGAACTCTTGTCAACATCCTTCCGAGGCAGTTTGGCAGGAGAGCTCCAGTGGTGGTCGTCGGAGCCGGTGGCCGAGGAGTTGCCGTCCTTGGACGCCCGGCGCCCGAACGACAACACTCGCTCCTTGGTGCTGGGTTTCTTCACTTGGTTCTCCGCACTTGCCTCAGCGAGGAGAACCTTCAGAGGCACACGGACCCTTCTTGAATTTAGACGGGAGCCTGGCGTATCAATCTCTTCGTTCTGCTTGTCGTTGCTTCCGTCTTGGCCAACAATGCCTTTTGGTTGCTGCTTCTCTTCAACACTCTCTGTGCTTTCTGCTGCAATCATCTCTTTTGTGGTTTCTGTCTTGTCCTCAACATCATTTGAATTAGACCACGAGTTCGTCTCTTTTGCATCAGCGTTTTCAGTCTGCTTATTTTCTTCAAGATGTTCTATGCTCTGTACTGCGCTCACATCCTTTGTACTGCCAGCCTGCATCTGTGCTTCAACACAATCTATATGTTGCACCTCATTCATTCCGGCAGCAGTGCCTTCAGTCAGCTTCATATCTTCAATATTAGCTGCATGTGTATCCTTTGCGGCAGTGTCGATAGCCTGTTTCATTTCAATACCACCGATGCTGCGTACTGCAGTCATCTCCTTTGAAGTAGCATCTTCTGTTTGTGTAGTTTCTTCAACTTCTTCACCAAGTGCACTAGTATCCTGTGTAGATACCATGCTAAGCTCTGTGGAGGCTACCTGAGATGGCACAAAAATGATACCAGCTGTATGTACTTCATCTTCATTTAGGCCATGATCAGTCAAGCAAGTCTTATTCACAAGTTCAGAACTACTGCTGATAGGCATGTCTTCTGGGCTAATTACTACTTCACCATTTCCACTGGCATTTGATGCAGGTAATATGTGTTCATCTGCAGAAATGTCTAACAAATTTCAGCACATGCGTACCTCAAAATTAAAGGTTTGGTAAAAAAATACAGTTATGATGTGCCTCAATCAAGACATGCATGTAATCAACTTTTGAGGTGCAGTGTGAACTTGAAATGCAATGGGATTAGATAAATTCCCTTTCATACTACGAAATTGCATTACTTAATCAACCAAACTAGAAAAGGCAGGTGAACGTCCATCTCCAGGTAGCATTGACCGATGCTTTCTAAAATTAGCACAGGATGCAGAACAGTTGACTTGTTTTTTTTTTCCCAATGCAAAGATAATATGCATATTTGCGTTCGAGAAAAAAGATAATGTGCATATTTTGAGCCCACAAAAAGCAGAGAGTAAAAAAAAAAAGAGTATATAAACAGAGTCCATAAGTGCAAACTTATATCAAACAATGTGCAATTAAAAATTCTGAAATTCTTACCCAAGTTATGGCATTGTTGCACTTCAGCCATCCTAGTTTGGTTAGAGACTGTTGGTAACAGGGATTTAGTGTCAACTTGCTGTCTCGATTCAACAACAGCATTTGATACCTCCAAGTAGCAGCTGTCAGCAGAAAGCTCAAATAAGTCATCATTCCTGTCATCATCTAGATTGAATGGATTTTTGACAGAAGATGCTTGATCCATTAGTAAAGTGGCATGTTTCTGACTCATAGAAAATTGATCTTCTGTAGGAATCTCAACATCAATATGTTTGTAGCAGACTTCCTCTTCAGTGAATCCATTAGTCATCCGTACAGAAGGGTTTTCTTCAGAAGCATCTGGTCCCACTTCTGGCCTCTCGTCAGAGGTGAATTCCAGATCATCCACATTAATAAAAGGAATATCATCCACATTGGTAACAGAAAGATCATACTTAAAACCAGCTGTTGAACAGTCTAAGCTTTTCTTGCAAGAATTATCAACATGCTGATGATCGTCTGATATATCGTCAACAGTCAAGTTTTGTGTGGGGAGCCTTGTGGAGCAATCTGTGGGAGTATTATCAGTGCAAACAACCTTCAGGTCACTACCAATTGGCATGGCATTAGTAATAGGATTGGCCATTCTTTCCAACCGAATATTATCAGCTCCCACTACTGGTCTTGGTGACCCTTCAGGCATTGGATGCAAAACATGCATTATATCTTCCACAAAACCTTCCACCTTTCCTAATTCTGGTTCCAAAATAATTGGAGGGGTTTCCTGAAGGGATGATGCATTTGAATCATTAATTGACTCACAGCAACCAGATGTTTTATCTGATTTGCTGTTAACCATATCTGTATAAGTGTTGTCAACATCCACAGAGTGGTCATACGGATCCCCAAGCTTCAGAGTTAGTTCAGGTTCAACCAATCTAAGAGCTCTATCCTCCACATTATATCCAACTTGAGGTTCAGCAGATAAATTTCTCATATTGGGTTCTCCAGATAATTGATCTTTGCATAATCCATTTGTTTCCAGAGAAATTTCATTTGCCGTTACACTTGATCCGGATGAAATAGTATTCAAATTATTGATTTCTGTAGGAAATACTGAACTTGGTGCTGCACCATCTTCAAAGTCTGATTGATGTAGAAACGGAGATGCATCCTGGAAGTCATCAAAACTGTCCTCCCTCTCAGCTGGATGTGCCACTTTAGTTTGACCTTCGTCAATGCAAGTAATCTGTGATTCAGTCCCATTGCCTTCATTTCCAATTTCAATACAACTGTTGATGCAATCAGCAAGGCTATTTTCACTTAATTCACTGGTGATGATTTGAGTTCCAATATCTTCAGGAGAGGCACTTTCACTGTTACCGCAATTGATGATGAGATTGTTTTCACTTAATTCAGTGGCGATAGCTTGAGCTCCAGTACCGGTAGGAGAGGCGTGTCCTATCAAAACAATAGATAAACAAATCAACGCAAACTCTCTCTGATTTGAATAGCAAGGTAAAATGATTCAATATTCTTCGAAAGAAATGCTGGTGACACAGCAAATTAAAAGCTTTACAACCACAGCTTCATAGAAACTTTTAAATATAAGATGCACTTGAAAAAATGCAAGCAACGGGTATAAAATACTAGAAGGATTCAGAAGCACGAAAATGAATTAATCATAGTTCACATGATAGGCTATAACAGTAAAGTCGTATTAACAAGTGCAACTATAAAAATCATAATGACATTGTGAATGGAGACACAAGAATCCATCCATACAGTAGAATAGGTGAGAACCGACAAATCATACAAGCAACAGCCTAACAGTTGGTACAGTACTGATACCCTTCAACAAGTGCATACAATGCCATTACTTAATGTAATAGTCTCAAGTAGCCATTGCAAAAACATGCCAAATAATGAAATAATAATACAGAGAAAACTAAACTTAAAAGCGGCACAAACAGCAGCTTGCTGCTAAATGGCTCACAGCTGCAGGCAGGAGTACTATAATCTGAACATGTAAGGCTTATCAATGCAGCAACTTTACAATTGGCCGCTAATGCACAGACAACATGGCTGCAAGTCATAGCAATTAGGAAATAAATTACAGAAAAAAAAACATCAACGCCATTTGTCATAAATAATAGGACAGAAATCATGGAAAAACATGTCAACAGCCCAAAAAACGGAATCTGTCCTAGTAGATGACAAGACAACAATATATATTAAACAATTAGGATGATACATGCAGACAGGACGGAAGTCTTAGCCATTTCTATTTTGCAAACAAACAGGATGCTCATGTGACTAAGGACAGCATGTGAAGGAGGACCAGGGCGTAGCGTACTAGCAGACACAAGAAAACAAGACCACGATGAACTAACAGACCCAAGAAAACAAGTATTAAACGACAAGCTCAAAGAAATCCTACCTAACTTACACAAGTAACAACACGTATGTTCATTTTTTAGGAAGAAAGATGGTTTACCAAGAAACCAACAAATTTATGCATGTACAGGTACCCAAAGACAAGGAGTAAATCCTTACTGCTGACCAGTATCAAGTGGCTAAGTTGCCATGAGACACGGAAAAATATATAGTACAACTAAGGTAAGAGAAAGTGGAATCACAGATGGATCTCAGCTTCTGGAGTCTGAATTTACTACTGAAGTAAGTAATAACATGAGCAAGGTTCAGATCTACAGTTCGGAAGCTCCAAATACAAGGCACTCCAACTGTTGCACGTTGTTATCAATAGTATCGCCCCAACTCCAAGGCAAACGAGAAAGTACCCACGCTTTCAGCATTAATGCGACCCATGAACGACGCAGACTTTTATTCCAGAGCCCCACAGGAGTACCATCTCACTATGGCCATGTGAGTGTTGTGCCCCTCTTGAAAGGGAGGGAACAGGGAGGGAAAGGCAGCCCAACCTTTTGCCTTTTTCAATCTCTCGCAAGACGCACAGTAACGGCAAAACAACAAAAAGCACAGTATGCCACACCCAATCTATGCAAATTGGTTTACATAGCATGAAACATATCTGAATCTAACTCCACTTTCAATTTGAAACAGACCAAAACGCAGTGCGCAAACGAAAGTAACAGCAGGAAAGCCCCGGGGAGAAGATTGAGCAATGGAGAGAGAGAGAAATACGAGCGATTACCTGCAATCACCTTGGCCTCCACAGAAGCGCCGGCTCCTCCCGCAGATCCGCACGACGCATCGCCTCCACCATTCGCCTGGCTCTTCGCACCAGCAATCTTCTCTCGCCGTCCTCCTCCCGCTCCCCCGCCTATCGCCGCACGCGCGAACACCTCCATCAGGACCAACGGACGGAAACGGAAACAGTCGCATCCAGACAAAAACAAGCGAGAAGAACCCACAAACTAAAACCCTCGCACGTACCGAGCCCGTGCAGCGTCCCCTCGCCGGTATTTCCCTCCAGGGCGGCGTTCCCCTCCGCCGCGACCGCCGGCGCCGCCTTGCCGCAGTGCTTGCGGTGGGAGCGGCGGAGCTTGGCGCTCGGGTGCGGGTTGGGGTACTGGAACCCGCACACGTGGCAGAGGTGGCCCCCGCTCAGCGCCGCCGCGTCCTTCCCACCGCGGCCCTTCTCGTCGGTCCCCATGGCCCCGCGCCGCTCCGGCAATGGCGGCGGTAGAGGCCGCCGGCGCGCTACTCCGTCGTTTGGAACAAAAAGGCCGCGGGGTTTGTTTGGGTTTGGGGCTGCGAGTCGCGGCAGGCGTGGGGGAGGAAAGGAAGCAGAGCGGGGTTTTGGCTTTAACTAGCCACGTGCATGTGTCTATGATGGGTGGGGCCATGGCGTCGGTGAGGATGGACGCCCGAGTGGAGCCATCAATGCGGGCCATGTGCGCGGCGGGGCCGGGGGACATTTCCTTGGGTTTCTCTAGGGCACTTTCCCTGGTGTGGCCCACATGGAAGCGAGGTCGTGGCGGGCCGGTTGGCGTGGCGCGGGATCAGACTGTTGGGCACGCGATAGACGGCTGAGGGCGCGGGTGAGACCATGGTCACCAGAGACCGGAAATGGAGGTATAAAATACTGTTTGTACATTGTACAATAGAATAAAAAAATAATAATTATGCACTGTATATGGTACAAATGTCCTATCTGGTGACCATAGTCTGAGAACTGAGAAGGGGCCCTGAAACGGAGCATAGGTCAAAACTTTGAACTCTGTTTCTCAACTTCCATGGTTTTACAGTGTCAAAAAAAACCACTTACATGGTTTTACCATCAGATCAGGCCTTCGTTTCGACGTTTACCTGGAGCTATTTTACCACGACCTAAAATAAAAAAAATGAAATTCGGAGCACGGGTAAGATCCACGGGGAAAAACGGTCACTGCGTGCTACGGAGACGAGAACGTCTCAACAGCCGCAGCTTTTAACGCGCCGTTTGACGAACGACGACCGGACGGCGTGCGTCGTCGTGGTAGTACAGGCCAGGGCAGCCCCGGATGGATCAGACATGCGGGGCCCATCCATCAGGGCATCAGGCTCGTTCCCATCATCTCCCACACCCTGACCTGAACCCCAGCTGGTAAAGTATCTCAGCCATCATGAGCTCTCGTAGTCTCCCCTCATCTCATATCTGCTCCTTCCTCCTCCCCATCTTTTTTTTGTTCTGGAGAGCGAGAATTCTAAATGGATCGTGTGCTATGGACGCTGATGCTGCTGCCCAGACCGACTACTAACCTACAGCTAAGTGCTAAGCAGCTAAGGAGTAGTATTGCGAGGTTTATTTTTGTTGCCCGCACGGCTGTTGTTGATGGAAAAGCATCGCTTCGATTGCCGTCTGATTCGACCATGATTCGTGTCAGATCGGGCAATGGGTCGCCATCAGGCCATCAGGAACGTATGATCATTCCATTAATTCTTCAGACCCCAGAGCACAATCAATCACTCTTCAGTGCTGTGCACATTCCCAAAATGCATGGGTAAAGGGGGCATGATAGAGAAGTGTTTCCTTTTATACACGCATGGTTCTCGCTGTCATAGTGTCATGGAGGATCGGAATGTGACATACTGTGAAAGGTGCTCCTCACCTGCTGGCGCCACCACACTGAACGGCGCACCAAGTGCCGTGGAAGGGGTGTGTTGGCATGCATTCTAGAGAATCTAGCCGATGACTTGCTGAGCGAGCGATTTACTTGGATTGGAAGTGATTTCTCGCCGGCCGGGGGCGACGGATAAGCTAGCTAATATCGAGGTGGTTAAATATGGGTATTCAGTTGGAGTGGGGGTGGTTAGCATAGCAATAGCAATGCATGCCCAGAACACGAGAAGACGACACAAACGACGGCCACACGCTCGTCGCCGTAGCACGTCTGTCTCATGATCGCTCACTTCCCTCTGCTATTGTTATCCTGCGACCCGTCGGATATAATGATATGATATGGTACATTAATTATTGATAGCATTAGTGGTGTAGTATATGGTAATGGTACTAGGTGGTGGAACGTGCAGTGGTTAACCGTGCTCGATCGATCGATCGATCCATCCATCCATCGGGCCATGATGGTGATCACTTGTTGGCCGGCCGGAGGAAGAATTTTTTTTCCCTATCGGCTATCGATCCCTCCTTCGTGTAGGGCACCGTAGCGCCCACGCCAAGCAAAGCCACACCACCACCGTCTTTCCGCGGAAAAAAGGCCCCAGCCGGGTACTGTACTGTGTCTGTGCTGCTCCTCCGGCCATCGTCGCTCTGCTTCGCTAGTTACCTGCCTTGCTACCAATGGGCAATGGTACAGCAGCAGTAACATTTGTCGCGAGGGGACTGGTTGTCGGGTGACCGATACAGGGGCAGTGCCGCCGGGGCGGCGGGCGGCGAGAAAAGGAGCGACAGGCAGGGGTCGATGACGCCTTCCCCTATCCTATCCTCGCAACATGTTTTGGGCCGTCCAAGTCCAAGAGGCCATACTCGTGCAGGCCCAGCCCAACGTACGTAGTCCTCCGTGAGTAATGAAGTGTGTGTGGAGGGAAGAGAAGCATTGCTGGCGGCCGAGTCGTCCGAGGCGATAGAGCCGGCGTCCTCGTCCTCGTCCTTGGGCGGAGGAGTTGCCGCGAGACGACGGCGAGCGTCGGCCAGAGCCGGCTCATGGCGAGCAACTTCGTCATGGAGGGCGCGGCGGGCTGCGGCAACGGTGGCAGCAGCCGCGGGGCGCGCTCGGCCTCCAGCGCAGCAGCAGTCGGCGCATCGTCGGTCATGGCGATGGGTAGAGGGAAGCGGGAGCAGAAAGATCAGGAACTGGACACGAATGATACCATGAAGACGACTAATACGACTTGATTCATTCATAGCAAGTGTTGTTACATATATAGTGTTACAAATTCATAACTGATTTTGGAATATGAAGGGAACAATCTAGGCTATTTAACAGCTTCCATCCATTTTCTGATCTGAATTTTGAGGTGAGCTCACTAGAGCAACGTGACGACACCGATCAAGTAAGTATTCGGCGTTGCCGAACAAGTCTCTGGGCAAGCAGACCATCTACGTCGCTCAAAGGCAAGCACGCCCCGGCTAGCTAGCTCCCAAGTCGTCTAGCCTGCAGGTTACACGTAGTCAAGACTCGAATCTTTCTTGCTTTCTCCCCGCCCCGGCCCCTCTGCATGTCCTCCAAGGCATGGCCTTAGTTAAGACGAATGATAACTCCCCAAAGAGGTCTCCCGGCCGGGCATCCTCTAGCCTACTGTGTCGAAGGAGCTGCGTCCGACTCCATTCGGCGCGTAGCATAGCAACGAAAGATGCAGCGTATCGTGGCAGCGACCGGACCACCGAAACACCAGCGACAGCGGCGAGAAAAAGATCACCAGGTTCAGCACGACGACTCCCACTCGCTGATATTTTGGATCTTTGGGGCATCCAAGAGGTCATGGTTCGCTTGGGCACGCCCAACTCACGCTCACGCGCGTTGAAACTGAAACTGACACTGAAACGAACCAACCTACAGCGACAGCACAAGCTCCCATTTCGGATTTTTGAAGTGAGAACCAGCAACTGAGCAAGTCTTCACTGATACAGCCAGCCTGGTCAGGATGAAGAAAAGTAGAACATCTACGTCGCCCAAAGCACGCCCCTAGCTAGCTCCCAAGTCGTCTAAAGCTGCAGGTTAAGGTTACACACACAAAATCAAGACTCCAATCCTGCTTTCTCCCCCCTCTGCATGTCCTCCCACTCCCAGGCAGCCAGTTAAGAGTCCAAGGAGCTGTGGAACTTGCAGGATCCATGGCCTGAAAAAAGAGGCAAAAACCACACAGCCAATCAGCACGTCGTGTTGACAGCTAAAAGATGCACGACAAACATCACAAGATGCATAGCAGCGTCAATAGATGGTCAATCGCTAGAGTTAGCAAAAAAGCATAGAGCGTAGTCAATGTAAATGCTTCCGGCACTATCTTAATCTTCTCAATAATCATACTGCTCAGGGATGGAGATGTAAGCGCACTGGTAAGAGGACACGACTGCAATTTTGCAGCATAACATTTGCTTTCGAGATCAAAGCAACATCTACCGGCGCACTTTTCACCAACTCAAGCGGCTAAGCCAGGCGAGAAAGCCAAAGAACTGAAGAAAGAGGTGTGCAAGCAAATAAGCAAGGTTCAAGGATGAGTCTAGTAGATCTCATAAGAGAACTTTGCACTGACTATTTATGTAGAGAATGCTGGTGCAAATAAAAGAGTCAGCGACAATTTCAGCCTAATGGCTACTACAGTTATGCACAGCTAGTAGATACTACTGTACTTAGCAATCAGTCTAAACCCTGCTCGACTGAAGTTTTTTTTTAGTTTTTTTTTTTTGTATTTTCAAAGCAACCATATTGCTCCCCGTTTTCTTTAAGACTGTATGCTAACGGACACACACACACACACATAAATTATGCTTTTGCATTTGTCCTACTAGCTACTTTCCAAACGCATCAATTATCAGACAACTTGCAGGCTGCAGCACAACAATCCAATATCATGTGACGCCTGCAGTAGGACTTTTGGCCTAGCCATAATTCCATAAATGGGCCACGAATGGACTAGTGATCTGCTACCATAGCACTGGAAAATACTGTTCCTATGGAGTCATGACTCATGACAGCTATCTGCACCAGTCTTTAGGAGCATATGTGCAGATGCAACTATGCAAGACTGCAACCTGAGTATTTTCATATTTTGGGGCATGTTTGCCAACCAACCCAGCATCAGACTGACACCCTAAATGTTATACAACGTAGACAGTTCCATTTCAGGAATATCTATTTATATTTGGCAAATAGAGAGGCTAGAGCAGCTACCAAGATGCAGAAGGGGTTATGGGAAGTGATTCTCTGAAATAAACTAAGAGGCCTGATTCACTTCCCACACAGAATCACTTTCTCCTTAAAGTTTATTAGAATAGCTTTCAGAGTTCTGACATAGAACCATTTCCCAAGGAGAATTAGAAGCAGGAAGAACTCTAACAAACTAGCCCTTAGGAAGACCTCTATTGTATATAAAATTATGCATTTTCTGGTTTGGCTAATGCCTAATGGCGACAAAACCACATATGCTGTGCTATGAAACAACTCTTCGGTTTTACTTCTAGGATATCACTAGTTCTACATCATAGGCTCAAATGGTTAAACTTAAGAATTTGGCCCACTTTAGGAGCCTTCCTAACATGTTAAATGAATTTACACCAAATACTCCTAAGTAATCTGAGCACTCACATGAGGAGCCTCATATTGGAAATCCTACAATAGTTACTATTTTTCACACACTTCTCGTCTATTCCAAACATGAAATTTGTCAGAAAAACAGTAACCATCTCATCATGTTTTAAACAATAATCAGGGTTCACATGTGTCTGGTCAACCGCATTGCTACTGTTTGAATTTTGAAGCATAATCCCATCCGCATTTTATTGACTCATGACCCCTCAAATCCAAAAGTGATGGGAGTCAACTCACTTGACAGATGGAAAGAGCATCCTAATGACAGTACATTGATTGTTATAATCCTACTTTATACTAATATATCTACATGAGCAACACAAAGGTGGAACCTTCCTCCCTGCTACTTCTTGGAAGCAGTAAGCACGTCCAAGGATCTAGATTGATCTCACCGAGTTTACTTCACTAGCTAGACTACCAAATCACAAAAACTAACAGTTTAATATTTTCCGCATCTCCTAGCTGACAAATGGCAGTGACTCCCGGTATGGTCATAAGGATATACCAATATAATCCCTGGAGGTACGGAAGACCATCTGATCTGATCTGAGAACTCACCCCCAATCATCAGAATTCAGAAAAGAAACCTAGAGTTGACCTGGTGCTGTACTATTTAGTGTTTCCAAAACTGCAAGATGGTTTCCACACTTGTACAAAGGTCTGATCTGATCTGATCACATTTGGTGAACACTTAGACTATGTGCAGCAGGATGTGTAAATGGATTGTGTATCTACTATTCCACCTAACTCCCTCTCTGTGAACAGTGTCGCTACAATGTATAGGCAATCCATTTACCCAATCCACTGCACATGGTCTTACTTAGGTCTATAATATACCATCTTCTTTTACTTTCTACATCAGCCTAGTCAGTTGAACTACGGACTGAAACTACGGTACCAATCGAGAATTTAGTCATTGAGAAAAAAAAAAGTACAAAATGGACTGTAAACACTTACTTGGGTCTTTGATAGTCTGCTCTGCGAGGTTGTTGAAGTAGCACGTTGCTCCTATCTTCCTGAACTGCTGCCAGTACGAGTTGAACGCGTAGCTGGCGTGCGCCACAGTCGTGTTGGGCAGGTAGCACTTCTTCCCGGGCTGGATGGCGTCGCACGTCCCGTTCCCCTGCCCGCACGCGTACGACAGCGCGTTCCCTACCGCCGTCTCATTCAGCTTCTTGCTGGCGTCGGCCGAGACCACGCACCATATCGGCCCCTTGTACGGCGTGTTGTTCTCCGGCGCCGGCAGCGGCGGGTACGACGACATCGGACGCCGTCCGGTGAGGTCGATGTCGTAGACTGCGGTGCCGTTGGCGTAGTACAGCCCCCAATGCCGCTCGGTTCCGGGCCCTGGCTTGAGGTCCTCGTTGTACAGCGAGAAGACGAACACGGGCATCTTGGCGCCCGGCCGAAGCGGCGTGCCCGGGTTCTTGGGCATCCGTGCCGCGAGGTTCCTGTTGTAGATGGCGGCGTTGTGGACGTTGCCGCCGATCTGGTCGTAGTCGCCGCCGTTGGGCCAGCCGGTCTCCGCGATGGCCAGCTTGACGTTCCCGTACCCGAGCTTGGCCATCGCGATGACCACCGCGTCGAGCATTTCGTCGAGCAGGTTGGTGTAGGCGAGGCCGGTGGCCGGGTCGACGTAGCGCGTGCGTCCGCCCTGGAAGAGCGCGTAGTCGAGCGGGACGGTGAGGTTGTTGCCGGCCCAGACGAAGTAGGGGTACGCGTCGACGAAGTAGTAGGAGTTGGTCCCGTTCAAAAAGTGCAGCAGCGGGCGCACGACGGAGCCGGCGATGTCGGCGCGGAAGGCCGCGGCGGACGGCGGGCGCGGGAAGGCGCCGTCCGCGAGCGCGTCCATGGCGAGCGTGGTGCCGATCTTGACGCTGCTGATGCGGCGCCTGCGCAGGCTCCGGTGGATGTTGTCCATCGCGGGGACCAGGCGCGGCCACACGGAGGCGGCGATGGACTGGTCGGAGAGGACCTCGTTGCCCACGAGGAGGAACTTGACCCGCGTCGCCGGGTAGTAGGGGACCAGGTTCTCGGCGACCCAGCGGTCGGCGGCGGCCGCGGAGGCGGCGAGGTCCGGAATGACCTCGTTGGGCACCATGATGGAGACCGGCCAGCGCGTCCCCGCCAGCGCGCGAAGCACGGCCGGGTTGGCGTCGTAGATTTTGACGGACCCGGCGCCCGCCGCGCGGAGCAGCTCCACGGACCGCCGCGGCGAGGGGATGTCGTCCGCCACCCGGCCGTAGTTGACGCCGAGCCCGTGGCCATGCGCCAGCGCCACTGCAAGAAAGAAAGACGCCGCCTTTCAGCTCAGAAGCTCAGCGCAGCTCGATTAGCCGACCGCCGGTGAGACGACGCGGCGGGCGGAGGACAGAGGTGGCTTGCGCGCGCTTACCGTGGCAGGAGAAGGTGGCGCAGAGGAGGAGGAGGAGGCAGGGGAGGGTCAAGAGCGGCGGGGCGGCCATGGATACTGCCATGGCTCCTGTGCTCTGTTGGAGACTGCCTCGGTCGGTGTTCCCGAAGCTCGTCGTGTCTGACCGTTTGCCATCTTGGGGGATGGGATGCCGCGTCCTCTTGTAGAAGGCTGGGCTGTGTAAACTAGGGGCTCTTTTTTTTAAAAAAAAAAAAACAGTATAAAGTTTGACAACGGTCTTCTTGTAGTAGGAGTGGTACTCTAGCTTTCACTGCCTGGTGGCCAGTGCACATGAGTACATGACAGCTGTGTTTTCCAAATGGAAATTGCCAAAAAAAAAAAAGACTAGTATGTGAGTTAAAAGCGGTGATGAAAAGGGAAAAACCGTGCTTTGGAGAATGGCAGGGTGAAAATCACAAGGAAAGACTGACAGGAGGAGGTGCTGTGAGTTGTGCTCGTGCAGGTGCAATGGTGCAAGTGTCAGTGTGTCACTCCCCTCGCAGCTCTCGTCTTGCCGCGCATTGGATGCTATGCTACTGCTAGTCTGCTTGCTTGGGGAGCGACTGACTAGCTTTGATGAAGCTGGCTTTGCAGGAATGGAAAGGGCGCTTTCCTCTCCTCGCTCTGCTGAAAGAATGGGGAAATTGCTAGAGAACCTGCGTGCATCTCAACACCGGTGCTACTTGTGCGAAACGGTACGCGTCTTTCAGGATCATTCTACTGACGGGCTACTTGACACGAGCCTGAGCGTGGATTAGAGCGACATCATGCTCATCATACCCTCCTAACAAATGACCATCGGATCGTGACAGAAACTTCCTCTTCAAAACTCGTATCAACCAGAGGCCACATTCTCGGCTTGCGCGCCGTCCGGTCGGTGTCCATGCTTGATTTTTGGCACCAAGTTTCCGTCGCCCTTTTGCCTTTGTTGATTCCTCTGTCTCTGTTTGGGTTTTCTCTTTATGTGCTACTAGCACGAATATCGCGTAGCAGTGGCACTTTGATTCATTCAGCGAAGAAAGCGAGGAATGTTTAGCCCTTTTTTTTTTCTCTCCAATCCACGTCACGCCTGCCGGAATCGAGCGTGACTGCCGACACGTCACGGACGGACGAGACGAACGTCAAGCTCTTAGGCTGAGTCCAACGGGACAACTGTATGGGGTTTTATTTACACTGTTTTGTACTGTTTGACGTAAATACTCAGAGAAAAAGGTAGTTGGAATAGTATTTAGGGAGTAAGGATAGAGACTCCCATTAGACTCAGCCTTAGAAAAATTCGTAGTATTTTGCAAGACCAGGTCAAATGGTTCAATAAGATGTTTTCCGTACGAAAATGAATGAAGATAAGATTCTTTAAAGAAACTGTAGGCCTCGACATGAACTACAACATTTTAGTTCATCAAATTCGTGTTCGATGAAATTTTTAGTGTGAAAACAATCAATACAATATTCAGATATGTAAATATATATCTGAACATTATATCGATTATTTCTGCATCAAAGGGGCTTCCGATGAAATGTTGTGAACTACAAAGTTGTAGATCTGCATAAGCGTGCTCTATAATTTTCATACTTTTTTTCAGTCTGTTCGTTTGAGCTACTTTTAACTTCTTTTCAGCCATAGAACAATAAAACTAGTTATATATACAGTGATAATCTACAGCCGCAGCCGACTTATAAGCTCAAGCGAACAGGCCGTTTGTCTTCATTCGAACTCATAGTGAAGAGTTATATACAATTTGTGCTTCTATAATCAAGCCACCTCACTTTGTGGTATTCTGATATGACTTTCTCAATTAATGCGAGTAGTTTTTTATTAGGATTTGGGACAATTATTATTTAATTGGAGGATAAAATAAATAATATAAACATAAAAAGACCAAGACACAAAGGTCCCAAATACCGTCTTGTATAAGGCCCACAGCCCCACACCCTCTTTGTGCCAGTAATCCCTCACCGTTGTTGCGTAGTGGTTGGTGGTGTCACCTAGGCGGAACTGGCGATGATTCTGTTTTTCATGAGAACTTCTAACTTCTAATACTTAATTATTGTTTCTATCAAATCTTGTGGCATAATTTTTTAGAACATTTAATTAGCAACCGTAAGACACCCTTTGATCTAACAGACTGATTTCTCTTAGATCTGAGGCGTATGGTTTTGGAGGATATGGCAAGTGATTTGTATCATTTCAGGAATTAGCATGCCATTGCATTGCATTGGCCAAATTGTCAAACCGTCGCACCACCGTTGCTTTCCTGCACTTGGTTAAACATTTTCTTGTGTGAAATCGACTATATTAAGGGTATGTGTAATTGTGTATGAGACGACTATGACCTTTACACACAGGGGAAGTTGCATTATACATATACCACAAATCTGTGGCATCAGCAGAACTGGACCGGAACTTCGGAAGTGATATTGCAGCTGTACCTTGAGTCATGCATGAACCTCCAAACAAGCTTATTAGAACACTGGACAGCTGCTATCAAGGCCCAAGTCCACCCCTTTCGCGGTAGGGCAGGAGGCCAGAGGGCAGTGCTCTCCTGCGGTGCCCCACCAGTCGATGCTCTTGTTCTGCATGTTCAGTGAAAAGTACAGCACCACCCCCATGAACGCGACTCCGGCGTCGAGCGCGGCGGAGAGGACGTAGTTGTACCTCGTCCACCACTTCTTCCGGTACCGGAACACGAAGAAATTGAAGGCGGTGCCGACGAGCAGCCACGAGTTGTAGTTGGCGGCCGTCGCCGGGGGCATGCTGGCGGTCGCACCAAGGAGAACGGGGAGGTTGATCAATGGTATCCACCCCTGGTTGGGGAACACCCTGTGGAGAGCGTACACGATGACCGGGCCTGCCGCGCCGACGAGGAAGAACCAGTTGAAGGCACCGTAGTTCCCGTCTGGCCCAAAGATGCGCCTTGGGCCGACGAGTCCCCAGATGACTGATGAATCGAAGAACACATGGTCGCCGGGGCATGTCCAGGGGCTGTCTGCTGGGAGTGAATCCGAGCAGATGTTGTTGATGGAGCCGAGCAGCCACCATGCCGTGCAAATGTTGACCGTGCCAGCCACAATGGTACCAACAAACTATTGTAGTAGGTAAAATGCAGTGCCTGAAGGTTAGTCACCAGTTCACTTGCAAGAAGAATGCATTATTGGCGATTTTTAATAGGAGTATTTATTACCTGAACAATGAACATGGACTTGGGAGGGATCTTCATATAGTGGCCAAGCTTGAAGTCCGAGAGGAAGGAGACGGCCTGTGCCATGCTCATGAAGCCATAAACCTTGAAGCAGACATTGGCGATAGGGTAGCCCGGCATAATTAGACCCATGGCATATGCGTCAATCACATTCAGAGCAGGCATCTGCACAAATGCAAGTTCGAGGGTTTGTTGTCAACATTTTTTTTTCTTAATTTGACAGACATCATTGCAATTGCCAATTGCAATGCATGATACCAACCAACCGTATTTTTATACTCTTTATATATTACAAGTTTTACAATGACTGGCATTAATGTGAGCCCTCCATTTATTAAAATCTAATGGTTTTAAAAATAGAAAGTACTAATCAAAAAATATTAATTAATGGAAAAGTACTAAAAGGAGATGGAACCGGTACTAAAAGAAAGTGAGACCAGTACCAAATTGAGGTGGGACCAGTACCAAAATATATTATCCTTGATGTTTTTTATTTAATAATATAAATTTCAGATCATAATAATCCAAACGTACTAACAGTACTTTTTAATTTTATTGAAAGTACCTTCCAATCATTCTAACAAGCCTCTTTCTCATAAAGACATCAACATTGATTTTAATGTGTTACTTGCCTGGTTGGTTGTCGCGCTGATAATGCTGATGGGAAGGGTAAATATGAATCCGATGCCACACGCAAAAATGAGGCCCCACCACGGAAGCTGGACCTCACGCTTCAGTACAGTGCAGAGGAGGAGGGACGCTGCAACTGACAGCGCCATCAGCGAGCCGAACCACCACCCTGGGATGTCAGCGTATCTCTTCATCAGCTTCGTGTGGATGTCAGGCCTCTCCTTCACCGATGCTTTGAAACGTTGGTAGATTTCCCTGCACGAAGAATCATCGATCGATCTTGCAGCATTTCAGTTCAGAAGCCACACGCAATGCAATCGAGATCGATTCAGAGTTGAGATGCTGCCGCCATACTTTCCATAGAAGAGCGCGACGTGCGTGATGGTGGCGGCAACGGCGGCGAAACCGAACCCATAAGTGAAGGCAAAGAATATGCTGAGGTTCACTCTGCCGCTCCTCGCGTACGCGTCCTCGTCGAGCTGGAACTGGCCGTTCACGATCGAGGGGACGTTGTACCGGGTGCCATTCGACATGAACAGGTCCGAGGAGAAGATGGGGAACGTCTTGGCGTTGGACAGGTTGAGGCCCCAGTAGGCGATGGGGACGGTGATGTAGACATAGAACACGTAGCCGATGAAGACGTTGAAGGTGGCGAAGAAGGGCGAGACGAGGGGGCTGAAGAGGAAGGAGGAGACGGTGGACCAGTCCAGCGTGAAGGCGCCGAGGCCGAGGCCGCGCATGCCCGACCCCAGCTGCTGCGCCGTCACGGACTTGGGGAAGGCCCAGCACACCCATGAGATGGACGTCAGCGTCGGGAACAGGTAGCCCGGCACCGCGTACCACGCGAAGCTGCACGCCAGCGCCACCACGAAGAACTTGGAACGGGAGATCTGGCGTGAGGATTGCGCACTCTCATCGTCCTTCTCGTGCAGTGCCCTGCATGTAAAACATCCAGTGTGCTGTTGTTACTTTAAAAGATCCTAATGTTGCATTTATTTAACCATGAAGCAAAAGATCCAAAAACGTGCAGTGCTCTGCAGGTTCAACATCAGTGCTGTGCTTACAGTATTATAACTGTTCACATCCGCCGGCAACCGGCTGCGGTACTGCCGACGACTGATTCGTATAAAAAACTGTCAAGGACTGACCAAGGTCGTAGTATACGTGTAGCAACCAAGCCAATTAACCACTCGGATTAGTTTCACGGAGAAAACGGCTGCTAGTTTAGTAATAAGAAAAGGCCGACTGATGAATACTATGATTGTTATATATTGGCCGGGCCGGGCCAGCCAAGATTTGTTTGAATATAGAAGTGCGTGTTCTTCGTCTTCCCAAGCTCCGTCTACAGGTTTGTCGCTAATATTTGTCAGCCTGTCTCGCAAAGCTACATTGCACACTGAAAAATGGGCATCCCAATCATCAGAGAGCGCCAGATTTCAAAGCGATATATAGCCCAAGATTGCGGTAGTATCACTCCCACGGCCGATTCACAATCAGTTGTTTTGTCTGCGTTCTTTTTATAAAGAAGAGTTTTTTCTTACGACCAACCACTGTTTAGGGGGTGGTAAATAGCCTTCAAATTTTGCCTATACATTTTAAGGATCGGATTCAAAACTTAACGAATCGGATCACGTTTCTATTAATTTTTGAATTAAAAATCACCGAATGCTCATTTGGATTATGAAAAAACATTTTGATCATGACCACTACCATCCTTGGCCCTGCTACTAGAGTTGGTCAGAAAAAAACCCACAAAGTTGTGATGCATATCTAAAAACAAAACCACATCCTTTTTGAGAACAACGCAACTCCTCGTCCTAGGTGCGTAGGAACATAGAGTACTCTTAATTTTGTAAGCCAAAAAGAGAGGGTAGTGCCCAACACCAGGCGCCGAGATCCTTTTGACATTACCGTTTGTCACTGACGCATTGATCCGGCCCCACATGTCAGTGACAGAATGTCACAGAAAATACGTTAGAGGAACCTCTCCCCAACACCAAGAGGTCAGGCACCATTCACGGTGAATGAGACAAATTTGTCCATCCTCGCCCTTGCCTCTCTTTTTCTTCTTTTGCCTTTTCCCCTTCACCTACCATCGTGACTCACTCTCGTCCCGTGCGGGGCTTTTTAACTACCCACTACTGCCTTCATGTTGTTGTGGCCCATACTAGCGCCACCTGCGGCTAACGACACAAGACGCTCTGCTTGCCACACTCCACCGCCACCTGTTCCAACCAGTCATCCACTATCATCTCACCACAAACTCATGTCGGGCCGCTACCATTCCCTTGGAGCCTATCAAGACTTAGCCCTCAACCCTAAACCCGAAATCCTTATTAACCCACGATCTGGTGAAAGGAAGCATAGTTGAGGAGCAGACTCGGCGGCAGCGCAGAAGAGGGAGGAGTGAGGTGGAGGAGATATTAGTAGAATGTGAAGCCATATTATGCCGAAATTTTAGTAGAAAAAAAGATTGGGCGTGTAGGGCGAGGGTGGATGGACGGAGAACCTCATGCACACAGTGAATTCTGCCTAATAACCCCAGTGGACACGATGAATTCCGCCCAACCCCAGCATTGCTGGTTTCACTGTACCGGAAGAGGGAGACCTGAACGAGTGTGGCTGGCCACCACATGTGCGCCGGTTCCACCACGTACTTGCGCATCAGCCCTGCCCACCCGTACCCGAGCACCTGCTTAATTGAGCCATCGAAGCAAGAGCGATCATGAAATTAGAATCGGGGAACAAGTCACCTGGTTATATAATTAAAACTTTGCAGCAGAAGCAAGCTTGCTAGATTAACCTGCGTGGTGATGACGAGGAGCCAGGCGGTGAAGAATGAGATGTGGCGGTGGTAAAAGGCGCGGAAGATGTCGACGACGCTGACGGCGTAGGCGTTCCCGCCGCCGAAGGCGAAGCCGGCGTTGGCGAAGATGGAGATGAGCACGTGCTCCTTGACGTTGAAGGGCCCCGGGTTGAGGCTCCACTCTCCGCCGCCCAGCAGCTTGGGCGCCCGGAACCTGGCGCGCGGCAGCGCCCGGGCCATGAGGTGGCCCACGGGCAGCGACGCCACCTGCGCCGTGATCTGGGTCACCACCAGCGGCTCCGTCCGGAACATGAAGAACTGGTTGAGGAAGCTGAGCAGCGCGCACGACGCCAGCCCGATGCTCCACATCCGGAACGTCCACACCGGCAGCGACGGGTCGTCCGTCGACGGCACCGTCAGCCGCACCTCTTCGATGGGCGACGTCTCCTCCTCCTCGTCGTCGCCGACGCCGACGCCGACGCCGGGGACCTCCTTTGACAGGCCGCGGTCGTCCGCGCTAATCTCGCCCATGGCGCGTGGGCGGATTGAACAGTGCAGCGCCGTGTGGCAGGCTAGCTAGTAGCTGCCGGCGCGTGTGGTTTGCTCTGGCTCCGGGCGAGCCATGGCGGAGTGGAGGTCGTCGGCGCGGGCTGCCGGGGCGCGCACAGTGGTCTGTAACGGTGTACGTATATAGTGCTGGGCCTGCTGGCGTGGGCGTGCCGAACGGGGCGACCGCGCCTGGCGGCCTTGGCGCACGTACGGTGCCGTCCAGGTCGCGTCGCACTCGGACGGACGGCCGGCTAGCTAGCAGCTGGATCACGCCGTGGCAGTGCTTGTGTCCGCCCGCGCAATAATCATGGGCTAGATATCGCTTTGGAATTCCGCGCTTTCTGATAGTCTGACGAAACCATGAAAGGGATGCCCATTTTATTTTTAGTCTACTATATCTAATTATTTCATTTTAAAATAAAGCTTTCTTCATTAAAAAAACATCTAACCGGTGTAATGTAGGCATGTAACGCTGTGATAGATACAAAGCTGACAAATTCCAGCGACAAACTGAACTCCGTCAGAGTTGGGTCCGTCAATAGATGTAGCTTGGCAAGAACACTAGCAGTAGCACCCTTAATCATATTCTTTTAGAGTAAAAGGGCTTCACCCCTGACTTTCAGCAAGCCACAGTAACATCATTCAGTTTACAGCGCAGACCACCCAGACACCAACACCATCGTTTTAGCCGAGAAACACAGCGACATACCCCCTTCTCAAAGCCAACACCATCAAAACTAAACCACCACAAAAGCAGGGAAAACAAAGAAAACCCACATCCTATTAAGACTGCTCCGCAACACTACCCAAACACCCAGATGAACTAATATGCCTCAACAGCTCTCACAGTAGAATCAGCTTTCTCGTTGCCCTCTCCTCCAACATCTCCAAACGGGCATTCAAGGTCTGCTTCTTCTCCTCTGGACAAATCATATTCTTCTCTGAACAAATCATTTATCCGGCTCGGCCGCCATGCAGCTAGCCGGCCTGGATAACACCTGCTACTGGAGACGGAGCTAGTTGGTCAGGAAAAGCACGCAATGCAAGTCTGAAACCAAAACCTACGACGTTTGGACCAACAGAGAACTTGTCCTTGGTGCGTGGGAACGTAGCGCAGCGTAGAGTAATTTGCACTGAACAATGTGTCTGCGGGGCTGCGGCCAGTACGCGCGCATTCCATCACTGGGTACAGTGGCTGCAAGCCGACCAGCCAAGCCAAAAAAAAAAAGATCAAGCGCTGGCGCCTCCGCCACTGGCCCACTGCCACCTTCGTCGGTGCGACGCCTTGGGCCCTGGACCGCTGGCTGGCTCATGAGCCCCGTGGGCTCCTTCGTGCCTGAGAGTACAACCAGGGAAGAACTTTCCGCTCGGAAAGTCCGGTTTTTCAGCAAAATATTTCGTTTCCACTCGGTACCGAGAAATGTTTTCCGGTCCGGAAAGTTGGTTTTTCGGATTCCAAATTCAAAAATATGAAAATCAAATTTTGGTCAAAAAAACGAAATCCGCTAGAGTGCCACCGGAAATGTAAACCCTGAGTACAACCACTCGGCCTTTTAGGCAGCTTCGGGAAGAAGCTCACCTTCACTATATGATGAAGCAGTTGTCAAGGTGATCAGGGAGAGTGGCAGCGGCGCGCCGGCGCCTGCATGCCTAAGTCGGTGTTGGGACTCAACGCTTCCATCAGCAGATGGCTCTCAGTGAGGATTAGAGAGCAAGAAATTAATTTGAAACTAGAGAGTAGCTAGATTTGTTTACTATATAGTTCAGTTAATATATGGTTTCGTATATAGTTTCAAACAAATCGGTCTACGTATACTAGACCACCCTCGCTGCCAGCTGATAAATCAGTTAATATTTGGACATTAGAAGCAACACGACTGTACATCATTTTTCAGAAATGAACATTCCAGAATTCATTCACAGGCTTGTAGCCTAATGGTTGTACCACCTCATTGCACTCTTGAAGTCCTAGGTTTGACTCCCCATAGGAACGAATTTAAACATGGTTGTTAAAAATTCCTCCTCGCCGGCAAAGATCGGTTTTTGTGGTGGTGGTGGGGGGCGGGGGGTGTCTAGGCAGGTTAAGGTTGGGTGCCTTCTACCTTCATGGTTGATTTTCTTTAAAAAAAAAAAAGAATTCAAAACAAACATCAAAGAATAAACTTGTACGTGGAGATATGTGAAGGTTCCGGTATACTCAAACTTGCATGAAACAATAAACATTTGAATGTAAATTACAAAAAATAGTGCAAATAGAAAATAATAGTCTTATGGTTCCAGAAAGAAAATCGTCAAATCTTGACTACTACTCAAATGATGCATGATCGGAGATTCATCAAAATGTAATTTTGGAGCAGCTGAGGCATCTTGATTTAGTCCAAGTAGAAGACCAGTATATCCTTGTCAGTTGCGTAGAAGGAGCAACCATTGTTGAAAAATGACCAACAACCATTGGTGAAGTCCAAGTACAAGACTAGTATATCCTTGTGTAGCTGAGGCATCAAAATGTAATTTTCGAACAGATAGGCATCTTGATGGGGCAATAGCGTCTGTGGCGCGAACGGTGGTGGATACCTTGATGGTAGAAAGGATTGTCCAGTGCTCCCACAATCTGCATCTGGTTGCACATCCCATACCTGTCGTCACGGAAACTATGGCCGTTGTCCGGCATCCGCCATCCACGGCGGATGGAGGTGATGGGATGCGCCTGCTTTTCTCCTCATGATCCGTGATGGAAACTGTGTTGGCGGCGGATATGCAATCATGGCGGCGAAGACAAATATGATAGCAGAATAATCGACTGAATCTGATAATGACGTACTTGGTTTCAACCGTGCAATCGTGCAGAGGTCCGGCTCAAGCGTAAAAGCGCTTAAGGCTAAGAAGGGGCTCCAATGATCCAGTAGCTGGAGCCTATGTAGACCCACCGCTGGATTTGCCCTTGCTATCTTCTAGAGGGATCATCTAAGAAAAATGTGATTTTCGAAAAAAAAATGATAGACTCTCCGCATTGACTAAAACATGATGTGCATGCTTCGTAGATAAACTTTACTAGGCCCAAGATGCAAAATCAGCAATGTTTTTTTGATAAAATATAAGCAACACTCAATTTTGTTACCAAATAGTAGGTGCTCAAAACTCTAGAGGAGGCTCTGGTCCCTAATAGATGTGCATGTTAGTTTATTAGAATTAGGTCCAAACGTTGGTTCGAGTATTATGTTGCTGCAAAGTCCAAATAATAATGTTTCATCTGTCCACCTAAAATTTTAGGCTGGATCCCCCGCTGGTTGAACGTGAAATAGTCACTCATTCTGACTCAAATAACGGATTTCACAGACGCGACGAGTCCACCGCGCTCCGGGGCGACGGCGAGCGCAGGAGCGATCGGCAGGGCGACTTGTCTCTGCCTCCTGCCGCAAGGAACTGATGAAGCAGCTGCTACCTGCCATCCTGCTATGCGACCGTTCGTGGCCACAGAAAGCCCCGCGGACCTAGCCCTAGCACGAGTTTCCACGCACCACGGCACCGCGAGGAGCATACCGCCATGCGGCGCCGCGCCGGCCACGTCCTCCGCCGCGGCGGCTGCTGCCCCCACCGAGACTTATATAAGCAGCAGAGCAGGTGCACCCATTACTCATCCCTGTACCAGCGACCAAACCGGCCTATCTCACTGGCCTGCCTGTTGGCTCACCGTTCTCTAGTCCAGCCACGGTCAGCGTCATCTCCTCCGATCCATTCCTCTCAGGTGATCGAGCTCCCGGCGGCCGGCCAGCACCAAGTCAACGTCACGGCCATGGCTGCGCCTTCCGGTACGATGCGCGCCGTGCAGTACGACAAATACGGCGGAGGAGCAAAGGGCCTCAAGGTACTACATTCTTTGCTGCACGCATGGTCTCGTCTCCGCTCTGCTCATCGCTCATCGGCGACGCGCGTGCTCCCCTTCGTTTGAATTCAGCATGTGGAGGTTCCGATCCCGTCGCCAAAGAAGGGCGCGGTGCTCATCAGGATGGAGGCCACCAGCCTCAACGCCCCCGACTGGAAGTTCCAGAAGGGCGTCGCGCGGCCAGTCATGCCCAGGAAGTTCCCGTTTATTTCTGGTAATAACATAGCACATGCAGAACTGACGCACGGGCGTGCTCGAGGACTAGAGAGTTGTACGCTACGTACAAGCTAAGGATCATCGTCGATGCGTTCTGGAACAGGTTTCGATCTAGCCGGAGAAATCGTGGAATTGGGCGCTGGAGTGAGCGACTTCAAACCAGGGGACAAGGTTATCGCCATCAACTTCCCGGTATGATTGTGTGGTCCTTGCAGCAACACTTGGTCTTTTTTTTTTTTTTTTGAGTTTCAAATCGTTTGAGTTGCTAGTTGAGCCTGAAGTACTGACGCACATTCAACGGCAATGGCAGAACGGCGGCGGGCTCGCCGAGTACGCGGTCGCGTCGGCGTCTGTGACCGCGCCGCGGCCGCCTGAGGTGTCGGCGGCCGAAGGCGCGTGCCTGCCGATCGCCGCGGTCACCGCGGTCCGGTCGCTGCAGAGAGCCGGGGTGAGCCTGGACCCGGCCCGTGGCTCCAGCCCCAAGAACGTGCTGATCACCGCGGCCTCCGGCGGCGTCGGCCACTACGCGGTGCAGCTCGCCAGGCTTGGCGGCCACAACGTCACGGCCACCTGCGGGGCGCGCAACCTCGCGCTCGTCCGGAGCCTCGGCGCCGACGAGGTGCTGGACTACAAGACCCCCGAGGGTGCCAGCCTACGGAGCCCCTCCGGCAGGAAGTACGACGCGGTGGTGCACTGCGCCACCACGGGGATTCCCTGGTCCGTGTTCAAGCCCGTGCTCGCCGCCGCGGGCACGGTCGTCGACATCACGCCCGGGTTTGTCTCCGTCGCCACCGCGATCCTCCAGATGGCGACCTTCTCCAAGGAGAGGCTGGTGCCGCTCATAGTGACACCCAAGAAGGAGGACATGGAGCTGGTAATGGAAATGGTGAAGCAGGGGACGCTCAAGACGGTGATCGATTCCCGGCACTCGCTGAGCAGTGCTCAGGATGGCTGGGCCAAGATCATGAGCGGACACGCCACCGGCAAGGTCGTCATTGAAATGGGACGCGCAGAGTGAGTGCATGAGCGGTATCGAGAGGTAGTTTCCTCAGCTATGGGAAAATATATTGTACTATCGTTTTACATTTTTCTTTGTATAAGATGTACTCTAGTACTATAATATATTTGTTTCCAACTATTTTAGTAAATCTCTATTGTGTTTTCCTATTTGTCACTGATTTTCAGATTTAGTACTAATTGTTTACGGTTATGGGAGTAAATGCTCCTAAAAAAATCTAAAGTTTACCTTTGAAAGTGCTTCCTGACTCAACACTCGTGTAGCAATCTACACAATCATAACAACTTATACTAAAATATCAAGGGACCATTTACAATATTTTAAATTGAAATATGACTCAACTTCTAAATAAGGTGGCCAAATGATGGAGAAGCAGAGGCCTTCTTTGGAGGCTTGGGCCAAATATAGAAAGGCAAAAGGTGATTGAAATGTGCTATTCATGAGATGTGGACCCGCTAGTGCAAAGAGAAACACCTTGAAAACGGGGCTGACACCAAAACGCCAAAATGGGAACATTGTCCCGTTCAAGTTTTGAGCTAATCTTCTTTATTTGAACAGGAAAACTCTACTGTCCTATTTCTCTTGGTATGCATGAAGCCATGTCATTTTAGAAGTATGCTGAGTTGTATTCTACATCACCATCCACTAAGTTTTCTATTTATATCTTCCAACGATTTTTTGTGATCCTATGCATATAATTTTTTTTGGCATATGCGCAAAGTGTCACTCAAATTCCTACAGCAATGCATGGAAAATTTATGTAGTTGACCATAATTCCACAAACATAATTACAACTATAATTCACAATTTGCAAGTAGGTCACAAACTAGCACTAACATTAAGCTAACATGTCTTAAATAGCTAAACACACACAGCATAACGATCACCTTTTTTTGCGAGTCATAACTATCATTGTTAACGGCCGCTTACAACTAAAACAAAAGTATAAAACTCAAATACATATTCCTATAGACTTAGGTCATGATCTTAGACTCATTTTTTCGTAAAACAAACTAAGAAAGTTAGCAACACATGTAGTGAAAAAACATGACGACCCAATTGAAAGACACTAAAATTGTTTTCATATTTAGTTTCCTACTTTTAATCTTCTTTTCATATTTTTCCACAAATACGAAAAATTTAGCGGAATAAACATGGACAATGGGACCGATGGGGTGAGATTGGTCCATGCATTTTTAACCCTATATTTTAACTAGTGGCAATAATAATTTTCGTTGATAATCTAGGGGTAACTCGCTTTACCATAAGGACAGGAGCTGAAGAGATTGAAATATTTTTATATGAACCCTTTGTGCGTTAACCTTTATAGCGATGCAGAGCTGATATTCCAGATAAGCAACCGGCTCATCTCTGTCCACGACGCCTGCCTGACCAACCATATCAGCATCAGCGTTCCAGCCACAACTCTCTCTCTCTCTCTCTCTCGGACAGAGTCCAGAGCACCAAGCCATGGCTGCTCCGAAGACGACGATGAGAGCTTTGCAGTACGACAAATATGGCGGAGGAGCAGAAAGCCTAAAGGTACACACTATACACTACTAATACCCACACTTGCGGTTGCCGTCGTTCGTTCATGCCAAGAACGACCTGAATTATACTACTAAGAACATCCCTTGATGCTCTTGTTGTTGCTGCTGCTGCTGCTGCTTGATTTCAGCATGTGGAGGTGCCGATCCCATCGCCAAAGAAGGGGGAGGTGCTGCTGAAGGTGGAGGCAGCCAGCATCAACCCGATCGACTGGAAGATTCAGAAGGGCATGGCCCGGCCCTTCCTGCCCAGGAAATTCCCCTTCATACCAGGTACGGTACTTGTCTGAACGGCACATGTGTATATGGTTTGCATCAGATGCCTCAGATTTCTTCAGTGTCCATCAGATGATCAGTGTCAATTGCACGAACAATCGACTATCATCAGTCGGGGTGGTACGGCATATGGTTTGCAAATCGGGGATGTTTATTAGTATTTCGTTTTAGCTTCGGCTCGCTGCCTCGCTTAGTAATTCTTATCCTGTTGTTATCAAAACGCTTCCATTCTAAGTGCAGAGAACCGACAGGCTAAAGTTAACTTTTTGCAGAATGCTTAGATAGCGACGGAACATTGACAAAAAAAAACAATAATCTAGATCAGTTTAGTGCTAGTACTGATGCTCCAGCTTCCTAACACACATGCTTTTGTTTGGTGAGGGGTTGGTGAAGTTCTTTTTTTTTTACTTTTTTTTTTTGATAAAGACGTGATGGTGAAATTACATGGCCTCGAGCTTAAAACATGCAAAGACAGTGTGCTACATCCAGCGGGATACTCTTTTGCCACACCCTCCTTTACAAAAATTGCAACCTGCTCACCTCGGCATGGCCTTCGCATGACGTGGGCCTGGACGCCTGGTGTGTCACTGTGTCGGCCAGGTTAGTGAGCTTGCTTGTGACGTGGGGCGTTTGTGTGTGTGAGTCATCGGCCAGAGGTAGCTTCGAACCAACAAAGACGACGATGATGCCTGCTGCCTGCACGTGCCGTACGTATTATTCCTTGAGGTATTGTTAGCTACAACGATCAAGACTAAAACCGAGTTCAGCAGATAGTGGAAGTGGTTGTGTACGTGCATTTTAGACGAATGAAAGAGCTGTTGCCAACAGCTTTAGATTATTCTCAGCTGAGAAAACTTTGCTCAGATGAATGAACGAGCAACGTCAGTTCATGGCGATATTCCGTATCATTCGGGTTGCTTAGGGGATCCTTTCCTTCATGTCCAGCTGATTTCGGCATAGTTTTTGCAACCTGCCGTTGCTGCCTTGGCAGTGTGACAGTGTATCTACTCTAAGCGTTTGGAGTTCCATTGGGTCACGGACTCACGGTGATAGGGATATGCCGCAGTAAATCGAGCTATTCTCTAGTCTCGTATTCTTTGTTATAAGCTGCGGCTAGTGGTTATTGTCTCTTATTTTAGTGACCTATCGGTGGTCGAAATTCCAATCATCTTGGGCAATTCTTCACTTCCCATGGATTAGGCAGGCCGATGCTCTGGTTTTGCTTTCACCTACCATATTTGGTGCAAAGGTGCATGGTTCGTTTTTCTTTGAAGGAATTGGGAGAAGTTTTTCCTACTACCAGTTCAGAATCTACACCGTAAATAAAGCGAGTTTTCGCAAGACCATTTTTTCACCCAATAAAAATATCTATACCCCTCACATTGGCCTCACTTGACATGTTGGAAAAGATTGGAAAGGGTTGAAGGGCTTAAAACTGATAAAAAGAAAATGTTTCTGGCCTTTGATTTTTTTTATTTTCTCACCTCATGTTATACCCATACCCACTAGATAGTTTTTTTTTTCTTGAAATTAACGAAAAACGAAGGTCATCAATCAAGCGGGTCTCCTTTTTTTAATTCCTTATTTTTCTTTTCTCTTCTTCTTCATTTCCGTCGACGCTTTGGATTCACCACTTGCATGTAGCACTTACCTCTACACTAGTACGGTAAAATGCACAAGTCAGGATGAGGTAAACAAATCTTATGAAATCAAAAAGTTAGACAACAATTAAATAAAAAAATTACCTAAAAAGATCATGAGAAATTTTTTTCTTCTTAAATCCAATTCATTCTTGAAAATTTTGGAACGCTTGGCTGTTGATGATTGAAGATACGGTCATTCCTCATCGTCCATATGCTCCAACTCATGATAATGATAATCTCGTGAAGAAAGCAACATTACGGTGTGAAGGAAGCAACATTACAGCAACAGCATGAACCGAATCCAATTGCTGCCTAACAGGCTTGCGCAAAACCACAACGCAAAAAGTGGCGGTCCAAGGATTCTTCCAGACCTTGCATACAAAGCACACGGTGATATGATTGGAGTTCCATATTCCTTTCTCCTCGCCAAGTCCCTTGTGTTCAATCTATCTTTAATCAATAACCAGAAAAGCAAGCCTTGTGCTTTATGCTGAAAAGATGACTTCCAAAGTCATTTGAAAGCTTTAAACGAGCTAAAAAGTATTTGAACCCCAAGTCACCAAATTGCCTGTGGTCACAAGGGGTTAAGTGAATGAGTTGATGAAGCGAATGCATCTCCTTACCCTTATTACATAAGATTAGGTTCTTATTCTTAACAAAATAATATACTCCCTCCGTCCATAAAAGAATGAAATCCTAGCTTTGTCCTAAGTCAAACCATTGTAACTTTGACCAACCTTATATGAAAATATATTAAAAATTATGCTATCAAATTAGTATCATTAGATTCTTGTTGGAATATATTTTCATATCATACATATTTGATATCATAAGTGTTGTTACATTTCTCTATAAACTCGGTCAAAGTTACGATAGTTTGACTTAGGATAAAATCAGGATTTCATTCTTTTGTGGACGGAGGGAGTAGTTTGTAATGTACAAAATGCAAAGTGCTTAGATGTAAATGTTTATATTGTCACAACATTAAGCACCCTAGTAAGAAGTTAATCACTGAAAGACTCAACCACTTTAGCACACATCTTATCCACCTTTTAAACACCATACCTGGTCCAGTGACATCTTGAAAAAATCAAATAAGCAAATTATTGTGGAGGCCCATTAAGCAAATCTAGGCCCATTACGGAGCGGATCTGCTCCGCGGAGCTTGTTTGCGATAACGGACAGCCATCCATTTGAAGGATGGGACGTTCGGCGCAAAACAGAATACGAACTTGCTTGCTTTTTAGCGACGCACCATCCACAAAGATCAATTAGTGCCGTTTTTGCGCTACAAAATAAATTTATGATCCATATTGACCAGTTTCTATTGCAATTCCGCACTGTACATAATTAACGCGTTAAAAAATAATGCGAAAACTCGATCCTGTTGTCCTGTCAACACAGTTGGAGACATGTCCGGCGAAGTCGTCGAGCTGGGCGGCGGTGTGACCAACTTCAAACCAGGCGACAAGGTCGTCTCCATCAGCTTCCCGGTAATATATTTGTTCTCGCTTCAAGTTCCACTACCACTATACGGTTCTACGGTTCTATTCCATTTATGCTGCCTGCCTCTAACGCGTTCATGAATCATATTCGCCGCCGTTGGAAGACTGGCGGCGGGCTCGCCGAGTACGCGGTGGCGCCGGCGTCACTCACGGTGTCACGGCCGGCCGAGGTGTCGGCGGTGGAAGGCGCCAGCCTGCCGACGGCCGCGTCGACGGCGCTGCAGCAGCTGAAGGCCGCGGGGGTGAGCAGCTTCGACGGCTCGGGCTCCGGCTCCGGCGCCGCCAGCACCGACAACGGGCCCAAGAACGTGCTGGTGACGGCGGCCTCCGGCGGCGTGGGCCACTACGCGGTGCAGCTGGCCAAGCTGGCGGGGCTGCACGTGACGGCCACCTGCGGCGCGCGCAACCTGGGCTTCGTGGCGGGGCTGGGCGCCGACGAGGCGCTGGACTACAAGACGCCGGAGGGCGCGCGGCTGCATAACCCCTCGGGCAAGAGGTACGACGCGGTGGCGCACTGCGCGACGGGCACCCCGTGGTCGGTGTTCGCGCCGGTGCTGGCGGACAGGGCCACGGTGGTGGACGTCACGCCGGGGCTCGCCGCCGCCGCGAGGTCGCTGCTGCAGAAGGTGACCTTCGCGAGGCAGAGGCTGGTGCCGCTGCTCGTGGTGCCCAAGAAGGAGGAGATGGAGTGGCTGGTGGAGCTGACGAGGCAGGGGAAGCTCAGGACGGTGGTCGACTCCAGGTACCCGCTGAGCAGAGTGCAGGAGGCGTGGGCCAAGAGCATCGAGGGCCACGCCACCGGCAAGATCGTCGTGGAAATGGGCGGCGAGGAGGAGTGAGCGTGCGTGATGGGAGCGTTGGGTTGGGCTTGGGGCAGTTGTTACGGTTTGTGAATTGTGAAGCTGTTTGTTTGAATGGATTTCTTGTGTTCCGGTCATCTTGTGTGGTGGAGCACTATCTATAAACTGTGCTCCAGGGCTCCAGGCCTCCAGCCATCAGAGTTTACAACGCCGAAGTGGGCAGTGGCATAGGCGATGGTGAATTGGTGACCCGCGTGCGCGCGCGCCGGAGGCAGTTGGCCCTCGGCAGCCGTAGCTCGCATGCCAGACCCGCGCCGACGGGATCATCCTTTCCCGGGATCAAAGCAGGACATCACTGCCGCTGCCGGTGCGCCTCTGCATCAGTTCAGGCTTTCGCAGGTGCTTCTGATTTCTGAATTCTGATCAGAACCGTGGAATGCGGCGAATAAGGTGAGGACGACAGCAGCTGTCATGGGAGCCGAGCCGGCCATGGATGACATGCCAATGTTTTGACAAGCATTCAGGTTCAGGTACCAATTCTTCTTTTCTTCTTTTGTACCCTCCGACTTTTTTAAAGATCCAACTGTTATTAGGAAAGGAAGAGAGGAACCATGTAATCTATTATTATATTAATAAGGGAGTGTTAAAAAAAACCATCACGTTCACCGAGAAGATCAAAAAATTCTCACGTTAATCGGAAAAAAAAACTCTCCTCCATTAGATTTTATGAACATCTAACAGTCTAAAACGGTCAATCCAGATTTGTATATATACTTAAAAAAAAGGAAAGGTCTGCTTGCAGATCCAGTACGGTAGGAAAAAGAGTTCAAGTATGTTCATGCGTTTTAGACATCATATGGAAAGTTATCATATTCTAATTAAAAAATCCATGATAGAGAATAATCTATGCCGTCGATTTTGTGGTCTTATCTAATTGGATCCATATTTACCTATTTGTATTTACCTATTTGAAACATGTGCTATTCCTTTAAAAAAACAGAAAGAGATATAACTCTTATGGCACATAAAAGTCATCTCGATCTTTTTTTCTTTATCCATCGTTGGCCAAGAGCTTTGAACAGATAAACATCGCCATGGGTTACATCCTGCCGCCCCTCCTGACCTCTGCGTCGCCTCCCCACCGGCGCTGCTCCGCAAGTCCGCATCTGACCTCCATGCGCTCCTGGACACTGCCTTTACGTGCCTTCTTCTAGAATGAGAATTGTTCAATCAAGTCGCACAACCTAGACATAATGGATTTTTATATCCGCTATTCAGACCGGCTGTCGGGATTGTTCGCATTTTACATCTATATACATAAGAAAAGGACAACAACGTCAACTGTTATGATCGTCTACATAATCTAAATATTTTATACCAAATACAATTAGCAAAAGACCTATATCTTTAAAATATATTATATTCTTCATATTCGTCGAGAGAGGATCTAAAAATTATCATGCTAATTGAATACAATGAGGTAGAGATGGTGCAAATAGGCGGGGGCGACAAACAAAATAATTCAATAAAATTATGATACATGCTTGAAAAATCTATATCTTTAAAATATATTATATTCTTCATATTCGTCGAGAGAGGATCTAAAAATTATCATGCTAATTGAATACAATGAGGTAGAGATGGTGCAAATAGGCGGGGGCGACAAACAAAATAAGTCAATAAAATTATGATACATGCTTGAAAAAAGCATTTTTCACAACTACGAGAAAAATTATAAAATTAAAATAAAGTTCTACAATGTTAGCTGCTATTATTATCTAACTATCTAGATTGAACTACATAATCTGTAGTATCAAATACAACTAACAGAAGAGGCGCTATGTAGGGAAGTGGACTCGGTAGTCAAATAAAACACGAGCAGGACAATTGTGATATATCATTTGAAGAAAGAGTTTTTTTCTTGGATTTCAAGACAAAAAGCAAATCTTTTGTTTTTGAACTTTGGCCCTTGATGTTTTGATGATCACAGTTTAACCTAGCACACAATATGTTTTCTTAATTTAGGTTCTTCTTACTGACAATAATTAATTAGAGCTAGATGACCTAACTTACCTGTATTAAATTAATTTTTAGTACCATTTCTATTAATTATAGTCCACTTTATATTATTATTTTTATTTTAAATTAAATTTCACTTCATTTTTCATCAGTGTCAATCTTCTCTATATTTCCATTTTTTAAAATTATATTAACAGATGTCGTGTCAAATAAATGCACTATCAAAAAAGATTTTGTGGCGAATTTTAGCAAAATTAATTTCATATTGTAGATGTTGGTGCATTTTTATGTTAGCTGTGTCTAAATAAAATAAATTAGCTTAAGACAAACTGAAAGTACATATCAAATAGACCATTCATTGTTTTGATCATCCAAAAATGTAGATTAATTCATTTTATTTACCAAATACAAATAGTAAGAAATGATGCATTTTGCGAAAAAAATAAAAAAGCTCCACCACTTGATTACAAAACATCATGTTATACATCAAGCCTTCAAAATTATCAAATTAATTAGTTAGAAAACAGGAAGATCAAACTTTTCATATTGTGACCCTAAGTTATAACTTTCGAAATTTATTTTTTTCATAAATTACTAGCAAAAACAGAATATATATTAGCAAAATATAAACATCGTATTTTTTATTCATTTTCCATCATATGTGATCCAAAAATAAGATTTCAAAAAGTTGATATTATATGTACCTTACAATAAAAGAAAGAACAAATAGATGTGGAGAAAAAAAAGGATAATCCGTCGATAGAAAATAGAGATGTGGAGTCTTAAAACAAGTAACCATGTTTGACAATATGGCAAAAAGCTATTATATTAATCAGGGAAAGCAAATAGAAGAAGCTAGATGTTATAAACATTTATTTGTCTAAATTTATTTAAAACTCAATGCTAGATGTGTATTCCTTAAAGAAAAATTTCTAACACAGATGACAAGCAACCATGTGTACACACATCATATATATCCATTTTTAATATGGCAACGTGATATTAACATTCTTACCGTACTTAGTAGTAATAAATTGTATTTAGTCCCAAAATATATGTACATTTAGCTTTGACCTAAGTCAATCTACTTTAAACTTAACCTATTTATAGAAAAATATATTCATGTCAATGACATCAAAGTTAAGTACACATTAAAGATCACATTTCATGATTGATCTGGTGGAACTAATTTGGTGCCACATATATTCAGTCAAATTTAAGATTCTTTGACTAAAGGCAAACCTAAAACAAGCATTACTTTGGGACACATAAAGCAGTAGAACACTAGAACAAAAGGTTTTGTTAATCGACTTGATCTTGCACATTAACATCAACATGAGTAGCGCATCATTCTAGAGTTTTAGAGCCTAAACTCACATAAAGCTTTCAACCTGCAAGTCTAAAACTGCTTAAACCTATCATCCTACAGGATACAATATTTTACTTTCCAACACACATTCTGCAACAAGATAGCATGCTAGAATCTCTGAATAGATAACAGAGAAGACGACATAAATGCAATCAACCTCCTCTTTCTTTGTGGAAGGTCATGACCTGACTTGGGCACCAGCCCATGGTACCGCTAACCCATGGAAGGTAGCCAAATCCAATGAGGAATACAAATGCTAGCAAGTGAATTGAAGGAGCTCACAGCAAACAAACAAGACCACTGCATATCCAGTATGACAAAAATCCTAATACTACAATTTAAGCTACAAGCATATCTAACTTTTGTATTTTAGTTTTCTTTTTCTAAAATAACACACCTGGATAAATTAATAACTAGATGTAACTGATTTTTTAATATCAAGAAAGAAAAATTAGGACATGAGTAGCCAATTAAAAAGGTATGTAAATCATGGAAACAGTATTGTGGATAATGAGTTAAAACATTACGGATAATTATTTAAATATTACTTAATAACAATTAATGCTGAAATCTTGCAGATTTCGCTAACATTTCATGGTCTATATTAAATTATATATCAAATACAATTAAAAATTCTACCATCAGCTGTCATGATCATCCAGTAGTCTGAATTCTTCCAAATACAACCAAAATTAAAAAAAAATACTAGCTACCGCGCTATTTGCGCGGACCACTTTGCTAGTTTTTGTCTATAACAAAAGGATGGGCATCATATGCTTATAAATTCACATGGAAATTGTGAAGTCTGACGTAGTTTTGACTACACCATTGTGCCTGTATCCATACAACTGCTTTAGGCAAAAGGGAATTCTTAAAAAAAAACTATCAAAAGTGAGAGTTGACCCCATTCGCTCAGTGTCGCAAAACAAAAATTACATGATCAGGTGTTTGGACAATCAGCGCAAAAACCAAACGAGGACCAATGGAAAAAGAACAGGAAATCACATGCTTTGACAATCTGCAGAAAGCAAGCGCCAAATGGTTCCCAACCACGGCCACTACAAAACCTCCGCATTGACACTGAAGTCGCAGTCCACATGGTGTCATGATGGGTCTTATTCGTTTGACATTTGGGGAATGAAACCGGTAAGCTTCCAATAGTTGTGCCTACTTAGGAGTGCTCATCTGGCCGGCTTCCTGTTCCTCCAGCGCTTCCCCTCCCCCTCATCCTACTCTCTCCTCTCCATGGAGCTCAAGGGGGCTTAGACTATCCATTATGGGCTTCCTCAAATCCCACTCCCTATCACTATTTCAACTACCTATCTCTCTGTCTACGGTGCAGTATTTATATCAAACAGCGTCAAACAGTGTTTTAGGAACCGCTTTTAGAAATCCTATAGTGGATAGCCTTAGGCCAACTAATAATGACCTGAACCGCAAGCTTATCCCATCAGTAAAGTTTCAGCAGATTGGCGCCTTTTTTCCTCGACCAGGTGAGCTCACATAAAAAGGTTGTGGGTATGATTTGAACTACTACAACTCCGTCGCTAGCACTAAGCGGAAGGTACGGAGCAAATTCAATTTGCCAGCATACTTGGTTAGTGGGTCTGGCAGTGAGCAACCTCTCGCGATCCAACTGAATCCCTGCTGCCGGATGTGTAGACACGCCAATTTCTTGCACGCCGGAAGGAGAGCAACGCGTAATGGAGGCGAGCCAGAACGATAGGAACAGCCATGCGTTGCAGTGACCAAGCCATGTAGTCGGGGATTGGGGTAGATGTATTAAAGAACATTGTAGCACAACACTAACTCAGCATCGGAGGGACAAACACACACTTTTTTTGTAAGTGGTGGAGCTCTTGCTGACCGTATCGAGGTCAAGGCTAGGCCAGAATTTCTGGTCTAACACCATTCCAATGCCAAGTCAGAGGTTGTTCGGGACCAAACTTCTCTCTAGCACTAATATTATACCCGTAGCACTGGCTTCAATGCATTAAGCCGTTAATACGATGTCTCAAGTATGTTTCTTAACCACATGATTAAAATAGTACTGGCACTAGTGAAATGGCAGAGATTAACTGCCTTTAGCAACTCCAATTAGTCTAGTTAGTCTCCAGTGACCTGAAATATGCAGCAACAAAGGGAGGAGGGCCATGATCTTGACCATTGTACATTCCACAATGCAACACACCGTTTCCGAGACGCTAATCCTCAGATCCGAAGTGCCTTTCTGCCCACAAAAAGATTTGTTACGACGGACAAGATGTCAAGATCTTCAGGCTGTTGTACGAAGCCTCGTTCGTCGCCACAGCATTTTAAGCACAGTACTACGTGCCTTCTCTAATTCCTAAGGCATATTTGTTGCTTTCTGCATAAATTTATCAGATTCTCCTCTGGTCCTACTATCCCTGTTCGATTCAATGCATTGTTTGGGGCGGCAGCGTGGTCATTCAGATTGCAAGAACCGTCTAGATGCCGAGTTGCCGACAGCGAATTTATTTTCCATGATACAAACTGGTACACGTGTTTCGGTTCGGTGATGTTCATTGAAAATGATCCGTTAAGTGCACTGAAAAATGCCAGTCAGAATTGAGTGCCCAATCAGGATTTGGCCAGATCGGTTTTTGCCTGCAGCAGAAGCTATTTTGACAGACAGGGTATATACGATACGAGAAGTGTGTTTGATTCTCCTTTTGGGTCCTGATGGGTGATGGCTGTGTGTGTATGATACGAAACGATACTGCTTCACTGGAATCTGATGGCTGTATGAAGGCAGGAGTGGACAAGAAACGTCCTGGTCTACTGGATGCATGATGGATGGATCAGAACGGGGTGCCAGCTTGGACAGACAGATATGCTGGCAGCGGGGAATAAATTGGGTTACAAGGGATCCAAGGTTTTGCTTCTCATCAGTCATCACTGCACCATCTCCTTTGCCGTTGCAGATCACTACTGCAGAAATGCACAATTGCCCACTTTTGCCGTGTCTCCATCACCTATACACTATCATGTTCACGTATGATTTCCACTCGCTATCAGGGAAAAAAGAGAAGACAACGATTGCCATTTCAGAGTTTCAGTAGTTATTACTCAGATGGGAATGGGAGAAGAGAAGGTGGCGCGGGTTGTTGCTGAACCCTTGCGCAGCCAAATGCCAGACTACGAGCATGCAAACATGCAACTCGCGATAGTAGCCTCGTGACATGGGTGCCGAGTGCCGACATTCGATTGGCGCTTAAAATACTAGCGTCGCAGGCTCGCAGAGCAGTGGTCTGATGAACGGCTGAAGCGGCAGCGGACAGCAGGCTACTGGCTCTTCTCCCTTGAAACGGCCGGCACAGTGATTTGCACCAAGATGCTAAAAGGAGCAGTAGATTGGACCATGCTCTGAAGTCTGAACCCTTCATCAACCAGCTCCTTCCATTACTTCTTCGTTCTCCTCCCAGGCCCAAGTGCAGTGCTGCACGAAGCACAGCCACATGAACACACACGACAGACGACACACGCAGTGCTGTGCAGAAGTAGCAAGGGTCCCCCCGTTGAAGGGCCGGACAGAAATGTAGCGGCAAGCCCTGAATATGTGCAAGTTTGTTTGGAGACTGGCTTCGGATAGGAAGGATTCAGAATCCAGAAATGCATTGTACAAGTAGAGCTGAAAGTATTGAGGCTGCGGAGTGTGTTTTTGCTTTTGCATCCTCCCAATTCCAGCATAGAATCTTGCCGTACATGGTTTCAGATCACGAGATGATGAGCGAGAACAAAACAGGTGGCACTGGATTTTTCAAAAAAAAAAAAAAGGAACAGGTGGCATTGTGCAAGAGAACAGTTTGATTGATAGGGAGCCAGTGACTTCATCTTTCATCTGTCCTGGCTCCTCTCTTTGATCTTTCATTCATCACCTATATATAGGCTATACCCCCAATAATCTTTATCTACTACCAATATGCATGCAACAGTTAGTTGCATCATTATTCCTACTAGACACTATCAGCATGAGAATCAGAAGAAAGGAAGCAGGTAGAGCAAGGGCTTAAACAATACTAGATGGTTACAGAGGAAAAAGCCTCCAAGATAGAAGAACTAGCTAGAGAATACACACTTGGTGACTTGGTGTAGTGTGTGGGTGGTGTGATGGTGTCTCTGTGTGTGCCGACTGCCGTAGGTGCTTGCTCACGACGATGCCGACATGGCCGCCGCGGCCTTCTTCTTCTTGGCGGGCTTGTCGGCGGCGCTGCGGGCGCCCTTGGCGATCTTGACGTCGAGCTTGTAGTATTCCACGAACCAGTCGACGAAGTGCCGGAGGCCGGCCTCGAGGGAGGTGGTGGGGCGGTACCCGAAGTCGTGGGCGGCGTGGGTGACGTTGGCGTGGGTGAAGGGCACGTCGCCGTTGCTGGGCATGGTGACGATGCGCTTGTTGGCCTTCTTGCCGAGCAGCTTCTCGAGGATGGCGACCATCCGCGTGACGGGCACCGGGGACGTGTTGCCGAGGTTGTAGACGCGGAGCGGCGCGGGCCCGGTCTTCTTGCCGGACCTGGAGGAGCCGGTGCTCTTTCCCGCGGTGTCGAGCGCGCCCAGGCACCCCTTGACGACGTCGTCGATGTAGGTGAAGTCGCGGCGCGCGTCGGAGCCGTCGGCGGCGCGGAAGAGCGTGATGGGCTCGCCGGCGACGATGCTGCGCGCGAAGAAGAAGTAGGCCATGTCGGGGCGCCCCCACGGCCCGTAGACGGTGAAGAAGCGGAGGCCGGTGATGGAGAGCCCGTAGATGTGGTTGTAGGTGTGCGCGATGGCCTCGCCGGCCTTCTTCGTGGCCGCGTACAGCGACGCGGGCCTGTCGGTGCGGTGGTCCTCGGAGAAAGGCGCGTCGGTGTTGAGCCCGTAGACGGAGGAGGAGGACGCCCAGACGACGGCCGGCTGCGGGTCGGCGTGCTTGGCGGCGACCTCGAAGACGGTGACGAGGCCGGCGACGTTGGACGCCACGTACGTCTGCGGCGCCTCCATGGCGTAGCGCACCCCGGCCTGCGCCGCCAGGTGCAGCACGTGCGTGAAGGCGGCGACGTCGAAGAGCTTCTCCAGCAGCGGGGCGTCGTTGATGTCGGCGTCGAGCACGGTGACGCCCCGGCTGGCCAGCAGCGCCTGCCGCGCGCGCTTCAGCGACGGGTCGTAGTAGGAGTTGAAGTTGTCGAGGCCCACGACGCCGTCGCCACGGGCCTTGAGCGCGAGCGAGCAGTGCGCGCCCACGAACCCCGCCGCGCCGGTGACCAGCACGGAGATGCCCCCGTCCCGGCTGGGCCTGGCGCTCCTGCGTATCTCCTTATCCCACGCGGCGCCCCCGTAGGACGACATGAGCAGGCTGCGGTGCGAGTGTGCGCCCGCGCCCGCGCCACCGCCCGAGGCGTCGCCGCCTGCGGAGAGGTGGAAGGAGCGGGAGAGGAGGGACGGGTAGTGCAGCGTGAAGAGGAAGACGAGCGCGAGCGTGGCGAGCACGGTGGCGCGGAAGAGCAGGTGCGACGAGGCGGACACGAGCTTGGCGCTGGTGGCCCGGCGCAGCAGCAGCGCGCCGCCGCTCGCGTACCGCTCCAGCTTCATCCCCTTGGCGGCCGCGTCCACCGCGATGATCCCCGACGACGGCATTGCGGTTGCGGCGGCTGTCCTCCCCTCTTCCCTTCGTAGTTCCTGGGCCTCGAGGGAGGGAGTGCGCTGGACAGACAGACAGGTAGAGGTAGCTAGGCTCGAACTCGAAGCAAGCGAGCAGAGCTAGCTGAGGAGGGAGTGAAGCAAGCGGGCGGATATAAAGGGGGAGAGTGAAACGGCAAGCCGAGCCGAGCCGAGCCTATCGAAGAAGGCGGGTCCACCCCACGCGGCGGGTGGTTTTTGATTTCGGTTGGACGCCACTCATACCCACGTAATCTGCTGGCTTCGTTTTGGGATCCTCACCTCCCTGCCTAATCTGCTGGGTGCGTGCTGTGATTCTTGGTAAACGAATAGGAGCTGAAAGCGGCAGTGTTTTCGGTAGGATCGCATCGCTTCTGAGGAGCTAGGCGAGCTCCGATCCGGCCATGGCAGGCCAGGCCACACTGTTCGCGGTGGCCTGCAGCTGTGGACGAGTCAATGGCTGGCTGATGGACTCGTGGGTCTTCAGTTTTTTTATTAGGCGCCACCACACTGCTCAAATCCGTGTTTGCTAGCTAGGAGTATATCAGTTGGACAATGCAGTGGGTTGGACAGACAGATAGGCCAAACAACATTAACCTATACGGCCGCATTTGGATCAGAGAAGGTTCCAAAAAAAAAAAAAAAACTGTTGGCGAAGCACGTACGCTGAGACGGTGCTACTACTATGGTGCTCAGATCAGCTGGCACGGCATTCGCCTCGGTTATGGATCAACCGATCAACCCCGCGCTCAGCTCTCCACGTCAGCTCTACAGAGGTGGTAGAACGAGACGCGCGCGCGTGCTTGGAATTGGCAGATCGCCGTCGCAAAGCACGTGACGTGAGCGGCTGAGCGCTCCGATCCCCCGTTTTTCCACGGAGTACGTAGGGCGCACCGGTGAGTCGCCCGCCGCGGTCAGGCCGGGAACGGACGGACGACGGCAACGGCCGCGCCGCGCCCGCGCGGACTCAGACGAGGAGTGTGGGTGTGTAATGATCTATCCAATGAGTCCATCCACCGCGCGCGCGCGGCGATGGTGCGGCAAGGCCGCCTGTGCGGTTGCGCGAGCGCGAGTGAGTGCGCGGCGACCAAAAGGACGACACGGAAGTCAGCGGCCACGCGCGCAGCAAACGGCCCCGGACGCTTGCCTAGCTCGCTTGGTCCCGCTCGGCCCGTGGACTCGCTGCCGGTCCTCTGCGTTCGCGGTGCGGCCGGGCCGGGGCCGGGGCCGGAACCGGTGACGGTGGTGCTTCCCAGCTCGGTCGGTCGGTCGGCTAACCGCCGCGTACGTACGAGTACGTACGAACGGTGTTGGCCTGGCCTGGCTCTGTACGGCGGGCGGCCAACCGGTCGGGCCGAAACAGGAGACGGGCGGGCGTACGCCAGCACGCGGGTGAGTGAAGGTCTCGAAGAATTCAACACGTACACGAACAAGGCGGAGCGGTTTGTTGTTACTCGCATGCATGCAGGCGCAGCCCGGCCGGCACGAACGATAGTGCACGCCAGAGGCGGATCGCCGCTCGGATGCACGCACTGACGCACGCAATAAATTCCGCGCGCCGCCGGCCGGTGGCCGCACGATCAAGGCTGCCGGGGTCTCGCCCTCGCGTCGACGCCGGGCGCCGGCCGCCCATGCAATGCAACGGCACCGCGGCGCAAGCAAAGCCACCACGTGCTGAGGGCGCTCTCCCGCAACTTGGCGAGCTATGTAGCATGGGCATGGCGCCACCGGGCGGCGCGGCTTTGATAGCTAGCTAGCTGCCACCGGCATCAGATCACGTACCTCAGCTCGTCGACGTCGCGCCGCAGCTAGCTAGCATGCATGGAAGGAAGCAAAAGTTCACAGAAGACGGACTCCTAATGAAGCAGTATCAAAAATTGATGCTGTGTGTTCCTAAAAAAAATGACGCTGACACGAAGATACATGGAAATGCACTAATCCACCAGTATAGACGAGACTCGACGTGTACCTGTTATGAGTGCCAGCCAGAGGCTGGCCTCCGACCGGACCCGGGACGCGTACAGAGAGGACTAGAGACGTACTGTACGGCCGTCGTCTCATATTTTCCGCGTGGCAACAAGAGCAACGTACACACAAGCTAGCTAGGGGGTCGCCGTCGCCGGCCTGCGTGGATCGATGCAGCAGTTTGCTGTGCGAGCAGCTGTGCTTCTGCACCCCCGACCCGATCCTATCCGATCCGATCCTATCCAAGCATGCATGACATGGATCGGTACGGTGGATCGGTGCGCGGCCCGGCGGGGAGAGTGTCGGTGGCCGTCCCGAGAGCGACGCGACGCCCAGCCAAGCCGATCGACGCACCATCAGGCAAGCATGCAGGCGTTGCCATTGGTCAGAGGGCAGCGCTCCAAGGAAACATGACAGCATGGCGCGCCTCAGGCTGACAGCAACGCCCTTCTCCGTCGCCCGCTGCGATCGGTTGGCCAGTCTGTCTCTTTCCTCTCTCGTTTATCTCCCTCTCCGTGTCCAGTCTGGTGAAACTCCAACACTTGAGGCCGTTTGGGAGGGCTCTTGGAGCGGCTCTTTCTTCAGCTTTTGATGGGAGCTGTACCAAATGAGTTGAAAAAAAAACAGCTCCGAACAAGAAGCCCCTCAAAAACCGAAGCTCTTTTTTTTTTTAATTACACAGAGAGCCGGAGCCACAAAAAACAGATTAGTTTTTATTGGCTCTCGCTGCATTGTTGCCTCAGTTTCCTCCCCCGTCTTTCCTTCCTATTCATGCTGCAGCTAGGGCACGCTGTCGCGCCAACCCGTTGCACTGTGCTCGGGCGTGCCACCCGCGTTGCTGTCCTTAGTAGCTGCCGGTCGAAGCACCTTGTATATATTTTTTTCTGAAAATGTCTTTTATGAACTTTGTAATTTGTATGTTAAGTTATGTTTCTTGTAATTTTATGAAACAACCCCTGTGGTATTTTGTAAAATGTTCTATTATTCTCTATAATATACTCCTTCAAAAAAACAAAGGGTACCCTCAACTATTCTTATGGTAATAGAAGAAACTGTTTTGCCAAGAAGCAAAAAAAAAAAAAAAAAAAAAAAAAAGGAGACAGAGATGTTTTCAGAGAAGCTGGAGTCCTACCAAGCAAACTCTTAATATGTAGGCAAGTATCACCAATCTGTCTACGTTACAAACTTCATTCGATCTGTACCATGTATATAAATAACTCGGGCAATATTTAGGTGGCGGAGTCTGGAGACAAGCATTAGCCCAGCGGAGCCAAATTGGTGCAGCAGTGAGCGGAGGTGATGACAACGGTAATTGATACAGTATTTACATAAACTGGAACGGTAAATATCAAATCTCCAATTGCATTTACTTATGCTCAATGGTCCATTAGACAGACTAAAACAATTTGTTGATTAAATAGGATGAACAAGATAATACAAGTTTGGCATAGAGTGCTATATCGAGAAACATTAGACCGGTCGATACTCCTTACTCTCTCCCTCTTTTTATCATCCACCTAGGAGTACTATATGGTGACTAGAACTGTTGTTGCAGAGAGCAGCTAAAGACCTCACGCAGAAGTCCATTTAAAAAAAAATTCTGAACGTAAAGAGTATTGATTGGATATTTACATTTGGACATGCGTTATGGTTTGATACTAAATTTTTGGCATTTCCATATTTTAATAGGCCAATCCTTAGACAAGAATAGTTACTAACTTTTTCTGTGTGAAATGTGAGACATTGGCATGTTTTAGCAGCAAACCAAGTAACAGCAATATAATAAGTTGGCATGTTTCTTTACCGATATAATGGGATCGAAGGAGCCTTTTCGTTCATGTGTCTTATTTATTGGGACCATCATTTCCCATTTGCCAGGCTTAATATCTCGCCTGCATATCATTCTCCTGTGCCAGCATGGCACTTCATGACAAAAAGATTGGAAGCGAGCATGGCCGTTTTGCTGCTGGAGTGCTGGACCTTGAGTTTGTAGGGGACCGTTTCAGTAAGCACTGAAAGTAGCCCGGCCTTGTTGGGCCCAATTGGCATAAGCTACGGACGGATAAACAACGTCCTCCTGAACAACTCCACTTGTATGCGTGCGTCCGTTTGCAGAATTTCTATTTATCTCTGTGTTTATCCATCGTTTTCGGTTTCGTATAGCTTCTCCATAGTTGATGCTTGTCTTATCTACCAGAGCAACTGAGCAAGATAATTAATGTTTATACAGCAACTTGTAAAACAAAAACGATGATGCATGTCGATCCTTTCGGTTGACCACCTAAGACAGTTTGTGGAACTGTGGTCCTTCACCCAATCTGTTTCTCTAGCTCAGGGTACCGAAGATCGTATCGGCTGGAGGCTCAACGCCTCTGGAACATACTCGGCGGTCTCTGCATACAGAATTCAATTTTTGGGTCACATGACACTCAACTTTAAAGCTCTTATCTGGAAGCCATGGGACCCCTCCAAGTGCAAATTAAGTTTTCACTTGGCTCATTATTCGCAATCGGGTTTGGACTTCGGACAGGTTGGCGACCCGCGGGTAGCCTCACAACCTGGTTTGCCCGCTGTGCAGGAGACACCCAGAGACAGCTCATCACCTAATCATCGATTGTCGCTACTCGAGGAGAATTTGGGAGGCCACAGCGTGTTGGCTTTCCATCGCTCCCCTAGATCCTGCCTCTTGGCCAGCCTTGGTTTTAGTCAAACAGTGGTGGCTCATGGTAGGCTCTGCTGCAGTGCCGAAGAGAGGGATGCGATCCCTTCTTCTTTTGGTTGTTTGGCAAATTTGGCTAGAGAGAAACGCCCGCATTTTTCGAAGGAAAGAGAGGTCGGTGCCAGATTTGTTTGTAGCTATTAAGGAGAAGGCAAGGTTATGGGGCCTTGCAGGTGCTAAACACCTTTTTATGCTCTTACCGCTTTCTGTAAACCTCTAATTCCGTTGTAACTTTGTCTTGGGGGCCTTCCAGGGCTCTCAAGTAAACTCTCTGTTTTTTCAATAGAAACGGGCACACTCTCGTGCCGTTCGTTCAAAAAGAAAAAAAAGATGATGCCTGTACACCATAACTCCATAGACACCTACTTGATCATCGTCTTTTAGAATTATAGATAAATGCTTAGATGCGCTCACACGCGCACATATATACTCATACCGTACCTACAAACATAAGAAAAACTGAGCTGACAAGTCTGGATATTTATAAAGCATAAACTGAATAAACAGTAGTATAGCCTTACCTCAACACATTATTATCGAGCAGTCAAAATAGGTCAAAGCCGAGATAAGTATTAACACCTTCGTATTCATCGTTAAAATGATGAAACGCGGCAATCGCAAGCGACTTGATACTGTACCGTTTGTTCGGTGTGTTAAATGCAGCGGTGGTCCAAGAATATACTCCTATTTACGCCATATCCCGTCTCAACCAATATACGATCCGACGGATCGGATTCCTATCAAACACACCATGATTGGGTTATGCTACTGCACGGCTGCACCCAGGATTTATGCCCGACTAGTCTGGTACTGGCACAAGGGGTCTTGTATAGTTGTATGTACGGTTGGGCCAAACAGTTTCTTCGCCACAGTACCCAACTCGTTCTCTGATGCCGAATGCGATCGACCATTGGACGTAGGTGTAGTCAGGAGAGAATAAACTCTAAGACTACGGGTGCAACGAGATGTGTAAATGCATTGTGTATCTACTATTTCAACTATCTTTCTGTAAACAGTGTCGCTACAGTGTATAGACAATCCATTTACCCAATCCACCACACATAGTCAATAATTTACCGTACATTTTTTGTGTGCTGCAGCCTGCAGGTGGTGCTAGCTCATGGAGGCGCCCGTTCGCCGCGCACTAGAGCACCTGGATCGACAAACTGCTCAGTAGAGGCCGAACGAGCCCAGTCAGCGCTAAGTCAAATCAGATCCAGGCGTAAAGCATCTGTAGGTTCCAATCCAATCACTGCCGCTGCGCCTCTGCCCCTGCACAAGCCGGCCGGATTTCTTGACTTTTTTTTTCATTTGAAGCTAGGGCAATGCATTCGAACGCCACGCACCGTTGATCGTGTGGCCTCAAAGACTCAAATTAAGTGCTGCAAAAATCTCCAGTAATCTGCACTTTGTCCCCAACTTTTTTTCGAACAATTCGGGGGGAGGGAGTCCCCACCTACTTATATTGATCGAAGCAAGTTTACACATGCAACCATGCACAAATTACATCAGCAGGGAGGCGTGGCCAAGGATTACACCAAGGAGGCAAGGAAGTCCCGCCAGGCTAAAACATTAGCCTCTTGTCTCGTAAATCTACGACTCCATAAACTACAGTCCCGCAGAAAACAATCTACCACCTGACAGGTAGATTCTTTTACATCATAAAAAATTAGCCGATTGCGAGAGAGCCAGATCCTCCAGAGCAGTAGGATCACCATGTCAAGTCGGATAGCAACAGGGAGGGGGAGGCTTGATCCAATCCGCCAAGGATCCTGAAGTTTCCCCCTCTGCAACCACTATCCCTAGCTTCTGCCAAACCTCTGTGACTTTACAGCAGTCCACGAAGATGTGAGTGGGTGTTTCGAGCATACTCGGACAAATCGGACAGAAACATTCAGACAAAGGTTTGATGTTTTTGTAGAAGAGCGCACTTCTCGTGTTTAAATGCCCATGCAGCATGAGCCACCCAAAGAACTTGACCTTGCCTGGGAGCTTTGTAGCCCAGATCTTCGCTGACCCAGGGTCCAGCGGAGCATCTCTGTGCAGAAGCTGATAAGCTCGCTTGGTGGTGAAGTCTGAACCAAGGCCATCCGCCAAAGTTCTGCCATCCAGGGCCGAGGTCAAGGAGACCGAATCCAGCAGCCCAAGGAGAGCTTCCAGTTCAGCCGTAGCCACATTGCTTAGTCTCGGACGCAGGAAGGCATTCAGACCCGGCAAGACCGCCTGCCGGATAGTGATCTGCGTCCTGGTGCAGTGCGAGAACAAAGCTAGGAAAACCTCTGCTAAAGGCCCTGAGGTAGACCAAGAATCAAACCAGAGGGAGGCGCTTGTCCCGTCTCCAACTTTAATTCTAGTCACAGACCGAAGATGATCTAGTTCTGCAGAAACCAAGCCACCAATGTAGGTGTCCTCGTGACCTTCACCCACATTCCCGCGCAAAGAATTCTGATACCAGACAGCAACTGGAGCAGTGGAAGACGAGAGAATGTTGTTGACCAGCTTCATCAGCAGACAGTGGTTTTGGTCAGCGATGTTTTTAATACCAAGGCCACCAGCCTCATATGTGTTGCAGATCTTATCCCATGAAACCAGACAGTTGGAGCCATGACAAGTTTTCTCTCCGGTCCAAAGGAAAGCCCGTTGGCGACCTTCCAGGAGCTTGGAGATTGTTTTAGGGAGGAGGGTGGCTTGCATGAAATGAATCAGGAAGCTACCAAGGACAAGGACAGACTTGATCAGGGTCAGCCGACCACCATAGCTCAAGAGCTGTGCCTTCCAACCTGAGAGATAGCGATCAAAGGCATCCAGAAGGGGTTGAAAGTCAGCGCAGCGCAGCTTGTGTGGGGAAAGAGGGAGGCCAAGCTAGGTTTGAGGGAACGTGGAAACGCTACAGCCAAGGAGAGAAGTCATCTCAGCCACTATACCTGCATCAACATGAATTGGAACAAAGGTGGATTTGTGATAGTTGATCACCAGGCATGTTGCTTGTGAGAATTGATTGAGGATAGTTTTGAGGGTCCTAATGTTATCCAGGTTACCCTTCACTAGGATGAGAGTATCATCCGCATATTGTAGCACCGGACAAGGGAGAGAGGGGTCTAAAGGGTGCTGAAGCCCTCCTTCTCGGGACGCTCTGTGAATAAGACGTTGGAGGACGTCAGCGACAATGATGAAAAGAAAAGGAGAAATTGGGTCCTCCTGCCGGAGCCCTCTACGACAGTTGATCCAACGGCCCGGGACACCGTTTAGCAGCACCAAGGTTTTGCTAGTTTCCAAGATCATGGACATCCAACGACACCAGCGTTCATCGAACCCACGAGCTGAGAGAATGGAGAGGAGGCTGTCCCACTCAACGGAGTCAAAGGCTTTCCGGAAATCAAGTTTCAGAACCACGGAGGGAGCATGTCGTTTGTGGCAGCAGCTGAGAAGATCCGCAGCATAGACAAAGTTCTCCGCAAGAGTCCGCCCTTGCACAAAGCCTGATTGATCTGGAGCCACCAGAGAGCAAATGATAGGTTTTAGTTTGTTGGCCAAAACTTTGGTTAACATTTTCATGGGGCAGTTTTGAAGGGAGATGGGCCTGAAAGCATCAGCCATGTTGGCGCCAGGCTTCTTTGGGATTAAGATGAGATGGGCCCGATTCATCGCGTTGAGATCTATGTTCTCATCATAGAAAGAGGTAAAAAAACGAAGAATGTCAACCTTTACCATCGGCCAAAAGGCCCGGTAGAAGGCCGGGCCAAAGCCATCCGGGCCTGGACTCGCATTAGTGTCCATACCCCAGAGAGCAGAAGTGATTTCGTCCACTTCGAATGGCCGAGAGAGGGCAAGCCCTGCAACCGTGAGGTCCGGGTAAAGAGAGGCCAAAGGAAGGAGGTGGGGGAGGAGACACCAAGCAGTGAGCTGTAGAAATTATGGAGGACAACCGCTTTGGAAGCATGGGACGTGTGGCGGCTGTCTCCTTCCAGAAGGACAGGGATAGCATTCTTCCGACGGCGCCCTGAAGCACAAGCATGGAAAAAACGGGAGTTTTCATCCCACTGGGAGGCGAGCTTTAGGTTGAATCGTTGGCGCCAGTAGGAGAGCTTCTCCGCATGAAGATCCCAGAGAGCCTCTCTGGCTCGAGTACGGAAGGAATACTCCTGAGGGGAGAGGAGACGACATTCTTCTAGCAGATCAAAAATATCAATCACGGCGCAAAGATCAATCTCTCTTTGATCTAGAGATTTTAGGGATTTACCCCAGCTGCGACAAGCTCGTCTGCAGGCTTTAAGCTGTTGAGAGATTTTACAGCGCTTGGAATTAACGACAGCCCTTCGTTGGATTAGATCTAAAGGTTAAAACAAGGGAGGAACCCATCAGAAAGAACTTAAGTTGTGGGCCAGAACTAAAAAACAGTGAGCCAGGAACTTAAATTTAATAACACAAAAAATAATAATAAAGGGTATAATTGTACATTTATACTGATTTAAGTTGTGGACCGGAACCAAGAGACGTGGGCCAGGAAACACCCGATTGCTATACATTTCGTCTCCGGCACATCTCCCGTTTCATCAACCCCTCAAAAAAAAAAACTCTTCCCTTTCGTCTCGTCTCCAGCACATCTCGTCTCCAGGCTCCAACACGTCTCCGGCAGTTGGGTCACCGCGCGCCCGCAGCCTCTGACACCCGCGCCGCCCCTCACCGGCCGCCAGCCTCCTCCGCGTCTTCTCTCCCCGGCGCTGCTCTTCGCCGTTTGCTCGCCCGTCGGCTGCCTCCTCCGCGCCCTCGCTCTGCTGGGCCACCATTCACCGTCCGCTGGTGGCTGGTCGCGCCTCCTCCGCGCCCTTTGTCCCCCGCACCGCTTCTCACCGTCCGCCCGCAGGCCGGCCCCTCCGCGCCCTCGCTCTCTCGGGCCTACAGTCGTCGGCCGCCGGCCACCGGCTGCCTACTCCGGCGCCTTCACTCACCCGCGCCGCTCCGAACGCCCCTGCGTACTCCCGCCAGCCGCCTCCTCCGGCGCCCTTTCTCACCAGCGCCGCTCCTCACCGCTCGCCGGCAGCCGCGCTTGTGCATAGCTCCGCCTGGAATCGGCACAGTTGGTGTAAGTGAAGAAGCATCTCTGCTCTTTTGCCTGCTAGGTGTTCGAGAAAATTCCTGTGAGTGTTTTTTGCTGTGCCATGTGGGATAAATCTTCGATTGCAGGATCGCCACATAGTTTGCACGTGATTTATTGTTTTGGTAATCCAGGCTTACACTAGTTTTGTTGAAATAAGTTAGGCGTACATACTTAATTGCTCCACTGTAGTACTGTGTAAGTGATGTACTCGTGGTTGGAGCACTTTATATAAGTTGTTTCCTTTAACGTTTGAATGCTTATCTTGCGGCCATCTTGGTTGGTAGTTTTGATCATGCATTGCGACCGTCGCTGTAACATAATCGTTACTAAACGGTAACATGAGATAGCAATTTCACCCTTTTGAGATACATTACAAAGGAATGTTACTTTATACATTCTGCTACCTTGAAATACATCCCTGTTAAGATGTTGACTATAAAAAAAACCTTGATTCCACTTATTTATATTTGTTTTATTTGATCAAATAATCTCTCTCTCATGCGGCCACTTTGGTCTTTTGCATATACAAAAGAGTATGTTGTGATGCCCCTGGCATCTCAGAAGCCTTAACACACGGTTAGATGAAGGCTAACGATGGATTAAGGCTTAATCATGCTTAGTGATTAACAGGAAACACGTGGAGGAGCCACTAAATCAAAATTTTCTACACAAGATACAAGACCACACATTTCGTGGTTGAATAAGTCAACACTCACATACTTTTGAGCTCAACTCCAAATGTCAAACCTCGGATAAGAAAAGTAGCCCTAGACCTTTCTGTTGGACAATGTTCAAAAATCTAAAGACAGGAGGATTTAAAAGGTCCAATCCAAAGTTTCTTGATAAGTGCCAGTTGTGATCGTGAGCAAACTTGAGCCCTAATAAAGCTTTCAAATTCATTAAGTACCCGAGCTCAACTCCGTTGACAAACTTGTTGTACATGCTCTGGACTATCCTATTGCTACACTGAGCTGGGATCAAAGCTATCGTATACTCACTCAAATTTTCACCCAAATGTCTCATGGAAACAACTAGATCAAACCACACTTAGAATTTTCACAAGTATGGATTTTTAGCTTTTCCCTAAGTTGATTCTGAAATTTCTTTTGAATTCACTATACAACTTCAAAATCTTCCTTTCTATGAAGTGGAATTAAACTTATCACCTTTCAAATGCACCTATTGTGGAAGTGATTGGATTTCATTTGATACTCCAAAAGTTTGAAACAAGAAAGTCTCTACACAAAGTGAAATTTCTGTTTTAATAAACCTTAGAACATAATTGTGTCTATAATTCAAAATCTGTTGGGTTTCAGACCAAAGTCATATTTCCAAACTTGTAGATACAGTAATGAGGGACAACTTTGGTAACTATAGTTTGATCATATATTGAGTTTTAAATGGAGTTTAGGGTCATTTTGTACCAACACAGAAAACCAATCCAAATCTGACCTATTTAGTAATCTCAATGTTTCAATGACCTACAGCCACTTTCATGCAAAGATCAAATTAGAGAAGTTGTAGATATTGAAATTCTAAACAAACTTTTCAATATACACTTTGGGTGGTAAAGACCAGAGATAGGACTTTTGATTCTTACAACCAGTAGAGGTACCCTGTCCAAACTGGGAGCTGCAACCTAAATCCAAATGAAATTCATATTTGTACTTAGAATCTGAAGTTGAACCTTTTGACAATGTTGTAGAGGTTAAAGAGTAGAGCATTTCATTCAATTGGGGTTTCTCCAAAATCGGCTCCTAAATAGGTCAAAAATGCAAATTTCAGAGGGAGAGGAAACACATTTGGCACTGTGTTTGTCTGGAGTCTATGACACGTGGGGCCCACGTGACAGGGACGCCACCCTGTTCAAGGCGGTGAACGCCGCGTGGGCGACGGCGGCCGGGCAGCGCGGCCATGCCGCGGATCAAGCCCCCTCCCGCCGCGCCGCGCCTTCACCTGGATGGGAACGCGGCTCGGTTCACTCCCCCGGCCTCCGCTCTCACTCTCCCCGCTTCCTCACCTCACTCCCTGCCTCTGCGTGCGGGAAGCGCCGCCATTGCCCGAGCTCCCTGAGCTCGCGAGCACGGCCCTCGCGTGCCTCCTCTGGCCCGTTCGACGCGCGCCCCGCACTCGCCGTGTTCCGCTCCACCTTCCTAGCCACTTACCGGCCTCCGCCATCGCCTCCTCCCCCTCTCCCCACGTGTGCGCCATCTCGGCCGCCATTGCCGTCGACCCCGCGCCGTGGAGGACCCCCACCGGCGCCGCATCCTACTTCCACAGCCCCACCATTACGTTCGCCGTCTCACCGCGCAGCTCGAGGGCCCTACGGCGTCGCCTTCCCGCCTCCCCTCGACGAGAGCGAGCCCGCGTTCGCCGCGCTCCGTGCACCGTGGCCGCGCCAGTTCACCGCTCCGCGCCGCTCTTCCTCTCCACCATCGACGACGAGAGCTAGGGGAAACGGAAGCCCGCGGCGGAGAACACCTTCCCACACCACCTCGGCTCCAAGTCCAGCCCCCACATCGCCGGCGCAGGCCGCCGCTCTCTCCTCTACCGCGCGCGGTTCGGTCCGGCCCGAGGTAGAAGAAGAGGACCGGCCCCTTTTGCGCAAATCCCCCTGAGGTTTCCGGTAATTGTTGTCCCGTTTCAATCACTATGCACTGAGTCTTGTATATCTTCTGTGCAGGCCCCTGGAAATTAGGGTTAATTGCAGTCCAGCCCCTGGATCTATGGATTTCCCATTTTCCCTGATTTAAATCGGCTGAAACTTTGGAAAATCATATAAAATCAAATAAAAATCGTAAAAAGGTAAACTCAGTTGCATTGTACTCCTTGTAAATAGATCTACAAATTGGGTATGATGTGGAGGTGTGAAGAGTCTGTTTTACCCCTGGTTTAATGCATGCATGGTGTAGGGAAATAAATGGTAAAAGTGAACCAAATGAACTTCAAAAATTATGAAACTTGGACAGTAGCTTTATTATGGCATCTAGGTACTGTGTGATTTTTGGTAGCCCTAGCATTGGTTGGTAAATGACTGTTTTGCCCTTATGCATGTATTTTAGGTATTTCCTTAACTTGTAAAATGGGGGCTACATGAAATATGCTCAAATGTGACATCTAGTATTTTCATGTACTTTATATAGTATGAGTAGTTCACTGGTAAAGTGTGAGGTCGTGCATGCATGTTTTAGCTGCTGTTATAAAAATGACAAGTGTTACGATGATTTAATCAAAAAGAGAAAAGTGCTATTCACCATGCTCTAAGAATTCCACCAAAATTCATGTAGCTATGTTACCCTGTAAGTATGCTTATGTGAATCATCCGTGTATCGTGGTCGTTGTTTCATGAAGGATTCATAAATGGTCGCTTAAATAGGATCAAATGTGAAGGAAATAAAAAGGGGATGTAATGTACTCATATCTGCTCTTGTAAACTCCAATTGCTATATTTAACTTGCTGTGCCAAAAATGAAACCTTGTAAGCTAGATGGCTATATATTCCACATGCATGTTTCATCCTCATATGCCTAGGTTGCAAATCCTTAGTGTAACTAACAATGACCTAGGATAAGGTAGTTATTTATAACTAGTTCATTAATATGCTTGTATACAATAGGTATAATAAAAAGTGCTCTCAGTCTAAAGAACTAACACGTGTTTCTTTTAAGTACTCCGTCCGATATGTTTGTCTTGCTAAATGTATCTTAGCGATCCAGGTAGCTATTGCATGATCTCATCGAGTCATCGCATTACCATGTTGTCAAGATGAATATGATTAGTAACTTGTATATGTGTGGCCGAATGATTGTGTACTTGCTTAAGGTCCATAAGAATGCTCTACGTTTAAATACTCTACCAATCACCTTTCCGGTACGTCCATGAAATGGTTATTCATGTGTGTGGTTAATATTCATGCATCTCGATCATTGCATCCTGCATATCATTCATATAGTGACGCTATTTGCAGATACGCGATCGAGAAATTAGCGCGTGGAACTACTTCAACCAACGGTGATCCAAAAGACCAACTAAGACCCATTCACGACCTGGAGGGCCCATCAGTCGTGTTTGGAAGGAGGAGTTGTCCAAGGGATCAAGGGGTTGCCTGGGGCAAAGCCTCACAACCCGGCAAACTAACCTTAGCTTAGTTTGTTGGTTTTCTTAAAATAAAACAAAGGTAGGCAGGACCATGCTTTACCTAGCAAATGTTTTTGTTGAATGCTTACGCATCTGCATTAGGAGTTGTTTGGAAACCATTTGCATTAGACTCCTTGGCCGCCCTGGCCCTAGCACCTACAATAGAGTGCGTAGGACGAGTATGCCTAGTAATGCTAGGTACGAGTAAATGCGAGTGAATGGAGTCACTCGTCACGTAGGTGATCATTTCAAAAGACACAAGAATATTATTATGATGAAAGCTATGAGGATGCTCTTGGATGTAACTCAAAGACCGGGCGGAGATAGGGTTATATAAGAAAAATGATGATGATGATGATGTGGATGGTATGGTGGACTCCGCCCGAGTCGCATAAGGCCGGTCGTTGTTCGCCTATTGGTCGGCATAACATTGCTAGGGTGCTTATCCGAAATCTATGGGCCGGTGAAAGTCTTACTTGTGACGTCTCAAGCAAGGGGCACGTTCCTACCCACTGGTTGAGAGGAAGGTGGCCGCGGAGGCGGGTGTCAAAGGAGGGCAGAACCCGACGTAACCGAGGTACCGCTCCTGCGACAACGCGCTCTGGGAGTCAGGCGGGAGTGGTCATCGAACTTGAGACGGGACAGGTGGAGATGGGGGAAGCATATGTGGAACGCTGGGAGTTAGTAAGCATATGCCATCCTGGTGCTTCTAGTTATTCCCGGGAATATAAAAATCGATTCGAATCGCTGATGCTCACCAGGTGTGAGAATGCCAATACCTTTGACGTCCGAACGTAGTAATAATTCAAACACTTTATGCTTATAATCATGTTTTTCTATTACAACATGCTTGGATGTATATGATCCGTTCCCTTATTCCTGGTGCTGCCCGTCCACTAGTAGGAGGTCGATGGACTTGGGAGATGCTTTGGAGTCAAGGGAGGGCTGACCCGACGCACCGTGGTATCGCTCCTGAGACGGCTACTCCCAGGGGTGTGATGGAAGTGCTATGAATCCTAGAACGGGACATGTGTTTGTGTTACTTTCTGCAAGTATTTACTTTATGATATACATGATCTTCATGGTTAATGAATAGTAGCTGCCAAATCCTACTTCTACATGATAATCAAGTAGCTGTCAATCCTGCTCCCACCTGTCAATTCGATCCTGTTTAAAATCAATAGCTAAGGATCAAATTCTTAGTAAGCAAGCTTTGCGTCAGCCGTAAGCCCCGTCCATTAAGTCCTACTGAGTAATTAGTACTCAGGGTTTGCCCCCACTTTTGGATTACAGGTGCTGACGACATCCGGACAACTGTGTTGGAGGTGGTAGTACCGGTGGGCTCGGTGCTACTCGCCTTGTTTATCTCTACTTGAAAACTAGTTGAGTTTTATTTCCGCTGTGAGATGTTTTGAACGCTTCCGCTATATGTATCTATACATGTATATTTTGACTTCGCTTCCGCTATATTTGAACATGTATTTGACTATTTATCTTCGGTTTGTAAACTAAGTCTGCTTATTCTCTACTTCAACTGTTTGTGATGATGTAATCTGTTGTGGCTCTTTCGAGAGCTGAATGTGTGTGATGTCGGTATCCTCGGGCGATGGTTACATCGAGTGCCCTTTGGGTAGCTCGACGGACTACCGGGTTTAGTCCGGCCTAAGTGCACTGTGAGCCAGAGGTGGCAGGTGTGCTTAGTCTGGATTAAGCAGGGCGGTTCCGCCACAGCTGGTATCAGAGCCGATCATACACAGACAACAGTTACATCATCAAGTTTTGGTTTACAAAACTATTTTCGAAAGCCCTTTTTAAGTGATTCAAAAAGGAGAGTATACGCTACGCCCGTATAAGGATGTTTAGTGTTATCCAGGTGACATCGCTGACATTCTGACCTAGATAGAACTCATGTGCATATTCGGCGCTTTGGAAAGCAACTTTTCGGCCATAGCTGTCCCCAGTACTGGTGGAAGCTATCGGGATTTGCGAATGGTTGTAAACCCTGCATTCATGCCGTATAAGTAAAAGCTCTTTAAGGGTGGTGGGCATGCTTTGGGCTTTCATGCCCACCACACTTACATTTGGTTTTGGGATCCACCTTTTTCTCGACAATCCCCAGTACTGGTGGAAAGTCAGGCTTTGAGGAAAAGGTGCATCGGCCCACCAACGTTGTCCACGCAGCGGTCACGCGTGGATGCCACAGTAGGTGGTAATGTATGAGCATGCATTCTTCTGCAGGTACCACTAACCACGTGCGAAACTAAGAACGACTAGAGAACGACTAGTTGCATTATGGAGAGGCGTGCATGTATGTCACCGAAATATCACTAGCTATATATAAAATACATAGGATGTGTGAAGTGAGACCGGATAGGACGAATCATGCATCATTCATCTCATCTCATGTGCTTTGTTATGTGTGGGATTGAAAATGACTAGATACATATGTTATCGTACGCATGGTTGTTAGTAATAACAAGTTAACATGAAAATTTCGTGCATGATGCTATTATGGGTACGTGAGTAGAAATCTGAGACGAACTAGCTGAAACGTTGTATAAGGTGCTTATAAAACGTGAAATTGTGACCCTTGCCGAAGTCGTACCTTCTGCATTAGTACAACCGCATTAACTGGAAACTTTCTACAACAAAGCTGAAGAGGACAAGGAAACAAATAATTGTTCCTCTTAGGTTTGATTCAAAGGTGTTTGTAAAGGTGGCCAACAGTCACTTTAAGTCAGAACTCCACATCGGGACCATTACGCTAAAAATCTGGTAACTTGAAGTTTGAGACTTTTGGATAGAGAATTGGCCAAAAGGGATTTGGTAAAAACTCTGAATACGAATGCTCGAGACCATTTTTGGGTTCCTTCCAAAAAGCTAACCGCAACCTGTTCACGTCAGAAGGGGAGCGATAAAAAGTCATGTTACATGTGATGATAGGGTCGTTTTCATTACACTTTCTCAAGCACGGAAGTACGATCGCACTATGACCGTACCAAGATTTTTAGATACTTGAATTAACACATGCCTTATTCTTCCTGCTACAGATGTCGCAGCCCTTCGACTTATGCCCTAACTACCAAGAGTCCACGAAAGCTAGAACGACACTACCTCGAGACCCTAAGAAGAGAAAAACGGGAGAATCTTCCACTGAGGCAGCCTCAATTCAACACCTGCGACCCGGGATGGTTCTATTAAAAGAATTTGTCAAGCCTGAAGATCAAATCGGGATGGTCAGTATGTGTCGACAACTGGGTAAAGGCCCAGGAGGATTTTATAGGCCTAGCCTCAAGAATGGTGCCAAGCTGAATTTGTGGATGATGTCTCTGGGAAAGAACTGGGATCCGACGGCACGCTCATATGGACCCACACGTCCATTCGATGGAGCACAAGCCCCAACAATACCAGACGCTTTCAAGATGATTGCTCAAACTGCGAACTCCACTGCAGGCGAGTTTCCTCAGATTAACCCGGACATATGCATCGTCAACTACTACACCAACTCCGGGAAGCTCGGACTTCACCAAGACAGGGACGAGTCAGAGAGTAGCCTTAGCAAGGGTTTACCTTTCATATCCATCTCCATAGGAGACACCGCTGAGTTCTTGTTCGGCGACACGAGAGACAAAGACCAAGCGACCAAGATCAACCTCGAATCTGGTGACGTTCTCATACTCGGTGGAGAATCAAGACTATTGTTTCATGGCATTTCCCATGTGAAGACCAACACTGCACCAAGTTGGTTGAAAGAAGAAACGGGCATTCGTCCGGGACGCATCAATTTTACATTTAGGCAGTACTAGCTAGGTACCAATTCGTGCGGGGGGCGATCATCGTGAGCTGCTGTAATCCGAGGATTCTGATTCTCATAGCTGATAGGTGTCTCCTGTACCTAGCTCCTAAGAATCAATATGTACCCAATCCTCGTGACTAGCGTATCTTGTTTGTCCTGTAATGCATTCTGAATTCCTAAGTCGTCATGTTCCGAGCTCTAGCATTCCGGAACTTCAGTCTTTGTAAACCATGATGCTCTACTTTGTCGTCATGATGTTTTCAAAATTCTAGTTATGGCGATGCCCCAAAACCCTGAGGACCCCATGCCTCGTTTCATGGATTTATATCATTCACATGTTAAGCTTTATAGGCCCACCCTTTGGCACATTTTCTTATGGCTTCGAAATCAAATCACCACTGCTCTAGGCCTGGCTACCCTCACCAGAGGATCCTACTGAAGGGAATCGCCAAGCCTGGAGATGAAGTCAGGATAGCTCATACATGATTTCCTTTACATACTGGGTCCTTAGGATTCTATAGGCCTAACTGCCGGAACAATAAGCAAGCCTCCAAGAAGTCTTTGAGAAGAATGCCCAAGCCTTCATCATCGGAGACTTTTCTCCAATCAAACCGACATACACAGCGTCAACATCTACACCGATACAATTTGAAACCCCACCTCGACTCCGGCAACGACCTCAGATTCGGTGCCTAATCCAGATTCCAACCCCATAGTGTCACCCACGTGAAGCTCCGCGCTGCATCGACATGACTGGAAGAAGAAGCTAGCTGTCGACAAAAATGTTTTTAAAACCTACGATTAGGCAAACCGTACGGGTACCGATAGGTGTAGTAACCATGTTTAGCTTTATCATATATTGGCTGCACATTGAATAAGTACGGTTCACTGCGCCATTTGATCCTAACTTCGTGGAATCAACTCTAGTGTATCATGCCTTTCCCAACAATTGCAGAACCAGAGTTCCAAGCTCCACTGTTCCGTGTATTTCAAGCTCTTGCACTCCACGCATTTCAAACTTTTGTAGCCCACATGGTTTGGGTTCACGCCAATTCATGTACTTCTGAGTCTATGTCACCACCCCAACTCAACAGTTGATGGGCCATGTGTCTCTCGTTATCAAGATTCCTGTGTTTCCAACCTTTGAAATCTATGAGCTTTCAACTCCTTGGTCTACATCACCAATACATTGAGATCCATGTCATACATACTACTTGTCAAGTCTTTATGTAACCTGATATTGTTCGCATGTCCTGAAATTGGATAGTTGTGCCACTCTTGATGTAGTGTTTACCCGAGCAGTCTATGGTGCCACGACGGAACCTAGGGCCCCGTGTGTACGGCCGTCACTCGGTTGTGTCACTAGGTGCGCGCTGGTATCAAGACTCGCAAAGGCATGACGCCACTTCAGTTGTGGAACATTCATATCCATTTTCTATCGCCTTGTTGACCTCTATACATCTGATTCGTGGAGATAATCTACTCTATTTCCACTGCCGCCTTGTATCGTTTCCCGACTTTGTTTCACCTTGCCTTTCTTGACCTGTGGGGAAAAATCCGTCTCAAACCCCAGTATCGTTCACACCTTTGCCTCGCCTTGTTGAACCATGTTTTTCTCGATTCATGGAGACGGATCAATTCTATGGTTCCACTTGTCCACATCTTTTCGTTGCTTTGCTTATCCTTGCTAGTCGTGCTTCATGGGGATGATCGATTCTATCTCTATGGTACAATTTCAACCGTTGGTCCTAGCCTCGGACTCCTTTATGCTTACCTTGATCAGCTTTAACGTCCGTATCTGTGGGAATGCTTGGTTCCATTTCCACTGTTTTGCTACGTCATTCCATGGCCTTCTTCCAACTTGCCTCTCTTGATTTGTGGGAAGAAATCAACTCTGTTTCCACCACTCTATCTTATGATTTCTTCCTTCGCATATATTGAATCTTATCTCCTAAAGAAGAACTTCAGCATCATCCACTGCACTAAGCTTTTGTTCTCGGCTAGTGCTTTCAACGCATTGTCCTTTTCAAGAGTTGTTTCATTCTTCTTTTGAAATTATCCTCAAAGTTGGGCTCACTAACCTTGGTGTTCTGTTAGTAAGCATAAGCCCTCTGCCTATACTTTTCTTGGTCAGTCTCGATCAATTATATGAAATCATACAAACTATCACCTTATCTAGGTGAATATGTCCTATCCTCTTTCCACGGCATCTTTCTCGAAACAATGAGTAGAATGTGCTATGTATCACCACATCTTACTCTTTGAAGAATGTTCGGATTTAATACCTTATATGTGTACACAGTCCCTATCAAATGAAATGAATGTGTCTCCCAAAAGCACATCCATTGATAACCCTTTGAATCCCAAGAGCCTTCATGGTTCGGTCCTCCGATTGTGTACCCCTTGCTTCTAATTGTCCTAAGACCTATATATTCATCACGTTTATTAATCTTGGTGTCAAAGTCAGGGAGTAACCCTGTTCCATTTTTCGAGTAAAGCACTGCCGTTTTCACATTGGCCACACCGTCTGGACGGTTTGTTCATTCGCTCTCATATAAACCACGACTTGCCGAGCCCCTGGGAAGGACCACCTTGGAAGTATTCAAAAGCTTTGTAACTAACTTGTGTTAAAGAGGCACTAACCATTCACGAGCCAGTTAACACAGCAAATTGATGAGGGAATAAGTGTTACCATGTGTGATAGGAGCACCCGAACAACGAGGCCAAAACCTTTTTCATTGCGCAGTAAGCCCTAGACCCCGCTTCCTCCGAATCTCGGGACGAGATTTCTTTAAGGGGGGTGGGTTGTGATGCCCCTGGCATCTCAGAAGCCTTAACACACGGTTAGATGAAGGCTAACGATGGATTAAGGCTTAATCATGCTTAGTGATTAACAGGAAACACGTGGAGGAGCCACTAAATCAAAATTTTCTACACAAGATACAAGACCACACATTTCGTGGTTGAATAAGTCAACACTCACATACTTTTGAGCTCAACTCCAAATGTCAAACCTCGGATAAGAAAAGTAGCCCTAGACCTTTCTGTTGGACAATGTTCAAAAATCTAAAGACAGGAGGATTTAAAAGGTCCAATCCAAAGTTTCTTGATAAGTGCCAGTTGTGATCGTGAGCAAACTTGAGCCCTAATAAAGCTTTCAAATTCATTAAGTACCCGAGCTCAACTCCGTTGACAAACTTGTTGTACATGCTCTGGACTATCCTATTGCTACACTGAGCTGGGATCAAAGCTATCGTATACTCACTCAAATTTTCACCCAAATGTCTCATGGAAACAACTAGATCAAACCACACTTAGAATTTTCACAAGTATGGATTTTTAGCTTTTCCCTAAGTTGATTCTAAAATTTCTTTTGAATTCACTATACAACTTCAAAATCTTCCTTTCTATGAAGTGGAATTAAACTTATCACCTTTCAAATGCACCTATTGTGGAAGTGATTGGATTTCATTTGATACTCCAAAAGTTTGAAACAAGAAAGTCTCTACACAAAGTGAAATTTCTGTTTTAATAAACCTTAGAACATAATTGTGTCTATAATTCAAAATCTGTTGGGTTTCAGACCAAAGTCATATTTCCAAACTTGTAGATAAAGTAATGAGGGACAACTTTGGTAACTAGAGTTTGATCATATATTGAGTTTTAAATGGAGTTTAGGGTCATTTTGTACCAACACAGAAAACCAATCCAAATCTGACCTATTTAGTAATCTCAATGTTTCAATGACCTACAGCCACTTTCATGCAAAGATCAAATTAGAGAAGTTGTAGATATTGAAATTCTAAACAAACTTTTCAATATACACTTTGGGTGGTAAAGACCAGAGATAGGACTTTTGATTCTTACAACCAGTAGAGGTACCCTGTCCAAACTGGGAGCTGCAACCTAAATCCAAATGAAATTCATATTTGTACTTAGAATCTGAAGTTGAACCTTTTGACAATGTTGTAGAGGTTAAAGAGTAGAGCATTTCATTCAATTGGGGTTTCTCCAAAATCGGCTCCTAAATAGGTCAAAAATGCAAATTTCAGAGGGAGAGGAAACACATTTGGCACTGTGTTTGTCTGGAGTCTATGACACGTGGGGCCCACGTGACAGGGACGCCACCCTGTTCAAGGCGGTGAACGCCGCGTGGGCGACGGCGGCCGGGCAGCGCGGCCATGCCGCGGATCAAGCCCCCTCCCGCCGCGCCGCGCCTTCACCTGGATGGGAACGCGGCTCGGTTCACTCCCCCGGCCTCCGCTCTCACTCTCCCCGCTTCCTCACCTCACTCCCTGCCTCTGCGTGCGGGAAGCGCCGCCATTGCCCGAGCTCCCTGAGCTCGCGAGCACGGCCCTCGCGTGCCTCCTCTGGCCCGTTCGACACGCGCCCCGCACTCGCCGTGTTCCGCTCCACCTTCCTAGCCACTTACCGGCCTCCGCCATCGCCTCCTCCCCCTCTCCCCACGTGTGCGCCATCTCGGCCGCCATTGCCGTCGACCCCGCGCCGTGGAGGACCCCCACCGGCGCCGCATCCTACTTCCACAGCCCCACCATTACGTTCGCCGTCTCACCGCGCAGCTCGAGGGCCCTACGGCGTCGCCTTCCCGCCTCCCCTCGACGAGAGCGAGCCCGCGTTCGCCGCGCTCCGTGCACCGTGGCCGCGCCAGTTCACCGCTCCGCGCCGCTCTTCCTCTCCACCATCGACGACGAGAGCTAGGGGAAACGGAAGCCCGCGGCGGAGAACACCTTCCCACACCACCTCGGCTCCAAGTCCAGCCCCCACATCGCCGGCGCAGGCCGCCGCTCTCTCCTCTACCGCGCGCGGTTCGGTCCGGCCCGAGGTAGAAGAAGAGGACCGGCCCCTTTTGCGCAAATCCCCCTGAGGTTTCCGGTAATTGTTGTCCCGTTTCAATCACTATGCACTGAGTCTTGTATATCTTCTGTGCAGGCCCCTGGAAATTAGGGTTAATTGCAGTCCAGCCCCTGGATCTATGGATTTCCCATTTTCCCTGATTTAAATCGGCTGAAACTTTGGAAAATCATATAAAATCAAATAAAAATCGTAAAAAGGTAAACTCAGTTGCATTGTACTCCTTGTAAATAGATCTACAAATTGGGTATGATGTGGAGGTGTGAAGAGTCTGTTTTACCCCTGGTTTAATGCATGCATGGTGTAGGGAAATAAATGGTAAAAGTGAACCAAATGAACTTCAAAAATTATGAAACTTGGACAGTAGCTTTATTATGGCATCTAGGTACTGTGTGATTTTTGGTAGCCCTAGCATTGGTTGGTAAATGACTGTTTTGCCCTTATGCATGTATTTTAGGTATTTCCTTAACTTGTAAAATGGGGGCTACATGAAATATGCTCAAATGTGACATCTAGTATTTTCATGTACTTTATATAGTATGAGTAGTTCACTGGTAAAGTGTGAGGTCGTGCATGCATGTTTTAGCTGCTGTTATAAAAATGACAAGTGTTACGATGATTTAATCAAAAAGAGAAAAGTGCTATTCACCATGCTCTAAGAATTCCACCAAAATTCATGTAGCTATGTTACCCTGTAAGTATGCTTATGTGAATCATCCGTGTATCGTGGTCGTTGTTTCATGAAGGATTCATAAATGGTCGCTTAAATAGGATCAAATGTGAAGGAAATAAAAAGGGGATGTAATGTACTCATATCTGCTCTTGTAAACTCCAATTGCTATATTTAACTTGCTGTGCCAAAAATGAAACCTTGTAAGCTAGATGGCTATATATTCCACATGCATGTTTCATCCTCATATGCCTAGGTTGCAAATCCTTAGTGTAACTAACAATGACCTAGGATAAGGTAGTTATTTATAACTAGTTCATTAATATGCTTGTATACAATAGGTATAATAAAAAGTGCTCTCAGTCTAAAGAACTAACACGTGTTTCTTTTAAGTACTCCGTCCGATATGTTTGTCTTGCTAAATGTATCTTAGCGATCCAGGTAGCTATTGCATGATCTCATCGAGTCATCGCATTACCATGTTGTCAAGATGAATATGATTAGTAACTTGTATATGTGTGGCCGAATGATTGTGTACTTGCTTAAGGTCCATAAGAATGCTCTACGTTTAAATACTCTACCAATCACCTTTCCGGTACGTCCATGAAATGGTTATTCATGTGTGTGGTTAATATTCATGCATCTCGATCATTGCATCCTGCATATCATTCATATAGTGACGCTATTTGCAGATACGCGATCGAGAAATTAGCGCGTGGAACTACTTCAACCAACGGTGATCCAAAAGACCAACTAAGACCCATTCACGACCTGGAGGGCCCATCAGTCGTGTTTGGAAGGAGGAGTTGTCCAAGGGATCAAGGGGTTGCCTGGGGCAAAGCCTCACAACCCGGCAAACTAACCTTAGCTTAGTTTGTTGGTTTTCTTAAAATAAAACAAAGGTAGGCAGGACCATGCTTTACCTAGCAAATGTTTTTGTTGAATGCTTACGCATCTGCATTAGGAGTTGTTTGGAAACCATTTGCATTAGACTCCTTGGCCGCCCTGGCCCTAGCACCTACAATAGAGTGCGTAGGACGAGTATGCCTAGTAATGCTAGGTACGAGTAAATGCGAGTGAATGGAGTCACTCGTCACGTAGGTGATCATTTCAAAAGACACAAGAATATTATTATGATGAAAGCTATGAGGATGCTCTTGGATGTAACTCAAAGACCGGGCGGAGATAGGGTTATATAAGAAAAATGATGATGATGATGATGTGGATGGTATGGTGGACTCCGCCCGAGTCGCATAAGGCCGGTCGTTGTTCGCCTATTGGTCGGCATAACATTGCTAGGGTGCTTATCCGAAATCTATGGGCCGGTGAAAGTCTTACTTGTGACGTCTCAAGCAAGGGGCACGTTCCTACCCACTGGTTGAGAGGAAGGTGGCCGCGGAGGCGGGTGTCAAAGGAGGGCAGAACCCGACGTAACCGAGGTACCGCTCCTGCGACAACGCGCTCTGGGAGTCAGGCGGGAGTGGTCATCGAACTTGAGACGGGACAGGTGGAGATGGGGGAAGCATATGTGGAACGCTGGGAGTTAGTAAGCATATGCCATCCTGGTGCTTCTAGTTATTCCCGGGAATATAAAAATCGATTCGAATCGCTGATGCTCACCAGGTGTGAGAATGCCAATACCTTTGACGTCCGAACGTAGTAATAATTCAAACACTTTATGCTTATAATCATGTTTTTCTATTACAACATGCTTGGATGTATATGATCCGTTCCCTTATTCCTGGTGCTGCCCGTCCACTAGTAGGAGGTCGATGGACTTGGGAGATGCTTTGGAGTCAAGGGAGGGCTGACCCGACGCACCGTGGTATCGCTCCTGAGACGGCTACTCCCAGGGGTGTGATGGAAGTGCTATGAATCCTAGAACGGGACATGTGTTTGTGTTACTTTCTGCAAGTATTTACTTTATGATATACATGATCTTCATGGTTAATGAATAGTAGCTGCCAAATCCTACTTCTACATGATAATCAAGTAGCTGTCAATCCTGCTCCCACCTGTCAATTCGATCCTGTTTAAAATCAATAGCTAAGGATCAAATTCTTAGTAAGCAAGCTTTGCGTCAGCCGTAAGCCCCGTCCATTAAGTCCTACTGAGTAATTAGTACTCAGGGTTTGCCCCCACTTTTGGATTACAGGTGCTGACGACATCCGGACAACTGTGTTGGAGGTGGTAGTACCGGTGGGCTCGGTGCTACTCGCCTTGTTTATCTCTACTTGAAAACTAGTTGAGTTTTATTTCCGCTGTGAGATGTTTTGAACGCTTCCGCTATATGTATCTATACATGTATATTTTGACTTCGCTTCCGCTATATTTGAACATGTATTTGACTATTTATCTTCGGTTTGTAAACTAAGTCTGCTTATTCTCTACTTCAACTGTTTGTGATGATGTAATCTGTTGTGGCTCTTTCGAGAGCTGAATGTGTGTGATGTCGGTATCCTCGGGCGATGGTTACATCGAGTGCCCTTTGGGTAGCTCGACGGACTACCGGGTTTAGTCCGGCCTAAGTGCACTGTGAGCCAGAGGTGGCAGGTGTGCTTAGTCTGGATTAAGCAGGGCGGTTCCGCCACATATGTGACCTCCCTCTAAGTTTGATTCTAGATTCACATCAACCTCCCTCTTGAGGTCACCAACTTTCATATGATGAAACGGTGCCTTAAGATATGGTTACCTGCAACTTTTTGTGTATGATGAGATACACAAGCATTTTTTGTCTGCTGCATGAATTAGCTCTCATGAGTAGACACTTGAAGGTATAACTGACTGATTTGTTGGCAATCTTTGTCAGAAAGGTGATTCTAAAGAAACCATGTTGAAATGATAAGAGATGAACCTCACTTACTTCTATTACTGACAAAATTAACAAATGTTCATCATAAACCTGACCAAAGATATAAAGGAAAATAGCATTCCCAAGTACCACTCTAGTAATGGAATAAAAAATCTAACAATCACTGCTGCTTATAAGGGCTCTTTTGGTATTGGCTAGGATTGGAAACCCTGCGATTTTCACCTCGCGCACGTTTAGTAACTGTGTAGGTATTTTTCATGGTAGTCTGTTTTTTAACAGCCTTGGTATCCTGTGCATCTTTCCTTGGTCTTCCACGTTTCTTCTGGCTTTGAGATGATGTTCCTTTTCCTTTTGCTGATGGTTCTCCAATATTGTTTTTGTCAGTACCATTTTGTGAACTGATTATAAATACATCATCATCATCATCATCATCATCTCCTAGATTGTTCGCGTGGCTGACCGTGCTACCTTCATGATTTTGGGACAGATACTCTTCCTTCTGCAGAAATTCAAAGGTAAGGTTTTTACACTATTTACTGGAAAAATTATATGAATGTTAAATTAGGTATGCAATTGGACAAACCGTAAGAGGCTCTTCATATGATTCTCTTCGACGTTTGTTGCATTCTGAATACAACAGCCTACAACATATCTTTCTTCGGAAAATGTCCATTTCAGCCTGCATTAGACAATTTTTTTTAATAAAGGTGTAAGTGTATAGATGTAGCAACAAATAAATAAAAACATTAGTACAGAAGGTACCTGTGTGAAATTGTGTCTTATTTCAACCCCATTCCATTCCAACATATATTTGATCACATAGACACCACAAGACACTCTGCATTGCATAGTTGATTAATCACTCATAAAGTGTGGTACAGGAAATAGAATGTATATTAGTATGCGTACCTGTCCCCTTGTTGGGGTATGTTAGTGTAATAGTGTTTGCTCCATTTAGTAAGATCGATAGATTCAGTATGTGCTACCAAGCTAGCCTCAACTGCATACTCAATACAGACTTGTAGGGACTCCACCTATTGCATTTTAAGTAATCAATCAAGTTGGGCCAATGGTACGTGGGGCACAAAGAGGTATTGTAGTGACAGAGGATGCTACCAGAGTTGTCTCCATCTTCTCATTGCGGAGCTGTGGTGCGGAGGCTAAGGAGTTGAGAATTTGAATCTCTTTTTTTCGTTTGTTCAACACTAGTAAGCACCAGTGGCATCCCCACGCCACGAAAGGGATGAACACCTATAATTAAGTTTGTAGTTTAGTCCAATATGGATTATTGAAGGGGAGCATAACATGCAATGATACAAACCATTTCTCGTGTTACGCAGCGCTTCCCAACACTGCCAATCCACTTCTTTTCTTTTTCCGGATCAAATTCTCCAAGCTCCCCTGATAACACTAGGCTCTGAACAGTCGTAAGGACCGATCTATAGTCATTTTCCACATTTGCAATGTAGGCATATGCATCAATCACCTGCAAACTCGAAAAATGAACAATCATTAGTATTGTGGGTTACTAAAAATTACATCATGAGAATTCTATGTTACTTACCGTGTCATATAACCATCCACCATCGACATTAGGTTTTAAGAATTTAACTGTAAGAACGATGTCAGCGACGTCAGCTACTACTGCATATTCATAACTATGTTTGATAAACTCTACCACTTTTTTGTCATCCTCTGACAGTATGTAATCATTTCCAAACACTGCAATCAGAACCAATTCAATAGTACTGTTAGTATTAACAGATAATAATAACCTTGTTGTTATCAAATATACTTTGTTGAAATGCTTACCAAGATATTCGGTTGAGTTATTTCGTAGCTTGCCGTTCGTGTATAAATAATGCAGTGAGTGCTGATCATATATGTCACGACCACCGGTCTTTCGCAACAGCGGTTTGCTAGCTAACATTGACTTGCCTCGTGTGGAGCTTACTCCTTCACTAGGCTCCTTCAATTTGCCCAACTTTTCTTTACTAGCCTGCTTGTCTTGGTCAATCTTTGAGAGTATGGAGGGTATAATATGCTTCTTGGCTGATGTTTCTTCGTGTAGCTGTTTGGTAGCTAACATTGACTTGGCGCCTATGAAACCTAGTCCTTCACCAGATTCCTGCAATGTGCTCGGCTTTTCTTTACCAGCCTCCTTGTCTAGGGCAACCTTTGATTTTTTGAATACTTCTTTTTGGCACGTGTCCTTACGATAGGCTTCTTCCTACAATGCACAAACATGGAATGAGAAGGTTAAAAATTATATTTATTATAAACATGTGCCTTTCGTATGAATGTAAAAGTGGAGTAATGACCTGCACACGTCGATAACTTTTTAGTGCAGATATTTCAATTCTTTGATCTGCCACCTGTTCTTGCAGTGTTAGGATTAGAGAGTGAAGTTTATGTTGTGATTCCATCACCGTTCGCTCCATTGACAAGCGATTTTTTGTCATGGATTGAAGTATAATATTCATCTACAAAATGGTTCAGTTAATGTTTAGTAACCAATAAATGGAACGTGAGGTACATAACTGAAGAAGGGTTATTACTTGTTGGTTAGACATAAGAGTCTCTTCTAAATGTTGAACCTGTACATGTCCCTCTTGTGGATGGCTTTCTTCGACAACATTTTCTGTAGTTTCATTATCTGTAGTCTTGCTAGGAGGATTCGGCGAATAAAGCGTCACAACAACCTTGAAACAAACAGGCATATATTAGAAATAAGAGTAACATGATGAAAAAAATAAGACATTTCTTGGAAGTTACCACTCCCCCATCTAGGTTGTCTGCTTCATAAGCATCTGATCGTAATTTTGCATTTTTCTCATCCCATCTTTCCATCAACGGATGTGGCACTACAGAGTACAAAACATTATGCCTACAGTATGCATGTACATGCTCCCAGTACCAATACTGTTGAAAACAATAGATCAACACAGTTACATAAATGATATAGTAGGGGTTAACTTTACAAGTCTATGCAAACTAGTGAAGTAGAACTTACTTGCAGCAACACCAAATTCCCTTGGAGATTTTTTGCCTCCTTCTGTTTAAAATTACGGATGGAACTCAACAAGTTCGTCAACGTTAATTGGCCCCAGTTAAAATTTGGAATGTCATCCACATTTTCAACAAGAGCCAAATATTTTGAGTCAACATATCCTTTTGATGTAGGTGCTAAAATTACGCCAATTGTGTACAGAACAAATTGACGGATAAAATGATCATCCACAACCTGGGAGTTTCTTATACTTTCCTCAAGACCTTTGATAGTAATTTGGTGTTCCTGTGTTGTTTTGCTTCTGTATTCATGAAACAAATCTTGGTTGATTTTCGTGTTATTATCAACTGCTATCTCTTTCCCCTCAATTGGAATACCCATAATATGGTACACATCTGCTAACGTCACTGGAAGCTCAGTACCACAGATAAAAAAAAGGTCCTTTTCCACAATGTACCTTTGGACAATCTCGACAAGCATGATGCGGCGAAGAGTTATTGGCTTCATGTGAAGCATCCCACCTAAAACTTTTTTTGCAACTGCAGCCTTCTGTCCAGGACGTAGACCCTGCACAGTCTTGCCGTATCTAATGGGTGAACAAACCACGTGCATATCGGCGTATTCGCAAGCTATGATCTGCAGTAAACTTGACTTTGAGTTAGCAAGAGAAATATAAGCACAAAAAAGCTTCATTTGCATAGAAAGACAACAGTACAAACCTGGCGTTCGGTGTCTGCCTGTGCCTTGGATTGATTGTCTGTGCACTGTGACATATTTGATTCCATGACAGGGTACGATCAATACTGACTCGTCTTCTGGATTATAGGAAGATCTGCAACAATTGCATCAACCGTGGATGTATGAAGCCTAGACGTATGAAGAACAACAGGCGTGGATGGATTCGCAGCCGGAAGATCGCACCTGTGAGTTCCAGGCGGATTCGCAGCCTGCCCCTACAGGCGGACGAATGGAGCCCCGGCGGCCGGCGGCGGCCACTTGCGCTTGCGTATGGCCGGTCGGTGGAGGCCCTTCCCTGCAAGTCGAGGCGGACGAAGGGAAGGCACGATGGCGGCGAGATGATCCTCGAGTGGTCTAGCGATGGTCTGGTGGCCTCGTTGCTTTGAGTAGGGAAATGCGTCAAACGCGGATGGAAAATATTCCTTACCATGCAGTGTGCGTCAATCAATCCCGAAAATGTCGTGCTGATCAGATTGGTGGGCTCCTTGTTACGTGGCCTTCACAGACCATAATTGACGTGGACTATTAAACTCAAATTCTCTCAACAGAATGAATTTCTGTATTTGTTCCAAAATGCATATATAAAAAATTATATTGTTGTCCGAAAATGCATAAAATCACCGGCACCTTATGGAGTTTCTTGTTCAAACTTTTTTGAGAATTTTATTACGACATAAGTTGACCCTCTGCCAGAAACCATGAATTTTTTAGGCCATTTGTATAATATTAATTTATTTTTGTAGTAAATCACGAAAATGATATTAAATGAAACTTGGATGATTAATTTATTTCTGCAGTAAATCATGCTATGACAAGATACCCTCAACTCCGTAAATGAAAATGATAAAGTGAAAATATCGGTTGTGTTGAAACTTGGATGATTAGGATGGCATCACGTGTAACCTAAACTACGAATGCAAGCCGTATGAAAGAAACACCGGCACCCAGTGGAATTTGTTATCCAAACTTTTTTGAAAATTCTACATTGGCATATGTTGTCCTTCCACCAAATATCATGAATTTCTGAGGCTATTTGTATATTACTAATTTATTTATGCAGTAAATCATGAAAATGATATTAAATGCATAAAAAGTTACAGTGTTGTCCGAAAATTGCAAATAAGTTTGCAAGACTAATAAACATGCTATGCCAAGATAGCCTACAGTCCCTACGTGAAAACGATACAGTGAAATATTGATTGTGTCGAAACCTAAATGATTAGGATAACATCACGTGTAACCTAAACTACGAATGCAAGCCATGTGAAAGAAACACCGGCACCCAGTGGAGTTTGTTGTCCAAACTTTTTTGAAAATTCTACATTGACATATGTTGTCCTTCCGCCAAATATCATGAATTTCCGAGGCTATTTGTATATTACTAATTTATTTATGCAGTAAATCATGAAAATGATATTAAATGCATGAAATATTGGTTGTGTCGAAATTTGGATGATTAGGATGACATCACGTGTAAAGTAAACTACGAGTGGAAGCCATATGAAAGAAACACCGGCACCCCGTGGAGTTTCTTGCCCGGCTATTTGTATATTATTAATTTATTTCCACCAAATAATATTAAAATGTTGGGAAAAGAAAGATGATTATAGGGAAAAGGCCACCGGGCCCAATCAGCGTGGGCAATCATACTCGGCCCATGACCAAGCTGTTATGGCTGCTCGGAGGGTTGCCGGTTGTTTAATCCCACCTTGTATATTCTCATATTCAAGGATCAGATGGGCAGGTTCTGGTTTGATTGGAGTGCGCAAAATATACTGCCTTGTACCGTTTCTTTATGCAAAGTCCTACAAATGTGGCTTACAAAAACAGTAGAAACAAACAGAAAATAGGAACAAGCATTGTTTGACTTAGGACAAATCCAAGAGATAATATATTACAGGACGGAGTAGAAAAATGGCCTCAAAAACACATCAGTCATCAGCATGACCAATGTTCAGGACATACACATTTGACAACTAAAATGTATAAAATATAACAGTGCGTTTTACAGTAGCGGAATTGAACATTAAAAGCAAGGGAGTAACTTTGTCCAAAAAAAAGCAAAAGAGTAACAGTAGAACAGACAACCAAAAATTTAGAGCTTGTCCTCATAATCAGAAAGTGGAGTCATCTGTTCCTTGAGACTCTTCCTCTTGAGACTCGGCCTCTGCATCTCCTCAAACACATGCCATCTCTTCTGGTTCAGAACACCATAGAAGCCACCAAGTGCATTTTCTGGGGCCTATATCTTCAGTAAGTACACTGGCTCTAGTAGCCTTTGCCACATATCGTTTTACAACCTGTCAACAACCAGATACTTAAATGGATAGCCAAACAAGCATGGTCTTCATTTGCAGATCGCCTACTACCATATGACGCAATCTTGAAGGTTGGCACTCCATGAAAAATGGCAGATTCATAGCTTCTCAGCAAGGGTATCTAGCAGACAAGCAAAACAACAGAATTAAGATGAAAATAACTGTATCTACTGTATTTGAAAGACTGAGGTAAAAGGATAATTTCAAATTACTAGGGATTGCACTTGGTACTAGAATATTCTTACCTGTAGCTTGAGTAACTAATCAATCAAGGTCCTGATCATGGCTTTCCTAAAAAAAAAATCAATAACACAATTATTTATCCTCTAATATCCAATTCAAAAGGCATTGAAACATACAAATAATCTGCCTAAGGTTTACCAGTTCTTTTAACTTGGGGCATGTACGTCTGTTATGGCCCTTCTGCTTGCATTGGCTGCATGTCACTTCCCTCTTCTTTTTCTGAAATGCCTCCATTCGTTTATCTTTCTTTGGAGCACCTCTTGGCTTCACTTTTACTGGATCTTGAACCTTTTCATCATTAGCTAATTCTGGATGCAGTGCCTGTGATAGAACCGGTCCATACCTCCCATGTTCAATTTGGGCACTACAATCATCATAGCTACCAACTATTTGATTCAGAACATGCTTCATGTGTTCATATGTTTCATTGGACTGTGACGCTTTGAAAGCTGCTTCATGACTCAAATTTCTCAACTCACGATACTTTAATAGGCTTTGACAAGAATCATACATGCTGCTTTTTCTGATCGGAGGGAATGCAGATTTTGCAGTCATGGTCCACCTGCTATTAACACAGCACTTTGGAATTCTTTCTGCATGCATTATTTTCAAGACAAAGAAGATGTGGCCACAAGGTATACCATCACGTTGCAATTTACGACAAGTGCAACCAATGGTATCTAATATAGCATCCTTGAAATCACAATCGACATAGAACTTATAGTCTCTCTTGTTCTTCGAAGCAATGATATATGTTGTCCTTTCACACCCATCATCAAGTATTTCGACGATAACATAATTACTGAAACAGTCTATTTTCTTCTTCACTAAAGCAAAAACCTTAGGAGTGAATATACGTGCAGCATCTTTCTCAATACTATCAGCATCTGGTTCAGTGAAAGGAATTGATTGTGATGCATCGCTATCCAGCTTAGCCTCATTACGACGCAGGTCGGACACGCACTGCTCATAGTGCTGTAACATATCAAAAAGGGACATCTTTCTTTTAAGGCATTTATGTAATTTCGAGTTCAGACTCTCACTGCGCTGGTTGCTCCTCAGACCTAAGAAGCATCGTCCCACCTGATATGCGGCACACCACAGGTTTCTCATCTGGTACATTTGAAGCACCCATGCATGCTTACTTGAAATGTTATTTCTTTCCATAAATTCTCCCCATTTTTTCTCAATCTCCTCTATGGAGCACTGATCATATAGAAATACTGTAAACTCTTCTCTAATCTTAGAATTGTGCAAATTACGTATTATGTTCCGCTCAATATGCCATATGCACAGCCTATGGTTGCAATTAGGCAAAATAGTTCTGATAGCTTTCTGCATTGCAAGGTCACCATCAGTGATCACAGAAATTGGATGCTTCTGGGCCATGGCAGCCAAAAATGTTTGCAGCAGCCACTCATATGCCTCACTTGTCTCATGTGTAATGATGCCACAACCAAATACAACTGTGCTTCGATGGTGATTCAGCCCCACAAAAGGCACAAATGGCAAATTATACCGATTGGTCCGGTATGTACTATCAAAAACAACAACATCACCGAATGCTGCATAGTCAAGACGAGATTGAGTATCAGACCAAAACAAGTGTTTTAAATGTCCCTCCTCATCAACCACATACTTGAAGAAGAAATCCGGATCCCTCTCCTGTCTTTCCTTCATGTGACATATCACCGTGTTAGCATCAAGTCCCGCTATTGCTTTCAACTTATACTGATAGCAAAAATTATATATATCTCTTGATACAAATCCAACTTTATCATACCCACCATGCTGCATTTCCAGTATATTCATTATTTGGTGTTTACGTGCCCCTGCAATTTCCATCTCAATGATATCAGCTTTCTGTTCATCACTTATTTTTCTATGGGAACGCAAGAGACAAGATAAATCTGGTGGGGCCAATGGATGATTATGCTCATCTATGAAATCCTTCACGAACCAAAGTCTTGTTTCCTTGTCAAGTGCAATTACCAATTTGGCTAGGCACCCACAGCGAGTAATGTTCCGTGCCTTCCTCTTCTTTATTGCTTTATTTATGTGCTTTGCTGCGCGGAACCCTTGACGGCCACAAACATATTTCCTTAGACATATCTCCTTAGTGGCTTTCTCTCTTTTCACGTAGCATTTCCTCACAGTAAACCCTTTGTCCAGAGCATAGCTGTTGTAAAATTTATAACATTCCTTCTCGCTGCTGAATGACTTTTTTACTATTTCATCGTAATCTAATAGAGCCTCGACACTCACATCAACCATCTTTCCCTACATCAATGATTTTTTTACTACAATAAAGATAACAAATGACCAACACTTGAAAGGAACAGTACACTAGCTATTTCAGTTATCGTTTCAATGAAAGCCATGAAATCAACGCCACTAATCTACTCATGTATTACTCCCAGAATCAATTTTCATTGCAATGAATTCAGTAATCAATCCAAGGGAAACCATGAAATCAATCCCACTAATCTGTTCACGTATGACACCCAAAAGCATATGAGATCAGGATTGCAATTTTTCAAAATATTGTGCTTATTTTTAGATCTTGCCATCGGATAGTGAGAAGGGAAGGGGAGATACCGTGGATTCGTTGATTGGAGACCGGGCTATTGACCAACGAGCAGTGGCGGCGGCGACCTGCGCTTACGTACGGACGGTCGGTGGAGACCGTTCCCTGCAAGTCGAGGCGGACAAACCGAGGACCGGCGGCCGGCGCTGGCAGCCTGCCCCTACGCCCGAACGAAGGGAGACCCGGCGGCGGAGGGTGGCGGCCTGATGAAGGAGACTCGGCGTCACGGCGGCCGCCTGCCCCTACGGCCGGAGGAAGGGAGACCCGGCGGCGGCCACCTGGGAGACCCAGCGGCGGAGGGTGGCGGCCTGACGAAGGAGACCCGGCGTCCGGCGGCGGCCGCCTGCCCCTACGGCCGGAGGAAGGGAGACCCGGCGTCCGGCGGCGGCCGCCTGCCCCTACGGCCGGAGGAAGGGAGACCCGGCGGCGGCCACCTGGGAGACCCGGCGGTGGAGGTTGGCGGCCTGTGTTGTCGGACGGCGGCGACGGATGCTGATGAGACTCGATGGGTTTTTTTTTTCCCGAAAGACTCGATGGGTTGGCTCGTATCGGTACCGGTGATACAAAATGACAAAGACCATTTACTAAACTACCCTTATTGTAATTAAATTAATTAAACCTACATCTACGGTCCAGATTTTTTTGGCCAAGAGGAACTCAAAGTTCCTCCCAAGCACTGTAACATATCTCTAAGCTGTTTGGGTAAGGTCATGAAATGGCCATTCCTGTCCATGGCAGCAGAGGGCCAAGTTTCAGCAATCAGCTGCTTGAAGCGGTTATGGTGCAGCCAGGATTTTTCGAAGCGGAAGCAGGCAGCCCGAGGGATAGCAGTACAAATGCTGACCACCAACGGGACATGATCAGAGGAAGAACGTGTCAAGGAGGTCAAAGTCGTGTTGGGGAAAACAGAGCACGACGGGTGAAGGCTGAAGCTGAATAATCAAGCCGAAGTGAAACTGAAACAGAGCATCTTGGATTTATCGGTAGGTAGCACTGGACGCCTGGACCGCTGGACGTAGCCTGCGTGGTTCGTCCAGGCTCACAGCTCGTGGCACTGGACATCATCATCATATCGATCGATCTGACGAACAAGACCGATCGATAACATGACGACACAGTGATCAGGCCTGCACTGCACCACGCAAATACGCAAGGCAAGCGGCAGCCTCGGTCGCTCTCGATCTTTGGATGATTCATCATCGTTTGGTTGCCGCCGGTCGCTGTCGCCGGTCCACGCCGGCCTCACCCCACGTTGGTTCAGATCGGAGGCTGGACCGCGGCAAGTAGTAGAGGATAAACAACGGCAGCAGCAGCTGCTGCTGCTTCAGTTCCAGATTCCAGTCTTGCTTCAGATTACTACTACTCCATGCGAAGGCGAAGCCGAAGCGTGCTGCGCTGCTCTCTGCATCTGCATCTATAGCGTGGAGCCGAGAGCCATGCAGATCAGATCGATGCAGGGAGATGGAAACGAACAGCAGGGTGGTTGAGACGTCGTCTCGTTGGTCGTCAGGCTGCATGCAGCTGTGAGCCGTGAGGATGCGTACGTTCCTGCGGTCGATCGCTCTGTAGATTATCCCGTCTATTATTTCAGGTCGCGTCGGCGCGATGTATCATGCAGAACGACGTACAAACCGACGCCGTCCTTCTACCTGTCTGAGGGGCTGTGTGCATGTGCGGGTGCGCCGGTGACTGCAGGGCCAAATTACTAGTACGTGTACATGTGATGCAAAGGCAACGACTAACTGAAAGGCTGTTGAAACGACAAATGGATACGCCTCACCTGATCCGTCTTATTACCCGCGCCCTCCATAATAAACGACGATTCCTAGACGATTTTGGTGGCACGCGAAAAAAATCTCATGGCGATTTGCTCGTCGCTAACCTTCACCAATCACCACACCAACCATCATTAGAGAGGAAGGCTAGCTGAACGACGCCCATGCACCTTAACAGGACTTTTCGCATCCCTCAAATCCAAACAGGTCTTTGCAGGCCCAATACAGCAGCAATCCATGCTTCGGAAAAGCCTCGAGAGGCCCATAACGCTGTGCCGGCCTGCCCAACTGATTTTGCTTCTGATTTGTTCACCGAGTCCAGTCCAACAACCCCTCGCTCGCAATCCGCTGACAAGTGAGAAGCCGTCACCGACGGTCCGTCCCCGCTCCTCCATCTCTCCGCCACCGATTCAGCCGGCGAGAGTCCGTAGGCTCGCCGGGATCGCGGGCCCTGGATGGCTGCCAACTTCTGGACGTCGTCGCACTGGTAAGCCTCCCGGCCCCGACCGCTCCCCGTTCGCGCCTCTCTCTCGATTTGGCTCCGCGGCTGATTAGGGTCGGTGTTGCTGCTGCGATGCGCAGCAAGCAGCTGCTGGACCCGGAGGATGTGGACGTGGTGCCGGCGGCGGACCGGGAGCGGGGAATCACGCCGGAGGAGTTCCGCCTCGTCAAGATCCACATGTCCTTCCGTGAGCTCATGCCCCCCCTCCTGCGCTTTTTCCTGACCTTCTCTAGCGTCTCCCCGACGCGAATCGGCTTTAGATTCTTAGCCCCATATTCTTCTCTTGGCTACTTGTCGGATAGTAGGTTTATTTTTTTGGGAGGGGGATCGGAGAATTGCTGGTAGCTAAGCATAAATGATCAAGTATTTAAGAACTACAAAAGCTGTCCCAAACTCAGGGTGCACTATTTACGTTATAACCGGCAAGCTTTTATGGCCTTTGGCGTGCCAAACGTAGGCTGATTTGATGTCCAAACACTCGTTTGTTTTCCACGACTGTGACAATGACTTGGTTTATATGCTGTTACTAGCAAATGTGCCCATGCGTTGCAACGGGATAAAAAAAAATCCGGCCACCTTTCTAATACAGAAATGTTACTGCCAACCACCGCGGTGGTGACCACTGCGCCGTCGCCGCCGAGTTTAGTAGTTGGGGGTTACGGTTCGCCGGTTCGGGGCTAGCGGGGTTTGTCTATGTCCGACAACGCTAGAGGAGGGGGTCGGGGAGGGTACTAGCCGGTGGTGGAAGCTGACAGTGGGCGGCGGAGCAAAGGCGACGGGAGTCTCACCGGAGCCACACGGACAGCCGGTGGGTGGAGGAGGAGACAGGGGAGAGAAGGTGGAGTCCACAGTGTGAGGTAGCAGTGGACGACAACAAAGGTGACGGGAGCCCCAAAGTTAGGAGAGGTTGCTGGTAGCGGGGCCAAGGAGATAGGGTGGGCAGGTCGAAACGCGTAACGGTGAAAACGCAACTGCTGTCAGGCCGCCGTTCTTATTATACGTGTGCGCGCGACCTCCACACGACGCCCATCTTCCTCCTCGCGCCCCTACCGGCTCCTGCTGCCACCTCGCGAGCCGCCCGCGGCCGGCGCCTCGCCGCTCCACCGACCGCTGCCCACCGCTAACCTGCCGCCAGCCCTCCCAACCGACGTCCTCCCCGCCTGATCGGCGGCGTCCTCGCTGCCAGTCTCTCCGCCGCCCACCGCCCGCCATCTCCGCCGAGCCGGCCGCCGCCCCCAGCCCTCCCCTTTTATTGCCGGAGGTGGAGGAGAAGGGTCACCGGCGACGTCCATCCCGGCCCGAACCCTAACGGCTGCGGCCGCCCCCGCCCCCGCCGCCTCATCACCCTCGCCATGGCCTCCCTGCCCGCCCCCTCCCACACCGCTCCACTCGCTACCCCTCTCTCTCCGGCGCCACGTGGTGGTCGTTGGGGCGCGTGCACCACCAAATAGTGATTTGGCTATCGGGCGGGCTTTAGGGATAGTGTCCATGGCACACGGTTAGCTCTACCCGGCATTGCCACCTGCGCGGCTTTGGTTCATGTGTGTGTATCTACTGCATCATCGGTCGTGTGTCACCCAGGGCCATGCGCATGCCTGACCTTCTCGACCCGCCCGTCGGACTCCATCTCAAATATCTGCATCTACTACCATCACCAACCGTGTGTGTCACCAAGCTCTCAGGGCCATGCCCAGCCTTCTCGACCCGCTCGTCGGACTCCATCTCCAACTTACGACCTCTTTGTGCTCCTCAGCTTCCCGCTTCTTCAATGGATCCGTTGTCTTCGGCTTCACAACCTGCACACGTTCTAACAGACATGAAAAACAGATCCGCTTTATACAAGCATGCATGGACGGCACAGGTGCTGATGTCGATTGACCTGATCATGCTCTTGCGCACGCGGCGTGCGGGGTCTCGGTAGTCTGCAGCCTACTTACGGATTGCCTTCTTAGTTTATTTGCTCGATCGGAATATATTTGTGGCCTTGACGGAGTCGTTAGTTTCTGACCCGGCCGCCAGCTAGAGCTAGACTTGTTTATTAGTAGATGCATGATCGACCACGAAATTAACTTACCACAAACAGCTGACTCTATCGATGGATCAGACGGGCATATATGTATGCGTGCAGACGTTCAATGCGACCGTGGAGTTCTACTGGGCGCCTTTCCTGATGGAGTTGAACTCGGACGAGGCGGACGCGTTCGTGGCGCACGCGGAGCTCTTGGCGACTTGTGATAGAGGCCGATCCCACGTGTCATATTTGTGAGTAGACGGACTTCTCTTTAATATTAGGTATAGATACCCATGGCCACACTACGCATTGTGCCATTGTATCATAGAAATAGAATTCTATCTAACTAACGCTAAGATCGAGCTCTTGCCTACCCCCATTCAATTGAAAAGGAGAGGAAAAAACTATCATGGTTTGCTCTTTGTTTCTACTTCACTTATTTCGACCAAACATGTTCATGCCCTTGTTTTTGCTATAACTTCTTGGTGATGGGAAATTTTGCTATCCTTGCTTCGATTAACTGGCACAGTCTTAACTCATAATATTAACATAGCAGTAAATTTGACTCTGTGGCTTTAAGGAAACCAAACACACAGTTCATTTCCTCCGCAGCCTTCACATTTTCACAAAAGGTTGATTGATATGCATTTTTCATTAGGGCACCTTGTGCCTACTTGGTGTCTTACAAATACAGCATTTCATGATTTCAGATATCTGGCGCCTCGCACAGCAGGTTAAAGTCAGGCAAAGGTTAGGCCTTGTTTGCATAACCTGACCTGTTTGCTTTTATACTAGTTATTATGTATTATATTTGTACTGGGAGAAGGATATTTGTCTGTCTTGGTTTCTACTATATTTGACACTTGTCAAGCTTCCTTCTACGTTTTGCAGCTTAGATGGTAAAAAACATAATATAGATTATTGGTGTATTATCTGAAAGTGAGCACATCCAGATGATTAGCCCCCCTGGCCCCCTCACACCCACACACACTACTACCACCACACACACCCAGCCACCCTTTCATCTTCTTTGCTAATATTCCTACTCCAGCTGAGCTACCAGTTGAAGAGAAAGATGGTCTTGTCAAATAAAATTCTTTGTTCTGATATGCTTACATTACATCCACCATATGAGTGTTTGAACATACTTACAGGGTTATTGTAAAAAAATGCATCTCTACAAATGAAGTTTTCACATAACTTGCACATGATACCCTGTCTTTAGGCGTGTCTGCCATCAACAAATGATTCTTAGGATCTTAAACTGTTGTTATTTCAGAGTTATAGCTACAGCAGTCACTTACTTCAGGCGTGTATATACAAGGTATGCTTGTCTATGAAAGAAGAATACAGCTTGTGCATTTATGTTCATATGCATTGCAAAAGTATCATTTCTGAATTTGATCTTAATCTTTGTTCTAACACATAATTTGTTTTCAGAAAGAGCATGTCAGAGTATGATCCTCGTTTGGTTGCACCTACTTGTTTGTATTTGGCATCTAAGGTGGAGGAGAGCACAGTGCAAGCCCGGCTTCTTGTCTTCTACATAAAAAAGATGTGTGGTATGTCCTAGACCATATGCATTACCATATTTACATGGAAAAACTGCAGTGGGCAACCTTTTCTTTCTCTTCAAAGTGCAGGTTCCGATGACAAGTATCGATTTGAAATCAAGGATATTCTTGAAATGGAGATGAAGCTCCTGGAAGCCCTTGACTATTATTTGGTTGTTTTTCATCCATATCGTCCTCTCTTACAGTAAGATTCTATTTTCTGTGTAATCTGCTGGTGTTTTTGTGGAACATACCTTTTCCATATCTCTCTAGATTTCAGTTCTTGTTCTAGTGGAATTCCAAGTTGATAGAGGTCCTTTTCTGCAGGTTATTGCAGGATGCTGGCATCACAGATCTGACACAATTTGCCTGGTATGCACTTCTTTTATGAACACATAATTCAGCTTCAACAGTTAAGGGACATCTTTTATTCTGCCATTAGGACTTCCAAGTCTTTTTGTGATTTCGGTTACACTGTCCTATTCTTCCTGTGAAAACTGTTTGGAGCATTCTATGCTGTTGAGGCTGTGAAGCTATTCTCTTGGATGTTTTCGTTGCTTGAAATTTAACCCTGTGTCTCATGGGTAATGCTAGTCAGAGCAAGAGAACTACCCTCACTTCTTGCAGGGTTTATTTTGGGTTAAGTATGACTACGAGTATTTATATTTGGTATGGAATACCCTTGGAAGCAAATATTTATGCCTCTTCAGAGTTTACTTTCTCTTCCCGTCTGAATTTAGTGCACTACAGTTACAGCACAATAACATAGATGTACTCACCTAGAAGCATTAGTTTTAGTGTGATTATCAAATTGATATTGTATGCCCAGTCTTCAAGCAGACCTTTTGTTACTTTCAGGGGCCTTGTTAACGATACCTACAAGATGGATCTTATCCTCATATACCCTCCCTATATGATTGCCCTGTCCTGCATTTACATTGCAAGCGTTCTGAAAGATAAGGACACCACGTCATGGTTTGAAGAGCTTCGTGTCGACATGAACATTGTAAGCAATTTTGTTGTCCATTTCCCATTCTTTGATTATTTTATCGTTTTCTTACATTTTTGTGATTTGCAATTCCTAGGTTAAGAACATCTCTATGGAAATATTAGACTTCTACGACACCTACAAGATTGATCCCCAAAGGGGCATCCCTGAGGATAAGATAAGCCCTGTGATGAATAAGTTGCCGGCTAAGGCTTAACTCAGATCTGGCTGCTATTTCAAACTACGTCACCCTTCCATCATGGTTGTGTGCGCCCATGTGCCTGCACCCTCGCATGTGACGTGTTGATGAGCTAGTACCTTTTATTTGACAAATCCAATGCAAGTCACAAGCATGATGTCGAGAATGCACAGTTTGAAGACAATGGTTGTAGGTTGATAGGCCTTAGGTTTAGATGCTTGGTATGACGGTATGTGATTGCAAGTCACTTATGAGAATGCACAGTTTGAATACATTGGTTGTACCATGATGTCTATGATGTTTTGAGATAATTTCAAATTCGTGACATCTGCATCTTTTAACGATTTTACTACTATTCAAGGGCTCTTAGCCCATAGAAAGCCTATAGAAAGACGTTACTTGTGTTGCCTGCAGATATGCTCGGCTTTTGGCTGCTAAATTCTCCAACAGCGTTACCTGCAGTTATGCTCAGCTTTTGGCTGCTAATTTCTCCAACAGGGCTGGCGGCGTTTGCACGGCGGGAGCCTATGGCATTAAGCCATCGATAGGGGCGACATTTACAGCGTGACACTAGCTCAGCTAAAATCTTTCCAGGTGCCAGAAAAAGGCACTTAGAACGAGTATATAGTATAGCAAACAAAAGCATTCAAAACCCTAAATATTGCAATTCACTACTATCATTTCAGATTGAAAGAAATTCCAGGTACACCGATCAACTAGGGCAATAACCTGATACATACAACATCATGATAACATTCTGAATCTGTCGATGAAATATGAGAAGGGTCAAATGGAGAAGGCTTTCCCTCATTGGGAAGTTGTCGCAATGAGCCGACTAGCTCCTTGTGATGCATTTACAAAATAAAGATTCAGGCTAAACATCTATCTATTGTTCACCTTGAAAGAACTTCTGATCCTCACTGCACATTGCACAGCCTTATGGTACCAGAAATTACTTTGAGGACGCCAATCGACTTGTATTGCATAAGGCTCAGGTGTTTGCCCCGAAATTCACTACAAATCATCAGGTAGGTAAAACGGGTTCACCTTAACTAGCAGTGTTAGGTAGGTAAATGCGATGGGCACTGTTCACTCTCAGGCCCTTCCTGCAGGTAGGACATTTCTTCTGAACCTTTATGGCTTGCTTGATGCACGTGTCACAGAAGATATGCCCACAAGTCGTTGCGGAGGGCTCCTCCATTTTATTCCAGCATATCGGGCAGGTAAAAATTGGTTCCTTGGGAACCTCCTTAGCAGGCTCTATGACAGTTTGCATGGCATTTGACTGTCAAATAGAAACCTGTAGTTAGTTCAGGGCCAAGCACAATGAAAAAGAAATTGGAAGCGAGCATCAAACACAGGGCAGCCTTTTGCTAAAATTTAGAAATGTATGCAAGACAAAACGCAAGCCAGTAAGTTTATACCACATGCATTACAGAACAGAACAGAACATGATGCTAGAAGTTTACAATGACAATATTTGGATTGCCAAAGAGAGACATTGAATGTTGGCAGCTATTAAGAATAATGTGAACAGGACGATACCACACTGTAATAATATGTATGTGTTCTTAGACATGGTTTGTCAAGGAAAATGTCAAAAGAGAAGACACTTAAAGGACAAAGTTACATAAGCAATGAATTTTGCATTTGTAAGTTAGGATTAAGCATTAACAGGAAATCAGCTGCATTTTGAATAGCTGAAATTACACTATTGACTCTGCAATGAACATATCTTTAAAGTTGCAAATGTTAGTATGTTACTCCCTTCGATGATCAAAACTATAGGCTCAAATACCTGCAAGCTGGACCCTTCTCCCCAATCTGGTACAGTCCTCTGACGTTTGTTCCCTGCAGTGAAGAGATACAGACATACCGTCATCACAAAATACTCCTGATTGGAAGCGAGGTATATAACATACATAAGCCTTAAATCACAGAGGGAACTAAGAAATCAGATGTGTGTTGACAATTATTTTTCATGTAGGCATTCTCGGTTCGACAAAGACAAATCATACAAGTCACTTAAATAAGAAATTAGAAAATGAGAAATATGTGTCCAACTTCCAGCATATAACATACAGATCTGTTACTACTACCACAATAGCTTGTGTCCTAATGGAGTAATCAGAGATATAAAGTTATTACGCGGGCAATATCAATTCTACAAATAACACCGATATGCAGATAGTAGACTAACCTTCTTGGCTAGTTTCTGCCTCCAAGTCAACCACCGTTACAGGTCCCCTCCTGGTTCTCCTGTTCCTCCTCTGCAGGATACAATATATTTTGATATAAGTGCTAGCACATGATGCACCATATTAGCATAGCTATCATTCATTAAAAAAAATCATATTCAACTGGAATAACCATGATAGTAAGGAGTTTGAAAAGACCTTTGAGAAGGCATGCCATATGCTCCTTAAAAGTCACGATTGACCCAATGGCATAACATTAGCAGGACAAACAAAGAACACTACGAAAGACAGAATTATACTCGTGGGGGCACTCGTGAGGGTGATACAGCTTGAACTTCATCTTCTATAGCTTCCACATCAATAGGCAAGTTTCTGTCGCCAGCAACAGGGGCAGGGGCAGGGGCCGATGCTCCACGACGGCTCCCCACCACAGGGGAACTTCCTTCCAAGTTCACTACAACTTTATCAACAGACACATCTTGCGATTGTCTCCTCAGGGCATGCCTTGTGGCGCCGACAGTGCTCATGATCTCTTTGATGCTGATACTCACCTGAACTCCGCAACAAACCTGAAATTCATGGGGACATGGTTAGTTCATTATCTTACCGCTCTACTGTTACACAGTTTTTTACTTCACGATAAGGTTGGAGATAGACCTAGATACTCACCCAACCCTAACAGCCGAATCACCAGGAAATAATAAATAGTAAAACAGTAACAATGGTAAAAGGGATGATGGGAGAAAAAAGATGACTAACTACAGCTCGAAAACACGTTTCCCACCAAAGATAAGTCGAATCATCACACAAGCACAACTGTGGAGAAGCGTTGCTAGAAATGGGCAAATTCGACCTATTGGATCGGGGGAATCGGTGGAGCGGAGATCGAATCAATAACCCCCTCCGTCGCCCGCGATTGCCTCGGCAAATCAACACCTAGACGCGAAAACGAATCCAATATACCCCGTAGATCGTAAGCACGTAAATGGAGGGAAGATATCCAGACCTGGACGCCGAATCGGACTCGAGTTCGATCGAACGGAGGAGTTGGAGGAAGAGGGAACCCTCTCCTGACGACGCAAGCCGATCTACCGCGGCCCGGCGTCCATCCCCATCGTCCACGACCCGGCCCCTCCCCTCCACTCAGTGGATCCAGCGGCGGCAAGGCGATGCCCCTCTCCTCACCCGCGGCGGTGCTGTCGCGCTGTCCCCCTCGCCGGCGCAAGGATCGGCGACGTGGCGGGGCTAAAAGTGGCGGCGACTCGGGGGCTCGGGGCTGGAGGTGGCGGGGGCGGACCGAACAGAGATTTCCCCCATCTATCTTGTGGTTTTTGAAAGGGGACGAAGAGGAACAAAAGGGGGCGCTTCTTTCTTCTTCGTCTGGGCCCCACCCTTCGGAGTCTCACGTGATTCGGTCCCTGGCAGGTGGGGGCAAGGTTCGATGAGAGTTTTGTTTCAACGAAGTGGGAAGATTTTTCAAAAAGGTTTCCGGGGGGAGGGGGGGCAGAGCGAAAAATAAGAGTTAATTGGATCTATGCCATTTCAACTATCGCACATTGGAAGTACACCATTACAATTTACGTATTAGGAATCATACCATTACAATTCGATGTGCATCTGATCTATACTATTTTATACATCTTAAAAGCTATTGGGCCCTCATGTATTTTCGTATGGCCCAAAATACCTTTGTACACACTTCATCTACCTCTCACTTACGTGTGACCCCAGAGGTCATCTTTTTCCTCCAGCTTTCAGCATAAGTTAGACACCGTCGACGCCTTTGCCACCTCCGGCCTCCCTCACCGGCACCGGTGACCCGTCTCCCTCTGCGGTCCGTCCCTTCCTTCATCACCCACGTCAGCGGCCCTTCTCTTCCTCTTCCCGCGCCGGCGGCGTCTCCCACCCCTCTCACCCGCGCCGGCGGCCCCTTCCTTTCCACCACCTGCACACGCCGATTGCCGCGGCCTCACCTCCACCTGCTTTCCACCGGTAGTCGCGCCCCATCTCCTCCCCGATTCTGCTTCCACCAGCGAATGCGGCCCGTCCACCACCCACGCACACCACCACCTCCATGGTGCTACCTGCTCGCCAGTCGCGCTCGACGACGGCGATAAGGCAAACGACGGTGAAAGGAGAGGAGCCAGGCGGTCACGGTGGGGAGGAGAGGGCTGAGAGAGGAAACACTACGGTGGTGTTGGCTGCAGCCATCCATGGCTGAGGGGAGAGATAAGGGATGACAGATGAGGCCCACGTGGCATAGAGTTGAGGAGAGAGAAGAACAGGGGCATTTTTGTCCATACGAAAATACACTGACCTGCAGATAGGCCTTGAGACGTTAGGTACGTATAGAATGGCATATTTCAAACATACGAAGAATTGTAATCGTCTGATTCCTAATACGTAAACTATCCCAATGGAGGAGTATATTGGCTGCCTGTAACACTGTTTTGACGCTGTAGCACTACTGTAGACAGATTGAAGGGTAGTTGGAACAGTGGAGGAATAGTTGATAGACAATATTTTTACTCATAGGTTGGAGATGGTCAATGGTAGATCTCTAATATGTGAAATTGTAATGGCGTTGATCAAATTAACCCAAAAAATAAACATGGCGGCGGCGCAGGCCTCCGCGCGCGACCGACGGCGAAGGAGCCGCGCTCCGCCTGGTGGCGCCCCCGTCGCCGCTGGGAACGATGACGGAGAGGAGCAACACCTCAATCCCTTCCTCGACGCCGTGCCGTTCGCCTCCTCCTCAAGGGTCCAGTTCAGGTGGGAGCTTCGTTTTGCTGGCAACCTCCATGCCGCACCCTCTCCTCCTCCGTCACCCGCGCCCGCGCCCCTCCCGCCCTCCCTCACCCGCACCGGCGGGCCCCCCTTCCACTACCTGCGTGCTTGAGGGCTTGAGGCTGCAGCACCACCTTCCACTCCGCACCGGCGAGCTCCCACCCGCTCGAGGCATCGAGGCCCCCTGCACTCGGGGCCTTGTCACGGAGCTTCACCGGAGGTTAGCAGCAAAGCGGTCGCCGCCGTAGAGCCATCAGCCCGGCCGCTGCTCATTATCACCGAGTCCGGCCGCCGCTCGCTTCGTGTCTGCTCCCTTCACTTTTGCAGATTCACCCTACCTTTCTTCTATTTCAGTTCACTATTTCTTGTCTTGGAAATTTTCAATCTATGTTATGTCATTTATTCACAGAACCCCGATCCCCTGTCTGCTGTTCATGTAGGCCTGGTGCAACAAGGCCATATTGTGGCCTTGCTCCGTCCTAGCTGCCCAACGTGGTCATGCCATATCGATGAAGTGGCATAAAATTAGAAAATTCCTCTATCCAGCAGCAATTGTGTAGGGAATTTCGTAGGATATCTCTTGAAAACATAGCATCTGTGATGATGGCAAAAAGTTAAATATTCTGTTTGCATCTGCTTATTATGTGGCTTATCACAGGAGGCTGGGATTGTGAACTCGCCCGGTTTTGTGGCTTTGGGTGCAGGAATGTTCTGTGGCTTGTCCTATGAGGCTGGTATCGTGAACTAACTCGGTTTTGTGGCTTTGGGTGCAGGAATGTGGCGTCGTGTGCGCGGTGGGTAGAGGAAGCTGGTACTGCGGAGGTGGTGGAGAGCAGGGGCAAGATGTGGCTGACCACCGGCGTCACCCGGGCTGGCAAGCTGTACTACAACATCGAGGAGATTGGGTATGCCATTTGCTCAATGAAATGCCGTTTTGCAAATCATGTAAGATTTCTCGTAGTATTTGATTGTGCTGGCCCTTTTGCCGTAGGGTGCTGTGCATAGCAAACCAGCACAAATGTTGCGCGGCCTGAATCTGATAAGCCATTTGTTACTATCAGATTATGCATGAACTGCATGTCATTGCTATAATGTTTTTTTTTTTTTTTGCTTGACTTTGCTAATAGAGGCTTTTTTTTGTCTGATGAAACATGCAGATTCTTGGCAGAAAGAGGTGCCTTGATTCTTCTCAATGATAAGGATGAAACCATAGGAATGGGATGTATCTATAAAAAGCTTGCTGGAGAAAATTATGGTTGCTCCTGGGATGCCTTCCAAGCTTATAAGCACTTGAAATCGCTTGGATACATTATTGGAAGATTTGGTGTTCCTTGGACAATGAGACACAGTGGTAATTGTGGCGCTATTAATTCCCAACTGAGTACAGTTGGCACTTATCAAAACTTGAATAGAGTTGACGGAACCTCTAATGACATAACCAAATTGCTCAAGGAAATGCAGATTGATGGGATATCTCCATCTTTTGAAGTTTATCTGCCAAACAGCAAGTTTAAAAAGTCATGTCCAGGAACCCCTTGTTTCCTCTTGTGCCTGTTAAGGTAATACTCCTTTATCCACTCGGTTACATTTATGCTCATAAATTATGTGCACATTTTTCTGTAATCTATCTTCTGCAGATCTTTCAGTATTTACTGTAGGATCACAGGATTCATCTTCATTTCCACTTGCACTTGAATTTCTAGATTGTGTATCTGTAAACATGGATGTGTTCTTTTGCTATTTGTGTGTGAAACTTCCAATACTATGTTAGTAAAATCTTCCTGATTGGAGCATGTTAGTGCCCCTGGTAGACATGGACTGAGTTCCATGGAGACCAAGGGTGGCTATGTCATGCAGGGTAATGTGTTCCTTGCGTTTGTCTGTGCATAAATGGGTATGTTGCAGTCATGTATCTATTTGTAATGGTTAACCATCTGTTAGCTATATGAACTCAACAAACTAATAGCCAAGTTCAAAACTGTTTGACTCAGTTAGCTGGAATCTATCTTGTCAAGTTGCCATCAAATTGTATGATCAATCATAGTTTCTCGACCTGCGGGGGGTAAGACAGCCCCCCTGGGCATTTCGTTAAGAAGAAGACTTTCTCACGCAGGTCGAGAAAACCCCCGCCCCACCCTTACATAGCGGCACCGTAGTCCGTGAGACGACCAACGACCTGGGCCGGTCCTTAGACCTATGCTTTGGCGTGGGACAGATGAGGGGATTTTTTTAACCACATCCTGAAATTCGCTCGTACGAGGAGTCGAACCTAGGACCTGAGGAGTTTCTTGCATGCACGCTAATTCTATTTGTCAATTGCAACATTTTATTTATATTTTGACAACATTTTTTCCCAAATAAAGAAATGAGTACTCTAAAAAAATAACTGAAACTGAGCAGTGCCAAGAGCGATAAAGAGCATTGTCATGGAAGTGAAAAGAGTATGTGAAGAGGTAAAAGGGTCACATCATAATCATATGAATCAAATCAGCATGATAGTAGCATCTTTGTTGAAATATTTCAAGCCTGTATTTGTTACGAGCATTGTTCTAATCTAATTTCATATATTAATGTCATATATAAATGAATCAAATCAGCAACATTATAGGAATACATATACTGTCAATACATGTTTCTATAACAACTTTGACATATACTACCTCAGGTCAGTTATTTATGAGGTTGGGACATAGAAATCCAATACAAAATGAGCTAGCTACTTTGCCCTAATGTCATATATAAATGATTAGAGGGAGTAGTTCCAGAAGTAAGACACTAACATAGTCTTTCAATCTGCTGCAGGAATAAGCCACCCTCAAGGGTTGTATTGGAAAGACTAGAAAACAGTTTCAGGGGCATCCCTTTGAAATATTGTCATGTGGATAATGGACGGGTCACCTTTCTCTCATTTGATGAAGTTATACTTCCAAGCTTGCCCTGATGTATAGCAGTAGGAACATTTGTTAGGGCACTTGTCCCAGATCTTGTAGCATACATAGCAACGACCACCTTAATTCATCATTCCGTATACTCATTTGGCCTTGGCAATTATTCTTATTTAAAGCATGGTTATTTTTTTCTCCTTGTGTTAGATTAATGGCTGAGTCATAGACATAGTACGTGAGACATTCCATCTTGAGCAGAATGGATCTTGTTGATCCACGAATTTATTATCCTATACCACTATATGGCATCTGTATGCATGCCTCGTCACGAGAACTGCCAGAACTCCGTTTGCAGGGGTCAAGTCACGAAAGCGATTGCTTTTATACATGATTACTGGTTAGCACTTGTGCAATGACAGTAAACAAAATCCCAAATTGATAAAGTGAAACTACATAGCAAAGCACCGTCACAGAATGAATGAATGAATGAATCAATCACTAAATCTATAAAGCAGAAACCTGCTAGTGCAAACAAAACTCAGTTATATGAAAGTTTGCTGCTGAACATTGATGCGAAAATGGCTGAATACAGCCTATGTAATAATCTTTCAGCTTGTAATTGAAATTTCTGATAGCGGCGCATCACTTCTAAACATTAGTCATTGGCATAAAGATGGGAGTCCCCAATACAAACCCTACAAAACAGTCTTTCAGTTCATCCTTCAAAATTTTGGTACAGAAGTGACAAAAAGGGCCTCAGCTTCAGAACAGTGGTTTTCGAACTGCTACCCTAAAACTCGTTTTAACTTTTACTGTACCTAGAAGCTGCATTAGCACTTTACTAGCTATTGATTTTCCCTTTACAAAGAAGAGGGCTTCTAAACATATTAAAGTATGGACTTCTCTGCGGTCTCTAAATTCAGAAATTTGTTGTACAGTCCAGATCGTACATCGGTAGGAGAAATCATGTCTAGTCTTTGCTTCTTGTATACTTCTGATGATTTTGTTTGAATTGTTTCTGAGTCTGTACCAGTGACTTTTGGATTTCCAACTGCGACAAATGCTACTCTCTTCTTAGTCTCAGGCTTCAGGTGCACATGAGTGCTAATGTTGTCATGAACTGAATTAGCATTGCTTCCATTTTCTAGTTGCCTCTCACTCCGAGAATCTCCAGCATCGCTGCATCGGATTAATTTGTCTGGTTGCACCAACAGAGTAGTGTCTGGCTGGTTGTCTGGGCAGCTCGTTTCTTCTTGGTTTCTCATATCTGAAAAATTGGTCACAAATAGGGCAATGGAATCAAAAGGAAGCTTTTGAAGTTAGAGACTATAAATAAATAAAAATAGGACAGGGCGTGTTCTACATGCTAAAAAGCTTGGTGCTGAAAAATATATACCTTTTGTTTGGTTCCGTAAAACACAACTGACTTTCGACTTAGAATGGTGGCTTAAAAGACTTATAAGTTATAATCAATAAAGAATTGACCAAACGTTCCTCCATAGCTGTAATATGCAAAAGCTAATGCATTTAAGTTAGGACCATTGCCGTGTGAGGTTAATATTAGGACACATGTCTGCCACATCACCATAAATCATGCCGCCATATTGAATGGTAGCTGTTTACCACACGTTCTAATGTGACATACTTTGAAAGATTGACAAATTAAACCTAAAAGCCATACTTTTGCCTTGGTACATGGGAAGCATGGCAAATTTATCATAAAATAATTCAAACATCTTGAATTTTAGTTTGAACTATTTTACAATGCAATAACAAAACTAAAGTGCTTCCTTCTCGGTCGAATTCAGTACCTATTCAGCAAGCAAGAATAAAAGCGTTATGATTCATGAGCATGTCAACTAAGCAACACAGCATTAAGGATCATCATACATTTGCCATGAAGAATAGAAGATAAAGCATTCCAACCTTCACTAACGAGAGGAAGCCTTTCATATTGGATTGAAGATTCAGGACCACAGCACTTCTGATCCTCAACTTGGGTTTCCTGGCAGCTATCTTTAATATTTTCACGCAAAACAAATTTATCTTTCACCCACATACACTCCAGAATGGTACATGCATCATTCATAGAAGGGTAGTACTCTCTGAAAGCCTGCGGGACAGATAGAAAAGGTGGCAAATTTATAGTTTAATCACTACATCTTCTAGCAAGATCAGTTTATGTGAAAAAGTGAAAACATGGTCTCAGGCAGTTTCTATATCACTGCTAAAGCAAAACACACCTGCACTCCGCCGATGCTAATCTTAACGGCCTGCTTCCTATCAGTAAGATCAGTAACCTTATTGTATATTGACACAACATCAAGTAACATCTGTGAAACAAACAGCACAGGGTCAGCCACTATGGCACTATTGTAGGGAAAACGGAAATACTAACAATAGTAGCCAGCATGTGGTTCCAAGATGAATTTCATAAATTGTTAGAATAGCGCAAGTCCTCAATCTACTACTGAATTTTCTTGATAAAATATTAGTCATGTACCTGTTGGACCAGGACCCTTACTCGTGCAAGCAAAGAGAACACTGCCGTGCAAAGATCAACGAAGAATGATCTAGCAAGTAAAAACGTTATCTGACTGTAGTGTAGGTTAAGGAACTTTGGACATCTTTTAACCGCAAGGAAATTTATATTTGTTTTCTTATAACAGTAAGGAAATGGTCAAGGTGAGACATGCATCACTTTAGGTAAGCCAAGCGTAAATGGACAACTACTTCTTTCTGTGACCTAGTAACAGGATACATTGCCGCCTTCATAACAGGTTCTGACATCTGCACAGGACAAATGATACGAAGTTGGGTGAGGGTGAGTATGAAATCTCCCTTCCAGGCCATACAAAAGTCAAGATCAACAGAATCAAGACTCAACAAACACAACGCACACCTGGGATAACAAGCGAGCAACACCCAAAAGTCTCTCATGATGGCTGTGGTTTGAACCAAGCTTCTTCTTAGCCTGCCTAATCAGAATTCAGAAAACTGGTGAGTGTGAACCCCGAGCATATCAACTATTTTCAGACGATAGCAAGTGATATTTGTAAGAGGCGCAGATATAATACGAGACTAACTTGTTCCGGACTAGGATCGTGTTGGCCGGCTTGCGGCACGCGAGGACTGGGAACACGGCGTTGAGGACCTCCGCGAGGCCTGCGCCGAGCAGCAGCTTCAGGTCCCTTCTCACCTGCGCGCGCAGACACATGGGTACTCGCATTCGATCACCGGGATGCGAGGTATCACTAGGAGGAAGTGCCGAGGATCAGGCAGGGCTCAGGCTCACCTTGAGGAGGTACTGGAAGTAGGCGGCGCCGCGGTGCTGGTTTCGGTGCTTGTACACCAGGCGCTCGAGCACCCCCGCCTCCGCCTGCAGGTGACGCAGAGCCGCCCGGAGTCGCTCCTCCTCCTCGCCCTTCCCTGTAGTACCGGCCTCCGACGGCTGCGACATGGCCGGCGGCGGGTGAGAACCAGGTGGCGGCGGGTGTCCCTCCGGCCTGTACGGTGGTGGTGTCCCTCTCCTCGTGGCCGAACTGGGCCCGGCGACTAGTCTTGGGAATGGAGGCCTCATTCATAGCGCAGCGCCGTAGTGTTTTGGGCCAAGATGGGCTGTGATGAGAGTCCAGGTAGAGTTAAACATTGAAGGCTCGAGATGTGTGCCAGCCATACCATGTATGGGCTGGCCCATGCAAGAAGATACTGTAGGGCTTCAGGCTGCGAAAATCATATCTATCTTTCGGTAGGACAAAACTCCACCACTCTTCCAATGTTTGAGATTCGTGCATACCATCTCCACCCTCCATCTCCTACCTCCCTCCTTTCTCTCCTCCGCCCGACCCCCCGCGCGCCGGCTCCGCCGTCCGGCTGCGCCCTGCGTGCCTCCGTCGCTCTGCCGCGCGCCTCCGCCGCCACCGACGCCGGGGCGTGCCGCCGCCACCGCCGCCTGGGCACGCCGCCGCCGACGCCAGGGCATGCCGCCGCCACCGCTGCCAGGGCGCGCCGCCGCCGGAGCCGCCGGTGTCCCCCGCCCATGCGCCTTTCCATGCGCATATATTTCAACATTCCGGTTATACCGATTCAACATTCCACCCTACACTGATTTAACATTTTACCTAGACTGATTCAACATTCCATATATAAATTGTTGAATTAACATTTGTAAAATGTTGGAATGAGTCAAATGCGATGTTGAATTTGGTATTTGCAATTGTTGAATAGAGGTAAAAACGGAAAAAAGGCTGTTATTGGGCCTTCATGGGTTTTTTATTTGGCTAGTTTAACTATCTTTCGGTAGGCAGATAGGAAGTCCCTGTAGGCTGTGTGGCTCACTTAAAAACTGTTTATTGCCAGAGTTTGTCTTTTCTCAGCAAAGTTCAAATACCAGATACGAACATGCCTCCCTCAGTTCTCACAACCGTTTAAATTACTCTCAGCTATAGATTTTAAGTTGATTTTAGCTGCATAATCTTTTTAGTTTAAAAACAATCTAGCAAACACATGATAAGATTTTAAACGACAAACAAAATATTTTAAAGCTTCCAAAAGGTCTTAGAAGAATTCTAGGAAGATATTAGGACAAGAAATAGCCCATAAAACTGACTCCAGCAGGTGGGGTAAAACCCCATCTATCCACTATTCCAATTACTCCTTTTTCTGTGAACAGTGTCGCTACAGTGTCGTTTTGTACTATACCCGTCCATATATCCGAACTGCTGAAATTAGCCTAAGTGTACGCTTGAAACTTGAAGGTGGTAATACAAAGATTTGACTTGGAGTAGCAGCTTTGCATTCAAAGCGCTGGCACCAGCGCTTTCTTGTTTCTTCAACAGCGAGGTACGCAATCAGGAAGCCGAAAGCTTTCTTTCTTGTTTCCTGACAAGCGGATCGTTTGGAATTTGGAACTACGCGAAAAGGCCGAACAGATCTTGGCGCCAAGCCGAGCTCCGAGATGTGCACACAGTGTCATCCAAATGGAGGGGTCACAGTGCCTAGGGAAAAAGCCAAGAGCAACATTCCCATCTCTCCCCGCGTATATAGGCCGTGCAGGCGCCATCTCTCCGAAATGTGCGTTTGGACCATAGTCCCAAATACATGGATAGCCATCCATTAGCTAGCATGACATCGATAGCATATTTGCACTGATGAGGCATTCCAAGCCTGTATTTGTCACAAGCATTGTTCTAAATGTAAGACGGTTCCTTGCATATATCACATCGGTAGTTTTCATTTAGCCTCCTGTGTGGAACTGCATGGTGTTGGTGGCAACAGCTACGCACAGCCCCGGGGCAATAAAATCCAGCGGCTCCTCGTCGTGCCGGCCATCGTAATCTTAATTTTTTTAAAAAAATTTCCGGTGACGGAAGCACGAGAGCTTAGATTTTGGAACTATTTTGCAGTACTGCTAGCATAGATGGCCAAATGGACCGTGCCTAGTGGGCCGGCCCGAGGCACGGCACGGCCCTAATCGTGCCCGTGCCGGCCCGGCCCGTACCCCATGCCGTGCCTGGGCTAAGGCCAAGGCACGCCGTGCCGGTCCGGCACGGCACGATTATATTTTTTTTATTTTTCATGTACTAGTATATATATATCATAATATATTATTTCAATAAAAACAAAAAGTAAAACCGTTGGAGTGGCTAGCGCAGTGCGCTTAGCGCCTCTACCCAGGAGGTCAGGGGTTCAAACCCCCTTCACGCCTCAATTTTGCGATTTTCTCCTTCTCCTCTCGCTGGGCCATCATTCCGGCGGGCCGGCCCGGCACGGATAGCAGGCCGGCGTGCCGTGCTTGGGCCGCGGCCGAGGCCCGCAGTGCCGGACGGCACGACACGGCTGGCCCGTCGTGCCTAGCGGACCGTGCCATGCCGTCCGTTTGGCCATCTATATCTGCTAGCTGCAGGAGAATGTTAATTAATGGCACCCAAGTACTGAAGTACACATGGCAGCGGCCAGATGGAGTGATGGGTTCTCTCAACCGGATGGATCAGAACCAGAGATGTGGGGGGAGGGCCGGGCCGAGGCCGAGGGGCATATGGTGGCGAGGATACTGGATAGGATGCAACTGTATCTGCAGTCTGCAGAGGACGATCGACGTCGTTTTCTTTCGGCGGGCCGGCCCGGCACGGATAGCAGGCCGGCGTGCCGTGCTTGGGCCGCGGTCAAGGCCCGCAGTGCCGGACGGCACGGCATGGCTGGCCCGTCGTGCCTAGCGGGCCGTGCCATGCCGTCCGTTTGGCCATCTATATCCGCTAGCTGCAGGAGAGTGTTAATTAATGGCACACAAGTACTGAAGTACACATGGCAGCGGTCAGATGGAGTGATGGGTTCTCTCAACCGGATGGATCAGAACCAAGAGATGTGGGGGGAGGGCCGGGCCCGAGGCCGAGGGGCATATGGTGGCGAGGATACTGGATAGGATGCAACTGTATCTGCAGTCTGCAAAGGACGATCGACGTCGTTTTCTTCCCTGCAGACAGAGGCGATCTCCATCTGAACGCTGTGAGTAGTGATGGATGGACCATCTATATGGGACCATTTAATTTGGAGCTAGCCCATGCAGATGGATCGGACAGCGAGCATGCAGCTCAACCACCAATCTGCTATCTACCTATAGTGATACGGCTCATTGCCATTTGATACATTCCGAGCGACCCAGTTTAGGTCATGTCACAAAATGAGAGATGTGCGTCAGCCAGAGCCACTGCAATTCGATAGTTATGTATGTGATCCTAGCTAACTGCAGCGGGGTCGTTCTGCAGGCCTAATTACAAGGGCATTTCCGCGTACAATTATTCTCCCCGAGCACGAGCCAGCCAATGATACGCGGAAATGGGCACATCATCGCACCGGCCGGCGCTACAGTCCACGCACCGGGCCTGTAAGCTTGCGAGCTACACGGCAATTCCTCCCAGCGATGCGCTTGTCCGCGCGCGGCCGGCGTGGCGCCCCCCGGATCGGACCCCAGCTCCTCGATCGCTACTGGTGGCTCGTCGCTGCGGCAGCGGATCGGAGCAGGCCGTCGCAATCATGCGCGCTGTCTCGGTTCGCCAAGACAAACGGCGCCGGGCCTGCGTGCGTGTCCGGCGGCGAGCGGATTTTCCAAATGTATATATACGCACACATGTATTATTGTAACCGTTGAATATGCATCGAGATCAGCGCAAATAAAGGGCAGATATAGGAATCATGGATAGACGAGGAAATCATGTGTTGAGATTCATGCAGCAGAAGGAAAACGAACGGTCACGATTGTCTTCGTGGGCGCATATATACGTGGTTTTGCATTTTCCGTCGCGGCATGCACCGGCCGCCTGAGCAACGCCTCTCGCCAGGTCGCGGATGGATGATTGCAGCCATGGCTCTTTGACCGCCGGACCGGACGGCGAGTGGATGCCATCATCGTCGTGGTAAAAAAGGTTGCTTGGCTAGCTTAATTACCCAACAAGATCCAATCGAATAAGCTGCACGGCGGTCGTCGTCGTGCCGCGTATGATATGGGCCATGCGACGGGACCCCGTATAATATAGCCGCGGATAATGGCGCCGCCGTGCGTGCCAGCGTCCGGATGGCTCTCGATCGTAGGAAGCCATCATGGTATTAGTCTGAGATCGACCGCGCTCGGACGGACCAACCCTATGGCAACCTGACAAAGCCGTTCGGCCGAGTCAACATCGGCCTAACGTGTTCAGGCCGGCAGGCGGATCAGACGGCCTGCCATTCAACAAATTGCGCTCGGCGGCGTCGTCGTCGTCGCGTCGCTTATCTTCTTCTATGCTATGCTCGTGACATCACAGGAGGAACTGCAGTTTGACACGAACGTGCCGATTCGTGTAGCGCAGGGGACCGGACGACCGGTGGAGTCGGGGCGGATGCATATGCACTGGCGCGGCCATGGCGGGCGGCGCACGGGCCTCCTCAGATGACACGACACGCCGCGTGTCCTGTGGCGCGGTACCATCACGCAATCGCAACGCCAGGATATTCTGCCGGCCGAGCACGATGTCCTGGAGATTGCAGGGTTGGATTCGACCCATGAATGCCATTGCAGCGCCCATCACGGGCGCGGGTGATGATAGCGATAGGACATGTGTTCCGCTGAATCTTCTTTGGTTACGACGAGGAGAAAGAGAAACGAAGAACGGAGCAAGAGGAGTGGGAAAGGAAAGAAACATTGATTTGATTTTATCTACACCGGCGACTTTTTTATCGATCCGTCACCAATCAATTCGAAGGCGATGGGGGGAAAGACCGGTTCTTTGCATTGAGAATGGCCGTCGCCGCCGGGCAACGGCGGCGGCGCGGCGCAGCGAGCAAAGCAAAAAAGCAATGGCGGTAGGCGTGAGGTCAGAAGAGGTTGAGGACCTCGCGGATGGCGGCGTTGCAGAGCGGGCAGCGGCCGCGGCCGGCGCGGAGCTCGCGCGCGCAGGCGCGGCAGAAGGTGTGGCCGCAGGGGATGAAGGCCGCGCCCTTGCCCCGCGCCACGCACACGCAGCACCGCCCTCCCACGCCCCCGCCTTTCTTCTCCTCCTCTTCCTCCGGCGCCTCTTCCTCCGCCGCGCCCACGCGCTTCCACTGCCCGCCGCCGCCGCTCCACTGCTGCTCCGTCCGCTCCAGCAGCGCCATCAGAGACACCCTCTCCTCCCCCCGCGCGGCGCCTGGCGCGGGGTGAACGCCGCGGCGGCCGGAGCCAGCGGCCGGGGTGCGGCCGTCGTCCGCGTCGCGGATGACGTCGAGAAGCGTGCGGCGCCTTCCAGTCCCTGCCGCGGCGCCGCGTCCTTGGCCTTGTCCTTCGCCCTCGCCTTCGCCGCCGTCGTCCCGGAGCTTGAGGAGATCGCGGAGGTTGGACGACGCGGCGAGCTGCTCCGCCAGCGTGACTCCGCGCCGCGGCCGCGGCGGCACCCGCGCCTCCATCCCTCCCGCCTCGGCACTTCACTGACTGGAGATGAGCCGCCTCTTGGCGCTTCGCTTGCCAGTTGCCACCCCCCGCTAGCCGCTATCCAGTTTATACCGCTTAGCCCGCGTTTGGGTCTGCCCTGCCGTGTCTGCGCACTCGGATCGGGCTCTCTGTTTTGGAGGCGACGCGAGGCGAGAGGCGCGACGTCGTGCGCGCCTGCCTGCGCGGACGGACGGACGCGGGAGCAGCGCCACTTGGCGGCCTGTCGCGTGGCGTAGCCGCGCCTGGCTGCACGGGAGGGAGGGAGGGAGGGCGAACCGGGACGGCTGCTGACTGTTTCGCCCTGGTTTTTTCCAGTTTTCCACCGTGTGCCGCGGACTTGCTGGGTCCTCCGGGGGGGCTCGGGCCCGGCGGGGGGCTCTGACTGACTGACCGACCGATGAGCTGAGACCGCAGCCGCGGTCGTGCGCCGCCGTTGCCACTTGATGTGACGGACGGGTGGGTGGATGTGGATGGGTGGGGGATTGGGGGCAGGCGGCGCCGCCGCGCTCGGCACCGGCGGGGGCTCCCTACTTTTCTGGCCGGTTTGGCACGGGGTGATTTTTACCTGCCTCTGCCTGCCTGCAGTGCAGGGTTGGTGCATCGACGAGAAAATTGTTGTCCAGCCATTATGGAACGGTGGTTTCGCCACTTTGTCATCGCCACGTGGGGTTTCGTCCGTTTACCATTATGAAGCGAGGACACATGCCAAAATGCCATCGGAGAGGATCCAGAACGATCAAATGACAAACTTACCCCTGCCTCTTCCTATTCCCCATGAGCGCGACGACAACGAGGCAGAGGGGAGTGCCGGCCGCACCATGGTGATGAGGCGGAGGAGGAGCTACGGCCCATTGACGGCGACGGCGCGAAGGAACAGCTGCGGCCCCACGACGGCGACGAGGTGGAGGGCCGACTACAGCCGCCTCGCGGAGATGGCGCGGCGCGAGGACGACACGGCCCACACACAGCCGCCGCACATGGATCTGCTACGGCCCGGCGACGGCGATGACGGCATCGTGGCCAGACACGCAGCGGCGACGATGAGGCAGAGGGGGGCCCGCGGTGGTGCTCTGACCAACCAGCACGACGGCCACGCCAAGGGTAAGGTCGGAGACGGCGGCGCCTCGACCAAGACCCGCGGCGGCGCCATGGGGACACCTCGACCGGAGGAGGCAGAGGAGTAGGCGGACGACGGGTCCCGGCCTTTGATGGTGGCAACGGCGCTCGTCGATGGCGGCGGATCCGCGGGTCGCCGTTCTCCCTCCGGACGGGAGACGACGAGGCTGTCCGAGCCGGACCCGGACGAGCGCGCGGGGAAGAGAAAGAGGGGTATGTTTGTCATTTGTTTGGCCCATATCCTCCTCGATGGTATTTTGACACGTGGCCTCACTTTCATAATGGCAAACGGACGAAACCTCTCGCGGCGAGCAATTGTCTCGTGCATCGACTGGCCCGGGCGAGTGGTGATCTGATCGGTGGACCTTGGGCTCAGCAGTCCACCACCGAATGGAATGGGTGCCTCCCGCCGGAGTCCGACTCCTGGCCACCACTTGCGCCAGCCAACCAGCCTCTGCCGTGCCGTGGTTTCGACGGATGGACGCTGGCGGGCAGCAGGGAAACGTGATCCGAATAACAGAGTGCGACGCAGGGTCGCGCACGCCAGCAGTCACTCGTCGCTGCGCTTTACGCTAGCAGCGGCACTCCAGGCAGGCTTGGCGCAGTTGCAAGCCAATCAAGCTGGACAGCGTGGTCGTGCAGACAGCAGAGACCGTTCTTCGCTGCGATCCAACTTTCGACAAGCTCCAGCGAAGAAACCATACGGGATGACAGAGATTTCAAGCGCAAAATACATCATCATATAACAAACGAATCTGAATATATGAAAAAGAGCATCTCTCAGATACAATTCTCTTCGGCTAAGGGTGAAAACAGCTCTGAAGCTACAGCATACAGCCTAAACCCGTTTACAATATATATGCCCCCCATCACTCAAAATCTAGGGGTAACAGTATACCAAAGAAACGTATTCAGTTGACCATGAACCATTCAATAAAACCCTGCCAATTCTGACCAATCTCCACACCACCAACTATATTTTTCCACACAACAAAACAAAAGGTAAATGGCTGTAGGGAGTATGGACAGTTTTGCTGTTCAAGTCCAGTTGCGAAAATCTCTTCGACCGAGCAAATGAATGGTACTGAAGCCACCAGAGGCCATGGAGCGGCTCGATAGAAAGGGACAACATGGACTTGGTCGATAGCTACATTAGTATGCAGACTCATTGGGCCACGCCTACCAAAAATGTTGTTTTCCACCTCCCAGTTTACCGCCGTGATCTTGCCCTGATAAAAGATGGATTGATGAGAAGACTGGTAGAGATAATATCTTAGTCACCCACCCTCTCATAAAAGAGAATGTAAGCCTCGCAGCTCAGAACTTCCTCCAGAGAGGCTCCTCTAACTTGTCCATCACTTGCGTAAAACCAAGACTTTGACCCACTGCTCTGCTGCTGCCGGCCTCCAATCTTGCCAGCTCTCACGTACGCAATATAATGACCTCCTGTCATGGTTCCCAAGTGCTCAACAACGCCAACTAAACGGTAAGTGGTGTTGTTGTTCTCCTTACATCTGCAGGATGCATGTAACCGAAAATAGTGATGACCATGCCAATCATAAAGGTCATGGATATTAAAACCAACATATCAAAATCATGTTAAATCTGCTGTGGTCTAAATACTAACACGAGGACAACACCAATAGATGATATTTGACACTATGTGTGATCAAACATGACTGCACAGCTTAAGTACCAAAGCTCCTACTAAAGTTTGAACTGTGTATGCAGCATAGAATTCTGTTCCAAATTACGCTAAATCAAAGGAACATGGTGTTTCCACACTTGTTTGGTTAACAAAAGTAGGAAGCTGGAACATGACAAGGTTTCTATTTATACTTTTTCTTATGCGGACACACTTGAGAAGACACTACATGTCAATGGACATCACATTAACTAAAATATCACATAAACTGCATATCTATTTATTGCTGTATTGTGTGACATATATTTACTGTGGTTGTATTGTGCAACTTATATTTACTGTCTGTCTATTTGCAGTGATATCTATTGTGATCTTTTAGCGGATAATAAATTTTACCTAGAAGCCTGAAAGATGCAACCCTTTTTTTATTATAAACATCCTTTTTGCAAATGAATAAATACGGTAAATTACTTAAATCTAAATCATACTGCTCCACTATTTTTTTCAGGGATAGGAACAAGAAAGCTTGAATCAGAGAACAAGACCGCAACGATCAGCAATTATCTTTCTATGTAGCAAACCCTAGAATATTAAATATATAAACCTAGGGACATGATAAAAAAATTACGGCATGGTTATCTACCTCTGGCACTTGCCAATAAGAAAAGCCATTCTAATTTCTTTAAGAAGAAAATCTATGACCAAAAAACACCCTGAATCTTCAAATGAGATCAATAATGTGGTCTACCATAGCTTTTCAGATGACAATGGTAAGGTGTTGTCTACGAGAAATCAACACTACCTGGAATGTTCTTACAAAAAACACTACCTGGAATGTCATGACACTTCATTTTTCTCTCAGTAGGTGTCTATGGCATTTACTCTCAAGTGTACTATAAGTCGAGTAGACACTCCAAACTAAGGTGGATATAGGACAGACATTTACATGATCAACAATTCAAAAATATACACATGATGTCTTCTCCATGCGGTTAGCAGGAACAAAGCAGAAACGAATTGCAGCAAAGCAGAAAACAATTGGTTGGTTAGAGGAAAAAGATATAAACTTCAGGAGTAATCAGCACCTTGGGTCCATGAATGGTTGTATATCAAGCATCTCCTTAAAGCGCACATGCCCTTTCAATTTCTTATATCGACCATGGGAATCCTGGCTGAATCTGTTCAAATTAACCGTCAATACAGGTGGAGCCTTGCTTATAAGAATTCTTCTCATTGCAGCTCTGGAAACCTTTATTCCATCCTCTTTCTGCTTGTTTTTGTTATCATGCACTTGCTGTGCCTTACCAACCATCTTCATTCGCTTCCTCCTGCCCTGATTCCTTGTGATGAGATCTTCATTATCTTTTGCACTCTGCAAGGCTTTTTGTTTGTCTGATGGAAGGCTACTAGACAAAACTTCAGCATCACCAACACGTTCAGCTTCTGCGTTGTCAGTTGCGCTGCAAGAGACAGTTGCGCTGCAAGAGACAGATTCATTACCACAACTCAATGGTGCATTTGTTGTTTCAGCGTTATCCACAGTATGACCATCATTATACTGGAGAGCCGAATCATGTTGTTGCTTACTCAAAGATGAGGACTCCAGTTCTAAGCTTTTCAATTCCATACAGTGTTCCTTATGGTATATCTGACTGCTTGACTGTTCAGTCTTGTCAATAGTAAACACTGCACCATCTTTCTGTGTAGTAGCACTTTCTGTGTTCGGAAAATGGCCATCACAGTTTTGTTCAGAGTCAGCCAAAGAAGGATTTGGACAGCCTTCTTCCTTGCACGGCATATCAGAATGTCCATTTTCAGAGCAATCATTGGTTGCCATAACCTGATCAATGTCCTTTTTGCAACCATCTATTGCCATAACCTTATCAATGTCCTCTTTGCTGCAGCTCACGATCAACTTCTCATCATTTTGACTTCCACCACCACCTGTCATCATCTCCTCACCATCCTTTATTTCATTAGCACAGCCCATCATCTCCTTGACGTTTTTTGTTTCGTCAGCGTTCACGCGCGCAGCATTAGTACAGTGCTCACACAGCCATGGTTCAGATAGCAGCTCTGGTTCAGTATACAAAGCCAAGCAGCCCTCAACTGATACAGGAGCATTACTATCATCGACCTCATCATCAGCACTATTACTACTCCAAGCCATCACATCAATATCTTCAGTTTTACCTGTTTCTTTCTTGACTTCAGAAGTAACTTCTGGTTCATTGAACATATCACCAAGACCAACATAATCATCTTGCTCTAGGTCTCCACCATGTGCAAGCTGTGTATTATTTTCCGTTACTGGATAAACAACAGGAGAAACTGCACATTCTGAATTCTGTGAATTCTCTATGGTTTCATCCATTTCCTTAGCGGTGGTATCAAATTCTTTGTAAGGAAGTAAGATAACAGGCTGTAAGGAGGCAGCATCATCAATAGTGTTCTCACCAGAGTGCTCAGAACCCAAGATTTGCTCTTCGGGTTGGGCATTATTCTGAGGATGTAAAGGATCATGTGCAGCATCCCTACTTTCCCAAATATGTCCTGCTTCAGTAGAATCTGCAGAATCAAGAATTTCAGATTTTGTTTCGTCTGCATCAGCAACGTAATCCAACCAGCACACGGTATCCTCTACATTCAAAGTGGCCTTTTGTTCTTGATTAGACACAGAAGCACATGACTCACTGCAGCCAGAGGGCTCAGGCTCTTTCTCGCATCCTACCTGTTCAAGTTCTGAGCCAGGAATTTGGGAATTGTTGTGCTCAGCAGTTGTTTGAATCTGTTCTTTGTTACTCTCTACTGAAGGAAATGCTCGAGCAGGAACCTTTCCATATCTACGATTTTTGTTCTTCTCTCGTATGGACTGTTTGGTCCTCTTTGCTGATGGTGACGAAACACTCTTGGTCGGAGGCTTCTTTGATGGAACTGGTAACGAGAGATCAAGGAACTGATCATGTTTGACAGAACTGTGTGAGCATTCTGTGCTGGACACAGTACTAGACAGCTGACCTCCAAAGATAGAGTCAACAATTGTGGGAACCCCTGCATTTGAAGCTTCCTCCACTAGCTTCCGTGCTCCAGTTTCCTCCGTACGTAAACCATCGAGAAAACAGCGAAGTAATTCATGGCTATCCTGCATCTGGTAGCCCCGGAACTGCGGATATTTTGAGCAAATACTTGAGAAGAGGTTCTTTGGGCTAAGAGCGCCTCCTGCATGATTGGAAGCACTTGTCTCTGCAAAAAGCTTCTTCAGTGACATAGCAAGGGCACCTGTAGGAACATCTGGCCCTAACATCTTCCTGCGCAACCTATCAAGTGCGAGAAGGCACTGCAACACTGCATTGAAGAAACATGTGTTTCCAAGGTTCGGCAGCCCTTTGATCACATTAGCATGGGGGTCAACCAGACCCGATGCACCAATATCCTCTGCACCAAGCACCTTATCATCCACTGCTGCTGCCACGACTGTCTCTAATTTGGGCATCTCAATTGGCACTTCCTTTTCACATGACAAACAATAAACAACTGTTGGGTCATCATACCTTGCAGCCCACCAATGCCGGTCCTGCTTAGCATGCCGTCTGGCATGGCCATAGGGCTTGGTATCCTCTATTGGACCACCACAAAAATGCCGACCACAGTCCAAGCAGACCCACATATTACCTTTTTCCGCCTGTGCCTTAGCAGCAGCGCCTTTGGAGGCACCTCCTTTCTTCTTCTGCTTTGCACCTTTCTCCTTGTTTCCAGTGCCGCCTTTCTTTCTTGGGGCATCTTCTCGGCAATGCTCGCACGACACAACATGCTTGGAAGACAAGATCTCAAGGAGGACCTTGTCCAAGTGGGCACTGTCACGGGCATAGTGGCCACAATGCTCCCTGCCAATGCCTGAAGCAGCTGCTCCATCTGCCGAGTTGCTTGTGTCCTGCAATGCCGCATGACTGGGTCCAACATCTGACGATGAAGCTGAAACATCTCGTTCCTGCGCTTTCCGCAGGTTCTTGGGCTTAGCCCTCACTTTCTTCCCCATGATTCTTGAACAGGGTAACGCGGAGCTATAGTGATTCCTGGGTATTCCCAGGAATATCCAATAATTTGAGCCAAGAACACAGCAGATCCACCAAATTTTGTATCCTGTAACCGGTTTGTAGTCGCCTTCCTTGGAAGCCAAGGTCAGATGAGAGAACAGAGATGCGAGGAGGTCTGTGTTGCTCACCGATGTCCTTGGCTCCCCGTCGAGTCAGCACCAGGGGGCCGGCCGCTGGCCGCGGAGTCGCGTAGATGCAAGGGGAGCCGAGGAGGGGGTGCACGGAGGCGGGCGGCCGGGGCCGAGGCGCGGGGGCGGCCGGACGGGGAGTGGGTGCACGGAGGCCGGCAGCCGGGGCCGGGGCCGGAGCGCAGGGAGACGAGCGGACGGGGCAGGGGTACAGGGAGGCTAGCGGCCGGGACCAGGGCCGGAGGGCGGCACCCGTGGCCGCCGGTGAGATGGGACCGACGACGTGAGCAATGGCTATGGCAGGATAGAGAATCGGAGCGAAATCGCGGGGTATGTAGCTAGGGTTTGGACACTGGTGCCATTATTATAAATAGAAAAAATATACTATAAACCTCCTATACTATTAAGGATCGAATACATTTATACCCAATAATAATAATATAATATAATATAATATAATATATAATGAGAGGAGGGCTCGGTTCGAATCCCAGCAGAATCCAAATTCATTTTGAATTCGCAAGCCCGCTTCACTTCAGACCGGACCAGCACACCATGCGAAAACGAATATCTAAATCCCGTACGGATTCCGTTTTCTACGTTATATTTTCAGTTCGACTGAAATCACCCAAAATTCATCTAGAATCAACGGGAATTGACATAACAGATGGCGCCAATAATCTATCGTACCATAGGGTGATCTGTTGAGATTTATTTGGTTGAGGCTATCTCTTATCAGCCAAGCCAACCAATCAGCTTTTCATGAATGTAAAAGGGTTTTTCCAACTACAGCAGTTAGGGCCACTGATCGGCTAGGTTTTAAATAAAACCACTACTAAAAAAGTCAAATAAATTTCAACCGATCATTCTCAATGATGCGGTGACAGAGGTCACATAGAAACGGACACCTAAATTGCATAATACATTTGTTTAGATGTTCAACTTTTCAACTTAGCTGGTACCACCCACAAATTAATTTGGAGTCGTCCAAAACAAGACGACATCATGAAACGATGAATTTCTTTTATTAGATGACTGATATATTATACCTCGTGCATATATGCTCTGATTCTATCCTTACCTGTTATGACTTCTCATTACATATAAATCAAATTATAGTCATTGTTGTATATCAAAATCAACAAAAAACATTGAGAAGCTAAACACGACATATCTTCAATCTCGTGTTTAGCATCTAAGAGGCTGTCCTAATCAATAGAAAAGCATAACTGAAACGATACATTATTATGATGCCAAGAAACTAACGAGCTTCACCACCAACATCACCACCAACCGGATTGTAGGAGCGTCGAACTCACTTGCTGTTGCGCGCGGGAGCTGCTAGTGCTAATCGTGTTCGTCAACCCACATAAAGATGGGCGTGGGTCGGATCGGTCCATCGGTTCGCCGAACCGATCCACGAAAATGAATCTAACGAGCTCCACTGCGTATCATGGATCGAAAGCACTCGAACCTTAGGATCGTACGGATCGACCCATCCCTCGTCATTCCCGAGCAGCGCGCGGCGGCGGCAACCAGGCAGCGCTTATCGGCGGCGGCGGCATCCAGGCAGCCGTCGACAAGGAGGCTGGCGGCGAGTGCGTCGAAGCCGGCCGCACATCCACCGCCATGCTCGGCAGCAAGTCGTCAATCCTGAACACCACGAAGCGGTGCGCTCGGCCCCACGCAACTCTTGGAACTGCGCCTCGCACTCCTCGCTCACCGCCATGCTCGACGCTGCGTTCACCATGCCTGCTGGAATTCAGATGGTTGTGTCTAGCTCGCACGGCAGAGGAGGAACAATTAGGAGATTCAATGATTGAACTGCCACACCGCAGCAAGCAGCTCGCAGGTGGTAGTTGTTGTTGCTGTCTTCTAATCCATCTGCTTTAATAGAGTGAGCTGCTGGATGGGTATGTCAACGACATCCAAAATATCTAAGAAGTAAATTTCAATCGCACATAGAGGAACAACGACGACGAATAGAGCCAAGAATGAATGATTGATGGGTTTGGCACAGCCGTCGTCGGCATGAGTGCTGCGACATCATCAGCTAGCAGCTAGAATGGATCGATCCATCCGATCCAATAGAACATCAATAGATAAAATGGTGCACCGCAATGTTTCATATGGGTTGATGGATCGAGTACGGTTCGCTCAATGGAGCAACCATCCCCATCTTTAAACCCACACGATGATTGGTAGCGACTAGCGCCCGCGCCCCTATGCCACCTATCTATCAAAGCCGGCCCTCGAATGAATGTGTGCGTGCAACACCTGCCACGATACATGCCAACTCACCGCGCTAAGTTTGATGAGTTGTGTTGTGCGTTCCGGTTAGAATAACACATTCGTCACGATTACACATAGTCACTCTTTTATTCGTCCACATTCATATAGATATTAATAAAACTATAATATACTTACTGAGATATTGAAATATGAATAAATCTAGCGCAAACGCGAGTTGAAGCATACTTTTTTTTTCTCAGCTTTAAACTCATTTTCCTTCTCACCAAAAATTTCAATTCCCATCAACATCTACGCTATAAAAGAGCGAGTTTTCTAAAAAAAATTTTTACCTATAAAAGCATAGGTATACCCCTCACGCTGGTACCACTGCGCAGTTATAGATACAAAATGTTTCATCCATTTTTTTTATTTCGCACCTCATTTTATACTCATACCCACCCGTTAACTTTTTTTTTGTTTTAATGAGAAAAGAACGACGTAAATCAATTAGGTCCGTTTTTTTTAATTTTATTTTTTTTCTCTTTTCTATTGTCTTTTTGTCATGTCACAGTAGGTACGTGCGCGTACGTCTTTGCTGGTTGAGCAAACGAAAGATTGTGTACTAAAACTCCTGTCCCTCCCACCAATTCGTTCCAAGCAAGCGAGCTAGGGTTTGGGGTCCGAGCTGGGAGCTCTCCCTCCTCCGCGTGTGCGGCGGGCGGAGTAGGTGTCGTGTCTGGTGATGGCCAGGGCGAGGATGCGGCTCGTTAGCACCTGTCGACGGCGAATCTAAGGTGGGACCGAGGGAGCGAAGGGATGAGGCGGTCGAAGCTGCCCTGTTGTGTCGGTGGAAGTCAATGGCGGTGAGGAGGGGAGGCGGCGCCGGCAAGTAGTCCGCGGTCGGTGCGCAGCGCGGGATAGGGGGATTGGGATCATCCGGGAGGGGGCAACGAGAGAGGGGATGGATTTGGTCCATTTGGTAACGGTGGGTTGCCGCCGGGTTGGCGTGGGAGCAATCTGATGGCCGTGCCGCCCGTGCGGATGGCTGCTGGATCGGACAGCCACTGGCCAGTTGCTCTCACTCTACACCGCTGAGAACTCATCTTGCCCCGCCCCCACCTGCACTGCACCATCTGCTTGCTTAGCTTGATAGCTTCCCTTCACGCTCAGCAGTTGGATGATCTGTGGTGCCTGCTTCCGAGGGTTCACGGTAGACCTCAAAGGGATAGGGGTTTGGTCTCAGCCTCTAAGGATTCAGGAAGCAGCACAGCCGGAGAGACAAGTACGGTTGAGAGATGCTGCCGCAGCTCCACCTCCTTCGCTGCCAGTCACGTATGTGATGAATCGATGATGATCACACGCAGCATACTTCATTTGGAGGAAGGTTCTGCCGCAGCTCCACCACCCTTTGCTGCCAGTCTTGTATGTGATGGTCACACAGCATGCTTCATTTGGAGGGGGAGAGCGAGGCAGTTTCCGGTTATTGGTTTTGGCATTTGGGCAGGCTGGAGGGAGTGGCGGTTTCAGGCTGCTGGTTTTGGCATTTGGTGACAATTAAAGAAAGGTCCGAGGATGAAACGGAAAAGGCAAGAGGGGAGTAGAGGATTTAACGGGCAGGATGAGAGGGGAGTAGAGGATTGGGGCATTGCGCTAGGGTTTGAGACATATCTGGGGGGAGGCCCCCCTTCTCTCATCCTCTTTGTCGCCGCCATTGCAGCCGCCGGCCCATCCTGGCCAAGGATTCCTAGCCTTCTCCGTGATTGTGGGGTTCTTCGGTGGGATCACAAGCTCGGCTGCTTCTGCTACTTATCGAAGGTTGTTTCTCCTCTCCCTTCGTTTCATAATCTATCAATCAGAAGTGGGATTGTACTGAATCTTCACAAACATGAGTGTTTTCTATTGTTTCATGAAAGGGTTTATAGATATACATGGCATTAATTTTTTTTCTGGTTTTGAAACATTCCACTATAGTTGAAGTTGAAATGGCAAACATGTCATTGTGATTTGCTTTTTGTTTGAGATATGCCAGAAGTGGTGGTGGGCTCACCTTGGGTGGATCTAGGCCTGTACATGGTACGGTTTTTGCGCTCTCTGGTTAAAATCCAATCTAAACTATATATGAGTAAGTATCACGGTTTGAAACCGGCGGGTTACATGGTCTCCTGTTTTGTTCGGAGCCGCGGGCCTTGAGGCCCCGACCGGTGAGGAGGAGGCGAGGAGCGCGGCAGACCGGACAAGTGCGCGTGGCGTAGGGGTGCTGCCGCCTCCTGTGATCATCGCGGCCGGTTCTGGACACCTCGCCAGAGGCGGCGTTGGCTACCCGCCGGTGTCCTAAATCTCCATTATATTTGTATGGTGTGCTTAGCATTTCTGTGGTGCGGCGGCCGATGGGCTGAGGACCTTATCGCGGAGATCTCAAGCCTCGGATGTGGACGTGTGATACACGAGCAGAGAGCATGCGGCGCCGGGGCACTAACTTGAGTCGCTTGACCATGTTCAACAGGGTCGCCAGGAGCTTGATTCCTGGAGCAGCCCAGCCCCAACGATGGAGGAGCCGCCTTGGGAAAGCAGCATAATGGACCCAACTATCCAAGGGAGGCTTCTGTCTGTGCAACTTGAGAAACAAAGAAAGCTCTATCACGGGCTGGACAGCATCACCTGATGCAAGGGTGAAGACGGGTCGCTTGGTTTGGAACCGGACTTAGACCAGCCCGAACTTACAGTCTAATATGGTTCCCTTTGGATTGGTTTGGCCGGTTCACCGGTTTCAAATCAAACCATGTACAGGGTTAGGCAGATCTGTTTATCTTCTTTTCTGGGTAGAGAACTGCGTGCCATGAGTGTGCTCTGGGTCGGTGCACGCGCGTGTGCGTGCGCTCGGAGGCGGGAGGGCAAAGGGAGGGAGGGAGGGGGGGAGGGAGGGAGGTCTAAACTCTAAACAATTTTGATAATGACATATTTCAAATAGCCAATCATGATGGCCTGACTACAATTTCAACCTTTTAAGTGGCATATTTCAAAACTGGCAAATTGTAATGGCATTGATCTAATTAGGGCATGTACCTTTCATAAATGGGTGGATAAGAAGGGTTGTGTTTCCTCGCAACCAACTTATATGTATTGATCATGTCTTGCTTTTTTATAAGTGTTGATATTAAGACAGTAGTGGTACAGGTAAAGTGGCATGCAACTTTGTGTTTGGGATGAGAATTGATTGACCTGTTGTTAGGTGTCTCTTCTTTACTCAGAGGGCGAAGCAGCGAGATAGTAGAATAAGGGCACATTTATGCAAAAATGAAATACAATAAAATAAAATTAGGGCATCTTTGCTATGTAGGTTTTGTATGGGTTTAGTTTTCCCTAAAATTATTTCCAGATTTGGACCCACACCTATTACACAACTGCTTCTTTTTCATGCCACAAGTCAAAGCGGGCATATCTTATGCTGAACTGTGGACACATCAGCTTGTGCTGGAATGTGAATAACCTGGACAGTGACCTGCACAAGGTCTTGACCAAATTCTCTTGCAGTGGACCTTGTAGGTACCTAACCCAGATTCACTGGCAGCAAACCTTGTATGTACCAAATGCAAGGCACATTACTCAAAATGTTCATTTACATTGGTTGGTGGACAATTCATGGCTGCATGTGTTTATTTATAAATCTACGCATGATTTGGCTACCTTGTGAATGATCAAATATCATACTGATGTGTTCCACAGCTTGATTGACAATGTATGTTTTGAGTCCTTAATAGTTTTCGCATTGGTTTAAATCTGAAAAGTAAACTGAAAAAATGTTGAATTTGTACAAAACCTACCTCTGCTAGGCTGTATAATACTTTTCTTAATGCTTGATGAAGGTTCGTTTGCATGTTGAGAAAGTTGGGGCATGCCAGTTTTCCTGAATGGTGCATTTTGGACTGTTTTGACCACAATTTATAGTTGGACATGTCTCTGGGCAGCTTTAGAGCTACTCAAACCAATTTCATGCCATAAACTAGGTAGAATTTTACCACCACGGTGTGATCATGCAGAATATGTAAATTTAAAAAAAAAATCTTTGCTGGATTTAGAAAGTTTATTATCATATGGATACACTACAATAAATTTTCACCATAATAAAGTTTTCTTATGCTATGTGAATTCATGACCATCCTCTGAAAATAAGCTCATACTGTATGATAGCCTTTGCATTTTTTTTTGCCAGTGAAGAGATTTGGAAAATTGGTGTTGATGCACTTCAAAACGCAATGTGCCAGCATGTGGTCAGACACCTAGAGCTACAAGTGTCACGCTATCAGGCTCAGGCTGGATAAGCAGTGGACAATTGTACTTGTTATCTACTTATCTTGTATGATCACCGATAGCATTAAAAGATGTCGGAACAACAAATGGAACTTACGTTCCACCGAAATTGTATGTGTCACCAAAAATATTGTAGAATGATGGTGCTGAACTGCTAATGGAATAGTGGAGTTTGGTTTTTACTTGTAGTCTGCTCCCTCTGTCTCACAATAAGTGATGTTTTAGGATTTTTAGGACAGATTAAGGAGAGTAGAACATGATGCATGTGCCCCTGGTTAACAGATTAATCTTTCCCTTTTGTGGTGTCTACATGCATGCAGATTAATTTTCTTTTAAAGGTAACTTATCTTCTAAAACAGCACTTATTCTGGGACAAATTTTGAATCCTAAAACAGCACTTGTTGTGGGACGGAGGGAGTACATATATGATCAAGAAACAGAAATTTTTATCCCTGTGTCTTTTGTGGTATGATTTGAAGAAAGTAAAAGATATACGGGCACATATCCTGTGCAATCACCGTGCAATCTTACTAGAAAAAGTGTCAAAAAATTCTGAAAAAAATCATAAAGATACATTTCAGTCTATCCCATCTATATATAAAATTTTAGGGTCAAATTCATCTTACTCTAGTAGTTACAAAAAAGACAAATTTGAGTAGGATGAATTTGACTCTAAAATTTTATATATAGATGGGATAGGCTGAGATGTATCTTTATGATTTTTTTCAGAATTTTTTGACACTTTTTTTAGTAAGATTGCACGGTGATTGCACCACAACGGTGATTGCACAGGATATGTTGCCAAGATATACTTATGCATCTAACATTATCTTCTCTTCTAGCAGATATTTTTCCTTTTGAACCATTTTTCCCCTTTTAATAGCAATATGCTTTGTTCATGTAGTATCATAGCCTCTGTCTAGCATGAGATTGCATAATCCATATTTGCTATTCTGCTAGTATAATACAAATTCACTACGCCATTTATACTCTGTAGAAGAAACTGAAAGGCAGACATGTCTTGTTTTATTTCACTACCAGGAATACCAGAGATGGCAACTCCAAATTCCACGGCGACACCTGTTTGCTTTGGTAATAAGGTGCCTGGTTTTGCAAAGCTTCAGGGTGAAAATTTTGAGTACTTTATGCAAACCTATTCAATCATCTTGGGACGCAATACTAAAGATTCGACAGTGCACCTTGATCTCTCTGAGTATGGTGGAAAGAAACGTGTTTCCCGTTGCCATGCACGCATATTCTATGATTTTGAACACCATCATTTTGCCCTTGAAGTCCTTGGCCGATATGGATGTAGCATCCAGGGGGTCTCTTATCTCCCAGGTAGTGACCCAGTTAAACTGAATTCCCAGGATCTCATTGAGATTGCTGGCAAAAAAATTTACTTTCTCCTACCAACTCGCCCTATGTTCAACACTCATACTTCATTGGCACCTCAATCTACATCCTCTATGCCCTCTAATTGCTCTGGGAATCCATGCGCTGATGATTATGGCTGTGGCAATTGTGAAAATGGGGTTAAAGTCAGCACTAATGTGCAAACAAAGTTGGTGGATGTGGTATCATACAGCAATGGCATCAATTCTGATCCAGTTGGAGTACTTGGTGGATGTGGTATGCTATCTCTTCCACACACTTATGCTAGATCTATTTCCCTCCTGATTTCCTGAACTGTTGCTTATTAACATAAAGTACTAGAGGAATTGCGCTATGACTTTGTTCATATGCTTTACGTCCCAAGATCATTCCTAGATGTTGTATCTGCTAATCTGCATCTGTACCTACCCTACTATATTCATCGTTGTCATTCTTTGAAAGAAAGTAAATTTGCCAGTGCATAATTCTCTTATAATCTTTAAATATGTGACATAAACTGTCCAATATTAGAGTGAATTAAGAATGGGCAAGGTGGTCTTTTGGTTGGCTGCTGTGATGTGGGGCCATGCCTACAGCCGTAGAGCCAAGAAGCTGGGCGGCAATAGTGGCTAAGGAAGGACTCTATGTAAGCCGGATGGCATGTTGGGTTGGGTAATCAAGAAAGAATATCAATCTACTATCTCCTTCCTGTCTCTCCTCTCGGCTGCCCCCTGCTGACCAGTGACCACCATATATCGGCGGCGCTTGGCCGACGATCGTGCTCTCCGCAGCAAAGGTCCGGCACCTCCGGTCCTGCCCTTGCCTCCCTACCAAACAGCTGCAAAATACAAATATGCTGAAATCAGTTTCTGAACTAACTGTAATGCCGATGGATTTTCCTGTACCATTTGTTAGCAATATGCTCATCAAAATAACACTATGCTCATGAAAGGAGCATTATTCTGCTTGCATGCAAATGCTTTATTTGTGCATCCCTAACTAGTTTTATTTATGCAGTCAATCAGTTGAAAATACTAAATGCAGACAAGGATACAGACAATCAACAGCTCCGAACAAGGGCAGATAAGGATGAAGATACAGAGGATCAACAGATCCTACTAGAAGAGAAAGATGTTGTGTCATGTATTGCAACCCTGATATCTGACCTATGTAGTCCTGGAGACTGGCTGTCTATGATGAAACTACATTCAGAGGTTTGTCGTGGAAGAAAAAATCTGTTTCTGTTTAGTCTCTAAATTCTAAAAGAAAGTGTAACTATTGATACAAAAAAATAGAAATATGTTTTCATATTTAACTCACAAAAGTTGGCTAAGGTCTTGAAACCATGACTTAACTTGATATCATTATGCAATATTGAATTATTGTTCATTAATCATTATTTAATAAATGGTAAACTAAATTCAAAGGCTTGGCTTTGTCTTGCAGTATCCATTCAATGTGCTACACACTGCATTACCATTCAATATTTTTACATTCTGCATTATATTGTTCCATTTGTCCTTTCTTCTCAGTTAGTTGTTGTAGTGGCTGCCAGTGGTAATAATTTTCAGGTAAAATGTATGGTTTGTATATAGTGGCGGCTACAATGGTTGCAGTCTAGCAAAATCGTATGTGCAAAATTATTCAAAGAAAAGAGTCGTGATGGTGTATGTAAATTCACAGGCGACGGGATCTGTTCTTCATTAGTTTGATACTTTTCATTGTATCATTAACCTTACACCTGCTCTTGAGAACTTTGTTTATATTACTATGATCATATATGATTAATTTTCATTGTATTGCCAGTTTCTAACATGCTATGGCTAATGCACATGCTGTAAAGTCATTTGACATGCAGACTAACCCTTGTTTATCTGCAGCTTCTTGAACGCTTTGGTGAGAGCTGGCCCCGTGACCGGGTCAGGAGGTACCTGACACAAAAGGATGACCCAGGCTCATCATCTGAAGCAAAAGGCAGGCCGTGGTGCAGCTTATTGCCGTTATTCAAGAAGTATCCAGATCATTTTGTCATGAGCACAGTGACAAGAGGGCAATCAACATCAGAATTTGTTGGGTTGGTACCCCTGCTGCCATTGGAGAATGATGCATAAATTGTAGATCCATTCTTGGTATTCTGAGGCTTCTCATGCCAGCATTAGATTATGTTCTAAAGAAGTTGGGACATTGTTGTTTGTATCTGAACTCTGAAGCTCGTGTTGTAGGGTCTATCATGCTATTGTAAACCTTTACACCTTTGTTGTGGATGTCTCTAGGATTGAATCTGTATACTCCAGTGCTACAGCTTGCAAACTTACCTTTTTAAATAGTTGGACCTGTTGGGATAATTGGTAGTGTTTTCCTTGAGTTTAGATCGGTGGTCAGTCCCATTGTTGGATGCCTTGAAAGCCTACACGTCATAATTTCTTGTTCCATTAGGGGAGAAAGGGTTGCCAGCGGCTCGCAGGACAGCAGATTATAGTGCAATTTCCAACGCAAGGAATTTCTGAAGGAACTCTGCCAAGTTTGGCATTGTTGAAATATTCTGCAAGGTCGCGCATTTTCATGAAATGGCAGTTGTGGCTAGCTTTCTTATGAATAGATTGCGTGCGATCTACAGTGCGTGCATCTTTTCTATTCCTCAATCTATCTTAAAAACTTCAAGAAACGATATCTTCAATGACGGAGGGAAAAGCATTTTGTCAAACAAGCCATGACATGGCTTCTTTGTATATAGCAAACTAATGCTCCGCTATTCACATTAAACGAATGAAATAGGGTCAAATAAATTGCAGGGAGTAATCTGTACAAGGATGCTATATATTGCTATTGCATCTCATTAGTATCTCACGTCGACGCAAAGTTGGGGAGTGCTGGAGAAGCACAGGTTATTGCATCACAAAACACAGTCCACTGGTACAAAACGGACACAGTTCCAGCTCCAACAAACGTCACACAGTTACATGGTTTGTTCCAAAGGGTAACAATACAACACAAAATTGTGGTACAATCAACTCTCCAAGGACGCTAGGCTAGGCCAGCCGTTAAAAGCAAAATGGAGTGCAGACACAGATGAGCAAAAACCATTTCTATCTAGCTAGCTTCCTCCACACGGTGCGGCCATGGTTGATCTCGTCCCCATTTCCTGCAAATCTCAAGCAGTGCAGGAACTGCTGCTGCTGCTCTCCTTTGTGCGGGGCCAAGGAAGCAGAGCCATTCATGCTTTTCCCCTCTCCTTCCTCTATGTAAGTAAGTGAATCAACTATGTCATCATGTTGGCATTCTCTTCTATAGTCAAGAGTGATTGTTTGTAACTCGTGTGTATCAATTATATCTTGAGGTATGCTCTGCCATTTGGAAGACAAAAAGTATCAGAAACCATCATAAATCCCTACCTAAAATGAAAAGACTAATACTAACATGTCATTGTGATCTCTACGCAGGTTATATATCCCCACATAAAAACAAAGGTTAAAGGCAGGATTATAAGGAAAATCTAGTGAAAACTTACTTCGAGGACCCAACCGATGTAAGTAACATTATTGACATGTTGGTTCATGTCCAGATCAGCTCTTCTTGGCTGCAGTTCAGAAATCAATGTCTGTCAGCAATGGATTGCAGTGGTGCAGCACTATGACCTGTATTATTTATAGACGGGGAGGGAGGCTTACCACTAGTCCTAGTCTTGAGTATTGTGCAGGATCTGAAAGAATTGGAATCTTCTTCAAACTGCCGTTATTTTCCTCTGGGAATGCTAATCTGCACAATGGTAACTTGTTACAAGTTACAACTCTTGTAACTACAGGCTGAGATTATATTGACGACCGTTAAAGCAAATCAAGAACCAAGACGATTGTGTGAGACTGATCAAATATTCAGATTAGTACACATCTATCCAATGAAATACACCGTAAGGATGCTTAGAATGGTCCAGCTGAGTGCAAAACATAAAATAAACTTCAGGTAGGGTCCAAAAAGGCGGAGCTACTTGCATTGGATGAACTGTAAAAAAAAAAAAAAACAAGAGTACACGTATATGCATAATGCCAGGAACAAAAGTGAGTTGTACCTTGGAGTCTTTGGACAATGTATAAACACCTCATCCCTCACATCATCACTGACTCGCTGAAGTCTCCGTGTGTTTTGGTTCATCATGACCCACTTGCTGGAGAATAAGCGATGTGATTCGGTTACTTGTACTGTTCACTTCGATTAAAATATGCAATTTGCACTAAAGTAAAACAGAAAATGAAATAAACCCAACACTACTGTTTAGTTCTGTAATAATTTGCTGCCCTGCTAAAGCCTCATCAATTGATCCCACTTCCTTAGATATGGAGGCTGCTTTTAGTAGCGACAATCAAGGTTCAAGAAATCGCTATACGCTATGTACGCGCTCGAGCCGGGAAAAAGAGTAAGCGTGACTAAACGCGATTACGCGTTTTTACTAATATTGCAAAATAAAATAAAAAAAGAGGTTTTCAAGAGGAGGCCGCAGCAGGGCGGTGGAGAGAAAATGGAAAAACAAAAAAGAAAAAGAAGAAAACACTTGAACAATGGCCCAGCCCACTAGAAAATGACCCAGCCCACATACATCTTCTATCTTCTAGGTCACAGGGACAGAGGCTCCCATCGGGACCTCTCCCTTCGCGTCGCGCCGCCTCTGCTCCAGCCTCCAGCGCTCTGCGCCGCCTCTGCTTTAGCCCTCTGCGCCGCCTCTGCTCCAGCGCCCTTGCCTTCGCCGATGCGCTCACTTCCCGCAGCGGGACCTCTCCCCTTCGCGCCGCCGGACCCGCCCGTCGCCAGGCCCTCCTCTCCCTTCCTCCGCCGCCGCAAGAAATAGACTTAGTAGCAAGTTTACCTGAATACCAAGGGCGCCGACGTCGTCTGCGGCAGGGAGACACGGCCGTGGCAGACTAGTAGGGGCCGCACAACGGACCTGCTGGGCGGAGGCAGGGAAGCACAGCCGCGGCGGACCAGAAGGGCGCGGCGGACGAGCAGGTCAGCGATTAATTGGACGATTACCTAGTAATCAACGCGCTAACCCTCCGCGTAGCGCATAATCGCGATTAATCTTGCGCGTAATCGCGATTTCTTGAACCTTGGCGACAATAGGAACAAAGATGCACTGCTAATTCAAGTAATCAAGTGAATGGTAAATGCCACCCAGAGAAACCAGCATGATAAATAGACAAAAGTTTACTGTTCACACAGCTCAACAAAAGGTCTACAACACTTTCCTAACAAGGAGGCGGAAATGAATTATTTAGAGGACTCGCTCAAACAGGTATGATGTTGACCCTTTTGTGTTTCATTTTGCCAGGAGATACAAATGTGGTATGAAATGCGATTGCAAGCAAGATATCAGCGTTAAAAAAAAAAGAATGAAACGCTGATGAACCTAGTAGCAAAGTACCTAGTAGCTCTGCCAATAACTTCACCATTTGCCAAATCTTTGAGGATCCAATCACGCCGAGTACCAATCCTTCCATCTTCTTGGCACCATGTTTCAATCTCAACAACATCACCCCTACCAGCAACAGAGTTACCAGTCAGTATCAAATTTTTAGCAAAAAGGGTTGCAATAAAAGGTTCAACGTAATCTTGAAATTTTACCAAGCTGGGTACTTGTAGATTTCAATGTGCATTCGGTTTGTGACCCAAATAAGTCCAAGTTTTCTCATCGTAGTAGTTGTGGCGAAACCATCAGTGGAGAACCCAACGCTTTGTGCATGGTTACATCCGACCTCCTACATTTACAAGGATGCTTATACCATTAAAGAAGATACAAGAGACATGCCTGATAAAACTAGCAGAAATATTGATAGGATCAGCCTATATAAATATCCTGTCCCATTTGTTGTGAATTTAATTTTAAACATATATTACACACCAGCAAACTCATTGGAACAACCAAATTCCACCAGTGCTAACTACAGGGATATGTACTCTGCATGAATTCCGTCTGTAATTTCTGATACAAGCAAATAAAATTGGTGACATTGATAAACACCCCCATATTCTTCTCGAAACATAACTTAAATCGTAAGTAGTTGACTATGGGAATTGCCTAGGAGATATTTCAGCGTACGAATGCAAGAGCTCTTTCTCTCTTCTAACCTAGGGCTAGCGGGCAAAGAAAAGCCTCACCAGATTTAACATTGCAGTGCCCAACTTGTTGAATGCACACTGAGGGCAAAATTCTGTGGGCTCGCAGCATTGACCAAGAGGAGGACAGTTAGCATTCTAATCCACCGAAGCACAAACCAAGCTACACCCTAGCTCCAACCTATGCGGTGATGGGCATGCACAGATTCATGGGACTCGCCGCAACCGGATTCCTATTTCGGAATCCGATCCTATCACGGAAGAGGAGCTCCGACGCTAGCACAAGCTGGGGGAGTCGTAAATTCAGATCCAGGGCGCGAATGAACCCGCACGCGCAGTACCTGGAGGAGGTTGGCGATGGTCTCCACGGTGGCTGTCTTATTGATGCCCACCTCATAGCAGCGCACGATGAAGCTCTCCTTGTACGAGAGCCCGTCCTCAAGGAGGCTCCCCAGCCGCAGCCGCTCGGCCAGGCTCGGGCTCGGCCGCGCGCCACCCCCTTCCGCCATACCCGCCGCCGACGTGGCAGCCGCGTGGGCCGGCGCCGCCGCCTCGAGCCCGAACACCTGCGGCGCCCCCCGTGCGCACCGCACCACCACCCCGGGCGCCGCCGCCGCCGACTCCCGCCTCCCGTGGTGGCCGAGCGGCGCGCGGCCGCATTGCGGCGGCGTGTGGCAGCGCAGCATGGGGGCGGCCGGCGGGGGCGGCGCTTCGAGGAGCCTCGTGTGCCGGCCGCCGCCGCCGATGAGGGTGGGGGCTGGCGCGGGGGGTGGTGGGGCTGGCTGGCGCGGCGGGCACACAAGTGTGGATATAAAGACGACCAGGGGCGTGCGAAGGGAGGGCGGCGGTGGACCGGGTGCACGGGGCGATAGGAACGAGGACGGATGGGCGAGGCGCTGGCGGTGGAGGGCGGGAGAGGAGGGGAGGGGGAGTGCGTGGACCCGGTGCATGCACCGTAGGCCGGCCACCCGCTCTTCGGCGGCGCTTGATTGAAATGCTTGGAGCCGCACTCGTACACCGCCCCGGTTGGATCGCGCGTGCGGCGTGGCAGTGTCAGCACAACATCAACAAAGCAAGGGGTAGCATTTACAGTGGTAGGCTGGAAGCAGCGTGTCGTCGTCTGTTCTTTATTGTGTAGTAGTACGTCTTGAATACTCTCGTGGAGCCCTCAGCCCATTCCAACGTGCACACATAAGCATGCGTACACATTTTGAGTAGCCACACAATAAGCATAGAGATGGGTAAACTACCGAATTGCCTACGAATCGCGATGACTATGCGCTAGGTGTCCAAGTAGTGATTGTCACTCACACATAAGGGTTTGAACTATCGATCATATCCCTTCTCTCTGCTCCAAAAAATTATACTCAATTTTTAAAATGTATTTTTTCGATAAGACAATTTGGTCAAATTTAGTGTAAAAAAAAATCAGACGGCCTATAATTTGGAATTGATAAAGTAGTTAGCCATTGGAGACACCCTCGGCGAGTCCTTAGTCGTTGGGTTATCTAACCTCTTTTTTCCAATTCAATTGGGCATCATTTTTCAGTTTTTCTATTATCATTGTCAATAGGCACAAATCTTCCAACCGAGGCTCCCTGGCGGCTACATAAGTTTCCAGTCTGCATATTCCCAGCAAGTGGTCTTGATCCCCTTCGTACTGCCACATAAATATTCCTGCAATGGATCTTCGTAGTAATCACAAATCAAAATACTGCAAATCCTAAAAACAGATATTGTTCCTTAGTTACTAGGGTTGTTTGGATTAATGCCATTACAAATATCATGGTTTAGAGATTTACCACTACTATTTACCTATTTACACTACACTAGAACACATACAACTTTATACGTACCCCATGCCTTAGGACCCATGTGTAGGCTACTTTATTTCTGTATGGACAAATATACCCTTGCCTCTTTTCTTTCTCAGCAGCCTCTTGTTTGTGGGCCCCACATGCATCCCTTTCCTTGCATTCTTCCGTAATGTCGTGCGAACTCACATCCACGATGCCCTCATCCTTGGTGCATGTCTCTCTCTGCCTCTAACTGTTGCACACACCCCTTTCGTCCATGGCAGCCGTGGCCCTTCCTCCTTCCCACTTGGGGCGATGATGCACGCAAGCTTGGATCCACCAGTGAAGCTTGGATTCACGACGAGTAAGGTAGAGAGAAGGTGAGTGATGATGTCTTGTCCTTAGCTCCATCTCATGTCCGTCGCTGTTGCTTGCCTTGTTGACTTCTCTGCTTTGTAGCGCCTAGCTATCGTAGGCACCTCGCCAGTGAGCTTCCATCCGGAACCTAAGCACAATGCTATGGGAGGGCCCTAGTGACCAGAAGACCCCCCCGCATATTCATCATCTCTCACATTGTGGAGTGGACTCAACTTGGCCACCGACGATAAAGCAAAGGATGCCAAGGGCGATAAGGAAGGCAGGAGGTGAGGAGGGTTGTGGCTTAGGCCGATGTCGACGTTAGTGAGAGAGAAATGGTGGTGGTGGTGGGGGGGTGCTCAAGTTGTGGCAAGCTCATCAAACAACTGCGGCAGAACTATCGAGTTCGCTTAAAATTAGCATATTTCAAGTATATACTGACACATGCTGGTGGGTCCTTTGTCATCAGAGGCATTAAAATTAGCATATTTCAAGTATATATAGAATTATAGTGACATGCTTTAAAGATGGTCAATAGTATTGGTATTTCTTGAAAGTGTGAAAATTATAATGGCATAGTTCCAATTAACGTTTGCAAATGCTATGGGCAAGGAGCTGATTGGAGGCTGCGACTCTTGTTGCTTGTCCTTGTAAGCGACCGACAGGACGTGTCTCTCTGGTACAATTAACTGGTTAGCTGGGACTCTGCGAAGTCATATAAAAAGTTATTGTAGTGGCGGTGATACTGCATCAGGCGTTCAAGTCAAGAAAACAGTTGTAACTAATATCTGAGCTGGCATCATCAGGCTTCGCACATGTTTGCCGTTTGTACTGTACACATGAAACATAACATGCTCATGCAAGCATGGTACAGACCACAATTCACACGCAGATGGTGTGTCACGCTCAATGCTCAAAATTCAAAGGCCGGGAAGTATATACGTATTTGCGTGTGTGTATACCACGGTACCACCTGCATGCGGCGCTTGCTATGTATGCGTCTCTGAACTGTCAGCAGCACTAGTGGACAACGTTCTGATTCCTTCGGGTTGATGCCAAATTGCCAGTGCCGGAAGACGTCATACCGAGTAGACCCGGAGGCCTCTCTCGAGGCGCGGGCCCTCTGTGGGATTTGTGTCCAGTGTTAGTCTAAACGGTAAACGGTAAACAGTCGGTCAACTACTGTTTAGCCATTATTCGGTGCTAAACGGTCGTTTAAACGGGTTTAAACAGTGAAATGGCCAATTAAACGGAAACGGTAAGCCACTGTTTAGCGTTTAAACGGGCTAAACAACCGTTTAGGCGAACAATGTTTGTGCCATTGGTTTCTCGGTTCCATTCTGCTTTCATCTGGCTTCCCTCAACCTCTGCAACTTGCCCCTAGACATCTGCAATGGCATTTACTGTGGATTTTAGGGAACTACGGGAAAGCATATGATCTTGGCACCGAATACGAATTCGGAGGAAACCGGGTGGTGCCGTGCCGCAGTGCAGTCCCGCCCCGGCCTGAATGCCTGATCTGTCTGCGTCTCTGCGATGAACCTGCAATTTGCAGCGCTGATCAGGCCCGATCGCAGGTCTACACGGACGGGCGATGAACCTTTGCGCTGGAAATGTGCATCGTCCGGTGCTACCTGTCCATCAGGAATCAGGATGCCATTACAGGTGCTCTCTGTTTCTTTTCCCACCCTCCGCGCGGTAAGTATTTTTCTGACAGCTACCTGCTTGCCAGTTTCTGCTTGCCTCATTGCCTGTTTCTATCTACTCCAGTATAAGATGGGGATTTTCTGATTACTATGAGAGCATCTGCAATTCTGCTTCTGCATATACTCCACAGTCCACACCCTCTTTTGTTCTGAACCCGATTGCTTGTCAAGAATACGGTGAGGATGGCTGCAGCTAACGCCGACAACGCATAGCTCTACGGACATAAAATCCGAAGAAGAGATTACACTACATCCTGCCATTGGATTCAGGTGCTTTGGTTCCCTGTCCATCGCCAATTCGCCATATAGAATCTGGCCATCAACTCCATCTCGAACCTGAATATATTCAGCCATTCTGGTACTGTATGAAGGAAGGTTGCGACAGAGATCAGTTCAGTCCAACGCGGCCTCTGAGGATTATTCGGCTGTCACAGCACAGGTCAATCTCCATGACGTGGGACTAGTGATCGCTGCGTCCACTCCCCACCGGGGACATGGTGGATGCTCGGTCGGTCGGAGCTGCTTCATGCTCTCATGCATGAACGTACACCTGGACACTGGTATGCCACTGCCTGGTTTCTTCATGGTGCCTTAGAAGCCTCTGTCACGGGGGAATCAGCTGTAGCCTGTAGGGAATGGAGATGGAGTGCCATCTTAGTCAGTCTGCAGCTATGGTGCGTGCTCCTGTACATCGCCCGTTCGAACCCTGGACTGATCCATCGATGAAGCTGTTTCAGTGCTGAACTGCTGATTCAGTGATTCGCCGATGGAATTTTCGCGTCTAGTCTCAATCATCTGGGGTGAGCTTTTTGAGATGCCAATTGCCAAGAGCCTTCAGATGCTACCTGTCTATCAGGATTCAGGTTAGGAGACGAGGCTGTGGTTATGCACTTATGCTTCGACTCTCAACTGACTGATTCCTGACCTGAGATTACAGTATTCGATTAGTTGATTGTTCAGGAAAAAGGAAAAAAAAAAACAATCTTCTGCAGTTCTCAGAAGTCAGAAGTTGTTTGACTAAAATCTTCTGGAGTGCTCAGAAATTAGGTATTCAACTTTGCTGCACACCTGAGATGTTCACTACTACTGTCCTCTCATGGAATAAGCCACAGTGGTATTTATTTACAGTTACACCAGTTACATAAAAGCAAGCTAATTAAGCAGCTAATATAATCTAGTTGCTTGTACTCAAGTGACGATCAGGCTACAAGTGGCAACTCTGAATGTAGCTAGGACGCTAGGTACATCCACTGAAAAAAAAAAAAGGCAATGCTAATTGCTTCAGCACTAACAAGGTATCAATCCTAGAACAATGTAGTAGACGATCAACACGGGCAATGACACCAGCGTCCCGAAGATAACTCTGCAATATTTAAGATTTTCAGCACAGCGGTGCTATCTCAATTGCAAACAGTAAAACAGACTAGTGACTATACTCACGCAGTGCTCAGCACGTCGGCGTGCAGGCTATACTCCTTGGCGAACACGAACGTGGTGATGGACTGAGGGAGCGCTGCCTGTATGATGGCCAGGCGCAGGACGTCGCCGCGGAGCCCGAGGGCGACGGCCCCGGCTGCGGTGGCAGCTGGCCCGGCCACGAACCGCAGCGCCATGCCGAGCAAGGTCGGCCCGGCGCCGCAGACGATGATCTTCTCCTGCAGCGCCATGAACAGCCCTGCCACCAGGATCAGCAAGATATATAGACTGTTCATTGTACGTTCTTAAGCTGTTGCACTACTAATCAAGAGATATGGTCGATCAGTTAACTAACTACCCATGCTAAACATGGCGAGGCCGACGCCGGTCTTGGACATGACGAGTACGGAGCCCTCGATGATGCTCGGCGTGTCGATGTGCCACCTGCGTCGAGCACTCGAAGATCAAGAAACAGCGAACCAGAACTTTGCTTCCGCTCAAGCGCGCGCTCGTGGAAAAAGGTTCGAAGAATGTAGAACTCTGATCACTATTGGCAATAACATCACTTTTTCCAAGCGGTTCCGCGAGCTGGTGCGTGGCGCAGCAAGCCTCTCGGCCTCTGCCCTCTAGTGGTGTAGCAGTAGCAGTCTAGCAGAGGACATAGGGATTTTACAGCCTGGCGAGCACAGGGACAGGGAGACAGAGGCTAGTGGAAACTGGAAACAAGTTCATGAACGAGACGAAGCGACGGCAAAGAACGGCAGGAATTAGCTGAGCTTACACCCTTTTTCAGCAGCTACTGGTTGGTTCGCACCAGACATGCATTCCTCCATTTTGGATCGACGAGCTTTATGCCAAAGTGTAATCTAATATGCATGAGTGCACTACCATTTGGGGTAATTCAGTAGTGTATGCTCAAATTAAATAAGGCGGATGCTATTAGTCAATTCAATGCGCTTTAGCTCAAGATTGGTTGAATTTCTTTTCGTACTGTTGTTCCACTAACAAGAGAGCATTTGTTCCACTTCAATTGTTGGTGGCGCGACATATTTCAACCTCTGTTTTGGAGTGGAGTAACTATTTCATTAGCTTTATTCGCCCATACAGAATCAATTACTTACTACTTGCATTCACTTGAATTTAACTGAATATTTCTTTTTATTAAAAAACTACATATTTCCTCTTAGGTTAGAACAACATTTTAATGTTCTGTTTCTCACATGTGTTAGAGCCTTAGAAAGTATATATATTAAAACCTGATTGATAATTTTAATAGTAGCAGCAGTTCATAATTTAGAAACATACACATGCTTATTTTTTCTATTTATTTTTTTATAACAACATACTATGCTTGTAGTTTTTTTTATTGTTAGTAATATTAGAGGCGATTAGTTTATCTTTCATAATAGAATGGTTGATAATTTATATGCAAATTTAAAGGTTTTATAGTAGCATAATGTTTAATTTATATACAAATTTAGGTGTTTTTAATTCGTCATGTTTCTAAATTAAGCTGTGAGGGTGCTGCGGCTACAATGATAAAGGTAGGAAGCCGATGATGCTTTGCAATGTACTAAGAACTACTCCTATCGTTTGATATTTTTTGAATCATGAACTATAAACATTGTGAAATAGAAGGAGTCATAACTTCAATACAGTAAGAATTTATGTTATAATGAATGACGGGAAATCTATTTAGAACAGTGTCGCAAAATTAGAGATCAAACTGCAAATGGGGCATGGACTAGGCTAGGCAACCGCAACCATCGATCACGGCGTGCCTGGGCAAGTGACACGAACCTGTTGGTGACGAACGCCCACGCAACGCCGAGAACGCCAGCATAGACATTCGGGTTCCTCGCCACCTTCATCCAGACAGCCCTAACCAGCGGCCAGAACGACCGCGTCCCCGTCTCGCCGCCGCCGCCGCCGCTTTCCTCATCGTCACCGGCAGGTTCCTCCGCCGCGGCCGGCTTACCGGCTCCCCATGCGCGCCTGGCCTCGAACGCCAGCAGCAGGCTCGGGAAGTACACGATGATCTGCACCACGGAGATCTGCACGATGAGGTCGCGCGCCCACTTGCCGTACATGGCGTCCAGCAGCGGCACGCCCACGACGAGCGTGTTGTTGAGCGCGGCCAGCGAGAAGCCCGTGATGCACCACGAGAGGGCCCTGTCCTTGCCCTTGTCGCCGCCGCCGCCGCGGCGCGCGGACGCGGACGCCGCCGCCGTGGCCCAGGCGGCGAGGGAGAGCGTGATGGCGAGCTTGGACAGGGCGTCGGCGGCCAGGACGCGGTAGCTGAGCGCGAAGGGGTCGATGCGCGCGGCGAAGTCGAAGGCGAAGAAGGGCACGGAGAAGTAGGCCACGAGGCGGTTCACGGCGTCGCACTGCTCCCGCGTGAACAGCTTCCACCACCGCACCGAGCCGTAGCCGAGCCCCAGCGCGAAGTAGAGCGGCGCCATGGCCGCCACCACCTTGTACACGTCGCCCCACCCAATCATCGTCATCCTCCGGTGCTCGGGCCTCGCCGCGCCCGCGCCGCGTTTCTTGACGTCACGCTCACAGCTTATTGTACAGGGTCACCTTCGCACTCTACTTGGGGTGTGTGTTAGACTGTCAGCTGCCGCCATTCAAGATCCTTATATAGTGGAGCGGGAGAGGTGGAGAGGCGCGCGCGGAGGAAATTGAACGGTGACAACTGACGGGCAAGCACGAAGACACTGGAATTAGCCGTACAAAGTGACTCGAGGTCGAAGTCAAAAATTAAAGGAAGAATACTTCATACTGTGCTTTTCTTGCAATGGATCTTTGTAGCAATCACAAACCGAGCAGCTCCCAATATTTAGCTAAAGATTTATGTGGACCGATTAATTTGTTCATAGTACTGTAATGGGCAATAGCCCAGGCACTCACCAGTCGAAGAACCAAGGGTCATAACCAAACTATAGATTAGCATATGGGAAAAGTACGTTTTACAACTTTAAAATGTCACGGTTGTCCGATTTTCATTCTTGAATTACAAAACTAGGTAACTAGGACTCCTGAAATAACCAAATCGGATTAAAAAAACCTTGACTGATAAGTTGAAAGTGGTATTCTATTTGTGAAAATGATAAAACTTTGTTTACATATTTAGAAATTCGTTGTTAATTAATTTATTTTATATCAGAAAAAATATAAAAAATGTACGAATTGATTTCTAAAAAATATAATCTATCTATTGGTGCTATATTTAAAAATACTTAGAAATCATTTATTCCTACACCTATCGTATTATTGATATCATTAAAATATTAAAAATAGCAACAATTAAGTTCTAAAAATCAGGTCAGACAAGGAGTTTGTCTTTAAGATTCTTCTACAAGCTGTGTTCAGCTAGAGGTGGATTAATCAGGTCAGATAAGGAGTTTTGTGGGATGACTTGTTGGAGTTGCGGCGATTGGGGAAGAGAAACACTTGCTTATAAAATTGGGAGAAAGAGCTTATGCAAGCATGCATGGTACAGGCCACAGTCCACACGAAGATGGTGTGTCACGCTCAAGGCTCAAAATTTGAAGGCTGGGAAGTAAGTATACGTCTATGCGTATGTGTTTATATAACGCCTGCAGCATGCTATGTACGCGTCCCTAGCTAAGCTGTCAGCAGCGCTAGTGGCTAACGTTGTTGTGATCCCCTTCAAGTTCATGCCAATGCCGGAAGACGTCATTCCTATTTCCTACTAGTGAGTAGTGACAGAGTAGATTAGCCCCGGAGGAGCGGAGGAGGTGAGGACTCTCTCTCGGGGCGCGGCCTCTGCGGCCACTGTCAGGTGACTTGGGCATAGGGCATAGGTTTGGGTTCCATTCTGCTTGCACCAGGCCCCCCTGAACCTCCGCAACTTGCTCCTCGGCATCGGCAATTGCTTTCATCAGGCAACGATCTCAGGTCTACCCTGAGCGGAGAGATAAACCTTTCAGCAGGTGTTGGAAACGTGCATCTTCGTTCGGATGCTAACTGTCCCATTACAGGCGCTCTCTGACTCTCTGTTTTTTTTTTTTTTCACTCTATCTGTGCGGTAAGCATTTCTCTGACGCTACCTGCTTGGCCGTTTCTATCACCCACAACCTCTGAACCTGATCGCTTGTCAAGAATACGGCGACGATGGCTGAAGCTAATGCCGACAACGCAGCTCTACGGACATAAATGCGAAGAAGAGATTACACTACATCCTGCAATCAGATTCAAGTGCTCGGTTCCCTGTCCATCGCCATGGAATGTGGCCATCATCGACTCCATCTCGAACTATTCAGCTATTCTGGTACTGTATGAAGGTTGCGACAGAGATCCATCAGTTCCCTGACAAGCAGAGTCCAACACAGCCTCTCAGGATTATTCGGCTGTCACAGGTCAATTTCCATGACTTGGGATTAGTGATCGCACCGCAAAGGTGCGCTGCGTCCATTCCCCACCGGTGGATGCTCGGTCGGAGCTGCTTCATGCTCCCATGCATGAATGTACACCTGGACTCAAGGGTATGCCACTGCCCACTGCCTGGTTTCTTCATGGTGCCCTAGAAGCTGCAAGTTGTTCTCTGTCACGGGGGAATCATCTGTAGGGAATGGAATGGAGATGGAGATGGAGTGCAGCTGTGGTGCGTGCTCCTGTACATCGCCTGTTCGGACCCTGGCCTGATCCATCGATGAAGCTGTTTCAGTGCTGAACTGCTGATTCATCAATAGAATTTTCCCGTCTAGTCTCAATCATCTAGCTAGGGTGAGCTTTTGAGATGCCAAGATCCTTCAAACGATGCTACCTGTCTTTCAGGATCCAAGGTATGTGGATGTGGCTGTGCTTCCAGTCTTCCACGACTGATTCCTGACCTGATTAAACCACTTGATTGCTCCAGAAAAAAGAAAAAAAATCTTCTGCAGTGCTCAGAAGTTGTTTAACTAAAATCTGGAGTGCTCAGAAATTATTTAACGTTGCTGCACTTCTGATATGTTCACTACTGTCCACATGAAATAAGCCACAGTGGTCATTATTTACAGTTACATAAGAGCAAGCTTAACAAGCATCTAATCTACTAGCTGCTTATACTCAAGTGATGATAAGGGGTAAAAGTACATTACAAATGGCATCTCTGCAAATAGCTAGGTATATCCAATGAAAAAGAGCAATGCCAATTGCTTCATCCGCACTAACACCGTATCAATCCTAGAACAACGCAATAGACGATCAGCACGGGCAATGACAACAGCGTCCCAAAAATTAACCCCTGCAAGATTTAAGTTTTTCCAGCACAGCGGTGCTGTCTCAGTTGCTTGTTGCTGATGCCAAAATATACACTGTACCACTGTATAAGTATAAACAGAGTAACAGACTGACTACTCACGCTGTCACGCAGTGCTCAGCACCTCGGCGTGCAGGCCCTGCTCCTTAGACCAGAGCGTGCATTTGTACCGTATACAGCACACAATCATTATTTTTTCACTCTGTGTACAGTGCGCAAACAGTGTTTTCCACACCCATTTGTACTTACTGATGACCATGGTCTTAGGCGAGCACGGACGTGGTGATGGATGGGCTGTTTGGATCTAGGAAGTAAACTTTATCACGTGTCACATGTTCGGACGCTAGTTAATAGTATTAAATATGATTTAATTAAAAAACTAATTACATAGACGAGGACTAAATGACGAAACGAATTTATTAAAACTAATTAATCTATAATTAACGAATGGTTACTGTAGCATCACATTTGCTAATTATAGATTAATTAGACTTAATAAATTTATCTTGCCATTTAGTTCTTATCTATGTAATTAGTTTTATAATTAGACTATATTTAATACTTCTAAGTAACGTCCGAACATCCGACATCCGATATCCGATATGACGTGAGAAAGTTTTGTTCGAGGATTCAAACACCCCCTACCAGAGAGCGCGGCCCGTATGATTGCGAGGCGCAGGACGTCGCCGGCTCGCCGCGGAGCCCGAGGGAAACGGCCCCGGCGGCGGTGGCAGCCGTGTCCCGGCCACAAACGAATCGCTGCCAAGCAAGGTCGGCCCGGCGCCGCAAAAAATGACCTTCTCCTGCAGCGCCATGAACAGAGAACTCAGAACAGCCCTGCCACCAGGATCACCAAGATATACATACTAGTTATTCTTTCTACGTTCTTATGCTGTACTGTACAATCAATCAATAGACTTGGTCGATTAGTTAACTAACTACCCATGCTAAACATGGAGAGGCCGACGCCGGTCTTGGACATGACGAGCACGGAGCCCTCGATGATGCTCGGCGTCTCGATGTGCAGTGCCACTGCTTTTTCGCGAACGTGCAACGCACGTTTTTCATTAAGAGGGAGAGAAACAAACAAACAATAAAGTACGGTCAGCCTAGGCTAACCGGGAGCGACCGCGGCGACCACTTGACAAGGGTTAATTTACAGACATTGCTTGCGACTTCGAAACATCTACACCTGCAATCAGGAGACCAAGATCTGAGACCCCCGCCGACAGCCAACTATTCGCTTCATCCAAGATCCTGGAGACGACAGTCCACGGCATTGCCGCTCTACGTCGAAACACTCTCTCATTGCGCTCTTTCCAAATTACCCAAGTGACGAGCAGGATTAGGGAGTCAAAACCTCGCCTAACCGTCTTCAACAAACCTTTCCGCGCTTGCAGCCACCAGTCGACGAAGCTCGGATGATTTCCCGGCATCCATGTGCAGTGCCACTGCCATCTAGGTCGATCGAGCTTGTTTGGTTGCACAGGTATTAGAGGGGATTGGAGGGAGAAAGGCCTTAGAGATCAAGAAACAGCGAACCAAAACTTTGCTTCTGCTCAAGAGCTTGTGGAAAAAGGCTTGAAGAATGCAGAACTTTGGTCACAATTCACAAGTGGCAGTAACATCACTTCAAACGGTTCCGCGGAATGGTGCGTGGACGCTGCACCGAATCATGCCTCTAGTGGCGTCTAGCAGAGACAGAGAAATTTACAGCCCGGCAAGCGAACTGCAGGGAGACAAAGGCTAGTGGAAATTGGAAAACAAGTTCATGAGCGAGACGAAGCGACGGCAAAGAACGGCAGGAATTAGCCGAGCTTTTCGGCAACTACTGGTTTGCACTGCATGTCTCCATTTCGGATCGACGAGCTTTATGCCAAAGTGTCATCCAATATGCAGTGCCATTTGGGGTATCACAATTATTTATGCGCAAATTAAAATAAGGTGGATGCTATTAGTCAATTCAATGTGCTTTAGCTCAAGATTGGTTTCAATTTCTTTTCGTACTGTTGGAGGGCATTTGTTCCACTTCGATTTTTGGTGGTTCGACATATTCCAACATCTGTTGGAGTGGAGTAGCTATTTGCCTATACAAACCAATATATGATAATTAACTTGTTGCCACTCTTCTAAGACGGATGGCAACAAAAAAGCGTGCTAAATCAGCTGGGTTAGGTGGAAGGAGTGTCCATGTATTTAACCACACATGTATGCTTGAATTTGGGGGCACACTTTTTTCTTATTATAAAAACCACCTACTTCTTCTTAGGGTCAATCTCATTTGTTTATAGTGGACGGCATCAAACTGTTATGTCAATGACGTGTTAATGTTCCGCACCTATAAACAAAAGGACCGATCAAATTTGTGATACTTAGACTGTGGTCACGAGAAAGCCTAATGGGTGTGAAAAATAATGTACGTGCACTTGGCGGTGGGATGGACTGACTCACCAGCTCAGGCGCTCAGTGCCTCAGCCTCACAATCTCTCCGGTCGTATGGACTCTGGAGGTTGGAAATCCCCGACATCTTATCATCGACCAGCGTGGTTCATATTTCAAGATTTTGTAACTCAGATTCAGCGATACAGGAGGGCACCATTTTTGTGCTTTAAAATCATCCCTTAAAATACATGGCCCACTAGCTCGTAGGCCGCGCCTCTGGCCGTCTGGCGTGAACTAGCTCCTAGCCTCCTAGGTTTGCCATCCTTTCTGTGTCTGTGGTAGACTGGTAGCACGTACTAGCAGGCAAGCCGCCTGGTGCGTTTTTTCCCCGAGCAACCGCCTGGTGCGTTGAGTAGTGACGTAACTGCATGCCTGCATCATTTCACGGCGTCCTGCTGCTACAAGGGGGGCGGTAAAAGGCTCTTAAATTTTGATTAACATTTTAAAGATCGGTGTAAAACGAATCGGATATCATTCCTATTTATTTTTGAACTAAAAATCATTAAAAACTCATTTAGATTGCGAAGAAACATTTGAACTATGACCCCATTGCCACTCCTAGCTGCAAGAGTGCAATTGCAGGACCTGGGAGCAATGGTGCGCTGCTCAGAAATCAGGATTCACATGGCCAAGCGCCCAAGCCGCCGAGGGTATGTGTCAACGCCCACCACCTGCCATGGCACGGTGCAGAAACCGTTAGCAAGCTCATCCTGGCACGGTACGAGAGTCCGGAGAAATCATACAGTGAAGGCACAGAGATGAGGCAAGCCAAGTTTATTACATGCCACAAATTTCTCAAATTTTCTTTCAGATATAATATACAGGTAACGGCACATTACATTGGTACTAGTACTACCTCAGAATTGAGAAGAGAAAGGGTTAAGAAGAACCAACCAACGACCAGCCATTTGGGTGACTTCCTCTCACCATAGGCGGGGCCGATATCTGTACATTTATTTACACGGCAACGCATCACTCCCAATGTTGACATGGCCACCGAATTTTGGTGTCGGGACTGATGCGATGCTACATTTCTACACATGAGGGACCCTGATACGCCTCTGCTTCATTCTGCAAAAACTTTGGGCTTCCGGACCCTTTGGCTCCTGCTATTTACGGCCAACAGCGCAGCCTTCTCAACCTTCAGCTTCGAGGGGGCACTCTCAGTTTCTGGCTTCTTTGTTGCTGAGGACGTGTTTTCAGTTTCCTTTGCAGCTGCAGCCAACTTTTCAGTTTCCTGCTTCTTCACTGCTGAAGTTGGCTTCCCAGTTTTCTGGTCCTTCAATGTGGAGAATAAATTCCCAAACTCATGCTTCTTTGCACCTGCGGATTCATTTCCAAATTTGCGCTTCTTTCCAGCACAGCAAGGGGTCATAGTTCCAGACCCCATTGCAGCAGAGGGTGTGCCCTCACTTTTCAATTTTGCTACAGCAGAGAACGTGCTCCCAGTTTGGTTCATCGAAGCTGAGAGCGTGGCCTCAGTTTTCGCCTTTGCAGCAGGTGTTTTGGATGCCTCTTCCCTCAGCATCTTGGTAAAAAAAATGCCTTTCTTCCTCTTCTTAGGATTTAGCTGCTGTCTGTTCCCAGAGGATACAGGCTTCTTCGTTGCTAACTTTTCAGGGAAGGATTCTTGCTCCACCACAGGAGCAGAAATGCCATCAACTTTCTCTGAAGAAAAAGTGTTCTTCTCTTCCGCTGGAGCAGAAATATTATGGCCTTCGCAAGAAGTTCCAGAAGGCAGATGCTCACCCTTATAAAATTCCTGACAGATTTCATAGGCTGCTTCATTGTCAATGAGGATATCATCAATGTTCTGCAAAAGAGAAACCGTGGTAGTATCAACTGAATGCCAGTGCAAACATATTGCTCAACAAGTTATCAATGTGCACCCTTTTCCTGGAAGTGGTTCAAAATCAGTGAAACAGTTCTAGATACTGAAATACTCAATATGGTATTACCCCAACTCTACAGCTAACAAAGATTTTGAAAGTTCAAAGAGAATCCTGCCGTCCTCTCTAGTGGCAACTTTCACAAGGTATATCTTACCAATGCTGATGCAGTAGATGTTGAATTCTGGATCGATCTGATTTACAGAAATCCTAATCAAGTATAGATTGGTATTGGCACTATGTTAGGACCATGAAGAACATCTGACATTGGGCCCATACACCATGTCCAAGGTATAACTACACATTGCAGGTTCCTAGGGGGAAACCATATCTGTTTACATGGAGGTTACATCTTTTTACACTAGCTTGGGTATCTTTTAAGAGCTCTTGCTCTGCCTATCCATCTGTCTTGGAAATAAAGTAGACAAGTGACCATCCCTGCAGTATTTTAGAGGTGCATTATGATGTTTGATTATTTTCTCTAAATAGAAAATGGGAACTTTATACATCCCAAGCCTACTCTGTTCATATAAGATGATTTAAATTCCAATTTATAAGCAGTAACTCTTAGAGGATCAACACAAATCTAAACAAGCATTAAATAATTAAAGAGGAATAAGAACAAGCTAAGGACCAAAGGCTTACTTCTTTCCATAAATCCGCAATATTACCATTTGGTATAGAATTGTCAGTACCCAAGAGTAGGTTCACTGTGATGGTTTTCTCCCTTGTGAGATTGCGCACTCCAGTCTTTCCTCAGCATTCCTATTTGCATCTTTTACATGAGTGTCAGTTTCTCTGTCAGGAAAGGCAGGTCTCCCTGCAAGAGCTGATCCATCATCATCCTTCAGCAGAATATTTAGATTCTTCTTTTTCTGTGGTTTAGTATATTGACATTTTGTGTAAGATAATGGACGTTTTTTAGTATGCTGCCTCTTTCGAGGTGCCCTGAAATGAGTATTGTCCTCAGAAAATGCCAAGTTTTCTCCCTCAGAATGAGCCTTGTTGAGACGATCTTGTAGCAAATGAACTTGAGACTGGACCCCATCAATTGTCAAGAGAATGTCCTTTAAAGTGAGCTGTTCAAGAATCATATCATAATCCTCAGAATCAAGCAATGTAGCAGTGTCGAGTACACCTCTGATACTGGAACCAACTGCATTAAGAATAAACCAAATACATAGTTAGCACTTGCATGACAATCACCTAGAAAAAGAGCAAAGATGAATTGCATTTTCTGCATGGCTAATTAAAGTAGACCCAAGTGGGTTATGTGTGTCCTTCAAATAGGAATGCTACCACAAAGCCAATAAAACCATAGAGGAACAGAACGATGTAGGCCACATGTTAACCTAGGGCTAAGGATCAGAAAGATGTTGGCCACATTTTAACTTATGGCTAAAACTATTCCCCTTGTCAAATTTACGTAGGATATGCATGTTTCTGGATATTCAAAATTGACTTTTTGACACATAATTAGTAATGTCTAGTGTATAAATTACACAGCTACAGTGCTACACGCAAACAAGTGATAGCTTGGTGGTTGGCCTGTAGTTTGTGAACCAACTTGGTCAGGGGTTCAAACCCCAGTCTTGCACCCAAAAAAATCCCCTCTCTGCGGCCCGTTTCTCAGGTTCTTCCCCTCGCTGCAGCCTGCTTCTCAGGTTCTTCTGGTAAGCCTATGGTTCTGTGCGCAACCCTCCTGCCCAAGGCAGTTGCAGAGTTGTCAGGCCTAGGTTACAGTGCAGCCCATTAGTGATGGGAGGCTAGGGTTTGGGAGTTTTCTCAGCCGGCTGGCCAGGGCATAATGCCAGAGGGGCAGCTTTACCCCTCCCAATCGATTTTTTTTTAAAATAAAAATACACAGCTGCAGTCATTTCAAAGTGCTTGATTTTATAGCTGTAAACACTACACCGTGCGAAAATGAAATAATGATCAGTGTACAGTTTTGAATCCTAGTTAAAAGAATAGCTGACCGGGCAAAACAAAATACACCCTATATGCTTGGATGGAGAGGATATTTGCTTGAATACTTAACAAACAATAAGGAAAGGTATTAAGATCAAATGGCAGGTAGCTATAAAACAAGAGCTAGGTCAAACTAAACCTTGACCACCGAAGCGTATTTTTTATATTTTTACTGACAATACTAATACAGTAAAAAATCAAAGGCATGTGTTCAAAACAAAAGGTGAAAGATGGAATGGACTATATGGTAAGATTGTAAGAACTAAGAACCCTGTGGTAACAAGGTTACATTAGGTGTCTCGAATTTTCTTTGATAGCATGCATATGAAACTCAGGGACTAATTAGTTGTTGACCTTCAATTAAAATTTAAAACACACATACGCCTTTGCTAAAAGCCTAAAACACAAACACATACCTAACAAAAGCAAGCTTTTCCTCACCACAAGGTTAAGAGCTAATTCGGTATATACCATGCTTTCCATTTCAACTTCACTGGAAAAATTTAACAGATGGGCGCATTCATACCTGTACTGCCACAATTGTCATCAATTAATGGGCCATCGGTTTCAGATCCTTTATTTTGTTTATCTGTGAAATATTGAAAGGGTTCTTGTCATTAACTAAACTTGATGCCAAATCAACATGGACAGAATAAATTGGTATCCTGTCCTGCAAAAAAAAAAAAAAAAAAAAAAAAACAGAGAGAGAGAGAGGGAGAGGAGAAGGCATAATTGGATGTCGGACCATGATAGTATGACAATATATGATGCTTGTTGATGTAAAAGGACTCGTAAACATTTTCTTCATGCATCTTCCTCTTTCTCCTCTTCATGATGCTGCTTCTATAACTTTTGTCAATCTGCATCGATTCTGACATAAAGCCATTTGCTTTGCTTACTGCTTGTTGTAGTTCCTTCTCTTTACTGATTAGACTTTAGAGCAAGCTCCCTGTCATACTTTGATACTTGAGATGAAAGCTCCTTCATACGCAACTCTAACCAGTGGCATCTCCACATAACTGGACGAACACAATTCCTCCACTCATCAGTCACCTTTTTCCTCCTGAAGGGTAGTCACATCACAGATTTTCATTAAATAATGAAGCATAACAGAATAAAAAAACAAAAAACATTACATTACATCAAAATATAATAAGAATATACAAGTGTCTGCTTGCTCCAATTATATTCTAGTTATAACCATACAATGACAGGTAAGCTAACACTTTGAAGCACTCATAAGAGTAGCTTCTTAAGTTTTTAACCCTCAACTCTAACACCGTCTACTTTTGGTGCCTTAACTTTCAATACCATCTAATTTTAGCACCTGAGCCGTTTAGGGCTGATGTGGCAGTAGTGTTTATAATTTAGATAAGAGAAAAATATATAAACGAGAAAACACCTAGGTGAACATTGGTTATGCTATATATCCTTAACATATACTCTAAAAGAAAGGCAATAATCATGAAACATGATATACAATGTCTCCTGACATGCACAAAAAAGAATTTATAATACCTCTGGTTTTTATTCTGAGACATTGGTTATGTTATATATTGAAGATTGGAGGGAGTACCATTTTTAAAACACCTAGGTGAACTTCTCCAAGAGGAATAAAAAAAGGGTAACACTTGATAATAATAAAACAGTAACACTTAACCCAGGACTTTCTTTCTAAGAAGGATATCCATGCTCTATGAATCAGAATCACTATGTGGTGTTTGATCTGCTATTGGACTGACAGACTGAGTATAATTTTATTAATCGACCTGGTTTCTGAAACCAACACTAAAAATTTACAATGTTTTTGAAGAAGCTACCATTTGCTTTTTTTTTAAATAGCTATATGCCAACAAATACAAGACAATAGGTGTACCCATAATTGCCTTTTCTGATCAGGGTAGACATACTTGGCATAAGTGGCATGGCATTTCTTAGGAGCGAAACATATCTTTCGGGCTGTTGCCACTGACCCACCTGCTTCTATTGTGCTTACAAGAATTGGGCAGGAATTATACCTAAGTTTCAATCTATCAGGTGATATCATCACCTTCTAAGTTTTTAACATTTAATATACAAATGATGAACGAAACGTCAAAATACACTCTGGAAAAGGGAAAGTTCGACAACAAGGTACTAATTACGAAGCATACAAGACACTGCAATATGTTACTGAATATTTTTTCCATTTTTAAGTATGATCATATCTGCCTAACTGATTATCGTTTGCCGAAAAATTACTGAACGTTGAAATGTTACTGATCTCAGCACCTAACTACCTAGCGATCTTATAAATGTTTGTTCTTTCATGAACCAGGAGAGGAAATCATGAGATCAGTTTTTTTATAATAATCATGAGATCAGTTAATCAGTACTCCCTCTGTACCAAATTGTAAGAGATTCTAGCCCACTTTTTATTTATCCACATTCATAGATATGTAGATGAATCTAGACGCATATTATATTGAGCACACATACATAAAGAAAGGAATGGATCTAGTTGAGGTCTAGAACCCCATACAATTTGGGAGAGAGGGAGTAACATACTAACATTCGGGGCACACGAGGAACTGATTGAAGACTCACCTAGGCGTCTTTGAGGGCCCACCACCATTGGCATGAGCACACATGCCAGAGTTCACTTCAGGTTCACCATCGTCTGCCCCATCTTCAAATCTGGAGCAAGTGTCCCCAAATGAGCTCGAGCATTCGGTGGTGTCATCTTCATCGTTCTTCACGGGCTCAGGAACCAGCATCAAAGGGTCACTGTTCGTGCACATGGCCTCGGATTTCAACAGCAACACGCTGTTCTGGTTCTTGGCAGCACCGCCACCCTCGTCCTCAACATCCATAGTTGGAGCAGGAACCCCCACCCTCCAGAGAATGCTGTGGACGCACAGATCACTTTTAGCGAAGAAATTCGCATCGCAGGAAAGGGCGGATTCTGTATAGGCCACGAGTGTACATATGAACACAATTTTCTTTCATTCTTTGAAAAATCGAAGTTAGTGGAGATGTGCTTGTAATTGGGTCAGATCCGAGTAAAAAAAAAATAATGTTCAGTAGGGTTTGGGGAGCTCGGTTTCGCATAGCGGGAAGGTAGGAGAATGGCGTACCTGGTGATACTCGTCACCGCCGCTGGGCCGACAAAGACCTCTGGCGTAGTCTGTCGCCGCCGAGAGAGACAGACCGTGAGAGCGGTGAACCAAACTAATCCAATCTAAACCAATCCACCGGCATAATTAGCCCTAGGTTTCGTCGTGGGCCAGGGCCACCCGACCCGACTAGTATTGGGCAGTCCTGGGCCGTACGCAGCAATCGCAGCAGAGGTCGCCGATTTTTTTTTTACTCAAAACCCCTGTTTGGATGTGAAGTTTTTTTAAAGTTTTATATGAATAGTACCACAGATTCGTAGAACTATGTGAATTCTCCGCGCATTACTGCGGAAATTTGAGTGCTACCGTATACATATATGCTGCGTAATAGAATTGCATGCATCTAACCATAGAACATCCTTAGAAATTATAAATAGATAGCTTAGTGAATGGTGATGTGGCATGCCACCAAATGGATCCGATGGATGACGTGGCTTCATGCATATCTAGAGATGATCCAATGGATGATGTGGCTTCATACATATCTAGAAAAAAAATTTAGTGGAGTGTATCTATTTAGAGATAAAAGATACAGGTATTAAGGGGAGATAAGATGTTTGGATGTAATAGATTTTAGAGTATTAGAAACTGTGGTATTAACACAACTGCAGTTTTTTTGGTCTAGCAGACTCTACTCCAACCCTCTTTTTTCTGGCCAGAGCTCGGTGCATGCACACGGTCGGCGCGTGCGTGTATCTCGGATGACGCCCGGTGACAGAAGTCGCCACTGGGGGGCAAAGTTGGCCGCCGATCGCCGCTGCTGCCATAGGTTGGAGTCGGCTGCTTGTCACCGCCACCGTAGGTCGGAGTCGGCCGCGGGTTCATGCAGGTTGGTGTCCATCGCGCCGTTCGCTGATGTTGGTCCCCTAGCCGGAGCAAGGCACACGGGTCACCTCCGTCAATCTGCATCATGGCCTGCTGAAGATCGACCCTGATCTGTATTCAATTGGCCTCCGGCCACATGCTTTGTTATTCTTTTCCCCAATGGGATTCGACTTTATTTATCTAATTTCGTTTCAGCAAATTCTTCAGACCAGGTGCACTAGGGCGTCCATCCAGCTCAGCCCATTCACTATTCCAACTACCACCCTATCTTTCTATAGTGTCGCACAGTGTATGGACGCTCTTTTTTGGGATTTTTGGTGAACCTCAGTCTTAGAATTGGATTACAAAAACACGAACCATGGTCGTGAATGCATGGTGCTAGAAGTTGACCAGATTTTTTATCAATATTGAAGTAGCCAAACACGCTTTTGTTTTCTAAAACTATTAGGCTTCTTTGGTGGAGCTTCTTGGGGCTCTGGATCATACTCCCGGAGTCAAAGCCAAAGAAATCCTTTTTCATTGGCTTCAGGGGCTATGTGAAAGAAAAAGAATGAAGAGAGAGAAATTCGGCTTCAACTATAGTACAACGGGCAGGTGCTACATTGTGCGGGCAAAACATCTGGACCACGGAGTCAGAGCCACTTTGTATGCAGCCAAAGAAAGACTTACTCCGAGGAAAAGAAAAGGCAACCATCTAGAAAAAAAACTGACCTAACGCTAGATGTGGATTGTGGCATGCCATCTTGAACAACCCATGGCACATCCTTTACCTAACCTAAACCAACATTTGAACAAATATAGTTAAACCAAATCAATCACACCACATGTCTTAAAACCATTTTCCAAAACACAAACAGGGGCCCAAAAGATCGAGACTACAGTAACTAAGAACTAGAAGCTAGCGACTGCAATCAACGAGTGCGAGAACTAAGGGCTTCACAATAGCAATCGACAGATGGGACGAGAGTGTCAAGCATCAGTAACTGCTAACATAAACCAAACTTGCCCACCAACTGTTTTCCATTCCACAAAATCAAATAATGAGTCCCAAAGCAAAACCAAACCATTCAACCTGAATTTAACCAAAACCACCATGGTCATACAAGTACATGTACCAGAGAGTCATATACGGCATTGTACTCACATTAGACTAGCCCCCGTCGTAATGGGACCACTAAGGACTTTGTAGATTGCAATGGCCGCTTTTAATGGGTAATTGCAAAGGAAAAAGGTTCCTTAAAGTTTGAGTTTCCCTCTCCAAGTTATTTTGTTGCAGATACTGCCTTTGCTCATATTTGTTAAGAGTGAAATTGCACATAAGATCGCTAAACTTATTCTGCGGTACCATCCAGATCCATAAAGTCTGAAAGTAATCATCTAGATCAACTTTTTAAAGTGATCATTTAGGTACATTAACTTTACATTTTTAATCGATTAAGGTCTAATTGTGGACCTTGATTTACACTAGAAAACCACTTAAAAAGTTAATATGATCTAGATGATCACTTTGAAATTTCATAGAGCTACATGGTACCATGGAATAAGTTTAGGGACCTAGCATAGAATTCACTCTGTTGTAAAAAAAACCATAGATTTACACACAATATTTTACTACTAATTGATTACTTGTGTCGGCCAACATGGAGCAACATGTTGCAAGCTAGATTCTCTAAAACTAGAACTAGAATCATGAGAAGCTACCTTTTGATGTGATTATGATCACCTAGCACAAAAAAAAAAAAAGAGATTCTCAACTAGCTGAACTTGAAAAGGGTCTTTATTGCTTATGGGCGTTCACTAGCTCAAGTCAGCTGAGTTCCTTCCATAAGCGGTGAAGAACTTGGAAAGGGGCTCCACCCAAGTCAACGCAGTGCAATGCGTGGCTTATTTTGCACTGCGTTTTCCAGTGTGATGTTCGTGTTTGTTCTCTCGAACTGAGCCTCTCCATCCTGAGCTACGTTCTTTAATTCCAAGTCATGCAACATCCTTTGCAATTGCACTACTGCGATTGCTTCATTTGCCGGTTCATCGATATTGGAGAAAGCATTAAAACGCTTTACCAACTTGGAAGCAATCAGGTTCGGCAGCCTAGTTTAACTTAGGCAGTTTTCAAACACTGATCGATGGACCATCGCCGGCTCCGTCCAAGAACGCGACCTAGCAGAGAGTACATTTGCCCTCCAAGACCTGCAGGGCAGGGGGCTTCGTGCCTGTTCTGTTCTATCTCGATCGAGATGAACGCGGTGAGAAATCTCTTGCGTTTCCTTCTCGTCGCGGCCATCGGCACCGTAGGCTGCATCGTGCTGCTCCTGCAGCGTTCTCCGTGCCCGTGCGGCCGCGACGTCACCCTGCCGGGGCTTGGAGATCTTCTTGTTGCCACCTCGGGTCCTAATAATGGAACTCGCCAAGCAGATCATCCCAGCACGGTAAGTAAATTTACCTTGATTTGGCTCCATTGGCCGGCGCCCGCTTCGTTAATTATACGTAGTATACATCAGATTGCTGTGAACGATGAACTCATCAATCAATATGCACTATATCTGTGATTAAACAGCAGCAGCGGCAGCAGGTCGCGGCTACCAGTTCATCATCAGGTAATAATAAAGGTGGCAAAGACGATCAGGCGGCGGATCCGGAGGACGGCAAGCTCGCTGAGGTACTCCGGCGAGCAGCCATGGAGGACAACACCATCATCATGACCTTCACGAACGAGGCGTTCGCGGCCCCCGGGTCGCTCATGGACCTGTTCCTGGAGAGCTTCCGCGCGGGCGTGAAGACGGAGCCCCTGCTGAAGCACCTGGTCATCGTGTCCGCCGACACCAAGGCGCACGAGCGGTGCCTGCGCGTGCACCCGCACTGCTACGCGCTGGCCATGGGCGCCACCAACTTCACGGGCGAGCAGCGGTTCATGGCCAAGGACTACCTGGACATGATGTGGCGCCGGAACCGGTTCCAAGCCCGTGTGCTTGCCCTCGGCTACAGCTTCGTGTTCACGGACGTGGACATGGTGTGGTTCCGCAACCCGCTGCTGCGCATCCCCGTCGGCGTGGACCTCGCCATGTCCTGCGACATGTTCTACGGCGACAACCCCTACGACCTGGACAAGAGGGCCAACGGGGGGTTCGTGTACGCCAAGGCCAGCGCCCGGACGCGGGCCTTCTACGACGACTGGTACGCGGCGCGGACGGCGCACCCGGGCAAGAACGAGCAGGACCTGTTCGACCTGCTCAAGCGCGAGATGGCGGCGCGGAACGGCGTGGCGGCGCAGTTCGTCGACACCGACTACCTCGGCGGATTCTGTGAGCGCGGCAAGAGGAGGGACTTCAACAAGCTCTGCACCTACCACGGCAACTGCCTCGTCGGGCTCAAGAGCAAGCTGGAGAAGCTGAAAGGCGTCTTCGACGAGTGGAAGGAGTTCAAGGCAAAGGCCGGCAAACCGGGCACCAACACCACGGCTCTTACCGACTGATCATCGATGAGTGTTTCACTATGGGTTCGTCAGCGATTTATCGATCGATCGCGATCGATCGATCAGAGACATGGCAGATCGCAGAGATATTTATCATTTAGTTTGTTCACGATGGACAGGTTTGCATAAATTTGCATTGATATATACTGTACTGTACGTAGTAGTATACTCAACTGTAGCATTTCTGATAAACCACTATACGAGACATTCATGTGTGGCCAGTTTGACTTTCACTCTCTTAAACTTATTACCGCCTCCGATCTGTGCTTGAAGAACTCCAATCTCGATCCGTGCGACCGTGCCTGGATGAAGGATGATCAGATCGTCCGCACGACGTTGCTCAGCGAGCGAGCGAGCGTCCGCGTGCAGCACGCGCAAAGGGGAACAGACGGACAGCGTCGAAGAAGCAACGAACTGCATGAGCACGGCAAAGCCTGCATGGCGTGTCTGGTACTCATCTCTTTACCAAGAATCCAAAGTTCCGAAAAACACCACACGCATGTTATAACACCCGAAAATTGACCCTAAAAATTTTTTTAGGGGCTAGTTTAATAACCACATTTTTCTAAGGGATTTATATTTCCCTAAAGAAAAATAAGCTATTTTTTCCTCAATTCTCCAAAATTTCTTGAAAAAATGGGGTTGCCAAACTGTCCCTAAATCTTTTTTTAAATTCGAAATCAATTTTCAAAATTTTGTTTTACTGATGGTGCAAATATGAGCCCAACTAAAATCCTTATGAATCTCTAGATGTTCCTTCACGCTCCGGCCCCAGCCTCCGGCAACGGACCTCTGCTTCGCTCCTCAACTTAGCCGTCTCATAGGAATTTGGATCACAATTCAACACCAATCTCGTCAGAGCACTCTCCCCTCCACCACCGAGCTCTCCCCTCACCGCCGACGCCCCTCCCTGAGCCCAGGTGAGGAGCGCATCAACCTCCCCACTCTGCTCCGCTTCGTTGACACCTCTCTGGCCTTCCTCTCCCTCTCTCACATGCACCCGCTGCCGCCATTTCCCCTTTCCCGCCCCCTCCCGCAGCCAACCGAGGTGAGCGCCCGCATTGTATCATCCCCTCTCCATCACAGGCGCACTTCCCCCTTCCCTTTCCCCTTCAGCTGCCTCGCTGCCGTGCGCCATCCCCTCGCCACTGGTACACCCTGCCCTAACCCACCGTGGGCAACTCCGTTCCGGCTAGCAACCCTCGTCCCAAATAGCTTCCCCGCGTTCATCATCCCATGTCGATGCTCGCACCGCCGCCTGCCTCGCCAAAACTGGCTTGGCAGCGGCTTGACGGCAAGACCCCGCCGACTGGTTCAACCGACCCCGGGCGGTTCAACCGCAGTCGTTCCTCACCCCTGACATTCTCGCTGTCAGTGGACCCAGCTAACAGGGTCATCCCTCGTTGCCTTGACGCAATCTCCCTTTCACTGTCGCTGACATGTGGATCCCACTCGACAATGTCCTCCCCATGTCGCCACTGTTTCTGCCCAACGCCATCCCTCCCATTCTGCCACCACCAGGTGGGGCCCACAGCGACGTTGTTCCACGCCTAGGCCGCCACAGCGGTGGGACGACGCGCAAAAAATCCAGGACTACCCTTTATACTTTCAAAAAAGTCTAAACTGGTATATGACCATATGAAAGTTTAAACTGTAACTAATGAAGTAATGCGCCAAAATGCTAAATCAAATTAATTGCGAGAGGTACTAACATCTTGCATCTCAAAAGGCAAAAAAAAAAAAAAAAAAAAACCTAACACGCGCGCCAAAACATGGACACAGATAATAAATTATAGCGGTTGCTCAGTCCGTCAGCGCGGTGGTGGTGTTGCCCAGCAGCGCGGCCTCCTCCCTGAACTGCTTCCACTCGTTGAACAGCGCGGTGAGGTTCCCGAGCTTGTCCTTGAGCCCGACGCGGCAGTTCGCGTGCACGGTGCACACCTTGTAGAAGTCCTTGCGGAGCTCGCAGAAACCGCTGAGGTAGGCCGTGTCGACGAACTGCACCCGCACGCCGTGCCGCGCCGACAGCGCGCGCTTCACCTGGTCGAACACGTACTGCTCGTGCGCGCCCGGGTACCCCTCCCGCGCCTCGTACCAGCTCTCGTAGAACGCCACCATCCGCGCGCTGGCCTTGGCGTAGACGAAGCCGCCGTTGGCCAGCTTGTCCAGGTCGTACGGGTTGTCGCCGAAGAAGAAGTCGCAGGACATGGCCATGTCGGCGCCGATCGGGATGCGCAGCAGCGGGTTCCGCAGCCAGATGATGTCCACGTCCGTGAACACGAAGCTGTAGCCGAGCTGCAGGATCCGGGCCTGGAACCGGTTCCGGCGCCACATCATGTCTAGGTAGTCCTTGGCCATGAACCGCTGCTCCGCCGCGTAGTCGACGCCGCCGTCGACGCGGAGGTGGTAGCAGAGCCGGTGCACGTGCTGGCACCGCTCGTACGCCTTGACGTCGACGGCGACGACGAGCAGGTGTTTGAGCAGCGGCGCCGTCCTCACGCCCAGGCGGAAGCTCTCCAGGAAGAGGTCCAGGAGCGAGCCCGGGGCCGTCCACGCCTCGTTCGTGAAGGTCATGATGATGGTCTTGTCTTCCATGGCGGCTCGTTTCAGCAGCTGTGGCAACTTGTCGTCAGGTGATGAAGTGCCGGCCTGCTAGCAGTAGTGCACCACGTAACGTAAGTAAAGAGTTCAAAATCTGACAAACATATGTAACTTAGAATCAAAAAGATGGTTTGAAAGTTCAAGTCTTAGTATACGGGCAAGGATCCGGAAGGAATCAAGGATCATTGCCATGTATGCTCACTCAGCTCTTAACAGTAACACTAACAGTAAGAGAGATCAACGAGAAATTTAACGCATCAGCGAGCCATGCATGCACGGACCATGTCAAATAGCTTCTTCACACTGGGATTAGCCTGAGTTCCGTTACCCAAGACGGGTTCTAGATCTGCCGGCAGGACGCTGGCGCAGGGGCACGGAGCAGAAGGCAGGAGCAGCACGATGCAGGCGGCGGCGACGGCTGCTCCGAGGAAGAAACCCAGCAAGTTGCTCATGCTATGGCTGCAGTACATCTCGGATCGTAGAAGAACGTACAGAGGCGTTGCTTTGCACTCAAAATCAACAGAATTCCCTGCAGGCTTCAGCGCACCCCAGGAGGCAGGAGGCGCAGCACGCTGCTTGTAGACTTGTACTGAAGTGGATGGTAGTGCAAGAAGACGGCGAACTGGACGCTAGGTAGCTGAACTGAACTGAACTGAACCGAACACTCTCGTTGCATATATTGGCTGTCGCTGGTGACTTATCAAAAAAACCAGTCTACTGACAATTTCTTAATCCGTAGCGCTGTTAAACAAGTGCCATATGAGGGCGCTGATCAAGCAATTGGGGGCTATTCTAGTCCGGCTATTCGACGGCCATGCACGGTTATATATGCAACCTTTCTGGAACGGTGGATCCAGCGTCAGAATTATTTATAAACAATACTAGATCGCATCGTTGCATGCTGCTGACTGCAGAGAGTGGACGCGCCGAGAGCGGAGACCGGAGAACAAGACGCTCTCTGTACATAATGATATTGATGGACACGTTTGATTGGCTCAAAGTCACAGGGTCAATTGGAATAAGAAATGCCACAAGGCGGGATGAATAAGGAGACGAGACACGCGCAAGTTGTCTTCTTGGTTGGAGAGCGAGGAAGAATGAAATGGCTCCATCCCCGATTCTAAAGGTAAAATGTCTCCATTATAGCTCCACGTTGTGTTTGGTTGTAGGGATAGAATGGTTTCATTCTGTGTTTGGTCTAAGGGATGGGATAAAGTCTCCGTTAGCCACCATTCCTTGGGCCCCACCTGTCAGTGAAGCGCATCGTCTTCCCCGTGGTGGCTCCCGTCTCACCCGGCCGCGCCGCCCCCTCCCGCGGCGGCGTCCACCTCGCCCGGCCGTGCCTCCGCCTCCCGTGGCAGCTCCCGCACTAGCCGAGCCTCCTCCTCCCGCGGTGGTGCCCCGCGGCCTCCACCGATCCGCCTCGCTCGTCCTTGCTTCGGCGGCTGCTCTCAAGCTCCATTGGGTGTGGGCGAGGAGCGGAGGGTGGCTGCCCTCCAGATCCGGCGGTCGGGTGGGAGAGGCACAGAGATGGCCGAGAGGAGCGGCAGTGGGGCTCCAAATCCGGCAGACGGGCTGCGGTGACGAGAGGGAGACGGCGTGAGCGGGAGCGAGCGCGTCCGGTGTTTTGCGTGGAGTGAACTCATCCCGAATAAACAGGAAATATTCTCTTTTCTGGGATGGCTCTGCTCCCACCCATTCTCAGGTTCTTGAACCAAGATGGGATGGCTCCGCTCCCACCTGCTTTTGAACCAAACATACTCGAAAGAAGAGCTATTTCTTTTGAAATGGAAATGCAAGAATTTTACAGGAAAATAGTTCAATTTTATTAAAACACATAGGAAACGGATTTTTGTTCAATAGCGGATGTAACTATAAGGAAACAAATTTTGTAGACTATGTTTCTGGAGATGGGCACCCAATGCATTTGCCATCACTACTGGTACTGATCTATCAAAAAAAAAGTAGAATTGTTTTTCTATGGACAGATATATGCTGGAGAGTAGGGTAAGTAACGAGCCCGATTAGTTAGACTTGACTTCTAGCAAGTCAGCCGTTACGTTGGGCGATGATCGATGCCAGTTCGTATATACTATAAGACCAAACTGAGACTCCACACAAACACAATAAATTAAAGTGCAGTTTAAAGGCACGACGCCAACTGGTGATTAAATACTCTAAAAAAAAAAACTGGTACTTCAATTATAGGATCGTTGACGCCGCCCAAGCAACGGCGTCGGCGAGCTAATAAGAAGCCCACAATTGGGTTATTCTGTCGCTGTTTTTTTTTACCCTAGCAAACTAGGTGTCTCCCGTTTTATATTCCTAGCGAAACAAAATCTAATCAACGTTTACAATTTACATCCGGCGTAATGGATCGGAGGCGCCCCCACATAAGTTGATGTTCATGTCCCATGGTCCAGTCAGCAGACAACAGGTAATAAACTAGCACAGTAGCGCTTAAAGCCTTGAGACTATACCGAAAACAGACATCTGCTAGGTTTGAAATCATCCGCCCTTCTATATGAAGTTTGTTCTCCGACTTGGTGCCTGAGCCATCTAGACGTGTTGGTCGCCCTTCCATGCAAGTCTCCTAGTGTTTGTCTTGCCAGCTCCTACCATCTTGCATGCCTAGGACTTTTCTAGCGGAGTACTGTGCATATGCATTTCAAAGGGTCAACTAGACTAGCCAGTGAAGTGTACATATGAAAAAACAAAAAGTGAGCATGTATATGGCACGTTGTTTGCTCTTCTACCTCACATTCACATTTCACACTTTATTCTTTATTCAATATGTTTTAGTAATTTAGAACGAACAATGCCAATGGGATGAATATTCTGAAGTTCCTTTTATTATGCTGCCTCACATGGATGTTATTCTACTCATCCACCGTATGAAACGTTGACAATAAATCGTTACATGGTATCATATTTCTAAAAAATAATTACAATATTTTGTAGATAAGGAAAGATCGTTCTAGCCTCACCACGTCAACAGAGAAGTGAATTCAAACAATAGCACTGAAAGCAGAAAAATAATCTCACCCAACCACAACAGCCTTCAGGATAGGCACACAGTTTCGAACAGAGCCCCACAACACTTATGGTAACATCAATAGAGACACAATCGACAAGCAGGTAAACCCTCCACGAAATAATAGAACGAATGGAGGCCTCCCAAGAAAGACGTGCACTGAGACACTAAAGAGGATTCAATCCTTCCTCCCAAGCTTGCAAAACACTTCAAGATAGTTGTCATCATCAATCTCTCATCCTCTTTAAATAGTGTGACTAGCTTTTGATCCAGTAGGTCCCCTGAAAATCACCTGCACACAGGAGTTAATATAGGAGTTTTGTTGAACACCGTACCATTCCTACTCAACCACAACGCCCAATAAAATCCAGCCACACCCACTAATATTTGGATTCTTAGCCTAGAAAAAAACTTTTAGCCATGAATCAACCATATCAGAAACATTAAGTGGAGGTTGAATTCCGAAGGTGATGAAAAATGATGTTCCACATAAAATTTGCCAAATGGCAATCAATAAATAGGTGTTGCAATATAAGTTCCAGTTAGGTGATGCCAAAGTCATATTTCTATAGGACTTGTGTATATCATGAGAGGTAGATGCTATTTTCTTTTATGAATTTGGTTAAAAAAAATAGTGTGTGAATTGCACTTTGACACTATCTGTAACTCTTAGCCTGAGCCTACAAGAAACTAAGAGAGAATTTTCCTTTCTGCGTTTTCAAACTTACAATGCCTATTTGCCCAAATATAACTTGATTGTTACTCATATATATGTTGATTGCTTCCATAACTGGTCACAGCTCATGATACATATAAATTTTAGTTAATAATTGTTTCATTTTGGCAGAAAGTTGCATCATTTATTCATTTAGAGTGTGTGATTGATGGGCATTGGAGGATTTCCTTTGTGTTGGAAGCTGAAAGGCTGATCTAAAAATGTATCACACCCTATTGATCCTACTATAGAATATTAGAATTAGAGTCAGTCATAATGAGAATTTAGTAGTATTTCAGTGAATTTTTTTAAAAAAATTTGGAAAATGTATTTATTCCAAATATTATGATGGATTTTATGAGGTAATGAGGTGGTATTGTTTTTTCTCATTTTGCACCTATCAATGTATTGCAGAAGAAATTATTACAGGAAAAGGAATTTGAGGGGGCTATATTAGAATCATCTCGTTTTTTAAAGCATTCACTGTTCATCGTCCAATCAATCATACAAAGTTATTGAGTGATTAGACTTTTGAGAATGTTATATTTGCAAAGTAGAGAGGTAGTAGAAAACTATATCCATTTTGATATGTCACATAGACAACTGGACACTGAGATTTTTATTCGGGTGAACCTAGATGTAGCTTAGACGCTTAGTATTCTTGAGGTGCATTTCCAAATGTAAAAGTAATATAACAATAAATCTTAAAAAATTGAACTCATCTTCATTATTGTGTTTTTCTCCTACACAGGACACCCACCAGTCTTTCTACCAATTGGAGGCACAATGCTTCGGGTATATTTATTTTAAGATAAAGGACCAAGTCCGGCTTTCACACTCATAAATGAGGCTTCAGACCAAATTATTACGACTCACAATAAATACATTCACAAATCAAAGTCCAAAACAAAATACAAAGGCCATCCAAATGAGGAAATAACTCCATAGCTGAAGACTCTAAAATCTTGCATGACTCTACACTCTTTCTTATCATTAGTGCACTACAACTAAGTACAGAGTCGAAACCAGTAGGTCCCCTGAATAGAGCCTGCAAAACATATTTTGGCTTGCACTTGTTAAATAAAATAACATTTCTTGTGAGCCACACAACCCAATAGAAAGTTGCCACTCCGGCTAGAAGCATTCCCACTTTGTTTTGACCAACTACTAAATAAATTTGACCCATTGTACTACAACCAACTCGCCATAGAAATTTGGCATAATGACATAAAAAACAAATGTTGGATTGATTCTGGTTGGTTGCAGAACTAACAATTTGTCCTACCTTTCTAGTTTCATTTACCCAAGTTGTTGTTTGTTAAAAGAACTCCCCTCTTTAGAAACCAGAGGAATATCAAGGGAATTCTCAAATATGTAAAAATGTGTATATAGGTTGTGCAGTGTTATAATATAAGGATCACAAGGCTATTTGTTAGTATCTTCTGTATCTAAAGAAGTGCACTCCACTGCCCTGTATTTTTAATGGCCTTTTTTTTGTCTCAATAGAACTAGAGTTCCATATTGATGTTTCCGAGCAAAAATATTTCATTCTAGTTCCAGTTAAATTTGTAGTAAACACTTCCTTTGTCACAAATGTGATAAATTTTTCCTCTCGATTGCATAATAAGTAGCAATTTGCTTGTTCCGGTGTTCCCAATGGAAAATGTATTGTTTATTGAATGAACACGCTTGAGGAAAATACCTTCTTTATAATCGAACTCTGTATTGTTTGGCTTGCTTCTCCCTCTTATTTGATATATTCCCTCCGGTTGTTTTCATTTGTCATCGAGCAAGTCATTTGACTTGGTGGACGTCATTTAAAAAAGACAGAGGTAGTATATAGCAGTGTTCCTGTTGTTTAGTTCAAAAAGGTTGAGAGGAAACGGAGATGAATTCTTTGAACGGCCAAGGAAATGTTTTCTTTGTAATTGTGAGGAACAAGACCCTTGAACTGCCAAGGAAAGTGATTTCTTTGTAATTGAGTGGAACCAGAGATGAATTATATGAACTGCCAAGCAATAATTCTCGAGTAGTCTATATAATTTGGGGGGTATGATTTTTGTTCCCTGTAGCAACGCATTGGCGCCTAGTAGCTAGATTTCAAAATTCAACACAAAGCTACATTTCAAAATTACGGTGTATGCGCTGAATTCATGATCAATCCCAATCCACATCAGGAATTCAGGATCAGGAGATTGGGCTCTTGCAATTTTGAATCAAAATCACTAATTGTATGTACGTGTGTCGCTGGACCACTCACCAGATGCCGGGGGACGAACATAGCAAGAGCGACCTCCTCAAGAGCGCCTGACAAAGTCGGACACGACGGCGAACTCCTTGAGGGCGTTGTCGCTGCCGTGCTTAAACAAGAAGAAGACGTGGCCCTCGCCCTTGGTCTCGTAGAACTCCAGCTCCCCCTCCCAGCCGCACTTCTTGATCCCCTCCGCGTACGCCCTTGCAGCATCCACGAACCAGCAATGCTCCGCCGTGATCACCAGCACGCGGCGGGACCCGAGCTGCCTCCACACCTCCGGCGACGCCATTGGGTTGATGTACGGGTGGTCGAGACCAAACTTTCCATCGCAGATGAAATCCCACGTGGGGTCCTTGCCTTTCACCCTGAAGAAAGGATGCAGGAGCGCGACGCCGCTGACCGTGCCGCCGTACCCATCGGCGCCGCCGTCCTTCCCCAGCCGTACGGCCAAGTTGTGCGCGATGTTGGCGCCGGCGCTATCCCCGGCGAGGACGACGCGGGAGGCGTCGCCGTGTGCGGCCAGCCAGGGCTCGGCGTCGGCGTCGGCGCCGTCCGCGCGGCACGCAGCGACGACCGCCTTCAGGGCCGCGAAAGCGTCCTCGTAGGGCCCGGGGATGCGGCTCTCGGGCGCGAGGCGGTAGTTGACGGAGACGACGACGGCGGGGACCGCAGCGGCGAGGGAGGCGGCGTAGAGGTGGTAGAGCGGGGAGGCGGCGCTGTGGACCAGGAACGCGCCGCCGTGGAAGAACACGACGACGGGGAGTTTCTTCTTCGCGGGATCCGCGTCCGCAACGGAGGGGAGGAAGAGGCGCGCGGAGATGCCTGTGGCGGGGTCGAGGACGACGTCCTTGGACGCGACGCCGCCGTTGGCTGGGTCGGCGGCGGGCGAGGGCGGGACGGTCTCGTTGCCTTGGAACCGCTCGACGCGGCCGTTCTTGTACATGCGCAGGAAGCCGGGCATGTTGAACTCGAGCTCTGAGGCAGGGTCCATGGCGGCGCGGGGCTTGAGGAGGCTGCACTATGGATCGGGAACCGGACGAGCAGAGACTGTAGAGGTGCTAGCGAAGGGGCGATGGGAGGAAGAGTAGTAGACGACACATCAACCCAGCCGGCGCAGTGGTTGGTGCGGCTGGATGGGATGATTGGTGCTGCGCGGGAGGTCACCAAAGCAACGTGGCGAGGGAATCCCCGTGGCGAGACAGTGACGCGGCAAGACGGTACAGCTCGCACGTGCTCGAGATTTGCGGTTGCGGCTGATCCAATCGCACGTGCTTCACGTTTACCTGGGTACCAGCGGCAGGCTGAGAAATTGTTTGGATCTGGGTTGGGTAAGACTCACTTTTCACCCGTTGATTTTTTATATTTCAAACTACATTCTGTTTATTTATATCGCACGTAGTTTTTGCTCCGTGAACTTTATCTCTAAAAAAAAATCAAGTTATAGTAGAGCAAATTTCTATATCCATGCTTCCGACACTAGAGGCCTATTTGGATGGAGGTCCACGGTGGATAGACCAAACTTTGACCATATTTGATTACGTTTGAATTTTAAAAAAATATTTATCTAAATTATAATTTTTTAGTCTTATTTAGGCTCTAAATAAGACCTACAAACAAAAAATTATAACTTCATTAAATATTTCTTCAAATTAAACGTGGTCAAACATAGTCAAAATTTGACCTAACCAATGTCAGCATCCAAACAAGGCCTAGAAATTACAGTATAAGTTTCTCTTCAATACTATTTAGATTTTTATCTTTTGATTGTCATTATCGTTAGTTTGGAGGCGGCTGTCACCGTCAGTTGCTACTATTAGAGAATACCACTTTATCCTTTAATTATTTGTGTGTACCCTTCCATACCATTAAAGTCAATATTGTCACCATACCTTTTATCAATGATTGTTGCGTGCCCGTCCTGGTCGCCGTCAGCTGCCCACACCCAGGCGAACACACTAGGCTTCCTGAGCGCGCTTTCGCACTGCCTCGATCAGCCGCATGGCCGCCGCCACGCTGTGTATCGCCATCGCGGTTGTTGTTGTGTGGTGATGGGCGGCCGACGGCAACCACGACAATGGCGTGGCAGCAACGGACAAAGCCACGTGACGCTGTCAACTTCGATAATATGGTAATGATTACACACAAATAACAAGGAATAAATTTGATTTTTTTTTCAATAGCAACCAACAGTAATGGCCTTTAAGGAATAAAATATAAATTGATGACATTGAAAAGAAATATTTGATGTGTTTCATTTGAAAAATCAAACCTTCTACATAATAAGGTGATGTATCATAGATTGATTCTATGAATTTTGGTAGGTTGACCCACTCCTCACATCGTCTTAGTACTAGATATGAATTAGTGAGGAATGAAGTGGCGATGAATCAACCCATATCATTCCACAAACCAAACAAAAATTTAAAGAGGGAGTCCACGAACCAAACACGACTGGGCTAGTTTGGCAACCCTGGGTAATGTTTGCCAACTTTTTAAGGGTGTTTGGATACACCCAACTAAAGCTGCTAAAAATTAGCTATAAAGTGTTCAAACACCCCTAACTAATTGGTAGATTGTGTCTTAGTAAAAAATTAGCTACAAGATAGGAGTACTAGCTAAAAATTAATTGGATGTATCAAACATTCCTTCATTCGTGTCAACGGCTCAACGGCAGCAACGCAATAATAGTCCCAATCCGTCGTAAACAGTTTGCAGCTTGCCCCTAATGCTGCATGTTCGAAGAATTTCCTTGCCTCCTTTTGGCCCCCGCTGAATCAGAGGCAGTGCACCCAATGAGTCTCGGCTGCTGCACACCCAACCTCGGCAGTTTGCGTCGATCAGCAAAGAACGTGAGTTCAAGGTGTATTGTACATTTTGAATCGAAAACACTTGTTTGAAAACATCAGGTATTGAACAATGGTTCGGACCCGTACAAGGCTAAAATTGTACAGTGAGTTCTCCCCTCTGGCATCCCCCCTGCCCTCGTCAAGCATATGCCGAACGTTGTTAAACGTTGCAGAAACTATTAAACCCAACTAAGGCCTTTCACAGTGAAGGCTACTTGCAATACATCCCTCCCCCGTGATCAAGTGAGATTTAGCACAGCTATTGATGGTGGTATGAACCATCAATTGTCTGTCCCAAAGTAACGGTCACCATACTCTCCAAGTCCTGGGATCACCCTGAATTCCTCGTTCAGCCCGTAATCGATTTCTGACGTTACAATCTTCAGCAATGGAAACCGCTTGCAAACGCACTGAATCCCTTCAGGAGCCTGCTCAAACATAAAAAAAAAAGGAGTGTCACATGAGCCATTCAACAAAAGGAAACAGACGATGAGCAATAAAACTATTCAATATGCAAAGAGATATACCGAGATGAGATTGAGGAAAATGATCCGATCCTCAGGAACACCTTTTCGTATAAGGAGGTCAATTGCTTGATTTACTGAGTTGCCTACAGAACAAGGTCATAAATCGTGAGCTAACTGAGATAAAATAGTTTCATGTTTATTGAGGGCATAAAGAATGAATGGTTAGTTCACCAATGCATCAGATATTTTTTTAATATTCAGTGTATTTCCAAATAGATTATGCAATCTGTGGATGCAATACTGATTACCGTTGAGTGAAATTATATCACGATATTTCTTAGTCTAAATAATTTCCGGAGATGCATGATTAGTTTTAAAGGGATTGTCATCACAACCTAAATCAACTTCCTTCAGTTCACACAAACATGTTTGCAGAAACCAAGCAAAACTGACCTGTACCGAGCACTGGATCCAGAAGTAGCACATGTCGTTCAGCTATATCCATGGGCAGTTTGTGATATATGAGCTAGATGCAGAAAGCTTATTATGGTTAATCATGACTACAAATTATGTCACTTTAAGGATATTTGTTAAGAAATAATTTATCACGAGATCTGAATTCTTACCTGCTGCCCATTGTCTCCGACACGATGTATTAGAATTTTCCCAATTTTTATCCCTTTACAACAGGCACGCAATGCGTTCTCCATACTCTCGCCACTGCAATGAAATGGCGTACAAACAAAGCTGAAGTTGCTCCATGCCTCTATCAATCATATATTAAAAATGTGCACATGCAAAAATGCGGAAAAAGTTTATATCACCCCCTGAGGTTTGGATGGTTGGACACATAGCACCTCCAACTTTAAAACCGGATATATCACACCCTGAACTTTCAAAACCGGATATATTACACCCTGAACTTTGGAAACGGCTACAAATAACCCCCTAAGACGGTTTTCAGGGCGGTTTTGCCACGCTGGACGCCACCGTAGCACTATGGCCCGCCTGTCAGGTCCGTTGTTAGCCGAACGCGTGGCTTGGGCGCGGTGCCGGGCGGCGCAGGGCGGGGATGCGCGAGAGAGGACGGCCACCGAGCCGGCGCCGGGTGGATGCGCGACCTGGGCGCCACCGGGCCTGGCCACCTGGGTTTACCCTTCCGCGGGCGGCGGGCCTGTCCGGACCCCGCCCTCGGGCTGCACCATGCCCACCACCGGTGGCTCCCGCGGCGTCCCCGCGCGAGTCACCGACGTCGCTGGGCGCGGGCTCTGCGCCCACCACGTGCCGCCAGGCAGCTGCTCGTCCGCGCGGTCGAGCAGCTCTCGAACGGTCCCCTGCACCGCGACCGGCCGACAGGGGGAACGCGCGATGGAGGCCTGCAGAGAGGGCCGACGGCCAACGGGGAGGGCGCGCGATGGCGGCCTCCGGAGAGGGGCGAAGACGACCTCTTCCGCGCGGCACCTATCCCTTCCAGCCACCCCCAGTAGGCCCGCCGCCTCTCGCCACCTCGGCCGGAGACAGAGGTACCACGCTCTTCAAGGGGCCCGCCTTCCTCGGCCCTCCTCCGCCCCCCTGAGGTGGCTCGCCCTCATGCGCTGCGGTCCCGGGTGGACGGGGCGAGCAGCGAGGCGAGGGAGGTGGCGGCGGCTCGAAGGAGGCTAAGGCTCTGCAGCAGGAGGGGACGGACGAGGGCAGCTGCTGCTGCTGGAGGTGGTTGCGCCTGCGGCGGCGGTGGTCGGCGGCGTCTGCCCCACACCACGCCACACCCAAGCTTAGTAGCAGGCGCCCAGGCTGCGCGTTCATGGGTCAGGCGGACCTAACAGGCGGGCCATAGTGCCACGGTGGCGTCCAACGTGCCAATACCGCCCTGAAAACTGCCTTAGGGGGTTATTTGTACCCATTTCCAAAGTTCAGGGTGTAATATATCCGGTTTTGAAAGTTCAGGGTGTGATATATCCGGTTTTGAAGTTGGGGGTGCTATGTGTCCAACCATCCAAACCTCAGGGGGTGATATAAACTTTTTCCCAAAAATGCATACATCAAAGGAGGGAATTAGGAACATGATGCATGTGAAGGATGATTCAAAACAGGTTGCTTAATGCGCATAGGAGTAAAACATGAATGTATTGAGTACGAGATGACAAGGTTGACATGTGGCCTTGCCTAAGTGACGATGAGTGACTGTCATGAGGAATTGAAGTGCTTTTGGTTGAGTTGTGTTGATTGTGCTTGCTTTGCTTATGAATAACCAGAGGCTAGGTAATGGCAGAGCAAGCATGTCTCTTGGCTTTGTGAATGTGTAGGTGTGGATGGCATGATGGTCAACAGCTAAGGATGAGGGTCAAGCAGGGTTTGAACCAGTGTAACACGGGCTGGTGAGGGGCCCGTGTTAAGGCTGAGAAGAACCCCGGAGCACAAGTTAAACTCTGGTGCTAGGTTCTGGTGCTTGATCATAGCATCCGGGGCTTTGGCTGTAGCTTCCAGTGCAAGGTTCCAGTACAGGTTTTTCTGGTTTTCCCAGGTCATTTACTATCCAGTGCTTTAGCATCTGGTGCTCTAACATAGCATGAGCATCCAGTGCAGTCTAGAGCTGTTTCTCATGCTAATTCTTCCGTGCTTCATTCTGATTTGCTTCCATAATGTGAATGTCCTACCAACATTGGTAGGCCTGTTGTGGCTACGTGACCTTGGTGTTGGAACTGTTGACTAGAAGATAGGTACTTGGGTCTATATGGGACATAGGCCAAGGTTCATTCGTTCCCGGTTGTACAGAGTGCAAGCAGTCAAAATGATTAATGATGGTAAAATATGTAACCTTAAAAGGAATGAAGTATCCAGATAAAGCAGGAGGATATGTTCTACATATGTGGTCTGGTTTACAAAACTACGTCTCAAGAACACAGCAAACACGAAGTGCAGAAGTTTCTACATGACAAGACAAAATGCAAACTCTATACATAACAAATATATGTGTTCTTGTTTAACATCTTTGTGTGCCATGGTTACTTCAGAGTTTGTCTCCAACTTTCTATCATTAAGTTCCCTGTTTCCAATGTGGGTGCTTGTGTATTAGGGTTGACACTTGACAGTAACTTTGTTTGTCTTACCTTCGCACAATAGACACTCCACAGAGTTTCTTACAGAAGTCGACTCCCATATAAACCGATCCTGAGCTCCAAAAGAAATATGAGGTTCAACCAAAAGAATAGTATTATTTATTTCTGAGTGTAAATATACACCTAGCAAAATAATGACAGAAAAGAAGGCAAAAGGTGGATCATCAAGATGTTGGTTTTCCAAAGATATTTTAAGTACATTTAAAATCGAATATTTTCTGGATCAATACTCAACACAAATGTTATAAGCAAAGAAGCATAAAAGTCAGCTAGCTACATAATTACATGGTACATTAGTCACACTGATACAGATCAATTGCCATATTTTATGGATGGGCAATTGCGGTTCAGGTGGCTAAGTCTTTCCGGACTAATGCCAGGGTATCTCAGCAATCAAGATGGCATAAAGTGTTAACTTATTCTAAACAGTTACAAAAGATACTCCTAGTGAGCCTAAACTTGAAAGAACATTCTGGATAGAACGAGATTGAAAAAAGAATGTGCAGAGTGCACAACTAAGCAGAAGCAGCTGCACCTGTTGGAGTAATAATCTGCTTTTCTGTAAATGGCAAATGTCCTAGACCATGCTCCACTACCTGCCATGGCAAATCCCATACATAAATTAAATGAATTAACTCAGCCATGAAGTTGAAGAAGAGAAAAAAGGGCTATGAAATAAGGTAGTACCAAACGGATCAACCGATCTGAATAAAAAACAAAATCGGGTGTAGTGATGTCCCGATCACGAATAAGAGTATGCATTCCTCGGATCTGTTAAATTCATTACAAAAGGCAATAGGAATTATGAAATTACCGCAATAATAGTATAAATTTAAAACATTGGTAAAGATTTCTAGCTTTACCTGAAAAGTTGATTGGACTACATGAACATTCGGATAGATTTTGCACAAGTCATGCTGACCAAGCTTTGTACGGATGTGTTGAACAATCAGATCAACTGCTACATGGTTATCACCTCCTCGTGGAATAATCACGTCAGCATACTTTTTTGAAGGCAAAACAAAATCATCAAACGCCGGCTTCACAAACCTTCCATACTGCAGATGCCAACATAATTTCATGTTACAATATAGCCATTTGTATATGAAAAAGGAGACATGTAAAGGACATTAAATAAACCACAGGGTTATAGACCGAAGTTACAACAAAAAACAAACGAAATAAAAAAAACACAACATGTGAAGTTGTGAACTACCTGGTCAAGCACTGAGCTAATATCTCTACCTCTTTCAACTGTATCACGCCTGATTCGTCGAGCAAGCCTAACATCAGCATCTGATTGGCGCATCATGGACCCCCCAAAAGAAATGAACAATATTTTCAGCTAAATACATGACAAAGCAATTCATACCTGCTCTAAAAAAATCAATGTACAGTAATAATGAGGAGAAACCTGTGTCAACAAAAATTTTCATGTCCATCAGATTGCGAACTCTCTGATCATGGAAGACTAAAATGCCCTCCAAAATGATGACATCAGATGCATTGACCTGAAAATGAAATTAGATCAGCCACTTAGTTGGAAACAGTAGAGAAGTTTGTCAGCTTATGCTTACAGGACCTTCCTACTTCTAAACATGATAAGAATCCAATTTTTTAGGCATATTGGTACTGAATTACTGGAGAAAAGGGCAGCCCCGGTCAATGAGCTCCTGCTTGCGCAGGGTCCTAGGAAGGGTCAGGCCCACTTTGACTTTGGGGTCTAATGTACACATATTCAGCAATTAAGTGTTGCGGAGATGCGTATGTTGCGTTGGATGTGTGGGCATACAAGGATGGATCGAGTTCGAAACGACGAGATACGGGATCGTCTTGGGGTAGCTCCAATTGAAGAAAAGCTTGTGCAACACCGACTAAGATGGTTTGGGCACGTACAACGAAGACCTCCAGAGGCACCAGTGCATAGCGGCATCATAAGGCGAAACAATGATGTGAAGAGAGGCAGGGGCAGGCCAAATTTGACATGGGAGGAGGCAGTTAAGAGAGACCTAAGAGATTGGAATATAGTGAGAGAGTTAGCCTTGGATAGAGCTGCTTGGAAAGCAGCTATCCACGTACCCGAGCCTTGACTAGGCTCTTCTGTGTGCTTCTAAAAAAAAAAATCTTTTAAAACCCTTGTTTTCTTGTTGAAAGTGACCTTTCAAAAAAAAAAAAAAACTTTTCTCGTTTCTAGCGGTTTGGTTTGGGTTTCAACTCTAGCCTACCCCAACTTGCTTGGGATTAAAAGGCTTGTTGTTGTTGTTGTCGTCGTCTAATGTACACAGGATTTCCCTGCATTTCTACAAGAGGCTGTTTCCACCCGTGACCTCTTGGTCACAAGGCAGCAGCTTTACCACTGAATTGCTGACATTAACAAAAACCATTACAAAGAACATTGGCACGTGACTACTAATAAGATACATTGTATGATCATAATTATATTATATATGTGAGCTGATTCAAACATATTTTAACTTATGTTCAAGAGTTCTACAATGCTACTTGTAGAAGCAATGTGTCACTTTGTGCCAATATCTACAACAGAAAGGCAGAATATGACAAAAACCAAACCTCCAATTCTTTGCCTTACTGCAGATTGCCCCTCTGACACAGATAAGGAGGAACCAAAATAAAGATGCAAAGGTATAAAAAAAACATGCAAAGGCAGTTTAGTCAGAGTTAGGTTTCTATATCATGGCAAACAGTCATTTTATCACACAGGCATAAAGAGAGGGAAAGAAATGTTCTACAGAATTATTCAAGGTCAATGGCATGAGCACAAAATCACAAAGGATGGTCAGATTTTTTTTTAAATGCAGACAAGTTTGCGAGTGACTGCTACCTTTCTAAAGCTATCAGAGCTCCGACGATGTTTCTTGAAATCATATATAGGAACATTTACAGGCTGAGCACGTTTCAGCTGTCCCATGCATTCCAAAAGTTGTTCTGTATCAAATGCATCTGCAAGCAAAGAACACAGACCATCTCACATGTCAACAAAACAATCAACTAAGCTCTGGTCGCTACCACAGGTAGGGTACTCCAAATGACAAATGAAATACCTGGGTGATCAAAATTGTAGTCTTGTGCACGTGCAGACTCTTCAGCGGTTAGGCCACGGTAGAATGAATCCTGCAAAATTGCATGCCCAAAAGGAGTTGCTACTGGTTCTTCAGAAGTCATCGTTACATTGATTTGTCAAACCTAATCCGTATTAACTAATTCTAACTAATGTGACCCAAGGGTACTTAAAGTTTGAAGGGTGTGCACAAACTCGCTAGCATTTCCATACAGATACACAGCGATCTTCAGCTATCCCCCACCTATGTAATCACTATTCACTAGGCTACAATCTCCGACCTTACAGTTCGATGAATTGCATAACTTGAACACGCTATACAAAACTAGGAGGTTATAAAGCAAAGCTTAACAGATCAGCAGCAGGACGCTCTCAAACCAAAACCATCCCACCGCACGCACACCTGGTTAACGAGCACGACGCGGTGGTCATGCAGCTGCTGGATGATCATGTCGCACACCGTCGTCTTCCCCGACGCCGTCCCTCCCGAAACCCCTAGCGAAAATCAGCCAGAAATTTCTGAATCAATACCGCCAGACGAGGAGCGGCTGGCCAGCAGGAGAAGGGGTCGAGGCGGCCGCTCGCGCTCGGGGGGGGGGGGGGTGTTGGGGTTGGGATGGCGACCTACCAATGACGAAGGGCTGCCGAGCAGGGGATGGGGAGGGGAGCTCGGCGGTGCCGTTGGCGTAGACGACGCCGTTGGAGTGCGCGTGCGCCGCGGCGGGGGAGGAGGAGGAGGGGGAGGAAGGCGCGGAGGTGGAGAGGCGCAGCGCCTCGAGGCGGAGGCCGCTGAAGTGAGCCCCCACCGCCGCTTCCATGGCGTCGTCCATCGCCTTCTCCGGCATCAGCTCCCGTCCGGTGCCGGCGGCCGATCGGGATTTGATTCGCGGGTTTCCTGGTGGGTGGGCTGGCGCCTGGCGGGCTTGTGCGCAGCGGCCGGTGAGCGTGACAGTCGGGGCCCGCAGTGCGGAGGGAAGCAGAGCAGCGGCGCACGGGACCTCACGCAATTTATTTCCAGGGTGAGGGGGTACACGCTGCACAAAACGGCAGAAGCTTTGGCCTTTGGCTGGCTAATTGGTTCGCTTCGCCTCGCTGCTGCTATGCGCGCAGTTCACTTTACTATAGTTGCAGACTGGATCGGGACGAGCTCACGAACTCACGAGTCACGAGCATTGTCTCCGTATGTCTCGTGCCCGACGTGCCGCATGCTTCACTATCAATATTCGTCAGTGGTTCAGAGCACCATATATGCTCAAGTGAACTGATCAGTCGGTGCCCTATCAACGCCCTAAAACTAACACTGATTTTACTTCTTCCCGGAGCACAAGGTGTGCTTCGTTCAAGATGCCCTCGTGACTGCCGGTGAGGGAGGAATCGGACAGCCCGACTAGGAAATGTTCAAATGCACTGCGGACAAAGGAAGAGAAATGCACTAGGATTATTGCTAGACTAGAAAATTACAAGTGGTATTCTATCGCGTATTCCATCCATCCGTTTTAGAGAGGATGGTGATCTAGCTTGCTCTAAAATCAAAAAATTTTATCCTTCACCATCGCCCTCTATAAATTTGTTAAGTTTATCATAATTCAAATTATATACGTATTGTGGAAGTATTTCTCATGGTGATCCAAAACATTAATAAATCTTATAATATTAAACTATACAGATTTCTAAAAATTAATTTTGAAGATGAAAAGATTTGACTTTGAACAAGCATAGATCAACAACCTTTATAAGACGGAGTATCTACTTGTCTCTAAACAGCTACTATGCTGCTTGCACAGCAGCACGAGCAAGATCTTTCGTTGTTTCTTGAGGGCACAGCAAGCATTATAAGAAAAATGAGACAGATATTGGGGGTCAGACTGGAAAAGGTGCCCAGAAAATGAAGTTGTGTAATGTAATTCCAAAAGGGAATGTATTGCATAACTGTTGCATCAATACCAACACCGACTTTTATTCTCACTCAACAGTTTTTTGATGCAGTGTGAGGACCCTCTATATGATTGACGTGCGGGGTAGGGATCTAATTTACAGAAGAAGACCGGATTATCTCAGTTCTTGTTCTGAGAGACCTCAACACTCTTCCTAAGCACCGATATGACCTCTCCTGGGTCAGCAGCGCCAAAAATGGAGCTTCCGGCTACGATGCAATTGGCCCCAGCAGATGCAGCCACATCGATGGTTGAAGGACCTAGGCCACCATCAACCTGAAAGCGCAAATCATAAACCGTTTTCAGCAAATTGAAATGGGGGGAAAGAAAGTTCCCCAAAAGACGAAGACAATGCTTAGACATGGATTATTTTATACCTCAATGTCAAGGGAAGGGTACTTCTTTCTCAGTATGCGCACCTGATTTACACAGATTGCAGCAAGTGAACAGAATTGTCCAGAATCAGAAATATAGAATAAAAAACAGTTCTTAAAATACCTTATCCATCATTTCTGGCATAAATTTCTGACCACCAAAACCAGGCTCAACTGTCATCACAAGAACCAATTCTACTGGATTTTTTGCTTCCACCTGTAAAATTCCTTGTTAATATTAACTGTTGATATCTTCTCAAAAATCGCACCAAGAAATGCCCATATGTCAGAGAGACAGGAAAGACAGCTGAAAAGGGTTCCAAAGTTTATAAGTAAACAGTAATGGCAGTAGAAAAAGTTCAATAAAAACAGATCTGAGCAGCACACTGCCTGTTAGTAGGAAAGACCAATGTGGAATTAAGGATGCAATGCAAGTACAATTATTATTGGTGATGAGATGATGTGATCATAATAAACGAACGTCTGAACAAGAGATAGGTGGTACTTGTCAAATGGTCACTTGAACAGCAGAGTTTTGCAGATAAAGGACATGATCACCAGAATGGTAAGTGCATACATCAACAAACACCATTACACAAAAGATATTTCAAGTCTATAAGAGTATGTCTGAAAATAAAAGCATAAAAATCCACACCCAGACCTAGTATGAAAGGTTTATTTTCTATGTACAATAATATGATAACTTCAGAAGGTGTAGTGAGTGCTTGAAGTTACCAGGGGAAAAACATCCTCCACTGGAGTACCTGGCCTCAATGATACACCAGGTCGCATACCCTTCGATTTAATGTTTTGGATGAGCTCTTGCCAGTTGTCTGCATCAATTTTTTTCTGGAAGATGAGGAAAACTGAAAAGAATGGGTCATTTACCAACATATGTATATTTACCTTTGGCTACTTCTATATGGAATGTAAATCCTGAGGCTCCAGCCTTTCCCATTGGTTCTACATAATCTGAAGGGTTTGTGACCATAAGATGGCAGTCCAAATATGCTCTAAAAACCAACAGTGGTTAGCATCGTTCAGAATTTGTAGAAACAGATGTCATCCATATAAGCAAACGAAGGAAAGAGCATACTTGGTATGCTTCCTCAAGCTCTGGATCACTGGAGCACCAATAGTCAGATTAGGAACGAAGTGCCTGCATTTGCAAACAGCTAGCAATGTTAAAGTAGATTACTTATAGGATAGCCTATTTCCATAACTGCCAGAAGTGATTATCGTCATTTGTTTCAGATAAAATTGGAAGTAGGTCCTTCAAATTTGACACTTTATCAATAGACCCCAAAATAGGTCCGACCTTTCCCCAGACCCTATACAAGTGGGAGCTCATGAACCTGGGCTGGCCTTTTTTCACAGAGATCGACATAGCCTAATATTGAAATAATATTTGAGACGTTCCTATTTTAAAATTGCCCCCTGGTGAATAAAGTAATGGCATAGTGAAAAAAGGCATTTGTTTGTAATAAATTGCTCTGGTGTAGCCCCCATTCATTAATGGACTATGATGGCAATTGTATTTCACCATTTTGAGAAAAAAGTGTTTATTTTCTTTATTTCATGCTCAAGGAATCTTTGACATTTGATCCCATTCCGACAAATGTTAGTGAACAGCATATTGAGTTGGCCACTTGATACTTACTAATGCAGTGATACACTATTTTTCAAATGACGGAAACAGAGTTGCCGAAATATCTTAGTAGTAGACCTTATCTTTCTTTTCCATTATTTGCAATTTACAATCTCCTTATACTCTAATCAGTGCCAGGACAGCAGTCCAAAAGTATGCCAAAAATTAAAAAAAAAATGCAAATTAAAGGTATGTTGTGTCCTTCAGGTTGGTCCATATAACATTCAGTATTATTGTTTCCATGCCCTTTTAGATGTGCAGGTCTCCATTTAATTCTACAGAAATTCCATCATAAGATTCACCAAAATTTCTGTTGTATGTATAGAATATTCTGATAAGTAAGGCGTCTAGATTAGTCAGTACGTGGGTGAAAAGATGAACAACAATAGGGGTCTGAATTGGTTTAAGGACACTGGAAATCTGGCTAGGAGATTTTGGTTTCAGGAGTGTACATCAAAAGATAGTTCCTGTAAACAGGGGTAAGCGACCTTACAATCATACTATCAGATTAAAGGGGGAAATTGTACTTGAGAACGGACTAGGCCTTTATCACCATCAGACGCTTCAGTATCAAAAAATCACAGCATATGCGACATATCGTCGGAAAGAAGAGACCCACTCACCCATCCTGCAAGAAAAATGTAAAAAAAGAAAAAGAAAAAAAAAAGAGGTCACCATAAGATAAGCTTTTGATTTTCAATATTTATATCATCAACCACACAAACGTGAACAGAAACAAACCAAATCAATAGAGGCAGCAGAATTCAGCTGAAATGGAGACACAAGCAGTAGGCTACCATGAACAAAGCGACGGCTAGCAGTTTGCAGCAAGCATCTTAGACTCTCAGTAAATTTCAGTACAGCATGAAGAGGAAACTTGAAACTAATGCAAAGCAATATTTCATACAACTCTAAAAGTCAATATTCAGTTAACTTGAAGGTATGCATAGGTCATAGGAGCAATACTCTCGATGATATGATGAACGCAACAAAAGCCCAATTCTGAACTCTAAATGCCAAGGTAGTGGATAGAACATACTATACTAATTCGCATGGTAATTAATTCATTCAACTGCAAAGCCGCCAACGATAGCTCGATCCTGCCCTCGCCACAGGGCAATATTATCGCAAGAATCAAAGGCCACTTACTAAAGCACTAGCGCTGCTGCGCCCGCTAGGAGCGAGACGGGATTGGCCCTGGGGCCGGGGGACGGATCGTACCATGATGTCCATGTGGAGCCAGTCGGCGCCGAGGCGGAGCATGCGCTCGGCCTCCGAGGCCAGGTTGGCGAAGTCCGACGAGAGCATCGATGGCGCTATCTTCGCCGCCGCCATGACCGGTCCCGCTCGGTTGCTTCCTCCCCGGGTTGGTGGTGGACTGGTGGTAGTTGAGGAGTTAGTGGAGCTGGCCGGGTGGGAACTTGGGAAGACGATGTCTAGAGATGTTTCGTTCCTCGTTGGGGTCGGCGGCTGCTCGCCTGCTAGGCTGCTAGGTTCACGGGAACTGCTCCCTCCGTCCACCAAAAAATGAAATTCTGAGTTTGTCCTAAGTCAAACTATCGTAAATTTAACTAAATTTATATAGAAATGTAATAACATTTATGATATCAATTATGTATGATATGAAAATATATTTCAACACGAATCTAATGGTACTAATTTGGTAGCATAATTTTTAATATATTTTGATATAAACTTGATCAAAGTTATAAAAGTTTGACTTAAGACAAAACCAGGATTTCATTCTTTTGTGGACGGAGGGAGTAGATGAGAAGGTGCATGTGGCCCACTTGTCGGAAAGCCGTTCGGGGCGGAAGGCAGGGGCCCGCGGCACCCGGCGGCGTGGCGCACGCTAGAACGGGCCGGCGGCGCGAACAGCGAACTCTACCGGATTATGCGGTACAGAAGAAAAGAATTCTCAAAACGAATTAGACTCAGCTTGAAATTTCCATCTAGCTTCACAAAATGTTGGTATACTTTATCCAAAGTTCTAGGTTTAAGATCAGTACTTGGCAAAGCTCTAGCTCAAAAAAAAAAAAAAACAATCTAGCTTTAGAACATGTTGGTATAATTTGTCTACAGTTTTAGGTTAATAGTTAAAAAAAAAGTCAAATCCAAAATTCTCTTCACAAATCCATCCCTAGATAAATTCATGGAGAGGAGACATCAAATTCTAGATTCAAGGTGAATCTCAAGTCCAGAGCCACGCCTATGACAGAGGCTAACTTCCACACACGCTTGCCGATATTAGAGGCTTTCGCCTTCCCTCAATCCACCTATATTTATGATAAACACATATATTGAATAATGTATGGATCTATTAGAAACCCAGAACACTTTATAATTTAGGATGGGGAGATAATTAGTAAAAAAGATCTAAAGATGCTTGACATTTCGGATCAAACGAATCACGTCAGCCTCTGCCAATAAGTATCGCTCCAATATCAAAGCCATTTGTTTTGAAAAAACAAGTTCACTGAATCCAGGTACACCAGACAGATGCAAGCAACGAAGGTCTGTTTCTATGAAGCGACAGCTTTTAGACAAATCCCCAAACTAGGGGGACACATTTGAAGCAAATAGAAGCTGCAGCACAACCGAAGCGTCAGCTTAGTCCTTCCTCAGGTCAATGTACTCGCGCTTGGTGCCAGCTTTGTTAATGACGACGATCTCCAACTTGTCTCCCTGCATAATTCGAATGTATGCAGATCAGCACAGTGGCTATACACTGATGAGAAAGAAGCATGCAAATCTGGCAATGGATGAATGCAACTAACAGTGTAGATGTCTCTCTCAGTTGCGGACGCAAACACATCCTTAACCAGATCGATGGCCTCAGACTCCGACAATGGTGTGACAGCATCCTGCGCACATTGAGAAGATTCTTAGGCTCTCTGGTGATATGGTTAGTTTCTTGTCACCATTCACATAGGTGTGAGTGCAATGTCAAACCAGTGCTCATAGACCAGAACAAGCCAATAAGGTCTGGAAGAAAAACACACAAAACATATAAATGTACTGGGCTTACTCTGGCAGGGAGCAACAGAGGACTTGGTGTTTTTAGTTGATTGTCCAAGACTGGCATGATCAAAGTAGATCCTGTTCCCTGAGCACTGTAACCAGTCCTCTCATAGGAACCAACTGCATCATAGGTGAAAACACATCCTTTCCCTGCGTGACACACACTTATTTGAGTGTTCAAACAACACTAAAACAAGGCATGTGAGAGAGCAAAACAACAAATCTCACCCTCACTGTCAAGACCACCAAGCACATTGAAGGCATAATATGGGAAGAAGCGCTTGTAGTACAGGGTATTGGAGAGGAGCTGTGCCATGGCAGGGCAACTCATCCTTTTATTATGTTGGTGTTGGTATAACTATACAAACAAATGACAAACAATCTCGTGTCAGTGCTGGTCAGTTTATAGTGCTTGATAGCAACAAAAAGGATGACAGAATGAACATATAAAAGCATTTAGACACTGAAATGTTTTGAGTTGTAAATTTTACCAATTCTCTGGCAGCTAGGTTCTTGTGCAGAGCCTTAATATCACCTTGAAAACCGGAAGATGCTAGTACACATTTGTCAGCCCTATATACATAAAAAGCGAGAATGTTCAGTTTTGGGAACTCAAAATAAGAAGCGAGCTCAAGCTGAATTATATATCGCAAAAAAATGCTAGCCAATAACCGCCGTTCTCATAAAGTACAGAATAATAATCAAAGTAAACTAAGCAACCTCAGTGCACTAATGACAATGCCGCTGAACAAAAATAGAATCAAGTTATATTATATGGTATCACTGACTGTCCTTCATTGAAGTTTTTTTCGTATCTATGTTCATTCAAGCTAAGAGCAGAATTAAGTTTGTAGATCAAATCCTTTTAAATCAAAAAGTAAAGGGAAAATAATCAAGTTGACATCAGAAGTTACTTCACACCACGAGTGCAGCTGAAAAGTTCGCACTAGAACTAAGCACACAAACAAAGGTCCACTTGTATATATCAGATATCAGTAGAAATTGAAAAAAACAGCTCCAAAGAAACCACTATGTAGGTGTACATTATAGCAATATTATCCACCAAACTGTGACAAAATAACTGTGGCACATCAAACCAAAACATAACTATGGACCAAAGCCTGCCAAAAAGAATCTACACAAATAGGACAAAACTCAACAGGACCAGAATTGCCCTGGCATGTTAAGAACAAATGTTAACAGGAAGACAGTTAAGTTAATCTGATAGAATGAAAAGGCATGTTGTGATCTAACAGGCGGCAACAAGGTTCATTCTAAATCTCGAGGAGGAAAAACAGAAAGATCCAAGCAATCGGAACAGCATAAGAGTAAAACTTTGTCATGCTCACATCTCCCTTCCGGTCCTCCCTATGAGGATATACTAATGACTTGCCAGTCAGCCGAAACTATTTGTTCTAAGGGGCGTTTAACATACTGTTATACGAATCTAGTTGATACAGGAACATTATTAAGCAAACACTAGGAAGAATGACCCAGTGTGCCCAGCAGTAACCAAATTGGCTGGTCATACCACAGTAGCAAGCCCGTCCAACGTTATCATTAGCACACTGAATTAATTAGCACTTCACGAAAATACTAGCAGCCAGAAGAGAAAAGAATGCGAAAAATAAAGTATATTCCCCCGATTTTGGCTGCAATCCTCCAAACACCAAACCCTAGCTAAATCAACCTGCGGCAGCAACAAATCCAGCTACGAACCAAGCCTTACCACCCAGCAATACAAGCCCACACTACACCACAAGCCCGCTCGAGCCTCCCAATCCAGAAACCCTAAAGCCGAGGCGGGCAGATCGAGGCACGCGATTGGGTTCGGGGACTCACAGGTCACAGATCTTGGAGTGGTCACGCGTGAGGATGCTGTATCCGACGGAGAGGCGGGTGTCCGCCGCCACAACGCAGTAATCGGCGCCTGCGATGGCCACGCATGTCCTGCATACGCAGAACCAAACAGACCCTCGTCAGACAGGGCCAGCAGGCGAGGAGGGGAATAAGGCAGGGAGCCTACCCGCCGTTGTTCTCGTATACCCAGTCTCCACGCCTCGACATCGCGGTGGTCGGAGTGGGCTCGCGGCACGGGTTGGTGCCTTTGGTGGTGGAGTCGCCGGAGTCGGGAACGCGGAACTGGAGGAGCAGTGGACGCCGCCTTGCGTTGCGTTTTTTTTTTTTTTCTTCCACAATTGATCCGACTGCGTTTCGTTAGTGTCTTTTTTTTTTTCGGGGTTGGGCCGTGGGCCGAGGTGTGTTGGGCTTGCTTCTTCGTTCGCAATGCAGGCCTTGGTGCGTCGGTGTTTCTTCACGAGTCAATCAGAAGTTCAGAACCGTGCTAAAAAAAATCAGAAGTTCAGAACAGATAAAACAGAACTCCTATATACCCGCAACGACCACGCGAAACTCTACTTGCCAATTGCCATCTCGTACGTCGGTCATCTACTCATCTCCCTCCGCTACAGAAACCTCGTTGCAGTGGCGGATCGATCGATGGGGGCACACGCGCGGCCGCCGCTGCTGATGGCGGCGGCGATCGCCGTGGCGGCGTTGATGACTGCCGTCACGGTGGCTGATCAGTCGACGGCGGACAACATCCAGCCGCTGTCCACGCTGAAGCTGCAGGCCGCGCAGGTCGCGATGGAGTCCGCCGCCGTCATCCACGCCTCCCCCGATGTCCTCGGCAACAACGTGAGTGCACGCGCGCGCCATGCGCCGTGAACGTGCTTTTGGGTTGGCACCGTGTACCTCGTAACTGTTAATTCTCCTGGATGGACTGTGCAGGGGGAGGATTCGGCGTGGGTGACCGTCAACTTCACCGCGCCGGCGCCGTCCGCGGGCCACTGGGTCGCGCTCTTCTCGCCTGCCGACTTCGGGTGCGCCCATCTCGTCATCATCTCAAGATCTATATCTAGTTTACTGCCAAAAAGATGGAAATTTTGACGCCACGTGGTTACTGCTTTGGACCACGCACCCCGAATTGTCCATGCAATCTGACATCTGACTACGTTCGATGATCTGGTGCAGTATGAGCGTTGGAGGCAGTGCAAGCACCAATGCAGCGGCAGGAGAAGGCAGGCCTGCAGCAGGGTTACCCACGGCGCCCATCAAGGTCAGTTGTCATAGGCCCAAAGATTTTACAGAACCTGATGGAGAGGTTAACTGTGTCTATCTCACTGACCTTGCTGAGTGCAGTACATGTTTGCCAACATCTCGCCTAGTTTCATGAGCTCCGGCAGCGGCAACATGAGCTTCCTGGTGATCAACCAGCGGTCCGACTACGCCTTCGGGCTGTTTTCCGGTGGCAAGGACAATGTAAGTTCAGTTCTAGTCACTGCAATAATAATACGGTGAATTTTAAACACTGCATGAAGGAAGATCTAGGATGAATGGATGATCAATATGTGGTTGGAGGGATGAATGTCACGCTGTTGCTAAAACCTGGCCCTCACAGCCTAAACTCATTGCGGTTTCAAACAAGATCTCCTTCGCCAACCCAAAAGCTCCAGTGTTCCCGCGCCTGTCTCAAGGAAAAGAATGGAACGAGGTGAGCTTAAACCTTTTCTGTTCCTGTTTGCAATGCGTATATATAGGCTAGGGAATTTTGTCCGGTTATATATAGAACAAAGGATTAGGAGACTTACGTGCATGTAGATCGCCTATTCGGTATGTGATTGTTATATACGATGTTCGGTATGTGATTGTTGTATGCGACGCCTGCAGATGGCTGTAACATGGACAAGCGGGTACAACATCAATGAAGCGTATCCATTTGTGGAGTGGAAGATGAAGGGAGAGGAGAGTTCGAAACGGACGCCGGCTGGCACCCTCACCTACACGAGGAGGCAATTGTGCGGTATAGTCAAAGACAAGCTTCTATTTGAGAAACTAAATCACTTCATTCATTTTTTTTTTTTTTTGCGAAAATTCTCTCTCTTGCAGATAAAAAGAAGCATATCACTACTATAGCAGTAGACGTATATGCACATTAATGTTTACATTCAGTATAATTATTAGTCTCGACGATTGTTTTACTGAAACGAACCCCAAAAAAAGCTGCAGGTAAACCAGCGAATGCGGAGGGATACAGAGACCCTGGCTTCATCCACACGGCCTTCTTGAAGGAACTGTGGCCGAACAGAGAGTATGACCAGCTAGCACTGACACTGACAGAATACATCATACGCATTCAGTTGCGTGTTTTTGCTAGTTGTCGTTGGAATCGCGTTCGTTACTCATACTGTTCTTCAGGTATTCGTATCAGATTGGGCACGAGCTACCAGACGGGACCGTGGTGTGGGGCAAGCCGTCCACCTTCCGTGCATCGCCTTTCCCTGGCCAGGACTCGCTCCAGCGTGTCGTGGTCTTCGGCGACATGGGACTCGTAAGAATCTTGGCAAAACTTATGCAGAATTCTTTTGCTTGGCAGTAAGTATAGATGACATCAGCCAAACAGGTGCAGTCGATGAAAAATGCATATGACCTTTTGCTTGGCAGGGGCAAAGAGATGGAACCAACGAACTCGCCGGCTTCCAACCCGGGGCACAGGTGACCACCGATCGGCTGATCAAGGACCTGCCCAACTACGACGCCGTCTTCCACATCGGTGACCTCTCCTACGCCAATGGCTTCCTCGCGCAGTGGGACCAGTTCACCGCGCAGGTCGAGCCTGTAGCCTCGAGGGTGCCGTACATGGTGGCAAGGTTAGTTATACTAGACTAGATAGTAGATACCGACCACACACACCCTGGCCTGAATTAGTTGAAATCGAAGCTAAACAATTAAGCGTTGTTGCAGTGGCAACCACGAGAGGACTTACCATGACTCTGGCGGCTTCTACAACGGCAACGACTCCCGCGGCGAGTGCGGCGTGCCGGCGGAGACCTACTTCTACGTGCCGGCGGAGAACCGAGGCAAGTTCTGGTACGCGGCGGACTACGGTATGTTCCGGTTCTGCGTCGCCGACACGGAGCACGACTGGCGGCCCGGGTCGGAGCAGCACGCGTTCCTGGACCGGTGCCTGGCGTCGGCGGACCGGAAGCACCAGCCGTGGCTCGTGTTCCTGGCGCACCGCCCGCTCGGCTACTCCTCCAACGACTTCTACGCCACGGAGGGCTCCTTCTCGGAGCCCATGGGGCGCACGCTGCAGGGCCTCTGGCAGAAGCACCGCGTCGACCTCGCCATCTACGGCCACGTCCACAACTACGAGCGCACCTGCCCCGTGTACGAGAACACGTGCATGGACGGCAACAGGGACAAGGCCAGCTACTCCGGCACCATGGGCGGCACGATCCACGCCGTGGTCGGCACCGGTGGCGCCAGGCTCAGGGACTACTCCGCCGGGCCCTGGCCGCAGTGGAGCGTGGTCCGGGACAAGAGCTTCGGCTACGTGAAGCTCACGGCCAGCGACCACTCGTCGCTGCGGGTCGAGTTCATCCACAGCGACGACGGAGCCGCGCACGACGCGTTCAACATCACCAGGGACTACAAGGACGTCCTGGCGTGCACCGTCGACAGCTGCGCGCCCCACACCTTGGCCAACTGACCAGTACGACGAGAACAGTGGAGACCTGTGGACATATAGGGGCCACTGTTTTGGAACTAAAATGTTTCTGTGACACCCCCCTGCAGAAAAAAACATACTGCCTCCTGTTATATTCTTGCATAATTTTCTATATATATATACATATACGGTGAATATTAAGAGCCACCGAATTGATTCATATGAAATTTCTATACAATTCCTATAAAATTTTGTGTTCCAAAGAGATTCTAAAGGCCTGTTTGGATCCCCCTGCAAAATTTTTGTACCTGTCACATCGGATTTTTGAACGCTGATTAGAAATATTAAATATAATTTAATTATAAAACCAATTACACAGATGAGAACTAAACGACGAGACGAATCTATTAAGCCTAATTAAGCCATGATTAGCAAATGTGATGCTACAGTAACTAGTCGTTAATCATGGGTTAACTAGGCTTAATAAATTCGTCTCGTCGTTTAGTCCTCAACCGTGTAATTAGTTTTTTAATTAAACCATATTTAATACTCGTAACTAGCGTCCGAACATCCGATGTGACACGGGCAAAACTTTTGTCCATGGACCCAAAGAGGCTTAAGTAGCTTTTGCAAGCAAAATCAGAGGGCAGGCTGGACCGCTGGATGCACCCATGCCCTAAGTCCGAATTTCAAATTGTTCAGGTTGTGTACCAGGTGCACATTTTGGATGGCTACCTACGACAGCCAAAGTTGATTGTTAATCGTGGGCAAGATGTGTTTGGATACGTGCCAAAATCCAACATGCCCTGTCTGGTGGTCTGGACAACTCATTTTCCCTTCATTTGTATTGCCATCCATCGGCAGGAGGGCGAACCCGATGTTGGCTCACCTACAATTAGGTCATTACCATGCGGGCCACCATGTATAGACCCACACAGTGACTCAACTTCCGTTCTAAAAAAACAGTGACCCAACTTCACAACGTCAGGCGAGCTACATCCAATATGGATCCCCATTTCACATTCTCGCCGTCCAATCACATCCAATATCTTTTAAATCTTAAAACTTAATGACATGTAGCCCCATGTGTCGTCCTCACAACTTTGGCAAGATTTAGTTCAGTCATCATCCACACACCTTATTCTAATATATTAATCACATTTTTTTTTGAAACGAACCGGCAGGAGATCTGCCTGTTATATTAAAAAAAAGGAAACGCCTAAGCAGGCGAAACAAAGGTCACACGAAATCCAAAACCCAGTGCAAAACACAGGAGCTCCAAGCTCGACCGGGGGAGACATAAAAAAACACTCAACTCGACACAGAACGACACAAAAGGTTAGACAAATGCTTAGCACCTGCTGCCATCCAGGAGGCTGCCTCTCCTTTAATTTTGGCGAGCACTTGTTGAACGGTGGAGCCTCTGTTCTCGAAAATCCTAGCATTTCTTTCGCACCAGAGCTCCCAAACTACTAAGATGAAACAAGGGGAAAAGTTAGCATCACCTGAAATTTTATATTACTTAAAATGGTGCGAGCAGTGTCAGCACACAAAGGGGGCGTTTGGCAGTGTGGCGGAACCGCCCTGCTTAATCCATACTAAGCACACCTGCCACCTCTGACTCGCACTGCACTTAGGCCAGACTAAATCCGGTAGTCAGTCGAGAGTCCTTCGGCTCTCGTTAACACCATTCTCAGAGAAACCGACATCAAACACATCCGACTCTCGAAGGAGCCACAACAATTACATCATCACAGGCAGTTGAAATAGAGGATAATAGACTGGATTTACAAATATACGAAGTCAAATACATTTCATTAAATAGCGGAAGCGATTTCAGAGTGTACATATATCGGAAGCGTTTTCAAAATCTTGCAGCGAAAACAATATACTTAAGGAGCCTTCACGAAAAGATGAACAAGGCGAGTAGCACCGAGTCCACTGGTACTACCACCTCCAACACAGCTATCCAGATGTCGCCAGTACCTGTAATCCAAAAGTGGGGGCAAACCCTGAGTACTAATTACTCAGTAGGACTTAATTACGGGGTTTACGGCTGACGCAAAGCATGCTTACTAATCATGTGGATCCTTAACTGTTGATTTTTAAACAAGATCATGTTGACATAAGATAGCAGGATTTGACCGCTGCTATACATTAACCATGATGATCATTTATATCATAAAGTAAATACTTGTAGAAAAGTAAAACATGAACACATGTCCCGTCCCAAGATTCACAGCGCCTCCATCTATCCCCTGGGAGTAGCCGTCTCAGGAGCGATACCACGGTATGTCGGGTCAGCCCTCCCTCGACCTCAAAGCATCTCCCAAGTCCATCGACCTCCAACCAGTAGATGGGCAGCATCATGAATAGTCGAACGGATCATACACATCCAACCATGTTGTATTAAAAGCGTGATTTAATAAACAACATGTGACAGTTATTACTACGTTGCCCGTGTGCGATATCTGGCATTCTCACACCTGGTGAGCATCAGCGATTCGAATCGATTTGTTAATTCCCGAAAATAACTAAAAATGTCAGGTGATATATGCTTACTAGCCATTGCGTTCCACACATATATCCCCCATCTCCACTTGTCCCATCCCAAGTTCGATTCAATCCTTCTGTTGTTCCCAGGTTGTGCCGCCTTAGGAGCGATACCACGGCCACGTCAGGTCAGCCCTCCCTCGACTACAAGCTCCCCAAGGTGTCACAGTAGGAGTCTGTCTCTGTTTTTCGGATGGCACAAGTAAGACTTTCACCGGTCCATTATTCCGGATAAGCACTCTAGCAATGTTATGCCGATCAGTAGGCGAACAGCGAACGGGCCTTATGAGACACGGGTGGAGTCCAATGCATAATAACATAAACAGTAACAACTCATAAAATCTCCGCCCGGTCTCCATTTAAACCATAAGCATATATAATAACTTCCATAAGTGAGATTTCTGTCACATTGTAAAGTCGCACCTACGAGACGAGTACAATCACTCGTGTCTACTCGCACCTAACAATTCTAGGCACTCGTCTTACGAACTCTACGTATAGGTGCTAGGGCCAGGGCGGCCAGAAAGTCTAATGCAATTGGTTTCAAACAACTCCTAATGCATATGCGTAATCATCAAACAAGACTTGTATTTGCTAGGATAAATCATGGTCCTGCCTACCTTTGAGTATTCATATGAAAACCAACAAACCAAACTAAGTTAGTTTGCCGGGTTGTGAGGCTTTGCCCTAGGCAACCCCTTGAAGCAGGGACGGGAATAATCAGCGACACGTCGTCTTCTTACTCTTGGTGCAATTCGCTGTCCGGCTTATTGGTCAATAGCAGCTCCCGTGTTGATCCTTCCTTCGCGGAACCTATATCCATGATATAATATGCAAGTGAGTGTAAAAGAATGCAAATACATGCATATGATACAGGTTATATGTATGACATAGTGCAATCATGAGTGCAATGAATTGCAAATGTTTGCATGAGGTGCCGATGAAATGTAATGCATGATCAAGTCGTTTGTGAAGAATGGATGCGAGTACTGTGAAGAATGGATGCGAGTACTCTCAGTTTAACACATCCCATAAGAAAAAAAACTTAACAACCTTCCTAAGAAATCATACAACCCATCACTACGAAATCGTACAAATCATCACCATATTTTATCTTTGAAGTTATTACAAACCATCACCATATTTTATCTTTGAAGTTATCATGAGTTACTGTGTTATATGTGTACACAGTCCCTATCAAATAAAATGAAGTTGTCACTTGAAAACACCTTTATGAATACAATGCACTCATGAGTTTATGTAGTTGGACAACTCAAATAGATCTCAAATTTTTACCACATGCAGAAACATACCACATAATGCTATAGTCAAAATTTCAGCTACAACCAAGTTATAATTAATTTATTAAAATTCCAACAAGTTATCAGCCCTATAGCTTTTCAGATTTTTCATAATTTATAGAAATAGTTTCTGAACTTGAAATTTCTACAGCAAGCATTTCATGGCATGAACATCATATACAAAAATCAGTAAACACAAAATCCATAGTTTGATAGGACATCTAATTTCCTATATTTACTTCACCATGAAAATCATATACATCAAAACAGCAGTCATAAAGTGCACAAAATTACTTTTTGGAATCAAGACATCAACAGTAGGCTACTAGATTTTTTCCATAATTTTCCTAGCAGTTTAATACACTTTTTCCTATTTTCTTTTTCAACTAGTAGCATTTTATCATTTTCAAATCAGCAGCTAAAACAAATATACACAACCCCATACTTTACCAGTGAGCTGCTCATACCATAGAAAGTACATGAAAAATACTAAAGGTACTATTTGAGCATATTTTATATAGCCTTCCTTTTCCAAATTAATTAAATACACAAATCACATGCATAAGGACAATACAGTAATTAAACGGTCAATACTAGGGTTACCAAAAATCACACAGTACCTAGATGCTATAACAAAGCTACTATCTAAGTTTCATAATTTTTGGAGTTCATTTGGTCCACTTTTACCATTTATTTACCTACACCATGCATGCACTAAACCAAGGGCAAAACAGGCTTTTCACATATCCACATCATACCTATCCTATAGATCTACTCAAGAGGAGTCCATAGCCACTGAGTTTGTCCATTTTGGATTTTTCTATGAATTGTTATGAATTTCTAAAGTTCACAGCCAAATTAAATGCATTTAAATGGAAAACATTAGATCTGGAGGCTATAACGTAATTAACCATAGATTCCAGGGGCCTGCAAGGAAGATTACTTAGACTCAGTGAACAGTGCTTGAGAATACTCCTAAGCCCGGGGTTAGATCTGCAAAATGCAACGGCTCGGGTTAAAATACGAAACCCTAATAGATCTAAGGGTTATTAGAAATTATTTCAAGACTTAGTAAACAGTGGTAAAATAACCAATAACCGGAGGGTCCTTTCTGCAAAAGCAGCGTCTTCGTCTTCCACCTTCGGCCGGGGCGAACGGCGCGGCGCGGCCCGCGTTCCCGCGTGCGGGGCGGCGCGTCGGGGCGGGATCTTGGAGCCGAGACGGGTCGGGAAGGTGTCTACCGCGACGGCGAACTCGACACCGTGAGTCTCGTCGCCGGCGGTGAAGAGGAGAGGCGGGACGACGGGGTGAACCGGAGCGGCGGCGGCGCGCACCGACGGCGGCACGGCGTGGAAATCCGGCGAAGGAGGAGGGCGAACGGCGACGACGTCTAGCGCGGTAGACGCGCGAGGGTAAGGCAAAGGCGGGGGTGGTGTTGTGGGGGCGAGGGGAAGGCCGGAAGATGGTCGTCCACGGCGAGGGGCCGGCGGCGATGGTGGCCGTGGGGGTGCGTTCACGGGGAAGGGTGCTAGGGGCACCGGCAGCGGACGAGGGTTTGGGGGAAAGGTGGAGGACGGCGAGGCGAGCGCGAGGCGCTCCTCTGCGACGCGAGAGGCGGCTCGAGGCGGCTAGCGCGGGAGCTTCGAGCTCGTGGCCATGGCGGTTCTCATGGCGGACACGCTCTCGGTGCGGCGATGGAGAGGCGGAGGGGGTGACGAGGTCTAGCGCTTGGGACGCGGGAGGTGGAGGCGGTTGTAAAGGCGGCGGTCGGGAGGTTCGGAGAGCGGCGGAGCGGCCGGCGTGAGGTCAAGCTTCGCGCTCGGTAATGGTGGGTCGGCACTCGGTGCGGAGGGGAGAGGCAGAGAGCGAGGGAGTGAGGGGCAAAGATTGGTGCCCTCCGCGGCTTAAGGCCGAAGGAGAGGTGGCTCTGGCTGGGAATCCGTCCAGGTGCGGGCGGGGCGCGGAGCGCGGCGTCGGCGTCGGCCGGCAGGAGGCGCGTGCCGCGTGGGCGCGCCGGAGCGGGGAAGAAGGGCGGTGGCGGTTCGGTGGATTGGTGTGATGCCCCTGGCATCTCAGAAGCCGTACACACAATTATACGTAAACTAATGATGAATTAAGACTAAATCGTGCTTAAGAGAGGAATGAGGGATTGGTAGATAAACCACTAAGTCAAAATTTCTCAAATTTGAAATTTTAACTCATCCCCAAAGTTGATTCTGAAATTACTTTTGAATTCACTATACAACTTTACATTCTCCCTTTCTATGAAATGAAATTGAACTTTTTACCTTTCAAATGCACCTATTGTGGAGGTGATTGGGCTTCATTTGATACCCCAAAAGTTTGAAACAAGAAAGTCTCTCCACAAAGTGAAATTTCTGTTTTAATAAACCATGGAGCATGATTGTGTCTATAATTCAAAATATGTGGGGTTTCAGACCAAAGTCATATTACCGAACTTTTAGGTCATAAACTGGAGAACAACTTTGGTAATTAGAACTTGATCATATATTGAGTTTTAATTGGATTTTGGGGTCATTTTATACCAGCACAGAAAACCGGTTCAAATTAGGGCTGATTTGAAATTCTAAATTTACTCTAACCTACAGCCACTTTCATGCAAAGCTCAAATTAGAGAAGTTGTAAGTTTTAAAATTCTAAACAAACTTTTCAAAAGACACCTTGGAAGATAATGTCCATAAATAGGACTTTTGGAATTTTCAAATAAATGGGGTTTGTGGGCCAAATTAAACTTGAGAGCTAAATTCAAATGAATTTCATATTTCCATACCGAATTTGAAATCATGCCTATTGACAAAATTGTAGAGTTCAAAGAGTAGAACATTTCATTCAATTGGAGTTTTTCCAAATTCGGCCTCTAAATTGGTCTAAATGGCGATTTTCAACACAAGAGAAAACACATTTTTCTATTTTCTTTTTCCTCCTTTTTCCCGGTCGCTGACAGGTGGGCCCCACGCCCCCGGCCGCCACCGTGTCCGGGCCGATGGCGACCACGCGGCCGGCGACGGCCGGGCAGCGCCGCGCGCCCACGGATCGCCGCCGTGGCCTCCGCCCCGACCGGCCGCGCCCTCCTCTTGAACCCAGGCACCATCCCATCCCCGCTCCACTCGCCCGCGCCCTCTCCCCTCGCTCCCAGGTCTCTCTCTGCCTCCCTCAGCCCAGAGCGCCGCGCGCCGCCCGCCAGAGCCGCGCTCGCGGCGAGCTCACACACCGGCCGCCGCAAGCCGTCTCCGCCCCGTCCGACGCGCTCCCTGCGCTCGCCTCACCCTCCTCCGTCGCCCCGGCAAATCCTCAGCCCTCGCCGTCGCCTCCTCCACCTCTCCCCACGGGCGCCCACCCGCCACCGCCATAGCCGCCGTCGGCTCACCGTGGAGAGCCCTCTCTGGGCCAATCCCGCGCCGGGGGACACCACTGCCAGCTCCGCGCCGACCCCGCGCATCCGACGCGCTGTTGACAGCACTTAAGCATGGCAAACCTTATACTGCAAGCGACAGTATCGTGTGTAGCTTTTCCCCTGGATGAGTATCATGGGTTTTGTCAATCCAAGGAACGAACTAATTGAGAGCTAATTAACAAGAGTTTATGATAAACTGTAGATAAAAGAATGGCTCTAATCTACTACTAAACTACTTCTAATCTATATCTAATCTATGTCAAAGTTAGATGATAAACAATTAGAACAGAACTAGAACACTAATCAAAGGGTATTAACTAGTCTCTAATCAAGCTCTAATTGGATCCAAGACATGCATAAAATGGGCATCACAAATAGATAAGAGTAGCAAGATAACTAACAGCTCAAGGTAAACAAGCATATTCAAGCATATTCATCATAGCATAATTAAATCAAGATCAATCAACCTAACCCCCTAGATCTGCTTAACCTTTCCCCGGGCTCCACTGTCACTGGTAACCAGGTAATCGACGAAAAGCTTTCAACAGGCACGTAATTAGAGAATCGACTTCCAACTACCTTATATGGTCTAATAACATAATTAGCACAACTAGAACCTCTAATCACCACGATCAAAAGAACTAGACATACAAACTATATCATTAGTAAGCTAGATCAACGACCAAGAACGCTAGATGAATAAAACCCTTAATGACATGATCTAATTAACATGCATCTAGACATAAAGTTAATTACAGCTAGAACAAGCATAATTAGAACAAGAAGATGATAAATAGACAAGAACAATGCTTTCATTAATAACCTGTATCATACTTACAACCATGGCCATAGCGCTTGATGATACAATTAGACCTCTGGAGCTAGGTAATTAGAGCACCATGCAAGGCCTCTAATTACCTCTAGGGATTAGAAGAAGCTCTAAACCTAGACTAGAAACTCGACCCTCAGCTCTCACCTAGTTGTTGTCCCTCTTCTCTACATCTTGTCGCCTTGGTAATGAATTGGATCCGTCGACCAGGGGCTCAGCTTCGCTTTAAATACCCTGGAGAAGACGTGGCCGAAAAGGAAACTGAAACCGACATACGGAGTCCTGGGGTCGGCCGACTTGGGGGGGTATGGCTCGGCCGACCCAGGCCCTTCCAGCCTCCTCTAGTTTCCATCTTTCGCGGGCTTCGGGATAACCTTCATATAAATCTTCGTGGAGTCCTTTTCGGACTCTAAACCTTCTAGATTCTTCTGTATCCCGAGATCTTGTCGAGTCTTCTAGAATTGGGCTTCATTTGATGGGTCTTTAATTGGGCTTCTTCTTCCATTATTGAATAATATTCAGAGGTCCTTTTTACTCGAGGTAGACTTTGATGAATTTTGCTTAAAATTGGCCCAAAACCTGCAAAAATTACAAGTAGACCATTTCCAAGACAATATTGCAAAATCCACAATAATCTATGTTATTTGTTAGTAAAAGGCAAAGTTGACGCATAATAATAGGTAAAAACAATATAAAATGATGTATAATTTTCGTTCATAAGCCGCGTCAACAATATCCCCACACTTAAACCTTGCTCGTCCTCGAGTAAGTCAAGAATCAGCATTGCCAAACATTAACTTTTTCATACTCTAATCTTAATTAATCAAACTAACAAGCTCTCTCAAAATTTTAGTTTGAACCAGCAAATTATGAAAGAAAAGAAATTCAATTAAGCTCATCCCACAATAAAAGAATTAGCAAAAGTTCAAACTTATCAATGACTCATCTCCTCATTTTAGCAATAAGTTTTTTGGAAAATATAATCAAACAATAAGAGATAAATTCTTGCAAAGCCAAAGAAACACACTCAACTCTCCAGTCTCTCAATATCTAAAAGATAACTAATGAATATATAAACATATAAAGTGGAAGCTTATCTGGAGCTTGGTATGGATCCTAATCAAAATTTATTTTCAAAATATTGTCAAACCAAGAAAGAAATCTGCTGGTTTTAGTGAGACTTGTCAAAAAGGTCATGGAATAAAATAAGGTTGAGAGAGAAAGGATGGAACACACACATTTAGAATAGTGGACATGTGCAAGTGTCATTGGATGATCTCAAGGCACAAATGAAGTCCTTGCTATCGGATTGCACATGGTTGGAATATTTTCTGGACTATATAAATAGGATATCACTCACTAAAGAAAACACTATATAAAAATACTTCAAAGATTATTGAGGGGCATTTTTTTTTTCTTTTTTTATACCTAATTCTACTTTGGCCACTTGGCCTTTTTTTTTCTTTTTCTTTTTTTTTCTTTTTTTCTGGGCGCCACTCGGCTCCCCTTTTTTTTTCATTTTTTTTTTTACTTTTTTTCATTTTTTATGCCTCCTCAAAAACCTTTATACAAAATCCATTATAATAAGATAACGGCTCTCCATCCCCACACTTGAATAATACTCACCCTCGCCCTAGAGTATTATCACTATAACAATTAACTTTGGGGATGGAGCTGTCTAAAAAGAACAATATTTAATCCCTTAAATACTCCAGAAAATAATAGGTTGTGGTCAAGGAGGATACACAGAAAGATAATCTTGGTTTAAGGATGGATATCCAGCGAAGTTTGTATTCTCTCCAATGTAGAGAGACACAATGCATGGATAGAAAGGCTAGCAAAGAAAAGATACGCAAAATTGAATGACCAGCTTCTAAGTCTCATACCCTAGATTACGGTCTTGATCCAATTCATTTAAAAACAAATCTGATAAATCTAAGGTTTAAAATAAATATGGCTCTGGTAGGAATGGCTATTGCAAGATAATCTCATAAAAGTTGATAACGATATTTATAAGCAATAAAAATAAACAAGGAGATGATCATGTCAAAGAATAAACCTTGCAAAAATTAAATCATATGGGTCTTTATGAAAAATCATAATCAATCACAAATTTGCTGGCTAGTTCAATTAAATATGTATTATGAGAGCTTGCTAATATGACTAACCAAAATCAAAGCATAATAAAGATAAAGCGGCAACTTTCATCATTTTCTTGAAACAATGTTAACTAATTAAGCATAGATCATGGTTGTAGTATTAATCACAAAATAAATCTAAACTAACACACTAAAAACAAGAGAAACACAAAGGGAACACCAAATTCATAGACATAGGTAAATAAATGCAGAATTTAAAATGTAAAGAGAAGGTGTTAGAAATATGTTACCGGATATTCCTTCAATTTACTTGTCATTAAATAATTTCCTGCAAAAATAATTCAAGTGCACACGCTACTCTCGAGGTAACGGTTGAGAGTAGAAGCAATTTACCATAATCTAAAAATATTCCCAAAGACTTTTAACTTGTGGCCTAGTTTAAAAAGAAAAGCAAAACTAATGGATGTATATGAATGCAAACGTGTAATTATGTAGGAGATAAGCAAATAAACAAAGACAACGATTAAACCAAGTTCTAAAACACCATGTTTACAACATGATCGCTAAGTCTCTCTATAGCCATTAAGATTATAATTAACCAAGATTAAAACACCATGTTTTATCAAGATTATTAACTCAAAACAGCACAAGAAAACCAAAGCACATTGCAAAGCTTATAAACCAATCAAATGATATTATGGATAACTAGCAAGGTTAATTAACTTCATAATGATGATCAACAACTAAATCTAAGCACCATGCTTACATAAAATTGCTAAGGAAAACACCACGTAAATATTTTCATAAATATGAAAGCATGCATCATGAAGTTAAATTAAACAACCAAGCCAATTATAATGCAAACATGCAATTTAATTTAAATGCAATAAAATGAAAGGTACCTTATCCACAAAAGATACGATTAGCGAGAAACATTCAATTAAACTTAATGATGACGGTCTCAAATCAAATCTAAACATCACGTTTAAACTTAATTTACCAAGAAAACTCCGTCGAGTAAAATAAAGCATTCATCGAAAAGATTATGAAAATTTCAAAACTAATAAAGCAAGTGTGGATAATAAATGTTAATGCAAATGTAAGGTGAAAAAAAAAACAAATAAGAAGTGATGTAATGGTGATTATTTAAAACAAAAGTTAAGTTAACTAGCCACAGGCAAAAGATTCAAAAGGGTGGTGCCATGCTTCCCATTTCTCTATTAAAAGACTCAACGACTTTAACACTGACTCTATGACACTTTCTGGTAAAGAAAAGCAGCAACAAAGATGTAAAACTTATAGGCAAATAGGTGGCTTGAAGGGGAGGTGCTTTTGGTGAAGGAACACCTTGGGTCGGCCGACCCAAGGGGGGTCTGGTCGGCCGAGCCAGGGTCTTGCTGGCTCTCTTCCTTCTCCTGCAAGTTGCTCCTTGGACACCTGATCATTATGGATAGCTTCCTCTACAATTTGGACGTCGTGCATGCAGCTTTGGACAGATTAAATTAAATATAGGTTTATCCCTTTGGAGGCTCTCCAAAGATCCTTATCCTAAGTCTATTATTTAGATTATTTGATGATGGTTCAAGATAAGAAGCGAATCCAATGTTGCCTAAATTAATTATCTACACTAAGTTGTTGATTATCTTCACTAACTCTAAGTCCTTAATTTGCATATAAGCAAATATTCCTACTAATGTAGGGTTAATAACTTTAGAGCACAAAAGTAGATAGAATTAATTTTCATATTAAAGATTATCTCTATTTAGCATATTGAAAATTAAACCTATATTTTATTTTATTATAAAAACAAATATTTAGTTATTTAATTAAAAGATAAATCAATCAATTAATTAATTTACGTAGCTTAGGTAGTTGCCTAGTTTTTGGATAAAATTAGAGAGAAAGATTTTGAAAATCACACAATAAGGATAAATCTAATAAAATTATTTCTCTCTTACTTAAAGTTGATTCAATATCAAAAACTGGCAAAGTCTACGTAAATATTAAATTTAGATAGCTACGTAAGTGAGAGTAGCTACCTAAAAGCTATCAAATCCTTAATTCAAAATTAAAACCTAACTAAGTTTTAACACTAAGATAGAACGGGTTGCCTCCCAAAAAGCGCTTAAGTTAAAGTCATAAAGCTAGACTTCTTACTTACCTTCGTTGAAGTGAAGCCATGGTCCTTGGAGTAAGAATCCGAAGTGTCCATGCAGCTTGATAACTTAATTGTGTAGCTTCATCGTGTCCTGATCAAAGCATCACTTGTATGCACAATCCTCTGCTTGTGTCTTCATGTACCAATGTCCTTGAAGCTCCTTGCAACTGAACTTGATCATGAAAATCTTATGGAAGCACTGCCCAAGCTTTCTTCATCATCGTTGTCACCATCTTCCTCAAGTAGTCATCACCATTGTTGCTGCCACCTCCTTCCTCTTTGTATATCTCATTAATTTCGAACATAACATACCTCAAACAATAGATCTATTGGATAGTCTATGAAATTATCTTTCCAACGAGTACTTATGCGTCTAAATCCGATTCCGTATGAAGGAGTTATGCCCGTTTTACTCAAGCATTGCGTTCTGTCCAGACTTCAATTCAGCCCGCGCAGCCTTCAATGATTTGCACATTGCTCCTTGTAGGAAACTCCAAATTGAGTGGTTCTTGTTGCGTTGGAAAGAGGACTTCATGGGCTTTCCAAATATAAGAAAATATTCTGTCTTTGACTCTTGAGGTCGAGCTCCATGATGATGACATCTCAGCTTTCTGTTTTTAGCTCCCTGATGTTGACAATCTTCAATCTTTTAGACTTGGGTGTTGAAGGAAATTGTCTAGGCCCACCATTGTTGATCTTGAAGCTTCATGGGCTTAACTTTTGTCTTCAATTCCTTCTCCATTCATTCCACTCACTCTCCAATTTGAAACTCAACCAAAGTTTTGCAAATTCTGATGATGTCTTCAAATTGTCAAATCCTTGTCCCAATCATCATGAATTTGTCTTGTACTCTTTCACCATTGATCTCATTGTTTCACATGAAGTGTGAACTTCTCTGCATGGTTAGCTTATAGTGCACACAATATATATATATAATATAATAACATAATAGCATCATGGTATTGATTAGAGATAAATATAGAGTCACATGGTTGATTAGGATTTAAACAAACATTTGATTCATGAATCAAAGATAACTATAATTCAAATTGAAATACTTAGCAAAACATTAAAGCACATAGATAAGCTTGATTCATAAAATCAAACAAGGAATAAACAAGATAAAGGGTTTCTAATGATTTTGGCCAAAGTAGAGAGATGATTTTGAAAGAAATAAAATAAAATAAGGCTTAGATAAAATTCTAACCGGGGTTCTTTTTGTAGAGAGACAAAGGTTTTCAAATTTTAATTATTCAAAGATAATATTGTGCACATATAATATATCATTAAAAACTTGCACATGTTTATGTTTAAAATTTCAAAAAGCAATATGAACATTTAATGATCCTGGGTTAAACCACTTTAGAAATGCCGAAAGAAAGTGGTTAACCCCCTCAACTTTTGCATAAACTTTGACTCTCAAATTTAGTTTTATAAAACACAAAAGTTAAATCTAACATTAAACACTAAACCTGAGAATTGAAGAACTTAGCAAACTCTAACCATCTCTAAGCATGAGTAGATTCAATCAACTAATTAAAGTAAAAAGATCTACTAAAAGAACATGCGATTTGTATCAAATCGGTGGGCACCATATTGGAAATTAAGCATTGCAAAGCTATGGATTGAGAAGCTAATCTAAACTAATCTCCAAGTATGAATAAAGGTTTCACAAACAAACGGAAGACAAAATAAAAGAAGGGATAGGGTAGCAATCAACCAAATAACATCTTAATGATCATTAATAAACAATGCTCCAATCAAATATAGGTAAACTTTAATTATATTTATGATAAAAACAAGAATTACCTTAATCCTGAAGAAGTTAAGTTCAATTCTTCCTTGGATCACAATGATTGTATGCACCATCAAGTCTTGGAGAAAAAAAAACTTCTTGTCTTTCTCGAAATTCAGCTTCCCTTATTCTGTACCCTTTAGTATTTCGACCATAACTTCACCTTCTGAAGTCTAAATAATGCAAACTCTGACTCTATCTTGAAGAGCTCGAAAAGATCTACAACTTTGGTATTCGGACTTTCTTCATCCGACGTCGTTAAGGTCTCCAAACTCGCCCCGCAAGGTGTTGCTGTCCTGAATTCCGAGAGTAGCTCGAGATTTTGTTGGAGCTTGGATTGGACTTGAGACAAACCTTCCATATCTTCATCTTCTTTATACTCAAGCAATCCTTAGCTTCTACAACCATCTCGGCTAATCATCCTTGCCTCCATTATCTGTAACTTAGCACAAATAAACTCCAAAGAACATTAGTCCTAAAAACTTAATTGACACAGCAGACTTACCTTTACCACCATAGTTGCTCCTATGTAATAGTTGCAGAAATATTCATATATATAGGAGAAACTATATTCTAATAGATTAAACTAAACTAAAAATAAAATACACAAGCTAAAGATAAAAGACTAAATTAAGAAAAGACAAAATCAAAATCTAATAACAGCTAGCTACTAGGTTAGTCTAAACTATAAGAACGAACGATGAACAAAAGAACACAATTAGAGAATAAGAACATAATTAGAGTATACTAAATAATTAGAGACTAAAATTAAAACACAAAAACTAAACACAAACTAAATATTAAAACTAGAAACAAAAGACAAAATTAAATATAAACTCAAATTAATTAGGACTCGATTAATTAGTTCCCCGGCAACGGCGCCAGAAAAGCTTGTTGACAGCACTTAAGCATGGCAAACCTTATACTGCAAGCGACAGTATCGTGTGTAGCTTTTCCCCTGGATGAGTATCATGGGTTTTGTCAATCCAAGGAACGAACTAATTGAGAGCTAATTAACAAGAGTTTATGATAAACTGTAGATAAAAGAATGGCTCTAATCTACTACTAAACTACTTCTAATCTATATCTAATCTATGTCAAAGTTAGATGATAAACAATTAGAACAGAACTAGAACACTAATCAAAGGGTATTAACTAGTCTCTAATCAAGCTCTAATTGGATCCAAGACATGCATAAAATGGGCATCACAAATAGATAAGAGTAGCAAGATAACTAACAGCTCAAGGTAAACAAGCATGTTCAAGCATATTCATCATAGCATAATTAAATCAAGATCAATCAACCTAACCCCCTAGATCTGCTTAACCTTTCCCCGGGCTCCACTGTCACTGGTAACCAGGTAATCGACGAAAAGCTTTCAACAGGCACGTAATTAGAGAATCGACTTCCAACTACCTTATATGGTCTAATAACATAATTAGCACAACTAGAACCTCTAATCACCACGATCAAAAGAACTAGACATACAAACTATATCATTAGTAAACTAGATCAACGACCAAGAACGCTAGATGAATAAAACCCTTAATGACATGATCTAATTAACATGCATCTAGACATAAAGTTAATTACAGCTAGAACAAGCATAATTAGAACAAGAAGATGATAAATAGACAAGAACAATGCTTTCATTAATAACCTGTATCATACTTACAACCATGGCCATAGCGCTTGATGATACAATTAGACCTCTGGAGCTAGGTAATTAGAGCACCATGCAAGGCCTCTAATTACCTCTAGGGATTAGAAGAAGCTCTAAACCTAGACTAGAAACTCGACCCTCAGCTCTCACCTAGTTGTTGTCCCTCTTCTCTACATCTTGTCGCCTTGGTAATGAATTGGATCCGTCGACCAGGGGCTCAGCTTCGCTTTAAATACCCTGGAGAAGACGTGGCCGAAAAGAAAACTGAAACCGACATACGGAGTCCTGGGGTCGGCCGACTTGGGGGGGTATGGCTCGGCCGACCCAGGCCCTTCCAGCCTCCTCTAGTTTCCATCTTTCGCGGGCTTCGGGATAACCTTCATATAAATCTTCGTGGAGTCCTTTTCGGACTCTAAACCTTCTAGATTCTTCTGTATCCCGAGATCTTGTCGAGTCTTCTAGAATTGGGCTTCATTTGATGGGTCTTTAATTGGGCTTCTTCTTCCATTATTGAATAATATTCAGAGGTCCTTTTTACTCGAGGTAGACTTTGATGAATTTTGCTTAAAATTGGCCCAAAACCTGCAAAAATTACAAGTAGACCATTTCCAAGACAATATTGCAAAATCCACAATAATCTATGTTATTTGTTAGTAAAAGGCAAAGTTGACGCATAATAATAGGTAAAAACAATATAAAATGATGTATAATTTTCGTTCATAAGCCGCGTCAACACGCGCGGGACAACGCCGCCGCTCAGCCCCTCCCTCACCGGCCCGAGCCGCGCCGCCGTGCCACGCCGAGCCGGTGCGCCGTTCGGTTCGCCGCCTCCGCGCCGCCCGTGTGTGCCTCCCCGCACGACGAGACCTACGGGGAGGAGTTCCCCGTCGGCGGGAACACCTCCCGGTGCCTCGTCGGCTCCAAGTCCGGCCTCACAGCCGCCGGCGCCGCCCCGCCTTCTTCCCTCCCCGCGCGCGGTTCACCCCCGGCTGAAGGTAGAAGACGGCCGTGGCATTTTTCCAGGTCTAACCCCGTGTTTTTGCTTATTTACAGTTCCGTCCCGAGCGCTATTGAATGTGTCTTGCGAATCTCGCGGTCTAGCCCCTGAAGTCTACGGTTAATAGCATATAGGTCCTAGATCTAATGGTTTTTCCTTTTAAATTGGTTAATTCGGCTGAAAACTTCCAAAAATCATAATAAATCAAATAAAAATCCAAAATGGACAAACTAAGTTGCATTAGACTCCTCTTGAGTAGATCTACAGGTTAGGTATGATGAAGATGAGTGAAATGACCATTTTACCCTCGGTTTTGTGCATGTATGTAAAAGGAAAATAAATAGAAAAAGTGATCTAGATGAACTTCTAAAATGGTAAAACTTGGTCAGTATGCTTTGTAGCACATGAGAACACTATGACAAACTTTATGGCCATAGTGCTTGCTGTTAGGTGGGGCTTTGCCATTATATTTGCATAATGTACCTTTCTATTAATTAAAAAGTGAACACCATGCAAAACCTGCTAGAATGAGTCATCTGGTATTTTTCCTATGCACTAGATAACTGATAAGAGTCACTGGTAAAATATGAGATTGTGCATGTCAAGTTTGAGTGGTATTTTGAAATGGACAAAGTGCCACTAGCTAGGAAAGAAAATAGGAAAAAGTGGGGTTAAATGGCTAGGAAAATTTTAGGAGAACTTTGGTAGCTTGTACATGATACATAGGACTCAGAAAGTATATATGTGCATGTTTAAACCACTGTTTTGTATTAGGTAAACTCTTTTGCTAATTACACTCTAAGAGTAAGCTAGTTTAGTTAATATGATTAGTTGAGCTAGCTTTAGGTGATGGTTTATACGAGTTCTTAAAAGATGGCATGCAGGATTTCCTAGGAGAGTAGGCATGCCTTCCTCGGGAGGTAGACCTTAAATAATAAGGCTTGTTTACTTTGACATGCAGTATCCACCGTGGGTTACTTTTCTACTACACTCTATCCTGCATTGCATCCTTACACTCATTTGCATATCTGGCATGCATATAGACCACGGGATCGAGGAGCCGACGCAGGATCTACCGTTGATCGAGAAGCCAGACGACAAGTGGAACCCGAAGCAAGAAGACGACGTGTCGCTGAGTTGGCCGTCCCTGTAACAAGGGGTTGCCTGGGGTACAGCCTCACAACCCGGCAAACTAACAGTAGTTTAGTTTGTTCAAGTTGTCAACAACAAAGGTAGGCCCCTTAGGCATTTTCACCTATCTAGGGAGTCTCACCACCCTATTCTTGTTTGTGCATTACGTTTAGGGATTTTATGAAACCCCACATGCATAAATCCTTAATGCCCAAAGTAGAAAGGATAAAACGAAGTCTACGCTTAGCCCTGCTTAGACGGTAGAAGACGAGTGAAGGTATTCACTCGCGAGATGATAGAGCCTACAAATGTTTTTACAAAACCTTGGAATCGAAAGGAAATCTGTTATGACTTGATGATAAGTTGAGACCGGGCGGAGATATGGTTTGATATGATGAGATTGTGATAATGTGTTGGTGGACTCCGCCCGAGTCGATTAAGGCCCGTCCGCTGTTCGCCTGCTGATTGGCATAACATTGCTAGAGTGCTTATCCGGTATATGGGGCCGGTGAAACCTTACTTGTGCCATCCGGAGAACAGAAACACGTTCCTACCCACTGGTTGAGAGGAAGGTGGTCCGGGGGAGCTTGGTACTCATGACGGGGAGACCGGGATGCCGGCAGGCTCGTCATGGGGGCACAACCCGGAGGTCAGGCGGGAGTGAATCGAACTTGGGATGGGACAAGTGGAGGCGGGGGACCATATGTGGGAAAGCCGTCGTGTGAGTAAGCATATGGGCCTCTGGCATTTTTAGTTATTCCCGGGAATTAAAAATCGATTCGAATCGTTGATGCTCACCAGGTGTGAGAATGCCAAATATCACTGACGGGCAACGTAGTAACAAATTAAATACTTTATGCTTATATTCATGTTTTATATACAACATGCTTGGATAAGTATGATCCGTCCGACTATTTATAGTGCTGCCCATCCACTGAGAGGAGGTTGGTGGATTTGGGAGATGCTTCGAGGTCAAGGGAGAGATGACCCGACGTATAGGGACATCGCTCCTGAGACGGCTACTCCCAAGAGTTCGATGGGGGCTTTATGAATCTTGGGACGGGTCATGCGTTCATGTTTTATTTTTCTGCAAGTTTTCCCCCTATGATAATGTTGATAATCATAACTAAGGGGTAGCAGTTGTCAAACCCTGCTATCTTATGGTAACATGTTTTAAATAAACAATCAATGGCTAAGGACCCACTTCTAGTAAGCTTATGCGGGTTAGAAGTCAGTCCACCAAAAAGCCTTGCATAATCTCAAATGTGTCGGGCTGAAACCGCCCACGGGTAAGTCCTACGAGTTCCCCACGAACTCACCGTTGATATTTTTCTTTTAGGTGCATACCAGATTATGATCGAGGATGACTACGGTGGGCTCGAGGTCATACTTGATGTTTACTTTCCGCTGCATGTTACATCTTTGTAACGATATGTATTCCGCTGCGAGGTTTATTTTGAAGTTCTTTTTCACTACCTTGTACTCCTTTTGAGCAAAAGTATTTGTAATCAATAAAAATATGTTTGTATGAAATGGAGGGTTGTTGTAATTGTTGCGGCTCTTCCGAGAGCTTAACGTGTGTGATGTCGGCATCCCTGGGAGATGGTCTCATCGAGTGCCCTTCTGGGTAGCTCGACGGACTACCGAGTTTAGTTCGGTCTAAGTGCACCGTGGGCCAGTGGTGGCAGGTGTACTTAGCCCGTATTAAATCGGCGGTTCCGCCACAATTGGGTCTACGGACCGGCAGTCAGTGACATGTGGGGCCGGGGCAGTAGGAGAAAGAGAGGGTCCAAAGGGCCGGGTTCGTAGACGATGCGCAATAGTGGGGCCCACCGGCCGGGTTTTCCAATCCCGTGGGCGGGATTCGGGGCGGCTCTGGCGCGTGGGTCCCGCGCGTCAGAGAGACAAAAAGAGAAGAAAAATTCCGAAATGGAAAAACCTCTGTTGACCGCTGAAACCTCGGTTTGAAATCTCCCATTTTGAACAGGTTAGAGGCCGATATTGAAAAAGACCCAATTGGATGAAATGTTCTAAATTTGTTACTCTACATTTCCTATATAAACATGTATACCATGTTATATTCAAAATTTTGGTTTAAATTTGAATTTAAGCTGCTGACCAAGGTTTGACCAACAGAACTCTCCAGTTTAAAAATTCTAAAAGTCCATTCTTCAGACACTTTCACAAAAGAAGTTTTATACCAATGTTGTTCAGAATTTCAAGATCTACAACTTTCTCAATACAAGCATGGCCAGGTTTTGGCTTTAATATCAAGAAAATTTGAATTTACTAGACAGGTCAGGTTTGAACAGAATTTACATGCTGACATAAAAAGCCCCAAAACTCTATGCAAACCTTCATGCATGTTAAAGCACCAATTACAAAAGTTGTTCCCCATGAAATTGTCTACAAGTTTGTCAATATGAGTTTCACCCAAATCTAAATAGAATCATAGTTATGGGCACAATCACAGAGACATACACGCAGAAAACAGGTTTCAACAAATTGCATTTCAACCAAGTTTGAATTAGGGCTCAAATGCATGTCATTATACGATGATTCATGATGAATGTTGCATGTATGACGAATGATTATGCACTTGAGATGCCGGAGCATCACAGGCAGCGCCCCGTTTCCGAATTCTACGAAGTGAATCCGGGGCGAGTTGCCAAACAGCAAAAATACACTCCACTACGGGACCGAATCGCAGCCGAATTGCTCCGTCCTTCCTTTGTCCGCTAGGGAGCGGAAAAAACCCGCCCCCCGGCACCTCCATCTACTCCCGTCTTCCTCTGTCCACCCCGACGCGCCTGACCCCGACACGTGCGATGCTGCCGGCGACCGCATGGCGCTTCTGCCGCCATCCGTCGGTGGGGAGGAGGAACGGCGGGTCCGCACGCGCCGACGGGAAGAAGGAAAGGCGAGTCTGCACGCGACGAAGCGGAGGAGGAGAAGCTGACCACGCCCGCCGGAGGGGAGGAGAGCCGGGGCTGCCCGGCCCGAGACGAGGAGGAGAGCCGGGGCCGCCCCCGTCGGAGGAGAGCTAGGGTCGCCCCCGCCGGAGGAGAGGAGCCACCGCCGCCGCTGACGCCGCCGACGTCGCCCCATCCTCTGCGCCCCCAACACCGCCGCCGCCCAATCCTCAGCGCTCCGACACTGCCGCCTCATCCTCTCTGGCGGCCGTCGTGCCCCCGATGCTGCCATTCTGCCGCTGCGCCATGGAGGCCACGCCGGCCATGGGGACTATGACAGACGGGGCCCACAGACGGTTTTCCTAAACAGTGTGAAGGTAGGATTCATTCTATCCTCAGCCAAACGCAATTCATCACACTGATTCGCTTCTATCAAAGAATCACTCCACAAGTGAATCAGGTTAGAGCCAGAGCTAAAGAATCAGGGAGCGGAGCTCTACCAAACAGGCTCTTGAAGGAGGGATCATAGAAGTGAGCTCAGTGGCAATGTGTATGTGTTGGAAAAAGTAGGTTGAAGGGTTGAGGAATAGGAAATGGTGATACTACCTCCGTTTATAAATGTAATCGTTTTTTTTCAAAACTTTAATCATTTATTTTATTGAAACAATTTATTCTGACAGGAGAAAATAGAATTTATACATAACCTACCTTTAGTAACGAAGCAAATCAAAACAAAATAAATGGTAACTTCTTAATTTTTTTAATAAAACAAATGTTCAAAGTTTAAAAAAATCAATTGCCTTGTACATTTTGAATGGATGGAGTAGAAAAAAAACGAAGCTAGTGTTTTTTAACTAGGCTCCCGCGAATAAATATAATAGGCACATGTGTTTCTAAAACTTTTAAGATTCTCGCAACTTTGCCTAAATCTGATCAAATCACGTAGAATATCCAATTTGCGAGCAGCATTTATTGAGTGAGTCGTAGCAAGGCACGTCTCTACCGGTTAATACAAACCGAAAAAAATCCCGCCACGCAAGTTTCCGAATTCAAAATTCAAATCAGACGAAATAGTTCGTCGTTGCTCCGCTCCAAGCCCTCGCCCCTCGGTGCCGTCACGGCCCCGTCTTCTATAAGTACCCCCCAAATCCCGCACCATTAGCACCGTCCTCTCTCTCTCTCGGCCCACTACCTCTTCGGCTCTTCCCCGCGCACGCAACGCAGACCCGGCGAAATGGTGAGCTCTCATCTCTCAATCAACTCCGCGTCTCTCATCGTTCGCCTGGCGTGCCGCGTGCGTGTGTGTGCCCTGCCCCCTGATCGTGGTTGTGCTGCTCTGATGCAGGTGATGGCTCAGAAGACGAAGGAGGCAGAGATCACGGAGCAGGATTCGCTGCTTCTAGTAAGTCTGCTCCCCATCTCCTCGCCTTCCCCGCTTCAATTTCGCGCGATTTGGGTGGTTTGGTGGCTCCCCGCGGATAGAATCGTCGTCGTTAGGTCGGGATGCTCTATTGAGATTTCTGACCGGCGTTTGCACAAGGGTTTCAACTTTTAATGTAGTCGGTTCGTTCAAACGGGGGGCGATTCAAGCATTGTCACGCTCGCCTACAGAGTTCATTTGCATTTGCGGGGGCGTTTGTATATTTTGTCTCAGTTCTACCCCTTTATTGTGCGGATTCTAGCACACTAGGTGCTTGAGCAGTGGGGTTTTGTAGCGCACTTGTGCTTCAGCAGTGGGGTTTTAGGGTATCTCTGGTCTCTGCTAGTTTTTGCTCCCAATTGTTCAATTTCGGTCGGTTCGAAGTACGCTCAGTAGCTCAAATTGTGTGTGATCGCTAGTTTTCCTTGAAACACTCTCGAATTTGTGTTTGGCTGTTCAGATGGATTGCTTGGATGGTACACATGGATTTAGCAGGTGGGTTTCCTTCTGCTTGCTCATTGGAGTTCCTCCACTGATTTGGAAGGATCTCTCCGGGAAGTGTTATCTCCTATGTTCACGCTCGATTCAGTCTAAAACTACTGCTGAACTTCTATTTGTTTGTGATCTGATTTCTGCGGCTTTGAACATTGGTGGGTCTTGAACTAAATAAACTGTTGCTTTTCCTATTTGTCTGGTTGATTTCGGAATTTCTCACTATTGGGAGCCAGTAAAACATCTCAAATTGTTTGCTGAGAAGTATGGACCTATTGGTTTGCGCTTAGATTTCATCAGGCTGCAATGCATATACCTACGTCCCTACTGGATTGGTCTGCATAGATTGTTTCTCTTCGTTTCAATTTTTTGGGAGATATTAGTACTTCTGGTGGCTGCTAATAGATCCAGGCTATAGATTGTCAATCCATTTAATACTTACTTAGGTTGTGTCAATTAACTTAGCCTTCCATCACGCTTGATTTTGTGGGTTTAAGGGGCAATGTTTGCCCATACCCATATAAATTGAATAGAAACACAAATTTACTTGAATTTGAGGTCTACAGTACCAGTGTCGATGCTTCTAGCAGCACATATTTTAATTTCGGTTTGAACCAAGCAGTGCATATTTCTGATTAGATTTTGGATCATATATTCTTCTTGTACAGTTTTAAATTCTATGGTGTACCTGTGGAATCACATGAGCCTGTTTAAGCCTTTCCTAGAATGATCGAGCAATATCAAATTATCAATTTCGTCTATGTACCACAGCAGAGTATTAAATATTGGTAATGTTGATTTCTTGTGGAAATCATATGAGTTTATTATGCCTTTCTAGCACGCTCTAGTAATATTAATTCCTATCTGCGTACCACCGTGGAGTATATAGTTTTGGTAATCATAGAGTGACTCATATGCAGAACAACAGAGGTAGTAATTCACTAGTTTCATTATGTTAGGTTTGTTGTAGAAGTTTTGCTGCCTTATTCACCTGAAAAGGCTGTGTGGTTATTTCCAACTAGATTACTCCTATTTTCGATCTCCTCTACATTTTTGTATATGGAATCAATTATATTTTTCCTGGAAAGTTTTCCTTTATGTTGCTGATCTCATTTTGGATAGCTTTTATGGATGTGTGGTGCTATTAGCTGCAAATGCATGGTACTCCGAATCATCGAAACACCATCTATATTGCAGGAATGAGTGCATTATTTCACTTTTATATGTTCTTGAAAATTATTTAATATAGTTTCTGTCCATTTGAAAAATAAATTCCTTGTTTATAGCTCAATCTGTATTTCACTATTGAAAAAGATAAAACTCGTTCATAGTGTGTACTTTTGGTGAACATCGTGGTCCACTCTGTGTTCTTTTAGTGGTCTCAACTGTTTTATGAATTGATAGGTGTTCATTGATTTCTTTCAACGCATTTCTGGTATGAGAAACCACAACATGGCCTGCTTTTTATATGGATATTCCTGATAAGAGTCATGTTACTTTTATCCAACAGACAAGAAATTTGCTCCGGATTGCTATATACAACATCAGCTACATCAGAGGCCTATTCCATGAGAAGTACTTCAGTGATAAGTCAGTTCCAGCACTAGGTCAGAACTGGCAATAACTTAAACTATACCATTTATATCCAAAATTTACATATGTCAAATTTTTACCTCAAACACCCTTTTATGCTGCAGAGATGAAGATTAAGAAGTTGATGCCGATGGATGCTGAGTCAAGGCGACTGATCGATTGGATGGAGAAAGGTGGAACATGTCCTAAATTCATTCAGTGATTACTGTTTATTGACTACTTCCTATCTTGTTTACTTCTAGAAAAGTCTGTTGTATTTTACTTGGTTTGAACATCGACATGGTACACATCTCTGACCATTAACTTAGATGGGAAAATTATATTACCAATTTAATAACATCAAACTATTTTAGAGGAAAATCTACTGATGTATTCTAGAACAGATTATTTTGGAACAGAGGTTGTATGTGTGACACTATTGTACTGATTTGTTTATGTGCTCAACTTTTGGAACCAAACTTTAGGTGTCTATGATGCTTTGCAAAAGAAATATCTCAAGACTCTCCTCTTTTGTATCTGTGAGAAGGAAGAAGGTCCGATGATTGAGGAGTATGCCTGTAAGTTTTGCCCGGAATGACATATCAGATTGGATTATGATCATGTGTCACACCTTTGCTTATTATGTGTCAGCATTTCCCTACAGTCTCATTTAGCTACCCCAACACCAGTACCGAGGAAGTTGCGATGAATATGAGCCGTACAGGGAGCAAAAAAGGCAGTACCACGTTTACTTCAAATGCTTCAGAAGTAACTCCTGATCAGATGAGGTACTTTCTTACCTTGGATGCTGATTTTTTGCATGTGCGGATCATCAAATATCTGAAGTTGCAATCTTTGTAAAAGGTTGTGTTGCATTCAGTGATTTTGTTGTGTTAGAACTCGAAATTGCTAGGTAGGTCTGTTTGGATTTGTTCCTTACCTGCCTCGCCGCTGATGAGGGCACCCCACAGAAAATGCTGTAGCTGTTTGGTTTTGGCGCCGGTCACGTAGAGCTGCAAGTCTTTTTTACGCCGCATGTTGCTTAGGACGAGGCGCTTGATTTGAGCGACTTAGGCCTTGTTTGGTGGGGCTTCTAGGGCTCCGGCTTCTCCATCCTATCTAAAATACAGGAGCCCAAAGAAGCCACAATTTTTGGGCTCCAACAGCTCTGTGAGAGGGAGGAGAGAAGAGAGAGAAAAATGGCTCTCAAAAAACACGCGGGCAGCAGGCGGGCAGCAGCCGGGCAGGCAGAGCCGGAGCCGGAGCCACCAGCGCCAAACGAGGCCTTACTTGCGGCAAGCTACAGCATGATCCAAACAGGCCTCCGTTCTCGAATATTTTTCGCTGGCTAGTTCATTTATGAACTAAAATGCGACAAATAAAAAAACATTGAGGGAGTACATAGGTTTTATTATCTGTCTTTCAAAACATGAACATATTATATTCAGTTCAATTCTATGTGGAGGTGGGGTCATAGGTTGTTCTTGGTTTTCTTGCCTTGTCTTGCAGAATTCTAGTGAAGGTTTGAAGTCGTAATCCTTGTAGAACAGTGATTTAATACATCCTGTAGATCAATTCATGGTATTCTGGTTTTTTATCCAATATGCCTGTTGGGTGGGAAAGTGGCACTTCTAGGGCGGTGTTTGGTTTGAGAAATAGGGTGATGCAGGCATGCAGCATCTTCTCATTCCTCAGTTTTTGTTTGGTTTGTGGAGGGTTGATCCATCATCACCTCACCCCTCACAAGCTAATAATTAGTATAAGCATGATGAGTAGGGTCATCCCACCAAAATTTATGGAGTGAACTTATGATGGACCACCTAATGTAGGATGAGATGGTTCCCCATCCCCAATCCAACCCTAGCAATCTATGATGATCATATCTGACATGGCTATGGCTTTGTTTCAGGAGCTCTGCCTGTAAGATGATCAGAACTCTGGTTTCACTTATGAGGACCTTGGACCCAATGCCAGAGGAGGTATTTTTCATACATTCTGTAATCTTTTTTACGAATCTGCAATATATTGTGCCGATCTGAAACTGTGATCTTTTTGTATTCAGCGAACCATTCTGATGAAGCTGCTGTACAATGATGATGTCACAGTGAGTTTCATAAACTGTTCTTTTGCTCTCAATAGATAAGAAAACAAATTATATAGTTCTTCTTGAATACGCTGGTAGAAGTCAACACAGTTTCCCCCTATATTGGCAGCCAGAGGATTATGAGCCTCCTTTCTTCAAGCATTGTGTGGACAATGAGGCCATAAATATATGGAATAAGAACCCATTGAAGATGGAAGTGGGGAATGTCAATAGCAAGCACCTTGTGTTAGCTTTGAAGGTAAAGGAAATGAGGCAGATGGTTTTCGACCATTTATGTTTGAATTAAAGATGGCATTTCTCACTGTTGTTCTTTTGTGCAGGTCAAGAGTGTTCTTGATCCATGCGAGGATAACAATGCTAACAGTGGAGATGATGGAATGAGTGTGGACAATGAATTTGATAAAGAAGATGACTTTTCTGACACTGAGGTGAAGATTGAATAAATCATTTGATGAGGATACATTATTACTTTATAAGTACCCTTAATTAGCAACCTGTTGTGTTATTAACATAAGGACTAAAGTAACTAACTCCATTTTACTTTTGTTCCTCATGTATTAACTGTTGCATGACAATCTTTGATTCTATTAGGTTCGTCCATCCGAGGTGGATCATTACGTTGTAGCTCCCAGTGGTAAACATTTCCTAAATAATCCTGCTTTTGCATTTGCTGTATCTGGAATTAATACAGCTTTTCTAACAGATGGAAGAGGCAAAGGTCAGACTACTGGTACTATTTCAGAAGGTATATTTGGCTTGTGTAGCTTCATTTACTATTGCATAGGTTTACTCTTAGAGAATCAGATTTTGTTAATCGAGTAATGTATTTTGTATGTCTTAGTCATTTCTGAGTTTGATTTGATTTGTTGTATTGTTGTTCATGCATATTTGCTCTTCTGATTTTGTATGATTGCAGATGATACTCAAGATGCTGCTCATGAGGAAGACCTAACTGCTCAAGTAAAAGAGTGGATATTGTCGAGAGAAATTAGCACCGTTAATGTTTCAGATGTTCTTTCTAACTTCCCTGACATATCAATGGTAATTAACTGTCGGTCCATATATTTCTAGATTTCTAAGAAAGTGACAAACTTGTTATGGTACACCGGTGCATGTAAATCACCGATGTCTTTGACATGGCCTATTTGTTGGTCTGTTTTTGAAAACCTCTTGAATATTTTGCAGGAAATGGCTAAAGGTAATGCTGGAAAAGGGCAATGTTTGCAGGAAATAAAATCAGTCATTCCTTCTTCACTCCTGTTGAAGTCTTGAATTACCAGACTAATGATTCTTTTTCAGATATTATGGAGAGGCTACTTAAAGATGATGTACTATCCAGGGCAAGCAAAGATGGTTATACTGTCAACCAGGTCAACCAAACATCGTATCTTATTATATTTTTATCTTCTTTGACATCCCCCTCTCTAATATGTTCAGTAACAAAACAATGAATGTTTGCAGACTGGTGATCCCAAAACACCGCATATAAAGAAGGAAGCCAACATGGCAAATGTATCACCAACTGAAGGAACCAAACACAGCAATGGGGATTTGATATATATGAAGGTGAATGTTCTTTTACCCTAGATTTTTTTATGTATGCCCCTTGCTGACATAACATCATATCTACAGGCATTATATCATGCGCTTCCCATGGATTATGTGACAGTAACCAAACTTCAAGGAAAGCTTGATGGGGAAGCCAGCCAGAGTACAGTCCGAAAGTTGATTGATAAAATGATGCAAGATGGATACGTGAAGAATTCGACCAACCGAAGACTCGGTAATTACTTGAATCTGTACACTGAAAGTTGGAATCGTATTGTTGAATTCTAGTATTTCTCTGAATGGTCCATCTACTATGTTGTTTGTTGGTGAAGCGGTAGTCCTGCAAGTCGTGTTAGAAGTAACTTAAGTTACAGGAGATTGGAATTCATGAACTCTTGGTAATAAATGTATGATTTCTTTTAAGCCCTTTTTCTACAAAGGACAAATGAAACCCAAAATAATCACATTGTGCATGCCAATCACTTGCATTATTTAAAGAATTCCTGAACAAGATTTCATCAGGTTAGATATCTGTGTATCAAGTGAGAATATTATCAAAACTAAGACTTGTTATGAAGCTCATTGAGAATTGTGCATCTCGCCTAGCATGTTTCTGGCATTGCAAGTTGTTTTTTTAGAAGCTGATGAATGATGATACCTGGTATTGTCATTTTGTAGTCCTAACTGTCAACATTAATTGTCTAAAATCACTTAGGAAAACGATATGATGCTGTCGTGCTATCGTACCGCAATATCTCAAATTGTGTCCTAAACTTTGTACTAACTATACTCTGCTACAGGCAAAGCGGTCATTCATTCTGAATCTACTAACAGAAAGCTCCTGGAGATAAAGAAGATACTGGAAGGCAACGAAGGCGAACAGATGGTAACATATCATTTACATCCTAAGATTGTTGTATCACTAGCAGGGAGCACCCATTGTGGCATTGCTCTACCAATCATGACCAATTCAAATATTGCCACATTATGTAGGTCATCGACACCAAGGCAGAGTATGGCTCTGAGCACAAAGACATGAGAGGTAGGTGTTAACTGCAATCTGCCTCTCCACGTTACTTGAAAAACAGAATTGGCATTACTTCAGTGACATAAACTGTCCAACTTGTGTTTACTCAGTCCATGAGGTGAGAGATGGCTCCACGATGGGTTGCCTACACTCAATCGGATCTGATCTTACTCGCACTCGGGAACTACCAGAGCTGCAGCAGAATCTGTCCATGCACAGCGGACAAGAAGCTTTGGGAGCAGATAAGGATCCAAGCAGGACTCCCACAAGTTTGCGTGAGGTATACCCTCTCCACAGCATAGTCTCCCAGTAGTCAAGAACAGTTACAGCAAGTCTTGGTGATCTCAAATACGGAGTTGAATGTATTTGCTTGAAACTTTCTTGCAGCCTGCTTGTTCTCTGGAGAGTGGAGTGCTTGGACAGAGAATCAAAAAATCCCTAACTGGTGCTAGTGAGATGCAATCTACCCAGGACAAACGATCCAGGAAGGCTAGCATGGTAAATTCAAAGTGTTTGTTTCTCTCTGACATGAATTACATCACGCACACCCAATCCTATCAGACCAATACGTTCTATCTTATACCCTATATCACTGCTACTGCATGACAGCATGAAACTGAACTGTGATTTTCCTTCAAAATGCCACAGGTGAAGGAGCCGATACTCCAGTATGTCAAGCGCCTAAAGCCTGTTGCTCAGTGAGGTGGGGTGGAAGTAACGGAACAGCTTACCTCTTAGTTCAGGCAAAGAAGTACATATCTGAGTTTAGGTCCTTGTGCAGATTGACAACTACAGCAGTCACTGAAGATGTAGATTCCACATTCCAGTTCCTCCGTTTTGCAAGGCAGAGAGTTCTGTTCCTCTGGTTCAACACGCCATGGCTCAGGCGAAGTTCATACAATCATACCCCAGTTCGAGTGGTTAAACCTGTGAAGACGTAGATTCCTGTTCAGTACCCATGTTGAGTTATGTTCCACTGTGGCTATTACCTGTCTATGCTGTTGTTTCAGTTCAGACGATGATGTTGACAGCGACAAAACCACACCGTTGCGAACTTGAAACGAGATGTGGTCACACGTTGTTTGGATACCCGTTAATTGTTGAAGGCCAGCTTTTGTTTGTTGGATCTGTTTTAACTTCACACTGAAGCTGAACTTTCCCTTTTTCGACAAAGTTTGTCTTTCCATGGAGCACTGTTCACGCGTACAGACTACAGAGCTTGCCTCGCTGCCTTGCCTGCCGTATGGTGAAAGTTTCCCGAGGGGGACCGGTTCGATCGATGCCCTCTCTTTCCTGAGCTCATGTTGCATTGATGTTCGGCGATCGGTACGGGGTCTCCGATCAGGCCTTAATTTCGCCCCATGTGCTTATGTTGTGGTACACCTGTGCTAACTGCTCGAGCTACGGTTGTGTTGAATGATTGATTTCAATCGTTTGGAGGTTCCTTTGGCTGTGTCCCAGTTATTGCCGGCGCGGTGGTCACGCCTCCTGGAGTTATTGGGATGTAGTGGTAGGTTGGTCCCTCTCCCTGGCTGCTGAGCTTCTGGTAGATTGGCGCCTTGGCGGCCTGCCATCGCGTTACCTGGGGATTTCACCGCGGATTCTCAAGACAGCTCAGGAATCTGTTTTCGAGTGCAGTACTGGGTAAGCGAGAAGATTTCGTATCCGTCCTTTTTAGCGAGCGGCCGCTCATGCCGTACGGAGGGACAAGTGCTTCCTCCGAATCTCCAATGGTAGAGACTGGAGAGTAATTGACCATCATGTCCATCCATCTGGGCGTAAATGCCTATCAAACGCTCTATAACGCGCGAGGTAAACCTCTCCAAACACGCATTCGGAAGTGGCAAAATGTATAGGAAGAGAGAGGATATGCAAATTTTAGATTTCTCTTCGAATGCAAACACTGTTGTATGTGAGTGATGGAAAGAAATATTAGTTGTTTATTGAGTGCGTGTTGACTTGGAAGAAATGTATCTCTAAATGTATTATCCATTGGAGACTGAAATATTTGCATACCCTATACAATCATCGAGGCATTTCTTCAAATACATATCAAGAAATATCTCTCATTATTGGAAAAAGCCTAGGTTGATGTCCAACTCACATCACTCCATCTAGTTAAACGTTTTGAGGGCTTGAGGCAGGCAGAGGTTTTGCTCAAGAGCACACACGCCAATGTTTCGAGATCTAATCCAATCCAATGCTTGGTACAATAGCGTGATGTATTTCCTCCTTTCTAAATTATAGGTCTTTTGGCTTTTTCAACATCAATTTTCACTCACTCCTCTTATTAAAAATATATTAGTAATTTATTTTTACTATAATTTAGTTTATGATACAATATACTTTTGGTATGACTTAAATTTTACATTTGTTGTAGTATTTTTAATAAGACGAAAAGTTTAATGGTGTCTAAAAATATCAAGCGACCTACGAAGATAGTGCACACTACACTCTCCATACCTTTTTACATGCGTACCAAAAAATACGGCACGACACCAGTATTTGCCAGAGGAAAAAACTCATTGATAACCACTATAATAAATTCGTTTGCTCCGGCAAGAGATTTATGGACTCCATTGCATAGATTAATTGATGGGCGGAACGATTGTTTTCAGTTTTACATGTTTTTGAAACTCTTTAGTGAAGTTTGAACGTTTCTCAAAAAAAAAATTAGTGAAGTTTGAACGGGGTTCTTTTTTTTGCAAAAACAAAAAAAAAAAAAAAAAAGAAAGAAAGAAACGGGCTCGTTTGCTTTGCGCGGTTCGGCGTGAGCCAGGCGCCCAAACGGGTCCGCGGTTCCGATCCCGGGTCTGCAGTTCACCCAGCTGACTCTGGTGGGTGTCCAACCGTCCAAGCGCACAAACGCGGGAGCCGCCGCGACGCCGCGATGCCGCCGAAGCCGGCGAACCCGGCACCCGCCGCCGAGTTCGAGTACTGCGAGGTGTGCCGCTACAACCACGATCAGGGCCGGCGGCACCGCTACATGCGCAAGCACCGGGAAGAACTCGACGCCGTGGTCACCCGCTTCCGCTCCAAGCTCTCCGACCTCCGGCGCGCCCTCCTCCACGGCGCTCCCTCTTCCCAGCCTCCGCGGCCCCGTCTCTGGTGCCCCTTCTGCTCCGTCGACCTCGACAGCCGCTCCGCTTGGTACTCTCTACCTACTCCTTGCCCCCGTACCGCTAGGGTTTAGGTTTGGATTTACGAGCGCTAGCTGGTTCCAATTGCAGCGTGGATTACACGACAGAACATGGAATTGAGCAGTAGTAGGCTCGACCCTAGTACACTAGGATCAGTAGCTTAGTACGGCGGGCGTTGGAATCGTAATAAGGTTGTCCGAGCACTGTAGACAAAGTTTTCCGAGCACTGTAGAGTGAGAGTAGGGGGAAGTTAACTTTGGTTCTCTTCTATTGCAGTGGCAATGCCATTTACCATCTGGCAAGTGGTGAGCACCTGAAGGGTGTGAAGGATTTCCTGCGGAAGCATGGGGGAGCGATGGACCAGGTGGAATCACTTAGGATTTCAGAGGACGGACTTGCTAAGGTGTGTCTTATAGGATTAACATGAAATGCTTTCATTCTAGTTTCCGGAGAGTCTCTACTTAGTTATGTTGCTGATTGTATTTGTGTGTGTGTGCTGACCTAACAAAATGAGGTGTTATGGTACATGATATGCTTATCTCTTCTCTCTTTTTATATATCAGTGGGAGAAAGTCTCTAAATCCTTGAGCACAGAAGCAAAGAAGGGGACTGAAGGCCTGATTGGACCATCTCTGAAGCCGACGAAAGATATCCAAAATGAATCTACCTGTGACAATTTGGATAGTTTTTCACAAACCAATTTCCCATCTTTAAGCAATACTGCATCTTATGTTGTTATGCCTTTACAAAGTCCTACCAATGGGGAATATCACCCTATTAGTACAGCGTGTCATGTAGCTTCCAGTTTGTCAAGTGCTCTTTATGCTACTCCATGTGAAACTCTTCGACCGCCTATCACGCCTTGGGGATCGGCTGAAACACATAAGCTGCAGGGTGCACCGCCAACAAACTGGTTTCATAGTAGTGGTCCTGAAACGAAATGTGAGCAATAGTTAAAATTATCATACGCTTTCTTTTTCACATGATTGTGTTGATTGGTTGGTACATGAATAACTATATTTCCTTTTGTAGGCCATCAGTCTACTATCATTGCAAATGGCGCAAGCCCATCGATTTCCTGTTCTGTCCATGTAAGCATGTAACACATTACACATGCACGTACACAAAATCCAGTGAAGAAAAGACAAACAATGATGCGATTCTTCTACATTGCTGCCGTTCATAGCTCGCATATTTGAATTGCTGTAACAATTGAAAATGTTGCTTCATTTACACAAAAAAAAGGTAGCTAAGTAAATTTTGTGCGAAGCAGGGTTTCGCACCATTAAGGTATCTTGAATCTCAATGTCAGGAAACTTAAACAAAGGGAATATGTCAAACACATTCAAGCACTTTAGGCCATGACTTAGCAAGTTGATATCTTATTTGAGTTTATCAGCCTTTCTTAAATTTACTCCATTTTCTTTCTATGTGTTTTATTTATGTCAGTTATCTGCTGCTGTGGTGTATAATCTATATTTTTCTTAACATAATCACACAAATGCCTTTCAATTTCTGTTCGGACTTGTTGCCTTTACTTAGTTTCTTCCACCTTTGCAATATATGAAAACATCTTTTTATCTTCCCGTGTAATAGATTACCATCTCAGTTGACTCACGAAATAGCTTTTGGTCCACAGTTTTATCATTATACAGTCTGAATATGCCCATTAACACTGTTATTATTACACCAAAATTTTCATGGCATTGTGATTTTGTAATTTGTTGTTTCAAACGGAATGATAACAGTATCCTTTTATGTCCAGAAAAAATAGTATCTTTTTATGCTTGAGAAAAAACAGTATCTTTTTATGAATGGGTTTTGTTTTGTAAGTTTGTAAAGTTCTTGTATATTAAAACAAACAAGTTTACAGATGCAACTTTCATACAGGAATACAGGATTCCATATGCCTAATGTTCTGCTTTTTTAATGGGTCCTTTTATATATACATAAATGGTGTGCTTGTTTGATAACAGATGTTGCCTTTGCAGATTCAACAAAGTGATGCTGGTGGAAATTTGAGCAATGGTATTGGATACTGCTGTAAATTTTGTCAAACACCTACTAGTCTGACTGAAAAGATAATTGTACCTTTAGCATGTGGGAGGGATTAGTTTTAATTATTGTTTTCCCTTGTTAAGAGTCCTGATGCAATATGATTTTTTTGTAGGCTCAAAAGCAAATGTGCATACGGGTGCTCCTCCTCCTTGGTTAAAAGCTAACGAGTATGATCCAGAGAATTTCTCAATCAGAAGCTGTGGCCTTTTTTCTTCTCGGGAAAGGAAATTGAGGAAACTCAATCCAAAGCGGGTTGGTGCTGCATGGGCAGAAAGAAGAAGAGCGGAAATGGAAATGGAGAAGCGGGGTGAAATTGTTCCTGAAACATCTGATTCAAATTGGCTACCTAATTTTGGTAGTGTCTGGCAATCTGGCACAAGAAAGGAATCAAGGAAAGAATTTGAGAAAAGCCACAAGCTTCATGACACAAAGAGCAACCATGAGTTAGCCTTGGACATAAAACCATATATCAGCAAACGGATGGTAAATGTGGTTTCTCATTTCTCTATAGCTATGTGATTTTCTCACTATTATGCATTTAAGCTAAGCACACCAACCCTGTGTTTCTTGTTAGCTGTTAGCAAACAGTTTCTGAGTGTTTCATTTTCAGAGGGTACAATACAACATTGAGTGTTTCTCATTTTCTTGTTAGATGTTCTACCATCTTTTGTGTGTGCATTAACTTAATTGTCCTGTTTACAGCTGGAAATAGTGTCATTTCCATTATTTGGTATTAAGTTATACTACCTCTGACTATGGATGTATGACGTCTTGGACAGAAAGTTTGTACTAGAAATAAGCAAATTTGATTGGTCTTAACGTCAACAAAAAAAAATATGGAGTAATCTGTAGTTCTGTACAGCAATGCAAGTTGCTTTAGCTACAAATTATTATATCCGTCCTGCTTCCTGATGGAAATCACATAGAGTAATCATCATGTTAGTTTTCAACCTCGTGTTTGTTAAGCAAGAGAAGAGTCTGGGTTGCCAAATATTTTAATCATATGTTAATGCTACATGATAAAATATTTAATTAGAATCTCGTTTCCACCTTTGTTTTGGTATAAGCAATTGAAGGGAAGTTCGATCGTGTGGTCATAAGCTAGTAGGCTATGTCGAATGCATATGCGGCTACGTATAGCTGTTTCAATACTGAATTAATGAGGAAACCACTACCTCTGGAATCAAGATGGATCTTGTGAAAAAATTGCATGCCATAGTCTTTTATGTTTATTTTACTGATGCATTGATGAATTCTGAATCCTCACCTTAATGTATCATGTAGATTTGTTCTTTCCTCTTGCAGCGCCTAGGTGTTGATAAAGCTTCTGACAAAGGTGAACAGCTTGGCAGCCATGAAGAACAGTGAAGAGATGTACAGCCCTTTGCCAGATGGTCATGGTATGAATCTTTTTGCGCTGGGTAAAGATAATCGAATGCTTTACTGTTCTAGATATCTACATTTGCCATTAGCGGGCGAACCGTGCTGTCTTTTCTTTCCATCAATAGAAACGCTACAGGAACTCTTGATCGCGCAATTCAATGTCGCCAGCAATCAATGTGGCATTGGGGTGGCGGGCGCACTAGTACCACGACTAGCTGCAGGAGTCCTGGAATGATTGCGCCCCTTGGATCTGTTTTATTTTGTTGAAGCACTATGCGGGGCAGGTGTTCCTGACTTTCTGCTGCTCACTGTTTGGCGCCTGCAGATGGAGGTCGCCCAGGCGTCTCTGCGGAAGAGCAGCTATGGCGCGGCCCGATTGATGGTTTTCCCTGCCAGGCCGTGTCTGGGATGCAAATGCTCGGAATGCCAAGCAAGGCTTTGACAACGCAGGCAGCAGTAGCATTTCTTGGCACGAAGCACTGAAGCAGCTGGTCATGGTCTCTGAAGTTTTTTTGCCGACCTGGTGTGTTGCTTCCAACAATGTGGCTGCTGGACGGCTCCTGCATTGTGCATCAACATCAACTACTAGTTGTGATGAGAACAATCATGCGTTGCTCCGTTGACGGAAGTGGCCTGGAACGTGGGCTATTTGAAACGGTAGCACAAAAAGTGGACTTTGTCCTGTGCAGCTTCTTCCTCGTTCCCTATTGGGTAGGCATGGAGGTGATTTGAATTTTGTATTTTCGATTTCCTCGGTTCTGCTTGCCTGGCGGGTGACGCATGGCGGCGCGCTCTTGCCATGCGGTCAAATGCACTTGTGCAGATGGGACTAGACTGGCAGGGATTGCGATTGACCTTTGTAGCTTTAGGGGGTGTTTGGATTCTGTGGCTAAAATTTAGCACACGTCACATCGGATGTTTCGGTGCTAATTAGAAGCATTAAATATAGTTTAATTATAAAACTAATTATACGGATGATGACTAAACGTCGAGACGAATTTATTAAGCCTAATTAATCTAGGCTTAATAAATTTGTCTTGTCATTTAGTTCTCATCTGTGTAATTAGTTTTATAATTAGACTATATTTAATACTTCTGCGTCTAAACATCCGATGTGATGGGAGCTAAAATTTAGTTTGGGGATCAAACACCCCCCTAGACCGGACGAGAGCCGCTGCCACAACCTGCAAGCTGCCAAGATAGTACTCCGTCCGTGGTCGTTAAACATCTCAATTTTGTTGTCTGATTTTGCGATCAGTTTCAAACCATCAGCAGAATGTTGTGTCTGATTTTGACTTCCGATTCAGAACCTACGGTTTTGACATCTTGCCGTCGCACTAGATACAGTACAAGAGTACCAGACCCGAGGGGTAGGGCCATTCAGCATGAGACGCATGACGTCATGCTGCTCAGCATCCGAGGTCTGACGGTAGGTGGTGGTAAAAAAAAAACACAGTGCTGACAGGGCTGGTGGCACACTCCCCAAGGGGCAGACACGGTCGGCTGTGCTCGGCTGTCGGCACGGTAGGATAAATAAGTCGACGCCGCTTGTCTTGATGCGTGTGTTGCTGGCTGCTGGTTTGGCAGCAGCACGCACAGGCGCGCGCAGCGAGTCAGCGTGCAATATCTGGCGCGTACACTTGCGGCCCTAGCTAGAAGGCGCTACAGGAAATCAAGATACTGTACTATAGTAACAAGAGGCAGGATTTTTCTTCTTCTTGCTCAACTTGAAAAAAGCTCAGACCATATTATCAGCCATGGTCCGGAACCTGAATCCACCGTAACCTCTTGAGCTTATGGCTAGTACTTGACAATTAGTTTTTGCAGAGATTTCGTTAATAAAACCGCTAGGGGGTACGTGGGTGTAGATCTCCCCAGCACAGTTGGAGAAAGAAGGGAGCCCGCCTCTTCGTCATTACTGCCCGAATGAAAGCGTCCACCGCCAAGGCGCAGCCATTGCACCAAAAAAGCACAAACGGATTGAAGAAGGCCAGGGGCAACCACCCACCGGTTGGTGACCCTGATCCACACACGCGCACGCACACGCAGAGACAGCGGCGAACGCAGAGCTCGCCAGAGGCCGTCGTTTTCCCTGCGGGTGCGGGCGCCCAGATTTCCAAGCACGCAATGTGCCCCGACAGCGACCGGCCGAGCCGTCGCGGTCGCGCGCACTGTTTCGGCAAGACGACGCCGCGGCCGCGCCGAGCCCCGCGGGCCGCGGCCACACCTCCCAGCCACAGACCCAGAGGCCAGAAAAAAGGGTCACCACACGGGCGCGCACACGCCGGCGCCCGGGCGGATCGAAGCTGCGATCCGCTCCCTGTAGCTGGCGAGCGACGTCGACGCTATGATTCATACAGATACGGCAGCGAGCCGTCGATTCTGGTCACCGTCGCGGGCGCGGCAAAGCCAGGTGAGAAATGCTCTCGGGCGGCGCTCTGCGCCGGCGACACGTGGGGGTGGGTCGACGACGGCGACGGTTCGAGGAGAACGAGGTGCTGGTGGTGGTGGTGGTCTCGTGTTTTGGCTTACGGTACGGAAGTAACTGTCGTGTGAAACGGAACAGGAGCGGCTCATCTCTACCTTGACGGGCCGGGGGCCGGCGGCAAGGCAAAGAAACAGAGCGAGGGCGCGCGCACACACACACGCACGGGGTCGGTCATCACAGGAGTAAGTGACGCCGCCGCCGTGGGCCGTGGCGCGACAGGACAGGAGGCGGGCGGCACACATAATTCTTCTCATGGGCGGCGACGGCGACGGCCGGCCGGCGAGAAGGCTAGATCCTTGTAGATCTCTTGGGTTTCTTCCTCACGTCCTTCTCGCGGGGGGCGCCGGAGCGGAAGGAAAGGGGTATAGGAAAACATGGCCGGTCACGTCGCGATCCGCCTCGCCTCCAGTTTGGCACCCTTCTTGCCTCGACACCAGTGGTATCGTCGGCGTCGTCCAGAGCTAGCAGCACCCGGTTTCTTTTACCATGGCTCCATGCATGGATCGGCAGCGGTGCCGGCGGTGGTCCTGCGATAGATTATCGGTCGCGCGCGGCCAGCGCTGGATCGGCTTTCCCCTGTTGGCCTTGGCCACCGATCGATGGGCACAGCACAATAAAGGCCAACAGGAGCCGTCTGTCTCCTGCACAGTGGGATCGGAAGCAATCCAACTGCCCATTGATGAGTTCGGATCCCACTCTCTGCCCCTGCGCGAGCTGTGTGCTGCACCGCATGTGCTTCCATATTCATTCACGGCCGAGGCAGCAGCTATAGCCTGCCGCTGCATGCCGCCGTGCTTTTCTGATTACTGTTACCCGCGCGCCAGGGAACAAGATGAACCGCGTAGCTAGTACTGCGCACTGAAATTACTGCGCCCGGCCAGTATCTTATTATGTGATTACCAAGCAGTGCATCCGTACGGTGTATAGTACGCAATCAGTGTTTTTAACACCTTTCTACTCCCCGATGACGTTAGCGTTACCGCTAAAGGCAGGGGCGATGTGTTGTATACTGCTCCGTACTCCTATACTTTTTTTTAAAAAAAAAACGAGGATTCACGTCCAACAGTTTTCAGGTTGTTCATGAGGAAGCCACAAACAAGGCTTGCCAATCTCACGTGGGATTGCTGGTCAACAGGCAAAGGAAGGAACGAATCCATGCTTGCATGTGTACAGGAAAAAACTGCCACATTTTTCCACGTGAGTAGGTTTTGATGAAAAAAGAAATGCTGGTGGTGATATCATGTTGCATTGTTGCAAGGTAGTCGTCTGCATGCAGTTCATCTGTGCATACGTACGTATATTCGTAGCCTGACGTTCCCAGAACGTACGAAGGATCTACTGCCCCGTCAGATTGATTAGTACTGTATTACATCTGTATCGACTAGTTTATTTTTAACTAGAAGTGTCAAATAAAAAAACGGAGTGAGTACTGATAGACAAGATCGAACTAGGTGCTTCCGATCTCACAATCAAACAATAAAGATCGATGGACGCGGGCAAGTTATTACTTAATTCTTACTATTACTAATCGAAGGTTGTAAAAGAAACACTAATTCCAAAGCACGCTAGAAAAAAAAAATCCTAAAAATTCTCACAATAATTAGAAATATCCGACCATCAATTGATATATTGGAATATTAATAGCCATTAGATCTATTTTCTAAGTAATTACCCACCTCTGCCATTATGAAAGGTCTTGAGTTCAACTCTCAATGAAAGCAAATATCCTCATCTTTTTTCATTAAATCTATTTTTAAGTAATTACCCACCTCTGCCATTACGAAAGGTCTTGAGTTCAACTCTCAACGAAAACAAATATATTCTTCTTTTTTTAGATTTTTTTTCCATTTTCAAATCTACCTTCAGTTTTTGTTTTTTTTCATTAAAGATGCTAAAACCTATCCATGAAACAAATATTTTGTGGACTTCTTTTGAAATTTTCATGTCAATCCTCACAAGATGCGTTAGAAAAAAATAGACGGGTTGGAATCTTAATAGCCATTAGATATATTTTCTAAGTAATCACCCATCTTTGTCATTATCAAAAATAATATTACCCCTAAAACTACATATTAATTACCAACTCTCCCAATATAAAAAAATATGAAATAACACCCTAAATTTATACATAATTGCTCAAATTTGTTATTTTGATGGATAATACCAAATATCCCCTTTAATTTATATTTAAATTGTTCACCTCAGTTATTATGACCGATAGTATAATAAAAATAACTCCTCAAAATTGTATTAAAATCACCTACTTTTGCAATCGATCAAAGATTATCTAAATCAATTAAGCATACATATAAAGTAGCAAGATTTTCTATTATAAAAAACTAAGTATAAAAATAGATCTATATATGTTGTATTGTAACACATAATACATTTAAGATTTTAACCCGTGCGTCGCACGGGTTGATTGACTAGTTATTACTTAATTGTAATAAAATGTGACACTGCAGCTTGATCTCTGCTACTAGTAGCACTACTGTTCTGAATATAATATTGCCCACACAGCTTTGAACCGGCACCAACCGTGAAGCAAACGTACCTGCAGATACATATATAGAGAGATCGATCTCCATTTCGTGCAAGTCTGATAGTAGCAGTGCTACTATTAGCACTGTTCGCTAATTGTTCACTTTTTCTGTTTTTTTTTCCCGTATGACGGCGCGTTGGTTTTGGCTATTAATCAATGCAATCAAGCTGCCTGGATCGCTTGGCCAATATAATGACACTCACAATAATCACATGGACGGGCGAGAGCGAGACATGCATGGCCCTCGACAGCAATCAAGGGCTCTGCTATAGACTGATCTGATGATCTAACAGTTAACAGTTGATCGCATTCACGCCTTGACAGTCAGCGCTGCTATATATAGCTTCACACGCATATGGCAGTTAGCTCCTCCGTCCTGCTAGTAACTATACCATGCATGTGCACTCCGTGGACACGCATTTTTATTTTTATTATATTAGCCTTGTTCACAATCAGGTGACCAGATATCGATGAGCTGACGATCGAACAAACCACGAGCTGGGCCGCCTGTTACAGACCCTAATGTTTACTATCACACTAATGCATGCGCTCGTGTTTAATTCTTTGTTGGTCCGCTGGTCAATGACGTGCAAAATCGTTCGTCGTCCCAACTGGGGGACGCGCGCGCGGTACATATGAGCACACGCACACACACATGACACATCGTCATATTCGTCAAAGAATACTATGCGTCATCAAAATCAAAATCCTATAGCTAGGGTTTAATGTCAAAAGCAAAGAAGAAGATCGGGCCGGTGGACGGTTTTCAACGGCGAAAGACTTGCCACTTGCGTGAAGCATGCACGGCCGCTCGTTTGGTAGGCAGCAGGGGAAACTCGGAATGGATTCGCGTGGTTCGCATGGTAGGAACTCGAGTTTCATATCATCGAGCCTCAGCACGCAGCGGTTGCCTTAGCATTGAGGGTTGTGGTTGCGTGAGTTTGGGTCTTTTTCGTTTTTTGGTTGGTAACCACAATTAATGTTGGACAAAGTGTGGTAGAGTGTCGCCAAAAAATACATCCTGCCGCCTGCCCCTGCGTTTAGACAGAGGAGGGAAAAGGATTAATTTTTCTTTTTTTTTTGCGAATACACAATACAATGCAGACACTCATAAACACACACGTACACTCACCCCTATCAACGCATACACGCACACTCTACCCCTTTGTAGATAAAACTCGACCGCATCATATATTTGTGAACAGAGCAGGACCAAAGATTCAAAAATCCATTAAAATCCAACCATACTTTTTTTTACCTCTACAACTCAAAAGAAAATCTAGAAATTTATTTATTCTAAGGATGAAATGGCTTCTGTGTCCATCATTCATGTGCTTACTGCAGCTTCTGTCCTCTACGTCTACCCCGCCGTCCTTAGCAACATCTAATCGGTTTCGCTCGAATTGCAACCATCGATGCACCGAAATGGCAAGTGCTCGGCCCCTTGGGGTGGTCTGCAAAGCTGGTGGCTGTGAGGAATTGGTGGGGATGCGTTGAATACTGGAATGTAATGTGGAAAACGGCATAGGAATCTGCTGCAAAGATATCACAAATAATTGCTGACGTCCAAAGTAGTGCCTATCCTAAACTACAGTTGGATGAGAAGTAGCAGCTTGTTTATCCACTAACCTACTACAACACTTGTGAAACACTCAAATAATGCCTTTTTTTTTATATTGTGTGGCATAATGTACTAATTACTGTTTAATTACTAGATATGCACACGACAAACTAGAACAAAAGGGGGGCAAGCATCATGTGGCCAATCATTTCGCGCGCTTCCCTCCATGCATGTTTTCCAAAGTAATAAAGGCCACAAGGTGCCCCTATCATAGTAGTGCAATCTTTCACCTATTATCCCTACTACATTCTTTTCTTTTCTTGGAGACATTGATCCTACACACCACAAGAGGTCAGGAATACCCAAAAGGAACCATCAAACAGGCCAACCAGTCCCCCATGCCCTGACGGCCCTGTTTAGTACACCAAATTTCTCCCAAAATTCACTATGCAAAAAGAAGATTTCCCGTCACATCAAAATGCCGGCACATGCATGGAATACTAAATGTAGATGAAATAAAAAAATAATTGCACAGTTTAGATGTACTTTGCGAGACGAATCTTTTGAGTCTAGTTAGGCCATAGTAGGACAATATTTACCACAAACAAACGAAAAGTGCTACAGTAGTTCTACAGTGCTTTTCAGTTCGGAACAGTGTTTTTTTCAACCATCTAAACACACCCGACGCCACAAATCAGTCTGCCACATCCGTCTCCCATGCACGCCAAAACCCTTTTTCCAGTGCACAAATTCTCATGGAGCTGTTGTGCCACATGTGGAGACAGTGTATAGATAGAACGAGATTGATACAGGATCGAGTTGTGCTGTACTTGTGAGGGAGAAATGGACCGCGGACCAACTAATTAACTCTGTTTTTCTTAGAGAAGGGGGGAAAAGTTTTTGGACCAGGGATCTGGAGAGATGCAGTTGGGACATGCTGGGATCTTGGAGATGTGGGGAGACCGAAGCATATTATATTATTATTAAACTGGTGTTCAAGTGCAAGTTTGCGCGGGGACTCGGGGTGTGGCTGTGGTCTACCCGTGGTGTTAGTTTTGTGAGCTTTGTGGATACAATATTGGTAGCTAGACTTTTCCATGACATGGGGAGAAGCGTCAAAGGCAATTGAATATCTCCTGTCGAGGCAGATGGGATATTTATCAAAGATAATCAATCCTCCTGAGAACAAGCACATGCGTTTGGCACAAAACTACTAGCACTCTCTTTTGTTTTTTTTTTCATGTTTTAGCTTATTTACAATAGGAGTATATAATTTTTCATATTTTAGTGGGTTTATGCTGTATATGCCTAGTCGTAGTTAGTATAGCACAGATTTATGGCTATTTTTTTTGCAGAAAAAAAGTAAAATTGCTTTTGAACGAGATAATAACTATTTTACCCTCGCAAGCAATCATGCTGAACAGAGCACCCAACAAGAGTGCACCTATTTCCTCCAGGGAAAAAAAAACATCATTGCTTTGGAAACCATCCAAGTGCGGAGACTATTTTCGCATAGCAACCTCGCAATCATCTCATAATCGAAAGTAGCACCCCAACAGGAGTTTGTTGGCTTGCAGCATATACCTCACCTCAGCTGCAGACAACGGCAATACAATCGCATGATGCAGTCCCCAGTGGAAGTTTTTAAGGCGAGGGGAAACGCTGCCCTTGCTGATAAGGCTCTGTCACCACCCCAACCTCGCTGACAAGGAGCCAAGAAAAGTAACGGTAATTGCCTCGGCTCCTCCAAGTGAGGGCCAAAGCAAAGGAAACCAACCCCTCCTCGTCGCCAATAATTGCAGGCGCAGCACAAGGGTTCCATGCGGGTGTTTAAAGGATGAACACGTACATGGCCCTGGTGCCTGCGCGGGGCCCGCCCGCCATTCATTGCCTTGCCCAAGCCCCTCCCTCCTTTAGAAATCCCCTGTCCGGCTATCCCAGCGGAGAAGTAAATGGATTGTAAATCTCCAACGAAAAAGTAAATGGATTGTATATAACACTGTTTGATACAGTAGCGTTACTGTACATAGAGATATATAGTTAAAACAGTGGAGAAATAATGAAATGGGCAAAAATTTTTCTCATAGGTTGGGGATGGTCTTAGAGATTGATGGCCCTGATCTGATGCATGAATGGCTGCAAGCATGCATTGCGTTTCGCAAACGCATGCAGCAAGCAAGCGAAAATCCATACGACGAAGCACAAGGATAAATAAAATAACTGCAGAGTACTAGTATAGTAGCAGTAGAATATAATACTAGTGTTGGGCAAGTGAAGCTGGCTGCTGATGATACGATCTCCCCAAATCCGTACACGTAGTTAGCTGAGAATCTGAGATGATACAATAGTCCCCCCTCTGGCGCTCTCGGCCTCCACACCACTCCCACTCCCACTCTTCTTGACACCTGCACTGCACTTGCCTAGCTCGACCTCTCCACCTCTGCGAGCAAGTACCTGACTGCCCCCAGTTCTACTCCTCCTCCCTGGCTGCCCGCCTCCGCCTCGGCGGTGTTGCTGCCTTGCGTTTCTTGCTGCTCGCTGGCGCTGTGTGTTTGCTGTCTCCCTCTCCCTGTGCTCTGCGGGTGGTGGTGTGCGGTGGTGCCCGGTCCTCGACCTCCTCTCCGATCCTCTCCTACAGCTAGCTAGCTCTACTCTACCAGCACAGCTCTGCAGCAGCAGCAGCAGCGGCATCTGGGGCCTTTCTCTCTCCTCCCTATCAGGATAAGCTGCTCCCCTCCCCTTGCTCATCTGTGGGCATTGGCGCTGCTGCTCCCGTGCTCGATTTGTTCGCTTCTGTGCGCGGTGGTGCCCGGCCCGGCGGGCAATAACTCCCTTGCCACCCTCCTCGCGGCAGAGGCGGCCTATAGGATGAGAGGGACGCGGGTGCCCAACAAACACGCCGCGGCCGCGCCACTCTCCTGACCTCAACTCAAAGCCACCCACCCAGACCCAGGCACCCACACACACCAGACGACCTCCAGCGCGGCCACGGGCAGGCTGTGGAGCGTCTTGCTTGCTCGCTCGTCGCGCCGGCGCCCCGTGTCCCGCCCATGGACTGGGATCTCAAGATGCCCGTCTCCTGGGACCTGGCCGACCTCGACCACGACGCCGCCGTCGCCGTCGCCGCCGTGCCGGCCATCGCCGCCGCCGCCGCAGAGCCGTCCGCCGCGCCGGCGCCGGCGGGCATTGCGGCGGCCGGGACGCCGCCGGGCCGCGCGGCGGAGTGCTCCGTCGACCTCAAGCTCGGCGGCCTGGGCGAGTTCGTCAGCGCGGCGGACAAGCGGGAGCCCGCTGCACCGGCCGCCGCGCCGCCGCCGGCCGCGCCGAGCCCCATGAAGCGCCCGCGCTCGGGGCCCGGCGGCGGCGCCGGGGCGCAGTGCCCGTCCTGCGCCGTCGACGGGTGCAAGGCCGACCTCAGCAAGTGCCGCGACTACCACCGCCGCCACAAGGTCTGCGAGGCGCACTCCAAGACGCCCGTCGTCGTCGTCGCCGGCCGCGAGATGCGCTTCTGCCAGCAGTGCAGCAGGTATACCGTGCTACTCCGTAGTATATAGTATCTCACGATTCCAAATTCGGCTCGTTTATTTATTTGTTATAAGCTCGCGGTAAACATCTCGCCGGCGCGATTGCATGAAACCAAATTGCGCCGGGAAAGAGGCTGTTAATTTACTTGTTTGAATTGCTGCGATGACTGGGAATTGGTACTGACTAGTGACTACTCCAGCAATCAGCAAGCCGGCTGATTGACGTCGGTCATTTTTTTTTCCTTCTTTCTCTGCATCCACGGCTTTTCCTTTTTACTGCTGATTATTCCCTTTGTTAAAAAGTGAAAAAAAAAGCCAAATCGCTTCTTTCCTTGGCGCCGGCTTTCTCTTTACCTGCTTCATTCTTGCCAATTTGTCACCCTCAACCCCCAAGTTACAGAAATGATGAACGAGCATATACCTGCCTGTCTTGTTTCAGGGACGCATAGCCTTTGCCTTTCCCGGCTCCTCAACCTTTTCAGCCTTTTCATATGAACGTAACACCAATCATTTCCCTGCTGCTGCCCTTTGGATTGGCCGGCAACAAGTATGACCTGAATTATCACCACGTCTTTTTCTACTTCTGCATACCAACTTTCTAACCCATCAGTGAGAATCATTATCCGGCAAAAGCCAGGAAGGGCCTCATGTGCTAGCAGAGGATCAGGTGGCATCGGCTTTGCTTCTTTTCTTTTTCCTTTTCTTTTTGGTGGAAGTACTGTCCCTTGGATAGCTTCCGTTGTCGAATTTTGGTTTGAAATTGAACTATGAGTCGGTACCTGTATTTTGGATCAGATCAGATTTTGCATCGACCAAATGAAAAAAAAAGCTCTACTAAGCAAAGAGGACAAATTTTGATGTCTGCATGTAGCTCAGAAGCTGATCTTTCTGTTTGAATTCTTTACCACTCATAGGTGCTTCCGGATCTGTACTGTTCTGCTTTGACATGGACTCCTCTCAAATCTTTTATTAAGCCTCATCTTTGACGTTGTTGCATAGTATGTACTTTCTCAGAAGAACTTTCCTTGCTGAAACAGTAATGAGATTCCGTATGTTCTCGTGGGTTCTTTTGCGCAACATAACAGTCTGTGTTGTGTGGGGATTCTTTATACTTAATGATGCTGAACATAAAAAACTCTTTATCTAATTTCTGGCAGAAGCTGGCCTACCACATTTACCTTCCTTGTTTCTGGACATGAACTGTGCTCTTTTTGTGCAGAAAGGCAATAATATGTGTGGAGACCTAGAAATTTGCTATTTGAGAGACAGTAGGCAGACTTTTCTGCATAAATTTTGGTGGAGCCATTTTGTCTTAGCAACCAGCCAGCAGATAGCCTGGAAATAAACTATGTTGCCTTGTCAGCTTTCATCCACCAATGGCATTGTATAAAATGTTTTGGTGTAGTTTGTTGTCTGTGTAAGCTATTTAAGAAAATTTATCTGATTTCGGCCATGGAAGTAAGCTTCTGTTTAACCTGCACTTTAGATCAGCTCACAGTTGTTAGATAGCTGCTGTATTGATTTAACTGATGCAGAATTCCCATCTTCTCGGAGAAATGGGATGCCCCAGGCTTGACATCTTATTATCAGATCTCTGCTACACTAGCAAAAACCATGTCTCAGTCACTTTGTTTTTCCAAGACGAGGATAACCTCATTTCCATTAACAATAACAGAAATACAATGGCCTCAGCCTCTTTTGGCTGCTCAAGTTGTATATTTCAGTTATGGTGCCGCCTTTTATACTATGTCTGAGATGTGTTCAGCAAGTACCTGTGTATCTGCCACCTTTAAACAACGCAAATGTATTGCTTCGGTTATTTGTCCTGTTTCTTCTGAAAATTTTATACTCGGTGGGCCCACAAGCCACTTTTAATTTCATATGATTGATTACCTTGCTAGTAGAGCTAAGTGAGATCACCATACTGCTTGTGCTTGGCAGAGTTTATCTAGTGCTCCTCAGTGTCCCAACATGTTGGTAGGGTGCCGTACTGGCATATATCTGTTGAAACCATTATACCGTGGTCCAGATGCCCGCCAGCAGTTGTACAACTTTTCTGTGCTCGAGAGGTCCTGAATGTGAAACTTTTATCTAGGCTGAAGCCCCATGCAACCAATTTGTTAACTGACATTCTGAAACCTGAGTGGTCCAGCTGTGTACTTTTATTTTTGAAGGCAGGCGAGTACTATTTTTAAAATATTGAGTGATAAACACATGTGCATCTTTCTTCTGTCGCTATGGGAGTAGCATTTCAGCCCCACTTTGAATTATTTATGTTTTCCCTGTAGTTGTAGCCTTTGTTCAGAAATTGTGTGCATCAGCATCTGCGGTGATGGTCCCGGTTCCTGAGAGACTAATCTATTTGTTTCTCCTTGAAATTGTCACGATACTGTCGTGCATAAAGATGCTGACTGTATATCCTAGCCTATGGGTTTCTTATCGTTAATTTTGTCTCTCTAGGTTTCACTTACTCGCGGAGTTTGATGAGGCTAAGCGTAGCTGTAGAAAGAGGCTTGATGGGCACAACCGGCGTCGCAGGAAGCCACAGCCAGATACCATGAACTCCGGGAGCTTTATGACAAGTCAACAAGGTATACTGAGATTCTTTGTCCGGCGAGTACTTTTACCTTTTTTTGTGTGTGATATCATAGCTCATATCATATGTGAACCCATCAAAATTCGGTCTTCTGTACTTTCACCTTGCATGGTGCTTGTTTCATGACGTCCGCTTAGTCTTGTTTTCGAGTGCAGGGACAAGGTTCTCGTCGTTCCCGGCTCCAAGACCGGAGCCAAGCTGGTCTGGCGTAATCAAATCCGAGGACACTTCATACTACACGCACCATCGTTCGGTGCTGAGCAACAGGCCGCATCACTTCGCCGGCTCGTCGTCGTCCTACTCCAAGGAAGCAGGCCGGCGCTTCCCGTTCCTCCAGGACGGCGACCAAGTGAGCTTCAGCGCCGGCGCGTCGGCGCTCGAGGTCTCCACGGTGTGCCAGCCCCTCCTTAAGACCGTGGCCCCGCCGCCCGAGAGCAGCAGCAGCAACAAGATCTTCTCCGACGGGCTCACCCCCGTGCTGGACTCGGATTGTGCTCTCTCTCTTCTGTCATCCCCCGCCAACTCCTCCAGCGTCGACGTCAGCCGGATGGTCCAGCCGGCGGAGCACATCCCCATGGCGCAGCCCCTCGTGCCCAGCCTCCAGCACCACCACCAGTTCGCCAGCTCCCCCGGCTGGTTCGCCTGTTCCCAGGCCGGCTCCAGCGCCGTCTCCGCCGCGGGCGCCGGCGGCGGCTTCGCCTGCCCACCCAGCGTGGAGAGCGAGCAGCTGAACACCGTCCTGGTGCCCAGCTCCGACGGCCACGAGATGAACTACCACGGCATCTTCCACGTCGGTGGCGAGGGCTCCTCGGACGGGACGTCCCCTTCGCTCCCGTTCTCGTGGCAGTAGCTCCTCCATTACCGGTGGCCAGTATAGCTGTTCTCGAGTTGTGTAGCTGTTCATCTGCAGTGATTATCAGTTTAGTGTCCATTCTGTTTATTTTTTTTCTTCTCTGCTCCTCTTTTCTTTTCTCCTGTCATCTGTTCGTTTTGCCTGCCTGATTTAGCCTGAAAGACCTCGCATAAAGTTAGTGCTAAACTTTCCTCGAAATTGTTTTGTCATCTTGCTAGTTCTATCAGGAAGCAAGTTTCTGATAGTCGTTCGTATATCCTAACTAGGTTTAAGGAATCGGCGGAGTCCATTTTGGTGAAATCTACGGTAAATCCAACAACTTTGAATGTAGCGGAACTTGAAACTCCGTAGTTTTCTCTGCTCATAAGGGCTTGTTTGTTAATAATGGTGGTTGTAAGATTATTGGAAAGGATTGAAAGGGAATAAAAGGCTGTCTGGACCCGATTGCCCAAGCCAAAGCTTCGGCCTGCGGCCGGCCTAATATTGGCGCTTGATTTGGCTGCTCAGCAAAGGGCCAACCTTTGGAAAAAAAAAAAACAAGAATGAAAAATTACATATGAGTCGGTCGGTCGGTCCACCTATCCCGAGGCTGACTATTTGGCGAGCGGCGAGCGACGCAGGTCGGCGCCTTCCCGCTCCGCCCACCGTCCTCCGCCGTGCGGTCTACCGCTGTTCACCGCTAACCTAGGGGCAGCCTCGCCCCGCCGCCCGCCTTCCCCGACCGCCATCCCCGCCGTCTGATCGGTGGCGCCCTCGTCGCTGGTCTCTCCGCCGCCATCTCGCCCGCCGGCCTCCGCCGGCCTGGCCGCCGCCCCTAGGCCTCCCCTCTATCGCCGGCGGTGGAGGAGAACTCGTCGACGGCGAAGCCCAACCCTAACCCCGAACCCTAACCGCCGCCGGCGGCCGCCCCCGCCCCGTCCGCCGACGCCTTGGCACCCTCGCAGCGGCCTCCCTACCCGCCGGCCCCCTTCCGCGCCGGGCCGCCCGCTGCCGCATCGCTCGCTCGATTCGAATCGAGCGAGCGATAGCTAACCGGGAACCCCGACCTATCCCTCAGCTTTCACACGTTCTTACCTCATTTCAGTCCAAATTGGCCTCTCTTCCTACCCTGCTTTCTCTTCCTCATCCTCCTCCTCCTCCGCTGCCTTTTCCTCCACGTGCGCCGCCGCCATGGATTCAGTTTGGGGTTAGGGTTTGGAGTTTGGGCTTCGGGTTCGTCGTTGCCTCCCTCGCTCTCCTGCACCTTCGGCCTTAGAGGGATGGCCGGGGAGGCAGGCCGGTCCGTGCAGTGGTGGCGGGGTGAGACCGGCGGTGAGGGGCGCCGCTGGTCAGGTAAGGTAGGACAGCGGTTGGGCCCGGTGGGCGGGGGCGACCAGAGCGCGAGGGCGGCAACGGAGGTCGCGGGCAGGACGGCGGCCGGTGGGAGGAGAGGCCGCGGCGAGGGTGCCGATGCGCCGGTGACCGCCGCCTGGAAGATGGAAGAAGGAAGAAAAATAAGAGGAAGGAAGGTGGACCGGCGCTCAGATTCAGCCCAAAATGGACGAGCGAGAGAGCGGCGGGGCGTCCCGTCCACCCAGATGGAGGAGAACAGCCTCCGTCAAAGAAATGCCAAATCTTGGTCTAAATCCAAACAGCAACCTTGCCCACGGTGGCAGAAATTTGCGGCCGGCCTTTCCTGCGACTCTGCACTGTTTCTTGCGACTCTGCACTGTTAACCAACTTGCCTGGTGATTTCAGGTGGCAGAAATTTGCGGCCGGCCTTTCCTTACTTGTCCAAGTTTAAGTTTATGAAGTACTTTAGTTTCCGAGAGATGCTCATTCTTCAGCGAAAAAATGGTAAAAGGGGGGCAGACTTGATTAAAAAAACGCGTCCGATGGAGCCGGAGGAGGGGTGCAAGTAGCTTAATTCAATGTTTGCTTGTCATTTTCACGCATTTTTATTAAAAAAATCATAGAGCAGTACAACTATAGATACATCTATCTATGCCATGGTCGCCACATATAGACGCCATTAGGGCAACTAGTTGCTGGCTTGCTGCCATTCGGAAGCAGGGTGAAATAGCCATGATTCCAGGCCCAATGCAAAAGCAAATCAGCCATGGCCATGTATTGAAATATAACTGATCTAAGTACAAGTAGATCGTTGAATCGACTAGGTATTCAGTGTTCTATTTGTGCTATGGTATGTCACTGCTGGAGATAGAATTCTTGAGTTCATAGTTCATACTATACTATAAAGAAATCCTCTATGAAGGATACAAAGTCCTCTGCTGCTGTAGGCAAGAAGAAATACTCCTATCCTCTATCAGCACTCAACAATCTCATTCTTTCACCACAATGCATGATGATCCACTTGAGCCCATGCCATATGGCCATTGTCACGCCCCAAACTAGGGCTTGTTTGCAACAGTCGCCACATATTTAATATCAATAGACAAATATGTAAGGCTTAATAATAAACTCATCATTATTTTTCTGACATTCTCTTCAAGAGTCATTTATTCATTACAACAGGTATTGCATGATTAAAGATAACAAGTAACATTATTCCAACTATTAAGTTCTTGATATATATCCCATCCCGTCAGCTACGCCTAGGGCTCTTCTTCATGCCCCGACATGGTTTTGGTGGCATGGTCATCATCATTATTAGCTGAAAAAAAAATTAGATCAAAGCAGGGTGAGTAAATACTCAGCAAACAGACTCCCAAAAATAGTAAGTTTAAAATTGGTGTTACATATGATCGCAAGCTTCCCAGCCCGGGAGTCATAGGGGTGAAATTCCACACTTTTACGCTCTTAAGAGGAGTACTCTGACATCCACAGTCTCCATCAGAACAAAGGTTCTGTAGGAGCTGAGCCCTTAAACCCACGAAAAATGATAACCTTGTCCTACTAGTAGTCGATCGCTCCTACGGATCCATCACCGACTACTCTGTTCTGTACAAGGATCATAACCCGTAGAAAACTCAGACGGTCCCATGCCGAACTGTAATCGGTACAATATAAATGCAGTCGTAACACCATGTTTCATAAATGAAAAATAGACAGGGCAGTATAAAATTGTATATGGCAAGGAAATACTGAAATTAATGTAAGTAGAACAAGGTAAGAGCATGTAGTTAGGGTGGTCTGCTTGCCTGTTGCTGATCGCACCGTATGCACCAGCACCTGGCCAAGCCTCAAATTCTTGCTCTCAACTTACAGAACGTCAGTTAGCTATTTTGTGAACTCATGCAGTGTGCCCCATTGCATGAGGGCTAGCCTCCTATTTATAGGCAACGAAGAGGCAACAGCAGACCTCTAGTTGACCCTTCAAGTGAACGAAGAGATAAACCTGCCAGATTATTTCTAGCACCTATAGCCCTACGTATGTAGAGTCTTGAGCTGGCACAGTCTTGACCAATTGTTGGTTCTAGATATTTACTAGTTACTACTCTAGAACACACTGGTGCATGATGCACGTAAGCTCCTGGTGAAAGGCATGGTCATATCAAAATATAATATATGCACTTTCTTTTTTATCTATTATTGCCGACAACTCCTACTATATCACATTTAATTAATCCACTGCTTCAAGCGTGTGAGGTCCAGACTTTCTCAAAGAAATCTCAAACCTCGTACATCATTAGCATTGCTAATCCTTTCTACTAAAATATTTCCATCCATACTTGGCTCTTTTTCTAGGCAACGTGTTCTAGTTAGACTTAAATATGATATTTATTTATGGATCTAATGTTTACGTGCTTGCATATATAATATAGATGAATACTCTTTCTAGAAAATATGAGTGTCACCTAGGAATTACTTAAGTAAACACCTAATTACCAGCTTGGCAAAATAACTTAATTATTAGGGGTATTACAGCCATCTTCTGCATGGTAGCTACTCCAATTTGAGTTTCGAGTTTCGACTGAGAATATTGAGGTTGGTGTTTTTTTTTGTTTGTGCCGGTGGAGATTCACCTTTCAAGAGCCTCTGATTCCGACTATATATATCATATAAAACTGGGATAAAAAAGAAGTGCTAATATTATCTACATGCAAATATTATATCACCACAGCACATGCATGCACATTTTTGTGCGAAGAATTGCTAATGAGTGTTCGCCTGATCTACAATAGAGGGTATGGAACCAAAACAAAGATTTATATATTGATTTTATACATGTGCTTATGTTTATTATGGACTACTGTTGTAAGAATCAGGTGCCCATTTACCACTTAGTACTGAATTTTATGACTTAACTGTCTTGTTTTTGGTCAAACTAGAGATTAGGTGTTAACCAATCAGAGTCACTGACACTTGTATATGGCCTAGTGCACTGCCTCGTGCGTGTGAATAATTTGCCGGAGTGTTGCCATCCAGAACAACTTGCCACACTGTTCAGCCGGTTCGGGCCGCTGCAGATGTGGCATGTAGTGTTCCAGCACCGTGAGCATGCTGAGGAGGCCATCGAGGCACTCAACTGCTGTAAATTCGGTGAGCGTAAGCTGCGAGTCGATTGGGCTTACCCTTGTCTAAACTACTAATCCAGGATTATTCCGTATTGTGACTCTTGCTGCTTTTGATTTTGCAAGTGAAAAATGGTGTTGAATTTTATTCTGTTTAATTATTGTAGTTTGATGTTTAATTGTTGTAGTTACCTGCGCACTGCGTATAGGGTTGGATGCGCAGTCGTAGGCATTTGTATATATCATCCAAACTCCAACCCAAGCCCGATAGGCCGATACTGTCTTTTGCCGGCTTAACCACTTGTAATGTTGTGCCGATTCGTATGACAGTTTTCTTATTTCTGATCTGAGCACAGGGCTACCCACCGGCCCCGTGGATGGACACGTAACCTTAGTGACGTCTACCTTGCTCATATGCAACTATGCATTTCAAAACTTGTATATGTACGCCTTTGAATAAATAAAGGCATGTTCTTATAAAAAAACTATGCATTTAACTAATGTTTCTGTTGGAACATGAGCATATAGCTGATTTTGCTCTATTTCTCGGAGGCTCTGATTGTTTCGGGTCGAAGATAGAGATGCATATATGTTTATATATTGAGTAGTCTGTATATTCCCACAAAAAAAAGAGTAGTCTATATTCATCCGAACATGTCTTTCAAATAAGTGTACGAGAGATTGTAATATCCTAGTCCATTAGTGTTCTGGTTTTGGCCCGTTATGGTATATGCGTTTTTCTATTGGAATTAATCCCACCCTAGTTGTCGACGTAGGTTCAGCCAGTTTATAATCCTTCATGTTCCAAACGTATCACCTCTGGATTAACCTGTTTACACGAATCAAGGATAAAAATGTAAAAGGTGATTATGAGTATGCGGGTCCGTTTTTCGGAAGGGCTGGCTCGATATGAAAGAGTTTTTCTGGTTGTATTAGCCTTTGCTCCTCTCCATGGTAGGCGGTAGAGATGTCAATGGGGAATTCCCTGTCGGGGAATGCCTCTCCATGCCTGTCTCTGCGGGGAGAAAAATTCCCCATCTCTATCCCCGTGAATACCAACGGGGCTAGAATTTTTCCAATCCTCGTTCCCGCGTGGAGAATAATCCCCACGGGGATCCCCATCCCCGTTTCCTCTTATTTGTTTTCCCCTTGTATCATCATGTTATTGGTCGCCGACAAAGGATAAAGGGGCTCAATATTATTATGCTTATCTCCAAAGAGGAGTTTTATGGTTGGGTAGAAGAAGGATTGAACAGATGGAAGAAAGTTTTGAGGTAGATAGTAAAATAGATTGTTAGATATGAAAGATGACATTCTAAGCCCTCTTTTGGAATGGAGGATTGGCATAGGATTTTTGAAGGATTCAACTTCCTAAGGATTTTTTTTTCCTATAGAGCTCTTTGGTTCATAGGAAAGTAAAAGAAATATTCCATAGGATTGCATTCCCATGGTTCAATTTCATAGGAAAACAAGCAAGAGGTAAGACCTTTTGGAAAATTTTCTTTGGGCAAGATGCTCTTTTGTTTCTCCTATGGTGCTACCAAAGAACATATCATCTCTTTTCTTGTGTTTTCAATTTCCATAGGATTGGAGAAGTATGACAACTCAATTTTTGAGATTTTCCTATTCCTGTGTTTTTTCTACCCTACGTTATGAAGGAGGCCTAAACGGGGATCTCTGCGGGGAATAGGTACGGAAAATTCGTTCCCATCCCATCCTCGCTAACCTAATTGGAATTTTTTTTCCTGTTCAACTTCCAGTGGGATAAAACGCTCCCATACCCGTCCTAGAAAAATTCCACACGGGGAATCAGGATCCGGTCCCCACGCATCCAAGCTCCCTCCCTAGCCTCTTTACCGATTTTCTTCCCTGGAGTTACCTGCTCCCTGATACTACCCACCAGGCCCCTTTCTCCTTCTTGCATCGTGTGGTCAGTGGAGATCATTTTTCAGTAGGGGCGGCGGATCATCAAGTCAAGGCCGAGCAAAAGTAGAGAAAAAAGCAAGTCTTGGAACCTTGTTGGGGAAGGGGACGAAGTCAACCAACCCAACGCGTTCTTCCCCTCCTTGGCGCTGAGCCGCAGATAGGAGGGGCTCTCGCGGCCGCGCTCATTGATCTCAAACACATAGAGCTCCTGCACCTTGGTGGCCGCGCGTCCTTGGCCGTTGTGGGCTTGGGCGACCGCTGTTGATGCCGCAGAGTGCCCTCGGCGACGACGACTACCATCGTGACCACCTACAGCGGCGGGGATCGAGCCCAACGAGGGCCTGAGCGAGGTCGGGGATGGTGCGGCCCTGACCCTGAGCGCGGCGGCTATGGCGACGGACAGATGGACATGCGGATGGAGGGGAACATGGCCGGGGTGACAGGAAAGAGGTGGCTGGCCACACTGTCGCTACAGAAGAGTGAGGACTGAGGAGAGATATGGCGACCAAGGAGGGCGACTTTCAACGCCACGCTGGAAGGTCAAAATGGGTCAAAACGAGTCCACGTCGTCCAGAAACCACTCTAAACGATCCTAGGTGTCAAAACTATCTGGTTTAATGAGTTGATGCATTTGGTTTAGACAAAATAGTAGTTGGGGGGTGGGGGTCAAAGACTTATTCCTAAAATGTAAATCTAGTGAATTCCACTTGAATCTTGAAGTTGATGAACAATGCCATCTTAATCAATTTCAGTAGAGTGAAAACCAAGATGAGCTTCTTCTAGGAGCGATTCTCTTTGAGCTGAATAAGTTGGGCTTCAGTATGGAAAACCTCTTTCATAGGTAGTTGGAGCATATTTGCTCATTAACCAATCGATGTAGTTGATCATCATAATATGCTGGGATATGCAATATAAGTATGTCTTGATCAGCTATTTGCACTTTCTAAGGAATTCGTTCAATATAATGGCGTCCAAATGGAAGAAATAGTTTAAATATCACTTTCATCAGTAATAGCCAAGAACAATGATAGAGTGAATGCAAGATCCATGAGTATATTCATTCATTAGTTGACCCATAGCCAAGAACACATTCATTAGTAATAGCCAAATATCCTTTAGCATTGACAGATATCCAATAGAAGCTCATTATTCTCAATATATGATCAATATACAATGAAAGCCTTTGATTCTCAACATATGAGAATATTTATGCTTGAACATTAGATGTATATATGAGAGTCCTTTATTTCTCTTTGGAATATAGTTGATTTAATCAATAGTTTCCTATCCAAACACCTCACAAAGAAGTTAGTTCTTTAATCATTTTGTCACTCAATACACCAAGACCACTTATGGGCCTACCGGCCAAGATGCACTTACATATGGACGTGGCACCAAGGAGAGATCCTAAGTATTTGTCTGTTGTGAAAGCGATAAGTTGTCGAGGGTGTCAGCCCTGGAGGAGGAGAGAATGTAATACCCCGGCCCATTAGTGTTCTAGTTTTGGTCCATTGTGGCCCATGTGTTCTTCTGGTGGAATTAGTTCTACCTTGGTTGTCTTTGTCTATATAGGTTTGGTGATATGAGTATGCGGGTCTGCTCCTTGGAAAGGCTGAGCCGTAAGCAGATTTTGGAACTAGGTGTTACATAGACAAATTTAAGTTGAGCGTCATGATCCTGTTCAATAAATATATAACATGAAAGTTCAGAAACATGATGCATTACCCTTAATTTTGGTTTAAAATTAAACATGTTACAAAAACCTGCAATGGAGATCGACACATCATAATCCGTTCATCCATGGTTACTACTTGAAATGCTAAATGGATCCCGACCCCAAAGCTCGCAAGGAGAGGGGTTTGCAATGTGGTTCTCGCAAGAACCAAGCTACCTCGTGACCTTTGCAAAGATCAAGTGCTCTCTTTGGGATGCTCTTCTCCACTCCGGAACGACGAGCTCCAAACTGCTGTGATGCCCCTGGCATCTCAGAAGCCGTACACACAATTATACGTAAGCTAATGATGAATTAAGACTAAATCATGCTTAAAAGAGTAATGAGGAATTGGTAGATAAACCACTAAGTCAAAATTTCTCAAATCTGAAATTTTAGCCCATCCCCAAATTGATTCTGAAATTTATTTTGATTTGACTATACCACTTAAGAATATTCCTTTCTATGAAATAAAATTGGACTCATCACCTTTCAAATGCATCTATTGTGGATGTGTTTGGACTTCATTTGATACTTCAAAAGATGAGAACAAGAAAAAGCTTTACTTAGGATAAATCTGCTATTTTACCAAAACCCTAAACAAGGGTATGTTGTATTTCAAAATATGTTGTGATTTAGAGAAGGCTCATATTATCAAAGTTGTAGGAAATGATCTAGGAAACAACTTTGTCAAAATGAGTCTGGTCATAAAATGAAGTATAATAGGTGTTTTGAACCAATTTTTGTCAGCCTAGAAACACACTTTAAATCTGTCCAGTTTGGAAAATGGAGTTTTACTCTAACCTACATCCATTTTCATGCAAGGCCCAAATTGAATAAATTGTAGGTTTTGAAATTTCAAACAATATTGTCAATAGGCTCCTTGGGTGATAAGGCCCAGAAATAAGAGTTTTGAATTTTCCAAGCAACCCTGATCTGTAGGCCAAATTAAACTTGAGAGCTAAATTCAAATGAATTTCGTATTTCCATACCGAATTTGAAATCATGCCTATTGACAAAGTTGTAGAGTTCAAAGAGTAGAACATTTCATTCAATTGGAGTTTTTCCAAATTCGGCCTCTAAATTGGTCTAAATGGCGATTTTCAGCACAAGAGGAAACACATTTTTCTATTTTCTTTTTCCCTCCTTTTTCCCGGTCGATGACAGGTGGGCCCCGCGCCCCCGGCCGCCACCGTGTCCGGGCCGATGGCGACCACGCGGCCGGCGACGGCCGGGCAGCGCCGCGCGCCCACGGATCGCCGCCGTGGCCACCGGACCCGGTCCACGCCGCGCCCCCTCCGTCCTCTCCCCTGCTCCTGCCCGTCCGGCGCGTACCGGCCGTCCGGCGCCCTGCACGGCCGAGGCCACGCGGCCGCCGGGCTCTGCCGCCGCGCCCTGCTCCTGCCCGCGCTGCCCCGCGTCCCCGGCTTCAAGGGGAAGCAAGCCCCGGCTCCCCTCCCTCCTCCACTCCTTTTCCCTGCCTCACTCTGTGCCTCTCCCTGCCCCAGCGCACACAGTGCGGCGACGCCATAGCCGCCCGCGGCGAGCTCGCCCCGTCGCCGCCTCGGGCTGCCTCCTCCTCGTCCGAGGTGCGTCCCGCGCTCGCCTCGCCGTCCTCCACCGGCCCCGCCAACCCTCGGCCTCCGCCTTTGCCTCCTACGCCCCCTCCACGCGCGGCCGCCGCTCGCCACCGCGCGCCGACGCGGCCCGCCGTGGGGAGCCCCTTTCGGGCCACCCCCGCGCCTCCACTCTACCACCGCCGGCTTCCCCACCTCACCGCGCACCCCACGCGCCCTTCCTCGCCGCCTCTCGGTGCCCGAGCCGCCGAAGCTGGGTCGCGCCGCCGTCTCCGCGCGCGCGCCGCCGCCGCGCCGGTTCAAGTCGCCGCGCCGCCTCTCCTCTCCGCCACCGGTGACGAGGCCTGGGGGAAACGGACGCCCGCGGACCGGGACACGTTCCCGGACCCCGTCGGCCTCAAGCCGGGGCCCCTACGCGTCGGCGCAGCGCGTGGGAACGCGAGCCGCCGCGCGCTATCCGCTCTCGGCCGGAGGAAGAAGAAGACCGCGCGTTTTTGTGAATAACCCCCTGCAGTTTTGGTAAATTCTGTCCCGATTTCTGTACTATGCACTGAGTCTTGAGAACCTTACAGTCTAGCCCCTGGAGGTTATGGTTAATTGCGTATAGATCCTAGATCTATATTTATTTTGAGCTGAAACTTTGAAAAATCATATCAATTCAAAGAAAAATCCAAAATGGGCAAACTCAGTACCTATGAACTCCTCTTGAGTAGATCTACAGGTTAGGTATGATAAAGATGAGTGAAATGACCATTTTACCCTCGGTTTTGTGCATGTATGTAAAAGGGAAATAAATAGAAAAAAGTGATCTAGATGAACTTCTAAAATGGTAAAACTTGGTCATTAAGCTTTGTAGCACATGAGAACACTATGACAAACTTTATGGCCATAGTGCTTGCTGTTAGGTGGGACTTTGCCATTATATTTGCATAATGTACGTTTCTATTAATTAAAAAGTGAAAACCATGCAAAACCTGCTAGAATGAGTCATCTGGTATTTTTCCTATGCACTAGATAACTGATAAGAGTCACTGGTAAAATATGAGTTTGTGCATGTCAAGTTTGAATGGTGTTTTGAAATGGACAAAGTGCCACTAGCTAGGAAAGAAAATAAGGGAAAAGTGGGGTTAAATGGCTAGGAAAATTTCAGGGGAACTTTGGTGGCTTGTACATGATACATGGGACTCAGAAAGTATATATGTGCAGGTTTAAACCACTGTTTTGTATTAGGTAAACTCTTTTGCTAATTACACTCTAAAGAGTAAGCTAGTTTAGTTAATATGATTAGTTGAGCTAGCTTTAGGTGAGGGTTTATACGATTTCTTAAAAGATGGCATGCAGGATTTTCCTAGGAGAGTATGAATGCCTTCCTCGGGAGGTAGACCTGAAATAAGAAGGCTTATTTACTTTGACATGTAGTATCCACCGTGGGTTACTTTTCTACTGCACTCTATCCTGCATTGCATCCTTACACTCATTTGCATATCTGGCATGCATATAGACCACGGGATCAAGGAGCCGACGCAGGATCTACCGTTGATCGAGAAGCCAGACAACAAGTGGAACCCGGAGCACGAAGACGACGTGTCGCTGAGTTGGCCGTCCCTGTAACAAGGGGTTGCCTGGGGTGCAGCCTCACAACCCGGCAAACTAACAGTAGTTTAGTTTGTTCAAGTTGTCAACAACAAAGGTAGGCCCCTTAGGCATTTTCACCTATCTAGGGAGTCTCACCACCCTATTCTTGTTTGTGCATTACGTTTAGGGATTTTATGAAACCCCACATGCATAAATCCTTGATGCCCAAAGTAGAAAGGATAAAACGAAGTCTATGCTTAGCCCTGCTTAGACGGTAGAAGACGAGTGAAGGTATTCACTCGCGAGATGATAGGGCCTACAAATGTTTTTACAAAACCTTGGAACCGAAAGGAAATCTGTTATGACTTGATGATAAGTTGAGACCGGGCGGAGATATGGTTTGATATGATGAGATTGTGATAATGTGTTGGTGGACTCCGCCCGAGTCGATTAAGGCCCGTCCGCTGTTCGCCTGCTGATTGGCATAACATTGCTAGAGTGCTTATCCGGTATATGGGGCCGGTGAAAGTCTTACTTATGCCGTCTCAAGCAAGGGGCACGTTCCTACCCACTGGTTGAGAGGAAGGTGGCCGCGGAGGCGGGTGTCAAAGGAGGGCAGAACCCGACGTAACCGAGGTACCGCTCCTGCGACAACGCGCTCCGGGAGTCAGGCGGGAGTGGTCATCGAACTTGAGACGGGACAGGTGGAGATGGGAGAAGCATATGTGGAACGCTGGGAGTTAGTAAGCATATGCCATCCTGGTGCTTCTAGTTATTCCCGGGAATTAAAAATCGATTCGAATCGCTGATGCTCACCAGGTGTGAGAATGCCAAATATCACTGCCGGGCAACGTAGTAACAACTGAAATACTTTATGCTTATATTCATGTTTTATATACAACATGCTTGGACAAGTATGGTCCGTCCGACTATTCATAGTGCTGCCCATCCACTGAGAGGAGGTTGATGGATTTGGGAGATGCTTCGAGGTCGAGGGAGAGATGACCCGACGTATAGGGGCATCGCTCCTGAGACGGCTACTCCCAAGAGTTCGATGGGGACTCTATGAATTTTGGGACGGGTCATGCGTTCATGTCTTATTTTTCTGCAAGTTTTCCCCCTATGAAAATGTTGATAATCATAACTAAGGGGTAGCAGTTGTCAAACCCTGCTATCTTATGGTAACATGTTTTAAATAAACAATCAATGGCTAAGGACCCACTTCTAGTAAGCTTATGCGGGTTAGAAGTCAGTCCACCAAAAAGCCTTGCATAATCTCAAATGTGTCGGGCTGAAACCGCCCACGGGTAAGTCCTACGAGTTCCCCACGAACTCACCGTTTGTTGTTGATATTTTTCTTTTAGGTGCATACCAGGTTATGATCGAGGATGACTACGGTGGGCTCGAGGTCATACTTGATGTTTACTTTCCGCTGCACGTTACATCTTTGTAACGATATGTATTCCGCTGCGAGGTTTATTTTGAAGTTCTTTTTCACTACCTTGTACTCCTTTTGAGCAAAAGTAATTGTAATCAATCAAATTATGTTTGTATGAAATGGTGGGTTGTTGTAATTGTTGTGGCTCTTCCGAGAGCTTAACGTGTGTGATGTCGGCATCCCTGGGAGATGGTTTCATCGAGTGCCCTTCTGGGTAGCTCGACGGACTACCGAGTTTAGTTCGGTCTAAGTGCACTGTGGGCCAGTGGTGGCAGGTGTACTTAGCCCGTATTAAATCGGCGGTTCCGCCACAGCTGGTATCAGAGCCGATCATGCACGAGCAACAATTATAACAACTTCGTTTTGATTTCAAAAGCCTATTTTCCAAATCTTTTCAGAGTATTTGCGAAAATGAGAGATATCGCGTATATGCCCATTATAAGGATGTTAGGAGATATCAGGTGACATCACTAATATTCTGACCTAGATAGAATTCATATGCATTTTGGGCGCTTTGAGAAGCAACTATTCGGCCATAGCTATCCCCAGTACTGGTGGGAGCTATCGGGCTTTGCGAATAGTTGTAATCTCTGCATTCATGCTGTATAAGTAAAAGCTCTTTAAGGGTGGTGGGCGTGTTTGAGGCTTTCATACCCACCACACTTACATTCGGTTTTGGGATCCACCTTTTTCTCGACAATCCCCAGTACTGGGGGAAAGTCAGGCTTTGAGGAAAGGGTGCAGCGGCCCACCAACGTTGTCCACGCAGCGGTCACGCGTGGATGCCACATTATGTGGTAATGTATGAGCATGCATTTTTCTGCAGGTACACTAACCACGTGCGAAACTAAGAACGACTAGGACTCGACTAGTTGCATTAAGGAGAGACGTGCATATATGTCACCGAATATCGCTAAGTTATATACTTAGAAAGTGTGATGTGAGACCGGATAGGACGGGCATACATCATTCCATCTCATCTCATGTGCTTTACTTGTTTTGCTTGAAAATAACTAGATTTCTTACTGCGTCTATAAGTATATTTGTTGGGTAGTAGCATTTTACATATGAATCCTATCTGCGGTTTTAAGATGCATTTCAAACTACGAATAAAATCAACAGAAACTTATTATAAGAACCTAGTAGTACAAGAAATTTCTAAACAACTTATGTATAGATTACTTGCTCTTAAAGTAAATACGAGCGAGGTACCAGTTTAGGGCGTGTCTTATGTCCATTTTAAAACAAGTATTATATATAAAAGTTGTAGTGCGAAAAATTCAACCAACAAATTGATCTATAACGACCCTTCGTCAAAATACTCTGGACATTAACTTGCAACCATTTTAAGTCCAAGCTTACATCTAGGTAGCAAGTACGAAGTTTAGAAGATGAAGTTCGGGACGTAATTTAATTGGCACATGAATACAAATTGCCTTATGACCACATTTGGCCTTCGAAACTATCAAATTGACGGGAGCCTTATTCTTCCTGCTACAGATGTCGCAACCCTCGACGCAGCCCTTCGACTTATGCCCTAATTACCAAGAGTCCGCAAAAGCTAAAACAACGATTCCTCGAGAACAAAAGAAGGGAAAAGCGGGAGAATCTTCCACCGAAGCAGCCTCTGTTCAACACCTGCGACCTGGGATGGTTCTATTAAAAGGATTTGTCAAGCCTGAAGATCAGATCGGGATGGTTCGTATGTGTCGACAACTGGGTAAGGGCCCAGGAGGATTTTACAGGCCAAGTTTCAAGAATGGTGCCAAGCTGAACTTATGGATGATGTCCCTAGGAAAGAACTGGGATCCGACGTTACGCTCATATGGACCCACGCGTCCATTCGACGGAGCACCAGCCCCGACAATACCAGATGCTTTCAAGATGATTGCTCAAACTGCGAACTCCACTGCAAGCGAGTTTCCTCAAATTAACCCGGACATATGCATCGTCAACTACTACACCAACTCCGGGAAGCTCGGACTTCACCAAGACAAGGACGAGTCAGAGAGTAGCCTTACCAAAGGTTTACCTTTCATATCCATCTCCATAGGAGACACCGCCGAGTTCTTGTTCGGCAACACAAGAGACAAAGACCAAGCAACCAAGATCAACCTCGAATCTGGTGACGTTCTCATACTCGGTGGAGAATCAAGATTGTTATTTCATGGCGTTTCCCACGTGAAGACCGACACTGCACCAAGTTGGTTGAAAGAAGAAACGGGCATTCGTCCTGGACGTATCAATCTTACGTTTAGGCAGTATTAGCTAGATACTAGTTGGTGTGCTAGCAGTCATCGCAAACTGTTGTAATAAGAGGAGGTTGACTCTCATAACCCTTGAGTTCCCATGTATCCAGCTCCTTGCAGTCGGCATATGTCCCACCCTCATGACTAATGTAACTCTATTTTCAATGGAGCATTCTAAACTCTTGTAGTTCTCACGCTTTTGTCATTCAGGCACTTCAGTCCCTGTAATCCATGACACTTTTGTTGTGGTTACCTCGTTCCTGATTGAAATAAGTCTGATGAGTTATACCTCCGAAAACATTATGCTATGGCGTGTAAAACTCCTTGTTTATGTCTTTCTATAACCTTGTGTTATTAGCATATCCTCGGAGATTGGATGGAAATACCGCTCTTGACGAGGTGTTTACCCGAGCAGTCTATGGTGCCGCGACGGAACCTAGGGTCCTGGGTGCACGGCCGTCACTCGGTTCCACTAGGGGCGCGCTGGTATCAAGACGTGCAAGGCATGACACCGCCGAAGTTGTGGAACATTCCGATCCAACTCTTAACGCCTTGTTGACCTCTATCCTTCAAATTCGTGGAAATAATTCACTCTATTTCCACTGCTGCCTAGTATCGTTTCCTTGCTTTGTTTCACCTTGCCTTTCTTGATCTGTGGGGAAAAATCCATCTCAATCCCCGTATCGTTCACACCCTTGCCTCGCCTTGTTGAGTCATGTTCTTCTCGATCAGCGGAGACGGATCGACTCTATGGTTCCACTCGTCCACATCTTTCTCGGACTCCTCTATGCTTACCTTGATCAGCTTTAACGACCGTATCTGTGGGGATGCTTGGTTCCATTTCCACTATTTTGCTACATCATTCCATAGCCTTCTTCCAATTTGCCTCGCTTGATTGGTGGGAAGCAACCAACTCTGTTTCCACCCTCTATCTTATGATTTCTTCCTTCATATATGTTGAATCTTATCTCCTAAAGGACTTCAGCATCATCCACTGCACTAAGCTTTTGTTCTCGGCTAATGCTTTCGTCGCATTGTCCTTTTCAAGAGTTGCTTCGTTCTTCTTTTGAAATTATCCTCAAAGTTGGGCTCACTAACCTTGGTGTTCTGTTAGTAAGCATAAGCCCTCTGTCTATATTTTTCTTGGTCAGTCTTGATCAATTATATGAAATCATACAAACCACCACCTTATCTAGGTGAATATGTCCTATCCTCTTTCCACGGCATCTTTCTCGAAACGATGAGTAGAATGTGCTATGTATCACCACATCTTGCTCTTTGAAGAATGTTCGGATTTAATGTCTTATATGTGTACACAGTCCCTATCAAATGAAATGAATGTGTCTCTCAAAAGCACATCCATTGATAACCCTTTGAATCCCAAGAGCCTTCACGGTTCGGTCCTCCGATTGTGTACCCCTTGCTTCTAATTGTTCCAAGGCCTATATATTCATCACGTTTATAAATCTTGGTGTCAAAGTCAGGGAGTAACCCTGTTCCATTAGTCGAGCAAAGCACTGCCATTTCCACATTGGCCACACCGTCTTTGCGGTTTGTTCATTCGCTCTCATATAAACCACGACTTGCCGAGCCCCTGGGAAGGACCACCTTGGAGGTATTCAAAAGCTTTGTAACAAACTTGTGTTAAAGAGGCACTAACCATTCACGAGCCTGTTAACAAAGCAAGTTGGTGAAGGATTAAGTGTCACCATGTGTGACAGAAGCACACAAATAACGACGCCGAAACCATTTACACTTCGCGGTAAGCCGTAGAACCCCGCTTCCTCCAAATCTCGGGACGAGATTTCTTTAAGGGGGGTGGGTTGTGATGCCCCTGGCATCTCAGAAGCCGTACACACAATTATACGTAAGCTAATGATGAATTAAGACTAAATCATGCTTAAAAGAGTAATGAGGAATTGGTAGATAAACCACTAAGTCAAAATTTCTCAAATCTGAAATTTTAGCCCATCCCCAAATTGATTCTGAAATTTCTTTTGATTTGACTATACCACTTAAGAATATTCCTTTCTATGAAATAAAATTGGACTCATCACCTTTCAAATGCATCTATTGTGGATGTGTTTGGACTTCATTTGATACTTCAAAAGATGAGAACAAGAAAAAGCTTTACTTAGGATAAATCTGCTATTTTACCAAAACCCTAAACTAGGGTATGTTGTATTTCAAAATATGTTGTGATTTAGAGAAGGCTCATATTATCAAAGTTGTAGGAAATGATCTAGGAAACAACTTTGTCAAAATGAGTCTGGTCATAAAATGAAGTATAATAGGTGTTTTGAACCAATTTTTGTCAGCCTAGAAACACACTTTAAATCTGTCCAGTTTGGAAAATGGAGTTTTACTCTAACCTACATCCATTTTCATGCAAGGCCCAAATTGAATAAATTGTAGGTTTTGAAATTTCAAACAATATTGTCAATAGGCTCCTTGGGTGATAAGGCCCAGAAATAAGAGTTTTGAATTTTCCAAGCAACCCTGATCTGTAGGCCAAATTAAACTTGAGAGCTAAATTCAAATGAATTTCGTATTTCCATACCGAATTTGAAATCATGCCTATTGACAAAGTTGTAGAGTTCAAAGAGTAGAACATTTCATTCAATTGGAGTTTTTCCAAATTCGGCCTCTAAATTGGTCTAAATGGCGATTTTCAGCACAAGAGGAAACACATTTTTCTATTTTCTTTTTCCCTCCTTTTTCCCGGTCGATGACAGGTGGGCCCCGCGCCCCCGGCCGCCACCGTGTCCGGGCCGATGGCGACCACGCGGCCGGCGACGGCCGGGCAGCGCCGCGCGCCCACGGATCGCCGCCGTGGCCACCGGACCCGGTCCACGCCGCGCCCCCTCCGTCCTCTCCCCTGCTCCTGCCCGTCCGGCGCGTACCGGCCGTCCGGCGCCCTGCACGGCCGAGGCCACGCGGCCGCCGGGCTCTGCCGCCGCGCCCTGCTCCTGCCCGCGCTGCCCCGCGTCCCCGGCTTCAAGGGGAAGCAAGCCCCGGCTCCCCTCCCTCCTCCACTCCTTTTCCCTGCCTCACTCTGTGCCTCTCCCTGCCCCAGCGCACACAGTGCGGCGACGCCATAGCCGCCCGCGGCGAGCTCGCCCCGTCGCCGCCTCGGGCTGCCTCCTCCTCGTCCGAGGTGCGTCCCGCGCTCGCCTCGCCGTCCTCCACCGGCCCCGCCAACCCTCGGCCTCCGCCTTTGCCTCCTACGCCCCCTCCACGCGCGGCCGCCGCTCGCCACCGCGCGCCGACGCGGCCCGCCGTGGGGAGCCCCTTTCGGGCCACCCCCGCGCCTCCACTCTACCACCGCCGGCTTCCCCACCTCACCGCGCACCCCACGCGCCCTTCCTCGCCGCCTCTCGGTGCCCGAGCCGCCGAAGCTGGGTCGCGCCGCCGTCTCCGCGCGCGCGCCGCCGCCGCGCCGGTTCAAGTCGCCGCGCCGCCTCTCCTCTCCGCCACCGGTGACGAGGCCTGGGGGAAACGGACGCCCGCGGACCGGGACACGTTCCCGGACCCCGTCGGCCTCAAGCCGGGGCCCCTACGCGTCGGCGCAGCGCGTGGGAACGCGAGCCGCCGCGCGCTATCCGCTCTCGGCCGGAGGAAGAAGAAGACCGCGCGTTTTTGTGAATAACCCCCTGCAGTTTTGGTAAATTCTGTCCCGATTTCTGTACTATGCACTGAGTCTTGAGAACCTTACAGTCTAGCCCCTGGAGGTTATGGTTAATTGCGTATAGATCCTAGATCTATATTTATTTTGAGCTGAAACTTTGAAAAATCATATCAATTCAAAGAAAAATCCAAAATGGGCAAACTCAGTACCTATGAACTCCTCTTGAGTAGATCTACAGGTTAGGTATGATAAAGATGAGTGAAATGACCATTTTACCCTCGGTTTTGTGCATGTATGTAAAAGGGAAATAAATAGAAAAAAGTGATCTAGATGAACTTCTAAAATGGTAAAACTTGGTCATTAAGCTTTGTAGCACATGAGAACACTATGACAAACTTTATGGCCATAGTGCTTGCTGTTAGGTGGGACTTTGCCATTATATTTGCATAATGTACCTTTCTATTAATTAAAAAGTGAAAACCATGCAAAACCTGCTAGAATGAGTCATCTGGTATTTTTCCTATGCACTAGATAACTGATAAGAGTCACTGGTAAAATATGAGTTTGTGCATGTCAAGTTTGAATGGTGTTTTGAAATGGACAAAGTGCCACTAGCTAGGAAAGAAAATAAGGGAAAAGTGGGGTTAAATGGCTAGGAAAATTTCAGGGGAACTTTGGTGGCTTGTACATGATACATGGGACTCAGAAAGTATATATGTGCAGGTTTAAACCACTGTTTTGTATTAGGTAAACTCTTTTGCTAATTACACTCTAAAGAGTAAGCTAGTTTAGTTAATATGATTAGTTGAGCTAGCTTTAGGTGAGGGTTTATACGATTTCTTAAAAGATGGCATGCAGGATTTTCCTAGGAGAGTATGAATGCCTTCCTCGGGAGGTAGACCTGAAATAAGAAGGCTTATTTACTTTGACATGTAGTATCCACCGTGGGTTACTTTTCTACTGCACTCTATCCTGCATTGCATCCTTACACTCATTTGCATATCTGGCATGCATATAGACCACGGGATCAAGGAGCCGACGCAGGATCTACCGTTGATCGAGAAGCCAGACAACAAGTGGAACCCGGAGCACGAAGACGACGTGTCGCTGAGTTGGCCGTCCCTGTAACAAGGGGTTGCCTGGGGCGCAGCCTCACAACCCGGCAAACTAACAGTAGTTTAGTTTGTTCAAGTTGTCAACAACAAAGGTAGGCCCCTTAGGCATTTTCACCTATCTAGGGAGTCTCACCACCCTATTCTTGTTTGTGCATTACGTTTAGGGATTTTATGAAACCCCACATGCATAAATCCTTGATGCCCAAAGTAGAAAGGATAAAACGAAGTCTATGCTTAGCCCTGCTTAGACGGTAGAAGACGAGTGAAGGTATTCACTCGCGAGATGATAGGGCCTACAAATGTTTTTACAAAACCTTGGAACCGAAAGGAAATCTGTTATGACTTGATGATAAGTTGAGACCGGGCGGAGATATGGTTTGATATGATGAGATTGTGATAATGTGTTGGTGGACTCCGCCCGAGTCGATTAAGGCCCGTCCGCTGTTCGCCTGCTGATTGGCATAACATTGCTAGAGTGCTTATCCGGTATATGGGGCCGGTGAAAGTCTTACTTATGCCGTCTCAAGCAAGGGGCACGTTCCTACCCACTGGTTGAGAGGAAGGTGGCCGCGGAGGCGGGTGTCAAAGGAGGGCAGAACCCGACGTAACCGAGGTACCGCTCCTGCGACAACGCGCTCCGGGAGTCAGGCGGGAGTGGTCATCGAACTTGAGACGGGACAGGTGGAGATGGGAGAAGCATATGTGGAACGCTGGGAGTTAGTAAGCATATGCCATCCTGGTGCTTCTAGTTATTCCCGGGAATTAAAAATCGATTCGAATCGCTGATGCTCACCAGGTGTGAGAATGCCAAATATCACTGCCGGGCAACGTAGTAACAACTGAAATACTTTATGCTTATATTCATGTTTTATATACAACATGCTTGGACAAGTATGGTCCGTCCGACTATTCATAGTGCTGCCCATCCACTGAGAGGAGGTTGATGGATTTGGGAGATGCTTCGAGGTCGAGGGAGAGATGACCCGACGTATAGGGGCATTGCTCCTGAGACGGCTACTCCCAAGAGTTCGATGGGGACTCTATGAATTTTGGGACGGGTCATGCGTTCATGTCTTATTTTTCTGCAAGTTTTCCCCCTATGAAAATGTTGATAATCATAACTAAGGGGTAGCAGTTGTCAAACCCTGCTATCTTATGGTAACATGTTTTAAATAAACAATCAATGGCTAAGGACCCACTTCTAGTAAGCTTATGCGGGTTAGAAGTCAGTCCACCAAAAAGCCTTGCATAATCTCAAATGTGTCGGGCTGAAACCGCCCACGGGTAAGTCCTACGAGTTCCCCACGAACTCACCGTTTGTTGTTGATATTTTTCTTTTAGGTGCATACCAGGTTATGATCGAGGATGACTACGGTGGGCTCGAGGTCATACTTGATGTTTACTTTCCGCTGCACGTTACATCTTTGTAACGATATGTATTCCGCTGCGAGGTTTATTTTGAAGTTCTTTTTCACTACCTTGTACTCCTTTTGAGCAAAAGTAATTGTAATCAATCAAATTATGTTTGTATGAAATGGTGGGTTGTTGTAATTGTTGTGGCTCTTCCGAGAGCTTAACGTGTGTGATGTCGGCATCCCTGGGAGATGGTTTCATCGAGTGCCCTTCTGGGTAGCTCGACGGACTACCGAGTTTAGTTCGGTCTAAGTGCACTGTGGGCCAGTGGTGGCAGGTGTACTTAGCCCGTATTAAATCGGCGGTTCCGCCACAACTGCGAACACAGCCTTTGCAAAGGCCATCTCCCGCTTCTCCCACAATCTCCGGGGAGCTCGTGGAAGGCACGACTCGCAAGCCGTCTAGATGATCGTGATCACCAAGAGGAACAAGCCTTGGTCTTTACTTGATTCAACTCTTTCTCAAGGAGTTCTCTCTCTCTCTCAAGTGTCTTGCCCTAAAGCTCAAAGATTTGTGTGGATTTTGGTGCTTGGGTGACCTTTGTGTGTGTATGTTGTTCCAAGTTGAAAAGATGTGAAATGGAGGAAGGGGGTTCCTTTATACAGGCTAGAGCTCAAAAACTAGCCGTTGAGAGCTCACAACCATTTTCTGCGCAACCATCGGACGGTCGTTTGAGGGAGTTTCTTTTGAACTTTTCGAAAGAGGTGAGTGTGTTATAGCACATTTTAAGTGTTTGAGCTTTAGGGCTAAGATGCACTCGAGTTAGAGTGAACAATTAAGCAAAAATCTTTCAAGTTGCTCACCTCGACCCCCCTTGATAGTACGACCCATCTAAAAACTAGCAAATAAATATTCTAAGTGCCCTTCTTTCTTCTTTATAGCACTTAGACTTGATGAAGCTTGATGTTCATGCTAGAGCATAGAACCATATGCCATCCTTTATGAAATTTGAGTTGAGAGGGTCTCTTTTAAACAACCAATGAGCACTTTATAGAATATAAACCTTTCAAGTCATGAGCTCATTAGTAACAAAGTTAAGTTGTCATTAATCACCGAAACCTCTACCTCTTAGGGTCATGTTTCTCACAATCTCCCCCTTTTTGTGATTGATGACAACACAAGAGTAGAGCTTGGAAAGTAAAAGAAACTAAAGTACAAAGCTCAAAGTAAAGACAAGAATACAAACACACAAGCATTAACAAACAAAGATCCATAGTCATGATAACAACCGACAAGCACAAAAGCCAAATGTAATGACCATGGGTCAACATCCACAATAAACATCCATCAACATCAAAAGATTTCTCACTAAAACTCCCCCTTACACTACTAGCTCCCCCTAGCTCTACTCACTCCCCCTGACACTCCCCCTAAAACATATCTCCCCCTTTGGCGTCAAGCACCAACAAGGGCAGCCTAAGATCTCGACGGAGATGGAGCACTAGGAGGGAAGCCAAGCGTAGCTGCACGGATGTGGAAGTCAAGATCTGCATCAACAAGGGACTCTGCGACTGCCTCGTCAACTACCTGTTGTGCCTCTGACGGTGTGGTGTTACTAGGAGCTGCAAGCAGGGCAGTGACGATCAAAGTGGCCTCGGTCATCGTCGCATGTGCTGTAACCGCAGTCGTCGAGCCATCTGTAGACACAGTGTGAGAACTCGGGCCCGTCGACTGGGTGTCCGTGTGAAGCGTCCCAGCCCTTAAGCAGGACTAAAATGTGTATTGTTACCATTCCCAGGAGTTATGGTAATCACATTTGTACATCAGATGTATTCAGATCCGCCCTAACGGGACAGACCAAACGGGGCGCAGCCCGAAAACACTGCAGCGGAAAACTTTAAAGCGCGACCCATACTTTCCCACAACACACAGTTGGGAAGCAGGCCGTAACCCTCACACGTCCATGATCTTCTTTGCTCTGTAAACCAACAACAAAGCAAGGGTGAGTACATACGTACTCCGCAAGTCCACCTTCTTCCATAGGAAGGGGAATATAAGCTATCATTACATGCAAGATATATCTGGAGCTGAAGGTAAATTTGCAGTAAAACATTTGATATGCAGGGTCCCTTAGTTCTCAGTTTTAATTGAGAAAACATCTTTATCCCAAAAGAGGTTGCCACTGGACTTGCCGGTCCATCGCGGCTCGTGGCACGCATGCCATCACATTTTCCACACACACACCTCCTCGGCAACCGCAGCTGCCTCAAAACCATCATTTTGATCCCATCCCAACCCACATTTTATAAGAAGCTAGTTCAGAAACCAAGCCGTAACTCGTTTGTCCATACCAGTGGACAGCGGACTATCATGATAGATTTAATTATACTCTGGCCAGAGGTGCGCACTTTACCCACAAGTTTGGTCCAGGTACTCATGATCAGTGAGCCCCTTTCCGCTCGCCGGTTTTTCCCCCGCAAGGCGCTCCCCAGACTTCAGCCATGAGAGAGTACGGGCCCACCTGTCGCTCAGACCCGCAGCCACGCGACTGTTGACCCCTGACCGCAGCCATGCAACCGCGCCCATCCACCCAATCTCTCATGCATCCCAGCACACCGGCTTACGCCTGGTTCGTCCAAAGCGGGTTCTAACCGAGGGTTGCCGCATACAACCTCGAGTGGTTGCGCTAGATGAGTTAGGCAAGATGAAACGTCAACTCGGTCCTTCAGGGTGGAACTCCCACAATGCTCACGCATGAGCAACACCAGCCCAGTCCTCGCAACAAGGACCAGGTTTCCACCCCGTAAATGGCTTCAACAACCGAAGTCGTCTGCCAGGGTCTTACCCTATGTTTTACTGAAAAACAACAGCCCATACCCACCATCATATTCCCATCATTTTCATCAAGATTAATGTATATAATTGAGTGAGCGATCCACCTAAGCACACTACATCTAAAGTGGATCGGGAGGCTATATCCTACTATGTTTTACCTTAGCCAGCAAAACATGCAAGTTTTCTTGTTTTACAAGGCAATAGGATGTGTATATAAAAACATGGGTAATTTATGCATCAAGTGAGGATTCCAGTGGACTTGCCTTCATTCGCCGAGGTAGCCGGTACGACGGTCGTTACACCATTGGGCTCCTGTTCCGGTCTCTGAGTCAACCATTTCAGAGACGGAACCGAACGGCTCTCCGAGAAAGCCTACACGTACAGACAAGCAAAACACACCAAATCAAGGTACGCTCTGAGCTCATCAAGATATGGGCTTTGTGGAGCTAAAGATATCCTTATGGTTTTCCATGTGATCAGAACGAGAGTCAAACGGATAACTGGCGCGTTTGGCATCCCTTTTAGATATCAAGAGTTTGATCTTTAGTGCCATCCATGCCGAGCTCACGAAACGGATTTTCCGGCAGCATGAGGGCAGCATGTCGGCAATAAAGATTAATTTGGAAGAAGAGAGAGACGACACGGGCCAAACCCCGGCGCGTGCGGTCCAACTCTTCCTTCCGGTTGGGCTCGGTCTACTCCCGCAGCACGATGGGCTTACATCGCGGTGAGGGAGAGAACGACGAACTCGGGCGGTGCTAACCATCTCCTCCTATCGTCCGCAGTACGGGGGCAGGGGTAGAGTTTGGCAACCGTCCGGTTCGGTTCAACCAAACCGGGTCTTCAGTGAACCGATCGGCGAGGGAGAAACTAGTGCACAAGTGGCTTGCCACAGGTGCCCTAGTCCCGTCGTCGCGGGTCGACCCAAAATGACGTAGACCGCGAATCTTCGTGTGTCGTGGTTGGCGGAGTATGTGAGGATATTATGAAAGGTACGTGAATAGATAGAGCTTGATTTTCAGAGAATTTAGGTGCAAGAATCACATAAATCGGAGCTAGAACGGAGAAGATATGGAACGATTTATGGCAGGGAGTAGATTGGAACTGTCTGGACAGTTCAGGGGGTCGAAATAGACTTTTCTTGGCGAACTCGGGGTCTGGCCCGAGGGAAATTCGGCCCACGCAGGCCTTTTTTTCTTTTTCTCTTTCGGCCTGGCCTTTCCCTTGGCCCACGCGCACCAGGGGGCCTGTTGGGCCGGCCCATGTGGCGCGGGGCGAGGGCAGGCAGGCGCGCCGAGCGAGCGGCTCGCTCGACCAGAGCGCTCGCCCGGTCGCCGCCGGGCTCGCTCGCCGGAGCTCACCGGAGCGGCCGCGCTCGTCCTCCACTCCCGGGACCGAGAGCGCCGGCGTGTAGAGGAAGGTGGCGCGAACCCATCCAAGGCCTTCCGGGCACGGGAAGAGGCACGGCGTTGGGCTGTCCACGGGGCGCCATTGGAGGCGGCACGGGGCTCCGTGGGCGGCTCTGCCCAAGCTAGGGAAGGAGGAATTGGAGGCGGGCGAGGGTGGAGGGTGGTGCTATGGTACTCTCTGTGCAGTGGATTGGACCGAGGTGGCGCGTGGGTGGAGTATTTCCTCGCGCGGCGGCGGGTGTTCATGGCGAACGGCGAGGGAGAGTGGGGAAGGGGTGCTCGCGTCGGGCGGCGCCGGGTCGTGGTGAACCGGGGCCGGCCGCGGCGAGGGGGAGAACGGCGCGGTGGGGAAGGGTCCGGCGTCCGCGGCGGAGGGCGTCGGGACTAAACCCGAAGCGGTCCGCGGCGGCAGCGCAGTGCGAGTAAGGGAAGGCGGCGACGTCGGCGCGGCTCGTCGCGGGGGCGAGCAGCGCGGGCGGCGCGAGTGGAAGCAGGAGGGAAAGAGAGAGGGGGGGGAAGCGGAGGCTGGCTGCTCCGTTTAAAGGACGCGGCGAGCGGGCGAACGGGCGCGGCGTGCGCTGGCACGGTGTGGCGCGAGCGTGCCGTGGGAGGGGCGCTCGCAGCAGGGGCCCGGGTGTGGGCGCGGACGGGCGCAGGCAGGGCGGCGTTGGCGCGATGCGCGCGGCGGCAGGCAGCGCTGCCCGGGGCCCGGGGCCCGGCGCGGCGTCGGGACGCGGCACGCGCTCGGCAGCAGCGTGGGGAAGGAGGAAGAAGGAAGAGGATGGCCGGCTGGGCCATTCGTCTTGGGCCGAAGGAGAAGGAGGATGGGAAACGGGCCGGGAGGGTGGCGAGGCCCACGCGGGAAGGGGGAGAGGGAGTGGGAGTTGGGCCGTGGGGAGGCAGGCCGAGAGAGGGAGAGAAGTGGGTTTCGGCCCGAGTGAGAAAGAGAGAGGATTCTCCATTTTTCTGAATTGAATTTGAACAAAGAATTTGAATGGATTTTGATGGAGAAGATTTGAGAAATATTTTGGGAAAGGTTTGAGAGGATATTTTTCAGAGATATTTGAGGAGCTTGAGATGATTTTAGGTGAGCTCAAAACTGTACACTTGCACTCAAACAAACTTTCAAAATCATATTTTGAATTTAGACGAGAGATTAGAAGGATAATTTCTTAGGGTCAAATTTCGGGGTGTTACACCGTGTGAGGCTAGACTAGCCCTATGGACGACAACTCTAGCACTACTGAGACAGAGGCTACAACTGAACTGTCAGGTGGCTGCTCGGTGGTCTGAAACAGGGACATGGCACCAGGCGTAGACGCAGAGGGCATCGCATGCAGTACGGGTGGAGAAGTGTCAAAGTGTAACGTCCGTACCGGTAACTGACTCATGTCCATCCTATAGCCACTCCCAAGTAGATCTGTGTATTTGAAGTCCATGGGAGAGGTGGAGAGCGTGGCAAGAGAGGTGAGCGGGCTCTCGTGACTCCGGTCAGGCTGCGGCAATGACTGAGTCACTGACGATGGCGGTGGTCCTAACTGGAACTCCTGTCGAAGAGAGGCCAACTGCCGCTGAGTGTCGGTCCAAAGCTCGGCCACTAGGGTGTGCACAGTCTCAAGAATCTCGGTCTGGGACTCGGAGTGCTGCTGCTGCATCTATGCAAACATATCGTCACTCCTCTGCTGCATCTGTTGCTGCTGCTGAATAAGAGCCTCAAAGTGCTGGTCGCTCCGCTGCTGCTGTGCCATCATCGCCTGAAGAATAGTGGCTATGTCCGAAGCGGTGTGACCTGAGCGGTTGTAACTTGAGGTGGAGGAGGAGGTGGTGGTGGAGGGTCACGCGAGCCACCTGCCTCAGAGTCATGAGGTAGTAGTGACAGGGGCCGTGAACGCTTGTCGTCTGAAGAAGTAGTGTCGTCCTCACTCTCCTCTTTTGCAGCTGTGGTTCCCCTGGCTCTGTCGATTGACCTGCTGGTGGAGCATCTCTCAGTGGACGTACTGACTGAGCACTCGCCTTGTAGATCTTGTAGTAGGTCTTGGTAACATCTTGGAACAAGGTGAAGTGCGACGTCGGGCATTGAGGGTCATATCCAATGTGACTTAGCATGTCAGATATGTAGTGAGCGTAAGGGAAGTTCCTATGCATCTGTATCCCATCTGTAACGACGTCCTCCATCTCAGCGATTAGAAAATACACAACACAGAACTGAATCCACTAGATGAAAGCTCGGAGGAGGTGCTGCTGTAGGTTCGTGAGTCTCTCATGGGCTCCCTTGCGGGGCAGCAGGGACTTCGCCATAGCCCTATGCAAACTGTCTGCCACTGGGATGAGCTCTGAAGGCAGTCTCTCTCTGTAACCCTCTCTAAAGATCACCCAAGCCTCCTCAAGCATAAGAGGGTTTCCCCCGATCTTGGAGCGTTGACGGGCTCGGAGTCACCGTAGACATCAATGTGTAGCCGACGATCAAAGAGGGTGAGGCCTAGAAGCTAAGCAACCTCCTGCCTAGAAAGCCTGATACGCTGCCCCTGAAACATGAACTTTATGAACTGCCTGCCCTCCTCCACAAACAGTGTCGCGTAGAACACACGGACCCACTCCTCACTATACTTGTACCGGTGCACTAGCAAATATGTCAAACCAGGTAGGTGCTGAAAGTATGGATACATGTTCTGCCCTAGCACCGTACCTATCCGTGGTAAGCTTAGAACTACATGGGGAAACATCTCCATGCCGGCTCTCCAGTAGCTCTGGTAAAGTGAGGCGTGGACGAGAGTCCAAAACCTCTTGTCAACTCGAGGGTCTCGCTGCTCAGGGAACCATCTAGTAGTGGTCACAAGGTATCTGATCTTCTTCAACTTCTTACCACTGTAACCCTGGTAGCTGACTAACTGTGCATCTCCGGGGAGGACTAGAGCTACTGGGTAGATGGGAAGCACAAGCTCCTCCTCAACCGGTCCTTGCTCGGGCTATGCTGGCGCTCTGGCTGCTGCTCTGGCCTTCTTCTTGGTCTCTGCCTCCTACTTGGCAATGATCTCAGCTGCTGTGAGTCATGTTAGAAGTAACTTGAGTTACAGGAGATTGGAACTCATGAACTCTTGGTAATCAATATATGATTACATTTTAGCCCCTTTTTCTACAAAGGACAAGTGAAAACCCAAAATAATCACATTGTGCATCCAATCACTTACATTATTTAAGAATTCCTGAACAAGATTTCATCAGGTTCGATATCTGTTGTATCAAGTGAGAATTCTGTCAAAACGAAGACTTGTTATGAAGCTCATTGAGAATTGTGCATCTTGCCTAGCATGTTTCTGGCATTGCAAGTTGATTTCTGAGAAATTAATGAATCATGACATCTGGTATTGTCATTTTGCAGTCGTAACTGTCAACATTAATTGTCTAAAATCACTTAGGAAAAATGATTTGATTCTATCATTATATCGTACTGCAATACTCATTAATATCTCAAATTGTGTCCTAAACTTTGTACTAACTATACTCCTCTGCTACAGGCAAAGCTGTCATTCATTCTGAACCTACTAACAGAAAGCTCCTGGAGATAAAGAAGATACGGGAAGGCAACGAAGGCGAACAGATGGTAACATATCATTTACATCCTAAGATTGTCGTATCACTAGCAGGGCCCAAGCACCCATTGTGGCATTGCTCTACCAATCATGACCAATTCAAATATTGCCACATTATGTAGGTCATCGACACCAAGGCAGAGCATGCTGGCTCTGAGCACAAAGACATGAGAGGTAGGTGTTAACTGCAATCTGCCTCTCCACGTTACTTGAACAACAGAATTGGCATTACTTCAGTGACGTAAACTGTCCAATTTGTGTTTTCTCAGTCCATGAGGTGAGAGATGGCTCCACGATGGGTTGCCTACACTCAATCGGATCTGATCTTACTCGCACTCGGGAACTACCAGAGCTACAGCAGAATCTGTCCATGCACAGCGGACAAGAAGCTTTGGGAGCGGATAAGGGTCCAAGCAGGACTCCCACAAGTGTGCGTGAGGTATATCCACTTCACAGCCTAGTCTCCAGTAGTCAAGAATTGTCATAGCAAGTGTTAGTGATCTCAAATATGTAGTTGAATGTATGTCTGAAAACTTTCTTGCAGCCTGCTTGTTCCCTGGAGAGGAGTGATTGGACAGAGAATCAAAAAGTCCCTAACTGGTGCTAGTGTGATGCAATCTACCCAGGACAAGCGATCCAGGAAGGCTAGCATGGTAAGCTCAACTTTTTCTCTCTGAAATGAATTACATCACGCATGACTCAATCCTATCAGACCAGTATGTCCATCTTTTTTTTGAACGAAACCCAGTATGTTCATTTTATACCTATATAACTGCTACAGCTTGGCAGCATGAACACTGAACTGTAGTTCCCTTGAAAATGGCACAGGTGAAGGAGCCGACACTCCAGCATGTCAAGCACCTAAAGCCTAAATGTCAGGCGTTACAAAATGCACTTCCCATGGATGAGATAAAAATACCCAAACTTCAAGGTAAGTTGGATGGGGAAACAAGCTAGAATACAGTTCAAAAGTGATTTGACAAAATGGTGAAAGATGGATATGTGAAGAGTTCAGTCAATCAAAGATTGGGTAATTAAATTAAACACAGAAATTCTGAACTCTCTAGGTGTTTCACATATTATGTTGTTTTTGCTGAAGTAGTAATCCAACATGTAGTGTTGGAAGTGACTTGAGTTCGGTCCCATTTGAAGTTTTGACAACTGGAACTCACATAATCACATTGTTGCATAACAATCACTACTATTTGAAGTTTTGTTGAACAAATTCTGTTGGGGCAGGATTAGAGGTGGTAAAGGGCCCTCAAATTTTGCCTATAAATTTAAGGATCACACCTAAAATGGAGCGGATCATATTTCTATTTATTTTTGAACTAAAAATCATTAAAGGTTCATTTGGATTGTGAAGAAATATTTGGATCACGACCCATTACCACCCCTAGGCACGATATCTGTTGTATTAGGAGAATGTTGTCAAAAGTCAAAACCAAGACTTATTTAAAAAACGTAATTGAAAAATATGCATATCATCTTCCTGGCATGGTTCAACTGTTGCATATTGATTTCTGGATCTCATGGCTTAGGATGCCTGATTGGCTGATTTCAATATATAGTATAATAAAGTAATATTGTTCATCTGAAGTCAGTTGGCAAAATTTTAATGTAGTTGTACTGGAATACACATTTATATGTGAAGTTATCTATTTTTTAGTAACTTTCTTCGTGCTATAGCTGATGCCATCCATTCTGAAAGCACAACCAGAAAGCTCCTCGGTATCAAAAGTTTACTAAGAAGCAATGAGGACAAACAAATGGTAACATCTCATCTATATCCTTTATCAAATTGTTGCATCACTAATCTCACAGTAGTCGAATTGTTACAGTTGAGAGTCTATCAGTGGTTCTAAACATAGTGTTTAATGTGATGCACTTGTCCGTTCCCAGGAGGATGGGGTGCTTGTACAAAAAATCAAAAGGTCTCTAACTGGAATTGATTGGGAAGAATCTACCAGGAACAAGCGGCTCAAAACAACAAAAGTAAGCTCAATACTTTACTCTTGAAAGGATCAAGATGTCCAAGAGGGAGGTGAATTGGACTTCTAATTTCGAAACTCAAAATTAAAACCTATTGCACAAGTCCCAATTCACCCTAGTGTCTAAACAAGTGATCCTAATGAACTACACGCACAAAAGGTTTGCAACCTAAAGCCAAGCATGCAATTCTAAAAAAGTAAAGTGTGAAAAATAAATGCGAAAATGTAAAGAGAGACAGAAGGATTTTTTCCCGAGGTTCGGGAAGACACACGGTCTCAACCCCCTACTCTTCGTTTGGCGCCCCTCGCAAGGCTTTGCTCTCGCGGGCTCCTCATAAGGATCCCGGCCTCAAACCTCGCAAGGAATGAGGTTGGCAAAGTGACCTTCACAACGGTAAAGCAACCCCTTGATCCGCGGACCAAGTGCTCTCTTCTTGATGAAGCTCTTCTCCGCTCCGGACCGGCGAGCTTGAGCCGGTTACACTCCCTTCGCAAAGGGCTTGCTCCGCTTCTCCCACAAGCATCGGGAGCTCGCGGAACGTACGACCGCAGCCGTCTAGGTGATCGCAATCACCAAGAGTAACAAGTTTTGGCTTCACTTGATTCAACTCCAATCAAGGAGTTCTCTTCCCTTCAAGTCTCTTGCCCAAAGCTCAAGATTAAGTGTGGAATTGGTGGTGTAGGTGACCTTTGAGTGTATGTGTGTGTTCCTGGGTTGCAAAGGTAGTAAATGAGGGGAGGGGGAGCCTTTAAATAGGGTGGAGCTCCAAAAGTAGCCGTTGGGGAGCTCCAACCGTTTTTCTGCGTACCCACCGGACAGTCCGGTGGTGATCCACCGGATAGTCCGGTGGTATATAAAATTCAAAAACTCGTTTCGCGCCAAGGGCCTTAGAGGCACCGGACAGTCCGGTGGAGGGTTGAGCTCAGCCCACTTGGCAACCCATCAGATTATATCGTCCGGTGATGTACCGGACAGTCCGGTGGTGAGCCACCGGACAGTCCGGTGGTCCATTTCCCTTGGGATGAAGAAAATACAGCCCTCAGTTTATATCGTCCGGTGATTGCACCGGACAGTCCGGTGGCTATTAAAGCGAGACGATCGACATAAACTCAGCGCTATGTTTTTGAGCCACCGGACAGTCTGGTGGTACATAAAGATTTGGTTTTCAGCGCTGTTTTCAAACGGAGTTTTGTAAAGTTTTCGGAGGGCTTTCTCTTGACTTATTTGACAAAGGTGAGTGTGTTTTGGCATGTTTTAAGGTGCTTGAGCTTTAGGACATAGATGCACTCGAGAGTTAGAGAATTCTCGAAATGGAGTGACTCAAGCTACTCACCTCAATCCCTCTTGATAGTACGGCTCGACTAAAGCTAGCAAAATGAAAACTAAGTGCTCTTCTTCACCTTTTGGCATTTAGAGCTAGGGAAACACCCATTCTTCTTGCTAGCTCGATTAAACCACAAGCCGTACATTAGAATTTGAAATTGGGGATCTCTTTTAATCAACCAATGAGCTCAAATACTAATATAAAAACCTTCAAAGCATGAACTCATTAATAAACGACATTAGATTATCATTAATCACCGAAACCTCTACCTCTTAGGGCTTGTTTCTCACATACTCTGAAATAAACTTGTTAGATCTAAGCTACCAATTAATTGGGAGATTGTGATTTTTCGTTTTCACAGGACTCATAGTCTCATACAGGTGTTGTACTCTGCGTAAACCCCATACCAAAACGGAACTATTGGAATCTTGATTCAGGTGCCACAGTTCACATCTGTGGAGCGACAGAATGGATAAAAAATAAAAGAAAGGTTGCCAAGGCACACATGAAATTACTCTATAATGCACTAAACGAAGAAATCATGGTTGATGAAGTCGGTGACATACTTAGCCAACGCTTGAGACTATACGATGTCTACATAAGTAAAGATATTGGAGAATTGGAGCTGTACATTTGCATTGGGCAGCTGGCATCTGTCCGATATGACATAGTGATTGGTAATAATGGAGAATTCACAATTCACCTGGCTCATAATTTCAACCATATTGTTGGCTGGGTTCTCTTGATAAAGTCCGAATGACCTATTTAGTTAGGTTCTTTAATGCTTCAATTACCGCCCGAAGGCTCATGGAAAGGAACATGAGGTTAGTTTTACAAATTATCTTTTGTCTTCCAGATCAGGTACTATGAATATTAGTCTTTTTTAGATAATGACTATGAATATTAGTCTATCAACACAAACTCTTGTATGGGTTACAATGTTAGGAGGCATATTCTTTTATAGTTTGTAGATGAATTTAATATAGGCACAAATTATAAACACCAAATGGTCTTTTTTTTTTTTTGCTATTTTCTGTTGGAAAAGGGATGGCCCAAACACAGGACCAACACCTAGCTACACCAACTCACACTGGAGTCAGTTAGGCCTTTAATTTCTAATCACTATGGGTCTTTTGGCGGCAGAGCCGACCTTCTCGCTTTCGGGTGGTAGAGCCAACCTTCAGATGAAGCTTAGACCCTTGTGATCCCGGGAGGCAGAGCCAACCTTTTGATAGATCACAAGCTATGCACTAAGTAACTAGAAACTATACGGTCTAACTTGGAAGACTCACACTTACACAAACAACTCTTTATTGCACTACAATGTGGTTACACAAGGACTCACACTCTTGAGGTGGCTAACCTAGCACACTCTACCATACCCTTGGAGTGATGGTGGAATGATGTGGTGGTGGTGGTATGGCATGGCAAGAGGTGGCACCCTCCTTATATAGGCACACAAGAGCCATGGATGAGTGACATGTGTCCATACTCTAGAAGCTTCCCTAAAATTATCTAAATCTAGAAAATTCCAAATGTTGCCATGAAAGAAAATATCTAGGGCTTCATGGCTTCTCATGGTACTTGTAGAATATTCTATAAGCTCATATTTGCATGGTGAAACAATGCCATGATATGCCTTGATGTTTGTAGAACCTTCTAGGAGTTTGCATTGTATCTTTCAACATTTCCTTTGTCAAAAAGAGAGTGGAATCCTAGCATTTGAAATTGAGTTAAATGCATGGATGGTCCTTACACGTATGTGAGGACTAACATTAAGGCTCAAAAAATGTCTCGATTAGCATTAGTAAGATGTAGTTAATTTGCTTTTTTTTTGGATTACCTACCTTTTGAAATTTGCTTTTAGTCTTGCAAATCGAGTACTATGAATGCATGATTGAATTGTTTATTTTTAGGGTGCATGGGTTCTTGACTCAGGAGCTCCTTATCATATTACTCGTGAAGAATCAAATCTGAGTAAAAAGTGGGGGCTGAAGAAGGGAAAATATATTAACGTAGCTGGTGAAGGAGGAACAATGAGCCATGTGCAAGGCAATATTTCAACACAAGGTCTACAACTGAACAAAGTGTATGTGTGCGAATCATTTCAGAGCAATCTTATTTCTGTACGAGAGCTTAATCTGAAAGGATATAGATTCTATTTCTCTAGAAACATGTGCTACATCACCTATGGAGACGCCAATGATGTCCTCGTAGGTTTAGCACATTTGGATGGTGAAGATGGAAACTACTATGTTGAATACTCATGAGTGTAAATAAACATACAATGTATCTCATCTTGTTGATTGATGAGTTGGGATAAATCAAGAAAAGCTTGAATTACATTTTTGCCATGCAAAAGAAGCACCTTATTCATCTCCTCGGTTTATCCTGCGCCGCTGCCAAGCTGAAAGGACATCGTTGTTGTAGGATCGAGATTAGCGGCTAGAGGGGGGGTGAATAGACGGTAACAACTAAAATCAAAGACACTAGGTAAATTTAATTAGAACCACAAAAAGAGTTAAAACTTCTAGCCTATGTTGAGCTAAGTTGGTTTACAACCTAGGGTGACAAGATAACAATTCAAACTCTAGTAATGTAAAGCACAAAGAAATGCTCGAATGTAAATAAGTAAGAGAAAGCTCATAACACAAGGCACAAGATTTTTCCCGTGGTCTCGGTGACTTGCCGATCACCCCTAATCCACGTTGAGGTGGATTCAATGAAATCCTACTGCTCCCAACCAAGAATCCACTTGGCATACGAGCCGACTCGGACCAATGAACCTCACCAAACCTCGGTATCCACTAGAGTTGTTTTTTGCCACTCCGGCAAGGCAAGCACAACGCCTCTCACAATACCACCGCGGCTCCTTCACAATCTTCGTTGAAGAACTCGACGGAGAATCACCACCAAGCCGTATAGGATGCGGCAACCTCCAAGAGTAACAAGCCAATGACCTTGCTTGATGATCTCCCTAGTGCTCCAAAGATCAAACACTTGACGCAATGCACTAGGTGCCCCTCAATCTCACTAGAATGCAATCCCAAGCAATATGAGTGAGAGAGAGGAGAGGGAAGTCTCAAGAATGCTCAACAAGTATTCTAAATGGCCAAGAGAGGTAGCCAAGCGCCGGCCACCCTCTATATATAGCCCCCCACTCTCCAACTAGCCGTTATGACTCAGCCTCGCAAAAACAGTCAGTTCACGGACTGTCCGCAGTACAAACCTCGGACAGTCCGCTATTCAACCCAACGGCTATATTTCAAAAAGATGCCTGTCAGAGTCACTAAAAAATGAACTGCGGACAGTCCGCCACGCAGGGCCCAGACAGTCCGCCGTTCACACACTAGAAACACCAGGGACTCTCCTGCTCTGGGGTGCCGGGACAAATGATCGGCGGACAGTCTGCCCAAAGGGCCCGGACAGTCCGCCGTTCAACTGAAAAACACCCGGCAGAAAACTCCAGCTCCCTGACCCAAACTCCAGTTAGTACTGCGGACAGTCTGCCCTCCGAGTCCGGACTGTCCGCCGTTGGGGCTCAAAAATCACACAGGAAGCAGCCCAAATCTGGGCCAAATTTTACTTTTAACTGCGAACAGTCCGCCTCACAAGGCCGGACAGTTCGTCACTCTGAATTTCAGCCCAGCCAACACTCAGTAAAACGGCCATAACTTTTAGCTCCGATGTCCAAATTAGGTGATCTCAGATTCTATGGAAAGCTTACTCAGAGGGCTACACAACCAGCTGAAATGCAGTTATCCCTCATGCAAAGTCATCAACTATATGATCAATGAGGCACTAGAGACCCAGTCAAGTAAAGACAATTGACCCCTCTTGATAGTACGGCTATATAGCCTATTAATCCGGTCAATTTCCATCCTCTAAGCACCGCTTGACTGGTAAAACTCAAAACCTATCTTTATACCTTTGCCTTGAGCTATCCATCTATGAAGCAATCACCATCCTTAATGTATGCAAACCGAGCTCATTTGTCAGTGGACTCAATTCCCTTTAATATACTCAATTAAAACATTAGTCCACACAACGTTGCCACAATTACCAAAACACCAAATAGGGCCTAGATCCCTTGAGTTGTGCTCATTGCTTTTGCATGTAACTTTTGACAATGAATCCTATATGGGGGGGGGGGTACGAGGAAAAGGTCAGGTAACTTCTGGTTGTAAGTGTACACGTTTTTTCGGTTGTGCGCTGGTTTTACTATTGCACGGTTGGTTTTAAAGTTGCGGGACTGAGGGCTACCTGCAGCGTGCTGAATATAGTGTGTGTATATATACACACCTCAAATGAAAAGATTCTTACTTAGGAAGTAAAATATTGGAATGCTAATAATAAAAGGAAAAAATCCACATCACCTTCTGACCTACTATGATTAGTCTACTTAACTCCCTCGCCTATAAAACCGGGTATTCTACCCCTAAAGTATCCAAACCGTCTAAATAACCCCTTAGGGTGGTTTTATAGGCGGGTTTGCCCACATGGCACTACATATGGGCTGTGACATAGTAAAGTCATGTTTTAAAGTCTATTCCACCCCTTAAACTATTGATGTTCGGTTATATAACCCCCCCACCCCCACCACCACCACACACACACACATATATAAAATGGAGATCAAGCCCCCTCACTCAAGTACCCATTACAATATAAATCATCCCCTATGACAGTTTTTATATAATTTTGTGGTGTACATGATATGTGAGATAATATAAACGCTGGTCATCTCTACCCTATTTGATGACATTGTAAAGTATGGCAAGAATTTAAAATGGAAGCAATGTGATATCAAATTGTCAAAACCACCGTAGAATGATGCAGATATTTTGAAAATTGGTGGAGTCTTAGCCTCAAGCTCCGTACTAAATAGCAAGTGGATTAGACCAAATATTTATCTAAAAACATAATAAAAATATTAACTTCTTAACTTTGTGCAAAGATATGGAAAAAAAAGGGTATGAGCTCCATATCTATAAAAAAATATAAAAAAACCATCATAAACTTGTGATGATTTAGTTGATATTGAATACTACTCGAAGGAGCTAATTATCCGTTTAGGGTAGAATATCTGTTTTTAAAAGTGAAAGGGGTTAAGTAGGTTAATCATATCATCTCTGGGTAATGCAAACTTTTTCCATAATAAAATATTCTTGTTTTGCAAGTAGAATATTCTCAACTCAGAAAATAAAAGTACATACTACAAACTAAATAAATAAATGTGTAGCAAAACAAATTGAAAACAAAGAACCCACAAAAATAAGCAGAAAAAAGAGAAAACAAATTAAAAAATGAGGAAAAGGAAGAAATACAGATAAAAGGGAAAAAAGGAGTTTTACCTAGACCTTACTTGGATGTGGGGGCAGGAAATAGGGGAGGAGCTTGTTAGTCTAAGGAAGCCACCTACTACTCTGACCTAAGGCTGTCCGCAATGATATTCTCCAAATTTCATACCACTAAAAGTATATTTGCAAGTCACTTTAAAAAAGTTGCATTCTCCAAATCATTTTGTCCCACAACGGTGTCCTCCAAATCATATCCCATATTTATTAATACAATTATTTAATTTCTTTATTTCTCTCAGCGGACGGACGGAACTTGCCCTGTTGTGCTCATAAGGGCAGCTCCAATGTATATCCCGTTGGGATGTGCAAACTATTGACACGTCATGAGATGCTTGCTTAGCTAAAACTACCTCCGATGTCTAATTTCCCGAACTATGCCACAATGGGACCCACTCAAAATAAAATATCCATCCACATCTACTTTTTCCCATCAACTGCTCCAGCATAGAACTAACTGCGCGGACGAGACATATTCACCTTTTTAATAGCGGCACCTGAAGCAAAGTTTAGTTCCTCGGTTCTACAATGTGCTAAGCTAGCACATGTGCTACAATGTATAGCACCCCATTCTTTATCTTCTTTCTCATGCTAGCACCACCTCAAGCGAGCACATTGGAACTGCTCTAGGCTATATACACTCATACAACTCTAGATTCCAACTCTAAAAGAAATATTTTATCCTGATCATCACGTTTTTGAAATATAGTTGCCAATCTTCCATGCTCGCATCAACTATATACCCCAACTCTATACCAACTACCTCATTTTTATTATATATATGCTGACCTCTCCACCACTCTCCCCTCCCCCTGCCACTCGCACAGATTACTCATCTTCCCTACCTCGCACAATCCGCCATGGCCCTCTCGCTCTCGCCTCCTCCCCACCATGGCGAGCCCGCCTCTTCCTCACGCCGGCCACTTCCCTCGCCGCCGCGACACTCTCCTCCGTGCACCCGTGGCCCTGACTCTGCCCTCCACCTCCTCTGCCGCGACAACGGTCGTGGAGCTCCTGGCGGCAGATCCATGGCACCACCTTCCGTGGCCGGCGGGCTCCATGACCGGCGAGGCTTCCTCCCTTCTCGCCTCGTGCCCCAAGCCCAGCGGCCGTCTGCTCCTCCCGTCCGGATCTGGCACCACGAGCGAGCCTCTGACAGTTGTCCACGATGGAGGAAAGAGAGGGGATAGGGTGAGCTCCGTACGACGCTCGGAATAGGGTGAGAGAAGGTCGACTCGACCGTAGGGAGAGCTGTAAAGTCTCTCGCTGCACTCAGTTAACTGCATTCACTTTTAGGGGTAACAACTACAGATAGCCTATGTTTGGATCCAGTGACTAAAATTTAGCTCATATCACATCGGATGTTTCGATGCTAGTTACAAGTATTGAATACAGTTTAATTAGAAAACTAATTACACGGTCGAGGAGTAAACGGCGAGACGAATTTATTAAACCTAATTAATGCTATACTGTAGCCTCACATTTGCTAATCATGAATTAATTAAGCTTAATAAATTTGTCTCACCGTTTAGTCCTCAGTATAATTAGTTTTATAATTAGACTATATATATTTAATACATGGAACTCACGTCGAAAAATCCGATACGACGGACGGGACTCAATTTTAGTACGAGTCATCCACACCACGAAACATTCCATGATAGAGGTACGCTGTGTGCCGACGTGCCATGCCTGCAGAGTTTAAGGTAAAGGCCACACCGCGCATCGCCCGGCGGCCCGGCCCGCCTCTGCATCGTCGGCGCCCCGGCCGGCGGTCGACACGTGGTGCGGGAGCGGGAATAATGCCGCGCGACCTGTACGCCACCAGCCCACCACCGAGTGGTCACGTCGCCCTCACCGGCCGGTCACTAGCACCACCACAACCACCTGCGCTTGCCGCCCTCACCCAGTGCTAAATTGCAAATACCCCTCGGACCGGATGACCGCGCGGTCCGTTGGGTGCTCTCTCCGTCTCCCTGCTGCCCCTGCGGGTCGTCTCTGGGACCGTTGGTCTCGGACGGCGGCGTGTCTCCGGTGCCTGTGCTGTGCCCACCGCGCGCAGATTCTCTTCTCTTCTCTTCTCGCCGTGCAGTGCCGGTACGTCCGGGTAGGTCATGATGAGTTTGGTCGTCACCTGATACTGAACTACTGATTACTGAAGGTGGTGGTAGTTTGCCGGTTAGCCCCTTTGGGTCTGCCCGTATCATGGTTAGGGTGTTACATGCATTCACAGTTAGTATGTGCATTATTCCTTCTTTGTGTGTGGATTATTTCGTTATAGAAGCTAGATGAGATGCCGACTAAGCAAAGGTCTGGCAAGTGTAGCGGCATAATAGTACAAGACTTGAAATTCTCAATCTGTGAACGCAGCGATGGGCTATTTACAGCCCTTCTCTGTATCCTCCTCCATATCTCATTCAACATCATCTATATAGAGAACATGATTGAATTTTTCTACGCATAATTTTTTTGTAACCTTAAATATCATATAAATGTTATTAATTTTATCTCAATTCATGTTTACCGCATCAAATATTTTGCAAGATAGAGAAGCGTCACACCTCATGTATATAATATAGGACACAAACTTTTTGGAGGGTGCTCTGTTTGAGTCTACCTTACTCTCAGAGCTATTTCCTCAAAACTAAAATTAGATAAAAACAATATTCATTAGTCTGAGATGTCACTACACATGTCAATTGGTGGTTAAATTCAACAATAAAAACTCCTTGAGAATAGTCCACCTTTTAAAGGAAGGGATCCTAATACCATAGAATGAATTCTTATTTACTTTTCATTGTAGAAGAATAACCCAAAAGCATATTGCATACAATATTTATTTAATATATACTACATCCGCCCCAAAAAATGCAATCCTAGTCTCGAGCCAAACTTTTTAATTTTTTTCCAAAGGTATATATAGAGAATATTATCATCACCTATGTCACCAGACATAAAATATCAAAATATGTTTCATGTGATAAATCAGGTTATTAATTGTTATTTGGCACCATAACCGCTAATATCTTTTTAAAAATATAAACACCGTTACATTTAAATTTGTTTCACTTAGGAAAAAACTAGAAATGCACTATTTTTTGTGATAAAGGTAGTAAATTAATTAGAAGTACATGCACTATATGCTTAAATAAGAAAGCTACTATTCCTCCGTCCGATAAGAAATGTTGTTTTAGTATTTAAATTTTGTCATGCTCTGGTTATTTATCAACTAAAAAAGAATTTAATCTCTACATGGACATATACATCTATCTATATCTATATCTATACCTAATATTAAAGCAAATAAGGATTCCCGGTCCGTCGTGACAGGTGGTACCAAATAAGGTTTTCGGTTCATCCTGACATGTGGGACCCCTTGTCAATAATAGGATTCAGACTGTTTTCAACATTCTATATATCATGATAAGCTAAAACCATAACCTTTCCAACCCAATTAAAATCACTTTAAAATTCGCTCTCAGTCAATGGAAATAGCCGAAACAATGTGACGTGAAATTCATTCACGAACCGGATTCGGACTGTAGAAGAAAGCCCATGCAAAAACGGTGCCCAGATCACATACGGACTCCGTTTTCAACATTCTATATATCGATGGAAAGCTAAAATTAGAACCTTTCCATCCCGACTAAAACCTCTTTAAAATTCGCTCTCAGTCAACAGGAATCGTCAAAACAATGTGACGTGGAATTTATTCACGAAATAGATTCGGACTGCAGAAGAAATCCACGCGAAAACAGACGCCCAAATCACATACAGACTCTGTTTTCAACGTTCTATATGTCGATGGAAAGCTAAAACCATAACATTTCTAACCCAATTGAAATCACATTAAAACTCTCTCTCAGTCAATAGGAATCGTCGAAACAACGTGACGTGAAATTTATTCGCGAGGCTGATTCAGATGGTAGGAACAACATATGCAAAAATTTCGCTCGCGGGCAACGGAAAAATTGCGAGATAATAGGACATGGAATTTATTCGTGAGGCATATTCTTATATGTATTGATCTAAAGGTGTTTCAAAAAATTTTTCTTCCGTTGCAACGCACGGTATACATACATTAACTAGGGGTATATGCGTATTTGTCCAGAATTTAAATTGTGTGAAATTTTACTAAAACAACCGTTATTGTCGGACCGAGGGAGTTCTAGAAAAATTATTCATCCATCAAGTTGCTATATCTCTTATACCTACAAAATATCTTAAATATCTTACTATTGTAGCCACCTTTGGTAAATATTTCAACTGCCAACAATTAGTTACGACGCATTGGCAATTTGGCATATCTGGTTCCTATAGTAGCTTTGGTAAGAGATCCACATGAGTGACGATGCTCCTTGGGTTCTCATCCAGAACGGGTGAGATCAACTTGAGATGAAACTAGCTACAGACATCCTTTCAGATTCCACACTGACAGATATGGAAGTGATCAAGTCGAGGACTCCACACGATCTTACACACAAGTGTACACATACGTACTGAAAGTCGATCCGGTACAAGAACAACAACCAAGTCGATCCCAAGGCAGAACGGATCGGAATTCGGAATCGGCACCTCCGTGGGAAAAAAAAAAACATGCATGGAAATGGACCGAGAAGCTCTCACCCGATCGAGCTGATGAGGAGCTCTCCGTCCTGTCTGCACGAGCTATGGCAATGGCTGCCACCGCCGAGCCGACCTCGTCCGAGATCCGACGAGAACGGCATATCCGATCCGCTTGTGTAAGACGCCGGAAACGATACGATCCATCGAGCTCAGCTCAATGGAGGAGGAGCGGAGAGGATCGACGATATCAGAGAGGAAAGCAGTGTGCCGCCTAGCTAGCTTTGCTAGGGGCCTTTGCCCAAAACCAGGACACGCCGAGGTTCCATCCGGAAAAGGTCCACGCCCTTTCTCGCCCCCTTTTTCTCTCTCTAGCTAGCCCTCGACCTGTCGAATCCTCACTGGTCTACTCCTCAGCAATGAGGAGAGAGAGAGAGTGGCCGGAGGCTGACACATGGCCGGATACTGAGGCGCGGAATTGAATTTGATTAATGCAAAGAAAGGTGGCGTGTGCGAGCAGAGAGGCGATCACGAGACGACGGGAGAGAGAGCGCGGGGTCGGGGCTTTTGGCTCTAGGGTTCCGGGTCGCCCACCACCTTGCCGGAAATGGCAATGCCGGACGCGCCCCAATCACTCACACCCCTTTCGTCTCGCCCTTTTAACCCCACCCCCACCGCGCTCCTCCTCCCTCCCATCCCCTCCTGACCTGCCTGCGCTCTCCCCCTTTCACCGCTTCCGCGTTGCTTCCTCGCTTTTGCTTGGCTCGATCGGGCGGCCGGGAAGAGGAGAGGAGAGGAGAGGAGGAGCTAGTAGAAGCTAGCTCCGGTGGTAGGGCGTGGTGGTGAGGCAGCTGGGCGGCTAGCTGGAGGAGGCGCTGGGAGCCATGGGGAGGGGGCGAGTGGAGCTCAAGCGGATCGAGAACAAGATCAACCGCCAGGTCACCTTCGCCAAGCGCCGCAACGGCCTGCTCAAGAAGGCGTACGAGCTCTCCGTGCTCTGCGACGCCGAGGTCGCGCTCATCATCTTCTCCAACCGCGGCAAGCTCTACGAGTTCTGCAGCGGGCCGAGGTATAAAAATAAACAACACGCACGGACGGGCGGTGCATGTACGGGGCACGCAGATCTCCGCGGATCTGGCCTCCGGGGAAGCGCGGGGTGGTGGCGGGAGCCTCGAGAGTTTTTGTAGCTTGGATAGGGCCGTGGTTTCGCGGGGATCTGGGCAGCAAAGGATCCGTGAGAGAGGCGAAGCTCGTTAATTAGTTTCCCGTCTGCTGATCTGTTAGGTTTTCAAAGGGTTTGGGTTCCTTTCCTTGTGGGATTATATTAGGGTTTTGTGTTGGCTCCGTGGCTTTTTGGGGTGGCGATCTTCGTAGATCTGGTGGATTTTCGTTGCTCCTGGGGGTTTGCAGTGCGTCGATTGGTCATTATTTGGTCTAGAAGATGGCCCGAATTCCTAATCGCACGCATATTTGTATGCGTAAGAGCTAGTGATGCTACGACACAATTCTGTTAAGGTACATACGAGGATTCCGAATTTGTCCTCCTGCGTGGACACCGACACTTTTCCATCTGGGAATTAATAATCCAGCCATTTTGCTCAGATTTATCTTTAGTTTCTTATTTTTCAAAAAAAAATCTTTAGTTTCTTCTTTATTTGGTGTCATATTTGGCAAGAGTACCTTGCAAACAGATTAACAGGACCATGAACATCGTGTTGCTTACTGGCCGCTGTTCTAATGTAAAGTCTTAATTATTTCATTGTTCCCGCCCCATACAGGAGATTAAGACCTTATAAGCGTTCTTTTTTTGTGCCCAAAAGAGGAGTACACTTTTAAAGATATCACTATTCAAAATTTGTACGTTTCTTGCTTTATAGTCTTTTTTCGTCATGTTTTGGAACTGAAAAGGGGCATTAGATTATAGTATCTGCTCAGTTGCTTAAATACCCATAAAACGATTAAAGTTAAACCGTTAGTATTGTCTAGATCAATTAATTAAGTGAGCACACAAGAATTTCTGTATGCGTTAAAATTTTAGATAACTTTAATTCCCAAACACTTGTTGACTCCAACATGCACATATTTCCCTTCCTTTTTGCTGATAGAAAATATGACCAACTATATTTTGAATATCAAAGGTTAAGATCAAATCATACTGATGTTTTGAAGAGATTTGAATATGACAGGGATCTGTAATCAATTTACGTAGAAAATGAAGAGAGCTGGAAAATCTGCATTGTGTTCCCAAGTCCGATCCCAACCTTATCTGTTTGCCTAAGGCCTATGTCTTGCAGTATTAAACATTTGTTGAGATGCTGATAAATTCCATACATTCATGCTTCTCGATGATCTGACTGTGGATTCTTTCACACACAAATCAGTACTAGTATATGATGAGTTTCTTTCCAATAATAAACATGGTCATATTTGTTCCTTTTTGTTATCAAAAGGTTTCCATTCAAAATGTTAACTTATATTATGTGTTCAAATGATCCCCATGTCATGTCTAACTTATTTGGAATGAAAAACTAAATAATGTGGTGTCAAGGTTTGTACTTAATTTGCCATATTATTTGTGTCACTCAAGTACTCAACCTCTTCCTTCGGAGTTGAGACCTGTGGATTACTCACCTACTTAAAAAAAATAGAGTTGAGACCTCTGTATTGGCTACAGGGCAAGGGAAAGGTACACAAGATTCCTAGGACTGACCAGGAAGTATAACTAGGGTACAATCAAGTGACAGGTTTCAATTGTCATTCGTTGTGGCTGACCGAATTGTCCTTTCAACTCACTGATTTTCACCCCCTTCGACTGATCTCAGCGGCGCGCGTATCCAGCCGCGCAAAGCACTGTACCATGGAATTGCGTGCCACTCCCATCTCTTGCATGCGGACACAACGGCTTTTTGAGCGGCGCTGATAGGCGTACTGCTGAGATCAGTCTTCCCCGCAAAATCCTCTCCAAGGAAAAAGTTTTATAAGATGTCCCTTCAGCTGTCTATATACAATTTATTGCTCTAGTATTTTATGCTGACAGATCTGCATGCTTTCAACGTTTTATTACTTGTCCACTCTGGCGCACCTATTTCCTCTCTGAAAGTTTGAACCAGTCAGGGCAACTGACACTCCTGTGTGGTATAGGGGAGAATTAAATATTTCACGGTTGCTTGGTGAATCCATATGTTTTCACTCCTGTTTGGTTTGTTGGAGTAGCGTCTACTAAACATCGACAGTTTTTATTATATATATAAACTGGCAGACTAGTTATGTGAAGTTGAGATATATGTATCAATCCCAAAATAAACTAAAAATGCAAATACTTCATGATTTTTTTACCAACAAGTACATGTGTCCAGTTAGCAGTATGCAACCAAAAATTTCATGAGAGATGGAAATCCTTATTGAGTTGTTGTGACTTGTGATTGCATTTCTATTTTCTCTAAGCACCTCATATATTCTGTACTCTCTGCTAACTATCTATGACAATTCTAAACTTGTAGCATCACAAAAACACTTGAGAGATACCAAAAGTCCAGTTATGGAGGGCCAGATACTGCGGTACAGAACAAGGAGAACGAGGTACATAAGCTTGATCCATTTCTTTATTACCCGAATCAGTTTCTCATGAGTGCTCTTCTGTTCTAATATATCTGTCAAATGATCATACTGGTACTCTTCAGTTTGAAATTTATATTGATCTTCAATAAATTAGCTTCATGAGCGAACAGCTTATTGCCACGATGAAAAGATACTATAATGGCTTTATATGGTATATATAGATCATTTATTGCAGCATGGAATAACTACAAAAGGTACATCTTCATTTCTTTCAAGTGAAATCTCATTGTTTACATGGCTAGCAATTCCTGAATCTTGCTACCTTACCTTCGTCTATAGCAGTTTGTCATTTCTTTCTCTGATCACAATCATGCGTTTGCCAAGTGTGAGTTAGAATCATGCATGGATATAATTCATATGATGTAGGAAAGGTAATTTTACATTGAATTATTCTCAAAGATGTCAGTTGCAAATATCATTTCTTGTGAAGTGATTTTCGTTTTCATCATCCCTATTTCCTACCCACATTTGCTCAAAAGCAATTCACACATACTAATTGCCTTGTAGATCTTTGTACTGAACTAGTTCTTTTTGCAGTTAGTCCAGAGTAGTCGTAATGAGTACCTCAAACTGAAAGCAAGGGTGGAAAGTTTGCAGAGAACTCAGAGGCAAGTTGAATCTACTCTTGAGTTCTTTCACAATGAAAAGGATTTTCCCTTTATTATTGCCCAAAAAAAATGACGCTGACCTCTAGATCAGATTACTATGCACATTTGGAGAATTTCTGCAGATGTTGTTATAGCTTTGTATAGTACTATTGTTTTCATGGTGTATGTTATTAATTAGACAGGTAAAACAGTATAACCCTTTTCAGCCAGGAATATTTATGCATTATCTAGCAAAAAGCCCTCTGTATTAACACACCAATATTCACACCTTTATATTCACTGAGAGGAGTTTGAATTCTTAAAAACCCTTTATATGTACAAATCAATAATAACTTCCTTTTCCCCCAAAAAAATGCACACATCAATAATAATCAATTTATGGAGGCTAAATAAATCCAGAGTCATAAATTGTAATGAAGTTAAAAGAAGGTAGCTTAATGTGTAACTAGCTAAGGTGTACAGAGTTGCTTATTGGCTTTATTGGCAATTATCACAGGAATTTGCTTGGTGAAGATCTTGGGTCACTTGGCATCAAGGAGCTTGAACAGCTTGAGAAGCAACTTGATTCATCCTTAAGGCTCATAAGATCCACAAGGGTAATTGATTCAATAAACCATTTTATAATGCGGTAATATATTTTTGGATGAAATTAGTGGTGCATGATAGCACGGTGTTCTTCGTATTTTTAAATGGATCACTTTGAATGTGTATTTTTGTGATCATCATTTGCTAGGACTGCAAACTATATATAATATTGTACTTTTATTTCATAATATTGACATTCATCTCATATCTTTTCTATGACTAATGTTCCTTAGTTAGGGAAGCCTGGAATTTGTAATATGTGTCTGAATGATTCATTTTTTCAAATGCTGATTAAACAAATTTCTGATATTGCAGACACAGCATATGCTTGATCAACTCACAGATCTTCAGAGGAGGGTATGCTCTTAACAAAACTAAATTTATGACAACTCCCATCCATAGAATGTTTTGCTAATTTCTTATTAGATAAGAGCACGGGTGCCATTCCAACTAATGATGTCTCTAAACCGTTTCTAGGAGCAAATGTTGTGTGAAGCAAATAAGTGCCTTAGAAGAAAGGTAAATGTTACCCTTACCATGTCCCTCATCATACGCTGCAAAAAAAAAAAAAAAACATATTTTCCTGATGTTTGTTAGACAGTTGGGGAAACATATTACATTTTTGTTTTGATGTTATGGTGAAGATTGCATGCATGTAACATGTATAAAGCATATTCATGATCTTCAAGTGGACGGGTGTGTTCAGCACAGTGCCCCTTCTACATATATATATACTCTATATGCTTGCAAATACATGTGTCATCAGCATAAGTATATACAGAATTAGTTTGCACTAATGCACAAATACACATTAATGTTTCTGAGCGAACCAGTTTATTTGCATTCAGAGGACTATTATGTATATGGGGTGCTTATCTTAATAATAACCTTTGTAAATTTCGTATATAGTCTTGAAACATTTGCATCTTTAATTCAAACAATAACCTCCTGTTGCTATACATTTGCACGCTATACAGTACATTGTTAGTTTCTATGACCATATATATATATATATATATATGTGATCCTTATTAACTGAACGAGGATTCAAGGGGATTTTTGTGAGATTAATGTGGTCTGTTACATGATTGTTTTGGGAACAAAAGCTGGAGGAGACCAGCAACCAAGTGCATGGACAAGTGTGGGAGCACGGCGCCAACTTACTTGGCTATGAGCGGCAGTCCCCACACCCACAGGAGGCAGCGGCATCACATGTTGGCAACGGATTCTTTCATCCCTTGGAAGTTGCCACCGAGCCAACCCTGCAGATCGGGTATGTCATGGACCTGCAGATGCTTCCTGTCATTCGGCATTCGCTTGATCCTTCTGTGCATCTGATCTTGTCTTCCTGTCGATCGTTGTGCTTGGCATGCATATATATGTTTGCAGGTTCGCTCCTGAGCATATGAATAACTTCATGCCGGCATGGCTACCCTGAAGATGGATCTTTGAAGCAAATTGAGGAAATAAATTAAGATGCGACGACGGCAGTCTGGCATCATATTCTACTGCAAGAGTGACTGTTGAGTACGTATCAGTCACATATATGAGTCTCAGAGTCTGAGTCCGTGTCGGTGTGTGTGGGGGGAAAATTAATGTTTGTGATTTTGTTGTATTGGCGCACGATGAAGCGCGCAAGACTAGTTGCTTGATTGATGACAATGTCAACAAAATGTATCCGGTATAAAGCCCGTACACCACAGCATGCATATGCGCATACGGCTGCTTGCTGCATGCATAGAAGTACGTACGGTGTAATGCATGTACATTTCGTTATTGGCAGTACAAGTTTGAAGTGTGTTTAGCTACGTCTCTCAGCTCCCAAATCACAAGGCCGTGCTGTGTTGCTGTGGAATTATTGATTGCACAAATAGTCTTTGTTCGGCTGCCGTAGAAACTAGTTTGATCATTCGTGCATCCAACAACGATAGTCTTTGTAGGAACTAGTTTGATCCCGTTGACACTCGATAAAACTATATTTAATGGAGGGAGTATGCATATCAAATAAAATGTTGATTTCTGCTCTTCTACTTCTAAGTCGATGCAAATCGTTGCGTTACAGGTTACGGCTTGGTGAATCCCGTTTTTACCAACGGGTAGCAGTACGCACAAGGGTAAGCCATCTCAAAAAAAGTACTAACATTGCTCCTCCTGTGGCCTGGCCCAGCATCCCCACCATCCGCGCACGGCCCAAGCCCAAACATGCACTGATGCCGCAGTTACCCGTGGACGAGGGAGCACACCGCTTGTCCGTCCGTGTGCTTCCAGGATTTTGTCGGTGCTGATCCCGGTGCGGCTCGGCCCTGTCCCCGTCTCGTGCGTGCGTCGTGGCAGCCTCGCTCTCGCCCGGGCGGCCGGGGGCTCGGAGTGCGTCAGGAGAAAGCGAGCGAGCCGGTCGTCGGTCCCCCGTCCACGTAGCCCACGCGCACCACGCTTCAGCGCGTCGCGTCGCCGTCGCGTCGCTGTGGAAACTTGCCTTGCCGCAACATCAATGTTCCCGTCAGACCATCACTAGCGAGGCGATCGAACGGGTACAGGCTGTTCCCTTTCTCTGCAGAGCAGAGGGGAGGTCCACTGCCACGTCGGACGCTCGATCCGCTATCTGCATGCATTTTTCTGTGTCCAGCAGATAACGCAACACTCCCAAGTCCCATGCGAGATCTCGATGGGTAATTAATTCAAGTTTCGCTGTTTCTACCGATCCCTGTAAATGGGGGTGCGTCGACCGCCTCGACCGTCAGTGATTTCGAATTAATCAGGCAGTTGCTCGCGTAAGTTTCGCAAAGGTTTCTAACGTGCCGGCAGCCAGCTACCACTCATTCCGCGAGTATGGAGCTAAAATCACATGTTTCCTCTCGCGCGCCGCATGTTCAGTTCGCATTTTTAAAAAACTAGCATAGATTTACGTACAATACGCACGTGTTGTGTGCGTATTGTGAGATGATCGAACAGACAATAGAAAGGAAAAAAAAGAAAATAGAATTAAAAGAAAAGAGATGTTATTGATCGGCTCATTCATTTCTCATTAAAGCTAAGAGGAGGAAAGTAACACGTGGGTTGGGTGTGGGTATAAAATAAGGTGAGAAATAAAAAGAGAAATTGGATGAAACATTTTGCATCTATGGATTTTGGGCCTTTCCACACTTTTTCAATCTTTTCTAAACTGCACAGTGGGACCAACACGAAGGGTATACCTATGACTTTCCAGATAAAATAGATTTTAAAAAAAATGGCTCTTTTACGGTTTACACGAGTGAGAGGTCGACGGCCACGTGACAAGTGAGGCTGTGAGATTTGGTCCGCACCGCTCTCCATTTTCTAATCATTTCCCCCATGTTTTAATATGTTCAAGCCTTCAAGGCCACGATGATCCCCGCCTAAAAAAGGAAACTCACCAGCCAGTCGTTCTAAGGAAAAGAAAAGTGAAAATCGGTGACAACTGACATACTTTAATTAAGAATTACTACTATGTTAATAAATACTTTGTTAATGAATATGCCATTTTGTGATTTGTGTGTGATACGAAATCATAGCCATAATTTACTTCCAGATAACTATAACTAACGATATCCCTTTTACATTAAATTCCATACCAATACAGAAACTACTGGATAAATGCTTGTGCTAACAAAGCATACCTAACTACTGGTAGTGTTTGGTTGATGGGACGGAGTGGAATGGAACTATTCCATCACACCAATTCTAGCGTTTGGTTGAAAGGCTGAGGAATGGATCCGTTCCAGAAAAGAGAATGTTCTCTTCAGATTCGGGACGGGGCACGTTCTGAAAAAATTCAAGAACACAACCATTCCACCTGGAATGTGAGACTGACAGTGGGTCCGAGCTCGGAATCTGAGACGGAGCCATTCCATCTTTGGAATCCGAGACAGAACCATTCTATTCATAGAATCTATGACGGAACCATTTCATTCCACCCCGCTCTCCAACCAAACGTTAATTTCAATCGTCTAAGCAAAGCAAATGCAAAAGTGTGTGGAGGTTGATGCATTAAATTTAGGAAGAAGCAAGCAAGCCTACCAAACAAAGTTTGATATGACAATTATCGTCATTTGTGTATATATGCTTCGATCATTGTTCCTTTGGAGCATCTAGTTTCTTGACGTGATTTGGCAAATGTTTTCAAATAATCTAGTTGAGAAATATATGTGTAGAATAATCTTTGAGAGTACTATGTATGTACTCTCTTCATTTCAATTTACCAGTTGTTTGACTTTTTGATATTAACTTTGACAACTCATCTTATTTAGAAAGTTTATAAATTTTTTATACAAAACAAGTGACCAAAGTTAGTGTTAAAAAGCAAACGGCCTATAATTTGTAGCGAAGGAAGTGTCAAAGTAGTATAAATTCATTATGATGTTCACTTTAAATCTAATAGCAAATAGCAATCAACATATATGTTATGAAGACCATGGCGCAGTCCAAAACGTCCATTAATTACTCACAAACGAAGGGAGTACATAAAAGAAACTCGATCATGGCTTCGCCGAAAACACACAAAATTAGCGCCACACAAGAACCAATCAAAAATTGGGATTCGCCCACCGTTGACTGCAGGAGCACTATTCCGTCACGTCGAAATCCGTAATTGGGGAACCGAGTTTTGTGCGAGGTTCCACTATAATCCTGCGGTTATGAAACTTTGACCAGCTGCACAGTTTTTTTATCCACGTCAGCCACCCGCAACCACAAGAACCAACAAAATTTTTTTTGAGATCTGTCCATTGTTGAGCAGGAGCACAATTTCCACGGCTTTGAAATCCTTTGCAGAATCAGCTAGCGCTAGAGTTTAAAAACGATTTCCCGTGAGATTCTAGTATCATAATTCCTGAGATCAGAAAACATTATTGGCCCGTAGGCAATCAACTACCCCTACTCCTATAGCTGCACAGTTATCCACGTCATCACACACCGGAATCAAGCAAGTTGAGCGATCAATATAGAATTCCGCGTCCGCCGTTATTATATTATCTTATCCTCTCGGAGAACTTCGCCTAGAGGAGAGTGGATCTACGCTGGGCTCATATGCCCCATGCCCCCCTCCCCTATTTCAACAGCACCCACGATCACGATGCCCCCTCTCCTCTCCTCTCCTCTCCGGCTCGCCTCGCTTCCTTTCCGCAGCACGAAAGCGCAAAGCAAAAGCCCAACTAAAAAAAGCCGCAGCGAGCCGAGGCGAGGCAACGAGACGGAGACACGCAACGCCAAGCAAGCGAACCCCGTCTCGGCGTTCCCCTTCTCTCCTCCCCTCCCCCTTCCCTCCCTCCCCTCCGAGACCCGCGGCGGGGATGAGGCCGGCGCCGGCGTCGTCGGCGGACGCGGACGCGGACGCGCACCAGTCGCGGCTGCTCTGCGAGCTCTGCGCGCTCCTGCTGACCGTGCTCCGGGCGTCGCCGGAGGACGGGGCGCGGCCGCTGCTGCTGCCGCGGCAGGTCACGCCCGCGGGGGTGGCGTCCATGCTGCTGGGCGCGTCCATGGCGCTCATGCTCTGCGGCTCCGTCACCTTCATGCTCGGATTCTTCCTCATGCCCTGGGTCGTCGGCCTCGGCTGCCTCTTCCTCTTCGTCGGATTCCTCACCAACCTCTCCGGGATCTGGAGGGCGCTCCTCCTCTGGCCCTCCGCCGCGTGCGGCTCGCCCAAGGACGCGGCCTCCTCCTCCCCATGTACGTCGTCTCATCTCTCGCCGACTTCATCACATGCTTTGGATTTGGTGATGATGAATACGAGAATTGATCGGGGTTAATTAATTGCGCCAAATTGGGCATTCTGCGCTTAGATCCCGCCCTAGTTCCAAGCATCTACGTTCCGTGGGCGCTTGAAATTGCTTTGATTGTTGAAAATGGAATATATTCTTGATCAATTCAAAGTGGGGAATATAGGATAGTTCTGCCTGTCTACCGAGTTTTCAGTTCAACAAAAAGGACATTATGGCTAATTGATTTCCAGATAATGTGAACAGCACCCTACTCTATTGCTTGGCTAACAAAATTAGCTTTAGATTTAAGTGCCCCGGCATCACCCATTCGCCCCTCCCAAAGAAAAGGGGAAAAAGTACCAAGTGGTAGTTCTTGCCCGTTGCTGCAAGCTACTGCAACTTCATTCACAGCGTTTTTTTTTTCCGGACTTCTAGTTCTGTAAGTTAGCTCTGGAAAGGTTATGATAACTATAGCTGACGAATTATGCTTATGAAACTGAAAGGGAGGGATAGGAACAAAAGGGTAAAAGTCAAAAAGGTCAATCAGGAACTTTATTGCCTGGCTGCTCAATAGTGGGCCACCTTTGTATATTGAATCATGCTGATGGGTTCGTGGGGGACAGGGGGAGAGCTGCTTAAGAAAAAATGCTTCCAATGCAGACAATATTAGCATTCATGATCTTGCAGAGCAAGAGCTTTCCAGGGTTCTTTAGCTAAATAGGTTTGTGCTTTGACCCGCCTTCTTCCTTTCAACATTTCACTATCAGCCTTTCTTATATTTCCAATAGGGACTGAATATTAGAGATACGAGAGTGACATAATGGTAGAGTTTAGCCTCAGTTTCATCACCAACCTCGGACATAATGGTAGAGTTTAGCCTCAGTTTCATCACCAACCTCGGTTATCGCTAGGAAAAAGTATTGATTCCAACAAATGAAAGGCCTTTAGTGTAATTTTTTTCTGTTCTGTACAAAGCAGATAGGTTAACCATGTATTGATGAACTTGTACTACCGTCTAGAATCACCCCATGCCGATGAAATCCCTTATCTTGCGCTAACCCTATATCGTTACCGATGTACAGCGACTTCATACCCAATTTTCTTGTTTGCCTGTCCAACGCAGCCCTGTAACTTGACGTTTCCATTGCCATCTTCTTTCAGGGCATATATTTTCCAAGCCTCCATTCATGCCGATATGAAGCCAAATAAAAAGTAAGGCTCCTACGGAGGTGTATAGAAGCAGGGGAGTTTGAGCAAACTGTTGTTGTTGCCAACCTATATTTTCCTTTCTGGGCAACCTGTTTTTACCATGTAACACCGCAACAAGTTTGAAATGGTTTTATACTGTGACTAGAAGGATATTTGTTTGTACATACGAAAAGAATGCTCTGGTCTAATCGTCACGTTGAGCTTGTAATTGTTTCTGAAATGCTGTTCCTTGGTGGAACAACGAGAAATCTCATATGTTCTCTTTTTTTTTTTTCTGTGGGCTTGTGCGTTGTGTGGTACCAATATTGCCGTTCTGCTGGGCCTTTCACCTGATGGTGCTTGTGTTCTCCAACTTTGCTATGCTTGATTTTGACGGGCGTGCCTGCGATTTCCTTTTCTCAAACTCTCTCCGTTCTACGCTGTACTGCTCGTTACTTTAGGCCCAGTTTGGTGCGGCGAGGCTCCGGTTTCTCCATCCTAGCCAAAATATAGAAGTCCAAAAAAACCACAATTTTTGGGCTCCAACAGTTCTGTGAGAGGAAGAAGAGAAGAGAGAGAAAAAGAGCGGGCAGCAGCCGGAGTTGGAGCCGGAGCCGCATGTGCCAAACGGGGCCTTAGTTGTCTTCGGTCAAAGTTATTTAACTTCGGACTAAATTTTAGACAAAGCTATTTACACCTACAATACCAACAAAAATGCTATCCAGACATATTTTGTAGTAGATTTAATGAAACTAATTGAACTTGCAGGTATTAAAAGGTTGTATTTTTCTATAAACCAAAACAAGAGAAGTTTGGCATAGAACAAATAATAATTTGACTTTCTATGCCTTGTGTACTGGGAGTCTGGGACCGTGCGTTTTTGACCGCACTTCACAGAAACGGTGCTTCGTGAACTTTCACCATCTGGCTTCTGCCGTGACCTGTGAATGTGATGTTGCCCAAAGAAACTGTAGTTCTCGGTCACATGTCACATCGCCTGCTCCTGCTTAAACGTGAAACAACGCCTAATGGCTAATCCCCGTCCCAAAACCAGCATCGAGCAACCACATTCCACACCTGACCTTCGGCTTCGAGACTGCTACGGCTAACCGTCCAATGCCCATGCTTGGAGCGTTGGGGTAGGGCCCCTTTGATCACGTTTGCTCGTGCTCCCAGTTCCAGCTCCCAAACGGCCAAGCGCCCAAGCCTGGAATAGAAGGCCAAGACCCCACGAAAGAAACGCGTGGGTCAAAAGATATGGCTGTGCAAGCAAAGAGGGCAACGTGGGGGAAGCAATGCCTTGCACGAAAGCCCTACGCGAGTAGGCGCCCGTACGGGCATCGCCGATTCGCCATTTCGCCGTCAAGCAACTGGCATCCAAGGGCGTTCTGCAACTGCAACTCGTGCCGCAACGCCATCGGATCCGCGCGTGTTGTGTACTGCACGGGCGCCCGGATAAATGTCTGGCTTTTTTTTTTGAGAGAGAGAGGGGATAAATGTCTGGCTGGTCGTGCCGCGAGAAGCCAAGCACAAATCTGTCAGGTGGGCAGATTTATCTCGTATCTTGATTCGGTCAGAAATGAAAATTCAGGCGCATTCGGCTTATATATTGGAGATAGAGAACAAAGAAGATTCTGTACTTCATATGAATCCCTAATCGGAACGTACGCAAAGCCACTGTCACTGCAGATAACAAAATGCCGACGGAAGTATCTCAACAAAGGTGATAAATCTGACAAAACCTTCTGGCAACAGTTCAGCATCAACCCGACTGACCAGCCCATAATGGAGCCCTAAATTCTGGAAAATGACAGTCTCAAGTAGTGTGCCACTGGAATCCAAAGTTCATTGCAATTGCAACAGAGTACTCAGTAGCTGAAACTAAAACAGCATACAGTTTATGTCACTCAGACACAACAACAAATTAGGTTGTTTCTGAAAAACAGAGAAAATTGTTTGAAATCCTTAGGTTCTTAGCCATAGTTCAGGCGGAACATGTCGTTCTGCACGTAGAAGTTCCCTGGTCCTGCTGGCATCAAATGGAACATCTGCACATACAACAGGTTGCAAATTAAAGTCATGAATTTTGTTTGAGCATGTCAATCAAAAGATAAAACTAAAACCACTGCAATTATTGATGGACCATAATTCATGTTGCCAATATTACAACATAACATTGTGTACAGCACAGCATAAGAGAAAACTGAAGTGAAATTTCCTTTAAAAAAACTGAAGTGCTCGCCCGTATGGATTCAGTGGCAGGGGCGAAGGCATGTGGTTATGAATTTAGAAAAAAAAAACTACTCTAGCCTGTATGCACCCTGTCCAAAATGAAAAAAAATATATACTGGCACAGCTCATGGAAACAGTCAGCAGCATGAAGGACAACACAAAGTACACTCCAATCAGAAGAACATTCATTGCAGATAGTAGGAAAATTAGAGAAGCTATGTGCACGTCCACATGATTCTACAATGAGATGATTAGAAAACAAATGAACTTAAGAATCAAAATCACCAAACCAAAAGGATAGTTGGCATCCATGAATGTAGATGTGTTAACTAAACTAACTCCGTAGATCACACCTACACTTGCCAGAATCATCGAGTATGCAACATCCTATACTTGTATTCTCGAAATTAGCTCATTGATTAAACATGAGGGAATGACTCTGAACTCAGAAATGTAGGATGGAAACACAGACAAAAGCAACAAAAAAGTAGTTCAAATACAAATGATAAGTCTGGCTGAATTAAAAGAACCTTATGACGCTTGTATCTCAGATGGCAAAAAATCAACAAATATTGAAAAGAAAATCAATAACAGGAGACTTTTTTGAACAGATGGCAAGAGGATTGCCGAAAATTTATTAGGAGAACAAAAACAAAACAAACACCCAAAACAGCAAAAGCTACCCCACAACTCGAAAAACACCGCCAAACACACTAACGCACTACGCGCGCCACCAACTAGATAAAGGGACAAACCATTACATAAATATCAAATCCATCGACCACAACAAGAGACCAGATGCGTAGTGCCTTAGTAATATACAACTGGAAACAGCACAGTGAAACATACAACTTTTAGTTTTAGAAGAAATGACTAGTGTGCCCAAGCGGCAGAAATAACTATGAATGAAACACTGGAGCACCAGATGTAAACCCTGGCAAGAACATATCACGTCGAGAATCCTAAAGACAATCTGAACAACACAGAAACCACTATCCATTGACCTCCAGTGCCAAAAAAAGAAAAGAGAGATAGGGTATTCTGCAATACTAGCAAGTGACAGGTCACAGGTACAATTGACCACATTGGGGTAATGAACCACTCGAACAAAGACACTGTTACGTGACGTTCCTGAATCCTGATGGAGACCTAACACATCCAAGCTACAGACGGATTGTCAGAGACGTAACTGCAGTAAGGCTGTGTTTGGTAACCTAGAGATTTTAGGAATCCAAATTGTAGCACTAGATTTTGAGTGTTTGGATCCACAGACTTTTACATTGGGTAAACTGCCAGGTGCCAGCACCCATTATCTCTCACTATCAAGGATTGAGAATTTTATGGAATTTTTGCATTGGTTAAAGTGCCACACTATATTCCCATTATCTACCTCAAACCAAACGGGGCCTAACTACAGCTCTGCAACTAATTGTCAGAACAAATCCAAATAAATAAGCATTCTAGGACATCACGGTATGGACTATGGATAGATCTATATTCCCAACAATGACAGAACATTGGAGCTACGGCTACGAACGAGAAGAGGTAAGAGGCCAAATGGGGATCATCACCTGGGAGAACTTGAGGGGGTGCTCTCCCTCGCCGACCTGCAGAGCGCCAGAGACGAACACGAGCATGCCACCAGCAGGGCCGGACGGCTGACAGTCAACGGTGGTGATCTGGTGCTTGCACGTGGCGAACGGGAGGGAGGTGAGCTTGGCCGTGATGTTGGCGGCGCCCTTGTACTTGTCGCCCTCGAAGCTGAGCATGGAGTCCTCCTTGTACAGCCCCACCAGCGTCGCCCGGTTGGTGTCGAACGTCGTGTAGTAGTGGTCCACAAACGCCTTCGCCACGCCGTCGAGATCCATCTGGTGGTCTCCGCCGCTCGCCGCCGGTGAGCCTAGGGTTTAAGGGGGTTTGGGGGTGGGAACTTCGCGCGGCGAAGGTGGCGGCGGCGTGGAGGATTTGGGAGGGCAAATCGGAGAGTAATAAATCTGCTGAGAAGATTGGGCCGTGCAGCCCGTGCTGTGGCCTTTGAGTGTAGCGGTGGAAGATCAAATGGGCTATAAGAGTGTTTTGTGACTTTGGGCCCTATGATAGGATTTCCGTGCGTTTCTACCATACTATGGCCCTGTTTGGTACAGATTTTTCTGACCGCGTTTTTTTCCACAACTGTACAAATAAGTGAAAAGCGCGGTTAAAATAAGCTGGTTTGATCCCGCTTCTGCTTTTTAGTACAAATGGGTGCTGTGGAAAGAAGCGCGGCCAGGAGAAGCTGAAAAAAAAATGTTCTGTTTGGCTATTTGTTCGACGTACAATTTTTTTTCTGTCTTTCCACTCTCAAATAGTCAAATATATTTCCACCATAGTATAAAGTGAACATGGTAGAAATTCTAAAGGATAGGTCTAGAATTTAAACATGAGGTATTTAAAACTATAATAGAGATTCTGAATTTTAAAAGATACTTATTAGATAAAGGAAACATCCAGCCTCAATGTATTCGGCTGAAACTTTAAAAAATATAGAGATTTTACCCCTATAAAGTACATGTGTACACTATATATAAGTTGTTTTCGTGAAAATCATGGGTATTCGACTGAATACCTATGATCCTACTTGGGTCTGCCTGCTAAGGAGCAATTTCATGCACAATAATGGCTCGCAAAGTTTCCAGGCAATGCAGGATGACTTGTTTGAAATAAAAGATGCAAATAAAAAAAACCGGTAGTGTTAGTTCACTCAGAGTGAAAACGGGAGATGAATTTGGCTTTAAGGAGCACTAGCTCAGGTATAGGAGATCTATATTAAGAAGCCCGTCTGAACAGAGGCCTAAATTTATGTGTAAAAATAATAATAATATTTCTATGGCAAAATATAGCTATCTTGGCTTTTAGGTTTAATGGAATGCATCATTAAACCATAAAATTTTCAATTTCATTTTTAGGTTGATTAAAATTTTAAGTGATTCACTAGCAGGTCCTTACTGGTTTGAGGAATTTTTTTTTTCTCTCAAGTCTCAACCCTCTGTCTTTTTACCCTCTCTATTTCACGCCTTTTCCCTCCCCTACTCATGACGTTTTATGTGGTTTTTAATGTGGTTGGCTTTTTAAAGATACGTCCGCAATGAGGCATATATGGGGATTCATATAATATTGTTCTAAATTCGTTTTGCATTCGCAAGGGTATAATAATGAGTATAATAATGTCTTAATGATGGTGATTAGGCGTCGAACTACGAACTATGACAAGTCATCTTTGCACCAATGTGCAGCAATGCAGCATCCTCGATCTATTCATTCGTTGAATGCTGTGCAGTCTCTCCTGATCTCCCCCTCCCTGCCGGTCTTCACCCCAACTCTGCCCAGCTTGACCATGGCGTCCTTGAACGCCTCGAAGAAGCGCGTCTGGTTCTTGGCGAAGTCCCTCACCGCCGGCCGCGACGCGCCGTCGCTGTACAGCGCCTGGTCGGAGGTGAACAGGCCCAGGCCGCCGGCGAGGTTGGCGTAGTAGGCGTTGTCGAAGGCGGTGGGCGTGATTGGGTCCATATTGACGGCGATGTCCGCGGCGACGTCCGGCGGGCAGGCGTCCATAAGCTGCCGCGCGTAGGCGGGGTTGTACGACGGGTCCACCGGCGCGCCGTCGCCGGCGCCGTGGTTGTAGAGGCGGTCCGTGAAGCGGGTGCAGTGCGCGAAGCCGACGGTGTGCGCGCCCGAGAGCGCGACCATGTCGAGCGCGGCGAGGTTGTGCTTGGCGAACATGGCGGCGAGGTCCTTGGCGCGCATGTTGGGGCCAGGCAACTTGCCTGCGACGTTGCCGGCCTTGGAGACGAGGCCGTCGAGCCGGCCGAGCTCGACGGTCCAGTGCGGGCCGGAGGACTGCCATGCCATTGCACAACCAACAACGTACGGTATCAGCCATGGTTCAGAAGTCAGAAGAACGAAGGAAGTGTGAGCTTGTCAGTCAGAAGACCATATGTATATTATGTTACCATGCTGACGACGTCCCTGGCGGCGATGGCGAGGATGTCGGCGCAGGAGACCACGCCGGGGCACTTCTTCTCGACCTCGGCCTTGGCACGCACCACGGTGTCGAAGCCGTCGCCGGCGAGGGACACGTTGTCGGGCGCGTCCTTCTCGGCGTCATTGTCGCGGGACGCGATGACCACCGACGCGTCACAGCCCTGCAAGTGAATTCACCTGAACAAACGTCAATTTCAGCCTCGCTCGGTACAAACTGGTACGTACTACTTCAACAAAGCTTCTGTAGTTGTGTTTTTCATCTACTGTAAAAAATGAAAATTGGGATTCGAAGCTTTGGTGAGAGTGCTGAATGATTACGTGGACAGCATGAAATTCAGTATTCGTCCCGTCGGAAAATGACAAACGGGTGGCTGAATTTGCCAGCAGGGACGCCCGGCATATCTGACCTGAGTATCTGATAGAATTCAGCCCAGTTGACAGAAAGGGTCGTGCAGTCACATGGCAGAGCTGTCATTCGTACCAATAATCTACGGCCCCATCGGTCCCGCAGCCCTGCTTTTCTACCAAATTCAGTCTGATCTGAAACTTCAGTATGGAATGGGTGTCTAGATTCATGAGAGCAGTATTCCTCTCTCAAAAGAAAATTAAAAAAAAAAGGTAATGAGAGCAGTAAGCAAAGTAGCAAACTGCAAGTCGATCTGGAAGCAGCTTAAAACCGCAGACTTCACACAAGGCTGATCGAGCTGAACCTCTTCCTATGGGATTGCAAACCAAGAAATTCAGTGGGTAAAATCTAACACTTACGCTTGTTTAAGGCGCAGCAATTTTACAGGAATCGATTCGATTAATTCCCGCTGCATTTGCTAAAATAGATCCTTGATTCCGCTTAGAAGTTAGAGCAGCCTCGGATTGCAGGAGCGCGCAGCTGCAGGCTGCAGGCTGCAGGCACTGATGGATGTTGCTCACCTCGACGAAGCAGTCGTGGAAGAAGAGCCTGAGCGTGGCCGGCACCGTGACGAAGGTCTCCTTGACCTTCTTGGCCACCACCGCCCGCACGATCGCCTCCACGTCCGGGCACGTCGACCGGTAGTAGTCCGGGGACAGCCTAGCCTCGCCGGACGGCAGCATTAGCGCTGCCGCCAGGGCCACCGCCACAACGCCGAGCAAGTGCCCGCATCTTCTTCTCCATTTCTCCATGGGGGGCTGTGGGAGTGAGTGTGTTCCAAAGGGGAAGAAAGAAGACACTGTCTAGTGAAGTGACTGGCTTGGAAATGGAAGGCTCTACAAATGGAGACAGGAAAGGTTGGTGGGCCTGTGTGTGTACAGTGTGCACTGGGGCAAGTGAAAAAGAAAGGGGGTTAGGTTTACATGGATTGCAAATTGCAATACATAAAGTGAATTAGTGGGAGGGCAAAAGGTTGAAACCAAATGATGTGCTAGAATCTGTACAATATACTAGTATAGTACTTGATATACGAACAATAAGCTACATACAGTGGCACATGGCAAGAAAACAAAGGGCATGTTTGATAGCAAAATTATTATTCAATAGTGTTGTTTGACTTAATAATTTAACATTAACACACCTACTCAAACGCAATAGGTACATTATTTCTTTGTTAACTGTGTTTTATCATCCAATCGCTAAAATCCACTTAGGGGACTAGATGCGTTTTCAATGTCCGTAGATAAATCACCATGTTTGTGAGTGAAGGTCAGATCAAGTGTATCCATGTCTTCGGTTTCTCTAATATACTCCATTCGTCTCAAGATATAGCTACTTTTCAGGTTATTTCTATGACAAACTACTTTGGTTTTGATCAAATTAATGAAAAATGTTCACACTTTTGATACCAAATAAGCAGACCATAACAATATATTTAATGGTTGATCTAGTGAGACTAACTTGGTGCCATATATATTATATACTATATCTATTTTTTATTTGTCACACTTTAGTTAAAAAATGGACTAGCCGGCGACAAATATTCGATAACGGAGGTAGCACAAAATTGTCCAATTTTACTTAGGATAAACCAAAAGTAGTAGTGGGAGTAGGATTTACATCTTGTTTAGCAAGGCTCCCTCACGCTTCAGTTAAAAAAAAAAAGGAAATAAGCTTAACTTGCTCTCATCTTGTAACTCTTGATGGTTCAAAGTTTTTCTGGCAAAAGTTCACTCTGCCCCTTAGAAACATACTTGGAGTCCAATTAACCCTAAATTTGTTTTAATTTACAAAATCCCTTTATTTTCTGTCATTTTTTTGAATCAATGACCTCTATATTCCTAAAATGCATTTTTCATCTTTTATGTTCGCTATTATTGATTCTATCTATGTGGTAACATGTTAGGACTTCCTTTTTTTTCCTGCAAATGCCCACTTGAATGAACAATACAATTAAGTACTAAAATTTCAATTTAACACACATTGCAAAAAATCACATTGATCGATAGAGCCAAAACTTGAAAGTCACTTTCAAGATTCATGAAACCATAGCACACAAGTTGCAACAAGAGGTGACATAAAGCCAAGGTTTCTACCAAACACATAGTGAAGACATATAGAAGTTCATTGTACAAGGAGAAGCTATGAATGTGGATGAAAAACAAAAGGAGCAAATGGTAAGTAACACTTACCACAACCAGATAGAGATTATACATCATCGTGTTATTATTAATTATAGGCCCCAAATGGAGGCTCCATACTAACTTTCATGAGGCACGCTAGAAAAAAAAATAAATTTTAGAAATTCTCCCGAAAATAAAAAAAGAAATCCACCTAGTAGCCGGCAATGCGGTCTTTTCGATCTGTTTTCCACAACCATTGCCATTTTTTCCACTATGAAAGATACTTTAATGTAAACCACTAAACTTACATTTAAATTAACCACCCACATTGCAAATTATTATTCAAATTAACCTCATGCATTTACATTTAAATTTATCATATCACACATGCCATTACAAAGATAATTTAAAATAACTCTAATTAAATTTGCACTTAAATTATCCACTTTATTAATATGAAAGATAATTTAAAATAACCCATAAGCTGTGTTTTAGCAGTGTCATTGCGAAAATTATTTATTATAATACCTAAATTTAAATCTAAAGTACCGATATTTACCATTCTAAGTACCACATCTGTTGTTATTAACAGTAAACAAGACCCCGTCAAACCTACATTTAAAATACAAGCATATGTTATTATAATAGTTGTATGAATACAAAGTTTGTGTATATATATGTTTTTGAATAAAATATTTCTGCCACTAATAGTATATAAAAAGACTAACTCAAAATAAATATATTCTTATTCACAGTGCAAAACAAGTATGCATGCATAAATATATTTCAAACTTGTCTTTGTTTATCGTGCAAGTACATGTTTTTTTCACACACATTTGGACTCTAGTGACGTCAGCCTTAGCCTAAAGTCTAATAAGGCTATTCTCACCAGAATGACCATCCAAATGTCTATATTTCAAACTTCTCTCTGTCTACAGTGTACGCACAGTGTAATACAGTATTCTGAGCACCACTGTTGAGAGCAGCCTAAGATTGCAAACAGTGCACTGAAGAGTGTAGACATTTCTCCCGACGGTTGGTGGGAACAAAGTTACAAAGTGGGTACGCACGACAGCAGACGGGACGCGCCCGCTGGAGCATCGCCCATGCTATCCGCGCGCGTATCAGCTTTCAACATGGAGGTGTACTTTGTATCTGAAAAAAAAAAACATGGAGGTGTACTAGCATAGCATAAGAGGGAGGAAGGTGTGCGTGTGAGCACCGTACCCCATCGATTCCGGCCTACGCTCGGCTCTTGTGCAGCAGCCACAACCCCACAAAACCCATCGCAATAACAGGAGCTGCTGCCTGCTGGTGAGGGCGTGAGGCGCGCGAGAGCCTAATCCAGCTGAGTCCACCACACTGCTGGGCGCGAGAGAGAGAGAGAGAGAGAGGCAGGATGAGAGTGGCGGTGGTGGGCGGCGGCGTGAGCGGGCTGGCGGCGGCGCACGAGCTGGCGAGCAGCGGCGCCGCGCGCGTGACCCTGTACGACAAGGAGGACTACCTCGGCGGGCACGCCAGGACCGTGGCCGTCCAGGACGCCGCCGGCGGCACCGTGCAGCTCGACCTCGGCTTCATGGTCTTCAACCGGGTACGCACGTAGTTAACTACCATGCTGAGTGTCCATGATCGATCGATGACCACAACCATGAGCAGAGGCGCAGAGCAGTTCCGGCCGGCGTTCGTTCTGCATGCTCATCAGCTGGAGCTTCAATGCTTCCGTAGTCGTCCATCCATCGATGCGCTAGCTGGATTGTAGTTACAAGTATACCAGAGAACTGTCCCGGCCGGCCGGCCGACACGGACACGGGCGCTTCGCCGTGCATTCTTTCTCGTGATGAGCTCCGTTCGGCGTATCCACGGGCCGCCGGCATTATATTCTGGTTCCGGCCGGCCGGCATCCTGTGCCATTGGCATCAACAGCTTTTCCTCTCCTTTATTTTTAGGTTCTTCATTTCAAGAAAATCCTTTATTTTTTTTCTAAATTACCAAATTATAAGCTAGTTTCCGTCTCAACACACGCACAAATCATCTTCGTGTTCATGGCTGTATTAAATGAACGTGTGGATTATATATTGGGTTACACACTAACTCAACTACTCAAGGATTAATTATTTGGTCGATGTAACACAAAATCCGATCCATGGGAAACAGTCCATATATGGGGGTCTGCTACCTTACTAGTTATTGTTTCCAAACACAAGGGGGAACATGAATGGAGGGTAGTATGTGCAAAGTGCAAGGCGGCGACGTGGAGGCTGCAGTGACCTTACATTCTCACGTGGCCACCAGCAAAACGCGAGGGGTCATGACATGGATTTCCTCGTTTGGTCCCCTTTATTATTCTTCGACGACTAGTAGCATATATGGATAGGAGTATATATTCTACTCCACTCTCACTTGTTATTTTGTTAACTTGTACAGTGCTACAATGCTACATTATACTATCTACTCCTCCCATGTCACAATCAACGTATTTTGTAACTCTCTGATTAAAATTGTTAATCATTATAGAAAATAGTTAATCATCATAGAAAATAGTTTTTAGAATCAAGTGTTATTAGCAAGTATTATTAAAATTGTTAATCGTCATAGAAAATAGTTTTTAGAAAAAAAAGAGAAAGAAGATAAACTGGTATGCTCGCACCTCGTAAATGAATTTTTAAAAAAATATGTATGCATCTTAAAATAAAAAAAACATGCAATACAATTAATCATAAACTTGTCTAATGTCTAAAACTACACATACCCTTTTATAAGGATAGCCACCTTTAAGAAAGCCACGTCCGTCTTTATGGAACGAGTTTCAAACGTAAGATATATGCTTATTTTCAGAGGGAGGGTAAAGTTTTTCGACAGCTCGCTGTCTGTCCTGGCTCACTGACCTTTCAGTCAATAGGCATGCATGTCGGTGTTTAGCTATCGTTGTTATCCTGTCCCATGTTCACCAGCCTTTGTGGGTCCCAGAATCCTTTGGCCTCTCTTATTTCGGATGCTCGATCTAGCTGTGGACAAATCAAATTACCACACACAACACAACACAACTCATCTCATCAGGCCACCTTTGGGGATCTGTTCAGTTGCCTGTTTTTTTTTTTTTTTTTTTTGATAAGACAGTTGCATAGAACCAAGTTGTCTATGTTGGCTTTAGAGTTTTTTTGTTGCTTATTTTTTGCCTAGCCTAATTTATATTTTAAAAACCAACAATTACATTCATATCAAGTTTGGTCCAATTCTACTTGTAAAAATTTTACGAACACATCGACACAAATGTGAAATCTATTCTGCGATTAATTCTACCCTTCTTTTAATTATGAGATAACAAAAAATAAATTAAAAAGACATTTTGATTTCTATGCACCACATATTCTGCACAGGTTTAATTTTGACCGACTAGGAATGATAAAATGAAGCGTCCTGTGCTATTTAGTCTATCCTCGTCAAACAATACATTCCACCGTCCATATTTCAAACTCACGTGTGTCTACAGCGTTGCATACAGTTAAGACATTTGTTTAGGTTTTCTGATGAGTATGGTCTTAGACTAGTAAAAGCTAAAATTCTAAAGCCAAGTAATCAAACATAATTAATTACTGTATAAAATTTCAGCGTCGTTTAGAGGGTTATGCTGGTTGTCCGTCCTCTTTGATTTGGACAAACAAAGGGGCCCGTACTCTAGCAAGGAGCAACCGCGCCGCCGCAGCGCGCCATGCGAATGCGATGCGAGCTCCCGCTGCTAGCCTGCTACCTCGCCGTACCCGCCTCTGCTGCTCTGCCATAGCCGGCCGGCGGGAGTTGCCACTGCTCCTGCTGAGGGGGGCACAGAGCTCCTCCTCCTCCTCCTCTACGGTCACAGGTCAATGGTCAGGACCCAGGAGGGTAGCATAGCAATCGCTCCGCCTCTGCGGCTCGGCCAAGCCACACGAGTACGACAAACCACCGGCAATTGACCCGGTGGCGGATGTGGATTCAGTGATTCACCCATCCATCCACAAGTTGACCTGGCGGCCCGAACCGCGCGCTTCAGGTGTTCGTCGAAATGCCGGGGAGGACCGCCGCACGCGTACTCCTCTACTCTCTCCGCGCGGAGATCTATGGCGCTCAAGCGCAGCCTGGTGGGCCGCCACGTCGTCTGTGGCGAAGTGTGTGGCTCAAGGCGCGCGGACGGCACCTTGTTGCCACCGCCAAGGAGGCCGAGAAGAAAGGCTTGGCGAAGTGCACCAAGGTCTGGTGTGAGCCTGTCAAACCTCTGCCTCGAGGGCACGCCTGACGGCCTCACGACCAGCAGTTCAGTTCGCCCCTTGAAGCTCTGGCTGTGCTCTCCTGGGCAGTGTTGATGCCCGTCCATGACTGGTACCATTCTCAATCGTTTAACTTCAGCAAAAACAAGTTACATGTTGGCAGGCAACACTATCTGGAAACTAGACAGCATTGAAGTTTCTGCTCTTGCAAAACCGCACTTCACCTAATTTGGTCAGTAGGCACATTTGACAGGTCGCAGCTGCATATGGGCAGCGCATGGTTATTAACCCTATGACGGGCTGACGGCTAATCTTGGGCGGTATATTATGTGCGAGCCAGCAGAGTTTTTTAAAACTGCATGTCTACTGGTAAAACAGAAAGGAGAATTACATGGTTAAGTATGTATCCACATCGCAGAGCAACTGACTTGCATAAGATGGTTTTATCAGTAAGTGAGACTGTGAGAGGTTCGATGGATTTTCCATGCTTTACAATTTTAACATGCGGTCACAACTTATGACACGAGTTTTGTGCACCACTTGAGTTTACTTAGACGTGGACATTGTGCTTTCTTATGTCCTATAACTTATTAACTTGTGATATATGAATGTACTAAATGGCAGGTAACATACCCAAACATGCTGGAATGGTTTGAAGGGCTCGGGGTGGAGGTGGAGAGTTCCGACATGTCCTTCTCAGTGAGCACACAGTTGGGGACAAGTGGCAGCAGATGCGAGTGGGGCAGCCGTGGCATCTCAGGCGTCTTGGCGCAGAAAAGCAATGCACTCAGCCCTAGCTTCTGGCGCATGATCCGTGAGATAATCAAGTTCAAGAACGATGCTCTCAAGTGATAATATGTCTTTGATCTCATTCTGAACTAAACTAGTCCTAACCATGGGTGTCTAATCTACTTACAGCTAACATATAATAACCCAGAGCGGGTGCATGTTTTGCAGGTACTTGGAAGACCACGAAAATAACCCAGATATGGACCGGAATGAGACGCTCGGGCAATTCATTCAGGCTCATGGATACTCCCTGTTCTTCCAAGAGGCTTACCTTGTACTCCTCTGTTCTTTATTGTCCCATTATCTATATGTTTTATGTCTGTGGCGAATTAGAATGGCGTGTTTGCTTTGCTGCAGATCCCAATCTGTGCATGCATATGGTCATGTCCATCCCAAGGAGTGTTGGGATTCTCTGCTTTCTTTGTGCTCTCATTCTGCCGTAACCACCACCTTCTTCAGGTAAACGAGCTCATTAGCTAGGCTTACTAATTTTCTGCTATTGATGCTATTTTTTTTTCCTTACATTTGAACTGTGCATTCAGCTGTTCGGTCGCCCCCAGTGGCTCACTGTCAAGGGTCGTTCGCATACCTATGTGCACAAGGTGCTGTGCTATAGTCCATTTTCACATATTTTCCGCTTAAGAATAGAATGGAAAAAAAGGGATGATTAATCAATGCAATGCCAGCAGGTAATGGAGGAGTTGGAAAACATGGGCTGCCAAATTAAAACCAGCTGCGAAATTAAGTCTGTTTCAAGTTCCGATGGAGGTATTGTCAATGCAATCTCTCCATCCAGAATTTATTTGATTTTAACCTGGTGACTAATCCAAAACATGTGATCAATGTTTTCAGCAGGCCTCAGGGTTACAACATTTGATGGTTCAGAGGAGATGTACGACAGAGTCATATTTGGTGTCCACGCACCTGATGCTCTGCAGCTTCTAGGAACTGAAGCAACACATGATGAACTGAGAATCCTAGGTGCTTTTCAGTATGTCTACAGGTAATGTATGCTGACACCAACAGATCTAGGTTTGTTTGATTGGATTTGATCTTCATCTCCTCCCTCACTGCAGTGATATATACCTCCACTGTGATAAAAGTATGATGCCACGGAGTTCGTCAGCATGGAGTTCCTGGAACTTCCTGGGAACAACGAGCAAAGGGGTTTGCGTAACCTACTGGCTAAATCTGCTTCAGGTAGTTACCATACCTTAACATGGATAGCAGCAACTAGCAATGTATTGTGGTAGCTTAATATTTATATGTATATGTATATAGCACTATGTACTTTGATTAATAGACCCTTCTTGGAATTCTTTTCTAGAACATAGAATCTACGGACAGGCCTTTTCTGGTGACACTGAACCCTCCTCATGTCCCAGACCACGTCTTGCTCAAATGGTACACCAGCCATCCTGTCCCATCTGTGGCTGCCGCAAAGGCTTCTCTTGAGCTTTGTCACATTCAAGGAAACAGAGGGATTTGGTTCTGCGGGGCATACCAAGGTAAACTACTCAACCGATTAATTGTAGTAATACATACATGGCTCGCATGAAGAACTTGCATAAATTTTGCCACAGAACATTCTGACTTTGCGGCTTTCACTGGAAGACATAAAAAATGATCCTTGCTGTTGGACGATACAAAAGTCTGGTGTCATACAGCAAATGCTGAAAACAACTAATCTTTGCTGCAGGACACTAGATTGTGTCTTCGAGAAAAATATACACACTTTTGCGGAGTTCAATAGTAAGGATTAATTTTTTAGTGTCTTTCAGCGTAAGGCATGGAGTAGGAGTGTTCTCTAGCAAAATTTGCCAACATCAGCAATTAGTTCACTGGTCTGAAATGTACATCTCTTAATCTTGGATAACAGGTTATGGTTTCCATGAAGATGGACTCAAGGTACTGTACTATTACCATAATCTGCTTACTTAAATGTTTTGACAGATGTTTTACTTTTGTGGTTCCGTTTACGACTTATGTTAGATAATGGATGTGTCATGATAGAATTAACATAGGGATTGATGCACGCATGCAGGCTGGGAAAGCTGCCGCTCAAGATTTACTCGGTAAGAAGAGTGACCTTCTGGTGAACCCAAAACAGATGATCCCATCATGGACTGAGGCTGGGGCACGTCTTCTGGTAGCAAGATTTCTTGGCCAATATGTATCTATCGGTAACTTGGTGTGAGTTCTTCTACCAATTGACCAATATTTCACATAAATTTCCAATTGTGACTCCTATAACTTAATTTATTGTGTGTGTGTAGCTTGCTTGAAGAAGGAGGCACTATATTCAGTTTCGGTGAAGCGGGCAAAAAATGCCATGCGAGATCTGTCCTGCGAGTACATGACCCCATGTTTTATTGGAAGGTTCTGAATGTTTTCTCTTCTCACCATTCTTGTCCAATACTTTTGCTTGTCTGATCTCTCATACCATACCACGTGAAATACATTCTTCAGGTTGCAACTGAAGCAGACCTTGGTTTGGCAGACGCCTATATTCATGGCTATTTTTCTTTTGTTGATAAGAGAGATGGTCTTCTGAATCTTTTCCTGGTAAGTTAATTTTACACTTTTCATAAAAAAGATAATCTTACAATCTAGTTAGTCAAGTCAGGCAAGTGGCACATGATATGAACTCTATTACATATTGTAGTGTTGTTTCCTGTTTAACTTTGAAGTGCACCATTGACCATTTTGCTACAGATTCTCATTGCAAACAGGGACGCAAACAAGAGTAGTGGCAGTGTTGCCAGTAAAAGGTTAGAGTCTCCTCCAATTTTCTCCTTTCTGTAACAAAATCAATCAATATATATAGTTCAAAATTCTTCGAGCAATTGCTAAGTAATTGTGTACGTGTGTAACTTCTATGGTCATCAGAGGTTGGTGGACACCCCTGCTATTGACAGCTGGGGTCGCCTCCGCTAAATACTTCCTTCGTCACATTTCAAGGAAGAATTCTGTCACACAAACACGTCAAAACATCTCTCAACACTATGATCTGGTCAGTAGTGCTAGCACTTCTCATTATGCTTTAGGTTCCCATCTATGTTTACAATAGCTATCAAATAGTTTCCTCATTCATAATACATTCCGCAACTAGTACTTTGCTTGTCCCTCAGGTTCACTGTCATTTTTTCTCCTTTTATGCACTCATTCTTTTCGTCTAATGTTCATGCAGAGCAATGAATTCTTCTCACTTTTCCTGGATCCATCTATGACTTACTCTTGCGCTGTCTTCAAGGTTTGTTTTGTGATCAACTAGCTAGTGAAACTCATGAGTCATTACTAGCTTGATATTACATATTGTGATCTAAGTACTCTAGTATAGTCAAATGCTGATACGTGCATGACCTTGTTGTTTGGTAGACAGAGGATGAAAGCTTAGAGGCAGCCCAACTACGTAAAGTTTGCCTTCTAATCGACAAGGTATTACACACTGAAAATATATATATTCACGGATGCATGTGTATAAAATAATCTGATGAATCACCAGCATACTACATATTGAATGTACCAATTTAGTTAATACTGGTTTGTTAGTAAATAATTGCATATATATTCATGCATTTGAGCGAAAATAGAAATGTTATTATTGTCTGATGGATCTCCAATATACTGCACGCTAATGGATTGTAGGCTAAAGTGGAGCGGGAGCACCACGTTCTTGAGATTGGTTGCGGCTGGGGCAGCTTAGCAATCCAGTTGGTGAAGCAAACTGGCTGCAAATACACTGGGGTGACGTTATCTGTGGAGCAACTGAAATACGCACAGAGAAAAGTTAAAGAAGCTAGCTTAGAGGTTAGAGCGAGTCAGTACCAGCTCTGCTTGTTCTGCTAATGGTTGTGTTAGTTGAGTTTTTCAAAAATATTGACATGGATTATGCATAGCAGGACCACATAAGCTTCATGCTGTGTGACTACCGTCAAATACCAACCCAATGCAAATACGACAGGATCATCTCTTGGTGAGTACTACTAGCTATATATGTAGCTTTAATTAATTTCTTGATGTGTGGCAACAACCATATGTAACATACCAGCTTCATTTCATTTCCTGTTATACATGACTAATAAAATATATAATAAGGGAACTGATGCCTGCATGCAAATGTGTTGATGGATCAGCGAGATGATCGAAGGTGTTGGGCATGAATACATGGATGATTTCTTCGGCTGTTGCGAGTCCCTTTTGGCTCAAGATGGCCTATTTGTCCTGCAGGTATATATATGCACATAATGAACTTTCAATATACATTTGCCTTGGAACCAACTGCATGGTTTGTGACTAGCGTCTATGAATGTAGTTCATCTCAATCCCAGAAGAACGGTACGAGGAATACAGGCGGAGTTCAGACTTCATCAAAGAATACATCTTCCCCGGGGGCTGCCTTCCTTCGTTGGCCCGGATCACGTCTGCCATGTCCACGGCATCAAGGCTCTGGTATGTGCCGTATTTTTCTTTGGAGAGGGTATGCCAGGTAGCTAGTCATCTATTAGTTCCTGGTGATTTGCTATAATGATGATCCAATCTGTTGAAGTGCAGCATCGAGCACCTTGAGAACATTGGGTACCATTACTACCCAACGCTGATACGCTGGAGGGACAACTTCATGGCCAACAAGGAGTAAGTACACAACTCGCTGCTACTAATAAGTTGCATGCTGATGCTGGCAACATCCATGCACTATTCACCTTCTCTTGATATGAATAGCTGTTCTACGCATGAGTTACACATGCTCCCCTGTGCCCTCCACACATCAACAGTTGCAAGAGATATTACCTGAATACCTGTCCATTACAAATGATTATATTGCCCAGTTGCGACTCAAAATTAATTAAATCGCTCACCAGCTCCACATCTCAGTGACAGTTTGTTGCACAGAAACAACTAGACGTTTTTGTTGTTAGTTCCAAGTTGCAACATAGATTACTAAGTTATAACTTCATTTAACCCATTATTACAACCCTGATTGGTACTTGGTAGTTATGAATTCGATCGGTATGCAGTTGCAACCGCAAATGGGCAAATGCTAGTACAGAGGATATACAATTTGCAGGTCAGAACAGTTGAAACTTATGGTATTCCCCAATTGCAACTTGGTTCAGTGTGCAACTGTGGTTACAACTTAGTTCAGTGTGCAACTGCGGCTACAGTTGCAAACCGTTCTACCAGCCAGTTGCAACCGAGCAACTCATAGTATATCAAAACCATGCTCATACATGTTACTCTGATCCTCTGCAGTGCAATTCTGGCCCTGGGCTTTGATGACAAATTCATCCGTATATGGGAATACTATTTCATATACTGCGCCGCTGGATTCAAGTCACGGACACTTGGGAATTACCAGGTACGCGTACACAAACACAACTACTACATTCGTTTATGGATTCACTAAAAGTGAACATCATATCGACATGAATAAACAAATGGATAACATTTGCAGATTGTGTTTTCTCGTCCTGGGAACGACAAACTGGGTGATCATGACGGTCCTTACGCAAGCTTTCCTGCAGCTAATCAAGCTAGCTAACGCGTCTACATATATACATCATGCTATTGCTGGTGGATCAAGCCAGCCGATACCTTTTTTTTTGGAAGGAATATGTGTGTCATCATGCGTGCAAACCATTATTCATTCCGTCACTTCAATTCTGGTCACATGCATGTACGTGAACACACACTAGGTTTATACATAGACAATTATACATGTATGTGGTTGTATTGTAGCTAGCTGCCTCATCAGTCCGATGAGCCTGCACTTCTGCTCGATCGAGTCCTTGTATTGTTGATTGAACTGATCACACAGTACTGTGTGTCTGTGTGTCGCCAACCGACTTTACTGCCACCGCCAACGGATCACATGTGTTTGATTTGAGGTATCAACAACCTATAAAGAATTGGATGGTGATGGATCAAATCTACACTATAAAAGAGTAAGTTTTTTTTAAAAAAAAAAATTACCTAAAAAAGCATAGGTATACCCTTCACGCTGGCCTCAGTATGTAATTTGAAAAAGGTTGGAAAAGGGTGGAAAAGCTAATAACCCATAGATGCAAAATGTTTCATCCACTTTTTTATTTATCACCTTATTTTATACCCACACCCACGTATTATTTTTATTTTTTTGGTTTTAACGAGAAAGGAATGAGCCAATCAATCATGTCTCTTTTTTTTTAATTCTATTTTTCTTTTTCTCATTTCTATTGTCTCCTCGATCATCTCACCTATTTTTCTTTTTCTCATTTCTATTGTCTCCTCGATCATCTCACAACAAGTGCGTGTTGCACGTATATCTATGCTAGTTATTCTATAAAATTATTTCTTGTTTAGAGGGATTGAAGGGATTAAATTTTTCCGTAATCAAATTTGAATAGAGATGATTTAATCCCTCAAACCGAACAAGGCTTTAGCAGAATGAATTCATTCCTTATACACTAATAATTTGTGATGAATGAGATGACGAGGATCGCCCCCATTCTATTCTATTCGACTATTCCATAAACCAAAAAAAGGGAGGAGCGAGAAATGACGCACCAACCAATTTCCTAAACCAAACACCTTGTACATTGGTTGGTTTGATCCCTCCGTTTTCACGAGTGCGCGCGCCCTGTAGTATGTCGGTGCTAGACGAGGCCATGCCGGTGCTCACGACGGTGCTGCCAAGCCATGGGCTCGTCATCACCTTTGCCGGTGATGCTCTGCTTCATCATGCGCAGCAAGAAGCTCTCTGCTTCTTCGTCAGAACACCTCCTTGGGCGCGCCTCCCGCCGTGCCCTGGCACTGCCAGCGACGGCTACGGGAACCGCCTTTTGTGACGACGAGCAGGAGCAGCAGACGGTGCAGCTGATGCGGCACCTGGACGAGGACGGGCGGGTGGAGGACCAGATCCTGCCGCTGCTCACCCCCGTGGAGGCGGCGTGGCAGCCCGCTGATCTGCTGCCCAACTTCGCCGCGCCCGTCGAGCAGCGGAGCTCCAGGCCCGCGCGGCCGGCGTGCCCGACCAGCTCCTGGTGTGCCTCGTGGGCAACATGGTCACGGAGGACTGGAGGAGGGCCTGCCCGCGTACATGACCATGGGCAACCGCGCAGCCAGAGGCGCCAAGCTCTGCGGGGTCATCGCCGCCGACGAGAAGCGCCACGAGACCGCGTACACGAGGGTCGTCGCCAGGTGCTTCGAGGCCGACCCGGACGGCGTCGCGCGTGCGCTCGCGGCCGTCATGCGCGCCAGAGTCATCATGCCCGGCGAGTTCATGGCCGACGGCCGCGACGAGAACCTCTTCGGCCACTTCTCCGCGGTGGCGCAGCGCGCGGGGGTGTACTCGGCGAAGGACTACGGCGACATGGTGGAGCACTTCGTGCGCAGGTGGGGCGTGCCGGAGCTCGAGGGGCTGACCGGCGAGGGGCGGCGCGCGCAGGACTACGTGTGCGCGCTGCCGCGCAAGATCAGAAGGATGGAGGAGCTGGCCTACGACCGCGCGGCCCAAAAGGAGGCCCAATCCGTAAGCTTCAGCTGGGTATTCGACAGGCCCGTCCGTCTGCATTGAATGGGGGCATTTCCTTGGAAAACTTAGCAAGCCTGGCATTGTACCTATATTGTAATTAGGTCTGGCTGCATATGCAGTGCACAACTATAGATGTGCACCTCTAAGAAAACAAACTATGTGGATGTGGTACTATATGTATATGAGCCTAGTAAATTTCCTGCCGAATAAAGCTTGAAGAATTAGAAACATAGGAAAGAAATTGTTGTCAGCGTTGTTGATTTGCTGCTGTCCATGAATACATAGTTGAAGAAACGACCCTCTAATAGTGCAACTATATATTTACACGTATCAATCGCTTAGTGTTGTGTACTAAAAATCTGACCCACCCAACCATCACTCACACAAGGAAACTATACTGACAAAACATAGCTTGCGGAGCTTCATTACTTGTATTTTTCCATTATCCGCTCGGCCTCTTTGACAGGGTCTTCCGATGGGTCACCGGTCGCTTCATCCACCCTAGAGCCGGATACCTCCTTTGGGTTCATTGCCAGGAATCCAAGATATATGACCCCCATCATCGTCTGCGGCCACAGGAGACAGGAACCATCATTTGATGTTATCAAGTACCATTAAAACTGAAACACAAAAGACTGGAGCTGCGAATGGACATTCTTGAATCTTCAGTTCTCGTAAAGATGTCAGTTATTGGAAGTGAAGAGCACATTTGCTCTGTTGTCAAGTGATTACTGCTAATACATGATGCCAATGCTGTTGTTGCTTTATTGCTTACCAGAACAAAGAATGCAGTGGACGCAATGGATTTTAGAAAGAAAAGGGCGACCGCGGCAGCAGCAAAGACAACACCTATCCTAGCAATTGGCCGTGGAACTGGATCCTGTCACATGTGAAGAGGGTGAAAATCAGTATGGTTTCAAAGTTTGAGGAACAGCAGAACCAGAGTTTCTTGCTGTTAGAGAGGAAAAGATTTTTCTTCAGAGTTAGGAATATCAAATATGAGAATTGAGCAGCATGAATGGCTAAGGGATACATACTGGGACAAGATTAGTTCCTGCCTCCACGACATCATTGCCAACCCTCCACGCTGTTCGAATAGCTGTATGTACGCAGAGTGTAAAGAAATAGCAGAATAAATTTATTTATTCTTTGCCTCATTATTTATCAAAAGACCAGAAAGCTTATGGTACTCCTAGTCCTATAAGGATATTATAGACTACAGAGGCAACCATAGAAATATGTGACCCGACATGAGGATGGTTGGTAACTTGGTATACAAGAATACAGACAGTGCCATCAGGAAACAAAACAAGTGAATGAGCAAGAAGACAAGATAACATTCAGTATAAGCAAATGGTTTCATTTAGGTTTGTGCTCAGTAAATGGTTATAAACCCTGGAACCTGAGAGTGAAGAGTAGCAATGCATCCTGAGGAGCGGGAAGGGGGGAATTGTACTGTCATGACAGAATCAGATTTGTTGTGTGTTTGCTGTGCTATCAAAACTTGAAAAGCAAACTGATTTTTTTTTTCTCAAACATGAGGCGTGGATTGTCTGGTTTATCATCCAGATGGCCCTTAACTTGGCTGCCTAAAGCAGTCACAGTCACTAGCACAATTGGCGTCATTTTAGAGCATGGTCATGAATATGGAATGGAATCACGGACCACAGAAGCATACATCAGTTGAGCCATGTTGTCCATTATTGTGCAGTGATGAACAGACAGCATCGATGGTCGTTGTCACTTCACGTGATCCAGTACTCTCTCTGCCGGTTTCAATATTTGCAAGTTTCTCCATATATATGAAGAGAAAATTTATTCAGCTTAGGCTGCCTAGCAGCATCGCTTGTGTCTGTGTGTCATTACACCTAAAACATAAAATTGCAACCATATAGTTTGAAGGTACTCCCTCTATCCAATAAAGAGTGTTGTTTTAAGATTTTTAGGACAGATTAGATAGGGTGGAATATGACGCATGTGCCCCTTGATTAACATATTAATCTTTCCTTTTCTTGATGTATGCATGTAGATCAATTTCTATTTAGAGGCTACTAATATCCTATAACAGCACTTATTGTGAGGCAATTTTTAAATCCTAAAACTACACTTATTATAACACAAAGGGATGACTGATTTTGCAGTTACGAAGCACAGCCCGCCTGCTGAAAGGAATCAATGGCACCTCAAAGTCCTCCTCATAACCAGAACGGAGAAGACGGAAGCGAAATGATGGAGGATACGTGCGGTACCTCTGGAGAAGTCGAACTGCGCGGAGGCGACGACGTGGCGCGACTTTTGGGGGGCGATGGGACTGGACCTGAGACCAGGAGGTGGCGCTCGCCGCGGCAAGTGGACGGAGATAGGAGCCGCGAATGGAGAGCGTGGCGAGGCTAACCTGTTCCGGTGGGCGGGGGGAGGGGGCAGCCAGGCGGCGGCCACGGCCACGGCCATGGCCATGACGAGGGGACAGGAAGATGCTGTGCGGGTGCGGCTATGCCGTGGCTGGACCGCTGGAGAGCGAGAGGTGGACGTGGGAATGTGGTGGATAGGGCTGGGATGCCAACGAGCCGAAGCCGAGCTCGAGCGAGCCTAGGCTCGAACCTGACACCGACTTCTGAACTTCGAGCTCGGCTCGACTAAGCTTATCCAGGCTCGACTTCGATTCCACGTTCGACGAGACATGAGAGCACGTTTTTGTTGGAATTCGAAATGCGAATGGCAGATTTTAAATGCTTTATGTTTGCACTATCAAAATACTACTACTTCATTTAGGGGAATTATATAAGCGGACGAAGTGGATTATTCGGATAGTAAAATGGACTTTTTTTTTCTAAATAATTCAAAGCAAAACAATTTCTACACATGGAAAAGATGGCTGGTTTGTGATTGCACACAAAAGCTGCTAGCATTTCTATTTTTTCAGAAAAAAACTGCCATTGCTTTGTATTTATTTCGCTGTCCTTTATCCGCGCGTTCCTGGCTTAAACTCATCAAGATGCATGGCAATATAACTACTCTTGCAGTAGTCTTTTACATTGAGGACTCAAGGGTTTCAAGATCGTACTACTCACCATGGAAGCACCTAGCCACGAACGGACTTTCAAAAGGAAAAAACGATATGCATGTACAGACATATAGATAAAGCTGGTATGGAACTTGTGGCGCGGAGGAATTGTGCCATGCGAATTAGTGCAGCGCCGCACTGTGTCTAAATGAATTACAAAATTCTTGAACAAAACATTCATGAGCACGCAAACAGGATGTACTGACTACTGAATCGCAACAGTACAAATGTACAATGCAATATCGAGATCCTGTTTTGCTGATGAGCAAAAGAAGAGCTATTACCACAGATTTAGACCCTAGAAGTCCCCATCTTGCGCTCGAAGAGGCGGCGCATTAGGTAGACTTGCACAACGCTGGCTGCAATTAGGCCAGCTGATTCAAAGAGTGCCTTGTGAACTGTCCTCCTGCTCATGTTCTCGTTCACTGCGTCATAACATGGAAAGCATTATGCTTAGCTGCTATTCGAGAAGTCAAAATAAATACTGCTTGCCGGAAGAGCTCTAACAAAACGAGAGGTTTACATAAAAGGACTGGCAGGCATCAATTATGTTGCTAATTAGTGGAGCACAAGAAATATATGAGTGTTCCCAAAACTGCAAACCAGATATCCCTCCCAAAGTTTCTAATTTGGAGTGACGACAGCTGAGCATGGCTGTGTTGGAACTTGGAACCTTGTGTTTGAATAGCAGGCTGAACATGTTAATCCAGGGTAAACGATCAAGAGTTGTTTTTAGGAATTAAATCATATTTATTGAATTCAGCTCTGAAGTCTGAACTAGTATTTGAAAAAACTAGACTAGAGAGGTTAACATGGAAGCCTTACATATTACAACTCGCTAGTGTGTAAGAGAGCATGGCTTACATATTGCTTGACGGTCTGTTTGGGCCTCTAACCAGTGCTGTTCGAACTGAATGTTATAGAGGGCTTCATCCAACTTCGTAATTTGTTCAAATAAAGGGCCAAAATGCTCTGCGTTTTTTTCAGAAGAAAAGGGATAAAACAATATGTTGCTTGTTAGACAACTTCAAAGAAGGATGCAGAAATTCAGATCTTACCATCTTTGGCATGCTGATCAAAATATGAAAAATGGCCAACATGCACATCGAAGTCCACAGTTTCATGATATGGTGACTTATTAGTGAAGCAGAAGCGATGGACGCCTCTCTTTTGAACCATGAATTCAAACTTATCACTAATCTTGTCACGAGAATCATGGATTTGGTCACCTTTAGGATCTTTAACCTGCCATAAATCAAAATTGAATCAGTTTTATAGTGGATAGGACCAATTATGATAAGGTAATGAATTGCTTCTGCGATGCTCTCAAAAGCCAAAAAAAGATCTGAATGAATCACTGCTTATAATATTATGAAGTAGAAATAAGAAAAATTCTGGGACGACTCAGCATGCATCAATCTGCATGATGTGGCTGATTAGACATGCCTGAGCACAGTAATTCATTTGTTGGAATGGATACAAAGTATGAGCACAGTAACTGGTATAGCCAATTAGTTGACTTTAAAAAAAAAACTGTAAACTGGTTGACTGATTCCATGGACAGAAGGAAAGGTGGTTTCCTCCCATGAAAGGAGAAAAAAGAATGTAATGCGAGAGCTATGTAGCAGGAACTCGACTAGTACTCTCTCAAAAGGCAAAGTAGGAATCGAATCGATAGTTGGATTTCAAATACTTTATGCGTCCATGTTGTTATTCCTCAGTTACTACGCCAAGTTTTTCTACTGTCAAACCGCAACAATGGACGCTATTGTTCCTTACGAAGAAAGCAACCACACAACCTCAGATTGGGTACAGAGACAATGAATGGGAAAGATTAAGTGAGGTCATACCACAAGATCCACGCCGTCCTCGGTGTAATGCCACGGCGTGTCCGCCTTGATGACAACGAAGGATACATGGACCGTATCCCCTTGGTAGTCAACGTTGTGGGAGAAGCACTCCTCCCTGTCGATCACGAAGCGGATAGCCGCAGCGTTGCGCAGGAGAGGCACGAGGCACAGGACCAGCAAGAACACATCCAGTCCGAGGCTCGTCGCCCCCATTGTCTCACTGTCAGAATCACAATGCAGTCAAATTAGAGGCCACGCCCGATCAGAATTCAAGGGTTCAAGAATCATTCTAACTGCTTGCAGGTACATTAGAGTAGAGCAGACCTAGGAAAACTGTACTAATTGGCAAGGCAAAGATTCTGCAGAACACAGCAGGATGGATTATGGATAGCATCCCTACCAGAGGAAGAAGGAAGCGCGGAGGACGGCGACGAAGCCTGCAAGAGGTCCGGCTGCAGTGGAAGGAAGCTCGGATCTGGGCGGAGACGCGTCCGGTGCTCTGCTGGTCGTGGATGCGGTCCGGGAAATCACAGCTTTGCCCGTCTCCTCCGGCGGTTTTGCTTGATTCTGTCATTCTGCGTGATGAAGGGATTTTGAGATCACGGGACCTTGTCTTTTCGTTGGGCTAACGGCTTCTCCAGCTTAAGCTTCGTGCCTACGCGTGCTTTTGCTTTGGAATGTGGGATCCATTTGTCAGTGGCACGCAGGCGTGAGTGAGTCTGGATTTCCAGGTATACTGGAATCCGGCCCTCAGGGCAAGAAAGGAGCAGCCACCCAACGTCCCCACCCAATAGTTCCAGGTCTGTTCGAGAGCTACTGGTTCTTTACCTGCTTTCTTTACTGTCAATGAAAAATACGACAGCCATTTGTACACAAAAAAGAACTTCATGGCAAAGCAATTTTGCCTCGACATCGGCAAGACACGGAAACAGTACTACCAGCAAAACGCAGCAACGCAACTCCCAGCGAAACAAACTGACATTGCTTTAGCACACAAAGCAAGCTGCTCGTGGCGCACTTGATAAGATAGATACTTCGAGGTGAGACACGTCGCATAAACACTGTAAACTCTTGTCTTGCAAAGTTTCTAAACATGGTCCGTCGAATGAAAACATATGAAACTAGATTCATAAAACCACAATATGAGTGCACAATGCTCATCAGCTCTTCCTCCTCAAAACAAGCAAACTACAGTGCAGATATCTAGGTCATCCTCTGGGCAGCCTCCTTGGCGAGCAGCTTTTCCCTGGCCTTGGTCTTCGCCTGTGACTTCGAGCCCATGACGCCACCTCCCCACTTCTTCCTGACCTCATCGAACTTGTCGTTGAAGTTAGCCTGCAGAGTACATTTTTCATAATCAGCTCAGGAGGGAAAAGCATTGTAACTTCAGTTAATCGAGCATATTGCTGTATATGCTTGTGGTTTCATACCTTAATAGCCTCCAAGATCTTGCTGAACTCAAGCTTGTCCTCGTTCTTGACAGTGGTCAGACACAAGACAGATGCAGTCTTCTTGTGAACAATCTGTGTATGGTTACCGTTTGTAGAGTTAGCCTACTACTATTTCATGCGCCCTGACAAATTCAGAAAGTTCAAAACACACAGGTTGTAGTCATACCGATCCAAGGCGAGCCTTCCCTTTAACAATGCAGTACGGGACCTCCATTTTCCTGCACAGGGCGGGAAGCCACACAACCAGCTCAATTGGATCCACATCATGAGCAATGACAACAAGCTGGGCCTTGTTCTACAAAAATCATATGTTCAATCAATATAAGAGGCATGTTACCCCGAAAGTGTTACAACTTGATTACCAAGTAATTAAGTGAAGCAAAGAGGTTTAGTTTTACCTGCTCAATGAGGTAAGTCACATGGTTAAGGCCATACTTCACAACAATAGGTTTCTTGGCCTCAACGGTCTTCCCTTCATTCTCAGCCTGAGCCCTCTTCAAAAGCCTCTCCTTCTTGGCAGCTTTATCTTCAGGGCGGTACTTGAGAAGCATCTTAAATAGGTTGGTAGCTGCAAACATCAGAAACCACAGATTTTTCAAACCCACATTTTACTTTATAATTTAAAAGGCACTTATATAGAACAATGAAAACATAGTTCAAGCATAGCAGCCAGTTAACTAAAACAGAATATATGTATGTATCCATTGTCTATTGACTAACACTAATAGATGACATGGCAATTTCTGCCATTCTTTAGTTTCAGTAGTTACTAATGCAGACCCGCTAGTTTTAGCTGTCATGATGTTATATCATATTTGCAGGTGAATACCAGAGGCATGATTAGATAGACATTTGACAAAAACATCTACTGTAACACTAGAAGAAAAGATCTTGCCACACACTGATCAAAAGCTCCAAGACTGGAGCAAAGCCCATATCACCATAATAATCCGTGACAACAGGGAGTCGATGCTGGAATTTATAATGCATACATCCAGTTCGTTATTAATCTACTGTGCAAATGAAATAGCTAGAACGGTTTCGCCCATTAATCCAAACTTGCAGGCAAAATGAGGTATTTCAGTCATTGAACTTCGTATGTCCAGGGCTAGCTCTTTCAGTAATCAAGATGTGTGAATTGAGTAGTATTCATACCAAGATTCTTGTCGAGGGTGCGGGTGAACTGGTTGAGAGCCGGGGGCACCTTGAGACGCTGCTTGAGGATGCGGCGCTGGCGCTGGATGCGCACAACCTTGGGCCACTTGACGAACCGGTGCAGGTCCTTCTTGGGCGGAAGGGCGCCGCCGATGCCGAATTGCTTCGGCCTCTTCTCGAACAGCGGGTTCGTCACCTTCTCCTGCACCCAGACGACACAGTCAGACCACACATTCCAGCAATGGCTCCGCACGCATATCCGGCAAAGAACATGGACAAGCGCAAGCACATACCGTCTTCTTCTTGGCCGGCACCGGCGCCTTGCCACCTCGCTTCGGGGCCTGCATATTTGTGTCACCGTACAAAAACTTTCAGCATGCTATCATCGGCAGATTACAAGAACATACGCGCGTGCAACCCAAGATGGCAAGATCCACGAGGCCAAATTGAAACAGCACGAGGCAATCCCGAAAACCCCCAGATTTTTTACAGAGAAGAGATTGAATCAGTGGGAGTTCGGAAGCACAAGCGGAAGAAAGGCGGGGAGGGAGACCGCACGTACCATTTCGCCGGAGGGGAGCTTGGCGTTCCGAACGGGAGACGACGGCGACGCGAGGGGAGTCGGGGGGCGGCGAGTGGCGCTTGGAGGCGGAGAGGTGCTTCTATAAAGGATGCCTCGCGCCGAGTTGGACGCCCCCTGGCCGTCGGATGCGGGGTGAGGAAGCGACTGGGGCCGTCTCGGCCGTCCATGCCGGGATTAGGGTTTAGGCGATGCCCTTGGGCCGTGGCGGAGAGAAAAGGAGAGTGGACCGACGTGGGCCGGGCCATTCCTTTATTTCGTTGGTTTCTTCTGTAGTTTCTTGTTGAGCCCATTTGTCCCCCTTCTCTTCGCTTTGTGCCGCTTCCTATTTGCGCCATGGCCAGGGCCCAGGAGGCGGAGCAGCAGCGAGGGGTGGGGGTCTGTTCAATAATTGAAGCTTGTTGATCCTGCAAAATTAAAATGAAAAAGACTTCAATAGTGCAAAGAATTGAATGTGTCAACACTGCATGATATTTTTTTAAAAAAAATGAGCAATACGTGTGTTGGCAATACTATATCACAAGAAAATATTGTTAGAGCTGTTGGCCTGCCATATTCACTTGATTCTTGAAGGAACATTTAGTTTAGTGGTTTTCTGAATGGGTGCAAACGACCTTGTCCAGTGCTTGATGCTGTAAAATTTATTTATTCACATTTCACAATTGTTCATGTTCAATATCTGTATTTGCAAGGAGTATGTAGTCCTTGTAGTGAAATTTGTCTGAAGTACACGACTTTCTGGTTCAATCACTACATCAACAGGTGGTTCACCAAAAACTTCATAGACAGTTATATTCTTTAACTTCATTTGTAACTTACTATTTCGTTGTGCGTTTTACATCTTTCAAACTACCCTCCATTCTACTGCCTTCTCAGCTTCTGCAACTTCCAAAAATTTTTTGCAAGATTTCCCTCTTTTTGTGAAGCTGCTGAGGCAGTCGCGAGTTGCATTATGCCCTGCATTTGTTACCAAAAGCTCTTTTACAGAGTCTTCCTTCAGCTTTTCGGATGGAGGTATAGCTAACAAAACAAGGGGCCTCAAAGCATCCAACTTTTTGATTCTAGACGATTCAAATAAAAAATAAGGTGCAGAGAACACCCTCGGTTTTTAAGTTAATGCTATCTCATTGGCTGTCCAAGTGTTCCAAAAGCTGATGGGTAATGATTTAAGCAATATTGTAGCATGGACTCCTCTGCATAGTGCATACTATTCTCCTCTCTTGATGTACTCCTAGTCAATACATGATTCTTACAAGTTACAATTTCGGAGGATGCTACCCTTTCACATCTGTAAACATAATATCTCTAGCTTCCCCATGTTTCAAGATTAGTGGAGCTGGAAAACTGAAAAAACATATTGTATTACATATATGAAATGCACTAAAGAAATTATATCAAAATGGCAATTATATGCTTTGGTGCCTTGTCTTTGGATTGTCAAAGAATGTCACCTATGTTTTTTTTTCTATATGCCAGTATGGTACAGTAACTGAGTTCAATTGATTAGTTGCGAGTTATAAGTATCGGAACGACTGTAAAATTTGTGGTGCCAGTGCCATTGTTATTTACTCTTAGGCATTGCATCGATGCACTGATGCTTTAGGGGACTAGGACTCTGCTTGCGTTCAGGGTGTTACAAGAATCACAACATTGCAAGTCTTCAGTACCACAGGTGGTGTGAATTGTGAAACATGGAGATGATGATGCACATCTGCCTTACTGGCTGCTGAGCTCTGGAAGGCTTTCTGTGCAGCACCCAGCAGGTACATGTGGAGATGAGCTTGAATCCATCTTCTTTCCCTTACTCTCAAAAACGGCTCAAAGTAAGGCGCTGCACAGATATCAATTAATATGATATCAATTACTGCTCAAAGTACACTAATAATTAATATTCAGTCCTTTTCAGATGACAGTCCTTTTGACAGTACAGACTGATATCAATTTGCATTTTGCAGCCTTGCTTGCTCTACTGGACGTAGAATATCTACTTGTAATCTGGTAACGAAACAGAAAACTGTAGTACAGAAACTCTAGTCTTGGAATGTTCAACATGTTCCTCTTATCAGTGAACAAATCGTTAGCCAAAATGAATTTCAGTCACTGAGTTTACAGTTTAGGTTGGAATCCCACCACAAACAATTTGTTGTGATCGGTAAACCTGCATCAAACTACCATACATCTGCATCAAACCTGTTGCTACCCTCTGCTCACTGATCCAGATCTGCTAAAGCTGTTTGAGATTATTTCTGCAATTTGTAGCCTTTTAATACTTTATAAGCCATTCTTGATTCTAAAAAAAAGGGGAAACTACCACTACATCATGTGAGGGGGCAGCAAACACCATGCCAATAAGCCATCTACACATCTAGATCACTAAAGCACATGACATTAGTCTGCCTCACAATAGGGATATGCTCAACAAAAACTCGAGCTCAAGAACTCCTCAACAACTACGACGCACTGTCCACCTGTTAGCGGTTGGCATCTACTACTACATGATCTGCACACGGTTCATATCAGTATTCAGTAGTAATACACGCTTAGACGAAGCTCGGGTGCAGTGCAGATCGATGAGACCAATCAAGCACCCGCCACCGTCCGATCCAGGGCTAGGATCGGCCGATGAGGAGCTGGCGGCCGGGGGCGAGCAGCCGGTACGCGGAGTGGCCCCTGACAAGGCCGCACCTCGCCGCCGCCTCGCCAGCAGCGCCCTCCTCCTCCTCCTCGATCTGCTCCAGCACCCGCACGAAGGCGTCGGCGTCGCACGGCAGCGCGAGCGGGCCGGCGGCCGCGTACCCGAACGCCTCCTCGGCCTCCTCCAGCAGCGCCCGGAACAGCGGGTGGTTGACGCACTCCGTCCGGACCACGAAGCGCTGCCGCCCCGCGCCGACGCACACCGTGAAGCACCCCTCCGGCGCCGGCGCCGGCCTGCTCCTCCGCGCGCTCCGGCACCGGTCCAGCGTCTTCGTGATCAGCCCCGGCTTCCTTCCTTTCTCCATGGCCACGTTAACACACAAGACGGTGCTTGGCTTAACTAGAGGCAGCAAATGGTGTGGGGGCAGTGAGCAAGGCACAGGCTTTATGGTGAAACGAAATCAAGCTTAGTAGTCACGACTCACGAATGGGAGGGTGAGAGGAATATATAGAGAGAAGATGGACAGTGGATAGGGAAAGTCTCTTTTTTCCCTTCTACTCTCTGTATTTAAATATATTTTTTTTCAAAACTTCAAATCCTGTACATGGTCCGGTTCCAAACCGGTTCCAAGCCAAACCAAACCGAATGAGACCGTATTGCCTGCTGTGTATGGGTTGGTTTGATTCCGGTTTCAACCCAAGCAACCCGGCTCATCTTTGTATCCAGTGAACGCACTGCTCCCTGCTGCGGTCGCGCCGTCGGCGGCCCCCGGCGGCCATGGCCATCCGGCTGCTCTACGCCTCATCGCCGAAAGCCATGCATGGCCACCTACTGCTCCTCGCTGCATATGCCGCGCCGCTCGCAGCCATGCCCACCTGCTGCTCCTCCCCGCGTATGCCGTGTCCGCGCGTCGCGGACCGCCAGATCTATCCGCTGCTCTTCACTACGCATGCCACGCCGCCAGCGGCCATGTCCATCCGCTACGCATCACCGCGTATGCCACATCGCCGGCAGCCATGTACATGGTCACCGCGTATGCTGTGTTGACAGCAACCACCTGACTCACTCACGAGCGTAGGATCAAGAGAAGCATCAAAGACGACGACGGCGCCGGGCAGAAGCAGCAGGGTGCCAAGGGCCCCGAGGCAGGCTTTTTGGAGAAGACGTTCAACGCGTGGTGGAGCGTGGAGGGTAGGCTGGGGCGCTGGGCACGGATGCCGCCGGCCGCCGGAGGCGATGCGTTCCCTGGAGCAACACCATGCGGCAGCGGTAAACCGTGGAGACCGGATAACCCGGCGGTTCCAAACCGCTTTACTTCACTCGTATACGGTTTGGAACGGGTTTACCCATAAACCCGGAAAACCGGACCATGTACAGGCCTAACTTCAATCATTTATTTTATTCAAAAAACTTATAATTATTGTTTGTTTTGTTGTAATTTGTTTATCATTGTATAGGGTTTGAATATGACTTTTTCTTTATATGTTCACATAAATTTTTTGAATAAGACAAACATTTGAAGTTTTGGGAAAAAAGTCAACCGCAACTTATATTTAAATATAGAAGGAGTATTTATGAAATACAGAAGTAGAAAATTATGTACACACATTCACCCACATTTATGAATGCATTCGTACATATCTACCACTATTTACTTAAGCGATAGTTTAGTCTGTTTTAGACGCTATACTACTATGACTAGTCGTGTCTGTTTAATCAGCCATTTATCTTATTTAATGAATTGTTTTGCCCGAAAAATATGTAGGTGGACTAGCATTAGGGTCTCCATGAAGAGGCCATTTTTATATAAGATTAGGATGTCCTTATCGAGAGCCTTGTTTTATAAGATTAGGGGCTCATAAGAGAGACGCTCTATATAGTTTTATACTCAATAATTGCATGTATATAGAATCACACACTTGTAGTACATGCATATAGTACAATTTGTCAGGGTACGGTTTGGCAGTTTCGGAGGGGTAAACAACTGCACCAGAAGGCAGAGATAATCCATGCACGCATGACCTAACCTGAGGGGCCAGTTCGTAGCGTCATTGCAATAATGCAGTAAAATTAGCAGCAATTCTCCCCTCTCTGACCTGCGTGCACGATTGCAGTTGGTTTGGAGGTGTCAAACTTCCCAACCACAAGGGTTGTTTAGCTTAGCAACGTCTGTCTTCTGACGTTTCCGGCCAATACAACGCTCCAAAACGTCAGCTTATTGTAGATTTTTTTTTAATGGCGTCGGTCCAGACTTGAACACCTGGAACCAAGATCGACCATGATTCTTGAGGCCAGTCAGTCTGTTTGGCGGTGTTGTGTTCTCTTTTCCGAGCAATTTCGAGTGCATTTCCACTGGAAAGATTACAATGTGTTTGGCAGCATCATAGCCGTACGTACCAGCAGCATGTTATTAGGGTCCAGGAGAAAAGACAAAGCAACAAACCTGATGAAGTCCATGTTCAGCAATCGGTTACACGGACACCTGTACCTACTCCGCCGTGTCGTATGTGCATTGGGTAACGCCTCTTTTTGGCACGGAGGTGATGAACCAAACCTATGTAGTTCCATAATTCCGTTGCCGAATCCACACCAATCGATACCCCCACTTTATGCGTACACCGACCACACCTCCAGCATGAACTCCAAATAGGTTAGACAGGTTTTGAGCATATAAGTATAGGATGGGCCTTGGCGTCTTGTTCATGTTGAGGATTATAGAAATGATCTTTCGTCTTTCGAAATGCTATTTTTCAGGTCTTATTGGGTGCCATCGTAGGTTTAAATAGGTCCCGACGCATCGCGATGTGGAACCGATGTGTGCGCTCACATAGTCACATGCCACCTCAAGATCCCCTCTTTGTTTTCTCTCCTCATCATCGGGGGTTCCCTGATGTGGAACCAATGTTGAGGAGGGAAGGAAGGAGGAAACAGAGGGGCGCATGGAGGGAATGTGGTGCAAGTGGTGCGCAGCTTGATGGTGCAATGAAGCTTGGGAGTGGGGAGGAGATAACTCGAGATTTCACGGCACAAGAGAAAAGGGTGATAGCATGATAGGTTGGCCTCACATGAAAGTGGGAGGTGGGATCAATGTCAATACTCACTCTAGATCCGAAATAGTTGTTGTTTTAGAAAAGGTATAAGTCAAATTTTTAAAACTTTGACTATATATAACTTCTATATTATTTAGTTTTGAATCTTGAAAATCGTATGTTTAGATTTGTCTTAACAAATATTACTTCTACATTATTTAGTCTTGAAAATCATATGTTTAGATTTGTCATGTCAAGTATTTTCATAAAAGTATAAATTTCTTAGAATATTTATTTATATCTTAGAAAAACATTGATCAAACTTATGTTTTGAAGACCGTGTTGATGTCCAAAACGATAATTAATTCGGACCTGGAGGGAGTACATAGTTAGCATGCCATGACAACTAATTCAGACTTAGGGAGTACATAGTTAGCATGCCATGTCAGCATGGGCTCGGTGGAGCCCTTTTAGGCCTAGACGAGGCTTGGATCCAAGTTTTAACTTTTAGGGCTAGTTTGGTAATCGCATTTTTTCAAGAGATTTTGAAAAATTAAGGAAAAAAAATAGTTCATTTTTTCTTAGGAAAATGAGAATCCTTCGGAAAAATGTGGTTGCCAAACTAGTTAGGGACAAGAAAATATTTAGAAATACGGAGACCGACATGATAACTGATAAGTTTGAGCACCAGTCATAAACTTTACTCTTTCCTTTACTTTTGAAAACGGAGGAACACATTTTTCTCGCTAAACCTTCATAAGATCAAACAAGTAACCATTGTCAGTACTAATATCAGACCACATATTCATGAGCACAATGAACATCGTGGAAACACCGGCCAGTACTAGCACCAGTTACATGCATGAGCGGGGCACGGAGGTCACCTAACATGAGACTAAATATCACACGACCTCTCAGTTTCTCATGACTAAGACACTAACATACAGAACCTGAAAATAATCGTGGAAGAAGGCTAACATCTCCTATGTTTGACAAGCTTACTTCTTCGCTCATGGCTTTCTACGGCCGAGATGCCGCTTCTTGGGAAGGCGGGAAGTGGTAGAACGGCGGTGGCGGCGCCGGCGCCGGCTCGTAGAGCGGGAATGGCAAGAACGGTGGCCGCAGGAACGGCACCAGCCAGGACGGCACCGGGAACGGCCACGGGAACGACACCGTCCCACCGGCGCCGGCGCCCGGGAGCCGGAACGGCGGCCAGAAGAGTGGCAAGAACGGCCAGAAGAACAGCGACGCGCCGAAGCCGCCGCCGCCGGCATGGCAGAGCGCGCCGTCCCGCTTGGCGGGGCGGAAGTTGAGCGCGTTGAGGTTGAGGAAGCAGGCGTTGGTGGCGCGGGAGCGGAGCGCGATGTGCTGCGTGGAGCCGCCGAGGCCCGGGACGTTGCAGGCGGCGGAGGAGCTCCGGACGAGCGTGGCGCGGCACGCCGACCGGAGCTCGTGGCCCTCGCGGCACTCGAAGCCGTCCACGGGGGGCACGTCCAGCTTGTATACGCCGTGCTGGTCCGTGGTGCGCTCCGCCTCCAGGGACAGCTCCTCCGCTGACGTCGAGTTCACCTTGAAGCTGCACTTGATCAGCACCCTCGCTCCTGCACTTGATCAGCCGAATCGTGTTTTGAGCTGTCAACGATGGCAACAACAGAGTAGTGTGTGCATAATCGGCACTCCCTCTGAGCACAGAAAAAAACTGAAAAAAGTGTCGTTTTTAAAGACAGAAAAAAGGAAAGTAGTCAGCTTCCGGGCTTGTGTGACTCTCTTTGCAGCATTTGTTTTCCTAACAAATCTGTAAGGCAAAGTTATTGCCGTCCTTTTCGGAGGCAAAAAAAACACGCCATGGTCACAGATGTGCATCGACTTTGCAATTTCTATTACAAACCACCGATTTACTAGAGTTTATCTGTAAAGATCTGAAGGAAAAGAATCGCAATGCCCTAGAAGAATTGCTGTATTCAAGAACATGTGCTCGTATCATATATACACACGAAAATGTTCATAAATAATTCAATTATTGCCGGCGTTTAGGACAATGCCTCATTTCGCTATAGGGCGTTGATTCAGAGTTCAATGCAAACGTGAAAGCCATAACACCAGCTGGGTTTCTGAAATCCGAGCTCAGGTTTGAGGAAAGGTGGTGAGCAGAGGGGGAGGATGCATATCAGGTTGAGGTGTTGGCAACCCAGTGCAGAATTGTTATAGGCATGCGCATGCCATGATTTCACAATTCAGATGCACAAATATACCGAATTTCTGTCTAGTTCAGAGCAACTGATAATAAAAATCCCAATTACTCAGTGAAGTGAGAAACATTTCAGCTCTCGAGGCAGTACTAAATGTAAATTCCAATGCACAATGAATTTGGGAAACACATGCTGCTCAGAATAACTGAAGTACGCAAGCTATGAACAACGGTGATTGCCACTGAAAAAAAGACTGAACTAGATCTCAAGTTCTACTTGTATATCGCAATGCAAAACGAGGGATTATATGTATGTATCTGAAGTCATTTGGCAATTGATGACAATTTGTATGCGAGACACGCGTGTCAATCTTTCAGTGGACCTCAGAAAAAAAAAATCAGTTAGGGAAACATGTAATCCAGGGTGAGCCAAAAGCTATACTAAAATTGAGGTTTGGGAGACTGAAATGAGCCAAACCAAAGAACAAGCCAAACGACCCCGAGTAGCCACGTAGGAAATGAATGCCAAGTGCTTATTACTTCCTCAGTCCATACAAAAGTGTGGCGATTCTGATTGCTGAGAACTAAGGGGCATTTGTAACACCTGAACAACTCGCCACGCTTGCGTACCAGTTTTTCAGTTGCACATTAAAAAGGTAGTAAAAGTGAAAAAAAGGAAGGCATCAGCTCCTAAAACATCTGAAGTGTAACAGCTTGTAATTTGATTAAAAATATATCATGGAACAGCCTGATGCAAAACTAATTACTTGCGGTCTGTTTCTGTCTAACACATTTATCTGGAGCTAAGTAGTCTTCTACTGCAATGCAGTATCCTCTCTAAAAAAATTACAGTACCATTGGAAGCTAAAAAAAATGCAATGCAGATGAGGCAACGATCAAAGTCAATGGCAATGCAGAGCTTGTACAAACAGATAGCATCTCCACTAGCTCATCACTCACCTTTCAAGAAGAAGCTATGCTTGGAGAAGGTATTGTTGGAGCAGGCGTCGCAGTAGACGGAGCCAACCACGGTGATGTTGTTGGACAGGAACTTGGCCTCCGCGCCATTACCGAGCATTAACAGCGCCAGCAACACGGCAGCTGGAGCCAGCATGACGACCATGGAGCTGCTCGCCATTGCGGCCATGGATCCAGCGAGCCTGTCGAAACGAGGAAGAACCTGGCAGCGCAGCCGCAACCGCAATGGAGATCAGAGACCGGAGACAAGAGGCAGAGAGAAGAGGACGAGGCGATGAGGGGGGGAAGCGAACAAGCGCATGTGAACTGGGGGTTTTGGACCGGCGCGGAGGCATGACGAGGAGAAGGTGGTCAAGCGCTAGGGTCTGTTCTGGTGTGTGTGGTCTCCTCTTTCCCTTTTCTCCTCTGGGCCCACCGGCCAGCGAAAGGAAATGGCGCGTGTGATTTGGATTTGGGTTCGTTTCTTCGCCGCTCATCAAGAGCGCTGATGACTGGACTGCATGGGCCGAATTGTCTGCCGGCTTGGGTTGCTGAACGCTGCATGGTGGGCCGTATATTTCTACAGCGTCTGGGCCCAGTCCAGTCGGCCGGTTTTGATGGAACGGAACCTTCCTGAAGCAGCACCGTGCGCGCGCTTGGTTGGTGGTGCGCCCGTGCCGTGCACGGGTGCGGGCCGGCCGGGCCGGGAGCGCTCACGCGGATGACATGGCGCGAGGCACCGCGGCGCGGAGGACGCCCACCAATTTCCATCCACTTCGTCCGTCTGTTGGTGACTGACTGACTGGTGATCGTTCTCGAGGTCGAACAGTAGTAATAATACAGATAAATGCATATGCTGCTTTCTTTTATTGCACAAATAAAGCCACAAACCACCAGGTTAATTCATTTCCAATACAGACTTACTAGTTAAGATAACACACAAATGCAACACAAACGAAAGATTGAGGAAGATACACGTATATGCTAGTGTGTCTCTACTCTCTACTACTACAAGCAGTTAATAATTGGAATCTACCAAGCGATAATCATCGAGCAATCAAACTGATGCGAGGCATCATCGGCTCATCGCGCGTTTCATCGATCAGCTAGACCGCGCGCTCCATGGCTCCATGCCTGCTGCGATGGACGGCACGCACATGAGCCCGTGCAACGAGGGGGCACGGCCACGGTGATGGTCAGACGGCCTTGGCACCGCCCTTGCGCGGCGACCCCATGGCCTCCTCCAGCTTCTGCAGCTCGGCGGCCAGGACAGGGACGGCGCACGCCGGCAGCACGGCCACGGCCTGGTGGGCGGCCAGGGGCAGCTCCATCTCCACCGTATCCGCCACGGCGGCGGTCGTCGGCGGCGGGACCACGGACGACGCCGGCTTGGGCTTCCGGTAGCAGAAGTAGAGCACCATCTGGACGCACCCGAAGAAGAAGCCGCCCACGTTCGGGAGCTGCATATATATGCCATGCGGAGGAAAGAAACGTAAATCAAAACTTCAGGGCCAGCTAGCAGCTGGTGATATATGGAGGTCTTGAATTTTACCGTGACGTAGGGGTCCTTGGTGAAGAGGCCGTAGAAGAACCAGGCGACGGCGCTGAGGGTGAGGAAGAAGGAGAGGGAGAAGGGCATGAACTCGGCACTCTTCGTCCTGATCACAACAAACTGCACTCACAAGCATATAGCTAGCACCCGTCAGATCGATCACGCACAAAGCATTCGACAATAAGTTGATTAATTAAGCTAGGGCATGCGCGTGGAGGGAGCTAAAGCTTATTACGATGACGCTCAAGGGGGCGACGAAGACGGCCATGGAGAAGGCGAGGCAGATGCTGCCGAGCACCTTGACGCGGTGCGGCTCCGCGACGAGGACGACAGTGACGACGACGATGAGGGAGAAGGCGGCCACGTTGAGCAGGAAGAAGGCGGCGAGCGTCCTGAGCCGCGCGGCCCGCGGCGCGTAGAGGAGGTAGAGGAGGATGTAGGTGGCCTCGACGACGCAGCCGAAGGCGTTGATGGTCAGCAGCGGGCTGGAGTTGGTCTTCACCACCGCGTAGAAGATCCACAGCGTGCAGCTGAAGAGCGCCACCACGTAGGGCACCGAGCTGAACCCCTCCGTCGACTTCTTACGGTACACGCGCAGGAACGTCGGCCTTTTGCAGACATGTATAGTTTTTTCATCACAAATCACAGTTCAGAATCTATAGTGCGTGGTTTAATTACTGTCTGGCATGCATTCAGGATCGATATATAGATCTCATGTATAGTGCACTTACGTTGGTGCGAGGAACACCAGGAAGGAGACGATGTTGCCTGCAGGAAATTAACAAAGGAAGACATGACAGTTTCTGCCGTCAGTAAACACTGCACTGCACGTACTGATGGTAAATCGTTTGGGAATCGTATATGGTGGCAATCATTCAGATTCAGATCGGGCGTGATCAAGCTGCAGAAGCGTACCTAGAATGCCGAAAGCAGAAGCCCATGGGTGCTCCATGGAGAAGAGCCCTCCTGCCATTGCGACAGCACTAACAGGCAAGCTGAAGCCCCAGTAGCAAGTACTAGCTAGCGTGATATAGAGTGACGAGATAGGGCCGGTACGGTCCCTGTTCTATTCCCCCGGAGAGAGATAACAAGAAACCAACTGATGAGCTCCTCACCCAATACACGCACTGCTCCCTCTCCCTCACAAACTCGTGTACCTCTGCGATGAATGTTTGTGTGCTCTGGCAACGTGCAAGAAAACATGTATATATAGACGAGCTACGGCCTCCGGGCCCATCGTTCTGAATAATGCCGGCGCGGCAGTCATCCTGAGGTACATGCATATCCAGTCGTTAAAACGGAGCAGTGCCTATTAACCATGTAAATATGATATGTGTAGATTTTTTTTATCCATCTCAAAAGGGACCTAATTAATACTTAATATTTATCTTCTATAATGTCACAGTAATGGTTATATTAATTTTTCTATCAAAATGGCATAAATGGTAATATATATGCATATTTAGAGGGCCAGATTATTTCTAAATTCTTTCATAACGGCATAGTATGTAATTTACATGCAAATTTATGGGTTCGTACTTCATATCTATCTCTTTATGGTATGTTTGGAAACTTAAGACTTATAAAACTGTATTTTAGAATATATATTTGTGATTGACTTGACAATCCTTTTTTTAGCTCCGGTAAAACTATGGTATTTGTTAGAACTAGTTTGAACAATAATATCTAAAACCATAATATATTAGTGAAAACATACGGACAGCTAGCGCGAAGTCATGAAAATTTTGGGATTATGGTGGAGCTTCTCATGCTTCAAAAATCCCATGGTATCTACTACAAAATTATGGTTTTGAAAACATTATTTTTCATATTCCAACCGAGGTCCACTGGTGTTCCTATAGACCAAAGTGTTGTCTATCAACTATAATTCTATAAAAATACCATGCTTCCAATCAAGCTCTTATTTTGCGTGGACTAGAGTTGGGTTTTCCTTTTGTTGACCACAAGAAGAATTGGATGGAAAAGGGAAGTGCATGAGCAAGAAAACAACTCCGCCGACTCCGATATTGGAACAAGGAGAAATGCTCTTAGATGTTCTCATACCAAACAAAATCACAGGGAGCAAGCAAGCAAGGCGCATTACTCCTAAGTCCCAAAAATAGTGCTATGCTGGTATATACAATCTGCACGAGAGAAGAAAAGACGGGAACCGAGGTTGCGGCCCGCCGGATACACCTTTTTACTGTTGTTTATAGTGCTGGTACTGCTGTACCCATGTTTATATACGCATCCATGGCCGGTGCATCCGCTCGCCCAACATGGTCTTTTCATCAGTAGCAGGAGAGACATATATGGCGAGCTCATCCGTGGTGCCCGCCCGAACGGCCGAACTACAAATTAAAGCCTCTGTTTCCACCGGTCGACGCGGCCAGGAACCAGGCGCTGGCCTCTCGAGATCGACCATCCAGTAAGCAAGCTTCACGTCACCATCGGACTATATCGGAGCCTTACAGCTGCATCGCATCGCTCGCAGACGGGCGGCGAGGTGACGAAACGGGAACGCGCGGGGGGAGGAAGGGCTGGTTCACCCGCGCCTACTACGGTAACCTACGGCTACAATAATGCGCCTGCCGAACCGCGCGAGGCTCTCCCCCGAGAAAACGGCAATGTCGGCAAGGGACGACAGTCCAAGTGGAGGTGCACGGCCGGCGCACCATGCATCGCGCGCGGCCGAACGGGCCGGGGCGTCGAAGAATCTTCGCCGGCCAGCACCAACTGTTTCCTCGCGTGGAAAAGGAGAAGGCCTACATGTTGGAATGGCTGCAGGGTGATGATGTACCATTGTTTGAGCTGACAGGACAGTAGTCCCACATACACAGCGCCAAGTAGTTGCATGCAATGCAGGCGTCCGGGCCGTGGCTCGCGGCTGATGCGCGGGTGCAACACGTCACCGTCCAGCCTCGGCTTCATCAAACGGCTGCTGGCTTGGCTTGGCGATGTGGTTTGTTTGCGCTGCGTTGCGTGCTCCTCCTCATGCCATCTGACTCGGACTCGACCATCTTTGTACCTCCTTTCGCTGCTCGCTGCAACCGGGTGTTCGGAATCGCGTGGTTGCACGGACTACGCATACTATTCTTGGGGAGTCTCGGGCGTGCTGGAATGAAAGCATCCACCATGTACTCTAGTTTTTTTTCATGTAGTACGTAGTACATCATTAGTCTTCTACTGCACTACACTAGAAGCGTAGGGCGACGGAGTTGAGCCGCTGTGCCACTCGAGCTGGAGGCCAATAGGGCTACCAGATATGCGTGGCTGCGTGCACGTCCTGTCGCCTACTTGTGACTTGTGAGTTGTGACCGGAAGGGGGAACAGATATTCCACGGTTTGTGAATGACTCGCACTCACCTTGATTTGGTTTCAACTGCCCACAAGATATATAGTCGCGATGGTATAGGAGATGGTCCCGGTAATCACCTCGGCCTAGCACCATCTGGCATACTCCCCTTCGTTTTTCCAAACTCCATCTGACATACTCCTGGCAAAAATTAAACCGAAACTCCATGATGCGCCAAAACCAAAAACGAAAGAAAACCCTTCCTGCATCAATTCCGACTTGCAATAATATATACACACATATGCTTAATCCAAACCACTCCACTAGGGAGTTGAGGGGCTCTTCTGTTATTTTTGCTTATAACACCAGACGGGAGGTGCATCAGAAGAACTGATGCTCTTCCAGGATGAAACAACAGAGACGCAAGTAAGAAAGCACTGGAGACCTATATCCTAGGACCTAGGTGTAGTGAAAGCAAAGGCGCACACAGGACACACAAAAGGTTGCTTCTTCAGAGTCAGGATCAGGCGACGATTTTCACAAGCCAATGCGTTAAGGCATGGAGTGGCTTGCTAGTGAGTTCCACTGGTTGTGCCATGGACACTGCTAATGGAGCCCCAGTGAGATTCTCCAGTTCCCATCTGCACAGCAATGCTATCCATGGACTCCGAGGTCCCGCTTCTGTGACCCCAACTTGATCGCCTTGAATGCATCCCAACCCTCCCTTCCACAAGCTCGGGAAGGGCTTCTCTGCTCAGATCTGGGGATGCATGGGCTATTCTGCCTTCTTTCTCGTCCAATAGACCGCCTAGACCAACCTCCAAGTCTCTGATATCTGCCGCTGACCGAGGTTCATCCCATGATATTGGCTTCCTACCCAATTCAAACTCTCCGACAGGTTTACCCATGTTTGGGCTCATGAAACCCCTTGCTGGTGCACGTGATTGCTGCAAACCTTGCTCTACTGGGACCCTAGCTCGGAAATTGTTCTTGGAAGGAGGAACAGCAGTGCAGAATATCTCCATGAAGTTGTTCACGACCCCTCTGTTGTACGGATTGGCCCGCCGATCATAGCGATATCTGAAGTTCTCATAGGTTGTCTGCAAAGTGGAGGAAAGGTGACCACAAATTCCTAGCAATATGCTTACAAGTAAAACAAAACGCTGACAAGGTACCAACCTGGTTAGTGCTCATAAGGTAGCAATGGAAGACAGAGAGACCACCCACAAACCACACACAGATGAAGCAGTATATGATCAGAACGATTGATGCTGGTGTCTTCAACATCGCTTTCCAAATTGATGAATGATCTGCATCTCTGATCTTGATAATGTACACCCAACAGAAGCCAAATACATAGAGGCAGAGTAATGTCGTAGAGAATACAAACATATAGAAAAACCGATAATTGCGCTGCAGTAGATAAACACGCAGTTAGTCCTGAACTACAAAAGATACTGTTATTTATAAAATATCCACTGAACAATCTTCATATAACAATACAGGTGCTATATCAAAATGCTGGAGATATTCGGATGACAATACTGGATGAAGATTAAACTGCTGAGTTCAAGGCATTCTCATACTTACCAATCCTATGCATTGCCCAACCCAAGGGCAGTGGTGATCAAAGCGCTCCACGCAGTTATTACAGATAGAACAGTGCGAGCATCGAGGTGGTCTGTACAGCATGCAGGTGTCACAGTACTTGACCTTCACAATTACCCCATTTACGAAAACATCCCTCGTCCGTGGCAAACGTAATTGCTGTGGAGTCTGACCATTTGCAGTGTCATTGTTCATATCAGTGGCTTCAGGTTCAGGAGGATGGGAGTTACGGGGCACTATCCCAGGATCTCTACCAGAGGTAAGAAGCAGCAATGTCAAATCCTGGAAAACAAAAGAAACAACACTCAGTAAAAGAAAGGAGCACAGCATATCACGGCACCTCATATTAACGGATTCATTTACTCACTAAATCTTATTCACAAAGAAATTACCTTCAATGATAATCCTACAGCATCATAATCATAAATTCATAGGTCCCCTGTTTGGATGCAAAGTACTTGTAGTTTTATTGGATGTCTCCGAAGAGACAAGTACTTGTAGTTTTAGAAAATAGGAGTACCATGGTTTTGCGAAATACTTTTGTTTCGAAAAGCTATGAGGTGTTTGGGTGCAATGATCCTGGTAGGACTCATAACCATGGTATTGCTAAGATATCCAAGGGCAACAGGTCACGATGTCACAGATAACCCTAACGCACAACCACAGGCTATTTGCATAACTACCATACAATATAAAAAAAGGTTTTACAGGTTTTGCCTAGTCCATTTGTTGTCCAAACCAGGATAACCGTTCCATATTACACACATTTATCTGTTAACAATCAGGTACAAGAACTTGGAAATGGAGAACCATCATTCGCTTAGGACAGACTGCAGAGCCACACACAACACTCCATTAGATTGGGACACAACGATCACAGTTGCAGCTTCATCTCTGTCCATAATCTTTAAATTAGTTGTAAAACAAACTAGTTATGGTGGGGGATGAAAAGGTGATTCTTCTAAAATTTGCAGATGTCATAATCAAGACCCATCTCTAGGTATCAGCAATTGGTACTGCTGCATTAGGTTAGTGCTGAAAAACTAACAGAACTATTGGGGATCCAACAGCTCACTGTCATAAGGGGCTCAATTGGTACAATTCCCAGAAAAAAAATGGAATTCAGACATCTAAATGTGAGGATTTAAAAAAAAGCTGGGGGTAATAAAACAACAGATCTACTGTGGAAGTTACTCTTGATACATTGAGAGGGCATTCGGTTTGAGGATTGGTTGGTCCATGACCTTCTCACTCCTCCCTTTTTTTTTTTTTTTGGTTAGAGATTGGAACAGGCACCACCCCATCCCTCACAAGTTCATGGTTAGCTTAATAATTAGGAATGGGTTCATTCCACCAAAATTCATGGGATACCCCATGATGGGCCATTCCATTCTAGACGAAGTGATTCCTCAAATCAAACACCCCATAAGTGTCCACACTCCACATATTACATTTCTAGAGTCTAGTCCAATATTCAAATTTCTGCGCTACTTCTGACATATTTATTCATTATTTAGTAATTCAGGGGGGAACTTAACAACAAAATTTCATCGACAAACTAACATGAAAACTGAGAAGGTTGGGCAATCCCATATATCATTATCGTGTATGACTATGACAGTTTTGTTCATGTCCACTACCACGCTTAGTATCTATCCAGAAGATCCAATTATCAATCATCATGCAAGAGAAAATTATTTTAAGTGCCAATATGAACTGACCAACTCCAGACAAGCTTGCTAAGAATTTGACACTTACATATATTGTGAAGACAATGACTATGACCATCACTGAAATTCCCCCATGATCAGGGAAGTCATTGATAAGATGTCTGGCCACAAATATACAGAAGACCACCACTGGTGCAAGAATGAGGAAGATAGTGAGAAACAAGGATCTCACATCAGGTCCAAATATGAACCGGCCTTGCAAGAAAAATTCCTGAAAGAAATATCAGTAACTCTTGTAAAAAAACAATATAACAAACTTAAGAGGCATCACAATTGTGGAATCACTGTATAAAAAAATAAAACATTTAATTTAATACATGAAGAACATTGAGTTTACAAACATTTCACCTATCAGATACTAAACAACGCAAATATCCACTAAACGCTTTAGCTGTAATATCTGTTATTGGAAAATGAACATGTATTTTGGTAATTTATGATCCTGTCAACAGGAAGTGTGTCTCGTGCAGGCTGAAAGACCATACATCATGCTTTCTGGAAAGTTAGTTGGGCAAAATCTCTAATTTGTTATAAATTCGAAGCCAATTTCCAAACTCTATACAAAACCAATCCGTACAGACCACTGCCAGAGAAGTTGTGCCTAGCTACAAGAAAGAAATTCAAATTCTTGCTTTTTCACGAAAACTGAATGAGCAAACAAATGGCCAGTGAGAAGTTGACAATAAATGTTAGCCTCCGGCATTAAACACAAACATACAATACTGCATGCCCAGGAATAGTGCGGTGTGCAAAACTCATAAATCATCTCAAAAGAAGCCCCAGTAGCTCATAATCAGAGTCCATTGGCTATAACTTGAGAAATAGGGTTGGTATGGATCATTGGATGAGGATGGCAGGTTGCAACCACTTGGCCAATCTAGAATAGCAGAATGGGTAGGCAAACAGGAAAAGGGAAAGGGAGGTCTTGCCCGACAAGAAGTTCCCCCGTCACATCTTATTCAACAGATGGTGGGCCCAAGTGCATATGTCAGTATGACACTATGACTGGGCCTGAGAAAATTATGTTCAGGGGGGCAGTGAAGCTACTTCAGTTTATTTAGTTAGTTAAATTTAAAAGAATGAACAATCGGTGCTTCCCCCTAGATGAGTAAAGTGTATCCCTATCCTATCCCCCCTAATGGATAAAAAAGGTCTTTGACTGAAAAACATCCCTACTCCCCATAAATGGATAAAATGCACGTTCAATAAGTTAGACCAACATCATCACTCCCCTGCATCTCCAACTTATGTATTTTGTAATTCTGCTCAAACCATATTTTCCCACCAAACACAGAAACCTGATCAACATGCCGTATATAAAAAAGCTTCCGTGCCTAATAAACTAAGAGTAATGTCCAATGAAAAGAAATCATTTGCTCTTCCTACTTTCAATGGATATCTTATAATTCATTCCAGAATAGTTATCAGTTACGTCAATTAAAGTAATTTGTCATCAAACAAGCTAGTACTACTGATCAATACGCTGCAAAAACGAAATGCAACCATTTGCACTCAATGTCGTCAGCATAATGTTGAAATTAAAGAAAGTGTGTGCTCCTCCTAGTTACAGTCCAGATTTCATGATTCATTCCAGAAAAGCGCAACAGCTGCAGTAAGCCCTCACAACGACAACTGGTGAATTTTGCTATCGTCTAGTGACGTCTTCACAACTAGGTAGCCATTAAAACGCGAGTGAACAACGCTCTCGACTTTTTCCACGATTCTATCCACTAAACCCCTACATTTCAAGCGTAGGATCACAAAAATCGCAGGAATATGAACCTAACGCGCAACCGGAGCATCTAATTTCTCCACCACTCGTGCAAAAACGCGTCAGGGACGCTACCTTCACCTCACAAAACCCCCCTCTGTTCACCGTACGCCCAGATCCAGATCCACCGTTCACAGTCACACAGAACACAACAAGACAGAGCGAGCGCTTACGTTGCTTCCTCGCCAAACTTGGTAAACCCTAGGCTGCTCGCCGGAAGCGGCGGCTCCCCCGCCGCCACGGGACGGTGGCCCGTACATCTCCAGCTCCCTCCTGCTGCCGCACCACCACCCAGCCGAAAACTTCGCTCGGCGCAGCCCACGCGGCCTCCTCCTCCTGCCCCTCTCCAACCGCGCAAGCAGCAAACCGCGAGATCTCCCGGACCGAGCGCACCCGACGCGCCACCTGGCGCTCCGAAGCGGCACCTCCGGCGCCCACGGCCGCCGGCCGGCGACTCGTGCCGGGAGAGGAGAGAAGAGAACGATCGGTGGTGGGAGTATGACTTGGGATGCGAAATGGCGAGGCAAAACGGCGGAGGGGATGGGGGAGGTGCGGGGTTTGAGGCAACGGGAGTATACTAGTCCTCCACTCCTCCACTAGCACTCGAAAGAGTACACGGCGGCGTGCGCGTAGCAGCGGGCGGTGTGCCACCGTGTCACCCCTGTGATGGAGCTCAGCTGTTTTAATTCCCCTTGTGGGGCCCGATTGGCAGTGGCGCTGGGTGCGCGCGGCCGAACTCGCGCTCGTTAAATCGAGTGGGGTTTTCTTTTTTAAAAAAATATTAAGGAAAGAATTAGGGAGAGGTCAAAGGAGGAGGCGGCGGGGAGCCTTGCATATGACTTTTTCCGGTCCGCGACTAGAGACTAGAAAGTCAGTGAACGGCTGAGCGTACCGGCAGCGATTCAACAGTTTGACGGGGTTTAAGCATACATCACCGAAGATTTTAGAGAAATAAAATGACAATGACGCAAGGATATGTTTTATAATGTGGAATTTTGCGGCGTAGTGTTTCCTGGCCACTTGCGGTTAGGCTGGCCCCAATGGGACTCCTCATCCCTTTCCTCAAAACACTATTCTAACTAACTTTTTCTCCGTCTCCAGTGTTAAACAGTGTAAAACAGTGTTTCGAAGAATCCATATAAGGCTCTCCATTGGGATCAGCCTTAGGGTTTGACAACCTTTTCTCATTAAACTTGTATGTACTAGTTACATATTAGTTCGTTGGAAGTTGCAAGAAATGGCAATATGACGTACTTACTTCCTGTGTCTCACAATATGAGACGTGTATGTAATTTAAGGCTCAAAGTTTGAATTTTTTAAGTATTTTAATCTTAGATGATGAAAAGTGGTCTTATAAAAATCGTATCAGTGTATCAGTAATTAGAAGTACTTCTACATAAACTAGGTGATTTTCCGAGCGTTAGCTGCGGGATTTAAAAAGTGATTTCAATATTTTTTGAAAAAAAGGAATAATATTTATTTAAATGTCATTTGGTAGAGAATAATAGAACAATGAAACTGCCATGGGTCTGTCAGTACTCAACCTTTAACAATAACAATCATAGATGTACGTGCAATATGCACGTGTTATAAAATGATCAAAGAGGTAATAGAAAGGAGAAAAAAGAAATAGAATTAAAAGAAAGGAGACCTAATTGATTGATGTCATTCATTTCTCATTAAAACCAGGAGAAGGAAAGTAACATGTGGGTATGGGTATCAAATGAGGTGAGAAATAAAAATAGAAAGTGGATGAAATATTTTGTATCTATGGATTTTGGGCCTTTCCACCCCTTTCCAATCTTTTCTAAACTGCGCAGTGAGGTCAGCTTGAGGGGTATACGTATGACTTTCTAGGTAAAAAAGATTTTTAAAAAATTCGCTCTTTTATAGTGTAGACTAGCATAGATGTACGTGAAACACGCACATATTGTGAAATGATCAAGAATGCAATAGGAAGGAGAAAAAGGAAATAGAATTAAAAGAAAGGAGACCTAATTGATTGACGTCATTCCTCTTTCATTAAAAATCAAGAGAAAGAAAGTTAACAGGTGGGTATGGGTATGAAATGAGGTGAGAAATAAAAAAAAATGGATAAAACATTTTGCATCTATAGATTTTGGACCTTTCCACCTTTTTCCAACCTTTTTCAAACTGCGCAGTGGGGTCAGCGTGAGGGGTATACCTATGCCTTTCAGGTAAAAAAGATTTTTAGAAAACTCGCTCTTTTATAGTGTAGATTCTAATAAACCTATGCAATTAAAACTACTAAAAAAGTTTGTGGAGTGGATATTTCATTATGGCATGAGCAACACATCTCCAGTGATGACAACTTATTATCTTTGGGTGCATTTCTTAACAATACGTGAATAAAAAAAGCTGCACAGAGAACTCCATTTACCTGTCCTTTTATCTTCTGTTTTTCTGCATATGGGATATTACATAATTATTTGGGTAAGAAAGGCGTATTTATGTTGTGAGAATTTTATGGCGAAGTGATCGAAAGAACAAATAGTTGCATGCATGGATGTTATTAGCCACAGAAGATCGGCAAAATACATTAATACAATGTCCGAGTGGATGATGACATGATTTTTTAGTGTATGATAATATGGATAGCTTGCATGTTGAGATATAATTTTAGTGGCCTCCATCTATATAGATATATAGGATATAAATTTTGGTCCAACATTATCAGAGTTATTTAGTGTCAAATGTTAGTATTGGTGATCCTGTGAGGTTTAATTGTTTCTTATATTGCCATGCTATTTTGCTATTTTTTACTTTTTAAAAGTTATCGTCTTTATTTATTCCTTACCTTTTATTTATTTTTCTATTCTCCCCATGTTGTATAGTAAAATATTTGTGTAATAGTAGTTGTTGCACCTAATTAGCATATTTACTCTTTATTTTTATACTGAAATATTTCCTCATAAACCTTAATACATTTTCTTTCAAAAAGGGAATAATACTATAATTTTTATTCCACTCGTGTATGATTCATGATTCTTGCTACATATTTTTTATTTAACCAATATATATTCTTTTCTTCTAGTATGATTTGTTTTGGGCCTACATAATTTGTCTGGTTTAGTATAATTTTGTTTGTGTGAAAACAAATTCCTACATAATACAATATGTTTTATGTGTAAATATATTTGTTGTAATTCTAGGTATATAAAATCAGTGTTTCATAAATATGAAAATTTGTTCTAAGTGTGTATATACTTGTTCTAGATACGCACATCTTTTGTCCTATGAATTTATATTTATGGTCCGAGCAGTATATTATCTGTTTCATGTGTCAATTTGTGTCAAGCAATTCAATACTCACTAGTGTCTTGGATGATAGAATACATTTGTTCCACAAACATTAAATAAAATATATTAAATGATTTGTGCATGTTTTTCTTTGTCAAGTATAAATACTTATATTCAATGTGCGTAATTGGGTACTTACTAGTCTCTTTATCAATAGTAAAACATATTATATAATCCATGAACCAGTTTATATAAATTCCAAATATTGTTTTTGTCTAATATAAATATGATTTTAATATGCATGAATTGATTCTCACTTGTCTCCTCGTTGATATTAGAACATTTTTCGATAATTCTTGACTACATCTAACCAAGTTCTAAACATTTTTGCTTTGTGAATAAATATTTAGTTCAATCTAAATGATTCAATACTCACTAGGGTCATAGTTCATAATAGAACTTTTATCCATGGACATATTTGCACAAGTCTGAACGTTTTTGCTTCGTGCAATATGAATATGGATGAGCGATCACTAGGTAGCCCCTGTTTTCAGTCCTATGGTTTTTAAAAATAGACACTTGTAGGTTGATCAATGCAAACTATCTTTGTGCCATAATGGTTGAATGATTTTATCAAAAAGTGGTTGAATGATTAGATTGTTTGAAATGCGAATGAGAAAGACAATTTAGCATACTATTCATGTCTCGTATGCTAATACTATGTGACATTGATACAGTCATTTTTTCCTTCTACAGTAATTAAATGATGTATATTTTATTATTTCAGTTTATTTTTGTTTCTCCCTTTTACATGTCCACATCGTGCATTGTTCTTTTTTTATTTCCACATATAGATCTTGTCTGTCTTTGTATGCAACAATTCATTTTTAGCATAGAACGATCAATTATGTGTGCAAAATAATTTAGTGCACGTAGAAAATTTCTTATCCGTGTATATTAATTTAAATTGCATGTAAAAAATTGTTTTGGGACTAGAACAATTCATTATGCATGTAAAAAATATATAACTATGTATAACAATTTATTTTGTGTGTCGAATAATTTATTAGGAGTGTAGAACAATTTATTGTGCACATGAAACTATTTATTACTCATGTATAATAGTTTATTTTGTTCATAAATATTCTATTATGGGTGTAGAATAGTTAATTATGCGTGTAGAACAATTCATTATATATATATATAATTTTTTTGCATTAAAATAATTTATTGAATAGTTAATTCTCCAAACAGAATTTTTTGGGGGCATATAGAACAAATTATTATTCATGTATAATAATCTATTCACCCAAAACATTTTATTATGGGTGTAGTGCAATTCGTTAATCGTTATGCACATAGAATTATTCATTAATCGCGTAGAACGGTTCATCATATGCGTAGAAAAATTTATCCTACATGTAGAAGAATTTATTGTTCATATAGACCATATTATTATTTATGTAAATTTGCTTTGAGTGCTCTATTTTCGTAGAATTAAATTGTTTGACTCAGAAACTAAAACAAATTCTAATGTGCGTAGCAAACAGTCTGAGTAAACAAAACGGAAGAAACAACAATCGCAGCCCAATAGGGAAAACGGCCCAGCGATGGAAAGGGAAGGCAGTCAGGCTCCCACCGCCCAGTACACCTTTACGTCCTTTATCCAAGTACCCTACACCCCACCCCACCGGCCGACCCCAGCCCCACCCCGCACGCGCGAATCCGCGTCGATGGCTCTACATATGTCCGGGCGCTGGTGGCTGAGACCGAGAGGAAGCAATCAAGGAGAGGACGAGCCGATCTACCCTTTCATTTTTAGTATAGAACAATCAATTATGTGTGCAAAATAATTTAGTGCACGTAGAAAATTTCTTATCCGTGTATATTAATTTAAATTGCATGTAAAAAATTGTTTTGGGACTAGAACAATTCATTATGCATGTAAAAAAAATATAACTATGCATAACAATTTATTTTGTGTGTCGAATAATTTATTAGGAGTGTAGAACAATTTATTGTGCATATGAAACTATTTATTACTCATGTATAATAGTTTATTTTGTTCATAGAATATTCTATTATGGGTGTAGAATAGTTCATTATGCACGTAGAACAATTCATTATATATATAATTTTTTTGCATTAAAATAATTTATTGAATAGTTAATTCTCCAAATAGAATTTGTTGGGGGCATATAGAACAAATTATTATTCATGTATAATAATCTATTCACCCAAAACATTTTTTATTATGGGTGTAGTGCAATTCGTTATTATGGTTTTAAATAGAGGACTATGAGGTTTAACGACTTTTTCCTCAAAAGTGCAAATAGCGGACTATAGCAGGATATAGCCGGCTATAGCGGAGAAGTTATAGCGCATAGCTTTTTCTTGCTAAAACAGCCGGCTATTTAAAACCTTGTTCGTTATGCACATAGAATTATTCATTAATCGCGTAGAACGGTTCATCATATGCGTAGAAAAATTTATTCTACATGTAGAAGAATTTATTGTTCATATAGACCATATTATTATTTATGTAAATTTGCTTTGAGTGCTCTATTTTCGTAGAATTAAATTGTTTGACTCAGAAACTAAAACAAATTCTAATGTGCCGGCGGGGCAAGGGAGAAGGGGTGGCGAGGCGGGAAAGGAGAGAGGGCGGGCGCTGCAACTGCGTGAGCCCGCACCTCCTTCCTGGCCCTCTCGCTGGGTGGTGTGAGCAAAGGGGCAAGGGAGCATCTGTCAGTCATTCTGCACGGCCGATCGGCTGGTCTGGGCTGGGCTGTTGGGGCGTGCATCAGCCGCAGAGCAAGCGGCATTGAAGTTGGGCAGACGATCAGGCCCACTTTAGATGGTGTCCCCCAGTCTCCACCGTACATACTAGTGTAAGGCCGCGCAAACGCGCGCGCGATACAAAGTTTTTTTTTTTCATCGTTTGGGATTGCATTGTTGCAGGCCTTCAATTTAGCAAACATGCATAGCAGTATTTGGATTTTTTTGAGGATCCACAACGGAGACAGAGTATATGCATATGTACAGGTTTTTTTCTATAGATCTTGCAGCTAGATGTTTAGGAAACAATCATCACATATAGATCTTGCAGCTAGATGTTTAGTAAAGAAGCACCCCCAAGCTTCTATGAACCCTTCACATTCATAAACTGTATGGTAATAAATATATGCACGTCACATGCCATATTATGTGACAGGAATGCCATGTGAAAAAAAAGTGCAGGTACACTACTACATCTAAAAACAAGCACAACTGCACAAGCCCCCTACATCACTGGTCCAGGCAACCTGAAAAGCGTCTTCACACATGACATTCGTCTCTTTGGTGAAGAACACTCACCGGTCAAGAGGAGCATTATGGCACATGCTGAATCCACGGTTAATTGCTACAACAATGCAAAGACAAACAATCATATATTAGCATGTATCTCAAGCACCGGAAAAAAAACATTCACATGGGAGGGAAAATGCATCATTTTGAACCAACCTCCGGAGCTGACCAGAGTTTTACCTTTTTGTCCACACCAGCTGTACCCAAAATGAACACAGGCGTGCCACCAAAACAAAACCAACATCAGGTAATTAGCACATCATAAAATGCATGATTCGTCCAAAGAATAAAGGCTACATGACATTAAACAACTCCAAATAGAGACTTCGTTAGCTACTTATGGAGACACCACTGCACTGTGAACCACAATGACTAGGACTGGCATACTCTGCAGATCAGTCATCCAGAATACAGCCAACACCGTATTTTTTTATCAAGCGCTAATCTAAATGGGTGTGTTTACAAAATGCCGTGTCAAAAGTAAATGGAAGCAGCAACTCTCCAATCATCTGTGGTTCCTAAACAAGGACTATTATAATAAACATTCCATTTCACAGGGTTCATAGAGAGCTCCTTACCATTGGGAATTGTCCATGGAGGCCAAGCAATGCCATCTATATCACCTGAGTACATGTTGAAAATCATGTCATTCCAAGCTATAGATCAGCATGTCCATGAAATCAATCGTACGTACACTATCAACACCAAACGCATGCTGATCAAAAACAGGCTAAAGTACTACAGAGCAAATATTCATAAGTCTAGACATGTAGTCAGCAAGCTTTGGTTACAATCTCAATGGTTCATAGTCGTGTGCCACAGGGCTACATCTAGGCTGCGGGGTTCAGAATGGAACATGTAGAATTTGACCTGTACATGCTACACAGATACTAAATAGTTGCCGTACTAGGTACTTGAAAGGCATAGCTATTTAGTCTAAGGTATTCTCTCTCAAGTGTTGCCTGCCTGCCACTTTGCTGATAATTTATTTAGTGCAACAGACACACTGCCTGATAGCTATTTGGTACCTCTAAATATTTAGAACAAGCAATGCATCACGTGTTAGGGAAAGAATCTCAGAGTGGTATCAATTAAAAAGACTAATCTCAAAAGAACTTTCAAATAATACAAAGACAATCCCTAGCAAATAGGGACATTACAAACCTTCATGTGCTTTCTCAGCTGTATCCAAAACTGCACCAGTTTCCACACATAACCACTACAATGTTGATCGACTTGTTACGGATAGAATTTTACCATCAGGAGAGACGCTCATGTGATTATACTGGTAAACAAAACCTTTCGAATCATGCAAAGAAAGGAATAGTCTTCCAAATTACCAACCTCGTGAAGAAAAACATAACGAAAACCATGTGTTTATGATCGTTTCATGCAAATATAGAATTAACCACTTTGAACAGAGGATATAAGTTGTATATTAGAAAAATTATGGAACTGTGACTTGCAGTAAAAAGGTAAGTTAAACTTGCTAAATGCTATTGCTATGAACTGAAGAATCAAAGCATGAATTCAAGGCCATAGGATGTGGAGGTAACTGGATATAGCATACCATTAATGTTCCATACTCGAATGGAACCATCTCTGGATGAAGCGATGATTTGCTCAGAAATTGGAGCAAAGCACAAGCATGTAACATCACTCCGGGTTAAAGGTATTCATCAGTTTCTCATAAGTTTACAATCCATGCAAATGGAAATCATCGCAAAGAAGAGGGGTAGTAATTACCTTATGACCCTTGAGTTGCAAAACTTTATTAACCTCCTTCACTGAACTGTCCTTCGAGTAAACTATCTCCCACACCTAAAGCATCCATAAATATCACAATAATCAATAAGGATCAAGGAATGAAGAAATGAACAAGATTGCTGCAATCTCTGCAGCACAGAAATTTCTGATGGCTTGTCCAATTTGCTTTTCAACAAAATATACAACTAATATCGCAATAAAGCGAAGGACAACCTTTCAAGGGAGAGCAATCCCATTGCATTGACAACCCAAATAAAGTAGAAAAATAACTGAAGAAAATAGCCAGCTAATGGTCTTTGATCCTGTAAAAATGATTCCATAAAAGAAAAAAGGACGGAGAAGGAAAAGGATAAGACAAGCAACACAGCGAACCTTGACATCAGCAGTAAAAGCTGCAGCAGCTATAAAGCGACCATTCGGGGACGCTTGTGGTGTTTCATGATACCACCTATCTGTGAGCAGGTAGGAAACTGCCAAATTGCAGGTACGGTGGACGCAGAAGACAAATACCACAGCAGCAATCGTGAAGAACAAAACCTAGGTAGGAACCAAATGAATTATCAAGGCTTTCTTCGATAAGTTGATACTTCATAATTGAATCTGCTATGAGTTCCTGACTCTGCACAGCCTTCTGAGAGATAGAAATTAAGATTGTACAAATACATAGTTAGGTGACTTAGGTCTTAGTGAACATAACTGAAGGCAGGTGAAGCTAAAGAATGACGAGCAAACTTACCACCTGATGTATACATGAGCAGATGCACATTCTGGTCCTTTGTAAATCTAAAACCCTTCTCATCGTCTAATAGAGGCACTCTCTGGGCTAACCTGAAAAATGTGGATACGTAATATGAAATACATTGGTCCCAAGCTAAAATTAACTCAAAGAACCACACCAATTTATCTAGTTCTAAATCAGTAGCAAGGGAAAACGAATCTACAAACTAATTCGATAGAACATTGTTAGGGGAAAAACACATCTCAAAATTACCTGAATGGGGCAGCTGTGGCAAAGGTACACGTCAAACCTGTGTCATCTCCTCGCTGCATCGAAACGGTGCTTGCCCAATTGTATCTCGATCACCAATCCGATGTACTGCCTACACAGATTGGGATGACGTATCAATTAAAGCTGCTGGTGTCCTCCTCACTGCCTTGGAAGAGAAGGGGAGGCAAAACTGGCAAAACCAAATGTCAAATGGGAAGCGTACCTCGCCTGTGAGGGAGACGAGCGGACATGGCATGAGGAGGGAGGGGCCTGGACTCTGCAGGACGCAGGGGATATGGCAGCAACAGCCTAGGTGGATATGGCAGGAATGGGCTAGGTGGGGGAGTCACCGCAGCTCTGCACCGGCCACACAGCGCCACCACATGCTCCGCCAGGGCGTCTCTCACCATTGCGAGCCTCGAGGTGGAGCGGCATGGGCAGGGCAAGGGAGGCCGAAGCCGAGTCTGGGCTTGAGACCGTCGACGAGGACCTGCGCCGGGCCGCCGCTGCGTTCGCCACCTCCAGGAGTTCGTCGCCTCAGGCCCGAGCGTCACTGCCGGGCCACTGCACCATCGCCACACTTCTTCGGCCGGCAGCCGGCGCCTAGCATAGATCCGGTGGAGAGAGCGCGGCGGCGCAGTGGCAACCAGGCCCGATGTGCTACCGCCGGGCACGCAGAGCCGCTCCGTGGCGCGTGGCCACCGCACGATGCGCCACCCGACGGCGGCCGGGGAGCTGCCCTCAGCGCCCGGAAGGCCCAGGAGGAAGGCAGCACGGTCGCCGGTGAGCAAATCCTAGGGACCGACGGCAAGATCCAAAAACACGAAAAGGAAAACAGAGAGGGGAAGCTCGCGAGACAGCAGAGCGACAGAGAGAGGAGACGGAACCCCCGAGCAACCCCGCGTTATAGGAGGACCGTCGGCCAACCACTTCGCTGTAGGCACAGGCCGGGAAGGACGGCGCCGCTGTTCGCAGCGGCGACCGCCGGACCAGGCGGCTCGGCCACCAACGAGGCGCAGCCACATCATAAGAGAAACTGCAGCGAGCGGGCCCACCACAGCACGCGTCGCGCCGGCGGCGGGGAGAGCCGGCGCAGCCGCGGCGGGCGCCGGCGATCGGGCCCCACGCAGAGCGGCTCCGGGGCGAAGCGCCGCGCCCCCGCTCTCGTGCGGAGCGGCTCCCCGCGCGCCGACGGCCGCACATCGCGGCATCCGGCGGCTGGCGGCTGGGAGCGGGCAGAGTTGCCCCCCGCGCCCTGGAGTCATAGACACTCTAGTATCTTTAGATCACTCCGAATCCGCATCGATGGCGGTGGGAATTTCTGGCTAGTGGCCCTATATATGTCTGGGCGCTGGCGGCCGGGAGGAAGCAATCAAGGAGAGGTTAGGGGAGGCGATCTATCTTTTCTTCCTCTCTCGCAAGGTCTAGGCCGGTCGGGGAAAAAATTTCGCATCTGGGTCTTGTTTTGTGCGAAAACCCTCGCTTTTTTTCGTTGGATTTGGTTTCGTGGATGGAGTATGCAGCCAGCTCTAGCCACAAGCGCAAGGCTGCCGCCATCGTCGACGGGATTACCCCCGGCGGTGGCAAGCGCCACGCGGCGGCGGCGGCGCATGAGGAGCGGGATTGGACATCGCTCCATCAGGACATCACCAGGCTCATCGCCGAGCGTTTGTTGGACGAGGACGTGGCCGAGTACATCGTCTTCCGCGCCGTGTGCACGCACTGCGCTCGTCCACCCCGAGCCCACGTGACCCCACGCTCGCCGACCGCCGCTTCCACCCGCGCGGCTGGGTTGCGCTCTGCGAGGGCACCGGCGTCCGCCCCGTCAACGACCGGGCGATCACCTTCTTGCACACCTCATCCGGCAGGGTCCGGCACTCTCCGGCGGATACACCTGTGGGAGCTTCATCTGCAGCGGATCGTCGGGTTCACGGACGGTCTCATCATACTGCTCGACGCAGGCTCCGCCGTCCTCCGTGTCCTCCACCCTTTCACACGGGTCATCGTCCGGCTGCCTAGCCTAGCCCGCTTCTTCCACCTCATCCTCAGCAAGCAGGCTACTTTCAAGATGGATTGCTTCGTCTAGCTTAATACTGCTGTTTGCATTGCCAGCCCTAGCTCCATCGCGGTGGTGATCCATTTTCCAAACATGCCCGTTGTGATATCTGCGGAGCCGAGCAGCAAGGACTGGACCATCCTTCACTCTCTTATCCTGTTCACCAACACCTTGCCTTTCAACGGCAGGCTCTACGGCATGACACGGGTCGGGAGGCAGCTTCTGCAAGTGTACCCTTTTCACATGGATCCAGTGGTCGCTGAAGTGCCAAGGGACCTTGGCCTCTCTCAGAGCTGCCGCTACTACCTGGTGGAGTCAATGGGATCCATTGTTGTCACTGCCCTGCACAAGATCTCCAGTGATAAATTCAACGCCTTTGCGCTCTTCAGGGTGGACCTCGGGCGCCAGGAGCTGATTCGGGTGCCTAGCCTAGGCAACCAGGTCCTGTTCCTCAGGGACGACCGCTGCCTGTCTGTCTCAACTAAGAGCCAACCTTCCATCAGCAGCAACTGCATCTACTTCGCCATGCCTAAGACATGGGATCCTGTCATGGTGTACTCGCTCAGTTGTTGGCTGTAATCCTGTACTTGGGCTAGGTGGTTTACCGTTTCTTGTTAGGGAATAATAGCCGGCCAGTTTGTTGGGCTGTGCGAGTCAATAGGAGCCTGATGCATGCCTCAGTTCATGCAGGGCGCGTCCTAGAGTTCAGGGTAGTGCGCGGCTTGTTCGTCGTCATGGGATGGCATGACCAGTAAGGCGTTCGTGCCGCGCGATTAGTGGACAACTAGTGCCACGATTTGCATGTTGATTCCTTTATATATTTCAGTCAATATACACCGAAAAGGCTGCCGAACATTTGCAGCACAAACATACTGTCCACAACAGCTCTATTCTTGTGTGTGTGAGTTTCGTGCAGGAGTTCATCGCCGGCGGTTTAGCATGCCGGGATCGACAACATTTGGCATCAGAGCCATGTCATCAATCCGGGTGACATGTCGCAGCCGCCGGAGCGTTCGAGGACGCCGCCGATGCGCCGTGGGCGGTCCGCCACGAAGGCCGCGGACACGCGGGGTCGTCGTCGAGCGCGTCGTCGAGAGAGTCACGGCTGCCGCGTCGGGACTGGCGAACTTCCCCGTCCTCACGAAGACCAACTACAACGACTGGGCACTTCTCATGAAGGACAAGATGCAAGCGCGCGGGCTCTAGGACGCCATCGAGCCTGCCAAATTGCAGGTACGGTGGACGCAGAAGACAAATACCACAGCAGCAATCGTGAAGAACAAAACCTAGGTAGGAACCAAATGAATTATCAAGGCTTTCTTCGATAAGTTGATACTTCATAATTGAATCTGCTATGAGTTCCTGACTCTGCACAGCCTTCTGAGAGATAGAAATTAAGATTGTACAAATACATAGTTAGGTGACTTAGGTCTTAGTGAACATAACTGAAGGCAGGTGAAGCTAAAGAATGACGAGCAAACTTACCACCTGATGTATACATGAGCAGATGCACATTCTGGTCCTTTGTAAATCTAAAACCCTTCTCATCGTCTAATAGAGGCACTCTCTAGGCTAACCTGAAAAATGTGGATACGTAATATGAAATACATTGGTCCCAAGCTAAAATTAACTCAAAGAACCACACCAATTTATCTAGTTCTAAATCAGTAGCAAGGGAAAACGAATCTACAAACTAATTCGATAGAACATTGTTAGGGGAAAAACACATCTCAAAATTACCTGAATGGGGCAGCTGTGGCAAAGGTACACGTCAAACCTGTGTCATCTCCTCGCTGCATCGAAACGGTGCTTGCCCAATTGTATCTCGATCACCAATCCGATGTACTGCCTACACAGATTGGGATGACGTATCAATTAAAGCTGCTGGTGTCCTCCTCACTGCCTTGGAAGAGAAGGGGAGGCAAAACTGGCAAAACCAAATGTCAAATGGGAAGCGTACCTCGCCTGTGAGGGAGACGAGCGGACATGGCATGAGGAGGGAGGGGCCTGGACTCTGCAGGACGCAGGGGATATGGCAGCAACAGCCTAGGTGGATATGGCAGGAATGGGCTAGGTGGGGGAGTCACCGCAGCTCTGCACCGGCCACACAGCGCCACCACATGCTCCGCCAGGGCGTCTCTCACCATTGCGAGCCTCGAGGTGGAGCGGCATGGGCAGGGCAAGGGAGGCCGAAGCCGAGTCTGGGCTTGAGACCGTCGACGAGGACCTGCGCCGGGCCGCCGCTGCGTTCGCCACCTCCAGGAGTTCGTCGCCTCAGGCCCGAGCGTCACTGCCGGGCCACTGCACCATCGCCACACTTCTTCGGCCGGCAGCCGGCGCCTAGCATAGATCCGGTGGAGAGAGCGCGGCGGCGCAGTGGCAACCAGGCCCGATGTGCTACCGCCGGGCACGCAGAGCCGCTCCGTGGCGCGTGGCCACCGCACGATGCGCCACCCGACGGCGGCCGGGGAGCTGCCCTCAGCGCCCGGAAGGCCCAGGAGGAAGGCAGCACGGTCGCCGGTGAGCAAATCCTAGGGACCGACGGCAAGATCCAAAAACACGAAAAGGAAAACAGAGAGGGGAAGCTCGCGAGACAGCAGAGCGACAGAGAGAGGAGACGGAACCCCCGAGCAACCCCGCGTTATAGGAGGACCGTCGGCCAACCACTTCGCTGTAGGCACAGGCCGGGAAGGACGGCGCCGCTGTTCGCAGCGGCGACCGCCGGACCAGGCGGCTCGGCCACCAACGAGGCGCAGCCACATCATAAGAGAAACTGCAGCGAGCGGGCCCACCACGGCACGCGTCGCGCCGGCGGCGGGGAGAGCCGGCGCAGCCGCGGCGGGCGCCGGCGATCGGGCCCCACGCAGAGCGGCTCCGGGGCGAAGCGCCGCGCCCCCGCTCTCGTGCGGAGCGGCTCCCCGCGCGCCGACGGCCGCACATCGCGGCATCCGGCGGCTGGCGGCTGGGAGCGGGCAGAGTTGCCCCCCGCGCCCTGGAGTCATAGACACTCTAGTATCTTTAGATCACTCCGAATCCGCATCGATGGCGGTGGGAATTTCTGGCTAGTGGCCCTATATATGTCTGGGCGCTGGCGGCCGGGAGGAAGCAATCAAGGAGAGGTTAGGGGAGGCGATCTATCTTTTCTTCCTCTCTCGCAAGGTCTAGGCCGGTCGGGGAAAAAATTTCGCATCTGGGTCTTGTTTTGTGCGAAAACCCTCGCTTTTTTTCGTTGGATTTGGTTTCGTGGATGGAGTATGCAGCCAGCTCTAGCCACAAGCGCAAGGCTGCCGCCATCGTCGACGGGATTACCCCCGGCGGTGGCAAGCGCCACGCGGCGGCGGCGGCGCATGAGGAGCGGGATTGGACATCGCTCCATCAGGACATCACCAGGCTCATCGCCGAGCGTTTGTTGGACGAGGACGTGGCCGAGTACATCGTCTTCCGCGCCGTGTGCACGCACTGCGCTCGTCCACCCCGAGCCCGCGTGACCCCACGCTCGCCGACCGCCGCTTCCACCCGCGCGGCTGGGTTGCGCTCTGCGAGGGCACCGGCGTCCGCCCCGTCAACGACCGGGCGATCACCTTCTTGCACACCTCATCCGGCAGGGTCCGGCACTCTCCGGCGGATACACCTGTGGGAGCTTCATCTGCAGCGGATCGTCGGGTTCACGGACGGTCTCATCATACTGCTCGACGCAGGCTCCGCCGTCCTCCGTGTCCTCCACCCTTTCACACGGGTCATCGTCCGGCTGCCTAGCCTAGCCCGCTTCTTCCACCTCATCCTCAGCAAGCAGGCTACTTTCAAGATGGATTGCTTCGTCTAGCTTAATACTGCTGTTTGCATTGCCAGCCCTAGCTCCATCGCGGTGGTGATCCATTTTCCAAACATGCCCGTTGTGATATCTGCGGAGCCGAGCAGCAAGGACTGGACCATCCTTCACTCTCTTATCCTGTTCACCAACACCTTGCCTTTCAACGGCAGGCTCTACGGCATGACACGGGTCGGGAGGCAGCTTCTGCAAGTGTACCCTTTTCACATGGATCCAGTGGTCGCTGAAGTGCCAAGGGACCTTGGCCTCTCTCAGAGCTGCCGCTACTACCTGGTGGAGTCAATGGGATCCATTGTTGTCACTGCCCTGCACAAGATCTCCAGTGATAAATTCAACGCCTTTGCGCTCTTCAGGGTGGACCTCGGGCGCCAGGAGCTGATTCGGGTGCCTAGCCTAGGCAACCAGGTCCTGTTCCTCAGGGACGACCGCTGCCTGTCTGTCTCAACTAAGAGCCAACCTTCCATCAGCAGCAACTGCATCTACTTCGCCATGCCTAAGACATGGGATCCTGTCATGGTGTACTCGCTCAGTTGTTGGCTGTAATCCTGTACTTGGGCTAGGTGGTTTACCGTTTCTTGTTAGGGAATAATAGCCGGCCAGTTTGTTGGGCTGTGCGAGTCAATAGGAGCCTGATGCATGCCTCAGTTCATGCAGGGCGCGTCCTAGAGTTCAGGGTAGTGCGCGGCTTGTTCGTCGTCATGGGATGGCATGACCAGTAAGGCGTTCGTGCCGCGCGATTAGTGGACAACTAGTGCCACGATTTGCATGTTGATTCCTTTATATATTTCAGTCAATATACACCGAAAAGGCTGCCGAACATTTGCAGCACAAACATACTGTCCACAACAGCTCTATTCTTGTGTGTGTGAGTTTCGTGCAGGAGTTCATCGCCGGCGGTTTAGCATGCCGGGATCGACAACATTTGGCATCAGAGCCATGTCATCAATCCGGGTGACATGTCGCAGCCGCCGGAGCGTTCGAGGACGCCGCCGATGCGCCGTGGGCGGTCCGCCACGAAGGCCGCGGACACGCGGGGTCGTCGTCGAGCGCGTCGTCGAGAGAGTCACGGCTGCCGCGTCGGGACTGGCGAACTTCCCCGTCCTCACGAAGACCAACTACAACGACTGGGCACTTCTCATGAAGGACAAGATGCAAGCGCGCGGGCTCTAGGACGCCATCGAGCCCGGCGACGTCGACGTCATGGAGGATCGGATGGCCCTCGACATCATCTGCAGCGCGGCGCCGCCGGAGATGATCTCGACGTTGGCGGTCAAGTCGACGCCGAAAGAGGCGTGGGAGACTCTGAAGACCATGCGCATCGGCGACGAGCGCATCCGGAAGACCGCTGCGCAGAAGCTGCGATGCGAGTACGAGACGCTCGCGTTCCGGGATGGCGAGTCCGTGGAGAATTTCGCCCTCAGGCTCACCGGCATCGTTGCGCAGCTCCAGACCTTGGGCGACCCCGAGCCGCCGGACAAGGTCGTCGCGAGGTACTTGCGCGTCGCCCGACCGAGGTACAAGCAGCTCGTCATTTCCATTGAGACGCTCCTGGACGTGTCTACCTTGACTGTTGAGGAGATCACCGGCCGACTCAAGGCCGCGGAGGAGGACGATGATCCACCACCGCCGAACGCCGGTGGGAAGCTCTACCTCACTGAGGAACAGTGGGAGGCGAGGTTGAAGGAGAAGCAGAGCGCCAGCAACTCCGGCGAATCGTCCAAGTCCGGCAACAACAGGCGGCGCCCACGCCGCGGGGCATCGAACGGCGGTGGCGGCGAGCGAACTGGTGCAGGTGGAGGCGCAAGCGCAGGCTCCGGCTCCGGCTCCGGTCGCACGGTGGGCCGCAATCAGTGCCGGAAATGCGGCAAGACTGGCCATTGGGCCAGGGAATGCCGGTCCAAGCCCAAACAGGGGGAGGCCCACGCCGCCCAGGCTGAGGAGGAAGAAGGCACCCTCCTCATGGCCCGAGTTTGCTCCGTCCAGATTGACCCCAACTCTGACGCCGGCGGCGCGCATCGGCCGGGCGCGGCGGCGGCCCCACGTGCGGAAGCGACTGCGGGCGGACGGGCTGGCGCGGCGGCGGCCCCCCGAGCGGGCGCGCCGACGGCTCCAGGCGGCACCACACGCGGAGGGGGCGGCGGCCCCACGCGCGGGCGCGGTGGCGGCACCACGCGCGGGGGGCGGCGGCGGCGGCGGCAGCCCCCTGAGCGGGCGCGGCGCCGGCCCTGCATGGGGAGGCGGCGGCGGATCCGGACCAAGCCCCGGCAGAGGCGCTCCGCACCTCGGTGGAGCTGGTGGAGGCGCGGGCCCATGCGCAGATCGACGGCGGCAACCAGAGCGACAACACGGCGTGGTACCTTGACACGGGCGCGACCAATCACATGACTGGGTCGCGCGCCGTCTTCTCCGGCATCGACAGCTGCGTCACCGGGAACGTGCGGTTCGGGGATGGATCGCTCGTCAAGATCGAGGGGCGCGGAACGGTGTTGTTCGCGTGCAAGTCCGGGGAGCACCGGGAGCTCTCTGGAGTCTACTTGATTCCACGGCTGGACACTAACCTCATCAGCGTGGGGCAGCTGGACGAGGACGACTACGACATTCGCATCAAGAAAGGGGTCATGACGATCCGTGACGAGCAACGTCGACTGCTTGCGCGGGTCCGGCGTTCCCCCAACCGACTCTACTCCATCCACCTTGACATCACTCGCCCAGTGTGCCTCACTGCGCGGTGGGTGGACGAGGCGTGGCGTTGGCACGAGCGGTACGGCCACATCAGCTTCCAGGCGCTGCGTAAGTTGGCGAATGAGGACATGGTCCGAGGATTGCTGCACATCGATCATGTCGATCAGGTGTGCGAAGGGTGCCTTGCCGGGAAGCAGAGGCGACATCCGTTCCCGGCACAGGCGCGACGGAGGGCTACGACACACTCGACCTGGTGCACGGGGATATCTGCGGGCTGGTGACACCCACAACACCGAGCGGGAGCTGGTACTTCTTGCTGCTAGTGGATGACTTGAGTAGGTATATGTGGCTCAGTCTCCTAGCCAGCAAGGATCAAGCGCCGGCAACGATCAGGAAGTTCAAGGCGGCGGCCGAGCTGGAGTCGGGGTGCAAGCTCAAGGTGCTGCGCACGGACCGTGGTGGGGAGTTCACATCAATCGAGTTTGGCGCTTACTGTGCGGAGCAGGGGGTGCAGCGCCAGCTCACAGCTCCCTACACGCCCCAGCAGAACGGAGTTGTGGAGCGCGGAACCAAACCGTCGTTGGCATGGCCCGGAGCATGCTGCTGGCCAAGGGCCTGCCCGGTATGTTCTGGGGCGAGGCGGTCACCACAGCGGTCTTCATCCTCAACCGATCTCCGACGCACAGCCTCGACGGGAAGACGCCATTCGAGGCGTGGCATGGCGAGCGCCCTGCTGTGAGCTTCTTCCGCACCTTTGGGTGCATTGCTCATGTGAAGAACTGTAGGCCGCAACTGAAGAAGCTGGAGGCGCGAAGCACCCCGATGATTTTTGTGGGGTATGAAGTGGGGTCCAAGGCCTACCGGATGTACAATCCGGTGGATGGTCGCGTGCACGTCACACGCGACGCTGTGTTCGATGAAGGTGCCAAGTGGAGCTGGGATGAAGCCACTGGGGCGCACCATGACAGTTGCGGAGGAGACTTCAAGGTGGAGTACAGCGTGCCGGGCCACCAGCAGCCCAGAGCTGGGGAGCAAGCAGCCGGCGAAGCCACGGAGGAAAGGCCAAGTTGTGCAGGTCCTGCATCGCCTAGGACGCTCATCCCGGGCGCCATGGAAAGTCCACCGGCACCACAGCCAGTGGAGTTTGCAACCCCGCTGGCAGACTTGGAGGACACAGTTGATGCAGATCATGATGAAGATGCCCCGGTACGGTTCCGCACTGTCACCAACGTGCTGGGGGCTGCTTCCCCACCCGAACTGGCGCCGCGTGCTTTGGACGGCGGCGAATTGCTGTTTACCACAGCGGAGGAGCCTACTACCTTCAAGGAGGCTGAGCAAAGCCCGTGCTGGCGGCGGGCAATGCTCGACGAGATCAAGTCTATTGAAGAGAACAAGACATGGAGTCTAGTTGACCTCCCCGTCGGCCACAAGCCCATTGGTCCGAAATGGGTTTTCAAGGTGAAGCGAGATGAGCACGGGAACATCGTCAAGCACAAGACGCGTCTGGTGGCAAAGGGATACGTCCAGCGCCAAGGTATCGATTTTGATGAAGTGTTTGCTCCTGTGGCACGGTTGGAGTCAGTCCACTTGCTGCTTGCTGTAGCGGCGAGTAAGGGCTGGGAAGTCCATCATATGGATGTGAAAAGCGCGTTCCTCAACGGTGACCTTGAGGAGGAGGTCTACGTTGCACAGCCTGCAGGGTTCATCGTCGACGGGGCTGAGCACAAGGTGTTGCGGCTCAGGAAGGCACTGTATGGCCTTCGCCAAGCGCCAAGGGCCTGGAATGCCAAGCTGGACAGCAGCTTGCTGTCACTTGGTTTCCAGAAGAGCACCGGAGAGCATGGCATGTACATCCGGGGAGTGGGTGACCAACGGCTCATCGTTGGTGTGTACATCGACGACTTGGTGATCACTGGACGCAGTGGGATTGACAAGTTCAAGTCTGAAATGTTGAAGCTATTTAGGATGAGCGATCTTGGTTTGCTGTCTTACTACCTCGGGCTCGAAGTACGTCAGACAAGCAGGGGGATCAGCATCAGCCAAGCAGCGTACGCTGCTAAGCTGGTGGAACGTGCTGGCATGGCAGGGTGTAATCCTTGTGCTGTGCCAATAGAGACAAAGCCCAAGCTGAGCAAGAAGTGCGACAGTCCTTTGGTGAATGCTACAGAATACCGAAGTATCGTTGGAGGCCTCAGGTACCTGGTCAATACACGGCCTGATCTTGCATACTCAGTAGGATATGTGAGCCGTTTCCTGGAGGAACCACATGAGGATCATCATGCAGCTGTGAAGCATCTGCTTCGTTACATAGCAGGTACGCTGGGACATGGTGTCTTTTATGCAAGGGCAGGAGGGTCATGCTGGTTGGTTGGTTACAACGATAGTGACCATGCTGGGGACATTGATGACCGAAGAAGCACCAGTGGTATACTGTACTGCCTGAACAGTAGCCCAATCACATGGCAGTCAAGCAAGCAGAAGGTGGTGGCGCTCTCGTCATGTGAGGCCGAGTATATTGCTGCAGCAGGAGGGGCATGTCAAGGAGTCTGGTTGGCTCGGCTCTTGAGGGACCTCATTGGCTCAGGGCCTGGAGCACTAGTGCTCAAGGTGGACAATAAGTCTGCCATTGATCTGAGTAAGAACCCTGTCCACCATGATCGGACCAAGCACATTGACACAAAATTTCACTACATTAGAGAATGTGTGGACAGTGGGAAGATTGTTCTCGATCAGATCTCAACACAAGATCAGCTCGCGGACATTATGACGAAGCCGCTGGCTCGTGTGAAGTTTCAGGAACTCCGTGACCGCATCGGCATCGTCAATCTCAAGCACAAGTCTCAGGATTAGGAGGAGAATGTTGGCTGTAATCCTGTACTTGGGCTAGGTGGTTTACCGTTTCTTGTTAGGGAATAATAGCCGGCCAGTTTGTTGGGCTGTGCGAGTCAACAGGAGCCTGATGCATGCCTCAGTTCATGCAGGGCGCGTCCTAGAGTTCAGGGTAGTGCGCGGCTTGTTCGTCGTCATGGGATGGCATGACCAGTAAGGCGTTCGTGCCGCGCGATTAGTGGACAACTAGTGCCACGATTTGCATGTTGATTCCTTTATATATTTCAGTCAATATACACCGAAAAGGCTGCCGAACATTTGCAGCACAAACATACTGTCCACAATAGCTCTGTTCTTGTGTGTGTGAGTTTCGTGCAGGAGTTCATCGCCAGCGGTTCAGCACGCCGGGATCGACAACATCAGTGATGGCTTGTTTGAGAGCATGCCAACGTCGTGGTTGGAACTTGACAAGACGGCGGTGGTGCCTTGGACGTCTGTGCGGCCATACACGCTTGCTCATCACCTGCTCACATATTGCCACCATCGGGCGTGGGCAAGAGGGCTCATGTTCCATGAACTTTTCTCTACACCTAAGTATTGGAACAAGAGACTAATGAGGAAGATCAAAGAACAGGACTCTGAAGTGGTGGTTCCGAGATTGCAAGGAAATGCTGACGAGCTTAAAAAGCTAGAGATACCGACTTGTTCACCTTTATTACGACTTCCTTGGCACGGAAGTACAATGGCAACATACCAAGGCTACTGTATACTGAACCATTTTAGATAGTGGGAGTTGCTAGAGTTAGACTGCCCTGCTGAGACAACAGGCATTATGCCTGATCTATTTATCTGTTATAATCTATGAGTGCCCTTGTGAGCTGGTGTGTCTTGAGTGACTCCTTTTCCCCCAGTTTGACAATTTCAATCAATTTAATAATAAAGCATGGCAACAATTCTGTAAGACTAGGGTCACCAGAAAGTGGAAATGGGTGTGGAAAACACTGTTTGCGCACTGTACACAGAGTGAAAAAGTAATGATTGCAGTACGGATGCGCTACTTTTGCACTAGCTGGTGACCACGGTCTAAAGATTCTACATGTATATCAGAGCGTGTTACTGTTTTGTGACGTATATTACCTCTGCATATCTTTGTATGATGATGCTGATGCATGAAAAGCTATGCCAATTTACATTAGATTGGACGCCCAAAACGTCAAATTCCTTTTGGCCTATTGATTCGCTGCTTTCAGCGTGTATTTGTAAGTGTTGCCATTATATTGTTTCTCGCCTTTGGATTTGAAGTCTAAAATCGTTTTTCTTCCTTTCGCAAATTAGTACGGGAATTATGTCTCACAGGAACTTGTACATCAGTGTGCCTTTAAAAAAACATGCATCAATGTGTCTTTGTAGTTTGATCTCTTAATGCGTAGTATATCCTATTGCTATTTTCACAGCATTCGAATTCCTTTTGGCCTGTTGATTTGCTGCTTTCAGCACGTTTTTAGTGTAGCATTACCTTGTTTGTTGCCTTTGGATTTGAGGTCTTCAATTGTTTTTCTTCCTTTCGCAATTTGGTATGAGGAATTGTCTGACATGAACCATGTGCCTTGTTTAAAAAAAACGTACATACATGTGTCTTGGTAATTTGATCTCTCAAATGTATACTATACGTAAATCTCTCAAGTAGATTTTTGTATTCTGGTGGTATACCTGTGCGCTTTTTCAAAACTTCGATCCAACGTCTTATTCAAAAAAATTTATTACTTTTCATTCATTTTGTTGTTACTTGTTTATCGTTGGGGTAGTTTGATATGATTTGTGTTTTCGTATATTTGCACAATTTGTTTGAATAAAACGAAAGATTGAAGTTTTGGAAAAAAAAGTCAACCGTGACAAATAAAAAAAATGGAGGGAGTACCATTTACTATAATAGTATAATGTGTTTTTTTTCATGGCCACTTTTAAATGTATTTTTGGTGGAAACTCTACAAATGCATTCTACATACATCTGTCGATGATCATAGTTCCTAATATGGTGCACTCATTCTGTGCTGATACCTTCCCATGTGGTGGATTGATTTGTGGAACACAGTTTGGGAGAAAGCCTTTTCTACCAATGGCTTCAAACAGAGTAAAATGTCGGATTGCTTACATGTAATTGGCATTCTTCAGCCATTTAAAAGCTCATGTTTTTTTTTTGAAGGATCGTATCTCCTGCTTCTTTTCATGTACTGAAATCACATCCCTCCCTCGCTTGCCCACGACACTTGCTTAAAATTGAGCTCACGTATAACGTATTAGTAGACTTGGATGTGGACTTGGCTGTGTTGGTAGATACAAAGTCCAAACAAGCAAGGCCCTCATCAGTAATCGCCCCCGGCTAACAAGGCGGAATTCCAATTTCTTGAGCGTCCACTGGATTCAATCCAAGTGCCACCGCTTTTTCTGTCACAGACCTCAGCGCGAAAGTCCTCTATCGATCTGTTTGTAGGGATAGGGCATCGCGATCTTGTTCCGGATTCCTCATTGGCGGACCTGCTTGCTCGGGAGCACAAGCTGATTTGGGTTGTCCATGTGATGATGCTGATGATGCATCTCCTCGGGCACCCTCGCTGGACAGCACAGGGCGTGCAGCATTGAGAAGCAGCCGAGCAGGATGGCAAACTGCTAGTGGCAGAATTGCGGGTTCTTGGCAAACTCGCCAGGCACTGGTAGCACGTCGCCGGCCGTGACCCGTGAGGATCAGAAACACGCTCGAGCCCAGAATGCAGAATGTCATGTGATGAAGAAGCTAGGTATCATGTCGTTGCAGCCCGCTGATAGATGTTGGGCCAGCCGCCACCTGGAGCTTAGCTACCTGTCTCTTGCCGTCATATTGCTGTGCTCCCAAACTGTTGTTGCAAATTTTGTTGGCATTGCAAAATTTTAGTATGCATTGAGTCAATCCCATCCTGAATCTTGGGTTCGGTTGTCTCGGCATGGTACACCGTACACCTAGACTTATACTCTTTGCTTTTTGAACGCTAAAAATAACATAGTCGCGTTTCAGTCTAAATCTTTCCACTAACACTTGTCACTATACAAATTCACAAGGGGCGTACCCAATAATCCAATCATAGTCAAACCTCAACCTAATTTTGTTTTGCAAGTGCCACATAAACTCGCTGGATAGACAAATGCACCAGAAGAGTGGTTAATCCAATGACACTGGAATTTCTGCATGTAACCTCAACCTAAAGTGCCAACGATCTTAAATGTGTTTATTTAGGTAATAAAGGAAGTATTCACTCCATTACATATCTTTTTTTGAATCCCCTTACATATTTTCAACATGCTAGCACGTCTTAATCACCCAGGCCAACAAGTCGAGCTCCTCAACCCGGCTAAAAATATGCTGAAAAGCCATGTCTGGTAAAAAGAATGGAATAATTGGCGAGCCCATTCCGATCCCTCTGGTCCAGAGTTCACCACCAGTAGTTGCTTATCCGTCGCCACAAGGCATCAACCTAACCTCCTTCCCTTTTTCTATTGCTTGTATCGGGGGCTTGCTTTGTCTTCCCTTCTTTCTCCTCCACAATAATTTACTGGAGACGATCCATCGATCCACTAGACTATGAATGCGCGCGGCGGAGGCGGAGTTGCTTCATTCCATGGGCAAGCTCCTGCCACGCACAAGTCAGAGGCACCCGCACTCCAAAGGCATTGACGATGCGCTACACCTCGGGCCCCCGCCCTCGGCCTCGGCCGGCCTCCGAAAGCAACCCGCCCAGCCGCAGTCGGCCGGCGGCCGAGAGCTATTAGCAGAAATGGGGCATGCAGACAGGAGCTTAGCAATTATGGAGTGATGGAGGCATGCAGCGGTCTGGAAAGATGACTGTATTAATCAGACAGGCTTTATTATTAGTCCTTTTCTTTTTCATTGGCGGCATCGGCAGGAAACAAATTCAAGTGTGAAATATGTTAATAGGGGTTGCGGCATTTTGTTCAGCTCGCAAGAAATATGCCGGGTTTCATAATTTCCATCTAACTTTGTTTCTGGTATTGGTCAGAGAAACACATTGGCTTCCATTACAGATGCTGTCATGCTGAGACAAAGAGTGGTGATACGAATGAGTTACTGGTCAACGTCGGCCGTACTCTGGTCTCTGGAGATGGTGGTGATGCAACGCTTTGCTTCTTATGGATAGCCGTTTTATTTTCACAATTAGATCTGAAATTCATGTACGTATGTGTTTTGGTGTATACATGTGGAGTGTAGGATGCGCCAGTGTGAGCCATGCATGCTTTGTGATAAATGTGGTCCGAAATGTTTTATATACGAGAATAAAGGCGCAAAACGGATCTTAATTTGTTCCCAAAGGAAAGTCAATTCTTTTCGGTAATGGCGATAACGCGCGCACTGTTCACATCTGCGCATGATCGAGGGATGCGTCCAAGGGTTTTCTGAGTTCCTACGTTAGTATTGGCTAGCTTGTGTTTGAGGAAATGTAGGACGTCCTAGCTAATAATCTCTGTCTCTCCTCCTCTCCCTCTCTCTGTTCCTATGATTGATATTCACCTACTGCACATACCTTTTCATGCTTGCTTGCTCTGTGCAGCCAGGCGCCAGCCATATAGCTCTGAGCAGCTCTTGCTGTTTGTTTAAGGAATAGACATGGCATCAGGTGAGCTGACAGCCTTGTTGGAATGGACTTTGCGAGGCAGCAGATCATCTGCTCTCCAACTCCTAATCCAAACTTCCCCCAGAACATGCTCAGTGTCTCATGGAATTTGGTCGAGCCGACGGCGACAAGCGACAGCAAATCGACGAAAAGGCGGCGGCGGGCTTGCTTGAAACTGGGGAGGGCTTTGGGGGATTCCTATTTCTGGTCCAGCACCCCCCTGCCCCCTGATGCCAAGGGGGTTAGTTGATCCTGCCTGCCAGCATTTGCTTTATTTGCCTTCCATGCAGTGCTGCTCGTTTGGCTGGGGGAGAGAGAGAGAGTTGAAGGGGACCTGTTGCTTGGGCAGGCCTGCTTTGGCCTAACCCTGTCCCCACTCCCCATTACCATCAAGAGTAAACCTGAAAACATGCATGGTACAACAAGTAATTTATATTCTTTTCGTCAAGGTTTTTTTTTGGAAAGTGAAAGATGCACACACCTGAAAACATGGTGTGCAGAGCACTGCACTTGTGCTGGAAGAATTGTGGGTTCAGAAGCTAGCTACAACAGTAAGTGGTAGAACTGAAGAAGTTACCCCAATGCAAGGGGTCCTGTGGTGGAAGGCAAAATTGTCCTTGTGGTCACCAGAGGGTCACTTGGCAAGCAACTTCCCAGGTTTCGTCTTGCTGGGGTTATTCCGACGATCCAAGCATGCATGTATTTGTCACGGTTATCGGCGACAGGACGGCCGGCCAAAGCTACCTTCTCGGCTTGGCTTTCTTGCTTGCACGTAGCAGCTGCTGCCAGGGATGATGATCCATGCTTCGTCGTCATCTTTTTCTCATGGAACAAATACGGCTTCGACGTCATCTCCTTGCCGCGCAATAACCTGCTTCTTTCCCTTGGCCCCCTCCAGAGATCTTTTCCTCAGCAACTGTTGTTCCCGCCGTTTATTCCGTGTAGAATTTGTTCTGTTGATGATGCCGGTCGATTGAGAGCAAAAGAAACTGTTTAATTACTACGCCCAAAGTCTGAACATAAAATCAGTTTAATACATGTGTTATGCATAACCACGCAAGGAATATATGCATGTCTCATTTCTTCAGAGCAGACGCAAAGAAAAATCAAAGTGTTGGATCATGGGGAGTGAAAAGTCGGGTGCTAGAACTTAGGGCCTGTTTGGTTACACATTATTTTTACAGTTTCAAATAAGGTATTGAGAAATACTGTAGTATTTTAGCTTTAAAGGTGTTTGGTTGGCTTTGGTAAAATACAGTTTTGAATACTATGTTTTAGACAAAACCACAGTATTTTTGCAGTATTGAAAACTCTACTCCAGAGCAAAGTTTTTCTCCGTTTACGTCTCGCGCGCGCAGTCGGACGTCTTCATCCTGCTTCTGCGCATGCCGGCCTCCCCGCGCGCGCTTCCGGCGCGTGGTTCCTCTTGCGGTGACGGCGCGGGGCGGCCGGGGAGGCGGCGCGGCGCTGATCTGGTCGGGCCCGCCGCGGAGCGGCCGGGGACGCGGTGGCGCGGATCTGCAGCGCCCTCCCGTCGCGCAGCACGCCGCCGAACTCCACCCTCGCCGCGGAGCTTGGTGCCGAGCCGCCTTGGGCTCCCTCGACGCCTGCTTGAGGGCGGCGGCGCGACGAGCGTGCCCCGCTCCCCCTCGCCGGTCACGTTACCGCGCCCCAATCCCCGCTCCTCCGCTCTGCGTCCTCTGCGGTGGCTCCTCCTCCGGCCGCGCCATCCCTCCGCGCGCCGTCACCCGCCCATCTCTCGCCGCCGTCCTTGCCTCCCCTATCCACAACCGGCGGAGGCCCTCACCCGGCCCCGTCTCCCTCTGCCTTCCCACGCCAGTCGGGCCGCTGCGGCAAGGAGACAGAGAGGGCGTTGCGGCTCCACGCCAGCAGCTCCGCTCCGACCTCCGGCTCCTCCGGCCGCGGCATCCTCCCGCGCTGCTGCGGCGTCCGCCCTGCCGCGTCGACGGCCGCCGAGAGGATGAGGCGGCGGGCCAGATCCTGCCGCGAGGAGGAGGAGGCGGCCCGAATCTGGCGCCGGCGGGAGAGGGCGGCGGAGGGCGCCACGGCGGGAAGAGGGAGGGGCCGACGGGGAGGAGCAGATGGCGGCGGAGGGCGCCGCGGTAGGGATTGGGGAGAGGGAGAGGGTGCTCGCCGGCACAGGGAGGGGAAGAAGACGACGGGGGAGAGGGAGGCGATGTGCGCCAACACGAAGAGAGAGAGGGTGTCGAGGAGAGAGTTTCTGTAGTTTTGCAAAGTAATACTGTGTAACCAAACAGGGTGTGGTTTTGAAAAATACTGTAATTTTATTGGAGTATTGCAAAACCATAGTATTTCAATACCACACTTTACTATCAAACAGGGCCTTGGTCTGTGTTAAGAATGTAATAAATTTTGACAGCGGCCCTAGAGAAATATCTGACCGGCCGCGCGTGGACCGAACCAAGAGCCCCAAAGATTCAGGCACACCGGTGGGTGGTGCTCGGCTGCTTGGAAGGAGGCAGGAAGCAACCAGCCTGATAGGGGGTGTCAAGCAAGGAAGCGCCGTGCTGTCGCTGCGTGGTTTTATTATAATCAGGCGCGATGAAAAAAGGCGCTAATGATTCCTTGTAATCCAAATTAAGCTATATATAAAGTTGGCTGAGAGTCATACAGCACGTACAACACATGTCATATATCATCAGCTGACCTCTCCTTTTTGTTGAGCAAAAAAAAAAAAAGGTCGCCTATCAGTTCTGTTGAAGGCTGATTAACATGGAAAATTTTCCATAAGGTAAGATTTGATAATACTATAATTAAACAACATTTTCAACTACCAAAACATTGATCTACCCTTCTTTCTTTTAGAAATCATTTACAGAAGGCCACATCAATCAGGCTTCAATCCGATTTGCCATGTCAGGCGCACGCTGTCCATGCTATGCCGCTTAAATTTGCGGCAACTACTGGCAACACATGCGCAAACCTCCTGAGTCCTGAAAGAGTATCCGATAAACAATATCTTTTGTCACAAAAAACCTGAAGAACACTATACGCTTTCTAGAAGGAAAGCGAGCATATGAAGGAAGACAAAGAAATGGGTTTGCATTCATTTGCATCTCAATATAATTAGAGAAATTATAAGATACAGTTTTGACTATTGAGTTAAATTAGCACTCCATCTTTTCGTAATTTTTGTTTGGGAAAAGTCCATTTTTGACAATTAAACTATCATCCGAGTCTGGATTTGGCCATTGAACTTCAAAACCGGGAGTATTGTGGGCCATCGAACTATTGAAACCGGACATATTTGGTCCACTAGTTGGTTTTAAATTTTTAAAAGTAAAAAAAGATTTAATATCTAAAAGTCATAACTACTTCATTTTAGAATAGAAAAATATAAAATGAGTACCAAAGTTTTTCTAAAAATATAATATATCTGTTATTACTCTACTTAGAGTTATTCCAAGTGTTTCATTGTAATTACTGGGAACGATAATAGATGAAACACAAATAACTCGAGTAGAGTACTAATGAATTTATTACATTTTTGTTAGCGGTGACGCCTTGGCACCACTTACTTTGCTGATGCGTCAGTGAGGCCTGCACTAATCTCTCTTAGGTCTCTCCGAGTAAAAACCTAGCACTGATTTGTCCAACAGTTGGTCTCCAGAACATCATTCTCTTTTTCGCAGCATCGTATTAGGATGGTCTACCTGAGGTTTTGGCAATGCCATGCGGCAATGGTCGTCTTGTACTTTGTGGGCTTGTTGATGTTGTTAGGTTCTAGTATCTACTGGTTCTAATGGTGGCCACCGGCCAGTGCTGTGTTGGTTTCACAGCACTTGGGTGCCCTGTGACGCCAATTTGCCAATTTGCATTCTCAGCTTTCTGGTTACATTAAGGTCTTTTTTGGAACCCAGGACTTTCATGGGATTCGTGTGGGAATTTCATAGAAAACAATTCAATTTTATAGGAAAAACGTAGTAACAGAAAATTTTTTCCGCATTCCAAAGGAGACCTAAAACGTACCAACGAGAAAGCTACAAAAAGACGATTGCAAGATTAACATGTTACTGTGTTAGAGTTTCTAATCAATATAAAAAGAGTATTGTGCGGCCTAAAGTCTTAGCTGTGATCGGTAAAGATGGCTACTGCTGCAGCTTCTTGTTTTCAATAGTGTTTACAGACCGCAATAGTTTGTCTTCTAGCAGCAGCCACAACCACAGCAATGGGCGCTGATCACACCCAAGCTACCATAGATCATATGGCTAATTCTTGTAAGGAAAAAATCATAATTAGTCTCCTATCATGGATGATGTCCAGATAACTCATAAAGTAATTTGGTCTAATGCATTTCGACACATAACGACTGAATACGTAATTTGACTTCCCATTATTCAAAAGAGTTTGCAATTAGCACTCGGCAGGTGACACCAATGGAGAAGAGATTTAGAGAAGATTTATTTCTGAATGGGGCTGGTTCTTGTCAAATCGGAGAAGGAATCATACTATTCAAGCAAAGAGAAGAGGCAAGATGGCGTCCACTCCACGCCACATGGCATCCTATAAATTGCCCCCCTTTTCTTCCCACTCCACTCATCACAAACCTCTCCCCTCGGCCCTCGCCCTCTCTCTCTCTCTCCAAGCTCCAGCTAGACTGTCCTGCTTCGGTGCTGCTGCGCACTGTGCAGCCAGCTGGAGCAGAGTCCGGCTGTGACTTGTGAGCATCAGCTGAGCCTGCAATGGAGAGCCCTGTGCAGGCACCCAGGCAGCTGCCGCCGGGGTTCCGGTTCCACCCCACCGACGAGGAGCTGGTAGTGCAGTACCTCCGCCGGAAGGCGCTGTCCCGCCCACTGCCGGCCGCCGTCATCCCTGTCGTCCACGATGTCGCCAGGCTCGATCCATGGGACTTTCCTGGTGCGTGCGCAGCGCAAGCTTTCTTGATTTGAGCTGCCATGCTTGCAGCTGGAGAACCGCGAACACTTTCAGATCAATAATGGAAACGGAAGCTTGAGACAGAGTTTAATTTTGTGTGTGTTTCGTGTTCGGCGACGGCGTGTCGTGTGTGCAGGAGCAAGCGAAGGTGAGGGCTACTTCTTTAGCCTTCGGCGAGCGCCGGCGACCGGCCGCGGCGGCAGCAGCAGGAGGAGAGCTGGCAGCGGGTATTGGAAGGCCACGGGGAAGGAGAAGCCGGTGTTCCTGCAGTGCGACGGCGGCAGGAGGCAGCTGCTCGTGGGCGTCAAGACGGCGCTCGCCTTCCATCGCAGTGAGCCGCCGTCGTCGTCACGGACCGGTTGGGTCATGCACGAGTACCGGCTCGCCGTCGCCGTGCCCGGCGTCGTGGCCGAGCAGAGGAAGAATGCGAGCCAGGTAAGAATTCCCAGCATAATTTCAGCCTTTAGGCCTAGTTTTCGTGTTCATCACTCTGAAGATTTACTGAATCGTCGACTTCATTCACTGCTGTCAGTTAGTCAGTACTCACTACTCAGTAGCACATAATGACATACCACTGTCAATTTACTGGTCGCTTTATGTCGCGATTGGAGTTATCAGCAGCTAGGTAGTACTGTACTATCCTACTGTTGCATCAAAACGCTTCCTACTATCAAATCAAAATGTCATGCAAAGTGCTTAATTAAGCTCGTGCAGCTATGCTTATAGCAAAAGTACCAGCACATAACGCGTGTCCTATTTCAAAAGAAGCCAAAGATCCATGTCTGGAGTAGGACACTAGGTTAAAGGCTTTATTATGCCCAACCTCTACAGTTTCTATTATCATCAGGCTAGTGAACCCATCACCATTCATTGGTGCATTTTGGCGATAGCTACATCTCTTAATAATTGTGGACTGATGCATATTCTTACGAAGACTTTGAAGGTAGAACTCCTTTACATTATCTAAAAAAATCAGGCTAGCTAATCAGCGGGTCTCAGAGCTAGCTAGGCTTATGCGTTAACGTCTGCTTCGCCGCTCAAACCAGAGAATTCCTCTTCTTTGGGCAACTTGGGACTGTCAGACTGTGACAGCTTAACGTCGACTGCTAAAAACACAGTAATGTCTCAGATCATGCAGATCCGAGAATCTTGCCTCCATCTGGGGTAACTTGGTCCGCTTTGCAACCTCGATCGCGATAGTTTGCTGTAGCCCTCTCAATTGCATTTATGATTTTAATCGACTAGCGTGCCGATTAATGTCTCGCAGGACTGTGGCCCGGGAGAGTGGGTCGTGTGCCGGGTCTTTCTGAAGAACAGAACAGGAAGCAGGACGAACCGGGATGCCAGCTGCAAGGCTCTGAGAAGCCGGACGGCGGCACCGCAGCAGCGCCGGGAAGATGGCGGAGCCGGACGGCAGCTGCCCTTGCTGGTGTCACCGCCACAGCCGTCGTGCTCAAGCTGTGTCACCGGTGTTACCGACTGTTCAGACCAGGACGACGAAGTCAGCAGCATCAGAGATGCTCCAGCTGCCTCTCAAAGAGAGGTCTAATAGGCGTGCTGGATTTAAGCGTTCTATCTCACGTGCACCCGCGCGAGTGCTCTGTTGCCTGTACTTTTCCTGGTGCCATGTGTAATGTTGAGACAGGCATCAGTAATCATGTTCAGGTCAAGAATGATCCCGAGATATAAAATCAAACAGAGTCGGTAGCCTGAAACTAATCAGGAGCAGTAGCTGATGCGATTTGAAGTTCCTACAGCACTTCGATTTGATACTAGTAGCAACTAGCAAATGGTTGCCGCAACAGGTCAATGTGTATAAGAATCTTATTAGTTGCCAATCGGAGGTTGTAACAGTTTTTTTTTTTTTCAATTTTCATGGGACACCCTGCTAGGACAAAATGTACTGAAAGTTCTGAAAAGATTCAGACATACATACATACATACATACATACATCTGTAATCTATTGTATTTTTAAAATACTACCAAAATGCCCGCGCAAATAGTGTTGGTAGCAAGTTTTCTTTTTTGAATTTTTTTAGCTTTATGTTCGTAGTTTTTCTAAATAATACAGCTTTTTCTATATTTTCCTTTTGATTGTATTTTAAAAAAATGTACTTTAGCTTTGTGCTAAGTTAAATGCCTATAACTTTGAGCAAAGAACGGAATCCATGTTTATAAAGTGGAGTTTGAATATGAACTCTAGGAGAGAGCTTTATTCGTTTTTGTAAGAGGGTTTGAGAAAGATCCACAAATCACAACTGGTCCTTGGCTGTCTCCGTTGGAGGGCGGCCTTACCTCGGAGCCCATCGACATCGCGGTTCGTCTTCAGCGCTTTGGCCCGCTTGGTCGACCAGACAGGGCCGGGCCGTCGCCCGTCGTGCTCCTCGTGCACACGCTGTGCCAGTAAAATCACACCAGGCGAGGGCTTTACTGCAAAAAAGGCGCTCAAATAAAAATCTCACGCAGGGAGACAAATCCACGCTTTCCGCCGCCTCCTCCTCCTCCTCCCCCGCGGGCCGCGGCCAAGGCCACCACCAATCCTTCCTTCCCTTCCCTGACTCGCTCCCTGCCATTCTCCCGTCCCGCCGCGGCGTCTCCTCCCTCCCTTCCGGCCCCCGCCTCCGTTTCCACGCCCCGCTCGAATTTCTCCACCCGCAGCGCCGGTAGCCGAGGAGGACAAGGATGCTGGGCGCCGCGAGGAGGCATCTTGGATCCGGTCCCGTGAGTGCCGAACCACGGTCTACCGACGCGGGTTTCTGATCGCCCCGTGAGGTTTCGATCTGTAACGGTGTGTTGTTGGTTGGCCTTGTGCGCAGATGCTTGGGCAAGTGCTGCGGAGGCTCCGCCCGGCGGCGGCGGCGGCGGCGAGGGAATACTCCGCTGCGGCGAAGGAGGTGAGGGCCTGCGTGACCGAAACCTGCCTTTCTCGCTTAACGTGGAGGCGATCAGGTTGCATTGGTGTTGAATGTTGGCATGTAGATCGTAATTCCGCTGTATTGTTTGTGGATTGGCTGCTTGTGATAGTTGCTACGAACCTAGAATCCTAGTTTGGTGATCGGTTGGCTTTTGGCGACTGGTTTGTTTATGGAAGTGGGTTGTGGGCCATGGAAATGATTCGATGCTTTGATTTATGGCTTACATCTAAGTGGGACGCAATTTGGTTTTGTGCGGTGCATGTTAATTGACAGATGCTACTAGAATATATCCATCAAGTAATTTTTCTGTTCCGAGATATCTGATGATCTATATGTGGGAAAATGCCAAATGCCGGTTGATCATAGCGTTTGAAACTTTAGCAAGGCTGTCAAAACCGTAGATTCTAGGGCGGAATAGGAGGATGTTAGGCAAGCTCAGAATCAATGAATCGTGAGCATAAAAATCATAGAAACGTAGGTTGTACTGACTAGAATCGTAGAATCAAACACTCCTATTAAAATCGTAAAGTCGTAAAATCAAATGAAAAAGAATCAATATTTTAACTTCCAGGAACTTTTGGCAATTGTTTGTGCCTAATGCATAGATGGACAATGCTTGGCATTTCCTAAATGTTAAGATTGTACTTGGGGTTCATATTAGTGTGTCATCACATTACTGCATTTAGTTACACTGTTATGCATTTTTTGATTTGTTTCTTCTGTCTTTGTACCTATTTCCTTCGGCTCTATGCCAGAACCCAGCTTTGCCAACACCACCTAGCGTTCTATTCCCACGCTGCTAGTTTCTACATCTTTATGTAACAAGTCATATGCATTATTATTTTACATGTTCAGATGAATGTCCGTGATGCGTTGAACTCTGCACTGGATGAAGAGATGTCTGCTGATCCTTCTGTTTTTCTGATGGGAGAAGAGGTACCACCTGAAACAAATCAGTCCTCTGGTTTCTTTTTTTTTCCTGTTCAGTGGCTCTTTTTGTAATTCATATTTATTTATGGCAGGTTGGAGAGTATCAAGGGGCATACAAGGTGTGTAAAACTTATAATGATTAATGCCTTCACTTTCCTACGTTGGCAACTGAGTACTGGTATCTGAAATTTTACCATTGCTTATAATATTCAATGAGTGTACTGTTGCAGATTTCTAAGGGCTTGCTCGACAAGTATGGTCCTGATAGGGTTCTTGACACTCCTATAACAGAGGTGTACTATTAAATCTTGATACTATTACTTTTATTCAGTAATTCACTTCCTGCTGCTAGTGTAAACATGACCACGAAGGCACACACTTACTGATTTCTCTATTTACCCTCAGGCTGGCTTTACTGGCATTGGTGTTGGTGCAGCTTATCATGGTCTTCGCCCTGTTGTAGAATTTATGACATTTAATTTCTCTATGCAGGTCAGGTTTTTTTTCTATTGATAACTAATTGGAAGATTTGTACTAGTTGTTTCAAAGAATATCCTTAAATGTCTGAGCGTACTGTAATAATTGACGGTTGATATGCAATATTCACTTGTTTCTTTAGAATTTGTATATATGGATACTATTACAGTATTTGCTGTATGAAATCATCAATTTGACCGTTAGTTATGGAGAATTTGCCACTTGTTTTTTTGTATTTTGCAAGAATGTTAATCGAATGACAGTTCACTTCAGTTCTAGTGAATTTTGCAATTTCCTAGTGGCAAACTCTCAAAAACGGTTCAAAGTAGCAGCAAATTTTGTAATTCCCCCCTAGCTTAAGCTCTTTCTCCCGCATTGATTTCAAGCAATCCATGGTCATAGAGAAGTGTAACTATTTCTGCTCTTATGAACCCCTCATGCTTATCTTCCCTGATTTATACTATTATAAAAGGCAATCATCTGTACATGCTTCAGTTCACTCATGTGACTCAGACAAGCAGTATATAATGCATTGTCTTTCCGCCATCTGTTGTATGTAGATTGTAGTTTCTGTACTAATCCACCTAATATAAGGAATTCCAAGTGTATTTTTTTTCCATTAATGTCATATGTTGAATTCAATAATTCACATTTGTAGAAAAAAATTCTGAATTTTCTATACTGCATGTTCAGGCTATTGATCATATCATCAATTCAGCTGCCAAGTCAAACTACATGTCAGCTGGTCAGATATCTGTTCCTATTGTTTTTAGAGGACCAAATGGAGCTGCTGCTGGAGTTGGTGCTCAGCACTCACAGGTTTGTCAGAGGGAATGGCTCATGTAGTTGTGTCTGATTATTGCCCTACTGCTTTTTAATCTCTCGATGTTATGTTTTTCCATCCTTTTTATGTGTTTGTTTCTATAAGTTTTACTTGCCGCTGTTGTGATGCCAATCTTTTGATGCCGTGAACTTTTTGGCAAGCGTTTTTAAAAATTAGCAGCTAAAATAAAATCATAAGTTTTGAGCAAACAAACAAAATCGAATTTGAATTAGTTTACTGTGTCTCTGATACTGAAGGAAGTTGAACAGTAGTTGTCTAATTAGTTTACTATGATGATAAGGAGCTTTCGAGATGCATAGTATATAGTTTTTACACATCTTGCTGCTGGCACTTCTATTATGAGATTTTAACTGTACCTTCATGAATTTACTAACTCCACTGTATGCAGTGTTATGCAGCTTGGTATGCGCACGTTCCAGGACTTAAGGTTCTCACACCATACTCTGCAGAAGACGCCAGAGGCTTGCTAAAAGCTGCTATTAGGGATCCCGATCCTGTCATTTTCTTGGAAAATGAGTTGCTGTATGTTAGTCTGGTCTTGTTAAACTATTTTGCTAGCTAGCTATCATTTTTGTTGAGATAACTAATTAACTATCATACTATTTGCAGTTATGGTGAATCATTCCCTGTTTCTGCTGAAGTGCTCGATTCTAGTTTCTGCCTACCAATTGGCAAAGCTAAGGTATGTTGTTGTGTCTTGTGCGCATGTGTATAGGTGTATGGGAAGGAGTTTGGTTAAGTTGGATCATTTTGCATGATCAGGGTATATTTGGAATGATGCTTCTATTTTCAAACTGGGCTTTCTCCCAATTCCATTTCTGGTGTGTAATACTTGATGGATTCTGCGCACTTAACTGTGGGCCTTGTGAATCTGTAGATAGAACGTGAGGGTAAAGATGTCACCATTACTGCATACTCTAAGATGGTTGGCTATGCTCTCCAGGTATGTCGTGATGCACTTGGTAAACAATGTAAAGGGGATGCAATTTTTAAATTATCAGTTCTTTACCCTATAGAATTGAGAAATAATTAGCATGCATGCTTCCCATGATGCGGTATATGTTTATTTCTTCAAGGATTTGAATGTAATGCATCTGTACTTTTGCTACTTGATAAACTGATCTGCAAAGTTAACCATTCGAAAATTGTAATTCCGACTTTATTCTACTAGGGACATTTTCGTGATAGATGGTTCTAGGAGTGCTGATGTGACTTATCTTTCTGCATTTTGATCATACTGGGCTGTTATTTTGGTACATTCTCATGCTCAGTTTGTCTTCAGGCTGCAGAGATATTATCCAAGGAAGGAATTAGTGCTGAGGTAGTTCCTTTTGTAGAAGATATAGTTTCATTTGTTCAGTATAACTGATCAATACGGCATCTTGTTTTCTACATATGCCATTTGTGGGTCCTTACTTCGGGTTAATATTTATTGACAGGTGATCAACCTTCGATCAATCAGACCACTTGACCGAGATGCTATCAATGCATCTGTTAGGAAAACCAACAGATTGGTGACTGTAGAAGAAGGGTTCCCCCAGCATGGGATTGGTGCTGAGATATGGTTCTCTCTCCCTCACCCTCTCTACACACTTCGTATGTGTTATGTGTTATCTAGTATTCTAACACTTAACATATGCTTGTTGCAGCATGTCTGTTGTAGAAGAAAGCTTTGCGTACCTTGATGCACCAGTTGAGAGGATCGCTGGAGCTGATGTACCTATGCCCTATGCTGCCAACCTTGAGAGAATGGCTGTCCCACAGGTACTTTCTTTCTCTCATCCATCCTAGATTGTCTATTGGCTCTTGACCTCACTGCTCAAGACTGCTCTTTCTTCCGAGCTTTTCTTTATGGCACGAATCACATCACAACATGTAGTTTCCCCCGTTTCATCTATATATTTGTTTCACTGCGGTTATGAATAGTGTATGTTCAATCCTTTGAAATTTGTCTTTGGGGAGTACACTTTGGTAAATTGAGACATCCAGTGACTAATCGTGTAAAAGATGTTCATCAGAAGTCATGAAAAATGTTTCTTTTGGTTGTCCTTAACATTTGAACAATTGTATGTGCATGATAGTTGGGCAGCATTCACCCACACTTGATCATGAGTCAGACACTGTTGTTGGCTCCTGCATTTTTTTGCACACTATGTAGAGTGCTGCCTGCCACCCGGATATGCCTGCAGGAGTGTCCTGTCATAATTAGGAATCGGGTTGTTTCTTGTCTGTCAAGTTGAGCATACCAGGTAGCTGGTAGCCATTGTGGTCAAAGTGGTCACAACATAGCATCACTATTTATTGATTGGCAGCTTGGCTGTAATGATTGATGCTTTACATAAGACTGATGAACCTGGCAAAACTTGGCTGTGTAGTTCGTTTGGTAGTGGCCTGACTTATTCGGAAGACAACTGAGGGCATCTTTTGGGTTGCTCATGGGAAGCAAATAATAAAACATTTATTGCAATGTCTTGCTCTTTTTTCTGCACTAGGCGCATAAATTGCAAACTTACCTGTTTTGTTGCCATGTGTAAAACATTAGGCCCCGTTAATTTTCTTGTTGCTGTGGCTAAGACGATGCTGCTGTGATTGCTTGCAGGTGGACGACATTGTGCGGGCAGCGAAGCGGGCCTGCTACAGGGCCGTACCAGTAGCAGCAACGGCCTGATCGGTGGACTTTTTCTTTTTTTTTTTTTTTGCTTGGTTTTCCCTGTTTAGCAGGGAACGTGTACGTAGTATTCATAAGGTGCTGGCGAGTGGCAACATTGCCCAGACCTTAGACTCCAAGCGAGCTAATTTTGTAGATCTGATCTGCCATGTCATGCTTTATTCCAGTAGTCGCAGATGAATGATTGCGCTGTTTCTAGTTTCAACCCACTTTGCTTTTCTATGATCTATACACACGCCCTAATCTTGTTAGCATGCAAACAGATCACTCAGGATCACTTTGTTGTGAGCCTATGATGGGTCAATTCTGTCGCATGGCCTCTTTTGCTACTTGGACCACAAGGACAGGGTCAGTGGATGCTAATAAGCTATTCAACGATTGTGCATGGCTCTTCTGTTTTTTCTATCTGTCTGAAATCACAGTAGCGAACCGAATCGCTTACCCGATTTTGATCGAAGTTTCTGCTTGCTCCTGTTCTAGCTGAGATCACAGGATGCCAAGCAGTCTCTCCTCGATAAGCTTGCTCACCATCTTTATCGCGACAACGATCCCCCACCGACATGTTGGGTGCCGCGGTACGCCAGCGATGGCGACCCTCGTCAGACGGTCGTACGTAGCCGCTAATCATGAAACGCCCAAATGATGGTCCGGTCAAAGGGCCGTGCTTAATTGGATCATGTGCCGGTAAGCATCAACCAATATAATAGTACCACGTCTTCGTCACCGAACGCTGCTCTATTCCGTTCGTTACTTCCGTTCTTGGATATTCGTCGTCCATTAATTCATTTCTGAATGAAAATATGACATGTAAAAAGAATAGAGGTAGTATACAACTAAGGCTCTGAAGTATTTTTATGGTACAGAGGTATATATGATGAGGATATCTCCATCTGACGGAAAATCGGGAACCCCGTCTCCATCAGTATACAATGTTATTCTTCGTGTCTGGTTGCTTATTAGATAATTTTATTTTCAAAACCATGATTTGCTATAAAATCTCTCTAAGGTATTTTGCTCCACACTTTCTTAGTCTATATTCACATATATATTGATGAATATAGACAGACTTGTCTTCCATTGGACTACAAACTCCTTGGCAATATAAACATATACAATAAATGTATATATTGAATATCGCATTGACCAATTTAAAATATAGAACTGCTACAATTTAGAATGAACCAGCATCTAAATATTTTTAAATAATTTAAAATTCTATGTCAACCCAAAGGTTTCATAATTTTAGCTAGTTTCTTACCTTCTTTAGCTCAAATGTCACGATTTGTGGTGTTGTACTCAAACATTTAAAAATAACATAGATTTCGGCGGAGTGAGATAAAATCATGGTATGTGTAAAATAACTATAAGCTGCGGTATTTAAAACATTATCGTCTAGTTTGGGTATCGTTGGATTGAGGAGATTGGAATGGATTGTGAGGGATTGAGAAGAATTTTGATCTATCGTGGATTTAAATACATTCTAATCTTTTCAAGCCTCTCCGAAACCACTCCGATTCAGAAGTACCCAAAAATAGGCCTACGGGTTTAAACAACTGTGCTTACAGTTGGTCTATGTCCCCGTGAATAACGTGAACTCGTGAAGCGAGGACCCGGCTGAGACAAATCTACCGATTTGTGTTTATATTGTCGTCCATAGTACGAAAACGACGTTAGAGTTAGTCTGATTGGCATCGGATATCGTATTCTCGTTGAACAAAAAGACGGGTTGAGTGACTCACACCCAAGCGATATTTGCGTCCCATTCTTTGCTTTCCGCAAAACACACTCCCTTTCTTTGACCGGATCATAGCAATATGTTGCCACTGAGAAGCCAAAGAACAATAGGGCAGTCTTTTGTTCGAAAAAAATTGGAAAAACAGACTAAGCAGAGAGCAGCGCCAGCACCAACACCAACCTTTGTGATCCGAAAGAAAAAACAAACAAATTGGAATGTTAAGTAGGAAGCAGTATGCAGACGGGTAGCACACAGCATAAGCAATGCCGATGGCTCTGTTTGACCAAACAAAGACCGGAGTAGGAACCAACGCTGCATCAGAGGCAAGCAACCCAACAAAGAAATCATTTTTTATAGAGTAAAATCCATCTCTGCTCCATAAACTTGTTATGGTATGTCAACCAGGTTTTTAAAATTTCAAAGTGACCATTTCGGTCTCTAAACTTGTCTTGATTTATCAATCCAGTCTTTAAAATCTCAAACCATTCCGATCCCTAAACTTGTTTTGCTGTGTCAATCTGGTCCCTAAAATCTCAAAAAAGAGGTGGAGTCTATGTGCCACGTCTGCTAAACGGGATGGTCACTTTGAGATTTTAGGGATTAGATTGACACATCAAGGCAAATTTATGGATCGGGATGGTCACTTTGAGACTTTAGGGACTTGATTAAAACACCAAGATAAGTTTATAGACTAGAATAGTCAATTTGAAATTTTAGGGACCGAGTTGACACATCGAGACAAGTTTAGGGACCGGAGATGAATTTTACTCATTTTTATATATAAAACATTATACTCCTATATCGTTAATTAAGGGCGGTGCGGGAAGGAAGCAAAAAGAAGGCGCACCAGTGCCGCAGCAGCCCTCCCCTCTCGCACTCGAGCTCCGAAAAGGAGCAAAAAAGAATTCTCCATTCCATTCCCCCCACTCGCTCTCCCCTCCCCTGAGTCCCCTCGCTCGTCACTGGAGAGAGTGCGGGGCTAGCCGCTAGGGTTTTCGCCAGCGCATCGCCGGCCAGCCGCGGGCGATCTGGGGCTCGATCCGGCGCCCGCCTGACTCGGGTTCTCGGGGCGGGGCGGGGCGGGGCGAGGCGAGGCCATGAAGTCGTCGCTGCGGAAGCTGCGGGGCTTCGCGCTGCAGCGGCACGAGCAGCGTGTGGACCGGGACCGCGGCCGGGGCCACTCCACCGCCGCGGCTGTGGCCGCGGCGGACGAGCTCCTCGCGGCTGCCCAGGTGTGCGGACCCTCGCCCTCTCCCTTTCGCTTCCGGGTGGACAAGCCGGGTGGGGTCGGTTGAGTGTGTGGTGTGGAGATCTCGCGGGGGAGGAGCGGGCCCTCCTCTGTTTTTTTGGGCAGCATCGTACCTGAACCGCGGGGCGCTGGGCTCGCGAGATTGATTTCGCTGGTCTGTTTCTAGTTCGCTGGCTGGTTGGTGTGTGAGGGTCTGGAGCATGGGGATTTTAGTGTCCGGATCTGTGCTCCATTTCAGCACAAACTGTTGGACAATCGTTTGGGTTCCAAAGGTGGTAATGAGCGATGTGAATGACCACTTGCTTTAGCGTAATCTCGAGAGAATTTCCTTTGATCTGCTAGCGGCCTGCTGGCTTGGCCAATTTCAGCTGGACTTTTGTGGTTGTTTGGCAGAGCCTTGTTTGCTTTGATTTTTTTTTGTTGGGATGCATTTTCTCCTGTCCAATGAGGCAGGAACTGAGAGTGATTATGATGTGACGTGCTTGTGTGCAGTGTCGCTTTGGGGCAATGAAAATCTAAGCATTTCGCAGGTTCGCCTGCACTTGTGTGTAGTGTGCTAGCCAGCAGGCTTTGTGATACTTCTGAATTCCTTGTAGTAAATCAGTGTATAATTTTGCTCAGGTGGGATCTTGTCTAATCTAGTTGGATCTGACAGATGAGTCAGTTTGTTCAGAAGCCTTTGATTGTTTTAACATTGAACTATTTACTGTGAGGGTATGTTTGGATTGGGATAGGGATTGGGAAATGTGAGGTGGGACAGAGAAATGTAGGGTGGGATAAGTTTTATGATTTATTTGGATTGTGGGATAGGAAAATGTTTGTGAGTGTGTAAAGAGTTGGATAGGAAAATGATGGGAGGGTGAGATAGGATTTCCCTATCCCTATCCCAATCCCACCCGCACCCAAACGCCCCCCGAGTGTCCTGAGTAACAAAAAACAGTGATAAACTTGTCGCGTGACATGTCCTTTTGTTTACCAGCTGTACAACTTATTAGCTTTATCCAAATTCCATAGGGGATGATTAGTTAAAGCTTTTCTTGCATTTAGTTCTGGGTGTGCATCCTGCTAGTTTGTTCTGAGTTGCTGCTTTCTTTGACAGGATATGGCAGATATGAGGAGCTGTTATGATAACTTGCTTTCTGTTGCCGCAGCAATTGCAAATAGTGCATATGGTAATTTTCGTGTCTTAAAGGTTTTCTTTCTTTGTTTCCTGAGGTTCTTATTAAGTCTTGTCATGGCCTAATGATAGTTTATGGAAATATCATATAGTGGTTTTCTTTCTGTTTATTACTTTAGTTTGCAACCTTTTTTTTAATAAACTGCCATGTGCTTTCACATGGATGAAAACTCCTGTCCTCACGCAGAACTCTAAAGATCATGTTGAACATATTTAGAACCTATTTATCCTAATGATTGACTTCACACAGGTCATGCAATCTTTAACGCCTTGATTTTCACCTGGCTGACACTGTGTAACCTCAGTTCTTTTGTGTTTGCGAAATATTAACATATAATGGCTTTAGGTTATTGTTAAGGTTTTAGTAGCTACACGTCATCTTGATGATTGAATGTCAATACTTACTATGCAGAGTTCTCTGAAGCACTTCAAGAAATGGGAACTTGCTTGCTTAAAAGAGTTGCACCAAATAAGGATGGGATGAATGGTAATTATGTTGTGTCTTTTTCTCGCTATGTGAACATGCTTGTTTTGGCAATTGATGGCAATGCATACACATCTTTGTTCCCCGCTTGTTTCCTCCTGTTAGTGACTCTTGTTGGGTTTCAACTCTAGCCTAGCCCAACTTGCTTGGGACTGAAAGGCTTGGTTGTTGTTGTTGCATGCACATCATTGTAATGCATATTCTAGATTTCGGTAGATTATTGCTGTTAACTCATTATCCTAAGGGTTCCAATGCCAGCCACTTGATCTTCAGAAAGTGATGATACTGACAATCCTCCTGTGATTGTTGTTGACTTGTTGTGGTGATGGTGGTGGGGGAGGCCTGCTACACACCCTAAGTTAAATAACCTCAAGAGTAGTTGCAGTTAGGCTCTCCGAGGAGAATGAGAGTTAGTCACAAAATTATTTGCACCATCCATCATCGCTTTTTGGAGAGCACTCTTTTTCTTAATAAAAAGAAGAGTTCTAACTGTTATGAATAGCAGTTATCATATAGGGACTCATACAAAGAGAGGCCCTTACCTTCAGGAACTCGTACAAAGAGACATACCTTTAGAAAGTAGATTGGATTGAGACGGCGACGAAGTAGATTGGGTTGAGAGAGAGAGAGAAGAACCGTAGAAAGTGAACTGACAGTTTCCTGATCTGAGAAAAAAGAGGGAGGCCGCACGCAAGTGCAAAACCTAACCCTAAAAATAATTGGCTCTGTATACAAAATGGTATGAATAGCGCTTGTCCTATAGGGACTCGTACAAAAAGACATATACCTTTAACACTAACAAAAAGGGAAATATGCCCCTTTGTAATGTTTTTTTTAACATGACTTGGGATTTTCAACTGCTGCTCATTTTCTGTTTATTTCTTGTATGTAACTTATCTCCCAGATAAGGTTTTGCTGTTGCTTGGGAAATCACAGTTTGAACTTCGGAAACTTGTAGATAGTTATGTAAGTTTCTAATTGCTTATTTGTTTAACTTGCTAATTGCCGTACTATAATCTTCTATTGCTGATTGATGAACTACATTTTTTTCCGTAGCGTGTGCATGTTCTTAATACAATCACCACTCCATCGCAGTCCCTTCTTAATGAGCTTCAAACTGTGGAGGTATGCTCTTCCACTCTGATGCTTCTAGGCATTACGTGCAGGCATATATTTTCAGTCTTTTTCTATGCACTCATCAAATTTGCTGCGCCTTTTGTCCTACTCATGGCCTTCTAAACATATAACCAATAATCCAATAGAAATGAGCTCCCTGTTTCCTCAAGAAGGGAAAAACTTGGCAGTTAGGCCATATCTACTTGCAAAACGATGTTTTTTTTGATACATGCTGTATGTTGTCAAAAGCTTGTATCTGCACCATGCTTCCTGGGGTGAAAAATAATCTTTGCCAAATTAATATCCTTTTATGCTTACGAAGAGTCTCAAGTGTCATGCAAATATGGTCTTGCTTGATATTCATAATTCAGACTTCTAATTTGCACCCCTTTTATTTGTGTATGCTGCTAGTTGATGATTTTATTGCTTCTTGAGTTAAATAGTCACTGTTGTAAGTGCTTATTTTAAGATCTTTAGTTATAGTCCCATCAGATAACTATTTGTGATCAGTAGATTATTTCTCATTGCAGGAAATGAAGCGGCAATGTGATGAAAAAAGGTATGGTACCTGTGCAGAATATACCCACAGTTTTTGGTCTGTTGACGTGAATTTTGAAGTTCCAATACTCCTTTCAGAGAATTGTTCGAATTCATGCTAAATGCGCAGAAAGAAAAGGGAAGATCTAAGAGTGCCAAAGGTGATACCGGAGCATCAGAGCAATTAAAACAGGCTCAGGAAGATTATCAAGAGGAAGCAACTCTCTTTCTATTCCGGTTAAAGTCGTTGAAGCAAGGACAGTTCCGAAGTCTTTTCACACAAGCTGCTCGGCATCATGCTGCACAGGTGCACATTTGGCACTTGTAAATTCTTTCATTAACTTGTTATGGCAATCTGTATGGAAACTAATTTAGTGGAACTTACTATATTATGTGAACCAGCTAAATTTGTTCAGAAAGGGGCTAAAGTCCCTTGAGGCAGTAGAGCCACATGTTAGGCTTGCTGCTGAGCAGCAGCACATTGATCATCAGTTCAGTGCACTTGATGAGGAAGATTACTCTGTTGAGGATGAAAATGATGACGATTACAATGACAGTCATGATGGAGAACTGTCTTTTGATTATGGAGAAAATAAGGAAGCCGAGGAATCTGGTAATGCTTCCAGGGGTCACACAGAGGTACTAACATAGCTTGTTATTAAATCGTGGTTAAATGTCCTACTGAAGGACTTTCTGGAACATTGCTTGATGTGCAGTGCAGACATGGCCCACTTTACTGAGTGCTCCAGTTTAATGCTGCTATATATTATTCTGTTATGCTATATGTAACTTCTGTAATATACTCCATTTCAAATCGTAAGGGGGTTTTGGCTCTCATTTTCTCCGTCCATGTTCACATGGATGTTGATGAATCTAGACACATATACAAAACACATAGAATGTTGCTTGAACCTAGGCAAAAGCTAGAACCCCTTTTAATTTGGAACGGATGGAGTAGCACTTTGCGACAGTACAATATTGAGCAGCCCGGTGCGTGAACCCCCGCTTGCGTGGGGTCTGGGAAGGGGTCGGACCCACTTGGGGTCTATTGTACGCATCCTTTCCTGCATTTCTGCAAGAGGCTGTTTCCACGACTTGAACCCGTGACCTCCTGGTCACAAGTAAGTTAAATTTGTTCATCATTCTTAGCTAGCAGGTAATGGTAAATGGGAAGTTTTGATATGAATCTGACCCTTCTTTCGATAAAAAAAAAAGAATCTGACCCATGTATATATTTTAAACCTTTTGTTTTCTTACCATTTGCTATTTTTTCCTGTCTTTAGAGTTCATCTGACTTTATGATTTCTGTAGGATTTTTTTAATAGAAGCAAAGAAGAGTATTCTTCTGTTCCACATGAAAGACAAAGAATCGTAAGTCAGTCAGCACCACTTTTTCCTGAGAAAAAGCTCGAGACAGAAGAGAGAATAAAAGATTTGCGGCGTTCTGTGACTAGGAAGTTAAATACTTATGTTTTGCCTACACCAAATGATGTTCGAGCTACTTCTCAGATAGTACCAGGAAATCCTACTTCTGGACCTCTCGAGAGCAAAGGTGCCTTCCGTTCATCTCCTCTCCACACATCTGCAGATATAGGAGATTTGAGAGACAATAAACTACCTAGTCCTACAAGATTATCTAATGCAGAGTCTGTGCTGAAAGAGAGCAATACTAATACAGCAGAAACAAGGAAAGTGCTCCCAGTGGGTGATCTGGCTTTACCTGGTTATTATGACTTGAAGATGTCTGACAACAAAAAGGTGAAGAGAGGGTCATTTTCTGGTCCTATAGCTTCCAGACCACGTTCAACAGAGAACATTGATGTTGTTTCTGCAGCACCCAGGCACAGCTCTGCACACCAGCCAGTGCATATCAGAGTATCCCCCAGCCACTCGCCGCCGCCCATTTCCTCACCGAAGATAAAGGAGCTTCATGAGCTTCCGCGGCCACCTGTTAATACATCAAAAAATACATCATTTCCTAGTTTAGTTGCCCACTCCGCCCCGTTGGTACCAAATTCTGCCTCTTTGGCACCCAAAGCACAGGATCATTTTAGGGCAAGACAAACACCGCCAAGTACCGCTTCACCCTTACCAACACCACCACCGGGGTCTATCGCCCGCAGTTTTTCTATACCTTCTAGGGGCATGAGAACAGGCATTTCAGATAGTAAAGAGACAGAAGATCATGAAGATAAGGGAGCTGCCAGAATGAGCCTTTCTGCTCTCCCTTCATCGCAAACATTCTTGGAAGACCCTCAGCCTTTGCCAGCAGCTACCGAGTCGGTTACCGAATCATAGGGTGAGTTTCCAGTGTCTTATGGTTTTATAACCCTCCCCCAGTTTTTTTAACATTGGTGCACCCGCAGCTACCACAGCTAGTGGTTATTCTATTCTTACCAATCTTAATAAACACAAATAGAAAATGGATCTGCCATTCTTGCGAGGGAGGGATGTGAGTAATGCAGGTTTGGTTGTATAAGTTTTAGATGTTGATGTGTATGAACTTTGAATGGTAGCTCATCAGTATCGAAGAAATACAACAAACATGTCTTCCAGCTTCTACCAGCAATCTAGTGTTGCAATGTTGCGCTGACCTTGCTCTCTCTTACCTCCCGTGTGCAGTGTATTCAGTGCGAAGGTGGATTATTACATTATCAAGTGTCTCAGATGTGCCCCCCTTCCTGGAAGAATGCTGTACATATTAGCATTTGAACTTGGTCAGTATCGCAAAGTAGATCGTGTTTCGTGTGCCCTTTGGTTAAGGTGTAGCATGTGCAAATAACGGGCTTGCAGAAATAAAATCCCCATTTTTCTCACCGATTGATTGGTTGATTGGCGTGAGATCTGTTGTGCCCTGCCCTCGTCTGTCTTGAAGCGGCGAGTTCGGAGTGCATTTGTTTTTTTTTTTCTGCTGCTTATGTAATTATCACCTGGTTTCCTCTGCTTATGTAATTATCATCAATTTCACCCCTGACCAAACAATCTCTGTGGAGATGAGCGAAATCATAGCTCCCCGGTCTGGGATATTGGCTGGAGGAAAGAAAAGGGACTTTTTTGTGATCTTTTTTTTTTCTTCTTTGACAACGAAGATCTTAGTTGTTTTTGGCTCAAAAAGTCAAAATAGAAGGCCTGAGTTTGGCTTCACAATTCTTCTCCACGACTCGTAATATATTGACCAATAGTAATAAACGAAAAAAAATGAAGAACGTCCACGTTCGACGCCCCCACCAAACTTGAAAAGCTGTGGCATGCCATTGGTGATGTTCTACCTCAATTCCACTCGAGCTGGGTCGATAGCCTCACAAGATTCTACGACTCGTCGAATTTTTGGCAGAAGCGTGATCGCCAGGTGCAGGTCAACGCCTCAACGGCAACGCCAACCAGACCTTGTCACCTCTGTCGTAGTCGTAGAAGAGGACGGCCATTCGACTGCGCACCTTGACCACGTTGTGCCTGGATTATGAACAGCAGCAGCAAGCGGCTGGAGAAGAGGATGCCCGGCGCACGTTTTCCGTAAACCCCCCCGGATGAAGCTATAGGCCTGGTGTTGGTGTGGACGCAACGCCCAGATGCGATGCGATGGTCTCCTCGTCCTCGGTGGTCAGATCCGTGCCTTCCAGGCTTTTTCCGCGGCATGCATGGCGTGTGGAGGCGGGCGCCGCGACGCCGTCGGACGGACCAAGGCGCGCGCAGCTTTCAAGGCACGCAAGGGGATCTTGTTCTTGGTCACCACGTGCTTGGTCGGCGCCCACCGGCGTTTCCTTTTTTTTTTTTTTTACGCTTTGCTATTCTGCACGGCTTCTTTTTGTTCTCTTTCTTATCTTGGGAGTACAATGACAAAGAGGAGCGCAGCGAATACAGAATATATCAGGACCCTTTGCTTTCTGCTCCCTCCATTTCAAAAAGAATTCAATGCTAATATTTTTTTAGAATAAATTATATATGTAGAACCATTTAATTATATATATTTATCTTAGAAAATAAAAAGATCATATGAATAAATAGGCGTGCACATTAAAAAGAAAACACAAACAATTAAATACACATGGCCCTTACAAAATATACTAACATTTTTTTAGACGAAGTATAATTATAGGACTTCGAAGTTTTGTCGATGCTCATGGTGACCTGACCCTAGGCTGCGTTGCATGCAATGAAAGGTATTTGTGAGGAATTTTTAGGACCTTCAACCTTTATAAAGTCTCCTTCATACACCAGTCTAATCGCTGCCTGGTTCACAAGTCGTATTGGCGAAGTTAGGTATGAGAGCAAATTGTTAGTCTGAGATCACTAGGCTGTCTATCTTACTACTCATATTTGAAATTTCATTTTTATCTACACGGTGCTATGCATGTATTCCCTCCATCCAGAATAAAATCCTAACATTTGAAATTTGTCCATGAAAAAAGAAAAATGAAATTCTAGGCCTAAACATGCCATTTTTGTCATGCATGCGTACATGCAACATTAATAATATTAAAAATATACCATTTGTGTGCATGGGAGGATAAAAGGAGTAGGGACACATGCACAATTTTCTCTCCCTACTAATATGTCTAAAAATACTAGGATTTTATTCTTTCGTGGACGGAGAGCGTGCATCTGACCTCAGCCTTGCCTTATAAGATCATGGTAATATGATCACTGTACTATTTCTGTATTAAAGTATAAACAGTTTGGAGAAGCCAAATTATAACATTTCTATAAACGGGATTGTTGGCTAGGGACTGTTATAGTTAAATTACGGAGAAATTTTTAAATTTTTTTTCTAATCTAAAGTACAGAGTCTTAACACAAAACTTAGCTAGCAATAGAAAGCATAAGAAGTCAAGGCAAGCCCCCAAAACAAATACTTGAGTGCACGAATGGTCCAAATTTTATGGCTTCAATCACCGTAACTCCGGCACTAGAAAAATATTTGTCTCCATGGATCAGAAATGTTCTTACAGACGATCAATATCTGTCACGAAATTTAGGGGCAGAACCAGAAAATACCGGTTTATAAAGTTTATTAACAGGAGGACCAAAACACACAAATAAAGCCAAGCGAAAAGGAAAGTAAAACTACGTAAAAAGTACGTAGTACACTAGAAGAAGGAATCAAGGAGGGCAGGAGGAGGAAGGAAGGAGAGAGAAGAACCCAAGCATTCGCATTTCGCGAAGGGGAGGCGACGGGAGACTCGGCTGGTTCTTGCCAGAAGAACCACGCCGAAACCAGGACGAGGAGGGGGAATCGATCGAAGAATGCCGTGTCTATGTCTCGGTAATTCACGTTGATCTTGCGTCGATTTCCAGCGACACCCTACCGCCCCTCCGGCCCCGGCAGCCCGCCTCCCTGCGCCCCATCACCGGCTCCCCTTGAATCTACGTGACTCCGCGGCCGGCGGCCGGCCCCCTGGTGCCCTGTCCCCTGGTGCTGACTCGACGGGGAGCGAAGGACATCGGTAAGCAATGCAGACATCCTCCTCGCATTTGGTGGATCTGTTGTGTTCTTGTCTCAAATTATTGGGTATTCCTGTGAGTACCCAGGAATCGCTATAGCCAAACACCTTTCGGAAGTAAGGGCTAAGTTCATTAGGGATGGGTTTGCCTCAAATTTCTATGGTCAAGGAGGAAGTGCCTGCTACATTGAGTACACCTTTAACCACTCCTCGTTTCAGTGCTAGTGTCCCCTGTGATTCGGGTAAACATAGTGGAGGAAGCTCAAGTAGAAGTGTGTTTCAATACCCATCCATCAGTGATTTGAAGAGAAAGTCAGCATTGGGCACTTCGGATGTATTCAACAGCCATTTCACAACCAGCCATGCCATCGAGGATCCTGCAGGCTACCAAAGCCTGAATCCTGAATCAACAGATCCAAGTTATAGATCATGCACTAAATTCAGATCTACTGTCCATATGCCTGCAATGAGGGTTGTTGGGTTTGATTCAGGAATTGCTAGTTCCACTGGAGGCCCTGATATGATGGTAGCAGACAAAATGCATTCATCTCTAGTCATTGGTAATTGTGCTTCATCGGTTGAACAGAATGGGTTTCAGGCAAGGAAAAGGGTTTTGTCACCATTGACTAATGTGCTTCCTGCTGGACAGTTCCATGGTGAGTCACTGAATATTGGTTCCAGTGATGTCAAAAATCAGCACCCTCATTGTGTTAGACAGCTCTCCTCTTCTGGATTCCATGACAGTAAAAAGGCTAACACTGGAACCCTTGATTCCTTCCAGCCACCGACTATGCTATCATTGAGCAAATGGAACACGGAGCAGGGGTTCTGTAAGTTCAGTTCTAATATATTCACCGATGGTCCGTTGCTTGAGGGTAGGGAATACTTTTCATGCTCAGGTCAACCAGGACCTGAAAGGATTATGAATCTTGCACGGGTGTCTACACCGCCTGCAAGATTATCACATTCTCCTCCACTCACTCTTTCTCCGCTTGGTCCAAAATGGATGCATAAAATGAAGACTGCAAGAGCTCAGAGGGATTTAACAGGAGAAATTGAAAGTGATTTCCTTGGCTTGAAGGAAATGGGAAGATCAAATGTTAACAATTATTCAGAATCTGGTGTTACAGTAAGGATGAGGGATATATTAGAAGAAACCAGTATTTTTCATGATGAATTTGATGCAATGACCCCTAAGAGGAGTTATGATAGAAGGTACCAAAACTGGGGCCCAGAATCTGCCCCTGTGTCACCGCACACGGGATCCATTCGGAGTTTGAACCTCGTCCCTGTTAGGAGATCATTGGTTGGTTCCTTTGAGGAGTCTCTCTTATCTGGTCGCTATTCTTGTGGAAAAGACAATCAGGTTCACCGTGTTTTTTAGTACTCCATTACTTAGCTTTTGATGTGGACACCATGCATGTTATTTTTTATCTTAATTACATCTTATCATAATGCAGAGTATTGACGGTTTTCTGGCTATTCTTAATGTGACTGGTGGTAACTTCTCTCCCCCAACCCAGAAGCTTCCATTTACAGTAACCAGCATTGATGAAGATAGCTCCTTGTTATACTATTCATCAATTGATCTTGCGGGGAGGTTGCCTACAAACAACAGCAAAAGCCCAAAACTTAAAAGTAGCCTCATCAACAATGATTCACGGTCTGCAAAAAGTCGGTTACGCATCCCTGTTAAAGGCCGCATACAACTGGTACTGAACTGCTTGACCTTATGTATTTGGTTGGGATGTACTATGTATGTATTTCTTTTGAATTGGTTTATGATGGCAAGATATTTTTTTCTGTTTATGATAATATAATAGAAACTTTGCATGATGCAACTCAGTGTTTGACCTATTTTCATGGAAAGATTGTTTGTTGTGAGCTTAGCTAACTGTTCTTACTAGGATCTGTACCATCTACCTCTTGATTTTTGATGATTGAGTTGCTGTAATTTTTCATGGGACGTGAACACATTACAGTTTGATTTTTATGACTTAAATAACATTTACTTTGATAAATTCACTTGATGGCACATATCACACATTGAACTTGAAGCTTTCATTCTCCTGTATTCTCTGTTTAAATAGGCAACTTGTAACTCCACCTACATGGTGCCTTGGTGATCAGCAGAGGTGCACCTAGGCGTTTTGTCTAGGCCTTTCCCCCCGTAGAGAAGTTTTGGGGTGTATGAAATGGGGCGAATTGAAGATAGAAAAAGATGAATCACAATCATAATACTCATTAATGCACGATAATATCGGCATTTTGTTCTGATATTTTAGATTTCCTTCATTTACCATGGCATTACCCTAACCATCCGCAGAAACTACAAATGCCTAGGCTCTAGGTGGAGCCCATTCGCCTCCCTTGTGCCTATCACTTTTGAAACACTGTTTGTATCATATGAAACATTATGTAGTTCAGTTGGTGACCTAATCTAGGAGGAATTGTGTCACCTCTCTGCTTCCAGGAGAACAGGACTCCTATTGTTATTTCTATTTGGAGTTCAGTTTCAAATAGGGTATAGGTTACTGAGCTCACAGTGTTACATTGATGCCAATGTTTGGAGCTAACTTTGAGATTTAGCTGGTGCTCGTTACTACCACAAATGGCTCTTTGATTGGATATTCTTTCAAAAAATTGTATTACATTGTCATATTTTTATTTATTTAAGTATTTCACTTCAAGCAAAACTCTTGCCCTTGGCAGTTGGTCAGTAACCCGGAGAAGACACCACTTCACACCTTTTTCTGCACCTATGATTTGAGTGACATGCCTGCTGGAACCAAGGTATGAGAAATTGGTATTATGTTATTGCCTTTTAAATACAATTGGTATGCTTAATGATTTTTTTCTTATTTCACATGGTGTGACAGAAAATATGAATTGCATTGACATACTCTGTTATGATTCGATTTTGTTATTATTAAAACGACATGTTTTTTTTATTTCATAGAATTATGTCGAGACTCAATTAACAATGTTGGCTTCTTTCATTCAAACATATGTGATTCAATGGCATTCATGAACTTCTATTTGTGGAGGCGTGGGCAACCCAACACCCAAGCAGCCAGCAGGGCTTCCTATGAGTCTTTAATATCACTGGTTGCTGTGTAGCCTATAGCCAAGGCTACCAAGCAAGTAAACTATTCTCTGCCCTTCAGTGAAAGCATTGTTACTTCAATTACACTGCCATACTAGGTGTTTGTCTGGGTGGGTGGGGGGGTGGGGGGGGGGGGGGTGATTTGTTCAATAAAATGCGATTTATCATAAGTTGCATAGCACCTCTGGTACCATCTTGCAGGTACCTCCAGGTGCATGAATGATGTCTGCCTTTTCTTATGAAAGTTCATGTCTTCCTTCAGGAATCACAATTATGTAGTTTTATTTCCCTACTTCCTTTTCTCAAGTCCATATTCTGATATTGTCAAATGGGACAGACTTTCATGCGGCAAAAGATCTCTCTATCCTCTGCTTCTCCCTCTTATCCGACCAAAGAAGGAAGCAAGGCCAGTGATGTAAAGGTCGAGTCAGTCCATTGTGGAAGTGAACTTAGAGAGTGCGGTGCTCTATTTTCCGAATGTAATAAAGCCAATACCATTGGTAGGTAAATCCAAATTGCAGAGTTCCAAGTTGATACAAATTTGTTTTGACTTTGCAGGTTCTGAAAACGGGATTGAGCCAGAAAATGGTGGTTATGCTAACATGGGATGTTGCTCTATGGAATGTGATAGCAGAGAATCAAACGAATCTGCTCCTTTGGGTAATTCAGAAAATGACACTGATGCTGATGGTTGCTGCTGTCAAATAGACACATGTATGTTGCGTGGAAAGAAATCTTGCTGCAGACCTTCCAAGGTCAATGATATTCCAACTGGAGGGGTTCTGCGTTATGCTTTGCACCTACGATTTCTGAGCCCCTTCTCCAAGAACTCATCAAAATCAAGGCATCAATGCAAATCCGATCTGTCATCAGAACCGCAAGGTCAAAGTAGGACTGATGAAGAGAGAAGATATTATCTCTACAATGATATTAGAGTTGTCTTCCCTCAGAGGCACTCAGATTCCGACGAAGGCGAGGTATGCGGTGATTAAGATACCTTTAGGCCCTCTATTTCACCATTCTAACACCGCTTTAGTTTTAGTTCTTTGTGAACTAATGCGATTAAAATATCTGAACCTATAGCATAGAAATCATTGCAGGATCCACAAAACTACTGATTGGGATGCAAAAGTTAAGCTGTCATGTTGCTGCTTTGACCCCTTCATTCTAATATATTTGCATTACTGGATACGTCACTTTGGCCATGATTAAATACATTTAGTAAAGCTCAGCACATGATGACATTTAGACTGACTAATGCTCATCTTGTTCCATTTGCTTTTCTTGCTTAGATCTACATGGCTAACAGATTATTTTTCCCTGGCAGCTGCGGGTTGAGCATGACTTCCCAGCAAATCCTAAATACTTCGACATAAGCACCTAAGAGGCTAAGAGTCTAAGACCTTGCACACTCCCGTGTAACTGCAGATGAAATTTGTACATACCATTTCCTCACTAACTCATCGATCTGTTCTGCTTATTGCCATTCTGTAGATGTATATAGAACTAACCTTCCAATGAAATACCTCATTTCATCAACTTTTATGTATGATTATTCTCCATTTCTGCACTTGTCTTGGGCCCATGCGCTGTTTACAATTATGAACTGAATTCTAATGACCTATATGGTTTGAATGGACTAAAATAAAATGGGATTCTTTCAAGTGTAATGGTAAAAAGTCAGTTTGTTGACATGAAAAAACAAGAATAATATAGACAGTTGGATTCTAACTAATTCTATTCTCGAAGTTAACATATTATGGTTCAAATGTGGGTATTTCTGCATGGGGACCATGAACTGCCTGGTAGAGAAACCTGGGCAGTATACTCCTATAAGGGTCCTTCTCTCTTTTCTCCTTCAGATAGCTGATGCAGCTCTCCACCTCAGATTTGACTTGCAAATAGAGGCGCTGTGCCTCCTCTCTGTCTCGTAGCTCTTTCTCTCTCCCTATGCAAACAAGGAAATCAAATGAGTTTTTTTGGGCAAAAAATATGGCCCAACATCAGAATTCAGAAACACGTTTCCATGTCTTTTGAACCATCATTTTGTAGCCTTCAGAGAAACCATGTTTAGCTGACATGGGATAGCGCCGGAAAATAATAGATTGAGAGAATATGAACTTGTTTTTGAATTTGTACCTCTTGTTTCAATAGGTTTTCCTAAGACAAAATAAAACCTCCCTGGCATCTTCGGCGCAAGCACCATGGGATGCAACCCTTGATCTTTTAGCGTCCCCATGGAATCAGTCCTTTGAAATCACAACTCAACATCACAACATCGAACAGAATCCAAAATGGGGAAAAAGAAAAGAAAAGAAAAGTACACTTTTGAATTTGGGCAGCATACCTTAGCTTCACGTCATCGTGGTTTAGTGCCTTGTCGAGCATATCATAGAAGGGAAGCTTCTGCAGATCATTGTAGTCTAACAACAACTGAAATAGTAGATTGAAGATCAACCACGTTTTGTTCTTCAAATGGTATAGCATATTGAAAGGTTCTGTAGCCCTTACATGGCATATATCATCTTCTCCTACCACTCCAAATGGTATGATCGTCGCTCCAAACCTCGATGCCATTCTCACAAATTCAGGCTGCTCCGGCCAAAATAGTTTGTACTCCTCTCCCTGAAAACCACAGTCCTCAGTGAGTCCATTTCACCCTTACAGTTTTGACTTTTCACTGTCTCAGAAGGTATGACTTGGGGCAAAGAAAATCAAATAACCTCAACCTCCCTATGACAAGTCATCACCTTTCTATGAAGCGCTTCCCGCGCGCCGCCTGGGTATAGCAGCACAAACTCCTTGTCTGCAAGGAGCTTGTAAAAGTTGGCCCCTGTGACTGGCACTGCTCCCATGATCCGATGCAGGTCGAAGTGTGCCGAGTCGAACATTAGCTCCTCAGAGTTCTTGTTGAACATGAAGGGGTGAGCCAAGCCCCGGATGTGGACTCCAGTACTGCTCAGGATCCCTGTGACCATGGGTCCAAGCTCAAACCCCATGAGCATGTGGTAACCAACCAGCACGGCAGGACCCTCTCTTGGCAGCCCTGCCAGACCCCTCACTATCTTCCCATCGGGCAGTGTTGATAATATCACTGGGTCAGTGATAAAGTTTAGGATCCTGAACGTTTTCAGTACTTCAGTACCTTTCCAGGGACTATTCATAATGGCAATTTCATATGGTCTCTATGGCATTTATACCGTTTGTTGTAAAACTTTTGTGTTCTAAAACGGACCATTTATACAAATTTCATATTTTGCAGTTTCCTTTTAGAGGACAAGTAGGCATAGGTCACGCTAAAGTTGTTGGGGAAATGGTACCTGTCACGATTGATAGCTTGTTGGAGCTCATCTGGAGTTGGTGGTAGATAGTCCGAGACAAAGTCCGTCTTCCTGGAGCGGCGATAGTATCCAGCTCCTTTGATAGTTGTTGCGAGATCAAATTCGGCTTCCTGTTAGACATTGTGAAGTTGATGATTAAAGCTTAGAATACTTGTAATCAGGAAGGCAGGAACTAGTGGTGTTCATAACCAATAGGAACTCAATTTGTGATATTTTGTAACAAAGAAACAACCGTCATGCAGAAGAGGAAAAAGTATTTAGCTGCCATACCAGTAAGATTTTGTGGCCATTATCTCTGAAAAGGCGTGTTCTGCATTTATCTAGAGCACACCGTAGCTTCTCGGCCTCTTGGCTGCTCGGTAGCAGCTCATCATTTCCGCTGGCAAAAATAATATCAACTTCAGATCCGGTCTGAGGTTGGAAAGTATTTTCAAAGTTAAAATTTGCACGCATCTACTCGATGAAAATTGAAAATCATGTTTCAAACTATTCTTCTCAACCTTATTAGAGGGCGGAGAAATACTATATGGAAGAATGCTTCTCTAATTTGCCTGAGTTGCTTGCTGTAAGTTTTACCTGGCAAGTACCAAAGTCTGGGCTTTGACTGAATGTAAACGGGAATTGACATATGATGATGATGTCTTCAACATTTTCAACTTCCAAACTATAGATTCCTTTGTCAAAATATCAAACAAATTCTTCAAGAAAAAACATAAATAAGAATTAAAATCACTTGTGTAGAAAGAAACATAATTACTGTATGTATAACACAAATTCATTGAGACCTGAACTGAAAAAAACGAGTGGCATCAGAGCATTAACAAACATCAGCTTAAAGCAACCAGTAATAGAAGTTGTTTCACATTTTTTTGGACACTTTTGAACTCACCATAAGGGAAGGCAACAAACTGGAGCTGATCTCTGACAATGTCTGACCAGCTTCTTCAAAAGAGAATCCACGTCCAACAAAAGTTGATGGCATCTTCTTGAGGTTCCCTATAAGCACACAACTATGGTAAACATTCAACAGATACTAATAAAATTATTATACTTTTCATGCTATTGTCAGCTATCTCTAGACATTGTGCAATGTGAAGTGAAGAACTATAAGAGGCAGATATGACAAGGGGTGGTAGCGAATGTGTTGTTATGCTACATTGAGGAAACCAGATGATGCCTACATCTCATACATCTAACATTTTTGCTGAAGTACTTGCCTTCCGAGCGAATCAAAGCAAGCATGCCATCCCTCTATAACAACACAAAATTTTAGCATAGAATTCCTACCAAAACTAGTGTAGAGAAAGTAAATAAAAAACCTGTCAGAAAATTCAGCAGCTGTGGAGTGGTCAAATGGAAGGGTTCAGGGACCAGGTCCAAGAAGGCTGAGAGGGTTTCCATCTGTGACTTATGGAATGATGTTCCTGCAAGACGAGGCAAACTCCATGAGTTAGAAGTGGGAAAAACTTTTATCACTGAAAGATCAGAGAAACACAATAGCAATAGCCAATTGCAGCAAGACCTGGGTTTACTAGGATCAGTACCAGATCGATGTCTGGGTTTCGCACTGCCACGGCTAGAGCGACGCACGCTCCGAGTGATTCTCCAATAAGATAGACTGGTCTGTCTGGTGCTCTTGAGCTCTCTGATTTCACTGTCCCCTCCACGTACTCAACAAGATCTGCACTTCATCGATAAAGTTTCAGTGGCTTTGTCTGTGGAAAATTGAACTGCAAGTACATGTGCATTTCCATCAACAGTCGCTGAAAAAACCCATTTGAAAAAAAAAGCACCTTCGAAGGACGTGCGATCTTCAACTGGTATGTGCAGGCACCACAACTCAAACATCCTGCAGCAGGAAGAGTCATCGGTTGCATCGAAAGAAAGAAAAAAAAAGGGGGGGGGGGGGGGGGCGGGGCGCTTGAATTCCATCTAAAATTGCTTCTTACGTACTTAGCCAATCTCTCATGGTGCCGGATAAGTCCTAAACCAATTCCATCCATTCCTGCAAGGATCCGAAAACGAAAGTCAGATAGATTTCTAGGAAACCAGTACCAGATCACTTATACTATGTTCTAACATCACAGGTCGGCGCAGTTTCACTGATGAGATAGCAAAAACATCATGGGAGGATTGTATTTTCAGTACTGCCTGAAACTGGCACAAAAAAAAAAAAGGGTTCCAATCCAGTGACACCACATCTGTTGTTACTTTCCAACTAACAGTCAAACAGCATAGAAGGAGCTGTCCTTTTCTCTGTCCATTTGAAACTGAAAGAAGACGTCTCTGTCCATGCTACTGCGCCACAAGACTACTTCAGCAATCAAACCGCTGCAAAGTAAACTGTTTCCAAAATTCCTATTTTCCCCATGCTAATGTTGAGAAAGCAGCCTTTTTAAGAAATTAAAAAAGAAAAGGAAGTGAGAAAAGCAGCACATGGACCACATAGACTCCTATATGGCTTTGTCAAACCGCCCGTCCTGTTTTGTTTATGTTATCGGCATGATCCGCAGATGGATGAGCAAATCAGGAAAATTTGGGAAGTTGTGAGCAGGCAAGCCACCAAAACCGTCAGCAAGTTGCCTCTATTTTATTTTATTGACGCGCTGTATATGTTCATAATGCGCTTAAATAATACAGTACAGTATTACTGCTGGTCTGAATCATTGTATGGTCACCACATCTTGTTACAATGTTACATCATCCTGCACTGTTGCCTATGGTAATGTATACTTACTAGATGTAAAGAATATAACAAAAGCCAACATAAACTTAACTAAATACAGCAGATACAGTCAGTGCGAGGCGTTCCTTTTTGTTTCTTAATTAAATATCCTACTATGGGATGGTAGATGGTGTTGAGTACTAGTGCTGAAAAGGACGGATTGTCGGATACCAATAATATATGCGGCAATAAACTCCACATGGGAATACCGAATACGTATTGATCTGGTTAAACCTATCATCTGCATCTGCGTGCATGCTTTTGTCAGAGTTGAGGTGCGAAAGAATATTCAAACAGCTGGTAGCTAGCGCACCGAGACGACTGCGATAGGTAGGTAGCTAGAGATCAACTCAAGGACCGAACGAGACGCGTGTTTTTTTTTTCCTACTACCAAGCTAGCTAGGGACATGTGGAGATCGAAATGGTCGTACCGGGCAGGTAGACCAGCGTGGGCGCGCCGGGGACGCGGCCGGCGGCGGCGGCGCCCCCGCACTCGAGCGGCGAGAACCACCGCGGCGGGCCGCCGTCCCTGTGCCGCGCCATCTCCCGCGCCGACTCCACGTACTCCTTCACCCCTCTCCGCCTGCCCCCTGCCGCCGCCGCCGCCGGCGCTCCGTGCGCGGCGGCCGCGGACGCGCGACACCGCCGCTGGATCGTCGTCGTCGTCGGCTGCGGCTGCCCGCGCGCGCGCGGCGCCGCGCCCGCGCGGAAGGGGAGCGGCCGCCGAGCCCCAGGCGGCGCGACGGCCGCCACCGCGGCGGCGGTGGCCGGCATGCCTGACACGGCCGCGAGCGAAGCTTCCTTCCTGCCTAGTGGGCGATCGAGCGAGGAGCGACCTCGCAAGCTGGGTTGACGGTTGACGCGCTCAGCAGCAGTTGTGTATCGCCGTGTGATTGGCGGGAGGCATTATAAAAGTGGGGGGTGGCTCGGCACGGGCAGAGAGGTGGACCCGCTCTGTCAGGGAGAGACGGCCGCCGGGAAGCGAGCAGGTGCAGCTCGGTCGCTCGCGGACAGCAACATCGGCAGGGTTCTCGAGCCGGGTACGCTTCAAATAAGTGTGAGGTGAGACATTGTCACCAAAGCGTCCATTCATACTATGCATATATAATGTACGAATAGTGTTTTACGCATTCATATTCACGTCCCGGTGACATTGGTCTGACAATGTCCCCTCAACGACTCCATTCCGGTTGATACTAACCTAGCTAGAAATGGCACCAAGCTCGCAAACCTTTTCCATGTCCGTTTTAGCAAAATTAAATAAAGACCATATGCGTGCGCATCCGATAAGCTGTTATTATTAGGCACGTAACTACCGACAACGACTGTCGATCGAGAGAGAGAGAGAGAGAGAGACGATGGGGTACATAAATGGGCGCGACGTCAAGACGAACCGGCGTCGTGCGTGGCCGCGTCGTCGTCCACGAGAGTGAGCAGGAGCTGCAAGCATCGACGCACCCACGTAAGCGCCGATTCTGTACCGGTGTCACAGTGTCACACGCCACGACACTCTATATATAAGTATACTTGTCCAAACAGAAACCCCGAACGGCCCATATGAAACCGTGCCAGACATGGCATATGCCTATTGTGTCTGCTTGTCTATGAGTTCACACCCAGCGGCCTAGCTAGACACGGCACACGCTATATATGACTGGTCGTGCCGTGCTAACCCACTGTCAGTCGTCTAATGGGCCGAGCCGTCTATCAACTCGCATGATACTTCATAAAAAAAACTCGCAAGATAAAAAAAACCTCGATTAATAGATGAATGCATGTATTTGGGTAAAATACACGTTTACAAAAATATATGTCCTTACAATATTTTGATGCATTTCGTATGTTTCAAACACTCAAAGTTTCACACTACATACATATCTGGCCACCATACATATATTAATATATATACGCATTACTTCAAATCTTCAGCTATCCAAAACAAGTGACACAAGTGCAAAGTTCAAATACTATTGGGCCTCTTTGCAATGCCTCCCCCAACAAACCTTTATTGCTTTAAAAAAAACACCAAATACCAACTTATGTAGTATAAAAAATCTCATACCCTTTAAGAAGCATATTTCCCTCAATTCATTTTATCCTTACACAAGTACCAACTCATGTATAGAATCATTATTTTAAAAAAAACTCATGTATAGAATGGATCAGCGACAGGCCACAGCGAGCTACCAATATGTTTGGATGGGCTGCGGTTGCAGGCTGGGCATAAGGCCTGTAGGCCTTCAATTCCAGGACGTACACCTGGGCTCCTGGGCCTCCTCCCGGCCTTGGCGCTAGGCTGTCGGGAATTTTTTTATTTTTTTATTTATTTTTTAAAAAAATTAGAAATAAATTACTCTTCGAAAAAATTGCAGATGTATACCTATAACGCCGTTCGTCCCGGCGGTATTTAAAAAACGCCGCGCGAGATGGCGATTTTTAAATACCGCCGCGGGAACCGGCGGTGTGTTGGCAGGATGGCAGGCCGGACAGGCCTTGGGCCTAGCAACTAAAAAACGCCGCATGATCTAGCGTTATTTAAAAACCGCCGGTTGAGGCGGCGTTTTTTAAATAAAACCGTCTCAACCGGCGTTATTTGGCCATATGGCCTCTATCGTCATTTCATTTTCTTATTTAGTTCCTAGATTAATATTTCATCCATCCGGACTCCGATTTCATTGATTTTTCTTCCTAAACGCATCTAAAATCTAAATCTACCACCCAGATTAATGCCATGATTTTAGAAGCTTCCAGAGCCTGCTACAAGTCGATGCCACATCTGACACAGTAGGTGTGAACCGCTAGCATCAGCGTGAAGCTCTACTCACGAGCAATCCAAGAATATTTTCTGTTCCTTCAGAATCCAAAAATATGATCTTATTATCCGGTTTCCAAATATTCGGATTTTGGAATATTCCACGAATATTCCATTTCCTTTTCAGTTTCTTTTTCAAATATGTAACATTTACTCCCTTAATTTGTTTTGCCGATTTTGCATTAGCATCAACCTCGTCTGTCGTCCGTAGTAAAAAAAAACGAGTGCAAATATTTTACGTCATAATACAAAGAAAAAATTGTTTTGCCGAATTTGCATTGGCACCAACCTCCTCCATGATGCCGCAACTAGTACACGACTAAACATTTCTCTATGCCCACGTTAAAATAGTTTTGTAATTTCAATTTTGCTTGCTCATATACTCGTATTGATTATTTCACAATTTACCATGCTCTTGTTTTTTAAAAATGCACATGGAGCATGGGCCGGCGGGATTTAAAAAACGCCGTACCATTCGGCGTTATTTTAAAAAACACCGTACCATTTGGCGTTTTTAATTTCCAGCCGTCCCATCCGGCGATAGGATGTCAGAGGTGCCAATCCGGCCATCCACGGCTTGCCACGTCATTAAAACGCCGGATGGGGCGGCGTTTTTTAAAAATCGCCGAGTGGACCGGCGGTATAAGTATACATTTGCAATTGTTCGGATCATCTATTTATTTCTGCAAAAAACGAATTAAATAAATATAAAAATAAAAAAAAATTCAGGCTGTCGCACCTCCCGCCCTGGCCCAGAGCCGGGCCTGCGTACATGAACTAATCCAAGCTGCAGGATTACCGTACCTTATTTTCATGGAGTCTTCTTTTCAGCAGTCTGTTTCCCTATCCTGTCCACCTCTGTAAGCCTATTTACCTAAGTATCAACTGACCAATATGGCCTTTGTTGTTGCTCTTATCTGAAAAATCATGGTTTGAGCCAACAATCTTGCAATGCTCCTACCATGTTCTGTCGATCTGTCCAATCCTCTAGTGTGATTATTCTCTGATGGCACCGCGGCTTTTGGAGGCAAAAAAAAAAGCCCAGTCCTGGACCTGCAAAAGGGAACGAACGGGCCAATTTTACGCCAACAAGAGGACTACGTGACTTGGAGCTCGCGGACCAAGTCGACTTGTGATTGGTCGACAAACTCGACAGACGTTGCTGACCAAACAACACCACTTGCCCACTGTGCCGGAACGCTTCAATGATCAGTACATATATACACCAGCGAGGTTTCCCATTGGATCTAATATCCTTTTTTTTTCAGCAAGGCAAGGAAACACAATAATGTGCAGAACTAGCCTTGGGTTGACCTCCAGTCGGTCCACGGGTAATCTGACGACAAGTTAAAATGATACAGGCCATCGTCTAATTGTCCAGAACCCCCAAACCATCTTTTTTTCTAATTTGACTGATACTAGTTGCACGAGTCCTGGTGACCGACCGAGTCCTGTATAGAAATTAGCGAAGGCCTTCTACGCCTTGATAGAGAAGTTGGCGGTGCAAGTGAACGTATTAAACAACCATCGATCATCAATTGAGAACCTTGCAGATTTTAATTGCAAGAGTTAGCCCCAACTGTTCATGTTGACAACTGATGAACAGATTCATGGAGCACATATTCATGAATCATGACCTGGTTTTGCTAAGACATCTGCACTCCATTCCTGACCTGACTGGTGGTACAACTGATTGTCGATGCAGGTGCTGCTGCTGCAGCTTCTGTTCTGACTGGTGGTACAGAACATGAGAAGCACCTTGTCCAATCATGCATCGTGTCATGTTCTGTCCAAGGACATTGTCAGTGTCATGGCAGTTGTGAAGCCTCAGGCCCTGTTTAGTACCCTAATTTTCTCCCAAAATTCACTATGCAAAAAAAAGATTCCCCGTCACATCAAAATGCCGGCACATGCATGGAATACTAAACGTAGATGAAATAAAAAAATAATTGCACAGTTTAGATGTACTTTGCGAAACGAATCTTTTGAGTCTAGTTAGACCATAGTAGGACAATATTTACCACAAACAAACGAAAAGTGCTACAGTGGTTCTACAGTGCTTTTCAGTTCGGAACAGTGTTTTTTTCAACCATCTAAACACACCCTCAGACGCAAAAGCACCATCCTGAGCCTGCAAAAAAGGAAACCATTGGAGAACTTACGTAGAACACTTTGTTAGATCCAACAAAAAAATGTGAGACCTTTCATCTACCAGAGCCAATTCGGTTTTAATATACACTCAAAGTAAAGTAGGCCCCACATTCCGGGAACTCAAAGTAGAGTAGCCAATTCCAGGAACCCACGGCCACGTGAGAAAAAAAAACACACCTCAAAAACCACTTTGAAATGATCAATAGGGGTAATTTCCCCAGTTCTCAAAGTTGAGATGCGTGTGATTTCTATTATTCAAGTTCAGGGAGGTTTTCCATACTGTGACAGGTTTAAGAGCATAAAATGGACCTCACTCTTTATAATTTGGACAAAAGAGACCCAAATAAACTCAAAGTAGAGACGTAGAGTAGACCCACATAAGCAGGAAACCCTAAAATTCCCATTAAGGAATCAACCTGGTGCAAATGAATTATAGGACATCTAAATGTTTCCACACTGATTGTGACATGTTTGCTGAGAAGAACCTCTTATGTGCAAATGTTCAAACAGACAACTCAGGGCATCTACCTTCTCCCCAAGAAAAGGAAGGTTCCTATACCTCAAACCCAAGTTGAATCAATACACATGTTTCTGTGTGAAAGCAAAGCAAGACATATTGTGGTTCTTTTCTGAAAAATGCAAATTGGTGTTTTCTTTCTATATGTGGTGTACACAACATGGGCCCCACCACCCCAGCAAGGGGCAAAATATCCAACCTGTCCCTTCAATGTGTACAAACTACTTGCATGCATCATGACTCAGAAATACCTCCGAAAATTTTAAAGGAAAAATTCTCAGAACCGTCCACATTTATTGTGTGAAAGCAAAGACATATTGTTGTTTCTTTTCTAGAAAAGGGTAAATTAGTGCTTTCCGTTATATATGTGGTGTACAGAACATGGAGCCTTCAATGTTCACATTATACAATGGCATGTCCAGCAGAAAATAGCATCAAAGGACCAAGTAATTTCAATATTTGAAAATTTATTTATTACAGAACTCACAGTTTGTTTATATTCAAACATACGAAACATCAAATCACTTCTTTATATTTCTAAAGGCTAAGTTTATATTTCTACGGAACTCTTTTGTAAAAACATACAATAATGTTTTTTTGCAAACATGCAATGGTTTCCCATTGAAAACAAATTCAAGATGCTACAGAAAACAACATCCATTGAATTAGTCTTTGGGTTGATCATTCCACATGATTTTAATTCATGTGAATACTGCAATTTGCTGGAATGAATGGAGCAAAAAAGACCATTTGATAAAAATGCAGCTAGTTGATACTACCTGTCACAGTCTGAAGTTGCTCAAGCTTCACGCGTATATGTTCCATTAGCGCTATTACTGGTCAATAGCAAACCACCAAGTAGTTGTTCCCAAGCTCCAAGTTCCACGTGAGAGGAGGAAGAGGGGGAAAGAAGAGGGAGAATGGAAGCTGCTCTCGGTGCCTTGGTGCAAGGAATTGGATCTGATGTGGTCACAGTGGCCGTGAGGAGCCTCAGCAAACTACTGCAGCGGCCACAAGATCTGGGAACGAAGCTGAAGACTGTCGGAGAAGAATTCGATGCCATGCAGGCGTTCCTGAGAGAAGCTGAGGAGAAAAAGGGCAGCACAATGTCAACAGAATCATCCACACAAGTTTTCATTAATCAGGTCAGAGAGCAGGCATATGACATGGAGAACATCCTGGATGAGCTCAAGGATTTTGTTCACAGCCGTTCTGACAGTGGGATACGAGGATCAGCTCACAACATCGTGCATTTACCAGAAGACACATTCATTGGCTCCAAACTTGCAAGAAAGATTGATGAAGTCTATAACAGAGTTCAACAAATTGGAAGGAGAAGAGAAACTTACCACATTTCTGGCAGCAGCAAGAGAGATAGTCACCCACAGCTTCACATAGAATCTCCTTACCGCAATCAAACAAAAGCCATTGTGGGGATGACTAGAAAGAAGAGTTTTTAGTCGAGTGGCTTACCAACAGAGGGGAACACCTCGCTGTGATGTCTGTATGGGGAATGGGTGGTCTCGGCAAGACAACTCTTGCAAGAGCAGCGTGGGACCACCCCAAGGTGAAAAAGAACTTTGAGTATCGTGTGTGGGTGACTGTGTCCAAGCATTCAACTCTACAAGAGCTGTTGCAGAACATTGCCAAAGACCTCTTGCAAGACATCAAGGTACATCCGCTCCAAATTCTCCGCATGAATGAGGATACTCTTCGAGAAAGAATCGCTTCTGTACTATCTAGTTCAAGATGCATCATTGTTTTAGATGACATATGGGATTCCCATGTCTTAGACACATTGTACAGCATTCTCCCTTGCAATGCACCGCAATGTAGGGTCTTGGTCACAACTCGTTTCCAGGAGGTAGCTTCTTACCTCCCACCACAACTCATTAATGTCAAATGCCATTATCTAGAGCTTACACCTCTGCCTCGGAATGAAGCTAGGGAGCTCTTCTTCCTTGTTGCATTTGGTACAAGACGATGTCCCCAATTCCTAGAGGATTGTAGCATGAAGATTATTGAGAAGTGCGATGGTCTGCCCTTAGCCATTGTTACTGTAGCTCATGTCATGGCCTCAAACTCCAGACGTCAGGATGTGGAAGAGTGGGAAAGGGTGCATCGGTGCCTTCAGTGGGAGCTGACCAACAACAAGGAACTCCTCAGAGTGACACAAACGCTAATGCTAAGCTACAATCACCTGCCGCATAACCTCAAACGCTGCTTCCTCTACTGCGCCGTTTTCCCAAGGGGATATAAGATCAGGGTGAAGATGCTTATACTGATGTGGATAGCCCAAGGGTTCGTCTCTGATGAGATGGATGGCGGAAAGACACCGGAGGACAGGGCACGGGACTTCCTTGAGCAGCTAGTTGATCGTAGCCTGCTCCAGGATGTAAAGAGGAATGATTCAGGGCAAACAAAGGTGTGCCGGATGCACAATTTCATGAGGGATCTAGCCATTGCAGCCGCATCAAGGGGCGAGTACATCTGTTCAGAGCCAGGGAATCCAGTTTCTGACTGGAGCAGAGCTCGCCATGTGACCATTGTTGAAACTAGTGAGGGGTCTCGCCATGTGACTACTATTCCAACTTTCAGAATTGGTCTGCATAGCTTGCTTTCTTATGGTGACTGCCTTAATGTAAGATTTTTGCTCCAAAGAATAAAACTTGGCCTCAGGTTCCTCAGGGTGCTACATCTGAGAGGTGTTCACTTAAAGGAGGTGCCAGATATAATATTCAGCTTAGTTAACTTGAGGTATCTCAGTTGTCGGGAAACTGAAGTTAGCAAAATCCCCAGCTTATTAGGAAATCTCTACAATCTCCAAACACTGGATCTTCAGAAAACTAAAGTAGATCATCTACCACGGGAACTGATCAAACTGCAGAAACTGAGGCATTTACTTTTGGACGAAGTCAAAGACCCACACAAGCTGAAATATAGGAATGTGCTCGAAGCACCTTCAGGTATCGGTGACCTGAAGCAGTTGCAGACCCTCCGGAGCATCCAGGCAGACAAGCATCTGGTTTCCCAGCTTAAATGTCTAACGCAGCTTAAAAGCCTGACAATCACAGAGCTGGAGTCCAGCAACAACACTGGGTTCTGCAACTGCATAAGCAAGCTCGATCACCTTACTCGTTTGTCCGTGAAGGCATCACCCGGAAACGCACTGGAATTGAGCGCTATATCTCCACAACCTCGCCATCTTCGGAAGCTCATATTGCGCGGTTCCCTTGCAAGTATTCCTGAGTGGTTCACATCGATCAACAGCCTCACTCACCTCTGCCTGTTTGAGTCAAAGTTAGGAGCACACCAAAATCTGATACCCTATCTTCATCATTTGCGCAGTCTGGTAGTGCTAGCTTTGGATGATGCGTCCAGGGTGCCAAATTTGCAGTTTAATGTAGGCGATTTCTTAGTGCTAAGGACTCTCAGCATCACGAATACAGCAGGGCTGCAGGAAATGGTGATCACAAGAGGTGCAATGCCCCAGCTTCAGTTGCTGCATGTGCATGCTTGTAGATCCTTGAGATATATTCTTGGATTAGAGCATCTGACAGAGCTTAACGAGCTGAAACTGAATAAGCTGGATGAACTAGATAAATCGAGGATTCCTCAAATTCTTCCATCTGAGAAGACATTCTGAAGTGAAACCCTTGAGCCTTGAGTGGGCTTAGCTAATCATTCGATGTTTCTGATGTGACCCAAAAAACAATAGTTTACATAAATTCCTTGTGCATTGTATCAATATTTGTTATTTGGTTCGTCAAAAAATATTTGTTATTTGTTAGAGGGAATCAAGGATCACAAAATCAGGCAGCAAATATATCAATGTAAAATTATACTGTATTACTGTAGATTGTGTCAAAATGCAAGTGTTTGTTCTTAATTAATGTAAGCATTGATGTTTCTTAAAAAAAAAAGATCTGTGCATACAAGAAATGACTTGATGCCAGCTTCAAGAAAACACTGGAGCACATACCAAGTACCCAACCCATATTTGAATTACTCTTTATTTCCCCCCATTTTGAAACATAAAATGTCTCTGTTTTACAGTATCGTGAATTTAAGTTGTGACTTAGAATGTAATATCTCTATTTTACAGTATCAAGCGTTTAAGTTGGGACCTAGAATGTACTAAGTGGTAGTACTAGAAACTCAGTTATATTAACGAGGATCTACCAAGAGTATTTAAAGTATTAAACCCCCACGACTGCTGATTGCATACAAAATATAGCAACTTGAAAATGTTATAGGAGTTAGGAGTATATCAGACTTGTTTCACCTGGAGTATTTTGTGTGTACAGTAGAATGGAATCAGAGTAAAATTGAATATAGCTCCTACAATTCCGCAGTTGCATAGCATGAACTTTTTGTGTTATTTTCTGTGAGAACTAAGGAAATGTAAATCCAAAATAACTGACTGATAATACATAGTATACAAATTTGACAAATAACTTGGTCTTTTTTAATCTACCAATACAATCATATTATGGAACAGAACTTCGGCTTTAGAAGGATAATATGGACCAATTTGCAGGATGACATCTGAATAATGAAAAGATGGCATTTCTCATACAGCATCAAGTACAGATAGCTATTTCATCCACAATAACTAAAAGTGGGAAAACTACACAGCTCGTGGTAGAAGCATACCTGTGCAATCATCTGCGCCGTGGGCGTAGCTGCGTAAGCACATCGAGAATCTAGGGATTTATGTTATTTCAATTCTAATCTCGAAGTAATGCGACAAGCAAACAGTGCATCGAAGCAAGAGCGGTTATATCAACGCGAACAATCAATCACCAGTTGCTTGTGGATTGGGCTTTGAACTACTCCTATTGGTGGGCGCTTCTTATCCATATAACACCGGAGCAGGCAAGAAAAAGATGAACTGACCAGAACGGCACCGGTATACATTGCTCTCTGCACTTCTGCAGGGGCTAATCTTGATGGGATCCAGGGCCCCGGTCCCGGCCGGAGGCGGAATCGCAGACGAGTGGGTGTCGCAGAAGCGGAACTTGCAGCCTGTCGCCAGCGGATCCGAGGCCAGGCCAATATCATCCGTATCCACGCATGTGTTACTGTAGTATTTTTTGCGTAGGTATTTTTTAAAGCAAAAAATCTATATAACCCCTAAGGGGCTGTTTGGTTAAGGGTCGGAATGGGACAGGGACAGGGACAGGATATCCTATCCCACCCTTCCATGTATTCCCTATCCCAATCTATGCATACTCACGTTCATTTTTCTATCCCATAATCCAAACACGGTATAAAACTTATCTCAACTTACATTTTTCTATCTCACCCCATATTTTCTAATCCCAATCCTATTCCAAACACCACCTGAAGTATATATAGGTTGGAACACATCACCCCCTGAACTAGTAAATCGGATGTTTTACACCCTAAAATATCAAAACCGATCAAATAACCCCTGAGTGGTTTTTGATGACGTAGCATCTGATATGTTGAAATCATCCATATAACTATTTCAGTTGGTACATTCTACCCCTTTATAAATTTGTATTTTTTGTTTCTCCATCTGCGAATTGAGTTTTAGAGTTTAAGTTTCGTAAGGCTATGGCGTTATAATTTATGTTAGAAATATTAATGGCGATTTTATCGTATTTTTTTATTAGTTAGACATTTAATAATAAATTAACTTTGCTAATAAAATTGTAAAGAAAAATAATCAAAAAATCATCATTTATTTTTTTAATACAAGTTACGATCTCAAATATTATCCCGTAAAATTTAAACTTCAAATTCAAATTATAGATGAAGAAATAAAAAATATAAATTTATCAAAGGGTAGAATGTACCAACTGAAATAGTTGGAGGGATGATTTGAACACATCAGCATGCCACGTCATCAAAACACAAAACTACACACCAAAACCACTCAGAGGGTTATTTGACCGGTTTTTTATACTTTAGGTGTAAAACATTCGGTTTCGTAATCCAGGCGGTGACGTGTTCCACCCTGTATACTTCAGGGGTTTATATATATTTTTTTCCTTTTTTAAATGCCGTATCTTTGTATCCGTGTCTGCCCGATATAAATACATTGTATGCACATTCTAATATCTACGTTCGCTCTATGATATTGGGTTGATTAATTTAATGCTAGGTACTCCTACCATTTTGAGCTTCGCACTTTAGCCCCCTCTCCCTTCCCTTGCCTCGTTCTGGATCCACTGCCGTCGAAATGGAAAGAAAGTATGCAGTGAAACCTTGTTATGCCTAGGTTAGGTCTATTTAAACCCTTTATATAGTGGCAAAACTGGAGCAAATCAGAAAGAGTGCATTGCCTTATGGGTGCATAGACATAAGTTATAGAGGTGTATATATGGTAAAATCTGATCTAAACTAGAAACGACGGCACGGCGTCGCGCCTCTGCTTGAGCGCCACCCCGTGTGGAATTCGTATTTTTTACTGAGGCTTGGCCCATCATTATTTTTGTTGTAGAGATTCTTTGCATTTTTTTCAGATCGCTGCACACAGACACAACATTGTATCCATCAGATTTTAGGTGAAAAAGAAACTGCTTTAAGATTTTGTCAGACACATTACCTGCAGAGAAGCAAGGACTGGTGCTTGACATTTGCATTTCCACAAAGAGGTAGAGACCATGAGACAATCGAATTCAGAGATTTGAAAACGTACGAATTGTGATCAGGGTACGGATGAATCAATGCAAGGAATAGTTGCAAAGACAGTTGTATAAAGGTTAGCATAAGGAGCTCGGCTGAGTGTGCAAACAATGCAGATATAAACTGAATTCACACAAATTATGCAGTGTTAAAGATTAGAGTATGAAGCAATAGAGACAGATATACCGGATTGTACAACAGAGATAGGATGATGTCCGGTGCAGCATCAGTCACGGCCAGAGTGATGCACCTATTGGCAAGACCGACAGCCATGTCCTTCATTTGGAGGCGAGCGACCTTCTTCAGCTCCTCGTGTGACAGAGTCAAAGATCACGATCTCATTGAGCCAGTTCAGCAGCTCAGGGCGGAAATGCCTTCTCACCTGCACACGTAACAACCAACTCGAGTTGAGCACCACATCGTGCAGAGAAACAAGGCTGCAGTAGCAAAAAATTCCATGTTAGACTCAGAACACAAGTTCAGTGTGTTTCAAGCTAAACCGCACCGAAAATGTGACAAATGCATGTTCTGCTGGTAGTACTTACCCAGGTGGTGTTCCGATCAGGCGAGCAACAAGTGCTGCTCCATGTACATGGACATGTCAATGCGGACAAGCAGGTTCTCGTTGTCAAAGAGCTGCTCAGCGAGGGCCTTGGCCAATTCGCTTTTGCCCACAGCAGCCGGCCCTAAGCCTGGTCACCAGAATTCCCATCCATCGGCTCACAACCTGCACAGGGCTGAGAGCCTGAGACACAATCAAACACATGGATCTAAAATTTTCTTAAGTAACAGATATACCTCTGCAAATTGTTCAGGGCCAACGGCTTCAGTGAGCATTAGGTTCTCCCCTCCCGCCCTCCAGATTGGCGATGACAGCATCAATCTCTTGGAGGGCGCCATACTTGAGGTCGATGCTCGACCTCCTGCAGGGTGAACAGCAGCTCCTCGCGGTGCTACTTCAGCTTCCTAATCTCATCGATATTCTCCTTCTCCTTCCTGTACTTCATGCTCAGAGGCTGCAGCTTGTCTCTCAAATCGCCCAATTCTTTTCTTGACTTGAATAAAGGCCACATGTTGCAACATCAGTATCAAAACAGCACACCGGATCAGAGTATGTGTTTGCCTATACACGATATGCAATTGAAAATTCAGTAATTCAGATGGTATACGCGCCTCAACCAGCCAGGCTTTGCTGGCCTTGTCCTTCTCCTTCTCCCGCGCATGGAACTCTTGAATTCTCTTCCTCTCGAGGTTGTCGATCTCCTTGGCTGGCTGTCGAGCTGCACCCTCACATTGGCACAAATCTCGTCCACCAAGTTTATGGCTTTATCAGGCAGGTGACAACCCATGATGTATCTCGAGGAGAGCTGCGTCGAGACGATGAGAGTGTGGTCCTGAATCCCCACACCATGGTGCCCCTTGTACTTTTCCTTGAGTCCCCTCAGAATGTTAATTGTGTCGGCGACGAACACGGAACACCTACTGGAACCGTCGCTCGAACGATGTGTTCTTCTCCACGTACTTGCAGTACTCCTCCAACGTGGTCGCGCCGATGCACCAGAGCTGGCCCCTCGGCAACATCGGCTTGAACAAGTTGGCCGCGTCCATGGAGCCTTCAGTCATGCCCGCGCCGAGGACGAGGTGTATCCCGTCGATGAAGAAAATGACCTTCCCCGCGGCCGTCTCCACCTTCTTCAGCACGGCCATGAGCCGCTCCTCAAACTCGCCGCGGTACTTGGTGCCGGCGACGAGCGCGCCCATGTCGAGCGAGATGAGGCGGCATCGAGGAGGTTGCTAGACACGTTGCCGCGCACGACGCGCTGCGTGAGGCCCTCCACGACAGCCGTCTTGCCCACGCCGGGCTGCGCGAGCGGCGTGGCACGGTATCGGTGACGGAGCAGGGCGCAGAGAGGCGGGGCAGCGCCGGGGGAGGGGACGGCGGCGGCGGGGAGGGAACGGGCACGGGTGCCGGGATGCCGGGGCTGTTGGGGTGCATCAGGCAGCTGAGGGAGCTGCCGCCGGCGAGGGAGAGGGGCGCGGCGGGGCATCCTGCCACCGAGGGAGACGCACGGAGCGGCGGCTTGCGCGAGGCTTCTGGATGAAACGCGGGAGGGCGCGTTTTCTCCGGAGCTCTCGTCACCGTTTATCACAGATCGAAGGGTCGACGTTTCACTGGAGCCCAATCTGACGGCAGCAAGACGTGAGGGTGACGTGGCGCGGCTCTCTAAGCGTGTTTTGGCGCTGATTTCGTTTAAGGAGATAACTGGTTTGTTTTTTCCCCGTATTAGCACCACCTAATCGCAACGTAGCTTCACGCCTGCCTATATAATCATCTTTAGGTGTATTTTCTAGTGGATAACTTCATTACTTAATATAATTAGTCAATCTATGCACAACACAAGTGTTTCATTTAGATATGTGTGTAACTAGTATGGTTAATGCTTTATTCAGCTGCATATTTTTTTTCTATGTATTGTTAAAGAAACTTGGATGTCCATGTAGTCTAGGTCATCATCAATGGTCTAGTCATTATTTCGAGGCCTATCGAACTAACTATAATACATAATGAAAGCAGTGCTTAGAAAAAACATCAAACTTCCATCAGCTTTTAGAAAATATATTTGTTTCTAGGATTAAATCAGATTTTAGGGTTTTAAATTTTGTATTTTTTCTAGATATCTTATCTCGTTATTTGACCTCTTCACCTATTAAATATGGCTCAATTTACCCATCGCAACTAGAATGGCATCACATAGAATTGCTGTCGTGGTGCCACATAGATTAAAGCCACATTCTAAACTGCATAGAGTGCAAAAGTTGATTTCAAAAGTGGAGGGAGGGGGAGATTTGGTTTTATAGATAGGGGGAGGGGCGACGAACTCCGAACATAATTGAAAAAAGCCAAAGGGACTTATTCAAGATAAACTGTGGAGAAGTCATCACATGCCCGCCCTTATATCAGGTAAAACCCATCGGATATTCGGGTTTCGGGTACCCATTGCCATCTCTAAGCAAGAGCCGTAGGGTTTGCACGACAGTAGGATACAAGTTTCACATACTTTGGGTTATTGGGTCAACCTAAAATTTTTGGCAAAATGAACTAGAGTGCCATTCTATGTAAATATGTAATGAATTCAGATAAAAAATAAAGTAGAAAGGCATGCCGCCGTAAATAATGAGTTGATCCAAAATACTCATCGGATGCCCCAATTGCATCCCTACGGCAGGCCTGAATGACCTCATCGGCCTAGCAAGGTTCCAGCCCACTAGAATAATACATGGAGGCTACCCTATAAATAGTGAGAAAAAATATACCTAGACGGGTCAAGCTATCAGCAGCACGATCATTAAATAGTGGACGTAGCAATAGATAGAAGATAATTCAGAGAAAAGATTCCAACGGTTGGCTGAAATATGCAATCTCGATCGACAAGTTATCATGGGCTTGATTTAAAGTTTTGAGGAATTGAGGTCACTGGTGACGTCCATACAGCCACGCAGAATTCTAGTAGGAAGTAGAAACCCTACATAAATGGAAAATACCATCTCGAGCTGTTTCCGGACAGCAGAATTAGTATCTTCATTCCGAAAGAATTCTTCTAGGACATTTGTTTCGGGATTTCTGAAATATAAAACTCAGGTGTTTTACTCCTAACATCTGAATTTCCAAGAGATGGATCTACCGATTGTTCTCTCAGGCGCTCTTTCGCCTCTTCCAGCTAATTCCACTCCTCCACGCTCTCTTCTTTCCACCTAAGCTGTTTTATTTAGAATAATTTTATTTTATTTTGAACCGGGGGAAACCCATTTCTATTATGAAACCATAACAGAAATACGGAGAAATCAGATAGTAGATAAGACCAGAATTTTAAAGAAGAGAAGGTGCTCTGCTCTTTAAAATCTGACCCACTCAAACCCCGAGCCATTGGCCTGATTCAGACTTTCACTTAGGTAGTTTGAGAGGCAGGTAGAGAGGCACGCACAAAATCTACCTACTACCCATCAAGAAGAGATGGCTAACTTCTAGAAGAGTTAACAGACCAAGAAGTTTAACACTACAAAAAACGACATCCAGAACCCCTCTATTGTTGAGTTTTTACATCTCGTAGAGAGGCCTAGCCTCTGCCACTTAACAACACGCATTCAACCATCACATCTTAGACATTCCCTCCCGCTCCTCCATCCTGGTGATAAGGTAGGCACCGAGGCCCCTCTTCACGCCGATGTAGAGCAGCAGTCACCTGGGACAGCGCCTGAATCCCCGCCTGGACCATCTCCTGGAGTTCTTGCTTGCTCAAACCTGCCCAGTGGTCCATTAAGGCACACGCATGACATATAATTTCAGCCGGAGAATTAACAATTTTATGTTCAAAACATGCTCTATTCCGAGCTTTCCATATCAGAACAATTTTATTTTCTTGACCCAATTCATTTGTAACGCCCAAACTCTTTTTAACCCAAAGGAACACTTTTCTAAATTTATAAAAAAAATGTCCTATATTCAAAAGAATGAAGTTTTGTGTTCAGCAATAAAATATTCTATTTCACTCGAAAAATATTACAACTTCATATAAAGACTGTTCTATTTCTAGAGAAATATTCCGGACTAACAATACAAGCTAAATTGGGCCCAATAAACATTTTAAAACAAAAGATATGAGGTAGCTAGGTTGGAGGAAAGGGTTCGGTGTTCAAAAGATTTCTGGTTTTCTTCTCCACCTCACTCTTCCATCCTCCCTCCATATGATAGGCTTCTAAGCCTTAATCTTCTTGTCATTGTCCCACCCACCTCCTATGCGTGATGCATCTAGTTGCTCCCATAGTTAGCTCCGTTGCTGGACCCATGGTCCCACCGTGCATGAACCTGTATCAACACAATTGTTCAGCCAACTAACCAAATAAATCTCCTTGTCTTACTATTTCTAGTTTCATTGGAGCTAGAGCACTAGAGTGGGTGGAATGGAAGAGAAGTGGTTGCCTTACACCAATCATCGATGGGTCGATCAGATGCAATGGAAGAAGAATTTGGATGTGTAACGAAGTGACTAAGACATTGTTTGAATCAGCTAATATTAGCTGCAGCTAATAGTAGACGATTGTAATTAACCATTTAATCCAAATCGACTAGATTTTAGTAGCTATAATTAACAACACCAAGCGAGGAACACCAGGGCATCATTTAACATACCAGTGCATAAACATGTGCTCTCACATGGGTTAGAGTTTTAGCCTTTTAAGAGGCATGTGTATTAAAAGTTGATAGACTATTGTAATAGTAGAAACAGTTAATAATTTAGAAACATATATAAATGTTTATTTTGGTGTTTAATTTTTTAACAACATATATGTTTGTACTTTAAAGTTTAGATATTATTTTATTTAATATTTAGTAATATTATAGGTGATTATTTAAATTCATCATTTATAATGTTATGGTGGGTAATTTATATGCAAATTTAGAAGGGTGATTTAATTCATGGTATAGTGCGTAATTTATATGCAAATTTATAGAGCTATTTTAATTCACCTTTCATAATAGCATGGTGGGTAACTTTTTAAAAGATCTAATATATCTAATGTGTACTATTGTTAGAGCTACATATATATCTAATGTGTGCTATTGTTAGAGCTACATGATTGACGACCGTTTTTTTTTTATTTTTGTGAGAATTTCTAAAATTTATTTTTTTCTAATGCCTGGTGAGAATTAATGTGGAGGGTAAAAAAAAATCTCCAATTAGTAATAGTAAAATTCTCCTTAAAAAATCGAAACCAAATGACCTCACACTGTGCAGTATTATTGCTTGAGCGAAGGAAAAAAAGAAAGAAAATAAAAAAAGCTGGAATTTTTCTAGGGCGCATATCAGGCAGCACGCGACGTGTTCGCTTTGTATAGTTTCACAGCAGGGTCAACAGATCGATCTCCTCGCAATTTGCAAAGATGCCACGGCAAATCACTCGACAGAGCTACATGGTGGGGGCGGCACGAGCATGGGCGGCTGCAGCGGCACCGCACAAATAAATCATTGCGGATGGCGGAGAACATATTCCTGTGCGTTTTCCGATAAGGGAAAGATAGTGATCTGTTCAGACTTCAGAGCTGCGGCATGGGCCGCTCTGAATTGACCCACCCGCCCTTTCCCGGCTCCCGTCCCATCGGCATCAACTTGATCCGCCACTGCTATAAATGGAAGCCCGGAGGTGGCGCAGAAACCATCGACCAGCCCGAATCGGGCAAGTCTTGTACTAGCCTCACCAAAAGGTCAAAAAAGATGTCCATACACTGTCCGGTACCGTAGACAAAGAGAGTGGTAGTTGGAATAGTGAATGAGCGAGGTTGGATGAACTTCTTGATGAGCCTAGTCTTAGTGCAGTAGGCGGTGTGAGACTGAGCTGTGGTAGCAGTGGGCGGTGTGAGACTAGTGAAGGTGCAAGCAAACGACGCAGTAGAGCAGGAGAGGAGAGAGCCTCGCATGGCGATGAGAGCGCTGCTCTGGTAGCCAAGGATGACTTGCCTGTGGTGGCCTCCAGCTAGCTGCAGGATCATTGTTCTGCTGCTGCGTGTGGTCTCGCAGGCAGTCTCCTTGGCTAGCCTGAGCGGCTCTCATCCTTCATGCCAGGCTCGTCTCGTCTCTTCATCAGTTTATCTATCATCAGTTGCTGCACGCTACTGCGAGAGGAGTAGACAGTACATGCATGATCGCTGAAAATATATATATGCAAATATGTTTCCAATGCATTTTCAGCATCACATACAATGGCAGGCAGATCAATGGCTATATATACACTAGAATATACATATATAGCACTTGGCTTGTATTCTCTTCTTCTAGTACTATGAACGTAATATATATATGATGGCCTTCACTTTACTCTTGGTGTGTGCAGCAGAATCAGATCAAGAGCTAGCTAGCGCTGTTCATGCATATGGATGAATGGACCCTGCAGACGAAATGCAGCAGTGTATGTACTGCATGCTTTGTATTGCCCGAGGCAAGGTGGTGCGACAGCCGACAGGGGTGTTCTTATTGCAGGGCATGTTGAAAACGCAGGAGGAACACACGCATGGGTGTAGACGATCGTAACTGCCGACCACTAACGGCAATCGTCTCCTTACTTTATTAGTATTCAGCTGTTCAGGCACAATGAAGCTAGATAGTGTAGCAAGTGGTTACGCAATGGAAATATGGAATGATATACTGTTATTTGAGTTAGGCTGAGTCCAATGAAACTCTCCATATTGTTTCCCTAAAACACTGTTTTGCACTGTTTGACATAAATGCCGCACTGTAGACAGAGAGAGGGGTAGTTGGAACAGTGATAGAGAATTGGGGATAGGGAATGCCATTGGACTCAGCCTTAGAGCCGTTAATTTTACGGTCCCCCAGATGATGTGTCAAACTTTGAACTGAATACTGTACCTCCTTTTTTGTGAGAACAATACCTTTTTTTGGACGAATCTGGAGGGGTTTCCCCTACAGCAAAAAGATTATATTGAAAAAACGAACAAAACAACAGTTTTACAGAGAGAAGAAGGGGCGAGAGCAAAAGGAAAGGAGGACCTAATCACTAACTAGAACCTAAAGCCATGGGGACAAGCTGAGATTTGAAAACATCCAACCAGAGCCTAATCACTGGAGCTAGGGATGATCTCGCCCTTAAAATGCTGAGCGAGAACACCTCTACAAAGGTAAATAAACAATAACTTTGAGTAGGAGCAATCCCTCTGAAGATAAAACCATTCCTGGTCAACCAAATGCTCCATGACATGATGATCAATTTTATGAAGGACGGGACGTGTAAACTTACTTTGAAGAATTCCAAAGCTCCATTCAATGAGCAAGACACTAGGACTGAGAGCCTGAGGGGATGCCAAGGTTTACATGGCAGTACTTATGGCACCTCTTCAAGGAATCTTTGTTCGCCTTGTCATTCCTAATTCGTAACGAAATTAGCTCTAACTTTTAACGAAGTAGTAAGAAGGAACGCACCATGCTACTAGCTCATTTGTCTAGAGAAACTGAAGAATGCTCGTGCGTTGCAACGGATACAGTATAGCCATGCATGGTGTGTAGTGTGCAATGACTATATCTCGATCAGATAGTGTGTAAAGGAAAGTCAGAATAGGCAATGATAAAATCAAGGCATATATGGCATGGGATAATTATACACCAAACATTTAGTAAAAAAAATTCTTCATCTCTTGTGATGTCATCTTGTTTTGATAACTCCCATTGACCCCAAGCTAATTTTTGGGTAGTGTCAGTTAAGTTGAAAATTTTATCTCTATTGACGCATATAATGTCTAAAACGGATAGATCATTGACAAGATCACGTTCTGTTGATTCTGAATGAATTTCAAGGTGATTTCAGTTAGATTGGAAATGTTATTTCTTTATATTTCTATTGATATATAGAACATCGAAAACGGAGTGAGTATGTGATTTGGACGTCCGTTTTCATGTGTGGTGTGTTGCTCCAGTCCGAATCGGGCTCGTGAATAAATTCAAAATCCATTCAGATTCGGATTATATTTGTTTGATCAATTTAGGAAAGATGGACAAAATCTTTAAACATAAAAAGAACCCTCATCTTTTTAATTATTAGGTATAGGTATATATTTGTCTGTATAAACATTCTGCTTGAGAACTTGACCTGTGATCCGATGGAAACTGAAATGCATGCTCTGTTCCTGAGTCTTTGTTTCCGCACAATACTCTGGGACACACCATGGTTTAGTATACAATAATGGAAACATTATTTCTTCTAGCCATTTATTAGTAAGGAACTGAGAAGGAAATAATTAAATCGGAGTAGATTTTCAGGGTAAACTCTGTATGCTTTTGTAGAATTCTTAAAATATTATACGTTAAAAAAGCGCCATGTTCATCTGATATCTTCTATATCTAAATAGCTAGCCCCCACTGCCTATTTCTCTCAACATGCGTGAAGCCACGTCATCTACAGAGCTCACTAAATCCTATGCCACGTCATCATTCACTACGGCCTTCATTTATATGTTTATATGGACTTTTTGTGGCTTCGCGCATACAGTGCTTCTCTGTGGCGTATACGCCAATATCACTCAAATTTCCACAGTTACGCGCAGAAAATTTATCTAATACCATTTACAAGTATACAACATTACACAATTCACGCAGTAATGCGCGGGGTATGATTTAGTTATAGCAACACAGGGGATCTTTATGCATCGTTGTCCAGGGAAACTACTGGTTAAGTCATTGGACGAAATTGTTAAAAAAGATGGACGAACTAATCCAAGCTTGTCGATCACTGGAATCGGTGGTTCTGATTTTCTTTGCTTCGTACGGATGGCCTTGTGACTTTTGAACTGAGCACGTTGTTTATTGTAGTTTTTATTTACATGTATTCTCTCCGGTTGTTTAATACATTTTAGTTTAAAATTAAACTGTTTTGCGACAAATATTTGAGAACAGATCGAGATAGTAAATTCCCCCTCAACGAGGGAAGGGGGCGAAGCCGAAACTCATTTTCCATTCCTAGAAGAAAAGCTACACAAGGGATCAGATCCACGCCTATCCTGTCAACTTTATATGAAGGTCAGCAAATGATCCAACCTATTGAAGGTCAACGTGATCTTCGCCAGATATAGAAGCACACCTTGCAAGAACGATGGCATATATTCCCGGTCCCGGTTTTCCAATTCCGGCAAGGGCATCGACGAACCGTTGACATGGGCACACATAATCTTGACGGATGCACCATTCTAGATTTCTAGGTAAAAAGAGGCGCTGAGGATATGTTTGTTGGATGCTGCAACCTGCAAGGGTCGTTTCTGTCGAGAGAAAGCATTGCTGGATAGCTTCCATGCATCTTCAATGACCTTACATTACCAACTCACGCATTTCTGTACTTGAATAGACAGTATAAATAGCCGATATATAGGCACGAACTGCATTGCGAATAAGAGCAGGCTCAAAAACACTCTCACTATGTCTGAGTTCTAGACAGAGAGTGGCGATAAGAGTCTGTCCGGATAGCCAAGGATGACTTGCCTGTGGCCTCTTGGAGTGTGCTCGGGCTTCATGGTCCTAAGGCATCACAGGCAGTCTCCTTGGCTAGTCCGGGCGGCTCTTATCTGTAAATAATCATAGCACTATTTCATAGACCGATATACATATATGCAAATGATGGGAAAGCAGGCTTGCTGGGCATGCAGAGGAGTGGCCTGGCATGGCGATGGGAGCTCTGCTCTGGTAGCCAAGGATGACTTGCCTGTGGCCTCCTGCTGCAGGAGGCAACGCAGTGCGTCTGGTACTCTGGTCTCGCAACAGGCAGTCTCCTTGGCTAGTCTGAGTGGCTGCCATCCTTCATGCTAGGCTCATATCTCCTTTTCAGTTAATTTGTACTGAATGGCTTTGCAGTCTCTGACAGATCAACCCCAAGCCAAGAACAACACGTCGTTTGTCCCCCTCTTCATGCGTGTAGCATTGTAACTTGATCGAGGTGTGCAGCAGAAGCAGATCATCATGAACGAATCAATAGAAGAGGGATGGGCCTGACAATGCAGCTAGAGCTAGCAGTGTGCCACAGGCTTTCGATCATCCGGAGCAAGAGGCAGGGGACTTTCTTGGTCAAGGTCTCAAGGACACGTTCAAGTGGAGAAGGGACGCTGCAAGGATGAAGAGCAGTGTTGTCAAGCTAGATAGCTCTATATATTTCTCTTTGTCTAGAGAAAAAATTGCTGTATGAACGGTCTGCTTAAGTTCCTTGCATATAATCCCATGGGAAAATGATATTAACATTGATATTATGTTTCCGACTCTTTGCTTTCATTCCACGATATTCTTCAATGCAACTCTCAGTTTGTAAGAAAGGAGAATTACTTCTTTTTAGTAAAAACTAGCAATGCGACCTGCTCAATTGCATGGCTAGTATTAAGAATCTGAGTGTACATGTATCATTATATCTACCTGATTTTGAAATTTATACTTTACCATACCGCCACTCTTCTTTGTATCACTATCATACATGCTCTATGATAAGCATGATTCAATCTAGAGTTCATAATGTTTTTTTTTTCATAGTTTGGGCTATACTACTATAGCTTTGCTCTATCTTATATTTACACGCTTTATGGTGGTTGGGATAAATAAAATTCGTCCATTTAATGGTTTAAAAATAGAAAATATAAAGGGAAAAAGATAAAATAGAACCGGTACCAAATGTTTATTAGTTTTAAAATTATTTAATTGTTTTCCTCGACAACAAAAATCACTGTGACATCGTCCCATATTATATAGATAATACTTCACATGCACGTATTTATTCCTCTTCACTCTGTTTTTATAGGTATTCCAATAAAGACTCTTGCTTAAGTTGTAGTGTCACGCTCCTTGTTTCATAATTCCTTTTTAGCGCACAAGTTTAAGGACCACCAAAGAAGAAAAAATCTTTAAACTTCGGTAAATAAAAGTTTAAGAGTACACTTTACTCTATAATAACCTGCATATGTATTATTTCATTCTTGTTGGCAATCTAATCCCACTCTAAGAAAAAAAAGGGTTATACTATCTAGGCAGTCCCCTTGAGCAGAAATGTGCCTGTTCCAGTCACAGCTTTGCACAGTCATGTAAGGTACGTTTCCATCATCATGTAAGATGGTGAGATCTACTGCTCACTTCGTTGTAACTGCTCTTATTCCAAGTTCCAACAACCGGATATGGCAAATGGCATACCCTTTGTCTGTCGGATTTTGAACATTAGCCAGTCATCGGTTTATCTTATGCCTTTCTCTGGGCGCATGGCACATCTGGCTAGCTTGGTACCCTTCTGTAATTAAATGTCTAAATTGCTCCTATCTGAATGGATAGAACACTCAACAACACTTGCAGTTTTCCCTATGAATATACACATGCATTCCTTACAAACAACAGTATTTAAGAGCTAACTCAAGAGAAGGTTTTTCACCAGCTCAGAGGCAATATGTTGACTGCTCGGGCGTAGTGCAGGTACAAATACCATCTGAAAATTTGCTCAGTTTGCCAATATATACATATGATGCAGCTAGCTGCCAAGGCAACCGAACATCATTTAACTCAGGCCTTGGCATGCCTGAATGCAAAAACACAACAACTCAGTAATTTGTCAGGCGGTTCCAACATCCACGCGGGTCCATGGAAATCGCAAGAATGGTACACAACCGACCATATTCTCTCATAGTATCACATATCACAACAACCTAATCTTGGCGGAGAATATATAATAGGCACACGCTGCAAGAACGGGTGCATATATTCCCGGTCCCCGTTTCCAATTCAGGCAGCGATAAGGTGCATTACCCGAATCAGACATGTACAGTCTGGATGGGCCTAAATGTTTCTTGGAAAAGGAGGAACATAGGATATGTTCGATGCTGCATGGCCGTTCTATGTAAGAGAAGGCCGCCGTAGCATCCATCTTTCATTTCTGGACATGGACATATACAATGTATAAATACCGATGGTCGATGGAGGCTCTGCATTTCCATACAAGCCACATATGCACACACACTGACACACAAAAACGAGAGCAAGGAAGAGAGATGGCGATAAGAGTCAGTCTAGATAGCCAAGGATGAGCTGCCAGTGGGCTGTTGGAGTGAGCTTGTGCCGCTTGCTCTTCTTGTGGTCTCACAGGCAGCCTCCTTGGCTAGTCTGGACGGCTCCTATCATTTATAAAAACACATCTAAAGTCGAGAGGAACTCTGCATTTCCATATAAGCCACATATGCACACACACTGACACACAAAAACGAGAGCAAGGAAGAGAGATGGCGATAAGAGTCAGCCTAGATAGCCAAGGATGAGCTGCCAGTGGGCTGTTGGAGTGAGCTTGTGCCGCTTTGCTCTTCTTGTGGTCTCACAGGCAGCTTCCTTGGCTAGTCTGGACGCCTCCTATCATTTATAGAAACACATCTAAAGTTGAGAGGAATATGTGCATCATATTACACACAATCTAGAGCCCAAAAGGGCAATATGAAAAAAAAAAAAACACAATCTAAAATCTAAAGTCGAGAGGAATTTGGGCATCATATATCTAAAGCCCAAAAGGGCAAAATGAAAAAAAACATACACAATCCAAAACATAAAAGGGCAGGCCAAAAACCTTGCATAACATCTTTTTGTCCCGGGCGCAACTGTTCAGCAGCTCCCCTCCCCTTTCCCTCCCCCGCATCGCCCCCCACGGGCGACACGGGCGGAACAAAGGCGGCGCGCCGCCGGGCCTCTCCTCCCGTCTCCCCCGCCTCGCCGCCGCCGAAGCACCCTGCCGGGAGGCCCGTGTGGGTGCAAGGAAGGCGGCGGCGGGGAGCTGTTCTCCCCTCCCGCCCGCACCCCCTCCTCCTCCTCCCTCAGCCCTCACCTTTGCCGGCAGTGTTGGCGGCGCGTCGGAGCTCGCCGGATCTAGGCCCCGCTAGCCTGGATCCGGCTCTTCCTCTCCGGATCTGCGCCCTGGTGGTGGGACCTTTGCGCGGGAGCGGGGTGGTGCCGCCTAGGGCGGTGGGAGGCCGCGCGGGCCCTTGGCGGTGCCCTTCTCCGGCTGTGGGAGGTTTCTACCTTGCGTAGTAGGGGGACGACGTCCGGTGGCTTGGCGGGGATGCGGCGGCAGTTTCTTCCTGGTACAGTTGGGCTCTCCCTGTGCTTGGGTGGCCTGTCTCCTGCCTCTGCGCTCTGCAGCGGTGGACGGCGACGGGTGGCAAGCGTCCTTTGGCTTCGGTGCTTACTCTTTGAGTGACCACGATGGCCGTGCGCGCTCAGTTTCAGCATGGCAGTGCTCGCGGGACTGGGACCTTTCTTGGACTTGGTTGTGGCTGGAGGTGTTCGGGCAAATGCCTTGGCTGGCCTCTGCCGGAGCCGACGTTTGTGGCGCTCATGTGCACCATTGCCTTCCCTGGAAGCTTCGTCGAGACTCCTCCACCTCGCCGGGCGGGCCTTTCCGGAGGAAACTTCACCTAGTTTTACTAGGCGGACGACGGCGGCGTAAAGCGTCGTTCTCATCCTTGGATGCGTCGTCCTGGTGGCTTCCGCTTCTCCTTGGTTGTCTCCAGTTCGTGTGGGTCGTTGTGTTGCTCATCGGCAAGCTGGGTTTCGTTTGTGGCTGTGCCGTCCGGTGCTGCTGTTCTACGCCGAGTTGCGTCGCTGCTAGGCGAGGCTTGGGTGTGCTTGGATGTGAAGGCGGAGCTGCTAGCCATGGGAGGTGGCTTTGCTGGGCAACGATGACACGCCTTGTCCTGGTCCTCGCTGCGGCGGTGGTGTACGGTGTGTAGGCTTCGGCGCTTTGCCGGTAGTGGCTGTTGCCGGCCTTAGGGAGTCGAAGCTGCGGGTCACTTTGGCGGCTTGCTTGGCACGATGACCTTGGGCTTCTTCTTCTTCTTGGGTTGCCGTTGTCCCTTGGGGGCGCTCTGGGTTTGCCGTCTGGGCCGTCGTGTCCGGATTTTATGCCGGTTTTCCTCCAATAAACCGCACACTGTGCGGTTTTCGGACCCGGTTTCCCTCATAAACTGGGTCAATTCATTTTCTTCTTAATTGAGAGGCAGAGCTCCTGCCATTTACGTTCAAAAAAAAACATAAAAGGGCAAAAAGGCAAAATGAAAAAAAATACACAATCAAAAAATTTGGGCATCATATATCTAGAGCCCAAAAGGGCAAAATGAAAAAAAATATACAATACACAATCCAAAACATAAAAGGGCAAAAAGGCAAAATGAAAAAAAAAATACATATGAAAAAAAAAACACAATCTAAAATCTAAAGTCGAGAGGAATTTGGGCATCATATATCTAAAGCCCAAAAGGGCAAAATGAAAAAAAAAATACACAATCCAAAACATAAAAGGGCAAAAAGGCAAAATGAAAAAAAAATACACAATCCAAAAATTTGGGCATCATATATCTAGAGCCCAAAAGGGCAAAATGAAAAAAAAAACACAAAAGAACAAAAAGGCAAAATTAAAAGGGCAAAAAGGAAAAAGGCAAAATGAAAAAAAATACACAATCCAAAAATTTGGGCATCATATATCTAGAGCCCAAAAGGGCAAAATGAAAAAAAAACACAAAAGGGCAAAAATCTAGAGCCCAAAAGGGCAAAATGAAAAAAAAAACACAAAAGGGCAAAAAGGAAAAAACACGCTAGAGGAAGGGCTTGAACCTTCGACCTTGTGGTTAACAGCCACACGCTCTAACCAACTGAGCTACTCCAGCTACACGTTTAAACTTCTTACTCTAATATTTTGTTTCTGAATGGCAGGTCAACTAAGCCCACCGTAAACCGTGGCCCATACCATTGGGTGGGGAAGTGGGCTGTGCGGCGGACGAAAAGCGTGACAACATCAGGCCCATACGACCTGTGAGCCCACCGCCTGCGCGTCCTCTTCGACCCGCTTGCCTCCGCTGAGCAACATGACGCAACGCCCACAGTTCGTGCAGTGCAAGACGAAGGAAGAAGACCGGGAGGGGACGAGAAGCGACCGGAGCAAGGCACAGCGAGGCGACGACCGCGGCGAACGGCGCCATGAGCTACCAGAAGGTCCCGGAGTCCTACCCCCCACCAGGCACGCCCCTCATCTCTCCTCCCTCTTCTCCAATCTTTTGGCACCAGCGTCCGTTTTCTTGATCCGATTTCCCCGGCCAGAGATCCCCTCCTCTCCTCCGGCTCCAATCTGTTAGCTACAGATCAATTCTTTGCCCTTCTGGGAGTCGGCGTAAATTCTCCGTGCAATGCAGCACCGGATCTTCTCTCCGCTTGTTTGGAGTTTGTATGGCCCATTGCTGATCTGATCCGGGTTCTTGTGCTGTGTTTCTGCAGGGTACTCGCAGCCGTACCCGCCGCCGAGTGGGCAGTACACGCCTCCTCAGGCTCCACCGCAGGGGCCTTACTACCCGCCGCCGCAGCAGCCGCCTCCGGGGTACCAGGGCTACTTTCACGACGGGCAGCAGCCATACGTCTACCCGCCACCGCACGGGGGGCACCACCACCACGGCCACCACCATCACCACCACCATGGCCATCACCACCACCACCACCACGAGGAGGATGACTGCTGCCTTGGCTTCCTGAAAGGATGGTAATGCGGCCTTGCTCTTTTCTGATCACCTTAGTATAGAAAAAGAAATCCATATGCTTATGCAATTTACATTGTATTCATGTCCACATTGAAATGGCAGATAGCCTCACTCAAAGGCAAAGTTATATCATAGAAGCTTAATCATTGTCAACTTTCATGTTTAGTTGCCTTACTGTTTGCACATCTTTGGAGCACTAGAGTTAAAACTGAAATTATCTGTGACAGGTAAAAGAACATATACATGCCTAATAGTCATGCTTCCCATCAATTCATTTAGGCAGATTGTATTTACTGTATGTTGTTATGAATAAGAGCAAACATGTTTGCGGGATTAATAGATGGGCTTTGTTGGCCATCAGACCATGAAATAGTATCAATATTGTTGTTTGCTGAGATTTGTGGATCTAGAAACATGTCTTGAACTGTTCGTTTAACTGGCAGGAATCCTAAAAACACATGTATTTTGAATTGCTGGGCTGTAGTTTGTGTAAGCGATATGATAGATTAGTTTCTATACTCTAAGTTAACATAAGTTGATCTGCAGTCACGGTACTTATTTTAGGTAAATGTGTTAGCACTCCCATATAACATTTAGGAAGAAGTTTTCAAAAAAAAAAAAAAAAAAAAAAAGGTAGTGTGTGCATCAATTTCCTTTGCTTACCAAAAAAGTACCTCCTTTAATAAGGTCATTGAATTAATTTCAATATACCTGTTAAGCTGAGCGAAGAAAATCACACACACACATTGCGAATATGTTACGAAGCACCTTTGAACATGGTAAAAAAAAAAAGATACCTTTGATTATCTATGGCATTTTGGTACATGAATATCACAACTCTGCTGATACTGGCCTATGTCTTAGTAAGCTGCAGCACAACTATTTTCATTTCATTTATCACCAAAATTGTAGTGTGCCAGTGTGCCTTGCTAAATAAACACATGCCTTGTATGTGTTTGCTTTTGCAGGTTGGCCGCTCTATGTTGCTGCTGCATACTGGATGAGTGTTGCTGCTGCTTCTGACATACATGCGTCTGAAGCTCATCCTTGGACGGCAAATTTGCGCCTCCGCATTTCACTTGTTTTGGCTGCTAGAAAATCTTGAGTGAATTTATTCTTGTTATTTGTCCGTAAATAAATGACATATATATATATACACATACATATATACATACATATATACATACATATATACATACATACGTACGTACGTACGTACATATATACACGTATGTAATATATATATATATCGTGTTAATAAAAGGTGTTTGCAAAAACAAACATTGTTGTTGATCCATTTCCTAGAAACTATACTCTGTTTCAAATTGTACGTTGTTTGGCTTGTCATAGGTAAGATTAGAAAGGGTTAAAAAGATCTAAAACCGGTATAAAGAAAATATTTTCACCATTTGATTTTGTTTTCTGTTTTGTACCCTGTTCATCGGGTATTTTTCTTGTCTTAAAAATAATTCTTTCTTTTCTCTCCTTGGTTCTCCGCCTGGTCATCTCTTTTATCTAACTTGGATTCACGTAACCCATCAAATATGCCGTCTGATGCACGGTTTATAAGATGTGTGCCGTACGGAGTGCGTACGTCTGTGCCATACGGCGTACGTACAGGTACAGCGTAATACAAAAAGTTTATATAGGTTTTGGGTCTCATCATATCTATATCTATACCTAATATTAAACCAAATAAGGTTTTCCAGTACATCAGTTTCACGGTGTCCGTCCAGAGAGGCGGGGTCCCCCTGTCACACATCTACCTATCGGCCTCCTCTTGCCACGAACGTATCGATCAATACAAAATATACAACAAAACATATATAATATCAAATCGTTGTTTTAGCTTTGTACATCCCTGCATAAGTCAAGAGCAAGCCAGGAGCCTGCGGCGCTCACGTATGGCGCCGATGCGGCCCGAGCAGGAGCGGCCAGATTTTGAGACCGGGAGGGAGCAGGGAGCCGCCGGGCCAGATCTTGGGTAGGAGGAGGGAGCCGTCGCGTCAGCCGGTTGAGGGAGTCACGCCGGATTTTGGGGAGGAGGAGGGAGTCGTCGTGCCGTCCGGTTAAGGGAGCCACGCCGGGTCGCCAGCCGGATCTTTGAGGCCAAGGAGGCCCTCCGGATCTTGGGGAGGAGGGAGAGTCGCCAGGTCGGTGGCGACGGCGCTCGTCGGCGTGTGGAGAAGGAGGCGAGTCTGCGACCTACACCGCGCCAACATGAGGGAGAGATGGCGAGTTGGCCATTGGGGAACGGGGAGGGCGAGGGTGGCGGCGGCGGGCGAGGGTGGCAGCCAGGGCAAGAGATAAGTTGGGGTTTTGGGGGTTGGTCGCCGTCCTCAGGAGGTGGTTCTAGGGTTTTGGATGGGCTGAATGGATGGCCTCTTTGTTATATGGGCTATGCACATAAAATCCTTTGCATGAGCAATTGCGGGTACTATCTACAAGCCGCTGGTTTTCGGTCGTGTCCACCCACGGGTCCGACTGCCATCTCTACTGAGGTGAAAATAAGGGCGACACATTTGTCGTGGTTCCGGGAACCGGGGTGACACAAGCAGTAGATTTGTTGTTCGGAGGGGGATGTCAACACGGACTCGCTCCGAATGGTGAGCCGATAGACAAGTTTATACTGGTTCGGGATGAATCCCTACGCCCAGTGGAGTGTGTTTCGTGTATTGCGAGGAGTGTGGAGGTGTTACAGTAGGCGCAAGCGTAGCGGAGAGGGTCTCCTTGTTACTTGGCCTTTGTGCTCTTTGTGATGCTCTTTGTGGTGCTCCTGGACCCCCTACTCGTGAGTGCTTCTCCTCCTTTTATAGTTCAAGGGGGGAGCTTACAGTTCCAGGGGAGAAGGATAAAGAAGAGAAAAATATATAGAGAGGAGGGAGGGACCCTGACACGTGGATCCCCTTGTTACAAGAATCCTGCCAGAAATTCGTGCGTTTCCGGCACGCCCTTGTCAAGCGCGGTGAGGTCGTCTGTCCGGGGTCCTGTAGTTGAGCCGTGCCGGGGGTTCGGTGTACCTGTGAATGCTTCTATTCTCACGGAGTCAGAGAGCCGTATGGAGGGGTGGAGGGGTGTTCCGTCCCGTCCGTCCTGGCCTCCTTTCTTTAGCTCTTGGCGTCAGACGGGCGTGATGTTAGGTGGCGGATTATCCAGCTACGGAGCGTTCCTGCCGAGTCGTTCCGTCTGTCCGTAACGGTGCCTTGTGCACCATCGTATCCCAACGAGGGGCGAAGGTCGGTCAGTTGCCTTCTGCCTCGTAAGACCGTACGAGGCGGGGCTCGGTGGTCCTGTCTCTTGCACTTGTTTGGTTTTGCCGGCCTCGCCATGCGTTGCCAGGTGTCTCCCTTTATAGGGTCAACCACTGTCCGGCGTCGTCCCCCTAGCCCTGTCGTGGCAGGGTGTTCCAGACGTGTGGCGTCAGGTGGTTGATGGCACATCCTGTCGCAATGAGCACGCGCGCAGGCACGCGCTTGGCAGGCGGTGGCAGCGTGACGCCGTTCCGTCGTAGCAGGCGTGGGCGCAGGAGGGCAGTGTGTCGTCCCGTCGTCCGGGCACATGAGTGGACTTTCCGCTGCCTGGTCGTGGGCCGCACGCCGGTGGGTCCCAACGTCGGGCGTGGCATAGGTCGGGACTCTCCGCCTCGCTCGAGCGTTGGTCTGAGGGTCGGCTGCCCCGTGAGAAGGTCGGCCGCCTCCGTCCCGTACGAGCGTACGGGATGAGGGTCGGATCGGCTCACTCGCCCCGGTTGCTGTGCGTTGGGTAAGACTGTGGGCCTTCGATTTGGGCCCGTGCAGGCCTTTCTTGGGCTTCTTTCCTCTGGGGGGTTTTATATTCTCTCCCGTCAACATTTTCTACGTTGGAGATAAAATTTATTTAGGGATTTCGTTAGGGTTAGGGCTGACAATACTATTTTCATTGAAAATCACTTCAACTTTTATCTGAACAATTTTGTATACCCATTTAAATTTGAGAAAAAGAACAAGAATAAATGCAACTAAATACCTGTTTAGTAGTAAGTTAAATACCCTTGGGCCTCATGGTGATGTACGTACGCTAGTTACTGGTGAGATTTCTAGGCCCAAAGAAGAAAAGGCCGAACAAGCAACCTAGACCTGCTTGTTCACCGAGTGCGCTGTGCCCGTTCGGCCGCCTCACACTCGGTGTCTCCGGGGCCCAGGCTCTGCTACGCGTGCGCGAGGGAGACCACCCGCCGTCGACGCCTCGACCGCCTCCGCCGTCCTGCCACGCCTGGCCGCCCTGCATCAGGTTGCAGGGTATCCGCCCCGCCTGACCGTCCGCCGCCCTGCGCCTCCTCCCCGGCTCCCCCCTGCATCGCCGCGACTGCGACTCTGCTCTGGTCGCCTGGTTGGCGACTTGGCTGCGGGCACCCTGTGCCTCGGCAGGGAGCAGGACATCGGTGAAACGGGTGAGTGGACCTCCTCCTCGCATCTCTGTTCTCTCATCTCTGAGACTCTGATGGTCTGACCTCTCAAGTACTCAAGTCTCGTCTGTTAATTCTTTGTAATTTGTATAGATCAGTAAATGTGATGTATTGATGTGTGCCTTAGCAATTTATTGATTTCTGAGGTAGAGACACATCAATCATAACCTAAGATGTTTTCTTTTGAGCTAAGGATTGGCCTCTCGTGGGCATGGTGAAAGGGAAGTAAATTATGCAACTTTCAAACTAGTTTGTTGGGTTTAAGGAATCATGAAACATTTTGGTTATCTATATACTTGTTTACTGAATTGTTGGAGAATTGTATAGTTGTGTTACCAAATTGTGTACCGTATTCTCTTAACATTTTTTTCCATGCCTACCCTGGTTCAAAACCTGGGCAGTGGCGGATCTAAAATTTTGGACTTGGGTATTTCTATTTCTAAGAAAATATTTAAAGAAAATTTAACTTATAAAGGGGCATTATGCTATAGTTTACACTTGATATATTTTATTAAGTGAACCATTTGACACTAAGCGATTGTGAAATTATAAAGAGATAGTACTAACGAAACATGGTGAATGAGAGATTGAGTGAGAGAAAAGAAATTTTTCCTATAGTTTTTTCTCCCTACTATCATTCGGTTTCTTATATAGAAAAATAAAGTAACTCAATTTCAATATTTCTCATAATATGATCAAATTTACATATAGGTACATATGTCTCTAATAGGGTGGGCCTTCTTTTTAAATGAAAGCAAATGCCATAGACTCAACTATTGAAAAATATTAATTGATATGAAAGCTATGTCTATTTGCTACTTTGAATATAGTCTTAAAATTAATATTTTTCTATAAAAATCTATAAGATCGATGGAAGTACATAAACACTAATTAACTAAATGCATGTCACGATTTATAGTCACAAATAGCAACATGATAGAAAAGCTTTGGTATTTGCTCCCACATATGGCTTATCATCATTGAGTTCATTGTTAGGGCACACCAAAATTATAAATGTGGGGCTTGTAAATCTTGCAGGACCCTCTATGTATGGAGTGGTTGCAATCTTGCTTGTGAGTTTGAGGAATGTCTTCAGTTTTTTTTATCATAAAACTCACCATAGTAGAGACAGTATAGGAAAGGATACTTGAGAGGTCACTGGATCCTTGCTTGCACATGGGGCTAATACATAACTATCCACAGAGTTACCCACATGAGAGTTTGGCCTTGCACGGCCGCCGCCCCGCTTTCCATCCACGGCCGCCGCGGGGTCCTTCCCCCCCGTCCCACAGCCGCGGCTTTTTCTTCCCTCCCGCCGGGGCGAGGATCCAGCCCCGCCTCCTCCGCGCTCACCGGCGTGGCGGACCTCTGCCTCCCCTCCTGCTCCGCGCCCGCCGGTCCTCCCCCGCCCGTGCCTCCCCTGCCGCCTCGCCTCCTCGTCTCCTGCGCCGGCGCTGGCGTCTCCCGCCGCCACGACTCCTCCTCTCCCCAACCGCCACGCCTCCTCCGGCCATGGCTCCAAGATTCAGCGGCCACGACGAGGCCCCACCTTCCCCACGCCGGCCATGGGGCCGAATTCAGTATCGGCTCGTCCTCCTCGCCATGGCGGGCGGGCGGCGGGTGGATCCAGGGAGATGGAGCTCCTCCGCGCGGCCACCTCCCTCTGCGCTAGCCGCTGGCCTCCGTGACGCCTCCTTGCAGGCCCCGCCTCCTCCCCGGCCCCGCATCGCTCCTCGCCGGTCTGGTCTCCGCGCCTCCTCGCTGGCCCTGCCTCCCCGCAGATCTGGGCGCCGCCGGCCTTCTCCCGTGCTCCAAGTCCGACAGGGCGCGCTAACCATGGTAGTTGCCATGGACAGAGGAGAGAGAGGGGATAGGGTGGCTGCCGTACAACGCTGGATATGGGGTGAGAGAAAGAAAGCTCACCCTATCATAAGGTGAGGTTTGGAGTCGACCGCTGCAGTTGTTCGGTTGCTTTGTACCTAACTCTAAAACTTTAGGGAGTGATTCCCAGTGCCCCATCGCGGATAGCCTAAGACTATGTGCAGCAGGATGTGTAAATGTACTGTGTATCTACTATTTCAACTACATTTTTCTCTGTAAACAGTGTCGCTACATTGTATAGACAATCCATTTACCCAATACACTGCACATGTCCTAACTCACGCACTGCCTATACTATTTTTTTCCGTCCCATCCTATCCTTGTACTACACCGACACCGCCCACCCAAGGCACCCAGCCTGGTCGAACAAGAATCGATGCCGCTCGTCCCCCCCGGCCGCCTGAGCGCCTCGACTCGACCGACGTCCTGCCGTTCGGCTGCCCTGCGCCCGCTCCCTGGCTCCCCTTGCATTTCCGGCCGCCTGCCTCCCAGCGTCCGCTCCCCGGTTCCGGCCGGCCGCCTCCCTGCGTCCGCTCCCCGGCTCCCCTTGCATCTCCGCGTCCAGCGCATCGGTGAGCGCTTCCTCCTCGCATCTCTGTTCTCTTTTCCTGACCTTTGCTTCTAAGGAAGTCGATTGCAAAATTTGGTGTATCTGTTGTGTTCTTGACTCAAATTGTAGGGTATTCCTGGGAATACACAGGAATCAGTATAGATCCGCCTCTGAACCTGGGTCTGCCACTAACGTCCTGTGCTATGGTGGATTGTATTATGTAGATGGATATGCTGATGTTGTTCTACTAGGTTCTACGTATATTGCTTTTATCTTAGGGTCCTTGCCCACCTTGTATGATTTGATGTGTAGGGTTACAAGGGCAGTGTCCTAGTTTGTTCCATGGTAAGAGTCATAGTAGGATTTCAATTGTATCTCTTAGATTTTCATTTTTGGGGATAATTCTATCTCTATACCTTCTTGCCATCTAGCACGTTGCTGGCAGCAGTCCAGGTCCTACCGTCCTACCTGTATTCAAATAGTCGGTTCAGCCCATCCCCTCCGAAAATTGGCCTGAACCCGTCTTATGGGTAGTCAGGGTCCATGTCCACCACACATGGAGATGAGAGAGTAGTTGGGGGTATATAAGCAAAAATATTTTTGTAAAATCACTATTGGTTGTTCGAGGGCAATATTTCTGTTTTTGTATAGTTGATACAATGTCTGGTGTTTGAGTTTGGGAGGGAGTGTAATTCAGAGGGTACAACAGGCTTCACTTTATATATAATACTCACTAAAATTTCTCTTCATTTAAAAAGAGGAGCAACTACTTTTGAAGAATGAACACATTATAAAAACCACAGACAAAATCAATGGTGGGCCTGCTTTTTGAGCATTTGCGTTTGTGCTGTGTGTTTGGGGAAAAAGGCGTGTGGGCTCTATGTTTTCATTGTAGTTTCTTGTTACTTGGCCAAAATAGTTGTAGTCTTATAAATGATCATCAATCTGTCACAACTCATAAGTTGTACTTGTACTCCTATATAAACTTAACTGCTTTTGTTTTAAATAGTCTTTTTAAAATTAATAGCAATTCAAATATATTTTCTTAAATAGCAAAAGTTACACATCGTGAACATATTTTCATAATAAATTTACTAGTGTTAACTCATGTTGTCAATTTTTATATAATTTTAGTTAATGATGATCGAAATTGAATAAAGTTTGACTTAGAACCAGTTTAAATAGACAAGATCAGGAGATTAGTTCCCTCAAAAAAGATCGGGAGGTTATTACGATGTCAGTTTTGCGAAATTAACTCATGAGGAAATCAGCCATATGGAGCCAGTGACTTCGTTCACCCTATCTGTTCTTCACTTTTCCTGTCCATCCTCGCCCCGCGTTCTCATTTGTGGCCTTTCTTTCTGGAGGCCAGCCTGGGTGAGGTCCTCTTCCCTCGTTTTTGTGGGACTCTTCGCCGGTAACAAGCTGCCACAGGGATGCCCACCCCTTCTCTTCCCTTCATACCGTGCAAACCCGAGCACCCAAACCCTAATGTATATCTGTATTCTGATAAGATTGGATTAAAAATGTATACATATATTATGCATTTATGCCTACTAACTTTGATTTTTTCCGCAATAAATATCGGGTGTATGTGTGTGTACATCCTCCTATACTGGGTCCGCCCCTTTCTCCATGGACATTGAAAATTGTGAAACTAGTGGTCAGACTGTTCGATTGAATGCCAATCATAAGTCTCGGAAACCCATGTAGCATAATTCTGGGAGACTAAGTGTTAGGGAGACACCTTTTTTTTTTAAAAAAAAAAAACTAACTAACATCTTTGTTTTGTTGTCTAATTTCATATGTCAATTATTGCTGTTGACACCAGTTGTCTTGAGGATACGATGATCTAATTAACAAATGTTGCGTTGTTACGCCTCAAACTATTGTCATCATGCCATGTTGTCATGTTTCTAAATATTTAGTGCTGAACCCCTTGTTGATAGACATTCTTGCAGATTGTAGAATGAAGGTGTTCTTATTTTTGTTCCTGTTTTTTGCAGTCTAATTGGTCTTACAAGCTTCAGAACATGTTCAAGAATACATTTCAGTCTGGGTTCCTGTCCATTCTTTATAGCCTTGGGTACGTAGTGTGGTCATTCTGTATGGCCATATTAGCCTCTTTTTGGTATCATATGGTCTTGAACAAGATATATCATGCTTTTTTTTTGTGTTGTGTTTTGTTCAGGACCAAGCCATTGCAGATATGGGACAAGGAAGGTTCGCCGTCTTCCTTATATGTCGTCTTTAATATTCATACGCTCATTTCCTTTGTTCCGTTTTGTATGCTAACACAGAATAAGATGATTGTTTCATTTAGTTAGGAATCGATCTTTCAGCCGCTAAAGCATTACCTGCTTCTGCTTGTTGCCTTTCTTAACTTTTTGTTCACTTCATGTGAGATAGATAATGAACTTCATATGCTAGAATATCATTGGATTGGGATTTATCATTGGCTGCCTGACTGAGATAATCTGTGATCTTTATATCAGTGGCTTGGTTTTTATGTCGGCTCACAAAGTCTATCACACCCCTACCCCCCCTCTACCTGGGCTTGGGACAGGCTATGTCTTGGATGAGTTGAGATAATCTATTATAAAAGAAAAGTAGGTTTAAGATATCTTCCTCCTAACATCTGAGATTTTGGATCAGCAACAAGCCAACAACATAATAAAAAATTATGTAAAATATTTGACATGAAAGTGTTAATTGTCAATCAGCAATGTTCATTGGAACTTGCAAGGGTTAACTTCTACTGGAACCTAAATAGTAAATACATATATGCTTCATTCTGGTTTACCACAAACATGCATATGAAATATTTCCGTTGCTTAATGCTTTGTCCATTTGCAGTTGTGAATGGGCACGTTAAACGACCTCAAGATGAAGATATCCAGTCTAATGTACTTGAAATCGTTGGAACAAATGTACAGTCAACTTACATCACATGCCCAGCTGATCCTTCTGCTACTCTTGGGATCAAGCTTCCATTTCTGGCCATTATTGTGAAAAATCTTAAGAAATACTTCACATTTGAGATCCAAGTTCTGGATGACAAGAACGTGCGTCGCCGATTCCGAGCATCAAATTTTCAAGTAAGGGCTATTAATTGTTCCATTTTCAGCAGAGTAAATCATTTGCCGTCTTATCTGTTAGATTCGTTTCTGTTTCATATGTGACCCCTTGTCATTTTCTTTTGCTTTCTAAGTTCAGCTTCGTTGATCGTTTCTGTTGAACCCCGTCAGCTGTCTGTAGGCAACATTTGACAATAATATTGATCATAGTGAAAAAATGTGGACTTGTATGAGGTCTAGGATCAACGATTGGTACTTGCAATTTTTATTTCATACTTTAGAGCATAGATTGTAATGAAATGCTTATAATAGAGCTATATTAGATTCACAATCGGTACCTGCATTTTCCTACTTTCGCACCCTGCGCAAGCAGGACCTCATGCACTAGGGCTGGCCCCTAGTTTATACAAGTTTTTATACCTCGCCAACTATTTTTATTTCTTTGATTGATGTCAGGACAAATATCTTCTGCTTCACCTTTACCCTTGGCCTTTGGGAAACTGTAGTGGGATATATAATTATACCCGGCAAACTTCTACTTGTGGACTTCTCTCATCTAGTCCTTAATACCCCTTTTCTGGACCTGTGGGTACAGATGGCTCATGCACATGTGGTGTATACACTGCTTTCGTTATCTATTAACAATATAATTGTGAAAATTTTGCCTGCACCATAGTCGAGGGTTTGGGGTCGTTGCTGTGTTCCACAAACTGGGGACACCATCCCAAGTCGAGGGTTGGGGACGACCGGGGTTGCCGTGCCAGTTCTGATAGGTTCGGTGTGCGATGGGACAAAGAAAAAGAATAGGCCAACCTGCCCACTCTTCATCGGTGGTGAGCCAAATGGCGGACCTCGCTAGTGGAGAGCGAGCGCTGGACTACGCTAGCATAAGACTGGCAGAGCTCAGAGGGAAAAGAGCTCTGGTTTAAGCAGAGAGAATGGATTGGGGGGGGGGGGGGGGGGGGTGCTGACTGTGCCGTCTCACCTAAGGTTAGCTTAGTGTTATTATTTTTGGGTGAGTGATGGGCTGTATGTACCAGATTCGGTGGCCCAATTGATCTTTTCTCTTTGTTTTATTTTTATGCTTTATTTGTTTGGAGGGATCTGTATTAAGCAGCCCAAGCTACTTCCCTTCCTATTCTTTGTAAGTGTTGAGCCACCTCCCGCGACCCTATTGACCCAGAAACTGTGACAATGGTCTGCACACAGATATTTATTCTTATATTTCACCAAGTTTTTCGTTTACTTTGGGCACTTGAACACCAATGTCAACTTGAGTTGATTGCAAGTTCCATTTTTGCACCATTGTTTCTTTTTAAAATGAGGCACCTAAGTGTGTACATAAGAAAGAAAAAAAGAACTTGCTATCTTTGGGATCTGATACTACTCCCTTAGTAGAGATCGGCTTTATTATATAAGCGGATTCCTAAATTTTGTCCCATGTCGTGGTATAATGAAGCAGTTACACATTGCGCATGCAAATCATGCTGACTTGTAAACTCTTTTGCAGTCTGTTACAAGGGTGAAGCCATATATCTGCACAATGCCGCTGAAGCTTGACGATGGTTGGAACAATATTCAGTTGAATCTCGTTGATCTGACAAAAAAGGCCTACGGCACAAATTATGTCGAGACGCTCCGGGTGCAGGTTCATGCAAACTGCCGACTTCGCAGAATTTACTTCTCTGATCGCCTCTACTCAGAGGAGGAGCTGCCACCTGAGTTCAAGCTGTACCTTCCAATCCAAGTGAGAACTCCTCGGTTTGTGTATTTTGTTAAAAAAATAGTCCTTGGCCGCTTGCTTATTACTAACTACTATATTCTTTTGTGTGAACTACACAGAAATCATAGGATTCAGAGGAAGAATGTAGAGACTTTGGTCACCAGGAGATGCATGGCATGACGTTGTGAAGATCATATCGCTAGCTCATAGCTGCACGTTTGCCTTCCTGAGACCCCGTAAGTTAAGTATGCGAATGTTTTTGTAATTGGTGGTTGTCTGCTGGATGGCTATGCTCATTAGTTCAGATTTCAGAGCAAGATGTCCCAGTGACCCCTGTCTAGCTACAACTCAATTGTTAACCGGAACCCGGCCACCTCCTGTCCTTGTGTTTCGATCAGAGCAAAACCTACCGTTGCTGCCTACTGCCTGGACATTTAACGTGCTCCTTCCACGGTTGTACTGTCTCTATGGTAGGGTCATGTGACCGCTGCATTCGCCGGATGCATGTCAAGCGTGATCGCATTAAATCAAAAGCTTCACTTCTCTTCAGCGTCAGCTGCGCCGACTGCCGCGGCTCCTGTCCTGCAGCCAATTCCCAGTACTCCAGTCTGATCCCTCTCTGAATGTACCCGAAACCACTGGCCTAGTCGAAGCCTGTGCCCCCTCTCCGTCATATGATGAGCGAGCCAACTGTTGGGTTGGGTGCGATTGAATACGTTTGAAACTATTTTGACTGGACTCGCTCGAACAGTGGAGTTCTGCGGTGGCCTTGCCACTCTTCAATGGATTCTGCAGGCCGCTGGCGCAGGCCTCAGCCCTCGGCTCAGGCAGGCAGCAGCAGCAGAGTAGCGTTCGTGATGGGGAAAACTGTCTCAGTTGGCGAGCGAGCAAATGGTTAGGCAACACGCACTTGGGCCTGCTCCTGCGGGCCAAGGCCGGCAGCCGGCAGGGGACCAACCAACCAGTGCGGCGGGCGGTGACCACCAGGCGGCCGCGCGGCCCCGGCGGGGGAAGGGCAGCGCACCAGCCAACGGGACGGCAACAGCAAGCGGAGTAAAAGGCGCCGCGCAGGTTCAGCATCATGCGCCGCACGCCACGGCCACCGCGGCGCGGGCCTGCCCCGGCTCGCTCATGTGCCAGTGCCAGGCAGCAGGCAGCAGCCCGGGCCACGGCCACTGCCGCGGGCGCCCACTGTGCACGACGCTGGGGACGCCTTGCGCTCCCGGCGTACAAGGCGCTGCGCGGCCGTGGCGCCAGCAGGCAAGAGCATGCATGTGTTGAGTGGCCGGTGCAGCAGGTCGGTTGCTTTTGCCGTTGTGGCCGGTATGCGATTGCGCCGAATGCCCCGGCTGCCTCGCATCGCGGCCGGGTCCACGCCATAAATGGCGGACGGATAGACCATCATGCTGCCATGGCGCGTCTGGCGTTGGCATTGGCGTCGTCGCAGGTGGCCCGTGTCCGTGGATGGATGGATGCCTGTTGATATCTGAATAACCCGGGCCTGGGGCGTGAGCATGACCACTTTTCTTGTTCCTGACGGCCGCCCATCTACCGTGAGCACCCAATAAGTAGTTAAACTGCTCTCAAACCACCAGCTGACAGTAAACCAACAGCGGCGTCCAAGCCCCTCGCGCGTCGCGTCTGCGTCAGGCAGGCGGCGTTGCGTTGGCTCCCACCGCCCCAGGCCCCAGCAGGGTCACGCCCGCCGCAGCCTCGCCCAGCGCCTCCCTGTTCCTGAACCAAGACCAAAACACACAAGGCCCCCTAGCTGCCCCGCCCCGGCCACTCCGCGCCACGTAATAACAGTGGCGCGCGCGTCCGTCCGATCCGCGCAGGCGACACACCGCCGTCGCCGCCTGCCGCCTCTGCCCACCGCCGTTGGACGGAGCTGCTCGGCGCTAGCGCACGCGCGCATCCGCCCGCCCGGCGCCCGGGGTCCATGCGTCCATGCGCCCATGCCCACCACCGATATGATCTCGCCCACGGGGCACGGCTGGTGGGGATCCAGCCGGGCGCGCGCCTCCCGCTCCCATCCCTCGCTGCCGCACGGGACCCGTGTGCGACGTCCGTGCGCCCGTGCATGCATCTAGCTAGCTGACCACCAGCTCCCCGATCGACCGGGTGCGGGGGCAGTGATCTGAAGATGCTTTCGGACGTAGCTGACCTGCAACCTGATCTGCCATCTGATCGGTTGGACCTGTCTGTCTGAAACAACTCTGATGAGTGGGAGTGGGACAAGGACAGCGACGTACGGGGGCGGGCTCCGCCGCGGAGCGCACTGTTCGGGCCGCCTGGCTGGCCGATCGACGTCTCGACGGGACGCCGGCCGGCCGGCCGGTGACGGTGATCGATAATATCGTTGCAGGCCAGGCGGCGGAGGGAGGATCGATAATCTCGCGGCATGGCGGGATGGGAACCGGTGGCCGGCGGACGATCGGTCTCGAGAGGCCCGGACATGGACTTTCGTTCTCTTGAGAGCTGAGCGCTGAGTGACAGGCTGACAGCAACCTGAATAATCCAGACGGTTTCGTTCCGATCGCCATTGACGCACAGTCACAGCATGCATATGATCACGGTTCACCTCACGCCCTCTAACAATCTCCTCCTTGTGTTTTCTGTCGTGCGCGCGCATTGAATTGGATCTTGCAAGTTGCGAGACTGCTCTTGCTTTGCAGTTGCAGCTAGCAGCCTAGCACACAGGCTTTGTGTTAATGAGTCTGATCAATTGGCTCAGGTTTACTGTGTACTACGTGCTCAGCTGCATGCCCACAGGAAATGTATAATGCGCACGGCTCTTCAGTGGCTCGCAGCAGTGGCATCATGGCGGTGTACCGCTACCGCTGGATTGTTTTGACCAAGCCGTACATATGATAGGGGTAGATCAGTCGTAGAGTAGTCCAGAACGCTGAAACTTCTGCGTGAGTTTTGCAGGGCCGTGAAAAACGAGGAGAATCAGCTGCAACTCATGCATTGTCCAGTTTCAAACTCCAACTCAAGTAGTTAATGTTCTTTTACCACTCACTCAATAAGATAATACTCCTGGGTAGATGTACATTTCTACTTCAGTGAAATCAAAACTTATGCAAAACAATTGAGATATATATTGTTTCTGGTAACTGAATACGTATTACATATATGTACCAAAAAAAAAAGTGCAGCCAGAGACACCTGGGTTGGTCGCTCCTCGTCCAAAAAATGATATCTGGCCATCTGGGGCTGCAGTGCAGCTTGCCCTACACACATGTGAAATGGCACATGACACCACCCTATCTATGCAAATGCATAGCTAGCTCACTATTGCTCTAGCTGCTAGATACCCATTGACGCGTTATTGTTCGTTGGCCCACGCGGGCCGGGGTCAATCAATCAAGGCGGCATACTTTTAATCGGGACAAGATGAAGAACAGTGTGATTAAGTAAGTACCAATGTCCCTCGCGAGGGCGGCCTCGATCGGGGCCCTGACGCTGGGGGCGGCGACCGCTCCGGGACACGGCCACGCATCGGCCCATGCGGCCGTGCCGGCTCGCTGTCGCTGCCCCCCACGGCCGGCCCCGCCGGCGCAAGTCCATGCATGTCGAGTTCCGCAATGCGTCTGATCCCCGGCCGTCGGCCGTCGCGTCGCCGTCATCGGCCACCGATCGGACGCGCACCAACGGCCGGTGTCACTTTTCGATCGACGTCCGTCCACCCGCTGCCGCGCCGCCGTGTCACCGCGTGAGCCTCGTCCCTTGCCGGGCCGGGGTCAGGGGAGATCGAGCTGGTCGCCGTCGCTGTCCAGCCTCGTCGGCGGCGTCGCCGGCCGGATCCATCGCCGTGTCGCGCGGTCGGGACGCCGAGTTGACGTGCTTGCTAGCGACCGTGTGCGATTAGGTGGGTGCTAGGCTACTGATTGGACGGCCGTGGGGATTATTACGTCCATGCTCCTCCATTGGCACCGGGCGCGCTTCATCGCTCGATGGGCACGGATTGTTTTGTTTGCATTGGACAAGTGGTACGTGATTTTACTAGTGACAGATAGAGGCTCAAATTGATTGATTTGCTAGCTGCCGCAAAGCTTGGCCGTCCACACCAATTCTCTAGAGCTGCAGTTTTTTTTTTTTTTTTTTTTTTTTCATATCGTTGTTTTCATCTAGAAATTGGTCTATTGATTCGTTTCCACCTAATGATCCATGGGGCAACTCCTCCGTCATTATTTGATCATTTCAGCAGTAGATGTTAAGGGCCGGCATGATGGTTGTGTGCTTGGTTTCTACTTTGCGAGCACAACAGCGACGAGGTTAATTAAATTAAGGGCTTCAGCAAACTGTACTGGCGGTGTGGATCAGGAGAGGCGGACGGCGTGCATCGTCTCCCTTGCATTCAGGGTGGTGCAAATTGTTCACAACGTACAACGCCAATCTGAAGAGGAATCAGAGCTCAGCCAACTTTACTGTCCGTGCACAGAGCAGGGACCATCTATCCCATCGGTACCCAATAGTGGTAGAGGCATTTACTCCTCGATATTCAGTACACCGTTCTAGCGGCTACCGGCTAGGTTAAAAAAAGAGAGGGATCAACAGCAATTCACAAGTACAGAAACTACTGTCCAGGTCCAAGCAATACCGTGATAATGAGTATTTACTGAGATACGGTAATTCAGAGTCGAGGCAGCAGATTCTATGAACAGATGATTTTTTTTCCCCATTTTTCCAAGTACTAGAGTACAAAGGCATGCGACGACTGCCAAGAGCCCAAGAGCAACAATTCCTAATAGTTGAGGAGATACTAACAAATACTTCGAATCTAACAGGGTGTAACGAATTCTACTGCTGCTACTGCTAATGCTAGCTACTGCAGGCTCCCGTTACAGGCATCAGACAAGGGGATGGATTGCGTCCAACATCACAAACTCATCTGGTGCTACTCCGATCCATTGATCTCAGCATTATTTCAATATCCTGCTAGATACAAAAACAAGCAAAAGGAAAAACATTTGAAATTAAATTTGAAAAAGGATATATATGCATACGTGCCGCGGAATATACTGAGTTAGTATCATAGCAGTATAGCACGTAGCTAAAAAGTCAAACATGGCTCCACTGAATTGCTGCATTACCTGTCGTCACTGTAGGATCTTTCACTGGCTTTCGTCCCTATCTCTCTCTCCCTACTGGAAAGAGCACATGTGGTTACTGAACACCACTTGGTTGAACAGCTCTTGCCTTGGCTCGCCTACAGTTTGCACCATGTAGCTGCCATTGTCCTGAAAGATCATGCAAACAGATCAGGCCCAGATGATCAAAGAGCACTTTGGAGCTGAATCCTGAATGATCGTGTGGTAGAGGGCCACAATGAACACAAGGCAAACCTGAGGGAACGAGATCTCAGTGCTGCCATTCCCGTGAACCTGGTATGAGGGGGAGGAGGTGGAGGTGTTGGCGTCCATGAGAGCTTGGGATGGAGGTCGGTTCAGGATAGTGGTAGGCATTGCAAGCGCCTCATGATGGAGCATTCCTTCGATTTTCTGAGACGACGCGTGAATTAAAAATTTTAGGACGAAGAGAAGGGATGGAAAAGAGACGGTGAAATATATGGTTTGGGGCGAAGATTGTGAAATGTTGCATACTTGAGCGTGGTCGCTGAAGGCATCGCTTTCCATGCCAAAACCATACAACACAGGGCTCAGGGAAGCAATTCTCATGGAAAGGAACTGCAACACAACCAGGAAGTGAACTCCTCATTTAGCAACTTTTTTTGTTATAGAAAAAATTCACAGCATGTATCATCTAGTCTAGTTATTTGTTTATCTTTCATGTGTATCACCTCAACTTGGTTCTGCAAGGACTGTACATAATTGATAATCTCATCCAAGATGAGGGCTTTTCCAGTAACCTACATGAAAGAAAAAAAAAATACATGTTTCCCTCTGAAGATTAGTACCATGTATGAAGATGCAAACGATTTACTTGTCTCTTAACAAAAATTAACCTTATCACAGCCAGGGACCAGGGCCTGCAGCACCCGCATCCTCTCACTGATTCTCTCCCTCCTCACCTGAAGAAGATGGCAGAACAGATGATCAAAAGGGGGCCCAAACAACCACGCTAAATCTACGCAAACCACAAGCCAACAACAACATGGCGGTGAAAATTTGCAGGCAATAATGGTGCACAGTAGTACCCTCTCTGCAAGGCTGTGGCTGTCTGTAGCTTGCCCTCTCCTTGCCCTGACATGTATGTACCCCTTGGGCTCTTCCTCATCTACCTCCTTGCTGCTTCGCTCTCTTTTGCCTCCCCTCCTTTTGGTGCTTTCCTTTGAGTTTGAGTCCTGCTTGTTCAACCACACAAGATCAGTAAAGTTGTTCATGAAACTAATCATCTCTATCAAGAACTGTAATCTTCTGTTCTAAAAGTTATGATCAGTCATTGTTCTTGTGTTTGATGAAACTAATATCCATCAAGAAACTAACGGCTTCTGTTTTAGAAGATATGAATCTTTTTTTTTTTTTTGGAAAATGCTGAAGTTAAGAAACATTGTTCTAGGGTTAGATGCACCACATCACATCTTGTGGTAAACTTCCGGTCAAAAAACAAAAACTTGTAGTAAACTACCTTGGAGTGAGAAGAGCTGAAGCTGGCACTGTCTTCCATAGGCTTCCCAACCTTCTTGTCCACAGAAACGGTGCCACGAGGAGAAGTGTCAAGAACCCCAGATGAGGTCTCCAGGGAGGCTGAATCTGCCGGGGCTGCATCATGGCAGAACAAGAAGCTCGGCGTGCCGTGGGAGGCATTCGAGACGCCATGCTCCATCTGTTGCGGGAGGTGGGAGAAGCTTGCCATTGGTCAGCGCCTTTGTGCCTGCTAGAGCTAGTCTACTGCCAACTGTGCTGAGGATGCTTTTCAGTGTAGGTTTCTCGGCAAGGAGGAGTTCAGAAGCAACAAGATGGGGTTCAACGGTGACTTGCTTTGGTTTATATACAAGCAGCTGGGGAGGGGAAAGGATGAGAGAGGAGGATGATTAAACCAAATCATAACATCTCTATTGATGGACTATGGGCACTGGTGAGAAAGGGCCCGGGTGTCCCTTACCCTGTTTGTAACAGGACGAGAAATTATTGAAGAAATGTCAATCAGAAATTCAGCATATTGAAATGACTATATGGGTAGGGCCCTGCACTGTTCCCTTTTCTATTTTTTGTGTGTGTGTGTGGGTGGGTGGGTGTGGGTGTGGGTGTGGGGTGGGGGTGTGGGGGGGTTGGTTCAGCATCTTTCATATGTATATATACATAATTTTTATTTTATCTACATCTACCTATAAAGAGGGTCTAGCTAGTTAACATTTATATTTATTAATAGTGGTGATTTATATGCAAATCTAAGGGGGCCACTTTAAATTATTTTTCACAATGGAAAAATAGGTAATTTATATGTAAAGTTAAGGATATTTTAATCAACATTTCAAAATGGCTAATGGCATAGCAAGTAATTATGTGCAAATGCAGTAGTTACTTTAATTCATCTTTCACAACGGCATGTGGTAGGTAGTTTATATGCAAAGTTAGGGTCAATTAAATTCATCTTTATAATTGCATGATGGGTAATTTATATGTAAAATCAAAGGTTATCTAATTAATCTTTCATAATAGTACTGTGGGTATATGCAAAATTAGGGGTTATTTTAATCAAACTTTCATAATGGCCTAGTGAGTAATTTATAGGCAAATTTAAGGGTTACTTTCACGTTTTTTTTCATAATAGCATGGTGGATAACTTTTTAGAAAAATATCATAGATCTAATGGACATATGCTTTTTAATTTTTGTAGAAATCTATCTTTTCTCTAACTCGTAATTAGTGCTTCTTTCGCAATCTCTAAGTGGATAACATTTTAGAAAAATACCATATATCTAATGGCTAGTACTATTAGAGGCTACTGATAAATGGACATATGCTTTTTATTTTTGTAGAAATCTATCTTTTTTCTAACGTGCATCGTAATTAGTGCTTCTTTCGCAATCTCTAATTAGTAATAGTAAGATACAATAGTCATCAATAGTCAACTTGTGCAGAAGCCTACCTAAAACGGGATACACATATCTCCGTTTGCATATTTATCTACATACCTATTTTTACATCTCCAACATAATACCGAAACCTAATAACATATAGGTAGAGTAGAGAAAGTATAAGAAGAGGTGTCCAATATGCATCTTAGAATTCTCACAAAAATTGAAACTTATAATCATTTGTCCGGTAGACTCAAACAATAATAGCCATTAGATCTATTCCACTTTCTAAGAAATCATCCATCATGCCATTATGAAACATGATTTAAAATTACCCCATTATTTTGCATATGGATCATCCACCATGCCATTATAAAAGACAATTTAAAATAATCCCTAAATTTATCTACACATTAGTCGTCATGCCATTATAAAAGTTAAAAGATTATATTACACAACTCACCATGAAATTGTGACAATTTAAAGTATCATTTGAATTTGTGTATCGTATCGTTATAAAAGATGATTTTCAAAGGAAATTCCTAGAAACAAATTGTCACTGACGACGACGAGGTTAATGATAGAAACAAATTACTAAATTTTATCTGCAGCGAGTGTGGTCCTCTCCTGTTGTTCATATAATGGAAACCGTCAAACGTGATTGACGAGAGCGAGGCTGTGCCGAGTACTGCCCTTCGATCGATCTGGTTCCCGAGCTTCTTCAGTCGTCCCCCCTGCAACATCACCTACAAAGTAGCTGCGTCATTAAGTGCAAGTAAAAACCATGCATGTGACCGTATCAGATCAGAGTGGCACAACAGAGGGAGAGAGAGCGCTTCTACTACCACTATTACCATCATCCTGCAGGCAGTGGTCATCAGGAGGAGGGCTAGCTTTTGAGTGTGGCTGCTGCACCTGCAGGACGAGCATGCATGCATGCATGCTGCTGGACGGCCGGTCCACGATCGACGATCATATCGATGTATGTCAGTCGCCACGTACGGCCTTTCATGTCTCAGTGTTTTTCTTCAATTATTATTAAGAGACAAAACTAACAGTACTCGCCATTCGGCGACGAGCGTGGTAGCTGGGGTTGGCCATGATGTATCATATCGTTGCATGGTAATCATGGTATCATGAACCCTGATGAATTCCTGAAACGCGCATCGCATGGGATCGCTGTGCGCTACACACTGCTGCAAGGAAAAAAAAACGCCGGCCGGCCGGCCGGCCTCTTTTGTTTCTTTCCCGTGTAGCCATAGTAGCAGGCGGCTTCGTTCATCATTAATTCAGTTCTCGACCTGACAATTGGCGTGTACGTGGGCGCGGCTTATCGATCGGCGTCGTCGATCGCAAACTGCAAGCACGATAATCTCTGAAGCTGATCGTGTACCGTACGTTATTATTACTTTGATGAGAGCCTGAAATTAAACTGCATGCACAATATTATAATCTCTGAAGCTGATCATGTACTATAGTACCGGCCGGCCGCTAGTAATGAAGATCATCGTCACGGGATAGCTAGCTACGTGCATGCGTGTATGTAACTAGACCATCAGGCCCTTCACGTACGCAGAGCCACCAGGACTACCCCCATCTAATTTCCTGCACGTACGTACCCCGTTTCTGAATTCTGCCAACGTGTGCCGTACGCACGTAATAATAAGTACGTGCGTGCGTGTATCTCAGGTTTACCTAAGTACTACGTACATGCTTGTCGGGTTGATCGTTTGTGGGCACGAATCTCAAAGCGAAGTGATGCATTAGGCCCGAAGCTAATATGTATAACCGGGTGGCGGCTAAAGATCGATCGAGTAAAGATGGAAACCATGCGGTGGAGCTGGAAATTAAGGAAGTCGAAGGCAATGCAAAAACTTGTGTGTGATGTAGAACGAATCCCCTCGTGTCAATGCCTCCATTTTCAAAGTCCGGGCTTGACTAATACTCCCTCCGTCCACAAAAGAATAAAATCCTGAGTTTGTCCTAAGTCAAATTATCGCAAGTTTGACTAAATTTATATAGAAATGTAATAACAATTATGATATCAATTATGTATGATATGAAAATACATTTCAACACGAATCTAATGATACTAATTTGGTAGCATAACTTTTAATATATTTTGATATAAACTTGGTTAAAGTTACAAAAGTTTAACTTAGGACAAAGCCAGGATTTCATTCTTTTGTGGACGGAAGGAGTATTAAAAGATTGACTAATACTACTACTATTAATAAGATCTTGATTTTTTTTTTAAAAAAGGATGTAGAAGTCTATATACATGCATGCATATGGTACGTACATGCGATGATAGATTAATCGAGCCACTTTGTGCTAAAGCATCGTACGTATTGTCATCTACTTCGTTCATTCCTTGTTGCCAAATTAAATCTATCGCACATAAATACATGAATATTATCTCTTGTTTTGGATCGATGATGGATCGATCGTACGGCGTTCGTCGTCCTATATATATGAACCGTACTGGCGAGAGAAGTTGCTCATCTCCGTCCGTAGGCCTTTGGACCTCTGTATGTATAACATGGCCATGTACCGGGACTCTTGGTTAATGTCCTTTAATGCTCTCTGCACTTCCAGAAATTTGACCTGGTGACGCTGCTGTGTGTATGTACGTATACATATCTCGGCCTTTAACTCTTCTTCTCTCACTCCTGCACACGTACGTACCGTACATCTTATACCTATATGTACCCAGTGGTGGAGCTTGATGAATCCAGCGGGGCCCAAGTCATGTAAACCACTCTTTGTTTGACAAAATTGCTTTCGTAATTTAAGTGACTTCCTAATAAATTTGAGGATCCAAGAGGGCGGCGCCTTGGTCCCCTTTATTTGGTCTGGCATAAGCTCCGCCCCTTGCCTACACCATCTAGGATATACATACATATACCGTATTTCTACGACGACGCACCCACACGTACGTATACCATTCATTAATACTTCCCGTACGTCAATGGTGGCAGCCTACTAGATGAGTATATATGTAATGAGAAAAGGATGGTAGTACTTTAACCGTTTCACACCGCTGCCTTATTTCTCTGAAGCCGCTCCTATAGTCAACCCGTGATCTCGCCCTCTCTTCTGCAGTATACCATCACACACGTACTACGCCGTGCTGTGGACACCCTCCGGTGGTCCATTAGACCGTCTCCAACAGTTTGGATAAAAAGATTGTTCAAACACTATTTCAGTAACCTTATTCTCTGTAAAGTTTACAGTAGTGGTACAATATCTTTATTTTTTTTACCGTAGACAGCATGTATATACGATCCGCTCGAAATAGTCTTAGCACTATGGACCATGCCACTAGCTAGCCACAGGTCATCGGTTGTTCTTGTTCATCACCTGTTGGGGATGTTCCTGTACGCCACGCTCGATTGCTCGTACGACGTACGTACAGTGCACTGTGCACAGCCAGCCCTCTCTCATGGTCATGGCTAGAGGCATCGCATCCTTCCAAGCCCCCAGCTGCCGCTTGGCGCGCGTCGCGTGCATGCGCGCACGCACCTCCACGCGCGTGAGTGGGCAGCCGAACGGCCGGCACGGCGGCACCTCGTTGTTGCCTTGCGATTTAACGTCGTCGATCGTCATTGACATCTGCGGCGCCGCGCCGTACGGGACGCCCTGCCCCTGCCCCTGATGATGCAGCCTCCCCTGATGGCTGCCGCGTACGGCGCATCCGCGCGAGATCCCCAGTCTCCCCGCTGGGCCGCGACAGCAACGGCGCCGTCGTCGTCGCCTCCATCGAGGGAGATGACACCTGATGGCTGATGCATGCCGCTCTCTGGATCCTCGGCTCTGTTGTCACTTCACTTGTTCGCGCTGGAGGGGGTGCATCGTTCAACCTGACCTCGGCAGCCAGTGGTAGTAGCGTCGCGACCGCGACGCGAGAGAGAAACACTGCCGCAGTGCAGGTGCGCAGCGCATCAGCAAAGCATCTCGCACCCATCAGAATCAGAGCAACTTGCTGTCGGCAACGATGGTGTAGAAGCATCATCAGGAGCAGTGGCTTCAGCTGTACAAGCGCCTCATACTTTCTGTATCCTATCGACAAGACATACTGACATAGTATTGCACATCTCTCACCAATCTAAAATCTTCGCGTAAATTATGACGACGCGTTTGCTATATGTACAATCTGCCCACAACAACAGCCACTTCCGTCCTCCCAAATGTACAAAACTTACACTGCAAACAAAACCAAACAGCCAGCAGCAAACCGCATCCGACAAACAGGTCGCTTTACTCTAACCGCGACCAAGACCCCTAGAAAAACTATAAACTTCCTCTTGAAACGAACTGAGATTATCAGCAGGTGTACTCTGGCACTAGGCCAGGTGACTGCGGCACGCAGCGGGCACAGAGGCGCGAGACGCCGCAGGAACTAGATGCTTGGCTACCTACATGGTTTATCTACTTGGATCCTCTAACAAAACGAGGATCTCGTCGTCGTCTATCGTCCCGCGGTCAATTGCGTACTGCAATGCTGTTCTACCATCTCGGTCCACGGCTTGGGAATCAGCCCCCCTGCACAGGAAGTTGAGCGAGTAAATTGTAATCCCACATATCATAGTCTCTTTGACTTCTCCGTGTTCGCTGTTAAGCTAAAACCAACATGGTAACGTCTGCATACCTGGAAAGCAGCAGTTTGGCAAACACAGGTCTCCCTTTCATGATGCTGTGATGAAGTGGTGTCCGCCCTCTTGAATCTGTAGAATTTACATTGGCTCCGTACTGCAGGAGTAGCTCAACCAGGCCCAGGTCCCCCACACGGCATGCTAGATGAAGCAAAGATGACCCTTCAACATAATCGTCCAAATCGTGTATACGGGCACTTGTGCTGGCAGAAGTTGAGTCCCCAGGAGAACCCTTCTCTAGCAGATTGCGGTCGAAACACCTAGAACTTCCATTTGATGGCGAAGATGGTTGCTCTTGTAGAAGGAGCGCTTTTCCCAGAGTCAAAGCCGAATTAAATGATGTATGTCCGTAAGAAAAGTTTACATCAGCATTCGATCCCACAATCAGACTGTAAACCCCCTTTTTGTTGTTTGAACTCACATTGTCCCACATCTGTTGTGCTAGCTGAATCTCATCCACATTATGCTTATGCACAAAATCCTTTTCAGCATACTGAAATAATTAAAAAAAAATCAACAGTTAAGTACATTTTAGAAAGTCACAGAAAAATGAATATTTATTCTTTTTCACCAAAAGACTATCAATAAAGCATTAAACATTATGACCGATACAATACACTTAAAGTTTCATGGACATTTCGTAATAACAGATCTAATCTATAGATGCTGTTCATGCAACATCACTTCATACACATCGAATCTATTATTGCTAATCAGTGAAATAATGATTCTATGTTGAAGACCAAGAATAGGCAGAAGCAACAAATAAACTATGATGTACCTTGGCATGAATAAATTTCTCCTTTATTGCAATAGGATCAGATTGCTTAGGCTTGCTGAGTGCAAAGCTATGTGATGAGTTGTCTAATCCACTATTCCTGCATAAAAGAACTTGCAAGTTAAATGAATGGCAATACAAGGATAGTGAATTCTACAGCTTTTGTAATGTTAGTTTGCATAAATAGCACCAATAGTACCTTGAAATATCACAATGGTCAGCAGAGCTTGACGAAGGTAACATTTCTTCCCAGACAGTATTGGCAAATGTGTTGCCTAATGATTGAAAGAGATTGATTACAGATGGCTCCCAAACCCTGACATCAAGCGTCAGGGATCTTACCTGCCAATACAAGGTAAAGTTCACTCCACTAGTCACATTAATGATGACTTCAATCTAACATATCGAATATATAGTAGATAGCAAGATATGTCACTATGTCAGTACTGCAACCCACAGTGCCTAGTTGGCAAAAGGCCATGGGTACTGGCTACACAATTATCTGGATTCTACAGTCATGCAGTGGAAAATTCGCTAATGTAAATTGCACACAATGCTGCTTTTTTACCTTAGATATATGCACACCCATATTTCTGTGTACCCCAGAACACTCTATGCATAAAAGAACTCCAAGGTTCAGGGATGCCCAATCAGGTTCTGAAGCACCACAATCAGCACAATTATTATTGCCATCCACTTTCCTAAGCAAATCAATTGGCTTATCAGGTTTCATCATGCTTGTTCGGTGATGCTGTGGAACTCTAGCAGAATGCTCAAAATAACCACTTCCTGGGTTCTTTTCCAGCATACAATCTTCACTCATCGAATGTTCAAGTTCTGTTGAGCTACTGAAAGAACTGCTTTCGCTGGCATTTCGATGATGGCTACTGCCCTTAGGGCTAAGCAGAAGACGCTGTAAACAAAATATAGATGTCATATCAAATTCAGATATGTAAATAATTCAATGGATGCCACTCATCACTAACCCGTTCAGGTGACTGGGAGCTCAGCAATGAAGCAATGACGCCAGTAATTTTTTCAATCCAATCCATCTGATCCTTTGCACTCTCTGCCTGTAAAATTTATGTGCATGTCACTAGAAAGAAATCATATGGCAACTATGGCTATTAAACAGCTTCATACAACATCACTCTGTATAAAGAAAAACAGAAACCATACCTGCAATGTATAGTTCTTTGTGGGAGAAATTATTCTGAAACAGAACCGCAGATCTGATTGGTCTGTGTCAACTTTAATGGTCGATGTTAGTAAGTTTACAGTATGGCGTGCAACAGATTTCTCATCGTGCACACCTCCATGATAATGAGAAGAGAACCATCTGCTGAGCAATCCAGAACCATGTTCTGAGGGAGTGCTAACTCTTTGGTTAGCATAACCACTCTACAAGGTAAAAACCGAAACAAAAATGACGAAACAATATTAACTGAAGCACTACTCAAGTGTATGAAAATTATCATAAGGAGTACTATGAAGGGTTGTGAGAGGACTTACAGATGGCCTACTATTCTGTTTGCGATAATAGTATAGCATTCCTCTACTGTCGAGGACAAAGAACCTCCTTTTCCAGTCACCTCTCAAGTTTGAAGATCTCTTAGAGAGATAGCCTTGTCGAATGGTCTGAACCTGAAAATTGTTGTTTACTTTTCAGTATAAGATGCATTTACTTGTTGAAAGTAAACAGCCGCGTATGCACAAATATTATATTTGGATGCCACCAGTATGTTTTACCTTGCCCTTTGAAGCTGATTGCATGGCTTCTTCAATCATCTTATGCGAGCTTCTACCAATCGTTTGGATTCCATCACCGTTAGGGGAATCATTAATTCCATTTGGTGACCACCTACTTTCCCGATCAATTTGCCGTTTGAACTCTTGCATTCTCTCCACAAGGGCAGCCTGCTCATAGTTAGACCTTTCTCTTGATTGCTGTGCATAAGCAAGAACCTGCAAAAGGAGAGCATGCCACATGATGTCAGCAACCTGTCAGATTTAGAAAATGAAAAGGGAAGGGGGCAGGTCTGAAATACAGTTATGTGAACATTTATATAATTCAGTAGCCAATGGTGATGCATTGTAATTCATGGAAGCATAATAAAACACTGCACTAAGCATGACAACAGCAAGAAGATTTGAGCAATGAAGCAAAGGGAGAACCACATAACACCTTAATTACAGCCTACAGGTATTATAAGGTCCATAGAAGTCAGTATGTTGAAGCAGGAACAAGAAGGCAATTATGTCTTATGTGTGATACAATACAAATGACAAGGTTAATTAATGGTATGGCAGTTTCAGAACGTGTTAGTGCCTCCATTAAGCAGGACATGTTTACTGCCTCAATAAAATTTGCCACTATATGAAGCATTCAACTAGAATGCTAGAAACAACATAAAAATAAATGCCATGGCTTAAAGACTAAAGAGTTACCTGATTGATATATGGTTCCATCTGATGTAGTAATTCGAATCCCTGAAGAAATAGCAACAGATGAAGCTTTAATCGCATTTGTAAAAAACCTAGAAATGACAATGTAAGAACAAGGCAAGAATATACTTGTTTGAAATAACGAAGGTGTGCATCCATTGTCCCACTAACAGCCTCCAAAAATTCAAACCTTTTCTTAGCCTCAATATTTGAAAGTGAAGTCACCTGAATATAAATATAGATGAGAAAAACGAAGGCATTGCAACAATGTAAATAAAGAAACCTAAATAGTAGCAAAATAAACATGGTATGTACCAGGTTGAAACGAGCTTGCTCAAATGAAGATCTAGCACTGTGGAGCTCCTGATTATGTCGCAAACAATTTAGTGTCACCAAGTAACCTTATCTTTTAAGTTCAGAAAGACACTCAATAAGGTAAGGCAAAAACTTACATCCTCTACTGCAGTTGCTACGTCAGTCCTTGTACCTTTTCTCAAGGATAAATACTTCTCACGAGCCTGGGTGAGAAAAAAAACAACGGAAATCAGGAACAGACCTTCTAGAAACCAACTTTTGTTAAAACTGCACCATCAACCGACATGTGAAGCATGATGACACATTGAAACGTATCACAAAGAAAACAAAGGTACAAATTGAGTGCTGCAGACTAGCAAAATAGCCCATCCTAGACAACTTGCTACTTGCTAGGACGAAGTTGGTAACTGGAGCAGTTCTAGCAACAACAAAGCATTGTAGGACCAAACAAGTTGACTTGACATAGCCAGTCCCAAACCTGGATAAAGGAGAAGGGGATCCCTTTTCCCTAAAAGGTTGTCATAGACTTGGCAAGCCAATGTAAAAACTTAGCTACTCAAATTGATATGAAATCCAAGAGAATTTGGTAGCTGGAAAATCAAAATAACAACTAAGCATAATTGGCTAACAGGTCCTTTCTGACTCCAGTGAAACAGCTACTGCAAAGTAAAGCAAATGAAATAATAGATAATTTCTAAAATAATAAGTTACTACAAGAATTTAACAAGCTTTTGAATCTACTTGTATGGCCATTGGGAAATAGCATCACAAAAGCATTACCTGGTCATATAGAAGGCTAGCCTTGTCAAAACGTTTCCTAGCATCCTATGCAAATGTTATCAAATAAACATCATATGTAAGTCCAAGTGTGAAATCTACGTATTCAATATTTTATAGAGAACTATGTCAATACCTTCATTTCATGTAAATCGCTGTCAACAAACTGGAGCAGCTTGTCGTTTAGCATATGCTCAACCTATCACAACAATACATCAGCAGTTATACCACCTAATGTGGGAGTGTGGTTGCAAGCTTGTACCATCTAACGAAATGCGGTTAGTTTCAGTTTTATTAATAAATGCAAGGGATGTGATTTCAATAGAACCACAAGAATTAATTTAACAGTGTAATTGACAAAAAGGTATCAAAATGAGATATTGTAGAGCCATGTAGAATAGTCATAGCCAAGTTCAAATATCTGAACGATTGGGGGTAGGCAAAGGCATTCTTAATGGAAATAAAACACATATATTGTAATGTGCATATGGATGCTCTACCTGGGAGCGCAGTACTTCCTTGTATGTTCCAATTTCTCTTAAGGCAATTGTAAATTTGGTCATAACAGGCCCTGCAAAAGAGTTAAATGTCATAATTTACAAGAGAACTGACCAATTAAAAAAGCTAAAGGAAGAGCGACAACCTAGCCAAGGTGAAATCAAACTAATTCAATTTCCATAAACATGAAAACAAAAAAAGAATTTACAATGACCATAGCACAAATTGAAGGTACCATAACTAGTACAGAGCTGAATACATGTATTTAAAAAGAGAACCACATTACTAACCTCCAAACGCAACACTGATTGGATCATTGTGACCCCCTCCAAATGTTTCAAGTGAACTTGCAAAGGCAATATCTCCATCATATGCTTCCCCAAGACCTTCCCTGAAACAAAAGCATTGGTTAGTGAGGCCTAGAGAAATCCTGCTAATTAAAATACAACAACAACGAAACCTTTTAAACCCTCCTAACTAAATATTGGCCATATGATCCAGTAGAATTTCACAAATCAGATATGGATCGGGTCTGGTAATTCCAAATATGCCACATAAATGAGACGTGAATTATCACTTACGTGTATTTTCGGCAACCTTTGTGAAACTTTAAACATCTCTCTCTTAACAATTCAGCACCTTCTTCAAGTGATTGCATCTATTAATGCAAGGAAAATAAGTTAAGTGGTATTCAGAACCAAAAGAAACAAGTGCTGAAATATAAGCGCAAGATCCCCAAACACAATGTAAAGGTTAGCTTAACCTCACTAATGGATAATATGTTTCATACATAAATCTAATAAGATATTGAGCTTGAATTAAGTAAGGAAGGGGCCTACTTTTGACTAATTACAGACAATTTATGATTCCTAATACTCCTTGCATAGCTTAAGGAAACCCGTTTTCTGTCAATATCGTGACAAAACTAAACCATATGCTGCACACCACACAAGGCCACACCCGACAAATAAATCAAACATTTCCAAAAAATGTACACCAATTTATCACAATGCATGCCAAATTTACACATTGACAAGTAAGCTGTGCTACCTGATTCGCATCAAAACAAACAATAAACTATCAAAAGAAAATAGCAACCAAAAGACAAGACCATAGAGAATTGGCCCAAATCGAAATGAGCCAAAGAGAGAAACTTCAACATGTTTACATCAGTACAGCCTAATAACACAAAGTGCAGCAGCGAAAAATGTGACAGGCAGGCCACAAAACCGGTTAAAAGGAACAGTTAGACCTGCAGTCCCTGCACCATTCATTCAAAACTGATTCGAGACGAAATTGCACCAAAAGAGATCAGGAGTCTCCGCACTCATTTCCGTCAGCACGCCCAAAAATAAGTGCGGATCCATGCGACCACCCGCAGCCCAATCCAGGAGCTACCGGAGCCAAGCATTGCACCCAAAGGCCAAAGCTGAAACCTTTCTCTGTCCCACCCGCCCGAGAGGGCGAGATCAACCTCCCTGCCGCTACGCAAGGATTCCTAGGCCGCAGAAACCGAGATCCGGGCACCCCCTCACCTGCTTCCTGAACATGGGCGAGTCATCGAGCCTGCTGAAAAACATGGCTGCCTCCGCCGGTCCGCCGCGGCCACTTATTAGCTTCCCACGGACACACTACCTCCTCATCGGCTTCCCCTCTGCCGCGGCGACGGAAAGACTCGCCGCCGGAGATCCCCCGCTCCGCAGCCACCGGGACCACAACCACCGCCACCTCCGCCTCCCACGCAGATAACCGCCACCTCCACCTTCGGCCGCAAGGTGCGACGCTGGGAGCGCGAACCACGGCCGCAGCCCTCCGGAGACGCTGCCACCGAAACCCTAGGCGGCGGCCGGAATCGGCAAAATGGCGGCGATTCGCGTGGAGGGGAGTGCGGAGAGAGAGGAATCGAATGGCTCAGCGAGAGGGGAGGGGAGGGGGGAGACAATGGAAGCGAGGGGTAAAAGGAAAAAAGTGTGACAAGGAAAAATAACGGTGCGTTTGTAATAATTTTTGGTTTTCGGGGTTAATTAGTCGCTGATCGTGTGGGAGTGGGGCGTGGTAGGCCTGGTGCATCGTGGTGCCGAGACGTGGGGCCCGCCTGCAGAGAGTGGGCAGGGTAGGGGGCAGGTCACCAACCGGTGAGTCAACGGGTGACTTACCGTTGATTGCCCGTGTGTGCGTCCATTTTGTTTTTATTATTGCTTTAAATGGAAGGGAAAAAAAACAAAACTTGCACGGGTCAAGCAGTCGAGTTGCAGAACGAGGTGAGCATCTTGAATGGTGTCATGTCATTTTATAACTGGGTTTGTCCGGTTCTTTCTCATATTACTTTCGTCTCACATAGAGTGAGGCTCCGATATAAAAAATACTCCCTATGTTTTTAAATTATATTTTATTTGAAACTTTTGTACCAATTTTGATGAGCTCATTTTATTTAAAAAGCATCGCTATGATTTAGTTTACCATATAATATATTTTAAGTATGGTTTATTTTAAATAAATAAGATGAAGGGTTAAATTTGGTATCAAAGAATTTAAAACGGAGAGAGTGTTATTCTAGCCCGTATACATTTAGGTGGGATCCATCTCATTAAATTCCATCAGCTCCTCATCAACTATATATGCATGCATGCGTGTAATAGTTTTTTTTAAGGCAGATGCTGCATTAGTTAATGCGACCCAATTACTTGGGTGGCATATGATCCTTAAAACGGCAAGGTATACCTAATAAATACGATTTTGTTAAAGCACCTATTTCATGAGATCGAGATAGTAGCAATATTGGCACATAGTTACTAAACTTAGATATAGGATTGATGGCCCGAGCACATCCTAAGTCGTTAGCGCGAACGTGATCACATTGAAGTGTGACCTTAGCCCTAACGAGGAGGATTTCCACCACTCAGGTTATATGTAAATTGTTGATGCTAGCACATAATTTAGTTTTTATTTGAACAGTTTTATACTAACGGATAGTTAGATATTAGACCTGATCGAGAACCAAAAGCTTTGTCGATCAACGTTGTTAGTGGTAGTAAGGGAAATCGAATTATATGTAACTGAGTTAGGAAATGTTGGTAACGCCACCACCATAAAATAAGGTGCAAGGACTGAAGTACACCACCGGTAGGAGCGAAAAAACAGGGAAGAGGATTCATTCCCTAGCATAAAGTCTCCTATGACACCATCACTGACACATGAGACAATGCCCAACAATGGAGGATCAGAGTATCTCATTCAAAAAATGGTCATTGGATGAGTGGTTCGTGGATGGTGTAAGCAGTAAGCTAGGCAATAACTAAAGTATGCCATAACTATGCGTCAATGCCGCTATGGTTCAACATTGTGACGTAGTAATAGTGTGACGTTGCTGACGCAAGTAAGTTGACGTAGAGTCATATGAACTATGAATTTTGAATATGAATGGCACACGCGTTAGTTCTTGCTGGCCAAAAAAGCTCTCCTCTTTTTGGGGACCGCACAAATTAGTACATCTTTTTCAATATCTAGGATAACAATCCTGTGAACTGAGATACATGGTGAAGCAAGCTGATAGTTAGGGTGCGTTTGGTAGTCTCGTCGTGCTGGGTGATAGCTCAGCTGAGCAAGCTTGCTAATTCCAGCCACGCTCACCTTGCAGCTACAACACGTTTGGTTGTTTTACTAAGCTAGTATCACTGTTTGGTTTTCATTACAAATTGCTAAGCTTGCCGGCTGCTTGTCAGGCACAATAATACGCAATAAGCGAAGTTTACGCGCGCTATTTTGGGGCAAGCACGGTTTTGCCGTCGGCGGCGAGCCAAATCGGCTCTCCCTCAACTGCGAGGTGTTCCTGGCTCCGCATGGTTTGATGGCCCTCAAAAGTGAGATTATTTAATAGTTGGATCCAAATGCCTAACCAAGCCCAGCGAGGCTGGTATTTTCTTTGCCCAGGATCCAAACGTAGGGCGATAACCGAGTAGGAGTATACAGCAGGAAAAAGAAGGCAAAAAGAAAGGAAGACCAGTCAGAAGTAGAGGTGGGGCCGTGGGGGTGATGGTAACCTCACCGGTGGTGCGGCACGGGCGGCCGATCGCGAGGTGCGACAGTAATCAGCACGAAGAGCGCAGCTTTTAAATTTAAATTCTTTTTTTTTATTCCGGGGACTAAACAGCACGTAGTTTAGTTTATGTGAGCGAACGAAAGAAACTCGGCGAAAACAAAATAGGAAAGGAAGTGAGGCGTTTTTTTAAAGGCCGAAGTCAGGCGGTTCGGAGACGAGTGGGCCGCAAATGCGTTTCATCAGCTTTATTGGATACCACCTGTGGGCCCACCACCACCCCTCAGAAAATTGCGGAGTAGTACTGTACGCAGTTGTGCTAAAGAGTGTTCAAAACCATCTTGAAAAAGAGCGTTCAAAATTCAAAAACATACTAAACTCCACACATGTGAGCTAGCTGTTGCTGGCCCTGCAGATCAAATTCCGAAGTACTTACTCGTAATGTCCAGAGATCTAGTAAAGCCCAAGACGGTTCAAAGGACGCATCTGTTTAATTAGCGGCGGGGCTAAAACCCTTTGTCAACAAGGTAATGGAAGTGGACAAAACGCGTGAGCTCCTTTTTTTTTTTTGGATTGCGCCACCCTCATCAGGCTGACTTCAATGGGACTCCCTATCCCCACTCTCTAAACACTGTTCCAACTAACTTCTCTCTCAGCATTTATGTCAAACAGTGCAAAACAGTGTTTAGGAAATCTATACAGAGATCCCATTGGACTCAGCCTCATGCTAGCGTTCTGTTCCATAGATTAGTGTCCTGTGTTTGTCTTGTCTTAATTTATACGTACTCCACACATAAAACTAGTACAGCAGTACTGTACCCTTGTTTTACGATCGAGGAACACATAAAACTACTTTGGACAACTGTTCCATGGACCTTTTTTCCCCATCCCGCAAGCTATGGATAGACAGATGAATGGATCATGGCACTGCTAATATAAGCACTTCCTAAAACCAGTTTAATTAAGAAAACGCTCCGCGCCGGCTGTGGGTGGGAAGAAATGGGTGTGAGTGGGCAGGGTGGTGGTAGACAAGAGGAGGCCTGGCGACGGCGACGGATAGATGCGACATGATTGTGCCGAGGAGGCTTGTTTCCCCTCCTCGGTTTGGGTGGGGTTGGCGCCCACTTCACTTCACTTCACTTCACTTCTGGGAATCGACCCATTGTTTTTCTCTCCGGTCGGCTCACCTCTGTGCATGTTTGCTCCTCCGCCGCTTCTGAACCTGAAAAAAATCGCTGCGTCTGTATTCTGGATTTTTTTTAACCCTATGTTTCATTGTTTCGATCTGTTTCAGCGTTGCCAGTTAGTAAGAAATATAACGGCGCGTCTAGTTATTCTGTGTAAATCCATTCTATATATACTAGGTTAAACTAATTGGCTGTCGTCATGCATGTATATATACTTATAAAAGAACAAACAACAGAGCTAAAGAGTATCATTCCATGCATCCTGATGCTGGCACAGCTTTACCATTTGACCGTGTCCCGTCCAGACACCAGGCTCCGGCAAGCACGCGACGCACAGCACTCACGCGACGCGACCAGGCAGGCGCAGGCCCAGCCACGGCACGGGACAACAAAGCGTGTCGCCGCGGACACAACTCTAAAGACGCCGCCTTTCTCTTGGGACGGCAATGATTCCTGCACGGTGCCACCGGACCGTGCTGGTGGCCACTCCCATCGGTCTCTCCCGGCCCACCGCTCACCGGCGGTGGCCGGACCGCCGGCGTACGTGCTCCAGTGCGTGAGCGTGAAGGACAAGGCTCCCCTGCCGGCGACGCACTCCCAGGGCAGGAGGCCCGAGCAGAGCAGAGCAGGCAGCCGGTGCTGGTAGGTGCCGGTCTAGCGGAGCCGGAGCGTCGCCAGGGACGGCTGGTTCCGCTCCGCTGCTGCCTGCCACCACCCACTGCTCCAGCTGCTAGAGCGCTAGGAGAGCAGTGGTAGTGGTGCCGAGTTTGGTGAGCGGCATTGAACTAGTCGGCCGGCATCTGCCTTTATCCAAGGAATCTCCCTGACATCGCATGCTCCCCTTCCTTTCTGGCCGTCTACTACTCTACCAGCAGGAGAAGCTTTGAGCCGACGCCGCCTCCTTTGATCCTTTCTCCTTCTTTTTCTCCGCACTGCCTTATGTTTTCCGTGTGTAGGGAGTAGGGACAAGATATTCTTCACCACCTTGCCGCACCGCAGCAAAGACTGTTTGGTCTTGCCGTCTTGGTCAGCTCAGCTGGTACGCCAGCTCGGCTGAGGTTTCGGTGCGTACCAAGATACGGGCCGTGCCGCCGTGGACGTGGCAGCAACGCACGTTCCGTTTCAGACGGGAATCGTCGCCAGATTCGCATGTGTGGATTGACGGAACTTTACTAGTAGCCAAAACTAAGCCTTAATCGCGGGCGCGGCAACATCGGCAGCGCACACAATGAAATTTGCCTGCTTGCTTGCCCCTGAAGACTGAAGACTGGAAGCATTTTTGGTCGCTTTGTCTCTGGCCGGCTGGGCATCACTAAGGTTGGTTTGTCTCGGAGCGTGACGACCGAGGTTGGCCGGTAGCGAGGGCAGCGCGGCCATGCCCGCGCGGGCGAGCACGGCCAAAAAGATGAGGCCATGCCCATGCCATGCGCCATGCGGTGCGGGGGAAATGGAGACGCGCGACTGCGCGAGCGATGTGATGGGAGGGCGCGCGCGCGCGGCAGCCGGCAGGGGCTCGGGCTCGTGCCCGACGCGACACGGCGACACGGCGTGTGGTGTGCCACCGCGCTGTTGACGCCGGCAGGTTGGTGGTGGTGGGCGACGCGCCCGTGTCGCGTCGAGCCGGGCCACGGGCGCATCGTTCCTGTGCGCTAATAATCGCTCTGCAAACGTGTCTGTTCCCTGCCTGATGACCAGTGATCGCATCGCATCGGATCGGATCTTGGCGTGCGGTGGACCAGCGATCGGAGCACCCACAGATCCTGTGCTGCAACTGCAAGAGACGGTACGGGTTCTACGGGATTGTCCTGGACCGCCCCGCCCCAGGGGACCAGGGGGCCGGCCGGCCATTGGCAATTTGGCATGCGTCCGCGTACGTCCTCGCCTCCTCGGCAAGCGTCAAGTGAAGAAGGACGGGCGGCGTCTTGGCGTTGCAATTTGGCAACATGCCACCAGTACCGGAGCGCTACGCCATGCCGCTTGCCGCACGAGCCGACGAGCCTACGGCACGGCGAGGACAAGCCCAGTCCTCAGATGCGCACTGCCTGCCAATGCTGACGAGTACTGGGTTTACTAGCTGACGTGCGGCCGCGTCCAGCCGTCCACAGGTGAGCGTGACTTGCGTGAGCCCGGCCTCCGCACGCGCTCGTACCGTCTCCAACGGAACGTCTATTCAATTTCCAATTTTGCTTATCACTGTTCCAAGCACCTCCAACTTTATTTACAGGCACTGCAATATCGTTTTGTGCTCCCTCCATCCAAGTTTTATAGACGTATAAGGCCTAGAAAAGTTTTCAAAATTGTTAGGCGCCTAACATTTCCCAAGAGCTGTGTATTTAACGTATGCACGCGGCTCACGCGGGTTAATTGGGCAAGCAACGCTAGGATCATGCATGCAGCCATGAAGGAGACGGGATGTGTGCGGGAAAGTAATGGCCCGGCCAAGAAGCTAAGACTATGTGCAGTGGAATGTGTAAATGGATTGCCTATACAGCGATACTGTACGCAGGGGGGGAGAGATAGTTGGAATAGTAGATACACAATGCATTTATACGTCCTAGCGCACGTAGTCTAAGTGCCCATGCATGCAGCGTGAGTAAATGAAGGAGAATGCACAACTCATATTAAATACTCCTTAGAGCCTGTTTGGAACATGGGAAAACTTTTCCGTTCCTGTGTTTTTCTTGTGAAGTTAAGCTGATTTCTGTGAAATTCCTGTGTTCCAAACGGACCCTTAGTCTTGGTGATAGCTGCTTATACGCCTATAAAACTTAGACGGAGGGAGTACATTGTACCGTAGGCGCCCTATTTAGGCAACCCGCTGGAGACGGTTTCATTGCCGGAATCAAAGTAGGTACTGTGCCGGTGGTTCCAACTGCCAACGGCCGTGACGACATGCACATACTTAAGCTGGTGTCATGCCCTTACTTATCTCATCGTCTATATTTTAAACTCACTCTACTTATATAAACAACTCAAACAGTGTTTTGCACATCCGTATCCATCCTTTGGTGACATCAACCTATGGAATAAAAGTGCAGTCTTAACGTGCCCGAGCTACTGAGCTTCGAGTAACCTTGGTGGCTCGCCATTTCCTCTCGGCCAAGCCACGTTTGGGTACCTTAAGAAATGGTTTGCCAAAGAGCTTGGAGTGCAATGGAAATTTGAAATAGATTAGAAAAGATTGAAAAGGATTTTGATCTATTATAGATTTAAACACACTCTAATCTCTCTAAATTCAAGAATACCCAGCGTTTTTTCCACCGCAGATGCTATGCGTCGCATATGTGATTGAAAGTCGAGCAATCGACCAAGGTCCATCCGAGCTGAACCCACACTCTCTTGCACCCGGCCTGCTTCCCGAAGCCCAGGGCTCTTGTACCGTTAGGTCCTTTTACATAGTGGGCCGAAAAGGTCGGGTCAGGCACAAACCACAATAAACATACTCGAGGTCACATGAGAACGCGAATGGGAGCTCTTTTGCCTCTTGACCACAACTGACGCGTCACGCGTGTGCGTTTCCACGCGTTCCAACTGTAGCTGCGGGAAAGCTGCTGGCCACAGCCCAACTCGACAACTCGCCCTGAATGACTTGCGTGCTCGTGTGAGCATGTTTAGTTTCTCCACGGTTGGAGACCGAGTGCAACAAGTTGTTTATCATGTTGTGCAATCTATGTACCTTTGACACATTGTTTCCTGTACGCTCTCTATATACACGTCCACAATCTGCTGAACTGTTTAACTGATCGATCGTCTGAAATACATACATATGTACAATTATTTGCACAATATGCTATAATTAACCACTAGTACGTCTAATAATGTAGGGTTGTAGGGTATCTATATATACAAGGTTAGCGTCTGCCTCCCACCCGCCATCATGACTACTACTGCCGAGCTAAACTAATCGATGGTTAGGAATGACCCGGAGACTTGAGACACTTGACCAACTTGCACGGCCAATTTGGCCAGCTGCATGTTGTGCTCGATCGAAGATGACCCTGCTGGCCACACAGACGCGCATGCGTGCATGCAGGCAGCATCAGCCAGAAGACCATATCACCCAACTACCCAAGGGTCCACACCACAGTCGTCGTTTCCTCTGCTCTCGATCATGTATGTATTCATGTACTGAGGCTATCCCTAATGGGATTCTTCAAATAGGTTTTCTAAAATATTTTTTAGCACTGTTTGATATAAATGCTGCACCGTAGACAGAGAAAAAGATAGTTAGAATAGTGATAGAGAATGGGATTTGAGAAGTGTTGTTGGAGAGCTCCTGAGCTGAGAAGCTTTTGATGTCGACTCCGTGCATGTGTGTGTGAACGAACGTCCATGGCGTCAGGCAGGGCATCCTTGACTTCGCCGAGCGAGACGAAAGTGCGGCGAAAGTTCCTGCTGCCCGAGCCTGCTGCGTCCATTTCCCACTTGTGATGAGTTGCGCTCCCGTGACTCCGTTCCAGTCCCATCTCAGCTCTGCCCAATCAACTTAATTAATTAGAGTACTACGTACCATCTTTCCATGATGCGTTGGCAATGCTTGTACGTAATAACGACGGCGCGTGATGCCTCACGACATGCGGCAGCAGCTATATCTTTGCTTGCTTGACCTGTTGCTGTCCTTGCAGATTCACACCACACACAGTCGTCACAATGTTAGGTAATTACGTAGTACAGATCTCAGTGTATGTTGGTTAATCCTGTACGTGCCATATTCAGCTGTCACGGTGAGCAGAGCAGATGCAGAGCTTTGCCTGCTATATAAATACGGGGCGCCCCTAGCTCAGCAGTCTCCAGTTCACATCGTTGTCGATGCACGGCGAGAGACCCGCTCCGTCTTCCTGGCGCGGATGGCAGCCAGGAGGCGAGCGCCCCGCCGTCGGCCACCACCGCTACTCCGCGGCCCGCGCCGAGTACGAAGTCGCCGTCGTTGCCGCGGCGCTCACCCGCGTCGTCTCCGCCACTACCGAGCCAACGCGCGGGGGCGCGGGCGAGTCGCCGGCGCCCCCGGCCCTGCAGCTGCTGCCGGCGCAAGGTACGCCCGCCGTGCTGTGCCTGTCTTTACGACGTGTCGTCTCTTGCATTGCCACGCTTCCTCTCTCATTTCATGCGTGCACGCATGCATTTCAACATGTGACATGCGTTTCTCCGAGATCGTGGCCCTTTGTCAGTTGTCACTCATGCTGGGCTTGTATAGGTGGGGCACATGGAGGAGGAGGAGGAGGGGAGGGGGAGCTGCCGGTGCCGGCGGCGGCGCGGGCGCAGTATAGGGGCGTGAGGCGGCGGCCGTGGGGCAAGTGGGCGGCGGAGATACGCGACCCGGCGAAGGCGGCGCGCGTGTGGCTCGGCACGTTCGCCACCCCCGAGGAGGCCGCCCGCGCCTACGACGCCGCCGCGCGCAGGTTCAAGGGCGCCAAGGCCAAGCTCAACTTCCCACCAACGACGGCGGCGACGTCGTCACCCCAGGCCACAGCGCGGCTGCCCGCCGCGTCGTCGTCGTCGTCTTCCGCCGCCGACACACTGGTGGACTTTCCCGACCTCCGGCAGTACATGTGCATACTCCAGAGCAGCGACGCCGACGACGTATGCATGCTGGAGGACCAGCGCGATTAGCTGGTGGGTCACAAACCTGACACCCACGCTGGACCGGAGTTCCCAGCTGATGTCACCTAGGTGCAATTGTATATGCTCGTGAAGTCGTGATGATCAGACGTGGATCGGCGGATGACACGTTTATCATTTGTGCGCGCGTGCACGCACAAAAGTGAAAGTACACACGCGTGCTTGCGTGCAACCATATATCACTCTACAAGAGCATAACTCTGTCATTAATTAAGCATTTTTTAGATCCATGATATTTTGGATCAGTTTTTCTGCAACCGTCGATTTTATGCCAAGTGTATAGAAGCGGGCCTAGGATTCAGACATTAGGTATTTAAATATACAGCGAAGATTCAAAATTTCAAACGATACACTAATTTTACCCTTACAAAATACATGTATACATGTATACATTGTATCATCCCTAGGCCCGCCCCTGCGAGTGTATATTTATTAACTTATGTACGAGCCGTGTAGTAACTTATATGTATAAAAATTAAATAACGACATTGCCAACTTATTACACACACAATATGCTACTATCAAACTCATGCAGAGGCTATGCGTTAAGTTATATATCAAGGTTAGGTCAACCTATATGAAGTTACACTACCAATTTAAATAGACATGTAGCAGCCTATGCACAAAGCAATGTGACATATGCATGGGCCAAAACTAACGAACGGGTAATGGCATGATGTGCAACCTATAGTTAAATAGCATGTCTTATGAGTCCTTACATACGTACATCTGTACCCCATAAATACTTGAGAGTTACTATCCATCTTTTTATTTTTTATTTCAGTATCTTCCAAATGTTAAATATGTTTTTTAAACAGTGTTGATATAGTTTATCGAAAGATTTAAAAAAAAAAATCTTCCAGAAGATGGACCGTACTTTTGGACTTTTGGGCATCGTTTAGGCGTGTGCGATTTCTGGCCCGAGAAAACCGAGCCCAACCCACAACTTCACTTGGAAGACCGAAGAGGCAGCGCCACCAAAGGGCCACATAGTCCTGGGCGCGCCGCGCCTGCAGGGTCCCATCTCAGCAATACGACAGCCGTCAAAAAAGAAAGCGAAAAACAAAACAAGACAGCAACTGTAGCGCGTCAAAACCATCGCGTCACTTTCGTCTTCCCCAGTCTCCGCTTCCACTTCCAGAGCCCCAGACCCCCACGCCGCCACGCCGGACGGCGCCACCCCCATGCTCCCTCTCATCCTCCTCCTCGTAGCCGGCGGCGGCGCGTCATCCACGGCGGAAGCTTCCGGGGATGGCTGCCGCGTCGGCTGCCCGCTGGCGCTCGCGTCCTACTACTTCTCGGCGGAGTCCAACCTCACCTTCATCGCCTCCCTCTTCAATTTCTCCGACTACACCCCGCTGCTCCCCTACAACCCCAACATCACGGACCCGAACTACGTCCTCACCGGCACCCGCGTCAGCGTCCCGTTCAACTGCTCCTGCCGTTCGCTCCCCGCGGACCCCGCCTCCACCTTCCTCGCCGGCTCGCTCGCCCACCCGCTCTCCGGCAGCCAGACGTACGCCGACGTCGCATCGGAGTTCGCCAACCTGACCACCGCCGCGTGGCTGGAGGCCACCAACGCGTACCCCGCGGACAAGTTGCCCGCCTCCGGGACGATCAATGTCACCGTGAACTGCTCGTGTGGCGACAAGAGCGTGTCGCCACGGTACGGGCTGTTCATCACCTACCCGCTCTGGGACGGGGAGACGCTCGCCTCGGCGGCAAAGCAGTACGGGTTCTCATCGCCGGAGCAGATGGAGCTGCTCAGGAGGTATAACCCCGGGATGGACGGGGCCTCCGGGAAGGGGATCGTGTTTATCCCGGTGAAAGGTGAGGGCGCTATTCTCAATTTCGTTTGATTGTGTGATCTTTACCCTGTAGCCAGGCTGTAGGCAGTTGTATTTCTGCTCGAAGTTTTGATTTGCTGGTGTAGCTAATTTGTGAGCAACTCAGAGTAGCATACCATTGTGTTTCTGGGCTCCAATTTAGTTTGATTGCAAATCTGATTTGACAATGAAATGGCTAATTTCGGTCACGAAACAATTCTATTCCTTAAATATACCATCTCGTTGGTATGATACTGTTTTACTTTCCGATAACTTCAGTTATGTTGATGGCTGCTTATTCATTCCCAGGGCCTGGCTATCAGATACTAAATCAATAACTCATACATTGAAAATGAACGGAAAGTTTCTAGCGTTGCTAATTGCTACTGTGTTGCACATATGTGATTCAACTTGAATTGCATGCTTATTCGTTGATGTTATGTAGCCATTATATAGTGATGACAGTAAAAGGGTCAAATTAACTTACCAATGTTATGTTTATGTCATTTTCATTCAATTAACTAATTAACTTATCTGTGAGGAATTAAATAATTTGAGTTAACAAATTGACCATATAGTATCAATTTAATCATGTCGAATGTTCCACTGTTGTTGTTTTCTTTTCAGATACAGATGGTAGTTACCGCCCCCTGGAATCAGCGTGAGTATTTTGTTTCACTGTTCAAGCATCTTCTTTAATTTCCATTATAAATGAACAAGTTATGAATTCTGATAGTTCATCGGCTTCTGCAGTGTTGGTACACTTCTATACTTTTGTGAGGCTATTATGCTTCTATATTAAGGCTATCAAACATCAACAAGCAAAGCTGGATGGTTAACTCACGTTCTACTACATGGAACAGGAAATAGCCTCTCTGGAGGAGCAGTAGCAGGAATTGTGATAGCCTGTATTGTTATTGTGATTGTTGGCATCTGGCTGTTTGCCATGTATTATAGGCGGCAAAAAATGAGGAAATCCGTATCATTCTCATCCCCAGAGGATTCGGTCCAACTTGGTAATGAACAGTCTATCTTTTTCCTTATACAGATTATATCATGTTCAGACACAACACAAGAGTATGTTTTGGTCAACTTGCCATGTCTTTTTTTAATTAAATGTCTTTCCAGCCAGTGCTTCACAAGCTGAGGGCATTAAGGTTGACAGATCCATAGAGTTCTCATATGAAGAACTTTCAGAAGCTACAGACAACTTTAGTATGGAACATAAAATTGGGCAAGGTGGTTATGGTTCTGTTTATTATGCTGAGCTTAGAGGCGAGGTCAGTTCAACCTTTTCTGTGTGTGACATGGAGTGCATGTGCACTTGATAATTTGACAGACAACTAATGGGCTTGTATATAAAAAAAATAAAAGGAGACAATCCGTCAGCGAAATGTTGGTGATTTCAAATGCTTTTCTCTTTTTATGGTCTGCAGAAAGCTGCCATAAAGAAAATGGATACAAAGGCATCTCAAGAATTCCTCGCTGAACTGAAGGTTTTGACGCACGTTCATCACTTGAATCTGGTTGGTGATCTTTTGTTTTTTTCTGAGAGAGGGCATATTTGAAACTAATGTACCTACTATTTTTTCTGTACTTCTCCCAGAAAGTCAACAATAAAATTGGTTAGAGTTCACAGAAAATTAGATTTATTCAACATGTAGCACACTATCAGATGGTTTCCTATTGGAACGATTTTTTAAAAAGTTATGCTTTGGCATTTGCAGGTGCGCTTAATTGGGTTTTGTGTTGAGAGTTGCTTGTTCCTTGTTTATGAATTTATTGAGAATGGAAACCTAAGCGAGCATCTGCGTGGGAAGGGTAAAAAATGTTGCTGTTTGAATGCATTAATTGCACTTGCAGTACTGTACTAACACTTTTACTAAAATATTCAGTACATATATTTCTGTGTAGGTTATGAACCTCTCTCTTGGGCAAGTAGAATAAGAATCGCCCTTGATTCAGCAAGAGGTCTAGAGTATATTCATGAACACACTGTTCCGGTGTATGTTCATCGGGATATCAAGTCTGCAAATATCCTGATAGACAAAGACTTTCGTGCAAAGGTTGATACTACTCATGAAACTGTCCATGTTTTAGCCATCTTATGTGCAATATCAATGGTACCTTGCAGGTTGCAGATTTTGGATTAGCAAAGCTTTCAGAAATTGGAGCCACGTCACAGTCATTTCCAACACGAATTGTTGGTACATTTGGTTACATGCCTCCAGAGTGAGTATCAAGTATCTTTTTTTAATTCAGTTCACATGAATGTGCACAATCTCAAAATATCACAGCATAGCTTCGTAGACTACTATTTGCTATTCCATATGCTGCTTCTACATTTTAGGGCCTGTTTGGAAGAGGAATATTGCTTAGGAATTTTTAGTATTTGATTCAAGTTTATGCTAATTCCTAGGGATTTGGATCCCCCCAAAACCCTTTCCAGTCAGGCCCTTAAGCCCCTTCTTATTATTATTACCGAAGTGTCCATCTGATTGACAGGTATGCTCGATATGGTGAGGTTTCTCCTAAGGTGGATGTCTATGCTTTTGGCACTGTCCTGTATGAACTTCTTTCAGCCAAAGATGCTATTGTGAGATCAACAGAATCCACGGGTGCACAAAGCCTGGTTTATCTGGTAATTTATCCCTGTGATGATCAATTTTCAATTTCTAAGATTGCATTTCAGCTATTCAGAACACAGGGAGCACGGGCATCCTTGGCACTTCTCTTTGTCGATCTGAATCTGTAAACAACTACAATTCCCCAAGTTGTTAATGGGTTTGTTTTCAACATGTATGGTACTACACCAATTGATTCGGGAATTATGAATAATAAGTTTGGTATATGTGCTGGTGCTTTGAACTCTGTACCTAATTTGTCCTGTTTTTTTTTTCTAAGCCTGGCTGGTCCAACTGCCTTGGGCCTTGGCCACAGCAGATGTCAACATTATTGTTGACCAACATCTAGGTTGTGCCACGATAAGTGTAACTCACAGTATTTATGGTTTTGTGGACTTACATTGTTGGATTCCTATGACCCCAAAATTTGTCAGGAATGCAATAAAACTCTTACATTTTCACGTTTGGATGTTGATGCACAGTAAAGCAGGGTGATAACCTTTGTGCGTGTGCAGGTGTATGTTTGATTTATCCAATCTCCTTGTTGCATCTTTCAGTTTGAGGATACTCTCAGCATGCCAGACCCCAAGGAAGCTCTTCAGAAACTGATTGATCCAAGGCTAGGAGGCGACTATCCCATTGACTCGGTTCTTAAGGTCAGTGACAGTGATACAGGCAAATACGGCTCCACAGTCAATTTTGTTCACTTGTTCTTCAAACTAAACTGGGTGCGGTAAACTGTCTGCTGACCTGGTTCCTCTGCACCAGATCGCGTACCTTGCGAGGTCATGCACGCATGAAGAACCCAGTATGAGGCCTACGATGAGATCTGTAGTGGTTGCTCTCATGGCGCTCTCATCCAAGGACCATGAGCTAACCCGGGGATTGGAACTCTCTCCCAGAGAACTGAGATCTGGATAGCATCGCACCTGGGGGACACCTTATTGTTTCATGGCGGACCAACTTGTAGTTAGGAAGCTACTTTTATGTGAAAATAGTAAAAAATCAGCATGTACATAGACACATAACACATTGCGTTTACGCAAGTTGTTTATATTCTGAACTAGTATCAGGGCTAAAGCTGACCAACGAATTCCAGTTAGTTTCTTTGCATGCTGAGGCTTACTTGTGTAAAAGATTGGTTGTGTGAATTTGTAGAGATCGGATCTCTATTATTTATCTAAGAAAATGTCCCTAGGTCAATAAGACAATAAGCATGGTCTAAAACCTCCACACCCACAGGCCTCACGCTCTTGGCCTCTTCTGTTCAGCACGTAGCCCCGTAGTTTTTCGTCCTTGCTGTTAGTTATCATATTGCTCCTGGGCCATAAGCTGCTAGGTAAACAAACCGGGTCTTAATATTGAACACCATCCACAATCATCTATTTTGGCACATTTTTCTTCTGAACTTGACATCACATAAACGGCAATGATATAATCGATGTTGGCTCTGTTCTCAGAGTAGCGTGTTCTGTAGCAGTGACAGCGGATCGGAGGCCCCGTTATATGGCTGCCGCAATACCTTAGCTGTAAGAAAGGATATTTCCCATTAAAAATGAGACGTCAGTGTGGACCGTGGAGCAACGATGAGCCTTTTGCTTTACAACCAGATGATCCGGAGTTTGAGCTGTAGCGCTAGCAGATGGTGCCGCTAGTAGTACGTTTTAAACTTTCTTTCGTTTGTTGCATCAGTTAGGCCCCGTAAATCGTGAGAAATTTCAAAAATTGACACTAAGTTCAAATGGTTTTCAAGATTTGACACCCTAACCCACATGTCAGTGATCTATAGTGACTCTACGTGTCATTGTGATGTGGTGTCAAATTTTGAAAGATATGCAAATTTTAGAATCATGTTTTGAAATCTCTCGTAAATCCTCCTACCACAACACAACACCTATCTAGTTTTTAGTCCGTCCTCTCCACCACTCTTCTGTAGTACTATACCTCCGTTCGGATTTCTGTCCGAATGTCATACATATAAAAACTGAGGGAGTAGCAAGCAGTGTGTGCGGTGTGGTTCACGCCCTCACATTTGAGCCCCAGCTTTTCCTTGCCATTCGATCGCCAATAATGGAGTTGACCACCACCGGGCACTGGTCGTGTACTCTTCGGAGGCATGGGCATGAGCTCATGATTGACCACAAACAAGAGCAACTTTGAAAGCCAATAGCATGGTTTGTGGATCAGTTGCCAAGCACGCGCACGGGGGCAACGTGCGCGCGGTTGATGCAGGCAACAGCGGAAATGCAAGGGCACGAAGCAACAACGGGGTCAGCGTGATGAGTGACCACTGACCAGCAAAGGCATCCATCTCCAGCCAGCCTCCAGCCACGGAAAAAAAAAAAGGCGAAATCACCAACACGCGATCGCGCTTGTCGTGTTGACGACGAGCAGCAGAATTATTAAAGCCAGCCAGCCCACGGCGGCCGGCCGGCGCGCGCCCACAGACAACACGGCGGAAAGCCGACGAGGAAGCCGCCGCAGGGCGGCACTGCGAGACGTGGGAACGCACGCACGATCTGCCGCCCGCCCGGGGAAAGCGTCCCAGCTGCCGGCGCCGCCGTCCTCTTCTTTTCTTCTTTTGCTTGTGTGCCTTGGCCCTTGTGGGGTTGGTTGCTGGAAGAGAGGTCTCATTGGTTGATGCTCGATGGTGGACGCAGCCATGCCACCAAAGGCTGCCACTGCATGGTAGGAGACGACAAGATTTTGGGATCCGCGCGAGCCAATCTTCACCTGGGTGGGACATGTGTCCTTTTCTACCCAACTAGTAGATTTCTTTCACTAGATTAACGGGGAATGCAGGTTATTTGATTTTCAATTTTAAAACTACGAAACCGTACAAATTGCACCACTAAACCTCCCAAAGCTGGTTTCAATGATGGGTTTTTCTGTTTTAAAAAAACAATGAAATCTTGATTCATAATTAGTTTATTTTAAATCAGAAAATATGAAGCCTATGCCAAACTTTTTCTTAAAAATACAATAGTGGTGTATTTAGAGTTAATTATGGGGAACTTATTTATTCTTAATTCTATTGTTCCATTTGGAGTGACAAAATAATTGATGTAGGCATAAATAAGTTCCAAATATCTCCAAATGGAGCACCGGCTGATAAATTATTTTTTTATGGAAAAATATATGTGCCTGTTTTTTCCTATTTAAAGTAACTTATTTATGTTTTCAATTAAATAAGATTGCATTATTTCTAGAAATAGATAATCACATCCGAAACTGGTTTTCAGCAAGCTTGGGGTGTATGTTCATAGTTTAAGATTGAAAACTGAATGATTTGCATAGTTTTTAGATTGTAAAATGGACTTTTTGTTTAAAGTGTTAGGGCACATTGGATTTGAGAGCGTTGCCCGCCTCACCTCACTGGCGTGATCAACAAAATCTTACTATTACTAATTGAAGGTTCTAAAAGAAACACTAAATTCAAAGCACACTGGAAAAAAAAGATAAATCATAGAAATTCTCACAATAATCAGAAACATCCGACCATCAATTGACAGATTAGAATATTAATAGCCATTAGATCTATTTTCTAAGTAATTACCCACCTCTGCCATTATGAAAGGTTTTGAGTTCAACTCTCAACGAAAGCAAATATCCTCTTCTTTTTTTCATTAAATCTATTCTTTAAGTAATTACCCACCTCTGCCATTACGAAAGGTCTTGAGTTCAACTCTCAACGAAAACAAATATCTTCTTCTTTTTTTAGATTTTTTCCATCTTCAAGTCTAACTTCAGTTTTTGTCTTTTTTTTTAATTAAAGATGCTAAAAACCTATCCATAAAATAAATATTTCGTAGACTCCTTGTACATATAATTACCTAACCAGATGAGCCAAATCAACTCTCTTGGTCAAACAAGGCAAAACTGCTACTTGCCGGCATACGCTACAAAGACACTCTGTCAAAAGAACCAAACACACATGCATGCCAGTCCTCTATCCTTGCTCAGCAAGGCAATATCGCGCCAAAGAACCTAACACACCTTTACTTCCTCCTACAATCATCTTTGGCCATTTAAGTTTGTCTTAATTATTTTTAAAAAATTTGTCTATCATACCTAAAACTTTATATAGATTGATAGCACAAAAATAATGTTACTAGATACACTACGAATATAGTTCATAGTATATGGATTTTAAGTTTAAGGTAACATATTTTAAATTATATTGTAACTAAAAGTAAAAGAGTTTGATTTAGGACTTATATCTATGAGAAATAGTACTTTGAATCCATTCTCAACGTTCAACACTGTATCTACATAGACACACAATCATTTGCACAAACTTTGTAAACTTTGCCCCGTGAGCACTTCAGAAAGATTGAATGGACAGATTATGAGATTGAGAAAGTCATCACGAGCACCTTCCCATCGACAAACACATCACCAATAATCCTTAATATAGCGTCGTTCAGGGAAAAAAACACCGTACTAGGACTTAAAACCTGGTTTGCAGTTCCAGGTCCACCACAAGGTAGCGCTTGCTCCACACGGTTATTGTTTTTTGTTACAAAATGTGTCTTTGGCGCTTTGAACTAACCAAATAAAGTCCCTTTATTTTTTTTGAAAGTACAGCTATATCAAAAAGCTTGATCATGACACTAGTAGAATTGCAACTTGAACATCTCATTGCTCCTGGTTTTCGGCTATAAGTACCCTCATGGAGCATCAAGACAAGGTCCATGCCTCTTAAACCCATAGTTAGTACTAGTATCTCATCACTGAAGCCCACTGCCCAACTCACTCATGCCAAGCTTGAGGCACAACAATTGACAAGCAGCTTCCTCAGCTCTCCACATCAAAGATGAAGATCAGCAAGAGTGCCCCCGATCTCATGAGGAAGGCTGTCACGTCGTTCAAGAGCAAAACCGACGCCCTAAGAACAAAGCTCATCATCCTGACCTCGCTGCGCCGCAGGATGGCGATGGTCGCCACCATGGCTCGCAAGATCCACGCGCCTGTCTCATCGAGCCGGGAGAAAGCTATGGTGGACTACTGTGACGGCAGCGCCCTGGTGCTAGGCAAGGCGATGGCGCCAAGGGAAGAGCCAGCTGCTGATCATGGTGGCAAGGCTGATCTTGGTCTCTTTGAGGTCGTCGCGATGTTCGACGAAGATGATCGTGGCTACCATGACTGGACAAGCTCCCTCTTTAACGATGACCATCATTATTTCGATGACCATCATTATTTCGATGACCAGGAAGATGCTGAAGATGATCATGATGATGACCTTGATGTTTCTGATGCAGTCGATGAGCCCTCGGTCATCGAGATCATCAGGAGCAACCGGGAGGCTAAAGGTCTAGAGTTCAACATGGATCATGATATTGACGAGGCCTGTGATATGTTCATTAGGAGATGCCGCAGCCGGATGAACCTCAGCTTCTAGTGATGTTTCTTTTTCGTAGTTTACATCATTGATATAAGGATGGCGAGATCAGTACAGACAAAAGACAAATTGAGCCACTAATATAATATGCATGCCAGTATTTGTTCAATTCGGTCTTAACACGCTTAACTATGCTTCGATGCTTTCTCTTTTTTTGAGTTCGGGGACTCCCAAAAGAACTGAGTATATTGGGCAAGAGTTTTTTTTGGCAAAATGACAAGTACAAAAAGAAAAACTGACTATAGTTAATGCCAGCCAAAATAATTAAGGAGGTGGTTTCAGATTTCAAAACCTACATCCAAAATAAATGCTTGTTGAGTAAATGACTTTCCAAGTTATGCAAGGAAGATGACATTGGAGAAAGTCTTAATAAACAGGTACCTTACATAAACGCGCGAAAGCTTGTTAGGTTCCTTATAGTATTGGCACAGATGTTCACATTATTTTAGATTTATTGAAGGTCTTCTATTGAAAAGGCCAGAAGCCAAAACAATTTCCATTACCTTTCTCCGTTTTATACAGGGGAAAATTGGCTCACAACCATAAAAAAATCACATCTTTAAGTATATACCATTAAAAGATGCATTGTTTGCTATATACCATTGAAAGATCACAACGTTATAGGTATGTAGCATTCTGTTACCTTCCGTTAGAAAAGGTTGAAGTATTTATATTTTTAGGCAAGGAATTTTTTGTGAAAGGTCAGTTTTACCCCTTATCCAAAGCAACCACTTCCCCACGGAGACCTCCAGGCAGGCAGACTCGATTGAGCGCTCGTACGTAGAAGACGACCCGTCCTCAAGCTCCTGGCGGCAGAGATCCCAGGCCGTTCGCTGTCGGCCTGCGCTTCCGGCTCGTCCACCCTCCCCTCCATGCTCAGCATCCCTCTGTTCGCCCTCCCCCCTCTCCATCACGAGCACTAGCGGTTTTGGACCTCTCACCCGGGAAGCGGCCAGGACAAGACTGCAGCAGCACCCGGCCCCTTGTTCACGCACTGCAAGTCTAGCCTTCTATGACGAATGTCCTGTGACAATAGAGCAATTTGTCACTATATCACTCTGTTTATGATGTTTTTTTGTGTGAGCCATGGCTTAACGACAAAAATAAAACGTATGTCACTAAGTTCGTCACAAACTAGTCCAATGCTAGATTTGTGATGAATGTTTTATTATTTAGTGACGAAACCGATTTGTCATAACTTGGATCAATAAGTTTATGACATTGTTGTTTGTCACAGGTGTTTTTAAATAAAATAACCGCTTATCATGTGGGTCCCACTAGTATCGTAGTTAGTGTGGTTTGACTATATTTTTAAGATAGTTTGAATTTAAATTTTGAAGAAATAAACAACAGCTTTGTGGAAAAATCAAAATACAAAAATTGTTCAAAATTTTATTATCTACAACATTTATATATAAACATTAGTATGAAAGAAACATCGGCACCTTGTGGAGTTTTTTATCCAAACTTTTTTTAGGATGCTACGTGGATATATGTAGCCCATCCGCCAAATATCATAAATTTTTGAGGCCATTTGTGTATTATTAATTTTGTATGCAGTAAATCATCAAAAATCAATTACATTCATAAAATATTCCAATTTTAACTGAAATTTGCAAATAAGTTACAATGGCCAATAATCATGATATAATAAGGTAAGCTTAGGTCCTCACATTAAAACACTAATGTGAATTACTGATCATAATGAAACTTGGATTGCTAGAGTGACTTCACAAACGACAAGTTGAAGCCATATGAAAGAAATCGCGGCACCCTATGAAGTTTCTTTTCCAAACTTTTTTGAGAATGCTACATGAACATAAGTTGCCCCTCTGCCAAGTATCATGAATTTCTGAGCCTATTTGAATATTATTAATTTTTCGTGCAATAAATCATAAAAAATGCAATTAAATTTATAAAATATTCTAGTGTTGACCGAAAATTGCAAATAAGTTACATGGGCCAATAAACATGCTATAATAAGGTATCATCAAGTCTCTACATGAAAATGATAAAGTAAACTATTAATCATGTTGAACCTACATAATGATTTGAAGCTGTATGGAGGAAACACTGTACGGCGGGGCGGTGTGGCTCCGCCCAGCTTCATCCTCTGGATCGTGGTGGCGCTTCCTCGCAGCACGGCATCCGGTGGCACGCGTTAAGGCAAGGGGCAGGATTGCAGGAAATTCACGACGCTAGCCGAGGTGTTCGAGCGCGTGCGCCACCAACGTGCAGCAGGTGAGGGGCACGTGTAGGTCTAGAGGGAGAGGAGCGGGAGGTGGTGGCACGCCATTGTTGCCGGCCTCAAAGCAGATGAGCGGAGGAGCGCAGAGGGGACGAACGGGCGAGGGTGAGTGTCCAAGTTAACAGAGACTTCACAGATATGGTATTGTTCAAAGAAACGTAATCTTTTCGTGGTATATGGCAAATGATAGATCTTTTAATGGTATATTTACAGAGCCAATTTTCCCTTTATACAGTAGTACGTCCATTATCTAAAAAAAAAATGACAGTATTTGCTTTCTCCGTTTTATACAGTAGTGCGTGCATCATGCGATCTGCGACGATAAACAATGTCTATGTCCATGTGTGTTCCTGCCTGCCTGCACCCGTGTGTGCCACATACATATAGAGTCGGTCTACACAACATTAGGGTGTTGGATAGCTTTCCAATACTCGAAATTCGACGGCTCAGGCGCGTCCACGTCATTCCATCGGACGGCTCATGCGCAGCCGCCCATAACCCTATCCCCTTCAACCTCGCGGCTGTCTTCACCCCACCCCGCATCCTCTCTCGTAGCCGCCGCCATCCCGCCCCCGCGCCTCCATCTCATCGCTGTCGCCCTCGCCCCACCCTCCTACCGCGTCTTCGGCGGCTCCCGCCGCTGGATCCGCTGCCCACCGCCAGCTAACCCGGCTTCGCGGGGGTGGCGAATCGGCACCCCTGCCTTCAGCACTGGCCCGGCTCTGGCGGCATCCCCGTCGCCACCGCCCACCGCCCGCCGCCAGCTAACAGAGGCAGGTGGCTCTACCTCTCGTCATCACCCCCGCGCGCTGGCACCGGCCCGACCGCCATCCCCCGTCACCCGCGGCCGGCGGCTACCGCCGCCTCGCCGCAACTGTCGGGCCGCCGGCCTCCCCGGCCACCCCTATATCACCGGAGATCATAGGCAACCCCCTCACCCCGAAACCCCGAACCCTAACCTCCACCCCTAACCTCGCCGAAGTATCGCCATCGTTCTTGGGGTTGGTATGTGGCCGCGGATTGGTGGAGAAATTCGACGATTGGAAGCCTTTGAATCACTCTGTTTGATGTTTAGCTTTTCTCTGCATATATGTGTTTAGTGTGTATGTATTTGAGCAATTATTGTATTTGTACTTTTGTTTTCTAATAAAAAGACAAGGAAAGCTCGTTGCTCATCATATCTTTGCAGTTTGCACGCCGCGAACAAAATATTTCTGGCAATGCAACTTTCACAGAGGGCACATAGAAACTTGAGGTGAAAGCTGAAAGGCAGCGGATACGTACGTTTTTCCCCGTGAAACACATGGTTCATGCTCCACCGGCCGTCTCGTATATGTTTTAACCGTGGTATATACCCCTGCGTTGCTGTGCCAATCATCATGGACTTTTTTTAACCGTGCCTGTCGAGAGGCCACAGCGTGTGCGCTCGTACGTGTGCTAGCTGCTGTCAGCTGCTCCGACATACCACACCCGACGACACACGAGCATGCGTGCATCTCAAGGAAGAAGCCAGCAGGAAATATCAAAGAGGAACGCTAGCTCCTATTCCTAGCTAGCTCTTCTGTCACGCGCTGCGGCCTTGCATCTGAATATCTGATGAACGGCGTACAGGAAAGCGCTAACGCCATACACCCCGGCCGACACCACACGGTGGATATGATAAAGCAGCTAGCAGCAAATCGAAGCAGAAATAAAGCCGAGAGCACCGAGGCAGCGTAGCGACGATACGAGCCTTGTTGGACGACACGGTCACACACGGAAGCAAGCGCCTTTATTTGCTTTGCTTGCTCCTCCGATCCTGTGGCCTGCCTGGATGCGGCGCGGCCTCTCGCTCTTCGCGGCTAATGGTGGGAGCAGAGCAGCCATCGTCACCGGCAACCCCCACTTTAATTTGTTTCACATGCGCCGTGTTTTAAATTATTTAATCCAACCACAAAAACAAACCCTCTCGATCGATAGACTTTAATATTGCAATGATTGGGATTAAACAAATCACTGTGTGCTTATTACTCCACACATGCCTAATTACGTACTGCTTTCTTCAAAGCTTTCTTTCGTGGTGCCTTGATTGGTCGAGCTATACCAAAAGATTTCCGGTTTTTTCTTTTAAAAAAAGTGGTGCCAAAACCTTGATTTTGACATGACCAAATCTGCAACTTGCACGGTTGAGTACTTGAGTACTCTGTCTGCTCAGCTCACTGCTCACACGGCTCCTGGCATGGCTGCCTATATAAGTACCCTGGGGGTGCTTCAGGAGAAGGCCCATGCCTCTGAAGCCTGCTAGCTCTCTCATCTCTAGATCGAGCTAGCTCACACTGAGCTACAAACTCAGCTCACTCCAAGCTCGACACACACATCACAATCAGTAAAAACCTCCTTGGCAAGCAGGTTCTTCTTCGTCATCTCAGCTCGATCTCTTCCACAACACCATCAAGGATGAGGACTAGTAAGAGCGCCCCCAACCTCCTCAAGAAGGCCGTGACGTCTTTCAGGAGCAAGGCCGGCGCTGTGAGGACCAAGCTCATGGTCCTGGCCTCGCTGCGCCGCAGGATGGCCATGGTCTATGCGCTGTCCCGCCAGATCCGGGCGGTCGCCGCCTCAGACGATGGCCGGGGCAAGCAGCTGCAGCAGGCCAGAGTGGAGTACAACGGGAACAAGACCCTCACGCTGCGCAAGGCGGCGCCGGTGAAGACGAGCAAGGAGGAGCCAGCAGCTGATGCTGGTCATGGCGGCGAGGAGGTTCGTCGTCGTGGCCTGTTCGATGAGGTGGTGGTTTTTGAGGAAGGTTATTATTGCCATGGATACCCTGACTGGACTAATTCCCTCTTCGACGATGGCGATTATTGTTACGATGATGAGGATGAGGACGCCTGTGATGACGAAAACGATGATCTTGATCTGGTCGACGATGAGCCCTCTGTCATCGAGATCATAAAGAGCAGCCGGGTGGCTCAAGGTCTGGAGTTCAACATGGACGATGAGATTGACGAGGCTTGTGAGATGTTCATTAGGAGATGTCGCGGCCGGATGAACCTTAGCTTCTAGTAGTTATTATTATCTCATTTTTTGTAGTCTAATTACGTAAATGATGTACTGGAACCTATATAGTACTGACGAAATAGCGACAAGGAATAGGAGGTGAGTGAGATACAGATACTAAGAAGCTGTAGCGCGCATGGTAGGCAATCACTTATCGTGGTTTTGGCAAATTGTTCGGCTAATAAGCAGTTTGGCTTTGGCACATTATATATATCGATTTTGCAAACTATTTAATCAAATTATGCCCTAGTAAAAAATAGAAACAAAAAAAAAATAGATATTATAGCGATTTTGCAAACTAGTTGATCAAATCGTGCCGCAGTATAGATTAGAAACCATATCAAATATAGATAATAGAAATTTGTCGATGGATTTAGAATCTTATCTTACTGTTACTAATTGTACTAATTGGAGGTTCTAAAAGAAGCATTAATTTTAAAGCACGCTAGAAAAAAATATAAATCCTAGAAATTTCACAATAATCAGAAACATCTGACCATCAATTGACAGATTGGAATATTAATAGCCATTAGATCTATTTTCTAAGTAATTACCCACCTCTGCCATTATAAAAGGTCTTGAGTTCAACTCCCAATGAAAACAAATATCCTTTTTTTCATTAAATCTATTTTTAAGTAATTACCCACCTCTGCCATTACGAAAGGTCTTGAGTTCAACTCTCAATGAAAATAAATATCTTTTTTTTAGATTTTTTCCATTTTCAAATCTACCTTCAGTTTTTGTCTTTTTTCATTAAAGATGCTAGAAATCTATCCATGAAACAAATATTTTATAGACTCCTTTTGAAATTTTCACGTCAATCCTCACAAGATGCGTTAGAAAAAAAATAGACGGGTTGGAATCTTAATAACCATTAGATCTATTTTCTAAGTAATCACTCACCTTTGTCATTATCAAAATAATATTACCCCTAAAACTACATATTAATTACCCACTCTGCCAATATAAAAGAAAATATGAAATAACACCCTAAATTTATACGTAATTGCTCACATTTGCTATTTTGATGGATAATACCAAATATCCCCTTTAATTCATATTTAAATTGTTCGCCTTAGTTATTATGACCGATAGTATAATGAAAATAACCCCTCAAAATTATATTAAAATCATCTACTTTTGCAATCGATCAAAGATGATCTAAATCAATTAAACATACATATAAAGTAGCAAGATTTGCTATTATAAATAACTAAATATAAAAATAGATCTATATATGTTGTACTGTAACACATAATACATTTAAAACTGTAACTCGTGCGTCGCACGGGTTGATTGCACTAGTATACAACTAATCAAAATAATTTTTCTTCACACATCATGTCTTTCTGTGTTTATTCTAACACAATACCTATTTCGTATTCTCCACTGATTATGATAAACTAATGAATTACTATATATGTTTACAATCTACACGCTCTATCCCAAAAAGAATGCAATTGAATGATTTTTAAGATGCGATAATATTAACGAGAAATGAAAAAAAAAAAAGATCTGGAGGAACCTTATTCAATCATGCACTTATACCTTAGAAAGAAAAATAAATAAATAAACAATTAAGTACGCATACACCTTTTAAAGTAGGAAAATAAGCGATTAAATGTGCACTCGTTTTGAAAAGGTAACAATTGCACACGTCGTGGGACAAATTTTGAACATTGTATTGTATCCTTCGTGTGATGTAGGGATTAATTCATTGTTTTACCGTTTCCATAGCACAAGTATTAGTTGAAACATAGCTTGAGTACGTTCGATCTTTTTGTACGAATGTGTTTTGGTTTATAAATCTAGATTTGGCTATAAAATTTTGATCTCATTTTATTGTTGTAATTATTTGTCCATGTATTAAGTTGAAATCCTAATGTTATTGTACCTTTATGAATTGTCCTTTTATACTTTTTTGAAATAGTAGAGTCAAAATCCTGAACTATACTCTTATTTACTGTATATAAGGCAAAATTGGCTGATGGACACCACCCGATTGCGAAATTGGCTACTGGATATAGCGTTTTACAAAATTTGCTGATGGACATACCTGCACCTTGCCAATTTGCTGGTGGACACCACCATGATTATTATATTCATTTCTGGGTCGGAACGGGAAAGAAAGGGTAGGAAATATCGTTTTTGCCCTTGGCCCCACTTGTCACATCCTTCTTCCTCCTCTCACTTTCCCAGCCTCTGCCTCCAGGCCACCGCCCTGTCCTCCTGCAGCCCAACCTGTCGCCGGCCTTGTCTCTACTCCTCCGCGCCGCTCGCCGGGTACCACGCTCCTCCGCACCGGCGCGACACAGCAGCGGCGGGCGCAGCCGACTCCCAGTGGCGGCGGGCGCAGCTAGCGTGAAGAGGCCACGGCATCGTCGCCGCCACCGGGGTCGGAAGCCCCCAAGGTCGAGGCTAGGGCTGCGGTCGAGGCCCGACGCCGCCATCTCGCCTTCCGCTAGGGCCACCAGGCTGCTAGCTCCGACCGTGGCGAGGCGCAGAGGGAGGCGGCTCAGAGTCCCTGAATCTAGTGCGGCAGCGCGGGAGGGAGTGGCTGCGGGGAGGTGGGCCGCGCTGGTGAGCTAGAGAAAGGGGGATAGCGGGCGGGAAAGAGGCGGCGCCGACGCGGAGGACCAAGGCGGTACGTGGAGCGTGGCGAGGGACGTGGGGACAAGGCCGGTGACAGGGCAAGCTGTAGGAGCGCCTGGCGGAACCACTCTGCGGCGAGGGAGAGCAGAGCTAGAGGGGCAAGGCCAGTGGAGAAGAAAGGGAGGAGGAAGAAGGATATGACAAGTGGGGCCAAGGGAAAAAACGATATTTCCTACCCTTTCTCTCCCCTTCCGACCCGGAAATGAATATAATAATCGCGGCGGTGTCCATCAGCAAATTTGGAAAAATGTTATGTCCAGTAGCCAATTTCGCAGGCGAGCGGTGTCCAGCAACCAATTTTGCCTATATATAATGGCGTAAAGAATTATTTCGTCTGCACCGCGATGTTTGAACTATTTGATTTTCCTTCAGCCAAAAAATATGTGTGTAGTAGTATTGCAATTTAAAAATAAAATGTTTACAAGTAAACTAATAATGAAGATATATTATACTCCCTCTGTCCATAAAAAAAAATGAAATTCTGGTTTTGTCTTAAGTCAAAGCATCATAACTTTGACCAAGTTTATAGTATATTTAATCTTATACATATTTGATATTATAAATATTGTTATATTTCAATATAAATTCAGGCAAAATTTTTTATGGTTTGGCTTAGGATAAAGCCAAATTTTCATTCTTTCATGGATAGATAGAGTATTTGTTTAGTCAAAATGTATATATCTAGAGAATCTCATATATAGATAACTACCAATATTTATTTATGATAGTCTATCATTTCATATAAACTATCCATATCGGCGAGTCTCACTAGTCACTAACATCGTTTCGCTATATACACCGAGAAAATTGGTTTTTTAGGACTCCAAAGGTTGGGTTTAGCACAATTGCCACCCAAAACATGGGCTTCGCCAAATTGCCACAAACAACATTGCCACATTGTTTTCTTTGCCATTTTGGAAGGGAATGGACGCTTCTGCCCCTGGCCTCTTCTCTGTCCGCCCCCGCCAAGAGCTCCACCGGCTCCTCATCTCCGGTTGTCCGCCGCCGCTCCCCTCCCCGTCCAACTCCTCCTCGACCTCCGGCCTCCTCCACCTCTGCCGCCGCCAACCGCGAGACCTCTCCTCCGGCCACGAGCAGGGAGACGAGGGGAAGGGCGTCGGCGCGGCCTCCGGCGCGAGAATGAGGGGAGGGGCGTCAGCTTGGCCTCCGATGTGGCGAGGCGAGTATCGCCGGCTCAGCCCCCGGCGCGGGTAGAGGCGGGCAGATCTCCTCCTCGCGCCTCCATGGCAGAGGCTGCAGGCAGGCTCCGCTGGAGACGCCGCCGCCGGAGGACGAGGTCATGGCCGCCGCGGCTCCCCCTCCTGGTCATGTCGGGCGGCGACCTTGACATGGACTTCGGCGCGGAGGCAGGAGAGGGCAACGGCGGGGCGACTTGGGGCCGGCGAGTGCGGATCTCGGTCTAGCGAGACAGGAGCTCCGCGGCGGCGGGCGACCTTGGGCCGGTGAGACCGGAGCTCGGGCGTGGCGGCGGCGGGGCGACCTCAGGACGGCGACCTCAACGGCGTCGTCTCCTCCCCCATCCTACGTCCCCTGGCCGCGCCTGTCGCAGCGTGGGGTCCGGCGTGCAGAGCGGCGCGGCGATGGGCGGAGCGGCCAGATCAGGTAGAAGAGGCCAAGGGTACAAGAGTCCAAATGGCAAGGAAAACAAAGTAGCAATGTTGTTTGTGGCAATTTGGCGAAGCCCATGTTCTAGGTGGCAATTGTGCGAAACCCAACCTTTGGAGTCCCAAAAAACCAATTTTCTCATATACACCGACGAGCCATGTCACCAACACTAACATAAATTAATTACAGCCTATAACTTCATACAAGCTATGAACAACAACAAACCATATTGACTAATGTTAACTATAGCCATTTAGTTGTTAGTCCAAACCATATCGATCTAAATTCTAAGCTACAAACGCATGTTACTATAAAAAAAGAAATAGCAAAAATAAACACACACATTTATATTTCTAAATTATTGATTGCTGCTGCTATTAATATTATCTATCATGTACGCTAAAAATTGTGACCTATGCGATAGTATGGGTTGATGGACTGGTACAACTACTATTTCTTCACACTCTCATTGATCTTTTGAGGTGCTTCGTCCTTTTCTTTCCGGCCAATAATGGAGTTCTCCACCAGAGAGCGGCCTACTAGCTTAATTTTGTCTACTGGCGAGGCCAACACCGTGTTGTAGTCAGTTGCCACAGCTCGCGCACGGGGGGCACGTGCGGTTCTAACCTGTTCCCACTTCCCACACTCCCACGGCCCACTGTGGGCCAACGCATGGCACGAAGCAACGGAGATTAAAAGACGAGAGATCACGCGATTGCCTTTTCGTGTTGACGAGCGGCAAAGCTAGCGATCGATCGCGCGAACAGAGAAGCGCCGGTGGAAGAACACGGTGCAAAGTGCAAAGCGCGAAAAGCACCGCAAAGCCGACGGCACTTCCACTGCGACTCCGGCCGGCGAGCTCGCAATTGGCGCCCTGGATATCTTGTTGGCCCAGCCTCTCACTGTCACTGCTCTCTCACACACGCAAGACACGGTTGGTTTTGTGGCACTGCACACCAACACCTTCTCTCACACTTGTATTTCTCTTGGCACAAAAGAGCACAGTACACACTAGCACTCAGTACTACTAGCACCAGTACATAGAACTCCCTTGACGCACGCACTAGCACTTGCACACAATAAACACAGCTCACTCTACTCTCAACACCGGCACACACCCCGGTATTTAACACTGGCACACACGCACTAATTGGCTGCACGATCTGCACAACCAGCACGCAGCCCACCACTTCACGTATGCACGTTCACACGTCTTCCGGCCGCGAGAAATGCACAAAACTAACAGCATCTGCATGCAAAGCACGGATAAGCTCGGCCACCATGCAGCTCCATCTCCACGACGCAGCTCCTCGATCCGAAAGACTTGGTTGACCTCGTCAGCTCTTCTTATCACCGGCGCCGTCCACGTGACAACAGCAGTATCAGAATCCAACTACGTGAGCACACGTACACTTGTGCGCACACCGCATAACACATTGCTGCACTCACACACTAACTCACCATGCACTCACTCACACACACCGGGCCACACAACTTGGCCGGTCATCACTTACTGACTCTAATTAACGCATACACTTAATTCTAAAACACCAACTCTAATCATATTAACTCTAACATATCTCAGCCTTTGCGGCCTCTGCCCCGGCCCGTTGAGCGTGAATCACACGCAATGCAAGCGGCCAAGAAAACCGTTCTAGTCCGGCGCTTATGTGCGGTTTTTTTTGGGTTATACGGGATCGGAGCAATATGCATCATCTTTGGTTTTCGTCAACTGCTTCGGGCTAGGATTCTACGGCACCGCCATGTCCACCTCCGTCTCCCTGTGTCCTTCTTCATGCTGGCGTCATACCTGGCGCTGTTGCTGCAGGCGGCGGTGGCATTCCTCCTGCTCCTAGGGCTTGGCCATGAGCTGTGGGTGAGGATGTTCAGCAACAGCGAGGCGATGGTGAGCGCGTTCGCGTCCATGACGCCGCTGCTCATTGGCTCAGTGGTGCTGGATTCCACACAAGGGGTCTTGTCAGGTTAATTCAGATCCCCAGAGATCATCTATCTGTCTCAACGTCACATTACATTCAGGTATCAGCTGGTAGTTCTGGTTGGTTGTTCAGGTGAAGGCTAACTTGTTTGTGTGCAATGAATTTGAACTGCAGGGGTTGCAAGAGCGTGGGGGTGGCAGCAATTGGCGGCATGGACCAACCTGGTGGCCATCTATATCATGGGCTTGCCCCTCGCCGTCCTCTTTGGATTCAATCTTGGGTTCCAAACCAAGGTATAAGCCTCTGCATGTGCCGTAGCAGCTTCACTGTGAGGTGTGCTAATCTTCACTTTGTGGTGGACGAACGAACCATAGCCTCTGATCCTAGTTTCAGCCTTGTAGAGATAATCTTTTCTTCCCTCGTTATTGATTAATTTTGTTGCTTCATGATTATTCCATTCATCTTTTTGTCTCAGCATCTCTTCGGATTAATCTCTCATGCATGGCATCCATACTTGACTTGGTCTTGATCAATGTGTCTGCGAGGCTGGAGCCCTACGTCCATTCTGCTTTTGACGCGCAGAATTGCACTCCATATGGAATCCTGCTCGGCTGCTCCCCTTGGTCTTCGTGATTGATTGGACCTTGGCGAAAGACAAGAGAGTGTGTCTATACATCAACCAGATGTCGAATGCATTCCAACACCTGAATTTTTGACCATTGAATCTTAAATGGATGGCCAAGATTATATTGTAACTACAGTGTACATACATTGTAATACAGTGTAACTCCCCTACCCTATCCTTACCCCTACCCCTACCCTTATCCCACCCCACCCTCCAACAAGATCCATGTGCCTCCCCCAGCCTCCTTGGCTCCCCCGCTGGCGCACCGCGCTTCCCCCGCTGCCAGCGCGCCTGTCCTCGCCTCCCCGCCGGCGCGCCGCGCCTCCCCCGCCGTCGGCGCTCCGCGGGCGCGCCCGTCTCCTCGCCTCCCCCGCCGCCGCCGCCGCCGCCGCCTCCTCCGGCCAACCGGGTGATGGAAGCCGGCTTCCATCACCCGGTTGATATTTAGATTTTCTCCAAAATAGCCTGATCGGACTTGGACAGCTGATGGCCGGCAAAACCGACTTTTTCTCTAGGTTTGACTACGGCTTGCACAACCGAAGTCCCGGTAGGCATCGTCTGTCTGCAACTCTGCATGCCGGTCTTTGTTCGTCGATCGTTTCGGTGTTGAGGCAGACTACAAGTTGGATCTGCATCCGATCGACGCAGACATGCTGAAGTAGATTAACGGCGTTGTTGTGCGACACCGCTCGGCACGGGGACCGATACGGTGGCCGGAGGCGACTTCTCGCGGAGCCAGCCTTGAGTTTAGGCCGCGTTTGGAACAAAGGTTCTTCACGGGGAAAACAAAGGAAGCACAGCACGGAGGAAAGGAACTTTCTCTCGCGTTTGGGACAAAGGAAGCACCTAAACCATTTCCTTTGGAATGCTGTAGAGGGATGCCGATTTCACAGGAAAGGAAAAAACCACTCCCACCCCATGTTTTCTCTTCGTACGCGCAAGTCTGAGGCAAGTGCAATTATTACTGGCTGGGTAAGAGAGAATTACGCAACTGTTGCTGCCTACTCTGATTGGTGTCAGGATTGCAGAGAAGGTATTAGGCCTGGTAATTGTAACACCCTGAATTTTCTAATCCTCCAAAAATCCCACAAAAAGGCCTTATCCAAAAATCCTAAAATCAGAAATCAAAAAGGAAAAAGAAAAAGAGAAGCGGGCCAGCCACTCACCCCCCTCAGCCCAGCCACTCTCCTCTCCCCGCCTGGGCCAAGCTGCCCAAGCCGGCCCAACTCCCCCCGGCCCGCCTTCCCTCACGCTGACACCCGGGCCCCGCTGTCAGCTTCTTCCCCCTGCTGACGGCGCGGCGGCAGCAGAGCCCCCCCTTCCCCGTCCTCCTCCTCCTGATGCGCGGCTGCAAGCTGCGACACCGAGCCCGGACCCCGCAGCCCCGCGCGTCGTGACCTCACTCCGTCCCCTTCCTCGAACCACCGGGCTTTGCCCGCGGCGCACGGCAGCCGCCGGGCGCGCCACCCCTCCCCGACCCCCACCCGTCCTTGCTGCCGCCATCACTACCTCTTCCGGACCTACCCACGCGGCGGTGTGTCCCCGTCGCCCCGCCCTCGGCCTTTACCCGTCCCGGCCTTTACCCCGGACCCCCCTCTCCACGGCAAGAGCACGCCGCCGTTGGCCCCTACCGGCGCCACCCCGAGCCGCCCCTATAAATAGCCTCCTTCCACTCCACAAGCCCGAGCAAGCCACCACCATCACGCCACGAACACACACGCTAAGCCCGGAGCCGCGCCCGGAGGGAACTCCAGCGTGGTGACCCGCCCCCGCCCGGCCACCATCACCACCAACGAGTCCAAAATTCCCCCTTTACGCGTCGCCGTTCCCCAAATTTAAGGTGAGCACTACCATCAACACATCGCTGCGCACCTCCCCCACCCCACCTCGGCCCGAACCCTCCCCGGGGGCAGCCTCGGCGTGGTGCCGCGCCGCCCACCTCCACCGCCCACCCGCCGGGGTACGCCGCCAGGGCTGACACGCACCTCCCTCGCCCAGAGAACCGCGTCACGGGGTTCGCCTTGTTGACCTTCACCCCGCGACGCTGGCCTCGTCGCCGGAACCGCCGGCGAGCCGCCGCCTTCCCCCATCACCGGTCCACCCGAACCAAGCCGAACCGCCGCCGTTCACTTCCTCCAACACCGTCACCCCCCGCCCCCTCACTGACGCGAGGGCCCGGCCGCGACGCCGTCGCCCCGCGCCGTCTTCCCCCCCCCCCCCCCCCGGCCGCGCTACTGGGCCGGCCCAGTACCGCGCGCGCTAGGCCTGGAAGGCCGGCTGCACCGCGGGCCGAGCCCCCCTGGACGCTTTGGGCCGCGCGGGGAAATAGGCCTGTTAAGGCTTTTTTCTTTTTCCAAAAGTTCAAATCTACCCCCCTACATATAAACCTCCATATCTTGCTCATTCCAACTCCGGTTGAGATGATTCTTCCTCCTAAATTCTTCTAGAAACACCCTCTACCTAATCCAACCCCTCGTCAATTGTTTGGTATATGATTAATTGTGTTTATTGTATGTTTTTGTTTGTTTGTGTGCGCTAGACACCGTCCTGGAGGAAACCCAGGAGCCGGAGACGACCGTCGCGGAACCGGAACCCGACGAACCTAGTGACGACCTCCACTGCGACGAGGACCTAGACGATGGCAAGTCCACTGGAATCCTCACTTGATGCATAAAATTCCTAGTAGTGCAAAATAAACCTTTCGGCCAGTTCAACCCAATAAAACCTGCATTGTTCGCTTGCTAAGGTAAACCCTATTTGGATAGTCCCCCAAACCTATTTAGATGTAGCGCGCATAGGAGGGAATCGCTCACTCAACTATATCTATTTAAAACTTGGAGATAAGTCGGGATTAAGGTTGAGACAACTTGGTGGGACGGATAAAAGTGGGTATGGGTGTTTTAAAATAAAATGGGGAAGAACCCCGGCAAACGACCCACGGGTCAGAATAAGCCACCTAAGGGCAGGGTATGAACGGTAACTTAGCAACCCGCGGTTACCCAGGTCCCGAGAGTCGTGGAGATGACCGGGTAGATGGATGCTCGCGGTGTCGAGCAATGGGAAGTGGAAATGGTTCTACCTGCACCCTGAAGGACCGAGTTGATCTACATCTTGCCTAACTCTTTGAAGTACAACCACTCGCTCTGTATGAGGCATTGGCTAGGCCCGAGCCGGAGTGGATAGCCTAGTAGCTTCTGTGCTGGCGCACAAGGGTCTAGGGAAGGGGTTGGGAGCCACGGGAGTACCGCGGGGTACTGGAGTGGTTAGGTGGCCCGAACCTCTAAAGTACTGCTAGGTGATGAAACAAAGGCAACGGCTTGGTTTGGAATTTGGGCGCTTATGACGATAAGTAGCCGCTGAGTCCAACTTGTGGTATTAGTGCAACTCTGTCCAGTAGTAAAATCTATTCGAATAGTCCGCGTCTACTGGTATGGATGAGTTACGGCTTGGTATTTCAATTAGCAAGTCTTTCATAATCTAAAACTGGATAGGTATGGGTTGGGAAAGCTTGGTTTGAGCTGTGGTTATGTGGTCGGTGGATGGAAAAGGTTATGTGATGGGCTGCTTGGATCGGCTGATCCGGTGGCCTCCCTCTATGGATAAAAACCCTAGTTTTCATAAAGCTAAAACTTGACCACTAAAATGAACCTTGCATTAGTTCTCGCAAAAAACCTGAGTCCCAGATATAGCCTTGCATGGAGAATGGTCAAATCCCCCAAACTCTGCAGGAGTAAGGTGGGCTTGCGGAGTACGTATGTACTCACCCTTGCTATGTTGATGTTTTTCCAGATAGCTCTGACGAACTGTTCGAGCTGCTCTTCGGCTAGGTCACGGTCTTGCTTCCCAACTAGCCTATGGCATTGGGTCCGAAGGATTAGCTTCCGCTGTATCTTATTTTCATGCAATATTTATGTAATGGTTTGTAATCGTTAAGTCTGGACTCTATACTACTTGAAATAAATGTGTTGCTAGACCCTGGGACTAGCATTTTTATCACATTTGAGTTTTCAAGAAATTGGAAATGCTTCAGTAATGGACCATGGGTTCCACGCCTAAGACTAGGGTTACCAGAGAGTGGAAATGGGTGTGCAAACACTGTTTGCGCACTATACACAGAATGAAAAGGTAATGATTGCGCACTGTACACAGTACATATGCATTTTTTGGTGACCATGGTCTAAGTGTCCCTCAATTTAAACACCGCATGCAATTACAAATCTATTAATTAATCTCCCACTATGTATTAAATAACCTGTCATTAGCTATTATTGCTTGTCTGATAAACCAGTTCCTACGTTTTCCGTTCCCATGTTCCAAACATCATTTTATAGAACATTCCTGTGTTTTTCGTTCATCTGTTTTGCCAATTCCTTCCCACCTCTTTCCTGTGTTTTTTATTCTTTCGTTCCAAACAGGCCTGCATTGATGTTAACCATTGCGATCTCATAAATTCGCGCAGCCATCCTCTACCAGGTGCACCAGTTGGTCAATGTTTTTTACGAGTTGCCCACCACGGGGTAGACCGCGCGATGGGACCATCGTGGGCTCTAATGCATATCACTTGGCCCATCTGACAGAGTGGTTACACTTAGTTTACTTGAGATATATGACACCTACAGCTACTTCGGCTACGTGTAGAAGCTTATGACCACCGCTACAAGAAAGCAGGAAGCTTTCGTCGGCCAGGAACCGACGAATACAGGGCAGAGTTTTTTTGTCGGTACACGGCTGACAACATGTATCTGATGAAAATAACATTCTTTCGTTGGCCACCGACGAAAGTAGGTGACGGACCATGTGACAAGTCATCCCTTGGTAGTTTTCGTCGGCGACTTGTAGCCGATGAAAACTACTGGTGCCACATGGCATGCCGGCAGGTGTTGGGCCTCTTGGCTAGTTTTTGTCGGCTGTCAGGAGCCGACGAAAATTATTGTGTCTGCCAGGAGCCGACGAAAGATATTGTGGCCTATTTTCGTCGGTTCCTGCTGGCCAACGAAAACTGTTATTTCCAGCCACATAAATTGGCTGGTTTTCCTTCCAAATAAACACATTTCTAACCACAATATGCATAAAGAGTTTCACACATCACCAATTCTCATGCAGTAACACATTTTTCATCATCCATGCATCATAATCAAAGCACACTCAATTAATGCCCAATGATCAACACAAGTGTCCATATATAAGTCCAACATGGCCGATATGGATAGTTTAATACACATTTCTCAACGAAAGATACACTTACTTTTCGTCGGCCACGTTCTTAGCCCACGAAAGATGATATAGTTTTCGTGGGCTATCATTGGTTGGTCCTCTGGCCGACGAAAATGTTCGCATTTCTTGTAGTGCACCAGCCAAGAGGGGCTAGGGAGGGGCACATTGAAGATCCAATTTGTTCTAAAATTCAGATGTTGTCTGGTGATAGCAAAGTTATGATGAGAAGGCAATTCTTCGCCTTCGTCAACACGCATCGACTCGAGGGGCTCGTCTGCATCTTCGGCCATTACGACCTCGCCAAGAGTGGCTCCGACGACTTCTTCGTCTCTGCCGACACGCTTAGGCTCAAGGGGCTTGTCAACACCTTCGATGACTGCGATCTCACCGAGAGCGGCTTTGAGCCTCTGACGACTTCTTCGTCTCCGTTGACACGCATCGGCTCGAGGGGCTCACATACACCTTCGGCAACTACGACCTCACCGAGAGCGGCTTCGACGACTTCTTCACCGATCTTGCTTCATAGCAGTGGTTTTTTTCTGCTGACACGCTTCGGCTCGAGGGGCTCGCCTACACCTTCGGCGGCTACGACCTCACCGAGAGCGGCTCCCACGACTTCTTTGCCTCTGCCGGGACGCTTCGGCTTGAGCGTCACGCCGACACCTTAGGCATCCTGACTTCGCCTCGCTGAGAAGTGCAAGCCGTGAGGCCCTTGCCGCTCATCATCATCGACGACCCCCTCCTTCGATGTTGAAATGGACAAAGAGAACTTAGATTGTAGACTTAATACTTGTATAAGCCCGATAGGCATACACGCTCTTTTCTCCATAGGCTTTTTTTTTTGGTATTCCTCACCGCTGATGTGATAGTAGAATCTAGGCCTTTTCCATGTATTATTTGCTTCGCCTTGTTGTACCAGATAAGCCAAAACAACTGAGGATCTACTGTTTGGGGAAATAGGCCAAGCAGGAACATCTACATTCTGTAAGAACCAAGAACGGATTTGTAATAACTAGAAAAACTAATGGAACACGAAGAAACAACCACCTCCCCTCACTATTTAAGCACTCTTAGGGCTGGGGGAAGGAGGATGACTCTTTGACAACTTCTTCTCTCAAGGGGTCTTCTCTGTGTTGTCTGATCTCCTGATGTTTCTCAAAAAAAGTATCTTCTCCCGATGAGCCTTCTCTCAAAGACGTTCTCCACATTACACTTCGGCAATAGGAATCGCTACGAAAAATGAGCATCACATAAGCACCGTCACCATATGGTATCCCATTGGGTATTACTCCCTCCGTATTTAAATATAAATCGCGGATGACTTTTTTTTCAAAACTTCGGTCCTTCGTCTTATTCAAAAAATTGTATAATTTGTCATTTATTTTATTGTAATTTGTTTTACCATTGTAGATTGTTTAAGTATGACTAGTTTTTTATACATTTACACAAATTTTTTGAATAAGACGAAGGATCGAAGTTTTAGAAAAAAGTCAACCACAACTTATATTTAAATATGGAGGGAGTACATTGCAAGGCAAACACACACTCCAAGACACTTTATGTTCTCTAAAAAAGGGGAATGCAATTTTTATTCGGTGACTTTCAGCACTTGAACAAATTTGAATCATTGAATGGTAAAAACTATAGCGATATCGATGAAGAGACAGCCCTCAGCAAACCCAAATACTCGCCAATTTTCATGAGAAGCTATGTGAAATCTTATAGTGAAGAAGGTGTATGCTGGAGTGGGCAGCACAACCAGAAGTAATACCTTTCCATAAATAAGAAATATATTAGAGTAGGGGTAGTACCATCTTGTAGTTTCTCCTATCCATAAAAAATGAGAAGGTATACTAATTTCACTGAGAAGACATGCAGAAAATAAGAAGTATACGAAGTTCAACGCAACTTTGAGAAGACATGCAAAAAAAATCTCAAGACCATCACCTTTCTTCATTGCTGCATGCCGCCCAAGCTGATGCTGGGCTAAATATCCTGAGAACAACTTGAAGTGAACAAAAGTAGACCCAGATGATTGCTAGTAGAAAAAACAACACTGAGGTAACAGCAACAACAACAAGAGCTGAATTTTCAAACACCTGACAGAAAACAACTGTGCATTAGCCCAGTGGTGAAGCGTGAACAAGAACTAAGAAGGGGCGATCACAAAGGTTATGAACATAAAGATAAGAATACGCCATGATGCTTGTTCACTCGTTAAAAGATTGATGTATAAATTAAATGGATGAGCTCAGTTTTAGACTCATGTCAATGAGCCAACTACACATGGCATTCTTAAAAAAATTAAATCAAGGAAGGACTGAAGTCAAGTCCAGATTCCATGAGTCTTTGCTTCTGTTATCCCCACCCAAAAGCATGGCTCACAGGTAGGCCCTCGATCTGGATCTCATACAACAAAACATCTTATTATCCTAATCCAGTGGCCCTGCTGCGGGCGCCCATTGCATGACACTGATTGCAGCTACTGCTCCCTACCCCACCCACCCACATAATCCCCAGAGCGTTGCTACCGTGACACTGGACTAGTTCTCTCTTCGATGATGGTGATTGTTACTACGATGATAATGAGGATTACTATGACGATGACCACGATGATCTTGACCTGGTCGATGATGAACCCTCTATCATCGAGATCATCAAGAGTAGCCGAGTAGCTGAAGGTCTGGAGTTCAACATTGACGATGAGATTGACGAGGCTTGTGAGATGTTCATTAGGAGATGTCCCAGGCAAATGAATCTTAGCTTCTAGTTATTATTATCTCGTTTTTCAGTCTAGTTACGTAAAATGGTGTGTGAAACATATATAGTACTGATGAATTACTGACAGTTAATAAGAGGTGAGTGAGATATACTAAGATGATGTTGTAGCACAACTAATAGTGGCATGGCAGGGAATCACTTATCGTGGTTTTGACAAATTGTTCTACATATAAGCAGTCTAGCTTTGGCAGTTGGCATGACACATATAACAATTTTGCAAACTAGCTAGTTGATCAAATCATGCTCTAGTATAGATTAGAACCTTAGCAAATAAATACAGATATTAGATATTTCTGAATGAATTTAGTACCTACAAATAATTACAATTATTTATCTATGTGTTTATTCTAACATAGTACTGTACCTATTAGATATTTCGTGTTCTCTATTAATTATGATAAACCAATGAATTATTATATATGATTTACAATCTCCCACCTCTATCCCAAAAAGAAGGAAAAAGTCCATTCTACAACATTGAATTGTGCAAGACGTCTGATTTCCCTACTACCTATTAAGAACGCAAGGGGGCGTCCACCAACCCCTGCGGCCTCGCGCCCCCGCGGCCTCGCGCCCCCGCGGCCTCGCCGACCCCAGCCCCCACACTTCTTGCACCACTCGATCTCGCGTTCCCCCAGCCAGATCCGCCCGCCCCTGCTCCACCGTGCCTCCAGGCTCCCACGTGCCCCCCTCGACCACCCCGGCTCCATCACCGCGCGCTGCGCCCAGGACCGCCAACCTCGCCGCCTTCTCTGTCTCCGTCGTGCCCTGACCGCCGAGATGACCGCCCGCCACCACCCCCGAACACCCTCGCCCGCAATCCCCGTCCCCGGACCCACCCTGCGGCCGCAACCCACTTCCGTCACCTGCCCGCTCGCCCGGCGGCCGGCGCATCCGTCACATCCATGGATTTAAATAGCGCGCTATAGTGCCGCTATAGCGCCGCTATAGCGTTTTGAGGGACATCACGCTACGCTATCGTCATTTTTACCGCTATTTGCGCTACAGCTCGTTTAGCGCGCTTTAGCGGCGCTAAATGGCTTAGCATAGCGGTGCAAATAGCGGCGCTATTTCCATTTTTCTCGATGGGCCAAAATCTGAGCCATTAAGCCCACGTAGCCCACTAAAAACCCTAGGATGCTTCCTTATGCATCGATCTAGTGGCACTGTGCCACATCTCCCAATGTGTCCCTCGACCTCGACGCAACAGAAGATGATGATCACGATGTTGATATGGATGAGACCCTACGTGACCATTCTTCTGATTCAGATCACTCTATGTCTGAAGAGTAGATTGATCTTGCAGCCTTCAGCTTTTGTGTTGCAGTATTACAATGATATATATTTCTTTTATGGACTTACCACTTAGGCATTTAGTATTCAATGTGATGTACTTATGTTCTATATTTTGTGCTTGTGGTATTGTCAACTTGTGATGGAACTTAAGTTGTCATCTGTTCCATTTAATTTTGCTTATGTTTATTGCTGATTTTTCTTTTTTTATTGTTAAAAACGCTATTGGGTATAGCGCCGCTATAGCGTCGCTATAGCGCCGTAGCGTCTGGAAAAACGATGCCGCTATTTGCCATAGCGCGCTATTTTAAACCATGGTCACATCACCCGCCCACCCACGCGCCGCCACCGCCATGACAGCCCACTCGCGACTCAGGTGCTGTGCGCCGACATCGATTCCGCACCCCACGGCTCCATCGCGTCGCGGGTGCCCTACCGCGACGCTGCCGCAGCCCTCGTGCCACCGTCGTGCCTCAGGTGCCGCGCGTCGCCATCGCGCCGACACCCCCACGCCTCCGTCGCGTCGCGAGTGGCACCGCTCCGCCGCCCGCACATGAGGTCCTCGGATCAGCGCCCTGAACGCAACTGCTGAAAATCACCTCCAGAGACACGCTTCCTATCCTCCTCGATCTCTTGGTAAGAGCTTCTGTCTACTCCCATTGCTTGTAAATTACATTGGCTACATTAATTTGGGTAGGCAATAAGCAAGAAAAGTAAATCAGTCTTGTCTGCTGCAATCCTGAGATGTAATGTGCTCTCTGTATACCGTGATTCGATATTTTTCTTGTGCATAAGCAAGAAAAGTAAATCAGTCTTGGTGCTGTGTTGTGCTGTTCAGGCAGGCACAACACCTCTCGTGGACCAAGCGCACGGGCGTCCAGTCCCGCATATCCGGTGAGTCCCCTTCGGCGTCCGCCCCTAACTCCGGTCAGGTTCCTCTCACCCCGCTGAGCCCCCTTGCCCATTTGGAGTTCGGCAGAGTCAAGCCTCATCCTGCTTAGGCGAGGACAATAGGACATGGGAAGGGATTCCGATGGGCGATGGCGGAAGGTCAAGTCCAATGGGCAGGCGGCAGCGTCCTTGGCCTCCTGATCCCTCTCGTGAATGTTCCCGCAATGGGGGGATCAGCTGTGAGTGGCATTGGATTTGTTGCATTTTGTGCAGTCATTGGGTTTATTAACCGAAGATATGCTGTTTGGTTAGGATAACACGGCTGTAGTGGTTTCTATAGTGTTGCTTGTGACCAGGGATGGCTACATTGCTGCACATGTCTGCCGGTGCCGTCTGCGCCGCCGCTCGTCACGTCATCCATGTTTTCAGCTGGGACTGTAGCCGCCTGCCGACACCACTGCCGTCACACGGCCTGCCTAAATAACAATAATGTTATATATATATATATATATTTTTGATGCCACCTTCTCTCAAGAGCCTAAAATCTTTTTTTGATGCCACCTTCTCTCAAGAGCTTAATTGATGAGCATGGTAAACCTGGTCTCAAGTTGTTTGTTAGATCCATTTTCTCTGTTCAGGTTCAGGATATCATAAAACTGGCTGTGATTAGAGTCTTTCTTGAAACAAATAAAATATATGAACAGGCTAGAGTTTTTCCTTAAAGTAATTAGTTGTTGCTAAAAAAATTCAAGTATTCAGCTCCAATATTACTCTATGTTCATTTCTACAGAAAAGAAAAGGCTCTATCAAGAGGAGTCGACGAGAGAGAAGCTGGTATGTCAGAAACAAGACTAGGCCTTTTATCATAGTGTATAGATGAGCATCATCCTTTCCTCCATTTTTTTCTAAAAAACATCACTTGGTGTTTTGTTTCAACTTTCAAGCCTTTTAAGTGTCACGTGTACTTAGGATGTGCATGATTTTGTTGTTCACCTCTTGATTTCTATGCAAAACAATGAACTGAATGGTATATACAGAGTATCTCCATCCCTACAAAATCAAAGTAAAATTTGTTGTTTGACGCCTTTTGTAGTAAAAGAAATATTGTTGTCTTCATATTTAGGGATGGGACCGACAACAAGGATGCACCTAAAAAATGGTGATTTTAATGTCTAATAATGTAGTAAGAGTTTATATTGGCCTCCCTTTTTAACCTAAATTTCTCGTGAGAAAGAATTTTCTTTTCTTTACTCTTACTACATGGATGGATTTGTTCAGGTACATGTTAACAATTCTTTGTAGTTGCTGGAGAATGACCTCTGATGTTTCGTCTCTGAGTATTTTGAACAACATCAACTACTGGGAAAAGGTAAGTAGCCAATTTGGATGCTTGACATAAAGAAAACTTGTGCTTCTGATAAAGAAACATATCCCATTTTATGATTAGTACTAGAAGTATAAAAAATGGGTTGTGAGGTTTCTGTTCAGAAGGGGGTGTCCAAATTGAAGGATCTATATAATGTTGGCATTACATGTTGTGTTTACATGCTCACTGAATGTTTAGCATTACCTGGTTTAATTTTTCTAGCAATCCCTGTTGAGTTTCTATCAAAATATTGGCATTACATGTTCATTGAATATTTGAATGCTGGCCAAGACACAGATGTTACTCCTAGAATCTAGCCATGAGTCCCTTGATTCTTTGTTCGTGGAAAGTGGCTTTACATGGAACTGGAAAATCTTGTAGATTCTTAGATAAAATTAGGCAAGGATTGAGTCCGATACTTTCTTAATCATAGGATGGCAGTGTGTCTGTGCCAATAAGTAAACCATTTTCTGTGTACATCCAGTAAACAGATGACTTTTCTTTTTCTAGAGCGTATTGGTGAAATTTCTTTTCATGGAGTCATGCATTTTCACCCTTTTCAGAATGCAATCACTCGGGTTCTTGGGGCCAGCATTTTTCTAACTTAACTGAGCAATGGACATGCCAAGGTGGCATTGTGCATGGCTTATATATAGCCAGGTAATTATCCTTCTATTGACCCAGCTATTATACGATTGTATTGTATATGCTGAACTTTGTCCCTCAAATTCTTCCACCTTTTTTAGAAGTTTCTTTTATTTTTTGTTTTGAAGCCTGTGGTGGTTCAATCTTGGCAGGGACTATCCAGGTAGCAACTATTGGGTCTCTCACTGGACACATGCAAAGCTTCTAATATGCACTCTTATCAAATCTACAAGTGCTCATTGTGTCAAACCCCGCCAAAGCTATCCTAGAGCACCATCAAGGGCAAGGTACTATATGGGATAATTAATTGTTGTTGTCCTTTTGATGTTATATGATTATCACGGTGGAATCCTGATCAGAAGCAGAAAAAGAGGGGCCGTGATAAAGCGTGTCAAGAATTACAGCGCAACACTCTACATAAAAATTCCATTGCAATGGTGAACCCTTTTTATAACCCAATGGAGGACTCCCCATGAGGTTAGCTTTCTCATCACTTCAAACGGGAGTAAATATAATATATTTTTGCTGCATGCTTCATGAACTTAGTACACAACATGAATCTTTCAAGGCTCTCTATATTGTACCTTGATCATGCAACAATGAATTAGTCTTCCTATTGGTTGTCAGGATCTGTAATTTCGATTAGTTTTGTGTATGAAACTCTATAGCAACTGATGACATGGCTCAATATGCCATCTTGCTTTAAAGTGGGATCATTCTATTCATTCGCGAAAATATAGATGGTTGTTGGTTTCCGGTACAGAGCACATCCATCCTTGTCCTAAGCTTAGGTTCACGAGATGCCCATGTTGGATGGTTTAGTATCACCTTGAACCGCTCACTGTAAAAGAAGATGAAACACATTAACTCATCCTTTGGAGTCGTTATGATTGAGAAGAAGTTGACGTGGCCCATCATATCTTGACTTAACATAGTAGATAAATTTTGATACTTCATATTGATTGAGTTTAATGCTAGGTCTGTGACTATGAATTTACATTTGGATTAATGGATGAATAGAATTCATAATTGATCGCTTAGTCTTGATTAATTGGATTTCAATATAGGACCTCGGACCTATCATGTGTCCCCGTAGCAACGCACGGGCACAGACCTAGTTCAACCATTAACTACGAAACCGAACAATCAGAGCCATCATACTGTCAAAACCTGACAATATACACCCCTGAGGGCGGTTTTAGTGGTTGTTTCTAATCTCAATTAATCTCTAAAATTTACAATAAATTCTTTTTAATTCAATAAATATGAAATGTTTACCAAATAATTTCTAGAAAATAATATATCCACGAGAGGTCTATTTTGAGTTATTTGGATTTTATTTGCTCCTATTTGTAATATTTCATTTAGATTAATAAAATAATAGATGTGGAAATAAATAAGTTCCAAATATTTTCAAATAGAGAACCAATATATAGAACATGTTTTTAGAAAACATATGGTATCAGTTTCATATTTATCTGGGTTAAAATTATCATGAATTTTTAGATATTAAGCAAAATTTATTGTTTCCTTAAAAATATAAAACCGCCAGCAAAACCAGCCTCAGGGGTGTTTCTTGTCCGGTTTTGACAGATTGATGGCCTTGGCTGCCTAGTTTTGTAATCCAAAGTTGAAAATCAAACAACTTGCACAATTCAAGGTTGTAAAATAGACTTTTCTCCAAAAAGAATGCAATTGTATGATGTTTTAGATGAGTGAATAGTCATGAGAAATGAAGAAATGACCATTACGCATCCATTTAATCATGTACATACACCTTGGAAAGTAAAATAAATAGACAATATATGCACATGCACATTTTATTTAAGGGAGGAAAATAAGCAATTAAATGTGCGCAAGCTACGATTGGACTTCGTGTGATAAAATTTAAATACTAAATTGTATTATTTGTGGGATAGAGGAATCATTCATTGTTTTACCCTTGCATGCATAGCACACGTCTTCATTATTTGTATAGTAAAAACATAGCTTGAGTGCGTTTGATTTTTTTTGTACCCATGTGTTGTGAGTAGTGACCTATGAATCAAAATTTTAGCTTTCAACTGTTGATCTTATTTTGTAGTTGCAATTTTTTATCCACGTGCTAAGTTTATTGTACCTTTATGATAAAAAACCGTGATAAATCTACACAGCTTTGTCATAAGACAAGTAACCAAAAATTGTACGCAGTAGTAACCGATGATGTGAATCATTGACAAGATGAGTTAATGTCTTTGTTCCAAATTTTTTTTTGAAATATCAGAGTTTTTCCATATATAGAAATTAGTAGTCATGTGAAAATACTTGAATACCCTAGTTTAAGCATATCAATTGTGATAAAAAACCATAGACTCCCTCGGCCAACCGGCGAGAGCCCTGCTCGGTCGGGTTCGAGTTCTGGCACCTCCCTCTTAATTGTGATTGGTGGGTTTTCCACCTCTTCATTTCTTAAAACCTCTTATTCACAATATCTCTGACTTCTCCATGGCCATAAAACTAGTGTTTCTTCACACTCTCATCGAACTCTTGCGGGGCCCGCTTACTCTCTATTCTACACATTTTAGTTCCTTCATTTTCTTTCCGGCCAATACTTGAGTTCTCCATCAGAGCGGTCTAGCTCATTTTTGTTTACTGGTGCGGCCAACACCGTGTTGGGGTGAGTTGCCACAGCTTGCTCACGGGGGGCACGTGCGGTTCTATACGTTTCCAAGGTCCCACTGGGGGCAATGCATGGCACATTGGCGCGAAGCAACGGCCGGAGGCGTGACCTCGTGCGACGCCACGGAGATCAAATAAAATACGAGATCACGCGATTGCCTTTTCGTGTTGACGAGCGGCGGCAAAGCTAGCGATCGATCGCGCGCACAGGGCAGGCAAGCGCCAGTGGAAGAACACAGTGTAAGTGCAAAGCGCGAAAAGCACCGCACTTCTCCGGCGAGCTCGCCATTATATTGGCGCGCTGGATATCTCAGCCTTTGCAGCCTCTGCCCCGGCCCATCGAGCGTGAATCACACGCAATGCAAGCGGCCAAGGAAAAGCGTTCTAGTCCGGAGCTTATGTGCTTTCTTTTTTTTTTTTTGTTTGTTAAGGGAGCAATATGCATCATCTTTGGTTTTTGTATTAGTGGGAACAACCATCATCAACAACAACGAACGAAGATGAGCCAAGGCCGAGAAGGACAAGCTAAAAGCTAAGCTAGTGGGGTAATTAGAGCAAGAGGATCTCAACTCTCTCATCAGCCTAGCTATATCCTCCCAAGCAATGAGCAAGCTAGCCTAGATGCAAAAAATAAATTAAGGTGGCAACGGCTAACTAAATCTGTATATATAAACACACCATATATCATTTATATTTTTGTCGAAGCATTGGATGGACCCATGCCTTCATGACCTGTGTGTCCCTAGTTCTAGAGCCAAAACGAGAAAAACATACTGCTGGCGGTTTTGATGCCCAAATAAACCGCCAAACCAATCAAGAGTCAAGACCATGTAGAGCGTACACAAGCCTCATGAGTCACGATGTCCATGCATGCCCACTTTTTTTCCTTAGCTCAAGCCATATTCAAGTCCTCCACGCTCTAAATTTGGCCTTGGTACTCGCCTTCTTCACTGGGTCATCACCACCTTCATATATACTCTTGCTCTTCATGTGAACAACGTGGATCGCCAAGGCCTCGTACATGCATGTTTCTCCACACGACTTCGCCATCAGTTATTCATAAGCATCTCAGGGCCTACATACATAAACTAAATGAAATTTCACTTACGAATCACCCGTCGTATGTATGCTCTTTGAATTCCCACAATCTTCATCCTACTTAGGACGTGTTGTTTTCTACCTAACTAGAATCATTTTACCGTATCATCGATCTCCTCCCATTTTGCTTCCACCCTCAAAGTTCACTTCTTAATTGTAGTGCGTACTCCACATGCTTATTGTTTTCTTCAATGTTTCTTTCATGCTTTGAGGGACTAAAATACATCCATATTTTGAAAAGCTACCAAAGCTTGATCTTGACATGACCGCAAAAGTTGCAAAACCTGCACATAGTCCGGTGCTAAGCTAGCTCCACCCTGGCTATAAATACCCCTACGGGGTTTCAGGACAAGGCCCATGCCTCTTAGACCTATAAGCTCTTCTCATCTTTTTGGAGCTCATTGACATATATACTACTGATCACTCATGGCAGGTTTGAAGCACAGCAACTCCTTTGTGAATCTTGTTGATAAGAAGCTTCACAAGCTCTCCACATCAAAGATGAGGATCAGCAAGAGTGCTCCTGACCTCCTGAAGAAGGCGGTGACGTCCGTGAAGAGCAAGACCGACGCTCTAAGAACAAAGCTCATCATCTTGACCTCTCTGCGTAGAAGGTTGGCGATGTTGTGTGCGATGTCTCGCCAGATGCATGGACTCGTCGCATCGGACAACCGGGAGAAGCAGGCTAGGGTGGAGCACCAAAGCAAGGCCCTCACGATGCACAAGCACAAGGTGATGGCAACGATCAAGGAGGCAGGTGGTGATCATGATGGTGGTAGGGCTCATCTTGGTCTGTTTGAGGTGGCCGTGTTTGAGGAAGACTATCATGGATACCCTGACTGGATCGAGTCCCTCTTTGACGATGAGAAATGCTACAATAATGATGAAGAGGATTTCCTTGACAACAACCACAATGATCTTGAGCATATTCTTGATGCTCCCGATGAGCCATCGGTCATCGAGATCCTTAGGACCAATAGAGAGGTTGAAGGTCTGGAGTTCAACATCGAGGATGAGATCGATGAGGCTTGTGACATGTTTATTAGGAGGGTACGGAGCCGGATGAACAAAAACCTTTAGTGATTTTTGTGTGATTTTAGAGAATGCTGACACGCTGTGGGACAATATATAGAAGGATGGATGAGCAAATATATTTAGTATTGTAGTTAACTGGGGACGACATGAAATGTACTTGTTTCCGAACTCAAGCATATTGTAAAGGAGCATCTGCTTCGGTAATGTTTGGTCTTCATCAATACGCGTAGTCCTGAAATGAGTGCATAAATTCCATTTTTTGCACGGTCAGTTCCAAGTTACAACCATCTCTCTGCATAAACATAATGATCTTTTTGGAACATGTGATTTCTAAAATACAGAAATTAAAAAACACATAATTAGTATTTTATGTCACTTGCAATTCTACATGGAATTAAAAACATAGAAAAGTTTTTAATGGAGTGTTTGGATACACAGCATAGAAAAAACAAATAAATTGAAAGAGATACACAAAGAAAATTTTCAAAATGTTGGACTTCATAATTTTTTTCCTCCAAATTTCTATGTTGAGCCATTCAATGAAATTTTATAGGATTCAATTCGTAGAAACTTAATCCATATTTCTAAAGGGACACATTGAAAAATATCCTATAAAATTTCACCACTTCAAAGTTCCTTCATTTTCACTTTGTTCCAAAAACAAAACTAAAATGTATCACACCCAGCTATATTTTTCGCTCCACAACTGAACTTTCAGTTATCCAGTGGTCCATCTTTCTTATTTTCTTTCTCACGCAAAGTTACTGCTTCTTCTATATCAATCCTCAAGCCTGCCTACCACCGCCCAACGTAGGATAAAATTGTCGATTACTGCTGGTTTATTGTAGGCCAACGATATGGGTAAGTCGTTCCTCTAATCATAATTTTCTTTATGCGAATTGTTATTGCCAAAATTTTGTTACGAACGTTTGAGTGGCAAGCGACTTGCTGACGCATTTCAAGACCCTATGCCGCCTTGTCGCTCACAGTGATGTAAGTAGGAGAGATAATAGGTCATGACTTAAATGTTTATTCACAATTCAAATGAGCCATTGGTGTTTTTAGCTAAAAATGAACATAAATATGATCCAGTTCTTTTTGAGCAAGATCCTCAAAATTTCTGGGCCAACTTTGAGGACCCTTTGCCACTATAGATGTAAGACATCCCTATGCCAGTGAGACCTATCTCGCCTGCGGCAGTTTATAACTCTTTGCTGTCCCTCCCATAGCTGTTCTCGTAGTCACTGTCGCTACTTGATCCAGCGACGCTCCTCTTCCCCACGCCACCTTGCCTCATCGCCCACAAGGCCACAAATCGCAGGTATGGCTAGGTCAGCTTATTGGCACACGACCTTCTCTCCAGCCCTAACATATATACTTTGATGAGCTACCAAATGGCTGAACCGAACCGAATCGATCCAACCCTCAACCTGGAACTCTGTAATCTGGTCACAATGTAGATTTCTTTTAGATAACGGTCGCAATGTAGCTAGAGTAGGAGAAGCAGGAATTAGCGCAGAGGCCAGAACTTTCCATTTTCTTTTAAAAAAGGAATTTGGCAAGAGAAGAAAGAGGAAGGGAAAAAAACGGATGTGTGAGAACGAAGGGAGAAATGCAACTGTCAATTAGCTTTTCCTAAAAGAAAGAAAATTCTTCTCCATCTTTATAGCCGTGGAACACCTAGTACTCTACAGTCTACAAGTAAACTTCTTGAAGCTAGCGCTCAAGTTCAACTTTTCAAATTCCAAAACGAATTAGCATGGGTGTTTTTCCTCCTTTTGGGCAAAATAATAATGTTGAATCATCCAAATGCATTTATCGTGAGAAAAACGTGTGTCGCGCTCCATATATATATATATATATACTACAACCGACATAACTGTATCTTAACGCTGCTGCTTTCCCGCCAATAATGGATTCAGCACCGGTGTGGCGGCGATTGTTTCCTTTCAACAGCCATTGGGTGTGATCCTCAGTTGCCACACAGTGAACTAGTAGTACGCAGATACTACTACAGTACTACTAGCCCGCGAATGCAAGAGCAGGGAAGCAGCAGCGTGGCGACGCTCACCTCCTCATGCACATGGGGAAATGGAAATGGAACGGAAAGACGCACGAAAGCTCCCATGCATCTCGCGCGCGCGATTTGGTATGATCTGCCTTTCTGTGTTGACGGGACGGCCGGGGAAGCACACCCCACAACAGTATACTACGGCAAAGCAACGACAGCAGAAAGCTAGGGGCACTTGCAGGCCCATTGTCTCGAGATCTTTGGGTATGAACCACACGGAAGCAGCAGACAAGAAAAGCGTTATGGTTAATGGTGGGGATGGGGATGGCCATCACCGCCGGCCGGTTACTGATGCGTAGCGATCGACGACGGATTTGGCACTTTAGGGTTTAGAGCGGGCCAACCTTCGCCATGCGGCAGCAGGTGTCCTTTATTTTGTGTCCGATTGGAAATTTCTTCAGAGAAATCACCTAGTGGGGAACACTTTCTCCATATCTTCTCCGTATTTTCTCGATACTGAGACATGGCGACTGTTAGAACTCGTTTGCTTACAACCTCACCATTGTGTCGTAGTCTTTTAGTGCCCGCTCCACATCGCCAATTATTTTTCATCATATGTTTCTTTCATCCTGCTTTGAGCTACCAGCCAAAAGCTTGATCTTGACATACCGCGAGGAAAGCTGCGCACACGCTACCGCACATATGTTCATATTGGAGGGGGTTATTTGTCAAGCGTATCGCGAGTTGATGTAGGTATAACTTGTCTCTAAGTGATTCTTGGAAAGTTGATGACAATATACTTAAGAAACTAATGAGATATGGTTGCCAAGCAATCATATTATCTCATGACAGGCACATGTTACTCCTTGAAGGAAATTAAGAAGGCCTGTGGGGCCCTAGATGTCTTTATTATTTCTTGAGTTTAGGTGTCACTTTAAAGGATCGGAGGTCACCTAGATAGTCTAGAGGTGTCATAGAAATGCTCAAATGGTCATCAAGTAAGCCCAAGACACAAGTCAAATCGAAGCAAGCAGCTGAACATTTGAAACAAAAAACTAAAACTAAAACAAAAAATAATTGACCATCGGATGCTGCTGCAATGCTTAAAGGAGGTAGCGCGGAACCTAAATCAAACTTGGAGACGGCGGAAAAATCCAAAAGTACCGTCGTATTGCCCGCTGCTGACCACCGGACATTACACCGTAAATAAAGTGACCAAACGCTTCGATGTTGAGGGTGGTCTCAGTGCACCGGCTGCTCAGTGAGACTATACACATGGGGTAACTAGCTATCCAACGCTTCTGGAATTTGAGCGCCCAATGCACTCTGTATATGCATATGGTACGACTGCGTGGAAGCACCAGGCTTTTAGTTGGCAAATTAAATGCTTATGGAATTGAAATTCTGGGAGCACTCTACTCCACCAGATGCTATTATATATGGTGATGAGTGAGGACTGAGAAAATCGACGTGCACTAATAATTACTAATGGTCGAATTTGAAGTTCAGATTCAGAGCAGCAGACAATCGAGAACCTCAGCTCAGGCCGACGATTCTCACTCACGAGAACATATATGAGCCTAACAACAGAACCTCGCAGATCCCAGTCTGAGTCTCAAAACAGCAGCATGTAGAGTAGAAGCACCCGGCCCCTCGCGCCAGGATGGCTAGCGAACGACGAGAGGCAAAGTGCTCCTCATGCTTTTGGTGGTTGGAGTTGGAGCTCTGCCCTCTGCCTGTGCCTGCAGGGGCGGGCTCGTTTGTTTTGTTGTTGATTACTGGGCCAAGTCCAGCTATCGAGGAGCGATAATGAGCCCATGATAGCCCACTCCTATAGTCCTATTCCAAACGGCCAGCCCACCACTCCACCCGGTCCACGATCCATTCGCTAAGTGCCCCACCTCAATCTACGTTCACTGTTGAATCGAATGACCTCCATTCCGCTCTGCACCATGATCAGATAATCTCTGCTGATGTTCTACTAAAAGGAATAATGAGGCCTAAGACCTACGATTTGAAACAAAGAGAAGCATACAATTGATTAAAGTGGCGGTTTGGAGATTGAGGAAGTTAAACTGCTATATATGTCTTTCTTGCGGTCGATATATAGACATGTTGTCTACCACTACAAAATAGTTGAATGGTAATCTTTGTCCTACTCAGAATTCTTCAACGAATGAATCCAATTTAATACTGTAGAATTTTTATTTTCTGAAATTCGTGAACTAAGTAATGAACTAGGCTTTGCTCTAATTGCCGTGGGACTAGTCTCTGTCTTTCAGCGGTGCAGAGGAATTCTCTCTTCATTTTAAAAACCCCAGCTTTGCAATCAGTAATAGCGCTCCGCACCAGTGACCGTGAACAAGAAAGAGCTCTCAAAAAAAGGACAGCACCGCTCTCCGCACGGGGAGCGCGCGTGATTCGAGGCAGCCTTAAAATTTGCGAATGCAGACAAGGAGCCCAGACGCATCCATGCCTGCCAATTTTTTGCATTCTCGTGCTGATGACGATCAGCAAAGTGCGCGCACACAGATAAGAGTTAAGCTAACAACCGAACCGAAAGCCAAGGGGCACCGCGATCCTCCTGCGTATCGCAGCGCAGGAGAGGATCGGCTAGGGATCACACGCACGAGACCAATGCAATGCAAGCATGCAACAAGACAAAAGCAACGTCTTTTGCCGCTTTGGTGAGCTAACGGTGGCCACCATCACCGCCTACTAGCGTATAATTAACGGTGGAATTAGAACTTGGGATCCGGGGCAACCAACCCTCACCCTGGGGTAGGGTGCCCTTTATTGCCTGAATCGAGCTTTGCAGTACTGCAGTGGAGCATTTGTTTAAGAGAAACTAGCAAGTTGGCCCGCGCAAATAGCGCGGGTAGCTAGTTTTTCCTCAACATTTAGGTTTTGCCTCGATTATTTTGATTTTTCTTTTTTCCATTTTTTTTCTCTATGTATCTTCAACAATACATATTGTTTTTTTTAGATTTTTAGTGTATTATCATGACAACATATTGTTTCATGGATTTTTAGTGTATTACCATCACAATATATTTTCATGAGTTAATCTATAAGTTTCACAAACATATTTCGCTAATAATGCTATTTTTAATTTAAATTCTGAATTTTAGCTTCTATATATCTAAACTAAATTGTGTAACCATTAAAGAATTGTGATTTATACTTGAAAACTTTTGTATACTTCTTTTGTTTCACAAATATAATTTCTATAACTATGCTAACCTTTTTGTGGAAAGTGCACCGACATCTACAATGTCAATAGTTATGTTAAATCTAACATAAAATATGTTTTTATAGTGTATCTATTTTGTATTAAAGATGCAAACATTTATTTGAAAAAATGTCTTAGACAAAGCCAAAGTCTATTATAATTTAGAATGGAGGGCATATCGAACAATTTAGAAAATCATACCATAGGACAATGCCATATTTGTTTCTCTTAGATTTTGGTGGGTAAATAACTTGAATGGCATGCATTATATAATAAAAGGGTACTGTACAAAATAAGCTAAAATAAGTATCCTTTGGCTAGCTTATGTATTATAATAATTACCACCTCCAATTAAATAAGGTACATAATAAGTTGGAGTGTTTGTTGCCCACTCAAGATTACAATCAATGTTATATAATCTTAAGAGGTAAACAAATTTGCCTTTGAGACATTAAGTTATTATAGCCAATATACCCATCTATTGTAATGAATGGAAAAAAAAGACTTGAATCTTAGGCTTTAATAAATATGGTCTAAAACTTTTGAGCGAAAATATGGTCTAAAACCACATAGGCTTCATGCCCACCAGTTTGAAAGATGTCTCACCTATGCTGCCACTTCGCATTGCCATGACCAACAACGGTTTAGTTTTATGGCTATTATCGTTATCGTGACATGTCCCAACATGATCAATGAAAGATTATAGAGATCGATAACATATGTATTATCTCCTAATGTTCACTTTCCAACACATGTTCTGCATCTGCATCGAGATAAAACAATACAAAGAATACATACGTTCTTTTCCTTTGTTAGCAATTTCTGATAAATAAATGTCCCCATCTAGGCCTAGTATATCAATAATTTAACTCTTTTTTCCTGATTAATATATAACTTTTGAAGCCTCCATGAAGAACATGGTGCTTCAAATGGTAGATTTTTTTTTTTTTGAAAAATCCATCCATTTCTAGTATTTCTATTTTATAAAACATGGTAATTTGTAAACCCTTTTGGTAAATATGGTAGCATATTTTAATAATCCTAGTTAAGATAATAGACACTGGGGGTATGTACCTTTTAAGAAATTAAAAATTGTATTATTTAATTTATATTGTCGATGATTGTTACATCCAATACTATATATATTTTTTATTTGTTCTAATACTTGATGTAAATCTTTGATTTATACATGTTCCTAGAATGTTATATTGTACCATTTTTTATTGTTACCATACTTTATGGAAACCATCAACAAACATGGTTGTGCATTGGTATATAAGATTTAGCTTTTAAACTAAATAGATTGCTTTTAAATAGTGTACATATTTTTTATTTGTTCTAATACTTGATAATGAATAGATAGCTCTCTTTCTCTCTCTCTCTCTCTCTCTTCAAAATTTAGATTTTAAATAGCTGTATTGGTATGTAAGATTTGAAACCAACTGTGTGAATATTTTTCTTTTTTAGTTATATTTGATATACAACTTAATAAAGATCCTTAGATATCATAAAACCCAACTATAAAGTTATTTTAATTTTTTTAAATTATTGTAGTAATTTCTAGACTCATTAGTGAACATGGTGACTTCTTTTAACACTCGCTTATATACATAAAAAGATAGTGGAGGGCATAATCCCTCTTTTTCTAGCAAACTTTTAGTTATTTTATCAAACTCAATTAAAGTAAAAGTACTCTCAGTACCAAATTGTACACCTTAGCTTTATACTTGATTTATTTGATTTATTATGACCGACTCTATAGAAAAAGGCTATAAGATCAAATTAGTTCTACTAAAACCAGAAAAAAATTATGTTTTCATTGTGCATTTATTTGATATTTTAGATGTTAATATATTTTAAAAAAAACTCAATGTTAGGAAAGGTTGTCTTAGAAAAGTGAACTATCATTTAAAACAAAAGGAGTATGACTTATCTTGGATAAACATAAACTGGACAATGATTTAGAACCTGAGAAATCACTAAAACCTGAATCAATATATGTAAGTTGGACCATCTCATTCTAACTATTATTAGTCGCTAAAGATTAAATTAAGCAACCATACTGAGTGCAAGTTCTATACTTTACTAATGGTGCTTTTCACTGGAAAAATCAGAGGGTAGAAGCTAAAAAACAAACATAATGTTTTTCCTCATAAGCCTAAAAAATGCTTTCTTCAAGCGATGTATCACAACTGTATCAACATATAACCCAATGGCCACCAACTCGTGTTTTGTTCATCCATACCACTAACTTGTATCCTCTCCAGTGCCTCAGTGCCCTCAATTAATGTCGTAATTTTTAAACCCTCTCGACGAACTAATTGTGTAGATTTTCTCTTTATTCTATTGTATTTGATATATAAATTAACATAGACCATCATGTTTATAATTGATTTAATATAGATGGTTACATGTTTATAGAATTTTATAATATAGTTTTTTATTGATACTATAATTTCTAGACCTTATCAACGAAAGTGGTAGCTTGTTTAATCCTTCCTTATAAAGAGATAGGTGGTCAAGAGCTCATCTCTTTTTTTTTTCAAAATTTAGCTTTAAGATAGTTGTATATTGTACAAAATATTTTGATTAACCATGACAACCAATTGTGCGGATGTTTATGCTTTTCTAGTTGTATTTAATATATGCTTTAATTTTTAGATCGTTAGATCTTCATAAAAACCAATTGTCTAGGTTTTTCACTTTTTGTCTAAAGTGATAAGTTTTGGGCTTTCTCGGGGAAAATGGTGGCTTCTTTAACACTATCTTATACATAAAGAGATAGCGGAGGCCATTATCTCTCTTTTCTAGACAAAACTCATATCTTTTGTCAAACTTGATCAAAGTAAGAGAAATAGTCTCTTATACACATTAACTTTATACTTAATTTATCTAATTTGTTATGGCCGAATCTATAAAAAAAACGATAACAACTATAACATCAAATTAGTTCTACAAAAATCTACTATAAATAATATGTTTTGGTAGTGCATTTATTTGAGATTGTATAAAATAGATAGTTAAAATCTTAGAAAAGTGAACTATAATTTGAAACAGAAGAAATATGACTTAGCTAGGATAAACATAATCTGGACAATAATTTAAAACATGAGGAAGCACTAAAAGATAAATCAAGGTAAATTGGACATCATGCTTTAATTATTTTTACTAAATTTGGCAGCCATATAGTGTGCTATTGGTGCTTCCCACCAGATCAAATGGTTGTAGAGAAAAAATAAACAATAAGCATATTTTTATTTTATCATAAATCTTAATTTTTCTTCAAGTGATGTATCATAGTTGTATCAACATAATACATGGCCAAGAACTCATGTTTTGTTCGCTCATGCCACTAATCTACATCTTCTTAGGTGCCCCGTCATCTTTGATTAATGCAATATTTTTAGACCTTCTTGACGACTAATGTTGTATATTTTTATCTTTATTCAGTTGTATTTAATATATGAATTAACATAAACTGTCACATTCATGTATTCATAAAATTCAACGGTTCAAGATTTTTTTTTTCTTAGCATTGTATTTATTGGAACAGAGCTATTTTTGTTAGAGTCAGATACACTATGTCCCATCTATATTCTTTTTTATATTTTTTTTTGTCATGATCTTACATAGTATATAGAGCATGTCCGTCCAAATCTATTTGTATACTTTTTCCCTAATCAAATAGAAAGTCGTATCATGTGTATGATACTATTTAATTACTTCATTCCTAATCAAATACGAAGCCTATCCTATTTGTACGATTAGAGTACAAATTAGTCTATGTCTATGAACAACACGTCGGATATATAAACATGCCTTCGAAAATATGCTATATGGACTCTTAGTTAATGCGTACCATTAGATTTTTCTAAAATCCGACGGCTAAGAGTTTTTATTTTTAAGATTAATGTGATATTTTTAAATCCTATCTGCGAACGGTGGTTTTTTTAACACTTTGCCACGCAGAATTAGATAGGAGAAGTGTTCAGTTGTCACCGCAGTCAACGAATTGGTAGTTGACGATGAGAGCCGCCATGGACGCCCCTTTCGTTGGTGTCGATCTTGGTGTCGTAGTCTATGTCCAGCCCGCCGTTGCTCATCCACTGGTCCACGATCTTCATTGCGATCGATGAGCCCGTGGCCAGATTGGTTACCTGCCAAGTCATATGGCATGGATCGTCCTTCGATGAGTAATCGATTGATCAACGCTGTTGTTTCTTTTACTGGCCGCTACTGGTTACCGATTTGGGGTTGAGGACTTGGGTCTCCGGAGTAGTTAGAGTTCGGTCAGGTTATCGTATGGAGTTGGATTTAATTTCTTTCTTAGTTGAATACGGACCAGCCGTTAGATCTTAATAATCCAACTGTTTAAAATTTCTTTCTTAATTGAATATACACCGTTAGATCTTCATAAAATCCAACGGTGAAGGGCTTTTCTTTTTTCTGATTAACGTGGGAATTTCTAAACCCTCTCGGCGAACGTGGTAGCTTCTTTTAACACTCCCTTATTAATATAATAATAGATTACCTAACTGCAAATATTTTACACATTTCCCAGCTTTTCTTGCAATGCGTGCATGGAGCTTTTTTAGCTTGCTTCCACTCTCAACGTCCTGTTCTTAATTGCAGTGCTTACTCCACATACCAATTGGTTTCTCCAAGTGTGTTGTTCTTTTCATGCTTTCTTCATCTGCCAAAAAGCCTGATCTTGACATGAGGAAGAAAGCTTAACACAGTTCAGTGTGTTTAGTGCTCACTACTCACCAAGTTCCTGGTCCTGGTCCTGGTCCTGGTCCTGGCTATAAATACCCTCACGGGGGCATCAAGGCAACGCCCATATGCATGCATGCCTCTAATAGAACCTACTGCTCCACCAGCCCTTCCTCTGCAATTCGTTCATATATCTACTTATGCAAAGCTTGAGCCACTGCACATCCTTAGAAACCGTCCTTGATAAGCACTTTTATATCAGCTCTCCACCGTTTCTAACATGAGCATCTACAAGACCCCCGTGCTGCTGAAGAAGGCGGTGACCGTGTTCAAGAACAAGACTGACACCCTAAGAACAAAGGTACTCATCCTCGCCTCGCTCCGCAAGACGGCGATGCTCCGTGCCATCTCTCACAGGATCCATGCACTGGTGTCATCGTCGGCGGACCGGGAGAAGCAGCAGGCCAGGTTGGAGTATGGTGACAAGGCAGCGCTCGCCTTGCGGGAGGCGGCCATGGTGGTGGGGGGTCATGGTCGTGGACATGGTGGTGTCGATGATGATGGTGTGGTCGATCTCTCTGAGGTTGCAATGTTCGGAGAGGATGATCACGGCTACCCTGACTGGACGCACTCACTGTTCGACGACGATGAGAGCTATTACAACGACAGGGAGGATGAATGCCATAACGAGACCTCGGTCCTCGATATCATCAGGAGCAACCGGGAGGTGGAAGGCTTGGAGTTTAACATGGATGATGAGATTGATCAGGCATGTGACATGTTCATAAGGAGATTTCGGAAGAGGATGAACAGGAGCTTTTAGTCAGTTGTATTGTTCTCTGTGAGGGTGAAGAGAGAGAGCGCTACTGACAGACTGAGTGGCAATGGAAGGTGGGTGAAATACATACTTTGATATAGCAATAACTTCATCTCAGTGGGCGATGTTGTTTTGATGGCATCACCGTTGGTGTAATAGAGTGTTATTCTCTAATGGAAATATGAAATACGTGCATGCTTCTTCCAGTGAAATTTAGAATACCGGTCGCTAGCACTTGTACCACCTGAAATACAAAACATATGTATCAATATGACTTGTCGAAGACAGCTACCAAACTTCACTATATATATTTCTCATTTACTACAGAAACAATAAAGAAACTATATGTGCACATGTATGTATGAGGAAACTTCCATGATTATAGCTACTCTTTTGTTGATGTCTAGTTATATGGATGTATTTTGGTTTACAATAACCCACCTATCAATCCATCAAGCTTCTTTCTTCACGTAGTGTTGCTTCAGTATTTTACATGTTCAACAAATTCTGATGGGACGTGTCTTTTTACTTTTTTAGCTCTTATTAGATGGCTCTCCATAGTTCGTATTTGTGGATTTCCACATGAGTTCATTGCACTTCAATTGCACATTTGCACGTGAAATCGTCATCCCAGATATACAATACCTTAGGCAAAATATACGGTTCCTATTTCACTCAGTTGATGAACATATTTCTGCGCATCTTTTTGCTTGTCTGAAATGTATGCGCTTTATCAGCCAGTTCCCCAAAAAAAAAAGGTGTGATCGATATCGATGTTTAAAAGTCTGATGTGATCAGCTTTAAACTTGTAGTGACATATGATCAACCCCCCAAGCAGAAGTGCCTGGCACACTACTTATATGTAGTGATAGGTAAGTTGCTCCAACAATTCCCTCATTATTTAGTTCAAAATAAAGGCTTATAAAGTTTGATAGTGAAGCAATGCAGCGTTACACGGACGATTAGCACTAAATGGGACAATTTCGAAAAAGATTAGTACTATATATTGTGGGCCGAAAGCTCTTCAACTAACAAGAGTATTGTAATACAGGGGACCATAACAGTCATCATCATTCGAGTGGCAGTCGAAATCACAAATAAATCAAACGTATTGCTGTCGAAATTTCCAGATGCACTTTATTTTTGCAGAGACTTATTTTATTTTTTCTGTGGTGACGATTCGTCTTCCAATTTGAGGTTTGAGGTCGGCCGGCGCCCGTCGGCACATCTTATCTTATCTTACTATTACTAATTGGAGGTTCTAAAAGAAGCACTAATTTTAAAACACGCTAGAAAAAAAAATCCAAGAAATTCTCACAATAATCAGAAACATCCGACCATCAATTGACAGATTGGAATATTAATAGCCATTAGATCTATTTTCTTAATAATTACCCACATCTGCCATTATGAAAGGTCTTGAGTTCAACTCCCAATGAAAACAAATATCTTTTTTTTCATTAAATCTATTTTTAAGTAATTACCTACCTCTGCCATTACGAAAGGTTTTGAGTTCAACTCTCAATGAAAACAAATATCTTCTTCTTTTTTTAGATTTTTTCCATTTTCAAATCTACCTTCAATTTTTGTCTTTTTTTTTCATTAAAGATGCTAGAAATCTATCCATAAAACAAATATTTTGTAGACTTCTTTTGAAATTTTCACGTCAATCCTCACAAGATGCGCTAGAAAAAAAATAGACGGGTTAGAATCTTAATAACCATTAGATCTATTTTCTAAGTAATCACTCACCTTTGTCATTATCAAAATAATATTACCCCTAAAACTACATATTAATTACTCACTCTGCCAATATAAAAGAAAATATGAAATAACATCCTAAATTTATACGTAATTGCTCATATTTGTTATTTTGATGGATAATACCAAATATCCCCTTTAATTCATATTTAAATTGTTCGCCTTAGTTATTATGACTGATAGTATAATGAAAATAATCCCTCAAAATTATATTAAAATCATCTACTTTTGCAATCGATCAAAGATGATCTAAATCAATTAAGCATACATATAAAGTAGCAAGATTTGCTATTATAAATAACTAAATATAAAAATAGATCTATATATGTTGTACTGTAACACATAATACATTTAAAACTCTAACCCGTGCGTCGCGCGGGTTGATTGCACTGGTATACTATAATTAAATCAAAGTCGAGGCCCGACAAATCGCTTCATTGGGCCATTGAGACAAATTTATGTTTCTCGACAAATTCAAGTTGTCGCTGTCTACGTAATGTGGAAAGTAGAAACTAGCTTGTTGTGCCATTCCTATAGTTCTCGGTAGCAAAGATGTTCCCGTCAACGCTGAGCGACCGACTACGGTGGATCAGAAAGGGTTAATGTGGTGTTTGGTTTGAAGAGTGGACCAGCCTATAATCTTCTCAAAACTCCTCATTTTTTTTGTTTGATTCATGGAATGGAATAAGTTGATACACCACCATCTCAATTCCTCGCTAGCCATTAGGACATGAAATAGGGTCATCCCACTTTCTTTGGGACGAACTCGGTCGATATCCCTGCAAGAGGGAGCTAAGAAAAATCTGAAGATGGACGCAAGACGGTAAATACACTACCAAGTCACAGGCTCTGTGCCCCCACTGCCCCTCCACAGTCACAGGCTCACTGCTCACAAGTCGCGAGATACACTTCAAAAACTGGTTGTGGCGGCTGGGCAGGTGTGGGGGATGCAATGCACCTCGCTGACGTTAGCATTGGTGTAGTTGCGTCACTACAGCAAGGGTCTCACATACAGTGTGGCCCACGTGCGGTAACTCAACTGCACCTGAAGTTATGTTAGAGGATGAGTGTCCGATGATGGGTACAGGGCCTGCCTGGTTTTCTTGGGCAAATAGAAACGGGCTAAACTGAAGGGCTAAATTTTAGTCCACCCTTGTTTGGTTATTTGGGCTAACGCATGGACTAAAGGAGTTGGGGCTAGAAAAAGACCAAAGTACCCCGAATTTCCTCTCTCCCTTCTCTCTCCCATCTCCCTCCCATGGCGGGACCCCACCGCCGGCCTGCCCTGCTGCGCCTGCCGCGCCCGCCGCCAGCCCGCCCCCCGCACCCGCCGCCGACCTTCCTCGCGCCGCTGTGCCTGCGCGCCTACGCTGCCACCGGTCACCGCCCCCGTGCGCCTCGCCTGCGGTGGTGGGCAAGATGACAAGCGCGCATGGAAGGAGCATAGAGAAAGAGCAGGAGAGGGAGGGTGGGGACCGGGGGCAGGGGTGGGAAATGGGGCTGTTTAGCCCAGAGAAGCTCTTCTTTTAGGGTTATAAAACTTTAGTCAGTTTGAACATTTTAATCCAAGTTTAGCCCTATGTGTTTGGGTTTTTGGCTAAACTTTAGCCCATTTTGCACTGGTCCAAAGGAACCAAACGCACCCTCATTCGTTGCAGGGACGGTGACAAGCCGAAAGAATTTCATTTGCCACGATATTTGCACTGGTCTTTGGCACACCGCAACTGTTTCTGAAATTAAAGCAAGGAGGAGAGCTCTGGATCATTGGCAAGATCTACGATGCTAGGATTTCTAATCCCTTCGGAGTCGTTTAGCTAGCGCTGGGATGGGAACAGGGAAATCTTATCCCAACCTCTCATCTGTTCCCTATACCACTTCATTCATATTCACGTTTATTTTTCCTATTCCACAATCCAAACACGGTGTAAAACTTATCCTACCTTATATTTCTTTATCCTACCCCACATTTCTCAGTCCCTATACCAATCCAAACACTCTCAATCAATTATCGTATTAATTCCCACTATATCTGTTGAAAATTTTTAAAATGCTTAGAAACACCCAAAGTAATCAGAAACATCTTGCCACCAAATGCTAGATTGAAAACTTATTAGTTATTAGACATTAGATATATTTTGTGTTTATAATAACACACCTCTATCAATAAAAATACAAAAAATACAAAATAAGCACCAATACATCTTAATTACTCACACGGTCATTATGAAAAAAAAATACTCTCCTTGAATCTATACCTAAATTACCCATCTTTGGTATCATTTTAGATAATATCAAATAAGTGAATAACCAACAAAATTATGTCTAAATTATCCACATTCTATTGTGATAATAATCCATCAATTTTATATTAAAAATACATATCTTTTGCTATTATAGTAAAAATAAATAAATAAATAAATCAAACCTACATCTAAAGTAGGAACATATGCTATATATGTTTGTGTTGTATGTGTCTTCCAAAGTTCCAATAGTTTCACAATGTTACATACTTAGTACAATTTAAATATATGCAATACAATTTATTTTGGTCAAACAATTTTTTGAAGACTATATCGTTGTCGAAACATAATTTAAATATCAGAGAAAATTAATGGATAAAACAGTGTCTCGTCGACCTTTTAATTGTGCTGTTACAGCCTACGGAAGTACGGACCAAAGCACAGTGTCGTGTAGGGACATCCAAAGTTGCAAACGTTTAGATGTCAGTTTTGAGGCTTTGACTTTAAAAAGTCTTATTTTTCTCATCATATACACACCCCTCATATCCACAAACATATTGTCCAATCGTCTATCTAAAATACATATGCATCAAACTGTATATCACGGCATGATGCACGACTCATATGATGAGTGCCATTGGCCTTAGACTATGTACACTAGGATGTATAAATGCAGTGTGTATTCACTGTTCCAACTATCCCTCTCTCTACGTACAGTATCGCTACAGTGTATAGACAATCCTTTTACCCATTCCACTGCATATAGTTTTATTAGCGGGACTTCTAAGTCTTACAAACATACTATTATACAAAAGATCACTCGGTCCATATTATCATAAAGGAGCCCCTAGTGACCTACTCAAACATGAGCAGACGATGAGGAAGGAAGGCATCACGGCTCACGGGGCGGAAGACGAAAGGAGCGACATGCATGATATGGTGTGTCTCGTGTAGATGTATTACCGTACCTGTGCGTGAATCTAGACAGATTAGCAAATGCACGGCCAACAAAAGTCTTTGAATTAAAAGGTATACATGATCAAAGAAAACAGAGACAGCATTCGTATTACCAAACGGAACAAGATTAAACTGCTGACCATGCCACAGTTTTTAACATCAGAATAGCAAAGGCACTAAATGATCTGGTGCTAGTACGCATAATCTAGAAGCAGCACATGCGCATATCCAGAATAATAACCAGTGCTCTACTAGTACCAGTATATAGAGTGGAAAAACAACGGTTCGGTAACGCAGGATACCATGAACTTCTCAATCTTCAAGTTCGAATTCTAACATCTCCTGCCACTGCTCGGGTGAAATATTCATAGTCAGAGCACCAAATTTGCGCATTATCTGATCCCACCGAAGCTCAGAGTGCTGGAGCACAACAGTGTAACTGCAGAGAAGCTGGGCATCTGATGCAGGGGAAACCTCTGAAACGAGAGGGATACCGAACCTGAATTCTGTCTCGTCCTTGAGGCTGTAGACGCAGATGCCAACTCTTCGTCGGGGGTTGCAGGTGCCTGTCTGTCGATGCTGAAAAGTTTGCTTCGGTCGAAGCCAATTCGGCTGCCCAAGTTCTTCATTTGCTCAAACACATTCCTCCCGATGTCTACCCTGAAGACGTCGATGCGATGTTGCAGCTAGAAGACGATCAGAATCTCTCCTGCAGATTCTACCAGGAAACAACGCTTGCTGACTTGTTCTTCATCGCCGGAGAAGTAGTCAGCTAACGGATTAGATGCCAGGTCCAAGATCTTCTGGGCCAGAGGAGTAATGGACGACGCCAACGCTCCACCCTCGTGGACGTGGAGGTGGAGCAGCGTGGAGACGGCCAACCTCACCGGAGGATAAGCGTAGTCTTCCACTTTGAACTCAAGGAAGCTAGGGCTGTCGGGATTCGCGGAGTACATCTCACCAGATTCGACGGAGAGTGTTGAATTGTGATCCAAATCCCGTTGGAGATGGCCGGGTTGGGAGCGTTGGATAGAGAGGATCATTATCATCTTGTAAGCCGCCGCCGTCAGCACGGCGTTCCTGTAAACACTCCAAAATATAGTGAAAGTGTGGCTGGCTGGTGTCCGTGGTTTTTCCCTTCGCCTTGAAGGGTTTTCCACGTAAAAATCTGTGTGTCGTGCTCTGTGTTTGGTTGATCTTCTTCGTTGTTTGCCTGTCGATTTGCTAACAGAGAGCAACACGAGCGTCGGCGATGATGAATAGTCGATCATCACATGAGCGACGACCTTAAAAATGTTGGAAGGAACGGGCGCCACGAATCGGGTCAGGGAGCCAGTGAAAGGATTGAGCAGGAGCGCGGCGTGCGGGGAGCTTTTCTTCGCGAGGACGAGCAACCCACCAAATGCGCCGGCGATGAGGTAGTACCTCCGGAGCAGCGGCAGGTCCTTGCGGACGAAGCGCCCGGTGGCGGCGTTAACAAAGAGGCGCGTGTCGCTTTGGTGGTGGCGCTCGTAGTCGAACATCAACCACTGGCGCGGCTGGAACCGCGGGTCACGCGGGCTGTTCTTGGGGTCGGCGGTGGCGGAGCGCCAGCTTTGGCACACAGCGCGGAAGTCCATGTAGCAGTCGAGGTCGTCGGTGTCCAGGAGGCGGTCGGCGATGCGGTTGATGAGGTCCCCCGGGAGCGACGACCAGTCTGCCATTGACATGGCCGATCGGTGGATTCGATCGGTGTACACGAGGCGACAGCAGGCTTGCTTGAGGAATTCTGGAATTGGATGTGTTGGAGCTTCGGTGCTAATCGAGCAAATGTGGTTGCCAAGGGGTTAAGTAGGGATCAATGCAGCGCAATCGACGAACTGTGGGAACTCCAAACGACCACGAGCGTGAGGTGGACGGCGGCCATTACTGCTCCAGCCCATGGGAAAATGAGCAAGTAGGGATAAATGAGGTCTTGCGTTTGCACTTTGCAGCATACTCCCGAGGAGGAGGAGTAGCCGAGGAGGAGGAGCTGGAAGAACTCCAAAGGCCGCGACCGCGAGGTGGGCGGCAACCATTACTGCTCCTGTTCGTGTGGAAATGAGCACGCCCGTTCCGAATTTTTGTGATCGGTTTGATTTCCTTGCGGCGACGGTTCTACTTCCGCCGGCCGAAGTCAATTCTGCTGTGAATTTACAATCCTATCCTACTGTGTTTTAAGTGGAGACTCTTTTTAGATATCTGCGTTAATCGTCACCAGAAACGTTACGAAAAAAGACAATCCTAAAAATTCTCATAAATATCAGAAACATCCAACCATCCATCATGTAGATCTAGTAATAATAGCCACTAGATCTATTATATTTTCTAAAATAATTACCCACCATGTAATTATAAAATATGAAATAAAATAACCCTTTAATTTTCTGTAAAAATTACAAACTTTGCCATTATGAAATACGAATGAAAATAACACTCTAAATTTGCATAAAAATTATCCACCACGTCATTATGAATTACGAATTAAAATAACTCCCCCTAAATTTGCATAAAATTACACGTCATGCCATTGTAAAATATAAATTAAATAACCCCTTTAATTTGCATATAAATTACTCACCATGCCATTATAAAAGAAGAATTAAAATAAGATCTAAATCTGTATATAAATTACCCAATATGTCATTCTAAAAAGATAAATTAAAATAATTTTTAAATTTGCATATAAATTATTTAGAATACCCTTATGAAAGATGAATCAAAATAGTCACATCTAATATTACCATGGATTAAATCTATACTTTTTAAAACTACATGTTATTAAGGATTAAATCCATATCTTTTAAAACTTGGCCTTATTTGGTAGTGTAGTTTTTTCATGGTTTCTATACATTACCACAAATAGTGTAGTATTTGATAATATTATGGTATTTTAGACTAAAACATGTTTGGTTGGCCACTAGAAAACAGATTTTTTTTCAATACCATAGTTTAACCAATACTATATTATTTTTGTTGTACTAGATACTGCACTCCTAACCAAAGTTTTTTTTCGGTGTCGGAGTTGATCCCTTCCTCACGTGCCTTCTTCCATGCGTACCTCCGGCGCCCCACAGCCGCACCGTGCCCAGCCCCATCGCGTGCGTTGGCCACGCCTCCCATAGCGGCCTGTTTCCTATGCCTCGCCTCCCACCCACGGAAGGCCTCCGCCTCCCCCTGCCCCCAAGGCAGCCCACTGACAGCCTTGACTCCTGCGGACGGCCGCTGCGACCCTACCTCCCGCGGCGATGGAGTGGGCGGCGGAGGAGAGGGAGAGGGAGGAAGGGGGAGGGAAGGGAAGCTGAAGCAGCCAGTGGCTTCGCCAACAGGGTGCTGAAGCACGAAGTAGCACGTGAACTCAAATACTACGGAAACAAACAATATGTGGTTCTAACAAAGTTTTCCTGTAGCAAACAAAACCCATAGCATTTGTGTTTTATGTCTAGTACAATTGTAAACTATAGTATTCTAAAATCATAGTATTAGTAAATTGTGATACCAAACATGTCCTGCGAGGTTTCATTTGGATTTCAATCTCATGACATACCAAGTAAGACTATGTTCACCTGTGAGTCCATTCAACCCCGTCCATGCACTATTCCAACTACCTCCCTCTCTGTTGTGTCTACAGTACAAAACAGTGTTTTGGGCTCTCTTTTTGGGCCATCTCGTGACAGCGGCCTAACAAAGATGATAACATATCAATGAAATTAATGCTAAGAGATATGGGAGTTTTATGAGAGGTACGGTGAAAGCTTCGTCTTGATGAAACTCGAGATACACGATTACTTAAGACAAAATGTTGTGGCTTTGTTTGGGTATTCTTGGAGTGGAGTGGATCAGAGGGATTAAAGTGTGTTTAAACCCACAATTGATCAAAATCTCTCTCAATCCCTTCCAATCCACCTTAACTTCTTTCAAAACTATAGTATCCAAGCTACCTGAAGTGACATCGTTGGTAACAGTGCAATAAAACTCCCACTGGGAACGGTCTTAGAATCCAATTATTTGTTATTGGGCTTTAAGCTTGAAGTCTCTCCCAAGTCCCAATACATAACCAAATCCCTTTAGATTGTGTTGAATTAAAATCCAACTAGCAATTTCTTTCCATCTAAATAATAGGTTTGATGTTACAACCAGTTCCAAAACCAACATGCTTTCATATTGGAACCCAATCCAACTAGTATTTTTTTGGGGAAGAATGGAGTCTCTGCATGATATGAGATCAGCAGCTTGATTAAAAAAAATAGCTATCCCATACATGGTAGAAATATATGGACTCATAAAATGTTTGTAGAAATTTGTACAAGAAGGGCCTATTTGAAACTTGAGCCTTTTCTATTACTATGCTTTTTCTATAAAATTTCTACATGACTCATGTGCAATCCATGTGTTGTAAATGAATCCTAAGTAATATCTATAGTTAATTCAGGTTATTCAATAAAAATCATAAAGCAACCTTTGATAGGTATTAGGCCATTCTTAATACGGATTTCATTCTCATTAAATGATATGCCTTGTCAGCAAATATATTTCATGAGGATAGACATAAGTCATGAGTATATATTGTTTCCAAGAATACAAAACACACTAAAACTATTATTGAGAGTTAGGTGGTATAATTTCATCCAATTATACCTAATAATATACATCGCAATTAAAATGCAATGGCAGCCTATGAAATTGTACACCAAGAGACCATGTTTCATGCATTAACTTCAAACTAGTTTTGATGGAAGATTTTTTGAAAACTGTAAAATGAAACTCACCATTGGGAATGGCCTTAAGTATGGCTATGTTATTTTTCTTTAACTCAGGTATAGGTTATATTGGTCTCTATGAATGACGTGTTTGAGATTTTGAGGAACTAGGAGTCAGAATATAAACACTGCTAAAAAAAGATGCAATTTTTACATAGGCAGGGCGACGGAATGCATGGCATTGCAGCGATTAAAGTTGTGCATGCTCTTGGCCGGATTAATATATCCTTATTCTGGAATGATCGAAAAGATAAATAAAGAAAAGAAATTAGTGGTATAGGATGGAAGGAACAAGATTAAACTGATGACTTAACATTGGAATATATAGAAATACCAGAGTCCACACCCCACAGGTAAGTCTGAACTCTGAAACTAGAGTACTCATAGTCTAGACCTTTGGTAGATATTAGGCCATTCTTACTGCGAGTTTCATTTTTATTAAATGATATGTCATGTCAGCAAATATATTTCGTGAGGATAGACATAGGTCATGAGTACATATTGTTTCCAAGAGTACAAAACACACCGAAACTATTATTGAGAGCTAGGTGGTATAATTTCATCCAATTATACCTAATCATATACATCACAATTAAAATGCCATGGCACAGCCTATGAAATTGTACACCGAGAGACCATGTTTCACGCATTAACTTCAAACTAGTTTCAATGAAAGTTTTTTTGAAAACTGTAAAATGAAACTCACCATTGGGAATGGCCTTTAAGTATGGTTATGTTATTTTTTTAACTGATGTATAGATAATATTGGTCTCTATGAATGATATGTTTGAGCCTTTGAGGAACTAGGAGGCAAAATATAAAAACTGTTAAAAAAGAGGCAATTTTTACATAGGCAGAGCGACGGAATGCATGGCATTGCGGCGAGTAACGTTGTGCATGTTCTTGGCCGGATTATTATATCCTTATTCTAGAATGATCGAAAAGATAAATAAAGAAAAGAAAGTAGTGGTATATATAGAATGGAAGGAACAGGATTACACTGATGAGTTAACATTGGAATATATAAAAATACAATTTTTATAGTGGTTAAGAGCCATTCATCAAGCAAGATCTAATGGCTTATAAATAAACGGAATCACGGAACCGGAACCAGACGGAACAAAATAGGTAGGCCCGTAATAAAAAACAGTGGGCCCGGTACCAATAATTATTTTAATTTTATAATTTTCAATACATAATTCGGCCATAAAAATTAAAAAATACCTGGTTCCGTCTCGTTCCGTCTGGTTCCATTCCAACCACCGTAAAACGTCTCATATAAAAATACCGCAGACCACACACCCCACAGGTAAGTCTGAACTCTAAAACAAGAACTCAGTGTCTAGACGCAGAACATATAAATATATGATTGACAAACAGTCTACGTGCACGAGGATAAGGAAACTTATGGGCTGGCATGCAAATTTTATTACTTAACCGTACCAAACACAAACGACAGGACTGGTGTAGGCATTCAAATAGGTCTGCAAAACACGATAGAGCCACGTAAAAAAGAGTAGAGTTTGAAATAGAAAGTGAGCTCGACCTCGAAAAGTATTCCATAATACTACTCTGAACGCCTCTTCCGAATGCAGATACAAGGCATGCTAGCTCATTAGAAAAATTAATAATCTCCTCCAGCCAGACAAAGAGTCCTGGCCGGCTTGACGTACAAGGTGTGGCAGCCGAGAAGCTGAACAACACTAATAGGACGGTAATCATACAAGGTGAAATACGTAGAGGAGCCAATTGCTCTAGCGGTACCGGCCGGCAGTTCTGTGTCGTCCTTGAGGCTGTAGGCGCGTGCCTTGTAGTAGATACAGTTGTCCATATCCATCTTGACGAAGTAGATGCAGTTAGCTTCAAGGAACTCAAACTTATCGGCGTCGATGGAGAGGCACCTGTGGTCGCCGACGACGAGGGCACGGCTGCCAATGCTCTTCACGGGTTCGAGCGTGTTACTCCCGGCGTCGATCTTGAAGACCTCAATGACCCCAGGCTGATCAGTGGGCTTGAAAACGACCAGCGTTTCTCCTTCAGATTCCACCAGGAAACAACGATTCTCGACCTGTTCATCATTAGCGCCACTGAAATACTCAGGAAAGTTCTTCGCGAACAGACCCAGGATCTTGTTGGCCTCAGGTGCAACAGGTGATGGCATCTTTCCATGCTCACGGGCTGCGGCATAGATGCCACCTATGACGGCCTGCCTGACCATATAACTAGTGTACTTGTAACCTTGCTCGACAATGAAGCATTCGCTGTCGGGTGTAGCCCAGTACATCGTACCAAAAACGACGCCCACAAGGACAAGCGTCGGCGGCGCGTACCCGATCACGTGAGCGACGAACGTACTCTCGCAGGGCACGGGCGCCAAGAATCGAGTCATTGAGCCCGTGAAAGGATTGAGCAGGCGCACGGCGTGCGGGGGGCTCTCCTCCGCGAGGACGAGCAGTCCACCAAATGCGCCGCCGATGAGGAAGTACCTGCGTAGCAGCGGCAGCTCCTTGCGGACGAAGCGGCCAGTGGCGGTGTTGACGAAGAGGCGCGCGTCGCTTTGGTGGACCTCGTCGAGCATCACCCAGTTGCGCGGCTGGAAGCGCGGGTCACTCGGGCTGTTCTTGGGGTCGGCGGTGGCGGAGCGCCAACTCTGGCAGACGGCGCGGAAATCCATGTAGTAGTCGAGGTCCTCCGTGTCCAGGAAGCGGTCGGCGATCCGGTTGATGAGGTCCGTGGGGAGCGAGGACCAGTCTGCCATTATTGCCATTGCCGATCGGAGGATTTGGTGCACAGGAGGCGACAGCAGGGCTTGCTTGAGGAATTCTGGAATCGGATGTTGAGGATTCGGTGCTAATTGGGGAACTATGGTTGCCAAGGGGTTAAGAAGGGATCAATGCAGTGCAAGTGCAATCAAGGAGGCGTGGGAACTCCAAACGACCACGGCCGCGAGGTGGACGGCGGCCATTACTGCTTCAGTGCGTGGGAAAATGAGCAAAGTAGGCCGTTCCAATCGTTGGATTTCCAACGTTCTAGGTTTTGGGATTGCTTTGGGCCAGGGCATTTCTAGTCCTAATCACTCGTGAATTGGGCTTGAGCCCACGAAACCGGTTCTTTTTTTCTTTCTGAGAAAGGCTCCAAACATGCACTAACATAGGGTACAAAAAATAATACTTCCTCCATATCTAAATATATAAGTCACAGTTGATTTTTTTCCAAACTTCAATCACTCGTCTTATTCAAAAAATCATAACTTATTTTTTTCATTTGTTTTATTATTGTAGAGAGTGGGAGCATGACTTTTTTTATATGTTTATGCAATTTTTTTGAATAAAACGAACGATTGAAGTTTTGGGAAAAAAAGTCAGCTGCGGCTTATATTTAAATATGGAGAGAGTACTAAATGTTTTATAAAAATCAGATTCATGTTGCCACCCGACCCATGTGGTAGGCTCTAACAATAACAAAATATGTTTATCTGCTATACTATTACAAAATATGATTAAAATAAACCGTAAATTTGCATATAAAATATAGTATGCACCACGTCATTATAAAAAGTGATTTAAAGTTAACACATGGGATAAATTACTTACCATGCCATTATGAGAGATGAGCTAAAGAAAACTCATAAAAACAAATTATCTTTTTTGGCATAATATATATGTAAAATTCAAAGCTATTTAAAAAGTTTCCAAGTAATCTTTCATGTAAACTACTTTGTAAAGAGAATATAAACACATGTTTGAGTCAAGAGGTTGAAAATATAGAAAAAATAAAAAAAGATAAGATTCAGGAGAAGAAAATGACTATTTGAAACTCTTAAAGAAAGTTCACGTATGCAGATATCGTCCCGGGTTCTTGCCAGTATATACAGTGATATGGTACATGCTTGGTCACCGGTATGAAATTGATCTTTCCATGTTCCAATCTTTTTTACAAAAAGTAGCTGGAAAGGTGAATTGAACATAAAATTAGATTATTGGGTTTATCCTCATAAACTTCATAAATGGAGAGAGGAAAAAGCTCATGATATGTGGGTCTCACTGCCATGCGTTCACTATGGTGCCACGTTGGCAATGCTATATCATCAAAATCACCCGCTAAAATCCACTCAGAGGGTTTTGTTAGTTTTTGATGTTTTAAATAAGGTGTAAAACATCCGAAGTTCAATGGTGAGTCCATATTTTTTTTTTATCTTGTACAGAATAACGTTACAAATGTAATCAATTTCATCCCATGTCTATTCTCAAAAAAGTCCATCAATGGGATCTATATTTTTTTTTCTTTTCTTCTAGAAGTTACACAAAATATTGAACGGAACAGGTAAGTTTTTGTCGCAGGCGAATTTGGCGTGTGCTGTGGCATGGGTCGTGATATACGGACCTTTTGAAATCACAGTCAAGTCTGAACTCTGAACATAATGCAGACGTAGAACATATAAATATACTGATTAACCATTATAGTCTACTACCAAAGGAAAGAGTACTATGAACGTCTCAATTATTAATTTCACAATGAAACTAGGCAAGTTCATCAAAGAGACCTAATAAATTCTAGGAAATCCTCGTCCATAAAATAAGCAGGATTGTATATCATAAACATAAGATCCTCCAACCTATGCAGAGAGGCCTGAACCTTAGCAGTATAGCAGCCGAGGAGCTGGACGACACTCAAAGTAGGGGAGTCATTTAAGGAGAAACATGTCGAGGAACCTATGGCTCCATCACCAGCAGCCAGCAGTTCTGTGTCGTCCTCGAGGCTATAGACGCGGACGTTGTAGGGGGGCATACGACCCTCGACGTAGTAGATAGTGTTGGCTTCAACGGACGTAAACTTATCGGCGTCGACAGAGTGGCACCTGCAATTGCCAACGAAGAGGGCACCGCTGCCAATGACCTTCACCGGTTTGAGCATGTTACTTCCAGTGTCGAGCCCAAAGACCTCAACAATACCTTGAGGCGGCTTCAAAACGACAAGCATTTCCCCTGCAGATTCCACCATGAAAAAACATTTCTCGGCTTGTTCTTCAGTGTCGATGAAGTAGTCAGGGAACTGCTTCACTACCAGACCCAAGATCCTGTTGGCCTCAGGTGCAAGAAGCGACAATGATGGAGCCGTTCCATGCTCGGCTGCGGCATAGGTGCCTGCAGATATGAGAGCCTGCCTGACCAGACGATCCGTGTAGCCATGCTCCCTACACGCGACGAAGGTTTCGCTGTCGGGATCAGCCCAGTAGATGGTGCCAGAAATGACGCACAGCAGGACGAGCGTCGGCAACGAACATCCGATCACGTGAGGGACGAACAAACCCTCCGACGGCAGGGGCGCCTTGAACCGGGTCAGGCAGCCTGTGAAAGGATAAAGCAGGCGAGCGGCAAGCGGAGACTCCGGGGAGCTCCTTTCCGCGAGAGCAACCAATCCTCCAGAGGTGCCGCCGATGAGGTCGTACTTGTCGAGCAGCTGCAGGTCCTTGCGGACGAAGCGCCCGGTGGCGGCGTTGGCGAAGAGGCGCGCGTCGTCGCTCTTGTGGACCTCGTCGAGCATCACCCACTGCCGCGGCTGGAAGCGCGGGTCACTCGGGCTGTTCTTGGGATCGGCGGTGGCGGAGCGCCAGCTCTGGCACACGGCGCGGAGGTCCATGTAGTAGTCGAGGTCGTCGGTGTCCAGGAAGCGGTCGGCGATGCGGTTGATGAGGTCCCCCGGGAGCGACGACCAGCCGGCCATTGCCAAGCGATCGGTATTCGGTGCACACGGGCAGACGGGCTTGCTTGAGGAATTGGACGTGGAGGATTCGGGCTAGAGTACGTAGAGAATTGGTTGGTCGTAGAGGGGTTAAGTAGGCATCAATGGGTGCGTTGAGGTCTTGCGTTTGCACTTCATTTGCAGCACAGCCGAGGAGCTGGAAGAACTCCGAAGGCCGCGAGGTGGGCGGCAGCCATCACTGCTCCTGTTCTATGGGAGAATGGGCTCGCCCGTTGCGAATTTGCGATCGGTTTGATTTCCTTGCGGCGACGGTTCAACTTCCGACGACCCAAGTCAAGTCTCCTGTTTCTTCATTTGGGCAGTGGGTCCACCGCTTGGTTTTACCATTGGGCCATGCGATTTGTGGGTCAAGCAGATTGCCTTTTCTATCTACTGTTCCAACTAATTTTTTTCTGCTACAGTGTATAGACAGTTCTTTTACATGATCTGCCGCACATACTCACTGGGCAGCCAAGCCCATGTAAACCAGTCTCTTTTTCTTTCTCTCCTTAACCTTATGGCTTCTGCGGCCACCACCGGTCCACCACCAACTCACCAAGGCACCTCTTCTTCGGGAAAAAAAACTCACCAAGGCACCAATCCACCATGTTTGTGTGACAAATTTATTTTACAATCTCGAATTATCACGGTTGTTCAATTTTCAACTTTAAATCTGTTTTTCTATTTTTAAAAATAATAATCATTATTTAATATCTAAATATTTATTAATTTATTTTAAATTAGAAAACATATAAAACCCGTATATGTTTTTCTGAGAATATAATCTGTAAGTGCCCTTTATATGGAAATATTTGGAACTTACTTATTCTTAGGACTATTGTTTTAGAGCCCTAACTAAAACATTGGAAATAGCAACAGGTTCTAGGAATCTCCAAATAGAGCATCAATAGATGGATTATATTTATAGATACAAGTTTCATTTTTTTCATTTAAGATGATTTAATTGTGATTTTTTAGAGATTAGACAATGTTTTATTGTTCTAGAAAAAAATATAAAACCGCCATCCTAAACTGTCAATATGGCCAAGGGGGCTTGTCTGGTTTGGTCGGTAAGTCAACGTTTTCTTATTTAAGGTTAAAAATTGAACGACATGATAATTTGATATTATAAAGTAGACTTTTTTTTATGCAACCATGTGAATGCTATGGTTTGGTGAGATTTCATCCTGCATGTTCCCTGCTATCCTTCGGCTTGTCACAACTAACATGTAATGCAATGTAATAGCATCAAGAAACTTCCGTAACCGTTTTGAACTTCCCTCCAAACTTTGAATCTTTTTATGCCATTTTGAACTTGTTTTCTACGGAGTATAAAAGAGTTAGGACATCCAATTTAGATGCAAACTGGCAAGGGAAATGGTTATTGCATATACCAATGCATTACAGCGCAATTTCTTTTTTTCTTCTATATAAACTGCTGACTCTGACATCCTAAAACCCAAATATGCATGCGCCTAACTGCGTCTAAATTCAACTTATTCAATCCATCCCAAATTTACCCAAGAAAAGCATATTTAAGTACTGCTATACCACCCAGCTATCCGTGCCATTACGTTCTCTGTTCCTTCCACCTCAAGAGTGCTTCCTCTCCCGCTGTAGCGTGTTGATCACTGCGAGTATGCTCCGTCAGGCAGAGCCACTGGCCTCAGCTCGCCACCCCGAAGGAAGCTGGAGTACCACTTCGACGAGTGCCTCTGGTACCTTGTCCTTGCCGTCGAGTTGAAGTCAACACCGTAGACGCCAAATCGCATGCGGTAGGCGAATAGGTACTCGAACACGTCCAGGAATGACCAAACAAAGTAACCCTGCACGTTTGATCCGTTCCTGTGGACAGGAGGGACTGATAAGATTCCAGAGCAAATACAACACCAACTTCAGATAGGTCTATGCTGTTCATATCTTAGGCTGAGTCCAATGGGACTCCCTGTATGGGTTCTCTAAAAACTGTTTTGCACTGTTTGATATAAATGCTGAGAGAGATGGGTAGTTGGAATAGTGTTTAAGAGTTTGACATAAATGCTGAGAGAGAGAGTTAATTGGAATAGTGTTTAGAGAGTGGGGACAGGGAGTCCCATTTGACTCAGCCTTACCTGATGGAATGAAGTGTGGCTTCGATGTAGTCTTGCAGAAACTCTGACCTAAACTTGTCATCTTCGGTGTTCTTGCCAGATGGATCAGCCTGGTCAGCAGCTCCTGACATGATGAATGTGACATATGTGAGTACAAATGTACCATGACGAAACCTTGCTAATTTCTTGGGACAGTATTTCCGGGTATTATTGTGGCCAACTTACCGTTTTCATGGATCATCACTATAGGGTTCTTGTATTTCACTCGGAGATGATTCAACATTTTCTCCAGTGCCCAGGGGGTGGATGTCATATAATCGTCGTTTGTCAACCTGAACGGGGACTGGTTACTTGACTTGAGGGATGGCACTGCAAAATGAACGGGGTTATGAGTTCTTCCTACAGAATTAGCATCATCGATAAAGCGCAAGGCCCTAGGATTCTTACTGGCATATGCCACAGCTGCATCACACATGTAATCTCTTAGTTTATGATCTAGCTGGCTAAGATCAGCCTTCACGTAGACGACAATGTAGTGGTTAAATCCAACAAAGTCGAAAGATCCCAGTACTCTTTTTCTCTCTTCATCGGTGAACAATGGTAGCCTAGAGCCGACATTCTTCCTCATCACAGGAGGATAGTCTCCATATACCATAGGATGCATGAACCTGCATTACGAACATATGTTCACATGTACTTACACAAGATCTTGTCTGTATGGAACTTGAGATTTAGACTGGATCAAACCATCCAACGTGGAAATCATTCATCCTCGCAGCAGCTGCAATATCATCAGGAGTTTCCGTTGCGGGCTCGTACCACCAACCAAGCAAAGTAAGTCCAATGTGTCCTCCTTGCTCATCCTGATCAATGAGGAACAAAAGAAAGTATTGTATCTGCAAAATGCTTCATCCTGAAATGACACTGTTGGTTCTGCTGAAAAGGTATCGCAATAGACCAAACCTGGTACTTCTCTCTGTATAGTGACACTGCTGATGCATGTGCAAGCAGAAGGTGGTGTGCTACTATGTACGGCTCTGTGGTGGAGTTTCCTTCTTCACAAGAAAATCCAAAGGGGAATGAGCACCTCCGTGGCGGGTTGATTCCTTGGTCGTATCCACCAATCGGTTCAATGTTAGGCTCATTGACAGTGCTCCAGTACTTCACTCTGTCACCAAAGTTCTTGAAGCACACATCTGCATACGCTGTGAAGTCCTCTCTGCATCAAGGCACATAATCCAAAACAAATGTTACTTCATCTCTTATGGACGTGGACTGAGAGGTTAAGAATCAGGAAGCGATGGGAAAGTACATGATTCTAGGACTAAGCAGTCCATTGTACTCGTCTTGAAGAGCCTGAGGAAAATCGAAATGATAGATCGTTACATGAGGTTGTATCCCTACATAAACAGAGGAAATCACATCATGTACGTCTGCACAGCTAGACTTTAGCAAGAGAAGATTCTGACAAATATTAAATACCGTAGCTAAGGAGTTCATTTATCAGGTTGTTGTAGTATTCTAGTCCCTTTGGATTGACAGCTCCCCGGCCATCTGTATAGAATAACAGTGGAACAACATAACCAGAGAAGTCAGTATGTATATAAGCCAGCCAAAACCTTCAAAAAACATTAAAAAAAAGAGAGAGTACACGAAAGAAACAATATGCTAATTTTCTTAACCACATTTTGTAATATATGGTGTGTTCAGTGGCTTTATTGATATGTAAGGCCTTACCAGGAATAAGTCGAGCCCAGGCAATCGAGAACCTGTAGGCATCGACACCCAATTCATGCAGAAGCTTTACATCTTCCTGTTATTGAAGGCAAAATAATATGTCCGTTAGTTTTGAGGTGAGCTGAATATTCATTTCAGCAGCAGTTGCTTGAAAAGTTACCTTGTACTTATGATACTGATCCGCAGTTATGTCAGCCGTTGCATTGTCAATTGAATAGCCTATGAATTTTCAGCATGATTCTGTTAGAATCGAAAAGCTCAAACTAATGAGTATGATACTGCATATTGAAACTAGCCTAAGTAACCAAACAAACCTTCATGTGTGAATGTGTCCCAAATGCTAGGCTTCCTCCCATCCTCTGCGAAAGCACCTTCAACCTGCACAAGTCACAAGTCAGCAGGTGCTGAGCTTAAACAACCAAAACTAGTTTTAGGTGAAAAAATAGGTTTTTCCTCAGCTAGTAGAACCACGTGTCTCAAGAATAATATCATACACAGTAAATATTAGCTATAACCCACAGTTTTTTTCACTCCTTTCAGCCCAAAACAGGGACCGGTGACAGGTAAGAACCGTAACCCAGTGCAACTATCCCAGGATCAGAATTCCAGTCCATCTATGCTGAAGTCTTTCAAATGGCATGATTTTTCCTCGATGAACACCAATCAAGACAATTGAACAGAGGGGACGGGGTGACATGCTGACATATCTCGTTTCTGAAGTCCATAGACAAGCATGCTCTTATTTCCCGGTAAAGTCCAAAACTGTTCTTGTCAACGGAAAGAAGATTTCCTAATGGAAAAGGCGACAAGCAGAAAGCACCAATCACCAAGAGGTGCAGACCTGCAGCAACATAATCGTAACTTGTGGGCTTGTGGCTCTAGTGGTTACCAGTTGCTAGATGACAAGCTGAGTGCTGGTTCTACCAATGGAGAGTGGTACAAACACATGTCCCGGTTAGAATTCAGTTGCTGAATATACACTTCTAGAAGCAGCATGGGCTCTTCTTGTCGCACAAGACGCAAGAATAAATATATGACGCCAAGATAAAAAAAAAAAATTCTAGCACAAGATGAACTGGCAGATTATGTCCGAACGAAATATATAGGCGACTTGAGGTGGTATGCCAGTATGGGATGTAGAGTCAAAATAACCTTTAACTGCCAGCTGTCCATTGATCTCTGAGAGCGAAATAGTACGTTAAAAACTATGCTGATTTTCAGCTAACCGTTCAGGGTGGCGTACTGGTTCAGAACACAGACCATATTCCTGGGTGGCTGGTTCAGGTCCACCACAACAATGGAAACCGAACAATTTAAAAGCTGAGGAAAGTTCTCCATGATTCAGATACATGACGTTTTTCTCGGTAATTTCTGTTGCATCAGAAAGCTTGACATGAAGAAAGTCCAACAAAGACAATGACTTGATGACGCCACACGGGAGAAAGGTGGAAAATGTATGTTCTTGATCTAGGCAGAGAAACAAAATAAAGATCGAGGAGATAGTGACTCAAAGGACAAATGGTAAAACCCATCAGTTGTATAGAGATTTGAAGCAAAATCCGAGGCGTTTTTCCCGTTTTTGTCAGAGGTAAATTAGCTAAAATACTACCATCCAAAATAGATTTCACTCTGGAATGCGTTTAATCCGGGGCGTTTAACGCGTTCGCGAAAGAAAAGAAAAACGACCTCTTAAGAATTTGAATAGTAGTATTACTGTGGAATGTGTTCACCCGGCCTCTTAATTAAAAACTCTGGAGTACTATATCAAGCATGAAAAAGTATTTATTTCAATTCGTCGTCAAACTATATGCACTCTCTCGTGGCCTGCACTATACACTAAAAAAATACTCATTTGTTGTGCACACCATATGCATGTCCTAAACTACAATAAAGTTGATATTGTTGAGAAAAGCTAGCACAACAGCACTGGTAGAATATTAACCGCGCTTCCCGGTGAGTACTATGCAGACCCTTGCGTGCGTTGACACCAATAATTCGGCCCTTGTTGGTGTAAATACTAAAATGTAAAAGGAGTTATATGTAAAAAGAGAACATGAAGATAAGTAAAGAAAGGAAGACTGGACCGAGTGAGCCAGCTTCCAGAGTATTCCCCGAAGACAACATGGTATACAGAGCCAGGTTTAGCGGCGTCTGCATCGGAGAGGCGAGGACGGCGGCGACTCCCTGCTTCCCCTGAGAGGCTGAGCGAACATCACCTGGGACTGGAAGCCGGTGGTGCTGCGGCGGACGAAGCAGAGGGCGCTGCGGTCAGGCGCGACGCACAGGCGGCGCCCGCGCCGGAGCTGGACGAGACGACGGAGCTGGCGGCGGCGGCCAGCAGGTGCAGAGAGGACCGGAGGAGGACGGAGCCCGGCGAGGGAGTGGCGCTGCTGCGGCTGCTGCTGTAGCCGAAGGGGAAGCCTCGAAGGGGTCCGGGTCGCGGCGGCGCAGGAGAGCGGGGAGCTCGAAGGGGAAGCCCTCGGAGGGGTCCAGGTCGCGGCGGAGCAGGAGAGCGTGGCGGCCACAAGGTCGGGCTTGTCCAGGGCCGCGAGCCGGCGTTCGTACGTGGCCAGTGCCGCGCCCCACGCCGCCGTTCGAGGGAACTGAGGATTTGAGTGGTTTGTGAGGGATTTGGGTGAGGTTCTGGTCGTTCCTTGCTCGGTGAGCGACGCGAGGCGGCTACCGACGAGGAGCAGCAGGAGCTAAGCACAGGGGCGAAGCTGCTGCTCGCAGAGGAGAAAGAGCAGTGGTTGCTGCTGTGTGAGGACTGATTCAAGAGGAGATGGATCCGCTGGAGGAAGAAAAAAGGAAAGAGGCAGAAGATGCAAAGAAGGCAGCAGGTGAGCATTCTAGTGGTAGTGGCGGCGAAGATAATCCACTGATTACCAAGAGTGAATTGAGAGATGAAATGAAGTCCATGATTCAGGGGCTTCTGGAGATGGGTTTGATTGGCACTAGGGAGACGCGTGAACTCAAATTAGAACTCATACCAAATGATGTGAAGCTTGAAGGGAGTAAAAATTATTTAAGTTGGGCTAGAAGGGTGCAAGTAATCCTAGGAGGAAAAGGGGTGGAACACTATCTGGAGGAAGATTGTGTTGAGCCGGCTAACAAGCTTAGCCCAGAGTGGAGAGTTTGGCATACGACTAATTCTACTATAGTGGCATGGTTATTGGCATCCATGTCACCATCAGTTGGCAAAATGGTGGAAGCTATGCGCAATGCAGCACAGATCTGGAAATACTTGGGCAACATGTATTCCAAGCGGGGGAATGTGATGGTGATGATGGAAATCCAAAACAAAGCTGATGCAGTGAAACAAGCAGGGCGTCCAGTGGAGCAGTATGCCAGCGAGTTGCAATACTTGTGGGGAGAATTGGACCACTATGCTCCACTTCGTATGAGAGATCCACAAGATGCTAGAGAGGTTCAAAAGTGGATAGAAGACAGAAGGGTGACTCATTTCTTGAGGAACTTAGATCCTGAGTTTGAGAGTAGAAGGGCTGCCTTTTGTCATCAGGAAAGTCTTCCTACCATGGAGGAGGCTGTATCAGCTATGGTTATCGAGGAGAGTAGACTTCGGATGATGGGTGGTAACAATCCTTTGAAGTCAGCTTACACCACAGTTGCGGAGAGGTTGTGTTACAACTGTGGAGAGAAGGGACACTTGAGCTACAATTGTCCTCTTCCAAGAAACTATGGTGGTAGGAGTGGAACACGTGGAGGTCGTGGTGGTGCTCGTGGTGATTATGGAGGTGGCCGTGGTGGTCGTGGTGGTGGCCGTGCAGGGGGTCGTGGCAGAGGCCGTGGTGGCTCTCAAGCCAATGCTGCCACAGTAGATGGCGCTCCACAGGTCTGTGCTGCTTCTACAGGACAGGTCTCATCTCTCACCTTGATTGGAGATCAGGTCAAACAGTGGGAACAGTGGCAGAAGAGCAAAGCATCTGAAGTTTCCAGCACAACTCCAGTTGGTTCTGTGGTTGCCACCACCAGTCACTTTGGTAACTTCGCCAACTATGCCCATTTGGGCAAAGGTACTCAGGCACAGGCACTTGCATCCACATATAGGCATAATATAGAGTGGGTCATTGATTCAGGAGCATCCAAGCATGTCACAGGCACATCTAGTTTCTTCAAAAGTTATACTCCACACTCTTATCCTGAAACCATTCAAACGGCTGATGGTACCTCTCAACCTATTCATGGCGTAGGTTCTATAGAGTGTACCCCATCCCTTAGGTTATCATCTGTTTTGCATGTTCCTTCATTCCCAGTCAATCTCCTCTCTGTTAGCTCTCTTGTTGATCAGTTTAAATGCACTGTTACATTTGATGAAAATCTGTGTATCTTTCAGGAGAAGAGGACGGGGAGAGTGATTGGGACTGGAGTCAGGCGTAACGGGCTGTGGTTCATCGACCAAGCTGAATCAGCATTGGCAGCAGATGTTGGAGTGCAGGAGAGAGAGATCTTCTTGCTTCATCGCCGGTTAGGACATATGCCTTTTGAAAGTCTGAATAAACTATATCCTGATGCTTTTAAGGGTGTGGATAGGACCAAACTTGTGCGTGATGCATGTGAATTTGGGAAGCATACAAGAACAACATATCCTAGTATTGGGCTTCGTAGTTGTGAACCTTTCATGTTAATACACTCTGATGTTTGGGGTCCCTGCTCAACTACATCTTTGAGTGGATTTAAGGGTTTTGTCACCTTTATTGATTGCTATACTCGGATGACATGGGTTCACATGCTTAAGGGTAAGCATGAAGTCCTTAGATGTTTTCAAGATTTTCATAAGTTGGTTACAAACCAATTTAATGCCAAGGGTCGGATTCTTCGAACTGATAATGGGAAGGAGTATGTGAACAATGCGCTAGGATCATATCTTTCGGATAATGGGATTATACATCAAACTACCTGTCCGGATACCCCACCACAGAATGGTGTAGCTGAGAGGAAGAATCGACACTTATTGGAAGTAGCAAGGTCAATGATGTTTCAGATGAATGTCCCTAAATATCTTTGGAGTGAAGCAGTACTAACAGCAGCATACTTAATCAACCGCATGCCGTCCAGAATCCTTGGTATGAAGTCCCCGAGTGAGCTACTCTTTGGACAGAGAGAGTTCAAAGTACCTCCCAAGGTATTTGGATGTGTCTGCTTTGTTAGGGACCATAGACCCTCAGTGGGAAAATTGGATCCTCAGTCGGTGAAGTGTGTCTTTGTTGGGTATTCTTCTACACAAAAGGGGTACAAGTGTTGGGACCCTATTGGAAAGAAATTGTTTGTGAGTATGGATGTGACATTTCGTGAGCTGGAACCATACTACACAAAGCCATGGGACCTTGATACATTTTTTGAGGAATTCTCTTCAATCACTGAGAGTGATAGTAGAGAGGGGGAGAATGATTGTGTGCAAGATGAAGGGGCAACTCAAAGAGAGGTAGTTGTTGGGGCAATTCCATGTCCAACGAATGTGCCTATGACTCATGAGGTGGTGAATCGGGACAATGCTGTGGATATGAGAAGTGATGGTCATGAGAATGAAGAAGTAATTGAGAATATGGAGGCGATTGGTGATAAGAATGAGGAGGTGATTGCCAAAGAAAGTGAAGAGGTGACTGCTGGAATAAATATTGAGGAGACAGTTGCTAAGGAGCCCATAGTGTACCAGAGGAGGAGACTCAGAAGACAGGGGGAGACAGGTGATAGGGAGGTCATAGTGTACCAGAGGAGGAGATTCAGGAGTCAGGGGGAGCAAGTTGGTGCACCACAGCCGCAGGAGCCTATCTCTCCAGTCCCAAATCTCTCCTCGGATCTCTCTCCATCTGAGTCAAGCGGTAATGTCTCTCCTATTCCTGAACATGTAGAGTTACCTCTTGCACAACGTAGAGATACCAGATCTAATTATGGAAAACCCCCAGTACGCTATGGTTTCGAGCATCTTAGTACGGATCATGACATTGCTAACTTCATCTCATACTCTTGTCTCTCACCTGCATATAGAGCATTTGTTGCATCATTACAAACTGTGCCTATCCCAAGAGACTGGAAGTGTGCAAAACAGAATCCAAAGTGGAATGCAGCAATGGAAGAAGAGATGCATGCTCTTCAGAAGAACAAGACATGGGATCTGGTCTCTCTTCCAAATGGGAAGAAAGCTGTGGGCTGTAAATGGGTTTTCACTGTGAAACAAAACCAAAAGGGTGAGGTGAATAGACATAAAGCAAGACTGGTTGCAAAAGGGTATAGTCAAACGTATGGGATCGATTACGATGAGACCTTTGCTCCTGTGGCAAAAATGAGTACTGTTAGGACCTTGATCTCCTGTGCGGTTAATTTTGGATGGCCTCTTCATCAGATGGATGTAAAAAATGCATTTCTGCATGGCGATCTACAGGAGGAGGTCTATATGGAAATTCCTCCAGGGTTTGCAAATAGTCAAACTATTGGGAAGGTATGCAAACTTAAAAAATCATTATATGGACTAAAGCAGTCACCCCGGGCTTGGTTTGATAGGTTCAGGGGAGCAGTTTGTGATATGGGATACACTCAATGCAATGGTGATCATACAGTTTTCTATAAACACAGGGGTATGTATATCACCATTATGGCAGTCTATGTGGATGACATAGTGATTACTGGAGATGACGTAGAAGAAATCAAATGCTTGAAGGAGAATCTTGGAAGAACTTTTGAAGTAAAAGACCTGGGATCACTTCGGTATTTCCTAGGGATTGAGATTGCTAGATCACCCAAGGGGATTGTTCTCTCCCAAAGGAAGTATGTTCTTGATCTCTTGGAGGAAACTGGAATGCTTGGATGTCGGCCATGTAGTACTCCAATTGATAAAAATCATCAAATCCATGCCCAGTCTGGAGATCCAGTTAATAAAGAAACATATCAAAGATTAGTTGGGAGATTGATATACTTGTGTCATACAAGGCCTGATATCTCCTATGCAGTGAGCGTGGTAAGCAGGTTTATGCATGATCCAAGGACTGGACATATGGATGTGGTTTAAGAATTTTGAGGTATCTAAAGGGAACCCCTGGAAGAGGGTTATGGTATAAAAAGAATGCACATTTAAATTTGGAGGGATACTGTGATGCTGACTGGGCAAGTAGCAAGGACGACAGAAGATCTACTTCTGGTTATTGTGTGTTTGTGGGAGGTAATCTTGTCTCGTGGAGGAGCAAAAAACAAGCAGTTGTAGCTCGGTCTACTGCTGAAGCAGAATACAGGTCAATGGCGTTGAGCCTGTGTGAGATGTTGTGGCTAAAAGGATTGCTAAAGGAGCTGCGGCTGTTAAGGAATGAAACCATGACACTTCATTGTGATAATGTTGCTGCAATGAATATTGCAAATAATCCAGTTCAATTCGATCGTACTAAGCATGTGGAGATCGACAGATTCTTCATCAAGGAGAAGCTTGATAATGGGATTCTCAAGTTAAAGTATGTGAAATCACGGAGTCAACTAGCGGATTGTTTCACAAAGGGCTTAGGACCTAGTGAGAGTGAGTTGAGTTGTAACAAGATGGGCATGTTAGATATCTTTAGCCCATCTTGAGGGGGAGTGTTGGTGTAAATACTAAAATGTAAAAGGAGTTATATGTAAAAAGAGAACATGAAGATAAGTAAAGAAAGGAAGACTGGACCGAGTGAGCCAGCTTCCAGAGTATTCCCCGAAGACAACAGCCCTAAACTGCTAAACAAAGGGTGAGCTTAGTTTGTTGCTAAATGTTGCCATGCAAAATTCGTTAAGTTAACTTGGCGTGGTAAATTTTAGCACCAAACCAAACAGCCCCAAATCAAAAAAAGAAACCCCTCGATTGACCACGGATGAAACTGGAAATTTGCCTAATCCGCTGACTGATGCCCAGGCAAGCAGCATCGATCTCCTGAGTTTTTGCTTCAATCTACTTGCAGTTGCAGCCCGAGCTGCGTGTGTGCATACTAAATCTCATTGGTTCGGTACCCGCGCGCGCTCCGAGCAACCGGCCAAGGATTGATTCCCGGATAACCTCTGTTTTTTTCACCCGGATTAGGTGCCGCGCGCCACGGGATCAAGATCAACGTACCGCACGAACAGAATCATGCAGGCGCGTGATGACAAGAGAGTACGGTACGGGAAGCAGAGACATGGCGGGGGGCGCCGCGTGCGTACCTGGTACGCCGAGGAGCCGACGCCGAAGACGAAGCCCGGGGGGAAGTCGGCCCTGGTGACCGCCTCCGCCGCCGGCACCACGACGACGACGAAGGCGGCGGCCAGGACGAGGACAAGGGCATAGCAGCAGCTGGGCGCCTTCCCCATGGCGTCCACTGTCCCAAGCTAAAAGCCCGCGCCGGAGGCCTCTCTCTCTCTCTCTCTCTCTCTCTGTTTCTCCGGCGGTGGGTTTTTTATACGACTTGCGCCTGGGCCCGGGGCCGGCCGCTCGTCGCGACTCGCGAGGGAATCCGGAATGGCAAATCGGGGAATTCCGCTGCCGCCCCCGTGGCCGCGCTGCGACGCGGACGTCGTCCCTGACGTCAAGGCGCGCGGGAAAAGCTGGTTCCGGCGCGCGCGAGCACCGTGCCACTGTGGGCGACGTGCTGCTGTGTGCTGTGGGTGTGGGCGTGTCACTGCTCCGTGGTGGCGACGTGGCGTCACTGTAGTGACCGTGACACTGACACGGCGCCCCGGCCGCGAGCTGGGCGCTGCAGGTGGCGGTGGCGGGCGGCGGTCTCTTCCAGAGACAGAGCGCGTCTCCTCAACTCAAATCGGCACCCTATCCGGCTCTGCTCTGTCCTTGTCCTGACCGAGACGGCTTGGCCTATTCAGTTCACCAAAATGCGTGCTTCCAGTTCTAGAAGACGAAACACGAATTCCCCTCCCTCGGCCACGATCTAGAACGGCCTGGTGTAGTCACGGCACGCGCGACACCTAGCTAGCTGCTAGGCTACGAACCCGGTGATTCACGACAAGAACAGTGACGTCACTCGTGACTAAGCACAAACAAATATAGTGACCGTTGCTCTTATTCACTTGCATTGCAGCTTGCTGATATCTATATGACGGTGACATGTAGTACCATCTGGCGCGATACATGTACATGTCCACACGTACGTGTTTTGTTTTCCAACCGACCTCACTAGCGTATAGTTACATCAGTAGTATGGATCAGCTTTTTTAGATTTCCCACGCGCACGCTGCTGTGAGGATGAGGATGTGCCGTCGATCACTTGGCTGCCAAGTGCCTACCCTGCCCGGCTAATACAATTCTAATGACGGCCACTCATCCTTAATAGCTCACCCCGCGTAGGGCCTTGCAGGAAGCGGCGGCGGCGGCGGCCGGCGGCCGGCGGCCGGCGGCCGGCGACCGGAGCTCGGCGCCGGCGTATCAGCGCGCCGAGCTCCGCACGTACCGCGTCCGGCCCGCGGCGCCCATGTCCAACGCCGCACAGGCCGAAGCGCAGCTTGTAGCCGAACAGGAACTCGAACACGGCCATCAAGGACCACACGAAGTAGCCCCGCGCGTCCGACCCGTTCCTGCAACCACCCGCCCGCGTCAAGGTTCAGTTTGGTTGGCTCGCTGACTCTCCTCTCCTTGCCTCGCCATGCAAAGCAAAGCCTTGCCAGGCCAGGAGAGCGAAAATTTCTCTCCACCAGAAGCAAGGAAAACCTTGCCGGCACACACCCCGATGCACACTTGCCATCCATCCAAACACCACTTCTGTCTCGTTTTCTGAACCAGGCAAGGTAAACCAATCCTTTGCTGAGAAACCAAACATCCCCGTTCGTTGCCGGTCGCCACCACGACGTCTATCTTTTCATCAGCAAGGGAATCGATTGGAATCGAGATGATGGTGATGGATCCATTTGGAGTGTGCGGTGCACCCATCGGATGGAACGGTACAGAACCTCAAGGTAGTCCTGCAGGAACTCCGACCTGAAGTCGTCGTCGTACAGCGTTTTAGTACCGTTCTAATGGATCATGACCGGAGGGTTCCCGTAGTTGAGCTTCAGGTGCTCCAGCAGCTTCCGCCTGATGATGCTAACAGCAGCAATTCATCAGCAGCAACAGCACCGACCATCCGGCATGGAAATCGTTCATCCTCGCCGCAGCAGCCGCGTCCTGCGGCGTGCTGGTCCGGCATGGAAATCGTTCATCCTCGCCCCGGCGTCGTCTTTCTTCCCAACCGCCGTCCGCGCGCCTTCACGTTTCCCCCTCCACTCTGTTCTGCCACGCCTATAAGTAGGCCCCGGCGAGCCTCGCCGCCCTTCCCCGCACACGCGCACTCTCGCGCAGACACACTCACACGGAGCACTCGCGGTGGGCCGACCCACCGAGGAGAACGCTGCCACAAACCGAGATGAACTCCACTACCTCGCCCCAAAACCCACTCCCTCCGAGCCACCATCTCTCGATTAACCTTGCCCCGAGCTCTGCCGCCTCCGTGCGCACCTCCTCCACCACTTCCCATGGCCGGAGAGGAAGAGGTCGAGGCGGCGAAGCGGATAGGGGTAGAGTGGCCCGCTTGCGCTGATTTTCATCCCGCGGTTTATTTTTCCTTTTTCTTTTCGATTTATTGATATCTTTTTCTAAAGAATTTCATATCTCGACCGTTTTGACTCCGATTTAGGTGATTCTTGCATCTAAATTCTCCATAAATCAATCTCTACACATCCGCACTTTCTACCACCTTTCACCACTTCCACGTAGGTTCGTTTAACGGGGTTACACTCAACCCATTAAACAAACCGTACGTGCAACCGTTTCCGATAGGGCTAACCTGCCCTCCTGTCGATCACAACAACGGGTGACTATCGGGACCCGTTGTTGCGATAAGTAGGGCTGGGAACTTTCCTTCGGTCACGCTAGTGGTTAGCTGACCGGCACTATAATCGCGATGGGCGGAATGGTCTAAGCTCTTGACCAGAAATCAGACCGCTTATTCTATCTTTGCTTCATTTCTGCTACACTCGTAATAATCTGTCTTGTTCTTCATCATTGTGTCCACATAAACTCCCCTCGCCACCATGCAACCTCAACGCTCTCGGCGCAATCACCCTCACTATGGCCGTCCGTACCCATAGCCGTGGCACACCTTCCTCAACCCCTATCAAGTCCCGCGGTGCGATCGGCCGTCGGCTCAGCGCCTTGTGGCGCAGCACCGAACCGTGGAGCAACTTAGCTCACGGGAGTTAGAACCGCTGGTACGATATACCAGACAACCAAATCCTTCTCATGTCACAAACCAAACTATTGTTGAGCTCATAATATGCCTTGTTTGCTTTGTTTTCTGTTGTTGCACGTAGGACCAGAGATTCTAGTTGGTACACTCCTCGCGAGGATGCTCGTGATGCTCGAAGAAAGCAACCGGCTTTGATGCAGATGCTATACGAACACGCTAGATGGATGGCACACCATCGCGCCCGGTAGTGGGAGTTAGAACGTGTTCGGCAGGCGATGGTGTGCCAACGTATCCAGAGGATGATGTACCCTCGTCCCTAGTCGGCGATCTCTCGTTAAGCCCCAACAAAATGAACGACAAATTCACTGGAATCCCCAGTTGATGCATAAATTACCCAGTTTTTACATACACAACCCATTGCCCTGTTTAAACGATAAAACCTGCATGTTTTGCTTGCTGAGGAAACATGGTAGGATAGCCGCCTGAACTCCTCTAGAAGTAGCACGCTTAAGAGGAATCGCTCACTCAGTATTATATACATTGAACCTATTTCGAACTTGGGTTGTTAGTGGGGTTGGTGTGTGCGTTTGCGAAAACATGGGAAAAGACTCCGACGGTCGGTCTGAATCGGCTATGCCATGTGTTAAAGGGTGGAATGCCCGGATACCGCTTTTACAGTTTATCTAGGTCCGACTGCTTGGGTCTACGTTTAAGTTTCGCTGCTTTGTGTTTCGGGCTGCATCTCATTTAGGTCTGTCTCGTTAGGACGGATCTATACTATTTTGGTGTAAGAATGTGGTTATCATACCTAGTGAATGATAATAAAGTATATGTTAGTCTCATTATAGATGTGGAGCACTGCAGAGGAGGAGCGCGGCCGCGGAGTCTACTCCAGCGATGGATGCATGGGAAGTGATAAGTGGGAGGAAGAATATGCTAACAGGCAGGGCTTGAGTGTAGAAGTGATATAGACCGTGACATTGTTGTAAATACGAGACAAGAATCTTATATATACGCTGCAGGTAGACCTCAAGCTCATAAATACACACATAGTGACGTATTTCAAACATTATCCAAATACTAGTGGTCTCGTTCTTATCTACACTATAAAAGAATGAGTTTTATAAAAATCTTTTTTACCTACAAAGTCATAAGTATACTCCTCACGCTGATCCCACTGCATAATTTAAAAAAGGTTGAAAAAAGGTGAAAAAGCCTAAAATCCATAGATGCAAAATGTTAATCCACTTCCTCTCTTTATTTTTCGCTTTATTTTATACTCATACCCATCAGTGACTTTCCTTCTCTTAGACGCTAATCAATCAGGACTTTTTTTTTAAATCTATTTTTTTATTGTCTGCTTCATTATCTCACAACACGTCCACATTGCACGTACATATTTGAAACAGTAGTGGTCGGGTGGTGTCTAGGGTCACAGTAACGTCTCATCTTATCCGTCGAGTTCTGAACGAGCGGTCTTGATTTCCAGGATGTCTCCAGGGGAGAGGCCGGACGTGATGTCACCCGGCCAATGGGAGGCGCCCGAACACCATATATCGGGGCCCACTTGCCATAACCTCAATATAAATGCAGGAACCACCCCCAAGATTTCGAAAATCCAATCACCAGCGGCCTTTTCCTCCCCGCTCTGCCGCTGGCCGCTGCTGCTCCTCGAGAAGCCTCGATCTCTCTCCCTCTCGAGCCATGGCGAAGGCAAGGGTACACCCGTCGAAGCGACCCACCGACCAACTCCTCTTCGCGGCCGCACTATCCGTTTCCGTTCTCCTCCCGCTGCTCGTGCCGGCTGCAGCAACTGCGGCGGCGGCGGCGGCGGCGGCGGGGGACGGGGATAACAAGTCGGCGCTGGGGGTCGGAAGGCAGTGGGCGGCTGGGGCTGGGAAGGACGAGGGGAAGATGGTCGCGGAGGGGGGTGCTGGTGGAGGCGGGTCGGTGGAGGAAGACGAGTTCGCGGGTGGCTTCGGCTCCCTCGACAGCATGCTGCAGTGGGCGATCGGTATGGGGAGGCCAAACCAAACCTGTACCCACCCCTTCTTCCTAATTCTGCTGTACAGTCTTTTGATTTTCTTTGGAAATTCCAATGAGACAGGAAAATGTTGCTTTAGTGGAGCCTGCAAATCTTTTTATAGTGCTAGCCTTCTAGGATCGCTTCGATTTAATGTTGCAATTTGCGCTGTAGAATTTGGCTGGGTCTGAGCCAACGAAACCATGTCTGTTTTCTTGCTCAATTCTATCACGTTTTGGTGGGGGCAGGAAATTCTGATCCGGAGAAGCTGAAAGAGGAGGCGGCTGATGTGCAGAAGTTATCTGCAGATGAGCTGCTCAAGCGGCGTCAGGAGATCAAGGTAAAAAAAAAAGGATGCTGCTTCACTTCTTCCTTGTTCTGACCTCTGGTAATTTATTATCAGCTTTGTGGTGTGTTATATTGCTTTATTGCTGGTTACTTGTATCACTTGGACCACATTCATAAAACTCTGGCATGTCTGCTTCTAGATTAGGAGTTAGTACTAGTGCTTGTCTGCAGAGCTCTGCAGTATTGTATAATTTTTATCACTTGGACATCTTTTGCACTTGCTCTGTCATGTAGACTACCATCGCGCTAATGAAAAACTTGCTCTCTTACAATTATTGAATTATTGCTGATTTTCTCGGCATCCTTATTCCTGGAGTGCTCCCAAGTTATTAGCATGTCCTTGTTAGTTGTAGACTTCTCAAGGTTGCAATTTTATCCCACACAGTTTGAATGTTATTGGCCAAGTAAAAGATAAAATACAAAGCTTAAAACATGGTTGTACAGTGTACACTATGGCACTATGCTGACCATATATATTTTGCAGGAGTTGATGGAGAAGTTAAAGATGCCATCAGATGCTGACTTAATGAAAATTGCAATTGCTGACTTGAATAATTCTTCCATTTCACTGGAGGATCGCCAACGTGCGTTGCAGGAACTTTTAGTACTTGTTGAGCCAATTGACAACGCTAATGGTAAGCCTGCCTTTCTTTTTTTCAGTCTATACAGGAAACTGGGGCATCTAGTTTGTCGCCTTTAGCACCTAGGCTGCTGACATAATTTAGCCACTGTTATAGACTTGAATTAATTTTATTCCTCAGATGGTCCGTGTTTGAAGCTTATGTACAGTTCAGCATTTCGTAAAGTTACCAGGAACGTTCTTCTAAGTGGTCATTTGCTTTTTAGAACCGATTAGCATAAAAAATGTATAACCATGCAATTATAACTTGCAAATGTCTTTCAGAAATGAAAAATAGGGCATGACAGCATGCGAACTGCTGTGTGCTATTTGCTATTTATGAGTGTAATTTTTCTAAGGTTTTCTGTACTTATATGTCGTTCTTGCATAAGCTTAGATCTTGACAAACTTGGGGGCCTCCTTCCTGTGATTCAAGAGCTTAATAATGCAAATGAAGAAATACGGACCACCTCAGCGTGGGTCCTTGGTACAGCCAGTCAGAATAATGCACTTGTTCAAAACCAGGTAATGGAATTCACTGCAAGAATGAGCATTCTGATTCCACTGTTACGCCTTTTGTGTTCAGAGAATGTCCTATTCATTAGTCTGTACGAGTTTTATGTGTACTGTGTACATTCTGTCTTAGCCAGCCAAATTAGCAGATACTTATTTGGTTGGTTGCCAAACTTTGCCACGCCAATGTTAAGCATGCCATAGTTTCTCCTAGGCGAATGCTTCATTCACTACCACAGTTGTGGTTTGCCACACTTTTCCCACCTGCATAGACTCATTCTTTTACTATGGCATGCAATTTGCGCACTACGCCTTAGGCAAAGTTTGGCAAAGAAGTGTAGTAACCAAAAGTTCTGTTACTGTAATTTAGCACTATAACTTAATTCAATGTGCTTGAAAATAATGTTTATCTGTGTACTATTGTGAATGCTTTCCCTTTTGATATTTCTATTGGTAATGTGATTGGTTGATTTCTTATTAACAATTATTTTCCTTTTGTGTTTCTGCTCTGAGCACAGTTATGCCTTTCCATTGAAAGTTCTTCTGAATTTTGACACTAGTTATGCAGTATGCCCCAATGTTACATTTAGATTAGATGTGCTAATAGTACTGACTGCTTCACCCTTGGTTTAGATTCTCGGTTATGGAGCTTTGGCGAGGTTGGTGAAGATGGGATATTCCACATCTACAGAAGAAGCTGCAAAAGCATTATATGCTATATCTTCTTTGATCAGAAACAATGTAAATGGTCAGGAAGCATTCCATTCGGAAAATGGGAGTGCAATGTTGCAGGTAATGACAATTTTTAACCTCAGAATATGGTCACAGAATTAGCTCACACCTGAAATTTTCGGCTTTTTTGCAGCACATATTGGTGAGCAGCAGTATCGATGTTAGGCTACAGAAGAAGGCAGTGTTTTTAGTGACAGATCTGGCGGACTTTCAGCTAAACTCTGGAAACGCACAACTTCCTTTCTTGAGTGACCGCCTTTTTCTGAAGTCAATAATTGATATGTTATCAAGGTTTGACCTAGATCTTCAGGAAAAGGTATGATTGGAATCGCCTCCAGTTCCTATTGTCTTGAGCATGCTAGTTGTTACCAGTTACCATTATTTAGCAGTATATTCAGCATTTTTCATGACAGTGTACTGTTCCTGCACATAACACTAGTACTTGCAACACTTTGTTCATGGAATATGTTTTTACCTGCTTACACAAAAATTGTTTACTTCGTTTGTCATGCTATTCTCCATTATTTTTCCCCCTCAAGCAATCATGCATATCTGAAGTTTTGATTGGGATGTCTTGGCTGAAATGTTTTTAGTTGTTCAGAAATGGGAGTGGCTACTGCACTTTGTGAGATTTATTTATAGCGTCCATAAGAACCTCTTTGCACCAGCATGATAAATTGATCTGATCCTTTTCTGTTGCAGGTTCTGTTGGCCATTAAGAGTCTCTTGAAACTTCCCTCAACTGATGTGGAGGACTTTGAGTTCCATGATCTCGGCAGTGTACTTTTCAGACTAGGGGTACAGTTGGAGGACTTGACATCAGAGGATCAAAAGGAGTTCGCTGTGGAGGTTGATGTGCTTCGGAGAGAAGTTCAAACGCTCTTCCAACAGAAGGTCAAGCAGGTAATTACTGGCCTTGTACCTTGAACTGAAGCCCAACAATTTGCTAGGCTAACTTTCATTTCTTCTGCTTATGACCAGGGTAAAGTAAAAACGGCATGATATTTGGATGGCCACCGGAAGATTTGCCCTTTTGGATGTTACAATTAGATGGCTTGTTTGGGTTTTCTTCTTGCAGTATTCAAGAATCATCAGTCGGAGGGGGCAGAGGATGTTAGGTAGCAATGCGGCAAGGTGTTGCAGTATATGATGGCATGATAGGTTAGGCGCTAAGGCTCGCGCTTATGACTTCGTTTTGGAAAACTAATTATGGTTCTCACAAATGTTCTGTGATAGGAACACCGCAAAATCTGCAATGAAACATTTTTTCCTTGCGTTGCGGCTGCAGCCTTCTTTTGAGAATGATCGAATTTGTTGATCAGATCATTTATGAGGGAACCAAGGCCCCTTTGGAACGCGGAAAAAATTTCCTGTTCCTGCGTTTTTTCTGTGAAATTGAACTCTTTCTTGTGAAATTCCTATAAATTTTTGTGAAAATCCTGCGTTCCAAAGGGATCTAAATTGAGATCTGTGTATATGTGTTAAAAGGGGAGTGTGTATGATTGTTTCTGATTTTCTCACTGCTCTAGTAGTACTTATCTGGTTTCAGTTTGCTGTTGCGTGCCTGTGTAATGCTGTTAGCCAGTAGGCAGTAGCCCAGTAGTGCTGGGAAGCCTGGAACAAAATACTGAAATCGCAACGTGGTCAACGAAGTTTGACCCTGGAATAGTACGTGTGTTCATACGTTTCGTAAGGATGCAGGGGCATTTTGCTCATGCACCGCACTTGCAGACATCGGGCTGGTGTTCGTGTTCCGACGAATGGTTATCCTAGTTCATTGCTAACACAGAACAGATTCTCTACACATTAAATCACAAGAGAATCACTTCCAGTTATAGAATCAGAATCAGGATCAGAGAGAACCTACCAATAAATGTTTAGTTTATTTCCCCTTCCAAACGATATGTATTGGGAGGTAATATCAAATTATCCTCCAAAAAGTGAGAACGCTAGAGAAACCAATGGCTAGTTTAATGCGTTGGTAGCCATGGATATGTTCGGTTGAGCTACATGGGCTGATTTCAGCTGGACTGATCAGCTCCAGCCGTTCGGCTGATCTCTCCCTCGATTCTCCTCGCTGCAAATTGTATTGTTGGCTGTCCTGAAACTGTTGGCTGCTTATGGATTTTTTCCATAGCTGAACAGTTGTAGTGCAGACGTAGCCGCGGCCACAGCTAGCTGAAGTAATAACCGATGTTTGAATTGAATCCCACCAACTATAACATTTGATAACAACAGCCATGCCATGTGGCTAATGGCCACGGTTCCGTGGTTGATCATGGTCATGGACCAGTAGGATTTCCATAACCATGGTAGTGCAGTGACTAGTGAGATGTCCGTGTACTATCTTGCAACAAGGCACCATACAATTGTTTTACCGCAGGGGTTCGCATGTGGCTCCCCGGTCAACGCGACTCACCTACCACTACCATCAACTCATCAAGTGGACGGTTCAGATTGGTCAGGTCAGGTGGCGGCCTTATCCACCTCCGGCTCCGGGCTCCCCGCACCACACCCAACCGCAGCGCGCGCCACCTTTCTCGGCAGCTCCTAGACCATCACCGGTGGACCATCAAACCACGGGCAAACTCCGCCAAAATCGCAGCCCAAACCCCACGTCCGTGCACCAACCAGCGTGCCGCAGCCCACGCGCGGCCGCCACCCACGAAGCCACAGCGCACGCCACGGCGACCTCGCGCCACGCGCCGAACCGAGCGGAGCGCTACGGTAGGTGGCTGGCCTGGCCGCTCCGTCCCCCCGCTCCGCACCCACAAGCACCAGACCACCACCCCCTTCCCTTCCCTCCCTCCCCCCGAAACCTCGCTCCCGTCCCTCTCCCTCCCTCCCTCCCTCCCTCGCCTCCCCCTACCAACGCTCTGCGCCAGACAAAACGCATTCCCAAGTCAAAACCGAAGACCGAGCGCATGGAGGCCGCGGCGGCGACCGCGCTCACGTTCCCGGCGGCGGCGCCATCCGCCGCGAGGGCGATGGCGCGGGCGGCGGGGCGCGCGCGTCCCCTGGTGCGGGCGCGGCGGTCCCGAGTGGTGGCGAAGCTGGAGGGCGGGCTGGGGAAGGGGGTGCCCACCACCAACTACGTGGTGCCGCTCGACAAGGCCACCGGGATGACGCGCCCGCTCGTCGAGATCCTGCGGGACCTCAACAAGCGCGTCCCCGACAAGATCATCGACCCCGACACCAACACCGTGCACTGGTGAGCGCTCTCTGGTCTGTGCTGCCGCCGACGGGCCGACCGATTTCATCCGTGCGCTGATTGTGATTGCTCGGTTTCATCCGTCTCCCGTTGATTTCGCCTGCCTCGTTCGTTTTGTAATAACCTTGCTGATTCCATAGGCAAACAAATTCATCCCTGGGAATCTGTATCTGCTTAGCCTTTAGATGGGCCGCGCGTGGATAAATGCATCTGAGGACACACATTTGATTGGGATGGAACGGCTTTGCATTGAATGTATTTGGTGATATATCACGGGGTTCCAACTGGAGCATTGACTAGGTTGGTTAACCATCCTAACACCCACACGTGGCTGTAATTTGTTGTACCTTGAGGCTTGAGCACATCTGGTCATGTTGATGGTGGTGTTTATTGCTCCTGTATTGTTTCAAAACATTCATCATAATGGATTGTCAGAAGTTGCTTGAAAACCTTATTCTTCCAGTAAGCTTTTTTTTAGAGAACATGTACATAGTCAGTTATCAATTGTTCCCTAGTACGTTGGTTGAGTTCTGAATTTTAGCCAAGTAGAGGTGCCTGTCTTTTATTTAATTTGAAAGGGACATAGCTCTGACCTTGGAATGCGTATAATGGATAGAGCTATATCGTTCAATCTTGGCATCTATGGCCTGTCATATCACCTTTTTAACCAACCTATGACGAACAAAGCTGGATCCCTTGGGTTTGGTCTTAAAAAATCATGCCTGCACTGGATAGAACTTTATTATGCATACATAATAAGTTAACTGAATTTTTGGCTTGTTTAACTGGAGCTGAATGTATTTCTTATGTATTTTTCGTTGAAGAAAATTTAATGTGGTGCCATATAACTAACCCAACCCTCTAATACTACGAAGTTATGCTGAAAATAAAGTTCCGGTTTGATATAAACTATTCTGCTCAGCGCAAAAGTAATTTGAGATTGAGGTGGCTAGAGGGCCACTGAATCAGGAGCAAGTCATGGAGTTCGACCTCTTCATCTTGATCTCGAGTGACTGTGTGTAGCCATCAATCTCTTGATCCAATAAAACAAAACAAAACAAAACAAAACATGATTTTACTCTCTTCCATTTCGTAATGCAGGGATAAAATGTTCTTAATACATAGATCCTCATTCTCCATGCTGACCCAGTTGTCCTGTGTACTCACAAGATTAGATCATAGCATTTCCTCTGTCATGAGTGTGGATTTGCTGGATGAACAATTACTTTGGCCATCAACACTGCTTCTATTTTCTTGATAAGCGATGCTGTAGGCATATGCCTTGGTTAAGATGACAAGGGACTATTATAGAATGCTATCATTTAAACTTGACACTGATCGTACTAAGTATTAACATAAGTTGATTTCTCTCATTACATGTAAAAAGTATTTTACTTATTTTAAGGATCTGACTGATGCTTATCTTGTAAGTAATAGGCAAACATGTGCCAAACTCAAGTATATTGATATCGATTTCATCTTGATCCTGCAGGTATCATGCGAACAGAATGCTTAGCTTTTACGCACCAGGTGAGTTCTCTTTAGGATTTGAAACTGTTTTATGCTTTCTCTTCAATGAACAGAATTTTGAAACGTTTCTTTGTTGGATGCTAAATTGCGTTTAGAGTTCCTTAGGCCATTCAACCCTGTATTTTGGATGAATGTTCTTGTTAGTGTGCTAAAATATTTCATGTTCAGATGTGCAAATAACCAGCCTATACCACGCTACACCTGTTTTAGAGAATCCGAAGATAGCCTGACTCACTTCGCAGACATTTAGTGAAATGTTGACCCCATTAAGTCATTGTTTGTCTAAAGTACTCTAAAATGAAGATTCTTAGATGCTTTATACACATTTCTGTTGGGTATCAGAGCTGTTGTGACTGGAGATAATCAGGTAAAAAACATGTGTGTTATACTAAAAAGCACATGTGTGTTATATTAAAAAAGCACTGGTCTCTGTTTAGGCTGGGGTCACCAGCTAGGGGAAAAAGGAGTGGAAAAGTAACTGTTAGAGTGGTGAAACCGCCTTGGGCTGCTCACTTTCTGAAGGCACCAAGTCTCGGTCGTACTTTTGCACTGCCGTTTCCAACCGATTGGTGACACTAGCCTTAGAGATGTCACTAATGATTCCCATTTTCAGGTTGGTGCGGAGAAGTTCGTGATGTCATCTATTCTGAGAATGGAACTGTAACTGTGGTATACCGAGTGATACTGAAAGGAACTGATGGAGAGGTATCCTTTCCCACCTTTTCTCTATGAAAATACCTGTTTGTTCTGCACTAACCATCCTTCATTGTAATTCTGTTGTACTGATGCAAATTTAAGGTGGCACTTTCAGGTTATATGGTTCACACTACTAGCATACATTGGAACAACCATCTTTATGGTACTTGTATCTCTTTGGTTGTAGGCATTCAGAGACGCCACCGGCACAGCACAGGTCCATGAGGGCCGTAGGGAAGATGCTGTTGCCGCCGCAGAGGAAGAAGCATTCTGCAAAGCCTGCGCACGGTTTGGTTTTGGCCTGTACCTGTACCACCAGGATGATATCCATCACGATGACCACTTCCATTGAGGTTCAGTCTGTGCCAGAGCTGGTCATATGTCACAATGGGTAGTAGGATGTGCCCCTGGAAAACTTCTGTCCAGAGAAATTTTTGCTCTTTGTATAGTATCATATTCATATCCACAAGCGACAAGATATATTTCCACCTTAATGTGAATGTAGATACAAAGAAGCCTGTAACTTGTTTCTGTTGCTTGCTTGGTCGTTGAGTGAGTCGATGGCTCGATGCCATCCTGCAAGAAACTGCCCATATAGGAGACCAGTATGGAATTCTGTTTTTACTTGATTGTTGTATTCCTCCATCTCATGCATTATAGGTGAAGTTGTTTCTTCTTCCATGGTGTCAGGTTCACTTTGTGTGCATAAGACCATCAATGTTTAGCTAGTTGTTGATGTTGTGGACTAGTGCCTTATTGAAGGGGAATGAGGGGGATTAAATCTCTTTCTATTCAAATTTGAATAGCAAGGGATTAAATCTTCTCCAATTTCTTTTGATTTTTTTCCCTAACCGAACAAGGCCTTATGGGCAAGATTGGATGCAGTCAATTAATTACATGATAATGTGCGGTCATATTGCTTAGTCAACATGCACTGATATCATTTTGAGCATGAAGTCCGGATACTTGAATGAGCACATAAAAATGACCTTTTAAAGAGAGGCCCCGCCGGGCCAACAGCCATAACATTGATAAAAGCTGAAACCCTTTTAGAAAAAAGGTTTGGTGAAACGGTTTCTCAATGGCAATAAAGCAGGGACACTAAATATAGGGGAGTTTAAAGAGAAGCCAGGTAAAGCCACTTTTTACCCTTTTTTAGTGTAAATTGTTCTCCCATTTTTAAGGAGTTTTTTTGAAGTCATTTATTTTTTATCTGTTTGGCACCGTGGAGAAGCTTTACTAAACGGTCTTTTAGAGATAAACTTAAATAAACCTTTTTGATACTTCTGACGTAACAACTTCAGCTTCTAGTGTGGTTTCCACAGCATGCTCAATATTTGCGAAGGATACATCAACTAGTTAAAAAATGTAGATACGTGAACCGCGCCATAGTTGCCATAGTTTTCCATGGATACATATGACTAGCATAATATTGCTCCATCGATCGGTTATTGACCCTCCTCTTGCTCTCCATTCTTAATCCTTATGCCTAACTCCATTAGAACAATAGAGCCCATGCTGATGCCCTCTTTAGGGCCAGTATTTTCAATGAAAGAACCTTGCTGCACGACGACCGGATCATCTCTGTTGTAATTTACAGCGTAGGTATGCATGCCGTCCTCATAATGAGGTGTTGCTATGCATCCATAATTGTATTGAGGCGAGCCATTGCTTATAGAAAATTAGATTATTTGCTGGGAAATGGTACACGCAATTTTCCGCTATTGGAAAGTGCTTCTTTGTGGGCTTAGAGAGCTGCATTGTCTCCAATGGTATCAGTCAGCAGGATCAACCTCACTAACCACGTGGAGCTCACTGCCAAATTCGTCTCACCTCATTATCGTCACTTCCACCACAACTGCCGACCCGGCCTCTCCCCGCCCAACCCTATAGACAAAAAGGGAAACTTATTTAAGCTTGATTATATAATGGGCAAACAGGCTATTCTCATCAGAATGACCATCCAACTCCAACTGTCTATATTTTAAAAAAAAATTGTTTACAATGCCTGAGGAGAAAGCATTTGAACCATTCAGAACTCAAAAAAGGGCGATAAGCGCACGACTGGGTTTGGGCCCATTCACGGGAACACTCTCGCGCCTACGAGAGAGCCCGAACCCAACGAGCACGGGCACGGGCACGGGCACGGGCGCACGGCTATAAAATTAGTAGTCAGGCGTCAGCCCGACGCGTCAAGTCCAAACAAACAAACCCGCCCCCAACATCGTCGAACGAAGCAAAACAGCGCGACGCAACCGACGACCCCACCGTTCCGCTACAACTTACGCGAAGCATCTGCGTCGCCACGAATCTAAACCGCGCTCCCTTCCATCGCTGCCGATTCGCGGGTCGTCGTCCTCTTCGTCTCCACTCGGACCCGGCGATCGATCGATCGAGCGAAGGAGGAACCGAGGCGGGGAGAGAGAGAAGGGAAGGGGGGAGATGGCGGAGAACCCGCAGCTGTTCGGGAACGGGATGCCGGTGCCGTTCAACGGCGAGATGTTCGTCCTCGCGCGCGACGGCGTCGAGTTCCACGTCGACAAGATCCCGTCGTAAGTATATCCTCCCGCCCGCTGGTTCCGCCGTGTAGCGACTAGCGAGGGATTCTGGTTTGGTTTCTGGGTGGGGATTTAGGGATTGCTGGACCCGCCATGTAGCGACTAGCGAGGGATTCTGGTTTCCGGATGGGGATTTAGGGATTGCAATTGATTGAAGGCAACGCTAGAGGCGGCAGCATGGCCGACCAGAATTGAGCCCTTGGCTGGGTGCTTTTTGCCTGGCAGATCCTGCCGGGGATGGCCATTGGCCCCGTTGCTGCCCCCTTCATCTGGCGATGAATTTGGTTGGTTGGTAGGATTATATTTCTTCAAGATGTTTTGCAGGGCTTGTAAATAGATACCACAATGTAAATTTGAACGATTATGTACTACTTGTTGTATATTATCTTATTTAAAGAATTTGGAGCACCATGCGGCAAACTGGTAGATGAGAAAGTGGGGAACTGTGCTTGGATCAGCAGAACTACAAAAAAAATGTAGTAAAATCGAAATACTCTTTCATTTGTAAGAATGAGCACCATTTAGCACCTCACTGCCCAATGCTCACTATACTTTGATAGGTGGATTTGTTCCTTGGATGTGGGTTAAACTTCTTGTATTGAAGATTTGAAGGCCTTATCGTTTTAATCACTGCTTTGTGCAAACATATGTAACCATGTTTTCTTACCGATGCTTCTCTTGGTATCACTCAGAGCTCCTGGTGCTCATGTGAAAACAAAAGGCACAATCTACCTGTCTAATATAAGGATGGTGTTCGTTGCCAACAAGCCTGTTGGTAACTTCTTTGCTTTCGATATGCCCCTGGTAAGCTATGCCATTTTGAATGTTGGTTCTTTGTATCTGCTTACATAGTTTGAACAAAATGCAAGGGAAAAAACTAAAAAAAGGGGAAAAAAAACGCATGGCACCTAACAAAAGTTGTTGCCTGCAATCAGCATATCAGTTCTGCTCCTGTTGTTCGTTTACTTCTATTTTTTGACACAGACTTAGTCTCCACTTCGAATTTACAAGTGCCATTTTTGTGTGACAAATAGCAATGCCTTTTGGACTTCTTTCAATCTTTCGGTTGGGGGATAAATGGAGTGGGATAGGGGCAGTAACGTTTGGGGCTATGGGGTACTGACTAGCCATAGTCCTCCATCGTAGGGTTAGAATTAACCTAGTAATCCCTCCATTGTTTTTTATGATTGACATCAGTTAGGCTAAATTTGCATTGGCCGGCGTCAAACAATTCTACAGAGGAAGTACATGTCACAATTCACCCTCCATCGTTTGTGATGCCTGTTTAGGAAGAGCCCCCTGTATATGATAATCCCACCAACTTATCTCTTTATCTCCGTGCCTGCCTTAGTGTATTTGGTTTTTCCATAGTTACATAGGTTTGACTGCATGTGTTCTTAAATGTCATACAACTATATCTGAGAACATTGGATCTACTTTCACTATGTGAGTGCAAAGAAAATACTCCCTGTGATCTGCTTCATAGTTTTCTTGAGGTCCGCAACAACCAGCAAGATGGATGATTATGTGTGCACAAGCGCAATAGAATTTAGGTGAACATAGGATCCTTATGTCCAAGTGAAACAAACAAATGAAATGAACATAATTACATAAAGACAGACTCTATTATAAGCAAGTTCTGTCCAAAACAAATCCTAGTTTTTTACACAGGGTGATGATCAAGCTTTCATCAAGGCTGTTGCTCAAGCAATTTGGTGTCCCCCAAATGTTTGATTCATTTTATTGGATAAGCATTGTTCATCTAGCAGTGCAACATGGGCTATTAGCATACACTTTTCTAATGGAAATTATAGCCAGTCCGGCGCTTACTATTTTATTAAATTCAAGTCTTAATTTCGCTCATTGTGCCTTACCTTCAAAACTGGTTTTTTGTTGAGCTTGTGGGCTGAATGCTGATACTGTGTTGCTGCCCTCAGGCTCTGGGCCATTGTTTAGTAGTTTGAAGGATATTTTATCTACTGATGTGGTGTAGTAGAATTTTTACGGTGATTTTTGGTGGTTGTGGTGTCATCCCATCCCATGTATCATGGCTGCCAGCAAGATTTAATTAAGCGCTAAAGTGCCATCAAGATTCCCTTTTTCTTTCCATAGTGCTTTCTCAATATCAGTCTGAATGCTCTTGCTTGATTGACTCTGCAGCTGTTTGTGCATGGCGAGAAGTTCAATCAGCCCATATTTCACTGCAATAACATCTCTGGATTCGTTGAACCAGTGAGTATTAGAGTGCTTGTCATAAATTACTGTACAGTCTACATCTGCCACTTGGTTACTGACATCAGATGTTCCAATGCAGGTTGTTCCAGACAACCAGAACAGGGCCCTGTATTCAACCCACACCTTCAAGATCTTGTTCAAGGAAGGTGGCTGTGGTACTTTCGTTCCTCTCTTCTTGAACCTGATTGCATCTGTGAGGCGCTACAACCAGTTTGAAGCTCAGTCAGCTGCTAACATGGCACCACGTGTGGACCCTCTTCAAGCTGCGCAGACTCCTGTTGATGAGATGATGCGTCACGCGTAAGTACCCACAACCTAAAAACTTTTGTTCTTGGTGAAGCATTTTCTCCACTGTAAACTCATGTTACTGGATTTGTGCAGGTATGTTGACCCGAATGATCCTACCAAGATTTTTCTTCAGCAGCCTGCGCCAGAATCCCAGCTTAGGAGGAGAAACTACCACGGCCCTGCTGATAACGCGTAGCAGCCTTTGGCTGGGCTGCCCCTACCCATGCTCAATTAACTGTTGCGTGCATTTGAGCATTTCATCTATCCAGCATTCCGTTGTCTATCCGGGTGTGCGTGTACTTCAATATGGTACATATATTGATGTGGGATGTTCTCTGAATAAGTGGTGTACATAGATATTGAAATATTATTTCCGGAGGTTATAGTTGCTTGGTTAACTGGATGAGCGAAATAATTTCAAACCTGTATATGCGCAATCCAAACGAGGGCTATCTATTAATCTGAAGAAAACAATCTCAACTTCTCGACACACGCCTGACGCCTCCAAGGTTCGCACTCCGTACTCGACGGGTGCAGCGTCTCGGCAATGAGGTTGCGGCGTAGGAGGCGCCACACGGTCCTGTAGGTGGACCGCAAGAATGGTGTTGCCGCTCTCCCTAACGAGCGCGCGTGCGACGGCGGGGTGGCTCGACCAGGGCTCCATGCGCGATGCGGCGAAGAGGCACGGGAGCAAGGGCTCCACGTCGAGTGAGTGCCTCAGGAGGAGGGTGATGAGGGGAAAACACGTAACATTAACAGTGTTATCTTTGAAAATGACAGCAGTAACGCAGGAGGGTTCGAAAATTGAAACCTACGATATTAAAAGAAATGCAGATTTTCCAATAGCATAAAAAGAATTTTTCACTGTTTGAACTGTCCTTCGGTGAACGAACGGGCGTGATCCGTGGGCCTCTGGCCTGTGGGCTGGCCGCTGTGACTCTGAGAAGGCGAGAAGCACAGGCTGGTAATCATATAATTTCCCTGGCATAAATAATCATCTTCGTCTGTGACAAAATTAAAAAGTTGTACTAATCAGTCATCGTCTTTGTCGCCAAGATCACCTCACCTGGGTTTTCCTCGCCGAGCCCGGGTCCCTCCCGCCGCCTCTCGTCTCGCTCGCAAGCAGTAGCCCTCTCCGCCGATCCCGCCCATGGCTTCCGGTAACTACTCCCCTCCGAGAACCCATCGTCCGCCTCTCCGCCGCCGGCCCTCGTTTTTCTGTTGCAGTCCTTTGTTTGCCCGCGTTGTTCGGCGATCCGTGTGTGGTTTCTGGGCTCGCTTCCCGCCGCTAGATCCGCGCAGGGGACTGCGTTTCTTAGTTTTTTTTTTTTTTGATTTGTTGGGTTGTTTGGATTGTATGGTTGTGTTTAAGTCGATGCGGTGGCCGGTGGGGGGCTGGGGCAAATTGTGGAGGACGACGCTTCTGGGCTGAGAATTAATTTTAGTGTATTGACTTATCATGTTACATATAGATGCAAATTTCGTAGGTCATGATGATAAATCGGTTCTCTTGCAACAGTTGTTCTGTTCTCCACTGATTGCTCTATGGATATGATGAGTGGTTTTTTATACGATGTTTTGACCTGAACTTATAAGTGCTGCATAGTGACATGGAAGCTTCATAAGTTAGTTTACATCCTGGTGCTCAGTACAGGCCTCGTTGAGAAAAACATATTGAACAAATGCCAGGTAGTGCATATATACTGTGTATAGTGCGCAATTATTATTTTTTCATTCTGTACATTATGCAAAGAGTGTTTTCCACGTCTATTTCCACTGCCTAGCGACAATAGTCTTATACTCAAATGAGCCTGGAGCTTTTTGCTTCGGGAAACTATTAATACTTCTTCTACATTAAATTGTTCGCTACAGGTTGGGATTATTGAGTATGTGATTTGCCTGACTAGGCTAGAAGTAGCAATGACTGTGTGCTTATTGTTTATAATGGATAACTCTGTGGTTTCTAATATTATCCTTTTTGGTGTACCCAATTATTTTTCAGACGGGAACAAAAATGCAAAACCAGAGAAGCCGTCTTCGACAGCTGGTGCAGGCCTCCCCAATCCTTTTGATTTTTCTTCTATGAGCAACTTGCTCAATGTAATCTCTCTTCCCATTGCTTTTGCTTTAAATGTTTTGATTAAGATGCTGATGTTGTACGGCGTTTTTTCCTTCCTGCTGAGACCTTACCATTCATTCATCCAGTTGTTTCACTGTATTATCATGCTCAACATGTGCAGGATCCATCGATAAGAGAGATGGCAGAGCAAATTGCAAGTGACCCTGTGTTCAACCAGATGGCTGAACAGCTTCAGAAAAGTGCTCAAGGTGCTGGAGAACAGGGTATCCCTGTGTTGGATCCTCAGCAGTACATGGAAACAATTCAACAAGTCATGCAAAATCCTCAGTTTGTGTCAATGGCAGAGCGCCTTGGGAATGCTCTTATGCAGGTACCGTGCTCTGATTTCCCCACTTGTTGCTTGGTCTGTCCCCAGATGGTGATTTGCTTCATTTTCTCTTCTTGTGTAATAGTAGGATCCTGCTATGTCCGGTATGCTCGAGAACTTGAGTAGTCCAGCTCATAAGGAGCAGCTAGAAGAGAGAATGGCTCGTATCAAGGAAGATCCATCTTTGAAGCCAATTCTTGATGAGATAGAGAATGGTGGGCCATCTGCAATGGTGAAGTAAGTATTGTTACTTTTATATACCAGTTGTGAGATCAGACCATGGCTTTCAAATTGCTGAGATAGCTATCTTTACTAAATTTAGGTACTGGAATGACCCAGAGGTTCTTCAGAAGATTGGCCAGGCAATGGGAGTTAACCTTCCAGGTGATTCTAGTGCTTCCACCACTCTTTCTGGACCTGAAGAAACTGAGGAAGAAGGGGAGTATGATGATGAGTCCATTGTTCATCACACTGCCAGTGTTGGTGATGCAGAGGTAATGGACTTAACACAGATGGCTGTAGAATCTTACTAATACTAAATGGCCTGTTTTCTCTAGACAGTTTTATTACATATCTGATTTCTTGCACTTATGGATCCTTAGTCACCTGCTTCAAAAGTGAGCCAACAGAGCTTTTCAGGGATGAAGTCCGCTTGCAAATTAGGCTCCATTTCTTCAATTAGTTTGAATCTGGCAAATGTTTTTTGTTATTGGATAAATTTTGTTTGTACCTTTTAAAATTAGAAAAATATGTGGTTGAATGATGAGTAAATTTCTCATTTGGTTAAATCTGAATATTACATTTTGAATGGAGGAATTCTATACGATTTTTAGAGCGATTCATGCAAATCCCCAGCTTTTTTGTTTTAACTGCACATTTTTCTTGAGCTTTGTACTTTATGTGAATTCACCTTCTATTTTTTTTATGACACAATAGGGTCTGAAGAAAGCTTTAGATGGTGGAGCAGACAAAGATGAAGAGGATGCCGAGGGAAGGAGGGCTTTGCATTTTGCATGTGGCTATGGTGAAGTAAGCAAATCTGTTTTACTTTATTAACTGAAATATATCTTTTATCTCTAAATAGGTACACCCCACTAAAAGATTTCTCTAGACATGCATGAAGCGACATTATTCAAGGGGTCCACTTGATGGCATGCCACATCACCATCCACTAAACTATTTATTTATAACTTCTAAGGATCCTTTATGGTTAGATACATGCAATATTATTACATGGTATATATGTACATGGTAGCACTCAAATTCCCGCAGCAACGCGCGGGAAATTCATCTAGTTATGCAACATTTGGTAGCTAATTTGAATATTTCCCCCCTAATTTATCTCAAGTAATTTGAACATTTCATGAGTTGATCAGCAGACCTGGGCCAGTTCACATTTTTTTCCTCCCAGGAAAGGTTTTGCTTATTGCTGCCAAATTGTTTTATCTTGTGGTATGTAATTTGTTCATTTCTGCAAATGCTTTGTTGCAACGAATGTCATGGGAATATTTTGCTACTTTGCTGTAGCACTTCTCTGCTGCCTACTGTAATCTAGACACATGTTGTCTTGTACGTAAGGGCAATATGTTATTATTTCATTGATATAATTATTAGGTCCCAGCACGAGAATCACAAATACAGACTGGAGCCTGCTGTAGTGCTGCATTTCATTTTGTATGTTTGCAATCTTGTAGATATTTTTATTAATGGCAACCAACTGAATGTTGTCCCGTATAAATAGTTGAAATGTGCAGAAATCCTTCTGGAGGCAGGGGCTACAGTTGATGCCCTGGACAAGAACAAAAACACTCCATTGCATTACGCCGCTGGATATGGTCGGAAGGAATGCGTGGATCTTCTGTTAAAGCACGGTGCTGCTGTGTGAGTTCAATCAGATGTTTCTGCAATTATTATACTATAAGTCATCCCAGTCCCCCTTTTGATGTCTAATAACTTTGTTGAAACGACCGCAGCACGCTCCAGAATCTGGACGGGAAAACCCCCATCGAGGTTGCCAGGCTCAACAATCAGGATGAGGTTCTCAAGTTGCTGGAGAAGGACGCTTTTCTATAAAAGTGCTGGGCTAAAACACACTAAGCCATCAAACTATTGGTTTTATATTGGTTTCTCTCGGTTCGGTGTGGCAGTGTTTGTGAATGCTGCGTTTCAACTTAGTCGATACGTAAAGAAGCGCCGTTCCACGGTGATGCTGCGCTTTCTGAACGTGTGGCTGGGGCTTGGGCATGTTTTGGTGTTCCGCATCAAGGAGCTGTCATAGCTGTTACATAGATTGATTTCAATGCCATTTCGAAGGCAATTGTTTTACATGTGTATGTGTGCGTGTGTGTGATAATGGCTTAGCCTTCGTAAGCTCTCGGATTAATGTGCAGTTGCATTGATCAAACCTGGTAGCCGCTTGCTAGATCTGGTATGCTGCAGCATCACTAGACAGGAGGTAGGCACTAGCTAGCTAGCCTGCACGTGCATATCTCAGCAATTGCAGCAGGCACTAGCCTGTGTATGCGTATCTCGACAACCAGGTGCATTGGTTAGCCATGAGCATCGATCGAGCCGCCTGCTCGTATGGTGCATCTTTCATAGCTCATCATCATCAGGTTGATTACTTTTCTGTTTTCTTTTTTTTTTGGCAAATATTACTTTTCTGTTGTGAGCGCGTCGATCTGTAGGGCACGATCCCATGTGTATGTTCTTGTTCACGCGGGCCTCCTGTCTGTTCATCTTTTCTCTGTTTTTTTTTTTTTTTGCCCGAAACGTGCCTGATGACTGGTGAGCATGACCAAGTGTTGTCGTGGTCCGCTCGTGGGTTGGCAGTATGACACGAGGCACGAGCCGGTAGATGATCTCGTGGCGACGGCCATGAACTCATGAAGAACCGGCGGACGATTCCTGCTGCTTATTTAGCCGGTCTCGTTTCCTGTTGCTTATTTAAGCTGGCAATGCACAGGGTAAAGTAGCAGTGAGAGTTCGCGACTACCAAAAATTTAGGGTTCGCTCGCTGGGTCAGTGATCGAGTCCTGTCACAGTTGATCACCGGCGGCTAAGGTATACTACTAAGGCTATCCACACTCACGGATGGTAAAAGGGATGGCCTGCAGCGGGGGACGCTACCCCGACGCTAGCATTCCGCGCGTCCGAGGAGACGCCATATGCAGCGTTGTACGTAGGGCGCGCCATCGCCCTCTCTCTCTCTTCCACGTTGGCGACGGCCGGTCACTCGTGCCAACAGGCAGAGGCGGGGCCCGCGTCGGAGACCAAGCCGAGGACGCCGCCGCCGTGCCGGAAGGAAGAAGTGGATGCGTCGGCGGAGAAGGACGACGCGGTAGACCCGTCGGAGGAGAGGGGAGGGCGTGGCAGATCCGGTGCTGTTGCCCACTTTCTGCTATGGCCGGCAAGCGAGGAGAGGAGCGCCAGCGGGGAGGGAGAGGCACGTCGATGGGGACAAGGCGGCGGGGGAGCCTGGATCTGGCCGTCGCCATGGCAAGTAGCAGCTCGGGCGAGGACGAGGCCGCGCGGCGGCGGCTGGCGGTCTTGGACGAGGGGCAACCGGCGGCGGAGGAGCTCGACCAGGAGGCCGTGGCCGACGATGAGGAAGAAGAAGAGATGGGGACGCGCGGTGGCGAGCAACGAAGAGCAGTAGGTGAGCGGTGGCCGGCGGCGAAGGAGGTCGACGGGAGGCCCGACGGGGAGGAAGAAGAGGAGAAGATGGGATGCGCGGCGCGGGGAGGAAGAAGCCGGGGGGAAGAGGATAAGGAGAGAGAGTGGGAAGAGGGGAGGGGAGCGAAGGGATAAAAATTATAAAATAGTGTGGTAGTTGGTATAGAGGGGGAGAGTGGGAGATATAGAGTTGTATAAACGTGAAAGATTATTGACTGTATTTTAAAATCGTGATGACTGGACGGAATATTTCTCAATAGAGTGAGGTTAAGTCCCACGGTGTGGACAGCCTAACAATCGGCATAGGAGCCACGTCAGCATCCAAGGAGCCATGAGAATCAGGCCGTGTTCAGCTCAACATGCACCTGAATCGGATCAATTACTGAGAATGGTCTCTGGCGATGGTTGATGAAAGGGTTTGTGGGAGGCAATCGACCGCGGTGCTGCTTCGAGCTTTGTCGTAGTAGGACATGTGGAGTGTGGACTGTGGAGCATGCTCGCACGCAGGACGTCGGGGGAGCTCAAGCTGAATCGAAATCAAACCGGGCAGCTCGGTCCATTTCAAGATCGCCTTGGCAACCCGTATGTACTCAATCCAACCCCACATGTAAGAGTAGACAACGAATTTGACAACCCGTATGTGGAGTGTGGACTGAAGGAGTACCGAGTAGTGCATGAGTTCATTATACGAGACAAAGTAATATGGAGCAGTACTGATAAGGCTGAGTCCAATGAAACTCTCGGTATGAGTTCTCTAAACACTGTTTGCACTGTTTGACGTAAATACTGATAGATAGGGATAGTTGTAATAGTGTTTAGGGAGTAGAGACAGAGAGTCTCATTAGACTCAGCCTAAGGAGCGTGGAACTGATAACTGGTGGTCCCAAACCATCCAATGCTTTTAGGAGTACACAGCAACCAAACATTAGACATGTTCACATGTCCGTTTTTTTAAGAGCCTGAATAACCTACTGAGGCTATTAATTGTGGGGTTTTTCAAATTCCACTTGTATCACAGTTTTATCTACCCCTCTCTCTACAGTGCAGTATTTATGTCAAACAATGCCAAACAGTATTTTAAAAAAACTCTTTGGAGAATCGCACAGTGGATAGCCTGACATCGGGTCAGAATTCATAACTCGTGCTTGCTCCGTGAATGGCTGAGTCAGATTTTGGGTCAAATATGACGAGGATTGCTTGCTGGGTTCATCAGCCCGCCTAGTTCATTGGTCAAGTACTCAAGTAAGTTTTTCTCCCCGAGCGAGCACGTGGCCTATGCAGCAGGCCTACCTAGCATCACCCAAACGGACATTTACGTAGCAGTGATTCTTAAATACGTATTTGATACAATTAACTTTGGGCTACGATTTTTCTTGGCCATTCGGCTTATTAAAAAATGGCAATGATCGGCAGACGGTCTAGTGCCATCGCCGTCGCCGATTGATGCAGCTGAAAGCTTGGTCTGGTCTGCATACCGCTACGGCGCTGGCGCGCTGCACAGCAATCGAAAGCGAACACGTGACATTGAGTTTGATTTCACAGTACCATGGTCTATCAAATGTTATGACAAAACTATAGTTTTATAATACCATAGTCTATCTATCACATGTTTAGAGGCATAGTATTTGGTCTCATTTCCTTTCCACAAGTTTTTTATACCATACCTCAAAAATAACATGGTATTGGCAATATTATGGTTTTAAATACATACATCTCCTAAACATTTTTTGATCTAAATACCATGGTATTCTCAATTTTTATTATATGTCTAAATACTATGGTATCCTCAAATTCTATAATATTGTCTCTAAGACTAAAAAATACTTTGTTCCCAAGCAAATCTTAAAATATACTTTGTTCCCAAACAGATGCTAAGCTTAGATTTTTCTTTTCGGTAGAAGCGCCAGCAGTAGTAGTAGACGAAGTGTTTCTCTTTCTCGAGCTCGTCCACGTGTGAACTGGCCTGGAAACTTTGATCCAGATGGGCAGATGGCCAAGCAGCAAACCAAGCAACAAGAGAACGACAAGCAAAAAAGACAGGCAACAAGAGGTTACACGGACGCATACGTACACGTCCTAGTCGTGTCATAAAACTTCGCCGTGTGGGTTGCTACCGCCGTCCGCCGCCGGCGAAGACATCCCGGCGAGAGTCTCCAACGGCGAACCGAGAGCTGCGGTAGTGCAGTGACTTGCTCTGCCACGGCACGGAATCGCAGGTAGCCCCGCCCCCACAGGTCAGTGCTATTGTCTCTTCCTTCTCTCTCTGACAACGCCGGGTAGGTAGCACTCTGGGGCATCGGAATATTCCTTGCTGATCCACCGTGTCACGTGACTCACGTGTGGCCTCTTCACCCCATGCTCCTACGGGGACTGACGCTGGGCCCAGGCCGGCGCCGGACCCGCGCGTCAGTCTCAGGGCGCTCGGACGACCTCAGTCCTACCGTCGGATCGCCACCCAACGGGCGCGATTGCTCGGATCGCCCGCACCGGTCATCCCATCCACCTCCCCGTCCGCGGTTGACCGCGCGGCGACGGGCGGCTCGCTCGAGAAGCCTCCTGCGCCCTCTGCTCTGCTCTGCTCAACTGTCGCTGCCCATTAATACCGCGCCCAGTCCACGGCTCCACGCTTCCCATGCCCGCGCCCGCCTCGCCGCTGCCGCTGCCAGTGCCAGTGCCGCCATGCTCAGCGCGGTGATCGGGCTCCGCCTGCGCGTGCTCCGGCGCCGCCGCCCCCGCCGGGGGCGCCGCCGGGACAGGCCGTCGCGCGGGCGGGTGGGGGGTGAGGACGGAGGCGACGGCGACGACGGAGGACGGGAGCCGGTGCTGCTCGTGTCCGGGATGGGCGGCTCCGTGTTGGAGGCGCGCAGCCGGTCCGACCCCAAGTTCGACGTCCGGGTCTGGGTGCGCATCCTCTTCGCCGACAGGTACTTCAAGAAGTACCTCTGGGGGCTCTACAACGCCGACACCGGTGGGTTGCCTGCTCGACCTCCACCTGTGGTGCTACTTTGGGGGCGCCCCCCCTCTTGTGGTGCTCCATGGAACGGCCCAGCTGAGTTGGTTGGGGAGTGAGTGGTTCTCTCAAGCGCGTGCCTCGGGTGGCATTTTGTTCTTGCGCAGGGTACGTGGAGCCGTTGGACGACGATGTGGAGATCGTCGTGCCGGAGGACGACTACGGCCTGTACGCCATCGACATTCTTGATCCTTCCTGGGTGAGCTTCGGCTTCTATGTGTTGGTTCAATGGCAGGCACCGGGAATGTGATTAGTTTAATGGGGGGTATTAAAAAAAGTGGTCTTTTCTTGGTTTCTAAGCATGGTATATTCTTTTTTGAGACCGGTGGGTTGAGATATTTGGAGTGAGTCGTTCCGCACTTGGTCATTGGCAATAGGTGTGAGTAGGAGGGGGACGGGATGAAATGGCCACGTAGAGGAAGTAGTGATCGTTATCAATGTCATAGGAGATGAGAACCCTTTTTGTCTTTTCTTCTTGTTGAAAGGACAAGGATAAGACATTAATAGATGTGCACTAAAGGATGCATTCGCACCGTGGACAGACAGACATAACAGAAATCTATTTTTTGGGTATTAAACTATTAATTTGTAAATTAAAAGGATGACAGTTAACATATAAACTTTATGGATTTTTTTACCTTTTGGAATTTGTAGTGCTCAATCATGCTTTTGGTGCCTATAAAGTCTTAGCAGGAAATTTCCCAGAGACACGTACACTGGGAACTGAGAACACCTAATCTATGCAGCATATGGGCGCTTATGTGGAGTACTGGCAACAACTTCTTGAGTAGTGAGACAATGCTACATTACTAGTCATGCCTTGCCCCCATGAAGTATACATAAGCACATTTAGGCAACTTATGAACTTGATACAGCTGCTAAATATTTGTTCTTTGTACTGACTACTAACTAAAATGATTGATTGTATCTTTACTTATCTACATTGGAATCGATGGTCTGAATCACATAGAATCTTGGACTTTATTTCTGTATCACTGTATTCAACTTTATGCTGTTTTCCCCTGAAGAGCATAAATGTCCGTGACATGATTTTTTCCCTTTATTTTATGCTTTAGTTTGTAGAACTTCTGAAACTATCTATGGTGTATCACTTCCACGATATGATCGATATGCTCGTTAACTGTGGATACGAGAAAGGGGCCACACTATTTGGATATGGTTACGATTTTCGTCAAAGCAACAGGTGCTTTCTTTTTATGCCGTTGTGTGTTGAATTGGTAACATCAAATGTGTGGACCAGTAGTTCACTATCATGTACGCACAAGGTGCTGTAACAGTGGTGTTATCTGGCAGGATAGACAAAGCGATGGCTGGTTTGAGAACAAAACTTGAGACAGCTTATAAGGCCTCTGGAGGGAAAAAAGTTAATTTAATCTCACATTCGATGGGTGGATTGCTAGTACGCTGCTTCATGTCTATGAATCATGATGTGAGTATTCATGTTTGCTACTTTGCTATGTTCTTTGCTTATGCGTAATAATTCATGCCTTAAAAATTTCCCCATTTTTTAGGTATTTGCTAAGTATGTCAACAAATGGATTTGCATTGCTTGTCCATTTCAAGGTATATTATTTGTATTTTCAATTGATTTATTCTATTATTGCTGTCCTTTGACATAATATGTGTTTTATATTAGTAATTTTATCTCTGCAGGTGCCCCAGGATGCATCAATGATTCTCTGCTTACTGGATTGCAATTTGTTTATGGTTTTGAGAGCTTCTTTTTCGTTTCTAGATGGTCAATGCACCAACTGGTATTTCCTTTACCATGCTTTTTCGAACAATTTCTGCACCTCATCGCTCATTCTAGTAGCCAATAGCCTCTACAAACGTTGTAGTTGTATTGGCCTCCCATTTTAAGTCTGTTCTGATTATGTGCAGCTTGTTGAATGCCCGTCAATCTATGAAATGTTGCCAAATCCAGAGTTCAAGTGGAAGGAGAAACCAGTTATTCAAGTTTGGCGTAAGAACCCTGAGGAGGATGGAATTGTGGAGCTAATTCAATATGAATCAAGTGATTGTATATCCTTGTTTCAAGAAGCTTTAAGGAATAATGAGGTATATTTCTAATATAACAATGTTTTTTTATCATATTGTATTTCTGATACATTTTTAGTACGCATGTTATCAATCCAAAGTGGCCTACAACATGGGCACCATAATTCATGCAGTTGACTCCATGCGATTCTCCTGGTATGAGTAACTCCTTAATCCACTAATAGTTGACAATTCCATTTTCGCATGTATCTGCAGCTCACGTATGACGGAAAGAATATTGCACTACCATTCAATATGTCAGTCCTCGAATGGGCCACCAAGACCCGCCAAATTCTTGACAATGCTGAACTACCAGATACCGTGAGTTTTTACAGCATCTACGGAACGTCTTATGACACTCCATACGATGTATGGTAAGCATTATGATGGCAGCTATACTAGCATCATCTAGCTTTTCCTTCTGCTCTAGGTTTTTATTCTTTTTCCCCTAAAGGGTAGCAAGAGCATTGCTGCATAAATTAATAAGGATCGGCACTGTTTTTAAGGAAAAAACGGGCCAGAAAGCCAACCAACTCTGCAGGTTACCTGCGGAACCTGACCTACATCGAAAAAGATTTTTCATTATGAAATTTTTCATTCTTATTTTGAACTATTTGTAGATTTGTAGGTTACCAATGTACAGAGTTAAGGTAGACAAACTTTAGCATCTTGAATCGATAATTGGGATGATCCTATACAAATTGCCAATATGATCAAATAAAAATGAGGCAGTTTCTTGTCAATATTTTGTCCAACTAAATTGACAGCCAAAGCTGGAGCTGTTAGCTTATATCCAGGGTACCTTTTTTTATGAGGATACTTAAGAATTCTTGCAGTGAAAATATTCTAGCAACAAGTCTGATTGTTGAAATACATGATTTCGTTCCTCTGGCTCTAAATACATTACTTCTATTTTCACACAGCTATGGCTCTGAAAGCTCACCGATTGAAGATCTGTCAGAAGTGTGTCACACAGTGGTACTGTACTCTTGCTTGAAACCCATCAAGTTTTAGCTGTAAGACCGTAGTGCTTTTCACGGGAATATGACACCTGCGAGTCCTCTTTTCAGCCGGTATACACCTATGTGGATGGAGATTGCACAGTCCCTACCGAGTCGGCAATGGTAAGTTGATATTCATCCCATTTGTGACCGTCCAGTATTTCTATGAACTGCATTCGTAGTTTTGAAGACACCTCGTTCAACATGAGCTGTTCAAATGCCGGTCCAAAATATCGAAAAGTGAAAATCTTTTGGCCTGGGGATGGTGACAAATATCTACACGTAGCAATATACACACCTCATCAATAATAGTTTCAGATTCTTTATAAATGCCTTCTAGATCATTTTGAGGAGGTTATTATAATGGCTTATCACTTGCTCAACTTCATCAGAGACCACTGTTCAGTCACAGAAGCAGCTCTACTCGTACTGACCACGTACGTATGTTGACAGGCTGATGGGTTCGCTGCAAAAGAAAGAGTTGGTGTGGAGGCCGACCACCGCGGTCTGCTGTCCGACGAGAACGTGTTCGAGCTTCTCAAGAAATGGCTTGGCGTGAGCGAGAAGACACAGCGGGTCCGCGTGTCGAAATCCAAAGTGGTGGACCTGAGCTCTTAATCGGGTCTGCGCTGTAGGTATCATCGCATCTCTTCTTCAGGAGGACTGTTATTTGGCTCTTTCCCTTGCTGAAGAGACGATGGGACACATTCTGGGGGTTGTACCGTATGCCCGCACAATGCAATGTGATTCGCTGCGGGCAACAAGGGCAATGCCCCCACTAATATTGTCCACGATGTAATTGTAATGTAGTCTAGGGCACGCATATTCTCTGTGCCCTCCAACGTTGGATCGTAATAATAAAGGAATAATGAAATGGAGCACGATTTCACAAGTATTTCTGGATTTGGGGTGAGAACGCTAACCTCATTTTGCTGCCAGCCCATTTCTAGAGACTAGTACAAGCCTGCAAATGGAAGTCATGGGGCTCCTCTCCCACATAATTCCCTTGTTCTTGTGATTGGTAAGCGTGGGGAATTTCAGGAATCCACTATGTCCACGCACATATGCATGGTGTTTTCGAGTTTAGATTTTTGACACATCATTCCAGTTTCTTAAATCTATTCATATTAATAAATGCATTTCCATTTCGTGTTCATAAAAAATATGTATCCGACGAACAAGGAAGCGTATTATGCTTTGTACCTATCTCCTATCCCCTAATCCCTTTTTCTCACATCTATAGCAAAAGAATACCACACTCACAATCAAAGTCTTGTCCAACCACCACCGTATACATGTTCTTGCAGTCAGGCAGTTGCTTACTAGTACTTTGAGGCAGAAGCAACTGACGGCAACTCCTTGTTGGAGGCTTGCCCATCATCCCCGAGACCAGTGCCGCCAGGAGCTTCTGCTGAGCGGTTAGCCGGTGCAGCCTCCTCATCGGTGGCCCCTGTAACCTGTGCCGTCTCTTCAGCGATCTGCCTTGAGCCCCTGATTGCAGCAGTTTTTATAATTTGTGAGCAGTAACACCACTGCAGTTAACAGCTATCTATGTCCACGAAGAGAAAATTGGTTCTTTGACACTCTTGGCCCAATCGTTGAGAGTGCCAAAGAACAAATTTTCTCGCCCAGAAACGACAGAAACTGAAAAGGCGCAGTACTTGTATGAGTAGATGACAAGGCCGGCTGCTGTACCAGCAAAAGCAACGAAGTACATCCAATCAACCTGCACATGCGCGGAGTTTGCTTCCATCAGATCAATTTATGAATGGCCAACGCGATAAGTGAAGAAAGCAAGGGGGTCCATGTGCCATACCTTCTCATGGTAAGCGAAAATACGGATTAGAACAGCCCACATGTCTGAGGTCAGGAGTGAGAGATTAAGCATGGTTGCGCCACATATCTGCAATAACCAATGCAGACCTGCCATGTGAATTTGTTTTTCCCTGGACAATCATGAAATTTTCCATAGGAGACATGAGACAGTGATCTTGCCTTGAGTATAATTGGTACCGTTGAGTAGAACAAGAACATTGCCACTGCAAATCCTATAAAGGGAAGAATCTGAAAAGTATAAAAGTACACAGTAAAAAGTGAATAATGACTGATAAGTTATAAATGGAACATACTTAACCAAAAAATACTGCCTGAGACTCACCGCACCAGCATTCCAGTGGGTTGATCTGAGCTCCTGTCGCTCAAGTATGCTTCTTTGGCATTGTCAAGGAAATGGGATGTGGGATTCTGTTTCCTTGCTGTTACAATGTGGTCACGTGAAGTTCAAAGCAACAAATTTCGTTTATGATTAAAAGGATCCCTCCTTCACCTTTTCCTACTTATGGGCATGTTCTAAAAAGGAGGCTCACTATTAGAGATGGTCATGTAGAACCAGTTACAACTGTTTATGGATAGTGCTGGGTTGTATATCAGCATAAATATGAACCACTGAAAATCTGGCTGATACAAAATAATCAAGCACAAGAGTTGATGTAGTTGAGTATCTCAGTTGCTAACTATTTACTTCTTTTGTTTTGTAGTAGAACTGAAAAAGCGACGCAGAAGAAATTACTATGAATGAAAATAAATTACAATGCTATAAATTGCTATTCATTATTGAGAATCAAGCTTAGTTTTGAGTTTCAAAGATGAAGGATACATCTGTATACCACTTATAATTGCTCCAAAAATACCTAGCATTGCCATAACCTCAACTCTGTTGCTTTTCTTGACATAGAACTCCTGAAATGTTGTGCACAGACATCTTTGAAGTTTCCATGTATATGTTTCTATGTTAGGCAAGATATTGAGACATTTGAGGATTAAAATTGCAACAATAGCTTCATAGCTCAATGGGCACAAGTATGCCTCTCATAAACATGGAAAAACAGTGGCGATGGCCTAATCATGCATATGCTAACAAGGATCAAGTCCAAATGAAAATATGCTGACGGAGAATTGTATTGTCCTTAATGACAGCTAAGGTGTAGTTGCTTCTAACCTCTGTAACATTACTGATGGCATAAAGCATGGACCCGCCAATAACAAGCAAATCACCTTTCAAGGGATTGGGTCCACCTGCAATATAGTAAGGTGTAAGGTAAAAATGAATTGCAATATTACACTGTCTTGTGATATTTAGCATTTTTTATCTATTTGTCGTATTCTAGAAGAGCTTGATGTGGAGTGATTAGACAATAAAGTACTCCCTCCATTCTCAAAAAATAAGCATTTCTAGCATTCAAAACATCTGACAAATGTAAGCATTTCTTGCCTAAAACCGATAAGACTTGTCTTTTATTGCCTGGGTAAGGCACACAAGTAGCCATAAATAGTGCTAATCGCATGTAATCAAACCTTCATTGAGGGAAATGAAGGTCTTTTTACTTGTTGAGCTAAGGATGCATCAGAACTGTATCAGTCCAGCTCCATATGTGGCAATAATGAAACAAGTTCTTACTTGCTCGATCTGAGGCATGCACATCAGAAAATACGACCAGTATAAGGCCAGCCACACAAACCCCAACACCAATCAATTTCCTAAACCCGTATTTTGTTTTTAGGAAGATCCAAGTGAGCACAATGACACATGGAATGGACCAGCAATCCAGAAGCATCACACTCGTCAAGGACGTGTACTGATAAGCCTTCACAACTGTGTGAAATAAAAAACAACTTAGCATATACAAAAGAAAATAAAAAGAAACTCCTACTGACAAGACCACCTTCTTTACATTCACTAATGGTAGATGCATACCGATGTAGTTAGCTTCCACATCAACGATGCCAAGGATCAAGTAGTAGTACCATTTGATCTGCAAAAACGAAGTCCGGAAAACATTTCAGGCTTCCATTTGATGGTAACATTCACATTACCGCATCACAACATAAACACCATGGCGATGAACAAGCCAAGCAACTTGTAAAGAGAAGAATAAGAATACGCATAAACATCTTGCTAACACAAAGGCACTAGCGATCATTTTGTCCTGGTTAGCAGGGCACATACATTGGATGTGGAATGTACACACATCAATCATCCAAAAAAAGGAAACAGTACAACACAAACCACTGGTCCAAGGGAATAATTTAAAGTCTGGACATGTGCTCAAACCCAAAAATAGCATCTTAGGGCCTGTTTAGAAGCAAAGTTTTTAATACCATGGTTTTAGAATACCATGATTTTATATTGGTCATGACATAACCATAGTATTCTCTTTCCTACCAAAACCATAGTATTCTCTTCCCTACCAAAAGTGTTTGGTTCCATAGCCATACCATGGTTTTACTGGTCTCTTGCTCATTTGGATGAGAAACTTTGGTATGGAATGAAGTTTACAATACTCCAAAAATACCATGGTATTGGTAATACCATGGTTTTAAATACATAGAATTCCCAAACATCTTTTGGCCCAAATACTATAGTATTGTTTCCAAAGCCATAAAAATACTTTGTTCCCAAACAGGCCCTTAGCTTTTGATCCAACAAGAATTCAACTAGAGATTGTTCTCGCCCCCTAAAAGGCTAAAACCTAATAAAATAGCATCTCAACAAGTGATCACAACTTTTGAGACTGTAAAATATTTCACTACTTCAGTTTTTTTTAATTCTGTCGTATGAATTTCAGTTCAGTAAAGGTGCTGAATGACAGTTCATGATTAATGTTTTTTAAAGGAACAAAATTCATGGTTAGCTGCCCTATCCCCAGATTAACAATTAAACCCAAATAGCCTTAAAAGTTTTCTCCGAGTGCGAAAAGCAGTGTCCACACATACCGTCAGATGCTGCCTTTTGTATAGCAGTGTTCCACCGTAAGCAAGTGCAAGAAGGATGTAATTCAGCAACGACTGTGATGTAGGTGCATTGACACCTGAAAACAGAAAACCTCATGATCCGGTATTTATCTTCACTATTTATCAATCCGCTTCTCAACCATCTGTCATCTGAACATGTTTATAAAATTTCATTTTGTTGAAACAGGACACACAAAGAAACGAGAAAAACATGGCAGTCCAAGCTAGAGAAGCCAAATGCCGGTTTCTTAGCAAAGCGCGAACAACCTGTCACTGAGATCAAGCAGACAAGGACTCACACGGCACAACTGAAGGCACAGCTAATTACTAATTTTAAGACACCCTTTTATGTTGAGAACGATAACAAAATCCACCAGTACTGTGCTCCGCCAAGTCGCCAAGAACTCCTACTCCTAGGAAGGATGCAGATTACGAACGAAGGACATCACCGCCGGCGTACGGGAACATCATATCAGCACAGATGGCGGCGGCGCGACCTACCTCGGCGAGCGAGCTCGGAGGAGGAGAAGCCGGTGGAGGTGATGAGCAACGAGACGAACTGGCCTAGCGCGAGCCCCACGAACACCTCCCGCCGCAGCCACCTCGGCGGCGTCGCCATTGCTTGGCTTTTCCCTCTCCCTCTGTTGGCCCTCTTCCTAGACGCCAACGTCGCCGTCCGAACTGTACTGGATTGCCAACGCGAACAAACCGACGACGGCGTTTGATATTTATTTACTACTTCTTTTTATTATTTATTATTTTACTTATTATGTATACCAGACGGTCAGCGGCTCTGCCTGTGGGTCCCGGCGCCGCTTGTGCCGTTTGATGTACTAAGCAGAGTTTTGACCCAAATCTTGCATGTACGAAGCGAGTTTAGTTCGTTTCTACGCTAAAACACCGAGTTTTCTAAAAATCTTTTTTTATCTATAAAAACATAGTACTCCTCACGCTGACTCCGTTTGATGTACTAAACAGAGTTTTAACCCAAATCTTGCATGTATGAAGGGAGTTCAATTGGTTTCTGCGCTATAAAAGAGCAAGCTTTTTAAAAACCTTTTTTATCAATAAAAGTATAGATATACCCTTCACGCTGATCCCACTGCGCAGTTTGGAAAAGGTTGAAAAAAGGTGAAAAGACCTAAAACCCATAGATGCAAAGTATTTCATCCATTTTATCTTTTTATTTCTCACCTCATTTTATACCTATACCCACCTTTTATTTTTCCTTCTTTTGGTTTTAATGAGAAATAAAGTTTTAATGATAAAGGAATGACGTTAATCAATCAGGATTCATTACTTTTAATTTTATTTTTCTTTTTTTTTTCCTACCGTCTGCTTGATTATCTTACAACACGTGCATGTTGCACGTACATTTATACTAGTATTTTTAAATGGTTCGTTTTCCATGCGCAAAATCTCGTGCTCCTTGTAAAGAAAATTTGTGTTGTCTGTTTTTGCGAATAAAAAAATCACGAATGTTGATTTTTTTCCTATTATTCTCTTTTGTTTTTATTTAATATACTATAGATATTTTCGCTCTTGTATTTTAGGAATGGCTTGTTTTGTACCAGCCGTCAGCTAAAGTGATAGTACTATCAATCATGCATTACTACTTCAAGTATCTTGCATGTCCGCGTGCTCAAATGTCAACTTCTTTATCCTCTGCGAATCAACATCATATATCAGCAACTATCGCCGATTTAATAATATTTTTCTAGAGACAAAGTAGAAACAGGCTACTCACGTATATATACATATACTTAATGTAATTTATTTTTATATGGACAACCATTACATTTCAAAAATCGAGCCAGCAGTTTTTTTATGGTTGATGAAGAAGTCACCACTTCAGCCTTGCTTTTGATAAACTTGTTGCCTAAAATATCATCATTTATCTTCTATACCTAAATAGAATATTCTCGCTGTCTATTTCTCTCAGCATGCGTGAAACCATACATCATCACAGGGAGCTAACCGTCCACTAAAATCTCTATTGAAGCATTCTATTGATTTTCTATTTCTTCACGCATGCAACGGTTTTCTGTGGTATATGTGCGGATATATTTTTTTCATGATGTTAGTATTTTATTTACTATTTTTCAATATATAAATCATATTCTATTTAATGCTATAAAATTCTAGCAGCAACGCACTGGGTATCGTATAGTTTCTAAGACCAATATGGACATCTGTATCATGCCCTAATAAGACATAAAACTAAATCTAGGTTATCATGTTCTACTATGGAGAACCTAACTAAATAATGCTGAATACGTAGACAGCTACTTTTTCCGTCCTAATTTATAGGTCATTTGATTTTTTTTTGGTACTAAGTTTGATTTGATCATTTTATTCAAAAAATTCACAATTATCATTTATTTTCATTGTGATATAGTTTAGCATATAATATTGAATTTTTCTATATTTCTACAAATATTTTGAATAAGACGAGTTGGTTAAACTTGGTGCCAAAAAAACCAAACGACCTATAAATTGGAATGGAGGGAGTACCTATTTTTGTCATTTGCATCATATGCAAAGAGGAACCATCTGATCCTACTATGTAAGTTTAGTGAATTTCCTTTTGATTTTATGGATCACGGTACAACACACAGATCGCACACACGACACACGCCACCACGTTTTTAGTAAGGAATGATTAGTTGACCTAGGGCTGCATTTCTTTTGTTTAAGTACGACATCTTATGCAAGAGACTTTTGTTCTTGAAACTTTGCAAGTCAACGAAATAGAAAAATCATGCATTGTACCTGTTTTTAATAGAAAAATACTGCACTTCTCTATCCTAATAGTCCTGCATCGTACACACAGATAAGCTTTTTAGGCAGATATATAGTACATGATAGACACTCTTCGTAGACGTCACCTCTATTATTGTAAGTTGTTTTCTAACTTATTATCATTTCTCAGTTGTGCCCTAACCAAATGGATAGTTACATATTGAATGCATGACACTTGAAGCAAGCAACTTGTTCTAAAAAAACTTGAAACAAGCAACTACAACTATAGACATGGATCGGTGGATGCCTCGATGGAGTTTATGTTTCCTTGCAGCGTGCCATCAGCCATCACACCATTCTGCCAGACGCCAAGACCAACCGAAAGGGGGGGCATGAATTTTATTTTAAAGATTTGCTCTGGAAAACTCGTAATCTGGTCCAAACAGGCCTATCTGGGCACGTGGATTTCATTTTCATCAGAGCCCAACCCATGTTATTTTTGGCCAGTTAACGGGCTCACGGCGTTCTTCTCCAATCAGCCTGATGTGGCCCAACTACATTCTGGAGGCTAAAGCCCAGCCCACACAACGTCTTCGCAATCTCACACTGGCTCAGCGAGTCGCGAGTCTTCCCCTCGCCCGAGTCCCCGACCCCGAGCCACCTCCACCTCGCCGTCAGGCGTCAGCGTCGGCGACTCGGCGCCGTAGCGTAGGCTACTGTCTACTCCGGTCCTCCCCTACACGAACCCCCGCCAGGTTCGGCGGAGCGCAAGCAAGGTTCGAATACGAATCAATGCGACTGCATGAGCACCTTCTCCGTCTCCGTTACCTACAATTCTACGCCGCCTTCCCCAGGAGCAACCGGAATGGCCCCGCTTGCCTCGGCCGGGTCGAATCGTCGATCTGTGGTCCTCTTATCCTCTCAAGGTAATGTACATCCGATCCCCATTCCCTTCGATCCTCTCGTTTCTCGGGATTCTGTGTTACTAGAATTAGCGCTGGCGATTCGGTATCGCTGCGTGTCGAATCCTCGAACGGGGACGCGCGGTTCATACCGAATTTCGTTGCACCGCTTGCTGGCTGAGTTTCCTAGACGCGTAGCATAGCATATCCTAGTTGTAATTGACGCTGGCTAGCCTGGTTGTGTGAGGTCGTTAGAGAGACCTGGGCCAATCTGCTAATTATCAGATGGTGCGTTACTTGAGCGCGCATTATTAGAGCATTGAATCGAAGTGCGTTGGCCTGTGTATGGGTTCTCAATACTTTGGTTCGTTTGGTCAGAGTAGCTCTGCGTATGATCGTGGTGAGCTCAAGTACTCCTAAAGATTCTGTAACAAATTGTACTGTTTATAGGGGATATATCCGGTGCAATCAAGCTTATGGTGCAATCACCGTACAATCTTATTAAAAAAATGTTTCAAAAAATTTCGAAAAAAAATCATGAATGTACATCGCAGCCTACCTCATCTGTATATAAAAATTCATGGTCAAATTCATCGTACTCTAGCAGTTACAAAAATGACAACAGAAATTTGTTATTTTTGTAACTGCTAGAGCAGGATGAATTTGACTATAAATTTTCATATATAGATGGGGTAGGCTGAGATGTATATTCATGATTATTTTCAGAATTTTTTAAAACTTTTCATAGTAAGATTGCACGGTGATTGCACCATAAGCTTGATTGCACCGGATATATCCCCCTGTTTATAATTCTTAATATATTGCGTTTTATCTATGTGTGATGTAGCTGCCACTCGTACAAGCTATCAGATATAAAGTTTTTTTTTTTTTTTTGCATCGTTGAATTTCCTTGGTTGATCTTACTTTAATTTGCTCTTGTTCCTTAACTCTGTTTGCAGTCCTGCAGTTCTTCCCCTTTTTCTAATCTTACTTTAAGGTCTTGGTCTTATTGGTATATGCCATCATGAGGGATATGCATTCTCGTTCTTTTGTCTATTGAAAAACAAACAAAGAAAAATATCCACAATAATTTCAGTCGGTAAGGGCTTGAGAACTGCAGACCATACATCTGCAACACTAATGGGCAGGATGGACGCATCCATGGCCTCCAATCATCTTGGAGGACCCACCAAGCAGATTTATTATTTGTGCTTCAATAAAGTTTCATGATTATTGAGCTTCGGAACACCAGCACCTTTTGCAACTGAACACTTTTACTCATATTTTCTAATATGAACATCATAATCTTTTATTGAGGTGGGTGACATAAGAAGATGACATCCAAATGCTAGTTTGTTTCATATGGTATAAGTCAATTACTCTAATGCCTAACCATCGACTAACATCTAATATGTTTCAACTGTTTTATGTGTATTTTAGTTTCTGAATTGTGAATGATTCTGCCATTGTAGATGTTTCTCTGTATCTGTTCTTCAGCTTGATCCAAGGAACCTGTTAAACCAACCACAAAATATTCTTAAGAACCGGCAAATGTCTAAAGGAACTATACTCCTATTCTAGGTGCGGCCTATATTGTTTCTTGTAGGTTGTGTATCACTTGTTTCTTGAAATAGCTGTTGGCTATAGTGGCGACCAATCATAATCGTTCATCAAAATGGTTTAGAAAGATCCTTTTTTGGTAAGTGATGAGCTATCCTTATTAATGCTAAAGGCACCACCAAGATACATAGCTTACTTATGGCCTGCAGAACATTATCAATGTACTCTCCTTTCCTGAAAAGGATATGTCCCATGCCAAGGAAACTGACCTCTAATTCTGTTCAATGTATTATGGGAAGAAAAACTATTTCTGTTAGATTTAGACTATTCCTCTTCTAAAATTTTATACTTCAACTTTGTCAACTTTGTGTTTGTGTTGGATTAGAAGTTAATGGCTAGCCAACTATCGCCATGGTATCTATCTAGATAGAGGACCATTTTGAATTTTGTTTGATTTAGTGTATATTTAACATCTACAGTTGTATTATTCTAAAATAGAAAAGTTTCTGTCCTACCTTCTGCCACCAACACCACTCTCCTTTTGGCAGTTGAAGTATAATGCAGCAACTGGTGCTCCGAGGCTGTAAATTGCTGAGAAGTCTCTGATGTTGAAATTTTGCCGCCATCCTGGTGCATAAACTGTTTGTCGTGCTTGCTGTTTGAATAGCACAAAAACAATTCGATGAATTCCAGCTGGTGGCCTTGGGCTTTCGTAGGGAACTATTTCATTGCCTGAAAAAGTTGTGTAGTCCTTATTAGAATTTAGAATGCTTTACTGTGATTTCAATTTTTAAGGTGTAGGATGGCTTTAACCATTTTGCATCCCCCACCCACCCTCCCGAAGAGCAAAGAAACACAGACAATCACTTCTGGTGATGGAATTGTTGTTACCTATAGCATATGCTGTGTATCATCCAAACTAAGTAAATATCAAAGTTGAACATATATTATCTACAGGTGGAAGTGGAATGTTGCCATCATTAAGTGTTCACAAAAAGGGAGAATGGGTGGTGATCATCTACAGTGGTTAGGTATCAAGTGCAATGTGAATCATAAATATCATGATCATGACATGTTAATTTTGTATCATTTGTTCAAATTGATTTAAATTTCTTGAATGATTAACAAAGAAGTTTGTATGTCTGCCAGCCTAAGAAAAAAACAGAACTTGGTAAGCCGGCCAGAGGATTGAGCTACTAGATTGTGCATGCGTTATTGGAAATATGTATGACTTCGGTAACACTGCCTGACTTTGAAGAAGTTCCTCGTACAATTTTTGAAAAAGCCAGAGCACTAGTTGTTCTGATAACAATTAATATGTTTTGTATCTCCATGCTGATATATATAATACTTGTGTGATCTAGTCGGCAGCGTCCTGAAGGGGACCCCTATACCAGAAAGCAATTTGGCAACCTTATAGTCTTGTCTTTAATCTGAAAACTAAACCCATTCCAGAATTTTGTTTCTGTCTGGAAATGAAAATTCTTTTAAAATTCTGAAGGATGTCTCACAGATTTAATATATAGCTGTATCCTGTATTTCTGTGGGCCCACACAGAACATACCATTGGTCAAGCATTGTATATGTCTAGCAGTGAAACAGGCAACAATATCCATCTACTTGATTTCCTGTACAAGTCTTTCCACACTAACTAAAGTGATCAAGCGGGGCCCACAGAAAGCAGCATGATGTCAGATACTTAGCTTGAGGCGCTGTTGGGCAGATAACAACCGTCCAACTGCTTAACCTGCATGAAAATAGGTGCAGTCAGTGGCGGAGCTAGGCGGGGGCCAGCAGGGGCCATGGCCCCCACCAAGGTCTGTGTCAAATTTTTTATACGTGCTAATCTTTGCTTAGTTACATTGCTTAGACTAATTAATTAGTACATTGTTCAACAATATAGGTTATGCTGCACTTTCAGCAAATCAAATAAATATTGTATACTGGCTATCAGACCATATGGCCCAGTAGCCCTGCCGTGTGCAGGAGCTAACAAAATCAAAGATCTTTTTTAACGGTCACTATTTACAAGATTAGAATTTTTATTAGATTTAAACTATAGATTTATTTTTGTATATACATCCAAAACCATTAAAACCTTTTTTCTGTATAAAATGGTTGATAACTGTAATTACTGAATTTTCTATAGTATATGTTGGATTGTTTGGCCCCTCCTATGTATTATTTCTGGCTCCGCCACTGGGTGCAGTCACATATTAGAGTGGGGCCCATCCCCCTCTCTCTAAGGTGCTTTGCATTTGATTTGGTATGAATTACTACAATGATGGTTTATAGTTTAGCCTTCGATAAGATTAACTAGCACTATTCTTCTGAATTGCTGAAAGTTGCTAAATCCAAGAGGTAAGAGAATGTGAAAATGCAGGCCAAAGAGGTGAGTGGCAGCCAATATTGAACCAAACCAGAATATCTGACGAGAAGAGATTATCAGTTTATTTTACCACATTAACCTAACATGCATTTGACGCAGATAGGCAGATAGTAATGGTATGGGAGCGATTCAGATGTTCAGCATAGAATTCTTGTTTTGCTATAAGTTGTAGGCACACATCTTTCTTCAAATATTGACATTGGTACCACTAAGCATGGATGTCAGGTACAATAACATAAGCATGTAGCATTAGGTACATGTATAAATGTTTAATTATAAATGAGCATCTTTGAAATGAAATATATGTAACCATTTGCTCGCCAAAACAGTTACTTCATCAAAGCTTTATATCTCTTTGCCATGTTCATATCAACTATTTTGTCAAACTCATAAATGTTACATTGCAATACTGGTTCATCCATAGTTACTTTTTTCCTTTTCTATCATCAAGTCATTTGCCATTTGGCATAGATTTAACTGACCACATGATTTGTTACTTTGCCAAGAGCAAGGTTCTAGTGAAACTTTTACATTAAGTGGAAGATGACATGGGTTATTTATATTGATTGTGATAATGAATATGGAATTGTTGGTTTTTTTAATTACCATAATAATAGTGTTCAAAGATGTAGTCATAAAAAAGAAAGTTAAAAAAATCCTAGTCTTTAAATGCTAATTCAGTACTAAGATGTTAGGTAAAGTGTTACCCACCAAAACGTGCGTCTCTTGCCTCTGGTATATCTGTCACCAACCTGTAGAAAATGTACAATAAAAAAAAACAAAGGCCCACCTTTAGATCTTTATTTGGCATCAAAATTACTCATGCACAATGCAGATAATTTAGTAAATAAATTTTTATGTATATAAGTACGTAAATAATGCATGCGCTTGCAAGATTAATGTTCATGTAGGAGATTAACTTATCAATGACTGGTAAGGTGCACATCACGGATCAAACTAATACGTACAGTCTATGTCTATGAATTTTTCTATCACTCGAATTTAATCAACTAGTAAAAAAACTTCATAGCTGCAAATGGTGATCATGTTAGCTGATATATTTTAGTATGATAGCCCAATATAACATGAAAATTGTGTTATCTTATGCTAGTTTGGTCAACTTCTTAATACTACTAGCCACAAATTTTTATAGTTTATCAAGTTTCCAGATAATCCTAGCCACAATTCTCAAGCGTATACGCTTAAAAAGTAGTCATATAGTCTCTTTGTAAATTAAAAATCATAATTTCCAGTTGAGCATGCTTAGAATTTGCTAGTAATATATGTCAGTGGCACCATAGTATGGCATAACAAATCCCACTTGGTTCTTTTCATGAGTTCTTTTGTCTAAGCAATGTAACTCTTTTTTTTCCCAAATAGCTTCAGACTATAAGCATAAGGGTATAGCTTTTGCACGCATGCATATGCGATATTTTTCATGTCAATCTTGTAACTATGCTTTATTCCCTTAAATACTACTACCTCCATTCTCGAACATTTGTCGCCGGTTAGTTCATTTTTGAACTAGGAAGCAACAAATAAAAAAGAACAGAGGGAGTATGACATTTTACCTTGTTCTGTTTGATAATTGTAGCGATAGAGAATGACGATCTTATAGTAGAGGTTAGAACGTGAGGTCCATTGCTGTTTTCTCTTTAGTTCAGTAATTAATTGATAGATTCTGTATAGTACTTTTCAGAGTACCTTGTCCTTTCAGAGTTTGTAAAATATCTTCTTGGTGAATTTAGAATGTATTATAGTGATGAAAAGTAAGCTGCAATGTTACCTTTTTATTTCCAAGCTACAGACATCAATTTAACTGGGAACTAATAATTGTTGACAATAAAATGACAGTCTGAAAAAGAGACTTAGGTAAAGGGAACTACGGTTATAGAAAAACTTACACTATCACAGAAACTATGTTGTCTTACCCAATAGCATACACAACAAGAGTGCTTCAGATGTTGATGGATAGAAAAGAAACACCCCCCTCCTTTTTCGAGAGGGCTGCATCCAATCCTGCAGGTTATCTAGGTAAGGTGTTCTTGAACGACAAACATAAAAACAATGTGGCAACTGGCAAGTAGCACTCATTTTTGTTTTTCTATTCAGAGTTCAGGAAAGATGCAATGCAACATTGTGCTTGAATAATAAAGATAATAAGCTCACCAATGCAGATATTCCCTGTACTCTGGTTTGCTTGGACTTGGTGCATCAGGATCCACCATAACCTTACAAGAGGTAACTTACGTTAGCATTTGTATATAGATGAGACTTAACTCTGAAGAACAAATGAAAGAAAAGAGTGTTTTGGTGATCTTACTGGAAGGTGTGTTATTTTTTTAACAAAAGCATACATAAACCGTGATAACACCCATATTTGTAACGAGCTAGTTTTGGATGCTTGTTCATGTGCACATTGTGTCGTATGTACATTGTATCTGAGAAAGATACGACAGTGGGGGTGTATGAGTAATTTATTGTGTGACTTTTTTTATTTTTTTTTATCTACAAAGGCTAGGCTTGAAATTGTGGGGTATTCCATTGAGAGTAAGTTATTCAAATTGTGCCCATGTTTGTTCATTTGTTTAGAGGATGCTCATAGGTAGTGACTTGAGAGAGCTCTATGCAGCGGATGTACTTGTTAGGCTTTATCCTATCCAATATCCTTGTACCAGAGAGTACAAATAAGATAGGGTGCAGGAGCATATTCTAAAATAATATGTAGGATACATGAACTTGATCATCACCAAAAGTATTCTATGTGGTGCTCTTTGTACAACCAACAGATACCATACAATGGGATACTCTGTATCTACTCTCACAGCAACATTCTGTGCAACCTGATCAATGACCCGCATTAGTTATATCATTGAAATTTGTATGTGCTTACGTAAACCAATATGTGTGCAAGCTGTATAGCTTATTTTAAGTAGAACAGCATCTGCATTTTTTTAAAAGAGAAAGAAACATATAGATTATAAGTTAGTTTTTGCACATGGATCAGTCCAAAACACCTACAGTTATACTACGTGTGACCTCTTCTCACATGAGAATAATTTTTTTTGTTGAACCTTCTCTTGGAATCAAATTCATGTTTCACCTTACCTATGCAATGCTGAAAACATCTGCACACTGGCTATCATGATCCTACAATCTATCATGATCACTTACAAGTGTGTAGAGCTTTGTTTGGTCATGGCCTTCAATTTCGGCATGCGGTGCATTGAGCACTGCCGATGCTCGTACTCCGGTGCCATTTGTGATCTCCTTGTCACCATAGTTAATCCTCATTGTTGCTGACTTTACAAAAGGATCCAACACATCACCGATTACTTGGCTCAATGCCAAAGGATCCCTGCCTCGCGACATGGTTTAGTTTTATGATTGAACTAATGGCTGTAGAAGAGAGCTTTGTTAATTCACAACTGGTGGAAACTACACTGTGGTGGAAGGGCTATCAAATGATGTTTCTTTCTGTGGGAAGAACAGAGCGGTTCTTCGTAAATTTATATTAGGTGTGAAGCATCCACTTTATGTTCGCAACATTCCATTGAGCACTATGAGAAGATAGAATCTTACTTTTCATATTTATATTATTATTATATTTTCCCCTTATAGTTGCTTCTTTGTTGCATGGGCATGTAGAGTACCTATCAAGCTCCAGATGGTCTAGTTGTAATACAAGCTGTACGGTATTTGTGAATGATGTCTATGGTCAGTTTTTCATGCATATATTCTCCAAAGATCTGGATGTATGTTTAAAGCGGCAAGAGTTAGCCTCCCCTGCATGGCGCCTTGCCTAGGCTTGGCCTAAGGTTCACGATGAGTCATTTCATGTTCAACGATACTTCTCTGAGTGGTGTGAGGACATAGCCGGGTAAGATTCTTTGGATCAACATCACAATGCAGCAGTACGAAACCTGGGGAGGTAAGAGGCAGGTCATTAGCAATCTTCTTTTTCCTCTTCATTTGCTTTTCCTTGATGGCTATTGGAGTATGACAGTACTACGTTCGTTTTCTAATGTATGTATGACACCGTCCACTTTTGACATGAATTTTTAACCATTCATTTTATTTAATTAGTTTGCGCAAATATGTAAAAAATAGTAGTCAACCTTAAAGAGTCATTGATGATAAAACAAGTCATAACAAAATAAATGAAACTTTAAGACGAATTTTCAATGTCTTAGCAAAAAGAAAAAGTCTCGCATGGAGAAGGCAGGTGGGCTGAAAAAGGCGACGATGTTGGGCCTTTGTCGCCAATGAAGAAGAGAAGAAGATCCAGTCTAAGCCCGTTGTGTTTGTCTAGCAGAGGTGTTTTCAAGAGTTGTGTGTGTTAAAGAAACCTAACCCTATTTAGAGTGATGTGGGTTTATACCAAATATATCCCTGAAGGGTTATCCACCTCTATATAATGAACACTCTGTGTATCTATAATGAATAAAAAAAGAGACTAGAAGTTCTATCTACATCTGTCTTCCGTGTGTTCTATCTGCTGTGAATCTGGGATGGGAGACGGGGTTCTACAACTTCTCCACGCCTGATCTGCTGCGGAAGGGAAGGAGAACGGATCTGTCCGCAGTAACGTAGTTTCTCAACACGTTATCGGCACGATCTACCTCGACATTGCGTTGCTGCAAGATCAGATTCGTTCTGCATCAACTCTCCATCATGCCGGCAGTTCTCTGGCCTAGCCGAACTGTCCTACGCGACAGGCTTCGATTTCCTTGCACCGGCAGAGGTACGTTCCTCGGCGGAGTTACGAACAGTTGCGGATCTTGCCTTGGATTCGTTTGGTTGACTTCGATCTAGCAGATTGATTTTGTGAGATCTTTTGACCCGCCGCCACGGCACGTTGCGCGTCAGCGTACCGTCCACAGCTGCGCCACAGACCGCGCGCTGTCTCTGGCTGCAGTCTCGCCGGTCACCGCACGCCCCTGCTAGGCTATCGTGTGTGCGCGGTTGTTTATTTCAATCTAGTAGATTGATTACGATGTTATTTCGTTTGATCTATTATGCACATGGAGAACATTCATCTGGCAGCTAGCCAGCGAGCCACCTGCAAGGCCGCGCCTACTGGCGGCGTAAGCAGGGCCCCGCGCGACGCCCTCCTGTCGAGGAAGCACCGCCGCGCGCCGCACTCACCCTGACCCACGACCCTTGGCAGAGCGCCATGCCAGATAGCAGACTAGCAGGCCTGAAGCCATCGCCAGGTTTGATGCATGTTAGTATTTCTTTTTAATCTCCATCGTGGCACCATGTACACGTACAAGAATCAAGGGAAGGCCATGCAAACTGATGAAGCGCCACCTGCATCTTCGTCGGCGACACTCGATCGAGCATGCCCGCCCAGATGGCGATCGGCAGACCCCCGCGACCTGCAGTCGCCGGCACGCCGAGCTGCCGCATCGCTTAGCTGCGCGCCGGCTTGCCCGCCATGGCCCTGCATGGGCCACGCGCGCCCGACGTCCCGCCTCGCCGCATCCCCCGCGGCTGCAGCCCGCGCAAAATCTAGACTGGGCCGCCCCGCACGCTGCTGTGGCGGAACCGCCGATTTAATACGGGTTAAGTACACCTGCCACAATTAGCTTGCAGTATCCTTAGACCGTACTAAACCCGGTCGTCCGTCGAGAGGCCTTCGGCTCTCGATAACACCATTTCACAGAGAAACCGACATCATACACATCCGACTCTCGATGGAGCCACAACAGTTACATCATCACAGGCAGTTGAAATATAGGATAAATAGACTTAGTTTACAACCCAAGAATATATGTAGTCAAATACATGTCCAAAATATATGTAATGTGGAAGCGTTTCAAAACATCTCGCAGCGGAAACTAAATACTTAAGTAGTCTTCGTACAGACGAACGAGGCGAGTAGCACCGAGCCCACCGGTTCTACCCTTCTCCAAGCAGCTATCCAAATGCCGCCAGTATCTGTGAGCCAAAAGTGGGGGCAAAACCTGAGTACTAATTACTCAGTAGAACTTAATGGACGGGGTTTACGGCTGACGCAAAGCTCAGCTTACTAGCAAGTAGGTTCTTAGCCATTGATTTTAAACTGTAAACTGTTGCTATAGGATAGCGGGATTTGACGGTCGCTATCCCCTAATCATGATTATCCATTATGTTTTAGTGTCATGCTATAGCGGGATTTGACAGCCGCTAGTCCTTATCCTGAATATCATTGGTAATATAAAGTGAATAATTTGCATGAAGTAAAGCATGGACTACCCTTTGACAATGGAGTTGAGGCATGATGTTTTATGGAATTGATGATTTGATACTACACAACTGATATACATGCTTTACTTCATGCAAATTATTCACTTTATGTTACCAATGATATTCAGGATAAAGACTAGCGGCTGTCAAATCCCGCTATAGCATGACACTAAAACATAATGGATAATCATGGTTAGGGGATAGCGACCGTGAAATCCTGCTATCCTATGGCAACAGTTTACGGTTTAAAATCAATGGCTAAGGACCTACTTGCTAGTAAGCTGAGCTTTGCGTCAGCCATAAACCCCGTCTATTAAGTCCTACTGAGTAATTAGTACTCAGGGTTTGCCCCCACTTTTGCCTCACAGGTACTGGCGGCATTTGGATAGCTACTTAGAGAAGGGTAGAACCGGTGGGCTCGGTGCTACTCGCCTCGTTCGTCTGTACGAAGACTACTTAAGTATTTAGTTTTTCGCTGCGAGATGTTTTGAAACGTTTCCGCATTACATATATTTTGGACATGTATTTGACTATATACATTCTTGGGTTGTAAACTAAGTCTATCTATCCTATATTTCAACTGACTGTGATGATGTAATTGTTGTGGCTCTATCGAGAGTCAAATGTGTATGATGTCGGTTTCTCTGGGAAATGGTGTTACTGAGAGCCGAAGACCTCTCGACGGACGATCAGGTTTAGTACGGCCTAAGTACACTGCAAGCTAATGGTGGTATGTGTACTTAGCCTGTATTAAATCGGCGGTTCCGCCACAGCTGCCAGACCACCTGTTGTTTGTATCGTGTGAGATGTTTCCTGCAGAAACTAATTCTGATGCTTTGATATGCACATTTTTTTTACGTGCATTTTTCTTTATATGTCATATATTCTACGTTTATTAATTATTTTCAGTAGCAAAAAATTTGTAGAATATTGATAAATGTATTTAACCGGTAAAGTTAGCATTATTTGCTTTGTGTACACCTGTAGTTGTATGTTTTTTTCCGGTTGTTTTTCTACACCCAGAAGGTTCACACGTGGTTTTTTTTAGTTCGTCGCACATGTCACACACTATATGAGAATGTATGCCATGTGTGTCAGCCATATCCGTCGCACAATTATTGTGCTGTCACATGCCACCTATGCCGCGTTAGCTGTCCGTCGACATTTTGTGTTGCGTCTGTGGCGCCACTTTATTATCGTTGTGCCATATGTTGCCGCGCCAGACGCGCGTACCTATTTTGCTATCTGCGGACGTAGCATAATATGTTACGTGTTTGTATAAGTTAGGCTGGCTTTGGGAGAGCCTTTATTCCTGCCACGGACACCTTGATGACCGTGGGCAAGCCATGAACACCACCACTGCCCTGATGGCCATGAGTGAGCTGTTGCTACTGCTACTTTGCACATTACTGCGGTCTTGATGGCCGCACACGCGCTGATAGTCCTAGACGCTGGAGCTTGTGCTTGCGTAGGACGTGATGGATCGTGTAAACCCCCGAAGACATGGTTTTGTTTGGCAAATTTCACGTGCATGAACAATTCTTCTATTTACCCTGTATATTTTTGTATGATTTGTGTTGTGTGGCATCATATGTCATATACATATATAGCCAAGTGGCCAACAACTAAAAAGATTTCATAAATATATCAAAATTTGGGAAATTAATGAAACACATGTAAGACCATCTTTGTCTCTATGTTCTCTCCTCTCTCTCCTTATGCATAAAGTTATTTTACCCGAAGTAACCAGGAGACACATATAACATAATGCATTAAAGCCTCCTTGGCTAATAAGACATCACAAATTAGGATCTTCTTTGTATGCTCAAGTCGTGAGCTCAAAATACCTTACCAATGCTCTATATTTTGAATAGTGGCTCAATATCTCAGTCATAATTGGTCGACTCGAAGTTGGCACATTGCTCTCGTTGTCGTTGGGAAGACATAAAGCATAATCTGAGATAAAAGCAATAACCCACATGCAACATGAAGTTGCAGATACACTGAAAGGTTCTTCTGAGGTAATTTTTCCGCAATATGTTGCGCGGAAAAGGATCGTGCGTTCTTGAAGAACCACCTTGCTCGTCCTATTTCGGACCTCGTTTGCTCGTGTGGCATATAATTCTCAGAATTTTAACTATTCATAGCCATTGAATAGGCTTTTGGGGGAAGTATGCCAAATGGTAAAGGTCAGTCCCTAATGGACAAGCCGTTGGGGTTTATATAGCAGAACTACATTGCATTATACCCCTTCGCATAATCTGCCTCTAATCTACCAGAAGTAGGAATAGTTGAAAGATAAATATGAAATCCCATATCACTACAAAGCTAGAAGCTAAATTGGATATTAATCCATATCTGGTCGTTGTAATTTTTGACGCTGAAATATCATACAAGTTTGACCATCTATTTGCCAGTGATGATAATTTGTGATATAAAATAAAGATCTTGTGGAGACCCGTTGCATTCTCCTAGTCTTGATGACTTCTTCATGTGAGAGTAGCTCTATTTGTTGTCTCAGACTATTCCAAAAGGATATTGGTCATGTTTCGCTCTTGCCAAGCAGTTATCATCCTTTGATTAGTCAGAAACTTTGCATTTAGACGATATTTTCCAGATAATACAAATTTTTGGTCTTATCTGTTATGTTCTAAAGCTTATCTTTATGTTTAAAAATAAAGACATTGAAATCACGCTTAGTAGAACAAATGGTAATATGAGAAGAAAAGCTTGCCCAGTAGGCACTTTACCATACAAATAATTGATTTGGGAAACGACTGATCAAAGTGTGTTGGCATCATCCATCTGAAGTTGTGTTTGTGCAATGGCTTTGTACAGAATACAAGCTAGCCACATGTTTTTATTTAATCGCATCGTGTACTTCAAGATGCACGTTGTACATTGACCCCGTCAGTCGCTCTATTAAAGTCCAATCATGCCATAGCTATATGCAGGCATATTCCCTTGTTAATTCTCGAGCATTATTGCTTAATGTGGTTTTAATTCTCTCATAATCTCATAACCGTTATACCTTAAAATGTTGCAATCAATAATACCCAATTTTATAATGGTATGAGTAATTGGGTAAACCATGGGCAATGATTAAACGAGCGGGACTATACATCTCCGAATACCAAAATCACTGCTGTGGCGGAACCGCCCCGCTTAATCCAGACTAAATACACCTGCCACATCTGGCTCGCGGTGCACTTAGGGCAGACTAAACCCGGTAATCCGTCGAGAGTCCTTCGGGCTCTCGATAACACCATTTCCCGAGGAGCTGACATCAAATACATCCGACTATCGAAAGAGCCACAACAATTACATCATCACAGGCAGTTGAAAAAGAGAATAATAGACTTAATTTACAAACCAAATGTATGAAATCAAATACCTGTTCAAATATAGCGGAAGCGAGTTCAGAGTATATATAAATAGCGGAAGCGTTTCAAAATCTCGCAGCGGAAACAATATACTTAAGTAGTCTTTATGAAGAGATAAACAAGGCGAGTAGCACCGAGCCCACCGGTACTACCACCTCCAACACAGTTGTCCGGATATCGTCAGTACCTGTAATTCAAAAGTGGGGGCAAACCCTGAATACTAATTACTCAGTAGGTCTTAAAGGACGGAGCTTACGGCTGACGCAAAGCATAGTTTACTAATCAGGTGGATCCTTAGCCATTGATTTTTATACAAGGTCATGTTGACATAAGATAGCAGGATTTAACAGCTGCTATCCATTAATCATGAGGGTCATTGGTATCATAAAGTGAATACTTGCAGGAAAGTAAAACATGAGAATCCATCAATAATTTGCATAATATCTAAGATACACCCCTATTCTACACATGTCCCGTCCCAAGATTCGCAGCGTCCCCATCTAACCCCTGGGAGTAGCCGTCTCAGGAGCGATACCACGGTACGCAGGGTCAGCCCTCCCTCGACTTCAAAGCACCTCCCAAGTCCATCGACCTCCTACCAGTGGATGGGCAGCACCATAAATAGTGGGACGGATCATACACATCCAAGTATGTTGTATTGAAAAACGTGATTAAATAAACAATATGTTACAGTTATTACTACGTTGCCCGTCAGTGATATTTGGCACTCTCACACCTGGTGAGCATCAGCGATTCGAATCGATTTTTAAATTTCGGGAGTAACTAAAAATACCAAGGGATATATGCTTACTAGCCACCGCGTTCTTCACATATACCCCTCGTCTCCACCTGTCCCGTCCCAAAATTCACAGCGTCCCCATCTCACCCTTGGGAGTAGCCGTCTCAGGAGCGATACCACGGTACGTCGGGTCAGCCCTCCCTCGACTTCAAAGCACCTCCCAAGTCCATCGGTCCCCTATCAGTGGATGGGCATCACCATAAATAGTGGGATGGGGCCGGTAAGACTTTCACCGGTCCTATTTCCCGGATAAGCACATCTAGCAATGTTGTGCCGATCAGCAGGAGAATACCGAACGGGCCTTATGCGACAAGGGCGGAGCCGGAGAACAACAACGCACACCCCAAAAGTAAACTTACGCTCCGCCCCGTCTCAATTTAACATCAACATAAATAATCATAAATTGAATCATAGTAAGATTTCTGAGATTTATAAAATCACCTACGCGATGAGTGACTCCATTCACTCGTATCTACTCGTATTTAGCAATTCTAGGCACTCGTCCTACGAACTCTATGTATAGGTGCTAGGACCCGGGCGGCCAGAATGTCTAATGCAGTTGTTTCCAAACAACTCCTGATGCATATGCCTAATCATCAAGACATAAGATGTTTGCTGAGTATAGTATGGTCCTGCCTACCTTTACTTTCATTTAAGAATACCAACAAACTAAGCTAATGTTAGTTTGCCGGGTTGTGAGCCTTTGCTCCAGGCAACCCTTTAATCCCTTGGACAACTTCTCCTTCCAAACACGACTGATGGGCCCTCCAGATCGTGAGCGGGTCTTAGTTGGTCTTTTGGACACCGATATTCGATGTAGTTCCACGCACTTGCTTTTGATCACGTATTTGCAGTAAGCGTCGCTATATGAATGATATGTATGATGCAGTGAATGGGATGCATGGATAATAAGCACACATAAGGGCAATCATTTCATAGACGAACAGAAAGGTGGTTGATGAACTACTTAACTAAGACTACCTTTGTGGACACAAAGCTAGTATACACACATACAATCGAATATGCGCAACGTATCACATGGATTAATACATGAGTAAGTCGTCAATTTAGATGGTTCTTTATTGAAGCACATGCAAGCAAAACATTAGAAAAGCGTGAAGTACTAGCGACGGGAGAAATTTTTATGGACCTAGAGCAAACATATACTCAGACAATCATATATCTATACCTAACAAGTTATCCATCTCAAGGTAAACATGTTTAGTGCAGCCACGTGTAGATGAAGACCCACAAGTATGATGCAAAAACAATAAAAACAATATTACTTGTTTTACTTGAAATGAGCCATTTAGTATTAAAAGTGCCACTTCGTTTCTGGTAAACATATAGAGCCAATTAAGCCAAAACATTTATAACATGCAGATGAGTACTACATGATGACACTGCCAAAATTTCAGCCACAAAAGATTTATAAGTATTTTATTAAAATTATAACAAGTTCTCAGCCCTACCCATTATTAGAATTTTTATAAATTATAGGAACAGTTTCTGAAGGTGAAATTTTACCCGTGAGCTATACTTAGCATGGACTACATGTACAAAAATTTACAAGTTAAAATTTCCATGTTTGACAGGACATCTATTTTACATATATTAATCTTGTGCAAATTAAGATGTGCATATAAACAGTGTCAATAGCCTTTCCAAACATACTTTCTGGACTCTATGCATCAACATTTAGCTACCAAAATTTTCATGGAATTAATTATACATCCTAAGACCACTTTTCCTTTTTATTTAGTTAAGCATGTGACACTTTGTCATTTTCAAATCACCACTCAAACTTAACATGCAAGGCCTCATATTTTACTAGTGAGATACTTATACTACTTAAAGTATATGAAAAATGCTAGGGAGTCAATTTGAGCATATTCTATGTAGCCTCCAATTTCTAAGTTAAATAAATGCACATAATACATGTATAATGGTAAAAGGGTAAATAAACAGTAAGTGTTAGGGCTACAAAAATTTACATAGTGCTACAATACCACAAGAAAGCTACTGTTCAAGTTTCATGCCATTTGGAATTCATTTAGCCCACTTTTGTCATTTATTCTAATTAATCATGCATGCAACAAACCAAGGGCAAAACAGACATTTCACACTTCTACATCATACCTATCATGTAGATCTACTCAAGAGGAGTCTAATGCAACTGAGGTTGTCCATTTTGGATTTTTTGATGATTTGTTATGATTTTCCAGAACTCGCAGCCGATTTAAACACATTTAAATGGAAAACATTAGATCTAAGGGCTATAACACAATTAATCATAGACTCCAGGGGCTAGCGGGTAAGAATCGCCAGACTCATACCACAGTACATGAAACGAATCTGCGAAACTTCAAAAGGCCGGGGGCTATATTGCAAAACCTTCTTCTTTTTTCTTCCTCGGTCCGGCAGACGGAGACGGCGCACGACGAGGTGAGAGGTGCGGCTGCGCCGGCGGCGGTGAGCCCGCACTTGGAGCTGGGCGAGGCCGGGGAGGTGTTCCTGGCCACGGCGAACCCGTCCCCCTTGGTCTAGTCGTGCGGAGTGGACTGTAGGGGCGGGACAGCGGCGGTGCACCGGAGCGGCGATGGCGCGGCGGCTCGGGGTCGATCCGGCGGCCGAGGCGGTGAATGGCAGGGACAAAGGGCGCTCGAGCTGCGCGGGGACGAGGCGAATCCGGCAGAGGCGAAGTGGATGTGTGGGGATGGCTTGAGGGTGGTTCTCCGCGGTGAGGCGCGGGTGAGCCGGGGCGGCGCTCCGCGTCGCGCGTGGGGAGAGGGCTAGGGCCGATGGCGGCAGCCTAGGGTTTGGGGTTTCGGTGGAGGGAGGTGCGGCGACGACGGGGCGCACGTTGGGCGAAGGGGAGGCGGCCCGAGGTGACCGGTGTAGTGAGCTCGCAGCGGGCTAGACCATGGCATGGCCACGGCGTGCACGCATGCGGGACGGCTAGAGGTGGCGGGGCGAGGCCGAGGAGTAGCGGGGACGGTGGAGGAGCTCGAGGCGACTGCGGTAGGGGTGGTGGCTGGGCTACCAGAGGTCTACCGGGGCGGCGGCGCGAGCTCGACCGAGCTCGGCCATGGCGGCTCGGGCGCGTCCCGCGAGAGAGCGAGTGCGGGGAGAGAGCGAGAGTGAGGCGGGGAGTGAACTCGGACGGGAGAGCGTCCAGATGAAGAGGGTGCGGACGCGGTTCGGCCGGGGCGGGGCGTCGATCCGCAGCGTGGCACGATGCCCGGTCGCCGGCGTCCACATGGCGTCCGTCGGCTGGGGAGTCGCGGCGGCGCTGACGGTGGGACCCACCGGTCAGTGAAACAGAGGCCAAGAAAAAGGAAATGTGTTTTCTATGTCTCTGTAAATCGCATATTTGATCTACTTAAAGGCCGAATTTGGAGAAACTCCAATTGAATAAAATGTTATACTCTTCAAGCTCTACAAGTTTGTCAAAAGGACAATTACCAGATTCTAAGTGGAAATATGATTTATACATAAATCTATATAGCAGCTTTTAATTAGGACAGGGAACCTTTATTAATTGAGAAATTCAAAACTCATATTTCTGGGCTTTATCTCCCAAGGTGCCTCTTTACAACATCGTTTATAATTTCATAGCCTACAACTTCTCCAATTTGATCTTTGCATGAAAATGGCTGTAGGTTATAGAAACATTGAGATTACTAAACTGGTCAGATTTGGACTGGTTTTCTGTGTTGGTACAAAATGACCCTAAACTCCATTTAAACCTCAATATGTGACCAAGCTCTAATTACCAAAGTTGTTCCCCAGCACTTTATCTCCAAGTCTGATAATATAAAGTTGGCCTGAATCCCAACAGATTTTGAATTATAGACACAATTATGTTCCAAGGTTTGGTAAAACAGAAATTTCACTTTGTGTAGAGGCTTTCTTGTTTCCCACTTTTGAAGTATCAAATGAAATCCAATCACTTCCACAATAGGTGCATTTGAAAGGTGATAAGTTCAATTACATTTCATAGAAAGGAAGATTTTGAAGTTGTATAGTGAATTCAATAGTAATTTTAGAATCAACTTGGGAAAAAGCTGAAAATCCATACTAGGGAAATTTCTGTGGGCTGATTTTGGTTATTTCCAAGAGAATTGTGGTGAAGTTTAAAACAGGTTAAAGACATTTTTAAACCATGTTCAGTGTAACAAATGGGTAGTCCATAACATGTACAACAACTTTGACAATGTAGTTGAGCTCAGGTACTCAATGAAGTTCAAAGTTTTATTAGGGCTCAAGTTTGGTCTCGATCACATCTCGGAAGAAACGTTAGTTGGATTTGGTTTGATCTTTTAAACCTCTTGTCTTTAGATTTTTGAACCTGATCGAATAGAAGGGTCTAGGGTTACTTTCTTATCCGAAGTTTCGCACGTGGTGTTGAGCGCAAAAGCATGTGAGTGTTAACTTATCCAACCACGAAATGTATGGTCTTACATCTTGTATAGAAAATTTTTGACTTAGTGATTCCTCCATCTAGTCTTTGTTACTCTCTCTAAGCAGTATCATGTCCTAATTTATTATTAACTTGTCTCTAACTGCGTGTTATGGCCCTTGAGATGCCAGGGCATCACAACTGCTTGGCGGCACTGGCCCGATGCTATGTACTTTGCTATCATAATATATGCACATGTTTCTCTACGCGTCTGTTTGCGCGATGCAACCGGTTAATGTCTTGAACAGCATTGCAAATAGAGAAATCATGATTACTCGTTGATCTGAAATCAACTATTTGTTCACTTTTGTGAGCATTGCGAATGGAGACACCATTTTTGCATGTTGATCTGAACTCAACTATTTTCTCCAAATAGCACACTGTGTGCATGAGCCCCTGAAGAATTTCTATGGCTAATCTTGCGATGCATATTACATTTTAAATCCTGAAGATTACATGTATCATTTATATCAAAGGTAATAATTTTGCAGAATTGTAACTATGAACAACTTGTAGTTGTGTGTCTCGCTAGAAGTTGAGACCAAACCTTCTAGTAGAAGGAATCAAATGCGGTATTCATGTCACTGCATTAATCTAAGTCCAAGCTCACTGCATATAATGTTTGAAATGTAAACCCCCTTTATCTATGTGTATAAGATTTTCCAACAAATCACCACCATGGCATACTTTGGCCATAACCAAAAGATTGTGGTTCGGGATCGTATTAGTATGCTTTGAAATATCTCGGCATTAGGGGGAGATAAAAGCCCAGCTTGTGTAATGCCTCGATATTCTTGTAGAACAATGAAACGCACAAAAACCAAACTGAACTTGTTGTTCAGTGTATACTCCTGTGTTTATGGAGTTTGCCAGAAAATCGTCGAGGAGTAACCGTATCTGTTGTGATATATTGTAAATGCTTCTACCTGAAGTAGATATGGATATACCCGGGATTAATATCATATCCATAGTTGACTTATTGGCATTTGATCTAATTCTGCAGGGACGCCTGCGAATAAGATCCGTCGGCTTCAGTCAAGCATATGCTCTTGATGCAAATTCACATTGTATGTGAATCTCTCCTCCGATGAACTCACCCAGCCGGTGATATGCCTCATGAAGAGGCTCATCTTGAAGATGAAATTTCTAGCAATGCGCGCAGTATATTATGCTGGGAATACGGAACAATTGATCGTTCGTTTTGGGAAACGATGAAGATCATAATTAAATGTGGGAGACGAATGTGTCGACACCTAACTTGCCTCTATAGTTGCAAATGATTCTCTTTGGGAGAACCCAGATCCGGAACAAAGTTCTAGGCATGAGTGCTTGAAGCTCTCTTATCGGGTTAATGAAAGTGCAGCTGAGGATGAACCAAAAATCGCAAAGTGATAGTCACGACCTGGAGTTCGGATATTTATGGGTCACTATTGAATAATGTGTGGTGAATGCGATGGTTCAAGTGGTCATACAAGAGACCCATCCCCACGTATGTTGAATAAACAAGTTCCGTTATGTAATGTATCTAGCAAATGGGATGAATTGAATTATGCAGTTAAAGGATTCTGAAAATCCATCATGAGATCCCAGTAGGACTCATATCGAATTATAAATATGCAACATGTAAATCTCATACCAATATTGCTTTCCTGATGAAGCATGTCATCTTGAAGAATGATTACTTTCTCGTGTAGAGAGAATGTATCGGAGTAGAGAGGATACGTTCCTTGAAGGAATTTTTTTGAAGAAATAAAAGTCTGATTTTAACACCAAAATTTGATAATTCCGATATAGGGATATAGACCCATAAAGGCCCGAAACAGATTGAAATGAGGAATTGAATAAACTTGAAGTTCACTAGATAAGCACATACATTTTACGAATTTTACTGGATGTGTGTAAGTACACTCGTGATATATGTTCACTATCATACATTTTTCACTTGAAGTTTTGGAATTATGGTATCCTCGAAGGCCTTGAAAGCAGAAACCCAGAAAGTTTGGTGTTACTGGCAAAATATTCCCATTGTGCCAGAATAACAGACTATATCGGTGTATCTGATAAATAAAGATCTTTGTCTTCGATAAACTATTGATTTTTATAAAAGTTGCAGTGAATGAGCGCCTGAAGCGATGAATCATATATGAAATATGTACTCTAGCAACTATGTTATCCCCTATGCTTTTTAGAGGGACATATTATTTGCATTGCACAACTATGCAGATTATGGTGTGTGATAGAGATGAAAATATACCCCTAAGATTTCTCAATCATTGTTCTAGAAGAATAATGAGGTTGTGATGCCCCTGGCATCTCAGAAGCCGTACACGCAATTATACATAAGCTAATGATGAATTAAGACTAAATCGTGCTTGAGAGAGTAATGAGGAATTGGTAGATAAACCACTAAGTCAAAAACTTCCCAAACATGAAATTTTAGCTCATCCCCAAATTGGTTCTGAAATTTCTTTTGATTGGACTATACAACTCAAAAATATTCTTTTACATGAAATGAAATTGAACTCATCACCTTTCAAATGCATCTATTGTGGATGTATTTGGACTTCATTTGATACTTCAAAAGATGAAAACAAGAAAAGCTTTACTTAGAGTAAATCTGCTGTTTTACCAAAATCCTAAACAAGATTAGGGTTGTATTTCAAAATATGTTGTGATTTAGAGGAGGATCATATTAACAAAGTTATAGGTAATGATCCAGGAAACAACTTTGTCAATATGAGTCTGGTCATAATATGAATTCAAATTGGTCTTTTCAACCAAATTTTGTCAGCCCAGAAGCACACCCCTACTCTGTCCAGTTTGGTAATTTGAGATTTTCTTACCCATAGAGCCATTTTCATGACCTGCCCTAATGAAATGAAATATAGTTTAGAAAGTAACCAACAAATTTGTCAAAAGGAGCAAGTGGAGTTGAGGCCTGTAACTAGGGTATTTTCCCCTCCCAAGCAGATGACCTACCCTGTCCCTACCTAGGGCTGCTGCATAAATTCAAACAAATTTCATATTTCCATGCCGAATTTGAAATCATTCCTATTGACAAAGTTGTAGAGTTCAAAGAGTAGAACATTTCATTCAATTGGAGTTTTTCCAAATTCGGCCTCTAAATTGGTCAAAATGGCGGTTTTCAGCAGGGGAGAAAACACATTTTTATTTTTCTTCTATTTTCCTTCTCCTACTGTCACCGACCGGTGGGGCCCACCCGTCAGGGTCGCCCTCCACCCCGGTACGACGGCCGCCACGGGGACGCCGGCGTACAGCGGCGTACGCCGCGCCGCGGATCGACGTCCCCACCGCGCCTCGGCCTCCTCACCCGACGCGCACCCGCGGCTTTCTCCACCCGCCCCCTCGCCCTCGCCCTCGCCCTCGCTCTCCCTCTGCCCTCTCCCTGCGCAGCGCCATGGCCACCATGGCCATAGCTCGGCGTGAGCTCGCGTCCCCGCCGCTCCACTGCCTCCCTGCGCCCTAGACCCTCACCAACGCATCCGCCGCGACCCGGCGCACCCACCCCGCTAGGCCTTGCCGCCGTTCCTCTCCCCTCGGAGTAGATCGAGCCGCCGCGCCGGGCGCCGCGCGCCACGGTCACCATGGCCGGCCCGCGGCGAGCTCGGGCCAATCACCCCTCCGGTGATCCTCGTGCCTAGCCGACCGGCGCCCCACGCTCGCCCCGACTCCCTCCACCGAAGCCCCAAGCCCTAGGCCGCCGCCGTCGGCCCTAGCCCCTTTCCTCACGCGCGACGCCGCGCGCCGCCCCGACGCACCCGCGCCACCCACGGGCTCGTCGCGGAGAACCCCTTTCGGGCCACCACCGCGCCTCCACTCCACCACCGCCGGCATCGCCATCCCGCCGCGCACCTCACGAGCCCACCCTCGCCGCCTCTCGGTGCCCGAGCTGCCGGAATCGGGGCCGCGCCACCGCCTCCGCGCGCCGTCGCGCCGCGCCGCCTCCCCACTCCACCCCGGGCGACGACATCTAGAGGGAAAGGTAGCCCGTGGTCGGGAACACCTCCGGCCGCCGCATCGGCTCCAAGACGCCGCCCCTACGCGCCGGCGCAAGCGTCGGAACGCCGAGCCGCGCGCCGTGTTCCACCCCGACGCGAGGAAGAAGAAGACCTCGCATTTTTGTGAATAACCCCCTGCAGTTTTGGTAATTTCCGTCCCGATTTCTGTACTATGCACTGAGTCTTGAGAACCTTACAGTCTAGCCCTTAGAGGTTATAGTTAATTACGTATAGGTCCCGGATCTAGGGTTAATATGTATTATTTCGGTTTTGAACTTTGAAAAATCATATAAAATCACAGAAAAATCCAAAATGGACAAACTAAGTTGCATTAGACTCCTCTTGAATAGATCTATCGAATGGGTATGATGTGGATGAGTGAAATGACCATTTTACCCTCGGTTTTGTGCATGTATGTAAAAGGAAAATAAATAGAAAAAGTGATCTAGATGAACTTCTAAAATGGTAAAACTGAGTCAGTAGGCTTTGTAGCACATGAGAACACTATGACAAACTTTATGGCCATAGTGCTTGCTGTTATGTGAGGCTTTGCCATTATATTTGCATAATGTGCCTTTTTATTAACTAAAAAGTGAACACCATGCAAAACCTGCTAGAATGAGTCATCTGGTATTTTTCCTATGCACTAGATAACTGATAAGAGTCACTGGTAAAATATGAGATTGTGCATGTCAAGTTTGAGTGGTGTTTTGAAATGGACAAAGTGCCACTAGCTAGGAAAGAAAATAGGAAGAAGTGGGGTTAAATGGCTAGGAAAATTTCAGGAGAACTTTGGTAGCTTGTACATGATACATAGGACCCAAAAAGTACATTTGTGCATGTCCCTCATGATAATGGAGCTGGGTAACTACGAGAACTCAAGTGCATATGTTAACTCACAAATGCGCATGTGTGAGGATGATTAGGGTCTATAAGATGGTTTAGGCCTTAGAATCAATACATGTTCATATGTCCTTTTATATGCGATAGTTGTAGTGCATCTCGGGGATGGTTCGTATAGATTCCTAGTAATAATCTGAGTCCCTTTCGTGTGGAGCAAGTTTTACGTAAGGAATACTTAAGTAAATTGCCTAGATAATAATTCCCATGAATATATCTTTTACGCATATCATGCACGCTTTTGCATTCGTTACGCTTATGTTGCACTATGTCATGCATATAGATTCCGCGAACGAAGGACCAACGCAGAAGCAGTCACGAACCCAGTGGCCGGAAGACGGGCCCGTGCACCCGGTGCCAGAAGACGGCGTGTCGCTGATAAAACCGTCCCTGTTTCAAGGGGTTGCTTGGGGCAAAGCCTCACAACCCGACAAACTAACAGTAGCTTAGTTTGTTCAAGTTGTCAACAACGAAGGTAGGCCCCTTAGGCATTTTCACCTATCTAGGGAGTCTCACACCCTATACTTGTTTGTGCATTACGTTTAGGGATTTTATGAAACCCCACTTGCATAAATCCTTGATGCCCAAAGTAGAAAGGATAAAACGAAGTCTATGCTTAGCCATGCTTAGACGGTAGAAGACGAGTGAAGGTATTCACTCGCGAGATGATAGGGCCTACAAATGTTTTTACAAATCCTTGGATCGAAAGGCAATCTGTTGTGACTTGATGATAAGTTGAGACCGGGCGGAGATATGGTTTGATACGATGAGATTTATGATAATGTGTTGGTGGACTCCGCCCGAGTCGATTAAGGCCCGTCCGCTGTTCGCCTGCTGATTGGCATAACATTGCTAGAGTGCTTATCCGGTATATGGGGCCGGTGAAACCTTACTTGTGCCATCCAAAGAACAGAGACACGTTCCTACCCACTGGTTGCGAGGAAGGTGGTCCGGGGGAGCTTGGTACTCATGACGGGGAGACCGGGATGCCGGCAGGCTCGTCATGGGGGCACAACCCGGAGGTCAGGCGGGAGTGAATCGAACTTAGGATGGGACAAGTGGAGGCGGGGGACCGTATGTGGGAAAGCCGTCGTGTCAGTAAGCATATGGGCCCCTGGCATTTTTAGTTATTCCCGGGAATTAAAAATCGATTCGAATCGCTGATGCTCACCAGGTGTGAGAATGCCAAATATCACTGACGGCCAACGTAGTAACAACTTAAATACTTTATGCTTATATTCATGTTTTATATACAACATGCTTGGATAAGTATGATCCGTCCGACTATTCATAGTGCTGCCCATCCACTGAGAGGAGGTTGATGGATTTGGGAGATGCTTCGAGGTCGAGGGAGAGATGACCCGACGTATAGGGGCATCGCTACTGAGACGGCTACTCCCAAGAGTTCGATGGGGACTCTATGAATCTTGGGACGGGGCATGCGTTCATGTTTTATTTTCTCTGCAAGTTTTCCCCCTATGATATTGTTGATAATCATAACTAAGGGGTAGCAGCTGTCAAATCCTGCTATCTTATGATAACATGTTTTAAATAAACCATCAATGGCTAAGGACCCACTTCTAGTAAGCTTATGCGGGTTAGAAGTCAGTCCACCAAAAAGCCTTGCATAATCTCAAATGTGTCGGGCTGAAACCGCCCACGGGTAAGTCCTACGAGTTCCCCACGAACTCACCGTTTGTTGTTGATATTTTTCTTTTAGGTGCATATCAGATTACGACCAAGGATGACTCCGGTGGGCTCGAGGTCATACTTGATGTTTACTTTTCGCTGCACGTTACATCTCTGTAACGATATGTATTCCGCTGCGAGGTTTATTTTGAAGTTCTATTTCACTACCTTGTACTCATTTTGAGCAAAAATATTTGTACTCAATCAAATTTTGTCTGTATGAAATGGTGGGTTGTTGTAATTGTTGTGGCTCTTCCGAGAGCTTAACGTGCGTGATGTCGGCATCCCTGGGAGATGGTTTCATCGAGTGCCCTTCTGGGTAGCTCGACGGACTACCGAGTTTAGTTCGGTCTAAGTGCACTGTGGGCCAGTGGTGGCAGGTGTACTTAGCCCGTATTAAATCGGCGGTTCCGCCACAGAGGTACATATCTTGAAGAATATGTTTGAGTTATGAGAAATAATGACTTTGACGTATGTCATTGTCAGGGGGATCGAATGCTCAATAATGATCACAATTGTGAGACACTGAATGTTCCATTGTATGCTTTGAAGGCGTTACCGTGATGATCAATTCATATGCAAATCTTTGTCAAAGGTTCTATCAATAATAAGATCTAGTAGATCAACACCAGTAGTGAAAGTGGCTTATTTATGTGCACTTGCCTCGTGAATCCCGAAAGAGAATTGAGGTGAAGTTCCTGATATAATCTTTGCAATAATTTGCAATTTGTTTGCTGAATCTCTATGTGCATTTACTTCCAGAAAAAAGTGTTTTTGCCATATTAAGATAGTCCTGCAAAGATCAGGGGGAGCATATCTCTAAGTTAGCCGTTGCAATAGATTCGATAGAATCTGATCCTGAAGATCGCATTATGTCTTGAAGACATGTTGTACTCTTTTCTCCTTGGTGAATTTTTCTGAAGTTTCTCACATAAGGTTTTTAATGAGGCAACAAAACATGCAAATGCAACTTGCGGCACTATGCGCTCTTTCTCTATATTTTTCCACTGAGTTTTTTGGGAGTTTTAATGAGGCATGAGTTGGTCGCGGTATTCGCCCAAAGAGGAGTGTTAAGAAACCTAACCCTATTAGGGTGATGTGGGCTCATACCAAATATACTCCTGATGGGTTATCCACCTCTATATAATGAACACCTTGTGTATCTATAATGAATAAGAGAAGAGGACAGAAGCTCCACCTACATCTGTCTCCCATGTGTTCTATGTGCCGTAAATCTGGGATGGAAGACGGGGTTCTACAACTTCTCTACGCCTGATCTGCTGCGGGAGGGAAGGAGAATGAATCTGTCCGCAGTAACGTAGTTTCTCAACAGTGTGTATGTAGTAGAGGGATTTTTGTGTAAAGAAAAAGAGTAGATAGATGTTGTTTTCAGGAGCTGTGTGTAGTAGAGGGATTTGTGTGTATAGAAAAAAGTACATGTTCGTTATTTGAGTTACATTGTAAGCTGGTAACTCCACCAAATATTAAACTTTCTAATAAAGCCGGGCAATTGCCTTTCCCTAAAAAATTTGCTGTTGCCAGTTTTGACACATCATTCATGTTCAAAAGCTACAGCCCATTGGCGGTTCGTTTCTACACATTCCCTGTTCAAAAGCTACTGCCCATTGTATGTTTCCATTTTGGTCACCATGTATTCACGTTTTGCTACTTCGTCGCTTGTCCACAGAATACAGCTGTGTGCATCATGCACGTACAGGATTTTTTTTTTTACTGTCAGTACAAGATTATTTGAACCAAACAGGAAGTAGAGTCTCATCTCAATCTACACATCAATATCTATATCATCAGATGGACTTATTCCAGATTCCTCACTGCATTTAAGATCTCTTTGCAAGAAGAAATTACACCTTTGTCCTTTGATGGCGTGAATGGAATATAGACGTTACAAGGAGGATGGAGTCATATCGTGCTCTGAAGCATGCGTTCAAGTTGCTCCAGCCAGAATACTACTCCCTCTTCTAAATTGTAATGGACTATGCATTGAATAGATTTCGTGTAATTTTCATATATTTGATTTGTATGTGTCTAATTCATCACTATCCATATGATAAGAAAAAAAAAAGACTAAAACCTCTCACAATTTAGAAAGAGGGAGCACATTCTGCCGCGGCTCTCCCCATACAAGTCAATATCTGCAACTGCCATAAACAATCGTGCAGGTTTGTTTTTCTTTTCCTTCTTCCTTTAGGGAATAAAAGATGAAGCCACTGCTTGATATGTCTTATACTGTATACATTATACTCTAATTTGTACTCTTTACAAAGACATCATGTACCTTATACTCTACTTTGTCGTAAATTCTTAAGTTCCAGAATAAGTCTCCGCATTGTCCCAGCTTTTTTTTTTCACCTTTTTTCCTTAACAACATACAAGACTATACACTAGACTGTAACTCTGCAAGCAACAAATGTGATGAAAATTAACATGCATTTCGTTCCACAAGTCATAGCTGAACAAAGGGCAAACTGATTTGACTTTTGACTATCGGATAAATCCTACAATACTTTGCACGTGTACTTCAGCAAAGGTGCTTGAAGACAAGCAAGTGTACAGTGAGAGCACAAAACACTTTCGAAGGGAATATACTCAAACTCAATCGCTCATAACCTTGGAATAAAGTTATTGTCTTGCAGATCAGATGGGCATCTCCACCAGGACGGCGCAAGTAGAAAGGTAGAAGATCAACTCTGAACTTTTGAAAGTTCTTATACTACTCCCTTCGTTCTAAATTGTAATAAGTTCTAAACTTTGTAAACGTACCATATATGTAGTTTATATATGTATTTAGATTTATTAACATTCATATGAATACCCCTTACGTTTTGGAATTGAGGGAGTATGTATATTGCAAGGGGCAAGAGGCACCAGGGAACTTCCCCGCACTGCAAGTGCAAATGGGCAAATGGCCTACACCCAGCTTCTGTGGATGAACTCTTGCCATGCCTGCTGTTGGTTCTGCCCTCTGATCTATCTAGACTGTTCGGCAGCCAGCTGGAAAGTGCTAAAATCTGATCACTTCTAGATGAGAGCTGAATTTATTCTACTGATCGAAGGGCAATCTTATAGTTTTAAAATTTGCATAAAAAAGATGCCAGGACACTCTTGCTTCTCGTATCAACAGCTCAAATGCTCAAGTGTTGGGGCCTCAATGCATGCTGTCTGCCAAATTACATTCGAGCTTACAAGTTTTTGACTATTAGCATCGACTTGGATGATTGGCGGACCCAAATTTTGAATTCTGACGTTAATTCTTCCAGTTCAACCAATGCATGATGGCTCTAGAGGTTCCTTCATTGCAGGGCTTGTTATATGACTGGTTATCTGCCTGGAACGTGAGACCAAAAGAAAACCCTCAAATGGAAGGGATTGCCGAATTGGCGACAACAATCGGGGTATCGCTTGCAATTGCAAGCCAAATTTGAAATGAAGGCGAGGTACGCCAAAATGGATGCGGACGGCGTGTGCTTGCAGTGCAAAGACAAGGTCGCCCTTGGCGTCCTCCATTCGGTGCCTACACGGCTACACACACTAGATCTATCTACAGACCTGCTAGAATGTCGATTTTGATGGGGCGAATAATGAGCAATCCAGACCTTGGTTGGACCAGTCAATTTGGCCCAAAGCCAAGCCACACCCATATATACCGGCACCTAAAAAAGACGATCCAACGTTAGTTCGTTACTTAGAAGACGAAAGGAGCGAGATTACTTGAAGCAAGGGTGCGTAACAAATGTGGGAGTGCTGGATTGATCGAGGAAGAGAAGGGTGCTGGACACCAATGTGGTTTCTGGTCCTGACCTTAGTGAGTGCAAAGTTCAGTCGGGAGACCTTAGCGAGTGCGAGGTTTGTTTAGTCAGAAGTGTTTTCAGTGCTAAAAGAGGAGCACGATCTGCCTGGAGCGTGTCGCGATAGTGTTTGAGAGCAGAGCAGAGCAGAGCTCTTTTTGGATGGCACCTAAGCATCTTTGGTTCCTTATTTTGGATCACAGCTGAGTATGTATATGCTATTGCTTGAGCATGAGATTAGCTCTATATAGATTATGCTTGACTTGGAACCCACTTTATGCATGAACAGCTTTGCTATTGTTTATAAGCAAAGACCTCAAAGACAGAACCACACGAAGCAAAACTTGGAACCCAGTGCTTATATCAATGCAAAGACCTCGTTTTTTAGAAAAAAAAAAAACGAAGCAAAACCCCACAATGCTCAGTCAATTCGGAAAGATTTATGGTCAGCTAATTCATTTTGAAATTAAGAAAACGCCAAATAAAAAAGAACGAAAAGTACAGGTTTAACACTCAATGACCCAAATCATGTGCTATTCTCCCCACGTCCCGGGTCTTCTTCAAAACATATACTACTACTATACTACGACGACCTTAGCTTGTCATGCCAGCTTAATTGCTAGTATATTACATTACAAGCATGTTCAAACAGCGCGACGACACCAAGGCAGGGGAAAGAAACAGCAAGGTGGCAGCGATGCCACGGGCCACGGCCGGGCGGCCATCCATGTCCAAGACGTGCCCGGCACCTGGAGAGCCACGACGGACAAATCGTGGAAGCCGTAGCCGCCGCAGCAAGAAACGGCAGCGAGTGGGGGCAGGGCAGGTGCGCAGCCGTGCAGCGAGCGAGAGCCCGAGAGCCTGCCTGCAAGCGAAGCAAAAGCAACAGCTGATCGAGGAGGCGAGGCGAGGGCGAGTAGTGGCGGAATAAACAATTTAAAGAAAAGCTAGAAAAGGCCAAAGGGCGTAGTGCGCAGGTAGTTAAGTCTGGTAAACGCGGGCGGCACACGGCACGGAACGGGCACGCGTCCACGCTGTCGCCCGGCCGGCGGCTGCCACACTCCACACGTCGCGTGGGCCGGCGGGCTCCGCGCCGTTCCTCATCCGGAACGGGACGCCTCGCCGCCCCGCCCGCTTCCTCCCCTTCCCCACGTACTCCGTACTACGCCACCGAAGCAATCCAGGCCAGGGTGCCCCGGTGCCACAAAACCAAACCCCACCACCCCCGCACGAGATCATTCCGCCAGCTCACCGCCCTCCTCCGCTCCGCTCCCCTCCCCTCCCGCGTCTCCCTCCCCCTCCTCGTCGTCGCCACGCCGGAGCGGGGGGTCAACCTCTCGCCGCCCGCCATCGACCCGTCTCAGGTGACTCAGCCCCTCTGCTCTCTCTCTCTCTCTCACTCACTCCCCGTTCGTCTATCTCGCTGGCGGGGCCGGCGTGGCGGTGGCGCGATGGCCTGCTCCGGCCGCGTGTGTGTTGCGCGCGCGCGGCGCCGTTGGGTGTTGACCGGCGGCCTCGTGCCGGTCGCCGCGTCCGCGTGGGGGTGGTTGACGGGTGGATGCCCGCGCGTCCCGGCGGGGTTGGAGCTGAAGGTGTTCTCCGATGCGATGTCTCGAGGGTTTGGACGCCTCAATTCCGATCGGATTCGGTTCGCGCGGGTCGCTAGGGCTCGCGCCTCGAGCCCGGGACGGGCGTCAGCGCAGCGGGGTGCGCTGTGGGGTGGCGCGCGCGCGCGGAGGGTTTGGTGAAGACGTTTGGTGCGGGGGACTCTGTTTCTGTTCGTGGCGAGTCGCGCTCCCATGGTGCTTGTGCTGTTTGTCGACGATGGAGATGGAGAAGTACGATGCAAGCGATGCTCTGTTCATCGATCTGGACGCTGGAGTGCAGTTTAAACTGCACTTGATCTTCGTAAATAAGGAAACTAATGACCGAGCACTTTGGTAATAGTTTACTTAAACAGGGAATGGCTGGCGGAACTGGTTGCTGCCAGCCTAGTGCTCTTTTGTTCAGTCAGTGGAAGTAAAATTTGCCTTATGAGTCTCATGCGCCACTGTTTTTTTTTTTTTTTTTTTTTTGGTACGTTCACATGTAATCGAAGTGATACGCATAGGCAAATTGTGTATTGTGGCTGACCTGTCCTCCTTTGTTTGAACTGAAGCCATAGAGGCAGGGAGAAGTCAAACAAGAGGTCGTTATGCGCCGGTGGTTTTGCTGCACGCAGTTCCATGCGTCATATCGTGAACATGAAAACGAACTTCCAATCAGTCCGGATGAGAAAGAAGGTAACTGCCTTCTTCCTTCTTAGCCCCTTTCTGTCCTCCTCGCGTTGAATTAAATCTTTTCAAGGTTACCACAACAAATCCTATGCTCTCAGAATATTAGGAATGACTTTCATATATCATCGTTGTCTTGGATTCTTCAGAAGCCTGCTGGGTATTTTCAGTAAATCTGTACTAACACATCGAAATATCTTTCGTGTCACGTAGTATAGTTGCTTCTGAGGCAAATTCAGGATGTAGGGTATGAGGTATCAGTTATTAGTGTTTTCTGAAAAATAAAACCTTCTCGTAAGTCTAACTAAATCTTTGTAGGAAAATGCATGGCATCCACCTATCCTGACACTTTTTAAAAAATAATGATTAACAATCATGATTGCCAATAGTTAGTTATTTACCATTATATTTCAAGTGAAGACCCAGATAAGAAACTGATGCTGACCGCAAACCAATGTTTTTTTGGTAACGTTATGCTATAAGGCAGTGCATTTCCTCAGCAGCTCATCAGTTTTCTTGCCAATTGAACTTTTACATACACTAGTTCATCATTGGCTAGGGGTAGAGACCAGGGATGCATCATGTATCTCTTATTGCTTCATCGCTATTCTGTTTGCCAATTGTGCTTCGGCTGCTGCCTGCTGGAGACTAACGTTATTTGTCATTACATGGCTATCAGGAAATGGTTTTCCTGCCAAGAGTGATCCCCCCAAAGTGCCACCTCCTATTGAAGTCCCTGAACTATCATTTGAAGAACTGAAAGAAAAGACTGACAATTTTGGATCAAAGGCTTTGATCGGTGAGGGATCCTATGGAAGAGTGTACTTTGCTACTCTGGACAGTGGGAAACAGGTTGCTGTTAAAAAGCTTGATGCTTCAACAGACCCTGAACTTGATAACGAGTTTTTGACACAGGTTTGATTTTATAGTTATGTGCACATCTTACCAATTATTACATTCTCTGCTGCTTATTCTTCTATCCCTACTAACCTTTTATCATTTATTTCCCCTTCTTTGTAGGTATCCATTGCCTCAAAACTAAAACATGATAATTTTGTGGAAATGCTTGGATATTGTATAGAAGGAAATCAACGTCTAGTGGCCTATGAGTTTGCTACGATGGGTTCTCTACATGATATTTTGCATGGTATGAATGTTACTTTATCAAAGTAAATGCATATAGGGCCTACAATGTTACACATATAGTAACTTCAAGGTTTTATGTTGCTGCATGTTTCTTGCGTAGCACATCATGCTTCAAAAAAATCATATGCATTAATGATCTGATTTGCTTTTCTTTCCCGATTTTTGTCATACAAAAGGAAGAAAGGGTGTTCCAGGTGCACAGCCTGGCCCAGCACTTGACTGGATGCAACGGGTTAAGATTGCTATTGATGCTGCTAAAGGGCTAGAATATCTTCATGAGAAAGTGCAACCTTCAATAGTCCACCGGGACATACGGTCTAGCAATGTTCTTCTGTTTGAGGACAACAGAGCCAAAATTGCAGATTTCAATCTTTCAAATCAGTCTCCAGATATGGCTGCTCGTTTGCATTCTACTCGTGTCCTTGGAACCTTCGGCTACCATGCTCCTGAGTAATTATTCATCTCAAATTTTGACCATGATATGGGCTTCCCGATTAATTGTACCAAACAATCAACTTAAACTGAACTTATCTTTGTTTGCAATGCAGGTATGCCATGACTGGCCAGCTAACTCAGAAAAGTGATGTATATAGCTTTGGAGTTGTTCTTTTAGAGCTTCTAACTGGAAGGAAACCGGTAGATCATACAATGCCTAGAGGTCAGCAGAGTCTGGTTACATGGGTAAGCTTCTTTAACTGGCCTACTATTCGACTTAAGAAGTAAGAACTGGTTGCAAACTACAGCTTAATGGTTCAGGCTACAACTGTTGTACTGATAATTGATATAATCAAAACAAGGAAAACATGTGTACACAAATAAACAACAATAGGTTGGGTCTGATTGACTAGATTTTCAAAAGAAATTCTGCAATCTCAGGTACATGGCTATCAGAAACCATGTTTGTTCATCATGATAGGAAACAACCACAATTTGATGTTTGCCTTGATCTGTGGTCAGTGTCCTTACAGATTTTTTGTCACTCTGCACTGTAGTTTTCAGAATGTTCTATGTCTGCAACATGCTATTTTTAAGTGGCACGATAGACCAACAGCTTGCCTTCATGTTACTATTTTATTTCGACACAAGTAGCAAATCTAATTTCGGTAGTTATTTCATTTTTTAATCAGAGTTTTTCTTTTTTTAATTTTGGTTCGGTTCATGGCAATGCCTTTTCATGTTCACATCATTTTGAAACACAGACTACGAAATTCATATTCTAATTTGTTGGCAGGCAAACAGTGTTCAGATTAATGACTACTTTGTTGTATGTTGTCAATATTTATTCAGGCAACACCTCGGTTGACTGAGGATACGGTGAAACAATGTGTTGATCCAAGATTGAAGGGAGAGTATCCTCCAAAGGGTGTTGCCAAGGTCTGCCTCCATCCCTCTATCCTTTCTTTGTGTGCATGCTTACATGTGGTGGTTACCGTGAGAGTGTGACTACGAACTGCATGCAACATCTTGGCAACATCTTGAACTTAATTTGTCTACAATTGTTCTCTTCTGTCTATTGCAGCTTGCAGCGGTGGCGGCACTCTGTGTGCAGTATGAGTCTGAGTTCAGACCCAGCATGAGCATTGTAGTCAAGGCACTCTCTCCCCTTCTTCAACATAAACCGCAACCACCACCAGGCACTGCTCCTGATGCAACAGCACCGTCAGGTGCCTGACTTTCTCAGCCCGACATGAATGTAAAGAGATAACCATTTCGTCTTTGGTGCGTGCACAGTTTTACAGTACCATCGTATGCCTGTGAAGTGATCAGTGCCACACAAATAACGGCATTGTGGGCTAGGTTGCTACACACATGAGGTTTTCTATCGTTACCGTGTGCTGCCTTCGGTGGCCAGACGAGTTGTGCTTGGTTGGCCAACGGTCGTAATCGCCTAATTGATGTGTTCTAGGCCAATACTGTTACATGAGAAGGTCCCTAATTTTTCCATGGCTTGTTTTTGTTTGCCTTTTGACTGATTTTGAGCTGACCCCCTACTTTGTACGATCACTCTTGATTGCGAGGATTCTGGTGTGCATCATTTTACGTGAGAATTGAGATTACGCGCATTGTTTTGTTTTCCCGAACTTGCACATCAGAGCTAAATTGCGCACTTTGTTGTCCGTGGTGTTTGTCCGTTCAGTTTAAAGACGTGCTCTGAATTTTGAGAGATGTTCTGACCATAGTTTACCACAAAATGAAAGCTTAAATGCTCCGAAATATATATGGGGAATATCACGAACTAAAAGAAAAGAAAAATGATGCCAAAAAAAAACTGCTGTGTACTGGCGTTCGTACAAGCTGTGACGATGATTGCGTCAAAACAATGGCGATGAGAACTTTAACTGGTGGTGCGTGGGTTCGTGGCACTGATCATCTGGACCTGGCCAGTTATTTGGTTCAACTTCCATTAGATTTGCCTACCAAATCTTGCAATTTCGATGAGATTTGGTCACCGTTTACTCGTTTAGTTTCGTGCTTTTTTTAAAAAAAGATAATTTTTCAATCCTGTTCGATCAGTTTTGTTTCTGTGTCTGGAGGTAGCTTTGCAAACGTTTTTTTTTATTTACTTTTTTTGAGGGAAGCTTAGCAAACCTGCAAACGTACTTTTTGTTGGAAAACTTGGGTACACTGTACAGAAGTACAGAACCAAAACCGGGCCCCCAGTTTGAGTTTTGACGCCGGAACCTACAGTAGTTCTGGCCCAGATGCACATCAGAAACGGAAAACCCAGCCCAAGCGAGCAACGCCGCCGGAGCCTAGAAGCGGTTTGCCACGTTTCGTCCCCCTGGTCTAGATATGGCAATGGGCACCCGCAACCCGAAACCCGGTGGGTTTTTACTCTATTAGGGAACGGGCATGTGCTAATATCTAAACCCGTGGATTTTTTAATGGGTGACAGGCTGTACCCAGCGGGTATGCGGGCACGGGTGTGGGATCCTAGTCCCCGAACTCGCGAACCCATGGGTTTTTCAAACCCGTCATATAGTATGAGAAATGCAGGTCAAGTGCTCATTTTATGGCCCAGTAACTACTTTACAGCCCAGTAACTACTAATGTGGTGGTGTTACGTTAGGAGTGGTGAACACTAATTGGATGGTGATCTAGTTGTGAACGTGTGATGTGTCATGGGATCAATGATCTTATGATTTCTAAAACATTTAACATTGACCACTCTATCGGTCATATGGTTGATGTTTATCAAGTATTATTGTCTTAGTATTATGTATATCTTATAGTTATTGGCTGGTACACTGCATCTGAATACAGAATACCTTATAGTTACTCTGCCTTGTCGGACACTGGCAACCCGCGGGTACCCGCTATCCGTGTGGGCGCGGGTTTGGGATGCAGTTTGTACCCGGCAGCGGGCATGGATTTCTTAACGGACATATTTGATTTTCGCGGGCACGGATGTGGGCACGCAGTACCCAGCGGGTCTGTGCCCGTTGCCATCTCTACCCTGGTCTCCACTCTCCGGACTCCGGTGTCCACCACCCTTGCCGACCGCCGTCGCCGTCGGGCGGCCATCCCACTTCCCACCGTCCACCCGCTCCCAGCGGGGCTTCGCGGCCGAGATGGTTGGTACTACTACTTGAGTTTGAAGCTAGAGGAAGCGTGCGCGGTCAGTTGGCTCGGGCGCTCGCCCGAAGGCCAAAGCGAACGGATCACCATTCATCGCTGACGACGAGGTGAGTTTCGCTGCCGTCTTGAGCGCGGGGAACGTTAAACATATCGCAGTGGATTTGACAGGTCCGACTGCCAAAAACTACGGATTCGAAGGTTTAAGCAACCCTTTGAGAATTTTAGCAAGTTCCAAGAAAAGGTCTGCGCAGTGCAAGTCACACAGACTTTGAGTGAAGCGAGCGACAACACATTTCAGGAATTATGACGATACTCAAATATGTCTACGCATCGTATGTTTGGACGCTAGGGATATTTGTACGCTAGTTTTAAATATTAAATATAGTTTAACTATAAAATTAATTACACAGATGAGGAATAAACGGCGAGACAAATTTATTAAACATAATTAATCTATGATTAGCAAATGTGATGCTACAGTAACCATTCGTTAATCCACAAATGCTACAGTAACCATTCGTTACTCATGGGTTAATTAGGTTTAATAAATTCATCTCGTCGTTTAGTCTTCGTCTATGTAATTAGTTTTTTAATTAAATCATATTTAATATTTCTAATCAGTGTCCGGCTATCCGATGTGATACAGGCTAAAATTTAGTTTCTGGATCCAAACACCCCCTTAGTCAATGCATGTGATCCTGCTTGGCGTGACATTGCTCGAGCTGTGCATTCCACGAATAATCACTTTAGATAAAGTGAATTCTCAAGGATCACGAAATACAAAGTTTATTTGCAACGCTGATTGAAAGTACATAACAATAGAAGTAATGAAAACAAAAACAAAGGTAACTAGTTTGTGGTAGGAAATATCAAAGCTGACATACATATCCATATGAATATGGCCGTTCAGACACTTATTACATAGACAGGCGACACTTGATAATACACCAGCTATGAGTTCTGTAGTGAGCACATGGTAATGTATACAATACATTGTGATAATTATTTTTTACCAAATTTCCTCTTCAAGATGCTGTATCTTACTACTACAGCCATATAAATCTTGTCATATAACTCGTCAACGAACATGAAATGAGAGCTCCTCCAACTCTGTTTGAATAACATCACACAGAAGACCACCCAAAGGTTGATGACAAACCCTATAGCCATGGCAAGGTAAAGGGATATATCATCCAAATCACGATGATTTCCATGTGTGTCTTGGCTTGGTGCGTTTCCAGGGCAGCTCCTAGTTAAAGGGAGGCCACATAGACCAACGTTTCCAATGTAAACGGAGGCATCAAAAGTGTCCAACTGCTTTCCTGTTGGAATGCTTCCTGATAGATCGTTGTATGAGAGGTTCATGAGGCTTAAAGAGGTAAGCTCTGACAGACTGGAGGGGATTTTGCCCGACAGATCGTTGTGTGAGAGATCAAAAGATTCCAGTTGTCTCAGCTGACCGATACTCACGGGGATTTCCCCACTTAACTGGTTCGAAGACAAGTTAAAACTTTTTAGTGCGATAAGGTCGCCGATGTCTTCAGGTATAACTCCAGTTAAACTGTTGCTTGACAAATCGAGAATCACCATATGGTTGAGCTCACTAGAAAATTCTAGCTGTTGGCCTTTAGTAAAAACCGACACACTTTCGCTGAAAAAAATCGGATAAATTACTGAATTATACAGCATAATATATTGACTAAATATGATTCCCTGAAGACGTTCGTTGTACCCAGATGTACTAGCCATTGCACTCAAGTTAACTAATGAGTGAGGTATGCTTCCAGACAAGTTGTTATATGCAAGATCGAGAAATTGTAGTTGCTTACTCATTCCAAGCTCACGGGGAATGTGACCATAAAACATATTTGACCGCAGCCGCAACAGTAGTAAGGTTGGCATCTTCTCTGATATCCACACTGGCAGCTTCCCAGAGAATTGGTTGTAGGAGAGATCAAGGAATCCTATGTATGGACTACTTTTAAAAACGGAAGGAAACTCTCCTGAGAGATTGTTGGTATTTAGGTTTACTATACGGAATTGCATGTATTGTTCTGAATTCTCTTGGCAATTAGGAACTTCTCCAGTCAACATGTTTTTAGATAGATCTAATACTTGCAAATTCTCTAGTGAGCACAGTGAAGATGGAATGGCGCCTGATATTGAATTGTTATGGAGCAAAATATCCGTTAACCATGGGGCTCCAAAATCAGATGGCAGTGTTCCTGATAGTAAGTTTCTAGAGATGTCTATGTGGCTTATATATCTTGGAAGTTTTGGAACCGTACCATTAAACCTATTATTCGACAATGTCATGACCTCTGCTTCCATAAATTCCAATGTTGCTGGTAGTGCTCCAGATATCTGATTATCTGCCAAATCCAACTCCAGTGCTCCTGAAAATACAGCCCAAAACCAATCTGGGATTGCAGCTATGCTTGCATTTCGAATGGCAAAGGACCTTAATGCTTGGTTGGTATTTAAGCCATGATGGGAATGACGGTCCGAGCTGCAAGGATTGGAAATCAACTCCCAGCAGTTTGAATGGAGGAATCCAGTTCGTTCTGATTTTCAATTGAAGAAGTGTGCCGGCCAATCCTAAGTACTCCAAATCTGCAAGGCTATTTAAGTGATCTTCAGTGACTATACCATCTATTTGGTTCCCACTGAGGTCCAAAAGAAGCAATTTTCTTAGTGACCATATCCATGATGGTATATTCCCTGTGAGCTTACTGCCAAACAGAGCGAAGAAGGTCAGGTTGCTCAGTGGTCCTGGCCGATTTGGGAGCTCCCCGCTTATACGATTGAATGACAAATCTAACATTTGCAGCCTGTTCCCATGACAGTTTGGCAACCTTTCCATTAGTTCTGTGATATCCCCTGTAGTATTGCTATTTTCTAGATCTAGTATCTTTAGGTTGCATAGATTTTTGAAACTTGATGGTATCATGGTTGACATGAAATTATTTTGTAGGAAGTAAACTTCTTCAAGTGATGTCATTTTCCCTACCTCATCAGGAATTGGACCGTAGAAGTAACATTCTCTGATGTTAAGAATAATGAGGCTAGTTGCGTTCCAAAACCAATTTGGAGCAATGGTGGTGTTAAAGTTGTTCACTGAGATATCAAGCACCTCGAGTGTTGTTAGATTAAATTGATGAAGAGTACTGTATATCTGAGTCCACTGTTTGTCAGATGTAGTTCCTTCAAGGCAGGAAGCATGTTTATTTCATGAACCCAGTCAACTGCTGTGCTGAGCCTTACATAGCTCATGTCGAGATGCTTAAGTGAGGATAGTTGTGACAGCCATGCAAGGTCATTTGAGAAGGGATACTGGTTTGCGGGGTTGAAAAAGCCCCAGCATCTGAGATCAAGGTACATAAGTTTGGTGAGGTTCCCGATTTGTGGGGGTATTCTTCCATGAAGCAATGTGTGCGAAAGGTTGAGATACCTAAGACCCAACATGGAACCAATAAACTCTGGTATTTGTGCCCCATTGAAGTTGTTGCAGCTCAAATCTAGATATCTCAATTGTTGCAAATTTACCAAAGAGTGGCTTATCTCACCTCCCAAAACAATTGGACCGATGTAACAGTCCTTGGTGCTTCCCCTAAGGTTGAGCTTGACAACGTGGCCAGTCTTGTTGCTGCACCTGACTCCCTTCCAGCTGCAACATTCTTCACCTTGCCATGACGAGAGGTAGCTATTTGGATCCAAGATGCCTGCCTTGATGGATAGAAGTGCATCCCTCTCGTCTGGGATGCAGCTCCCATTCGGTGTCAGTGGATGGATGGAGGTTGTGGCTGGTGGGAAAGAGATTAGAAGGCACAGCATTATCAGAGTTGCTTGAATGGGAAATATGTAGTCAGCCATTCTGTTGTGAGCTTTCGATGGGAACATGATTATATTGGGTGAATATGGTGTGTATCTGGTTCATGAAGACGTGCACTCAAGAAGTGCATTTTGGATCTTCTTATATAATGATCGATCTAGCACTAAAAGAGCTTTGTCCATCACAAATGGAGAAGTCATCAGCAGCGGGATGTCTAGCTACTAGCTGGATGTGATTTATTTGTCGTATTAATTCTACTATTCAAATCTATGGGACAATAGAGTCTTTGTCACCAGTTATCACACGTCAAGGAAAGCTGACCGGCACGAGAATCCTCAAGTCTTTGTTTTTTGTTTCTTTTGGGATGAAATTAACTCAAGCCTGTGCTTTGTCATGTAAATAATTCAATCTCAAAATCTTCCAAGCTTTTGGACTGAGGTCCTGCTCGTTTTGTTGGGTTACGTCTGCGGGCAGTACTGCGGGGTGAATATGGTCCATGGGATGCATCATCGAACGGTGTGTAATGGTTTGCGTCTGCGGGAATACAGAAGCAGAAGCAGACTCTGAAACGAGCACTCCCTGAGCGACTACTCGACGACTCGTTTGGTGGAGTGTGCCCATGGCACTCCACTCACTGACTCGCCTAGTCTAACCGCCCTCGTGCTCTTTAACACGAGAGCCACTTCCTAATCATTATTATTATTAATACTAATTCTCTCAACATACAATCAATCCACACCTTCTGTAACTATAAGCTTCACCCAACTCCCTCGCTACATGGGCTAAGCCCCACCAAACACGCTTTAAATGATCTTGATATAGTGCAGGTTTGTTGACAACTAAATTTTATGTGGTGGTGCCTTTTGGAGTATGTTAAATAGTGGGGTGTCCTTGGGTTTTTTCTTTTTTTGCGGGAATTTTTTTCTTGATTTGTTTTTTTTATATTTCTGCAGATAAGTCATTGCTGGCTAGAGCCTAGAGGTCTAGCCCCGTAGATGTGAATGTGATCCGCGTCTTAATGCGCGGAATTCAAATACGCTGGGCACCAGAAGCCAAACACACGATTTGAGCAGTTTGTGCCTTTGTGGTGATGATCTGTCGCTCGTTTATCCGTGGAACGATGATGGAAGTTACAGCTGCCACAAACCCTGGCCCGACTGATGCAGCAAAAAGCTACGTATACAGTACGTACGTCTTATGCATGGGTGTTCCGATCAACTGGTATGGACAAACAAATTAAAGCTGCCTGATCGAAGTCCAGTCTTGCCTTCCGACAACGTACAATGCAGGGCATCATCCGTCTGTAGCCGTCAAGGTCCCAAGACTCAAGGAGTCAAGGATATTGTATCTATCTGGAACGAAAATTGCGAAATAAGGCGATTTCTGGTCCAGAAATGGTTGCATTCAAGCATAACCACAAGGGTTCAGCTTAGGACTGAAGAAAATAAAATGAAGGTTAAGTGATATTGGGATATCTGATACTGGCAGAGTAGCAGACTTCCTTCGTACTGCTCAATTTGCGAGGTTTCCTCATTCAAACGCCTTGCAAAATATGCCCTTTCTTTTACTGAGAGCTAGCTTCCACAAGATTCTGAACTGTTTTTTTTTTTTTTTTTTTTTTTTGGAGCGCATTCAGAACTCGTATGTGACACTCGTGGGAAATTGGGATAATTTTTTTTTTTTTTTGAGAGGAGGAAATTGGGATAGTTGGTTGGCTATGTCAGCCACGGACTGTAGCTGACAAATCGCGGCACGACTAGGAGAAGCCCAAGCCCAGGAACAGCAGGATTTTTGGTCCAGCCCAACTCAATCTACACAACGACGACCCATCAGACCCACGGGCCGAGCCGCCGCCCGCCGCACCCATCTCCGCCCCGCCCGCCGCCCGGTCCCAAAAGCTCCCCGCCGGCGGAGGCTGAGGCGGCGCCGGCGCTAGCTCGTGGCGTGGCGAGATGAGCGGCGGGAGCGTGAACGCCGTGTTCTACGCGGACAAGTACCATCCGATCCAGGCGGGCAGCATCGATGGCACGGACGTCGCGCCCCACGACAACGCCGTCCTGCGCGCCCTCATCTGCTCCCAGGCCGGCCTCTGTGCGTGCGCGCCCCTCCCTGTCCGCCCCCCTGCGGTGTCTCTCTCTTACTTATTACCTGGGGTTTCCCTTCCGCTCTGTTTCAGACGACCCTTTCGGCGACCCCAAGGCCACCGGGGACCCCTACTGCACGCTCTTCGTCGGCCGCCTCTCGCGCCAGACCGACGACGACACGCTTCGGAAGGTGCGCCTCCTCTGGCTCCCTCGCCTGTTGCAATTCGAATGGTCTTGTCTCTTGTGCGCTTGTGTGCTGGGTTAGTCGTAATCCTCATGGTTGGGGACTTGGGGGCGGTGGATTCTTCCCCTTGCGGTTTGTGCAGGCGATGAGCAGGTACGGGAAGGTGAAGAACATGCGGCTGGTGCGTGACATTGGTGAGTGAGAGCTTGCTCCGTTTTTTTCTACAGCATGTTACTAGTGTTGCTCCAATTGAGGGCGTGAATTGTGGGGTTCTAAGAACAGAATGAAGCATCACACAACTTGTTCATAAGCTTGAGAGCGGGATATACCTTAAAATACTAAACGAGTAGCCTGAATTTGAATTTTCTAAATAGTTTGCTAGCACTGTAGTCTGTAAGTTGTCAGTGATACTCCGTACCTAGTTGCTTACATATAGGATTATAGATTTATAGGGTTATTAGGGAGGCAGCCTATAACTCTTCGATTATGGTACTTTTGTTGTAATTTTTGTGCTGATCATACTGCTTTGTTTGCAGTTAGTGGTGCTTCTCGTGGTTATGCATTTGTTGAGTATGAAACTGACAAAGAGATGCGTCGTGCCTATGAGGTATCTGCTATTTATTCTTTGAGTTCTGCGCTATTGTTTTCTACTGCATTGTAACTCTTCGTTTTATTGAGGAAAAAAAATATTCATTGCTGCCTTTGTCCTTAAGGATGCACACCATTCCATTATTGATGGCAGTGAAGTGATTGTAGATTACTACAGGCAGCATCTTATGCCCGGCTGGATACCAAGGAGGCTAGGTATATACTCTGCTCAAGTATGGTCTAGATGTTTCGAACTCACAAAATACTTCGGGTTGATCTTTATGTTACTTTGCATGGCATTTTTGCAGGAGGAGGGCTTGGAGGCAGGAAAGAGTCTGGCCAGCTTCGGTTCGGTGGCCGAGAGAGGCCATTTCGCGCTCCCTTGTATGGCCTGAGGATATTTATTGTTATCCATAATTTTATCCTATGCAGCTCATGAGAATTTGATGACATGTGCTTCAGAGTTAAATTTATTTCGGAGCTAAAGATTTTTTCTGACCTACCTTTGTATGAAATAGGCGACCTATTCCTTATGATGAGCTGAAGAAGCTTGGGATCCCACCACCGCCTGAAGGACGGTATATGACACGTTACCAGGTAGCTCACCCTATTTTTATGTGATCAATTTTAACCTGTACTGACAAATGGGGAAGTGCTCACTATTACTATGAAGTCAGTCCTCTTTCTGCTATTTGGTTACATCATCCGTCCTTTTTATGCTTTATTGTAGTGAAAAGAAAGTAAGAAACTAGCGTGAGGTATAATTATAATTTCTAAGAATTCACATTTGGAAAACTTGAATATTTGGTCAGGAGTAAATTGACTAGTACGTGGACAGAGTAGGCAGAACATTTGTGTTCTATTACTCAACCGCTTTAGCAGTGGCATACTGAAAAACTAGTAACCTATGTCCATAAACCTGATAGAATTGTTATTTGTTTCTTATGTTGCACCATCATGTTTGTGAGTGAAGCAGGGGCGGACCTAGCAGATAGGCAGGGTAGTCCGCGACTACCCTGGAATTTGGCCAAAAACACTAGTATCCCTTAGCACTTCACGCTCCAAGCTCACAAAATCAACAATTTGTATTGTTTTTACTAGATTTTATATTGATTTTTTTTGCTATGAAGTAACCAAATATCAGAAAGAAGCCAAATTCTAGGTCCGCCACTGGAGTGAAGGGATTGTCTAGTTCATCTCTGCTTACTGCCATAACTGAAATAACATTGCTTACCTATATTACCACAGGTTCCACCACCACCTAGGCCGAAAAGCAGCAATATATACATGGAAGATTCACCTCCTAGGAAGAGATCCAAGGACAGGGCCAGTGATAGTACCTACAGAAGGCAAAGAAGTTATACTGATGATGATGAAACACCTAGCAGGAGGAAAAGCAGCCACGATGGGCGAGAGGAATCATGGAGTCGAAGGAGCACACGATCATCCATTGCCAGGGAGGACAGCAGTTACAGCAGTCAGAGGAAGCCCACAGGACATGATGATGATCATAGGAAGCGGAGACGAAGCCGAGAACTGGGCGAAGTATCTCCATCAGAGGAAGACGGTAGCTACAAAAAGGAAAGAACTTCGACTGAACCTGGTCGCAGCCATCACCACCGTCATCACAGGGAGGATACATATGAGAGCAGCCACTCTCACCACCGGGACCGCCAGCGCCATGGTGACCGGCATCACTCCAAGAGAAGCGAGAGCCGAGATTACAACCATTAGGTCCTTCTGCCTAGACTATAATGATTCATGATGTATTTGTCTAACCAAAGTCACCAGAAAATGTATCCGTACTGTGTGACAGTGTGCAATCATTATTTTTTTACTCTGTGTACATTGCGCAAACAGTGTTCTCCACGTTCATTTCCACTCTATGGTGACCCGCTTCTTTCTGAAGGGTCGAAGAGATGAATAACTGTGTCTGCATATTGAACTTTCTGTCCGATTTTGTTGGGCACCCAAAGCCCAAAGGCATGTGGGCCTTGTCCGGTACGGGCGCTACGCCGACGCTAGACGAGGAGGCGTTGGGCGGTTGGGGCCGGAGGCCCGGAGCAAGGCCACGTAGGCGTCTGCTTGTAAACTGCGAGGCCGTTGACTCGGGGACTCGTCACTCCTCGTCCGAGCTCATCGCATCGCCGTCGCTACTTCGCCGCCTCCTCGCACTCCGGCCTCCGCTTACCATGGATGCTGCCATCGCGTTCACCTCCGCTCCAAACCCTAGCCCCACGCGCTTCTCCCCCTCCTCAGCTTCGCTGTCCTCGCGGGCCCCGCAGAGCCTCTCCGTCTGCGGCCCACGGCGCGGTCGCGGGCGCCCCCTCCGCGCGCTCCGTCCTCAGTCCCAGGCCCAGGCCCCTGCAGCCGCAGCGTCGGATGCAGCCGCCAACGTGTCCCACCACGACGTGGTCGTCGTGGGCGCTGGGATCGTGGGGCTCGCGATCGCACGCCACCTCCTCCTCCACACTCCGCTCTCCGTCGCCGTCGTCGACGCCGCCGTCCCCTGCTCCGGCGCCACAGGGGCAGGTACGCTTCGCTCCGTGCGTGCGTTGGTGTTCATGGAGTTCAGAGGAAGTTGATGTTGGTTTTTTTTGCCGCTTGGGCTTTGGATGGGTTTCGTCGTGTGCAGGGCAGGGGTACATATGGATGTCGCACCGCACGCCCGGGAGTGACATGTGGGAGCTGGCGGTGCGGAGCAAGCAGCTTTGGGAGGAGCTGGCTGCTGAGGTTGATAGCCACGAAGCCAGTGGTGCTCGGGAGAGACTTGGGTGGATGAGGACAGGTAGAGTCACGCTACTGTGGTTTTGCTGTTTAAGTATTGCTTCTATGGCGATTGATTAGCCTCTTGAATAATTTCCTTTGTATATAAACATCAACAAACGAATCTAAGTAGCATGATCGCTATGATATCAGTAGATTGCTATAATTTGTTGTGAATGGTACTGCTAATGAAAGAGAAAAAGTATTACCATGTCGTGCAGTCTAGTGGATTTGATGTACGATTCTGAACTTGCTGTGCTGATGGTCTGATTTGATTTTTTTACCGATGATACCATTTTGTTAGATGCCCTATCGTGGATGTTGCATGCTCTATGATGGGCTATTTATTCCATTTCTCAGTCCCAATCACAATTCTGTACAGAAATTAAAATGCTGCTATCGATTTTGTTAAGGAAGCTTGCTAGTTGGGAGAACTTCGGAAGAGCTGGCCGCGTTAGAGGAAAAGACCAAGATTCTGTCTCAGGCAGGCATACATGTGGAATTATTGTCTGCCTCTTCATTACATGCATTAGAACCAGCACTTAGTGTTGGGAAAGATGGTGGTGCTATGTTCTTGCCTCAAGACTGTCAAATTGATGCGTTCAAGGCTGTCTCTTTGATAGAAAAGGTTTTCTATGCAGATTTTGATTTATTCTGTTTTCTGAAGTATGTGCTATTAACAGTGTCTCACTAATATTTCTGGGTTAACATTTCTTATGCAAGACCAATAACTCATATTCCTCAGAAGGAAGGTATATGGAGCTCTATAATGATCCTGCCATGTCATTAATAAGGTATCTATATCTCTTCTTTTCAGACAACCTTCTTTCGTTAATAGTCCCTTCATTCCAAATTGTAAGGAGTTCTAGGCTTTGAATAGATTCGTGCAACTTTCCATATGTGTTTCTAGATTCATCACCAGGGAGTAGAAGAAAATTTTCATCTACCATACTTGTGCTGTCTATCTGTTAGGAACTCATATGTTTTTTTATGCCAAAGTCTTTTCCCTTTCTTTGCATCACTAAGAAATGATACCTGATTTTATTATATGCAGATCGGAGGTCACTGGAACAGTTGAAGCTGTCCAAACTTCCAGAAACATAGTGTATGCCAGAAAATCTGTTGTAGTTGCTTCTGGGGCCTGGACGCGATCCTTATTGCATAGTTTCCTAGAACCAGCTTTGACATTGGATATCCCTGTCAAACCACGGAAGGTATATCTGAAATTTCTTGGATTGATATTTGATCTGAAAATTTGGTACTGACCTCTCAGCCATTCTCATATTATTGATCATCCTAAATCCTATGTTTAATGTATATGGAAAACAGTAGAGAGGAATTGGACTTTATGTTTTTTCTTGTCAGACTTGTTTTTGTATATTCACCTGAGATGCAGCACAGACAGTAATACTACATTGAATTTTGGTTCTTTAAAAAAAAAAAGACTTTGGCACATTACTACTACTTTGTAAATAAGAGTTACTTGACCTTTTGCATGGACTAAGGCAAGCGGTTGACAATCAAAAGGAGCCTGTGAAACTGCCATGCTTATGCTAGCAAACAATTGAATTTTTGCAGACTGACCTGCTGACCACAGTTTGAGATTTGTCCTCTAATATATTTTTGTGTCCTCATATGTTAGTCATTTGTACATGTAGCGATTCTGGAATTTTTGTTGTTCATGTTATCTAATCCAACATCTAACAACATAGATATTTCCATTTCAGGGTCATCTGCTTGTGTTGGAGAAATTTGACAAGGTTAAGCTAAATCATGCCCTAATGGAGGTGGGATATGTTGACCATCAGATTGCTAAGTCAAATAGCACAAATATGGTTTCAGAATGTAGTGAAGATGAGCATGCTGCTTTATCTATATCTATGACTGCAACCTTAGATACAAAGGGCAATTTAGTTCTAGGTAATTTACGAAGCACAATCTTCTCTTTTGCTCCAAGTTCCAGTTTCTTTTTCGGAGCAAAACATTTCTCTTTTGTTAATTCCTATTTGTGTTCCAGAAACAAGAATTCCTTTTTAAGTGACCTTCTACAGAAAATGGTTGAACATATGGCAGCTGTATGTTACAGGAAGCAGCCGAGAGTTCAAGGGTTTTTCGAGGGAGGTTGATAAGTCTGTTGTTAAGTGTATGTGGGAACGTGCAGGAGAGTTCTTTCCTGCGATCAAGAATGTACCTCTTGATATTGATCAGAATACGCAAATCAGAATCGGGCATCGCCCATACAGTAAGCTTTTGTAATACACAAATCATAGTCAGAATGCCAGTGTTATTCGCTTTCTGCCCTTTATCTGATACGTACTAACAGAAACAAAAATCTTATTTATTTCAGTGCCTGATGGAAAGCCAGTTATTGACTTCATTCCTGACTTGGCAAATGTTTTGATTGCAACGGGACATGAAGGAAATGGACTTACTATGGTGAGTCACTGATCACTGTGATCCAATTCTTTGAGCATATGTTGGTTGCATAACTTACCTCCGCACTCCTGGATAACAATAGTTACGTACAGAACAAATAGCTCATCCCAACCCCATGTACTAGCATGTCCATATCTTTTGTATGTAATAGTTGATGCTGTTCTGTTGATTTTTTTATAGGCATTACCGCATTAGGCAGTAGGCACTGCTGAACAGGGATGGAGAGCCACTTTGCTTTCTACCATTTTACTTTCATTTCCCTTATAAGAAGATAGAAGAATTAATGTTGTTCTTCTGGGTTTTGTTTAGGCACTAGGCACTGCTGAGCAGAGATGGAGGAACTTTGCTTTCTACCATTTTACTTTCATTTCCCTTATAAGAAGATAGAAGAGTTAATGTTGTTCTGCTGATTTTTCTCTAGGCACTAGGCACTGCTGAAATGGTTACTGATATGATTCTTGGAAATTCTGGAAAAGTGGACCGCTCAACTTTCTCCATCAAACACAGATTTTCAGGTAATTTTTGGTTAATGTGTTAGTTTGAATAACATTTTCTTCAAAAATGTATTCATGTTTTTGTGTTTCATACTTTTGTTGTCTCCAACACAATTCAAAAGTGGGTCTGATTTTTTATGCCTTGACAGCTAATTTCGGAGATGACATTCTTTATCTTATGTAATACAGTAGCACTTTAGTTGCACGCAACATTTTTCTAATACAGAGCCATTGAAATGAAGATCAAAGAAATCTACACTTAGCTTTCAAGTAGTGTTATTTACTTTAATTCGTTTCAGAACAATTCTTCATAGTTGAAGGTGCTGTGCACTCCATTTTAGTGCACAAATACTGATTGAACGAAACTACCGTTCTCCCTCTCGGCAACTCGAAGCTCTTTTACTCTGTTATAAAGTTAGGGTTTCTATTTTAATTCTAAACATTCAACTGGACACCTTCTTTTCCTTTTGAATTTTACACAGCACACGGTAGTAAAACATCAAAATTTGGTTAGTGTATTGCATGGATGCTGGTGCTTCCCTTACATCTGTCTATATCTAAGTCATGATATGTATCCTAGGAATTGTACATTTTTTCTTCCAGAACAAAGGACAATGCCAGAGGATGTGCTGCTTGATGAAGTTTGTCAAGCATGCAACTGGGATATAAGATCCCTTTTAACCCGTATAACCATCAAACCCAGTAATCCTGCTTTTGCATTGTCTTCTGATGCTTGCTCTTTAGTTGAGGGCGTGGTACTGTCAGTCGATAAGTGCTGCTTGGAACCTACTTTCTTGCTTCATAATGTATCTTTGCACAACCTACGACTGAGGCCTCCGAGATTTGCTCTTGAGTACCGTTTAGAGGCGTTCCTCCAGTCTGATCCACCTTTCATCATCAATTCAAACTCTGGATAGCTGATACGACCATCCTGTTGAATATATTTGTAAAATGTCAGCTGTCCTAAATAACCATGTGTTGTGCAATCAAGGATGAGGAAAATAAAATGGAAGCCAGCAACCAGTTGAAGGGCGGGCCTGGTGCAGCGGTAGAGCCTATCGTCTGTAACCGGAAGGTCCCGGGTTCGAGCCCCAGCCTCTGCATATTATGCAGGTAAGGCCTGGAGCTTAAAGATACCCTTCCCCAGACCCCGCTTAGTGCGGGAAGCCTACGGCACTGGGTACGCCCAGCAACCAGTTACTGTAGCTTCTTGGTCTTCATGTTTCTCTAGAACTAGGTTATCTGTGCCATAGATTTTAGCAAGTTGTGGGGTGTGTGTTGGATTTACACTCACTCACCAGGTTTAATTATTTTATTCTGTCGAAGACTAGTTTGCGATTGGGGAAACCAAAAAATCAGAAGGTAGCTTGTTGATTTCAGTGCCGGTCAAGAATTGGTGTTTTCTGACCTATTAGAAGTGAGGTTTACCATCCTGATGCTACCTCAGTTCGTTGGAAATGGTCAAAGGACACAGTTTGCATACAGTTCTGGTATCCAATAATCCAAATAGCTAATCAAAGCTCTATAATTTCGTAGCCAGTGAGACACTTTGTTATTTCAATTACAGTGTGATAAATATCGAAGTGATTAAAAAGTTTTGATCAATTAATTTTACTGACCTTATCCTTGTCAACATCACAAATAATATCGTTAACCACTTGCTCATTAGGCTTTAGTTCACCATCACCTAGCGCATCCATCAACTCCTCCATTTCAATAAAACCATTTCCATCTTTGTCGAAGAAGTTGAAAGCGTTAGGTAGATACTCATCATTGTTCATCTTTTTAATGTGAAGTAAGACTGTTACAAATTCCTCGCAATCTAATGTGCCATTTCCATGTACATCACCCTGCAAAAGGAAGAAAGTAATGTCATATCATTGCAGTGCTAATTGATTTCTGTGTCTTTATAGCCTGAGTATTGATTTCAGAACGCAAATTGCACTTTTAGTTTGTTGCCTTGGAGGAATACTTGGCTGCCAATAAGGCAGTCATACTAATCCCACATTTATATATGAATAACAAGTGGTGATGCTTGCACCCACCGCACATAACAGCATCTTTATCTCTTCCTCTGGAACAGGATGACCATTTATCCGGAAGCCCTCCTTCAGCTCCTCAAGTGACAAATTACCATCGTCATCCTTATCCATCGTATGGAACATCTGAGTGTATTTGTCAATCTCCTCTATTGGTAAATTCATGGCAACGACCTTCATTATTCATTGGCAAAATTTTTCAGTCAGTGTGCCACACTTGAAGGAACTGAGGCAGTAACAGCAAAAATTATCGGCAACTTTTGAAGGAACCAAGGTAGTAACGGCATAGTTATCTGCAACTTACTCCTAGCGCCTTCTTCTTGAACTTGTTCATGGACGAGAACTGCTTCAGTCTCGACCGAACAACCTCTCCGAGCGACACATTTGAAGCCTTATCAGTATTCTTAAGCCACGGATGCTCTGTTTTTTTTTTTCAGGAGTTAAAATGCTCGCAGTTCAGTTCACGCCATTGTTATACCACTTTTTTTTTTTGGCAATAATGGCAATAACACATCAGAATTTTTTGTGATTGTCTCTATGAAAGGATGCAACCTGCCCTTTCCATTCGGTTTTCCTAAACTCAAAACTGGACCGAAGGCTACTTACCAAGGACTTGTTTTGCCGTCAACCTTGTACGAGGATCCGGATCGAGCATCTTCCTGACAAGATCCTTTGCATTCTGGGAGACCTTGGGCCACGGGTCCCTCTGTAGGTTAATTCCTCCCCGGAGTATGGACTGCGCAATTTTCTCGTCGGAGTCTGCATTTGTGAAAAGGACGTCACATTCTCATCGGCACCAGTGACTCCAGCACCATGTATATGCTGAAATTTTACACGGATGCATCCAATGCTGATTGCTGAATGAGGTGTGCAAAAGAGGGCGAAAGAAGCAGCACTCGCCTCCCCAGAACGGAGGGAATCCGCAGAGAAGGATGTGCAGGATGACGCCAGCGCTCCACACATCTATCTCTGGCCCATAGCTTCTCTTGAGAACCTCTGGGGCCATGTAACACCCGCTGCCAACCACTTCGGTGAACCGATCCCCTGCAGCATTTGCATGTGTGTGGCTGCTCAGAGCTCTGCATGATCGAAGATCGATGGCCAATGCATGATCTCGCAGCTGATCGAGCCAGCTTTCGATGATGTCGTACCAGGCTTGAATAAGACGGAGAGGCCGAAGTCGATGGCCTTGAGAGGCGAGTCCTCCGACTTGTTCACAAACAGGAAGTTCTCCGGCTTCAGGTCCCTGTGCATCACTCCGTTCTCGTGGCACAGCTGCACGACCTCGACGATGGTGCGTGCGAGCTTCGCGGCGGCGCGCTCGGAGTAGTGCTCCCGCTCGAAGATGCGGTCGAAGAGCTCCCCTCCCTCGCAGAGCTCCATGACGAGGTGCACGCCGTCGTCGTCCTCGCACGCCTCGCGCAGGCCCACCACCCTGCCCCCGCCCAGCTCCGACATGCGGCGCGTGATCTCCACCTCGCGCCGCACGTCGCCCGCGTCGGGCCCGGCGCGCCGCAGCAGCAGGCGCTTCCGCCGGATGGTCTTGCACGCCAGGGCCTCCCCCGTGGCGGCGTCCACGCACCGCCGCGTGATGCCGAACTCGCCACGCCCCAGCTCCGCGCCCAGCCGGTACCGCCGCGAGAAGTAGTCCGGGTCGACGGTGGTGCCGGCGTCTCCCAGGATGGAGGCCTGGTGCTTCCTGCCCTTCCCGCCCTTCTTCTTCCTCCTCTCCTTGCTGTCGTCGTGGTCGTGGTCGGGGGAGCAGCACGGGCCGTCGCGGCTGTCGACGGGGAGGATGGCAGCGGCGCCCGGCCGGCCTCCGCGGCGCAGCATCCTCAGCTTGGTGGCCGCGATGGCGGAGTAGCAGCCACCCATGGCGCCGCCGTCGTAGGACGCCGGGCGATCGCTATCTCCGCCGCTCGCGCCCTCGCGCCTCCGCCTTCACTTACCCTCTCCTCCTCCCGCCTAATTCCGGCGCTTCCACCGCGACCCTGGCTGGGGCGGGCTGGCTGGCTGCCCGTCGGTCTCGGCGTTGCAGTGGGCCGGGCCGCCCGGGCACTTTCAGCTTGCCGCCAACCGGGCCGCCCAAGCTCATGTCAGGCCTGGTTGGTGGCACTCTGGTAGTTTCCTCGCAAATCGATGGCTCTTCGTTCGATAGGGCCCACACTAGTACCAAAGCGGAAGCGGCCTTTTCTTGCTTTTGCTTTTGCATTCCACGGTTCCGCACTCGGCGGCAGTTCACTCTTCTTGACACTGACACTCTTCGTCCAAGGCAAGAAGCTCGAACTCTCTGCTTCGGTCTTCCGATTCTATTGATTGGTTGCTCGTTGCCCCTGTTCCTCTTCCACTTGGTAATCTCAAAGAACTGGGCTTTAAGTCCTCCGTGTTCAATTTAGCGATTACTTTTCCTGCGATCTCTGGAGGTCAGATCTTGCGTTCAACTGTTGAAGTGCGAAATTTACTCATAGGTTTATTCTCCGTCTGCGGTGTCAGGGTCCCGTCTTTAAATTTTTCTATAAGTTGGTGGTGATGTGGATTTTAGTTGTTTCTTTTCGTACTGTTGGGAACCAAATGGCTTCTCTGATTTTCCCCCTCCATACTGGGGACTGCGGACCGCCGTGCTGGTGTTGGATTCAGCTGCTGAGATTTGTAGATTATGATCCTACGATCTTATATGGTCATGGGATAATATAATATCAGTTATTGAATCCTGAGTACAAAGAAAGTGTGCAATTGTCTGGAAATGAAGTTATTTCAACCTCACGTCACCGCAATTATTTCCACCCTAATTTATCATCGCCTGTTTCAGTCAGATCAGAAGGCAATGCGTTCACCATCGCTGCTCTCGCAGTGTCTGTCTGGCTTATTGTCTCACGATAGGACGGCAGCTCACTGCGTCAACATTGTACCGGAGAGGGAGCCGCACCTACCTTCCCCAGCAGTTGAGGTTGTCCCAGCGAAGGTGCACCCCCACCCCCAACTCCCCACTGCTTGTTCATGGCAAAACTACACTATCATTTGGTTTATTCTACATGTTTGAGAAGACATCCCAATGAAATCAAGGGTTGTTTGTGAATCTGTCTAGCTCTCACTAACATGAGTTTCTTTACATTGGTCTGTAGAATGTGCATCCTTACAAGTATGCAGGCGAGAATATTGAATTGCATGGCATGAATATATTCAAGGTACGTACTTGATTTTTCCCCAGTCGCTTGAATATTCCAACTTACTAGTTTTGTTAATGAAGTCCAGCGTATAGTTACGGGGAGGAGTATATCTGTATATGATTGATTTATTTATGCTGATTATTTATATGGGATGGCTAATTACAGGAACAACGTTAAAAAGAATCGCTGCTTTATATGCTGAAACTGCTCTATGTCTTTCTTTTTGTCAAAAGACCTCAAACGGCTCCATGTCTTAAGTCTTCCCTGCTTCAACAGTTTGGGTTGATCTGCTCTGTGTGCTAAAACTGCTCCATGTCTTAAGTATTTCCTGCTTCAACAGTTTGGGTTGATCTTGTCTTTAACTGGTTTCAGGGAAAGTTCAGTGTTGTTGATATTGTTGGACTATCAAAATCAGATATTGTAACATCAAAATGTGAAGGTAATGTAGTACCTTCACTTGTTCTATCACTCTGCTTGCTGTATGGTACATCTAACATGTTCAAGTAATTATTCTCTACCCAAGGGCCTTTGAAATGCTGGGAGAGTTCAATTGATCTAGTAATTGTACTTAAAGATGAGATCCGTGATGGCCTTTTGACATTCAGAAGCAAACGGGTTTTAGAGGTAAAACTCCATTGCTGCTTCAAATATTCATTTTTTTCGCATCAGATCTTGTAGCATTTAAAGTAAATCTATCCTTTTTTTTTTCTCTACCATTTTGTGTCCATTTATTTTGTTTGAAGTCCTATAAATTGGTGTCTACACACAACATTGCAGACAGTACATATTCAATGAAATTACCTAAAAAACTCATGCATTTGTTAAAATACCGTCCTTCTGGCTAATCTTGTTCCATTTGTGCAGCACTTAGAGATACGATCCATAAAAAGTAAGTAAAACAAAAAAATTGAAATGGATGTGAATTTGTCCAAGTGACGAATTGTGCCAAAAGCATTTATTGGTATCCATTTGACTTGGTTTTTTCCCCTGTATTTCCATAGACACTGTCATTGCTATCTATAGTCTCATGGGCATGGGACTATGGTTATACATGTAAAATAAGCTTTCCACTGACATTCAACATAATGTTTAAATGAGTTGTGATCTGGTATTGTTTTAAACTCCTCACAAGGTTCTTTTTCTTTATGCAGCTTGGTTGTGGATACGGGCTTCCTGGCATATTTGCTTGCCTGAAGGTACATATTTGTCCATAGTCCTATTTCTTACTTTCTATTAACATGCTATCTCAGCTTCGATTTCAGAGCTATCTTTCCATCAACAGATTGACTTTAGTGTTCTGTGTTTGGCTAATGTACTGATACTACCTCCACTCTTATTTGTTTGTCGCTATCTAGTTCAACTTTGAGCTACTTGACGTCAAACAAAAAATATCGCAGGAAGTAATATATATTTACTTGAATATCTATCAGTGTATAATAACTAATATTTTTTTGTTTAAACATTATTAGGGGGCTTCAACAGTGCATTTTCAGGATCCTAGTGCTGAAACAGTAAGGTGCAAAACAATACCAAATGTACTCGCTAACCTTGAACAGGCTCAAGACAAGCAGAATCACCATCAAGGAAGCCCCCTTACTCCATCTAGGCAACAACTACCTCAAGATATTCATTTCTATGCCGGGGAGTGGGGGGAGCTTCACACAGTTCTGTCAATAATTCAGGAGCAGGATGTGGATGCATCCTCAGGTATAGCGCTAGAGTTCTGTGAAGATGACCTTTTGGATGGGTGCAACAGCCAGGATGGGAACAATATTTGCCATGAAACTTCATCGAGAAGATCAAGAAAACTATCAAGTAGTCGTGCATGGGAGAGGGGAAATGAGATGAGCACAGGAGAAGGTGGATATGACATAGTGTTGGTCAATGAGATCCCTTACTCTGCAAACTCTCTTCAAAACCTCTATTCGCTCATAAAAAAGGTTAGCTCGTGGATTTCTAATAGTCCATGCACTCTTTTCAGGAAATTCTTACCATGTCACACCATGTCCTGGCACTAAGAATTTTCCTTCGCAGCCAGGCAGGAAGTGGCGTATCTTATTTCCTAAAAAAGGTGTCATCTAATGGCTTGGCGTTATTTCTATTGACTGTAGTTATTGGTGAAATTGGAATTTTATCAAAAAGAATATGAATTTCACGAATGAAAGGCTTCAAAAGAGTGATCCTCTTGTTGCTTAGGTTGATCTAAACTGGCATACGGAACATTAGGAGGATATCCTGTTATCATGCTAGGTTTTTAGACTTGACACCTGAGTCAGTTGTACTGCAGTTCTTTGTCCCTTGCTTTTGGGATTACCTAGTTTCTTGTACTTCTCATATATCAGAATATTGAATGCATATGCAGATTTACCATCTACCCTGAAAAACAACTTTTACATACAGATAGCATCCACCATCCAACTGTTTTTGTTCTTGCAGTGTCTGCGGCCACCATATGGAGTGATGTATCTTGCTGCAAGGAAGAACTACATTGGTTCAAGCAGCGCGATTCGACAGCTGCGAGCATTTGTGGATGAAGAAGGCACGTTCGGTGTGCACCTCATCTCTGAGCCCCCTGAGCGGGAGATCTGGAAATTCTTCTTCAAGTAGCTCAAACGCAGTTTGACACACAAAAGAGAGAAAAGTTTGATGCGGCTGCTCAAATCGCGGAGGCTGCATGAAACTCCAATTTTGTAAATAGAGTCAAGATCAGTTTGTGCCGATTTCTGGAATTTTTTTTCTTTGTGCAGGGCACTTGAATCGGCACATACATGCGTAGCAGCTGACTCAAATAATATTGATGATATGCCACTGCGATTACTGTCATGTTGTTGAATGTCGATTGGAGTCGGAATTTTTTTTTTCCCAGAAGACAGGACACTCGTAACACTTAGGGGTTGTTTGGATCTCGTGTATTTAGAAAACTAGCTTTTAGTAATCTCGTTTTAAGCCAACTGCCATCAAAATCATGTTTGGTTAGGATAGCAAAAGTATTGTATAGATAAAACTAATTCTCCACAAAACCAAGATTTTGAGTTTTATGAAAAACAAGTACCCATCGTTTTTGTTAAAACCAACCTCCCATCCCGCAAAATTCTGCATGCGAATGGCCCACCACCACGTCTTGCATCACCCGCAACTTTAGCATGCATGATCATCGCAGACGTGACCTTGACTAAAAAAATGATAAACATACATAACTTTTATCCCATTTAATCAAAACGTTCATTACTTCTCAGTTTTGAAAGCCAAACAAAGAACTCCCAAAATGATGTCTAACCGAATAACAAACTAAAACTGGTTTTCCTAAAAAATCCTCTTAAAACTTGTTTTTATCAAAACTAGCTCTATTTTCTTAGATCCAAACAGCCACTTAGTGTTGAATCTCAGAAGCAAACGCGCTACACCAAAACTATTTTCGAAAAAAAATATACTCCATGATTTTCATTAAATTTAATAAATCGTGATATATGTTTCCGAGCAAGATACTTTGAAGAAAAATGTACATGCGATTTGTTATATGTTTCCGAGCAGGATAGTTTAATGCCATACATTACATTGACCAGGTGTTGAAAACTTTGATCGCTCGGTTCACTGAATTGTGGGCCCTACCCATCCTCTCGCCATCGCTTCCACAGGCTTGCTTTCCCTGCAGCCAGAGCCCAGGGGCCAGGCCGTCTCTTTGCTCTGGCCGGATTCAGAAGCTGGCCTGCTTGCCGGATTCAGATCGTGCCTTTGCTTGCCTTCCTTCGGCTCGAACCCTAGCCTAGAGGCCGTTAGCCACCGCCGGCAAGCCTTCAGTAGGCGTCCCCGGCACCCGCTGCCCCCTCCCCTGCCGGCCTACCCCCCCTGCGTCTCCGCGCCCGTCTCCCGGCTCGCTGCCGTCCGTCGCCCGTGGCCCTGCGCCCCGCGCTCCTCGCCCACTGCCCTGCTCCCCAGCGTCCCCGCGTCCCGCCCATGGATCACGCAAAGTCCGGTCCCAGCAGTTGGCCGGAGCTGGCCGACGTGGTGCCGGTGCCGCAGGACGACGGGCCCAGCCCCGTGGTCCCAATCGCCTACCGCGACGACTTCCGCGAGGTCATGGATTACTTCCGCGCCCTCTATTTTGCTGGCGAGCGAAGCCCCCGCGCCCTCCGCCTTACCGCCGAGGCCATCGAGCAAAACCCCGGAAACTACACCGTGAGAATTCCGCTTGTTTCTCTTTCTTTTCTTTTTTTTTTCTCTTACTTTATTTTCATGAGGTTTTTTGAAACTCAAAGTTTCTATAGTTGGGAGGATGAGTTTTAGAGAATATAAAATTTTACTGTGGAGGTTCAACCATTTAGTTACAATTCTTTTAAACCAAGTATGTGGTGATGAGCTTCAATGGCTACAATGGAAAGCTGGAATTTTTCATGTATAAACTAGCCAAATGGGTAACCAATTGCAACTTTAGAAAGTCCGTGCTCTGGTATGGAGACTGTTATATGTTCTATCATTCCTACAACATAATATTATCCATGAATTTTCAGTAGGCTGCAGCATACTGCCTGGGCATAATTCTCTCCCTTTGTTATGCTTATTATTGCAGTATATTACGTTATTCTTGAACTGCACCGGTGTTTTGTAGTGTTAGATAATTACCTTGTTTGGTGCCATGTTTTTTTAAGCTTGTATCATGTATTCATTTTGATAGCAGACAATTCTTGTGTTGGTAACCTTTTTGAATTTACAGAATAATGGCTTGCTTGATAGGTCTGGCATTTCAGGCGGCTTATTCTGGAGGCGCTAGATTCTGATTTACTTGAAGAGATGAATTTTGTCGAAAAAATTGCAGAATGTAATCCAAAAAACTACCAAATCTGGTGAGTTGTAAAATATTGTGGCACATTTATTATTTATGAAACTGATCTCCTATTTGGTTCCTCTGGAATTTTTTTGTGGACAATTGACAAGCTCTTGACTTCCAATCTTCCATTTTTTAAAATTTTATCCATCTTCTTTTTGTAGAAATCATGGTTAAACCTCTAGGGTCCAATTATAATTTTCAGGCATCATAAGAGATGGCTTGCTGAGAAATTAGGGCCTGATATTGCAAACAAAGAGCATGAATTCACAATGAAGATACTTGCTATTGATACGAAAAATTACCATGCTTGGTCTCATAGGCAGGTATGCATAACCGTTTTACTGTATATTAATTCTTCCAAATTTGGGTGCTGTAAGTTAAGCTATGACTTTCAGTAAAAGCTTTGTTCTAGTAACGGGATTGCTTTTATTACAACTGTTGCAGTGGGTTCTTCAAGCACTGGGTGGATGGGAGACTGAATTGCAGTACTGTAACCAGCTGCTTGAGGAAGATGTATTCAATAATTCAGCTTGGAATCAGGTCAAGCTCTGTGCTTATTTGACTTACTCTAAATTATCTTTTTCATTTTAGCTTCATAGATCACCTCATGTTGATTTCATCCTACGAGTCTGGAGAACAGCACGGCACATTGTTCTGATTTCCTGTGTTTAAAAATCAATAGCATTATAGAAATTACGCAATCGCTATGTCTGGTGATCTGTAAAAAGTTTTATATAAGCAATCCGGTCATACCATGTGACCATGTCCATATGGTGAACACAGGTAGCTTTATGTAGTTATTGGTCAAAGATGGGAAAAGTTGACCACATGGTACTTGAGTGACATACAAATTCATTTTGTGACTATTCTTGACTTTCACATTGTCTTTACATTCTGCCGTGTCTGTCCTGCCTCCTGCTTTTTTTCTGCTGATTAATTGGGATCGCCTATTTAACTTGCACTGAAGTATGTTAAACTTATTTTGTGATAGAGATTCTTTGTTATAATAAGATCGCCGCTTCTTGGTGGCCTTAAAGTGATGCGTGATTCAGAAGTAGATTACACAATTGAAGCTATTCTTGGAAATCCTCAGAATGAAAGCCCCTGGAGATACCTCAAGGGTCTATACAAGGGTGAGAATAACTGGTTAGTAGCTGACGAGCGCATCTCTGGTATTTGTCTCAAGGTCCTGAAGAATGATTGGACTTGTGTATTTGCTTTGAGCTTGTTGCTCGATCTTCTTCGTGCTGGTTTGCAGCCTTCAGATGAACTTAAAGCCATTCTTGAACCGATAAGGAGCTCCGATCCTGAAACGGCAGATGCTGATCTTGCAACTACTGTTTGCTGTATCCTGCAGAAATGTGATCCCCTGCGGGTAAATTATTGGTCTTGGTTCAAGACCACACTTTCTCAGATCTCTTGACATTATATGGGTAATCGTTACCCCTTGTTGTCCTCGTTGGACCGGACTCTGTAAGGTAGACATGATGATTAAGGGGCCTCGGGTTGAAGATAGTTTCAGTGGATCTGCATGATGCACATCCAGCCAAAGTGGAGTTTGTCTGTTTGTGACTACCTTCACTGTGATCTGAAAACAACAGTTAATGGATTTTGTTTGGCAGAATTTATCAATGTTATTGTTTCAGTTAATGCATTGTGCAATGTTTAAATATGTTTGCCTGTAAGTTTGAATCAGGGTGGCTTGGATATAAATTACAATTGTCATGCGTGCCTATATGAGATAGTGTTTGGGCCTTAGGTGTGTTCTGCTTCCTTTTTTTGTTTGGACCTCACACGGTCACACCCTATAGGTTCGTGAGGGAGCCCAAAGTGCAACGTTCCAGGATCTGCTGACAGAACTTCTTTCTCGTCCCCAATGGCAAATACTGAAAACAACTCTTTCCTGTGGGGGCTTGGTGGAGAATGGAGATGGCGTGGATGAGAAAGGCGTCCATATGTCACGGTGGACTTATGAAACAGTATTGGGATAGGGTATTGACGGTCTATTTAATATCTTTATTTTACTTTTCTGAAAATTTTTTGTCTCAGGTGTCAGGCGCATTCAAGATATGCCCCTACTACTCATTACTTTCATAAAATTTATGCTCCGTATCTATGAACTGGTAATTCTTTTAGGATACATTTGACACCCAATATGAAAGAAAAGAAGTATTCCTTTATTTATTTTCACCAAACTAATAAAGAACTAAAGTAAAAACGGGGGTATCCTAATTATGTGCTTCATGGCCAGATTAAAGAGTAAGATGTTTTTTGTTTCCGTAGAGGCCTTAAAACTTTTGACCACAGTCGGCGGGAGAAAAAAGAAAAGTATATGTGTGTGCGCGCGAGTGCTTTTGTGTACCCTCGTAAAATGATAATGTCTTTTTTTATTAATTTAAAAATATTTAGGGAAGGTCTAGATGGTACACGTGTGACTCGCATTACATGCCAGTCCTATAACGCCCAACGAATTTATAATTTTATCATGCCATAGGTCAGGTGCTAGTTTTCATCGTGGCATGGGCTAAGTTTTAGTTTAATCACGAGACGATTTTCTCAACTAATGCTTATGGTTGAGGTATAGTATTCTTTCATTTCAATTCGAGTAAGTGACCATACTTACTCATCTTATGTTTATTTTTCTCGTTTACGCTCATGAAGAAATCTATTGAATAATGGTCGTATTGTATATGTATGAGGTATTATTACTTGGGGAGACAAGTTTTGTAAAATTGTTCTAGTGAACTATATACAGAACATGCCAAAACTGGCTGAAATTGTTATGTGCGACTGTAGAGGCTGGATATTGTTCCTTTTTCTAAAAAAAAGTTTGTCCACTTAGAATTGGTAATGAGCTATTATATATTAAACAAGATGCTCAGTAAAGTTGTTACCGACGTCCGCATTGGTTGCTATCGAATATCCATTCATGTCTACCACAACAATGGCTTAAGCAGCGATGAAATTGCTATTAAAAATATGTATACGCAATATGGATAATATGCATTGCAGATTCCATTTAATAAAATCGTCATATAAAATGCGATGACACTCTCGTAACCCCTAGAAGTACACTTGATGAAAATCTTGTGGCTACTTAAAGTTGTTAGGACAAACAAATATTCTATTGATGTATGATGATGTTGTCCTGTGTAAATGAATTTTGCAAACGTTTGTGTTTAGTGTCAAGCCAGTGCATCGAAGGGCTTTACAAATGTGTTAAGGCAACATGTTATCGGCTTTATGGATATGGGAGAAAATGATTTGGACAAGTATTGAATGTTTTGGACATCATTTTCTACATTTGATCAACCCATATTTGTAATTTTTTTCACTATTTATTGACAATTCTTTTAATATCCCTTTGTACGTTACCTTAACACATCTGTGAAAACACCATTTTCTACATTTGAATCTGCCTAGATTTATATTTTTCCACTATTTGTTGACAATTCCGTAAATATCCCTCCGCACGTTACCTTAACACATTTGTGACTGAGCAAATAAATTTTCTTAGACATTATTTGGTTGAATGAAATGTAACATATTCCCGTCACGGAGGATAACAGCTACCAATACAGTTGTTCGTTTCTGATGTACTCATATTTGTCAACGCGCAATCAAATCCCAAACGCATACCTATCTGTTACTACTTCCTCCTTTACCCCATCCAATTTGAGATGCCAAAAGCGACGTCGATACCCGTTACCTTTGTGAAAACACAATTTTCTACATTTGAATCTGCCTAGATTTATATTTTTCCACTATTTGTTGACAACTCTTTAAATATCCCTCCGTACGTTACCTTAACACATTTGTGACTGAGCAAATAAATTTTCTTAGACGTTATTTGGTTGGATGAAATGTAACATATTCCCGTCACGGAGGGTAACAACGACCAATACAGTTGTTTGTCAACACGCAATAAAATCCCAAGCGCATACCTATACGTTACCACTTCCTTCTTCACCACGTCCAGCATTAGATGCCAAAAGCAACGTCGATATCATTACCTTTGTGAAATCAAACAAAAACTATAATTAGCTATCCCATCTCTGGTAGCATCATAATCGATCTGGTTCCATTTCCATTTGCGTTACTACTCACCAAATCAAACACCACCTTAGCTCTTTGCCATTTTGAGACCCTGTGTGACGTAGTCCCTTCCTCTTCATGCTTTATCCGCCCACATGTTAGCAAGCATTGGCGCCCATACTCTAGCAACGTGTACTTAATTAGGGTTGTGGGGTTTGCAATAACTATTAATATATATAAGGTTATAGAGGTTTATTGTAAGTCAAATTATTCTAAGCTTGACCATGTTTATAGAGATGAATATTAAGATTTATCACATCGAAGAAGTAATTTAGGAAAATGTAGTTAATGATGGATCTAATGGCCAATGGTCGTTGATATTATAAATAATATTTTTATATAAACTCCGTGTCTCCGTCAAGCTTAGAATAGTTTGATTTAGGACAAACCTTCCTGTCCTTATATTTTAGAAATAAGGTATTATAAAATAACAGCAAATATTTCACATACAATTGGATCTATTTTAACCAAAAAATTCTTTATTATTTATGTTGCATCTTCAGAATACAAACATTAAACTAAGAATTATCTTAAACAGCCTAAGCTGAGTTCACTAGCTTATCTACATTCAAACTCAAGACCTACGGGCTACGGCTACGTCAATGCATTTACAACTTAGTCTTATTGAAACACAATGGACAATATATATTATATAAGTTGTCTATATTAGTATTGTTTATATAGTGAGACAAAATACACAATTATTTGTTGTCTAAGTGTCGAACGTGCTGCTTGGCATCCTCAGACCATCCCAACCGGATTGCCTCAAAACTCGTTTATCTACTATTCTAACTATTTTCATCTCGGTGTCCAGTAGCGCAACTCTGTATAGACAGTTCTTTGTCCAACTCTATTGGAATACCCTCGTCTTATAGAAACCCATAAAAAGTTTCACGCGAAATTGCTCATACTCCAGGGCATCCAATGATGAGTTGGTGACCGGTGGAGACTTGAAGCGGCAACTCAGCCAAAACCTGTTCCCAGTCAAATCCAGTCGGTGCCCTCGGAAGTCGCAACGGATGGAAGCACACAAGGCCAGCCAGCCAACCAACCAGCAGCCAGCCGCTCGCTTCGCGTCGCGGCGGCCAACTCCTCGTGACGTCGCCTCGGACGGCCCAGATCCACCTGGCGCGGCAATGGACGGCAGATCTCGCCCCTGCCGGGTCTCGCTCTCCTGGGCACCCAGCCACCCACCCACCCTTTCCATTTCCGCCTCTGGCCGGCACGGCGCCAGCACCCTGCGTGATCGCGCTTCTCCTTCCCATTTCCAGCGCTCGTCGCAACGGCGGCCGCCCCTACCCTGACAAAACCCCCAACCCGCGGAGGCGGCGCGAAACCCTAGAAACGGAGCGGGACGCGGCTTGCTTGGGGTTCCGTGATGGGGGAGGAAGCAGGCGGCGGCGTGGTGGAGGTGGTGGAGCTGGAGGACGCGGTGAAGCTGCTGGTGGAGCACCTCGTGATGCCGGTGCTGCCGCGCCGCCCGCTCCGGCGGGACGAGGCCTTGGCGCCGGAGAGTCAGGAGGCCGTGGCGCGTCAGGTGAGGAGATGAGGGTTTTTGTGCTGCTGCCTCGACTCGTTGTTCGTGTCGCCGTGCTAGCTAGTGCGCTGTGACGATGCGGTCGCCGGTGGGGTTTTTCCCGGTGGGGCGTGGGGTTGAGGAACAGAACAGAGCAATGGGGCTTCTGCCTTCTCTCTCTCCGTACGATTCGTTTTGGGGGTGGATTTTTTGGGTCGCGCCAGGTGCTACGTGCTTGGGGCTTTCGGAATTCGCAGCTTCTACAGGCTGATGCGTGCTTGGGGCTCTCGAAATTCGCGGCTTCTACATGATGATCCGTTGTTTCCTTCCTTGATCACACAATTTTTTTTCTTCGGCCGCCTTAGCTGCGACTTGTCTTCCGGCTGCGCAGATCCACGCGACGGTTCTCCTGTACAACTACTACCACCGGAAGCAGTTCCCGCAGCTCGAATTCGCCAATCCCGAGCGGTTCTCCATGACCGCCTGCCTCACCGCCGGCGACGCTCTGCTCATGTACCTGAGCCAGCTCCACGACCACCGCGGCGCGGGGGGCGTGCTCTCCGTCACAGACAAGGCAGTCATCGACGCCTGCGACATCGCCGAGGCGCTCGACCCCACCAAGGACTCCCCCGAGATGACCATGTGGCCGATTTCCAAGGTCGCTGTTCTGCTTCTCGATCGGACCAAGAAGAAGTGCTTGCTCGAGCATGGGCCTGAAACTAAGGGCGTCTGGTCCATCTTGGAGAAAGATATCAAGACCGCATTAGGTGGTTCGCATAGCAGTGACTTGTCAGTGCAGGAGTCGAGTAATAAAAACGTCGAACTTGCTTCTCAACCGTACGTGCTTCAACAGATTGCATATTCGGAGGTGGAGCTCAAAACAGGTCATTGCTATATGCTTTTACAGTTCTTGTACCAAAATGTATACTCTTTCTTAAACTTACAATGTGGTGCATGTGTATGCACCTTAGTTCGTTATTTCTCCTAGATAGATGCAACCTTGTGGCCACAGGTCCATGGCTTAACTTGTAGAGTTGTAGCTCACCAACATGCACAGCTGCATATATGGTCACTTTTGCAGAGTTATGCTAGCTAGTGTGACTAAGCTCCTCTCATTTAGTTTGGTTTTATAGAAACTGATCTGCTATTGAAAAATTATTTGATATGATCATGCGTCGGCTGGCACATTGGATTCGATTTTGTACATGAGCTGAAGGTAATCAATATTCTTTTAGAAATTTGCTCCTATTTGTGTGCTCGATGCATAAGTTACGACCGCAGTTGAATTGTGTGCTTGAACTTTATTGACTCAGCAAATTTTATCTATGTGTGCCTATCTTCTTTTGTCTCGGACATTTAATAGATGTCTTACTCGCTTGTGTCTTATAATAGGTTTGAAACGCACAAACTTGCGTTTGCTTGAAGAACACCGGGTGTACTCACTGAGTAAAAAAGGGACAGCGACCATTTTGTTCGTTCTACAGTATGAGCAAACTGGCAATGGCAACCTTAAGGAAATGCCTTTAGAAGTTCTGGTCGAGAGGTTTGCTTTACCCCCTGCCTGATTTGTATCTGTTGCACGTTGCAGCCCTACTCAAACACAAGTTTTATCAAATAACTACAGCGCGTAGTGTAATACAATACCTTGAGTTAGATTGATGCCGTCTGTAACTCATGCTGTCTGTTACTAACATTTATTAGATAATATGTCACCACTAAATTTACTTTCGAGACACTGTTTCATGCATGTATGATACAATGTTTGCTGAATGTCCCTCCTAAATGAGCTGCTTTGATATTAATATGCAGCATCCATTTTTCAATGTATGTCACTGTTGGCTTTTGGACACGTGTTTGGCTACTCGTCTTATTCAAAAATAAGTATGATTTATTTTGTTGTGGCTTGTTTTACATTAATGGCACTTTTAGGTGTGACTTTGGTTTCTTATATTTGCATAATTTTTTGAACAAATCGAATGATCAAAGTCATGTCAAAAATCAATGGTGTCATATGTTAAAAGAAACAGATGTAATGTTTTTTTTTTCAGTCATAATAAACTTTTTTCCCAATTGTTTCTCTCCCTTCTTTCCTTTTACAGGATGAGTGGTCCTATATTTAAAAGAGATCCGTACTGTGCCACGACCTATGTCGTTGAATGCTACCACTTACTGCCATATAAGGAGGTTTTATTAAACATTCTGAACAGGTATACATAATATTTATTTCAGCTAATAATGTATGAAAATGGTAATGTCACATTGTATCTTGTTACAACTTTCCGGATTAATGATTAAGTATTGCTCTTGGCATGTTGCAGAGAATTGCCTTTGGATTCTTCATTGAGTGCGCCAAAGGAACGAATATTTCAAAATGGGAAATCTTCATCCCGCTCTGAAATAGATGAAAATTTGAAAGAACAAGAAGCTAATAGCAAGGCTAAAATGAAAAAAATAACCACAAACGTTTCAGCTCCAAAGAAAAATAAACAGGTAGTAAAAACAGTTGCTGATGGTGGCACCAACAACTGCAGCACCAGCAAAAACAAAAAGAGCAGCAACATGAATGGCAAAAGAAAATCTGAAGCCTTGAAGCCTACACTTGCTACTTACGCAGAGAAAGGGGATGGTGAAAGCCCCACAAAAGAAACCGATTCACTTGCTTTTCCAAATGTGGAAAGTTTAAAACTCGTTAGTGCAAAAGTCACAGGACCAACACATGGAGGGTTTTTAGATTTAAATGCGCGTGAGTCTGTCGATCTTACAGTACTTCAATTTTGCTAATCGTCATGGTTTCTCATCATTATGATAAAATCGCTTAATTGCAGGTGTCCAAATGGACGAGAACATAGCGGAGAAGCACTCTAAGAGAAGAAATATGCCCCAAGATATCTTTCTGGTAAAGATACGTTAAAAGCTTGATAAAAAGTTGCATTCTGAATAATTAATATATGTATGTTTTGTGTGTTAAAATTTACCACACTTCAATTCAACTTAAAGAGCTAATTATCTTTTTCAGGCACCAGATGTTGATCCTGTAATTGAGAATCATGCTTTAGAAAGCCAAAAAGAGAAAGTCAAAGAAGAGTCTGGTAAGGAAAATGTTATCCGAAACAAAGCTTTTCTATACTGATGGCTTCCATATTTTGGTGCTCCCAATTATTAATCTGTATACTTCAAATTGCATTCAAGGGGGCATCAGGGGTAACATGAATGTTCAGAAATATGCAACGCTGCAGTTACTTCAGACCATGCGAAATGATACTGTATGTGACAGGCTGCATTTCATTTCAAAAGTTACAATGGTGCTTGTTGATTAGAATTCTTCTTCGCCTCAATAAGCTGATGTGTACTCATGTTAATCTATGTTGCAGCTCCGTGAACAGTGTGTTCTTGGAGATCGAAGTGCTCAGTATGAAATGGAAATCCAAACAATCTTGACAGGTATTCTAGCTAAAATGGATAGTAACGGTAATACATGGTCTTGTCATCTTGTGGCAAACAACTCGTCTTTCGACAACTAAAATGCAGCACTAGAACCACATATTTTTAGGCTTTTATTGATGGTATTTCAATCCTGTCTATGTGGGCCTTAGTGCATGTTTGGCACAGCTCCAACTCCAAGAATCTTGGAGCTGGGTATTCCTAGCTCCAAGTTTTCATGGAGCTATTGCTGGGGCTACATTGAGACTGTTTATGTGAATCCTTTTGATTCGAATTTATACTAAAAATAGATATTTGAACCACTTTATAAAATCTGAATCTGACTTTGAGCTGGAGCTAGAGCTTGTGCCAAACACGGCCCGGTCCAATGGATGGACCTGAGCCTAGAAATCACCATTCCATCCAAACAAGGCTGCAGCATGCAAAAGCATTAATATTATTTAGCCTCCCAAGGACAACTGGCAACATTAATAGACGTGTCTCTATCAATGTACTCCCTCCAGTCTACAAATACTTGATGTTTTGAATATGATCTCTCATACCAAGGAGCAATTGAATATGACTGTTTTTTCCTCTACTACCCCTAATAAAGAGGATGTAGTTTCATATTGAAACGCAAAGTGCTTGTGGTCCAGCTGGTTGTGGTGCGCCTACCGAAGCTATTTCCACCAGGGTTTGCGCTCCCGCAAGGTCATTTTTTTTCCATTTTTTTTTTTTGACAATTGCATGCATGGATGGACGCCGCGTTTTTTTCCTTCGCGCGCCTGCTCGTCCCACGTTTTTTTTCCATGCGCGCGTACAATTTTACTTGGCGCCGGGATACGTTACGGCTTCTGTTTTTACCGCCAAAATTCACTACTCCAAGTATAAATACGCTCACACTCTACTGAAAGGTGGCAACATACTCCAGTCGTACCAAAGATGGACTTAAACATACAGCCACAAGAATATTTTACGCATATGCGGTGGACGGAAGGAGAGAAATGGAGGTGGGACTGCTTCGGTTCAATACCATGCACTGGGAGAACGAAGGGTCCTGCATGTGCGGTGGGATTTGTTGGAGTAGAGTGAGTAATTGACGCAGGTGGGAGAATGTGTTGGACCATTTACTCTTGCACGGGAACTAGTACAAGGACCAGCTGGATTAGGGGTATACTAGTCCAAAATGGACTCCAAATGCTTCAACATCAAGTATTTGCATTCAAAGTAAAAAATCCTTAAACACAAGTATTTGTGGACTGGAGGGAGTATGCTCCTAGTGTGTGACTATTGCTTATCAACTTAAATCCTTTTACATTCAAATTATATCCAAACCAATATTTATTGTTTTCAAACCATGTGCAGAAGAGGAGATGACACCTAAACTAATGTCAATTCTAAAGAAATATGAGAATATGTGCAACATGAAGCAAGTTGCTAATTTGACCTGCTCTGGAGAAGGATGCCAAACCATGAACGTTAAGAGGAAGAAACTGAAAGAAGCCATCCTTCTACGCAGCAAATGCCAGGCAAGAAACCTAATCTTATGTAAATTATTATATGACCACCTCCCCGATCATGTCTGATAGGAGGATTTGCAGGAACTGGACGACATATGCCATGAGAGCAACTGGTTTCTTCCAAGATACAAAGTACTTCCTTCAGTTACGTGTGGTATGTGTTTGATAATCATTGTCTTGTTCCTTCATGGATTATATGGTGTCCTTGGACCATATAGGCATCGGATTATGATGCAGTCAGATTTAGGCTGCTCAGTCTTGTCCTCCTTGCATTGTAAAGCTGACACATACTGTAGTGCCAATTATCATGTACAGACCCAGATTAGTTTTGTTTGCTACCTTTAGTTTATAGTCTCCCAGACATCTAATCAATGCTCACTCAAGATGTGTTTATACCATACTATATAGTCGATCTTGAATCTTCAGCTGGTAACTATAAACCGGAAACTTTTTTCTCCAGCTGGGGCAATCTTTCTTGTTGCTCCTACATGCTGTTTGAGCTATTGAGCATCTTTTACAGATTGTGTTCCTATCTTCACAGATATGTACCAGGCTAGTGTCTACCTTACGGGGCCAGATTTCAATTTGAGTGCCGATGGTGATATGAAGATCACCCCTCATGAGGCCCGAGACTCTGCGGCGTCCAACATGCTGTACCAACTTCAGCAGAAAGCAAGGGAGAGCTAGAAGAGCAGCAGCTCTTCACAGCACCCCCATGGTGCTGCAGCCATACGGGGCTTTAACTCCTGAAATAAGGAAGCGAACAGTTCGCTGGGAAGAACACTCATCGCAGCTCAGCTGAGCATCCTGAGAAACAATGTTTTGTTATGTTGATTGCCTGTTGTAATCTCAAGTGGTTACTGGTGTTTGGCACTGGTTGTTACTTGTTTTTTTGTCTCTTTGCTAGTCCTGTGACTATTATGTCATATTATGTGTTTGCTGCAGTGTAGATCGTATAGTTAAGGAGGTAAAAAAATGTTTGTGAACGTAACTTGCTCCGTTTGGTGGAAGGTTTGCTCACAGCTTTCTGCAGGCTTGGTTCACCATGCAGTCATGTAACTGGAACTGGGATCTGAAGCACTGCGTTCTGTAGGATTATTCTAGTTTTTGCGTAATCTCTTGGGCCAGCCAATGGCTATTTTGGCTGCCCTCCTATTCATCCTCTATCGCATATGGTGGCGGCCTGTACTGGTAAAAATCAGAGCCAGGAAATGTCCTTCGATTTTAAGCCATGGACTGTCATTAACCCGTGAGCCTCTCTTTGTAGACTAAGAGGATTGTCATACAACTTTCAAACGAAAGTACATGTCAATACTACTGAGTCAACTCGATGGTCATCTCTTCAAATGAAAGTATATGTAAAACAGGTGTGGCGGACTGGCAGCGACTGAATGCCGAAGCAAACTAGCAGAGCTGCAACTGCTTGTGCAGCAAATACTGAAACCTATTGAAGATTTCCTATTCCAATCAGGATGATGTATCCATGTGGATGTGGTGGACTGAAAACTAAAGAATCCCAGTGGAGGAAAGAAAGAGACGTTGCTGCTCATGTTGAAAGAATCAGTCATGTCAGAACAATGCCAAACAAAATCCTCAAAATAAGGCGACCGTTGGAGTTGGCCTTAAAACCTGGCAAACCAATCACTTAAAACCTGGCAAACACCCTGCCATTTTGTTTGCATTGTTCAATCTCCAGGCATTTGACAACTTCGGTTCTTCCAACTCACGACTGAGCTACTACTGTATAACAAATAACCAATACTTCATTTTCTGACACTGACGGAACATGGCTCTACCTGATTCCCATTGAAATAGAAAGAAAGCTCAACACAACAAACGTCTGAACTTGAACAAATATCTGAGCTTAACTTGGTAGGAGTGGACTTCGATATTTCCAGAGTTTGCAGCAAACAGATCAAGGCAAGGTCTACACAGCCACATATTGTAAGGCAAAGAACAGATTGTCAAGGATTTGTCATTGCCTTGCGAATCTGACTCCCTTTCATAACAGGTATGCCAGCATATCATTGAAGTGAAGGAAATGTGGCTGCAGCGTGATCTTGAATATAACTGTGAAGGGTAAAAGAGGCTGCCTTGGACATCTAAAACTAATATACCATGATAAATTGTTGCAGGCAAGTGAAAGTCACCAACAACGGTTCAATCAAATTAATAATATGATACCAGATCCTTGTTCCGCATTTGCTTGCATTCCTGAGTCTACCACAGGCAATCAAATTTACAAATTTTAGTTTAACTCCCCCAAGTAGCACAACAAAAATAATAAACATAATGCATGTGCAATCCTGTTTTATATATGGCTAATCTTCTAGGTATTGTAACTTAATGTTTTCAATTGAAGTTAGCGGTGAACACATTAGTTTTGGCTGATGTATGCGAGATTCATTTCATCGACTGTCAAAATATCAATAGGATTCAGACCTCGGATGCCAGAGCACCAATCACCACAGATTTCACACATCTTTGGAACTGTGAACAGTATCTAGCAAGTTACTACATCACTATATCAGGAACTCTAAAATAATAGACAAGCTCATTTATTCTTGTGCTTATGTAAGACCGATTCTGGATTGTTCAACATTTCCTTCTCGAGATTGGACATCAAATGTAGCTCTACAGTTATTAAGAGTCAATATCAAATGAAAACGCAAAGGTCAAGCTGCAAAGCCGACCATTCATCACGATAGGCAAAAACTTCAAACCAGGGAACTTGAAATGAGGTAATTGCAAGGGGATTCCACATTACATCATCCATATACTCCGCATTCAAAGGAACAACATCACCAAGTTTTTGCTCATCAAATTATTATTCCTCAATCAAATCCGTAACATAAAAAGGGGATGGCACAGCTGCACCGAGCCAGGGGAATGAAGGAAGGCTCACAGCGTGAAAAGCCGCACCTTTCTGCCCTTGCCTTTCGTCGCGGCAGGCCATTACGGGATGTCCCACGGCTTGGGCTCGGGGACGGCGACGACCATCCCCTGCAGCTCCGGCGCGAGGACGACCTGGCAGCCCAGGCGCGCGTTCTTGTTGAGCTCGCGGTTCCTGGACGCGCGCGTGAGCACGTACCGCTCCTCGTAGGACGGCGGCGGCAGCTTGTCGAGCCACTCCTGCGCGATGTGGACCTCGCACTCGGCGGAGCAGGCGTCGATCTCCTCGAGGCGGTGGGAGGCCGGCTCGATGAGCCCCGCGTTGGCGAGCGCGCGGAGGAGGGTCTGCCCAGAGAGGCCGACCACCTCGCGGCGCGCGCCGTCGGGGTCGATGGCGAGGACGCGCACGATGCGGTCGGCGACCTTGGCGGACGCGGCGGACGGGGTGGCCGAGGCGGTGGCGGCGGCCGGGGAGGCGGCGCAGAAGGAGCGCGCGAGCGACGGGGAGAGGTGGAGCGGGAGGCGACGCAGGGCGCGCGCCGCGATCGCCATGGCTGCAGCTCGGGTAGGGTTCGGGTGGGAGATCTGGGGAGAACAGGGGAGTAGGTCAGTGCGGTGGAGGGCTGGAGGCTAGGCGAGACCGCAGGGCCACTGACGCGTGGGCCCCGCATGGGAGAGGGCCCACGTGCAGTGAGTCAACTGCCCCTGCAGTAACTGCAGAGAGCATCCCGTTCCGGCGAGCCCAGAGCCGAGCTGACGACTGACGGGGTGCTGGATCGCTGAGAAGTGGGCCACCGGGGCTTCGTTGGAGATAGAAGTGATTTTTTGGGCCTATTGCTGTAGAACTCGGTAAAGATTGGGCCGAATTAGATACAGTACTTGATTGAATTGGACCGGGCTTTGCGGCGCGGCGCCGCCTCACCCCACAGAAATTATCGGGTGTACCCGATCCACTGTCCACCTACCCCTCCACTCTTCACATTTTTTACCCCAATTCAGTCCAAATTGGCCCAAAATCCCCTCTCTCTTTCTTCCTCCACTCCTCTCTCCTCCTCCCCCGATCGCCGCCGCCTCCGCCTTCCGGTTCGGGGTTGGGGGTTCGCCATCGCCGGCAACCTCTCCATTCCCTCCATTCCCGGCCGGGGGAGGAAGGCCGGCCCGGCGGTGGTGGTGGGGAGGCCGCCGGTCGGGCGGGGTAGGAGGCCGGTTGGGGCGAGGTTGGGGTGGGGGAGCTCCACGGCGACGGCGGCGATGGTGGACGACGGCGAAGCCGCTCCAGCGAAGCCGGATTAGGGTGGCGGCGGTGTGGAGGGTAGCGGCGAAGGCGGGGACGCCGAAGCCGGGGGCGAGGTTGGCGGCTTGGGCGACGGCGGTCGAAGGAGGCGGCGGCGGAGCTCGCGGGTGGGTCGGCACGAAGAGGGGCGGCGGCCGGCGGGCGGGGGGGCCACAGCAAGGGCGCCGATGCGCCGGCGGCCTCCGGGTGGCGGGGGCAGGCGGGCGCGGGGCGGCGCCGGCGGCGGTGGAGGAAAAAGGAGGCGTCGGCGGAAGGAGGAAGAAGGAGGAAAGAGGAAGGTGGGCCGGTGCCACATTCAGCCCAAATGCCTCGAGCGAGGGAGCGGCGGGGGGGTGGGTGGACGGGCGTCCCGGTCCACCCGGGTGGAGGCGACGGGTGCCTCTCACCCCACGCGCTCCGGCGGCTACCGTACACGGTCCGCGTGCTCCACCGCATCCTACGCCATCACCCCAATCTCCGCCGCCATCCTCCAGCGCCCCGCCATAGTGACCTCGCGGCCGTTCCGCCGCTGCCGCTGCCATCCCAATCTACTTTCCTTCCGCATCTCCTTGCAATCTCCGGCGGCGGGATGGGCGAGTGGTTCCTCCTCAACGCTAATGCGTACCCCGGCAGCGCTAAGGACCAGAACTCCACCAGCGCCAGGGCGAAGACTCGGAGCTAGCAAACCATCGAGGTGTCCTTTCACCCCTCGTGCCCGCCCCTTCCCTGTCACACCCCGAAAAGTAACCCTAAGAAATTACCCTCTAATCTCTCATCTCTAATTCAAAATAAGCTTCGAAAAGTTTGTTTGTGTGAAGTGTGCAAAATGAGCTCAACAAAGATCCATTTGAATCACCCAAATGCTCCGAGAAATTTCCCTCTCAAATCCTTCTCCAAATATTCTTGTTAATTCCTTCTCAAAATCTCTTCAAATTCCAATCCTAAATTCATTTCAGAAAAGAGAAAATCTCTTCTCTCCTTCTTTGGGCCGAAACCCCACCCCCACTCCCCTTCTCGGCCTGCCTTGGCCCACGTGCCCCTCTCCCTTCCCGGCCTGCTCGGCCCAGCCCGCCTGCCCCTTCCCTGGCCCAAGACGAACCGGCCCGGTCGGCCATCGTCTCCCTTCTCCCCCCCCCTTTCGCTCTCTTGCTCCTTCCACCGAACGCCTGCCGACGCACGCGTACGCCGGGCCCCGGGCAGCGCTGCCAGCCGCTGCGCGCATCGCGCCAACGTCGCCCTGCCCGCGCCCGTCCGCGCCCACACCCGGGCCCCTGCTGCGCGCGCCCCTCCCACACCACGCTCGCGCCACGCCGTGCGCGCCGCGCCATGCCAGACCGCTAGCCGCCACCACGCTGCGCCCGTGCCGAACCCCTCCCCACGCCGCGCCCGTCTGTCCGCGTCTGCCACCCGCACCGCGCACACCATCTCCACCTCTTGCCGCGCCTATAAGGGTGAGCCCGGCAAGCCGCTCCCCCTCGTTCCCCTTCCTCCTGCTCCATTCGCGCCGTCCGCGCCGCTCGCCCGTGCGACGAGCCGCGCCGATGCCGCCGCTTGCTCTCCGTTCCGCACCGCCCCCCCTTCTCTCGCTCGCGTCGCCGCGCCGCCCGTCGCCGCGGACTGCCCCTGGTCCAACCCGGGAGCCACCCGCCGTGAACGCCATCACTTTCCCCGCTTGCTCGGTTCTTTCCCCCGACGAGCAAGCGCTAGCCCTACTCCCTCCACCAACCACCATGGCCCAATTGCTTCGGCATGTAGCACCACACCGGCACCCTCTATCCTCGTCCGCACCCAATTTACCCCTCCGTCGCCCGAGCAAAGCTCCCCCACGAGCGCCCGGAGACGGCGGCAATGGCCGCCCGTGGACACCCTTGCCCCGCGCGTCTCCCCGCGCCCGGAACCCCACGGACGGACTCGCGTCTCCACCCTCGTCGCGCCGCTGTCCTCAGCCCCGCGGACGGAGGCCGGGAGCGGCCTCCCCGACGGACTCCGGCGAGCGCGCCGACGGCGGCGAGCGCGCCGACGGCGGCGAGCGAGTGCCGGCCGAGCCGAGACGCTCTGTCCTGGGGCGCGCTGTGCTCTGTCCCGTTGACCACATGGGCCGGCCCACGGCCTTGTGTGCACGCGGGCCGAGCAGCGCCGCCGGGCCGAAAGCGAAGAAAAAGAAGTAAGAAAAAGAGGAAGGCTTGTAGGCCGAATCCGTTCCCAGGCCCAAGTGCTTTCCCCTTCGGGCCAGAACCGAAGTTGCCACCAAAAAGTCTGTTCCACCCCCCTGAGCTATCTAGGAAGCTCCAATCTACCTCCTTAACACAAAATGCTCCGTATCTCTTCCGTTCTAGCTCCAATTTATGTAATTCTTGTACCTAAATACTCTGTAAAATAAGCTCTACCTATTCATGTACTTCTTGTAATATTCTCACACACTCCGCCGACCACGACACATGAAGATCCACGGTCCGCGTCGTTTTGGGTTGACCCGCGACGACGGAATTAGGACACATGTGGCGAGCCACTTGTGCACTAGTTCCGCCCTCGCCGATCGATTCACTGAAGACCCGGTTTGGTTGAACCAAACCGGGCGGTTGTCAAACTCTACCCCTGTCTCCGTAATGCGGACGGCAGGAGGAGATGGTTGACACCGTCCGAGTTCGTCGTTCTCTCCCTCACCGTGATGTAAGCCCATCGCGCTGCGGGAGTAGACCGAGCCCAACCAGAAGGAAGAGTTGGACCGCACGTGCCAGGGTTTGGCCCGTGTCGTCTCTCTCTTCTTCCAAATTAATCTTTATTTCCGACACGCTGCCCTCATGCTGCCGGAAAATCCGTCTCATGGGCTCGGCATTTGGATGGCACTAAAGATCAAACTCTTGATATCTAAAAGGGAGGCCAAACGCGCCATTTATCCGTTTGACTCCCGCTCTGTTCACATGCAAAACCCTAAGGACATCTTTAGCTCCACAAAACCCATATCATGATGAGCTCAGATTGTACCTTGATTTGGTGTGTTTGGCTTGTCTGTGCGTGTAGGCCTTCTCGGAGAGCCGTTCGGTTCCATCTCTGAAGTGTTGACTCAGAGACCGGGATAGGAGTTTAATGATGCAACGACCGTCGTACCGGCTATTTCGGCGAAATGAATGCAAGTCCACTGGAATCCTCACTTGATGCATGAATTACCCAGTTTTTATATACACATCCTATTGCCTTGTATGAACGATAAAATTTGCATGTTTTGCTGGCTAAGGTAAACATAGTAGGATATAGCCTCCCGAGCCACTTTAGATGTAGTGCGCTTAGGTGGATCGCTCACTCAATTATATACATTAATCTTGACGAGAATGATGGGAATGTGGTGATGGTTATGGACGGGTGTGAACGGTTGTTTTATGGAAAACATGGGGTAAGACCCCGGCAGACGACCTCGGTTGTTGAAGCCATTGAAGGGTAGAAACCCCGGGGATACGTTATCACGGATGCCCCGGAGTCCGACCCTGTTGCAGGGGTTGGACTGGAGAATGGCTCAGATGATGAGCAAGTGTGGGAGCTCTACCCTTAAGGACCGAGTTAACGTTTCATCTTGGCTAACTCATTTAGCGCAACCACTCGAGGTTGTATGTGGCAACCCTCGGTTCGAACCCGCTATGGACAAACTGGACGTAAGCCGGTGTGCTGGGATGCATGAGAGATTGGGAAATGGGCGCGGTTGCATGGCTGCGGTCAGGGGTCAACAGTCGCGTGGCTGCGGGTCTGAGCGACAGATGGTCCCGTTTCTCTCATGGCTGAGTTTGGGGATTCCTTGCGGGCGAGAAACCCTAAGCGGAAAGGGCCTCGCCGATCACGAGTGCTTGGACCAAACTTGTGGGTAAAGTGTGCACCTCTGGCCAGAGTATAATTAAATCTATCGTGATAGTCCGCTGTCCATTGGTATGGACAAACGAGTTACGGCTTGGTTTCTGAAACTAGCATCTTACAAAATGTGGGTTCTCGGGTCGGGATCAAAATGATGGTTTTTGAGGCAGCTGCAGTTGCCGAGGAGGTGTGTGTGTGGAAAATGTGATGGCATGCGTGCCGTAAGCCACGATGGACCGGCAAGTCCAGTGGCAACCTTTTTATGGGATAAAAAGGTTTTTCTCAAATTAAAACTGAGAACTAAGGAACCCTGCATATTAAATGTTTTATTGCAAATTTACCTTCAGCTCCAGATATATCTTGCATGTAATGATAGCTTATATCTCCACTTCCTATGGAAGAAGGTGGACTTGCGGAGTACGTATGTACTCACCCTTGCTTTGTTGTTGGTTTACAGAGCAAAGAAGACCATGGACGTGTCAGGGTTACAGCCTGCTTCCCAACTGTGTGTTATGGGAAAGAATGGGTCGCGCTCCGTTTGGTCTGTCCCGTTAGGGCGGATCTGTACTTAACTGATGAACAAATGTGGTTACCATAACTCGTAGGAATGGTAATGATACACATTTTAGTCCCACTTAAGGGCTGGGGCGCTTCATTCCCTCAAAGCTCTTCTTCATTCCCTCAAAGCTCTTCGTCCACTGCCCTAATCTCAACGACGAGGAGGTTGCCTTCACCGTCCTTCCCCGCGTCATCTGCGCCTCCGAAGGCCTCATCCTCCTCTGTGTCCCAACTCCCCTAGGGCCTGGACAACCCACGACCTACATGGTTGTTGCTGTTGACATGAGGAGTAAGAAGGTTCTAACCATCACATAGACAACATCTTCAACAATGCCACTAGTTGGGTCGGACAAGAAGAGGTTTCGCAAACCTCGACCCAACTCCTTCACTCCAATGCATGTGTTGTTGCTGTTGACATGAGGAGTAAGAAGGTTCTAGGCACGGTTGCGTTCGACACTAGAAGGCAACAAGGTGTGCATGCAGTGTATTGCCCTTTTACCATCTTTGAGCATAGCAGTCCACCAGAGTTGACTTCTGCAGGAAGGTATGTATAGTTACGTATAATCGCATCTCCATAGCATGCTGGGCATTTGTTGATCCCTTTCTAGTTCTAGCTAAGCCTAAATAATACTTTTAAGCTAATCACGTAGCTTGCATTCAAGCTAATTGCAAAGATATAATTTGTCAGCCCATAGTCGTTTTTTGGTTATAATGACTAGCACATTGTTAGGATTTGTTTCATTTGCTTTAGCTGTTTGTTCTCCTTTATAATTAGTAAGCAGTGTGGATATGGCCATGGCTAGTGATTGGGCACTTCTCTTTTTATTGGTTGTACAAATAGTTTTTGGAGTCTGTAGAACAAATAATAAGAAGCATGAGTTGAGGCTTACTAGCCAATTTGATGGTACCACCATTAGCATATAAGCATTGCTGCTCCCTCCATGCTGCTGCAAGGGCGCACATGAAGTTTGAATGCGGTATTTGATGATTAAATAATGGATAATCTGCCAAGCTAACTAGCTTCAGTGCCTTGGCAGTTGTGTGTCTGGTCAAAGCAAACAAAGCATGAAGGGGATACCTAATGACTTCAGGATTGTAAGATATGTGTGGAGTACACTTGCAGGCCAGAGTTGCTTTATCGATGTATTTGCAGTGGTATGGTCTCATGATCTAACTTGTGAGTTGTGACAAGCCTAATGTGATGTCAGGAGTCAGGACAAGCTTTCTATGGTCAATAAATTATTGGGTCTTTTGAATTGTTTGCTTTAGGTCAATGCAAGGTTCTATATTTATGTTTCTAAGATGTCACACAATCAAGCAAGAAAAGAGTGAAATCATTGATGAAACTTTTAGATTAGTTTAGTTTGGTGCAGTTTCATAGACTACATGCTTCATACAGTCTGTTTGGTAACTGTGTATATTGGGTTTCATCAAGATTGAACTCATTTTTTATCTCTTTTTTCATTAATTTAGCAAAATTATCAAATCACAATTGTTGAGGCATGGTGTTTTATTTAATAAGAATAAAACTCCCATTGAGAAGGAATTACCTTAGAGAGCACATGTTGTTTTAATGCGATATCCTAAGCATTGAATCAAGTTGACCATTGCACCTGCAGTAATTTTTTAGAAAGTATATCTAGTTTGTGGAATCTAGCATTTCAAAAATATTGACAACATCATTATAAGCTAGCGACACAAACGTGTTGTGTCAGGAGGGCTGGAGGCTAGGCGAGGCCGCGAGATCCCAAGCAGGGCTGACGACTGATGGGGGGTGCTCGATCGCTGAGAAGTGGGCCTTCGAAGCTTTGTTGAGTATAGGAAATATTTTGGGTCTATACGTCCTACTGCTGTAGCTGTGGAACTCGGTAAAAATTGGGCCAAATTAGATAGATTGAATTGGACCACCAAATCTCTACTTGTTTAAGGCTTTGTTCGGTTAATCCTTGTCAATCACACCCAATCCTCTTCAATCCTATGCTAACCAAACAAGCCCTAAGGGTGCATTTGGTTGGGGGATAAAGTATAACACTATGAGATGGTTCTTTTACCCCTGCTGGGGTTCTTTTACCCCTGCTGGGATGAAGTCATCCCTTTTGAAGAATATTCCCTCAATATTTGGAACGAAGTCATCCCACCAAAAAAAAAGAAGGGGGAAGGGGGCGACGGGGGACAAGCGGGGATGGGTGCTCTCTTCTCGTGTCTCTCGGGTGAATTGAAGGACTTGTGATGGAAGCGCTTTGTATGCTTCTTTTGTGTGGTCTATGTCTCTGTATGGCGGTGTTTGTAACTCTTTTACGTTGATGAATAAAAAATAGACAATTTGGCTCAAATATGTAGACAGCTTTCATTTAATGCAATTAGTATTTTAATCTCAATGCGCAACGCATCCATGTCATACAACAATAAGTAAAAAGTATAATACACGTACCTCACTAAAGTGAAAAAATATTATCTGTTAATAATAGTTTTTAGATGCAAGCATCATGTGCAACATAAAATCAAATGTTTGCGAGGGATTATTAGGTCCGTGACCACAGGCAGAAGTGAAGTAGTCGCCAGTTGAAAATAATATATAATGGGCGTCCATAGGCCTGTGCGGACTATGCGCCCGCACAGAGCCCAAAAATTGAGAGACCCCCAAATTAATTTAAGGCTCATATACATATATATATATATTCATAAGAGCTAATATTCCTACTAAAAACACAGCCTGCTCCCAATCATGCGGCACTGAATAATCCTAGGCCCAATCTCTCGTCCGGCGCGCGGCCTTTTCTCTCTCGATTACGCGTGAGTTCCACTAATCCACTTCCACTAGACGACGACGACACAACATCGCATCCGCCGCACTCTATCCGTCGGTCGTGGCTCATTGTCGGGCCTATTCGCAGGGCAGGCAACAAGCGTGCGTGACCGACTGATCATTCATCATTTGTGCATTGATTTTTTATCAAGTCTTCAATCCTGCAAGGTAAATGGTACATCGCTGACGATCAGCTATCAAGCCAAGCCATCAGGCGACCACCAAGAAGCGTGCAGTACGATAAACCCCTATTGCCAACCTATTTCTTTTGTAAAAGTATATGCACAATGTGTTAATAGATTAATTGGTGTAGATTGTTTTTGTTGTCTATGTATATGTGTTGCCAAGCCATCAGGTTTGCTAAGTTAGGCCCCATGAGAAATATGCAGAGGGCTACCAAATTGCGCGGGACGCCACTGGGGTTAATGCTAACCAGAAACGTGTAGTATTAGTTGACCAGCAGCAGAAGCTGTTAACAACAGCGATGAGCAGTGCTAGTGCAGGACTGCAGTCTGCAGGCGATTGCTGCGTGGCGAAAAAGGGAGAAGGCAGGGCGAGGAAAGAGTCTGGGCCACCACACGGGCCCAGACTGGACTCACGGCCCGGCCCAGCCTAGCCTAGCTCCACCCGCGCGCCGCGCCCACGGAAATCGACGCGCCTCCACGCTCCGCCAGTCCGCCAGGCACAGGCAAGTGCGCGGCCAGGTGCAGGTGGGGTGGTGGCAGGCAGCCGCGTGTGAGCGCTCTCACGAACTCCCGATCCCCGCACCCGTCTTGACCTCGGCCGCCTCCACCGACCGAGCCGAATTCCAAACCCTGCCCAGGACCTCCCTACCCCTCCGCCGCCCGCCGCCCGTCGCCCGCCGCTCGTCGCCGACGTCCTCCTCCGCCGTGAGTACCCCCGTGCCCAACCCTCCTCTCTCTTCGCTTTCTCGTGCGTTCTCTCGTTCGGATTCGCCGCTGCCGCCGACGCCACGATGACCCCGCCGCTCGCTCGCTCCGCTCCGCTCAGCTCAGCTCTGCTCTCCCAGCGTCTGCTCCCCTCCGCGGCTCGCGGCGGCGGGTGGGAGGGCAGGATCGCGGGGAGGTACTTCAGGGAGCCCGCGCTCGCCGCCGCTTCCTCTGCTTGCGCCTTGTCCCGCTTGCGCTTGGTTGGCTACATGGCTGGTTCCTGCGGCTCTGGTAGATACCTGTGGTGGCTTCTCTGTTTGTTTAGATCTGTTTCCCCCCTGAATTTCCCTGATCCGTTCGGGAATTTTAAACCCTGGGGGCGATTTCATCATGTTGGCAGGGGGAGGCTTGCTTATGAGTTATGAATTACCCTTCCCTGGGGAATGCGATGTGTCTCGTGTGTTATGCCCAATTCTCTTCACTTCTATACTAGCACCGGTAGTGCGAGGAGCAAATCAGGATGGTGCCTGTAATGCTGGCATGGTGATATATTTTGCACAATTCTTGTGATGTGGTGTGCTGTGTTTCATACTAGGTGCTTGCCAGATGTATTGGTTTCTATCCTTGGGTGGGTACTGGGATGAGTAAATCAGGAATTTGTTTGTTTTGCTGGAGTGCATCTGGTGCGTGTGCGTTTTCAAATTTTTGTATCAAGTTGACTAATGAACGTTAGTTTGTGTGTGGTTGCTGACTTGCTATGTTCTGGTGGGGTCAGTGTTTCAGAAACCCTAGCTCTTGTTCCTGAGTCCTGACTGCACAATTGGTGCCTGATTGTTGGGGCGTACCCGTAAATGCTAACAAAGTTTTTCCCACATGTGTGACAAATATTTTAGTGCTTTGGATGGATGAAAATGAAGTGATCTCATGCTGTAACCTCCTCTTTGTGTCATAGCCAATCCGATGGGGTACGAGGATAGCAAAAATCATCTCATGAGCCTCAGTTACCTAGAGCTTCAATGTTTGTGTAAAAGGTACAACCTTCCTGTTAAGAAGACCCACTCTCAGTTAGCAAGTTCGCTTGCCTCGCTGCTTGAGGTAAGCATATATGTTAGTTTTGAACATTATTACTATTACTTCAGAGGTCACTACTTAGTATGAGCTAGTTTCAGCATTCATTTAAATTCAGAATCTGAAAGGAAGCAATTGTTTTGTTCTACACAGCCATCTCCATCTTCTGCTGCATCTCCTGCCCCATTATCGATTATGAAAGAAGCATGTATGTACAGAAACTTCTTATTTTAAACATAGTTGGTGGATTGCTTATGTTTGGCTAATGGTTTACTTTGCCACTCTTTTGCCTGAAAAATGATGCTGTATCAATAATTGGCAGCCTGCAACCATGTTAACAAGAAAAGAGGGCCATACAATGGCAGAGATGATGGTACACTACTTGTGCATGCAAAGCATAAAAAAGGAGTTCAAACTCATCTTGATGAAACATGTATAAGGGTAAGAAACTGTAATAATTGTTATCTTATCTTGCAACCCATGTGAATTTAACAGCTGCTATAACTAGCATTTCCTGTTTGCCACAGCAGTAATTTTGTTGGTTTATTTTTGCTTGAAATGTAAGACTGTTTCACCATGTATCGAAATGCTTAGCACATCTGTTGTGTACTGTGTAAATGGGTTCTGTTGTAATTCTTTTTTATCTATTCTGTAGCAGGCGATTGACACTGGTACAAGTGTTCCTCCAGTTTGTATCAACTATGTAAGACCAGACTGTCACCATCATTCATTTTCTGGACGGGGGACTGCACATAATTTGCAGTCCCAAAGTGATGTGGGTATTGCAACTAAGTCAACAAATACAGAACTTGTTGGCAAACATCATCTTTCACCTGCTAGCATAATGGATCAAATCTGTCCCCCTATTATTCAAAAATGTCCTTTAAATGGTACCGATCAGTCTTCGCTTGGCCATAAGGAAGATACAACGAATTATGTTCGTCATCCTTCTGATAAGATATCAGCAAATCCTACTGCTGTTCAATTTTCTGTAATGTCTGATGAGGGCATTGATCTTGTTGTTGATCTGGACTCCACTCCAGCAACTTGGGCCAAGAACTTCATGGCAGAAATGTGCATTGCCCCTCCTTCTGGACCTGGGAGTTTCTCCAGCTTTATTAGCAGCTTGGGAACTAAGGATAATCATATCACTGCCTCACCATCTCAGAATATCATTGTTGACATCCAGAGCAACGGCCCTGAGCATATTGTTCCTTCCACTAACTCATCACTTGCTTCAGATGTTGGTGGGAACTCCCGTTCAGTGCCCTATCCAGTTGATACAGCTACTATGAACTCAGGGTCATCCACATCTACATTGGCAGGTACTCCAGTTGAACTTTCTGGGTATCAGGAGGGTGCTCTGGTGGTATCTTCTTCGTGTTTAACAGCTGATGTTCAGAACAATGTGACATCTGATGTGATGCCAGTTGCTTTGCACAATGAGGTGCTTCCTCCAGAATCTGTTGGTGTCTTTTTGCGGTCTGAAGGAATTGCTGCACCTGTGGTTGATGCTTCTGTGGAAACAACTGGCAATAAAGGTATGATGAAACCCAGTAAAATAAATGTTTTTGGCAAGATTTCTTGCACTATTTTTTTCAGTTGCTGATACGAAGAATTGTCTACCTTTTTGTCAGGGGATGGAGTTAGAAGTGACTCCAATGAAGACTCATGTCCAAAATCTTCTGGAAGACAAACTGCAGATGTTCCTGTAAGAGCTCAGCTTGCTCACAATGGTGGCATTCATGAAATCCTAATGGAAAATGAACCAGTGGAGGCAGTGGCAGTGGAACAAAATGTAGGTTGTGGCGACAGTTTGTCCATTTCTTGCCAACTAGCCAGTCAGGCAGTAGCGAAACTGCCACTTACAGATGCCCAGTCAAATGCTAGCTCTGCAGATCATTGCATTGCTGGGAGTTTTGACCTCACACATCCAGCATCATCATCTGCTGCTTCGGTAATTTCTTGTACTTTATGTTAGTTGAATGATTTGATATGCCTTAATATTGCTCAAGGAACACGTGTTTGTACTGAAGGTGCTAAAAATACTATGCTATCTGTTTCTTAACTAGCCATGTTTTAGCTTGTTCTCATGGTTTTTGGGGAGCATGTTATGACCGTATGTCTTGAGCATGCCATGATGATACAATTGGTCTTCTGTAGTAGACAAGATCGGTTTCAAACATCCTTTGTATATATGACAGCAGATGATGATCTGGGACCTGCTATTGTATGCTGCTTGTGTTTCTGGCTTCTAGGTCTTCTATTCTACTTAGCATTTGTCTATGCATCTAGCACATGAGCTTGTTCTCTTTGTTGTCGATATTCACACAGTATTGGTCTTGGATGTAAATTATCATGATGCCTTTTCTCAGTTCTTTCTACTGGCACTCGGCAAGTGGTGAAGTTGGTGATTTTTTATATTGCTTGTTTCACTAGTAGGTTCAGTCGTCATGTTTTTCTCTGTATATATGGTTGAGTGCGAACTTCATGATTCTACCTAGTGTTCTTTTCAGTTCAGACTCCTAGGTTGTGATGCTGGAAGCTGTTTGGGACAATCATGTGCCAGTGTTTATTACACCTAAATCAAATGCCAACCTTTGTACTGAGTCCTCTCAGATGTCACCCAACTATGCCATGTGGCCTCTGAAAGACAACATCAGAGTGAAGACTATGGGTATCAGGGTACTGGTTCGTTGGGTGAGAACTGCGAGGTTGTATCCAAAGATGGTGAGAGGGCAAGGGCCAAGGGAAGGCATGTTGCTGGTGAGAGTGAAGACTCTTGTCGCCGTCGATGAGGGTGATGACATGCAGAGGTAGCTGGGAGGTGGCAGCGCTTGGGAGAGGGAGAGAACTCGGCTTCCTTACCTTTAGACTTCACTTTCCAATCCTGTCTCAAACTTGCTGAACCAAACCTAAATCAAAATATTCTAAATTAAATCACTGGCGGACACGTCATGGATAAAGAAAGGAATGTGGCCACTATCCCTGCAGCTCATGGAGCATTATGGGAGTGTGGCCACTGGCTAGGACAGCACTGTATTGGTTGGCTCTAGGTGGGGCCAAGGCACACATGTTCGCTGTTCTTTTTTTGAGACTTGAGAGATGGGAGATGTTGACTTTGCTCTCTTTTGTTATCAATTTAGTGGCAGCAGGAAGATGGGCTGGTTTAAGAGGATAAGAGTAGAATGGAAAGAGCAAAACAATGATACAACATTACAGGAGATGTTGGCCTTTCTGGGGAGATGAGAGACGTTGGCTTTGCCCTCTCGTTATCCATTTAGTCGCATAGGAAGGTGGGCTGATTTAAGAGAAGAATGAGGAAGAAGAAGAACAAAAAGAAAAACTCAATATAACAAAAACAAGTGGGTTAGAAAGTACTAAAACAACATGGAATCCATGATTAGTTACCCTTCTTTGTTAGTCATGCATGCTCCTCCATCTTGGATTCTTTTTCTCTGTTTCTTATACAATATTTCATTCTTCTGGAATGAAGGCATGATGCTTATATGGCCAGGCAAGCATTCCTTTTCTTTTTTTGCGAATCTTGTAGCTGAGCTAATTAGCTAAATCATTTCATTGTTTATACCCATAATCCCATATGGCCATATGTTATGCATTTTCTACTCACTATTTTCTCTGGGCCAGAATAACTCAAGGCTCAAGCAGTCACAAACTCATTGTGAAGCTCCCCATGCCTCTCTGATAGTTGTGATCTTTGACTTGAATTGAACCGCTATTACGATGAAATGCTGGTAGACTTGATCAAAGCATGGAAGTTAACCGTGACAACAATGTTGTCAGATGGTTAATTAAACACCACCTCATAGACACACTGTAAGGAGTCATGAATTGCCAAAATATATGGCAACTGGTCGAGCAATTTTTTGAATCCTAAGGCTTGTTTGGTAGAGCTCTTCCTCCAGATTCCTCATGGGAAGTGATTGTCTGAGGGAAATGATTCTGTGGCTGTAAGTGATTCTCAAGGATAAACTCTATGGAGAAATTGATTGTCTTGGAAGTGAATCAGAAGCTACTTTTTTAGCTCTTGGCCACTTAATTTGTTTTAGAGAATCAATTCATTCTGTGGGAGTAATTATCTGAAAATCACTGTTTGGCGAAGCTCCCCTTGAATCCAGCTTGGAATCTGCTGTGGAACTCTGGCTTGCTCGTTTCAGAGGGTGTGGGAATGGTCTCGCTTCCGCAGCTCCCTCTGGTCATTTGATCACTTCATCCAACAACGTGCAGTGCTCTCGCAAATGATCCCACTCCTGCAATCGCTAGGACGAGTGGAGCCTCTGCCAGGATCTGTAAGATGAATTGGTTCCTTAAACCTGTAAGCGATAGTTGTAGTTCCTTAAACTAGAAAGTAGGATGAAAGAGCAAAAAATGGTAAACTAGATTACATATCCTGGGCAAGTTTCCATCATAGGTTTCAGAAACTTGGAAAATGGGCAATTAATCGAGTACTATTTTAGTCTTGCAATTAATTCATGCCACCTTGATCGTTAATAGCCCAAAAATCATATATTTTGACAACATAAGGTTGATGCTACTTTCTGTTTGAAATAATAATCAGTTTATGGAAAGTGTAGTTAATGTGCTATATTGGAGACTCCGTCAATGATCGTGATGGACTTTCAGATTAGAGGTTTGGATGTAGAATTTAGTCAATTTACAATCAAACTTTGCATGTAAAATATCCTTGTGTGACAGCAACCTTGGATGACTTCAACAACAACAACAATAGCTTTTATTCCCAAGCAAGTTGGGGGTAGGCTAGAGTTGAAACCCAAACCAAACCGCTAGAAAGGGGAAATGTTTTTATTTTAAAGTATTTGAATAGGTTGCTTTCAAAAGAAAACAAGGGTTTTAAAAGATTTTGGAAAGAAGCACAAGGAAGAGCCTAATCAAGGCTCAAGCACGTGGATAGTTGTTTTCCAAGCAGCTTTATCCAAGGCTAACTCTCTCATTATATTCCAATCTCTTAGATCTCTCTTAACTGCCTAAGTCAAATTTGGCCGGTCTCTACCTCTCTTCACATCATTGTTCCGCCTTATGATGCCGCTATGCACTGGTGCCTCTGGAGGTCTTCGTTGCACATACCCAAACCATCTTAGTCAGTGTTGCACAAGCTTTTCTTCACTTGGAGCTACCCTAAGATGATGCCGTATCTCGAAATTTCGAACTCGATCCATCCTTGTAAGCCAACATTATGCACCATACAACATCGCAGGTCTAATAGCCATCCTATAGAACTTGCCTTTTAGCTTTTGTGGTATCCTTTTGTCACATAGAACACCAGATGCTTAACGCCATTTCATCCATCCTGCTTTAATTCTATGGCTAACATCCTCATTGACTTCCCTGTCTCTTTGTAGCATCCCATCTCTTTGTAACATCCTCATTGACATAACCTTGGATGACTTCAAATATGTAAAATAATAGATCTTCGAGATTGAAAATATCCTTATGTGACATCAACCTTGCATGAACTCTTCTTTGAAGCAGTAATATTTGACGCTGATCTGCGAATGAGCTTGTAGCGTAGTGGTTGCAAGGCTTCAATAGCACCTCAGCTCTTGAGTTCGACTCCCCATGGGAGTGAATTTCCAGAACTGTTTTTAAAAAAATCCCTTGCTTGAAACCTGTAAATATAGTGACAAGACACCCTCTTGTGGAGGCGATCACCGAGCTGTTATCTGGTTTGGGTCCTCTCCTACCTGGGGTAGTTGCAGTGTGTCACCGACCCAGTTACCGGTGGTTATTCCAGGTAACGGTGCGGCCTAGGTTGAGGTTCCTTAAATTTAATACCATAGGGGTGGTATTTCCCTCACGGGCTGTTATTTTTTTGAATATTTGATTCTGATCTCACTTGTTAGAATGACTATATGCATCATTCAAGCACTCTTTGGAGTGGTCAGTTTCCCTATATCACTTTTGTCATATTTCGTTTAGGAAACAATAGTTCCCTTCATGTTTGCTTGCCTATATTCAACTAATTGTAAGGTGCTTTTGCTCGCTTGCCTACATTCAACTAATCTTAAGCTGATTTGTCTGCTATATGTAGTCTTTGACGGTCAGTTTCAACCAGTTTTAGTGTAAGTATTACGAAAAATAGTAAGTGCATGACTGACTAATTTTACTGATTTGCGCTTTGTAGTAAAATGGCAAGAGAAGGAAAGCTGGTTAATATATTATTTGGTCTATGGCAAAGACTACATGACCCACTTTTAGCTCTGCAACTGCAAACCTACTTATTTGGTAATTTATATTCTGCTGACCTCCTTAGCTGGCATTTTTGGTATTAGTTACCAATGCCTTTTTGTACTCTGACTGGCAAAACTTAAAACACATTGCACATCCCAAAAGCCAGGAAGAAATTAAGTAATAAATCTATATACTCGTGATGTTTTTTATCCTATTACATTTGTACTGACTTTTTTGTTTGGAAAAAGAATTCTTTGTTTATGAAATTGCATTCCATCTATATGTCTCCCTGTTCTGTTTATGATGTTGCGATGCTCTCTATGCATGATGGAAGTTGCTTTATGGTGTTTTGATTTATTGTGCATAATTTATGATGTTTTAATTTATTGTGCTTGCGCATACAATGGTGTATGGACCTTGGTTTCTCCAGGGCAAATTATTGACTTTTGTATCCTCCTGCAGGGCAATGCTATAAATTCCTTGACCTCAAAGTATGGTGCAGGGTATGCATGCTCTCTATAAACACTGTTCATACAGTCATACTTCTGTTTTCAGCAACCAGTTACATGCTAAAGGGTTCCTTTCTTCTGTAGGTCAGCACAAAGTGATGATTCTAATGACAAAAGGAGATGGAGTGATACTGAGGAACTTGAGAGTATGATGCCACCAGTTTATAGTGAACCTCCCAGAAATATACAACTTAGCTTACGAAGTGCTGCTAAAAAGAACAAGCCTTCTACACTACCAAGACGATCGTCAAGGCTTCTTCCTAAGGTTTGTGTACCTTGTCATTTACTGCAACTAACATTACTGTATTAAGGAAGCCGAAGTGTACTGGACCATGCGCCAATGTTTCCTACATAGTTTTTATTCTTTGTAAATAAATCACATTTTCTGGAGTTTACACTAACATTTTTATTTTCTTGACATGCAGTAAGCTCTCTAAATGCTGCAGAAAAGATCCGTTGTGAAGGTAGCTTCACTACGGTCTGAGTCTGATTTCATGAGGCTGGAGCGATAGAATACAGTTGTTAACAAGCTAGATTCTAAACTTGTCTGTTCTGTTAATTCTTTGGTCCTAGCAACTGAGTAGCTTGGTTGGTAGCTAGTGCTGCCAGAAGTTTTCCCCTTATGTTCATCGGCATCTGTTACAGTTGTACTGTCGAGCTTTCATATACCATTGTACAAACAACGCATGCTTCTACAGAAATTCTGGACCTGCGACACTATCGTCCCTGTTTAGTCTGCAACTACTTGGATGATGTGTGTTTTATGTCACTGCAATATAACTTATGGTGCAGGTGCGAGCATGTTTTGCCTGATATTTTCACCAGTGTAGCTACGATTTTGTGCCTGAGGTTCGGGTGTGTTGTTTATTTGTGGTAATTTGATGTGGGCAAGAATTGAAGTGCTAGTTGCACTCTGGATTATGTACCTCAGTTTGGATGTGCTGTTGTGGTAATTTGATGTGGTCGAGAAAAAAAAGGAAGTGCTCTAAGAGCGAGGGGCATTGGAGCTGTAAGCTTGTTAGGGTATGTTTGGTTCGGAGGACGGGAGAGGACGGGATGGGACGATACCAGATTTGAGGTATTTGGTTGGAGGGACAACCAAGGACGGGATCGTCCCGGGGCAGGAGGAGACTCAAGGTAGCGTTTGGTTGAGAGGCGAAGTAGGATGGAATGGAACAATCTTTGATTTCAGGGACGGGACGGGGCCAACCTAGCCCATCTCATTGTTTGGTTGGAGAGGATGGGACGATTCTGTTCCTCGTCTGGTTGGAGGGACGAGGACAAAATGGGACGAGAGATTGACTTGTGGGGTTTCTAGTTAGCCTCTCTTTCTCCTTTCTTCTTCCTCCCGATGCGTCACTTGCTACTCGCCGCCTAACTCCACCTCCACGCCGCGTCTCCACTTTCGCTCCGCGTCGCCTCCGCCTGCCTCCGTACCGAGCTCGCCTCCACTTCCGCGCCGTGCCGCCTCCGCCTGTCTCCACGCCGCGCTCGCCTCCGCCTCCGCCGACGGGCCTCACCACCATGGCCCGCGGCTGAGCCGCCGAGCTCCGTCCCGCTCCACCATGGCCTCTACCGGCGCGGCGCGGAGGTGGAGGTGAGCGCGGCGCGGCCGAGCTGCGACGGGCGGCCGCCGAGCGGCGCCTGAGCTGCGGCGGGCGGGCGGGTGCCGAAACTGCCGTGGGCGGGCGGAGCCAAGCCCTGCGTGCGGGCGACGGGAGAGGGATGGCGTGATCCCTCGTTCTGAAAGGGATGGTGAGGGACGGGATCTAAGGGGAATATTCTCTTGTGGGATGGTTTGCTGGTTCCCGAACCAAACAGGACCAAAAGTAGGATAGCCCTAGCCCATCCCACCTCGTCACAGGAACCAAACACTACCAAAATCGGGGGATGGCGTCGCCCCGAATCGAGCAGACGACACCGTCACTCTGCGACCGCGTGAGGCGCCGTGAGGAGCTGCCCGCCCGTCGCCTGCCTCGTCCGCGGCCTCCACGCCCGCCGTCGGTGCCGGGCCCGTCCGCGGCCTCCGCGCCCGTCACCGGAGGCCCCGTCCGCTGCGTCTGCACCCGTCGGTGGCCATCTCCACGGCCTCCGCGCCCGTCGCCGGCCGTGTCCGCGGCCTCCGGGGAGCCAGCTGCGGCGGCGTCACGCAGCGTGCTGTTGCTATCCCATGTTCGGATTAGGCCGGCGAGTCATTGCTTTACGGAAGCGACGGATCTCTGGCAGATTTTTCTCTAATTTCCTGCTTGAGCTTTTCTTGCACCAGCCACAGCAACACAGCAGCGTTCTTGCACTTGTTCCTGCTGGAAGATGCCGCGCCGGCGGGGAGTGGGAGCTGGACTGCGCCGGCGGGGAGGGGTAGAGGGAGAGAGGCGCCGCCTCCAGTTCCGGACCCACGCGCCCTTCACGCCGCCCGCCGCTCCGGCTCTTGATCCAGGCCCGCCGGCCGCCAGCGCTCTCCTCCAAGTCGGCGCTCGCCTTAAAGCCGCCGACCGCCGCGACGCCTCCATGCCCGTCATCCATGGCTCTCCTCCAAGCCCCGAGCCGCCGAGCCGCCGCCGGGTTCGCCGGCAGCCCTGCCGCCGGTCACGCCGGACAGAGGAGGCGCGGGGTGGAGTGGGGAAGAGACGCACGGGGAAGAAGACTCTGCTGAGACTGGAGAGGCTGACGCACGGGACCATTTGTCATATGCCTCTGATCCCTTTGGCTATGTTCCCCAACCAAACAATCATCACCAGAGATAGGATGGGATGAACCCGACCTAGAATCAGGGATGGGATGGTCCATCCCACGCTGTTCCCAAACCAAACACTACCTTAGTTGCTTGGTTAGCACGAACTCCTGTACTATTATTTGTGGTAATTTGCTGTGAACGAGAATTGAAATGCTCAGAGCAAGTTCATCTCACTTAGGGGCAGTGGAGGTATGAAGAGGGGATGGAGAAAAAAACGAACATGGATAAATAAAAATGCCTGGGCAGTGGAGCTGTGAAGAGGTGATGGAGAAAAAAAAAAAGAAATGTGAAGAGGTGAGGGAGAAAAAAACAAATGTGAAGAGGTGATGGAGAAGAAAAAAGAGGTGATGGAGAAAAAAAACACGTGAGGGAGAAAAAAACAAATGTCAAGAGGTGATGGAGAAAAAAAAAACAAAATGTGAAGAGGTAAAAAAAGAGGTGATGGATAAGAAAAAGGAACATGGGAGGGAGAAAAAAACAAATGTGAAGAGGTGATGGAGAAGAAAAAAAGAACATAAACAAACGGACCTTTAGTTTACAAGACTGACGCTCTACACTGAGCTATAAGGGCTTGTGCTTAAATTTTGGCCCCTGAAATAATAAAATTTCTTTCTTACAATATTGTTGTCCCCTTATTCTTCTGGCATCAACAGGCCCACATGTTTGACTTAGGGGACCAATATAAACATGTAACAAAATATAGAAAGAAATGACTATTTTCACAAAGATAGCAAACATTACATCATTTAGTTATATAAATATATAATATAGACAAATAGTTAATAATTACTGCAACATATTAGTAGGAAATACACCTAAACATAAACATCATGGTTAGTAAAAAAGTAGAGTTGAAATTCATTATTTGTAGGAGAAATAGAGTACATGCTATGCAATTTTTGAATCTTGGGAGTGCTTGGCGCTCCTAGACCCCACTTTTCGCCGCTGCCTGGCGCATAGGGTGCTAACTTGGGACGTGTTCAAGATAGCCCTAGAATTGAGTCAGTACATCTAATCTCCACTAATAAAAGAGCGAGTTTTCTAAAAATCTTTTTTACCACAAAGGCATAGGTATACCCCTCTCAATCATTTTCTCTCTTTATTTTTCACCTTATTTTATACCCATACTCACCTGTTACTTTCCTTCTCTTGGTTTTAATGAGAAAGAATGACGCTAATCAATCAAAACTCTTTCCTTTTTCTATTTTTTTCTTTCCTATTGTCTGCTTAATTATCTCACAACACGTGCATGTTGCACGTACATCTATGCTAGTCTCCACTAAAAGGAGAGTAGAGTTGGAGCTATGAATATGCATGGGTTGTATCTGGATTTATGATGAATAATTTGTTTCTATTTGAGATCGAATATAATTTTAGAACTGTATACATGTACAACCGTAAACTTTATAAGTACCATTTAGGCTTATGAACTTGAAACTGGGCTGTGTCTCGATCTCCTACGCGTGAAAGATCTGATACAGGAGACGGGGTCCTATGATATGGGTCTTTGACCCTTGGTCTAATTCCACGACGGAGAGTCAGCGTGGCGTAAAGTGAAGATTGGGGGAATAGAGCGAAATCCCCGTCTGGGGTATTCCGAAGGTGTGGATTTTGCATAGAGCAAGTGTTACTGAATTCTGAGCGGTTTGTGTCATGTCAATGATAAAAGAAGCGAGCATTTTGATTGCCATAGAGGCTGGGTATAAGTTTTTTTAGATACTCCTCTACTTAAATTGATTTGGCCAAGAGAAGTATGCCAAGAAGCTGATGTGGTGAATATGGGGGTGATGAAAGAGCTGGGCGATGGATGCGCAGTTGTTGGCTGACTTAGACCATAAAGCCTTGCCCGCTTGTGCTAGGGTTTTCTGCTTTGCCTTGGTTACCTCAGGTTTTAGCATTTAAATTTGTGAAATGTGCCATATAAAACTCTAAATTACCCAAAAAAACTCCTACAGTTACTGATGCACATATAAGTGTGGAGATATACGCATTGACAAGCCAACAATTTTACAAAGATATTGTATAGACGGCATATTTTACAAGTCTATATAAGGGTCTGAACCTACTGTTTCAAATTTTACGGGCCTAAACGGCACTCCGTGACATAATTAGAATCATTCATGTAATTAATTTATATATTTACTAAACCACATTAATTAAAATTTTGTATTTTTCTATCTGAACCTTTTTACCGGCTGTCTCAACAAATTTATCTATGCTTTGTGGCTAGCCAAATCGCCAAGCCCGTCAATTTACGTGTAAAAAAAAAAAGAAGCCCTTCAATTTACGAAGTCCCCCTCGCTTTTCTGATGTGTACAATTATGCTTCCCTTGGGTGTCTGGAATCTGGAAAAGACAAAACTTTCCTCCGCAATCTCCATCTCAAAATTCTCTGGCCTGGCCGCCCAAGCTCAAGCCCAAACCCTAACCCTCGCCCCATCTCGTCGTCGGCATGTCCGCGAGGTTGCTCCGGCGTGTACTCCAGGAGCGGGAGGCCGCTCCGCAGGATCCTGACGTCGCCGACGACGAGCAGCAGGAGGAAGAGGCCTCACCTCCGCGCGCTGCCGCACGGAATCTCTTCGATCTCCTCGACGTCGGAGACGACGACGAAGAGGACAAGGTGCGTGCCTGCAGATCCTTTACGATGACTTCTCTAGGGTCCTATGGTCGTTATTTGTAGTATAAGAGCACTTCTTCTAAATTCTAAACGCGCCATCGTGCTGAGGTCGTAGTGTTCGATGTTATTGTTGCGTCAATGGTAAAATTCTTAGCCGTAAGTCGCGAAGGTATCCTATGGGAATTCTACGATGTTGATTGCTAGTGTTGGAGAAGTAAGAAGCTAGAAAGATAATCACGTTTCTACTGTGTACGTGTGTGTGTGGGTGTGTGGTTGATTCGATGATGTGTCATGGAAAGGATCTGGAAAGGCTTAGGCTGCACTGTGCTTATATTTAGAGTCATTAGCAGTGGATTGCTTTTGCACTATGCAATGACTTCCTCAGCCTCATTGGAGCTGCTACTCGTCCACTTTTTAGCATCCAGTGGCCAGTGGGTTGTTGGATGGACTCTGAGTTTTTTTTTTGTTTGTTTCTTACAAGACTTGGGTTAAGTGTTGTGCTATGCTGCAAACAAGGAAGTGGCTAAATATACACAGAAAATACACTGGCCTGGTTAAGCTGGTATTTCCAGCCCTATCTATGAACTGCCAATGAATATAAATTGTCTCTAGAGACGACGGACAACAACAAATCTTTGTGGTCTCAAGCAAGTTGGGGTAGGCTAGACTTGAAACATAATAAGATCCACCAAGAATAGGAGAAAGAGAGAGGTGAGGAAACTCTGCTTCATTACACTTAAAAAGACATAGATTTTATCTTGCCTGGATCATAGTTTCAAAGGCATCGCCTAGGCATCCAGGCGGAAAAAATTCTAGGTGCTGGGGCTCGCCTAGCTAGAAAACGAGGGGAACAGCATTGGTACAAAGGAAAACGATGGGAAACCCACCAGAAAGGCCATCTGGCCATCTCCTCCCTCATCTCCACCAAATCCGGCAATGTTGGCCGACGCACAACACCGCCTGACCATCTGCATCTGTGCCTGGCCAGTAGGGGGGGGGGTGGTCCACGGCGGAGATTGATCTGAGCGAGCAGCGCACGGAGCAGCAATGGTGAGAGGGAGGGAAGGAGGGGAGTGCTGACTGCCTGACTGTGCTTGCATAGGTGAGCAGCACAAGGGAGATACTTTAGCGCTGCATCTGTGCGAGGGAGAAGAAGAGCCTGGCGGCTCAGGCATTTGGCATTGGGAGCATGCGTCTGTCTCCTTGAGCTAGTTATGTACTGGAGGGCATTCATGGGCTGCTTGGTGGGCTGGGCCATCCACTTCTCTTTTCATTTGCTCGTTTATCCTTTCTCTTTCCTCATCCCTGCTGCTATTATTCTATTTCTTATGATTGTAAGGCGTCGCCTTGCCTCACCTTATGACTGCCTAAGCGTGTCAGGGCATGGGTAGGTCGCCATATTTCACCTTAACGCCTTTAAAACACTGGCTTGGATTCATACAAGGTGTTAGGGCCTTTGTTCTCATTTACATACAGGTCATGGTGCATGTTCGCATGTAATCGTGATCTCAAAGGTCTAAACAACAATAAGCATGGTTATGCAATCTTGGAGGATCCATTTTTCATGATGTATTCTTGCATCATTGTGTCATATTGCATAACTCTGATTTTATTTTCATGGTAGTGTGTTCTCCATGGGTGAATAGATCCTTGTATACATAAGACTTGGATGTTGATCATACATGCTTGTCTGCTGCAGGAAGATGAAGCAGAAAGAAGTCAAACTTTGAGTTATACAGAACAGAAACATTATGTTCAAAAGAAGCCTATGAATGCAGTTCCGGAAACAAACAAAAAGTCAAAGAAAAAGAAGAAAAAGAGCAAGGCAGATCCATCATCAAAGAAATCAAAGGATGAACAGTCACTGGATTCAATTTTGGAAAACCTATCTATTGAAAAGAAACCAATGCAGCACACATTTCATCAAAGCAACACTGCAGCTGGAAAGGAAATTGAGACCAATGAAGCTACTCATGGGCCGTCCTCTGTTCTTGCAATTGATCCCAGACATCTAAAGGGTGAAAATGAGATGAGACGCATTTTTGGATCAAAAGTAGTGGATTCATTTGAAAATCAACGGAATGTGCCAAGCAGTTCGAGGCAAATCCGTGGTGCCAGGCGTGTTGCACATAATCCAAGAAAAACTATTCTTGTATCTCCACCTAGCTACTGGCCACCATGGGATAAGTCAATATCAATGGATCTTCTTGAGACGAAGAGTGGTCTGAATTACTTCAGGTGAGGTCATAGGCTCATAGCTTATCTGTTCTGATATATAATATTTGTATGCCACTCTCTTTGAATATGGCATACCATGGTACTAGGTACTCTTTGATTATTTGTGATGAAGTGCTTGGGGTGAGAAACAATTCTTTGATTGATGCATGTTCAGTTTTTTTTTCTTGACTGTGTGGGTAATTTATTGTTCAGAGGGTTTTCATATGCTCCATGCTGTCACTGGTCTACACATACACAAAAAAAAAACGCCACCACTAACCCTCTTTTCCTGGTAACATGATGGTTTCTTTATACACATCAAAGTTGCCATATATGAACACTTGAATTGTTGATTTGAGCTGGACTGTTGTATTAAATTTGGTAGACTCCCTCCGTCCCAAATTATAAGGGGCTTTGGCCCTTGTTTTTCTCCGTCCATGTTCATATGGATGTTGATGGATTTAGGCACATATAAAGCACATACATGGAATATAGCACGAACCTATTCAAAGCTAGAACCTCTTATAATTTGGAACAGAGGGTGTAGTATATCTTTTGGATTGTCTGTGCAACATCTCATTTTTGCACATCCACTCATTTGCTTTGTTACAGCTTGTAGTTGCCATCTTGAGTTATATTAGTATAAGGTTTAGTGACCTTTTCCCTAGGTCTCGGTCACTTTTTTTAGTAATTGCAAAAAAGAATATATTATGAATAATGAGATTCTGAAGTTCTTTATGGGTCTATCACACTAACTTTCTAGTTCCATCTTCCGTGAGTTAATATTCTTACTAGGAGCTATTTATTTTTTGCAGGTACGCATATGATCCTTCTATCAGCCATGTGCAGGAATTATTTGAAGCTGCCAAAGCCGCAAATGATCTCAATGCTATTGCAGCTATACTAGGAAAATATCCATATCATCCAGAATCACTTTTGACATTTGCTGAACTTTTCAAATATTCTGGAGAGCATCAGTCGTCAGCTGATGCAGTGGAGAAGTGTCTATTTGCATTGGAGTGTGCTTGGCATCCTTTATTTAGTCCACTTCAGGGTAACTACCAGTTAAAATACAACCATGACACAAATAAGCCATTTTTTACAGCACTCTTCAGTCACATGAAAAATCTGGATAGGCGTGGCTGCCACCGGTCTGCTTTAGAGGTCTGCAAGTTTCTGTTGTCACTGGATTCTGATGACCCAAAGGGTGCTCTGTTCTGCATTGATTACTTTGCTCTAAGATCACAACAGTACATATGGCTGGAACAATTTGCAGAAGAGTACCAGTGTAATAACTCCCTGTGGCTATTCCCAAATTTCTCGTTTTCCCTTGCTATTGCACGGTTTTACCTTGAGCGTGATTTAACATCGGAGGGTTCTGATCATGCTGACAAGTCAACATCGGTTGATCTCATGAAGCAGGCTCTAATGCTTCATCCTATTGTGCTTCACAAGATAGTTGACAAGGCTCCTTTGAAAGACTCATCATGGACCCAGATACTCAGAAATGTGTTCTTTGGATCAGCAAAACCGGGAAGCCCTTCACTTGAGCATATGATCAACATATATGTGGAACGTCATTATATCATGTGGAGATTCCCAGAACTGCAGAACTTACTGAAAGAAGCTGCTCTTTTGGTGATTGAATCATTAAAGCAGGATAACCGAGAAGCCCAGGACTGGGCATGTGTTAGAAAAGAGGCATTCTCTTCAGAGAAGAATGAGTAAGTTCCTCCAAAAACCGTGCAAGTTTACTTGACTGATTCATTAATTATGCCCTTGTTCAATACCATTCTTTTATAGTAGTATGAGTTGTTTATTTCGGCTACAGGCTGAAAACTCAAATGGAAAATATCGGGTTAGAATCTAGCATAGCTACACTATTACAAGCTCACAACTTATCAGTTGTTTGCTTCTGTGATGGTTAGCAAATTTTGGTACATATAAATAACCCTTTTTAGTTTTAGGTAACTGAGAAGATAGTGTCAGCGATACTCCCTTGATTGCGTATTGGTGGGATTATATATGTTTTCAAAAGTTATCCTAGACTATTATTATTCTGAGTTATGAGTGTGATGTCCTGAGAAGTTTCTCCGTGTGTTGCAGGTACTCTCATTTGCTTGTTTCAGACTTCTCTGACACAACACCGTCCCTCCCACCAGAAGAACTACGACCATTCATGGTGGGTCCAGGAATGCTGCATGAGATGCCACCCGTTGAACAAGAAGCTGCTGGGCCCGAGAGACTCCGTGCCCCTCGTGACGTCGCTGGACGTAATCCTGCAGTGGTCTTCCTTGAATCACTGCTCCCATGGGTAGACTATGGTGACAATCATCACGACGCGAATGGCGACAACAACGGTGATTGATCCGTGGGTCATACAAAGCAGCATGGACTCAGTCGCATCTGACGATTGCATGCATGTGCCTCATGATTAAGATAAGTTGCTGTTGCTTATTGTGTCGTCTGGGAACCCACAACAAATAACAACCCGAAGCCAAGTGGTGTTGTGTTTTTTCATGGTATTGCTGAGGTTACACATGTATAGCTGGTTAGCTGCTTCGCTAGATAGCCAAAATGTTGCATGCCAAGTTTTGGGATCAAGTACCATCCTTGTCTGAGTTTATGCCAATTCTTATCCTGTCTAAAACTGGCGTTCAGGTTATCCGTCTTTGTAGAGCGTTCAATAGTCAATACTATTGAGTATTGAGGCACTGAAGTAGAGATCTACCCAGACGTTGCATTTTGTTCCTTCCATCCATGGTCTGGTCGCCGTTTCGCTGCATGGCTGCACGGCAGCAGCAGAGTAGGATGGTATGGGCAGGATGGTAATGGTCATAATCCAAAATATTGCTTTACAATTAAAGACTGTTTTTTAGTTCAAAAATAAATAGAAAAATAATCTAGCTTTTTCTGAGCCTGATGTTTAAAGTTTTCACCCCTGGGTACGGGAGTGCAGGGCACGCGGCCACGTGCGACATCACTACCAGTTCTTTGTTTCTCTCCCGTCACAGTACAGCAGTGTCCTGCCTGGCCACAGGCGTCTGATCAGCGATCCGACGGCCTAGAATCTTCCCACGCACTGCCTGTCTGCCTCTGCCTCAACTACCGCCACCCCATCCCTCGCACTGTGGCCACGCTGCCGCACATTGCTCTGGGCTGCGGCCTGCGGCAGCCGCCCGTCCCCACCGCCGCACGCCATAGTCCTTGACGGCCCCGTCGATCCTGTTTGCCGTGCGCCGGTGGAGTTGCGCCTCCGAGCCTGGTGACCTGCTGCGGTTCGCGCCTCCTCAGCCACGCGCTGCATGCACCAACACTCCGTGGCCACCGGTGCGTAGGCGGAGATCCATGTTGCGCAAGAAGCCGCAAGTGCCGGCGCCCGCCATGGCTTCCACTGGTTGCTCCAGCCTCATGTCCTGCTTCTCACTCCACCAGCGTGGCTCGCAGCAGCCGGCGAGGCGGATGGGTGGCACAGCATCGGCGCTTGGCGGAGCGGTGGCGAACGGTGGCCCCCACGCCAGCGCGCCCACGGAGTGACGGCGGCGGCAGCCGGGGCCCACGTGCCCGCCCGCCTGCTCGGCCGTGTAGCGGTGGCGGCGCAGCTTGCGCGGCACACTGGAGCGGTGGCGTCACCTGCTCGTGTGCAGGGCAGCGCGGCCATCTCCGGCCCGCACAGCATGCGCCTGAGCAGCAGCGGCGTGCCTGCACGCGCGTCCACGAAGCAGCACGCCCTGGTGCCCGGCGGCGCACCTGTGCGGCGGCAGCCAGCGGCACACTCAGGCGGCTGCCGTGCCGGGGGCCACCACCAAGCTGCTAGCTGCCGCCGCCGCAGCACCGCCTGCTGCTGCCAAGGGCCACACGAGCACGCACCACCGCGAGGCACGCACCTCCCGCCGCGCTACTGTGAGGCCCCAGGCACGCCGCTGGCACCGAAGGCCGGACAGCCACAGCTCGCGGGCGGGCACCGGACCTCGCCGCCACCACGACGCCGCGCACCAAGATGGCTCGTGCCTGGGCGACGGGCCGAGCCTCCTCCACCTCAAGCTGCGTCTCTAGAAGCCAGCACAAGGCGCCGAGGCACGCTGCCGGGACCAGTGGACGGCCGTCGTCGCCACCCGGTAGGGTGTTCAGCACCAGATTCTCCTATTAATCATTCCCAATCAAACTTTTGAAATAGAAAGATACGCAAAGTAATCCATTTTAGCCTCATAGCACTTTTTTTGTGTTGCCATATATCTAAATCAGTTTTTCTTGGATTTTTAATGTTATGTATTTAGGAACGGCTAAAGGAATCTATGCGTTTCTCATTTCTGAAATTAATGCATTACCAAAGAAAAAGTTTTATGTAAATTTTCTTTCCACTGGGTTAGTATACAAAACCAAACTATGGTTTCGTTTGCCCGCAGCGAAGCGCGGGGTGCCCACCAGTGTACTCTGCTCTCAGGTTCTGTGCCGGAACGGGTTGATCATTGCTTTTGGTTCGTGCCTATCGAGCAGTCTGAATCGCAGACCAGCATGGAAGCTTCCAAAGTCGAAAAGAGAGTGGGCACAATTGCCGTACTTGGAAGGAGCAAGTACAACAACCCTGTGGGCTGTGGCCGGTTAGTAGTTGCCTGAGCTCAGCGAATATGTCGTACTGTCTGGTTGTGGCTTGACCGCGACACATAAATACAGTTATACACTAGGTACGATTTCTTGCCACGGGCTCTCTACGGCTTGTTTTGGAATCATATGCGTTTGAAGGCTGAAATATCAATCGATGCAGATGCACAGATATATCTCCCACATTGACTTTTTACACCCACAAGACATTGATATTCCTCATGAAATGCAGAAAATTTCCCCAATAAAAGAGAACAAAGTCAAGAGACATTTTATGCTTGAGACGGCACCCAAAAACTAATATGGCTGTTTCCTTCAACTACACACAAAATAAAAATTTGCCCCGCAAAAAAATTGTATTTTTGCATGCGTGTCCAATCACCTACGGTTCTTTCTCCTCTTTAAGGAGCATTATGTGATATCGTACTGATTAATTAGGTGTCACACATGATTTTATTGTTGTTGTGTTAAAAACACTAAATAAAATAAAGAAGAAAGTTGCGTGTTGTGCAAAGTACCGGTGTAATACAGTATGTTGTGTTGTGGCATAATATCTAATATCTTGGGTCCACTCTCAAAGACAATATCATAGGGATTGTTATTGTAAACATGGGAGTATGATGCGATGCATTGTATAAAACGTTTCTTCTAAATAAACTCCTAGCATCATACCTATTTTTGGATATTACATCGGATGATGTGCATTGTAGATAGCCTTAATTGTCTATTACATTCTTTCCAAGGTGTGTCCACACAACAATCAATTGCACATAACGTGATTAAACAGCACATCTGGGGTGACTATTAATTTATCTTTAAAGTCATATATTGTATTTTTTTGTGGGACAAAGATAATATATATTTTCTGCCTCAAATCAATAGATTTTTACAAAACTCGGCATCTAAAAAACATGAAGCAAGTTGTTTTTCAATCTAACTTGATTGCAAGTACTATCTCCGGTCATCTATGTATGACTCTTTAGACAAACTTGCAAACTCGTTTTCTACTTATATTGTCTGTCTAAATGTCACACGTATGACGGGAGGTAGTAGAAGAACGTAGCAGCTTTAGATTGTGCAAATCCACAAAGGAAAATGAGTACAAAACGGAAATCAATCTCTAATTCAAAATCCAAGGCACACAATCAGATTAGCCATAGCCCATAGTTACGAACATAGAGCGTCCTTTTGATTATGCATATCTCAGTCAGGAAAAAAAGCTTCTCCAACATTCTATGATAGATATTCTTGCTCTTAAAGTTGTCTCCATGAGAGATTTTATAAATTCCATTTCGGTTACTAATTCAGACAATCTCAGGGCGGGTGAGACAAGATAGACATGTAGGCACCCCACTCCTACTTTAAATTGTGTTGTCTCCAACGGTACACGAGTCCGTTAGCATATATATCCCCATAAACACGGCAAAACCCTCTCCACCGTCCGATATCCATCCAACGCTTGGGAATATCCCTTTATCTGAGCGCCTAAAACATTTAATCCCAAATCAGACTTCCTCTACCCACTGCCACTGGGCCCAGAGGTAACACTAGCCCACCTGTCAAAAGCAGCACCCGCGCTAGCCCCATGTGAACGCTGCGACCGAGGTGCCCTCCCACTCACGTGCTTCGCGCGTGCGGTCGATGAGAGGAAAGAAACGAAACCCTCGCGTCGTCTCTGCGCCCCTCTCCGCTTCGAAACCCCCGACGCGAAGGAAGCAAGGAAACCCTCGCGAGTCGCCTCGCCTCCGCCACCAAGCAGCCGCCCGCCGCCGCCTCAAATCCGCCCGCGCTCGGGATGCCCTGCGCCCCCGCGGATCGGATCCCCGAGGTCATTTCCCTGCGGCGTCTGACTCGGTATTTTCCCCAAGTCTTTTTGGCTCTGATTTTAGTCTCATTTTGGGGGGTTTTAGCTCGTGGTATTGGCATGGAGGTGGGGGTTTATTTAGATTGTGTGAATTTCGGATGATTCGTGGTTGGCTGATTGGAGTTTGGTCGGGCGGAATCGTATTATTGCTCATGGGTTTAGATATTTTCTGGGTGTTTTGGGGGAATTTCCTAGTTGTAAAATAAACAGCTGCTTCCATTTTGCAATGCACTACTGGTAAATTTGCTATTATTTGATATCGTATCTGTGTATGCAGGTTGGTGGATTCGGGGCTAGGGTTTGGGGATTGGCTGAAATCGTGGGATTGTTTGGTATAATTTGAGGAGCAATGACCAACATGGTTTGGAAATGGACCTGAGGTGGACAGAGGGATGGTGGTGATGGAGGGGAAAGGGGATGCGTCAGTGATGCCGGTGAGGACTAGTGACCGGCTGCGGCAACGTCCGAAGTACTTTGCTCGTGGCTATATGTACTACAAGCCAGCAATGAGGAAGAAAGTCAAATCCAAGAAGCGAACTGCTGCATCACAGATTGCTAAGAAACTGCTTCGCAAGCCACCTGCACGGGCACCGCCTGCTGATGTAAGCTATTCGTGTGCCTATGCTTAATGAGCCACTGATCTTGTTCTTTTGTATTGGTAACTGCATGTGTAGGAGTGGCAATGTGTGCATGGTTTTGGCACATGTTAATTATGCATCATTTTGGGCTTGTAAAGCTTGTGTACGTAGCTGTGAATTTGGTAGCTTTGATGAGCGCACTTGATGGGATCTTTGTGCGGGATTGGTAAAAGTAATATTTGATTCATTTGGTCTTACTGCCAGTTTTAGGTGTAAATTAAATAGCGTACTAATCAACAGCTAGGTAAGATAAATGAGGGTTATTGTGCATAGGCATGCATATCTGTTAAGTCAATATAAAGTTGGCATGTTGGATAATCAGTAACTTGGATGTCCGGCATGCTTGTGGGCTTTGATTGAATGCCCGCCATCTCTTTCATTTCTGTACATATATAGTGTTTGCTTAATTGCCTTGATACAATTATGCATCACAATAAATCATGTTGCCTGCGTATTTTCATTTCTTCTGTAGTGGGGTTTCAACCTGGATCAAGTCTCTTCCCCCACATCCCATCAATCTTCTAGAAACCAATTTTAAGGAACATCAGTGGTAGGTTGTTCTTAGAAAAAAGAGGTTCCAGTGTGCAAAAAGAGGCTAATGAAATCACTGTTTCTGTAGGCTTAACTAGGGCTTTGAAGTTGGTTCTGCATGCCTCCTCTTTCTAGATTTTGTGCTCAGTAAAAGTACTTTTCTTATTTAAGTCCGTGCTAACCAAGTCCAACAGTGGCAGTTGTCCTGATTATTATACTGTAATCTGGTCTGCCTTGTGCCATTCAAATGATTTATCTTGCTGTTAGTTTATGATTATGATTGAAAATTCCTGTCACCCATGTAGCAGTTTTTGGTATGAGGCGTATGCTGCTTTTACAAAGGTTGCACTGTTCTGGTACTTCTGTTCATATTTACCCTTGCTGTCATTAGGTTTTATCAGTTTATTGGTAGGGTACTACTTAACATTAGCCAATTGCCCATCTGCGTATTTTTAAATCTTATTTCGACATTGTCCTTCTGTTTGTAAGCACTCCATTTTTATGCTCAGCTGGCTTGCTTAGGATAATTTCCTTTGTAGTCTATTGCAGCAAATTTGCGCCGTTCAACGCGAAAGCGAAGGATTTCCGTAAATCTGGAGGGCTATGACACAGATAGTTCCAGTATGGAAGATGATGATCTTATGGTGAGTTTCTACAGCTCCAGAAAGTTACTTATTCACACTAGCACCCCAACCCCAACTGCAACTAAATTTACTGGTTAATGATTATTATTTAATTATCTCACCCTTTCACTCACAGAGACCCAGATATCGATCTTCAAAGAGTAAAGGGGAAAACAATGCTGCACGTGATGAAGTGTCAGCTCGACCAAAGCGCCAGAAGTTATCTAACTCCATACCCCGTCGTGAAGGTTTACGGCCTAGAAGATCTTTGCGGGGACAAAGACTGCATCCATACCAAGAATCTGAGGATGACCAGGAAAGCTCTGAAGAGCAAGGTGCTGACGATCAAAGAGAAAATGGCAATGACATTGAAGAGGATATTGGTGATGATGATGAGGTTGATGGGGGTGATGAAGCTGAAGGAGATGGGGATGATGAAGATGGCGAGGAAGAGCAAGAAGGAAGGAGGAGATATGATTTAAGGGATCGCTCAGAGGTTCGTAGACCGTCCCCTCGTAAGGAAGGGAAGCACAGACCACAATCTCCTCGTAGAGTACTAGTTCATGGAATTGGTCCAAAGAACAGCAAGTATTTAAAAAAAGGTGGGTCGCGCATGCATAAGCGTCCTCGTTTCTCTTTGCCAGATGATTCAGACGATTCCCTTCTTGTGGACGAGCCAGATGAAGGTCCATCCATGCCATGGATGCGTAGTGGGAGGGGTGGTATGCCATGGTTGCTGGGTGGGTTGGACATGCATAGTCCAGCAGCATGGGGTCTGAATGTTGGAGCTTCTGGATGGGGTCATCAGGGTGACACTTCTACTTCACTCATGCCCGGTGTCCAAACTGCTGGACCAAGTTCTAAGGGAGGAGCTGATATTCAGCCTCTGCAGGTTGATGAGAGTGTGAGTTTTAAAGATATAGGCGGACTATCGGAGTATATTGATGCTTTGAAGGAAATGGTTTTCTTCCCATTACTGTATCCAGATTTTTTTGCAAACTATCACATCACTCCTCCTAGAGGTGTTCTGCTTTGTGGTCCACCTGGCACAGGAAAAACATTGATTGCCCGTGCCTTAGCTTGTGCTGCCTCTAAAGCTGGACAGAAGGTCAGTTTTTATATGCGCAAAGGAGCTGATGTTCTTAGTAAATGGGTGGGAGAGGCTGAAAGGCAGCTAAAGTTACTTTTTGAGGAAGCTCAAAAGAATCAGCCGTCCATTATATTTTTTGATGAAATAGATGGCCTGGCTCCTGTGAGGTCGAGCAAGCAAGAGCAGATTCACAATTCAATCGTTTCAACATTGCTTGCTTTGATGGATGGTCTTGATTCACGTGGGCAAGTTGTTTTGATTGGAGCAACCAACAGAATTGATGCCATTGATGGAGCTTTGCGAAGACCTGGTCGATTTGACCGTGAGTTCTTTTTTCCATTACCTGGCTATGAGGCTCGAGCTGAGATACTGGATATTCATACAAAGAAATGGAAGGATCCTCCACCAAAGGAACTAAAGATGGAGCTTGCTGCTAGCTGTGTGGGCTATTGTGGAGCTGATTTGAAAGCATTATGTACAGAAGCAGCTATTAGAGCATTTAGAGAGAAATACCCTCAGGTCTACACTAGTGATGAGAAGTTTGTCATTGATGTTGATTCGGTCAGTGTTGAGAAGTATCACTTCTTGGAAGCTATGTCTACAATAACTCCAGCTGCGCATAGGGGGTCCATTGTGCATTCAAGGCCACTTTCATCAGTTATCGCTCCATGTCTGAAGAGGCATCTTGAGAAAATAATGAAACAAATTTCTGACATTTTCCCTTTTCTTTCATCCGTAGATTTTAACAAGTTCTCTGCCCTTTCCCTTGGATCTTCCATCCCCCTTGTTTATAGACCCCGCCTATTGATATGTGGTGATGAGAGTGTTGGACTGGTATGGATATTCATTTTTACAAGTAGATAGTAATAGTATCATATTATATTCCTTTCTTTTTCACTTACAAGTGTGTTTTTGGCCTGGCAGGATCATGTGGGGCCAGCTGTTTTGCATGAGCTTGAGAAGTTTTCTGTTCATTCTTTGGGACTGCCTTCTCTTCTCTCTGATCCAAGCGCAAAAACGCCTGAAGAAGCTCTTGTCCATATTTTTGGGGAAGCCAAGAGAACAACCCCATCCATTCTCTACTTGCCTCAGTTCCATCTTTGGTGGGATACGGTTAGTGGACACGCTGTTCTAGTCATTCTAACTTTGTTGCTTTGACATGATTCTGACAACTGTTGAATAATTATTATTTAGCCAAGTAATTCATTTTATGTTACAGGCACATGAACAGCTCCGGGCTGTGTTATTGACTCTATTGAATGAGTTGCCATCCAATCTTCCAGTTTTGTTGCTTGGAACTTCAGCAGTGACTTTCGCTGACCTTGAAGAAGAGTGTGCTTCCATATTCTCTTCTCGCAACGTGTAGGTTCCTTGTCAAATTTTTTTCTACTGTTGTTGAGTGTGTTGCCTTTGTTCATGCCAATGTAAGTTAGATATAAAGTGACTGGCTGACTGCTGCCTAACTGTTGCTTAGATTGTGATATTTGATCTTCTATTTTTTCTTGCTCACATATATAGGTTTCTTGTACTTTTGGCTCTTGATATCCATAAATGCTTTGCACATTTCATCTACTGTTCCATCAAAATTTGTTAAAAATTGCCCTGCTTGGCCTTGGGCGTTAGATATGTTGTAGTGGTAGGCCGTAGGCACATAATTGTGGATACAATTTGTTTCCTTTTCATTGACTTGCATACTTAAGCTCTTAGTATAACATTTTTGTGTGTGAATCAGTATCACCTACTTCATGCCAAGTTAACTGCCAAGTTAACCGAATGGCTTTCACCAAGAAAATAAAAATATTTGTTTGATAGGTATCAAGTGGATCAACCAAGTTATGACGATAGGTTGAGATACTTCAGCATATTGTTTGAGTCGTTGCTCTCATTCCAAGCGGAGGAATCAAGAACTAAGTCAAAGAAACAGAAGTCTGCTATTGATCTTCCCAAAGCTCCAAAAGAAGTGGAGGGCCCTAAGGTTTCAGAGCTAAAGGCTAAAGCAGAAGCTGAGCAGCATGCTGTTCGTCGAATGAGGATGTGTCTCCGAGATATTTGTAACCGGTCTGTTGTTTACTCTCTTATTCAGCTTAATTATTTATTTTCATTTGTTAGTAACTATAGAGGATGTGTTCTTAATTTTAATTTGAAACACAATCTTCTATTGTTTGAGAGGGCTTTTTATCATATTTTACTTTATCTCATGCCTTGCATATACAATCTTGTCACAGTATTGTTCAATTGGTTTAAAAAATCTGATAGAACTAGTGGTGTGACTTCTTGTCTTTTCAGCATTTTGTACAACAAAAGGTTCAATGTATTTCACTTCCCGGTATCAGAGGAGGAGGTACCTGACTATCGATCAATAATTCAGAAGCCTATGGATATGGCTACTGTCTTGCAGCGGGTGGACTCTGGACAATATCTTACCAGGGCAGCATTTATGAAGGACATTGATCTTATAGTCTCGAATGCAAAGGTACATCTTTTGGGGAATTTTGTCTTTCGATTCATGTTATGTGCTGGCCTTACATTGCACATGTACATAACAACTCAGTGGTGGACGTTTTGAGGACGACTGCCTAAATTAGTTTCATGTGGCCTATACAGACTTACAATGGGGATGACTACAATGGATCTAGGATTGTCAGTAGAGCATGTGAACTCCGAGATGTGGTATTTTGCCTGTTCTCACTTTCAACTATACTCTGCCTATTTTTGTTATGTCTAATGAACCTTTTTTTGGTCAGGTGCAAGGTATGTTATCACAGATGGACCCATCTTTGGTGTCCTTCTGTGATAAAATTGCTTCACAGGGGGGACCATTGCAGGTTGTGGATGATGAAAATAGCTCTATTCTCCAAGCGGCACCTGTTACTCAGCTGGTTTCAGGCACCAGAATAAGTGCAAGGCTTCGCAATGTACAGCCAGAAGTAAACTTGTCGCAGAGTTATGAAGCAATAAAGCGGCAAAAGAAGAACGCCGAAAATGAACAGGGTCAGTTATCATGATCTGACTATAACCACTGTATTTGTGTGTCAAATGTGATTGCAATAATTATGAAAAACATTAAAGTGTTGTTTGTTTCAGGCATGACTAAAGATGTGGCATCAAGAGATGAAAGATCTCCGGAAGATGTAGATTTGTCAAAGCCAACTTCCCCAGAAACTCCAGAAGAACCAGACTCAAACGGCGCAATAAAAGAAGGCAACAATTCAGCAGCCGAAGCACCAGAAGTACCGTCTCCTGAACCCATGGTGACGGACAACGGTGAAGTTGCTGCCACCATGAGCACTGGTGAAGACTTACTTGGACAGCTAGAAGCACTAAAGCAACGCTTCATGGAGCTCACTGCAGGCTACGGCGTGCCACAGCTCGAGAGGCTGTATTCCCGCATAATGAAAGGTGTGATAGAGTTGACAAGTAAAGAAAGCAATGAGGATCATAGGACGTTAGTTGTTAGGTATTTGTTGACATTTGTTGAGAACAGCGACAATTTTTAACTCTGTCACGTAAGGTTCTTGTTCCCCTGTGTACATTCTCTTTGCAACGAAAGAATAGTAGTTTATCATGGGAGCTATTCCCGTTCCATGCCCTGTAACAAAATGTACCAAATGCTCAAAAGTGTCAGCGACACAGTTTTGCCGTGAATGATGTAGCAAGTGACAGTTTATCATGTACATTTCTCAGCAGAAGCTCGGATTGACGACTTTGTGAAATGAATGCTCTTTCACATAGAATGTGGCTGTTATTATTTGTCGTTCCTTATTGAACTTCACATGAAGGCTCGTCATGAATATTTTTTGTCTGTTATTATTCGTCGTTTTATTATGCTTCTCATTGCGCAGCTTCGTCAGCGTGGAGTCCTAGTAAAAAATATCCAATGTCCTTCCTGTAATCTCACGAGGCCTTTGACATTTCAGTTGCTTCCTGTCATAGAACGCAGAAGCCATAACTCAAATTCATCCCTTGAAAGAAGCGATACTGGACAGAACCTCATCCCCGAAAGTTAACTCTGAGGATTAAGATGTTCATCCGGTCCGTACGAGTCTCATAAATGTTGCACCACCAGTCTACCAAAATCAGAATTGCCTATAACACTAGCGTAAATCTTCCAGCGAAAATTCAAGCAGCCATATAAATCAGAATTTGCACGATGACACATTCAACACAATGCCACATTCATAACAAACGACCGAGCACTGGACAACTCGCTGAATCATAACTGATGTCATACAAGCAAATGCAGAGTTCCAGTGAGGACAAGAACAAATGTTGTCACATTCATAACAAACGACCGAGCACTGGACAACTCGCTGAATCATAACTGATATCATACAAGCAAATGCAGAGTTCCAGTGAGGTTAAGAACAAATCTTCACAAGGGCTGGGAGCATTTAGCACTGCTTTCCAGCGTGTGTGGGGCATAAATCTACCATGATCCTACAGCGCCCTGGGCTGGGTTTTCAAAGTGAGAGAAGCCCCAGTAGGTCTTCAACGAGTATGGCGGGTAGATGGTTGATCCTTCAGTTGTGATCTTGGCGATCTGTTATTAAATTACTTGTTATGGCAGTCATACTGAATTTCTGCTGAATGTTTACAAGTTCAGCAAAGTAAGCATATTGACCAAGATAAATGGGTTCATACCTGGAATTTATTGATAGATGACCTGTCGCGGTACAACAAGACCAGCAAGCACTTCTCAACCAGCTTAACTGCTTCTTCAAAAGTCATATCCTCGCGCCACTCAGCACGAAGTATGGGGATCGCCAGATGATTTCCGAATCCAGTAGCAATGTGGTTTTCCTCAAAGTGGGTACCAATCATGTTAACCTGCATAGGTCAAGAATTGAGCAAAAGATGCTGACAAATCAACCAGTGAACAGTGTTTAAAAGGCGTCGCCTACTGGTCGCCATGGAATTTGGGCGCCTAGGTCCGCCTAGGCGTCCAAGCGGTGCCCGCTTGCCTTACCGCCTTAAAAACCATGCCAGTGAATAGATCATACCATGCCAAGATACTTCTCATCACCCTTTGGACCCTTTTTAACTCCACCAAGTACAAGCGAGTTCCAGAGAGGATCAAACTTGTTGCGTCTGTTGTACATTACTCTTGTCAAATAACTGTGGATCTCTTTGGGGCCCAAGGAGTTCCCATCATCCCACATATGATCAGACAAACTGAAAAGAAAGGGAGAATGGGTTTCAGATATCAAAAGCATTATTATGATTTATGAAGAAAAGCATGAGTTTTCACCATATCCACCCATCAGTGACAAAACATACGTTAGTTCATCCAGATAGCGCAAAATCTCCTGAAAATCACTGAACTCTCCGCTTGCTCCAATGAGGCTATGCTTGCCAACTGCCTTAATGCGTTCCACACTCTTGTATCTCAAAGTTGACCCATAGGAGGCTGCAAAAAATAAAAATAAGTTAGGACTAAGTTCTCCATTGTGATAACAGTATGTCTCTGCAAAAGAACTGTGACTAACCTCCAGTGTCACATGCCATGATCACACCATCCTTGTATTTCAAGGCAATGACTGAAGTACCAGTCACATATGGATACCTGTTGATGTGAGCAGATATACTCATCAAAGGCAAAGCACCACAATAGAATTACAGAAGATCTGAAGGGAAGAAGGCATTCTGAAAATAACAAGCACATAATTGATGCTGATCCTATTGTACTAACAGACAAGCCATTACAAACATAGGCATGGCCGCATGGCTAATCAGGAGCTGAGACAAATGAAGCACTAGGCTAGGCGTAATAGCATATTGCAATAACCCTGATTTAAACTTATTTCACAAGACCATACAGACCAAGCAAAACTAATTTCAACTATACTCCCACAAACAAAGGCATCTTCAATGGCGCTATTGTTTCATAACCTAGACCCCTTATTTGTCAATGCTATGTTCCTTGACAGAGGAAACGAAGAGAAATGAAACTAACGCCCACGTGCTTACAAATCCCTCACTTTCCCAATCCTTTGGTACCTGATCTATCTCGTAAGCACTGCTAAATGCAAACGTGCAAGATAATAGGTAATCACCACCAAGGGTGGAGCTATCGTGCATTTGTAACTTCCTGAAATTCTACTATCAGTTCCTATGAAAGATGAACAAATCACTCTTTTACGTAGATAATTAGGTAGTACTATTTTAGACAGCTGACCCTGATAGAAGGATTACAGTCTAGCTCCGCCCTTAACCACGAGCTAACCTGGCAGAGGTCAAATCCAAGCCGTATTTTTCAGAGCGAAACTGTCCAGCATCCTCACTGACAGCTACGGACATCTCAATGCCCTAACCCAAATCCACAATAACCCACATAATCCTAATTGTCAAAACCCTAATTTTTCCCAGCGAGATTTCACTGGGAAGAACAAACAAAAAATAGAAATCCAACCGATGGCACCCTAATCGACTGGCACTCCACCGCAAAAACTTGCTACCCGTCTTGCATCCTAAGAGGAGAGGTAGACCAACGCTGTAACCCAGGCCGCGAACTGAAGCAGTACCTCAACCACCGAAACATATAAATCTATAGACTTACTGCGTCCGCTGCGTCTGGCCTCCTCCGGCCGCCGCCGGCGCCTGAGATCCCATCGCCTGCTGCCACTGCGGAAACCCCATAACCACGCGTCAGGAACGAGGTAGGCGCTCCGACAGGGATGAAGCAGGCGGCGAAATGATCGGAAGGCGAAGCGTGCGTGCGTGCGTGCGCGTGAACAGAGGTAGGCGCAAATCGATCGATTAGCCCTCACCTGTCGCCGGCTCGCCGCCGCTTAATATGAAGAGAACCCCACTTCGGCGCTCCCCTTTTTCTTTCTTGCAATCGAAGTCGAACAGAATACAGAACGGGTCGGAGTTTGGTCTCGGACCCTACCCGACTCGAGCAGTTTGGGCTGGGCCGCGATTGGCTTGGAGCGAAACAGGCCAGCCCTCGCCAAAGGCCCATCTTTAGCCTCCTATCCATCACGTGGAAGATGGTTAGCTTAGCAATCTTAGAGCCCAATAGACCCATTTAATCTAATTGTTGAAGCATATTAATTATGGCGCAAGGAATATTTTTATTTTACTATTTTTATTATAATAAATAAAACTAATCATTTTTATTAGATTGTGATTTTTTTTGCGATTATATGTGCTTCAACATTTTTTTAAACTTGACTAAACAATATGTGAAACCTCATTCAACATCTCGGATGAACTAATTCAACATTTTATATACGCAAGGTTGAAATGACATATATAAAATGTTGAACTAGATATATAAAATGTTGAACTAGTACATTAAAAATGTTGAATTCTTTTAAAAATAAAAAGTATACTCTAATATTATTATATTTCGTTTTATTCCATTAATTATACGTGGCATTCTGGTTGGAATGGATATTATAACAGATTAACGGAATTTAATAGAATATTAGAGCTTAAATTGGAGACTCAAACTAAATCATACATAAGACATGTATACCATCTGACACCTGCTAACTGTTTGGTACAGTTGTTGCATGCGTAGATACGCAGGAACGAATGAATTGAATCGGACTGCAGGGGACGACATGTTGTTGGGATGGAGCCGGCGTGTCAAGCCCAACCCGGAAAGGCATCGTCACGTGAACCAGGAGACGGAAAATCCCGACCGCTGGACCAATCTCAAATGTAGGTAGATCGGTTAACTAAAAATTTGTATTTCCTGGAGGTCCAAAATTCTTGTCGTTTTAGACAATAACTAAGTCGACATTTTAAATTTTGAATATAAATATCTTTCAAATTATTTAATTTTGAAACTTTAACATCATATCGTTATATTTGTCTAAAAAATGTTTTCACAAAATATAAATTTGGTAAGATATTCATTTATATTTTAATAGAAAATATTGGTCAAAATTATGTTATGGAGACCTTCATTGTCCAAAACGACAAAAGTTTTAGACCTAGAGGGGATAAAAGATAGATACGATTTCTGGCCGGCCACTGCCACGTTTAGGCATTGTTTGGTTAAGCTTAAATTGGAATGGTTCGAAGAGATTGCAGTGTGTTTAAATTCTCAATAAATCAAAATTTCTCTCCATTCCTCACAATCCACTCCAATCCCTCTCAATCCGAAGTTACCTAAACTAGACGACCTTAAGGTTTTCGAATCTAGGCAGGGTCGCTGGATGGATCTTCACGTTCTCTGAACCTAGATGGTGGTTGGAGAAATCTGTCAGCGGTGGATAGGATGCAAACGGATCGGATCAGAGCGGATAATGTCTTTTCCATATCTTAATCCTATTTCTTTTGTTGGATTCGGAGCGGATATTACTCGGTTACGGATATGGATACGGATTTTTTCAGATATTAAAAATGGTGCGGAATCGGATCGGTGTGGAGCGGAAGCGGGTTTGAAAATACCGGATAATACATGTTACATATAGCTTTTTTTACAATGATCAACAAGTTATAAATTAAAGTATAACTATTTACATTATAGTTTAAATATCAGTAACAAAAAAAATAATAGTAACGGTATTTTTTGGCACGAATCAATTATCGTTGACTCGTCAAACTAATCGGATTATCCTATTATAAACATCGGATAATCCGCATTTGAATATCGGATACTCTATATCCGTCAGATTTTGGTGATACCATATCCTACTCCGCATCCACGTGTAAATCGGATTCGGATTATCCATATCCGCATGGATATAAAAACTCCCCCTCTGTATCCGCATAATTAGGATTCGGATCGGATCAGATCGGATAATTATCCATACCACTTGTACCCCTAGCGGTGAAGATGGGAGAGTGGCGGTGAGGCTGTTTCCAACGAGCAATGAGATTCAAATCTCGCTCTATATCACTATTCTAAGTATCTCTGTCAAAAGTGCAATATTTATGTTAAACGAAACATCGGAAGCGCCGATCGTCGAGACGGTGGGGAAAGCGGTTGGATAGGGACAACTAAGGGAAAGGTGAATGCCGGAACCAATGCCGGCAGGGAACTGGACTGACCCAATAAGAAAAAGTGGAAGGGGCTGAGCAACGATGTTGCCGCAGCGATGGATAGGCACCATGCTCATTTGTGTAGTTCGTAAAAAAAAAAAGCTCATTTGTGTAGCTTAGAGCTTATCAAAAAAATAATACTAATGCTGAGTATCTATATTTTTATTGTGTTTGTAAAAAAATCGTAGTATAAGTGTATTTCTAATTTTTTATTCAAGACGTTATTTTTATTATAATAAACAAATTTAACAAAAACTAAAATGAAAAATGTGTTTGACGTACGCTTCGGCTCCCGATCGTTCGCCTCACTCCGCTTCAATTCGTGCCTGCGGCTTTGGATCGTGTCCCACACTCCCACCCCAATCCGTTCTCCACAACAACTCTATAGAGCACCACGGCTCCTGTCTCCACCCACGCTTGCGAGTTTTACCGTTGCAAGGTCCAAAAATTGGACACCATTCCAAATCCTTTTATTTTGCTCACTGGTGTGAACAATGTTTAGCTATGCCCGGTTCAGTCAACTGAGTACAATTGAGGCTGAAGAATGTGAAGCCCGCAGTCACGGAACCCCAAGCTTCTCCCAATCAGATTAAACTTACTCGTCACCCTAGGTTTTGCCCAACGTATGACAGTCGGGCCACAATGCATTTGAATTTTTGGTTTTGCTTGTTTTGATTTGATACCGAGCATCTAAATTCAGTCCCTCCTGTGTTCCACACTTCTGCTTCTTTTTAGGCTTTGAACTGAGGAAGCATGTACTACGGAATCCATTTTCCTGTTCATCCCAACTGTCTACTGATCAATGCAAATTTGTGTGACATGTGTAGTACTGTTGCGCGAATATAGGTTCTGAAAAACCTCGGTTTGGTCACTGTTCTGGCTAGGTTCTGTTCTTTTGCAAACTTGGCGGTGCTTCCAGTTTCTATGCTGGAAGTTGATTTCAGTCTGTTCTGTCAGCATTTCAGCAAGGTAGGCAGCTTTCAGAAGAGGTTCAGGTTGCTGCTGGTTGTTGGTCAGGTGAGTGAGAGGGCTCCAAGACCCGTGTGCTTGGTTTTACTTTTTGTGTGGACTAAATATTAGCCAGGTCCAGGAAAATGAGATTCACTCACTCAGACATATTGCAGAGCCTGTTAACTTTCTCTAGAATGGGGTGCCTTATGGTGGCTGGACCGTGGATTACTTAATACTCTATAATTTTATTGCACAAGTAATGCAATTTGGGTTCACCACTGCTGAAAAAAAAGAATATAGGTTCAGAGTTCCATAATTCTGTAACCAGTCAAATATGTAACCATTCATCAATTCTGAATTTCTGAATACAAAACCGTCAATCATAAATCTGCCTCATTCTATGCTTGATTATCAAAATGTATATAGCATTTTTAGTTGTTTGATTTGGATTTCCAAATTTTGTCATAGCGTTAACATGGACATATGCTAGTGTCGTAAAAATCTTGACCTCAACTATAACACAATGATCTGCGACTGGCTTTGGAAAACCTCAACCTCTAGTCTCATGGATGCCCATACTTGGTTACATTGCCTGAGCTTCTCATTCATGCGAGCTATAAATGATTTGGCCCATGGCTCTTCATCACGCTTCATGCTCAATCCACAAGGAACTGAAAAACTGGCAACCATAACTGTAGTTATTTTATAAGATCCCATGTTTAAAAAAAGGTGTTGCCGGGCGTGGTTGCTTATGATGCATCTTACCTCATCAGTTCCTCTTCTAATTGTTTGGCACCTGACTGATAACTTCTGCACACATACACTCGGTAGATATGCAGAGAGTGCTTGGATAGATTCTGTACGGCCGCCTCAGCACTTCCGTTGTGGAACAAATATGTTACTGGATAACCTAAAAGCCACCTGCAGACATTGAAAACACAACATGTGTCATTCAGAGAGTAACTCTAATGTCAAACTTCACCAAAATAGAATCAATAAGAATGTCATAGGCACCACATTCCTTTAGATGTTACCAGAAGTAGCCAAAAGACAAAGGTGTAATATTTTATAGAGACGTGGTGCAAATGATTTTGCTTGCAAGTATCCAAATAATGGTTTTATTGGAATATGAATTCCATGGCCACAGTTTTGATGACACACAAAACCTGAAATTACCCATTCAGAGAAGGCAATGAAATTTGGGAGGTCTCAAGGAAGGCACTCAGATCAACAACAAATAAGGTCCTGTCGTCAATGTGATTGTCAGTGCATTCTGCATCAGTAGTTCTCTCTGGGAGTCCTGACATTTGCTTTGTTATTCCAGGCTGAACAGCAGGCGGATCTACAGGGAATTTGGCTGAAAATTGATCTTGGATAGATAGAAGCTCCAGCACAGTGTCATTAGCTTCTATGGTTGTAAGTAACTGCACACAAACAAGTTCTCAAAAACACTACACATTCCCTACACAGTAGACAAAAATATAAAAATATTGTCTGAGAAGGTAAATACTTTGCAACAGCTTTTCTCTAGGTCCACGAAAGCTAGCTGTTGCTGTGATCTTGTGTTTGGTGATGCATGCTCAGCAAGTCCTTTAACATGGATCAAGTAAAGCATATCACTAATAACCATCACTCGGAGTGGATTCAATATGCTTGTTTCCTGCATTTCAAGCATGATTTAACTTTGGCAGAAAATGGACACAGATGAATATATAGATGCCACCAAACAACCACTAGTAAAGATACTAGATTGGTCATGAAAGCGGTTGGAAACAAAATGGATCATATGCCTGTTTAAGTACGGCACAAAAATAAAATTGAAGCTGAGGACTTTTTAAGCGAAAGAAATAAGAGGCCATTATTCCAGAGTCCAGACATCTATCATAAATGTAACTGTAGGATGACATAGCAATATACAAACTTCTAGTCATTATTAAATCTACAAAACATGTCTTTTGACACAAGGATACCACCTTCCATGGAACAAGGGTTTGCCTGGTGAGAGTCACATCCAGTGACCATTTTGTGGAATTTTGACAGTGAATGAACCATAATATCTCAATACACTTGCAAGGGGGTGACACTGCAGATGGCGCTATTATTTCCAACAGTCATTTATTACCAGTGAGATGATGGCAATTAGTAGTGGAGAAAATACCTGATTCTATGTGCCAAACTAGTACTAAAAATAATTCATATATACAGCAAAAGTGGTGAAATTGCCTGCTGGGCATGATGCAGCAGGCTGCAAAGATTTTCTTGTAGCTGAGGCATTGTGCCACCATAGTCCACCAGTACCACAGGCCGCAACCCAGTGCAGAGAAACAAGATATCTGGCAAGAATTTGAGCTTGTTCATCAATGACTAGTAATATAATTCAGCATGACACCATTCACTCTACTCACGTAATACTTAGTAGCTTTACAACCAGTATATTCAAGGCTTCAAGGCCTTGAAGGCTTGAACCAAGATGGTCTAGTTCTCTAGTGGATGAATTAGCTTTAGCAATCAGTTGGGCTAATAATTCATTCAATAATAAAAAATTAAGTTTTTTTAGCAGCAGACTACAAAGAATGCATGGGGGTAGTGAATTAAGCAAGAAACATGACATTTTTCAAAAAAAAAAAAAAAAAAAGCAAGAAACATGACTATTGTCAACAGCAAATACAGCGATGAAAGCTGAGAGCAAGCGAGTGGGCACTGACCGTTGAGGAGGCGGCGCTTGGAACTGGGGCGGAGGCGCCACTGGATGCGGGACGCGCACGCTTCTACCACCCGCAGCATCTCCTCGTATGCCCCCGCCGCCGCCGCAGCCATCGCCGCCGCGGAAAAAAAAACTCAAGGGCAGGCCTATATGACTTCCAAGTTCCAACGGCTGAGATGGAACAAGGAGCGAGACATATCCTCGCTTGGCTCTATACCAACCGTCTGATCTCCGATCGTACGGACAAGCTCAGAGCTGGGAGAGGGAGCTGAGTGGCGGCTTCCTGCGGCTGCTGCGACATCCGAGGTGGAGCAATGGAGTTATCCGCTCCCATCGGGAGCTCCCTTTCTAGAACTGCGGCCATGGCCCTCGTCAACCCCTACCCTAAGGTGAGCGACTCCTCAATCGGATGCTGCCTTTAGGGGCGGGAGCTTTCTCTGCGTGATTGCAAGGACAATCTCGGTTGCAGTAATCATTTCTGGGCTGTTCTGCTCGAGTTAGGCTAACATATTTGTTGGCATATCTTGGTCTGCTCTGCAGGCAAGCTTTAGTTTTGGATTAGGCACTTTGTTCGTGTTTCTTCTCGGAGTTGGGAAGAAAATTGGGGTTCAGTCTTCACTGGTTATATTTTGCATGTGGGAGCGTGCGCACCAGAAATTAAGGAATAAGGAGTTCAACCGAGTTGTGAATTTCTTGATTTATTTCCCTAAATTTAGTATCAGTAGTTAATAATCAAACTCAAAGCGGTGCTAATATCGTTTTATTCACCACCAATGAAAGGCCTATATACAAACCTAAAACATGTTCAGACTTCAGAGAGATGAAAGTTGTCGCAAACTAGCTATGTATGGCAATTTGCTTGAGAATACTGAAGGGATTCAGCCTTGCATCACCTAACCTTTTATCTCTCAGTAACTTTTCCTACTTTAGCGCTCCTCTTGAGAGCTACAATCTGAATATGGGTTTGTCCTGCAGATAACCAATCGAATGTGTGCCAGTGGGACGGGACTTCGATGTCAATATTCTCAGAGACTGCCATCTGCATCTTATTCAACGGTGTTAAACACACAACCTTCACAACGGTAGATTGTTTTTGGCGCCTCACTACCTTTCGATTGACATGTACAGTTATTCTTTTTACCTTAAAACTATTGTTTGGGATGACTTGCAATGAGCAAACTGGTCAGTCAGCCTTGTATTATGGAGGTTATATCTAGTGCATGATGCTAATGAGTTACTTTGAATTCCTATATAATTTCTCTTGCAGAATCAACCAGAAAGATTGTTGTTCGTTTCAGGCGGCATCTTCAGCGCAATGTATGGCTACCCCTCTTGTCATCATATCTTTGAGACTCTGTATGTTATCACAATCCTTGGGTATTGATTTATCAGTCGTTCATTTGAGCTATCAGATACAGAAAACTTAACACAGTCAGCTGTATCTTTCAAAGACTTCTGTGTCTCAGCATGTACCGAAGAGGATGGTCTGATAAAGGTTAGCTGACATTTTCCTGTCAGTAATGTGTGGAAGGAGTTAACGAATCCCTAACTATTTTGACCAATCTCTTCTTGGTCTTATCTTTCTTAAATCTAGATACAAGTAAATGTATCCGGTACAATGACAGATTCTGTCTTTGAGAAAGTTTTCACAAAGAGTGTTGCTGCTGCGCAACCCCTTCCTGGCTTTCGACGAATGAAAGGAGGTATACTCTTCTAACTTTTACAAACCCTCATATTTGTCCATCATTTGGCAATATCATATAGTTTTGCCTTCAACTGTGCTGATGTGATTTGTTCTTGCATATTGAAATTCTGAAATCATGATATACTTAAATGATATGAGTTGACAGTCAGTTAAGCTGTATAAAAGTTTTTGGTTGTTTATATATTATACTTTCCATTGTTTAAATTTACCATGTGAACCTAACACTGCTCACGTTTGTTGGCATTGTTTCCCACATGGTGCTACCTGAATCATTTAGGGAAAACTCCAGATGTAAGTTCCAATTCAAAAGCTATCCTTTCAGTTTATTTCTGGCTGAAGCTATTTGCACATTGGTAGAAGTGTTTCTAACTTTCTAGTTACTCTTTTGCGGCGCTGAAGATACCAAAAGAAGTCGCTCTTCACATAATTGGCCCATCAAAAGTGAAGAAAGAAACTATCAAGCAAATTATAAATTGCACTGTTGCTGAGTATGTTCAAAAGGTATATATTATTCCATAACTCTCTGAATGTGAAGTTGAAATTGTTGGTTATGCATCCTTGAGTAAATTTTATATGAGGTTCAGTATTATGATAAGCATACACTTTATATTTAACTAAAATGTTTGAAAAGTTCATTATGTGATGCCGTGATGGGCTAATAGCATAGGAAAATTCTCTGATGGTTTGCTTTCTAGAAGTGGTGCTACGCAAGGGTAGTTTCTGTTGCCCCCCTTTTTTTGCAGGATAAAAAGCAACTCATCAGCATGTTACTTCCTTCGGTCATTAATTGAAGTAAAAAACGTCATATCTTAATAGGAGGAGGAAGTATTCTTTTTTACAAGTTTTCTTTACTAACATGTTTTCAGTCAGATGGACAGTCCCGGCAAATAATTTTAGGCTAACCTGTTTAGCTGTTTCTCACTGCTCTATGTTACAGGAGGGCCTGACTGCATCCAAGGATCTGAAAGTTGAGCAAAGCTACGAAGAGCTTGAAGCAGCATTTGAACCAGGAAAAGAATTTTGCTTTGGCGCGACAATTCATTTAAAATAAACTGATGCATCAGGTATGGTGTCACTGGTTGACCTCTGCAACTGCAAGGAGACGCTCATGGACCTCCGGTAACCACCAGGCTCCTCCACCATCACAACCTTATTGGTATACTAGTTTTTAAGAAATGTTTCCAGATGAAGCAGAATTAGGCAAAATATCTTGCTAGTGTCATGTCGAGGCATGCATAAGGTTTTGTTTTTTTTGGCATAACTCATAAACATGATGGAATGCTGTCATTCATACAGTGGATTGGTAGAAATGAAGCAGCAACAACAACAAAAAGAAAATACTTTCATGCTTATGTACAGTACAGTACCCCAACGCTCAACCAATTTTGGAGAAATCCCAAAACACACATTTTAAGCGTCGTCTTTGAAGTAAGAGCCGTCGCTGGACACAATCTTTCAGAATAAGTAGTTGTATCTTTGCATCTATTTTCCCAATGGTGTGATACTTCTGCGCAACAGCAGTTAAGTACAATCGGGCAAGTAAGTTATCATAAAGTTTCACCCACTACAAGTCTACCACTTTACTCCTATTGCATGCAAACGTGTACTGCACTACACACACATATCGACACTGCATATGTTCTATTTATACTAGCATCCATCAAGCGCCTCTCCATGTCAATATATATGCACAACACTCTCTATGCCTCCACACTCCCCCGCGCCACTCAATACAGCAACCCATTTGACTCCTATATACCTATTACCTAGCATATAGCTGTACTCTTGCATGATAGCCATATATATGCACAACACTCTCTATGCCTCCACACTCCCCCGCGCCACTCAATACAGCAACCCATTTGACTCCTATATACCTATTACCTAGCATATAGCTGTACTCTTGCATGATAGCCGCAACGATAATGTTGGTTGCCGCATCATCGTGCGTGATGAAACGAAAAGGCATAGCGAGATCCATCTTTCGTTAGTCGTTACCAATAATTATGGAAGGCTCCAGGAGAAAGGTCGGAGTTGCATTGGGTTTCCACCGACATCACTGCCTACACACTCGAGGGTGTATGGATCATAGGGATGTAGCTTAAGTGTAGGGGGTTGATTACAACAACGTGAAGTGAGCCTCCAGCCTTGGTTAGCCAGGTGTTTACAAAGGAGTTGGGTCAGCGCCATTGTGTGCTGCAGCGCTGCCGACAAGAGCTTGCTAAACATGTGCTACATAACGCACGACTGAAGCGGCGTGACTGAAGAGCGGAATAAAAATGCTGAAAGCTGAAGCATGAGTTCATTATTCTCTTATAGACAGTTTTTTTAGTTCAAAAAACGAGGGAGTACAGAGTATGAAAGAAACGAATTAAAAAAGAGGCCATTTTCCGCTTCGGATGGTCATCAATTGTGTTTATTAACTGGTGACCATATAATGCTCGTGTACTGTACCATCCATAAGCCTACTTGTCATGCGCCTTAAATTTACGAGGACCATCCATGTTTCTTCTCTTTTACTCCTAAGTCCTAACCAAACTCTCTTACATACACATCAGACACCTGCATGACTTTGTCTATAAATAACCCCGCTGCGCATCCTGCATTGTGGATGCAAATTGTACAGAGTACTGATAGTTTACAAGGTGAATAGGATCGATGCATGGGTAAGCTGCCTAGCTAGGACTAGTGCAGGTTTCCAACGAACTGGCATACAACTAGTCAATCAACCCGTGCGATCTTAAATATATTATGTGTTACCGTATAACATATGTGGATCTATTTTTATATTTAGGTTTTTATAATAGCATATCTTACTACTTTATATGTATGCTTAATTGATTTAGATAATCTTTGATCGATTGCAAAAGTAGGTGATTTTAATATAATTTTGAAGGGTTACTTTTATTATATTATCGGTCATAATAACTAAGGTGAATAATTTAAATATAAATTAAGGGGATATTTGGTATTATCCATCAAAATAGTAAATGTGAGCAATTAGTTATAAATTTAGGGTGTTATTTCATATTTTCTTTTATATTGGTAGAGTGAGTAATTAATATGTAGTTTTAGGGGTTATTTAATATTTTTTTGATAATGACAAAGGTGGGTGATTACTTAGAAAACAGATCTAATGTCTATTAAGAATCTAACCAGTCAATTGATGATCGGGTGTTTTTATTATTGTGAGAATTTCTATGATTTTATTTTTTTACTAGCGCATCTTGTGAGGTTTGACATAAAAATTTCAAAAAGAGTCTACTAAATATCTGTTTTGTGGAAAGGTTTCTAGCATTTTTAATGGAAAAAAGACAAAAACTGAAGGTAAATTTAAAAATAGAAAAATCTAAAAAAAAAGAAGATATTTGCTTTCGTTGAGAATTGAACTCAAGACCTTTCGTAATGGCAGAGATAGATAATTCTAATTACTTAGAAAATAGATCTAATTAAAAAAAAGGATATTTGCTTTCATTGAGAGTTGAACTCAAGACCTTTCATAATGGCAGAGGTGGATAATTATTTAGAAAATAGATCTAATGGCTATTAATATTCCAATCTGCCAATTGATGGTCAGATGTTTCTGATTATTGTGAGAATTTTTAAGGTTTATCTTTTTTTTTCTAGCACGCTTTGAAATTGATGGTCGGATGTTTCTGATTATTATGAAAATTTTTAGGATTTTTTTTCTAGCACGCTTTGAAATAAGTGTTCATTTTGGAACCTTCAATTAGTAACAGTTGGTTTGTTTTGAAATTGCGATGAGACAAAAGTCAATGAGAGCGATCTCTGCGATAGAAATGGAAGGCATCGGGAGGGCACACACATCATCCCATGCTTGCAGTCCAATCCTTGGCGAGAGCAGATCGCGCTGCGGAAGTGAGAGGTGTGTGGTGGGAGAGAATGGAGGTGGCCATTCTGCTGAAGGAGGGGCGAAGTGATGCAAGGTGCTGAAGCTCAACTTCGTGTGTGGGATGGCCAGTTGTCGGTGCGGTGCTGCGCGGGGATGATGGTTGATACGTGGATGCGGGGGTGTGGCTTGAAAGAGTTGGGATGGACTCGCGACTTGGAGATCAATTTCTGCGTCATTCAAAGCATCAACAGGGCTTGCACAGAAGTTGTAACAAGTGCTACGAGCTTTAGTAAAAGCGTTTGTTCAATTTCGAAATGGTTCACGAGGAATTCGGCTCTGAAGTTAGGATTTCATACCGGTTTGCCAGAGTTCAGATTTTAAACACAACGCTGAGTTTGGCCGATTGAGCTCAATATTTGAGGGGCTAAACATGATCAAATTTGATCAAGGACCCTGCACAATTGTGTGACTGGGATGGTATCGATAGTGTGATTCGGATGACCTCTGCAATGCAACTTTGAGGAGACGTTAAGCAATGTTCACACAGAGACAGAATTAGGCAAAATACCATGCTAGGGTTCAGTAGAGGCGTGCATAATGTTCTTTTTTTATGGTATAATTCATAGTAAACATGATGGTATGCTCTCATTTATATGATGAATCGGTACAATTGAAGCAAACAAAAATCCTTTGGCACTTATGTAACTATGTAATTAGAGTACCCAAATGCTCGACCAATTTTATAGAAAAACCGCAAAGCACGCATTTTAAACCCGCAGACTCGCTGCAGACATGCATGTTCACTAACTCCCTAGCCTTCATCGCCGGTGTCAAACAAGGTGCCATCAAGGATGCTAAATCTCTCTCAATAAGCAGTCGTATATTATGCATCTATAGTCCTTTGGATCTGTAATAACTTGGTTGCCGCAAAGTTTCAGCCGCTAACAAGTCTACAACTTTACTCCTCTTGCATCACCAACTACGTACTATGTCCCAACAACACTGCATATATTTTTTTCTACTAGCATCCAACAGATACCGCACCACCGTGTCAATATGCACACACACACCTAGACACATCTCCCTATTCCTGTACACATTACTCTTGGATGATAAGGGTAACAATATTACGTCCAGTTAGCATCATATATATACGCATGGAAAGAAAAATGCAGCCATCGGAATGGAAGGCTCCGGGAGGACTCGCCTAACAAGAGAGGACACTGATTGCAGTTTTGAAGTCGTCTCTGGCTTCAGGGGTGTATGGATCAGAGGCTCACAGTTCAAATTCAGGGCAGGGATGGCATGCCGCTGACTTCAAGCGATGCTTGATTTGGGCGCATCGCGCCGTCATGCTTGTATGTGTATTCTTGCACCTGCACGTGGTGGTCCTTCTGCAGCACCCGTCACGATGAGCTCGTATTATGCTTCCCTTTACGGAAAGCAAGTGCAAGCTGATGTGCGGTATCCTCCGGCTCTAGTTCGTGCACATCGTAATAATTGATCGCTTAACTTATCAGTTGCTCTGTTGATTGATTGATGTGCTCTACTGTCCACTCCACTTAAAAAATTCAAAGCTTCCACTGATAGTGATAGTGATGCACTTCAGTTACGTGTATTGTAACTGGAAAGTCTGAAAGTGATTGGTGTCATGGCCAAATGTTCAATATGAATATATGCATCAAGCAGAAGATAATGAACGAAAAGCTAAAGCATGATTTGCAGTATCCTCGCCAGACGAGCTAAGAAAAAGATCCTACAAATTCTCACAAAAATCAGAAACATCCGACTGTCCATCACGTAGCTCTAATAATTATAGCCATTAAATCTATTATATTTTGGAAAAAATTACTGGCCATTCCATTATGAAAGATGAGATAAAATAACCCCCTAAATTTCTATAAAAATTACCCACTATGCCATTATAAAAGATGAAACAAAATAACCCCCTAAATTTATATAAAAATTACCCACCATGCCATTATGAATAAAAATTAAAATAACCCCCTAAATTTGCATCAAAATTACTTGCTATACCATTATAAAATATGAATTGAATTATCCCTAAATTTTATATAAATTATTCATGGTGGCATTATAAAATATGAATTAAAATAAACCATAAATCTGCGTATAAGTTACCTAATATGCCACCATGAAAGATAAAATGAAATAATTCCTAAATTGGAAAATTCTTTTCTACATGCGCATGTAGCTACACTCGCGTATGTATCTCAAGATTGAGGGCGTATCTGGTGAAACAGAAGGTACGTACACGGAGTATGCAATGATACTAGACCATCCGAGGTGGTATGTGCACGAGGTATGCGAATACATCTGAGGTATGTAGACATACCCCGTTATATGTAATAATATGAAGGTATTATCAAAATATAATAAAAATAGGGGCTGTTTTGTAATTTTTTTGAGTGGTGACATTTGAGGTATCTTAAAATAAGTATGTGAACATACTCAAACTGATAAATGAGTATGCGAACATACCCTTATTGGTTTATTGAAGGTGAGTGTAGCTACAAGCACATATAGATAAAACTTTTCCTTCCTAAATTTATATATAAATTACCCACAATGCCATTAAAAAATATAAATAATCATCTTTAATATTACCAAGGATTAAAACTCGAATTGCATGAGAGCACGAGTTTATGCACTAGTTATCTTTAATTAGATAGTACCTTTTGGTAAAAAAGGGAGGGAGCACAGTGTTTTGCCAAAGCAAATTCAAAGAAGAAAAAGTCGTTTTTTCGCTCCCTGTGGCCATCAATTGTCTAATTGACGATGAATGCTGGGAACCACCCATAGGCCGCCAACATCTTGCCATGAGCTTTTACAAGGACTTACCACCATCCACGGTGTCTCTTTTACTCCTTACCAGACTCCCTTACACATATGTCAGTGACTAGTTGGTTTCGTCTATAAATACCCTGCTTTTTATCCTACAATGTCCTGCTCATAGTATTCTACATTTGAGTTGATTTGAGTATGATAGTGTACAAGGTGAACATGATGCATGGACAAGTTAGGATTGCAAGTTTCCAATGAGCTGGCATCGATTAATATTGGAATTGCACTAGAGCCAGATGACAGCGAGAGCGAGCTCTGTGATTGAAATGGCAGGCATCAGGAGGACGAACGCTACATTCCACAGTTGCGGTCCAATCCTTCCTCATCCACCGCATGGAGTCGGTGAGGAATCATTGAGTGAAAGTAGCATCGCACCAAGACGAGGGTTTGGGGCCTCAACTTGAAGCCCCTGTAAGTAGGTAGACTACCGATTGATAAGCATACATATGGCATTGTTGCTCGAAGAAATCTGATCAGCTTGTCCCATGAGGTGTGTCCAAATCGGCACCTGTCCTTGGCGTTCTGTACCGGTCGTCGAAGTAGGAGCCATTGCATGCCACTAAAATTCTTTCACAGTGCAATGTATCTTTGCATCCATTTCCCATTGGTGTGCTAAGCACAAGCGATCAAGTTGTTATAAAATTTCATCCACTACAAGTCTACCGCTTTACTCCTCTTGCCTGCAAACATATATGGAGGACCCCACACACCAACACTACATATGTTCCATTCATACTACATCCATCAAACGCATCGCCGTGTCAATATATCAGTAGTATTACACATATGCATAACACTAGGACTCTCTATGCATGCAACCCGTTTTGAGTCCTATATATACTAGAAACGACGGCGCAGCGTTGCCGCGCCCCTACCTGAGTGCCCTAGGTCTAGGATTTCAAGGTTTTATTGGGACGATTGTCTTAGCTAATACAGTAGGCTATTGTACAATGTTTTAATAGGCTTCATGCGCCTGCTGTTTTTTTAAGATGGTAATTGACACAGGCATGTGAAAGACGTTCATTGCCAGAGCGCAGGACCCCCTTTGTATTGTGCACCGAACCAAGGCAGATCCTTAAAGGCATGGCAACTATTCTGAACAAGGTGTAGTAGCCGACCAAGATAGGATTTTTTTTTTGAACTTCACAACGCAATTTCATTAACTCGTGAGATCATTGCGATCATCAAGCGCCAAGCGATTTACAGACTCAGGGAGGGGAACACTCCAGACAATTGAGCAGCCTAGGTCCCTCGACAGGCCCTGCTTAGCAAGTTTATGGGCAGCAGTATTACATGACCTTGATGCATGACGGATAAGAACTGAACTAAAATGCAGATGCAGCAACTCTCTAACCTCACTAATGAGGACGCCACCTTGTGAGAAATCAAAACTATTTAGAGTTAAGACCATTAACCAAGGACACTAAGTCAAGTTCTAGAATCAGCAAGCACATCTTTAGTCTTCCCTTTCTTAGGAGTCATGCATATTCCCTAATGACAGTGAGGAGGAACAATCTCAGCCAAAACAAAACGGAAATAAAAGATCATCAAGGACCTCACGGCAATATTCGGTATTCAATCACCTTATCATCAGCCTCTCTAGGGAGCAGAGAAATCTTTCAAGCAGAACAACACCTGCTCTTCTCTAAGTTTTTTCTGTACAGGGCCACACATATGTGTGGGACGAACATGTATATTTATCATATTACTGGAAAGGAAAAGCCTAGGTGACCAATCAATGGAACATGTAACCATCTGTATGTTCTCCTCTAATTCCAACGTCAGCAATTCAAGCCTAGCTGACCAATAAATGCCTCTCACAACAGTCACGGTAATTTATTCGATGGTTGACAGCTCAAATTGTGAATCGAGTAAGAAAACTTTTTAAAGATCATTTCTTTCAAACCAGATTTGTGATCAAGCAATGAAATAGTTTGACCTTGCATGTTTTCATGGTCCTCCAAAAGAATAAACATTTAGGATCTGCTGTTTTTCCCCAGCTGTAAAGACACAAGAGTATTGGCCCCATAAGAGTACCTTCTCAATCGGTTCACCACTAATGTTCAATGGCACCATTGGAAGATGATTTTTTTTTTGTTTATTGGCAACTTCTTCAGAATTATTATATGTAAAAAGATAAGCTTCATGAGCCTGCATTCCAAGCAGCAATATTTCAACTTGATTAACTAAACAGATATAATACAGTTGACATGGATGTATCAATGCAATATTGAAAATTCATGTAACTTCAAAGGTAGTTCAATCTATTAAGCTGAAAAGATATGCCTGAGCCATGCATACAGGCAACAGGCATACTGAGGCTGCGTACCTTTTAAACTGAAACTCATCATAAATCCGTTTGATGCAAAGGATGACTGTCTTACAAAGTCCAAAAAATTTGAATGGTTCATCTCTTTTTTCCTAGAGATTAAAATCAGTGAAACATCATTTACGTCTCAACTATTCGTACTTTAGCTTTTAAAAAAAATCTAATGCTGTAGATCGATTAGCTTGTCGGATTTGAAATGGATCTTCAATGGGGTTATAATTGTTATTTATTTATAACAACAATTGTTCCGGTCTAGAAAATCCTTTTCTTTTCGATAGAGTCTAGAAAATCCCGTTAGTAAAATAAGTATCTTCACCGATTACTTTCAAAGCAAACTGCAGGGTTGCAGTAGATTACAACTGGGGAACATAACTTACTCATTGGGCGAGCAGCTCGATGTGGACGGTGTTGCTGACGATCGAAAGTGTGCTGGCGGAGCACGCATCGGCGACGTCAATGGCGCCGAGATCGGGCACCCAGTCAGGCCGCACCAGCGCGGCTTTGCCGCGCACCTATGGGAGGTTCTACCATTGTGAATGATGCAATGTGTTGAGGAAGAAAATATCAAAAGGGGAAATGCAGAGCAATATAGTAAAATAAAACGCTAGTGAAACTGAAAGTTGTAGATGATTGATTCTTAGGTTTTCCACAACCTCTGAATGAAAGGAAATGTGACAAAAAAATTGTAGCTGATTATGGTTCCTGAAGATTCAAGATGCAATTTAGTGCAGCTGGCATGGTATTAGTGTTGGTTATATAGTGGTGCTTTGGTAAGGATTCCTAGAAAACAAAAAGACGAGGTTAGCTTGGTAAATCATATGAAAAGAGGCATGGTTACTTGGAAAAAGCTTTAATCAGTTGAGAAGGAAAAATTTTGCACAGATTAAAGATTACCACATTACTACTGAAAGCAGTTAGAACATGTCACATTTCTTTCAGTGTTTAGTTCTGAGAGTAACTCATGGAAAGTTGTAAGAGAAAGATATATAAAATCACATGGCAATTTTGGTGGGATTGTTATTTAACTTTAGTTTTCAGAAAACCATTTTGTTAAGTGGGAACATGTTTTTAAGCTGTCCTCTCTACTAATTAGCCAACTCAGAGAAACCATTAACTTTATGTATACCAGTGTATAGGAAAATCAAAGCAACAACAAGCTCCGTTTAGAAGCAGAAAATTATAGACTGTCCAAGAAAGGAGATCTTTAAAATTCATATCGACCAGTTTAGTATACCACTTAGCCGCAACAATATTAACATGATACCACAGACCTGATACCTATAGCTATAGCTATTCTCTTACTTATAGAATTGGAAATTTCGAGAACTGTACTGGGCACTTAGGATATGCATGCATGTGCAACAGACAAATTATTAAATTTAAGTATGGATATGTCCATCCATTAGTATTTGCGGACACATTAATGTGAGCAATTATGTATAGTTGTCCATGTTGACAGCTGAATGATGAAGTGGAACTTACAATGGTGCCTAGGTAATCCACCATCTCAATTGCAGGATTCATATAAGGGAAGACATTTAATATAAAGCCCGGTAACATTCAGGTGAACATTCTACTGATAAATAAAGTCAATATGCTAGGAGATGGTATGATACTCCGAGAAGTATTCAAACGAACACTTAGTAAGCATGACTCTGGTTTTTATATGTGTGGAAAATTAGCATGCGTATGCGGTTTGTAAATTTGCTTACCTGTGCAAAGATGAGAATGGCTCCACCAGCAACAAGTCAGGAAAGTTTGAAATCATAATAGAATTTTTTTTATGAAACCTATGGTAGGAACCAAAGTAAAAAAGAGGATAATGCTTGTTATGCTGCAAGCAAGCAAAGCGGAATATGGAGATGTTAGATCAGATCCAAATTGCTTTAGCAGAGGAGAACCAAACCAAACTGATCAAGAACTAAGGAAAAATACCATTTGGTTATGAGGGAATTTATACATCGAGGGACATCAAATTACTGGCCCCTGCACTACTGGCCCTTCCTTTGGTACAGTATTGATCCAATCAAAACTGCAGCCCCAGTTATTGCAATTGCCAAGATCATTTGCTTCCCTTCATTGGATTGGACCAGTGTATTATTGTTTGTTGTCGTAAATAATTGTAGCAAAGAACAGCTAGTATGTATGTTATGGAAGTAAAAGGATTTAAAAAAAGATGTGTGTGTGGTTATAATAGCATCAAGGCGTGTTTCTCGAACTTCTGAACTGGAAATCAATCAGATATAGTAATAGCAATCAAAATTCATGGGCAAATGAAATTGGTTGTTAAATGAAGTGATGTTTCTTCTAAGCCTAAGAATTAACACACTTAAAGTCATGCTTCCTAAACAAAGAACTAATACTCATCTGTCACCGCAATATAGAGAGAGCAGAGCAAGAAATTCGTACCGTCACCCTTGCTGTGGCTATGGCGTTGAGGCTGCCAGTGTCGTCATGGTGCACCAGCGGGGCTAGCGCAAGGGAGGCGGAGCGGGGCGGTTGCGGCGTGGCGGCGTGACCGTGGTGGCATGGCTCCGCGGTGTGCGGGCGCAGACCGGTGGCCGCAAAGAGCAGAGCAAGAACGCCACAGCCATCATCCTCGTCGTGGCCATGGTGTGCTGAAGCTACCAATGTGAGGGTGAGCCGAGGCCAAGAAGGAGGCGCACTGGGGCTGGCACTGCACCATCGTCGCTTGAGGAGAAAGGGGCGGTGAGGAGACGGGCTGGCGCAGGGGCGGCACGACCGGGGCCGCGGCGCGGCGCAAATCCGGGTGGCGGCGGCGAATCGGAGGTGGGCCCGGCGGCAGCGGATCAGAGGTGGCGCGCACGGAGAAAGAGTAGGTGGAGCGAGGGTGGCCTGCTCGCAGACGAGGCTCGAGGGCACGGTCGCTGGCGGAGACGCACGCGGTGGCCGGGAAGAGGAGGAGCGGCGACTGCTCGCCTGGGAGGAGACAGCACGGCGGCCCCGGCCCGGATGCAGCGTGGCGGAGGCAGAGAGGAGGCGACGCGCAGCTACGGAGGAGGCGGGGAGGGGCGGCGTGCAGTCGCGGAGGAGGCGGCGCGGCGGCGGCCTTGGCTGCGGCGCGGTAGGGGCGGCGTGCAGCCGCCAAGGTGCTGCGCGTGGGGGCCGGCAGAGGAGGGCGCGGTGCCGGCAAAGGCACCTCGGGGCCAGCCGACTGGCGCGCGGCGCCGGCGGGTGGAGGGAGGCAAAGCGGACCGCGTGGAAGAGACGGGACGATTCGCGAGGGTTCGTGGGTAAACAGGCGAGAGGCCCGACTCGACCCGTCTTGGACGGTCCAGATCGCGTGCTGCCTGGATCCAACGGTTAACGGGTTTCGGGTGACGTGGAGCCCCTAACTGAGCGAGTTTAGGCGCTGATTTCGTTTAAGGAGATATACCTACCTACATACTACTTTTGCATGATAACCGCGACGATGTTGGTTGCAATCTTGCATCGTCATGATCATGAATCATGCTGATGCGTGATGAAACAAAAATACACATGCATAGCGAGATCCATCTATCTTCGTTAGTCGGTATCAATCGGAATGGAAGGTTGCAGGAGTCCAGGAGAAAGGTCAGAGCTGCATTGGGCTTCTAGAGCGACATCACTATCCACAGGGAAATTAATTGGGTGGGGACTGTCCCCAGGAGCGCTCCCGTGAGGACCCGAGGCCGATGAGCGCCGCGTGGCTTCAGTCGCATCGGACGCATGTTGGACATCGGCTCCGCAACACACCCATGCATCGGCCTCCAGCGCCTCGCACATGGTGTCGCCGGCGACGACTGGCTCGACTCCTGGTGAGCGTCGCGGACGCCGCGCTCGGCCCCACGCGGACGCGCTCCCGATCGACCTCCAGGGATGGCGGCACCGATCCGCCGCCTCCACGGGCCTCAGGACAACAGCGTCGTCGCCAGCGACGTCCACCGGCCGACTGCCCCGTCGCCCCAGCATCCTTCTGCGGCCATGCCTGCATGGTAGCTGGATCATCTTCCCAACCTCCTTTTGCAGCCATCGCTGGCTCATCCATGGGACGTAGCGGGCCCTACGGGATTGGGGCCCCGGAGCAGCGGCACCGCTCGCCCGCCCTCAGGTCCGTCGCTCGGCACACCGTACCACCAGGGTTCACGACGTCGATAGCGGCAGCGGCGGCGGCGGTGGCGGTGGCGGAGAGTCGAGGCGACGTGGATAGAATCGTCCTATGAGTCGTACGAACATTCCGCAGGCCAAGTGCGTGGATTCGATCGGAGTTCTCGTTCGTGATGGCTGTGTCCTCGCGTGTTGATCGAAGGGGAGCCGAGCCGAGCCGCGTGCAGAACGGAGCTGAGGGAAGCGGCGTGAGGGGCGATGGAGCCGGAGCAGCGCACGTCCCATCTCCCGTCCGCCCACACGTCGAGTGGGAAGGACGCAGCTCGAGCGCGCAGCAGAGGATTGACTAGAATGACATGATGTGAACATCCATGTCGATCTGGTATACGCAAAGAAGCCAGATGCGTGCAATGGAGCATAGACGCGCTGCAAACAACAGCAAGCGAAAGCGAAACATGTACAACATCGTGTATCCACAAGCTCTAGTTGCGTTGATTGATGAAAGGCAACGGTGAATTTCTGTTTATTACGCTTCATGTGGGTATGTGCTCGATCGGCGTCGTGTTGGAAGGTTCAGTATGTGCTAAATCACGAGCTTATTGTTCTTTTATATACATTTTTCTTAGTTCAAAAAACGAGGGAGCAGTGTATGGAAAATCTGGAAGAGAGAAACTAATTCAAATAGAGGTCATTTTCCGCTGTGGATGACCATCGATTGTGTACTATTTGTGTTTTACTGGTGGCCGATATAATGCTTGTGTACTGGACCATCCATAAGCCTACTTGTCATGAGCTTTTAATTTACAAGGACCGTGCATGTTTTCTCTCCTTTACTCCTAACCAAACTCTCTTACATACACATCAGACACCTGCATGCCTTTGTCTATAAATACCCCGCTGCGCATCCTGCTTTCTGGACGCAATTTGTACAGAGTACTGATAGTTTACAAGGCGAATAGAACCAAGCTGCCTAGTGCAGGTTTCCAACGAGCCAGCACAGCATCGATTTGTACTGAAATTGTGATGAGACAGAAGTCAGTGAGAGCGATCTCTGCGATAGAAATGGAAGGCATCAGGAGGACGAACACATCATTCCACGCTTGCAATCCAATCCTTGTTGAGAGCAGAGTGCGCTGCTAGAGCAAGCCTCATGTGTGGGAGAGAATGGACCAGCGAGGGAGTAGGGGCGAAGCCACGGCAGATGCTGAAGCTCCACTTCGTGCGTGGGATGGCCAGTTGTCGGCTTGCTGCGGCACCGCGAACGTGGATGGTGCGTGGATGTAGTGGTGTGGTTCGAAGGATTTGGGATGAATTTGTGACTTGGAGATCAATTTCCGCGTCATTCAAAACATCAACATAGCTTGCACAGAAGTTGTAACAAGCGCTAGTTTTAGTAAAAGCATTTGTTCAATTTCGAAAGGCACGGCGACGACGGCTGGTCCGCGTCATTTAAAGCATTATCAGGGCTCTGCTGACTCTTGCAAGAAGTTGTGACGAGTATTTTAGTAAAAATGTTTGTTCAATTCGAAATGGTTCACGAGGAATTCGGCTCTGGAGTTAGGATTTCGTACCGGTTTGTCGGAGTTCCGATTTTAAACCAAAACGCTGAATTTGGCCAATTGAGCTCGATATTTGAGGGGATAAACATTATCCGATTTGGTTAAGGAGATCAAGGACCCTTGCACAATTGTGTGACTGTCGATAGTGACTCGGATGACTTCTGCAGTTGCGAGGAGACGTTAAGCATTGTTTAGACAGAACTACGCAAAATACCATGCTAGGTTTCGGTAGAGGTGTGCATAAAGTTCTTTTTTTTTTCACTAGTACGTCAATCCCATACAAGGCACGGCCTAGCAAGAAACATAAATCTTATCTTACTATTGCTAATTAAAGGTTCTAAAAATTGCATCAATTTTAAAGCGCGCTAAAAAAAAGATAAATTCTAAATTTTTTCACAGTAATCAGAAACATCCGACCATCAATTGGTACATTGGAATATTAATAGCCGTTAGATCTGTTTTCTAAGTAATTACTCACCTCTGCCATTATAAAAGGTTTTGAGTTCAACTCTCAACGAAAGCAAATATCTTTTTTTTATTATATATATTTTCTAAGTAATTACTCACCTCTGCCATTACGAAAGATCTTGAGTTCAATTTTCAACGAAAGCAAACATTTTTTTTTTAGATTTTCCCATTTTCAAATTTACCTTCAGTTTTTGTCCTTTTTTCATTAAAGATGCTATAAACCTTTCTATGAAACAGATATTTTGTAGATTCTTTTTGAAATTTCCATGTCAATCCTCACAAGATGCGCTAGAAAAAAATAAAATCATAAAAATTCTCACAATAATAAAAAATACCCTATCATTGATAGGTTGGAATCTTAATAGCCATTAGATCTGTTTTCTAATTAGGTAATCACCCACCTTTGCCATTATAAAAATAATATTAAATAATCCCTAAAACTACATATTAATTACCCACTCTGCTAATATAAAAGAAAATATGAAATAACACCCTAAATTTATAACTTTTAATTTATATTTGAATTATTCATATTATGACTGATAATATGATGAAAGTAACCCCTCAAAATTATATTAAAAACACTTATTTTTGCAATCGATCAAAGATTATCTAAATCAATTAAGCATACGTATAAAGTAGCAAGATATGATATTATAAAAACCTAAGTATAAAAATAGATCTATATTTGTTGTACGGTTACGCATAATACATTTAAGACTCTAACCTGTGCGAAAGCACGGGTTGATTGATTAGTATTATAAATATGCATACAAATATAAGACCCACAATTAATTAAAACTATTATTATTCAATATGTATTATATGCTCTTGTTTTAATAGAATGTCTGTATACATGCGTATCTTATAACTTATCTATCTTCATATTATATTATTCAATTTAATATAATATAGCGGCCTTTTTTATGGCATAATTCATAGTAAACATGATGGTATATATGCTCTCATTTGTATGATGAGTCGTACAATTGAAGCAAGCAAAAATCCTTCGGCACTTATGTAATTGTGTAAGTATGGTACCCAAATGCTCGACCAATCATATAGGAAAATCCCAAAGCTCACATTTTAAACCCGCAGCCTCGCTGAAGACATGCATGCTCACTAACTCCCTGGCCTTCATCTCTGGTGTCAAACTAGGTGCCAACACAGAAGCTAAATCTCTCGCAATAAGTAGTCATATCCTATGCATTTGCAGTCCTTTGGATCTGTAGTAACTTGGTTTCCACAAAGTTTCATCCACTAACAAGTCTACAACTTTACTCCTCTTGCATCACCAACTGCTACATACTATGTACCAACAACACTACTATGTCTAGTTACTCTTGGATGATAAGGGTAACAATACTATGTCTAGTTGTCATCATATATACTCGTGGAAAGAAAAATGCATCGCGAGAGCTATTATTACCATCGGAATGGAAGGCTCCGGGAGGACTCGCCTAATAAGAGAGGACACTGATTGAAGTTTTGAAGTCGTCTCTGGCTTCAGGGGTGTATGGATCAGAGGGCAACTGTTCAAGTACAGGGGCTTGGATGGCATGCCACTGACTTCAAGCGATGCTTGAGTTGGGCACATCGCGCCTTCATGCATCTAGCCGTATTCTTGCACCTGCAGGTACTGGCCCTACTGCAGCACCCTTCGTGATGAGCTCGTATGCTTCCCTTTACAGAAAGCGAGTTCAGGCACATGTCCAAACACGCCCGCGCGGTATCCTCCGGCTCTAGTTCGTGCCCATCGTATTAATTGGTCGCTTAACTTATCAGTTGCTCTGTTGATTGATTGATGTGCTCTGCAGTCCACTCTACTTAAAAATTCAAATAAGCATCCACCAATAGTGAGGCACTGCATTAATTTTTTGAAATGCCACAGCGATTATCCATTTAAACTTCACCTACGTACTGTATGTAGTAACTAGAGAGTCTGAAAGTGATTGGTGTTATGGTGAAATATTCAGTGTGAATGTATGGCTCAAGCGGAACATAATGAACGAAAGCTAAAGCATGATTTTATTACCTCACTATTACTTATTTATTACTTATTGGAGACTCTTTTGAGGAGTCCATGTTAATCTCCAACAGAACCGCTAGGAAAAAAGATAAATCACAGAAATTTTTACAAAAATCAGAAATATCCGTCCATCCGTCCGTCCATCATGTAGATCTAATAATAGTAGCCACTAGATCTATTATATTTTCTAAAAATTATCCACCGTGTCATTATAAAAGATGGATTAAAATAACCCACTAAATTTATATAAAAATTATCCACTATGCCATTATATAATACGAATTAAAATAACTCCCAGATTTGCATAAAAGTTACTCACTATGCCATTATAAAATACGAATTAAAATAACTCCTTAAATTTCCATAAAAAATTACCTACCATGCCATTATAAAATACGAATTAATATTCTTTCTAAATTTGCATAAAAATTACCCACACCATGCCATTAATTACTCACCATGCCATTATAAAAGATAAATTAAAATAAAAACTAAATTTGTATATAAGTTGTCCAATATGTCATCATGAAAGATAAATTAAAATACTTCTTAAATTTGCATATAAAATATCTAGAATGTAATTATGAAAGATGAATTAAAATAACCACCTATAATATTACTATGGATTAACTTTTTAAATATTAAATCTATATCTTCTAAAACTCTAACCAGTGCGAGAGCACGGACTGATGGACTAGTTATCTTAATTAGATAGTTTCTCGTGGTAAAAAAAGGTGCACAGTGTCTGAAAACCTGGCAAAACTAATTCAAAGAAGGAAAAAAAAGTCTTTTCGCTGGTCATCAATTGTTTAGTTGACGATCAATGCTCGGAACCACCCAGAGGCCGGGCCCACATCTTGTTGTGAGCTTTTACAAGGATTTACCATCCATGCTGTCTCTTTTACTCTTACCAGACTCCCTTACACGTACGCATGTCAGTCACTAGTTGGTTTCGTCAATAAATACCCTATTTTTTTATCCTACAATGACCTACTCATAGTAATTCTATATTTGACTTGATTTGAGTATGATAGTGTACAAGGTGAACATGATGCATGGACAAGCTAGCTAGGATTATATTGGAATTGCACTAGAGCCGGCCGGATGGCAGCGAGAGCGAGCTCTGTGATCGAAATGGCAGGCATCGGGAGGACAAACGCTGCATTCCACAGTTGCGGTCCAATCCTTCCTCATCCACTGCATGGGGTCGGTGAGGAATAATTGAGTGAAAGTAGCATCACACCAAGAAGAGGGTTTGCGGCCTCAACTTGAGGCCCTCAATTAAGCAGGATTGCAGGAAGACTACTGATTTTTTTGACCAAAAGGATGACTACTGAATTACTGATTGATAAGCAACATATGTCTTTGTTGGCTGTTGCTTGAAGAAATCTGATCAGCTTCTCCAAAGAGTTCTGTCCAAATCAGCACCTGCTCTCTCAGACATGAGAAAAGGTTTCTCCACTCTGACCCGGTACATACTCCTTTTATCTTAAAAAAACAATGATGTCATATACCATTATGCTACCTTATCTAACAGTCCTATCCGTTCGTCACCTCCCACAAAGGCACCCTACGTCCCTACCTCCTCATCTCTACTACGTACTACCCATCTGAGCACTTGATCAACTGCTTTACTCTCCTCGCAAAAAAAAAAAAAAAAACAAGCTTTACTCATTTTGATCGACAATATGTATCTTCTCACAGAAAAAGAAATGTGTGTAGCTAATGTGATGTATTGTTTGAAGAGACTACTAAACAACTAGTACTATTATTAGTGTCTGAACCCTTTCTTGTCATCCTGTGCTGTGTCTGTGCCACCCAAAAAAAGCTCTTTAAAAAAAAGACTATTTTTGCGCTTACAAGGTCATGCGTGCGCATGCACACGAAAATCGTGGGATCCAAGTATTTGGACTTTGGTTTGCCTCAGACCCGCCTCAGGGATGGTGCATTTAGCTCGTTTTTTATATTAAAAAAGCACTATCATCCATCCCCATCATGTGTTGTTGAGCGACCTGATCCAAAACCGATGCTGGCGTCGTGTGAATGAGCAGAGGCAGCAACAGCTAGCCTGTAATGTTGAAACACATACTTCTACAATTGTTAGGTCTACAAAGAAAAGATTATCTTTTCAAAACATAATCAGCACGAAGAATTCAATGGGCATATATATGTGTGGGCGGGCACCAATACTACATATGTTCTATTTATAATTTACCAGTCAATCAACCCATGCTTTCACACGGGTTAGAGTCTTAAATGTGTTATATGCGTAACCGTACAACATATATAGATCTATTTTTATACTTAGCTTTTTATAATAACATATCTTGCTACTTTATATGTATGCTTAATTATTTAGATAATCTTTGATCGATTGCAAAAATAGGTGATTTTAATATAATTTTGAGGGATTACTTTCATCATATTATCAGTCATAATAACTAAGGTGAACAATTCAAATATAAATTAAAGGGGATATTTGGTATTATCCTATCTAAATAGCAAATGTGAGCAATTAGATATAAATTTAGGGTGTTATTTCATATTTTCCTTTATATTGGCAGAGTGGTTAATTAATATGTAGTTTTAGGGGTTATTTAATATTATTTTGATAATGGCAAAGGTGGGTGATTACTTAATTAGAAAACAGATCTAATGGCTATTAAGATTCCAACATGTTAATTGATGATACGATATTTTTTTATTATTTTGAGAATTTCTATAATTTTATTTTTTTCTAGCGCATCCTGTGAGGATTGATATGGAAATTTCAAAAAGTCTACAAAATATCTGTTTTATGGAAATGTTTCTAGCATCTTTAATGAAAAAAGACAAAAACTAAAGGTAAATTTAAAAATAGAAAATATCTAAAAAAAGAAAAAGATATTTGCTTTCGTTGACCATTGAATTCAAGATATTTCGTAATGGCAGAGGTGGATAATTACTTAGAAAATTTATATAATAAAAAAAAGAGGATATTTGTTTTCATTGAAAATTGAACTCAAGACCTTTCATAATGGCAGAGGTGGGTAATTACCTAGAAAACAGGTCTAATGGCTATTAATATTCCAATCTGCCAATTGATGGTCGGATGTTTCTGATTATTGTGAGAATTTTTTAGATTTATCTTATTTTCTATCGCGCTTTGAAATTGGTGTAACTTTTAAAACCTCAATTAGTAATAGTAAGATAAGATAAGATAATAGCATCCAACAAACACCTCGCCGCTGTGTGTGCATATATATGGACGACTATCTATGCCCCTACCGTGCGACTGTATATATATATACATGCATGCAGCCCGTTCGAGTCCTATATATACCTAGCATGTAGCTGCTGCACTTTAATTTGCATGACAACCGCGCAACAGTGTTCTCTTTTTTTAAAAAAAATTGACTTGCATCTGATCATGGGAATGGAAGGCTCCAGGAGAAAAGTCAGAGCTCCATTGCGCTTCTTGCGAGGTCACTACCTACGAAGTAGAGGCGTATGAATTGGAGGGATGGAACTGAAGTGGAGGGGATTGACTACAACGACGTCAATTTGGCCAGCTGTTTGCAAAGAAGTCAGTTCTGCGCCACGACCACGAGCGGCGGCGAACATGTGCGCCTCGTACAATGGGGCGCTGCGTCAGGCTGCTCGACCAGGTTGATTAAACATGAAAATTTAACAGTTACAGCCCAGCTAACTGGGCCTGTTTGGCAGAGCTCATCTCTAACAATTTCAGCTCTGCTCTCATTTTTCGCAGCCAAATATGTACAGCTCTGCAAATTATAGCTTCGAAAAAAATAGTGAAACTAAGGGCCAACTCTAAATTTTTTTAGAGCTGATGAAAAAAAACTCTAAAAATACTATTTTGATATCTCCTCATGGAGTTATAGGAAAATTGTTCACCTTTGCCACTCGTTACATACTCATCTGTACCGGTTCGTCTATAGCGAAATAGAAATATTGTCGGCGACGACGGCTTGCGAGGCGCGGCCGCCGCGGGGTGCGGCCAACGCTGACCTCTGCCAGGGCCGTCGCGGGGCGGCCGCCGCGGAGCTCGACCCGTGCGCCGACCTACACACGAGGCCGCGGGCGCCGGCGTCGGTCTGTACGTGAGCACTGCGGGCACCGCAACCACCGCTGTCGCTGGCCTGTGTGCGGGCGCCGTCGTCGCCGTCCTAGACGTGGGGGCCATAGGCGCCGCGCCGCCGGTCTAGACTTGAGCGCTGCGGACGCCGCGGCCACCGCTGTTGCCGGTCTGAACGAGCGCTGTTGTCGCCATCTTAGATGTGGTGCCGCGGGCGCCACTGCCGGCATGGACATGGGCGCCGCGGACGGCGTAGCCATCGTTATTGTTGCGCGAGGCTGGGTGCAGTCATGGCTGCGGGGCGACGGCGTCCTGGGACGAGAGGTGCCGTGGCAGATGGCCACTGCTGCACTTTCCGTCCACCATGTACAAGACATGGCCATGGCAATTTTTTTTTGCTCAATCTTTGATAGTAGCAAATAACAGGACGTGCAAAAGAGGAGAGAATGCAGACACGATGGGGCTGATTGGTTGCCCTCCTCTGCGTCGGGCCAGGCCCTGCCGGTGCACTACTGCTCCGCACATGACTGTTCGGTTGCCTGCTCGCGTGCTGTGGCCACGCCGCGCGCGTGCAGCCGTACTGCGCGAGCCAGGCGCTGCGAGAACGCGGGTGGCGAGCTTCGCTGCTCAGCCAGGCCCGACCAACACAGGAGCTGTACATGCACGTGGATCGAAACGCTTTTTTGTTACTTGTTTTGCTTATATTTCATGATTAAAACATCTAATCCAGAAACCGATTTCAGATTTGTGTTCGTAATATTTTTATCTACAAAACTAGATTACTCTGGTTATATAAATTATTTTTAAAAATATTTTTATTTTTTTATTTTCATTCCATTCTCGTAGGGAGACAGGCAACCAAACGAAATCTGAACTGAGCCAGGCTACTGCCAGTCCAATCATCCAAACAAGCATGCCTGCATGCAAGGAACCTGGCTCCTTCGGGCCAGTATCCGTGCCGCAGCCAGGCTACGGACAAGCCAGGCATCCAATCACGCCCGATGTGTATTCACGTGAACGAGCATTCATCCTTTCACCTGGACAGCAGCAATGGCATGGATGATGGCACCCCAGCCCACTCCAAGCAGGTCACCGCAGTCCACTAGTTAAGGGTAGATTAGGCAATTCACAAAAAGAACATGTACTAGAGAACTCAAAGTTGATTTGAAAGCCAAACACTCCTTTCACCTACTCCAACTCTAGGGTGAAGCTGCTCCATGGTGGAATTGTAGAAGTAGAGCTGAAAAAGATGAAGTGAAGCCCTCCCAAACTAGCCCAAGAATAGCTTAATTAGTCTCTCCCCTTAAGCATCTACTAGTACTATTTAATTAAGAGAATAAAAGTCCATGCATTATTGTACCATGCTCATGTATCCGGCGGCTCTATTTCTCTCGTCGGAATATTATGGTTCGTTGATTGACGAAAGGCAACAGTGATGATCTGTTTGTTACGCTTCAAGTAGGCAGCAAGGCTATCCACTGTGGTCTTTCTTAAATCCCACTCCCTACCACTATTCCAATTACCCCTGTTTCTATCTACAAAGCATTATTTATATCAAACAGTATTTTAGAGCATCCTTTAGAAAACTCTATAGTGGATATTATTTTAGGGCACCCCTTCAGATAGCCCCATAGTGAATAGCCTAAGGGCTCGGTGTTATGTTGAAAAGTCCGTTATGAACGTATGATAGAATAGCGGCCGGAATAATAAGGCCAAAAGCTAAAGCATGGATTTATCATTCTCTTACAGACGTTTTTTAGTTCGAAAAACGAGGAAGTACAGTGTATGAAAATCTGGTAGAGACTAATTCAGACGATGGAGACCATTTTTCGCTCCGGAGTCCGGATGACTATCAAATATCAATCGTGTACGTATCATCGATATAATGCTCTTGTAGACCATCCATAAAAACCTACTCCTACTTGTTGTCACGTGTTTTTAATTTACAAGGACCATTCACGTTTTCCCATTTACTCCTACTCAAACTCTCTGACACACCGACATCTACCTTTGTTTCTATAAAAACCCTGCTTTACATCCTGCATTCTGTTTCCAGGAGAGTAGGACGCATAGACCTAGCTGGAGTGCATGCCATTTCCAACGAGCTAGGTATGATCGGTTCCATATTGGAGTTGCATTAGCTCGATCAGCCGGATGACATTGAGAGCGATCTGTGTGATAGAAATGGAAGGTGCCGGGAGGACGATCGCTTCATTCTACAGCCGACTTCGTTGCCAAAGGCCAAAGCACAGCGCGCGGTGGGCATGCGGGAGAGAACGGAGCAGGGATGAGGGTCGAATGGAGCGAGGCCAGCTGGCGATGGAGGAGCTCTACTTCATGCATGGTTCAGGTGTCTAGCGGTAGCGGCACGGAAATGATCAGTGACATGGTATTCAACTAGCGACGACATAAGGCTCAAATTCAGCGTGAACCTGTGAATCTTATCTTACTGTTACTTAATTGAAATTTAAAAAAAAAGCACTGGTTTCAAAACGCGCTAGAAAGAAAAAAAAATAAATCCTAAAAATTTTCACAATAATTAAAAACATCTGACCATCCATTGGCAGATTAGAATATTAATAGCCGTTAGATCCATTTTCTAAGTAATTACCCACCTTTGCCATTACGAAAAGTCTTAAGTTCAACTCTCAGCGAAAGCAAATATCTTCTTTTTTTTTTAGATTTTCCCATTTTCAAATTTAGCTTCGGGCTTTGTCTTTTTTTTTCTTTCATTAAAGATGATAGAAACCTTTCAATGAAACAGATATTTTGTAGACTCTTTTTAAATTTTTATGTCAATCCTTACAAGATGCGCTAGAAAAAAATAAAATCATAGAAATTTTTACAATAATTAAAAAACATCCGATCATCAATTGACAGGTTGGGATCTTAATAGCCATTAGATCTGTTTTCTAAATAATCACCCACCTTTGTCATTATCAAAATAATATTAAATAACTTCTAAAACTACATATTAATTACCCACTCTGCCAATATAAAAAGAAAATATGAAATAACACCCTAAATTTATACCTAAGTGCTCGCATTTGCTATTTTGATGGATAATGCCAAATATCCCCTTTAATTTATGTTTAAATTTTTACCTTAGTTATTATGACTGATAGTATAATGAAAATAACCCATCAAATTATATTAAAATCATCTACTTTTGCAATCGATCAAAGATTGTCTAAATCAATTAAGCATACATATGAAATACAAGATTTACTATTATAAAAAACTAAGTATAAAAATAGATCTATATATGTTGTACTAACACATAATACATTTAAGACTTTAACCCATACGAAAGCACGGGTTGATTCACTAGGTGCATATCAAATTAATTTCTGCACGATTTCTTGCAGCAGCAGGGCTTGAATCCTACACAAAACTTGCTGAGGTGGTTGTATACGAACTTTTAGTAGTAAATGCATTTGTCCAATTTCGAAATGGTTTATGAGGATTGTTTTTACAATCAAAGGGATAGAGCATCCCTACCTAAATATATTGACGGTGGCCATGTAAGTTTTTAATTTGTGAACCATTCTAAATTTTAGGTTGTAATAATTTGGCCTGAAGCCTCGTCTATGAACATGGAAACCGACTCGTTCCTTTATTAAAAAAATAGCCTAACAGATTACATTGAAGATTTTAATCAATTTTGCAAGTCCATTGTGGCCACCAAGCAACACACACCGTACCAGCACAACTGGGGGGACATGAGAAACGAAGTAGCACATCTACTTCTTGTCTTGAGCTTTTAATTTAGAAGGACCATTCATGTTTTCTCCTTTACTCCTACTCAAACTCTCTTACACATCAGACATATATCTAGCTCTTTCTATAAATAGTTAAATACTCTGCTTTACATCCTGCATTCTGTACACAAATTGTAAACTTGCGTTGATTTGAGTAGTGATAGTTTACAAGGTGAGTAGGATGCACGGACAGGCTGCCTAGTGCCTAGCTAGCTTGGGGTGCATGGTCAAGCTTCCTACCCAGGAGTGCAGGTTTCCATGGAACCAGCATCGTTTTATGCTGGAGCTGCACTAGAGCTGGATGACAGTGACAGCCATCTCAGTGATCGAAATGGAAGGCACCAGGAGGACAAACGCATCATTGTACACTTGCAATCCAATCCTTGGCGAGAGCAGAGCGTGCGGGCGGAGCGACCATTGCTTGCTGGAGAGAATGGAGCAGGGAGGGGGAGGGCCCAATGGAGCGAGACCAGCTGGCGGAGAAGCTCCACTTCGAGCATGAGATGGCAAGGCCCAGCTGTCTAGCGGCATGGCGAGGAGAGGCGGTACGGGACGCGGTGCTGTGGTCAGAACAACGACGTACGACGTGGCTCAATTTTGGTTTGAACCCGTGAGCTTGACGTCAAACTCCCGTGTGATTTTCTGCAGCAACAGGGCGTCATACACAAAAAGAGGGGTCAAAGGGATACAAACTTTAGTAAAAATGTTTGTTTGTTCAATTTCGAAATGGTCCATGAGGAATTTGGCTCTCAAGTTAGGATTTCATACTGGTTCGCCAGAGTTCAAATTTGTAACTGAAATGTTGAATTTGGCCAATTTAGATCGATATTTGAGGGGCTAAATATGATTAAATTTGGTCAAGTACCCTGCACAATTGTGGCTGCGATGGTATCGATAGTGTGACTTGAGACACCTGAACCTCCGATAAATAGTTGTTAGGCTAAGCTCGTCCATATTTCAAACTCTACGTTTACGATGTAACTATAGTGTTATACACATTCATATAAAGGTATGATGACCTCAGCCTTGAGCATTGTTTCTAGATGAAGCAGAATTAGAGGCACAAATGCGACACTAGTGTTTGGTGGCCACAAACACTTTTTTGGAACTCTAGTAACCAATAATTGGTGGCCACAAAGTTTCACCCACTAACAAAACTGCAACTTTACTCCTCGTGCATCACCAACTACATGTATGTCCCAACAACACTCCATATTTTTTCTACTAGCATCAACAGATGCCGCACCGCTGCATCTATACACACACACGAACGCACCACTACCTAGTCCTGCACACTACTCTTTCATGATAAGCCTAACAACATCATGTCCAGTTGGCATCATATATATGCATAGAAGAAAAAAACATAGCGAGAGCCATCGTTACCATTGGAATGGAAGGCTTCGGGAGGACTCACCTAAGAACAGAGGATCCTCATCCTCACTTCGGTTTCGAAGTTGTCTCTGGTTTCGGGGACATATGGATAAGAAGGTAACAAATCAAGAGCAGTGGCCGGGATGACATGCTGATGAGTTTCATATTGCCTGCTAGCTATTGCAAACAAGTCAGATCGTCGATGCAGACAACAGCTTGCAGAACGTCTTGGGCCTTACTGAGTACCTAGTGCTCTCGGCTGCCGTCGTTACTGAGTACCTAGCGCTGCTGGGCTGTTGGATCTGCTGGCCGCGGAGGAACGGGACCGCACTGCCTGAGTGTCTGGCGCTGGACGAGCTCGGCATATCTAATGCTGCATCAGGTCTGGAATCACGTACAGCTGGCCCTTTCAAGGACTCCAGCTCGTTCAGAAGACGTGGGCGCCGCTGCGCGTTAAGATTTTTCTCTGCCTCGCTTTGCCGCTGGTGGCCTGGGATCAAACCAAACAAGCCCTCAGTGCCCAAGCGCCACGAGTTGCCTCTCTCTATCTGCAGGCTGAAGGACTGGTGGCTGAAGAATGAAGATCAGGGCCTTATGGTCGGCTGGTCTGGTGACATTCAGCTCTGGAAGGAAACAGATGGCCGATGCTTTAGAGGAGACTTCTCTGTTCAGGGTGACTTGGTTGAAGACGATGAAAGGAGATGGTAGAGCTCTGGTTATGAGCCGGGCCTTCATAGCTTGGTTGTTTGGTTGGGCGAGTAGCAGGGTATCTAGCCCAGTTGCCCACCTCCTGGCTGCCCGAGGGTTAGAATTAGTTGGTGTAAACGTTATTTTTCTTTTTAATAAAAACTACAAAGATATACAACTCTCCTGTATATTCGAGAAAAACTATACACTTGCATTGATTCAAATATCGATATATCACCTCCACCACCGCCACCACCTCCAAATTCGCAGCAACAATATCTACCTCCACCTCCACCACAGTTGAGGAATCTGTTTGATCTCAATCTTGCTTTGCACGGGGTGCAACACCCACCTGTTGTATCCTCGGAGCGGCATAGCGGGCACCGTTCAATTCCAATCACCGATATGATGGCTAGGCATCCTTGGTGCACACCCCACTCTTGATCGCGGATATGTCCTTGAATTCCCATTTAAATTTGTGGTTTTGGATTCTACGGATGGTTTCCACTTTAATCTCTCGCACTCTGGTCCTTAAATTCGATGGAGACAACCCTATATGGAGACAACAACTGCTGTGAGACATACTACTTTGAGGTGTTTGGTGGTTGTGGAGAAGCTAAAGATCGACATGCTTTGCAGCATTGAATTTCATTGGGGGCAGCAGCGACATGGCTGCAGATTTTGGAGTGACGAGGTCGAGTGCTTGATATTTGCAATAATTCGACTTTTGGAGGAAACTGATTAACGAAAGAGCCCTCTCTGTGCTCGCTTCAAATCCCACCCATCTACGAGCTACAAACCCTTAAGTTGATTAGCAATCTGTCCCTTGGATAGCACATCCCCCTCCACTCTACTAATTAAAGCCAATTTGTTGTCCTCCTTGGCCTTGAGAAGAGCCAAAGAGGCGGTGAGGAAAATGGTAATACCCAAGACCAAGCAATATTAGACTTTGCTTATGAACTTTTGCATTTGCTTATAAGCTCTCTTCTATTTTGACCAGCTGATTAGCTAAACACATTGTAAGAACTGGCTATGTGCAGCTGCAGGAGCCGAAACGTTTCCATTTTCTACAAATGTACAGCATAACCGACTGCGAGAGCCACCGGCCTTGGCTGTTTAAGAACCGGACACCAATGGTTCATATGATCCTTACCATCGCAAATCACACAATAAATCACTTGATTCCGTGATCTTCAGGCCTTGTTGTTGTCGGACCAGTAGCTTATAGCTCTCTCTTCTCTCAGCTGCCCCACATCCACCACCATCAGCATTGAGTCAGTCTGGCTATTATTGATAGCTTGCTGAACACCGACCCACCCACCAAACGGGCTGAACTCTGCTTGCTCTCACATGACCTGAACGCTATAAAACTCCAGTGGCACACCTACTGCAGATTCCACGGTAAAGACACGTTGAGTGGAATGAATAATCAGGAGTTCGATCCGATGAGAGGAGCACTGCACCACAGATCGAGAGCATTTTCTTTGTCTGGAAAGGGAGGCATTGGGAGAAAACACCCATTCCATAGAGACGTAACACCAATGTTTCGCAGGTACATTTGCCGACGCTCTCAACAAATTCGAAGGCATGCGTGCGTAGTTGAGTCCATGGAGCTGTAAACTTTACGGATGCGCATGACCCTTGTTCCAAGAAAGCATCAGACGCGAGCGAGGGAGGTCGCCATCCGCGAGCGGCTAGCCGAAGCTGTAGCCACGCTGCAACCTTCAAGTATGGTGGATGAATTTTCTTTTTCCGACACACTACAATGTGGTGAGGGAAATGAACTGGAATCAACATGGCAGGTTGTGGCGGTTCCACGATCGAGTTCAACTACAAAACAAACGAACTTGGCCCACCATTTCCTGCAGCCAGTTTTGGCAAATAATAAATAAAAATCAGACGGTAGTTCGTGTGCAATGAGAAAAAAGTAGTATACAATAGCATATCTTTAATGTAGTCTTTACCCATAAAATAACATACCAAATATAAACATTTTTTATTTATATTCATGGCCAAACCACCATTCTTATACTGCAAGTATACACCATTTTATAATATATCTAGCCATGTATTAAATTTTCATTATAAACATGTTTTTACATCCTTCACTTAACACCGTTAAATCTGCAAACTCATGGAATCGTCCAGAAATGAAAATTAAATAAATAAAGTTGATGTGACATAGAGAACTTTTGAAAATACTGGACCAAGGAAGGAACCAATGGCAGCTCCTAATATTGCTGAAGTTACATTGAACCTCTATATTTTTTAGTACTAATCATGGTGTTTAAATCTATTTTTTCTAATCACTGTATTTACGTTGATTCTCTACTAATATTTTGTAGTTATCAACAATTATTTTATCTATATTTGCACAATTAAAAATTGTAGTGTTCATTATCTTTACTAAATGAGAGTCCCTCTGTCAGCGTATTATTTATTGTCGACAATGGTTCTCCTGTATAAAAATTCTAGCTCCACCTGTAGAATGAAACAGAATTTTTATTAGGGTCAAAGAAGTAATTTTCTGGTATGTTTTCTCCTTTTACTTCTAATCAAGCCTCTTACGCATTAAAGTGGACACCTTTTGTCTATAAGTACCCTGCTGTATGTCCTGGACTTGGACGCAAATTATACACTTGCGTTGATTTGAGTATCGATATAGCTTACAAGGTGATTTGGATGCATGAACAAGCTTCTTAGGTAGGAGTGCAGGATTCCAATGAGCTAGCGTCGATTTATATTGAAATAGCACTGAGCCGGAAGTTAGCAGGAGCGATCTCTGTGATAGAAATGGAAGGCATCGGGAGGACGCACACATCATTTCACGCTTGCAGACTGGAGTTCAATCCTTGGAGTTGGCGAGCGCATAGCGCACTGCTGGAGCAAGCGTGGTGTGTGGGAGAGAATTGAGCAGAGGCAGTAGGAGGAGCGAAGCGAGGCCAGGTGATAAAAGCTCCACTTCGTGCATCGGATGGCCCCGGTTTGCGAGTCCAGAGTCTTTTTTTTTTAACGAACGGAACGAGATTGTGCTCAGTCCAGAGTTTGAACCAAAATGCTGAATTTGGCCAATTTAGCGCTCGATATGTGTGTGAGGGGCTAATTAGACATGATCCAATTTGGTCAAAGGACCCTGCACAATTGTGTGCAGGACTGGGATGGTATCGATAGTGTGACTGGGATGACCTCTGCAACTGCAAGGAGATACCCAAACCTCCAGTGACTAGCTTTGTTAACCAATGTTTACAGATGGGGCCGTTACAGATGAAGTAGAATTAGGCAAAATACCATGCTAGTATTCCGTAGAGGCATGCATAAGCATAACGGTTTCTTTTTTTGATGGCATAGGTTCATGGTAAAGAGTATACATGAAGACAAGCTGGGCATAGCGAGAGCTGTTGTTACTATCGGAATGGAAGGCTTCAGAAGGACCCGCCTCAAGAGATTGTGGTTTTGAAGTCGTCCTTCGGAGGCGTGTGGATCGGAGGGTCACGTTTCAGCGTTTCTTTGGGACCAAAGTATTTAAAACCACAGTATTTTAATACCATAGTCTACCAATTGCAATGATATAACTATAGTATTTTTTACAGAAGTCTAACCCATAGATATTTGGGAACACAGTATGATTCTACAGTATTGGACTTCACCTCCTCCTTCAACAAAAACTTTGGTCCAAATCAAAGTTTTCAATACTCCAAAAATACTGTGGTATTGACAATACCACGGTTTTGAATACAGAGGTTTGCCAAACACCTTTTTACTCCAATACTATGGTTTTCTCTAATACTACAGTATTTTTTTACAATACTACAAAAATACCCTGTTCCCAAACGAGGGTTCAAGTGCAGGGGTGGGGCTGGCACGCTGCTGACTCCAAGCGATGCTTAATTTTGGGCCTATCGCACCTTCCTGCGTCTATGCGTAGTCTTGCACCGGCAGGTGCAGGCCCTTCTGCAGATGTGAGTACAAACAGCCACCCCGATGAACATGTATGATTGCCTTGACACAAACCAAGTGCAAGCAGGCATCCAAAAACACGCCCCCAAGCTGATGCGGTATCCGGCTCTAGTTCGCGGGCATAGTAATAGTTGGTTGCTTAACTGTGAGTTGCTCCGTCGGTTTCAAATAGTCAAGAACAAGTATTTTTTTTAACAAGATCTCTGTTGATTGATGTGCGCTGCAGCCCACTCCACTTTGAAATTAAAATAAACTTGCCCTTACAGTGAGGTACTGCATAATTTGTTTTTTTGGAAAAATTCCACTTTACAACCTCAACATGTCATGATCGTTTGATTCTCAATCTTAAATTATGAAACATGTCACGATCATTTGATTTTCAATCTTAAATTATGAAACTGGGTAATCAGGACCTCTGAACTAACCAAAGCAAACGAAAACCCCCCTGACTAAGTTGAAAGTTGTTTTGGATGGTGATTTTCTATTTTTTAAAACACCAAAACCTTATTTGATCTATAAAACTCATAATTAATTTATTTTAAATCAGAAAACTACAATCATGTACTGATTTTTTAAATATAATCTATCTATTAGTGCTTTATTTGAAAATATTTAGAACTCATTTATTCCTACATACATTGTATTATTGCTCCGATTAAAATATTAAAAGTAGCAACAAGTAAGTTCTAAATAAATACATAGATTATATTAGTAGATATCATTTGATACAAGTTTCATCTTTTCTAATTTAAACTAAACTAATTGTGATTTTTGGAGATTGAATAAGGTTTTATTGTTTTTAAAAAATAGAAAACCACAATTTGAAACCATTTTCAATTTGACCAAGGGGTTTGCTCATCTGGTTTGGTTAGTTTAGGGTCCTGGTTTCATAATTCAAAGTTGAAGATCGCACAACCGTGACAGTTCGAAGTTGTAAAATAGACTTTTTCTATATTTTTTTAATTCCAAAGCGATAATCTGTTTATACATACTTCACAGGTAGGTAGTAAAAGTCTCAAATTAAAGGGGTTGGTGTGTCTCATGATGCAACGTTCAGTATGAATGTATAGCTCTAGCGGAAGACAATGAATGAAAGCTAATTAAAATATGATTTCATTATTCTCTTAACTAGTCCATCAACCCGTGCGTCGCACGGGCTAGTCTCAAGGCACACACATATTATTATGTGTATATCAAAATATGGATAATTTTAATATAAAATTAAATAATTTTTTAGATATTTTATCATAACAATTAAATATGATTAATTTAGATATAACCTTGGGAGGTTATTTTATATGATTTTTACCATATCATAAGAAATTTAATTAAGACTTAGACCATTTTTATAATTGTGCATGTGTGTAATTATTTAAGAAAGGATCCTATCTAATCACTATTAATGTTTTAATCTATCTAATTAATGGTTAGATGTTTTCAATTGTTATGGGAATTATTTTAGGTTATCCATACAATCCATACAATTGATACTATTGCATTGTAGATGCCGCTAAATTGATGGCCGGATATTTTTATTTATTTTATGTAAGAATTTCTGAAATTTATCTATTTTTCTAGAATGCCTCGTAATTAACACATCTTTTAGAGCTTTGAATTAGTAATAGTTCTCATAAAATTCAGAGTCACATGAGACATTAATGTCATAAATATGGTCTCATAAGATTTATAGTTATACGGAACATTTATGTTATCAATTCATAGATAAATTTAGTAGTGATGGAATTTAGAAATTCAAAATTTATACATATCTTATCTATTTTTTTAGACAATTGCTATAGTGTTCTGAAATAACTATAGATCATGAATTTAATTTATCGAAAATAGATAGATATGATGACTTTTGACCTCTTCGAAGGTAATAGATGAAGTATAAATTTCTCTATTTTGTTATGTAAAATAGCATAAATTGTTTTCTACCACTGCAACATGGCAAAATACCTTATACAATCTATGTTCATATTTACGTGATATTAGAAAAGTAACGTACGTAGCTCTTTCAATGTTTGGAAAGATACTATACAACTGTGCTTTTCAAGTGAGGCCATATGAGGTACATGTTTTTTTAATTAATTATTGAGAGTTTGTTCTCCAATGAATCTATTAATTTAGATATCGCTCTCCAATGAATCCGAATCTTTTAGCCTTCTAATTTATAATATTAATATTTTTAATTAATACGCCGAATGTTGCTGGCATGGAGATTTGAATCGTGGTCTCCTACTGCAATAGGTTTTATTTTTTTTAATTAATATGCTAAATGTTGCCGGTGTGGAGATTTGAACCCTCGATAATTTTCCTTTACATTTGATGTGATTGGCTTTTTTTGATTAATACGCTAGGGCCTGTTTGGAACACAGGAATTTCATAGGAATTGTGCAGGATTTTCACAAAAATCAGTTCAATTTCACAGAAAAAACGCAGGAACGGGAAATTTTTCCGCATACCAAGCAGGGCCTAAATGTTGCCGGCGCGGAGATCTGAACCCTCGATCTCTTGCCTCTATTTTTTCAGCGTGCTTTAAAAATAGTACTTCTTCGTTTTAAAAATAATGTTACTTTTACAACCAACAATCAGTAATAGTAAGATAGATCAGACAGTGACGCATGCAAATCAATATGAAATGCAATAACCTTATTTTCTCCAAAAATCCATAAAAAATTATACTTCTTCCTATAAGATTTAATAAGAATGGATACATCTTTTAATATAATTGGAACATATTAGATTTCTATATACACTGTGTCAAATATAAGTTTAGGTTCTCCTGTTAGCATGGGAATTTTTGGTAGTTAATATTTAAGTAGTTTAAGTATGAAGTATTTTTATATCTTTGTATAGTTTTTTTAATAAAACGAATATTCAAAGTTATGAGAATAGATAACGGTGATAAATTTCGTAACCGAAGAGAGTATATTTGCATATGCTCTTCCTTGGACTTGTAACAACAAATAACTTTTGTGAAGAAGTCTCACCCACCATAAATCTACAACTTTTAACTTCATCCTCTTGCATTGGCAACTCCTACTACTATATGTATGTACCAACACGCACCACTCTTTATTCCTCCTCGCATGCAGATGCAGCCATCCAGTTTGAGGTCTCTTTACCCTGCATCTACCTCTATTCTCAGCGTGCGGTTGGTACCACGCATGGAAGGATATGAAAAAGCGGCAGCTACTACGGTAGTACCCTTACCCGTTCGGAATGGGAGGCTCCAGGAGGACTCGCCTAAGAACCTGCTTGGGAGATGGCTCTACAGTGGCGATAGAGGACTCAAAAGGCAGCAATTTCTACCAATTAACTGAACACCGTTGCCGGTAATCCGGCCACAAACGTCGCCAATTTCCTGATACAGTCCTCTCCCTCGCCTTCTATTGACTGCACTGGATCACTGGACTCGACAACAATTTTCTCAACGCCGCACGCTTCCTGCTCCTCGCCGGCCTGCTTTTTTCTTCTGCCATGTTCCCTCCCTGCTTGCCTTCGTTGGAAAGGATGCTGCCATGCCATGTTCCCCAATCTTGAAGCCACTCCTCCTACAACTTTGGAACAGAGCTATAGCTGATAGAATCAAACTCCAAAGAACCGAGGATGATGTCCACAAAGCAGGGGTTGGCCCAAGTGCTGGACGACAACAATCATTTGACCAAGACTCAACCAAATGAAGCCAAATTTGCCCACTGCATAGAACAAGCATGAGCAACACACCCCGCCGTTAATTAAGCTTCCAAGCACCGATTGAGGCGCTCTATTTTCTCGTCAAACTGGGGATGGTATGTGCTGCTCATGTTCAAGGCGGTGCTCGAGGTCGGTACTTTAAATGGTCCTTTAAGTTGTTTCTATAATATCAGAGGTGAAGAATTATTTAAAGAACGGAATAGATCTAGTGAGACTTCAATATACTGGGTTGAGTTTTGATAGCCGTATGTTTCGAATTATTGTAAGAATTTCTATGATTTAACATTTTTTCCTAATGATCCTCATAAGGATTGGAGGGTCCATAAAAACTTTTCGATCTGAGGCATCCGGTGATAGTGTTCAATGAAGTGATACTGCATAACGTATTTTTTTTTCTATGATATGATTCATAAACACCAATTCCCTTGTACCCAAAACATTCTAGAAACCTGTAGAACACTGTAATCTGCTACTGATTATCCAATTATCCAGTGATTCGGCTAGGTCCGTGACAAACGAGACCAATCACTGCTAGCTACTCCCACCATCATAAAAAAATGAGTCCTAGCGTTTTAAAACTGACGGGTAGTTATGAGACATGACCTATACGCCCCTTGTAATCATGCAGATGCATCTTTAGAAGAAGAAAAAAATCTTACAATTATCTTAAAAGAAAGAACCAAGCAATTAAATGCGTCGCTTTTAGAAAGATATTAAGAGCAAGGCTAATAATAAGAGTCCACTATGGGTTCTAAGTGGTTGCTATGTCATTTAGAATAATCTCATATAATAAGATGGGCTTTAAACTTGGCTTTTGACTTAACATCATCTCTCTCATCTTGCCTATGAACCCGTGTAGAGCTGGCCCTTGAATAAGAGCTCACATCTCTTCTTTTTTCATCTCTCTCACCTCCACATAAACAAAAGTGCCACGTAGGCTGGCTCTAAAGCCTTTTATTATACTTGCTCTAACATCAATTAATACTGTGCTAGGATTACATTCTTTTGGGATGTGACAAATTTAGAATGATGGTAATTCGTTTTTTTTGGACTGAGTGCATCATAACAGGTTACTTTGAAGCAAGCAGAAATAAATTATCACTGCCGGTTAACAAGAACACTGTAGATTTTTAACTTACTGGTAGTGATTTTTTTTATTGTCGGTCTGTTGTCACAATGCAAGTTTCACCCACCACTCTTAGCTGTGTCCAACAACACTCCTCAAATCTCCTTTCCTGTCCCTATTCCAACTGCCTCTCCCTCTGTCTACAGTGCAGTATTTATATCAAACAGTACCAAACAGTGTTTTGAGACACCTATTTAAAACATCTCATTGGAGATAGCCTTACAGCTTTACTCCTCTTTCACTGCCAACGAGCATATAAATATGTACCATCAGGGCATATGTTCTTTGCTAAGATGTCTAGATCTAACAAATGCCATGCCGTGTGTGTAGGCACCACTCTTTCCTCCCTCCACCCAGCGATTCTACGGCCGCAGCCTGCCGGTTTGCATTGGGTCCTGTGTACCCTGCACTGGAATCCTGCGGGTGCCATAGCGACAACTATTACATTCGGAATGGAAGGATCCAGGAAGACTGGCTTGACTAGAGCTGATCGTGATCCCAGCACGAGCACGTGTTAGCACCGCCGCGCGAGCATCTTTGGTGGCGGAGAGTATATGATCGAAGAACACACCTCAAGTGAGAAGGGGTCCACATGCTCCTAACATCTGGCCGGCCAACCCTTTTGTCTGTCTATAATCTACAACCGGGTGCTTTGAAGTATCTGACAACCGGCTCTTTTCCTGCCACATAACCCGCGATTTCATTCATCAGTTGTTTCGAGTAGACTTGACACCTCTAGTTTTCACATGGTAATCACTGGTTGGATGACAATACTGACCATTAATATGGTATTTGGTTTGTCTAATCACACAATTAATTCTAGATTAGATGATCCATTTGAGTCAATAAATTTCGGTGGCCGGATATCGTAGTATGCACTAATTATTAATTACCTGGTGAGTAATTTAAGAAGTGAGAAGATTATCGAATTGAGAAGGGAGTAGATTATACCGAATCCCACAAACTAAACACCCTATAAATGTCCATCACTCTGATGATTAGCACCTGCTTAGTGTCATGGTGAAAAGTTGGGTATGAAAGACCGGAAGAGAAGACCGGAAGCTAAAGCATGCATGAGTTTATTTACTCCTAGACAGTTTTCTGAGTTAAAAAAACGAGTGAGCAATGTATGGAAATCTAGCAGAAACTAATTCAAAGAAAGGTCATTTTTGCTTCCCATGGCCATCAATTATTACTCATCTGATGACTAATATACAACTCTTTTACTGAACCACACGTGAACCTACTTCTACTCATGCATGATGTCTCCTTTACTCCCCAAACTCTCCTAGACCATCCCAACGGCAACGAGGAAAAGCATGCCTATTCCTATTCATCCACTATTCCATCCACCTCTCTTTGTCTACAGTAACATTGTAGTGTCAAACAGTGTCATACAGTGTTATAGGCAGTCCATTTACTCCTTCCATTGAGGATAGCCTTACACATCAGATACCTACTTTGTCAATAAATGCTCTGCTGCAGAATACACGGTGAATGGGTTGCATGGACAAGTTGCCTAGCTAGGATTTCAAGCTTTGAACAAGCTGGCATCGATTTATATTTGAATTGCATTGGAGCCACCCGAATGACACATAGAGTGAGATCTGTGATCGAAATGGAAGGCATCGGGAGGAAGAACACGTTATGGGCGAAATTTAGAAGGAGCGCAATGTGAGAATTTTTCACCATACTCTAGTTTCCATCTCGGAGAGCCTCCAGGTGAATCTCAAAGAGGAACAAAAAGCGGAGCAAAAAGGCTACCAGAGATCATCCCCTAGAAATTAAAGCAAAAGTGAAGTCTATTTTATCCCTTGACCTTAGCCCGAGTATGAATAACCCCATGAACTCAAAAACCAGAAATCTTACATCATCGAATTTTTAAAGCAACCAGTCGTGTGGTTCTTGTTTGAGTTTGTTGTGCATGGCTGTTTTTTGTGTTTGTTTTTCAGCTTTATGTCAAATTTGTTTTTGAACTCTCTTCTTCTCTATTAATACAAACTACAAAAACTTCTTGCTTGTCGTTTCGAAAAAAAGCACTTGCAAGTTGCAACCCAATCCTTCCACCACTACATGTGACCTGGTTCTATTCTGTGCGGGGTCACAGAGGCATAATTGAGTGAAACTAGCGTTGCTCTGTGAAAGGGTTTGCGTCCCCTGTAGCAAGAATGTTGATTGATAAACATACATATGTCATTGTTGCTGGAAAACAAAATGTGAGCAGAATAATGAAAGGGAGCTCCGGTCTCCATTGAGGCTTGCAAAAATACATTCAGCAAAGAATTTGATCTGGTTGTTCACAGAGCAAAAGCAAAGTACTTCCGAGAGATAGAAATATATGCCCTCGCAATTTCTTGTAATTTTCCTCTGTATTTTTTTCGGTTTAGCCCGGTACAACTCTTGTTACATCCTGCTTGTTGGAGGGGGGACCCCTCCAGATTCTTTTAGAAAAATGTGAGCTGAGATGAAGCTAAGCCAAGTTTTTTTTTAGATAAAAGAAAAACATCTAACATCAACACTCTCAGCCGAGCCAAGAAACGGCATGAGGCTACATGGACGCCGATTCCATTAGGAAGGCTTACTTTATATTGCAGAGTAATTTTCATCATATTGTAAAGTGAAATGGGGAGGATCCAAAGACCATGACAGTAAGTAAAAAAACTGTAACACCCTAAATTTTGCCACAAATAAAATCTTTTGGAACCAATTTAATTTATTCATACTGCTTGATCACACATGACACCTATTTAATTTTATGTGATTTCAAAATAATTAATTAAAAAGAATCATAGGAATTACATGTTTGAGCATTCATGCCCTTGCATATTTTATTGGATGATTTGCAGTGTTCAAAATTTGAATTTAAAATCCTTTTGCATCTCTCCAAAATTTCTCAAACTACAAACAACCCGAGAAAAGTTCCTTTATCCTCCCTCTCCTTCTCTTCCTCTCTTTCGGCCCATTTCAGCCGCCGGCCCAGCCCCTTCTTTCCCCCCTCCTTCTCCTCTTCACCCGGCCCAACCCCGCCGCGCGGCCCAGCCTGCGCGCCAGGCAGCCCACCCGCGCCTTCCCTCTTCCTCTCACTGACGGGCGGGTCCCGCTTGTCATCCCCCTCCTCCCTCTTTCCTTTTCTGTCCGACGCCGACGGAGACGAACTCAAGCCGGCGCCTGCGCCGTGGCCTCGGTCCCGCCTCGCGCCCGCCGTATCCGCTCCGAGGATCACGCGCCGCGCCTCCGCCTTTCCTCCCCGCGCCCTTCCTTTCCTTTCCTTAGCTCGCGCGCACTGCGGGCAAACGCGGAGTCCGAGTCCACACACGCCGAACTACCACGCGCGCCGCCCTTTTTCCTTGCCTCCTCCGCAAGTTACGGTGCCGTCCCTATAAAAGCCGCCGAACCCCGAGGCCGTAGCCATCGAACGCTCAAGCCCTAGCCGCCCTTGTGCCCTCGCTTTTGCATCGCCGCGCCGCGGGTTCACTTCGGGCTCGCGCCGGAATCCGCCGTTGGGAGCCACCGCCATCAACTAGATCAGCCCCACAAGCTTGGTCGTAAGGTAGGACACCTAAACGCCTATTTTCGAACCTTCTTGTGCATTGTTTCCTCGGGTTGAGCCCAATCTCGCCGTCGCCCGTGCACGCAGAGCTGTCCCGTCGCCGCCGCACGTCGCCGCACGCCGTCGCCGCCTCTCCGTCGACTACGGCTACACTCGGAGCTTCGCCGTGAGGTGAGGACGCTCTCTAGCTAACTCTAGTCCCTAACCGCGCTCTACACCGGCGGGAATTGCTCGTCGGAGCTCCGCCTTCGCCCCGCTCCGCCGCCCGCCACCTACGGCCGATGCGCCGCCACCGCGACCGCCCCACCAGCTTCGCACCGCCGCCCGCTCTCCCGTGCGCCTCGTTCCGCTAGCCCTAGGCCCCGGAACCGCGGAGTTCGCGAGTCTCCGGTGACCCTCCGCCGCGCCCGATGGCCGTCGCCGGTCAACCCGCCGCCGCCGCTCTCTCTCTCCCCTCTGATCTAATCCAAGCCGTCGGATCAAGATCTAACGGCCGGAGCCCCGCGCGACCCGGGTCAATACCGGTCAGCGGCCGTACTTTTGCTAAAGAGACCCTGGGTTTTCTGAGAATCAACCCGCAGTCCAGATTTTCACGGATAGGTCCCTGGTTTTCGCAGTTTAGCCCCTGGAGTTTCAAATCTCTTTTATTTTAAGCCCTTAAACTTATTTTATGCATAACTTTTGCGTTTTAACTCCGATTTGAACGATTCTTGAACCTACGGAATCGTAGTAACGTGTAGATTAATTCTAAAACCTTTTTAACCTCTGTTCATGATGTTTGATGTACTGTTTTAGTCAGTTAATGCTCATTGCTTGTATGTGTGTAACGTGTAGCCGACGTTCCGTCCGAGTTTGTTGAGAATCCATCTTGGGAAGTTCCTGAGCAAGTTTTTGCTGAGGAAGGCAAGTATTCTTTGACCTATGTCCAATTTACTTTAATCACATGGTCTAGAGCCTAATTTTGATTGCTCCTATTAAGGATGACTAGCCTCATATGTCTTTATACGATTATGAAATTTGGGATGGGCTGTGATGTGTAGATTAATACTATCGCTCAACATCTTTATATTCATGTTGCTAATCTTGTTTAATTAGTGGTGAACATGATGATAAAAGTTTGGTTTTAGCAACATGGAGACTTGGGCATGTTTTGTTGGTTTTGCTCAAGTGCTTCACCATAAGGATCGGTTCGCCGAGCGACCACCCAGGAAAACAGTACAACCACAAGACTCACATGGGCACTGGGCTTGACTGATTAATTAGATGAACTAGAGTTTTGGCTTACTTTCCTGAAACATGGCGTATGAGGGGTCTGTGGGATATGGGACTTTGCCCTTTGCCAAGGAGGTGCAGTTTGACTGTCACCCTTTGGAACGGAACTCTCATATCTTTAGTCAACTGGAGTAACCTGTAACGAGTGGGCCATAACTCTAGGAATTCTTTGTAAAGGTCTCGTAATGAAACCCTGCCGATTCATCTAAGGTATGAATAAATGGGGCTTTGCAAACCTCGGGCACAATGGGAATCATGACTTGTGGGTAAAGTTGTACAACCTCTCGAGAGTGTTTAAAACTGATATATCAGCCGTGCTCACGGTTAAGAGCGGCCTGGACCCTCACAGATTAGAGTTTCAGCTTCAAGGTAAATGGCTCATGGTGATCAAGGTAATGAAGATGGATATGGTTATGGTTATGGTTCCAGCTTATCTTTTTAATATGTTTTACTGTCTTTACTATAAAGGGATGGGTTATGCTAATCATTGCTAGTAACTAAAACTTGACTAACTAAAAGCAAATGCTATGCCTGTCCACTATAAAGCCAGTCCACTTTTATCCTAAACGGAATACTTGCTGAGTGCGTTATGTACTCATTCTTGCTTGTTTTATATCCGTTGCATCCATTGCAACCGCTGCTCAGATCCAGAAGGAAGTTGTGGTGATCCTAACCAGGAGTTCCAGGACTACGACGAGTTCTAGGCTGGTGTGCCATCCGTCAGTTGCCTGTGGATCACGGTCGTCTTCCGCTGTCGTTTAGTTAACTCGTTTTCGTTAAGATACTCGGTTTCGTTAAAGACATTTATGGTCTGTAATATTGGTTATTACTCTTAAGTTAAAGTACTGGTTGTGTTATTACTTTTGTTTATGCTGTGTATGTGGTTAAACTGATCCTGGCACATACATGGTTAGCACTTGGTTTTGTTTCTAAAACTGGGTGTGACAAAAGTGGTATCAGAGCCGTGCTGACCGTAGGACGCAAGCCTAGAATAGAACTGGTCGTGATTAAGGATTCTGCTTACCTTTTCTTGCTTTCTCCATTCAAATACTTGCCATATATGCTATTTTGACCTCCATACTTGTCTATTTCAATTAAGATCTTCTATATCTACTTATCTATCCCATAATAGAACTGTTTCTCATGTTTGCTTACGATGTGGTCCTGCAGATGTCGACTTTCAAGCGCACTGCCCGCATGCGTGTTGGTGGACGAGGTTATGGCGGACCCAACAGGATCAGATTGCCTACCCCAACCCCACCTTCTCCACCGCCACAAGAGTGGGTAGACCTGACTGAGTCCGAGGAGGAGGACCCAGAGGAGCTTGTCCCTGAGCTGTCCGAAGATGAACCAGAAGAGGAGCCGCAGGAAGAACCCTTGGAGGTGCAGCCACCAGTACCCCCTTCGGCGCCGCCGCAGGAGCAACCCCAGGGGGAGCCAGAAGATCCAGCTGTTGACCCTGAAGGCCCAGAGCAAGATCCAGATGCCGGTAACGCGCCCCCATCGGACGATGATGAGGACGACGATGAAGCTGGACCCGTGGTCACCACTACCCACCGCTGGTTCGACTACCCGCTGCCTGTTCCTCGGATGCTGAGAGAGACGCTGGAGATGCTCCACTACGATCAGTTCTGGATCACCTATGTGGGGACTCGCTACCGCCATCCCGTCCTACATGATGATTGGGACATGACAGTGGAGATCAGCATCCCGGATGAGTTTGGATCCCGCCGGAACATCCACGTCAGGCACGCACCTACTCGCCGCAACAGCCATGAAGCCGCCATCAGTGATGCTGCTAGGGAGGCCTTGACGACGTTGTGCCACGCACACCGTGAAGATATGGCCATCACTTCCCGCCGGTACTATCCCTGCCGTTCGGTCGAAAGACTTGATGCATGGATCACCAACCCGGAGGCAGAACAGAACCCACGCCTGGAGTCTACTATTGAGTACCTTGCTACCCTCAACACCGACTACAATGCCGCCTTGGACGAGTTGGACATGGTGAGGTACGAGAACCGGAAGCTTCGAGCATGGGTTGCACATGGCGTTGAGCCCGTGGAAGAAGAACCTGTAGAGGACCCTGCTGATGCTCCGCGCAGGAAGAAGGCCCGCTACAATGATCCAGAAGCTAGGACCTATATACGGCATCATGAGGACTAGGATGTTACCCCTTTTGTAATAAGTTCTATTAGTATCGATTAGTTAGTTCGATTAGGCTTAGAACGGTCAACAGTGTGCTCGTTTGCTTATGATTGTGTTTTATGGATGATTTGGTTCTTTGTAATGAGTGCTTAAGTTGTGGGGTGATGTCCACAACTTAGTCTTTTGGTGGGATGCTTAATAAGTTTAATAAAGTTAGTTAGTTTGGGGAAGCCTTGCTCTACCCATATATACGTTCAGATCTTTATCTCATCTGTCTTGGTTACTAATGTTGAATGAGATGTATGGCCGGAAATAAGTACTAATGGTATATTTGGTCCATCAGATGAGTACAGGACGTGGACGTGGTCGTGGCCGTGGAGGTAGAGGAGGTCGCGGAGACGGAGGACTCCCAAATCCACCACCGCCAATGACTATGGAACAACTGATCATGAACCAGACCCAAGTGATACAAGCTCTTGGTCAAGCAGTGGCAGCCATGCACCAGGCACAGCAGCAACCACCCCCGCCACCACCGCCTCAACCGCGAGACAGACGCGCAGAATTTATGAAGGGACACCCACCTGTGTTCACTCACTCTGTCGATCCTATGGATGCAGAAGACTGGCTCCGCGCAATAGAACGGGAGCTGGACGTCGCTCAGTGCACCGACCAGGAGAAAGTCCTCTACGGCCCTCACCAGTTACGGGGTGCCGCTCAACAATGGTGGGAATCGTACCGCTTAGCTCATAACAATCCCAATACCATTACCTGGCAGGAGTTCACCGAGAGGTTCAGAGCGCATCATGTCCCAGCTGGTGTGATGTCACTGAAGAAAGAAGAGTTCCTGGCACTCACCCAGGGCACCATGACCGTCAGTGAGTATCGAGACAAATTCCTACAGCTGTCCCGATACTGTCCAGAGGAGGTTAACACCGACCCCAAGAAGCAGTACCGTTTCCTCAAAGGCTTGGTCGACCTACTCAGGTACCAGCTTATGAACCATACCTTTCCTAACTGCCAGCATCTGATAGACAGAGCTATCGTGACGGAGAATACTCGTCGCGAGATGGAGGAAAAGAAGCGCAAACAGAAGGCACACCAATCTAGCAGTAACAACCGCCCGCGGTTTTCTGGGCCACAGAACTTTCAGAACCGCCCTACACAGAACTCCGGACAGCAGCAGCCCCAGTTCCAGCGCTACAACAATAATGGCAACTATCAGCGCCCGAACTATCAGTCTCAGCAGAACAATCCCCAAATGCAGCGCTCAAACAATCAAGCTCCCCGCCAACCAACTCCTACCAGTACCCCCATGAAGACAGGCACGCCAGTACCACCGGGAAGTGCAAATTGCTTCAAATGCGGAGGAATGGGTCACTGGTCAAAGCAATGCCCACATAGAGGGACGCCACAGCAGACACCGCCACAGGGTTCGAAGACGGGCACCCCCAACCAAGCTTCCAGCCACGCCAAGATCAACCACATCACCGCGGAGGCTGCCCAGGAAGGTCCAAATGCTGTCGTAGGTATGTTCCTGGTCAACTCCCAACCCGCCTTAGTACTATTTGACACTGGTGCTACGCATTCCTTCGTTACTGCTCAGCATGTAGAGAGGTATAATTTGCCTATGATAAAGATGGTAAAAACAATGCTAGTTAGTTCACCTGGGGGAAACATGCGATCAGAGTTCGCTTGTGATGATGCATCCATTAAAATAAGGGGGGTAGATTTTTCAGCATCATTAATAGTTATGAAAGCACAAGGAGTAGATGTTATCCTGGGTATGAATTGGCTGCAAAGATACAACGGGGTAATCTCATGTGCCGAGAGGAAAGTGACTTTGACTACGCCAGCCGGGGAGAACATGGAAGTTCTGATAGACCCGCCTCAAGCAGGAGTTAATGCTATTGATGCCACAGCCTTGGAGAACATCAGAGTAGTGTCAGAATTTCCGGATGTCTTCCCAGATTCGTTGCCAGGTATGCCACCTGAACGTGACATTGAATTTTCTATTGAACTAGTACCTGGAACTGCACCTATCTATAAGAAAGCATATAGAATATCCGGTGTCGAATTACTTGAAGTTAAGAAACAAATAGATGAACTATTGGAGAAAGGGTTTATTCGCAAAAGTACTTCACCTTGGGCTTCGCCAGTTTTGCTCACTGAAAAGAAAGATGGGACCTTGCGAATGTTTGTCGATTATAGAGGTCTCAATGCCGTTACAGTAAAGAATAAATATCCACTGCCCCGGATTGAAGATTTATTTGATCAGCTCAAAGGTGCCTGTGTATTCTCCAAAATTGACTTACGATCTGGATATCATCAACTAAGAATCAGACCTTCAGATATACCAAAGACAGCGTTCATTAGTCGTTATGGGTTATATGAATATACAGTTATGTCCTTTGGTTTGACTAATGCTCCATTCTTCTTTATGTACATGATGAATAGTGTGTTCATGGAATACCTGGATAGGTTTGTTGTGATATTTATCGATGACATTCTGATTTATTCCAAAACTGAAGAGGAACATGAGGAGCATCTAAGATTAGTGTTGCAGAAGCTTAGAGAGCATAAACTTTATGCGAAGTTCAGCAAGTGTGATTTCTGGATAGAGGAGGTGAAATTTCTATGTCATGTCATATCCAACGGAGGAATTGCCGTTGACCAAAGTAAGGTATCTGAAGTGCAGAACTGGGAGATCCCAGAGGATATGAAAGGCATCAGGAGTTTTCTCGGATTAGCTGGTTACTATCGGCGTTTCATTGAGGGGTTTTCCAGGATTGCTAAACCAATGACAGCTTTGTTAGAGAAGAATATTAAATTTCAGTGGACGTCGGCTTGTCAGAAAGCCTTCGAGGAGTTGAAAAAGAGGTTAACCACAGCACCAGTGCTAACTTTTCTAGATATGCATAAGCCTTTCTCAGTATATTGTGATGCTTCACGGCTAGGTTTAGGATGTGTTCTTATGCAGGAAGGCAAGGTTATTGCCTATGCCTCTAGACAACTGAGGGATCACGAGAAGAATTACCCAACTCATGATTTGGAATTAGCCGCAGTGGTGCATGCATTAAAAGTATGGAGGCATTACTTATTCGGACAGAAGTGTGATATTTATACTGATCACAAAAGCTTAAAGTATATATTTACCCAGACTGAGTTGAATATGCGGCAAAGACGATGGTTAGAATTAATCAAGGATTATGATCTGGAGATACATTACCATCCTGGCAAGGCAAATGAAGTAGCAGATGCTTTGAGCAGGAAGAGTCAGATCAGTTTGTTGTGGGCAAGAGAGTTGCCGGATGAGTTAGCCATAGAATTCGACCGACTAAGTTTGTGTTTTCTTAATAAAACGGAAGGCACCGTCTCCATGGAGTTTGAACCTACATTGGAACAAGAAATCAGGAAGGGACAACTTAATGATGAGAAGATCAAGGAAGTAAAAGAGTTGATCAAGTTAGACAAGGCACCGGGATTTCGAGTGGATACCGACGGCACGGTATGGCATGGGGATAGGATTTGCGTCCCGAACATAAAGTCTATACGGGATTTAATTCTGAAGGAAGCACATGAGACAGCTTACTCTATCCATCCTGGAAGTGAAAAGATGTATCAAGATCTGAAGCAGAAATTTTGGTGGTACGGTATGAAACGTGAAGTAGCAGAATATGTAGCCTTGTGTGACGTTTGTCAGAGGGTGAAAGCTGAGCATCAAAAGCCCGCTGGATTGTTACAGCCACTCAAGATTCCAGAGTGGAAGTGGGAGGAAATTGGTATGGATTTTATTGTCGGCCTACCGCGTACACAAAGTGGTTTTGATTCTATATGGGTAGTAGTGGACAGATTAACCAAAGTTGCTCACTTTATTCCTGTCAAGACCACTTATTCGGGAGCCAAGTTAGCTGAATTGTATATGTCCAGAATTGTGTGTTTGCATGGGGTACCAAAGAAGATTGTGTCTGATCGTGGAACTCAGTTTACATCTCACTTTTGGAAACGGTTGCATGAGTCAATGGGCACTAAATTAAATTTCAGTTCAGCATATCATGCACAGACCGATGGGCAGACAGAAAGAACCAACCAGATATTAGAAGATATGTTGAGAGCTTGCGCAATACAATATGGTACTAGTTGGGATAAAAGTTTGCCGTATGCCGAATTTTCTTATAACAATAGTTATCAGGCTAGTATCAAGATGTCACATTTTCAGGCTTTGTATGGTAGACGGTGCAGGACTCCCTTGCATTGGGATCAACCTGGGGAGAAGCAGTTGTTTGGTCCTGGAATCATAGAAGACGCCGAACGACAAGTACGAATGATTCGGGAGAATTTGAGGATTGCTCAAACCAGGCAGAAGAGTTATGCGGATAACCGTCGAAGGGATTTGGAATTTGCAGTAGGAGATTATATGTACTTGAAAGTATCACCTATTCGTGGTCTACGCCGATTCAAAGTGAAAGGGAAGTTAGCACCCCGATATATTGGGCCTTTTAAAATTACTGACCGTAAGGGAGAAGTTGCATATCAACTGGAATTGCCTGACAGATTATCAGGGGTACACAATGTGTTCCATATATCTCAATTGAAGAAGTGTTTGCGAGTAGCTGAAAAGCAGTTGCAGGAGGATGAACTTAATGTGCAGGATGATTTGACCTATACAGAATATCCAGTTCAAATTTTGGAAATGGCAGAGAGGACTACCAGAAACAGGGTAATAAAGATGTGCAAAGTTAAGTGGAGCCACCATACGGCAGAGGAGGCCATCTAGGAAAGAGAGGATGACCTCAGAGCAGATTACCCGGAACTCTTTGCTAGCCAATCCTAAAATCTCGGGGCGAGATTTCTTTAAGGGGGTAGGTTTGTAACACCCTAAATTTTGCCACAAATAAAATCTTTTGGAACCAATTTAATTTATTCATACTGCTTGATCACACATGACACCTATTTAATTTTATGTGATTTCAAAATAATTAATTAAAAAAATCATAGGAATTACATGTTTGAGCATTCATGCCCTTGCATATTTTATTGGATGATTTGCAGTGTTCAAAATTTGAATTTAAAATCCTTTTGCATCTCTCCAAAATTTCTCAAACTACAAACAACCCGGGAAAAGTTCCTTTATCCTCCCTCTCCTTCTCTTTCTCTCTTTCGGCCCATTTCAGCCGCCGGCCCAGCCCCTTCTTTCCCCCCTCCTTCTCCTCTTCACCCGGCCCAACCCCGCCGCGCGGCCCAGCCTGCGCGCCAGGCAGCCCACCCGCGCCTTCCCTCTTCCTCTCACTGACGGGCGGGTCCCGCTTGTCATCCCCCTCCTCCCTCTTTCCTTTTCTGTCCGACGCCGACGGAGACGAACTCAAGCCGGCGCCTGCGCCGTGGCCTCGGTCCCGCCTCGCGCCCGCCGTATCCGCTCCGAGGATCACGCGCCGCGCCTCCGCCTTTCCTCCCCGCGCCCTTCCTTTCCTTTCCTTAGCTCGCGCGCACTGCGGGCAAACGCGGAGTCCGAGTCCGACACACGCCGAACTACCACGCGCGCCGCCCTTTTTCCTTGCCTCCTCCGCAAGTTACGGTGCCGTCCCTATAAAAGCCGCCGAACCCCGAGGCCCTAGCCATCGAACGCTCAAGCCCTAGCCGCCCTTGTGCCCTTGCTTTTGCATCGCCGCGCCGCGGGTTCACTTCGGGCTCGCGCCGGAATCCGCCGTTGGGAGCCACCGCCATCAACTAGATCAGCCCCACAAGCTTGGTCGTAAGGTAGGACACCTAAACGCCTATTTTCGAACCTTCTTGTGCATTGTTTCCTCGGGTTGAGCCCAATCTCGCCGTCGCCCGTGCACGCAGAGCTGTCCCGTCGCCGCCGCACGTCGCCGCACGCCGTCGCCGCCTCTCCGTCGACTACGGCTACACTCGGAGCTTCGCCGTGAGGTGAGAACGCTCTCTAGCTAACTCTAGTCCCTAACCGCGCTCTACACCGGCGGGAATTGCTCGTCGGAGCTCCGCCTTCGCCCCGCTCCGCCGCCCGCCACCTACGGCCGATGCGCCGCCACCGCGACCGCCCCGCCAGCTTCGCACCGCCGCCCGCTCTCCCATGCGCCTCGTTCCGCTAGCCCTAGGCCCCGGAACCGCGGAGTTCGCGAGTCTCCGGTGACCCTCCGCCGCGCCCGATGGCCGTCGCCGGTCAACCCGCCGCCGCCGCTCTCTCTCTCCCCTCTGATCTAATCCAAGCCGTCGGATCAAGATCTAACGGCCGGAGCCCCGCGCGACCCGGGTCAATACCGGTCAGCGGCCGTACTTTTGCTAAAGATACCCTGGGTTTTCTGAGAATCAACCCGCAGTCCAGATTTTCACGGATAGGTCCCTGGTTTTCGCAGTTTAGCCCCTGGAGTTTCAAATCTCTTTTATTTTAAGCCCTTAAACTTATTTTATGCATAACTTTTGCGTTTTAACTCCGATTTGAACGATTCTTGAACCTACGGAATCGTAGTAACGTGTAGATTAATTCTAAAACCTTTTTAACCTCTGTTCATGATGTTTGATGTACTGTTTTAGTCAGTTAATGTTCATTGCTTGTATGTGTGTAACGTGTAGCCGACGTTCCGTCCGAGTTTGTCGAGAATCCATCTTGGGAAGTTCCTGAGCAAGTTTTTGCTGAGGAAGGCAAGTATTCTTTGACCTATGTCCAATTTACTTTAATCACATGGTCTAGAGCCTAATTTTGATTGCTCCTATTAAGGATGACTAGCCTCATATGTCTTTATACGATTATGAAATTTGGGATGGGCTGTGATGTATAGATTAATGCTATCGCTCAACATCTTTATATTCATGTTGCTAATCTTGTTTAATTAGTGGTGAACATGATGATAAAAGTTTGGTTTTAGCAACATGGAGACTTGGGCATGTTTTGTTGGTTTTGCTCAAGTGCTTCACCATAAGGATCGGTTCGCCGAGCGACCACGCAGGAAAACAGTACAACCACAAGACTCACATGGGCACTGGGCTTGACTGATTAATTAGATGAACTAGAGTTTTGGCTTACTTTCCTGAAACATGGCGTATGAGGGGTCTGGGGGATATGGGACTTTGCCCTTTGCCAAGGAGGTGCAGTTTGACTGTCACCCTTTGGAACGGAACTCTCATATCTTTAGTCAACTGGAGTAACCTGTAACGAGTGGGCCATAACTCTAGAAATTCTTTGTAAAGGTCTCGTAATGAAACCCTGCCGATTCATCTAAGGTATGAATAAATGGGGCTTTGCAAACCTCGGGCACAATGGGAATCATGACTTGTGGGTAAAGTTGTACAACCTCTCGAGAGTGTTTAAAACTGATATATCAGCCGTTCTCACGGTTAAGAGCGGCCTGGACCCTCACAGATTAGAGTTTCAGCTTCAAGGTAAATGGCTCATGGTGATCAAGGTAATGAAGATGGATATGGTTATGGTTATGGTTCCAGCTTATCTTTTTAATATGTTTTACTGTCTTTACCATAAAGGGATGGGTTATGCTAATCATTGCTAGTAACTAAAACTTGACTAACTAAAAGCAAATGCTATGCCTGTCCACTATAAAGCCAGTCCACTTTTATCCTAAACGGAATACTTGCTGAGTGCGTTATGTACTCATTCTTGCTTGTTTTATATCCGTTGCATCCATTGCAACCGCTGCTCAGATCCAGAAGGAAGTTGTGGTGATCCTAACCAGGAGTTTCAGGACTACGACGAGTTCTAGGCTGGTGTGCCATCCGTCAGTTGCCTGTGGATCACGGTCGTCTTCCGCTGTCGTTTAGTTAACTCGTTTTCGTTAAGATACTCGGTTTCGTTAAAGACATTTATGGTCTGTAATATTGGTTATTACTCTTAAGTTAAAGTACTGGTTGTGTTATTACTTTTGTTTATGCTGTGTATGTGGTTAAACTGATCCTGGCACATACATGGTTAGCACTTGGTTTTGTTTCTAAAACTAGGTGTGACAAAAACTTTACACTATCGGCACCGAAGTACTCCTTGGATGTGTAATTCAACTCAGCATGTATATCGCTGCTCACTAATCGCTGTTGCGGCAGTTTTGGTCCTTAGGGAATAATATTTAGAAGCATAGTTCTTTAAAACCCAAATAGCATACTTTGGTTTTATCTTACTCCAAGGAGAATATGGTATTAGAGCACAACATCCCATACTATGGTGGTCTTTGAGTTTGAATAGCCAAAAGGTTTGCGAAAACTATTAAAAATTTATGTTGGAGTAGTTTCAAATGATAAAAAAATTATCACATATTTTTTAATTTGCTAAAAACCTTGTCGGTAACAGTCAGTAAAATTTGATGAGAGATTCCAACCACCGTAAAACTTCTCGTTTGTCTGGCCGCAAGTATACTCCAATTCATCATTTATACTCACCTACCACAAAAGCTATGTCGTAGTACTAGAGCCACGCTTTTCATGTTGTGCACAGCAACAGATCTTGCTGCCCTCAACGTTTCCAATCAGTGACTGTATATAACTATATATGTGTATGTGTGGGAGAGCAATATAAGGTTTACATAAGAAACAAACAATCCCGGTCGATGATAATCTCTCATTGAACAGTCAAAGATTTTTCAAAAACAACACGAGAGGAGTAGTCTTTCTGGGAATGGAAGGCGTGTGGGAAATTTTCATGAGAATCGTATGGTGACATGTAAATCCCTTGCTAGTATCTTGCACGTGATTACAGATTACTTCTCTTTAGAACGATGTGTTACTAACACAAAGTAAGACCACCACTAGCATCTCGTTCAGCCCCTGCCGCTTCGCATCGAAGTGTAGCAATGGCTGCCGATGACGCGAAGTGCGCCTGCTGCTTGGGAGTCTCGGGTGCGTTCTTGCCGCATGCAGGCACTGACCCGGCCTTGCTGCGTTCATCCGCCTTCGCGACCGCTCACAATAGGGAATGGCCAAACAGGGCGCTTGGTTGGTTCATTTGGAAGCTTTTGACGCGTTCTTGCAATGCGCCACTTCACTCAGATTGCTGCAGATTGACACTACACAAACAGCGCTTCTCACGCACATCTAGGGCCTGTTTAGAACGCGGGAAGTTTTCCTAGTGTTATCTCTGTAAAATTAAACTGTTTTATGTGAAATTTTTGCACAAGTTATATGAAATTTCTGCGTTCTAAATCGACCCTTGTAAACCTATTACTGATTGTCACTTGATCTCTCTCAGAACGTACATAGAGTTCAATTTCTATTTCCTTACATTTGTTACCTAGAAACACACAAAAATAATGGTGTCTACTCAGGAATTGGCCGCTCAGGTTCAAGGTGGCCTTTGAGACCAAAGGTATCAGCTTCTTATACTCCCTCCATACCAATTTACAAATCGTTTGATTTTTGACACCAAGTTTTACCAAGTCGTCTTATTCAAAAATTTTGCAAAAATATGGAAAATTCAGTTCATAGTTAGAGTATATTATATGCTTAATAAAATCACAATAAAATAAACGATAATTACGATATTTTTTAATAAGAAAGTAAGTCAAATTTGGTGTCAAAAAATCAAATGACTATAAATTAGGACGGAGAGAGTATTATGTTTATAATGGCAAGAAGGATAATGATGTAGATGGAATAAGTGCTTATAGTATCGTTCATAACGGCAAATAGATAATTTAGATACAGATTTAGGGCTACTTGATTTACGTTGAGGTCAATGTTTTAAACAGCAGCACTGTAGTGGCTCTGGAGAACTTGTTGCATTAGAAATAATGTGAACGGCACTAATAATGGCTAGAGAAAGTCCTAACTGTATAAAGCAATGCTCTTGATCTCCATAATACAGAGATGGGTGATTTTTGTTTTAGGAAATTGAAGATCCAATGACTATTATGATTATTTATCACCAAAGTCTGGATAATTTATAGTAGATGTTTATAACTTTTAAAAGAAATGCTAGGTCACTTGGTAGAGGGCGCTGAGATATCACAACCGGATAATATTACATAGTATCCTTGCAGGTAGTGTGTCAGAAAATAAATAGATGATATCAAATAAATTTAGCAATTCCAGTTAGTTGTGTCTGCCCAAATTTACGGAAATTTTTTTAATAACTATGACTTAAAATTGTTGGCCCATGATCGGTTGGAGGAGCAGTTATTGTTAAAATTCATTACTTCCTCTGTTCAAAATAGTAGGCATATTTTGTTTTGTTAGAAAGAAGTTTTGGCTATGAATTAAAAAAATAGCAGTACATTATTAATTTGATACAAAATCATAACCATAATAAAGTATTTTAATTTCAAGATGATCTAATGACGTCAAATTGTTGTACAAATTCATATATTTAAAAATGATGGCAAAAAATTTGTCGTAACTCATAAGAAAACGAACACAGCTAGTAAATTTTAACCGAAGAATTTTGGAAGACATGAGTTCCAAATATTATTCTCTTCGACACATAACAAAAAAAAAGACTAAATAAAATAGAGAAAAAAAGAACAGTAACCATTGATGGGACTAGGGGCGTTATAAAATATAAGTCGTAAAAATTCTCATTTTGAATCCTCCACATAAATCCTAATCTTACTATTACTAATTAGATACTCATTTTGTATCCTCCACGCTAATCCACACTAGGGGCGTTAGAAAAAAATAAGTCATAAAAATTCTCAAAAAATCAAAAACATCCGTCCGTCCATCATGTAGCTCCAGTAAAAATAGCCATTAGATCTATTATATTTTTTAAAAAATTACCCACCATGCCACTATGAAAGATGAAATAAAATAATCCTTTAAATTTATATAAAAATTACACACTATACTATTTATAAAAGATGAAATAAAATAACCCTCTAAATTCATATAAAAATTATTCAGCATGCCATTACGAAAGATGAAATAAAATAACTCTCTAAATTTATATAGAAATTGTCCACCATGCCATTATAAAATACAAATTAAAATAACCCTATAAATTTGCATAAACATTACCCATCATGCCATTATAAATATAAAATAAATTACCCTTTAAATTTGCATATAAATTACTCACCATGCCATTATGAAACATGAATTAAAATCAACCCTAAATCTTAAAATAAATTACCCAATATGCTATCATGAATTTTTCACAAAAATCAGAAACATCCAATCTTGCATCAAGTAATATCCAAAGTCATATAAAAAGCATGAATTGCAAAGCGCACTAGAAAATCCTAGAAACTTTCACAAATATTTAGAAACATCATGCCTTCCATCGAGTAGTATCCAAAGTCACAAAAAAGCATGAATTACAAAGAGCGCTAGAAAAAAAGTCCTAGAAATTCCCACAAAAATCAGAAACATTCGGCCTTCCATCAAGGGGTATCCAATAATACTAGCCATTGGATTGGATCTATTATATTTTCTAAAAAAATTATCCACCATACCATACGAAAGGACATTAAAGTAACCCCCTAAATTTTTATATAAATTACCCACCATACCATTATGAAATAGAATTAAAATAACCCCTTAAATTTGTATCTAAGCTACTCATCATGCTATTATAAACGATAAATTAAAGTAACCTCTAAATTTACATATAAATTACCCTAATAAGAATATAAAAAAGCACAAATTGTGAAGCAAGCTAGGAAAAAAATCCTAAAAATTTCTAAAAAATCAGAAACATCTTGTCTTTCATCAAGTAATATCCAATAATACTGGCCATTGAATCTATTATATTTTCTAAAAAATTACCCATCATGCCATTATGAAAGACCATTAAAGTAACCTCTAAAAATTTTCATATAAATTATCCACCATGCCATTATGAAATAGAATTAAAATAACCTCTTAAATTTGTATATAAATTACCCATCAATGCCAATATAAAATGATGAATTAAAATAACCTCTAAATTTATATATAAATTACCCACCATACCATTATAAAATACTAATTAAATAACTTCCGAAATTTACATATAAATTACCCATCATGAAAATAAAGATGAATTAAATTCACGATGCCATTATGAAAGATGAACTAAAATAGTCACCTCTAAGACCGACTCCAGCAGGTGGGGTAAAACTCCATCTATCCACTATTCCAACTACCCCTCTCTCTGTGAACAGTGTCACTACAGTGTCGTTTTGTACTATATCCGACCATATACCCGGACTGCTGGACTTAGCCTAATATGCTATAGATAAAATATGTTGTTATAAAAAATAAATAACAAATATACACATGTACGAGAGCCCAGATTGTTAGACTAGTATTACTAAGGATTAAACCTATAGGATCTTCTAATAAACCTCTAGCCCGTGCAAAAACACGGGTTGATGGACCAGTGTCACTAACAACCATCTACTCGGAATAAGAGATAAAAGTTGCAGAAATGATTTCCTTTAAAAATAAAGAGTTTCCTAAAAGGGTGGGGCGTCACAAGTTCAACTCGATCTAGCTAGATTAGCGTGGCGGTGGATCTAGCGACGGGATCCACCAGAGATGGGGAAGACAGACGGGGTAGAGACGGCGGTGGAGAAAAAAAAAGTCAGGTGTTAAAACACTCAAATGCTAGGTATATAGAGTATTTTTTTTATCTTAAATAATGTTACCCATAAGCGTGCAAAGGCGGCGGTCATATACTCATGTTAGGCTTGAGATCGAAGTATCTTTTTTGAATATGAAAAGCAGGTGCTCTGCCATTGCATTAATAGAAAGGGGAAGTACAGAGAAAAATTAAAAGAACAAGAACAAAAGACCACAAGAGGAAAGACAAAGCGACTACAGAAATTAGAATAGCCGACGAGCCAAGGGACGGCTCTAAAACTAAAGGCACCTTACCGAGCATTTGTGCGTCGCCAGCGCGCGTTCGCTGATCAAGGGTGCGGTAGCAGATACTTTAACTGCGCCTTGATTTTGTAGTTGTTGATTCTTCAACTACTGAGAGTACTATCTCTTGAATTCGTTCTTTAATTTCTTGATTAATGATCCTCAGCCCTTTGGGCCTGTTTGTTTCGGCTTATAGCCTGTTTGGTTCCTGCGGGCTAATAGAAACGGACTAAAAAAGGACTAAATTTTAGCCCACTCCTGTTTAGTTACTTGGGCTAAAACATGAGAAAAATCCTGTTTAGTTACTTGGGCTAAAACATGAGAAAAAGACCAAAGTACCCCGAATTTTCTCCTCTCTCTCCCTTCTCCCATCTCCCCGCCGCCGGCCTGCCCCCGCGCCTGCCGCGCTCGCCGCCGGCCTGCCCCCCATGCCCGCCGCACCCGCCGCGCCTGCCGCCGGCTTGCTCCCCGTGTCCGCCGCGCCCGCCTCGTGAAGCGCCCCAGTTTTCATAATGGGACTAAAATGTGCTTTATTACCATCACAGGGTTCGGTAATCACATTCTTACATCAGGGTGATACAGATCCACCCTAACGACTCGGACAATAAAGGGGCGCAGCCCTTGAAGATTAAGCAGCGGAATGTAAAACATAGGCCCAAGCTTTTCCACGTCGCGGTTGGAAAATAGGTCGTAACCCTTAATCGCTGTCGTATATGGTGCACTCATTGCTTCCACTAGAAAAACATCAACAAAGCAAGGGTGAGTACAATTGTACTCCGTAAGCCCACCTTCCTCCGTAAAGAGTGGGGGTATAGCTATAACTACATGCAAGGCATATCTGGAACTCAGGGAGGTTTTGCATGAAAACATTTTGTATGCAGAGCTCGAGATAGTCTAACAAGTTTTATTTAGAACAACAGGGTTTTTCTCAAAAGAGTGCCACTGGACTTGCCGGTCCACATGGCCAATGACTTTCCATCACACTTTCCACACCGCTACAGGGTTTTGCCCCCGTAGCTTAACTTCCACCTAAAAACCATTCCACAACCAAAACCAAATCTTTTCCGCAGTTTTAGTTTATGAAAAAGTGCTAATTGAAGAACCAAGCCGTAACTCATCCATACCAGTGGATTCGGACTATTTGAATAGGTTTTACTCTGATCAGAGGTTGTACTAATTCCCACAAGTTAGACTCAGCGACACTTACGGCTAAATAAGCATCCGAATTCCAAACCAAACCGTTGCCTTTGTTTCATTGCCTAGCAGTACTTTAGAGGTTCGGGCTACCTAGCCACTCCAGTACCCCGCGGTACTCCCGTGGCTCCCAACCCCTTTCCTAGCCCCTTGTGCGCCAGCACAGAAGCTATTAGGCTATCCACTCTGGCTCGAGCTTAGCCAATGCCTTATACAGAGCGAGTGGTTGTACTAAAGGAGTTAGGCAAGATGAAAATCAACGCGGTCCTTACAGAGCACAGGTAGAACCGTTCCAACTTTTCACTGCTCGACATCGCGAGCATCCACCTACTCGGTCGTCTCCACGACTCCCGGGATTTGGGTAACCGCGGGTTGCTAAGTTACCGTTCATACCCTGCCCTTAAATGGCGTATCCCGACCTATGGGTCGTTTGCCGGGGTTCTTCCCCTTTTTATTTTAAAACACACACACCTATCCTCATTCCAAACACATCAAATTCCACAACCATAATCCGAACTTAGCATCAAGATTATGATAGATATAATTAAATGAGTGATCGCACCTGTGCGCATTACATCTAAAATAGGCTTTGGTGGCTGTATATTTGTGGGGTCTTTCCTTAGCAAGCAAAACATGCAAGTTTTATAGTGATTATCAGGCCAAGGGTTGTGTTTGCAAAACATGAGAATTTTATGTATCAAGTGGAGATTTCAGTGGACTTGCCGTGGTCCTCCCATTCGCTGGATAACACGTCGGCATAATGCCCAATATTGGGCATCCTCGTGCTCCTGTTGTTGATGCCGTGTAACGCCCTAAAAATCGGCCTAATATAAGCTGCGTGAAACACATCCGTTAAATCTTAATTCTCCCCAAATCCTACAAAAACCCCTCTCCAAACCCCCCCTCCAAATATCAAGACTAGAAAAAAAAATGAGAAAAGAAGGTTTCGGGCCAAAACCCTCCTCCCCAGAACCCAACCCCGGCCTTCCCCCCCTCCCCGGCCCAATTCCACCTTTCCTACCCGCCTGGGCCGAGCAGGCCCAGCTCGCCGGCCTGCCCGCTCGGACAGCCGCCGCGCCCCCCTCCCTCACCGAGGCCGACGCACGGGCCCCGCGCGTCAAGCTCTCCTCCTTCCTCAGTCCGACGGCCAAAGCCCGCGCGACCGCACCGGCCGCAGGGCAGCGCCGCCGTGCCGGCCCCTACCCGAAGCCACCGTCCTCGCTGGTGCGCTGACGCCACGGCCGCGAGCCGTACCCGCTCCCTCTGCCCGGCCCCAGCACCCTCCGGCCACGGCCACTGCCCCGGCGCGATACGCGCCACCCGCCCAAGCTGGCCCCGGCCCGAGCGGCGACCTCCCGCAACCGACCCCTCACTGGGCAAGCGCGTCGTGCGGACGGACGCGCGGCTGCGTCGTCGGAGCGCACCGCGGCCCCTACACCATTGCCGCCGGCCATTAAGACACCGCGCGCCGGGCACAGTGGCACCCCTGAGGCGGCACCACGCACGCCACCGCGCCCCGCCGCCTATAAGTACCCTCCTCCCCCACAAGCGAGCACCATCGCCCTCCTCTACACGCCACACATCACTCTACGCCGGCCTAAGGCCGCCCCGGAGGAAAACTCTGGCGCGGCGACTCGCCCTCACACAGCCACTCGCCACCGCCGCCGAGCTCGATTCCCTCTCCACATACCGTCCCCCTCCAAATTGAGGTGAGCACCACCATTCCCGTACCACCGCGCACCTCTACCACCCAGCCTCGGCCCGAGTCAGCCCCGGGAGAGACCCCGGCGTGGCACCGCGCCGCAGCCTCTTCCGCGCTCCCGTGCCCTACGGACCGTGTCACGAGGTTCGCCTCGTTGGCCTCCACCTCACAACACCGGCCTCGCCGCTGGAACCGCCCCACCGGCGGGGAACTGCCGGCGAGCCGCCGCCCTTCCCCCACGGCCGGTTCCACCGGACCAAGCCGAACCGCCGTCCCCTCCGCCTCTAACACCGTCAACCGCCACCCTCGCTGACGGGCGGGCCTGGCGCTCACGCCGTCGCCTCGCGCCGTCCCCGCCCCGCCGCGCTAACTGGGCCGGCCCAGTTACCGCGCGCGCGCCAGGCCTGGAAGGCCGGCGGCGCCGCGGGCCGGGCCCCCTCTGAAGGCCTGGGCCGCGCGGATTTGAGCCTGCAGCAGGCTTTTTCGTTTTCCAGAAAAAGTCTAAAACTACCCCCTGCACAGAAACCACTATATCTTGTCCGTTTCAACTCCGTTCGGGGCGATTCTTCTTCCTAAATTCTTCTAAAAACACCATTTATCTAATCCAATCCCTCTCAAAAAGTTTGGTGCATGAATGTTTATATTTACTGTATGTTTTTGTTTGTGTGCGCTAGACACAGTTCCGGAGGAACCCCAGGAGGCAGAGGCACCCATCGCTGACCCGGAACCCAACGAACCTAGCACCGATCTCCACTGCGATGAGGAACTAGACGACGGCAAGTACACTGAAATCCTCACTTGATGCATAAAATTCCTAGTTTACAAAATACTCACTTGGCCAGTTCAACTAAATAAACCCTGCATGTTTTCGGCTTGCTAAGGTAAACCCTACTAGGTTAGCCACCCGAACCTAACTAGAAGTAGCGCGCATAGGTGGGATCGCTCACTCAATTGTACCTATCATAAACTTGAGAATTGAAATGGGTTCATATTCAGAGAACCAGGGGTTTTGGGGGAAAGAGGTTAGTGGGGTAAGCTTTTGAAATAAAATGAGGAAGAACCCCGGCAACCGACCGCGTCGAAATCCGGCTACGCGCCGAACTAGCCATGCAAGAGCAGGGTATGAACGGTAACTTAGCAACCCGCGGTTACCCTAAGTTCCGGGAGTCGTGGAGATGACCGGGTAGGTGGATGCTCGCGGAGTCGGGCAGTGGAAGGCTGGAATGGTTCTATCTGCGCTCTGTAAGGACCGCATTGATTTTCATCTTGCCTAACTCTTTTAGTACAACCACTCGCTCTGTATGCGGCATTGACTAGGCCCGAGCCGGAGTGGATAGCCTAGTAGCTTCCGTGCTGGCGCACAAGGGGCAAGGGAAGGGGTTGTGTGCCGAGGGGGTCTCGGGGGACACCAAGGTGCGGCTCGGAGGCCCGAACCCCTAAAGTACTGCTAGGTGATGAAACAAAGGCGACGGTTTAGTTTGGAATTCGGGCACTCACGACGGTGAGGGGCCGCTGAGTCCAACTTGTGGGTATTAGTACAACTCTAGCCAGCAGTAAAACCTATTCGAATAGTCCGTGTCCATTGGTATAGATGGGTTACGGCATGGTTCTTCAATTAGCATGTTTTCATAAAATAAATCTATTGGGGCATGGGTTGGTAAGTGGCGAGTTGAGTTGGGATACAACAAGAGGTATGGCTAATATGGTTTAGAGGATGGGCCGCTGGGACCGGCAAGTCCGGTTGCTACACTCCCTCTTCTTTATTAAAAACCCTGTTTTCTAATTGACTAAAACTTGACAACTAAAATGAACCTCGCATATTTGACCGCAAAGCACTTGAGCTCCAGATACAGCCTTCATGTAGATATAGTCAACCTCCCAAAGATCTACAGGAGGAAGGTGGGCTTGCGGAGTACGTATGTACTCACCCTTGCTATGTTGATGTTTTTCCAGATAGCTCCGACGAACTGTTCGAGCTGCTCTTCGGCTAGGTCACGGTCCTGCTTCTCAACTAGCCTATGGCATTGGACCCGAAGAATTAGCTTCCGCTGTATCTTACTTTTCATGCAATATTTATGTAATGGTTTGTAATCGTTAAGTCTGGACTCTGTACTACTTGAAATAAATGTGTTGCTAGACCCTGGGACTAGTATTTGTGTCACATTTAAGTTTCTAAGAAATTGGGGACGCTTCATGCCGATGACGCACTAGCCACTGGTGGCGGAGGTACGCCATCTGCCGAATGCGTTGGTATTCCAACTGCTGGGCACGATGGTGCCTCAACCACTGAGCATGCCGAGCATATTGCTGTGCGCGGTGGCGCGCCCTCCATTGTGCGTGCTCAACTAGCATCTGCTGTAATCGCCAGGCGCAGACCTCGAGTCTTATGGAAATCCTTGCGAAAGACGTACCGGTTATGATACCCGGTATAACCTACGCGCACAAACAGGGGAAAACACATATATGGAGGCATATCGTGAGCTCAACACGATGAAAGGATGTTTTGGGGAGAGTAAATATTATTTGGGGGCCTGTTGGTGGCACTTACCAGCGGTGGTGGTTCTGGTAAGGTGTGAGGGGCAATGGGTTGGGCTGTAAACTGCCGACCATGCTGACGGGCATGGTGGCGGTCATGGGGGTATTGCCAAGGTGGCGGATGTGGGCGGTTAGGGCGATGACGGGAATGGCGACATGGCGATCGCATGGTGGCATTGGAGGGGAGAAGATCCTTGGTGGGGTGTATGGATGGGTAGAGCTTGATTTTAGATGAATTTAGGCGTGAGAATCGCCCAAATCGGAGTCTGAACGGGGAAGACATGGGGTGTATAGTGGCAGGGGGTGGCTGTGAACTTTTTCGGAAGTAGGAGGGTGGTTTTGGACCTTTTTCCTGGTGAACTATGGAATTTGGCCCGCGGGGGATGGAACCTGGGCCAGGGGGAAATTCGGCGCGCGCGGCCTGGCTCGGCCCGCTGCGGCCCACTCGCACGCGCTGCGCCACTGGGCCGGCCCACTCAGGTGGGGGAACGGCGCGGCGACGGCGTCGGGCGGGGCCCACGCTTCAGTAAGGAAGAAAGGACGACGGCGTCTGAGGGGTGGACAGCGGTCGGGTCGGCTCGGTCCGGTCAGACCGGCTCACCCCGGCCCAACAGAGCTCGCCGCAGGTTCTTGCCGACGGCGGCGGTTCCGGCGACTATGGTGACGGCGCGAGCACTGGAATGGCACGGCGACTCGGTTAGGGGTGCTGTGGAGGTGGATGGGAGGTCGGGAGTGTGGTCTCCGCGGTGGCGATGTGGGGGTGCGTGTCGGCGGCGAGAGGGGGCCCGTGCAGCGGTGGCTCAGTGGTGAGGGATAGGGGACGACAAGTGCCAGAGGCGGTGGGGAGGGGTGAGGCGAAGCTCGTGCTCGCCGGATTTGGGAGGGGAAGTGGGGGGCGACGGAATTTGGTGGCGAATGCGGTTCACCGGAGCTCGACGGCGTCGGGGAGTTGGAAGGGGGTGGAGGCGTGACTGCGGCTAACGGCGCCGGCAATTGCCAGGGCCGGTCGCGGCGTGCAAGGCGTGGTGAGTGTGGAGAGCGACGGCGATGGGGTCGGGGCTTTTTATAGCCGAGGAGGAGTGGCCGGGGCTCGGCGCGACGGCGACGTGGCGAGACGCGGCGATGCGCGGCCGGGTCCGGGTAAAGGCGGAGGTGGGGGACGGCCGCGGCGGAGGGGTTCGTGGACGGGCGCGGCGCGTGGCATGCGGAGGGTAGGCGTGGCCGGGGCCCGAGCTCGAGGCAGCGGGGATAGGGGTATTGGCACGTCCGCGGGCGGGGAGGCGAGCGGGGACCGGGCGGGGAGGCGAGCGGGGACCGGGCGCGGCGAGCTCTGCCACTGCCGTGCGCCGCGGGATTTGCCCGGCGGTCCGAGGAGGGGGATGGCGCTGACGGGCAGGGCCCGTGTGGCGGTGAGGGAGAGAGGGGAGGCGGCAGACGGCGGCGGGGCCGGCAGCGCGCGGCATTGCGCGCGGTGCGCGTGGCGCGCACGGCGCCGTCCCGACTGGAGGAGGGAGGAGACAGGGAAGAGGGGGTGAGGCTGACGGGTGGGGTCCGCCTGGAAGGGATGCTGAGGTGGTGGTTTGGGCCAGCCGAAGGAGGAGGGGGGGAGTTGATGGGCTGCCCGGGAAATTCGGCCCACAGGATTTTTCTCCATTTTCTGGATTTTGTTTTTGGAATTTGGAAGGGATTTTGAGAGAGATTTTGGAAAAGGTGTTTGATGAATATTTGGAGATGAAATATTTCGGTCTTTTGGAGATCTTTGTTGAGCTCATATTAACGAACAAGACGAACAACCATCGGGGTTTTCGAAAATTGATTTTGAATTAGGGAGAGATTCAGAAGAAAATCTTTAGGGCAAATTTTCGGGGTGTTACACCTCGCCTGCGCGCCGTAGGAGGGACGGCGAGCGGGGTGCCTGCGTGCCTTCGCCGCCGCCGGTCGCCGCCCCCGTGAGGCTCGCCTGCGCGCCGTGGGGAGTAGCCGCCGGCAGAAGGGAGAGGGAGTGAAGAGAAATGGGAGAGAGAGAGCTCGAGGATGAGGATGACGCGGTGGGTTACTCCGGCGCGAGGACGACGACGACAGCCGTGGCGACATCGCGCACGGATCTCGCTGGAAGGAGCCGCCGCGGAGGCCGGCAGCGGGTGGCGGCGAAAGGGAGTGAGAGGAGAGAGAAAGAGGGAGAGAGAGAGTGCCGGGAAGCGCGCGTGGGGAGAGAGAGGGTGGAGACCGGGGGTAGGGGTGGAAAATGGGGTTGTTTAGCCCAAAGACCCAACTTTAGCCTTTCTGTTTGGGTATTTTAACCTGTTTCTAGCCTGTTTTGCACTGGCCAAAGATCCAAACATGCCCTTGATATAAAAGCGGACTCTCTCCCCGATCGCTGGATCAACGCTGCACGTCCCAAACGGCAAACAGCCAAACACCGTACAGGAAAACCTCCGCTTCTAGCAGACGCGTTTTAGTGGTTGTTCGATGCAGTGCGAATTTCTATCAGGTCTATGTTATGTGAAAGCATGTTGGATTATTTATCCGCTACTTTACTTTGTCCATATTCATATGGATGTTGTTGAATCTAGATTCTAGACACATACTGAACTCGCTCGCATATATGAAAAAATAGATGAATCTACTTGAGGTCCTTACAATTTGCACCTTCTTAAGACTGCTTACAGCTACTTTAGTGATTCTGTAAGACAATCCTATGTGAGAAGTGAAATATGGTTATAATATAAGCAGATATTTTTTTTCTATCTCCAAGCCTCTTCAAAAGCTAATCCTGCAAGATAATCCTACTTTGGTTAGTTTATTTCAGAGAATTACTACATAAACTCAGTCTAGAGGTGATTATCTGCAAAAAAAAAAGGAGTATTTGACAGAGCTTCAGTCAAGAGATCGTTCCGGAAGCTACGCTAAACATGCCCTTAGAGTAACCACACTAGTGACCAAAATATCATGTTGCTATGGCTCACGTATCGATGCCATGAACAATTGTAGAATATCATGTTTTCATACTATTAACATGGGCTGGGAATCAGTACAGCAAGAGAAATTTGAACCAGGAATGTTCTGGTCTGACCAGTGATAGATGAACTTATGATCGATCTCCAAATAAAAACGTACCATTGCCCGCTTCTGTACAAAGGACAACAGTAATCCATCATGCGCGAATCTGAAAACCTTCTATATCTTAGTGGCCGGCGCCACGAGGGCTAGACCCGGCCGGCAGCCCCGCCATAAGCATGGCCACCCCCTCCCTCGCCTTCACCGCCGAGCAGGCGCCGTCGCAGGGTGCTGCGCCGACGGCACAGCCCATGCTCGCGGCGGCAACGACGGCGGCAAGAACCAAATAGGCCACCGCCACGATGCGAACCCGAGCCGACCAAGTCCTCGGCGAGTCCATCGGCGCGCCGGCCGCCGTTGAGCCGGCGGCTACAACTGCCTTTGTGTGGTGGTGCCTAGCATGCTGTTATTTATACCAGCACACGTACGTTCCGTTTGGTTGAACCGTTCCTGCTGTACCACCATCACACGTGTGCCCTGCAAGGACGACGACATGGATGGGAGCTAGAGCTACAGCTACAGCTAGCTGGGTGGTGCTCATCTCTCATCTGCATCTCCGGCTGGCCACCGACACTAGTAGGCTAGCTGCTGTACCAGACGACGGGCTTAATTTCGACATGGTTATCGAGGGTGCTTTGCAGCTAATTAAGCTCGTTTTTTCTTCTTTCCGGATCCCGGCCGCGTCAGTTTGGATGAGGATAATCGGGGATCAGCAAGAAGGTCTGCACAGTGAAGGCGATGGTGGACGAAGATGACGGTAGCTCTTCACCAAATTAAACGTAATTGGTGGGCAGGCATGCATGGATTTCTTGCTGATCTATGGCTAATGGATGATTTCTTTGGACTTGTAGCCTACTGCTACTGCACGGTCCAGCACAGCTTTTCAGCCGTGCAAGTCGATAGTTCTGCCGGATTTTTTTTTTTTTACTCTTCTTTTCTTTTTCTGTACGGGAGAATAAATGCGACGTGAATGGACGGGCAGAAATGCACGCGAACACGCATATGCAAATGTTTAATGCCACGTGTGTATACCAAAGTTACTATCTATCCCTCTGCCTTTGTTTGGTTTCATTGTAATTATACCCTTAGAACGTGAGGTTGTTGATTTTTTGTGTTACGGCGTCTAAAAAGTTATATTATTCTAAGAAAATTATATATGTTTGTTAAGGTTTTATTTATCATTGTAAATATTTAAAGCATAATTTATATTTTCTATATTTGCACTAAACTTTTAAATAAGAAGATCAAAAACTTCCTTTAATATTTTAGGATGGAGGGACTACCATACTACACCTGGTGGCCAAAGGGTCAATTTCATGTGTCTAAAAATATATATTTTTAAAATGGAAAATTCTGGCCTCTGCAGCCGCACACAGTCCGCTTACTTTTCAATTTATTTTTCAATGATGCAATATCCATAGACCATGTGCTGAGTGCACTAGAGAAAAAAATCAAAATTCTAGCATTTTCTTCTCTAGTAGTGCTACTTCATGTCAATTTTGTTGTTTTTATATGAATTTTTCATAACTTTCTGCAACATGCAACATTAAAAAATACTATCCTATATGTTTGACCAAGTTTATCAAGGTGACTATATAAACTTGTACCATCATCAAACTAATAAACTATAGAAATAAATTTCATCGCTGGTTGGTGCGTGTTGAATTCTGCGTGGTAGCTCTGCAGATGTTGCTGACCATAAGCTCATGCACATGCCTAAAAGCAGTCTAATAATTGAGGTGTTGTAGTACTTTTTATATTCCTTTTTTTTTCTCCATGGCTCCATGCATCATGCATCAATCCCACGGTGGATCGAGATCTGCATCATCTTTCGGTCATTGATGTACATACTGTAGCAAATATATATGTAAAGAAATGGTAGCGTGTCGATCGTGCAAAACTTTGTATACGAGTATAATACATATACACGAATACCCTACATACATACTCCTAGCTAGTAGTAATAAATAAACAAACAAGAGTAAAATTAAAAGAAGAAGGTATCAAAGAATAGTGTACACTGTGATACATACATACTCAATCAACCGAGTGTGTGGCCTATCTATATTCAATCAGAGCGCCGCGCATATCTACTGATCCGATCCGATCCGGGCCGGCGATGAATAAACCAGCGAGCTCTAGTGCTAGTGGCCGGGCCCCCTGGGGCTAGGCCCCGCCGGCAGCCTCGCCATGAGCATCTCCACCGCCTTCTCCACCGCCGCCGCCGGGTCCACCACCTGCAGGTACGCTGCCGCCGCCGGCGTGCTGCTGTCCTCCAATAATAATAATCCTCCGCCCGCCGCTCCACCAGCACCGCCGCCGCTCGCCGCCGGCGCCGGCCTCGCGGCGCTCGCGGCCGCAAGGAAAGCGACGACGACCCCGAGCACGGCAAGAACCGCGCACCGCCGGCTCCTCCGCGAAGCAGCAGCAACAGCCATATCGATCGATGGATCCACCAAGTGCGAGCCCGATCGAAACAGCTAGCAGGGGTGTGGTTGCGACTGGAATATATGGTGGTGTAGTACGTGAGAGTCGGCGCGGGTCTGCCGGTGCTCGGTCGTCGCCTCGTCGGTGTATTTATAGAGCGAGCTCGTCGGGGATCTGATCTCATCTCTCCTCTCGCGCGCGGTCGGTGCAGTGGCGGGGTCGGTTGGATCGTGACGCGGTTGCTGATCGATGCACGTACGCGGGTGGAGTGGACGTGTGTGTGTGTGTGAATGTCTCGCGTGCAGTGCAGTGGACTACTACTACGCATGCAGCTTCGTAGTGACAAGCATATGATCGATCTACGCTGGCTGGTATAGATGCATGCTGTCCTGTGTTGACTGATGGCGACAATAGAACGAAAGGGGAATTAATTAAAGAAATAATAAGATGGGTGGTTTATTTGGTGGTTTTGGCCGCGCGCGTGAACTCGATCGATCCATCGGCACTTGCTTGGGCAGATACGTTCGTCCGTACGTATAGTTCGAGTGTTTTAATTACCTCTGACAACCGGTTCTTCACAGCTCTCAAAACACTCGATTTTTGTGCAGCTTCAAATTCGGATGATCAGATTCATGTGCTCACACGAAATCTAAAGCCATATGTATCAGTTCGAACATTTATATACACAGCAATGCACGTATATAACAAAATGACACCAAATCTGAAGTCACATGGATTATGAAGCCGAATTGATCGAATAAAAAACGGCACACAAATTACCAGAATTAAACATACACTGTAATATTGCATTTTTACACTGTGACATACTATAATTACAGTAGCTTTTACAGTGTAAATAAATTTTACAAATATTGTAACTACACTGTAAATTACCAAAACATAACACACGCTGTAACTACAATAGTTCTATGGTGTAATAATATTTTATACAATTTTACCGTGGTTGAAAAAAATAAGAAGTTTCTAGCAGAGGGGATCTAGCGGTTTAGAAATGGATGATACCATAGTATGAGAGTACGGTACTAAAAAAATAGTAGAATCGGTATCTATTTTTTATTATTTTTAATTACACAAAAAGTATAAAGACCACTACAAATTTAAAAATGGGTGGTACCTCCTAGTAATAGTGGGTATCTTTCCGATCACCATAAAATCTCTCAAATTTATATACTTACAGTTCAATTACAGTGTAAATTTTATACTTATGTAACGGTACAGTGCAGTTACAGTGTAAATTTATATACTTTCCGACTACCCTAAAATCTCTCAAATTTGCATACTTAGTGCACTTACAATGTAAATTTATATAAATGCCATTACAGTGTAATAGCGCTAGAAGACGAATGACCTCTAGTCTTCCGTACTGAGAATATGAAACAGCGCGATTTAAAAAAAAAATCTATCACAAACACATAGTAGTACATCACACTGCATTATTGCACCCCGTGTCCCCGTCATCTCAAGCTCCCGCCCAGTCCCTGCACCTCTGGCCCCCACAAGTCAGCTCGTGTCCTCGCCAGTCAGCACAAACACACTGATCGGACGTCGCTCGTCCGCCTATCAAAACATATGGCCGGCTCACAAATCGCGTGACAGCTTTCTCAAAACAACCGGTTGACATATAGGATTTCTCCGTCGTTTCCACTTCCACATCGATCGAAACGGCCGCCGGCGGCCGAGTCGGTCAGCACTCAGCATCAGCAGCGGGTCTTTGAATCAATTTGCTATGACAAATTAAAAACGTCATGTGTCAAAAACGTGTGTTGGAGCAGCAAATGGGATTGTCTTTCAGGCTTTCAGCCTGCTACTACGACTTGCGCTCTCTAGCTCGGCTACTACTTTCCTTGATTCCCCAGGAAAGACCAGATGGTAGCAGAAGAAAGGGCGTGTGATCGCCTCGTCACGTAGGGTTGTCCTCGGTGGTTAGTTCTGCAGATAGATATATATATATATATATATATATATATATATATATATATATATATATATATATATATATATATATATATATATATATATATATATATATATATATATATATATATATATATATATATATCCGTGATTCGTTTCTTCTGCTCGGCGCAATTGCGCAAATATGACTGCAAAGCTAGCGGCCGCATCTACCTTTAGCTGCGAACCGAATCGTTTCTACTTTCTAGCATGGACGACATGGACTGACTGAAGAACGACGGAGGCACCGAAAGTTCGACGAACGAAACGGGCCGCCGGATTGCCAGCGTCCATGCATCATTCATCCATCGGTCACTGATCGAGCCCCACATGCATGCATGCATGGTGACATGGTAATAGCAGTAGTAATCATTTTACTCCCATTATGCACGCCACACGCTACACCGCGCGCTTCGTCGTCGTCCTCCCGCGTGGCAACACTACTCAACTCACTCGCTACCCGCCGCGCACGCCTGCCTGTCCCCGGCCCTCGTATCACACCACGCCCAGATACAATTTCCGCTCCTGGAACAGCCAGCTAGCTGGCTAGAGGCCCGCCAGAATGGATCATCACACCACGAAGAATATTTCGACGAAAATACTACAGTACATCTACGGACTGATCAACAATTAGGAAAGTCCATTTCATCACAACCTTATACTGTACAAGTCGTCTGATTTTCAACCGGACATCGAATACTTTAGATCTAAAGTTTAGCTCGGACTAAATTTTATAGCTGACTAAAGTTTAGTTCACTAACCATTAATTATGGAATGTTTGAATAGTATGGACTAATTGTTAGTTGACCTATTAATTACACTAAGAATTGGTATTAATCCATTTTAGCTCACTTTTTTGGACTAATGGATTAATGGTTAGCCCAAGGGTTAGCTAAATTTAGCTCGCTTATTAGCTGTCCTGTTTAATGCAAATGGACAAAATTTAGTGGCTAAACTTTACTCCCTTAATTATTCAAACACGCCCTTATATTATCATTGTTTTTTATAGTTTATTTACGAATCTAATAGGAAACTAAATTTATTGATACAGAAATTTATGGGTCCGGCCGGTATGCATGCACGGAACGAACGGGGTAGGGCATGGAGCAGGCGAGGAGGCGCGCGCGTGCGTGGATCGGAGCTGCATGCACACATCCGGTAGGGCCGTAGGGGCCACGATATAATGGATGGACTCTTCTCCAGAGGTTATATAAGGACTCGTTGATCCTATTAAAACGAGTCCCAACTCCTAAGCGTCGGGCGGTGCACGCGACGACAGACAACAAATAAATCGCGGCGGCGGCGGCGGCGGCGGCGGCCTCCGTTTGCAGAGAGGAGAAGAAGCAAGAGAGAAACCCATCTACTGGTATACAGCTCTTAAGTAAAGCATCCAGTAAACTCATCTGAAGAGTAAGATCTCTTACACCGTGAGTTGATAATCATGTTCCTTCAGATGCGAATTCCCTGGCATAGTTCATCTTAGAAACAAGAATTGAAGGGGTTATCTTGCACCCTCCTTCTTCGCTTTTACTTACCTTCCACAACTATTCACTCATCATGTTTCCTATGCATGGTTAGCATATTCGATCCTCCACAATGATTTTTCCTACCGCAGAGCCCACCGTTCACTGGAAAACACATAATGGCGGCGTTTGCGGTGAATTCGTCGCTGCAAGGGCCCTTTGTCACGGCCTTGCCCTCGGCCTCTGGGCAGAAGAAGCCTGGCAGCAACTTCTCATCTAATGGCTACTCCAACCATCTTGCACGGCAGAGCAGTGTAGCTCCATTGGTGGCCAGAAGGCCCATGAAGGTGATGAAGGCCCAGGTAACAATACGACTTCTCAACCTGCATGTTATGTGACTATATGTCTATTCGATGTGTGAATATAGGTCTTTTTAACATGCTCTGTAATTATATCAGTATGCCCAATCTTTGCTAAAACTTTGTTGTAAAAAATTCATGAAGGGGCCTAAGTGGACGCCAGAAAGCAGGAATTATCCATATGACGGCCAATCATTTGAGAGCGGTATAGATTATTCTAATCGTTTCGCTCCAGACATTCACATTGACCTTCTTAATAGGATGAGCGTTCGCTTCCCACTGGTACTCCCTTTATCCTTTGTATATGTAGTATCTTGTGATTTTTTTTTTAATTTAAGATGGAAATTTGCATCTACACTATTTTTGTCAAAACAAAACCTTAATAATGGTAATTATTGCTATGAAATACCTTGTAAACGTAAAGCAAGATTGAAGATTGTATGAGACTTGCCTTGACATCAGCAGTCCCATGCTTTCATGCATAGGATGAGTACTTATTCAGAATAGCTAATCCTTAATTATGAATGAGATAAACAAAGGAACATTCAATTGAGAGCATTTATTATACATTTATAAAAAAACAGATCATGGTTTATACAGTATATCTGTGCCTGTGAACAAGTATTGAAGTAGTATGAGCAGTGTACCTTAATGAGCCATGGTGTGTACACAGCTCAATAAAGTACTTCTTGAAAAGTAATCGTATACGTGAAGAGATCCAGAGAGAAGGCTCTTAATAATCTAGCATGGCCTGAGCATGCAAATTGTTCGATTTAATTGTCTCAACTGGAATACTTCAAGGGTTGTGAAAGGTTGTTCACATGCAAATTGATTGATAAGTTTAATTAGTGAGAGATCATCTGAGTAATCGATGCTTGATGGTTCTGAATTCCTCATGTTGTACATGTTTGTATACTTAAAAAAACTGTCACTCCTTTGAAGTCTTAAACAAACATAAAGCTGACTGTTTATACATTGTTTCATGAGAGAAGTAAGTGTAACCTCTAACCTGAGCTTGTATTGTCCAGTTAGAGGCGACAAAAGAGGTGGTAGCAGATCAGCGTAAGCGTCGTCTGAAGTTTTTTCAACAGCGTACCAGAGATTTTGTGGATGGGCTGGTTCAGTTCATTTCCTCACACGATGAGAATTATAGGTACTTCATAGCTGCCACCAAAGAGAATGCAAATATGATTATGGAGCAGGTAACCCCAGTCCTCTCTCCCTCTTCTCGCGGCATTGGTTAAGTTTTACATTCCTGATAGGCCATTTGAAATCTTTTCGGTGTTCTCAGCTTTGTTTATGTGATATTTTGATGTTTAGCTGTCCTGTTAATACTCTACAATATTTCAGGGCTTTATATCTTCTTCTTCCCAGGATAAAATTTTTAATGGCCTTGAAAGGATAGAAAAGCAAATTGGAGAAGGGAAATTCAAGTGGAGAAATAACATAGATGGACGGACAAATATTACTGAAGCGCTCATTGAGATAGTTGGATCACCAGCAAAAACGCTGGATGCTACAATAAGTCACTATGTTCAGCAGTTAACAATCCTGCAAATATGGTGCAATGAATCGATTGATAAAGTTATTGCTCAAATGAAAGAGCTCCAGGTTTGCTTACCTATAGCCTTCTTTTGAGCTTGTTTTTAGTACGCAGCAGAGTTATGTATATTTGTATTAAGAGCTTTCGAGCTATGACTGTGTCATATTGTTTCCTTAAAATATGTTGCTCTAAAATGATAGTATTTCTTACATGACTGTGTTTCTATAGATTAATTTCATACCACTAATAATATCTGTCTAGGACATTATATCCAAACAGGCCACACACTAGTATGTGCCTTTGACAAGAACATGCGAATCGGTGTGACAATTTTTTTTCTACCTCAGTGCAGTAATGATGAATAGGATATGACTAAACCTTAGGTACTAGGATGCTTGATATGGATATATTCAAATTAATTTGTGCAAAAAAATCTATTACTACTTTAGTACAGTCTCCAATTGACCTTTCATTATGAAATTAAACTCAATTATGAGCCCTGGCAGATGGTTTATCCATTTCATGTGAGCAGTGACAGACTGATAGGCCAGCAATGTCGGTTGGTCTGCTGAGTGAAGTGCAATTTATTAATCATCTGTACAAGAAAAAATAAATAAAAATCAGATAGCCATGCCCTGTCTCAGTTTTCGTATTATTGCATTTGAACTGAAATATTCTTTTAGGAATAACATTGTAACTTACAGCTGCTTCATTAATTTGTATATAGTTCATAGAACTGTTATGTTTTCTATATCCAGCCCTAACCATATGTATGTTCTAATCAAACTTGGTTACACTTCCAATGTCAGCTTGAACTTATTTTGATGGCTCTAAGGAATGAGGGATTGGTCCTCCCCTGTCCTCAGAGTGGTGCTAAATGGATTCAGTTAGGTGATCTGGTATTATCCAAACTCGAACAGGTAATAACTCAATATTTACAGAAATTGCTTTTAAGTGGTCATATACTCATTGTAAAAGACAATAATTTTAGTTAGAAATACTCCACTCCATGAATTCATGCTTCATGTTTTTATGTCAACAATTTGAAGCCTTATATGGCCAAAAGTAAGTAAAGTCACACAGCTTATATCACATAAGCCTTAGGTGTCACTGGTGCTTCTATTAGTTGGCATTCCATGTTGTGCTCCCGCAGCCCCACTTCCCTTTTTTGTTCTTCCATGACTCAAGATTTATAAATGCATATGTTCTTCAATGATCATTGTGTGCTAGTATATTCCCATAGTGGCGTATTATCATCCATAATATTCAATCATGCTCTCTACAAGTCCTCTGCATTTACGTAGCGCATATGTTTTTTTTTTTTTTTGAAAAGTTACGTAGCGCATATGTTATACAATGATTCAGTGCCAATAGGTCCTGTCAGTCTGAGTTGAGAAATCTTTTTGATCTCATAAACATCACAATGCGTGTAAACAGCTAGAAAGGAGTGTTTCTCAGCTTCGTAGCTACAAAGTCAAGATGGATTCTACACTGCTGACTGCTCTGCCTTCAGGCAACGACATTGACGATTCTAAGAACAGGTTCAAATATTTTTGCTTTCTTTCTTGATTTTTGCTGGTGATATCTTAATCAGGCCATTTTAATCATTCCTCTGTCCAATGTCACCATACGCGTTTCACAAATATCATTTGTGCATATAAATAATCCTGATTCAAGGAGTAAGTGGAGTACACATACTAAGCAAAACTAGATTGGTGTGTTCAGTGATTTCACGTTCAGCTCCTAGACTCGTCAATCATCATCTAGTCGAACCAAGTGATTCTGTATTGGCAATCGCTACGGTACAATGAAGCAATTGTGGACCGCATATTCTGTTAGATATATATAGATGGTTTAAAAATTATTTTTAAATTCTAATATCAAAACGATTAGGATAATGATCGATAATTTACCTCAACTAACTACCGGACGTGGCGGCTTGGACGGAAACGTGGTCCGTGATGATCGTTTGATGTTCGATGGAGACGTGACCAAAATTAATTATTTAATGTAATATCAAAACGATCGGGATAAATAAATAAATTAACTAATGGACGTGGCCGGCTTGGATCTTCTTCTATACTGAACTTGCTAGGCTTTGTTGACCCCCACGGTAGAGCAGGGTGATCTGCGCGTGGCGATCGTCGATTAATTTTGATGGAAACGAACTCTATAGCGATCGTGGCTCGTGGGTTCGGAGTGGGGAACGGAATAAGCGGAACTGAGTTTTTTTTAATTTCTCCCAATTAATCAATTATATTAATTATTTTATTCTATCTTAATTCAATGGTTGAGATTTGTTTGAAATCTTACCTCCTAAGAGGTAATTTGTGTACCGTAGCACAGCCCAAACTGATAGAAATCAGCTTGGTTTTGGTTTAGCGGCCTCTAGCTGAACTGGAAGTAGTTTTCTCTAGTTTATGTCAGCTATATTATGTTTTACTTAATTTAGTTTACCTTGGTGCATTTCCAGCATATCCAAGGACAGTTCATTAGGGCAGATACATAATTCTGTTATTAGTTTTGGAAATACAATCATCGGTGACATTGCCTACGATCTTTCAAATCTTGAACGGGACCTAGCTTCATGGATGAAGTGTTACTTGTTGATGCCAAATGATGTAGTGACCAGAAACCGGTTCCTTCTGAACAAGTACATGGTCGATATGGATAAGTTTATAGCAGTAAGAAGTAGTTACTCTATCTACAACTACAACCCCGTCGAGGTATTTATAGTAGCTCAGGCTGCTTCAGTTTTCATAGTATCTAATAAGTTTCTGCAACTGAAACAATTTGTCATTGCTGGAACAGGATAGCAGCAAGCGATTTTTGGCAGTCTACAAAATCATCCCAGAAGTACTCAAAGCAGCGAGAGATTTTGTGAAAAGTTCGTCTTTTAACCACGAAAATGTCCGAAACTCTCTGCCTGCTTCTCGTTTTGCGCCAGGACTTGCTGGACCACGTGAGATCAAGGTAGCTGAAGCGCAATTTGAATACATTCATTGTCATTTTTCAACTTTCTGCTTTCTTGGAATAACTTAGCAGATAACTGAAAATGGAGTAAATCTTTTCTTTTTTATGTGTCAAAGCAGGAGGTGCAGCAAGATCAGAGGGATGAGACAAGAAGGAGGCTGCTCAATTGGCTTCAACAGCTTCAGCCTACGCGAAAAGATGAATAGTCTTGTCAAAAAAAAAGATGAATAGAATCTGAATAATGTTTAGATACTGAATTTTTGGGTCCGTTGGTTCTTGTAGCGCATCGCAATGGTGTGATTAGCTTCTAGTTATTATACCTGAATTTAATAGTAGTATATGCTCAGTTTGAACTTTTTTTCTCTTCTAAAAATATTGTGCGAAGATTAATTGCATGAACAATTGCAGTGGTTCGTAACTAGCTGATCTCTTTTCAAGCAAAATTTAAAATCTCCTTTCGTACAAATGGGGCGATCGATCGGTGATGCACTTATGTTTGATATGAATGTATGATGTGCACTAGCTGCGGCGATCTGGTCTGGTGGTCTCTCTGCTTCCGCCGACGTCACGAGCACCACTGCGGCGGGCACGGGGAGGGAACTGGACGAACCACGCGCGGACGCGCCTCTCTTTTGTTCCCCCGAGCCCTTCTCTGCTTCTTTGATCCTCTTTTCTTGTCTTGACTCTTGACAGCTAGCTAGTTAATCCTCTTTTCTTGTCTTGACTCTTGACAGGTAGCTAGTTGTACTAGCAAACAGGAATTGGTCGTGGTGGTCGCAGGCAGGGGAGGATGAGAGAGTATAACACGTGGGCACTTCTCGTGACCCACAGGCTGTGGTGCACAGTGGCTGGGGTGTGTCCTAGTATGCCAATGAGCTGCGTGGCGCAGGGTTCGAATCCTGGCAGCTTCAATTTTTTTCTCAGCCGCTCATTTTCTCCTCAAAAATTGTTCTTAGGACCGTTTTGGCATTTTCCCCTCATTTTCTCAATTTTTTAATGACTGTTTTCTCTTTTTTTTTTACATGCTTGGCATACCCTATGTACAAATCCGGGCTCCACCATTGGTGGTGCATGAGCTCAAAGTCCATACGGCGATGGACCAATCGATGATGCACGCAAACAAGTTATTCTTTCTGTCCTAAAACATAAATCAATTTTATATTAAATTTGATTCATTCATCTTATTCAAAAAAATTTATTTTTTATGTAACTAGAGGTGTTGAGTCCCTAACTCATTATAAAATAATTATCAGCCGCTACTGATCATAAAATATTTATTGTGGTTTGGTTTAGCATATTGGGCCTATTTGGTCTGTTGTCAAAAGATGGTAAACCCAAAATTTTGGCAACCCAAGCCCATAATATCTTACCGTTACTAAGTAGATGCTCTTTTTGAAGTCTCCACGTTAATCCTCACGAAACGCATCAGAAAAAAGATAAATCATAGAAATTCTCACAAATTCAGAAACATCATGCCATTATAAAATATGGATTATAAAACATCACACCATTATAAATTCTCACAAAGATTACCCACCATGCCATTATGAAAGATGAAATAAAATAACCCTCTAAATGAATATAAACATTATCCACCATGCTATTATAAAGTACGAATTAAAATAACTCTCTAAATTTGCATAATAATTACACATCACGCCATTATAAAATATGGATTAAATAACCCTATAAATTTGTTTATAAATTACTCACCATGCCATTATAAAAATTTAAATCAACCCTTACTATCATGAAAGATAAATTAAAATAATTTATAAATTTGCATGTAAACCACCCACAACGCCATTACAAAATATGAATTAAAATAACCACATCTAATATTACTAAGGATTAAATCTATAGCTCCTAATAAAACTCTAACCCGTACGAAAGCACGGGTTGATGGACTAGTATTCTATAATTGTGATTCGAATTTATTTTATTTTTTTCTTGAATATGACGAGCTGATCAAATTTTATGTCGAAAAAAGTTAAATGGCATATATAATTTGAAACGGATAGAGCATATATGAATGTATATAATACAGGCGAGTAGTCCGTATAAATTTTACTATCAGCGTAGAACGTATATACTGACCTGACTAGGTAAAGGGCAGGGCAGGCGCTACAAAAGTGCGTGCCAGTTCCGACGAGCACCTCTCTGTACTGTACTGCTCGTAACCACTCAAGGTCTCAGGCATGGAGCGCAGCGCGGCACGCAAGTGCAAACCGCTTTCCGTTCCAATCCTGTCGTTGCATCGGGCCGGGTTTATTATTAGGGAAGCCCGCGTTAGGTTATGATCATCAGATTTAATTTCTATCTAACTTTTTATTCGATAATACTTCATTCTGTGTACTCCGTACAATGCATCTGATTGATTATTAACCGGCCGGGTGTGGTGAGCCTGTCAACCTGACGATGATTAGTACGTACGGAGTAGTAGTAGTAGCCGCATGCAAAGTGATCGACGGACGACGCCTTGATACGGCGAGAAAGAAGGCACGACCTCACTAGACGACGCAGAGCACGTACCTACCCTCCCAGCAGGTTTTTTATACAGTACAGAGAAAGGATGAAAATCGGAGGGAAAAAGTCCCCTTGTGTTTTCAAAAAGAGAGAAAGAAAGAAAAAAAAAGTGGAAAAGCACAAGTCCTACGCCAGGAGTCAGGAGATTCCAGTTCGTACGTAGGTCCACCTGACTGACACCTCGCAACCAGGCCGGCAGCTTAAACCCTCTCCTTCTCTTATGAGCGCTCGCCGCAAGCACCACAAGCCGCAGATCTCACAGCCTCCTTTCAGCTTTCTTGGAATAACCTAGCAGATAACTAGAAATGGAGTAATTCCTATGTGTCAAAGCAAGAGGTGAAAAGATGAATAGAGAGTCTGAACAATGTTTAGATACTGAGTTTTGGGGTCTGCTGGTTCTTGTGGCGCATCACAATGGTGCGATTAGCTTCTAGTTATTATATATATCTGAATTTAATAGTAGCATATGCTCAGTTTGAACCCTATTCTCTTGTTGTGCGAAGATTAATTGCAATAACAGTTGCCGTGGTTCTAGCTGATCCTTTTTAAGCAAAGGTAAGGTAGTCCAGATCGAAAAAGCAAAGGGGTCTGAACTCTGATCTCTGCAGGGCAGGCGCTGCAATGCAACCTGCTGTCTGCTGCTGCGGCAAAAGTGCGTTCCAGATCGTACGATCACCCCTGTACTGTGTACTGCTCCGTATCTTCAGGCATCGATGTAGGCATTTCCGTTCCAATCTCGTGAGACGACTAGTCATTGCATCGGGCCGGGTTTAATGTTAGGCCGTCGGCCGGCTCTGATTGAATATTAACCGGCCGATGATTAGTGGTAGCAGCAAAGCAAAGTGATCGACGGACGACGCCTTTAATTGCCTTGATACGATCGACCGCACTAGACGACGCGTACACCACCGGTCCTCCTCCGCTAGCTACCGCGCCAGCCAGCTAGTCCTGCAGGTTTTATCTACAGCACAGTAATTGGAGGGGGTAAAAAAAAGACCCTTGTTTTCAAAAGGATAAAAAAAAAGGTGCAAAAGCACAAGTCCAGCGCCAGGTGAAAGGTGATTCCTGATTTCCTGTTCGTTCGTACTGCTACCACGCACGTCCTCCTGACCTGACACCCACCGCGCAACGACCCCCACCCCAATCCAAGGCAGCGGCTTCTCTGCGACATGGCAGATTGCCGTTTCTATTCTGCCGATAGCTGCATTGCGTTTTGCTACCTAGATTACCGTTGCTAGTCCGGTCTTATCCCGGTAATTACCGGGAGATCCGACGATAAAGACGAGTTTGGCAATCCCATTTCTCAAAAGGATTTGGATAAATGGAGAAAAAATTAGTTCATTTTTTTAAAAAAAAATTCTCCTAAATTTGTTGGAAAAATGGGGTCGCTAAACTAGTCTCTAATTGGTTAGTTTCATTCACCAGCGCGCATACAATTACCTTACCTGTTGATGCTAATTAATGGGATACTCTCCTTTCAAATTAAGAGTAGGAATGCTCGAGAAGCAATGAGCAGTGATCCACCCGAGACGAGACGAGAGCCTCCGCCTCCGCTATAAAATGGGCCACGCCCACGCAGCCTGCGCAAAAGGACCCTGCCTTTCTCCCTCTCCCTCCCTGTGACCACGCAAAACCCTCTCCCCTCTCTCCGAGCGCTCGCCACCACCACCACCACAAGCCGCAGATCCCACAGTTCCTTCTCCGTCCGCGCGCGCACACATGGCTGCCGCAGCCACCACCCCGATGCACCCGGGCGCCGGCGGCCGCCTCGTCCTGCTAGAGCCGGCGATGCTCGGCTCCACGACCCCGCGCCTCCTGCTCGCGCCGAGGGGGGCGCGACTCCCGCCGGGCGTGCACGAGGTCACGCCGGTGCTCCTCGTGGCCGCCGCTGGGCCTGGGCCACACCGTGGCCGCCTCCCGCGGGGCGTCGTCACCGCCGCTACTACGCCCGGGGGCGGCCTCTACTGCTTCTCCTCGTCGTCGGCGGCTACTCGGCTCCACCAACGGGAGCCCTTCTTCGCCGACATCTCCCGTGCGGGGGCCCGGTGCCGCGCCGGTGACGGGACGCGCGTCATCGGCCTCGGCGCTGGCGCTTCCCGCGCCGAGCAGAGCCACATCTTCGGCTCCCCCGCTACGGCCACCCCACGCGCCGCGCGTACCGTCGTCGCCTCTATGATGACCGTGGCAGGCCTCGGCCCCGTTGGTCGCATGGCAGGCGACTGCGACGTCTTCGGCAGCTTCTCCGGCACAGCCCGCGCGGGCATCGGTGGCGCTGGGGCAGCAGCTCGCGTGAGGTGCTCGGCGTTGGTCGCCCGTCATGTGACGGCGGCCGGCCTCTGCTTCGGCCAATCTGCGTCCAAGGGCTTCATCGGCTCTACGGCGTCGGCGTCTCGGAGTCACGGGTCATCCTGCCGCCGCAGATCTGCGTACTTGCCGCGTGCTCTGGATCTGGGGGACAACGGAGACGGCGAGGAGCAACCCTGGGACGACCTCAGTTACCAGCAGGCGCAGCGTCATATGCGAGCGGTCGTCTACATGGTGTGCTTGAAGAGGCGGGTTGAGGTGGCGTCTGATTTGGTATGTTCCTATCCACGCATGCATATATACCAACTTAATCAATGAAGCAGTCAAAAGATTCCTGCTAGTTTACTTGTTTGATTTTGGGATTGTTTTACTAGATAAAATTGTTTAATTCATCTAGCTTGTCTCGGTGAATATAGAGATGGATATCGTTACACATGTTGTGGTTGCCGCAAAAAATTGTTTGATTATTCATCTTGCTGCAAAAACTGTTCGATTATTCATCTTGTCTCGGTAAACATAGAGATATATTGATAAACAGTAGATGCTGCTATTTTTTCCATTCATCTTGTTTTTGGTAAACATAGTACTAGTTGATGCGCTAAAGTTGTTTGAATCAAATTTGTCTTGGTAAACATTATAGTTGCTGCTAAAAAAAAAAAACTTCGGCATCAAATAGTTCATGTTTCAAAATTTTAATTGGTTTGCCTAAGGATAAAGTCACAATTTATCATACACTTAACTCATAAAGGCGGCCATGGATTTTAAACGATCTTGCAAAGCACCTTGCATGCTGCTTGCGTAATGCTCTCACTGTAGCAATATCGAGCCAGGATTGGACAAATAACACGGCTCCATTTTGGTGTGATCAGGTGTTGAATGTAACACTGCTCTAGGAACCCTCCCTCTCCCTTTTTCCACAAAGCGTGTACAATAGATTCTGAGTCATAATACAAATATCAAGCCGGCTAAGCTCCATAGTTTACTTAAAAAACTGTGCTAAATGGAAAAACAAAACTCTGCAGGGTCTTCTACAATCAGGGCGCGAGCGTAGACTGGCTTTAGATGCGATTGGGGCAATTGACGCTGCAGCGCCCGTGTACCATTGGGTGATTAGCCGCTGCCAGGATAATCTCCGAGCTGTTCTTGGACCTGAGTTGCACAAGGAGGTCATCGCTGCGATACCCAAGGAGCCAGAATTTGAGTGGGTAGTTGAGAAAGACTCGGCTATCATTGTTAGCATCACCAAGCTGATGGTATATTTTAATTCATGTACGCTATATCATACAGTACAAATTACTAGATGAATTGCATTATTTGATTATCATTATTTAATGATTGCAGGGAGAGATTCAGTACTCTGTTATGCACAACGAGACTTGGCGAGCCGTAGTGAGAGATCACCCCCTTTATGATGCGTGCCCTTCGTTCCTTAACAAGGTATAAATAAACAGTTCCTTTTTTTAATTTATAAACACTAGTTTTGACTAATCCATTCATGTGTGCTCTGCATAGGTTAGAATCTTATCATACATGGTTGAGAATAAATTTATTTTCTATGACTAATCTAAATTACTTATCTTTGACACTCTTTCCTTGTGTGCATTAATAAATTAAATTATCTTTTAGGATATCATTGGTTTGTAATTTAAATCTAAATATAGGGGTTACTTTAAACAATCTTTCATAATGGCATAAATGTGTAGTTTAAATATAAATGTAGGGGCTTACTTTAAAGCATCTTTTACAATGACAGGGTAGATGATTTAAATGCAATTTTTTAGGTATCTTTAGATCATCTTAATAATGTTACAGTGAGCAATTTTAAATGCAACTTTTAGGGGTTACATTAAATCATCTTTAACAATCGTATTGTGGGCAATGTAAATATAACTTTAGGCCTTTTGAGATTATCTTAAATCATCTTTAATAATAGTAGGCTGTATGGAATATTTTAACTCATCTTTAATAATGGTAGTGGTTTTTAAAAAAAGAAAATGGACCTGATGGATATATTTAGCAGATGCATGACTAGGTGTTTCCCTTCCCTTTTTGAGATAATTTTTATAATTATATTTTACTAGCACATTTTATCTCCAATAAATAATAGTAACATTGCTAATCGGTTCTCTATTTTTTCAGTTAGCTGGGTCAGTGGCAGAGTTTTCTACCAACATAGATCTTGCATGCTTCAAGAGGTACACTATTCAATACTGAGCTGTTTGGTTTCTTCAGTTTGCAAATTATTGGTCAGAGGATGATGATGATGATGATGATGATGATGATGTAACACCGTTATACGTAGGCCGTCCCCACCTATCATACAGAGGATGGTGGAGAACCATGCTTTGGCAGTGGTGCACTTGCACGAGGTTCTATTGGACTTCTTCGAGGTTCTGTCTTCTGGCGAGAAAGCGGCTGACCCCAAGACGACCAAGGAGCTACTGATGCACTATGACTTCCTTTTTGTGCAGGACCTCGCCCCTCAGGTTTACTATGCACAACACATGCAGTTTAATTTCCTAGTTAAACATGCGGAGAGACAGAGTAACCAATGTAAGTTCATGTGCAGGATTACATTTCTGGGGCAGGGGCTGTTGATGCTGACGATCTGTCGTTGCTGTTGGAGGCGCTGACGCCCGAGGTCCGAGCCTTCCGCGGTACATGGATGTAGGGTGCCCGGCAGAGTCACTCTCAGCTGTCCTTCTACTAGTCATGCTACCAAGTTATCGGCTTATGGCTTATCGGCACTACACACTTATCTAGTAGAAACATATTTGCTCACTGAACCATCTGCAGCGTACTTCTGAGACATGGAACTAAGTTTGTTGCGATATTATTGAGCTATCTTGGTCTTCGATGTAATAACAAGTGCTCGGCCAGTTTGTAGAACAGAAACGCAGCAACGTTAACAGTTGGACACTTGGACTACTCATTGTTCAGTTACCAAGTTGTGAGATCAAACGGTTTCGTAGGTCGTCAAGGCTCTGGTTTTTGGTGAATCTTGTCCACGGACACGGTAGAATAATGCGTGTTTGTTTTTCTTTATATTTTGAGAAACAGCAACCGCATCTGAAATAGGATCGGTAAAGACGGATGCAAACAGGGTGTGGAAAATGGGTGAGTTTCACAAGCCCCTGCATACTGGCGGTTGACATGCGCGAATCAATCTTGACCGCATAAAAAAAACGTTTTGTAGTACGTACTACTAGTGTATCGAGCAGTGTCAATAGTATTTTTTTTTATGTTGTTAACACTTACCGATTCGGTTCCAACACACTTAATCCACATATTTCTTCACTGGACTGTAGTGCATTGCGAGATACATGGACGAACTATATCATAGCAAGCTATATCTTGAACTTCACTGTCATAAAAAAATATAAAATTCCTCACAGCTTGGAAGAAGAGCAACGGCAGCACAGCAGCATTAGTAGCCCCTCCAAACTGCAACCAACGCAAAGGTAGATTAATTATTGGACCCCCTATCATGTCATGAATCAGCGCCAGCAGTAATCTAGCTAGGCAGAAGATGTGTCAACAAATTAACTACACTGCTTGGTTACCAGCAAGTCCTGAGATCAAGCCGCGGCTTGGTAGGTCGTCGAGGCGGCGGTTCTCGGTGGATCTTGTCCACGGACAGGGCAGAACAGCGTTGCATCATCAGCAGGTTCGGCTCAGAGCGCACCACCCGTAGCAGCGGCGACGACGCGCCGGCTGACGAGAATGGCGGCGAGGGCGACGGGGACGGCGTGAAGGCGTACCTCTCGAGCCCCGGCCCGACGCTGATCGGCAGCGGCGTCGGGGGAGAGGAGGAAGCGGCGGAGGCCACGCTGCTGCACATCATGGGTTGGCTCTCTGGGCTCAGTCTCAGGCACCACGTACGTAGTACACTGGCCACACGGCGCCGTTTGCTAGCAAAATGCGTAGGATGGTCAGAGAGCAAGAGTGCGGTCGTTGTGTTCACGGCATATATATTGTATCTGTTCTTGTCATCATATATCAGGTCTCTATGCCAACTACGAGTCAAAGATCGAGCTAACTTTCTCTGATTCCCATCTTGGCAAACTTTTGGGTGTCTTGTTTGTTGGCCATGATCGAGTCCATGACCCATGAACTTGTGCCTCTATAGTTCTTCCGAAGAGTAGACCTATCAGTCAGTCAGACCCGGATATGTGATCCGTAACGACAGAAATTCAGACTTGCATTGCATGGCGCGCGGCTGGTAATTTGGCTGATGGGACAAGTGTAGAAATGGTGAGCCTGTAACTGATCAGTGTTATAGTGTATCAGTTCTGTATTTGTAAAAGTTACTGTATGATGTATTGATGTGTGACTGGTGTACAAATCACACACGTACGGTTTCCTTTTACTCAAGTGAATACACATATGCTAGTAGAGTAGTAGTAGAGATGCGTTTCTCATAGATGGACGTGATACAAACACATAATGTACAGTATGCCATACGAGACGGCCGGTGCACACAAAGTACTATACTGCACAGTAGACAGTAGCAAATACACCATGGGCGGCCGCGTACGGCATGTATAGCATTCGTTTCCGCTCAACAATAATCAAGCAGCCGCGTCGTAACGCGTTCTAGCGGCGTGCACACGATCACACATTGCTGGTGCATCGATCCATCACGCGTAGTCGTGCAGGTAGTACTTGTGGTGCGCGGCGGCGGCGGAGCCGCCGAAGCAGCCGAGCAGCGGGTCGGCGCGCGGCCGCCACCCGCGCCACGCCCTGGCGAGCCCCGCGGCCACCCACCACCGCGCGGCGCCGCGCGCGCGCCCCGCCGCCCGCGCCACCGCCCCGCCCGCCTCCCGCAGCCTCCGCGCCAGGCGCCCGACGACCAGCTGCCCCTGCCGCCGCCCCGGTCCGTCGTCGTCGTCCACCGAGAACTGGTAGCTCTGCAGGAACACCGCCCGCCGCTGCCGCTGCCGCTCCGCCGCCGCGCCCAGCGCCACGTACCCCGCGCGCTCCGCCATCATCGTGACCTTGTGACCTGTGTGTGCAGTAGTGTGGGTGCGGGTCAAGCACGGGGGGGAGCGGCACGCGAGTGATTGCGGGCTATATGGTGGGTCGTGGGGGAGCGTGATAGGACTAGTGGGTGAACCAGAAAACTGTAAACAAACGGGGCGCTGGATCGTTTGGTGCACCCGGCGGCACCAACCCGAGCCCGGGATATTGTTGCGTCCTTTTGGGGTTTTGGGTCAGCAGCACAGGTAGCTAGCGATGATGTGTTTCCAGGCTTGGCAAGTTGGCAACCATGGCAGGACGTGTCCCGGCCAGTGAGAGTGAGGTGACGACGACAGGTGAGTGCTTCTGCTACATACCAGCCTACTAGTACCTGATTAGCTGACCAAAATGAGGTGTTTCATCTGAGACCCTTGGCATCCAACCAGTTTTTTTTACACTTAAAACTAGCAAAGATATAGGTGCAACCAATCTTCATCCACAAGATAAAACATGTGACGTGACCATCCAACTATCCAAGACTACTGCTAGCTTCAAGTCTGAACTTAAACAGCAGCTCCATCAACTGCAGTTCCCATCGCGCCACTTGGATCCAGTGGCTTGATGCGCAGCTGTGCTAGCTAATGAATCTGTAGCAAATCAATGACTTGCTCTGAATTAGTAGCTAGATTTATGCAGAGCACTGTGGTCATAGTTTGCATTATTTGCATCTTGTGTTGATTCTTATTGACCCCATCAATTTAATCCCTCCTCTTGCTCTTGTATTTGCGATAAGGACGTTTATTTACTGCTAATATCAATATCGTGGTTACAACTTACAACTGAGTCTAGTGTTTTTTGCTGTAATATCCATTTCTGACAAAAGTGTTACTGGATGGTGGTTATGCAGCAGCAAGCGTTGTGCCTGGCATGTTGAATAAAGTTTCATTATCATCTTATGGAGATGTCTCTGTACTATTGATTTCTCCTCCTTGTTGCATATCAGAAAATGTATATGCTGCTGGCTAAAATTTTTCATTGTATGTTAGAATCATGTTTCATGAGAGTAGCTCACCGTCTGTGCGAGCATTACATGCTGGAAGCCGTGCCGGCTCCAGGTAGCCCTCTGCTTGCTTGCTTGCTTGTTCTTCAAGGGACTAGCTTGCTTATTGTTGTGCATCTTGTACTTGCTGCTAATACACAGCAGATGCTAATACACGGTGTGGGTCAGCGTGGGTGGACATCTAGCATGCTACGCCAAACGTGAACGTCATCCGAAAATGACACCACCACTGAACGCTACAGATCTAAATACATCTAGTGCCGTGCTACCCGAGTGCCTGACCAAAAACAGGAGATTTCATCTGAAACTCAGATTCCAACCATTTTAATCCTTAAACCACCAAAGAGATACAAACAAAATTCAGATGATAAACATCTGTGAGCATCCCGCTATCCGAACTGAAGTTGTAGTAGATAACCGAGTTAACCATAAACTGAAGCTGAGCTCAGCCTATAGAAAGATAACTGAGTTAACGATAACTACACTTGCACAGCAACATCCCAAAACAAGCGATTTCCACTTCTAAGTCCTAACCACCACGGACACGGTATACCAAACTTCCAGTACCAGCAGACTCAGTTGCCGCTGCTCCCGGACTTGCCGTCGCCCCACTGGCCCTGGGCACCCAGATGCCCTTTCATCTTGAGGTCTCTTGCAACTTGCTGGAGCTGCTGTGCCTGCAGCGGGTGCAGTGGCCGATGCTGGTGTTGAGGGTGCTGTGGCTGCTGCTGAGGCTGGGAGTGGAGCTGGAGCTGCTGCAGCTGGTGTGTCGCCAGCATAGATTGCATCGCTTGGTTGTTGTGAAACATCTGCTGGTTGCCTCCAAACGGGCGTGGCATGGTGCCAAAGTTCATCATCATCCCTCCACCACCATTGGCCACCTGTCCTGTTGCCACTTTCAGCCGCTGGACCTCCGTTTTCAGCGTGTCATTCAAAGCTGCACCAAGAACAGCAAATACTAGTGAACAAAGCTCATATAGTTTGCATGCACGCAGGCACAGCATCATGCATATGAAAACTATGAAAAAGTAATGTCATGCACATTTTACTGTTAATAATGAAACATCAGACAAGGCAAATTCCATCAAACACAGGGGTTCAATGAATATTACTATCTTGTAAGTGAACTTGCTGTTCCATGGTCTGCAGACGTATCTTCAGCTCATTATTCTCTGTTGTTAGGCCAGTGGTGTCTCTCTGTCACAGCAACACAGTGAGCAGAATAGCAATTAGTTATCACAAGCAAAAGAAAGGGAAATGGGAAGAATAAATGTTAAAATATATATATAATCGCATGAGCATAGTGAAACACAACATTCTAGGTGCCTTCCACATGTAGTTTTCAAATTAATTGGTAGCTCCAGAAAGGAATAATGCTCCATAAAAGATTGAGAAATTGCTAAAATAGTAAAATCTCAGACCTAATTTCGCTAAAGCTTTAACATGCCAAAGCTTTTATAAACTGCCATACTTTTCTGTACACCAACTAGTTCTGGTCAATCATTTAAGATGATACAAGATATAAAAAGAACACTTTGTGACATATGAAAAGCATATCCTCTCTGAAAATGTTTTCGGCTGAGCATTATATCCATCTAGGGAACAGCAAATACCTCCTACTAATTGGGTAACTATCTGAATGTTATAGAGACCTAACTAGGGAAAAAGACAATGTCTCACTCGCAGCAGCAAGGAAAGTAGCACCCTACTCCAAAACTAGCATGGCATGGCATAACATAGCATTATGGTTTGAATTTGATCAATATTTTCACACCACAATGACATGAGATATTGCGATTGTAAAATGATCCTTCCAAGTTATATATCATCATGTGTAGCTGTACTGCAGTTAAACACATTAACGTGGTATTGTTTTGTGCAATACACACATCTCAATGCCACTTGTGTTTGCACAGTTGTACAGATATACTATGTATTTCATTGCTGGAATGTAATTCCTTTAGTAAAGAGAGCAAATTTACTGAATAGGCATTTTATTTTAGAAAAGCAACAAAATATGTGAGAGACCAGGATACAGTATATCGGACCAAAAGACACTTAACATATGGTTCTATTTTAGCGCATCCTGGTTCACGCTCCAAAAATTAAAGTGGGCAGCAGGTATGAAATGTAAATAAGGAAAACAAACTGGTCAGTACTAATTATTTTATTCAAAATCAAGCAAAGAGCGCCAGTGGACAGAACCTTGACCCCCTCTCCCTCAAAAAAAACTTGCCACCCAGGAAGCATTAATGATGGTTATGAAGAGGGAAAGGCTAAAGCTTCATCTTAGGTTAAATATAGCATTTAAGTATTTTGCAGTCAAACGAATATGCCTACTGCCCAAACTATGCTCATCATGCATCTGAAAAGGAAATGCATAGTATGGATTAAAAGCCATTTATGTGGACTGCGGTATATTATCTCTTAGATCACATGTTGATGGGAGCAGAACACAAGTATTGGGTTCCGTTGCATGTGGCAGCAGGGAACCAGGAGCCAGGATGTGTTGTATGGAAATATATTAAGGCATCTAACATAATTTGAGACGTAACTCGACTACCAAACCGCCAGTCAAGTACAGAACAGTGTGTGTTGCTCAGACATAAATTTGCTATCAGTTCCTAAACCTTGATGATCTCAGGAGAACCCCAACAGCTGGTTAAAATCTATAGGCTAAGTAGGTTGGTCTAGCTTCAAACAAGAGAAATCCAAAAGGGAGCTCCAGAGAAATAGTGCATACCTGCAACAGTGCTAGCTGAGCGGACAATGTTGTGGCCTCTGTTTGCAAGGTTTGCACCTTGCGCTCGAGTTCAGCAATATAGCGCATCTTCCTTTCCTTCGATCTTGCAGCAGATTGTCTATTAGCCCAGATCCTGTCAAATGATACCAGCAAAAAACCAGAATTAGCATGCTTATTCATGAGTTCATGACATAAAATTCACTTTATCTAGAAGAATGATGCATCCTGAAAGAAGGCAACGGAAGGACTCTGGAACTGAGGGAACAGATTACACTTGCACTTTCTGAGTGTTTGGCCACATGCATGTGATATTTCTTCTTCCTATCACCTGACCTATGCTATAAAAGCAAACCCTGAATACTTATACAATTTCCAGTCATTCATAGTTCCATCACATGGTACATTTTTCCCTTAGCTAAAAAACTCTCAGAGAAAAAAAAGCTCCAAATGCAATCAATTGACATGAAATGGACAACAGATAATGCATTCATTCAACGCAAACCTGGCCAGATGAACCGATTTGCATGTAAAAGGGCTATACAGAAGAAATTTTACAAGAACAAACAAGGAGCTCTGAGAATCAGACATTTTCGTCCTCATACTACTTGAGCATCCCTCAATACAGCCTTTGCACCTAAGAATCTGATTCTTAGTTATAGTTCAATCCAAAAAATTTTCCCCAGTCTCAGCTACCATTTATGGATCTATCTTGCTTCTCATACAACCTAATCTATGAAGCAAAGCTAGAGCAAATACACCATTTCCATCCATTCATACTACAACATGCACTAAACCTTCCTTTAGCTTAAAAAAAAAAACAAAAGGCAGATTCATAGATGCACAAAATGTTCAACAAATAATGCAGCCAATTCCAAATAAACATAGCCAATCCTGTTTCGAAAATAGACTTGGGGAACCAAACTAAATAGCATGCAAAAAAACTTAGTACATAATAACAGATGAAATTTCAGAAGAACAAAAAATAAAATTGTGTGAGAAAACAGACCTTTTTGCCCTCTTTGGGTCAACAAGAGCAAGCTCAGCTAGCTTCGCTGCAGATACGGCTTTCTTGGCCTCTGCAGACGACATCCCCTCCATCCCCGGCGCCCCCACCAGCTGTTCCGGCTTGATCGACATGGACTCATCCATGGACTGGCTGTGCTGGTGCCTTGGCCTAGGCGCGTGGCCCAGCTCAGCCCCCTCACTCCCGCCGGCGGCGGCAGACGAGGACTCAGCCTCGGCCTCCGACGACGCCCCGCACGCTGCGTTCAGCTTGTCGACGTCAAGAAACATGGAGAAGAGGTCGTCATCGTTCTCGTCCGACAGCGACGGCCCGTCACCGCCTCCGGGGGCGCTGAGGTCGAGGTCGTCGGGGAGGCTGAGGATCTCGGAGTGCGCGCGCCGATGGCCACCGCTCCGGGTAGGGAAGTCCGGCATGCGGCTGATGTCGTACTCCGGCGGCGGGGTCGACGACGAGGGAGGCGCCCCGGCACGGCGTGTCGACTGCGGTGGCAAGCTGTCGCCGGAGCCGCCGTCTCCCGGCATCGGAGCCTTGTCCTTGTTCATCTTCTTGTCTACTACAGCCCAAGCCCAAGATTCGGGTCAGAATTGCGCCACAAAAAGAATTTTCGGGGGCTGAAACAGCTAAGCGGAGCTTGAGGAGAAATTCTCGTCCAAGAATAAGATCTACGCGCTGGTTTGCAAGAACACGGAAGCGAGCGTAGTAAGCGAGAGCAAACGGTGAGTGAGAGGATTCGGAGAGGGAAGAACCGTGGCGTCGTTTGCCTGGGATTTGAGCCCGGGCTTACCTCTTGTCGATCTGCTATGCTAGCTACCCAGGTCTGTCAGTTTATCCCTTGGGGCATTTTTCGCATCAAGGAGATGGCGATGGAATGCTGAGACGCAACAAGCGAGGGACTCTGCACACATGAAAGGGCGAGTTTATACTCTGTCTTCTTCCAAGAAAAAGATAAAACGGGAAACGTTTTGGTCATTTATTTCGTGTGAACGAGGATACGCCGCATTCTTTCGTCCAAAAAAAATATGCCAATACAGTCTAGCAAAATTGTATGACATCTGAGCCATTAGATCGCACGCGAGCGGTAAGGATCAGAGATGTTTGGTGGACTTGTGGTGTTTTTCTAATCATCTACTTTGATCTTCAGCCGCTTATGTGTTGATCCCGATTATTATTTTCGATTGAGTTGGATTGGATCGTTACATATACCCATGTCCGGAAGTAGCATAGTATGATACAATTCGATTTATCAATGGAACCAGTGGTGTTTTGCAGAGGGAGCGTAGAGATATATACACCGCAGCCTTATGGTTGATACAATAAACAAATTTTAAAAACTTTTGATAAAATTAGAAAAGAGACGCGAATTCAAAACGTTTGAAACCCTAGAGAAAGATCAAAGAAAACCAAATAAAACGTGCTGCATATTCAGGCTTTGATCTTCAAAAATCTTATTCAATTCCACACCTGTAACTCCAGGCTGTAGTGCGGCTGTACAATGACGAGCCAGTCCATACTTACCTATGGTAACAGCATCTGCTTTGAGGCGATAACTAAAGCATACTATGTGTGCCCACTTTGCCAATTTTTTTCCAGGTGGTGCATTATCACGATTATTTGCTGTCAGCAGACTTCCTATTCTGTACCAAAAAATTCTTCCTAAAACAAAAGGAGTTGCAGAGGTCATGACGGTTTGAGAGCGCGACTGAGGATGCCACCCAGAACATGGTTTTTCGGTTTTCCTTCTGTTGCAATCAGCAGGTTCATACCCGCAACGCAGAGCTACAGCTGTAGCTGGCTGAGCTCCACACCATAGGATTGGATTTGAGCAAACGTAGGATGCAGAAGCTTGGCGCCTCTATATTCGGCTGCGTTACCAGCCAAGAACCCGCTGAGACGGGCGGAGCGGTCTCACAGAAGAGCACGCGGTACAGCACACAAATAGCACATGGGTCCAAAAAGACTTTATAACATATAACACGAGGCGAGGCCACGCAAACACAAGAGCACAAATTCCAGGAGGCAATATCTATATATAAAAATACATAGAAAATAAATAAAAAGAAGGGGAAGAAATTGTATTTCCGGTGAAGTCTGCCTTTAAATAAAACAAAAAACAGAACTGGGGATTATTATTCCGTCTCTGTCAGGTAGGCAGGTATCAAGTACGCCCATGCCGGGAAGGTGACGAGTGTCCACTGACACAATGGGCCGCGCGCTCTGCAGCATGCAGGTGAGGAGATGAAGCCGTCGAGTTGATTTTTCCCTTTTTTTTCTCAGTTAGTTGACGCCAACGAAGAGGAGACTTGACGGTACCTACACAAACGTTTCTGTCAGGCATATGATGCCGAAGAATCTGACTTTGCACATGGGTACAGAACGAAACGAGTCTTCCAAGCATATATAGAAAGTACAATCGAGTCGACCGCAGCAAACGCATGGCAGGAAATTCCACTGCTATCAGACTAATGCAACTCGTCAGTCGTTTTAGTGCAAGATGTTGAGGATAAGCGCCGAGCGAGTGAGCAATACACGAAACTTGTATTTGCCTACAGACACTAAAAAAAGCTTTGGAACTAAAGCCTAGCATGTTGGGTCAAGCGTCTGCTGTGAGTGTGGCCACACCCCCAACAGCATAGAGCCACGTATGATTCAGCCCACCTTGAATTTGGACCATGGTTATTAGCTCTGTTCCAAAGCTTTTTTATTCCATAGACCACGTATGCTAACAACATAGGATTGAATTTGCTGCTTGCACTAAAAAATATCGAGCTATAAGGACGGAGAACGAGAGCGAACGATCGACAATGGTTATTAGCTCTGTTCCCTCTTTTCTTTTACCTTTATTAACCCCAGTAAAATAAAGCGAGAACGAATAATCGAAGACGAGGGTGATCGAGCAGACAGCCTCTGTCAACCCGCCCAGACGCCTAACAAACGTGGAGAGTAACGGCATCGCCCAGCCAGGGTAGCCATCCGAGAATGGACAGAACGGAGAGGTATGCACGTAGTGGAATAGAGGAGTCGTAGTCGTGAAGACCACATGCAGAACGATCGAGCGTTCGGCGAGAGGGCCGGGGCAGTGTTTTCCGTGTACTGCCGTCAAAATAAAAACAAAGATTCCTGCTGTATTTAAAACGTATCTGACAAACCCTTGCGCCGCATCGCCAACCGTCCCGTCCGCGTCGGCCTGCGCCTCACGAACTCATGTCTGCATTCTTTATTCGCAAGCAAGAGTACCCGCGTGACAGCTTCGATTCCTGCTGCGCGATTATGTATTTTTAAAACTACTGGACTCCACATCAACAAGGTTCTCTACACTCTACAGACCCGCCTCTGATCTCCCAAGGAATCCAAAACCTAGTCGTTTTCTCGGTCCTTCGCACCCTTTGAGCGAGCGAATAATCGAAACTCCACAAGCACCGTTCGCTCCCAGGCGCACATATAAACCTGAGGATTTATGCTTCGTTAAACTGCTACTCACATGGCGAACTCATAATCGCCGAGTCAGGTCCGAAATTCGTAGGGTTAAAGCAAACGATTGCTTGTACGAAAAATCCCGCTCATTTATCCTCTAGTTGGAAAGGCTTGACGGTGCGAACGGTGCGGCTTATCCAGTTTGATACTTCACCTTTTTTGCGAAGATATCAAGTTGGGTGCTAGTATGCTCACAGATAGCTCTGTTATCGATAAGCTAACCGCAACCATAAACTTTAGCCAAGAGGCTCGTCATTGCTCAAATGGGCAGCTAGCTACATGTAAAGACTGCAATAGGCAAGTGATAGCGGCTAGCGCTGCGGGCAGCCATCAAATGCCAGTTCGCATGTAACGAGCACAAGGCATGGTCAGAACGAATTGGATATTCAGTGGATCAACAACAGGAATTGCTAGCGCTCAGGCCATTTCAGTCTATGTCAATCCCATTCCATTGCCGTTTGGAACTCGATAGCTGGTACCTTAGCAGAATAAGTAGGGGTTCAGAGCCTGGCATTTTTGGTTTGTGACTAAATCAAGGCTCAGGGCATGAAAAGATAAATGCTACAGGGGGCTATATCGTGGTTTGATTATCAGAACCTAGCATGATAACGTGGTGTTAAATGCATTAATTGCTTTTTGAACGATATCAGATACTACATGAACAAACGTGGGGTAAACTGAATTTTGCAGGTGCAGAAGCACTATACAGTAGCATTGTTTACTTCCACTTTACTAACTGCATGTTTCAAGCTGGTGCAGAAAGCTTTTTTGTTTCGTTTTGTTTCAAAGTACCCCCACAGCTTCTCAAGTATAGATATCATATGGCATTACATTAAAGAAGTCCATACATTAATCAATTAGAAAGCTGGTATTGCCTCATGCAATGTCATGTTTTAGCATGTCTTTATCTACTGTTTTACTGTAATGCTGACACTCTCACTAGACTAACAAGGAGCTGTGCAGATCAGATTTAGCAAGTCAACCAAGAAATAATAAGCAGATAACATGTTATGCAAGAAAACACACAAAGGATGTGCTATGCAAGCAAATACTATTAAAATCAAGTGTACATAATGGTTTTATTTTACTAGGATATACAAATAACTTTTGTTCATTGAACTGATCCAAACTCCTGTATTATAATGTCAAAAAGTATGTGACATGTGCATTGTACTATTATTCCTAGCCAGTTAACAGCCTTGAGATGGAAACAACGGTCATTTCCAGTAAACATTATGTTGTGAACATTGCTTAAAACGAATTCGTTTTATGAAATTAAAAAAACTTAACAGATGCATGCTAATGTTAGGATTACGTACAGAATGATTAAATAAACCATGCACAGGCAGATAGGAGTAATATACAGCAGATACCACAATAAAATAGATGGAGGGTGTACTTACCTGAAGATTGTCTTAGGATTGATTTGTCTTAGGATTGATTTCCAGATCCACGCTGCTGTAGCTGAAGCAGTAGGTTTTGAGCTAACTGTAGTGTCGCTTGGTACTTCTTGCTTTTATCCTCCTCTGGAGCTTGCGTACCAGGAGCAAAATTTTGCTGTTGCCCCTGAGAAGAGAAAGCCTGACTTGCTTGCAATGGGATAGACTGCTGGATCTGGGACAAATTCCCAATCTGATTATTGGTTGGAGGTCCAGGGTTCCCTGGCGGAAGGGGAGGCGCAGGGTTGTTAGTGCTGCTGACTTGAAGGTTAGCCGCAGCTAATGCACCATTGCTGCTTTGGGGCACATAATAGTGCTCTGGCTGATACAGTTGTTGGTTTGTCTGTGTGGGCAAACTCTGTCCACCCTGAGATGGTAATGTAGCAGTACTGTGTTGAAGTGTAGGAATTGGAGGTGGTGGTGGCAGGTTCAAAGCAACTTCAGGGTTGTAAGCAGTATGCTCTATTGAGCGCTCCTGAGCACCCACCATGTTCCCATAGTTTGTCACATGAGTCGCTGAAGCTTGCCTGCTGAACTGTTGAACTGGCAGTTGAAGATTAGAGAACTGACCAAAGGATGAATTTGAAGCCATTCCTAGATTTTCAGGATTCCATACTTTTGGAAGCATAGACGGATCCTGCATCTGTGAAGGTCTGTCAGTGGTATTCATCTGTATCTGGCCACTTACTAGAGGTGATTGCACACTAGGCATAAGCTTTGCTAAAGTTGCAATAATATCAGGCTTGAGTGGAGATTGCACTTGTGCCCCAGCTATTTGATTTGCAGGAAAACCTGCAAGAGCTGGCTGAACTGCTTGTACTTCATCCACCCGAGGCCTTCCAGGTATTTGCCCGAACTGATGCATTGACTCCTCACGCAGAGATCCCCGGTAATCAGCATCAGGATGGACACTGCCATTAGGAGAAACAATACTGTACTTTCTTTGTGATGAGGTAGGCAGAGCTTGCCTTTCATCATAGAAAGGTTGTTCTGGCCCAGTTAATTGTGGCCTTAGTGCAGCAGCAGCAGCCATCTGTGGAATGTGCAATACCACACCATAAAGGCGCTCTGGACCATCAACTTGCAACACATTTGTCAGGAAATCGGATGGTGGTACCAAAAATAAAGTAGTCCCTGAATCAACTTTTACAACCCCTGCCCGGCTTTTTGAGCCCAGGTAGCGCAAGAACTCGGTATAAGAAACAAAGTCATCTTCGCTATCTGGTAAGAAAAAGACTATATCAAATCCAGTGGCATCTGCATAGTGCTTCGCCAGCATATCCAATCCTGTCCTAGCTGAACAATTAATAACATCCGGTCTGCAAAATTAAAATTATAGGAGTGAGACTATAAGATCAACATGCACAATCAACTTTACAAAAACAAACGTGTGAAAAGATGTTTGGACTTACAGAGGTATGTCGCTGCCCTTTGTTATAGGCAAACAACGAGCACGACAAACAGGAGATCCACCTTTGGCGATACTGCCACGCCAAAAGTGTTCAAGGTATGATGTTCGATGCACTGCGCCCCGAACTCGAATAACAGAACTTGAGCTCCCTTCGGCATGCACGCTGTCTTGTTGGCGGAACCCAGCAGCAAAGAGACCTGTGCTGCCTGCCCTTACATCATAAGGGTCGGAACCAGCATCAAGCCTCATTCTTTTCGCTTCTCTTGGATCAAATGGTTCAGGTGGCGGAAGGATACCGCCTGGAGTAGATACACCATCATAATCAAAATACCTTGATCTTCCTCCTCTCAGTGGATCATACCCTTGCAGAGTCCCACTGCCTCGACCAGCGCCAAGACGGCCATCACCTTGATACATTTCTGATCTAGGAAATCCAGAAACCTGTGTTGGGTTATCCAACTTATTTGGTGCAAGCTCACTATTCGAGAAAAGGATCTGAATCCTGTGATCTTTGAAAAGATGTCCATCTAGATTCATCTTCGCATTATAAGCTTCTGCAACGCTAGCAAACTCAACAAAAGCATACTGCCTTGTCTGGAAAATTTTTATCTTCGTAACAACACCAAATGCTGACATTTCTTGCTTAAGCGCCTCCTCATCAATGACTTTATACGAACCTGGAAAGCCAACCCAGAGAACATTGGTAGGCTGTGCTTCTCGCATTCGTGTTCCAGCAGAAACCTGGCAAGCAAACAGAACATGAGAGTAAGAATTAGCAGATAAAAGAGAACCACCACAAACACAGAACAGACAAGAACAGCTATATATATAAACATTGCATACCTTTCCTGGGCCAGTGCCTCTCTTGTCTCCCAATGAACCTGATGCTCTACCATTGAAGCTGCTCGCTTCTGACCACTCCTATATAAATAAGAACAAACAAGCTGTAATAAGAAAAAAATACTAATAAATCTTTAGGCTGGGAAGTACAAAGCCAACCAACGATGAGGGATACACACCGCCCTTCCCTTGGACCTCTGGAAATCAACACACAATTCTTTGCCACCTAAAGTTTTCCCATTCAAGGATCTGTGAGCAGAAATTGCGTCTTCAAGGTTCTCGAAATCAATGTATGCCGAAGTCTGATCTTGGGAGAATGCAATATTGTCGACTTTCCCAAACTTTTGGAACTCCTCCTCGAGATCCTCCTTTGAAACTGATGGGCTAATGCCACCAACCCACAGGTTCCTAACAGCTCTGGCCTGTAAAAACCAATCCAACAAAGAAAACCATAAGGCATGGCACTCGTTTCCAGTTGCAGCAAAACAATGAGAACACATGTCGCTCATCCAATCCTGCATTATCATGAAAAAATAGCTACAGAATTCTCAATTGTAACTTGGAATTAAACCATGACATGTCTATGCACTGAATCTTCAAAACAAGTTATATCCTGACTAGCATAAAACAATAATCCTGCGCTCATGCATAAATCATCGCACAGAGTGCTATGGCATAAGAAATTGCGTTCGAGGAAAGGATCGTCTAATACGGAATATTCCCAAGGACCTGACCAGCCAGATTGCAAACAAATAAACATCACATACGGCCAGTATCCTCGACCAACACCGCCGGCATAGTATACATCGGCAGCTCCAGATTGTAAACCAAACCCTAGCTAGCGCAAAAAATTCACGTCACGTCGCGGAAACACAAATCGCAGCAAAGCAATCGCGGATCCAGGGCAGGAGGGAGCAGATTCCGTCGTGGAGCAGATAAGTACCGGCCGCGCGAACTCGGTGCGCATGGCGGACCCCTTGACCTTTTCGCCCCGGGTGGCCTCGACGGCTGCGCGAGCCTCGGCAGCGGAACGGAAGAGGACGAACGCGTAGCTGCGGGAGCCGGCTCGGGCGAGGGCGCAATCTAGCGCGCCGTGCGGCGCGAACAACGCCATCAAATCGCTCTCGGTCACGTGCGAGGGCAGGTTGCCCACCCAGAGCGTGTTCGTCTCCAGACCCCCCGTGCCGGCGCCGCCACCGCTGCCGGCGGCGTCCTTCGGAGGGGAGGCGGAGGGGGAGGGAGAGGCGGGGGCGGGGGGCTCGGGAGACTCCACGGGCGGCGGCTCCATCGACATCGCCGGCGCGGCGGGTAGAGGGGGGCAGATCGCGGGAACCCTAGGAGAGGATGGGGAATTTCGGGTTCCGGGGCTCTGGGCTATGGACGAAGGGTTGGGTTATTGGGTCATACGGAGTGCTTTATGCAATTGGGTCACATTTGTGTTCGAGTCGGTCCAGGTCCATAAACCTGCGCTCCATCCGACACGGATGAGATTTCGGAACACGAGACTCAAATTCAAATTCATATGACTTTCGACATCGCAAATGATACGTAGGGTCGGCGCCAAGATCATGGTGTGCTATGTGTGTCGAGAGTCGCGAGACGCGATGTATAGGGGTGGAGCTAGAAACGAACCATTATCAACGAGTACTTACGTATCTATCTACTACACAACTAACGTATCTATCGCGAACTCGCGATGTATAGGGGTGGAGCTAGAAACGAACCATTATCAACGAGTACTTACGTATCTATCTACTACACAACTAACGTATCTATCTACTATCTTATCAAAAAAAAAAACGTATCTATCTACTCCACACAATAAAAAAGTTCCTATAATAACAGTTTATCCCACGAAAACATTTGTACCGCTCATATTCTCACTGTGTAGGTTATAAAGGATTAGAAAAATGACTAGAACTAAAGAAAAATATTTTCATCCTTTAGCTTTTTATTTCTCATCTCGTTTTGTACCTATATCTACTATGTTGTCTTGAAATTAATAAAAAACCGAAGGACATCAATCATGCGGCTATTTTTCCTTTAAATTTCTTATTTTTTTTTTCCTTTTCCTCGTTGATTGCTCGACTGGTCGTCTTATTCCTTTTCCTATATCATATATTCTTCACACGATCCACATGTAGACCCGTCAAATATTTAGGATGAGACGCGGTTCACGGTGTGCGTGCTGCACGTACGTCTAATCTAGTAGAGAGAAAAACTGCATTTTGTGATAATGAACATTACATTGTTTAAATAACAAACATAGGTAAATGACTACAACATATTGGTAGAAAAATGCACTTAAATCACAATTAGTAGAAAAAGTAGACTCAATTACCATCATTGGTGCCAAAATAGAGTGTCACCTATTTATTTAGGAACATTGGGGTGCTCCCCCGACCTCCCCTTCCCTCCGCCCTGGTGATGTCTCGCCTCGTGCTTTGTTACATGTACTTTTTTAGGTGGTGTTTAGACATTGAGATAAGAGGGTGGGGTAAGGATAGAGGTTGAAGATGTGAGGAGAGGGAATAGGATAACCCTATCTCACATTCCTTATCTGAATACCCAAACATCCCCTGTAAAGTGATTGCAGGCCTCTATGGTATGGGTCTATGTATTGATATATGGAAACATTGTTGAGTAATATAAATGAGAGATGATGAAAAATATACTCCCTCCTTCTATTAATTCATTAATATGCATGCCAGCTGTTAGTTCAAAATATTAAAAAGGAGGGAATAAATACGAAGCACTTAGAACATAGATCACGAGAAAGAAAGACCGAAGCTTTGATGGAAAACGTGTGAGCTAGAAGATTATAGTTTCCCTCCCTATATGCTAAATAAAATACACTGTGGTAACGATGTAGACGACCATTGCACACTATAAGTTTGACTTCCTCGTTTTATTCAAAATATTTGTAAATATGTAAAAAATTTCAATTCATAGTTAAAAGTACATTATATGTTAAACTAAATCATAATGAAATAAATGATAATTATGAATTTATTTGAACAAGTCAAATTTAGTGTCAAAAGTCAAACTTAGTCATACTCATTCAATTGATCATCACTATTCTTGCCAAAATCATCACATATAGTTCTCAGTTGATCATCATCCCTCAAACATGACAAATCTCAATTTCGACTGTAAGACCGTTGCTTTTTCTATACAAGGTAGGCTTCTATCGAAGCCTAAACTTCTTTAGCATGTAGCATGCAAATCTTTAACGGGCGCGTCATGCATGGGCATAAAACACAGGCAGTTGGCCAATATTGCAAAATCTCATGGAAAATGGAACGTTTACCCCCGTCATAACCGTGCATAATATCTTGCTGTTAACTCACAAATTCTAAACAGCATTAAGAAAAGATCCCACTTCAAAAGAAAAAAACTTGAACAAAATCTGAAAAATATCAACACAACATTCAGGTAAACCGTACAGGACATGTATTAGCTTAAAGAACTTGGCGCTTTTACAGATAGGAGAACGATGGCAACACATCCTTCAGAAGTATGTGGAATATATTACTAGTCACAAAGCATCAAAACGTCATGGTCATGGATGTCTGCTCTATGCTATGTACGCTTTCAAAGAAGCTGGTAAATTTCCAATTACTCTGTCCATTAGCCACTTGACTTTGACAAAAGCAATTGCGACCAAATTGTCAATTTCTTTCTCACATTGTTCATAGACAATGAAGACAATGAACATGGACGCCAATACTGCATACAAAAGAGGAGAGCCAGATGATAAAATTATTGTACAGCAGTAAATGAGTAGTTGAGGATAATGCAATAAGTGGAAAAAGATAGTTCCTCACCTAGACCCATCAGAACCTTGAATTGCAAGTTCAGCATTAGTTTGATGCTGTACAAAAACGCAAATACCTGTAAAACAGTTAAGAAACTATGGATCAACCATTTATAGCAATTTTTTGGCCAAGACTGTACCATTTCAGCGATTGCAACACATTCCCTGTTATGTATGGATTTCCTATTCCTTTGCAGTGAATTTCTTCAACTTAAGGCCTATGTTTCGGTTGAGGAAACCTTGTAACTATTTTTGCATCCTTCAAAACACTATTAATCAAGAAGGATCATTTAAACAGGGTGAGTTATTCACCAACAGAGATGGAATGCCTCATTCCCTCTGACAATCACTAAACCTATAACTTTCGAACATAAACCAAATATGATGAAAGAAATGATGTATTGCTATATTTAAGACACAGGAAAACAGTTTATACCATACGAATTATTTCTAACATGATGAGATAAATGATGTATCTATCTATTTAAGGCCATATTTGGATCAGCTAAAAAATAGCTGCTACATATTAGCTACCATTAGCTGCACCCAACCAACTAATTGGTGCTAATAGATTGTACACCTATTAGCTAATTTATTAGCTAGACATGTTTGAATCCAAACCAGCTAATTTTCCGTAATTTTGTGTAGCTAATAATTAGTTGGGTGCATTCAAACAGAGCCTAATACATGGAAAAGCAGTTTACCCCATATGAATTATTTATATCCCAACAAAAGCTAAAAGTATACCAAGCTAACCAAACACCTGAATCACTTAACATGACTGCAGAAACATCTAGAATCTAGAATAGCAGCTGCTGCACATATTAGAAGTTGTTCAAACCAACCAAACCTAATCTTATAACTGCCAGAAAGGAAAGGATACTAGGATAGTTTATGAATATGCTAGAGATAGACCACTAGTCCACTACTAGCAATAATCAAAGTAGATCAAATTCAAATGGCACATAGAGGCTCAAGGCAGGGCCCGGGAATAATGCAACCCCACCCCCCCACCCCCAAAAAAAAATGCAAATTTCCTTTGAGTAACATCAATTAGAGGTAATTATTATATGTTTGTACCAATAATCCTAATGTTATACATTACTTCCCCCTCCACCCTTGTGATTCATGCTGAAGCTCCACCACTGGCTCAAGGAGTCCACACTAATATGATCTAATGGAAAATGACACCTCCATATTGAGTATTTTCAAAGAAATAAAGTGTCCATAATATATAATTCTCAACAAAGCTGAACACCAACCTTTAAAAGCATACTCCAGTCTTCACCTTCTGCTAGAACCCTTACTTTATGAATGCTCCCATTCCATGCAGAAGCGAGGCACATAAATGAATTCCTCAATGCTGAGGGTGATACTTTGAAATGATCAGACGTAACCTTCTCAACTGTAAAGCCAAACCTGCAATGAGTTCAACTTCAGTACTCAAACATAGGGCAAATTTTTTTTCGAACAACGCAGGAGAGCTGCGTGTCATTTCACTAAGGTAGAAGAAATAAAGAACAAAGGGGGAATACCCATATCAGATATTCAGATTAGTGTACTCAAAAGATAGTTGAACAACCAAAGCACGTACACTTGTGAAGGCAGCACACCATGGATGAAAAGAGCAAGGGAGATCACTAGAAGAAATTTGGCAGCTGACGAAACAAAAGTTCTGTCTGAAAGCAGGAACCAGTAGAAAAGCAGAAACAATAATGTGACAAATGAAAAGGTCCTCTTTTCATCCCTCCAAAGAAGAATATCAGCAGCTGCAGTGGAAAAACAACATGCCAACAGGGTAAAATTAAATATAAATCACAAGGTAGTGAGTGTCCTACACAATCGTATCTGAAAAATTTGGCATCCAAGCGTTCATTCACTTTGGAGAAAGTAGAAAAACCGAAAGTTATTTTCTTGAGAAAAATGATTATATTACCTGCTCCACTTCCTAGCAGCTTATCTGCTTTTGATGATCCAAAGGCGCCTTGTTTTCTCGACAAACCAAAATTATCTGATAGTTCTGAAAATGATCCAACAGTTTTCATTACTCCATCCTGAGACACATTAAACATTAAAAATTATTAGTTATCACAATCTCCATTGCAAGAAAATAAACTCCTTGAAGAGGCCTCCTGTGCCTATTTGAGCATATCAATCAATACATATGGAGAGTATCAAACAAATGGTCTAGAGTTATTGCAATACAACTGAATAAAAAAAAAAAAGCTCACCTCCAATGATACAATTGGGTAGTACCTGAGTAATCTCCTAGATTTTGAAGTGTTAAAAGTTTGTGTGCATGACAAGAAGTATATTGTATCCAGATGCAGAAGAGGAGTGGAAAAAATTTGAAAACCAAGCCTGCGATGAATTATATCGGAGAACGAGGCTGCAAACAATAGCATCTTGGCAGGAAGATTAATCCTAGGCCTAAATGAAAGACAAACCACAGCACATGTTAATTTCAAAAGTTGTCTTCAAAGAATAGAGAGGGGCAAAGGATGAAAAGTGGAGGGAGAAATACCTCTGACAACCCATGGCTTCCATTATGCAATTCATAAACTCCCATGTTTCCATAGGTTCATCATTGGTGACAAAAAATGGCTGTAAAGTTCAATGCATAGAATTAACTATAAAAGTAATATAGCTGAAACATAGCCCTTTGATCTGTAAATATGTACCTTCCCAGCTACAGAAGCTGCATTTGAATGCAAGGCTTGCTCAGCACAAATGTTGGCATGGGCCACATTTTCCACATAGGTAAAGTCAGACATATTACTGCCATTACCTATTACAAACTGAAAAGAACTGCATAAGAAAACTAGTATTTCATAGTTTGAAGAGGCTTGGGGAAAATTTGCAGTTAATATTTTTATGTTATGATGGAAAATCCCGGATTGAGGGTAAAGGAAGTGGCAAATACACAAAATTCTCTTCAGAAGATGCAGAGGCAGCAACTGCGACAGCAAATAAATAAGAATCCATATTGTATCTGCCAAAAAGAACCCAGACATCTCTAAATCCAGTTCCAGTGGTTAAATATACAACTACTAATACCATTTAGTACTAAACATAAAGTGGCCCATTCACTAGGAAATAATATTAGCCACAAACAACTAGGAGAGTAATGCTAAGTCTAGAAGATTCATTAATTCAAGTGGCAACCACGAATTCTTGATCTAGAGTCACTGTTAGCAAAACGGAGGAATGAAAGCATAGTTACTGCAGAAACTCTGTACATGCTTTCTAACATACTCATGTAAGACATGCTTGATTACCAATTGCAATGGTGTATATAGGTCTAAAACAAACTCGCACATAAAACTCCACATAATAAATAGCATCTGAATCGCGAGAGAAATAGAGCAGGACCAAATAAAGATAAATTTGGAATACCTTGCCCAGGGGAGACCTTGCATATCCAGCAATGAACCTCACTAGGCTGGAATCACCAGGGCCGAAGAGATTGCTCGGGCGCAGCACGCACGTCCTCACCCCGTCCACCCCGTCCGCACACAGCACCATCATCTCCACCTGCGCCCTCAGCTCGCTCACCGCATTCTCGAACTGCGCCCACAGCCAAAAAACAAGCAGCCTATGAGTCTAACGCCACCCCCAAACACAAGGATCCCAAAGCAGAGCAGATCACGATGAGGAAACACAATGCCGCGCGTCACCAGACCTTGTCAGGGTAGGGCGCGGAGTCCTCGTCGGCGTTGATCACATCCCGGGCGCCGGCAGCGACCACGTCGGCCGAGCCGGTGTACACCACTCTCCCCACGCCGGCCGCGCGGCAGGCCGCGAGGAGCCGCCTCGTGCCCTCGACGGCGAGGCGGTGGAGGGAGAGGAAGGAGCCGTCGCTCCCTGAGGCCGCCGCAGTGGTCGCGTCCACATGGAAGACGGCCGCGGCGCCAGAAAGGGCGGATACGATAGCCTCGGCGTCGGAGAGGTCGACGTCGCGGTGGTAGACGAGGTGGGATGCAGGCGGGGACGACGACGAGGGGGAAGGGTCGAGGACGACGACGGCGGACCAGCGGCCGGAGGCGGCGAGCGCGGTGGCCAGGTGGCGGCCGAGGAGGGTGGAGCTGCCGAACGTGACGGCGCAGGCGGGCTTGGGCGGGGCGGGGCCGGGCTCGGCGGTCGCCATCGGGGGTGGGGTGGGAGTGGGGCGGAGGTGGGGGACAAGGCGAAATGGGGGAGGGAGCAGGGAAGGGGAGGGGTTTTCGTTTCAATCTTTTTCAACGTATTTTCTGAAGCTAATTTTATTTGACATGCAGAGACAGCATCTATAGGGCATGTTCGAATACATCAGAGCTAAAGTTAAGCTATAACTAAAAATTAGCTAGCTAAAGCTTAGTTTACTAGTCACTAGTTATGAGTGTTTGAATAGTATAGACTAATAGTTAGTTGATCCATTAATTACACTAAGATTTAAAATTAGTCTATTTTAGTTTAGACTAATGGTCAACCCGTTAGCTAAAGTTTAGTTCGTTCATTAGTTTTACTGTTTAATGCAAATGGACTAAATTTGGTAGCTAAACTTTATCCTTTGGTATTAAACACGCCCGAAACCTGCTTGGTTCAATAGCAAAAATGATAAAAGCTAAAATTTTATAGCAAACTAAATTGGCTACGTAAAATTTTGGCATGGCCAATTTTAACACCAAATCAAACTGTCGCTTAGATTTGATAAAAGCTGCAACATTCTATTCTCCCTCTATGTACAATACATAATATAGTACAATGTTTTATATATGTATGTACCAGGTAGCCTTATCCTTGCGAATCAGATGAGACGAGAGGCTCAATGTATCATCTATATTTTGACAACAAAAGAACCATCGCTTTCATCCAAACACAACCGGGTGTTCCATTTTCTTTTAACCAGCGAACGGCTTTCACCCTACGGGACGGTTCGACTATCAGCGTGACCGAAACAATTAAAAGCCGTTCAGATTGCCATATAAATCATGACACTTCGGCCCCTTTTCACGGCTTCTCGTGTGGCTTCGGATACGGCTTCTCATGGTTTTAGGTAAAATTCTATTAAACATTTTTTAACAAACGATTTCACTAAAAAACCATATAGAGAAATTGTTTACACTTAAAAAAAAAAAAGCCACTGAAATATGGCCTCTGCGTCTTCCTTCGCTTCCTTCTTTAGCTACCAAACGAGGCCTTCGTGCTACGCTTCCTCTTTCGGCGACGCATCACATCGACCATGGTTAATGATTGAAGAACACCTTTTTCTCAAATGTGACGTAAAATCCAAGCTTGGCATTGATGGGTAAACGTATAAGTAGCGTAAACTTACACACTTCCAGGCATTGCGATGTTGATTACGGACTCATTCGTCATCAAAGATACAATGGGCTCATGCAATGTTACATCCTCAATACATTCAGCAATTACTATCCACTGCCACGCGGCCCACCAGGAGCGAACTGCCAAGTTAATAACGTGTTGAAGGCAAGACTGAGATTAACTACCCAACAGCTAACTCGTGTTTTTTACAGAGTAGATGATAGCAGAACACGTTTATTTGTAGTACACAAAAGAATCACTGACTGCTATAGACAAGCGCTGCCAAACTACATACACTCGACATAATTTTGCCGAAGCACTTCAAAAACTAGTTCAAACTTATGTACCTTTCTTTCCTATGTTTCTTGTGTCTTAGGGGTTCATTGTCCGAAGTTCAACAAGATGGTCATGTCACGTGAATTTCCTTTCGTTAGTCAAAAGTTATCTTTTGCTCGACGAACAACTTCAAGCACACGATCTTCACCAAAATGATCTGGAATGGATAGAGCTCTCTTAATTTCTGGATTGGAGGTCCGCAAGAAAGGATTGCACTGCTTCTCTCTCCCTATTGTTGTTGGCACCTGGCAAACATGAAATTTGGAAGAAGATCAGAGAAAAAGGTGGCAACACTGTCGACTTAAGTAATGCTAAGTAATCCCATTCCTGAAGTAAGTATGAAAAACGTTCACAAGAAGAAATGGAATCAAGGTCTTTTAAAGTAAACAAAGCAAAAAATGGATAGTATATCATGTTTAAGAAACATTAGCTTCCACAAAGACCAGCAAAAATAAGCCATATTACCGTGGGCATATTCTTATTACGCAACTCAGCTGCATTTGCAGCATATTCCTGCAATTCTTTATTTCCTGGTTCTACACTCAAGGCAAACTTTGAATTACTCTGCATAGAGGAATATCAAGCATTAAATAACAGATCGATGCAGGAAATCTCAACCTGAAATGAGAAATTACTGACCAAAGTATATTCATGTCCACAGTACACTTTTGTCTCATCAGGTAGAGCTGTAATTTTTTTGAGCGAGGAATGCATCTGCAGTAAGAATACTATTAAAATGATAGTCTAAGTTTCAACGATACATGGAACACTATATTTCATCCTTCTATGAAAAAGGAAAACACACTAAGCCATAGATGATCAATATAGAAGTATAAAACTACCAAGAGTTCACAAACTTCCAAATTTCTATTAAATGATTAAGTACATGAGTAGTTGGATTTCATCCATGTAAGTACAATACTGAATATAATGTAGAATGAACTAAGCTATTCAAATTTATAGACCTTTTTTGAACCTTTTACATACTATATCTTGCATTCTTGCTTACTCACTGCTGACAAGTTCTAATGGTTGCAGCTGAGAAATAATTCAAGTAATGTTAAAAAACAGAAGCTCAAACAAAAAGGATATTAATCACATTTATGGGACTTTTTTTAGGTCCTCTTTGTTGAAGTAAAAGGAGTAGCTTGTCGCAAAAGTTCAGTAGTGAACATAAACTTCACATACAATAATTGAAAATACCTCCGCACAACATACATCTATGTGAAAGTATTTGCAAGTAAGTGCAAGAGAACCTGTTGTGGAGTCCCTTCGAAAAGCTTTCCGCATGATAGATTGAACAAGGTGTCACCTGTAAATATAGCTCCAGAACCAGCAAAGTAATAGCACACATGACCTAACAGAAGATTAGAAATGCATAGAAAGTCAATGAGAAGTCTTTGTATCCACAGCAGGAGTCAACCATTCATTTTAGGAAGCAAGAGCAAACATAATTGAACACCTGATGTATGCCCAGGAGTTTCCAGTACAAGAACTTGATGGCCAGCAAACATCCATGTGTCACCCTCTTTAAGAGTGATGTCAATGCCAGGTATTCTGTCCCTATCCTTCTCAGAACCAATTACCTGTGAAAAAATGTATATGATTATCAGAAGGCAAAATCAGACAATGTCAAACTTCATCTACTAGCATTTAACGTTAAGTGTTTCAGGTGGTAGAAGCATCCATTGAAGAATCATGAGAACTAAAGAAATAGTTTGTGTCAAAGAGGTTCCTTCTAATTACCTAGAGAATCATCAAAACTTAGATTTGCTACTGTAGGCAGAAGTCATGACCCATGATCAAGCTTGAGGGCCATTATTATCTACTCAGTTTTAAACTTCAGTTATAGAATTCAATCTTGAAATCTATTCATCTTGTCAAAATTTGACAGATACATTGTTGACAAGAATAACATATGGTAATAAAGAACGCTCTTGATAACAATTTACATTTCAAGTTTTGACTGTGTCATGCTGTCCGAGAGTCACTAACCAATGGAAGAATAGAGCGAACAGAGCAAACAGCCCAAGGTTATACCTTTGCACCATATTTGGCCTTCAGTTCCAAGTTTCCACCAGTATGGTCATAGTGATGATGAGTGTTCAGTATATAGGTCAAGTTCTGGTTTCTCTTTTCCAATGCATTTATAATAGGCATAGCCTCAGAAGGGTCCACGACTCCAACTGTTCCAGTATCAACATCATGCAGGATATAAGCATAGTTATCTCGAAGGCATGGAACCTGCATGGAGACCAGGATAGCTGCTGATGAATGTTTAGGGATACTCAGTAATAATGACAAGAAAGATCTACAGATAGAAGGATAATACGTAAAGAGCAACAGGTCTGTGCTGACAGCTGATAATAAGAAGTCTTCCGATGTGTACTATTTTTTTTTTCAGCATTTCCTACTTGCAACAGTGTATGCTATTTCTTTATGATATCCGCCTATAATGATCTATGCTAGGAGCCATGCTGCTCCATCAAAAGAATAGTAGTCAATTTGTGTGGAGGAAACTGGACAGATGATGTGCAGATTATGTGGTCCACCAATGTATGGTTGAACAATGTCAGCCATAAAGATACATTCTAGGGTGTCCAGTCCATACCATTGTAGTAGTTTCTAGTTTGGTAGAGGTTAGAGGAAAAGCCAAGCATGAGTAAAGGTAAGTGATGGAGTGGGTGAAGAATACGAGGGACTTCTTTACATGAACACAAGCTTCGTGCTTCTAAAAATGGCCTTATGACTGTGTTTTGTTTCTATAAAGCATTGACAATCAACATCCGATCAAAAGAAACTCATCACAAGCGATTTAGAAAATCTCATTAGAAGTAACTGTTTCCAGTGCTGGCTTTTCTGATGCAGAGCAACCTCCTCTGCTCTGTCGCTACAGCAACGAGGTGCTTACACCGATGAGCATTCAGCCAATACCAACAAGCGCAGAGTGAAGTCTGAACTAATCAGTGGCTAGCTAGAAGTCTCGCAGGTATTTCAGACCACTTACCAGCTCAATCTGCAGTGACGATGAGACGCTGGTCATGTTGCATAGGAACCGCCCCGCGCCAAACACACGGCCCACTCCATGCAGCGTCCTCAGCGGCATGACCAGCAGGGTGCCGATTCCGTATAGCAGAGGCTTCCCGAGCCATTGCTTCCGCACGCTCGGCAGCAAGGACGGCTGCCCCCTCATCTGCAAAACAACAGCGCGACAGACCAAAGTTTATCACGATCAGGAACTCCCAGAGAAGTAACCACCAATCCCGTCTCCACAGCGCGCAAATCCACACAAAAACTAGCTAGAGTCAAGGGGACGACAGCAGCTACAGAACCGAAAAACACCTGGGCACCTGCGCAATTATGCGGGAAAGCCAGGCGCCGGTGTGCCAAACAGGCCGTTTCGTTGGCTAGCTGGAACCGATGCAGTTGCAGGCCAGGCCACGGCGACGCGCAACGACTCAAATCCCCAGCCCCAGATCCAAACCCCCCGCCGAGAACCACCGGGGAAAATAAAAAGGAAGAGTCGAGGAGGGAGAGAGGGACGAGAGAGGCGACCGTGGGGGTGGCGGCGGCGGAGGAGGAGCAGCGCGGGAGGGAGGAGGCCACGATCGAGCACGCCTTGGACAGCATCCTCATCCCCGCTCCCTCCCCTCCCTTCGTCGCCGCCTTCCGAGGAGACGAGGCGATGCGTGGCGTGGGGCGCGAGGAGAGAGAGAGAGAGAGGGAGGGAGGGCCACGGGACGGCACGGCGAGTAGTAGTGGGAAAGGGAGGGAGGCGGGCGGAGGAGGTTGGCCGGCTGTGATGGCGCTGGCTCGCCCGTGCCGGGCCCACACGGACACGGGCCCCCGTCCTCGGGGCCGTCTCCCAGATCCGGACGGTCCGTCGGGCGATCGACGGCGCCGATGTGGCCACGAAGCGGTGCGTGGCCTTGTTGGTGTGGTGCCGACGTCATGCGCTCGTGATCATTCCAGTTGGTTGCACGGAGGACGGAGCCGCGTGCTCCGCAAAGGTGCGGTACACCCAAAGGTACAGACAATTTCTGGAGCGCGTGGCGCGTGCAACCACAGGACCACACCAAGGACCTCGGGTGAACTCGAGCTCGCCCCTTCGTCTCGTCTTTTACCAAGCGCCCATGGATAATGAACGTGGGCTCATTCATGCCGTACACACAAAATTATTGGCTCTTATTTTTTTCAAAAAAAAAGTGTAAGGCTCTTGTTCGTAAAAGAAATACAAGTGTCCTCTCACGGCGATTTCTTTTTTCTTTTTTGCTGCGATAGACCATTTTCTCCGTGGTACAAGTGCGATGCTTGACCTCATCGAATACTTCGTCTTACTGCTTCGTTGGCCTCAATTATTAACAGGACGGCAAAGTTAATCAAAACAAGTTCCGTGCAAGTGGCTGACACTTGTTTTGACACTTTGACCACGCGGATCAGCACGTGACAGCACAACACGGGTTATCCTCGGTGACTCCGAAGGTCAAAGAGGTTTATTATACTTTATCCAAAAGATGGATTAATTAGGCGAACGGCAGCGAATCACGAAGAGTCCATATTCTCTCGGCAAAAGAATCAACCCATCCAATCGAGCAATATAATTCAGAGTCACCCAGTCGAGATCAGTGATAAATACAAGTCAATTTTCCATCACCTTTTCCTTTTTCTCTGTAACCTTGAAAAAAGAACTGAAAATCCCAAAAGCCCAACAAAAGGAAGCCTACATTAGCTAGCCCGGCCCATTTTTTGGCCCAATCAAATTCCACACTACTAAAACGGCCCAATTAGGAGCTCCCACCACCATTCGTCAGCCCTTCTTCCCGTTCGCCGGCGCGGCCGCCCCGACACCGCCGCCGAGCACTGCGGCGGCCGAGTCCACGTTGGTGAGGAGATACTCGTAGATCTTCTTCCTTAGACGCTCTATCGTCTCCTCGGGCACGCCGCTCGCGGGGACGGGGGCGCTGCTGGTGGCTGTCGCCTCACCGTCCGCGTCGTGCGCCGGCGGAGCCTCGCCGCGCTTCCCGATCTCGCCGAGCCAGTCGTTGACGCGCTTCAGCTGCGGGAGCATCCTGGCCGCGCGCTCCCGGTCCCACGGCGCGGCCGCCGCCACGTCGGCGTCCAGGAACCGCTCCACGAAGCCGAGGAACCAGCCCCTCGACTCCTCCCCGAGCCGCTTCGCCAGCTCGCTCCTCTCCTCCGCGCCCACGCCCCTCTCCCACTCCGGCGGCGCGGGCGTCGTCGTCGGCGCCGCTGCGGCCGCCGCACCACCGGGGCCCGCCCTCGCCTTCCCCTTCGCCGGGGACACCCGCGATTTGGACGACGGCGATGATTTCGTAGCCGTGGCCGCGGCCGCGGCCGGCTTCGTGGACTCGTCGACGACCACCACGGCCAGTGGCGAGGGCACCGTAGCGGGAACCGGTTTGAGGCTGTAGATGCCGAAGGCGGACAGGTCCGTGGCGAGAGCCGCACTCACCCAGGACGTAGCTCGGCGCCGGCGCTCGGCTGCGACCGCGGCGGCTTCCTCGTCGGTGGCAGAGGCCACTGTTCCGGCGTCGCTGGCTGCCGAGCGATCCGGCGAGGCAGCGGAGGTGGCGGGCTTGGTGAGGGTGTCGGTGATCACCGTGGCGCGCGAAAGCGCGGCGTGGAGGGCGAGAAACTGCTCTACGGCCGCCTGCGGGTTCTGCTCCTCCGCCGTGGAGCTCACCTCCGCGTACGAGCTGCCAACACAAGGCAGACACAGTCAGCAGCTAGCACCCAAAAAAATGACAGCTAAAAATGGCGTAATCATTCCAACACATTCCTGAACACAAAGACAGTAAACTTTTCAACATCAAGTTGAAATCTAAACGCTAGAAATCATAGGAGCAACAGGACATACTGTGAGTAAATAAAGAGGTACTTTTAGAAGAAGACAACAGCACCCAGCCACACAAGTACAGCAGGAGAAACTTCCTGCTTGTCTAGTGCAGCATCTGTAGGTTATACAGCACAATAGCTTTCGGATACAGTTCACAAACATGTTGATCCATGCCCAGGACCATCTAGAGGCTAACAGGTACACGACAAGGCCAAAACTGTATGCAAACCTGTATGCCACACGGCAAGATATGTTGTTTCGTTGTCTGGGTTGTACCTTCTGCAAGCTTGCACTTTCTAGCATGTCCAAATGGGCCAAATTGCAAGCTTGCACTAAGAATGCCAATTACGTTTCAAACTTCAGATCTTATGGGAAAGTCTAGGTTAACCACTGTGAGTTAATCTTCATTTGTAAAAGGGATATTTGCATCTAACATCTGCTCTCAGATCAGAAAACAAAGATGTGTAGCAGGGGACCACTCCAGCATGGGTCTCGAGCTCCAAGCTCCAAAAGGGATGAACCGAGTTGGTTGATAGCATTATTGCAACATGCTGGACAGCTCGAATCGAGACATTTCGGCTATGAGACCAACGGGTTATTCATGATCTTGCCCCAGTGAGGTGCAAGCACAAACCAACCATGTGACCATGAGTAGCAGGCTTTGTTAAAAAGCACAGCTGATGCTACCTGTCATGGCGCCAGATCATCAGTTCCTGTATCTAGCATGTTCGTCAGCACGGGAATGGGCAATCATGTCTGTCTACGGCCAGATGCATGTGAAACCTTTGAAGGCTTCCTAAGTCTTGCCCTTGATGCATAGTTGACTCATTTCCATGAAAGGATTTCAAGACTATTGGATGGCAGAAAATGCTGTGTTAGAACTACAATGCTGCAGGTGGAGAGCACTGAAGTGTGAGTTCCATGTGGAAATTCCACAGATTAGCCATATTTCCTGATCAAACCACAAGATTCTCTTCTAGGAGTACTATATTTTAATAGACAGATCATCAAGCATGTGATGCCATCTAACTGTCAAACATGCATCTATAGTTGTCTATAAGCTAGGATGCTTTCCCCAAATTAAAGAACAGAATAAAGTTGCAGGTTGAAAAGTATGCAAGGATTAGGAGCTACAAGACAGGGATAAAGGAATGGATTGAATAGAGAAACAACTCTTGAGTCACGAGGAATATTATCGAATGGTATGTCCTAGCCTATCAATAAGATAATGTACCTAGAACGAGTTAGAAAACATAGAAAACTTGATATAGGGGCATAGGGCTTGTGCCCAGAAGAAAAAAAGTACCTCAAGCATTTGAGCAAGCTCTCTGCAGCAGAAGCTTCTTGCATGGCTTCAATAGCAGCCAATTGTGCTGACTCCCTGTACTTAAGAAGCTCCTGTTGCAGAGACGAAATAGTATGCCATTTTACAACTCTTTTACAAATCAAAACTCTCATAGCAATGTTTGATGTTTTAGACTAGGGTACAAGAAAAGGTCTAGAATTGTATCAATTGTGACAATGGACATAATCATACCTTTCCTAGTTTGGCAAGTGCTGGAGGAAGTGATGTCCACGAAGTGCTAGCATCTGTTAGTTTTTTGCTGCTGGGAGGAACCTTGACTAAATTTGTCACATTTGAGTTGCCTAAGACCCCAGATGTTCTCTTTACAGTAGGAGGATGCTTCTTAACTGCTTTGTCGGCATCTTCTGAGGGAGCAGTTGTAGTGCTCTTCCTAGCAGCTTTCTGAATCACATTATCATCTTTATGTGACACCTTCTCATCCACTGGTGATTTCCGTCTAGGAGTCTGCATATTAAGAATGCACTTATTATCTTTTTTTAACTTAGTAATAGTAAAATAAGTGTTTGGTGCAAATGGGAAAAAATAATGCTATACAATTTCCTTGCTAGTTGTCACACACGATGTCACAGACAATACCCTGATAAACAGATGCGATGAGATACAGGTTCTATTATCTAATTTCACTGCAAATTCCCAAAGTTGAACCAGCCTCAACAGAAAGCGGTGGAGACTAGCAGTAACCCAGTCATATAAATTAAGTGCACCAAGTGCATTTATCTATATAACCAATAGAGTCAACATATGCATACCGTTGGGATCTTGTTATCAGACTTCCTGTCAGCTTTGGTTGTCTTTGATTCTGAGTTGCCTTTTCCTTTAATATCCACATTTCCTTCCCAGCTTCTTCTCAAGGCCTTTGGCCCTGAACCAATACTCAACACAGAGCTACTGATCGAATTACCAGCAGAGGACTTCCTCCCGGCAGTAGTAGCCTTCAAAACAGAAGCAGCCTTTTCTAAAAAGGAAGGCCTAGAAGATGATGCTTTATCAGCTCCTTTTACTTTGTTTCTCTGTTTCAGATCATTAGAGAATCTGCCGAATGATGCAGGTAGAGAATAGACACTGGTTGGAGATGAAGGTGTCGATCTAGTAATAGCCGGTTTAACTTTTGATTTAACTGCTTCCTTCTTATCACCAATCCCATTCAAACTTTGTTTTGACAGTGAAGAGTTTGATTTGGTGAGCATCGGCTTCTTATTTTCCGCCCCAGTAGGCTTGCGAGAAGCATTTATCTTCTGCAATTTGCTTGTTTCCTTCTCTAGTGACAAGCTGGTGGCATCCTTCAATCCATTTGCTGGTTGCGCCTTCTTGCTGCCATGAAAATTCGAGGAGCTGGTTACCACAAGATCCTCGGGGGTGCCCACGCAGGCATGGCGACCAGGAACTGGCCGGACTCCTCTAAGGATGGGAACTGGAGTGGCTGCCTCTAGCCGGTCCACATGGATGAACTGGCCCAGCTGGATCTTGTCGCTCAAGATGAGATCATGCTGTTCCTCCGGAAGGGAAACGTAGGTTGCGTGGGACGAATCCGAGACCTTGAGGTAGAAACCTTGGTTGGTGAAGAGATCGCTCCCAGCGAGTGCCGGGACAATGCTGACAACCTGAAGAAGCGACGACCGATGCTCGCCGGCGACTTTAACATCCGTGTTCATATGCTGAAGGAGCTTCACGAGGACACCGGGGACCAATGAAGCCATAGCCGTCGCTCCTTAAGCGCATTACTCTGCAAATAGTCCAACATTGCGATTATGATACTAAGGCACGGGGGATTGGAACAAAAAAAGGTAAAATCTGCCAGGCAGCCTGGCAATTCCCAGCGCCCCTGAATGCAATAAAGGTCCCAACTTTTTCGTTAATGTAAATGTGCAGAAACCTGGCTCGCAAGTCACCGGGGATTGCATTTACTCATACCAGGAATCCAAAGAGTACGTAATGGAATCTTAAGAATCGCACGGCCGCGAACGATAATCTCAGATAGATAGATAGAAGAAAATCGACCAAACCTATTCAAGAGCGCCGCTAAACTGACAGAAGCCCCACAATCGTCATGGAAGGCTCAAACGCGTTCGAAATGCCGCTCGAAAAACTCAAGTTATGGAGGGAGTACGGCTGGGGAAGGGAATGTATGTCGTTCCTTGTAAGGAACTGAATTGAATTCGGTCCAAACCGGAACATGCTCAACAAACACCACCGAGAGATAGCAGCAGAAGTCATGGCGGCATCAATGTGGGGGCGCGGGGGGTGGTCCTGTCGTCCGTCCGTCCATCCGTCCCCAAGCCAACAGTTTTTCTTTCTCAAAAGAGAGAGCAACGAGGGGAAGGAAGAACATCGCCGACCAAATCTTGCGCACAAAAAAGTACCGCACCACCGGTTGCCCTCTCAGTTCGTGCAGCCGCCGCCTTAAACAGCCGCTAAATTCGAAGCGAAGCAATTAGCGGCGGATAGCAGCATCGTACCAACAGCAAGGAGGAGCAGACATTTCGCAATCAACCCGCCCGATGCAGCCTCCAACCAAACCAAAACCAAAACCAAACCCGTGGCTGTCCCGATTCCTGAACAGATGTTTGGCATGGTGGTAGAAGGAAGCGGCACGCAATGGCAGATACATTGTTTGGAAAGGAAAAAAAAATGGGGATCGAAGAGATAGTCGTTTGATGCAGACGCAAGGGGGGGGAGGGCAAAGCGTAATCGACGCCATGGATTTGGTCCCCTGGCACGGCACGGCAAGCGGTCGAAAAGGAGAGGGACGGAGGGGAAAAGAAGAAAAACCTTGGAACAGGTGAGCTGAATGTGAAGGAGGAGGAATCGGAGAAGGCGAACCTCTCGACGGGAATCCGGGCGCGCCTAGTGGTCCGGTCTCTTCCTCCGCCCTCGGTTCTTCTCCCCCGGCTTGCTGTGGGCGGGGGGCTCCTTCCGCCCGCAGGCCGCAGCAGCACAGTGGTGCGACGCGACACCGGCGCGCAGGCGCAGCTCCGCCCTGGTGCCTCGCCGACGGGCAGCGCGCGACCCCGGGAAGCGCAGCCCTTGTAGTAGAGGCCGCGCAGGAGCAGTCAGAGGAGAGGAGGGAGGGGCGCGCGGCCGGGCCGCCCCCGCGTCACATCCAACAAGAAGCAGTCAAGGATTCTCTCCCGCTCCGGACGACCTCCTCTCGTTGCCTTTCGCCGGCTGGACCGCTGCGTTGGCCGCGCTTGTTGGTCTCGAGAGGACGATGAATCTCTCTCTCTCTCTCTCTCTCTGCGCTTGGCTGGGATGGAGAGGAGTAGGCTGTAGCTGTAGTAGGCTAGTGGAAGAACTGGGGGGAGGGAGAGGCGACAGTAGTAACCGTAGCGAGCTGACACACGCAAGGCAAGGCAAGGCAGGCAGGCAGCGCCAGCGGACGGGTCCGTCCACTGTGCCGCGTGCAGCGCGCCCGTCGTGGGCGCGGCCGGCCTTGCGTTGCGTGGTGTGCAGGAGCAGAGGAGCACGGTGGGGTGGGTGGGTGGTGGTTACTGTTGCGGTGAGCCGTTGCTTTCCTCGGGACAGGGAAGGGGGGACAGAGCGCCTGCCTTTTGCTCCAAAACTGCCTGTACCGTGATTTTTTGCGCAAACCTCCCGCGAATGCGAATCACACCCCGACCTCGCGCTCGATTTTATCGAATTCGAATCCCCCCGTGCAGCGTGAAGGGCCCTGCCTGGCCGTACTCTTCCGCAAAAATATCCACAGCCGGTGGATTGATTAGCGATGCTGACCAACGGACAGACGAAGCCGGCGGGCGGGCGATTGGCACCGCGTAGCGTAATGCCGCGCCGGCCGGTCGATTATACGTACTAGTCATCAGTCGGTACTGCACCCGCCAAATCGACGCGGACGTGTTGAGTGGGGATGGGACGAGTACAAACATGTACGTGCGCCACCTGCCGCCGCCGTCGTGGGCTGCAGCCGGCCGGCCGGCCGGCCCTGCCGTTTTTATTCGACCAACCGCCGCCGCCGCCGCCGCGGCCGATGTCGCCTCGCTCGCTGCAACCGTGGAGGCCATGCGCTGAGGCAGCCGATGTTAGTACATTTGGAAGTTGAAAGTTGGAACACAACGTTACATGACACGACATCTTATCAATATCTATCTATAAAGCGACATATTGGGGCGGTTCTCTTCTATTTTCAGTTGAGCCGCGAGGGGGGCGGATGCGGATCGTAGGAGGATGAGAGAACTCCTGCTGCAGCGCCTTGGCCCTGGGCCAACCTGTGGCCCCCACGCGCACTGCATATGGACCGCGACCGTAGCGCCGTAGTCGGTCGGTGCGGACGCACCTTTCGGGCCGTTCGTGGAGACGTGGACGCGTTTCCTGTAGTATGCTGTATCGGTGGTGTGGTCGCGGCCGCCGCGTCGGTGCCCGGGTGCCGTGCGCGAGGGCGATGCCACCGCCAGCCCAGCGCCGAGGCCGCCGAGTCGTCGTCGCACGCGCGGACGTGGACCGGCCCGCGCGGGGCTCGTGGACGTCGTGCGCCCGCTCCGGCGAAAGCGCCGCGCCACCCGACGGCCGTCCCGGCCCCCGGGTCCGTCCGCGCGCCGCGGCTGATGCAGCGTGCGTGATCAGGGCCGTCACGCTCTGCGCCGGCCTGCAGCTAAAATCGTGTGGATGTGGATCCCACGTGACGGTACAAAGAACAAGACAAGATTCCAAAGCCCTGTTTATCGAGACAGCGTCAGTTCGTTTTTTACTGTACTATTGGCAACCATGCATCCCTGGCGCAGTGGCGCTGCCTGCAAATTTGGCCTGAACCCTCAACATGAGAAAGAAAAGCCAGCGGAGCCGAGCACAGCAGACAACGGCTACGCGACGGCGCTGCGAGCAGGAGGCTGCCGCCTGCCACAATGCCGAATTGGCGAGGACAGCCCCTAAGGGCGTGATTGGATGCCCGGCTTCACTCTCAGGCCCTGTTTGGATACCTACAGATTTTACAATCTAGCTTCTAAAATCTAGATTGTGATCCAAACACACCCAACTTGTGATGCAGCTTCTAGAATCTAGCACCTCAGATTGTAAAATCTTGCAAGCCGGACTCTCCCAGCTTTTCCTAGCTTGTGCCATGCAATTTACGAAAATACCCTCGAACATTTTCCTCTCTCCCATCTTGCAGCTGTATTGATGCATGTGCCCATCTCGCAGCCTTTCCGTCCATGAGTACGGACAGGCGCCAAATCCCATGCACTGATGCATGTGATGCGCCCATGGAGAAGCAAGCCGTTTTGGAGAAGCTAGCATAGCAACGCTGGGAAAGAACCACTTCTCTGTATCTTGCGGTGGTCTTTAAGCACTATAAAGGCGAGGGTATTTTTGACATTTTACACTTTCGCGCACAGTTCATTCACACTACAATCTGCTGGATCCAAACAGTATACACAATCCAGCTTTTACAATCCAAATTTTACAATCCAGCTTTTAGAATCTAGCTTCCACAGTTTCAGAGGATCCAAACGCGGCCTCAGCCAGGCCCCGCGGATGCACCTGTAGCATGTTTGGTTGTCTGCTCTCCTGCTGTGGCCAAGCCCTGCGCGTGCAGCCGTACTGCAGGAGCCAGGCCCAGCAGAAACGCGGCCGGCGAGCTTCGCTGCTCAGCCAGGCCCGGCGCAGTATGGGAACAGTGCGGGCACGTGGATCAAGGAACTTTAGTGTTATTTGTTATGTCTATATTTCATGACTAAAACATCTAATTGGAAAATTGATTTCAGATTTGTGTTCATCACGTTTTTATCTACAAAACTAGATCACTCTTGCTATATAAATTATTTTTTTAATTTTTTTTCACATTCAATTCTCATACTGATGTAGACAACCAAACGAAATCGCTGCTCAGCCAAGCTACAGCCAATACAATCATCCAAACAAGCGGGCCTGCATGCCAGGAGCCTGGCTCTCTCAGGCCTGTATCCGCACCGCAGCCAGGCCACGGGCGAGCCGGGCATCCAATCACGCCCTAAACTAACCATCCAGTACGGGAACAGCTTGAGCTCGGCGGGTGGGAGTGGGAGTGGGAGCCCCCGCGCGCGCGGTTTTCGGCTAGGAAACGATCGACTTTTCCATATCCGCTGCTGCCCATGCCCATGCCCATGCCGTGTCGCCAATGCAACAGCGGGGCGGTCTTTTGCAGTTTTGTCTCTACTCGCTTGCGCTCTAGCAGGGAGATTCACTGCACGAGACGCAACCTGCGACTTAAAATAAGGAGCGATAGCTCTACTGCCCTGCTCGGCTAGACGAATAGTTTTTCCTGTAAAATAAAAGGCGGCATCGTCTCAAACATTCTGTCTAGGGTAGTAGTAGACTTTTATCATATCACCTTTGAAGGAATTCTCCCAATGAAAGAGAGGAGAGAAAAAATTAGAGGCTGCCGGAGCGACCGTGGTCCAGCTTTTGGGCAGGGGTACGCGTCGTGCTACTGTGCGAGTACGGGACACGATGTGGGTTGGTACGAACCAGTGCGAATCCAGGCCACTGACGGTGGCGACTGACTGTTGGTGAGAGTGGTGTCATGGCCTCGAGTTTATGGCTGTGTCTGTACGACTGCTTAACGGCCGGTGCAGTGAGCAGTGGGCCGACGCGGACACGATACGTTGACGTTCAATGCTCACACACACTGCCCCGAAAGGAGCACAACACAGGTCTTTCCCTTCTTGTTTTCTCCTCCGCCGCTGTTCTGAAACAGGGACAGACGACTGAACGATGAAAATGCAGGTTTGCATTGATTGGGGTCTGACTGGCCCCAGCGCTGAGGCATGAACCCTGACCAGATGGATATGATGGGTGTGTTTAGATGCCTAAAAATTGATATTGTTCTGAACTAAAAAGCACTGTAATACTTTTTGTTTGTTTGTGATAAATATTGTCCTAACATGGTCTAACTAGGCTCAAAAGATTCGTCTCGCAAAGTACATCTAAACTGTGTAATTATTTTTTTATTTCTTCTACATTTAGTATTCTATGCATGTGCCGGCATTTTAATGTGACGGGGAATCTTCTTTTTACATAGTAGAATTTGGAAGAAATTTTTTTGATCTAAACAGGACCGATATGATGTCCACGCCGCCTGGCCCCTGAGGGCTGCCCGCCGGCGGCGTCGACTTGGGCCACATGGATGGAGATGGAGGGCTGCCCGCCGGCGGCGTCGGCGTGGGCGGCCGGGACGTCCGGACTAGCGGCACCCGCGCGCTCTCGACGCATGGCTTCAATGCCGCCGCGCCCGGGGGCCGGGGCCAGTGGATCCAGACCGCGGAGATATGTTTGGTGTTCCCCTCGACAGACCGGGAACAAATTTCTCATTTCTTTATGATGGTCCTGCCGTCCTGGGGCACAAATTTCTCATTTCTTTCTTTCTTTTTTGTTCAGCTTTATCAGCGCAAACTGACCAGCCCACAGTCAGAACTCAGAACTATATTTCGCGTTGTACACAGGGTGTGTTTTCGCGTTGTACACAGGGTGTGTTTAGATGGTTGAAAAAAACACTGTTTCGAACTGAAAAGCACTGTAGAACTACTGTAGCACTTTTCGTTTGTTTGTGGTAAATATTGTCCTACTATGGCCTAACTAGGCTCAAAAGATTCGTCTCGCAAAGTACATCTAAACTGTGCAATTATTTTTTTATTTCATCTACATTTAGTATTCCATGCATGTGCCGGTATTTTGATGTGACGAGGAATCTTCTTTTTTTGCATAGTGAATTTTGGAAGAAATTTGGTGTACTAAACAGGGCCACACATACATCAGCCAAACTGACAGAGTGGACTGAGAAATGACAGAAAAAAAAAACAACTTTAAAATCTACCCACTCTTTTGGAAGTCCGGTGATCATGTTAGATGCGGTTCATGTGGGCCAGTTTACAGGTTCACCTGTGTATTCTGCGTATCACGTAAAATTATCATCCTACGTCAAGAAGAACAAGACGTTGGGTTCTTAGCGAATTTGTGTCAGCGTAACGGATAGCGGATAGTGGATGCTAAGTTTCAATAGAAAAATTCAAAATCACAATAAAATTGAGTATTTATGTCTAAAAACTTGATTTTATAGCATATTAAAAATCTATAAACAAAAAACTAACCAATAAATATACATGTAACATAAAAATATAGATAAACTTATGATTGCACCTCAATGTCTAACTCTAATAGACATTGCGTTCTAATTGTTAAACCTAAATCTGTCAGATTTGCAATTGCGGACTGACAGATGCTATTGCAGTCCGCTAACCTAAATAGTGGCAAATAGCAAATACTAGGTTTCAAACCGCTACATATGGATCGCTACACTGTAGCGGTAGCGTTGTGTCCGGTACCGGTATAGCGGCCGCTACAACACTATTTATTAACTTGATCAGAGGCACAACGTGAAATAATTAGTATGATAAACCAGACATAAACTCTACGCGGTTTTGCTTCTATTGTCCAGAAAGCGAAAACAAAATAACGAAGCAAATTGATAAAAGCATGCACAACAAAGTTGTTCAGACAATCAGCCCAGCTAATTTGACAAAAAGACATAACAAAAGTTTCATATTTTTTTGGCAAATAAATAATAAGACAATAACACATGACAGCCAATTATCCCTACTACCTATTAAGAAGCTAAGGGGGGCGTCCACCCCCCACCGTGGCCTCGCGCCCCCGCCAGCCCCTGCGCATGGCCCCGCCATGCGATCCTCTTTGTTCGCCCCTGACGGCCTGACCTAGCGCCCTGTGCCTCTACCCCTGCCCCCATGAGCATCGCCACCCCAGCCCCTAGCGTTGCGTGCCCGCTCCCCGCGCTGATGGCAGGATCCAACAACACCGAGAGTTGCTGTCGGAGGTGGAGCTGGCGTCGTCGTGCTCGTGCCGTCATGGGTCGTCCCCAGCTCCTCATTCTTTTGCTCCTCGCCCATCCCGACGTTGCCCACATCGATGTCGCCAATCCCTCATCCCCGGCCACCGCCCCCGTCCCAGATCAACATGGCATCCGCATCGTCAACCCATCCTGACCGTCGCCCCAAGCCTGTGATGCCGGATTTGGCGCCGGAAGGAGGCAGTAATGCCGGATCCAAATCCAATGGGGGCATCCTGTGCGAGGGCCAAGGACGCCTCCTTTAGGGAGGCCACCAGAGCGAGATCCAAATCGCGCAATGACGGGAAGGCCTACGTCCAACGAGATGTCGCAGTGCCATGCAGGTATTAGCAGTCGGCGACAGCTACCAAGATTGCTAGCTGCCGGTAGCAAGGCTCATCCGCTCATGGTCTCCCCTGTGTCCTGGTCAGTGCTCGTGTTCCCCTTCTGCATGTGCCATCCTGCGTTTAACATCTAACATACTGTGAAGACGAGGGAAGAGTGATTACAAGTGCCTAATGTTTTTGTCTTTCAATAGCAGATCTGGATTTTGGACTGCTTTATAAATAGCATAGACCTATTTTTCTTCAAGGGATGACTTGTAGAAACATGAAAAGTGAGTATACTTAGTTCTGTGTTACTGAAGGGCAGAGCTTTTGCATTTTTTGAATTGTGATCTTCAATTGAATTCAATCTTTGCACAAACATTTTAAAATTATATAGTAGAAAAAAATCACAATTATGTACAATACTACTACTACACAGATAGCAAGGCACGTGTAAAGTGCATATCCTAGGTTAACATCTTATAGTTTTACAGGAATTTGGATTTATAAATAGGCATGGTTCTGTATCAATTATGACTGCATGTGTGTCATTTTTGTTTCATCTATTTGCAGGATGAGTATGTATCCAGACATGCTATATGCACAATTGTGTTCACTTAGGTGAGGTATAGTTGTGGCATTCTTGAATTGCATAACTTTGATGCTTCCAGTACATATATCATTTGTCTTTGGCTGGTGCGCTACCATTACTCTGTAAACTATGTTGAAAATTACTTATTTCTGATTATAGATGCTTTTTTTCTTTAGAGAAGGCTGTCATTATTTATTTCAGTGTACACTGTGAGGTTTTTTATTTTTTTATTCTTAACAATCACTCCAGCTATCTAAAATCACTCTAGCAGTAAAGAATTAGTGCCTGTGAAGAAGCCTACGCCTACCAGCTAGAAGTAAAGATGCTTGTCCATTGTGATGATTTCGATAAAAAATTGTGCTTGTACATGTTTTGGTGCTCATGGTCTAACATGATAATTCTACTAGATGTTTTAACCTCATATTTTTCTTGTATAGACAGAATGGCACAGTAGATATGAGTTCAGAGGATATTGTGGTAGAGGTTCTAAATTTTCTCTAGATGAAATTCATATGTATGCAATCAAGCAATGTGTTGCCTTTCTCTATAACTGACCAGGAAGCTCTGAATCACGTGGTCATCTCTAACTGTCCTGACGGCAGGTGATTGTCAATAAGCCTATATCTTTGTGCGTTTCTTATGTTTTATTTTGAATTAATGGAAGCATACTACTGCTTGAAATTTGCGGTCACTGTATATCGGTTTATGGAGTAGCAGTAAGTTACCTTTCATTTGTGAAATAAAAAAATAGTACATAAATGATGGTTTTCAATGCCTGTCTTGCCTGGAGGAAAATTTGCTTATATTTGTGCATAGAACAAGGCTGCAGAAGTACATAACTGGGACCCCTCTTCTTAGATTTTTCAGACAAAGGCTCATTTTCATGTCAATAGTTGAGTCTTTTTGTGAAATGCATAGTTCTGAAACTCTGAATTAATGGCACCCCTCAGTTATCATGATTTCTATATTCCTATTCATCAGCCATATATAGTTGATGTCACTTTAGTTGAATAAATGATTTGCTTATACGAGGTGTAGCTAAGAGTCTGTGAGTGAACTCTGACCTGCCGGCGTAACAGAGCTATCACTACTATACAAGTAAAGAGGTTAGTGTGATATTTTCTATTTTTTTTACTCTAAAGTTGTAGTACATTTTGGTTGAAGAGAAACTATGAATTGAGATGGTTTAATTGGAGGATATTTTCCAAGCTTTTCTTGTTGAATCATGAAATGTTTACCAGATCAAGTATCTGTCAGTTCTTAGATAAGTGATTTTTTTTCTCAAGATTCTTATATGCTAAATTTTTCATTTATTGATCCAAAGTTTGAAAATTTGGTAAACTCTGGTTGTTTCTCAGATGTTTATAATTCCCGTCTTCCGATTTTAGGTTGAATTTAAATCAAAAGTTTCCTTGATGTTTCCTTTTCATCTCAGTGCATCTTGGACTCCTTCTAGAGTATTTACCTCACGTTTGTTCTGATGTTCATAAAACTAAGGATTTGTCTCTTTCAAGTCACTTAATTGAGCTATTCTAAACACTAAATTTACATGGTGATATTATTGAGATGAATTTTTCCCGCTTGAGTTACGCTAAATAAACATGCTGCTATGCTAGAATTTTGGCATTAAACTATATGCTTAACAAGGTGGGGGCAGTGTGGTATGGTTAGTTTCATTTTCTTTATAGGTTGTTTAGTTCAAATCATCGACAAACACATTGTGTGGCTATAGTTTTATGTATGGAATGCTTTCATCAGAAATAGCTCCCACATATCGTTGCAGTGATAAAGCTATAGTTTTTGAGAGAAAATATATTCATGTTTTTGCTGCTGTTTGAAATAATTTTTTTCAATGCAGGAAGCGGGGAATTTGCCCCGCGGACCTCAATAGTCTACTTGTCATGAATAGGTGATCAAACTCTGGTTTATGGAACGAGAGTTTGTTTTCTGCTACGCTGTAGTGCTGCAGTCTGTTGTGCCAGTAAGTATGAATTATTTACAGTTTTCTTTGGGTTTGAAGTACACTTTTTTATGTTATCAAACACATGTCATTTGACGATTCCTGCTATCAGGTACATTAAAGGAATCTGCCAGATATCTTGTTCCATGTATAATGTATTTTGTGCTTTAAAATAATGTCAGATTGTATATCATGATTCTGCGAAGGAACTTTTTGATCGACCTACTGGCATACGAGGGGAATTCATATTGATGCAACATGCCTTAAGATATACAAAATTATCTTGCCCGCATCATAGAAAAACAATAAATTACTAAAATTTGTAGTGATATTTATTTATACTTAAAGATTTGGGTCTGTAAACTATGATGGTTGAATAAATATTTTGGTAATATATGTTGATTTTTCCTCGTTGAGTCGTGAGGTTACAGTAAGTCACATCTATTGTGACATCATGTACAATTTGGAGGCGCTATATATCGCTGCATAATATTATCGTTATATTGGCATCCACCATTTTTGGGAATCATATTTTAGAACGATGTTTGTTATCTGTATCTGTATTTTGCGTCAATACTTGATGCCACCGTAGCAACGCACGGGCACCAACCTAGTTAATGATTAAAGAAGCAGAGTGTGTTTTTAACTTGCGAGGAACTTTCAGGAACCTTGATTGCCTTAATTCGAAGACACACCCGATAATACAAAAAATAAGGTATACTTAACAAGATATCTGAAAATTAATTTTATCCTCATAAACCGAGTAGTTATGCATAAATCAGTCACCTGGCCTGATGTGCTGTCAAGCATATACCAAACTGGTCCACTCTGTACCTCAGATTCAACCAGAACAGTAACAGAACCAAGGATTGTGCTTTTTCATACAATATCCCAGTCATATATTGTGATATTTATCTACGGAAGTGTAAATAATAAATGCATAAGAACAAGGGAAATGAAATATATAGCCCTTCATGCATTCAAAGGCCTCTCCAAATAAAATGGCATACATCTTTTAATGGGAACAGAATAATTGAGCAAGGGCACTGATGCATCAAGAAAATGGGAAAGCATCTTAGGATCACACTATATAAACTCGCAAAAATTTGCAAAAATTGGTGTCAGGATGACAAGCAAAATGGAAAGTTGCAAAACCCATAACAGATATATGGCAATATTGTCACAGTACAACATTGCAGCTACATATTCTTTTAACATAAGAATGGTACGTTACAGAATTGACCATACAAACTAAATGAATTTATTAGTCACATTTTCCTATACCAAAGACGGATAAACACTGCATTTTTTAAAAGAGACCAAACTAATTACCAGAGAAGGAACTGGGAATAACCTTTACAGGAAGACTATAAAAAAAATTGAACTCCTGTCTCCACATTGGGTTTCTTTGCTAGTCTGTTTGGGTGCACTATAGGTAGTTTTTAGCAACTAATAATTGTCTTTTTCATGAATCTGGAGGGTTGCCCTTACTGATTCTAATTTAATAAATAGATATAAAGATAAATATGGGTACAAGGAGAATCAGGAAACAAAGAAGACACAAACATTACACAAAGTGCTCTAGCCATTGTTCTATAAGTAGGAAGATGGGTGTATCCAAACAGGCCGTAAAACTTAAGGGCAAACTATAATGAATCCAAATGTTGAGGCATGATACATTCCTTGACGGAGGACACTCAATTATCGACAGTGCTACACAGCTTGGACAACAAAAGTGAATCAAGATATTAACAGCAGAAGGCGACAAAAAGCAGACAGCCTCAGCAGTCAGTCGATGCCTGACACAAAGCAGACAGCCTCAGCAGTCAGTCGATGCCTTGAGCACAGTTTGGTGAGATTCCATTATTCCAAAGGATCTCTGTAATGGATGTTGTTCAAACCATTGACAATTTGATTACCTCATACAGTATAACAGAGCACATTTTACTAGTTTTATTCAGAAATTCAATTTGAGATACAACAGTGCTCTGAGAGTATACAGCCAAAACACTAGAAAGAACTGTACACCAGAGTACCAGACTTATTCGTTCAAGTTTCAACTGTATAAGAACTGAATATCCAAAAACATACCCATAGTTTTGGCTGAACTATGTAGCAAGCAACATATCATGTATTATTTAGCTAGCAATTGTACACTAATAAACAACATTGATTTCATTCCTATCATGTCTATCTGGTCTATACAAGAACTCAGCAGCTTCTGCTACCACTGATTTGGAAATGCTTCCCTGTAGCTCATATCTTCATTATGAGAAACCTCTCTTATCGTTGCATCCGTGGCTCGAGTGTTAAGAAGCCTCTCTGCAATTCTGTCTTTGGTGGTAACTTTCTTCTTCAGCATTGATGCCAGCGTTGGTGCCTTTCTCTTGCCTCGCCGTCCCTGTCGGCGCCGTGCTTCCGGAGGCTGCTCATAGGCTGCCGCAGAATGGGAAGTTGAAGCAATAGCTGCCTCCCGCAGAACATCTTCGTTGTGCTGACGAATTCTTGCACGTTGGGCCCTCTGCTGTGCCTTGTGATCCATATCTCTTTTACGGACATTTTTAATTGCCTGTCTCGCCAACTGCTCAACTGTAATTTCACTAACATCTTGAGTTCCAACAATATCATCATAGTTATCTTTTGCGTCTGCCATTCTCGAAGAAGAGGCCTCCTCCATACAATCACCATCACTAGTTCCAGGCAGCTCATTTGAATTTCCTCCTATATCATGGTGCTCAACAATATTTACTTCTGAATCAGAACTACCACTTTTCTGCTGAATCGGATTTCCTTCAGCATCACGAGGGACAATGGGTCCATGAAAAGGACATGCCTTAAGGTCCCTTCTCTGGCAAAGTCCTCCTTTCTTTAGAGGGGCATGGCATGGTGGGATCTCAACTGGGGCTTCTCTATAAACTGAGCTATGAATATTCAACTCTGCAATCTTTGCCGCAGGTATAACAGCATCATTATCCACTCTCCCCCAATGACTCTCGAGCTCAAGCCCCCTCTGGTTTACATATGCATCTCTACTTGAGCCCCAACGATCCAAGACAGAGCTCCATGGCAGCACAGGGGCTTCAGCAAAGAGTTTTGATTTCTCTGGGTCAAGATTTCTAGTTCCATTACTTGCAACTGGTGCCTTGCCAGTATCAGACTCCGCTCCACCCACAACCCTTGTTCCCTTCCTGGTGTCCTTGCTGGTGCTCACATCTACACTGCTCTGGACTCTGGTAGGACTGGGTGCTTCAATGTTTCCATCCACCCAAAACTCATCATCCTCTTCCCCTTGGCCACCCTTCCGCCTATGAATATAATCAAGGTCAAGACCAAGCTCACTGCATCGATCTCTCACTGCTCTTATCTCATTCTTGACATCAATGAACTCCTTCAATGCAGAATCTCTGAACCGGTTATCCGGAAGGTTGACTCTCACAAGCACAGATATCCACTCCTGGACGGTGACCAAATGCTTTGACACAAGCAGACGGTATGCTTCCCTCAGCGCATCAAAAACTGCCTCGTTCTCCTGAGTCTCAGGCACCCACTCCCCAGCCATCAGTGACGCCATCCTAATACTCCGCATCGACAAAGATGCAATCTCCTGCTCCGCATCCTCCTCGTCGTTGGCATAACCTTCGAATTTTTCATATTCTGCGCGGATGATCTCCAACGCGTTGCGAATCTCATCCATCGTAGACCTAATTTCAGCCTTGATCAAAGCGAGATTCTCACGCAATTGCCCAACCTTGGCTGCCAAGATCTCCTGCGTGCGAGCCTCACGGGCAGCACGGGCCTCGACTGTGGCCCGTAGGCCGGGGAACTGGACGCGGGCGGACTCCTTGAGGTACTCGACGGCCAGGCGGAGCTGGCGGTAGTGCGCACCAAAGAGATGGTGCCAGCGCTCGAGCGCCTGGACGGCGGCCTTCCGGAGCAGCGCGGCGGAGGCGGTCGGCGGCGGGAGCGGGCTCGCCCTGCGGAACCCGACGGCGAGGGGGAGGAAGCCGTCGAGCCCGTCCGCGAGGAGGGAGCGGAAGAGCTTGGAGCGCATGAAGAGCTCGTCGGCGATGCTGAAGGCAAGGAGCCGCACCTGCGCCGGAAGGAAGAGGGGATAAAACATCAGAGCGTTAGCGTTTGGTGGAATTGGGTGATTGCCCGGGGGGGGGGGGGGGGGGGGGGGTGCAGGAGAGGAGAATAGGGAGGGGTCAGGGGTGGAGAGGGCTTACGCACGTGAGCGTGGGGCTTGGACATGAGGGAGAGGATGAGGCGGAAGGCGTCGCGGATGGCGGCGTCGGAGGCGCGGGCCGAGGACTTGATGGCGCGGAGGAGGACCGGGTCGACGGCGGGCGCCGTGGTGGAGGTGGCGCGCTCGATGAGGGACGCCATGGAGGAATCTCCCGCCGCCGAGGACGAGGAGGGGTCGGAACCCATCTTAGCTTCGGTCGCTGCCGGCCGCCGGCGACCGGCGGAGGAAGTAGAGACCGTCGGGCGCGGCATGGCCGCCCCGATTCGAAGGGACAGGACCAGGAGTCGAGCCGTCCCTCGAGGAGATCGACCATGAGGCGGTTGGTGGATGCGACTTGTGGCCTTGCGGGCGGCGATGAAGCCGGGATACTGGGCCGGATTTGGTCTGGCCCAGCGCTGAACTCTTGAGGCCTTGGACCTGACAAGATGGATCCTGGCCCCTGGTCATCCCGTCCGGCTGCGTCGATGATCGATCTGCTCTGCTAGCTTGGGTTCACCAGGCATATATAGATGAACGATCGCTGATCTGGTCCATGAACGCCCTCTTGTCACACGAGGCAGTTTTGCATCATGAAACAATCGGCTTCCTCTCCCAATAGAACCTTGATTCGGAGGTATTGCACTGACATAAGTTGTTTTCAGACATCAAACCTTTATTTTTTTTTATATAAGCCATTTGTTACTGCAGAAATGTACATTTGACAGGTTCTGATAGTCCTGGGGCACAGATTTCTCTCTTGTTTCTTTCTTTGTTCAGCTTTATCAACACAAACTGACCAGCCCAGCCCAGTCAGCACTTATATTTCACGTTTTACACACATACATCAGCCAAATTTGACAGAATGGGCTGAGAAATGACAGGAAAAACAACTTACACGCTGCACGATCTACACTCTTTTGGAAGTCAGATTATCATGTTAGATGCGGTTCGTGTGAACCAGTTACAGGTCCACTTGCCATTTTGTATATTCTGCGTATCACGTAATAATTCATTGTCATGGGACGGCGGTTGTCATCCTACATCAGGAGGGCCAACCTGAAACAATTATTGATCACCAGGCACCGCATCCGGCGCCATGTTGTCTTGGCGGGTAACATCATTGTCCTCTTGGTTAGGAGACCTAACTTTGAGCATATACCCCTGGGCGAAGTCTGCCATTAACTTGAATTCCGCCTTCATCTGCAAGATTTCAAATAAAAATGAAGACAACTCTGAGAATTAAGCATTTTATGTACTTTCTGGAAGTTATGGCATACAGAAATTGAAGAAGCTCATAGTGCTATGGGAACTGATATTTTGCATTCTTACCTGCAATACTTCAGCAGCTGAACATTATATTGCATACTCATATATGCTACAACTAGCGAGCCAGTAAAAGCTACATAATTTGTCAATCAATCACCTACGCTATGCTCAACAGGGCTGCATTGCAAATTCCACGTGAAAGAATAATGTGGGAGACGCATGATGTGTGATATTGCATAGCCTGGTAAACATGGTTGCTCATACTGTTCTAGTAGACGATCCCAGTCACCAACATAGCTGTACATGAATTTCAAGTGAATAGCATCGGACCTTTGATAACAGGGTAGATCAATTTCTTTTAGATGATTATCTGTATGTGGTCATGTCTAATTAAAAAAATATTTGAACACCACAAATTAGCCCAAGCTATATCAATTGCATGTGTCAAAGTTTGTAGACAGCTTGATTTAACTCAGAACAACAGATCGCAAATAAATATAAAAGCTCAGGTGCACACCTCATCCACAGCACCACTCTTTATCTTGGACTGCATTATGCACCATTTCTTGAAATGCGCACCTGAAAATGCAACATGATCATTGTGATCATAAAAATCAGTAAATTCCGTTGCACTTTAGGTAGATAAGACACCACTGAAAAGTAACAGGAGAGCACACGAGCTAGAAAAGGCATCAGAAGAAATCACCAACCAGTACTTATGTTAAGGCTGCACGAGCTAGAACTGATAGTTTTCACAGACCACCTACAGTGTATCTGAAAGGTAACACAAATTACTACATTATAGAAAGGCAATTTTACTATAGCACCGTACAATATTCTCAGATCTACAAGAATGAAGAAGAGGCAGAAAGAAAACGTAAAAAATATTTTCCACAAGTACCTCAAAGAAGGAACCAAATGGAACATCATGTACTTGCTGCACAGTCTCAAAAACCTACAAATAATAGTGAGATCAATATTACTTATGACCTCAAGTAAATTAATTGATGGAGTTATGATAATGCAAGAAATATTATCTACCATATTGGAACGCTCAGTTGTAGTAGAAACATACCAAATCCATTTTGTCAGCTGAAAGAACCATATGCTGCCACTCTGTCATGTTTGAATACGGCGGACACATTGGACTACGGCATATCGATTTACAATTAAGTTCCCTCACTTGGCCATCATACTCATCTGCGACATGCCATTGGCCCAGCTACAGAAAGCAACATTTTAAGGCAGAAAATGAAGTAACACTAAAAGAAAACAAAGGATATTCTGCTCGATTGATCACATAAAGGAATAATATAACAGATACTCTGGTATCCTGCTAGTAGATTCAAGTCTTCAATTCTATCGAGTATTACCATATAGTAACATAAAAGGGGGAAGGTTACCCAAAATAAAAATATTCCTGGAGGATGAACAGTACATACACTGCTTTCGATAAATTAATTCATTTTCACTACATATGGCATAGGCCAGCTTAATGGAGAGACGTAACTCTAGTTTTAAAATTGAATAGGAGAGTGGTTGCCACTGGGTGGTATGTACTGATCCTTGCCCAGTCACCAGGCCCATACAGAATGATAGGAGATTACTATAGGTTCGGTGGATACTTACATTTATATCTTTATCCTTCCGATCTGTTCGATACTCTGTTATGTAATTTGAATCATCACTTAAAAGAATACTAAAGAACTCCTCTGCAGTACATGGAAAAATTCCCTGAAATCATACACAGTTAATGATCGGTTTTCAATCACAGCCCTACAACATTAAAAAAAATCATGAAGCTAAGATAATTTTAGCCATTATTACACTGAATACAGGGACCAAAACTTCTTCTTTAACAAAAGGTTGTAATTGCCCTGTTAATGCAGCACAATCATCTGGAACATTTATCTCCTTCTTGCTATTTTTTCTTGAACTACTATGTGCCCGTAATGCAGACTGAGCACGTTCCTGGAATCCAAAAGTAAACAAGAAGGTTATATAATCTGAAGAATGACAGTTGACTAGTTGAGATAAAATTTATGTTAACTCCTAATTATCAAAACACCCAAATTGAAGAAAGATTCCTTTAACATTAGTACACCGACAGCAGGTATGCAGACACACAAATGCTAGTATAATTTAAAAGCAAATGCATTCATATGCTAGTATAATCTAGAGAGTGTATTCAACACATATTGTACCTGTTTCTCAGCCTCTATCATCATTTGGAAGTTCTTCACAGCTCGCTGCAATGCTCTAAATGTATGGTTTCTGTTCCAAAATGATGCAAATTTGTATCTGACTCTTCCTACAAAAACAATATAGGAAATTATGATATGTAGCAACCACAATCCTGTCTTTTCTGATTGCTGTTACCAGTCCTTTTCGCATTCCATAGAATCTGTATGGTATTTATGCTATATACATCATGCATGATTTATAGGTCCAGGAAATGGGTTTGTCAGCTTACTCAGTCTTGTATAGTATATAAGAGAAGGGCTTCGATCACTATAGGGTGTTAACATCAAAGTGCAGAGTTGATAACTCAACCCCCACCACCCAAGAAACGTAGATGGGAAATAATACTTATAGAAGGCAAATTAAGAAACATCATCCATGAAACTCCTGCCGGTCCTTCCTAAGTGGGTTCAGAGTAATAATTCTATCAACTGATTAGTTTAGACTTCCATTTTTTTCATGCAGGCCCAGTAATGTCTTGTTTTGATGTCTTAGATACTTATGACTTGTATTGTTTCAGTAGGGTCCTCTCCTGTTGTTTTCCACGAAAAGGGCGAACATTTTTGAGTTCACACCACTTCTCATGTACAATATATTAGGGAAAAGAAGGACACACAGCTGTTCATCAATTTAAGATCTACGTTTTGTCAAGAGGATTTTACCATCTGGACATCCTAATGGAGGAACACCAAACCCTCCAGCCCCCATTCGAAGAAATATTGTAATAGCTGGATTAATAACTGCATGCTGGCTTCTCCTTATCTGCGGTGTTTGCAATAAAAGAATGAGATGACACATTAAATGTGTACCTTGATAATCATGTTGGCAAAACAGAACAGGAGCAGAAAAACAATTACCTCATCAATATCTCTCAAAGGAAGCACAACCTTCATATATGGAAAAATGATGTTTTAGTCAGTGTCACACAAATAAAACAAGCAAATGTATGAATAAAATAATTATTACGTACGGATATTATTTTATTTAACAGGAAAAAAGGAGCAACTTTCCTAAGCTCAAAGAATCTATCCAATGGAGAAAACATCAATCCACATGGCTTAAGAGTATAAGAAGGAAAATACTGTAGTCAACCAGGATTAGTAGCTTCATTGAACAAAATCAGGAAATAACTGGTGCATGGCACCTTGAATGAAAAGTAATTTGCCTGAAAACTGGAGTTCAACAGAACAAACAATATAGAAACGATGGATATTTCAAAGATGCAAGCGCTAGTTTCTCAAATGGTGGCTAACATATACAATAAACATTAAACAACCATTTAGTTCATGAATGATAGAAATATTGGAACAGCAAGAAACATTTAGGCAATATGTACAATTTCCATTGGCCTATTGGAAAACAGACTATTTAGTTTAGTGTCCATAGAATATCAATCAAGCCGACGGGGTCAGAATGTCAGATAACTTTTAACTACATCAGCATTGAATAACAAAGGCTTGAAACCCAACAAAAAAAATGGAATGTGCATCCCTCCCCACAAACTGACACGTTAATGTTTCCCAATCTTTTCCAAACTGGGCCCTAGTGATACTGTAGATACTCGATAGAAACTACAAACATTTATCAGATTTTGTCATGATCATCAAAGTGACTATTTAGATAGAATATGCAGTTAAAATAAATGAGGCATTAAAAACTTGAATACTTTATCATATAAAACAAAAGTGAAGTGAGCTCTACATAAAGAATGTATGGTAAGCACATTTCATCAAAGGATGGAAACTGAGAACTTTTGTGTGAGCTAACCTTGATCTGCTTAGAAAAGACATTTGAATGAAAGCAAATGTGCCACGAAGAGACATACATGCGGCCATGATACAGAAATGACCTCTCAAGTGCACAAGAATAGCTGTGGTCAACAACCTGGAAGGAATAAGACAGGGATGCAACAATCCTTGCAAGTTGTCATTAGTAATAGATCCAAGCGTGAATTTGAGCGAAGGTGTTGTAGCTACCCACCTCATCTGGAGGCAGTTCAAAAATTGTCTGCAAAGGACCTGGCTTTTGATGAACTACAGTGGGACCTTGCTTATCCAAAGAAATCCTTCTACGAGCACCTGCCTCAGCTGAGCTATTTAGAGCCCTAAAGTGGAAAACATTTGTATGTCAGAAAAACTGAAACCCCATATCGGTTTTATCCTAAGACTTCAAAAAAGAGAGAAAGAATTTAGGCCATCTAAGGTACAGAAGGGCGGGGTAGCATATTTAGTATAATAAACCAGACATAAAGCTCTACATAATTTTGCTTCAATTGTCCAGAAAGTGAAAACAAAATAATGAAGCGGATGGATAAAGCATACACAAACCCAGCTAATTTGATAAAAGACAGAAAAAAATCACGTTTTTTTGGCAAACAAATAATAAGGCAAGAACACAAGACATCCAATGATTAATGATTAAAAAAGTAGAGTGCATTTTTAACCTGGAGGAACTTTCATGAACCTTGATTGCCTTAATTTGAAGACACACCTGACAACACAAAAAAGAAGGTATAGAATAACAAAATTTATCCTCATAAACCAAGTAGTTATGCATAAATCACTCACCTGGCCTGATGTGCTGTCAAGCATATACCAAACTGGTCCACTCTGTATCTCAGATTCAACTGGAACAGTAACCGAACCAAGGATTGTGCTTTTCCATACAATATCCCAGTCATATATTATGACATTTATCTATGGAAGTGTAGATAATAAATGCATAAGAAAAAGGAAATGAAATATATGGGCCTTCATGCATTCAAAGGCCTCTCCAAATAAAATGTCATACATCTTTTTATGGGAACCGAATAATTGAGCGAGGGCAGTGATGCATCAAGAAAATGGGAAAGCTTCTTGGGATCACACTATATAAACTCGCGAGTTTGCAAAATATTGCCAGGATGCGAAGCAAAATGGAACGTTGCAAAACCCATAACAGATACTCCCTCCATCCCAAATTGTAAGAGGTTCTAGCTCTCTTTTTATTTGTCCACATTCATATGGTTGTTGATGAATCTAGACATATATTGAACACACATACATGGAGGAATGGATGAATCTAATAGAGGTCTAGAACCCCTTACAATTTGGGATGGAGAAAGTATATGATATTGTCATAGTACAGCTACAAATTCTTTTAACATAAGAATGACATGCTTACAGATTTGACCATACAAACTAAATGAATTGTGATTAGTCATATCTTCCTATACCAATTACCAACGACGGACAAACACTGCATTTTTTAAGAGACCAAACTAATTACCAGAGAAGGAACTGGGAATAACCTTTACAGGAAGACTATCAACAAAAAAGTTGAACTCCTCTCCCCACATTGGATTTCTTGAGCCAGGAACCATGGAGCTGTACATTGTAAAAGAAGATGATTAGACTAGTTGAATTAGCTGCGTGACATAAGTCTATAGTTTTTTTTTTCTTGAATACACCAGAGAGTTGTGTATCATTTCATTAGAGAAGGAACAAAAGAATGGTCATTTGAAGTTTATCAAAGAGATTAATGTTATGTTATATTCAAAGGATGGTCACTTTTAGCAGTTGAAACCATCCTGGGGAGGCAGTCACCTTGTTTCCTCTCTTTACAGCCTATGATTGGCCATGCTAGATTCGAAAGTCATCTAGACCTCGTATTTCCTATCTCTAACTCTAAAGTCTAATCAAACCCACATGCTGCAAGTTGCTGAAACCATCTCAAACAGCTATTGAACTCTTACATAGGGATGGCAATGGGTGGGCACCCGGCGGGTGGAGCAAACACCCACCCGTATTGACACCCGTTACATCAAGGCACACCTGTATCCATAATATCTAACGGGTGCATTTTCACACCCGCACCCGCACCCGTTGGGCACCCACTGAGTGTTGGGCACCCGTTGGGTGATCGATATTTCCATACTTAAAAATGTAGCATCACACACCACACCTAAATAGCATGTACAAAACGTACATATAATATACATAAAGTCAATTCATCAACACGTAACATGTAATCTATTGACAATTCACGTGATAATAATGTTTCAAACTCAATTTAGCCACATAATAGTGCTGTAGGAGGCTTAACGATAGGCCAAATCAAATTTTTCATACTTCAAATTAGTAATGGTGAAATGACATTTGACAAAACAATAATTATTATATGTTCAAATAGCTGATGAGCATCAGAATAAAGAGAAACAAGGTTCAAACACAGTAGGATTCTAAATTCTAGTGAGTTAGGATAAATTCAATCCATCAAAAATTAAGATTTAGGACAATATATTATTCTTTATGGGGCCCAATGGGCACCCGCGGGTGAAAATCTACACCCACACCCGACCCGCGGGTCTAATTTGACACCCGCACCCATGGGTCTAATTTGACACCCGCATCCGCACCCAATGGGTGTGAAACCCGTGGGCACCCGCACCCGTGGGTCTGACTGCCATCCCTACTCTTACAAAAATTAAGTAAAAGTGTGTTCATAATGACAAGTTCCCCCCCCCCCCCCCCCCTTTCAAGCTTCAGTTCAAAAATCATGGTTTAACACACTTTTGCCAAAATCCCAGCTTCTTGTGCAATGATCCAGCTTCCACTCCACGTTCCCCCCGAAGGGAAATAGAATGTGGCTAGGATAAACGAATTACAGTGTGCCAGGATTCTCAGTTTGAAAGATAAGCTAGAAATGGAACTTCTTCAAAAGCTATATACAGTTAATAAGAAGCTGAAACGACTTGAATCGATCAGAGAACAGGTTCTGAAATGGATAGCCTACAAGAAAAGGCTGTACAACAAAGTATTGAATCACTGAAACAGTGTGATAACCTGAAACGCTTCTCTGCGCCACAAGTGATCAATGCATACGGATCAGATGTCCCATTTAAGTTCGCCGCCATCAGATTCTTCGCAGCCAACAACTCAAGCTGATAAGACAGATCCAATACAAGTCAGGAAACCATCCAGACGAAACAGCCGGCAGCACAATTCAAAAAGAAAAACGACACAAAAAGCTGATCACTGGTCACCTTCACCACGTACGCGGACGGGCCGCTCGAGCCTCCCTTGAACTGCCCCAATCCAACCCACACGCAGCCAATCAAACGATCACAGCATCAATCAGTAACCGTGATCAGAAACATCACGTCGCTCGAGTTCCCCTGAACCCAAACCGAAGCGGTCCCCAGTTACCTTGTCGGCGCCGTGGAGCTCCGCCGGCACGATGAGGTCTCCGCCGGCGTCAGCCCCCGCGGCCGTGGCCGAGGGGCGCGGGTTGAGAAGCTCGTAGGCGGCGTAGAGCGCGACGAGGATCATCGCGGCGGCGCAGGTGACCTCGATCTCCCAGCCGGTCGGGAGGAGGAACCCGAGCGCCGCCACCGCCGGGGCCGACCCCGCGGCCTGCGGCGTCATGCCGGCCGCGCCCGAGCCCACGAGGACGGTGCGAGAGCCGCGCCCTAGGGTTTCGGGAGCGGGAGGGGCGCGCGCGCGAGGTCCATGTGGGGCGAGCAACCGGGCGTGGAAGGAATGAGGGGAGGTGGTGGTTACCGCCTACCGGTTGTGCGACGAGGAGGCGGAGAAGGTGGAAGCGGTCGGGTCGCCGGGTTGACAACCCCGGCCGCGGGTCCAGTGGGATCGCAGAGGTGGGCCCACGACGACGCCGGCGCCGGTCGGCCTCGGGAAGTCGGGGATTGACCGATTGATGAGTTCCCGCGTTTCTATTTGTTGGGCCTCCTTTGCTATTTGTTGGGCCTTCTTGTTTGATGATTGTTTTTTTTTTCTGAGTTTTATTACTATTTGTTTCGCTGTCAAACACAGCATCGGCGCAGGGCCTGGCCTGCGCTGCCCTCAATTCCCTGCCCTGCGTGCCGCCGGCGCTCGACTGGCCGATTACCTCGTCGTCGCCCTACGGCAGCGTGCGCCACAGGATGGCCCCCATCGGCAGACAGCGAGAGAAAAGTAAAGAGAGATCGAGTACCGCAAAAGTCAGGAGAAACAATATGTCGAGGAATCGGCATTCGCTGCAACGTGCGTTCTTCCTTCAAGTTCCAGACTTTCCGTAAACCGTTTCGTTCATCTGCCCTTGATCTTTTTGTGCCCGCCCACTGCCTAAATTCCCCGTCTAATGCAATCGATTTCTGTTGCCTGCATACAAATCTTCAGATCTCTATTTAGCTCTTTACATGCTCATCTTCAGTAATGTACTTAGGTCAATAGGTTTCTTGCGACCTTGCTCTGTTAACCGACTTGTTTGTTGCTTGCTGATTTCAGGTGGCAGAACTTCGCGGGCCGGCCTTTCCTTACTTGTCCACGTCTAAGGCTATTTCCAGCAGGTACCAGACGCGGATGCGGAAAATACACGGTATGCGCATCAGGGCCCACGACTCGCTAGGGGATACGAGAAGGTTCGTTCCAGCAGCGTTGCGGACGCCGACTCGCAAACGCCGTTGCCCGTGCCTCTCGATGCGCCAGCCGCCGCCGTCCGCCACGGGTTTCCCTGTCTCCCTCCCCAGCCGCGGCCTACCCGTCGCCCTCCCCCCACGCCCTCCCCCGACGAGGCTGTCGTTGCCCGCCGCGGCCTCCCCGTCGCCCTCCCCTAACGAGGCTGCCGTCGCACGCCGCGGGCTTCCCTGTCGTCCTCCCCCGATGAGGCTGCCGCCGCTCGCCGCGGGCCTCCTCATCGCCCATCCGTCGTCCTCCCTGACGAGCCAGCCGCCGCACACCATGGGCCTCCCCGATCCGTCGTCGTCCTCGGCGAGCTGGGTCAGCTCAACCAGACCCGACACTCGCCCGCCGCTAGAAATCAATCTCAAGGTGATCTCTTTCTCAAGCTCTGGCATCAAATCAAGCTCACGCGAGGAATCTCCAATTCAAGTCTAGCTCCAGGTCACTTCGGACAGGGAGCAGGGGATGCCGGCCGCGGCGGAGATGACGGCTGCCGGGAGACGAGTCTGCGGCAGAGACCACGGACGACGGGAGACGGGGAGACGTGGCGTATGCGGGGCGGAGACGACGAACGACGGGACGATGGGAGAAACGGGGCGGAGGCAGAGACGACGGGGGCAAAAGCGGGGGCAGAGGGGCAGAGGCAGGGATGGAGACGACGGACTTGTGGATGCGGTGAAGAGAGAGAATGTGTCAATATGCGGTACGCACCGGCCCTTTATCCTATTTTGCGTGTCCGCATCCGTGAGCTGCTGGAATGTGCTACAGTACCCGTGGGATGCGCTTTTTTCGCATTGGGGACGTTTTGAGGGAGTTGCTGGAAACAGCCTAAGTTTATGAAGTTCTTTAATTTCCGAGAGATGCTCATTCTTCAGCGAAAAAAAAATGGTAAAAGGGGGGCAGACCTGATTAAAAGTACGCGTCCAATGGAGCCTAAGGAGGGGTGTAAGTACCTTAATTCAATGTTTGCATGTCGTTTTCGCGCATTTTATTCATGCAACATTACAACTGTAAATACATCTATAGTCTAGCTAGGAAACATGTTCCCCACATATAGACGCAATCAGGGCAACTAGTTACTGGCTTGCTGCCATTCGGAAGCAGGCTGAAATAGCCATGGTTCCAGGCCCAATGCAAATTGCAAAAGCAACTCGGCCATGGCCATGTATTGAATTATAATTGTTTCGTTGTAAGTATGAGTAGAAATTACGTAGTTGAATCAACAAGTGTTCTATTTGTGCTCTGGTATGTTACTGCTGGAGATAGAATTCTTGAGCTCACTAGAAACACTAGTGCGGCCTCGCCGCACAATTCTATCCTTGTAAAGTCAAAATGATTAATAGGATTGCTCCAAACTCTGTTGATCATGGGAGTCCTACTTTTTCCTTTGCACGGTGTATGGTATGATATGCATGTATCTTGTGCCATCACAAATTTCTATTACCTGTGCGTTTGTGGGATACTATACTGATGGTTCTGTATACAGATGCTGCCATATGCTTTTGGAGGGATCCAGATGCAAAGTTTTGCACCATCTGCGGAGATGACCAGGAAATGCATTTGGAGCTGAAGTGTCCCTACAACTATCTTTCCCCGGCTGCATATGTTCCCTGCAGAGCTCGGCTTGCTCTTTGGGGCAATTACACAACCACACTCCGCCATAAGTGCCTGAAACATAAAGAAGAAGAACAGAGAGAGCCGCCCGTGCACTATGAAACGAACTCCAGGCGTCTCTAGTTCATGCGGTGCCTTGTGCGTGTGAACAATTTGCCGGAGCGTTGCCACCCAGAACAAGTTGCCTCACTGTTCAGCCGGTTTGGGCCGCTGCAGATGTGGCATGTAGCCACAAGCAACTCTGGGGTCTGCGAGGGATACGGTTGTGTCGTCTTCCAGCACCATGAGCATGCTGAGGAGGCCATTGAGGCACTCAACTTCTGTAAATTTGGTGAGCGTTGCGAGTCGATTGGGCTTACCCTTGTCTAAACTACTGTTAATACGGGATTGTTCCGTGTTGTGACTTGTGCCGGCTTTTATTGTTAAATGAAAAATGGTGTTGAATCTATGATGTCTAATTATTGAAGTTACCTGCACAACCATTGTACTGCGTAGGGTTGGATTCATGTATGTGCAGTCGCAGGTATTTGTATATATATCGTCCGTCGCCCCAACCCTGGCTTAACTAATACTACCTCCATTGTCGCGCCGTTAGTTCATTTTTTTTAACTAAAATGTGACAAAAAAAAGGAGGGAGTAGCAGTAATATTATGCCGATTCCAATTACCGTTTTCTTATTTCTTATCCGAGGAAAGGACTCCCATCGGCCCAGTGGATCCAGTGGATGGACACTTAACCATGGTTTTTAACTATCGTTTCTGTTGGAGTATGACTGTATGAGCATACTAGCTGATTTAGAGGCTCTGATTGCATTCTGTATACTTGAGGTTTTGCGGTACTATTTGTATCATGTTTATATGGTTCTATTATCTGTTACTAGATAAACAGAAAGAACTGTTTTGCAGGCTTTTTGGAGCAGTTAGGTATTGTAGAATGCACTTTTAAATATTCGCTTTAGTTGTGTTACTAAGGGATAAGCTGTTTATTTGTAGATCACTTAGCCACTTGTAAATACTACTAATATCATAAGGAAGCATTGTCAGGTGTCACGGTTTACAATCAATGAGAAAAATGAATTCCTCTTTGTACTCGTGCAATCTATCATCCGTCCTATGGTTTCATACCATGTGATCACAGGAGCTCATAAGTCATAACTCTTATTTTGAACCCTAAAAGATCATAAAACTGTTTCACAGTGCATAAGAGAATTTTTTTTGGGGAAACTGGAAGTCGTTGCAAAGATAGTTTTTTTAGAGCCAGCTAGCAATGGTCCATGGTATCATCTATAACAGAGCTTTGTTTTTTTCACATAGTGGTGTCATCTATGATGCATAAATTCGATTTATAAACAGAGTGCCATTTACATTAGAACTTGCTGAGCCCCTTCGCTACTCCTTCGTTCAGTGTTATGATTGTTCAAAAATATGCCGCCCCCTTCAACCTAGTTGAGCAAGAATTTTGAGAAACTTATTCAGCGTGATCAGTGGTTATATCAATTGAGCCAACAACCAGAGATCATGTTGGACTCTCCCTCCATTGTTTGAGGACCAGGTTGAATCAAAATGCACTGGTTTTACTAATTTGAAAGCTCTCCCTGACTGTTCAGGTTCTGTCGCCATGTGCTGCCTCATCCATGTCTGCTAAAATAAATTCCATCGGAATGCCAACATAATATATTCCTCAGACGGTAGGCGCAGGTAATTCAAAGCCTAGTAGTAGCATGTAAAATAAATCTCGAAGAGACAAACTCGGTAGTGTTACGCGCAAATAAAAACAGCGTCGTATAGTGTCCACAAGACAAAAACACCAGTATTGCAGAGCATATACAAAAGTGTCTAAACCTGAAGTTTGATCTTCATCAGCTACACACACGAAGGGAACCCAGTCAACTCGGAGTTTATGCCCGCGGACCTCTCAGCCATTGAGCGCATCGATGGCCCTCTCTCCGTCCTCACGTTCCTTGAACACCAGAGCACCGAACCTCATACGGATTTCAGACTTGCATTGGCAGATGTCGTTGATATACCGCGGCACATCCGACATCAGCAGTGGCCCGTACCGCTTGAACAGCTTCCACACGTCCCATTCCAAGAAGCCTGGTGGTCACACGTACGAAACGCAGGCGGACGGGAGCACAGACGACGCCGGCCAGACACGGGAGGACGAGACGCGCGGGTGGCGGTTGTTGCGGTCTGCTGCGTGGCCGAGGCGACGACCGGCGGCGCCGTCCCAACGCTCTTCAAGTGAGCGAGCGCGATGAGCAAGCCGCAGCGGATGAGCGAGCGCGGCGGCACCTGTGCGTCTAACGGTGAAATCGACAGATGATAACGAAAGGGTCAATAAGGGAATGCAAAATTTAGTTTTGGCCATATTAGAAAGTTTTGGTTTTTAGACTGTGGCTAGCGGCTCTCCCATTTCCTTCCTATATTCACCGTTTTTGTACTGTTTTTTACTCTATCTATGATGAAAATAGTTGAAATAGTGGATAGAGAAAGAAGGATGAGGGAGTTGCTGAACCATGCCTGATTGGTTTATGGCCTTCATCGGCTAGGCCAAGATTTGGTCACGATTTGACTATATTTGGCTCTAAATTAAAATTTAATCAAACAACATAATTTATATCTATAAGGTTTATTTAGCTATGTTTAAATCATATAAATGAGTAATTTATTGTTTGGTTAAATTTTAATTTAAAATCAAACATAGTCAAACAGTGATTAAATTTTGGTCTAGCCACTGAAAGCCTTCAACCAATCAGGCCTATCTTTTAAGTTTGGCCAAATAAGGGGGTAATTGGTTGGTTGGCTACAATGCGGCTTGGCCCAGGTGCAAATTCCAGATGTTTGGATGGCTGCTCCTGTGCCTAGGCTTGCATACGCGGATGCAAAAAGGCCCTCTCTGCCTCTCAGCTAGGCTGCGTGGGAACGGAAATGAAATCGGTTTTTTCAGTACCGTGCCCCACGCCCGGCCTGGGGAGTTCTTTTTCGAGCTCCGTGAGTGCACATTGATGCAAACCAGCTAGGTATCTAGGCAACCAAACATGGATTCAATTCAACCAGGCTCAAATAAAACATGCGAACCAAACAGTTCTATACGGATGCGACAATCCTGGCCAAACTCTCAGCCTGGTTCTCATCCCAGCCAGGCTCGTGCTAGGGCAGCTTGCCAATCACGCCCTAAAAAATTCTCTCTCTCGTTCCTTCGCTCCGGCGCGAAAGCTATTGACCTGTGCAGCTTTGTCCGAGGCGGCACCGGCAGGATACAGAGACCAGAGGTGATCCACTTTGGCGCAGCTCAAGCGCCTTCGCTAATTAATTTCTGCCCACACAATTGAATTTACTCAGTGCATGCGTTGTTGGTGAGGATAATACTCTATCCATCCTTAGAAAAAAAGTCATCCTAATTTTACCATGAACCGAATTTTTTAAATTTTTATGGCACCAAATAAATACCCATAAAAATATACGTAATCTAACAATACTTATTTGGTATATAAATATTTATACATTTGGTTAAATTTTATTTAGGACCAAATACTTGTTTTCTGAGACATATGGGCTAAGAGCATATTATAACCTAATTTATCTAATTTTTCAAACATGTATTGAATCGTCGGAGGGACCGATGAGCCGAGGAAACATACGATGTTTTTATTTTAAATTAGAAACATACAATGTTTTTAAAGTCGAAAAACGGATCTACCGCCCACAGGGCATATGCTGAGGGTATACGCGCAGTGCCTTATCCAGTCTCAGGCCTTGCAGCCAATAGGAACTTGACATGACACGTTTGTGGGGACATTTCTATCTCCTCTCCTGGTTGCATTTGCAACCCCACTGCTAATGGCTATAGCACACTACACAACTGCAGTTGCCGTACGACGCCAAGGCAGCGATGGCGCACACCATGCTCCCCCTTTCAACAGCACAGAGCACAAGCGCCACTCTGAAGATTGCTCCAAAATCTCCTGCTCTGAAAAACAGCAGCAATTTCTCTTTGGGGGCCAAATGCGACAACAGGAGGTCAGTGAAGTATATTCAGTTTGTTTTCTCTTCTAAATGTCTTCTCGGGTTTTCTTTTTTTTCTTAAAGCTTCGATGCGTTGCTGTTACAGGGCACTTCTTTGTGGCTTGATTGCTGCCGGTGCTGGTGCATTGTTGGCCCCTGACATTGCTGATGCTGCTTCTAAGAGACGGGCTCCGCCACCGGCGCCGGCAGAGGAGAAGAAAGACCCAAACGTTAGCGGCGTGCAGGCTAAAGTTCTTGCCAGCAAGAGGAGGAAGGACGCCATGAAGGAAGCAGTGGCCAAGTTGAGGGAGAAAGGGAAGCCTGTTGATAAGTGAAAACCAGAACCGGTAGCTTCATTTTGGCTGGAGAATCTTGCTAAATAATATTACTCGTAGAATTCTGTGTACACTGTACAGTTGACAAAAAAATGCTGCTGCAGCGTAAGCATCTGAGTATCAGTTTCATTGCTGGTGCTCATGAATTTTCTTTTCATGTGAACTCAATTGTACCGATCCAGTTGAACAATTGATTCTTATATGCTATACTGCTACCTATTACAATATCAATGATTAGATGCAAGGATTGACATTATTGTATGGATACAGGAATTTGACAAATTCGCCAGAAAAAATGTCATGCGAATCAATACACCCAAACGATGCTCCAATGCTCCAACCTCCACCCTCACTGTTCTATTGTTGTGATCGCACGTGGCATCGCACTAGTTAGCGCATACGACTTCCCAATGAGGAATTTAGGGCGTCTAGTGTGCCTATTGACTTGTTCTTGCAGTGTGTCAATCAGTTTCTCTTTCTCACCACAGTTCTTCAGAACAAGCTCATTAAGCTTCGGTAGGTGTGGCACTCCGGACAAGCCAGAGCTGTCGTTGTGAAGCGATGGGCAGTTGTTCACCCAAAGTTGTTCAAGCTCAGGCATCGCACCTTCCACGATTGTTACTGTTCCAATCTCCTTTAGCCCATCCATGTCAAGGAACTTGAGATTTAGGAATGTGCCCTTGTTGAAATGCAACGATTTGTCCGTGTAGGAGTTCTCCCACAGACCTAACAAAGCCAGATTACGCAGGTTCTGAAGGTGCAGAATGTCCACCTGCTTCAGTCGTGTCCCCAGCAGCTTCACCTTAGCTAGATCGTTGAGTGAACTGATCCACCTAGGCATGCTGTTTAGATCACCGCACAGCCTCAGTGAAACCAGATGTCTTGGCATTCTGGGTTGCGTTGTTGATTCTTCATCCTTTCCGCCAAGAAAATTAAGTGAATCAGAGCGCACTTCAAGCCACTGTAATCGTCTCAGCTCACCAATTGATTTACACAGCTCCTGTCCTTCTTCCTCGGAAATTCCTGCGACCCCTAACCTTCGCAAATTTGTCAAGTTTGTCAGATTCCTAAGCCTTCCTGCAACACCATTGCCCTTGCCAACATTGACCATCCCCAACATGTGCAGGTTCTTTAGCTTCTCGATACCTTCAGGAGCTTTTAAACTGAACTGGTCCACACTGGAAACCTTATAGCACTCGCTGCTGCTGCAACATAGACATGTCTCTATGTTCCTGAAAATGCTTGTTTTAGCAGCCTTCCCTGACTCCGGCATCTTCTGAAGAAGATCTTTTGTGAAGCTAACGCCAGAAAGAAGATACCGCAGCTTCTCAAGTTTGGCAACGCCACCAGGAAGTTCTCTCACCTTCGTGTCTTCAATGTCTAGTGTCTCCAGATATCGAAGGTTCTGCAAAGAGGATGGGAGTTTAGAAATATCTGTCCCTCGAAGGCAGAGATACCTCAGGTGATGTAGCTCCCCTATATGTTTGAGGTCGTCATTTTTCAGATTGCTCGTGTCCTCCAGGTCCAACACTCGCAACAACCGAAATTTTGGAGAGACGAGCGATGCAGGGCACTCCCCAAAGACTGTCAAAGACCGGACGCATGATGGGTTTATGTTTTGCAGCTTCTCATCTCTCCTCCTCCATCTGGATATCACCAGGTGGCGTACCTTACTTTGTGGAATCTCATTGGATTGCTTATCAACGAGGAATAGTTGGTTTTCCACAATGGATTTGGAAACGATGATTTGCAGCACCATGCTATGAACCCGACAACGATCAGCTTTAGCTCCAGGGCTGGCCCTGGAAGGTTGAATCATGCTTCTGTTAATGAGCTCGCTGTAGAAACGCTCTCCTACATCTTCCACAGGCATGTCACGGTTCTTTGCAATGTAGCCTTCTGCCATCCACCGCCTCAACAAACGGGTGCGTCTAATCTCATGGTTCTCGGGGAAGATACTGAGGTACAAAAAGATCGATTTCAGATGATACGGCAAGCCATCGTAACTTGAGACGATCACCTTGGTGATATTGCGGAGGTCAGACTCCAACTCTGCCCCAAGATGTTCGTGCAACTTCTTCCATTCTATGCTTGTTTTTTGCCTATTGGCTAGGAGACCTCCGATTGTAGATATGGCAAGTGGAAGCCCACGACATCTCCTCAAAATACGTTGGGCCTGATCCACCATGTCTTCTGGTAAGTCATACTCTGTTGTTTTGTAAACCTACAAAAATGATGGAAGTAATAAATGACTTTTTTCTTTTAAAAAGGGAATTGATTACTGAAGATTATACATATCCAGACTGAAATGAAAATTAAAATTGTTAAGGAACTGATAATCATAATCTTGTGTGCCACAAATTCTTGAGTTATTGGGAAAACTCTCTCTTTTGATATGTGCCACGAATTCCCAACAAATCATAGATCCTTTCGAGAAGATCTTGTGGTTGTATACTCAACATCACGTTGGCAAGGTAACAACAAAATTTCCTGACAATTTGAGTTGAATGGCTCAAGATCCCATTGAATCCATGTAAGTTTTGTTCTTCTATTGACCGGATTATCCATGATGAGGCTTTGGTGATCACCGGACAATCAAATACATCCCCGGATAATGGATGAACCAACAAGTACACCAAACAAACACCCCCGTAGAAGGATTGTAAGTTCTCTTTGACCTGACATGATTGTACGGTGCTGTGCCTAATTGAGCACTAGATCATCCTATCAGTGATCAAGGTTCGTCCATCTACTTCTTCACCCTTCTATCAAATCATCTAGTGTTTGTTTGGTGTACTTGGTTTAGCGAACCTTCTATTCAATTGGTGGTGTTTTGGTCTCTTTTCAATCCCACTTTGGATTCTTTTGGTTATAGTACGTATTAGAGTATATTAGGCAACCTTAACTAGAATAGTTTAGGATTGGTTACATAATCCCATGATAACCTTCCTTATATATAGAGACGTCTTACCCTCCAAGCCATATGTACTCTTATATCTTAAATGCTAATCTATCTATTAAACACGATCTGTTATTTATAAATGAGATCACGATTTTAGTGTTCCTAATTCTAGACATAGGATCTACTTTCGCCACCGCCGTCGCCCCACCACCCACCACCCACCACCCAAGCGATCAATATCCGCTAAGGCCAGTGCCCTAATAGAGAATGGCCTAGTAGGCCCACCTGATCCATACTGCTCATCGTCGTCGTCGCGTCTAATCAAAGCAGCAACAGATGATGACTCACCATTTTGGGCTCGTTGGCGCCACTGCCCGCTTCCTCTTGGTGACCGTGCCGCACGGTGCCGCCATGGTGGCACCTAGTCGTCTGGGGTTTTTTTTTTTGACAAGTGACTAGTCTGGGTTGGCACCCTACGGATGGATGTGTTGCGAGGCCCACTATGCTACTCCCTCCATCTTAATTTATAATTTGACTTACTCATTTTATTAAAAGCGAGTATTATTATTTATTTTTATTGTGATTTAGTTAAGCATACAATTTAACTATGATTTGATTTTTTTTCCCATATATTCGCATTTTTTTAAAGAAGACGAGTTGTTCACATTTGATGTCAAAAAGATAAAGATAAACGACCTATAATTGGGACAGAGGGAGTAGTTAATTACATACTCCCTCCGTATTTACATATAAGTCGCGGTTGACTTTTTTCCAAAAGTTCAATCGTTCGTCTTATTCAAAAAGTTTGATAATTTATTATTTATTTTGTTGTGATTTGTTTTATCATAGCATATAGTTCGAGTATGATCTGTTTCTTTGTACGTTTACAAAATTTTTTTTTGAATAAGACGAGTGATTGAAATTTTGAAAAAAAATCAATCGCGACTTATATTTAAATACGGAGGGAGTATATGACTGATTTTATAGCATTTATGTCACTTATAAGATCCCATGATTGTATCTTGATATTTTTAAAATCCTAATACGTGTTACTTGAGCACATTCGTACAAGTGTACAGCAGATTAATAAGAGCCGTACAACGTAACAGTGACATAAACTGACCATTACTAGATCGCTGAACGTTTGATAGTTGACTAGAAGGGAAGGTCGATGTTTCAAAGGAAAAAAAAAAGGGAAGAAGCAAGAACGGAAGAAGATTGACTTGAGAGGAGGACGCACCTTCCGACAGAGGAGATCCATGGATTCCGCATCCCCCAGCGGCTTCAGCTCGTAGACATGGTCATGGCCCTCCGCCTCCGCCGTATGCCCGGCGCAGAGCCGGGCGACGTCCTCCCTGCGCGTCGTCACGATGACACGGCTTCCCTTGCGGTTCCGGAACGATTGGAAGGCCTGCCATACATTCTCCCACTCGTCCTGGCTGAGAAGATCGTCGACGATGACCAGGTACCGCTTCTCCCGCAGGTGCTCCTCGATCCTCGTACCGTGTGCCACGCCGAGCTCCTTCTTGAGCCGCCGCTTGAACACGTCGGCGCTGTCGAGCGGGTGCGGCACGGTGACCCAGGCGTCGCAGTCGAACTCGTCCAGGAGGTTGGGGTCGTTGTGCACCATGCGCACCAGCGACGACTTGCCCATGCCGCCCATGCCCCACACCGACACCACCCGCAGCGCGCCGTCGGCGCCCGGCGAGATGAGCTCCGTGACCGCCTCCCTCTCGCGCCCCCGGCCGATGATGTCCGACGCCTGGAACGCGAGCTCGGCCGAGTGCGCGTCGTGGTCCGGGAGCACGGGCGGCTGCTCCTCTCCGCCGGCGCCGGCGCGTGCCGCCGCCGCCGCGGGGCCGCCGTCCACGACGGCGATGTGGTACCGCAGGTTGCGCTGGTTCAGCTCCTCGACGCTGGCCTTGAGGTCCCGGATCCGCGCCGCGATGCGGTGGCGCTCGGCGACGGCGGCCGGGGACCAGGACGCGGCGCGCGACGCCGACGTCCTGGACGCGTAGAGCGCGAAGCCCAGGAGGCAGTCCTCGACGTCGTACGCGAGGTCGCGCACCTGCTTCACCCACGTCTTGGCGGTGTCGCTGCGCACGGTGGCCTCCGGGTGCGCCGACGCCACCTTGAGGAACGCCTGCATCATCTCCAGCTCGTTGCGGATGAACTCCACCTCCTTGGGCACGCCCAGCAGCCGCGCCACCTCGTCGGCGACGGCTGTGCCGGCGCTGCTCAGGACGCCGTCCAGCACCGACCTCGCCAGGCTCACGGCCGTCGCCTCCATCTTAATTTCTCTCTCTCTCTCTGTCTAGCTCGCTTATTGCTCGTTGTTAACTGATGAACTCAAATAAAAAGCGCTCTCAGGATCGATCGGAGATGGCTTGGGGTGATGATTTGACGAATGAGTTGAAGGGCATACAGCACGGGATGCACGTTCTAGGCTGGTGCGACCGCGTTGGCCTACGTATATAGCAAGCAAGATTATCTCCCAAACTTCGCTGTCAACGCGGCGATCAATTTGGTTTTTTTCTTCATTTTAGAAAGTAGACTTACAAGGTTGTACGGCCGTCGCTACATATAGTTTTTTTGTACGTACAATTAAAGGATCGGGCAAAGTCGAGTGGTTCTTAACTACATGTGGTGACTGATTACTGGTGCCAGATTGTGTTGTAACGCACGCCTCCACTGTACGGTAGGTGCAAGGCCGGCAGGATGCTTGGTGGGCACGACTACTGAACTTCCAAGAAAATGAGGTGAAATTTCGTACGTCCATTTGTGTATTCGCATTAGCCGACTCAGCCTCCGATCAGTGGAAACAAAGGAAAGTCGGAAACTCGTTCTCAGAAGAAAGAAACAGAGCAGTAGTACACAATATACGCATTCAAGTCCTTTCCCTTCTGAATCGTTTCTTGCTGCTGTTGCGGGTACAATGAGCTCTGCAGGGGCGAAGCCCAGTTAAGTGGTGTGGGTGCCTAGACACCCAGGCCCAAACAAAAAATTTCTTATTACCCTTAAATTTTCACCGTTGGTGCACCCCCATTGGGCCAGATCGAGGCACCCCTATGGCCCATCGAGCTCACCTATCAGTCTAGCACAGCCCATCGCAGCAGCAGCCAACAGGAATCCCTTGCGCGGAAGGAATCGTCGACGCAGAAGGAAAAGCGTCGGCGTCTTTTCGCCTGCCGCGCTCGACCGCTCGTGCGCTTGGCCGACACGCGACGCGGCGCCGTGACCTCGACGCAGGCGCAGGGCGCGCAAGCCGCACGGCAACGGCAGCAAGGAGCAGCAGCAAGCGGAGGCATCGCCGCACAGCCGCAAGCCCGCAAGCAGCACTGCAGCACGTAGCAGCAGGCATCCTCGCCCGGCCGCCCAGCGTCTGCAAGGACAGGGGTCAAAGGCGCAATTGGGAGTAAGTAAGAACTTTAATCCCTCATCTTTTCTCGCTAATTTTGTCTCCAAATTGAGTTTGGATAATTCTTATGTTGTGCTGTTTACTCCTATAGGTTTAGGAACAGCAGGGTACATTTTTATCTAGTTTTTTTTTGGTCATGACAGCAAGCAACTAAAATCCGATTATTCTTGCAAATGATAGGAAAATCATGGAGAAGTATTTTAAAAGGAAAGCACCAGAGCCAGATAGTGGTATCAATCCACGGAATTTATGTGTTGAGGATATAAATTGGGAAGAAGAGATTAAATTTGATCCAGGCTTAAGGAAAGAAATTGACAAATATCATCCTAATCTGAGAGAGAAGGTGAGAAGAAAATACTTAGAGAACGGGCCTTGCCAGCCTCGCATATGCAATTTCCCTATTTCATATATTGGGGACAAGTCAAGAAGATTTATTCCAGAATGGTTTGATGAGTTTGGAGATTGGCTTGAATACAGTGAGGCCAAAGATAGAGCTTATTGCTTTGGTTGTTTCTTGTATAGAGAAAAGAAAGATGCAGGATATGAAGCATTTGTTGTCAATGGTTGGAATGGTTATCATAGGAAAGATAGACTAAAGTTGCATGTTGGTAATGTTGGTGGCTCACACTTTATTGCAATGAAGATGATCTGTTACAGAGAAAGCAACACATAGATGTTGCTTGGAATTCTCCCAGTGGAATAGCTAAGAGGGCTTATTTTACTCGGTTGAATGGACCTATTGATACAGCTAGGCTATTGTTAAAGCAAGGATTGCCTTTTCGAGGCCATGATGAGTCAAATGAGTCCAGCAATAAAGGGAATTTCATGGAGTTATATGATTGTTTAGCAGAGCATGATCCAAAGTTACACAAGGCAGTGACTACAAATGCTGCAGGTAATAGTTGCATGTTGGCTGCTGAAATCCAGAGGGACATTGTTGAATGCTTTGCAAAGAAAATTCTACATTCTATCCTTGAAGAACTTGGGAATGATGTGTTTTGCTTGCTAGTTGATGAGTCAAGAGATGTTTCTTGCAAAGAGCAAATGGCTGTGGTTTTGGGGTATGTTGACAAATGTGGGATCGTTAAAGAGAGGTTTGTTGGGCTTGTGCACGTGACCGAAACAACTTCTTCTCACCTCAAGTCATCTATGACTTTCTTTATTTGCATAGTTCAAACTAAGCTTAAAGCAAGTTAGAGGGCAAGGATATGATGGTGCTAGCAATATGCGAGGTGAGTTCAATGGCTTGCAATCATTAATCATGAGAGAAAGTAGTTCAGCTTATTATGTGCATTGTTTTGCTCATCAACTCCAACTAGTCAATGTGGCAACTGTGAGAAAACATAAGGGCATAAGCAATTTCTTAACCAGGATCTCTATATTGTTAAATGTGGTGGGTGGATCAGCAAAGAGAAGGGATTTGATTAGAGATATAAATCATGAACAAGTGAGAAAGGCCTTGGGTTATGGGCAACTTGAGACCGGGACAGGGTTAAATCAAGAGCAATGCCTTCAAAGACCCGGAGATACTCGTTGGAGTTCCCATTATAGAACTCTCAAAAGTCTATTCAACATGTTTCCTACAATAGTTCAGGTGCTAAGAGTAGTGAAAAAGGATGACAAGGATTGGAAAAATAGAGATCAGGCATCAAATCTTCTAGTCTATTTTCAATCTTTTGATTTTGTCTTTTACTTGCATCTCATATTGACTACACTAGCAGCCACAAATACTCTGTCTTTAGCATTGCAACGCAAGGATCAAGACATTGTGAATGCCATTGGATGTGTGAGATCAACTAGACTACATTTGGATAATATTAGAAGAGATGGCTGGGGTAAATTGTTAGATGAAGTAAGTGATTTTTGTGGCCTGCATGATATTGGTACATTGCAAATGGAAGATACATAGATTGATCCCCAACAGCCTAGGAAAAAATCTGGAATTACAAATAAGCATCACTATAAAGTGGATTGCTTTAATGAAGTTATTGATTGGCTAGTTCAAGAGCTTAATAGTCGTTTTAATGAGACAAGCTCTGAATTGCTTGTTTGCTCAGCCTCTTTCAATCCAAGAGATTCATTTGCTTATTTCAAAGTGGAGAACTTGATGAGACTAGCAAAATTATATCCTGATGATTTTAGTTCTGATGATTTGAGGGATCTTAGTCACCAACTTTGCTTTTATATTGCTGATGTACGGGAAGATGGAAGATTCGCCAACTTAAACACCATTGGTGAGCTTTCTCAAAAAATGGTACAGACAAGGAAAGATCGTCGCTACACATTTGTTTATCGACTTTTGAAACTTGTGCTGGTATTGCCTATCGCTACTGCAACTGTAGAGAGATGTTTTTCAGCCATGAAGATTGTGAAAACTAGTTTGGCTAATCGCATGGGTGATGAACACTTGAGTAATAGGCTTATTTGCTATGCGGAGAAAGAAGAGTTGAAGAAAGTTCACAACGAGGCTGTGGTTCGTCGTTTTATGAACATGGAAGGCCAAGGGCGCAAATATGATCTCTAAAAGGTAACGCACTGTATATATTTTCAATGGATAATTCTATAATTTCTTAGATAAAAAAATAACTTGTCTGTTCTCTTTTATGTAGGTTGTAAGCATTGGGATCACATATTTTGTTTATGATTATCAATTTATCAAGTGATAAGACCAATACTATCTTTATTTTGTTAAAAGGTGAGCATCAGTACATCATTATGGTTGCTTCATAGTTATTAACTTGTCAATTTTTCACGGCATTCATCTATATTGCTTTATTGATATCAAATGTTTGGTAGTTGCACTATTAGTTATGATATATTATCTAAACATCGCGTGATTCGTTGCCCTTGCGATGAAAAACGGTGCAGTGGTGCACCCCCCACAAATTCGCTCTAGATTCGCCCCTGAGCTCTGGAATTGTTTCTGCCTTCTCAAAGAGACCGCCCTCCGCCTCCATGTAGGAGAAGGAAAACCCAAATTAGCGAAGGTGTTAGGTAAAGTCCTTGCCGGCAAGAAGAAAGGAATTCAGGAGGCCATGAAGGAAGTGGTGGCTAAACCGAGGTATAAAGTGGGAATCGCGGAGGCAGTTCTCATCTAACGGACTAGTATTTTGAGCTTAGTTAGGCATAATTCTTTGTGTATTGTGGGCTTCGGTAGACATGAGATTCGTGTGTGTGCAATGAATTGAGCTGGAATCCGCCGTGCGATAAGTGAAAACTAGAGCCAGCAGCTCTTCGTGGCCGGAGGGTCGGAATTGAACCCATTAATATTATGTACAAAGTTCTTTACATTTTGAGTAGTGTCATAAATGCTTTCACACTTCTCTATAAATTTGGTTAAGCTAATTTGACTTAAAACCAAAACTAAAAATGTATTGTTTGTAGGACAAAGGGAGTATGATTTTTGATCAATAATTGCGTCCACTGATATGGTCTTATGCATTAATATGGCATCTTAATCCACAACACTTCAATTCCACGATTCAATGCAACAAAAGCCGATGTTGTATTAATGTATTCATTTTGAAAATAACAATAAATACTACCATACAATCGATGTATATATGAAACAATTTTCTATGGTATCTTCTTCATTGCTCAACTATTTGCGCGGATGGGCTGGTCGGTACAATTGACCTGCCAACTAAGAGCCTTGGGCGTTTTGAATGATCACTTGTTTGTCTTTGTAGAATCTTCGTCAGATTTTCTTTCTCACCACATTTCTTAAGAAGAACCTCATTCAGGTTCTTCAGGTGTGGCACTCCAGATAAGCCAGATTCGTCATCGTGTAATGATGGACAGTTGTTCACCCAAAGTTTCTTTAGCTCAGGCATCGCACCTTCCTCGATTGTCACGGTTTCAATTTCATGTAGCTCATCAATGTCAAGAAACTTGAGCTTTGGGAATGTACCATAGCCGAAATGCAAATAGTCCCCTATATATGACTTCTTCCATAGGCCTAGCAAAGTTAGGTTGCGCAAGTTCTCAAGGCGCTCAATGTCCTTCTGCTCAAGTTGTGTCCCTAGTAGCTTCACCTTAGCTAGGTCACCGAGTGAACCGATCCAATTAGGCAGACTTTTGATACTACCGCATAGCCTCAGTGAAACAAGATGTTTTGGTATGGTCATTCCTTGTCCATCATCCATTTTTGAAAGAAATGTAAGCGAATGAGAACGCAATTCAAGTCGTTGCAATCGCTTGAGCTTACTTATCAACTGACACAGGCCATGTCCTTCTTTCTCACTAACCCCTGCGACTCCTAGCCTTCTTAAATTTGTCAAGTTTGTTAGCTTCTTAATCCTCCCTGCCGCATCATTGCCATTGCCAACATTGATCACCCCCAACATGTGCAAGTTCTGTAACTTATCTATTCCTTCAGGGGATCTTAGCGTCATGTTGAAAATATTATCATTGTGCTTCTCTAAATCCATCTTTTGCAACAAATCTTTCGAAAAGTTGATGCCAACTTGAAGATACCAAAGCTTCTCAAGTTTGGCAACACCACCCGGGAGTTGTGTCACCCTTGTGTCTTGGATGTCTAATGTCTCTAGATATTGAAGGTTTTGCAAGGAAGATGGAAGTTTAGAAATATCTGTTCCTCGCAAGGATAGATATCTTAGGTGTCGTAGCTCCCCTATGTGCTTAAGGTCTTCATTTTTCAGATTGATGGTGTCCTCCAGGTCAAGCACCCGCAACAACCGCATTTTTGGAGAGATGAGAAATGTGGGGTAATCCCCAAAGCAGGTCAACGATCTGATATATGTTGGGTTAATGCTTTGTAGCTTCTCATCCCTTCCTTGAGTCACTTCCCATTTAGATACCACTAGGTGGCGTATCTTACGTTGGGGAATCTCAGTTGAGTGCTTCTCGATGAGGAATAGTTGGTTCTCCTCAATGAACTTGGACCGGATGATGTGGAGCACCATGCTGTGAACCTGACAGCGATCAGCTCCAACTCCATAGCTAGCACTAGAACCTTGAATCATGCTTCTGTTAATGAGCTCACGGTAGAAACGCTCCGCTACATCTTCCACAGGCATGTCACGGTTCTTTGTTATGTAGCCTTCTGCCATCCACCGCCTTAGCAAACGGGTGCGTCTAATCTCATGGTTTTCAGGGAATATACTGAGGTACAAGAAGATGGATTTCAGGTGATACGGCAAGCCATCATAACTTGAGATGATCACCTTGGTGATGTCATGGAGGTCACACTCCAGCTCTGCTCCTATGTGTTCGTGCAGATTCCTCCATTCTATGCTTTTCTTGGGTCTATTGGCTAGGAAACCTCCTATTGTAGAAATGGCAAGTGGAAGCCCCCAACATATTTTCAAGATATTATTAGCTTGCTCCTCCATATCCGGCGGCAATATAAAGTCAGATTTTTTATAGACCTACAAATGATGGTATGGAACAAATAAATAAATAGAACATGTGTTTTTTTCAATGAAAAAATAGTGGGCAATGTCGTGGTCATTCTGATGAGCATATGTCTTGATAAAAACATAACTAAAATTACTAAAGACAAGCTGAACACATATTGAAGAAATATGAACACATATTGAAGAAGTATGACGGTGTCATGCAAAGAGAAAAAAGAATGAACATTGATGGAAAACCATCTTGTTGTTACTAATTAGAGGCTCAAAAGAAGCCTCTATATTGATCCTCAGAAGATGCATTAGAAAAAAAATCATAACACTCAAAAAATCAGGATCATCTGACCCTCAGTTCAATCTAATTTCCTAAAAAAAACCTACCCACCTCTACCATTATGGAAATAGTCTAAGGCAACCCTAAATTAATATCCAAATTAATTGCATCTACTATTTTGAAAATAACAGAAAAAACTAAATCTATTTCAAAATTATCCACTCGTTATTAAAATAACAAAAGTAACACAAAGTGAGTCCGAATCACTCACGTGCGTCATCATAAAGATATCCTTAATTACTTTACATAAGCTTCTAAATTTCTGATTTGTGCATTTTTATTGTAAAAACTGACTCAAGGTATAGATGCATGACGTGTATCACTATATGTTTATATGAATGTGAAGCAATGAGCTTGTGTTAAGCACATAGCTCAAGCTAATAGTTCCACTAATCACATGGAGGTAAGATGTAAACAGAAATAACTATGAATATATATCATAAATGGATAAAGATTATAAATTATTTATATAACTATTGTGTTATAGTTGGACAAATGAGAGGAGGGCAGAAGAGTAATCAATTTTGATTAAGTGCATCCCTAAATTTTACCTATAAATTAGCAATACTAATACTTATATGTATTAACATTACTAGCCCGTAGAGGAGAATAATCATGTAGTTGATGTGTATTATAATTGGATTTAGACTACCTAATACTCCCCTGTTAATAAATAATGACATGGTTGACTTTTTTTCCACACGTTCACAACTTCAATCATTCGTCTTTTAAAGGAAAAAATATCATTTATTTCATGGTGATTTGCTTTATTACTAAATGTAGTTTAAGTATGAGCTATATTTTTACATATTTGGATAATTTTTTGAATAAAACAAATGATTGAAGTTGTGAAAAAAAAAATTCAATCGTGCGTCATACATTTGTGAATGGAGCTAGTGCTATTTATATATACATGCATAGGGTTATTAGAATAACGAAGGAGATTTGATTAGTTGTTGCTGAATTTATCGTACAAACTTTCATGTCTTTGAACCGTCTCGGGTCATTGGGATAAGGACGACGCACCTTCTGACAGAGGAGGCTCTTGGACTCGTGGTCATTCAGTGGCTTCAGCTCGTAGATAAGCTTACGCTGCCCCTCCGCCACATTCCCCGCCCCCGCCCCCGCCCGGGCGCAGTGCCGGGCGACATCCTCCAGCCGCGTCGTCACGATGATACGGCTACTGTCCGGCCGTTTCCTGTCGAACTGGAAAACCTGGAATATACTGTCCCACTCATCCTTGTTACGCAGGTCGTCGACGACCACCAGGTAACGCTTGTCCCGCAGGTGCTTCTCGATCTCGATGTCCTTGCTGCTGTCGTCCAGGCCGAGCTCCTTCTTGAGCCGCCGCGTGAACTCGGCGGGGCTGTCGAGCGGGTGCGGCACGGTGACCCACGCGCCGCAGTCGAACTCGCCCAGGAGGTCCGCGTCGTTGTACACCTTGCGCACCAGCGACGACTTCCCCATGCCGCCCATGCCCCACACCGACACCACCCGCAGCGCGCCGTCGATCCCCGCCAGCAGCCTGATGACCGCCTTCTTCTCGCCGTCTCTGCCGATGATGTCGCACGCGGGCTTGTTCTTGGCCGAGCGGACGTCGTCGTAATGTTCGGGTGGCGGCAGGGACGACGACACGGGCTGATGATGAGCTTCCGTTGCGGCGGCGACGGCGATGTGGTACCTCTGGTTGCGCTGGTTCAGCGCCTCCACGCTGGCCTTGAGGTCCCGGATCCGCGAGGCGATGCGGTGGCGCTCCGCGACGGCGCTCGGCAGCCAGGAGGCGCCCCGCGACGCCGACGTCGTGGCCGCGTAGAGCGCGAAGTCGAGGAGGCAGTCCTCGAGGTCGTACGCGAGGTCGCGCACCTGCTTCACCCACGTCTTGGTGGTGTCGTTGCGCACGGTGGCCTCGGGGCGCGCCGACGCCACCCTGAGGAACGCCTGCATCATCTCCAGCTCGTTCCGGATGAAGTCCACCTCCTTCCGAACGCCGATGAGGCGCGCGACCTCGTCGGCGACGGCGGTGCCGGCCCTGCTCAGGACGCCGTCCAGCACCGACCTCGCCAAGCTCACGGCCGTCGCCTCCATCATCTCTCTCTCTCCCGGACTCTCTCTCTCCTCTGCTAGTCTGCTCTTCACTCTCGGTCTTTTTTTATATTGGTGGCGCAGCCCTGGATGCATGGGATGGGCCAATGGGTGCTCGTCTTCGATTTTGCTTCGTCCATTGATTAGAAGGAAGACTTGCAACGCTTTACGGTCGTCGCGTCGTGACGACGACCCGGCCGGAGTCTTCGGTGCAAGCATCCAGGAAAGTTCTTGTGGGATGACGGCATGATGATTGCGGCAGTGCAACAACAGCGTGCGCTCAGTAGGAACTTCGAAGAAAAAAATGTGGAATTTCACAGGCCATCTCGTGTACTGTTAGCTGTGTCATTTGTATTTAATGGATTTTTTTTCCTTCCACGGACCTGGACGAAGACAAGTCGGAAGCACACTGCACACCCTTTCAAGGACGAAAGTGACACAAGACCTGATGCATAATGGTCAGTAGAAAAGAAAAGGAGGACTAAATGGCTGGACGAAGAAAAGATAACATGCTCTTAGAAGAAACACTGCAATGGGCCTAAAAAAAAAAGAAGAAATACTGCACTATCTCTCCTGAGTGTGTTGTCTATTTGTTAAAGGAATTCCTTTGTTAAAACTACCGGTCTTGGAGGGGTTATAATTTGCTGTTATAGGGCATTTCCAAGCATAGCTATTTTCTGTTATATATAGGGCAATGCTGGGCCATGATGACGTTGCTTCTGCTGCAACCTGCAGTGCTACTTCTATATGTTCTCCACCAGATGCGCCTTTGCACGTTCATGAAAAAAAAATAAGAAGAAAGACGCAGAGTGCAGCGGTGTGAAGGCTAAAATGATTGTCAGCGGGAAAAGAAAATTAAAGAGGCCACTGTGATCAAGATGAGGGAGGAAAGGGATCAGTAGCCTGGTGGTAATAAGTGAAGACTGGAACCCATTTTGTAGCTTAGTGGCAGAATTCTTCACTTTGTGAGATGCTGCTGCAATGTTGCCTCGGTAAATATCAGTCTCATTGTTATTGCTCGTGCTTGTGAACTAAACTACATGAATCATGTTAATTTGCAATTGCGATTTGCGACTAATATGGTATGGCGTTATTAGCTGTCTGAAGTAAGCGAAGTACAATCCCATTCGACAATTGAAGGCAGTGAAAGACAATGATATGTATGGTAGGGGCGGAGGGTCCGTTATGGCCCAGTATGGCCCGCGTCATTTTTTAAAGTCAAAGAAAATTTTCTTATACCCCTACATTTGAGCCCATCTACTGGAAGCGGCCCAAGAAAAATGGGAGAAAGGTCCGTTCTCCCGACCTCCCTCGTCCCTCTCAGCGCCGCAATCCCGCTCGGCCGCCCGTCCCACCGCTTCCCCACGCCCGCACACCACGTCCGCGCCCCTAGCGGCCCCGCGCCGGAGCGCCCTGCGCTCCGTACCCCGGCGGGCGGGGGCCGACGTGGCAGCGTCCGTGCGCCGCTGCGCGCCCCTTGCCTCGGCGGGAGGTGGCCCCCGCGCTCCGCAGCCTGGCGTCCCAGCGCCCCATTCCCGGGCCACGTCAGCCGCCGCCCGGCGTCCCAGCGCCCCCTTCCCGGGCGCCCCGGCGGGCGGCGGCTGACGTGGCAGCATCCCTGCGCCGCTGCGCGTCCCGTGCCTCGGCGGGCGGCGGCCCCGCGCCCGTGCCCCAGCATCCGCGGCCGGCGTCCCAGTGCCCCCTACCCCGGCATCCCCGCCGCCGCGCCCACGTCCCGGCGGCCCCCGCGCTGGCACGCCCGTGGGCAGAGCGGCCACGCCTGGCGCCCCAAGCTCCTGCGTCGACACCTGCAGACTTGCTCCGCTGCTCGCCCTCGCTGGAGACCGGTAATCCACCGCCACACCTATGTTGGCGTCCTCAGCCACTGATGTATCGATTCGCTCGGCTGGTGCGCTTGCAGCCCGGGTTCGAGCGCCGGCTCGGCCGGGTTTCCCAACCGGGAACAGACAAACAGTAGCTTTCCAGTTTTTAAATTTCTTTGCAGTTGCCTTCAGATGTGCCACGATGGTCAGATAAACGTGTCCTTCGACGCCTAAGGCTGTCTTGGTATCTAGTTTGGCAACCCATTTTTCCAAGGAATTTTAGAGAATTGAGATAAAAATAGTTCATTTTCTCTTGGAAAAATGGTAATCTCTTAGGAAAATGTTGTTGTCAAACTAGCCCTTAACTGCGCATGTGTACCCGTAGGTTGTTGGTCTAGCTTGCGCACAATGTAGGTGTGTGTTTGTGGTGGTGTGAGTGTGGTGTGTAGTGTAGAGCGTGAGTTCAGATACTACAACTTATATTTGAAGAATAAGGCAATAAAAATATACTAACATATATATGTCAGGATGCTTAATGAAAAAGAAAATACATATTAGGGGTTTTGGCGTTTATACTCTTGTTTTGGAGTGTAATGGTGATTTTACCCTCATTTTTTCAACTTTGTGGATTTACCCCTATATTTTCAAATCGAATGCAAGTTTTACCCCTGCTCAGTTAACGGCTTTTAACGGTGTCTATTTGTGTGCAAAAAGACCACTGTGTCCATGCGATTTTGCCCCTGTTTTAGTAAATGTTGTGATAATACCCAATATTATGGCAGATTACAGAGAGATTGTTCATAATGAAAACTGAGCAAATTTAGCCTACAAATTTCCTCATTGTGTCACATAAGCTGCTCACCAAACCTACATCCATCTGAAATTGAGATCTATGCATCACAAAAGTGAAGAAATTGGCTCGCACACCTCACTGCTCGAGCCGCGCACCTCACTGCTCGGGCTGAGGGGCCAGGGGGAGCCGCGCCCGCCGCCGGGGAGAGAGGAGCCGCCGCGCCGGCCGGGGGAAGGAGCTGCCGGGGGAGCCGCTGGGAGGAGCCGCCGCGCCGGCCGGGTGAGGAGCCACCGCAGGGGGGAGGAGCTGCTGCGCCGGCTGGGCCGCGCCCTCGCCGGTGAGAGGAGCCGCCGCGCCGGCCGGCCCGCACCCCTCGCCAGGGGGAGGAGCCGCGCCGCGCTCCCTCGCAGGGGGGAGCAGCGCCGGCGCGCCTCGCCACCACACTCTGCCGCCGCCGCCCGGAGAGAGAGCGAGAGAAAGAGCGCGTGAGAGAGAGCTGTGTGGATAAGGGGCAAGAGTGTCCTTTCTCCTGTCTTTGTTTGGTTTTTGGTTTTTCTTAATTCAGTTAATACGGTGACCGTGGACGGAAGTTACGAATAGGGGCAAACGGCGGATTCGTTTCGAAATCACAAGGGTAAAATCACAAAGTTTAAATAATAAGGACAAAATCACAGTTGAACTCTAGACTAGGGGTATAAACACCAATCTCCCTACGTATCATTGTGGATCATATGCATTCATAAAACAATCCTCGACTTTCCAATGAGGAATTTAGGACGTCTGGTATGCCTATCGATATGCCCTTGCAGTGTGTCGATGAGATTCTGCTTCTCACCACAGTTCTTAAGAAGAAGCTCCTTGAGGCTCTGTAGGTGTTGCACTCCAGACACGCCGAAACTGTTGTCGTGAAGTGAAGGGCACTTGTTCAGCCAAAGGAGCTCAAGCCGAGGCATGGCGCCTTCCCAGATTGTCACCGATCTAATGCTCTCCTGCCCGTCAATGTCAAGGAATTTGAGATTTGGGAATGTACCAAGTGAGAAACGCAATGACTCCTCTACGTAGGAGTTCTCCCAGAGGCCTAGAAAAGCTAGGTGGCGCAGATTTTGAAGGCGCGTGATGTCTTCCTGATTCAGTTGTGTCCCCAGAAACTTCACCTTCTGTAGATTGTTCAGTGAACTGACCCATTCAGGAAACCCACTGACTCTACCACAAAGCCTCAGTGACATTAGTTGTCTTGGTATCTCCGATTCATCCAAACTGGCAACAAATCTAATGGAGGCAGAGCGCATCTCAAGCCGTTGCAATCGGCTGAGCCTTCCTATTGACTTGAATAGCTCCTGGCCTTCTTCCTCGGTGAGACCTGTAACCCCTAACCGTCGCAGATTTGACAAGCGCATGAGCTTCTTGAGCCTGCTTCCTGCCGCACCATTTCCCCTGGTGATATTGACCACCCCCAACATGTGCAGGTTCTTTAGTTTCTCAATTCCTTCAGGAGCTCTCGCACTGAAGTGGTCCATGTTGAAAACGTCATGGGACTCACTGCAGTTGCACCGTAGATTTCTGAAAAGGCGGTCTCCATGATGGTTTCCTCTGCCTGGATCCCTCATCTTCTGCAGCAAATCTTTTGTGAAGTCGATGCCAGCGACAAGATACCGTAGCTTCTCAAGTTTGGTAATGGCGCCGGGAAGTTGTGTCACATTTGTGTTTTGGATGTCTAATGTTTCGAGGTACCGAAGGTTCTGCAGGGAAGAAGGAAGTTTAGAAATACTTGTTCCTCTCAGGCTCAGATATCTCAAGTGTTGTAGCTCCCCTATGTGTTTGAGATCATCATTCTCTATATCGTCAGTGTCTTCCAAGTCCAGCACTCGCAGCAGCCGCATTTTTGGAGAGATGAGAGACGAAGGGCACTTTCCAAAGACTGTCAATGATCGGAGACGGGACAGGTTTATGTTATGCAGCTTCTCATCCCTACTCTTCCATCTGGATACAACCAGGTGGCGTATCTTACTCTGTCGATCCTCATTTGAGTGCTCCCTAATGAGGAGTAGCTGGTTCTCCTCAATGAACCTGGACCGTATGGTATGGAGCACCATGCTGTGAACCCGGCAGTGATCAGCTCCAATTCCACGCCCGTCCTTGGAATCTTGAATCATGCTTCTGTTAATGAGCTCATTGTAGTAACTCTCTCCAACATCCTCCGCATGCATGTTACGGTGATTTGTTATGTAGCCTTCTGCCATCCACCGCCCGAGCAAGCGCTTGCGCTTGATCTCATAGTTCTCAGGGAAGATACTGAGGTACAAGAAGATTGATTTTAGATGATATGGCAGGCCATCATAACTTGAGTCAATCACTTTGGTGATATTGTTGCGGTCAGACTCCAAAACTGCTCCAAGGTGTTCGTGAAGATGCTGCCATTCTATGCTTGTTTTAGGCCTGTTGGCAAGGAGACCCCCTATTGTAGATATGGCAAGTGGAAGCCCACGACATCTTCTCAAAATACGTTCGGCCTGATCCACCATGTCTTCTGGTAATTCATACTCAGTTGTTTTGTAAACCTACAAAAATGAAGGAAATAATAAATGACTTTTCTCTAAAAACAGAATTAATTACTGATCTAGAAAGTAAACAATGAAAGATGGTTATTGAATTATTTATTCTCCCACAAGAAAAGAGAACTATGATATACTCCTCTATGTCCAACTATTGGCAGCCATAATAATTTGACGTCATAAGCTCAATAGGAATGTTACTGGAGCTTTCTACAAGTGCTTAAGAAAAAAAAAGGCCATGCAATATTTACTACTTACTCTATTTCAGCAAAACACAAACAGAAACGTAGACACTTACCCTAGCCTTATGTGAAAACTAATAACTAGCAAAATAAAATCCATAGAGCTGATTGTAAAGCTATAACATTTTACGACAAAAAGAAATGTGAAGTATTGTATCAAGCTTAATCTATTATATTAATATTTGAATGTTAAAAGAAGCTACCACGTTCGTCGAGAGGGCTAAAAAATTATCACATTAATCGGAAAAAAGAAAAGCCCTCCACCATCGGATTTTATGAAGATCTAACGGTCCACGTTCAATAATATAGTTGCTGCTTGATACATTACATTAAATCCATATATTTTTAGGATTTCGAAATTACCTTATTAATCGATAAAAAATATTCATTATTAATTTTGTGGCTTCAAATTATATCTAGGAAGATGTGTTTATTTTTAATTGCCGATTTATAAAAAACATATATATTCCAAAATAGAAATAATTATCCACTTCTTTATTTTATATCATATAGGGTCAAAAAACAAAAAAAAATGATATTATGTACCTATACTTTACAATAAAAATAAAATAAGATGCAAGGAAAGAAAATGGAAATGATATGAAGGCAGCAACGAATAAGAAGAAAAAGAGTAATCGATTTTATATCTGCCATCGCCAAACTATTAAGCCATAATTGTCCTCTTCCTTGGAGATCAACGTTATCACTTTCACACAAGCTCCAATCAGTTTTATGAATCCGCAAGGTCTGAACTTCTCTGTACCGATTTGACACTCAATAACCATGACGGTAAGGCTGCCAAAGCACACCTTCCACATGTTGTAATTCGTAATAGAAACAATACAACTATATTCTGTGACTATGGCAATGAAAAGTGGCATCACGATATGATGCCTTCCTAAATTGGATGGCATAAAGACATGTGGTGTCTGACACTGTATTTCTTTGAGGACTAGGGATGTGCAAAGCCTTTTCTTCCATTGCAACATAAGAGAATGTTTCCTATAATACTTAAGTTTTTAAGAGTATATTTGTTTATGTCTTAAATTATATAATCTCTGCTTATATATTTTTGAGTGGCTAACAAATATTGTTGCTTATTGTGTACTTTATAGAATTTAGCCGCCAAATTATGATAATATATAAACAACAAAAGGATACTTATTTTAGATTTCTTTCTAGCCTTATTAACCAGCTTACACTTGTAAGGCACCTTATATAATATATCAAAATAAGCTAGGCTATATAATCTGCACGGAGAAAAAACAATGACTAAATGGGCTTACTATATAATTTTCTCAGTTGTTAAATACTCCCTTCAATCCAAATTGTAATCCCTTTTGCCTTTGTTTCAAGCCATTTAAAAAAAAGGAAAATCTAGGATAATTTGATATTATAAATATTGGTGCCATCCTTAAAAATTTAGACAAAACTATGAAAGCTATATTTGAAGTAGAAGAAGTATATAATTTTTTCAAGGACCGAATCACAAAGCTTTAGTGGTTATCCAGCTAAAAAATATGGATAGTAGCAACAACCCAAAAGCAAAATTTAGTAGCAATGTTTTTATCTACACACCACTATATAGAAACTTAAATCTACCAAACTTAATATGAGTAGATTAATTTCTTAGAAACATATTCTCAGAATAATACATAATAAGTAAAATTTAGAAAAAGAAAATGTATTATTTATGACCAATAAAAGTAAAAGTAATAAAAAATAAATTAACTAAGGATATATAACAATATCAATTTAAAAAAAGCAAATTTCATTGAAAAAAACTAGCTACCCGCGCTATTTGCGCGGGCATCTTACTAGTTCTTATATATTATAACAATTTACGAAAAAAGAGGTATTGTATCAAGCTTAATTTTTATATATGTATTTTGGATTCCTGTGGTTTTCCACCTTATGCTACATCATATTCCTGCATTTTTTTTCCTTTCCTCTGTTTTTCGTTTCTGTGTTCCAAACAGGGCCTAAATGGACTGTGCCAAATACATATATGTGACTTTTGGTCTGGCCCAAGTATGACAAGGGCAAATAGCAATAGTGCCGATGTCGACGCAGCCTAATGGTCAATGTTGTGCCTACGTCACCATCCCAAATTCCCAATATGAGTTGTAGTATGGACACAGGACACATTCGGATTTAACAGGTACCACATAGCCTCAAGGCATGATTGGATGCCTGGTCCGCCCAGCGTTCAGCAAAGTGGATTTTTCAAATGTACATGTGTACATATGGACTATCATAGCCGTTGAATATGCATCGAGATCAGTGCAGACAAGGAGTGCGTATGAGAATCGATGAGGAAATCATGTGTTGAGAATCGTGCAGCAGGAGGGAAACGAACGACCACGATTGTGCTTGTGGTCACATATACACGTGGTTTTGTATTTTCCCAGCGGTCAGGTTCAGTTGGTGCAAAAGGACTCCAGCAGCCATGCTTCACAGGAACGCGGAGATTGGGCTTTGGGCTTCGGCAGGTAACACGTAGAAACCAAAAGCTGTTTTTGTTTCTTTTTTTTATATCTTTGAATTATATTAAAACATCTAATTGTCAAACTGATTTCGTATTTATGTTTCTAATATTTTTATCTATAAAACTAGACCACATTTGTCATATAGTTTTTTTTTATTCTCATAAATATGAAAAAAAAGCTAGTTGGAGTTGAACTTGCCCAACAAACTCCCAAGCTTCACAGCAACACCATATGACCACTAGAACCTCTTATTATATATGTTAGCCACAGGATAGTTAATATTAATATAGATATATTTATTCTAAAATAATTTAAAACCTTATGGTCGAAAAGAGCTGAGACAAGACGACTGAAAAAATCAAACGGTTCAAAGTTGGTCTCCATACACATAGGTGGTGTGGTGTTTATCTAGGGAATTAGTAGAACAATGGGAGCCTGGGAGGTGGGATAGTGATAAAATCTATACTATCATCACTCAACTATTTTATCCCTTATCCAAACAAGGGATGAGATTTATCCCACTACTCATTTCCTATTCTGATCCCTATCCCCTTCCATCCAAACGCCACCATAGGAGTAGATAGACCTGAGCAAACGCCATGTCGAATCGGATACGAGTCGAGTCACACGTTGTATTTGTATATGACAGTCCATACCCAATCTGTGCCTAACACCGGATCGGCCCATGGACGGATTTTTTCTAGATTGGGTTGGGTTTTTTTAGTTTGGGGTAAAAAGACATGGTCTACACCCGGTCCGTCGATTATTGCGGGTTGGGCTTTTTTTGGGCGGATTGGTCGGATTGGATCATCCATGGCCAGGCCTAGGAGTAGCTCAAGGGCCAAGGTTGTAGTGTGGATGATAAAAGACGCACCTTCTGACAGAAGAGGTCCATGGACTCGGCATCCCCCAGCGGCTTCAGCTCGTAGACATGCCCTTTCCACTCCGCGACGTGGCTGGTGCAGTACCGGGCGACGTCCTCCCGGCGGGTCGTCACGATGATGCGGCTTCCCTTGTTGTTGCTGAACTGAAAAACCCTGCATATATGATCCCACTCCTCCGTATTCAGCAGGTCGTCCACAATGACCCGGTAGCGTTTCTCCCGCAGGTACTGCGCGAGGTCCTGGTTGCCGGCCACGCCGAGCTCCTTCCGCAGCAGCCGCCTGAACGCCTCGGGGCTGTCGAGCGGGTGCGGCACGGTGACCCAGGCGCCGAGGTCGAACTCATCCAGGAGCACCGGGTCGTTGTGCACCATCCACACCAGCGACGACTTCCCCATGCCGCCCATGCCATACACCGCCACCACGCCCACGCGCAGCGCGCCGCCGTCGCCGTCGCCGCCGGGCCGGGGCGAGGCGGGGACTGCGTCGTCGTCGGCGGCTGGCCCGCCTATACGAGGCACGCAGAACATCTCTATGACGTTGTAGGTCAAGAAATCCGATACGACCCTCCTCAGCGGCATCCGGCGTCTGCTCACTGCCGCTCCGCCGCCTGGCCCTGTCCCTGAGATCAGCTCCGTCAGCTCGTCCTTCTCGTTGACCCGGCCGATGATGTCCGACTCCTGGAACGCGAGGTCGGCGGAGTTCACGTCCTGGTCGGGCGGCAGCGTAGTAGTAGGCGGCGCCGTAGCGGCGGCGGCGGCCTGCAGCTCCGCCGCACCCGCCGCCGCGGGTCTGTCCGCGACGATGCGGTACCGCCGGTTGCGCTTGTTCAGCGCCTCGACGCTGGCCTTGAGGCCCCGGATCCACCCGGCGATCCGGTGGCGCTCGGCAATGGCGCCCGGGAGCAGCGCGCCGGCCCGCGACGACGACGCCGCCCTGTCCGCGTACAGCTCGAAGTCGAGGAGGCAGTCCTCGACGTCGTAGGCGAGGTCGCGCACCTGCTTCACCCACGTCCTGACGGTGTCGCTGCGCCCGCCGGCCGCCTCCGGCTGCGCCGACGCCACCCTCAGGAACGACTGCATCATCTCCAGCTCGTTGCGGATGAACTCCACCTCCGTCGGGACACCGATGAGGAGCGCGACCTCGTCGAAGACGGCCGCGCGGGCGCTGCTCAGGACGCCGTCCAGAACGGACCTCGCCAAGCTCAGGGCCGTCGCCTCCATCTTCTTCGATCTTGTGTGGTGCGGTGGAGCTGCAGCTGCTGATCAGTTGTTGTGTTGCTTGATACAGTTTATTATAACTTCGGTGGCGCGCGAGCATATGGACCGACGTTGGTTCACGTAGCTAGCTGTATTTTCTTGTATATGCAAAAGAAGATTTTCCGTCACATCAAAATGCCGGCACATGCATGGAATACTAAATGTAGATGAAATAAAAAAATAATTGCACAGTTTAGATGTACTTTGCGAGACGAATCTTTTGAGCCTAGTTAGGCCATAGTAGGACAATATTTACCACAAACAAACGAAAAGTGCTACAGTGGTTCTACAGTGCTTTTCAGTTCGGAACAGTGTTTTTTTCAACCATCTAAACACACCCTAGATCTGAATCGCCAATAATAATAGTGTTTAATTTGGACTTGTTCTACATTATATTTATATATAGAGCCAGCTAAGTTCTAGCCATCATCGTCGTTCAGACTTAATCAAAGCAGGATCCCATCCCAGGCTTCGAGTTATCAATGGTTTCTGCACGGCTGCACCAATGGAGTCAGTTGGTACCGTGGTAGTACAATGCGTGTTGCCAGAGCAATCACGTTGACCGCTATTTGTCGTGCAAATGAAATGGAGCTTGGATTATTATTGCTTCGTTTCTAGGAAAGCGAAGGGGACATATTACAATGTTGTACAATCATCAGATCCCACTTTGGTCCGCAAGTATACAAAATGCTTTGCGCCAATGAACAAAGTGAGAGGTTGCTATTAATTTGTTTACCTAATTTCGACGCAGGTACGCGCGCTACCGGGGCAATCATGCGTGTTGACATTGTCTTGGCAAGTTCGTTCTCAATCGTCGTGATTGATCATCCCATTGGTAGGACCAGAAGAAAGTTATCACCCAAGCATGGAAGCTGGGATTGGTGCAAGTGGATGCACGACGATGTTTGTAAGCTACAGGTATAACCGCGTGACCAGGTGACGGGAGGCATGACCTTTGAAGAAAACTGAGGTGAAATTTCGTAGGCGCAGCATGCACGACAATGAGCGACTTGCCTATCCACTGTTTCTTCACTATTTTAACTACCTCTTCTCTGTCTACAGTAACACTACAGTGTCAAACAGTATATGTGTATATGCAGTACTATGGGCAATCCCCATTGGGAATGGTCTTACAAGACTTACCTCTGACCCAACTCCAAGGTAACATGTTCAACCCCCTCTCTCCTTAAAAAAAAAGTATCCTCTGTCTCCTATCACTATTTCAATTACCCCTCTTTCTGTCTACAGCGTAAAAACAGTACCGCACAGTGCCTAAACAGTGTTTAGGGAAAGGATTTGCGGGATGGCTGGTTTCAGCCTAACATGTTCAACGTCCTGTACGGCTTTGGGCAAGAACAGCCTGTTCCAGTCTTCCAGACGTACTATAGCAACTCCTATATTCAAACAGGGGAGTGAAGTTTTCCCCATCGGATGAAAACAAGGTTGGGGGAGAAGCAAATCGCTGGAGAAGTCCGAGAACCTCTAGCTCCATCAGGAGACAAAAAAAAAAAGAATTACGAAATTCATCCACATTAAAATGAAACGGTGACTGCCATGTAGACCCGCTATATGTGCAGTCTGTGTATCAATGACTCAACTACACCATGCACTATTACGAGGAAATGCTTCCCTACTCGAATCACAGGGAGAAATGCTTCCCTATCAATCAACCCACTCGAGTCACAGGAATTTGGTGTGTTAATCCCATGTGGGGAAGTATAAACCCTAAATCCTAATATATTTTTTTGACACTCTCAAAAGATGCACTTTATTCATCAGCGCGATCAGTGAGATCGCCAAGTACAAAACGGTTTACAGGTTCTAGGAGGAGATCAGTGGATCACTCCACGAGCTTAGCAAGCCCGTGAACAGAAGCTACCTCGACAGAAACGAAATGCAAGCGAATGATCTCTCTAATCTCACAAATCAGTCCTCCTCCTTGTGACCGATCATAGTCTCCTGTCTTCAAATAAGTGAGTCATGAGCGTTGAAACTTGCGATATAATGAGATAATTAGCAAGTTATGCGCTTATGCCGGTAAACGATGATCGGGAGTATTCTTTGGGCTTGTCGGCCTTGGGCTGATCCATTTATAGCGTGGGCTCTGCCCTCAAGTGGGCTCCGTACAGTGCAGACTACAAGCCCAACGCGTGTGAGCGGTTCTTGTATCATCATGGAGCACGCACAAGCGCTTGTGATTGGCGTCGCAGCCTAAAGCAAGCGCATGATGCTTAGCGCTTTTAGCCATAGAATTAACAGTCTAACCATGGCAAAAACATAGATTAACATGCATAATTAGTTGCCCCCACACCCCACTGTAGGCTAAGACTCCTACGCATGTTTCATTTATTATTGTCTTCCTTGAGCATCTGCTCTGTCAGTTTTAAATTATTTGAATTTTTACATCAAATTTAACTTTCCCATCTTATGCAAAAAAAAATTAAAGAAATATGTATAAGTATAGTAAACTAAATCATAGTAAGAATAAAAAATAATTTTAAATTTTTAAAATTGAATGTCCAAATATGTACAGACACCGTTCTGATATAAGTGATAAAACCATCCCCAATGGAATGGATAAAAAAGATGGATATAACACTGTTTGACACTGTTTCGCTACTGTAGACAAAAAAAAAAGTTGAAATAGTGATTAAAAAGATGGATATACATCTTTCTAGGGATAGCCTAACGTTATCTGTACTTCTTAAATCCACCGTTCAAAATGTATATGCCGAACACAGCCCATTCCCTCTCCACTGGCACACAACGGGCCGTGTAGTCAAAGCTTCACGCACCCGCGTGTTTCCTGCGGCAGTGGCACTTTAATGCTGATTATTAGCTGAGCCTGCGGCCCGCTGGAATTAAACAAGCAAAGCAAGCGAAAGAGGCAATGGCCGTTGGGCTTGTGCCGCAGAGAAGCGAGGGCCCCACTACCCACCGAAATGCTCAGGCTGTCCCCAATGGTACCTCATCCCCTTTCTCAAAACACTATTTCAACTACTCTTCTCTCTGTCTACAGTGCAGCATTTATGTCAAACAGTGTCAAACAGTGTTTTGGGGCACCCCATTGGAGACAGCCTCACACTGTGCAGTGTCACTGCAGAGCCGGAAAAAATTTATATGATGCCCTGAGGTTTAGAGGTGCGAGCACGTACCATCCCTAGCTTCAAAACCGTGTAAAGAGCACCCTAAATTTTTATGTTGGGTGCAAATTACCCCCTAGGGCGGTTTTTTAGGGCGGTTTTGCCCACGTGGCTGCCAGCCTGGCTATGGCCCACCTATCAGCCTCCCACTTCCCCTTCTTCTTCCTCCCTCCCTCTCTGCTTCCTTCTACACACAGCGCCGCCGCCATGCCGCGCGCCGCCCCTTTCCCTCGTCCACCGGCCCTGGAGGCCGCACCATCCTGCCCTTCGGCCCTTCCCCACTGGTGCTGGTGGTGGTGCCCTTCCCTGCAGATCCCGGCGGGGCGCCCCCTCCCTCCCCCATCGGGCTCCATTGAAGGCGGCCCTGGAGCTCGTGGCGGGCTATCTGCAGGCGAGTGAAGGAGGAATCGGGGTTGGGCGGCGGTGGAGGAAGGTGGAGAGAAGCTCACCCTCGAAGGAATCAAGCTATGGCGGCCGGGACGCAGAGAGCACCGCGGCGGCCATGCTCGCGGGCAAGAACAGAGGAGGGTGATGGCGTCGTGGTGACCGCGGCGGGAGCCGATCGGACAAGCCCGTCAGGCAAGCGGCTGCGGCCAAGGCTCGCGGTGGCGGAGGCGCGACGGCATCCCGGCGTCGCGGACGAGCGGCGGCGGCGTTTTGGTGGCGCGGGCGGACGCCATGGCGGCGCAGCTGGCGCCGCAGCGACACGCTGCAGCGGCGCGGCATGGCGGCGCGAGGCAGCGGCGCGGCATGGCGGTGGGGCATGCCGCGGCGGCGGCGCTCTGTGCAAAAGGAAGCAGAGAGGAAGGAAGGAAGAAGAAGGAGAGAGTGGGAGGCTGACAGGTGGACCATAGCCAGGTTGGCAGCCACGTGGACAAAACCGCTCTAGAGGATGATTTGCACCCAACATCAAAGTTTAGGATGCTCTTTACACGGTTTTGAAATTGAGAGTGGTATATGCACGCACCTCCAAACTTCAGAGGATCATATAAATTTTTTCCCTCCAGAGTCGAACGTTGGTCGTCAAACATGGCATGCGGCAGCTCTCTCTCCGGTCTCCGCAGCACCTCCTCGGCAGTCGGCAGCTGCTGCCTCTCGGACTCTCCTACTTTTCCTCCCATCCCATACCATTTCACACTAATCAATCAATCATCGATTTACCGTACCACCACTATCAGCTCAAAATAGGGTTAATGGCATCGAGCACGAGGAATCTGGGGAGGTGACGCTGACGGGTGACTGCTGCACTTGCAGGCATGCAGCCGTGCCTCCATGGTATGGACCATGGTTCTTGCTCGGCTTTGCGGTCTGCTCGGCTGATCCATAGATTAGCCAAGTGTCAGTCTCCTGCTACTATGGTCATGTATGGACAAACCGTGATCAGGCTGTCTCCCACCACTATCAGATTGGGTTTTTGTCGGCGTTTACAGGTTAAGTGGCGTTTTTAGCATCGCCGCCCTTGGCGAATCCATCCAAAATATGGTGTACTTTACGCAAAAGCTCAGGTTTTTTTACCTTGATTTGACCAACTCTTTTTGTTCAACCTGTTTTCACATCAAAAACATTAGATTTGCTATAAAAATCGTATGATTAGATTCATATCACAAAAAAAATAGATTTGCTATAAAAACCGTCATATTTTTGTGAAAAATAAAAAACATGTTGTAGAAACGCACGAACAGCGATTCATATCACAAACATGTTCAGCCATCAAAATAATATCACTGTGGTCTGTGGCCGCTGAGCAGAGTAAAAACAAACTGTCTCCTACCTTGGCCACCCTCCATGGGAGCCAGCTCGAAAGGGTGGCAGCAAGGCCAGTAGCTGCAGCAGCCGAGCCGAGCCAAAGCCAATGCAATGCAGCCCATCATTTCTTCCTTCCATGTCACACGGAAAAAAGGAGGCAAGAATCCAAAGCACACATTCCCATCACACCACACCAGTACACACTACACACCACTCCATGGCAGGCCTGCACCACTTCCCACGCCATGCTCCTCTCCCTCCTCCTTTCTCTGCAGCTGTCACAGTCACAGCTGTCCCAGTTCAGTCGCTTCAGCGTTCACAAGCGCGTTCACTCTTCTCCTTTCCCCCTCCCACCTCTCCTCCTTGAGCAAGAGCTCAGCTCGCTTCTGTGTGATCCTCAGCTACATTCCTCGCATCGTTGCTGTTCCCGGCCCCGCAACGGCAATGCTAGCGAAGGTGCTGCTCGTGCACCTCCTCCTCCTCTTCCTCCCCGCCGCGTGGTCGGCGGACCACCGCCGCCATTACCGGAGCAGGAGGGCGCTGCACGAGCCGCTATTCCCTCTGGAGAGCACGCCCCCGCTGCCGCCGCCGCCGCCCGCGCCGTTCTTCCCGTTCTTGCCTGGCGCCGCGGCGCCGCCGGCGCCGACGGTCACGCCGGAGGCTGGCTCCGCCTCCACCCCGGCCGACTCCGGCGCGGCTGACGCGTCCTCGTCCTCCTCCTCGTCGCCGCACCCCACGGCGCCGGCCAACATCTCGTCCCTGGCCGCGCTGCCCGTCTCCCACTCCGCGCCGCTCCGGTCCTTTCTCTCCTCCCACCGCCTCCTCACCGTCCTCGTCCTGATCGTCGCCGTCGCTGCGGCTGTGCTCGCCGCCGCGCTCGTGTACATCCTCGCCCGCCGCCGACGCGCTTCCTCTCCCAAGGAGGAACCGGCAGTGTACACGAAGCCCTCCTCGCTTCCACCGGCCAACCCCGTGCTCTACGATGGCGGCGACCAGCATGGGCCGCGGGGCTCCACGGCCACCGTCTCCAGTACCAGCTCGCCGGAGCTCAGGCCGATGCCGCCTTTGCCCCGGCAGTTCCAGCAGACGCGGATGAACTTCCCGTCGAGTTCAAAATCCGTTCTTGATGCCGGAACAGGGGGCAGGCGAGCGCCACAGGGTGCTCCGCCGCACCCGCCTCCGCCTCCCCCGCCACCTCCAATGCCAACGGGGAAAGACAATGGAGGCACCACAACAGTAGTTGCCCCCCCGGCGCCGGCGCCGCCTCCGCCGCTGCCGCGAGCCGGCAACGGCAGTGGCTGGTTACCCCGGCGGCACTCCGAGCGCCCGGCGACCACGGTGATCAGGACCTCGGCGGGCGCAGTTCACCCGGAAGAGTCTCCGGTGCGCGCGCCGTCAGAGAAAGGCGTGGACGCGGGCGCGGACGCGGCTGCTCTGCCGAAGCTAAAGCCGTTGCACTGGGACAAGGTGCGCGCGAGCTCTGGCCGGCCAACGGTGTGGGACCAACTGAAGGCGAGCTCTTTCCGGTGAGGTCTTCTTGTTCTTGTATATTGGCATTGCTTGCATTTGAGTCGATGCCATGGTAACTTACCATCTGCAGCTTCAAACTTAATGTGTTCTAATAACTCCCTGTATGCGAATAGAGTGAACGAAGAGATGATTGAGACATTGTTCGTCTCAAATTCAACACGGAGGTCACCCAAGAGTGGAGTCAAGGGGCCAAATTCCAGTTCGTGCATCCAGGAGAACAAGGTCCTTGACCCAAAGAAAGCACAAAACATCGCGATAATGCTCAGGGCGCTCAATGCGACTAAGGAAGAAGTGTGCAAGGCACTCCTGGATGGTGAGTACACTGTCTAAGTACATATCTATCGCTCTGTAAACAATCATCGCTCTGTAAACAATCATCCATAGAACTTTCATCATTCAGCTTTTAGCTTTATGAACATTTGCTTGTACTGCCGTTATTGGAAGCAGGGCATGCAGAGAGCCTTGGAACTGAGCTCTTGGAGATGCTGCTGAAGATGGCACCTAGCAGGGAAGAGGAGATCAAGCTGAAAGAATATAGGGAGGATGCTGTGACTAAGCTTGGCCCTGCCGAGAGCTTCCTCAAGGCGGTGCTGGCAATACCATTTGCTTTCAAGAGAGTGGAAGCAATGCTGTACATCACCAACTTCGATTCTGAGGTTGACTACCTCAAGACCTCCTTTAAAACTCTTGAGGTACTAATCTTGTCCTGCAAAGTTCCCTTTCCAGATTTGACTGAAATTAGTGTATGGACATGAGATATGCCATGACAATGGTTCGAAATCGAATTTTAGGACTGTAGTTCATTGATGTAAGGCATTCTTTCAGATCATTTGCTTCCCTGCCCAATATATCCATGGTAGTATGTTTCTCCTGATGGGTAAAATGAACTTGGTGGCAGTTCGACAGTCTTACCAGTAACCAATAAGGGCTTCAGAATTGTCTACTTAGGAATTTGTCACCAAAATTCAAATCCTCTTCGCATAAGACTAGCTTGATCAAATTCAGCCTGGTACACTTCGTTTGGAAATAAAGTAGCATGGTAAAATCACTAACAGTTGTTTGTCATTTCAGGCAGCATGTGAAGAGCTACGGGGCAGCAGGTTGTTCCACAAAATCTTAGATGCAGTCCTGAAGACCGGCAACCGAATGAACACCGGTACAAACCGAGGAAATGCCCGTGCCTTCAAGCTGGATGCACTCCTCAAGCTAGTCGATGTAAAGGGTGCTGATGGCAAGACGACTCTCCTGCACTTTGTCGTAGAAGAGATCATCAAGTCTGAAGGGGCTAACATTTTAGCCACGGGCCAAACCTCTGACCAGGCGAGTGCCCTTGCAGATGATCTGCAGTGCAAGAAGGTAGGCCTTAAGATCGTTGCCAGCCTCGGCGGTGAGCTCAACAATGTCAAGAAGGCAGCAGCAATGGACTCAGACGCGCTGGCCAGCTGTGTGTCAAAACTCTCCTCCGGTGTCAGGAAGATCAGTGAGGTCCTGCAGCTAAACCAGCAGCTGCTCGTCTCAGAAGATGGCTGCAAGAGGTTTCGCGCATCAATTGGCGAGTTCCTGCGAAAGGCCGAGGCCGAGATCGCCGGGGTGCAGACTCAGGAGGACCGCGCTCTCGCCCTCGTCAGGGAGGCGACTGAGTTCTTTCACGGTGATTCAGCAAAGGAGGAAGGCCACCCGCTGAGGCTCTTCATGGTGGTGCGTGACTTCCTCACAGCCCTTGACCACGTCTGCAAGGACGTTGGCAAGATGAATGAGCGGGCAGCGACCGGTGGCTCGTCTTGGCGGGTGGAGAATGTGGCTGTTCCTCCTAGGTTTAACCCAGCGCGATCCACCAGCTCGTCGGAGGAGAGCTCTTCTCCCTAGCTGATGGGATGCAGCAACTGATAATAGTACCGGTAGTCTGAGCAGGTATCTGCATCTTGTTGTCTATAGAAGAACAGCATTGCAAGCTCAGATGTAGGACAATACTAAATATTTTGTACCTGGAGAAGATAAATGTAGAGTAAAGTAAAGCCTATGTGTTCCGCATGATTCAGCATGATGAACATTATCCTGCCAATGGCCTGCCAAAGGTGAAAGTGGCATTGTACATGATTCAGCATGCTGAGAATTCCTGTTGGATGAGCTTTGAGCAACGGATCATCAAAGCTCCAGTCAGTCTTATGTTAAAAGTATATAAGTACTCTTATCTGCTATCTTGTGGCCGGCACTCGAGACAGCTGGCTAAAAAGCATCGAACAAGTTTAATATGTTTCGAGTATCCCACTTCTGACGGCATTTTGCCACTACTCTGCTTTTCACGCAGTTTAATTTTCTGTTTATACTTTATGAGCAGCTAACCTTTGCTGCATGCTGAAATGAACGCGCCTGCTGAATTCACGAGAAAAGATGCATGGAACCAATTGATCATCGCAAAGTGCTCCGCCACCGTTTTGACAAAGCGTCGATGCAAAAGGCAAATGCGAAAAAGGAACGCATGGGAACGGCCATTATAGTACCGTTTGTCCGTTTCAAGGGCAACAAAAAGAAACTAATAACATGGGCGTGGTGCTTTCTTAAAAGAGCATTTTGAGTCTCGAGGATTAGTATATTATTATACACTACATATGGTCTCTCTAAAAAAAATGACATGGAGCTACAGCTATGCCGTTCAATTGCCGGCGTGTTACTTATCTGCTGATAGCTGATGCTCAAGTTGCCAAATTCCCGCGAGCCGGTACGGAAGTGAGATGTCAAGAAACACAAACAAATAGCACCACCGCAGAAGGACTAGTTACATAAACCCTCTGCCTCCATGCGCTCTAATATGCGCCGTGCCTCTTCTTCAGTCGAGGGAACAACATTGCGGATTTTCAACCCATTCTTCAACGTGTCACTACAGACTGTGAAGGTGAAGTGAAATGTATTGGAGACCTGTTCGTTGGATAATATTTCAGCAAACCAGCAAGCATTCAAGAAAAAAAAAATTAAGGGTAGAGCTTATACAAGCCATATAGGCAGCATCCTTTTTGTAAATTGAGTGGGATTCTGGGATAGTGGGATTACCTCACTCCTCCGGAGCTCAGGTCTTGTTACATGAGCAACAACTTCAACATTGACCAGGGGCTGCTCTGGATTGTCAAGCTGGGTATACAAGACACATGATTTGAATCGAAGAAAATCTCCGACGTCCACCTGGCAAGCACAATTTATGACATGTTTATACCAATTGCTGATAGGAAAATGAATTGGTAGTTTCCAAAACCATATAATCTGTTAGTTTGAGGTTACTACCAAGTTGCTCAGGAAAAATATTGATCAATACTTTAATACAAGTTTGAATTGTTCAGATTGCCTAAAAAGGATATGCTAGTCACTTACTGGTTTTAAGAAGTCAACATGGTCAACTTCAAGGAAACAAGGTCTCTGCCCAACAAAAGCATACGCAGTTGAGAAGGCAAGCTCAAATGCTCGATGCATCAAGAAACCCCCAAAGATGCGTCCATGCAAATTCCGTTGCTGAGGCTGGCAGACAAGAGAGTTCTCCAGGCGGGTATCCTTCAGCAAGATGCTATCTCTATCAGCTAAAGCTGGCAAATCAGCAAAAACACGACCCTCTGCGAGCAAAGCATCCAGCCTCTCAGCCTCAGCACGAAGCTTATGTATCCCATTTTCAAGTCCTCCCTTCTGTTCTTCTCTCTTCCTTTTTCTCATCTTATCACGAGCTTCTCTTTCTCCAAATAGTTGCTTCTCTCTTTCAGTTTCAGGTGAAAGGCGGTTCACTGGAGCAGATTTTCCAGTCTTAGAATCACGTGCAACAAATGTGAAGTTAGCGGTCAATGCAATTTGGTCAGACCGATCATCACTATCTGTTTCAATATCACCAAGTTTGAGATAAATCAGAGAGTTTACGTTTAAAAAAAAGAGATGAATTAGAGTTAAAAAGCAGAAGACAAAATCTATCATATGCATCATTTTGTTCAAATCAATAAAGAATTAAACAGCCTTCATCTGAGTAATTTTCAACCAACGATACCTTTATCAACCTGAGTCACTTCAATCTGTATATCAATTGATGAGCGGCCAACATAAGTAACAGCTCCAGCTATCTTTAAATCGGTGTCCACACGAATTGGCTTTTTCAGCTCCATTTTGTCAACAGAAGCAGTGACAACCAAAAGGGGTCTAGTTGTGCTATCTTCATCTGAACAGTGCTGCATGTCAATCGAATTTTGTCAAGAAAATCCAAGTAAAAGATGCCAAAAAATGCTACACAAGAGCACGACAAACAGAAAGCAAAGGGATGGCAAAATCTCACATCTGACACCCATAGGTATCATATAGTATATTCAATTAAAAATCTGTAACAGAAGGAAACACGAATGACAGAACTTAACCACTCAGTTAGCTAGCCAAGCCATTGAAATGGTAACAAGAGTGTAACATCTGGTTCTATTACCACACTGGCACCAATGATTAAAGACGACAATTTGTCAAGATTTGATACAGACAAAGAAATGTTTTATGGCACTGAAGAGCAAACACCACATTTCACAGGATTCACAAATTCAGTAGCCTGAAACTAAAAAGTTTGCAATAATCACTAGAATCAATTTTATAAAACCACCTCAGAAAGCCACCATCACCATTATAAGGACAATGTCAAGTGTTCAGACACATTTTAAAGATTTTCACAGATGCATCCACTGCAAAATTGTGATTCTGTTAGCAACTCTAAATCGTGAAATTGACATATGTACTTCCTAATCCTAACATACTCTCATGTGTTTAATTTAACAAATTAAGGCAAGGGGCCAGGTGGTGGGCCTAGTTCATCTGATGATGTCAAGTGAAGAAGAGACAAAGGATACACACAAGAATGAAGATCGTAACCAGGGACGTATCATTACCTTGACGGCGATGGTCCCCGCGAGGGCGTCGAGATCCTCGAGCAGCTTGCCGATGCGCACCTCGTTCCAGGGGTCCCGGTACTGCTCCCTGAGGATGTCGTCGGTGGCGAATTTGTAGACGATGCAAGTCCGGCTCTGCGCGGGCGTCTTGACGAGCAGCTCCGTCGGCGCCCGCTGCTCGTCCCCCTCCTCGCCGCCGGCGCCGCCGCCGTTCCCCGCGTCCATCATCCGCTCGAAGATGCTGGACCGGGCCTCCCACAGCGCGTTGGTCACCGGGGAGTGGTACATCCCGGGCCACAGGCTGAGCGGCCTCCGCGCCGACTTCCCCGCGTCGATCGCCGCCGCCCCTCCCTCCCCCTCTCCACCCCCACCACCTCCCGCGCCCCGCAGGTGGGAAACCACCTTGATCGGGGAGTCCATGGCCGGTGGCGGTGGCGGTTCCTGGCCCCGATCTCCCCCCGAGGCGGTGGTAGAGAAGGAGGCGGGTCTCGACTGGGAAAGCGGGGCTCCTGCGGATGGTTCGAGGCCGGGATTCGGGATTCGCGAGGTGACGGGGCGGAGCCGGAGGCGGAGGAGCGTTCTGGAGCGCAGCGACGTCGCTGTCAGCCGCGTCGTCATGGATACTTGGCCGTCGATGATGCGGGGCTCCCTCCGGGCATGTGGGAGGAGGGAATGCGCGGTGGAAGAGGCGCCGGTGGCCCACACCTTCCTCGCTGCACGGGGCACTGCCTTGACTGCGGTGGGGCCCAGATCGACACCCTCGGCTGTCGGTGCGGGGCATATGGGCCATTGATAGAGCGAGATGAAATGGGCCTCCAAAGTCCGAGCGGTTGTTGAGGCGCGGGTAACGTGAATTTGGCCCACAAGATTAGAAAGGCATGTCGTGCAGCCCACTTAGGCCTTCTGGGTGCTTGCGTGAGTTCGGCCTACATACAAGGTTGAAAAGGCCTGATACATGGTCCGTCACAGTTGCCCGCATATACAACGGGACAAAGTAGGATAAAGACAGTGAATGGCCAATGGACTGCAAAAGTGGCAGAAGCATAACACTGCCTCTCCAGTAAAAGTAGGATTAGTGTGTATACATGTCCAAAACGGGCTGGCCCGCCGGTCGGCCCGCGGCGCAGCTCGGTCCAAGCCCGGCATGATACGCATGCCGTCGTGCCCGTGCCGGCTCAGCACGGTGCCCGTGTCGTGCTTGGGCCGTGGATGAGGCCCATGGTCGTAAAGAGGCCGGCCTGGCATCGGCCCGCTAACTCCCTTGGGCGTATATATACCCTGCGTCGTCTTCCCTAACCCTAATTTGATTTCTCTCCCCCGCCAGCCGCCTCGTCTCCTTGGCGTCTCCTCGCACATGCCTCTCACCGCCCGCCGAGCCGTCTCCTCGTGTCGCTCGCTAGCCCACCTCCCCGTTTCCCCTCGCGCTTGCGCTGTCTCCCCTCGACCCTCGCCTCCGCGCCGGCGGCCGCCTCGCCCCGTGGCTCCCACCCCGCACCGAAGGTCGCCTCGCCCCGCGCCGCCTGTCTCCGCGCAGGAGGCCGCCTCCGCTCTGACAGCGTGGGGCGGCGGCCGCCTTGCCCTACGACACCTGCCTTCTGCCCTCCGCTATGTCTATCTCCTTCTCTGATCTTTGATGTTCTTTGGTGCATCTCTGGATCTGCTTGAATACTTATTTTTGTGCTTTGATCTGATCTGTATCAGCTGCATGGAGTTGAAAGAGTGTCCGCTTGCTGCTGGACACGGGCACGGGCACACACTTCACGGCTTGTCATGCCTTCGGCATGGCCCGTCTAAGGATAACCGTGCCGTGCCTGGGCAGCGCCGACGGCCCACATGCCGGCACGGCACGATGGCTTCACTGTGCCATGCCGTGCTCGTGCCTAGGTATGCCCGTGTCGGGCTGGCAAGGCATGCCCATTTGGACATGTATATTAGTGCGGCAGAGCAGCGGGGCTAGGGCAGGTGCCGGAGCAGAGGCACTTGGTCAATGTGGACCGCATCGTGACCTTTAAGAGACTGGTCTGATTGTTTAGATAATAAAATTGTCCAAACTAAATTTAGTCAAATTTGACCATGTTTGAATCTAAGAAAATATTTTGCCAAATAACATTTTTTTTGTATGCCTTATTTGGACGCTAAATAAAACCTACAAACAAAAAAACTTGTTATTTAGCAAAATGTTTCCCTAAACATGATCAATTTTGACCAAAATTTGGTTTGGCCAACTTTATCATCCTACCAACGAGGCCAAGTGACCTTGCATTTACAAGCTCACATATCCTGGGTCACCAATGACGTATTTTGATTGCCCGCGTGTATAGGTGTTGTAGTGTACCGGTAGACACGCACGCACACCCAACACCCCACACACTCGTGACTCGTCAATCGCACTCGTCAATGTTGCTAAGCCTCGATACAAATATATCATCTTGGCAACAAATAATGATGACTGCGTTTTTAAATGATTAATCATGTTTAGCTAGTTGATCCACAAAGTAAGCTTCTCCACGCTAGTTCTTCGTTCTTTCTCCATGGTGCCCGCGTTGTGTATCGAGCAAGCGAGACCCATTAGAAATAATGCAGAATTTTTCGTTCCTGCGGAGCCAGGCTATAGTCTGCGTTTTACATCTGGCGAGCTAGGCCCAAATGCCGCTGCAGGTGATCAAACAAGTGGATTTTGCATTCCACAGGCTGAGCGATGACTACAGCCAACCAATCAGGCTGCATGTTTAGTTCGCGCCCTCCTAGGCAAGGAGCTAGCCAGGCACACAGCGCTCAAAATCCTACGCCAGGATTGATGGCTGCCAGGCAGGTTTGCCTGGGAGCAAAGCAAACAGAAGCCTTTCTCAGCTGCCAGCCGATTGAGGCGGCTTGGCTCACAACTCAGAATTCTCAGCTGCATAAACATATTCTCACCCATGAAATTAAAGAAAGTCCTTTCAATGGCAGAAGCCTTTCTGTTGTCACCAGACATTAAAAATGCATTTGTTGCGTCGTGTACTCAGCCACCACCAAGCTTGTCAACACATAGTCATGTGGTACTTCCGTGTCGTCCTCTTCAATTAAGGCTTAGTTTGACAACCAATGATTTAGGACAAATTAGAATGGATTGAGAGAAATGAGAATATCAAAACTTGAAAGGAGAGACCACGAAAATATGAGTACCTAGAGAACAAATATATAGGGCTAGAGAAGGAGAGGACGAATACAAAATTCTAGAAGACGAGCATAAAACTCTAGAGAACAACTCAGAAAAAATACAGAAGCATAGAAAATAAATATAAACTCGAGAGGATAAATATGGAAGTCCACAAGAGATCTCAAGAAGAATATGTGGATTTAAATCTGCCTCATTCAATCCACTCGTCGTCAAACTGAGCCTTAACGACGGCACGCGGCGTCGGGGCCGGTTATTTTATAATTATCGCCACTGGACTGAGCATTCGTGTCATTGGCAGGCTATGTGCATGCGACAAACGGCCACTTCGTTGGAAAGCAACCGAGAGGAAATACCAAATCGCCGGCATATCGGATAATGCGTTGTCTGCATCGGCGGCTTCGATTGGAGATGTGCAGCCCGCGACCGGATAATGCGGTTGCGTGCATCGGCGGCATACGCAGACCGGGCAACCAACCGGACGTACGTACGTATGTCACAAAATGAAAGAAGCTATACAGTAGACGAGAGCATAGATTCAGACGGCTCTTGAACCCATTACTTGATACTACTAATCGTACAAATCACTGTAGCATAAAGTTGAGGCAAACGAGTACCGATCGTTGACATCTTGTCTACCAGGATTCCGATCGTTGACATCTTGTCTACCAAGATTTGAGTCCTCAACTCAACGATCGTGCGTTATTATTCAGATTTTAGATAGATTTTTTTCACTTGTTGTTGCAGAAATTCTTAAACACACATATATTACACAACGGTTAGAGAAACTTACCCGCTAACGCATAAAGTTGTCTTGTGTATCTCTCAGCTATACGTGTATCCTTTTAGACATAGATTGTAGGTCTAGCCTGCGCTGTGTTGAGCCGGTGTGACGTATGTGCATAAAGTATGTTAGTGCGTAGAATTTAGATAATACAAATTTAAAGTGTTGAGGATTAAGAAAAAGTCAATGCGCGAGGCAGACGGGCACGTATCGCTTGGGCCTCGGCGATCGGCCGGAGATGCGCGCTGGGCAAGGGCCAACCTGTACTCAATCACTCCTATGAAAAAAAAAAGAGAGCAGTACTGAATCACGGAACGTATCCTTAATTCCTTAAAAAATGGTTTGAAAAAAGAGCCAATCACTGCTCCACTAGTAGCATATCATCTGGAACGATAGGAGCGCCATTTCTTCGTTCTAACACCTACTCCGTACTATGCACTCTTGGTTTTAAACGTTTGTCGCAGTTGACTTTTTTTTTCCAAAATTAGAGCACTAGTCTTATTAAAAAAATATATAATTACCAATTTTTATAATTTGTTTTACAACTTGTGACAACTTTTTAAATAAGACAAAGGTTTAAAGTTTTACAAAAATCAACCGTAACAAACATTTAAAACTGAAAGAAGCACCCCCTCAATCCTAATTTATAAATTGTTTGGTTTTTTTAACACCACGTTTGACTTACTCGTATTACTTAAAACACTTTCAATTATTAATTTTATTGTGATTTAGTTTAGTATATACTCTTTCTGTATTTAAATATAAGTTGCGATTGATATTTTTATAAAACTTCGATCTTTTGTTTCGTTCGAAAAAATTTGTGTAAACGTATAAGAAAAGTAATTATAGTCAAACAGTCTACAATGATAACACAAATCACAACAAAAGTAAATTATAATTTTTTTGGATAAGACGAGTGATTGAAGTTTCTGAAGAAAATCAACCGTGATTTATATTTAAAGACTAGTGATTTAAATCAACTAGGAGTATAACGTATTTTCATATTTTTATAAATTTTTTTAAACAGATGAGTTGGTAAAATTTGTTGTAAAAAAAAATCAAACAACTATGAATTGGGACGGAGGGAGTATTGCAATTTGCACACGGCAGCGCTACAACGACACACGATCTATCATCTATCACTTTCGTAGACGCAACTATATTAGTAGTATTACTGTTAGCTAGGACTAGGAGTAGCAAGCAGCAAGACACGGCCGCCAGGCGCCAGCCATGGACTCCAACTCCAACGCCGGCAAGCTGGACGACGAGGTGAAGCCCGGCAGCCACGTGCTGCTCCTGCCGTACCCGAGCCAGGGCCACGTCCACCCCATGCTCCAGTTCGCCAAGCGCCTGGCGTTCCACGGCCTGCGCCCCACGCTGGCCGTCACCCGCTTCATCCTCGCCACCTGCGCGCCCGACGCCACCGCGTGCGCGGCGGTCCGCTTCGCCGCCGTCTCTGACGGATTCGACCGCGGCGGCTTCGGCGAGTGCGGCGACGTCACCGCCTACCTGTCCCGCCTCGAGGCCGCGGGCTCCGCCACGCTGGCCGACCTCCTCCGGGACGAGGCTGCGCAGGGCCGCCCCGTCCGCGCGCTCGTCTACGACGCGTTCCTGCCGTGGGCGCAGGGCGTGGCGCGCGGCCACGGCGCCGCCGCCGTCGCCTTCTTCACGCAGCCGTGCGCCGTCAACGTGACCTACGGCCACGTCTGGCGCCGCCGGGTCGGCGTGCCGGTGGATGGGACGGTCCGACTGCCCGGCCTGCCGAAGCTCGGCCCGGACGGCCTGCCGTGGTTCCTTAAGGTTGGGCCCGGCCCCTACCCGGCGTACTTCGAGCTGGTGATTCGTCAGTTCGTGGGGCTGGAGGAAGCCGACGACGTGCTTGTCAATTCGTTCTACGAGCTGGAGCCCCAGGTGAGCTGCAGCATGCTTTTGATCGTCCCTATCGCTGACGTCCTGTTGTTTCAGTATTTCTGATGCATCTTTTCAGTGGTTCTGTGCTACTCATATATAGTACAGTGACTTTCCGTTCCAGTGGCGGAGCATGATTTCGATGTAGAGGAGCCAAATTTGTTTGTGTTTACCTGGGTCCCTCTCAAATGGTGTAGTTAAAACTCTAGCCTGCTCATTTTCTGAGGGCACAAATGCATTTTATTCTGTAACCGGAGCCTGCGTTTCAACAGGCTCAGGAGGATGATCATTGTTCACATTAGTTTCAGCAGAAATAACCGGCTTATACCAGCTATCAAGGGTCCTTATCCTCTTCATATTGCCTAAAAACAGTAGACAATCGTCTAAATGTATCAAAATATAAAGGGATTTATGTTATTTAACCTATCTGTGGAAAAAGATAAATGACAATTGACAATGAATCAATGGTTTCCGAGGGCATCCACGTGATTAGAATTAGAAATTAGAATAAATAACTTTAGGGCCTTATGGAATTTGAAGCCAGGAGGATGGAACGGTGAAGGAGACCCCTGAGTCGCTGACGTGCGGATGCCGGTTGCCGAGGGAGAAGAGCGACGACGTCTCGTCTGCCGGTGTGCCCGCGGAACTGGCGCCCGGGCGCCGCCCCAACTCACCGACTCCAGGTCTCCTCTGACTCCGATGACGACTCGATCCTGTTTCAGCTACGTAGTTGGACCTTGTTGCTTCTTGGGCCGACGCTGGTGCATATTCTGCCAATGATATATGCCATGATATAATTGTCTAATTGAATTGATCAATAGAATTAGCAGTATGTCATACTATGGGATCATCGGATGATTGGGGGCCTGGCCCCTGCGCGCCCCACTTCTCTCTGCCGCTGCTCCATTCGTAGATTAGTGACGTAGGCGTAGTTGATTTTTTTCATAACTTTAATTTTTGCTTAATTTAAAAAATTATAAGCTACCTTTATTTTAATATGATTTGTTTTAATCGTTAAAGATATATGAGTACAATTCTATTTTCATGTATTTAAATAAAGTTTTGGAACAAAACAAATCATCAAAGTTTTAGAACTACATTGTCAACCGTCAACCGAGGTAGTCCAATATTTGATAAAAATCAAGTATCGTTTTCCCCCTTGAATCAATTTGGACAAGACGCACTTGCTGTCTCGCTCTTATCGTCGGAATCATATAATGAATAATTTTTTTAAAAAATTCGTTGGTGTATTAAATTAAATAGTACTAGTACATATCATGCAGTTGCACATGACGTACAGTTTTTGTTATATCTCAGATGCACCTTCCAGTGGTGCTGTGGTACCCATTTATAAGCATATCTGTATAGTACTCAATATCCATGAAATCAAGGGTCGTTTCCCCCCTTCAATCAACTTGCACAAGGACGTACAGTTTTACTATTTCAGATGCATCTAATTCTGTGGTACCATGTACTCTATATGTTGTCAAATTATTGGCGTGGTTGATTTTTTTTTCATAATTTTAAGCATTCAGCTTATTGCTATTTTTATATATTTGAATATGTTTAATGGAGATAGTACATATTCGATGACATCAAGGATCGTTTTTCCCCTTGAATTTGCACACGACGCACTCGTTGGTGTATTAAATATTCACTATTTTTAAATATAGTTTTTTAAGTTTTAAATATACTTTTTATTTTTTATATGAACGTATATGTGTAGATTTGTTAATATTTATTTGAATATGGACAAATAGAATAAAATAAATATTTTATATACATTGTACAGTGAAATTTCTAGGTAGAGTGTGAGATGGACTGGCCTGCCTCGATTAGTCTAAAATATCCTAGCGAATCTCAAGTTATTGGACACTATGCATGGATGTGTCAGGTTTCGAATCCTAAGTACTTCTGTGGTTAAGCAGATCGTCTATCCTCATCATTTGTAATTAAACTTCACTATATACAGTGTTATTTTCATACTATAGTTGACCATATACATGATTTATTAGATTTTGTCTAATCTATACATTGTAAAGTGAAATTCCTAGATAGAGAATGGGAGTAATTAATTGATTAAACACCGCCACACCGGATGTGTCAAGTTGGTCCTTTCTGATAGCTCAGCCTGTCAGATTATTGTTCTTCTGTGGCTAGGAAAAGAAATACTACTAGTAGTATCTTCGGCCGAGCTGGGCCAGCCATGTCGACGACGACGACGACGTTGATTTTTGCATATGCCCACTCGCAGGAGGCGTCGTACATGGCGTCGGCGTGGCGCGCCAAGACGATCGGTCCCACGGTGCCGGCCTCCTACATCGGCGACGACCGCCTCCCGTCGGACACCAAGTACGGGCTGCACCTCTTCGAGCTGACGACGGCGCCGTGCATCGCATGGCTGGACGCGCACCCGGCGCGCTCCGTGGTGTACACCTCCTTCGGCAGCCTGTCCAACCTTGACCCGCTGGAGATGCGGGAGGTCGCGCAGGCCTTGCTCGACGCCGGCCGGCCGTTCCTCTGGGTCGTCCGCGCGTCGGAGACCCACAAGCTGCCCGCCGGCTACGAGGACGCCGCCGCCGCCGCCGCCGGGCTGGTGGTGACGTGGTGCCCGCAGCTGGAGGTGCTGGCGCACCGCGCCGTGGGGTGCTTCCTGACGCACTGCGGCTGGAACTCCACGGCGGAGTCGCTGGCGACGGGCGTGCCGATGGTGGGCGTGCCGCAGTGGACGGACCAGCCGATGAACGCCGAGTACGTGGACGCCGTGTGGCGCGTGGGCGTGCGGGTGCGGCCGGCCGCGGCCGACGGGCTCGTGCGGAGGGGCGAGGTGGTCCGGGGCATCGATGAGGTCATGGACGGCGAGAGGAGCGGCGAGTACAGGAGCAACGCCGCCGCGTGGATGGAGAAGGCCAGGGCGGCGGGCAGGGAGAGCGGCAGCTCGGACAAGAACATCGCAGAGTTCGTCGCCAAGTACGCCTCATCGGACGACGCAAAGTGATCATCTGCATTCGATGCGTAGCAATTATGTACTCTATCGTCTATGTGATATGATGTCATGGATGGATTCTCGACGAGCAACCAAAACTTCTGACGATGGCCACGGCGCATGACAAGAGAGCAGGACTTCCCGCCCAACTCGAAGTACCGTCAACAAAGAACGATCGCTCGCCGTGCAAGCCGTCTATACGAGTGCTATCTCCTCTACCGCCCCACCTCCAGTCCCTTCGTCACATCTAGTTGAAGTCCATGTAAAGGCCATCCATTTTATGTAGATAGCGTTAATGCTGGAATTCGTACAAAGTTAAAGTACAACATGCCAACATGTAGGGGTGTGTGAATTGAGAATCGTGAGTCTAGTGCGTTCCTCCTCTCCGCCGGGGACAAGATCAGGGCGGCTCCCGTCCCCTCTCCATTGGCATCCTCCTCTTCCACCAATGCCTGCTTCCCTGAGGCGCCGCTCTCTCCAGCACCGCCGCCGGATCCAGCCGCGGTGGCATCCGTCGCCCTCCTGCTGCCAGATCCGCTCACCACGGTGCGTTGGCTCTCCACCGTCCGCCGCGCGCTGGCCACTTCCCCACGGTGCATCGGCTCACCACCTCACGCCGAACGCTTCCCCACGGCGCGCCGGCTCTCCTCTTGCTGCGCTGCTGTCGGATGTAGGGTGCCGCTGGGCTTAGAGGCTCCGTCGGCCTTCACCGCCGCCGGCGCCCACGTCCACTGGCGTGGGGTCCCCGTCCCCATCCACGTCCCCTCCTCTTGCTCTGTTGTGCTTTGGTTTGAAACCGTGGGGAATGGGTTTGAACGGTCTGTTGTGGTTTGGTTTTGTACAAATGAGCAATTGGATTAATTTAGTGTGATCAAGAAGCACGAGTGGCTGGGTGGGATTGGGTGCCGTCGATGTTTTTCCATTGAGTGGTCAGTTGTGGTTTTGGTCTAGTTTTTGAACCATTACCAGGGTTAGGCGTCGAGCCATTCCTTGCTCTCCGCCGCCATTGGGGTGTGGAGGTGGATGCCATGGGGTGCATCGTCAGCTGTGGGGAGGGGGCTGTCGAGGCACACCGATGGCAAGCTGGTTGGGCCGACCGTCTTAGCACTCCATGTTGAAGCCAGGTAATCCGCTTCACGGGTTTATCAACCCCAATATGCTCGAGCACAGTTTAGACCTTGTTTGGATCCCATGAGCTAAACTTTAACCCCTAGCTTTTTTTTAGCTCCATTTAGCTACCTTTGGCCAGCTAGTGATTTTGGGTGAGCTAATTTTTAGTTTTGCGCTTTTAGCCACCCTGTTTGGATCTCCAAGTAGCTAAAAGTGGCTAAAAGTAGGCAGCTAATTTTTAGCTGGGTGGATCAAACAGGGCTTTAGTCGTGTTACCATCTCCGTTCATTTTTGTATGACATCCACTAGCTTAATTTTGAACTAGCCAACGGTCAAACAAAAAAGATTAGAGGGAGTATGTTGGTAATTTAGACGTAAATTTGAATGTTTTAGTTTATCCTGCAGATATAGCTAGGTAATTTAAATATAAATTTTACCGCGCCCACGTACCTTCAGAAAAGAAAAGTGTCACAGTACAATGTGATACAACCACACGTGCCTTCATTTACCCCATGCAGACAAGTGGGCACCAAGGGCATCGTCTAGTAGCCGTCTATTGTCGGTACCAACCGTTGTCTCATCCGGTAGCGTACAAACGCGTACATGGACCCCTCCACCGCCGTCAATACGAATCCAGCCCTAGCACCTCTGTCTCTATTGCCTCCTCCGACGGTGCCCCATCATCTCCATCGCTGCTGCTATTCTTGTGGACCTCACCGCCCTCGCTGCCAACTCCGTCCAACCATCGTCCTTGCTCTTTCGGCACCCCGGTAGGCAGCACCTCCAGCCGCCCGCCAATTCGTTGTTGCCGCAACCACTACTACTGTTGGCAGCCTGCTGCCGCCTCGCTCGGCCATCGACCCATCCTTCTAGGCGACTAGGCCGAGAACCACCAAAACCCTACCCCAACTAACATTAACAACCCCCTTTAGCCCAAGCTCAGCTCGTCCGTAGGAGGAGGAGGAAGGATAAGGAGGAGCAAGGAGTGTGTGGACAAAAAGAGGTAGAAGAGGAGCCACCAGCTGACACAACGGTAGTTGTCGGACGTCTACATACTGCAGCTGAACTGGTTCTGTGCTAGATGCCCCGGCGTCGGCGGGCCGCGCTGCATCATGCCACGCGCACCGAGGATGAGAGGCGATCAGGCCATCGAAATTTGCAAGCCCCGCCACGAGCATGCTGGAACTGGAGTTGGAACACACTGTGGCGAGCGTGGACTCGCTCGTGTGGCATGTGGAATATATAATGTCGTTGGCTGTCTCCTCGATCTGATCGAGTGATCGATCTGCATTTCCGGCACCTGCACGCGCGCGGCGGCGCAGCAGACTTTCGTTTCATGGCGTTGAGCCGGAAGCCACCATCGCGTTCACGCCCCGCGCGTCCATGCCGGCCGACGGGACGGCAGCTTTGCTTTGTCTGCGCTCCAGAGACGGGCCGGGGTGACGGCGACGGGCAAAGTGAGAACCACACACGAGACACGACAGCGAGAGCGCGCGCACACCACCCGACCCGACCACTAGCGACTTTGCCCTGGCCGCCTGCATTGCATGCATGACGTACAGTGACCGGGCCAAGGTGCAGTGCCGCGTGCCGGCGGCCTTGCCTTTCTCCAGGTCCAGGGCAGGGACCATCAGCCTGCCTGCCTACAGCCCGGCCGACACGCTCCAGTTCAGAGGAGGGCGAAATCCATTGGACTGGCCCTGCACACCGCACGATTTACTTGTGCCGAGCATCCATGGTGCACGTCAACGGCGCGCACAATCCACTGGACTGCACTGCTGCACTGCGCAGCAGCACACGATTTACTTGCGCCGTTCGTTGCCACGACCGGTACGGTGGCGGGCATTGGATTTTTTGTTCATTTAGGCTATGCTATGCATGCCCTTGCCAATAATTCCATCCCTATGATTAATTCATATCCTACTAATCTTCTTATACGGTTAACCTCGCTCTCTCCAACCCCCACATCTTTGTTTTTTTTTTCTCGATCGCTCTCCAGCCCGACCGACCGACGTTGTTTCACGGTCAGTGTGGCCGTCTTGCTCCATGAGCGGCCAATGTGCAACATCACACCCACACCGTACGTCCTCATGTTCCTCACCGCAACGGCAGGCTACAGCGGTCCACACGACCACACCTGCGGGTACAGACGTACGGTGCTCCTTGAGGAGTGGCTCCACACCGTACCTCACCCGAGGCATCACTCACACACATGCGATTTTCAAACTCAATGACAAGTGTCAAGGATGACATCACTGAGTTTCTCCACCTCCTCTTCCCGGCCAGCCCGTGCATGCGCTTGAACAGCATGTGTCAAGGATGACATGAATTGCTGAGTGCACACGGAATCGTAGAATCATTATTTTTCTAGGAAAAAATTCATTACACAGCCCTATACTATTTAAGTCATCCGTTTTTCATCTCTGAACTATAAATATAAAATCTATGCCAAAATTTTGCTAAAAATATAATCTATATAATTTTGATCTATTTGGAGTCATTTTGAATTTTTACATTTATAGGTCTGTTGTTTTGTCGCTCCAAATAAAACATGAGAAATATGAACAAATAAATTCAAATAACCTTGAGCAAAGGATTATTAGACAGACTATATATTTTTTACAAATGGTATAAGTTTCATATTTTCTAATTTAAAATAAATTAATTATAAATTTATAGAGATAAAATAAGGTATTAGTAGCTAAAGCTCCAACTTTCTCCGGTTTCTAATAGTTCAAGGTGCTTGATGTCTGGTTTTACAGTACATGGCTGAAAATCGGACGATTTGGATAGTTTTGAAGTTGTGAAATGGAGTTTTTCCTTTTTTTTTTCCTATACTACTCCATCCGTCCCAATTTATAGGTCGTTTTACTTTTCTGTCATCAAGTTTAATCAGTTTGTTTTATTCAAAATATTTGCAAAAATATAGAAAATTTCAACTTATAATTAAAGTATATTATATGCTGAATTAAATTACAATGAAAATAAATAATAATTGTGAAAATTTTTTATTAAGACAAATAAGTCAAACTTAGTGTTAAAAAAAATCAAATAACATATAAATTGGGACGGAGGGACTACATATGTGTGATCAGATATTTTATGGGGTGTTTGGTTGAGGATTGAGTTAGTCCATCATCTACTCACACCTTACCTTTCTTGTTTGGTTTGTTAAATGAAATTAGTTGAACGAGGAGCGGTAGGTTTATTTCAACAAATTTTGTAGAATGAGTTGGATGCATCGTCTTCTCAGTGAGTACATTTCTCAAACTAAACATCTCCCCCCGTTAAGGTATGCCGTTATCCACCCACCCGACATGTGCATAGCATGTGGATCCACCACCCTACGTGCTCATGACGAAGGGAGGTACTATCACGTGGCGTTGCATGGTGCATACGAAGCGGAAATTCGTTTCTCAAATAGTATGAATTTGATAGCATAAGCCTAAAAGACAAATTTAGTTGGAACTTGGAAGTACATACAGGGTTTGAGACGGTTTTACTGAGATACATATTCTTATTTGATTGGTTGAGCGCTTATGTGCGATATTGCACACCACATCCGAAACAATAAATTACATTGTCTCTTCACAAATTTCTTGAATCAATTCATACCTTACAAATCTGAGACTCCATATACTGATCTTTTGGAGTAAACAAAAAAGGATGCATGAGATTGTTTGTAATTTTTTTTTTGTATGACAAGGGAAATGGTACTACACGGAGCAAATACTGAAACAATGCTCGTCGTCCGGCCACCATTAGTTCAGTTGGCAGGATCGAGTTAAATGAGCGGTGCATCCAAATCAAAACCGGACAGGAAGTCCGAGATGGCGATATCGGAGGTCCCGCCTTCACCCATGGCCTTCTTCGCCTTGCTGCTCCAGCTCAACGCTCTCGTCTTGAACTCCTCGCACATCTCCCCCTCCATGACGTCCCGCACGCACCTCTCCACCTCCGCGCTCCTCACCACACCCTGCGCGTCCGGCCGCACCCGAACGCCGACGCGCCACACGTCCTGTATGTACTTGGCGTTCGTCGTCTGGTCCGACCAGTTGGGCATGGCCACCATGGGCATGCCGGCGCTGAGCGCCTCCACCGTCGAGTTCCAGCCGCAGTGCGTCATGAAGCACCCCACGGACGGGTGCGCCAGGACCTCCAGCTGCGGGCACCACGGCACGATGAGCGCCCTGTCCTTGGCCCTGTCGGCGAAACCCTCGGGCAGCTTGGCGGTCTCGGTGGCCCGGACCACCCACAGGAACGGCTTGCCGCTGCGGTAGAGCCCCTCGGCGATCTCGCCCATCTGGTCGGGGCCCAGGGACGCCATGCTGCCGAAGGAGACGTAGAGAACGGAGTGCGGCTTCTGGGCGTCCAGCCACGCCTTGCTCTCCGCCGTCATTGGCGTGTGCAGGTGGATGCCGTAGGACACGTCGTCTGGGAGGAGGTTGTCCAGGAACGCCGATGGCACTGTTGGTCCCACCATCTTGGCTCTCCACGTAGATGCCAAGTAGTCGGCCTCCTGCGGCTCCAGGTCGTAGAACGAGTTGACGAGCACATGGTCGGCGGTGTCCAGCCCCAGGAACTGGTTCACCAGCAGCTCCCGGAAGGACGGGGGGAAGTTCTCGTCCGTCAAGAACGTCGGCATGTCGCTCACCTCGAGCTGGCACGACAGCCCGGGCAGGTCGCGGACATCCTCCGGCCGCAGCGGCGGCGGCGGCACGCGCCCGTCCCACGCGTGCGCGTACAGGATGTCCACGGCGCACGTCTGCGTGAGGAACGCCGCGGCCGCCGCGCCGTGCCGCCGCGCCACGCGCTGCGCCCACGGCAGGAACGCGTCGTACACCACCGCGTGCACCGGCCGCCCCAGCTCCGACTCCGACCGGAGGAGCTCGTCTAGCGTCTCCGACCCGGCCGACTCCAGCCGCTCGAAGTAGGGCGCGCCCACGCCCCCCAGCTCGTCGGGGCCGCGGCTGTCGCAGCCGTCGGAGAAGGCGGCGACGTGGACCGAGCTGGGGGTCGGCTTGGTCGAGCTGATCACGAAGCGGGTCGCCGCGAGCGTGCACCGGACGCCGCTGCGCCCGGCGAGCCGCTTGCCGAACTGGAGCAGCGGGTTGATGTGGCCCTGCGCCGGGAATGGGAGGAGGAGGACGTGGATGCTTTGGTCGGAGCTCCCCATGGTTGCTTCTGGCAATGTGATAATTCTATCCCTCAGAGATGGCTGTGCTCTTAGAAAGTACTTACTGGTACGAGTGTGCTGCAGGCTTCTCTCTCTCTTTCTCTATATATACCTGATTACCTGATTCTTCGGCGACATAAACACATAAGCAGACGCTGAAGCAAAACCCAAGTGGACAAGTGTTTCTATTGAATTCTTCAGTGAAAAATTGAGCTCCGGGATACGCACGGACAGTTGAAGAAAACGATAGGATTGCACGGCGCACCGCGCACTACCGTCGTTTGTCGATTCCTCGCTTGTCGACAGAGGGAGGCTGCGGAAGTAGTCACTTCGTTTGGTCGGCTTCTTCGTATACCATGTCATCGATGACTTGAGCTTCCTGGAATGCATGAACATGATGTCAGCGATGACATGTGTTTTATTACGTCAGCATCTATCTTTGGGGTGCAGCATGGATTCAACACTAAGCCTGAGTGCGTGCAATACGTAAAATATTGTAAACGCACCATAGATGTACATAAACAGTGGAGTTTGAAATATTAACGGTAGGATAGAGGAGCAGCATAAACATATAATATCCACACCATCCATTTCACTTCGACTCTTCGAAATTTACGTGCATACAGAATATATGCTGCAAAAAAATATTCTATGCACATATCTTGAAACAGCGGATGGATGTTGGGTGTCCTTACAAACACAATGACACGAGAAGAAAGAAGACAGCTCGAAAATAGTGTCCAAAAAATAATGACACGAGAAGAAAGAAGACAGCTCGAAAATAGTGTCCAAAAAATAAAAGTTAGTATTAGAGTAGTTTTTTTTTGTTCTTTATTTCTTTGGAGGCCAAGCTCGAGTAAGAGCATGACAACCCTATGTGTTTTTTTAAAGTTCCTTCACAGAAATAAGGGGTATTTAGTTCCATTTCCCTATAACCATCATTGGGTGTGATTGTATCCATTTTGTGTATGATTTTAACATTTTTGCCTAAGTTTCCTTAGTTCAATTCAAGAGTGAAATACACTGGCGGTCCTCGAAGTTGGCTCGGGGTGTTATGTAGATCTCCGAACTTAAGAAACTTCAATTTCAGGTCCTTAAAGTTGGCTTATGTGTCATCTAGGTCCTAACGGGTACAATCCCAACCCGTTAAGTCTATGTGGCAGTCCGCTGTCCTGTGTAGGTCCAATGCTATATGGAGCCCACATGTCAGCCTCCCTCTCTACCCTTTCCCTCCGTGTGTCGTCCACGTCTTGCAGCCGCCCCATCCATCGCGTCGAGCGTGCCGGCCTGCGGCGGCGGCGGCTCTTGCCCGTGCGCCGGCCTGCGGCAGCGGCGGCCCGAGCGCCTGCGTGAGTGGCAGCCAGCCGCGGCGACTGCTCCACCTTGCGGCGAGCGCTGGCTTGCTGCGCCGGCTGCTCCAGCCCTTGTGTCGGCCTGCGGCAGCAGCGGCCCAGGTGCCCGCGCCGAGCACGCCGGCCCGCCGCGGCGGCAGTCCAAGTGCCCGTGCCAAGCGCGGCGGCTGCTCCTACCCGCGCCTGCTTTTGGCAGCGGCGGCCCGAGCGCCCCTTCCGAGCGCCTCAGGACGTCGCCATCCAGCCACAAGACGCTCCTCAAGATGTCGGCGGAGGACGTGCGGTGCGCGCCCCATCTCCCTCGGATTCAGACCAACCGTTTTATCCGGCGATCTCCACCCCAATCCTATGCGTGCGTACTGCTCCTCGCCACCACACGGTGCTCCTCGCCGACGCAGCCGACGCCGCGGCCGTCCGACTTGACGCGTGCGTCACCCGAAGGAACGGCAACGATCGAGGAGCTCCCCCTTGCCCTGCTACTTGCCCCTCCACTCTGAAGGAATGACAACGATTGCGGCTAGCAAGCTCACTCTGACCAGGCAACTGGCTTGTGCTGCGACTGAACGGCACGTTTTGCCGCCGCTGCGTCGTCGCGTCGCAGGTCACGCCCGTCACCGGCGGCGGCGGCGGCAGCAGCAGCGCTGCACAAGCGCAGGTCGCGCGTTCCTTCGGCTGCTTCCTCTCACTTTCTACCTCGCCGCTGTTGATGGCCCCGTCCACCGCTCACCGTGGCTCGCCACTCCAAAAGGCCAGCGCAGGCGGAGCGCACGCGAGCGGCTGCAGCGGCGCGCGGGCGAGGTACGGCGACGCAGGCAGCGGCGCGCGGGAGCCAGGCCGTGGCACGACGAGCGGCGGAGCAGGCCACGCGCACGAACGGCGGCAGCAGCGCACGGACGACGGGAGGCAGCGCAAGCGGAGGCGCGCGAGCGCCGGACAGCCGCGCGCGTGAGCGGCGGCAGCAAGGCGAGTTGGGACAGAGGCGATAGGGACGGAGCCACGTAGGCTAGTTGGGCCCACTAGGGACAACGTGGACTGCCACGTATAATTAACGGGTTGGGATTGTGCCCGTTAAGATCTAGATGGCACAAACAACCAACTTTAGGAACCGAGATGACACGGAAAACCAACTTTAAAGACCTAGAATTGAGGTTTTTTTAAGTTCGGAGACCTAGCTGACACACCGAACCAACTTCACGGACCGCCGGTGTATTTCACTCTTCAATTCAATATAAGAGCGCAATATTCTCCCACTCCGAAGCATCATTTCTGGATTAATTCTTCCATGTGTCACAATGAAAACCATTCCTTTATGCCATCTGTTGTCGAGGAGAATGGGAACAGAGCCTACGCTTTATTTTGATCAGGCCCGGACCCTGAGTACTGAACCAGTAGTGGTCAGTGGACTCTGCCTACTGGATGCAGTCACATGCTCGCCGACACCGACACGGAGGCCCGCCGTCGTGGGCTCGTGTCTCAGCTGGGCTGCGCCGGCCGAGAGGAGGACGATCGAGCGGCGCGTGCCAAGGCCGGAGCTCGATCGTTTCCTGTCCTGGTGGCGCCAGCCGGCCCGGGGCCCGCCGCGCGCGTCAGCTGGCGTGCGTGCGCTTGGTGCGCATGCCTTGCCACAGAATTGAATGATTGGGGCACCTGTTACTTGTACAGTTGTACTAGTAGTATCACTCTTCCCTTCTTCATCCTCCAGTGTGGCCGTAGCCCGTAGGACATAATCACAGGAACTGGACAAATTTCCAGATGTCATCGCTGACGACGACGATCGGTTTAGGGGCTGATGGACCGCGACCGGGATCCTCAGCCCTGCTGACAGTGGCCGGCCGGGCCCAAAATATATAATTGATAATCTCATCTACCTAAGACTAGTGTTATCAGATGGTGTTAAAAGACATAAAAAATACTATTTGCACACTGTACACAGAATGAAAAAATAATGATTGCGTACAGTACCAATGCATTTTTTTTTTGATGATCCTGGTCTAACACAACCCGACCATGTGCGATGCGTCTACGAGGCTGACGAAGCGCACATAACAAGATGCAGCTGCTCACTTGACCGCCGCGCCACGCATGACTACATGCGTGACAAATAAACGGTGGATTTTCTTGTGGGTAATAACGTCATACCAGACGTCACCTTATTGTCCCAGGTCCTGCAGGTGTGGGGTGTTGCCAAATTACAATGGGGTGCCTCTTATAAAAAAACTTACAATATAGTATCACAGCTGAAAGCTGGGCACCTGAGCCGAGTGTATGCAGTTTCATCACCGCAGCAGACACCATTTACGTGACGTGCAAGCCACGTTATGTACTCCAGAAATTTTAACCACGTGCTCCCATGCATGATATAAAACGCCCCTGCATGCACTCCATCGCAGATCACACTCACAGTAGCTGCGTCGTGCCCCCTCATCACACACACACACACACAGCCCGGCCGTAGCTCAGTTTGATCGACCCATGGCTGACGACGCATCTTCGGAGCCCAACATCCACGTCCTGCTGCTCCCGTACCCGAGCCAAGGCCACATCAACCCGATCCTCCAGTTCGGCAAGCGCCTGGCCGCGCACCGCGGCGTGCGGTGCACGCTCGCCGCGACCCGGTTCGCGCTCGGCCAGAGCCAGCAGACGCAGCAGCCGGGCCCAGTCCGCGTCGCCGCCATCTCCGACGGCTGCGACCGCGGCGGCCTCGCCGAGGCCGGCGGCGTCGACGCGTACCTGCCGCGGCTGGAGTCGGCGGGCTCGGACACCGTGGGCGCGCTGCTCCGGTCCGAGGCGGAGCAGGGCCGCCCCGTGCACGCGCTCGTGTACGACGCGTTCCTGCCGTGGGCGCAGCGCGTGGCGCGGCGCCACGGCGTCGCGTGCGCGGCGGCCTTCTTCACGCAGCCGTGCGCCGTGGACGCGGCGTACGCGCACGCGTGGGCCGGCCGGATACCGCTGCCGCCGCCGGCGGAGGAGCCGCTGGTAGACCTCCCCGGGCTGCCGGCTGGGCTCAGGCCCGCCGAGCTGCCGTCGTTCCTGGTCGACCCCAGCGACTGCCGCGCGTACCTGGACCTGCTGGTGGGCCAGTTCGACAACCTGCACACGGCCGACCACGTCCTCGTCAACTCCTTCCACGAGCTGCAGCCACAGGAATCGGATTACATGGCGTCCACGTGGAGAGCCAAGACGGTGGGCCCAACCGTGCCGTCCGCCTACCTCGACAACACCTTGCCGGACGACACGTCCTACGGCTTCCACCTCTACGCGCCGCTGACGGCGGCGACGAAAGCCTGGCTGGACACGAGGCCTCCGCGCTCCGTCGTCTACGCCTCCTTCGGCAGCATCTCCGCGCCGTCCCCGGCGCAGATGGCGGAGGTGGCGGAGGGCCTGCTCGGCTGCGGCAAGCAGTTCCTGTGGGTCGTCAGGGCGTCGGAGACGTCCAAGATCCCCGAGAAGTTCGCCGGCAAGGCGGCGGAGAGGGGCCTCGTCGTGACCTGGAGCCCTCAGCTCGAGGTGCTGGCGCACCCGGCCGTGGGGTGCTTCTTGACGCACTGCGGGTGGAACTCGACGACGGAGGGGCTCAGCGCCGGCCTGCCCATGGTGGCGATGCCGCAGTGGTCCGACCAGCCCATGAACGCCAAGTACATCGAGGATGTCTGGGAAGTGGGCGTGCGGGTGCGGCTCGACGAGGAGGGCGTGGTCAGGAAGGAGGAGATCCAGAGGTGTGTGGGAGAGGTGATGGATGGCGAGAGGAGCAAGGAGTACCAGCGAAATGCTGCTGCGTGGAAGGAGAAGGCTAAACGAGCCGTGAGTCAGGGTGGCAGCTCAGCTACCAACATCGTAGAGTTTCTTGGCAAGCTGGGGCTACAAGTATGAATAATCATGGTGTGTCCGGCCGCTAGAAAAATTTGCAATCTTCTTTACGCTCCATGCACCGGCCGTATTTCCCTAGCTACCAAGCACGCTCTCCTTGAAATCTCATCTGTTGTTGAATAATGTGCCATTTCAAATGAAATGCAATAATATATTGTAGCAGTCTTGCTTCTTAACCGTAGGTGTGGCAACGAGGCATGAGTGCATGAGGCTGAGTGCAATGGAACTCTCTATCCCCACTTCCTAAACACTATTCCAACTACTCCTCTCTCTTAGCATTTATATCAAACGGTACGAAACAGTGTTTAGAAAACTCATATAGGGAATCCCATTGGACTCAGCCTAACCGTTTCACTTCACAGAAAAAAGAACACAAATGTAAGGTGCAGTCAAACTTACTACTTCTGTTGTTATCTTCAACTAGCATAGATGTACATCTTCAACTATCATAGATATACGTGCAACACGTACGTGTTGTGATATGACGAAACAGGCAATAGGAAAGAAAAAAAAAGAAATAGAATTAAACGAAGTAGACCTGATTGATTCACGTCATTTCTTTCTCATTAAAGGGAAAGTAACATGTGGGTATGGGTATAAAATGAGGTAAGAAATAAAAAGACAAACTGGATGAAACATTTCGCATCTATGGGTTTTGGGCATTTTCACCCCTTTCTAATCTATTTCAAACTGCGCAATAGGGCCAGTGTGAGGGATATACCTATGCCTTTCTAAATAAAAAAGATTTTTAGAAAACTCGCTCTTTTGTAGTGTAGATTATAGATGGCCATAAACACGAAGCCCGCTAGCCAGCCCTCTTAATAGGCATGGCACGAGCCCGGACGGGCCCTGTGTCTAGCAGGCCCAGATTCGGCCCAGCAATTTTATTTTATAGAACTAATATATATATATTAATACTAATTGTCTACATCAAACATATGTGACAAGGTGTTCTGGTGGTTACAGGTTGTTGTTGCTTGAAGCTTTGAAGCTTGTTTGTCAAAGTTCAGACCCAACCAAAGTCTATTTTTCACGTTTTTTTTTCTATTTTTTCATTTAATTCAACGGGCCTCTTTACTAGTGGGCTGACCTGGCACGGCCCGCTGCCTGTCCGTGCCGTGCCTGACACGGATTTGTGACCCATGGGCTGGTTCGGTCCGGCACGGTTTGTTTGGCGTGTCTGCCGTGCCATGCCTAAACGGGCCGTGCTTTAACCATATCCGTGCCACCCGTTTGGACATCTATATCATCAATAAATAAACCAAAACAAAGAAAAGGCATATACTATGAAGAAGTGATGAGCACTCGCAAGACTAGTCCGTATATGTCCACAAATCCATACATAGGGTGATTCTCAAGCTAGGCTATGAGTAATTCTTGTCCTAAATTCTTAAATCTAGAGGTTTTAAGGTGTCACTTTTCATTCCAAGTTTAAGGTTTACCTACCAGGTCATCTTAGCCAGGCTCGGTTGGTGCAGGGTGCAGCATGTTTTGGTATGGTAAACCCATTTCACTGTCTCAGATTAGGCGTGTGCCCCAACTGGTAGTCAATCAGGATCATACTCCATCTTGCCCCGAGCACTCAAAGGCTTAGGCTGCTACAAAGGATGAGATGAGACTTAAGAGCAGTCCTGACTGGCTGCTTGCTTAGCCGCCGCAGTTTTTTACTGTGTTTATTGTGTAACATCATACCATCTCAGTCTTTCCCTTAGACTATCTGCACTTGTTCCGCTACCGGCTCCCAGTGCTTGTATGCCGTAACCATTTGACATAAAAAGCGCTGCAGCTGTTCCTCCAAAGTCTTTCTGCAAAAGCGCCAGAACTACAGTGTTCTGCTGGATTCAGCGGAATGCTCCCCCTCCGCAAAGCACTATAGCCCGTGGGCTCAGGCAACGGAAGGCGTCTGAGGCGGATTCGTCCACGGCGGGGCAGAGACGGATGCGCCCGCCATGGCCGGCGGCACATGGGAGACGGAGGGCGACAGCAGCCGGCGCTAGGGGTGGAGGAGGAGGCGGCGCCCTAGGCGGATCCAGGCAGCAGAGAGGGTGGGAGGCTGCCGGTGGGTGGGGTGCGGTGGCGGCGAGGAGAGAGAAGAGTGGGATGGGAGCCCACGTGTCCGTGGTAGTAGGATGTGAGTGGTAGTTGGTGATAGATGAATAAAATATTGGATAGTTAGATGTAGAGGAAATATATAGAAGAACAGGAGTGTAGAATAAGTTGATTTGGAAAAATGAATCTCGCTGACTTGGTTAGAATATTTTTTTAGAAGAAAAATTTAGAAAAATAGAAACGTAGATAGTCTTGTACTCCTGCTCCAGGGCAGGTTATGCATGTCGCCTAGTACGTGGCTCCTGCTGCTGTTGGTTGCTTTTGAAAACTGGCAAACAACCAGACCATAGTGCACCATAGTCAATTTGGATATGTCAGCTAGCGACATTTTCCACCAATAAATCATATGCTCCGCCCGCTCCGGGTCATCGTCAATGTAGAGTCTGGGCACGCACACTACTAAAGTTGGTGCACTCCATCACAGCAGGTTCACAAAACCTGCAGGTAGCACCAGGCAGCACCGCCAGCAGCTAACCATGGCAGAGGCAGATTCAGAGCAGCACATCCACGTCCTCTTGCTCCCTAACCCGAGCCAAGGCCACATCAACCCGATCCTCCAGTTCGGCAAGCGCCTGGCCGCGCACCGCGGCGTGCGGTGCACGCTCGCCGTGACCCGGTTCGTGCTGGGCCAGAGCGGCGCCCCGCCGCCGTCGTCCCCGGTCCACATCGCCGCCATCTCCGACGGCTGCGACCGCGGCGACTTCGGTGAGGCCGGCAACATCGAGGCGTACACGGTGCGGCTGGAGGCGGCGGGGTCGGAGACCGTGGGCGCGCTGCTCCGGTCCGAGGCAGAGCGGGGCCGCCCCGTGCGCGCGCTCGTGTACGACGCGTTCCTGCCGTGGGCGCAGGGCGTGGCGCGGCGGCACGGCGTCGCGTGCGCCGCGGCCTTCTTCACGCAGCCGTGCGCCGTGGACGTGGCGTACGGGCACGCCTGGGCGGGGCGCCTGGCCCCGCCGTCGCAGCTCGCCGCCGGAGCCGCGCCGCTCGCGCTGCCCGGGCTCCCGGACGGGCTCGCCCCGCGCGACCTGCCCACGTTCCTCACCGACCCCGACGACCGAGCGTACCTGGAGCTGCTGGTGAACCAGTTCCGCGGCCTGGACACGGCCGACCACGTCCTCGTCAACTCCTTCTACGAGCTGCAGCCTCAGGAATCGGCGTACATGGAGTCGGCATGGAGAGCCAAGACGGTGGGCCCCGCAGTCCCGTCGGCGTACCTCGACAACCGGCTGCCGGACGACACGTCCTACGGCTTCCACCTCTACACGCCGCTGACGGAGACGACCAAGTCGTGGCTGGAGACGCGAGGCGGGCGCGCTCCGTCGTGTACGTCTCCTTCGGCAGCATCGCCAAGCCAGGCGAGGCTCAGACGGCGGAGATGGCGGAGGGGCTGTACGGCAGCGGCAGGGACTTCCTGTGGGTGGTCAGGGCCTCGGAGACGTCGAAGCTGCCCGAGGGCTTCGCCGACAGGGCCAAGGGGAGGGGGCTCGTCGTGACGTGGAGCCCTCAGCTCGAGGTGCTGGCGCACGCGGCCGTCGGGTGCTTCGTGACGCACTGCGGGTGGAACTCGACCATGGAGGGGCTGGGTGTGGGCGTGCCCATGGTGGCGATGCCCCAGTGGTCAGACCAAACCATGAACGCCAAGTACATCGAGGACGTGTGGCGGGTCGGCGTGCGGGTGCGCCCGGACGAGGAAGGCGTGGTGAGGAGGGAGGAGGTTGAGGCGTGCGTGAGGGAGGTGATGGAGGGAGAGAGGAGCGGGGAGTACCGCGAAAACGCTACCGGTTGGAAGGAGAAGGCCAGAAGCGCCATGAGCGAAGGCGGCAGCTCCGACAGAAACATCCTGGAGTTCCTCAGCAAAATTGGGCTGAAAAAGTAAATGGCTGAGACAGATGTTTTTTCAAGTTCATCGTTTCAGTGTCATCTGTCATTTGTTCTAAGTTTTGTGGGCCCTCAATGAAGAATCGAACCGTGTGGTATTTTGTTGCAATTGCCCAGTCAAAGTCAATTGTGATAGCTAAGTTCAGTTAACGCAACGAACACAAGGCCCGGGCCGGGTATGGAAGTAGAAATTAGGACCGGGTTCAGCGGATAATCGATTGTATGCATATGCATATTGTGAGAACACACGGAAAACGAGGTGTCTATAGCTATACTACAAAATTGATGAGTAGATGGGTAAGCTGCTCGAGTTAATCTAAGACTAAGGTCATCAGAAAGTGAAAATGACCGTGGAAAACACTGTTTGCGCACTGTACACAGAGTGAAAAAATAATCATTGCGCACTGTAGACGGTACGTTTGCACTTCCTGGTGACCTTGGTCTAAGGAACACTGGAAGAAATGAAGAATGCTGTCAGTAAAGGTGGCAGGATGAACACCAGCATCGCCGAGTTCCTCAGCAGTCAGCAAAATTAACTGATTATGGCAGCGCACAAAAAGAAATATTGGATCCTTGGTTTGGTTTGGGAATTCATAGCCACGGTGGCGGCTGCAGCCATTTACACAAAGCGCCACTCACTGTCCCCAAGTTTGTCGTTCACTCGATCTTAGCTCAACCGTTTTTCTTTAAAGATCAAAACGACAAAATGCACCATTGCCGGTTCCGTTAGTTCTAAGCAAGTTCAGCAGCATCGATTTTGCATCAAAAGGCGCAGTGCAAACGGGCCATCAGAGAGTTTGATTTGATCCTGCGAAAACATGGTACAGAATCGGGAACATATATATTTTTGATAAGAAACCCTAGCCACCACCCCCGTTTCTAGCCTCCGCCCGCCGCCACCCCTCATCCCGCCCCTCGCCATCGCCGGAGGCCGGCCCGGGCTCCAAGGATAGCGACGGCGGGGTCATCCACGACCACTTCTCTCCCCTGCCTCGTCGCCGCCTCTGCTCCCATCCGGGCACCGTCAGGGGCCGCGCATCGCTGGGCGCCGAGAGCCTGCGCGCCGCCGGTTGCCAAGAGCGGGCGTCGCCGGGCGCTGCAGTCCGCCGCTGGATCTAGGGTCCATGGCCCCGATTCTTAGTCCCTGGCCTCACCTTGGGCGCTTTGGACTCCGGGTTGCTGGCTTGCCGGGGAGCGATGGCCTGTGCCGCTCGCTAGCCGCCCTCGTCCGGCGTGGGCCACCTTTGGGTGTGGTGGCCTTGCACGTGTCCGATTCGTGGTGACCGCCAGTTTGGCAAGGACGGCATCGGCGTCACGGGGCTTGTGAGCACGAATTCGAAGGCAACTTGTCAGCAGTTTTGGGCTCTTTAGGGGACTACTCTTCGCTTCGGCGTCTTTATCTTATACTGGTGTTAGTTCATACTAATCTTTTGACATTTGTCATCTTAGCATCTTTTTGCAAATTCGTTTACACAAATGCACATCCCATATTTAGATGTATTCTATGGGCTGATCGTGTGTCTTTTGGCTAGCTCGCGAATCAATCATCGTAGAATATTCCATCTAAAAATTGTTTGTCTGTCGTAGAGTTTATGGCCGATGGCATGGGCTAAGATTAAGTAGTACAGTAGCACTGTTTTGGAGTGTGGACAAAGGTAGCAGCGGGGAGATCTCGTTTCTTCGACTACAAGAAAAATCCTAAGCTTGATCTTTATTGATTGTGCTTAGCAATGATCTTGTTGAAGACATTGTTTTGAAGTCGGAGGTTTTGGTCTTTGAGGTGAAAAACTTTGATTTGACCTTTACTGGGATCATGGCAACGATGGTGCGCGTGCTTATCGTTCCTTTTTTGAAGGTGGTGTCTTTGAAAAGCTTTCATTGGAATAAGTGCTATTTGGTTGGAGGGAGTTTTGAAGATATTGTTGTGTATTGTAGTTTCTCTTGTCTTTGCTAGATGATGTCTGGTGTGTATTGATGTGTATTTGTATTTGGCTGTGTACACCTTAGTTGCGTAGAGACCGAGAGTCATCTTAGCGCAATTGTATCACCTTGATGTAATTTTCTAAGATAGATAAAGCTTCCTTTTTGGAAAAATACATTTCATCAAAATATTCCGAACAGGGCACTCCAGAAATCTAAACTGAGAACTTAAGTTACAATGGGCCAAAACTAGCAATCAATACAAACCAATGTATTAGAGCTAGTGTATGTGTCCACTACCACGATTAGCATCCACCCTAAATCCTAGTGTTACTAATGCACAACTGCTACACGAACTTACAAGCGGGCAATGGAACACCATTTCCAGGTTGCAAGCAAGACTGCACAACACTGCCCTGTTAGATATGTACCGCTGGGCGCTGGCGAAGCATCCAGGATATTTGTTTCAGTTTGCAAATCAGGCGCTTGGAGCTGAACTGGGTATCTTGAATTGCTTCTTTACATAATGTGATGCCTCTGAATCATTTCTGTGACACAGGATCCTAAGCAGAGTTTTGGAGTCAGCTCCGAATTTGCTTTTGCCCCCTTGAGTAACTTCACGTAGGTCATCAATGAGCACCCGGGTCTGCAAGTATATTAAGAACAAGAATATGCAGTGCCATATAGATAACATTTAAGACTGGGATTACCAGTGAGCCTATCCCACCCTACCCATCCACTATTCCAACTACTCCTCTCTCTGTATACAGTGCTAAACAGTGTATGGGCACCCTCATTTGGACCTTCTAGTGAGCCCAGTCTAAGTATGAAGTATAGAAGCCTTTAATCACAAAGCCCCGTTTTATAAAAACATGGACAATTTCCGGTGAAAATGAAACAAAATGTAATATTGTTTTGACCCAAACAAAGAACTCAACTGAACTGAGTATGCTGGCCACCCCAGAGGTTTTTAGGCCCACTAGAGCTAGGTTGTGGTGGCAGTGGCTAGTGGTAGGTTTCACTCTCACCACCTTGGAGAATCTTCTTGTGGACTGCTCTTTATATGTGCCAAAACAGGACCATATATAAACTGCTTTGCTTTACAATACTAAAAAAATTCACGCCAATGACAAACAATTCAGAATGGTGGAAGTATGAAATTGTGGCTTGGTGACTTAAGTTCTACAGCTAGATTAAAGGGAGTTGGGAAATGGTTACTGGGTTAGCAGATAGATATTAATCATTTTCTAAAAACCATGGCAAAACACAGGCGCCCAACTAGTGAGAACATAATACAAACTTTACCTCTTGCTTGATCAGATTTATTACAGGACGTACACGCGACACCAAGTTTTCAACAGTTCCCCGAGGCAGTCCATCTCCACCAGATATGAAAAATTCCTACAGCAAGAAAATATGGCTATTTAAATAACAGATTATTGTTTGCCAAACAAAGACAGCAAAAACAGTGTCCAATCATGTGCAGGCATGAAAAAACAACGATCAGCCATAAAATGGAGACACTGTTCTGATGTCGTAAAATAAATTACACAAAAAAAATGGGCAAATGGAATTAACCTTCAGAGTTTCAAGATCTTCCTCCAAAAGATGGGCATCATTAGAAGAGAAGACTCGTGTAGAACCTCCATCCAGTATCACACGAAGTAAGCCATCCTGCCAATCAAGAGGGCTTTAAGAAATGTAGTCCAGAACTTGTTATGAAACCCCACCCTCAAATTAGTAGCAGAAGTGATTACCAGGGACGCCTGCAGAAGCCCAGTAACCACACGATCCCTCAGTTGCTCCACAATGACATCACAAAGTTGATTAAGGACCTGAAATTGAGCTATCTCATAAAAAGGAGCGCCATAGTTCCAAGAGAAATATACTACTAGTAGAGATAATCTTTTTACCAATAATTACAGTTAATCATAGGTAATAAATCTGCCTACAAGTTGTTCTGGTTAAACACAATTGAACAGATTAAAGTGAGGCATGTGCCAGGTCTTAAAAAAAATTTCCACTATGTAACATACCATATCAAGCACTTCCATTATGGCTTCCAAACGAGATTGGGCAACACCGTTTCTGTACAAATTCTCAATAAATGGCTGCTGCAGGTCCCAGAATATAACCTTTATCCCTGCAAAGGAACAGAAAAGCATCACATATTGATAGCAAATAGCAATAAACTTCTAGTGAAGCATTGCTTTTGCATATTTCTTACCAGTAAATTCACACAAACGATCAATAGCAGTATTTATTTCTTTTCTACTGCCATCAAATTGATTTTTCTGATTGGGGGCGATACTCTTTGACTTTTCACTCTTTCGTCCTGGTAAATAAATCGCAAGCATATATAGGATTAGTTTTAATCTACAAGGACTGGACTAGGAAGATCAAGTAATTTAGGGAAGTTATCCAAGTATCAAGAGATAAAGTGCATGAAACTAATAGAAAGCAAACCTACTGGTGCTAGTGTTCTCATTTTTCTTCTGAGCCCACCTCTCATTAATGCTGTCCTCCAACTTACTCAACTGGCTGATACCATACTGCATAAAAAAGTACTTCTCGTTAGAAAGTTCTAATCAAGATGAAACTCAAACAATAAAAGGGGTGAATTTGAAAGACAAAAAGGGATGCATCATGGTCAATCTATGTAAATCCTGGGAAAAGCATAAACACTTTTGACACCAACACCATCAGTGTAAATCCTAGCAAAAGCATCATCCAAGTTACTCATATTAGACAAGGATATTACTAGTATCACACCATATTAACCGTGGCCAAATTTACAAGGGAAATAGCAACATACTAGGAAATGTGGAAAACAAATCTGGTTAAAAAAATGCACATTTTAATGTGCATACAATATAAGAACATACATACTGACTAGATTCAATCCCTGCAACAGAAATTTACAGAATTGAATCTCCAGTGCCAATATTGACCATTCCGAAATGCTCAGGAATTAGTCTAAAAGATAGTGAGCTATGGTAATACGTAACTCACATATAAACTGTTAAGCCGTACACAGAGCTTTGGCATTGTAAGCTGAGTAATTTCACTTGCTTTCCTCTCATCAACTGTTCTAACTTCTTGAACCTCCTTCTTTACAAAAGCCTTGATTCCAAGCTCCTTTTTATATCGAGTAAGAACAGGAACAGGTGGAGCTAAATCTTCTTTACCAACTGCAAGCACGCCAAAGCCATTGTCACCAGACGGAAAGCGAAATGAAGAGATTTGACATCAGAAAATGGTAAGCAAAAAATTAGATGAATGTTTCTCAGTTCATACTGAAAAGTTATTCAGCCGGCGTGCACAAGAGAATATCTTCTTAGACATCAACAAGAAACACCATGACAGACTAAACGAAATTACAAATTGCAGTGCGAACAGAAAAAAAAAACTCTAAAGAAAAGAACATGATCATCCCAACCTAGGGGTGCAGTAACAAGTTGCGTATAAACTTGGAATGCCTTGTCAAGACCACGGCAGAGACTATTTAATTCTCCATCTCGCATGGGAACCTTAAATGCAAAAAATTGATCTGTAGTCTGCAATAGTTTGAGAAGAATCAGTGTTTTCCTCTTTGGAGATCAATGGAAAGCAGATTACAAACAGCTCAGTTCAATCACCAGGAAAAAGTCACAACAGTTTAAGTTATATAGTATGCCGTGTAATAAGAATTAAAGCCAGGAAGGAAAGAGCATGGAGAAATATTCATGAAGCGTAGGTAAAGTAATAAAACTCATCATTTACCATGTTAGTTACTGGTACTCATGTTTGTACCTAAAATAAATAGTAAAACTACTAGGCACTAGCAACACCTACAAATTTGGTCCGAGCACCCTGTACCAATTCACTTGAGGCACTACCTTGACATCGGGGGCAGAGCTATAGGGAACCGTCAGTGTCAGCTGACACCACCCCGGCGACTTTCTCGTAACACCTTATACCTTCTCTGTTAATTACGGAGTACAACGCAATTTTAACCTAAGGCTGCTAGCCCAGCAGCTAAGCACCCTGCACCCAATGCACCAGCCCAACAAACAGTGGCCCATAATATTATAAACAATAGCCCACAATCCCACATGCAACAAGATTTCTAGCTAGCCTCTTGTCATTTGCTGATTACAACCCAACGCTTCATTGCCATTCACCAAATTGCGATTGACATCCTTGTGCACCGTCCTCACACATCAAGGCCACATGCGGCAGCGCACACCAGCATCCCGATCCTAGCACCACGGCAATCGGCAGTTCCTGCTCAAGCTTGATTAGCATCTGATCCTCTCGGCCGTCGCTTCAGTGGCAAGTGTCCAGACTCCAGCATGAGCCGTGAGATCTGAAGTCAGGTACAGAATTGCAGATAGCCCCAATTCTCTACTTCAATTTGCTGGTCATAAGGTCACCACATTCGGTAATATATTAGTCTACGGATTTGATATTAGGGTTTTATTATTTAATTGATGGCTCAATTCTGAAGGCTGAAATTTTATTGTCATCATTTTTTAGGTACAATATTCAGAAGACCAAAACAAGTGGCCGCAGGAAGAGACTTGTAAGCTTATTCTATTCGTTCTTTTGCAAAATGATTGTTAAGAAATTAATAGTATCACAAATAGTGGTTAGTACTTTATACTGACACCAGCAACAATATTTCCCGGCTTCACCGCCCCTGCTTGACATCTTTTCAGTACAATTAAATGTTAATTTACATGACATGTGTTACCTTTTCTTAATGAAACGACATGCATACACAGCTCTCGTAAGTGTTGAAGAAAAACAATTACACAACATATGTGGAAGGACCATTCTTATACTCTCGTGCCTTCACCTACATGTTTTTGGCTTTGGGTACTTTGTTGGAGAGGATATAAATATAGTAGTGAGGTAGATATGCAAATGGGGATGTGGGTATCCGATATTAGGTATGTTTTGTGTTGAGTCATAGTAAAAACTAAATAAGGATACATATAGAATGGCGCAGAGAAGATGCCATATGATTTTAATACACAAATGCATCTTCGTGTACACACATCGAACCGAAATTGTTTCTCATATTTAGGTGTGGATGGAAAGCAACTATTCATGTGCCTGGACCTTGATTAGGTTTTTCCCTCCCCCTCATCTTTGCCTTGTTGGTACTTCTTGTCGAGTTTCAACTCCAGCCTACCCCAACTTGCTTCTGACTAAAAGGCTTTTTTATTGTTGCTGCTATTGTTACTTAGAGAATATGAGATAATCACAAGAGACTGGAATTTTTATACTTCACTGTCACATTTTTTAACTGCTACATCAACATCTAATAACTCATATAGATTACAATTTTAAGATACGCAATTGTAGTTTTAGCCACCAGGCAGTTGAGAATTAGCAGCTGTAGATTTTTTTTTTTTTTTGAGAGAAGCAGCTGTAGATTTGAGTCCAATTAGTTTGTTTATTGCTTTGTTTTTATGCTGAGAACTGAGCTGTGAGTAGCCCTGCAGTTTTTTTGTTTGGTTTTTGTTGTGGGCTCTCTTGAGTTGGGTTTAAACGGGCTGAGAAGGTAAATGGATAAAGTTGGTTTGGGTTTATGTATTAATCAATTTCTAATGGTTTCTAGCCCAACTTTGCATATGGTTTTTCACACGTCACATAGTCTTTGCTCCATCCTCATTGCCGTTCGGTTCATGCCCGCTGCCGCATCGAACTCCCTGCTCCATCGCACCCTCGTCGCCATCTCCTCGTGCCCGGCTGTTGCCCGCCGGAGATCCATCCTCGTTGCTCTCCTCTCTCCGCCAGCAGCCCCGAGCTCCTTCCCCATCTTCGCAGTACATGGCTCGATCTCGGTTGATCTCGCTCGCAGAGACCGAGCCGATGAAGCACGGGGCGGAGATGGATGCCGGCAGGGACTCAGGGAGCCCGGCCCGGGAGGTTGCCGAGGTCGAACCAAGCTCCGGCTGCGCGTGGCCGCCTCCGCCGTAGTCCTTGCGCAGGGAGCAGTATGACTTGAGGCGCAAGCGCGGACTGAGCAGGCAGTTGGCAGCTGTGTCGCCGGCCTACGCGTCCATGAGGTCCGGCGCGCCCCATGTCCACGGCGAGTGCAATGACCGCAACATTAGCGCCTTCAGGTCCAGCGGCGACGTTGGGCTCCTCGACGACTCATCATTGGCCGCGAGTTTGGCAACACACCCGACGAGAAGGGCTGCGGGATGGCGAAGAGTGCCGCGCCGCCGCCGCATGGCCTGGTACCCCCCTCCCCCCTCTCTCGTGTGAACGAACTAAAACCCACTACGAAATGGGTTGAAACGGCTTGTTCTGGAAATGATTTGCGTGGGAAACGCAACCAATTTAGATTGGTGTGGAAAGAGCAGTAAAATGATTGGGTTGGGTTCTTAAATACTTTGACATTTCAGCGGGTTGGTGTGGGTAATGCTCGGTTTGAACACCATTAGCAGGGATACCTGTGAGTTAGCATGGTACTGTAGTACCACGGAGTGCAGCAGCCCCCTCTTTATATTTTAGAAATTTTAATTGATTAACCCTTAAGTTACATGATTTGTTAGGGACATGTAGATCAGATTTTTTAGATCCTATTGACAGCCTTGTTGCGGCTCTATAAATAAGGGACCAGGCCCAGTTGTTGCATTAACAGAGGTACAGATCCACTCAGCCACACCAGCATAAAGCTAGTCATGAGTCATGACAGAAAACTTTACCATGCCCTCAAAGAATAAAAAGGGAAAAAAAATTACTAGCCCATACGTTGGTGCCCGAGGAGTTTTATGTCCAAAACTTCTTATATTTCACATACACTTCTAACCCAACGGCACGGGAATATATCCTAAACATTTGTTATTACTTATAAGTAGTTAAACTATAATTAAACAAATATATTCTTTCATCTAAATCAGCATTTTAAAACACGGTTTGCAAACAATATATCAAAACATGTTACAAAGTGCACACACAATAATTTTGAGACATGGCATGGAAAAGAAGCTTCATTTGAATAACAAAGAACCTTTAGTGTGAAGAAATTTCACAGAAATAATGAGGAATAAAGGAACAAAGAAGCACCTCTTCTACGATTCTATAGACCTCTACAATAGAACTTCCATGGCGTTGTTGAGGGGATATAGGGTCCCAAACCTGTGGAGCATAAGAAATTAAGAATAGAGAATATAGGAACACAGAAGATGATAATTGTAGTTTACAAGTACTAAGAATATTATGAAGCAACGATAAGCCAGCAGAAATGAACTGAGAAGTAAATCCAAGCAGGGGTTACAATTGTTATCGGATTCTTATGCAAACTCAAAGCAGAAAGCGCAAAATGCAAATGTATATGTTACACTCCCTCTGAACCAAATTGTAAAGGTTTTTGGCCCTCATTTTATCTGTCCATGTTCACAAGGATGTTGATGAATCTACACATATACAAAGACACATACATGGAGCATTGCATGAACCTATCCAAAGGCTAGAACTACAGCCCCTTGTAATTCAGGATGAAGGGAGTAAAATAGAACTAGATTAAATAATGAGTTCTACAGATTCAAGAAATCCCTACATCAATTTTGGACAACTCCACAAATCATAGCAGCTTCAGATATCATAAATGTTATATTACATAAAACCTGTCACTAAACAGGTATGTTTTACTTAGTTGAATTAAATTTCAAACTAACAAATACACTAAATGGCTGTACGAGTAATTGTTAAGGGTATTAGTGTAATGTCTTAGTCTAGGGTTTCTCTCTCTTGTCTCTCATGTACTCTATATATAGTTCTTTTTTTTTTGAACGAAAAATGGCAGGAGCTCTGCCCATCAATTAAGGGGAAAAAGTTTAAAGAGCACAAAACGCGGTCCTAAGACCGGAGAGAACACACCCGAGCACATTCAACGGGGGAAAACTCCCAGGAAGCCCCAACACAAGCAGCTATGGGCTTGCAGCAGCAACAACAACCCTATTACAGGGGAACAAGGCCCTTCTAAAAACCAAAACATCTTCTTTAATTCTCAGAGCTATCTGGAGAGGGGTAAGGGTGTTGCTCTCAAAGATCCGACGATTGCGCTCTTTCCAAAGGTTCCACAATGTGTAAATCACGATGCCGTTGAAGTCACGCTTCTGATTTTTCGGGAGCAGGGAGGACGCTGCTTCCCACCAATTCTTTATGCTGGAGGAGCTAGCAATGTCGGCCTGTGCAGGGAGAGTCATCTCTTCCCACGCAAGGATCTGATCCCATACAGCTCGGGCAAACGGACAATGCAACCCGAGGTGGAGGCCGGTCTCGAGGGGACCGTTGCAGAGAGAACAGGACGGTTGGTGGGGCCAGCCCCGTGCAGCAAGGTTATTTGCAGTGAGGAGCTTATCTTGTAGAAGAATCCATGCAAAGATCTTGCATTTTGGTTCTGCTCGAGCCCGCCAGACAAAGTTTGCTTTAATGTGGCTGTAGGATCCAAGGAACTGCGCTTTGTAGGCTGAACTGACTGTGAACATACCATCTGGGGTCCATTTCCAAGCAATGGAGTCCGGCAGATCTGGCTGTAGCTGGAAATCTTGGAGCCTAGTCCAAAGGGAGACAAACTCTTCAATCTGTATAGTGGAAGTAATCTTGTTTCTCAAAGATCTGATCCAATTTCCCCCATTGATCTCAGAGGCGACCGACTTGTTCTTTCTTGAGACTAGCTCAAAGAGGTGTGGAGCTAAGTTTCTTGGTGCCATGCCATCAAGCCAACTATCATGCCAAAACTTGGCTGACGTACCATTTCCGATTGTGACAGTAGTGGAGGCGCTAAAGAGCAGTCTGTCCACATGGTTGCAAGGCACATCAAGACCTTTCCAAGGGTGGTCCTCTCCCATCCAGTCCTTCCAAAGCCAACGGAGCCGAAGAGCACGGCTGAATTTGTCAAGGTTGAGGACGCCCAAACCTCCGAGGGCTTTGGGCTTGCTAACTAGCGGCCAAGCAACAAGGCAGTGGCCTCCATTTGATTCAGCCTTCCCTTTCCACAGGAAGGAGCGGCGAATCTTGTCGATGCGTTTACGGGCCCAGACCGCGAGGGGGAAAACCGATAAGTGGTAGGTGGGCATGGAGGACAGAACCGAAGACACAAACGTAAGCCGGCCTGCACGGTTTAGCAGATTTCCTTTCCAACCCGCCAGTCGATTGCTGATTTTCTCAATCAGCGGTTGAACGTGAATTTTTTGGAGAGGCCGGGTATGGAGCTGGAGGCCTAGGTAGCGGCAGGGGAAAGTCCCTCGTGTCCCTTGGAAAGGCTGGAGCACATGATCAAGGTCAATGCCTTCACAGCGGATTGAGTGGATGGAGCTCTTCTCAAAATTAGTGAACAAGCCCGAGGCGCAGCCGAAAGCGTGCAAAATATTTTTGACCGCCAGAAATTCCTCTTTGAAGGGGTTGATGAAAATAGCAGCATCATCAGCATATAGAGATGTCCTCAATTTTGCTGCTGTAAGAGGCAGGGGGGAGAGGATCCCATGTCTGGTTGCGAGGTCGAGTATACGCTGCAGCGGATCAATGGCGAGGATGAATAACATAGGCGAGAGAGGGTCTCCTTGTCTTACCCCTCTCATGTGCTGGATGGTTGTTCCTTGTCGACCGTTGAGGAGGGCTCTTGAAGTGGCGGAGCCAAAAAGGATGGAGATCCACTCACGCCAACGTGGGCCAAAGCCCATGGTCTGGAGGACTTCTAGGAGATATCCCCAGTTCACCGTGTCGAAAGCCTTCTGGATGTCGAGTTTCAGAAAGAGCGCCGGTTTTCTCTGCTTATGTAGCCTTCTCACAATGTTTTGCACATAAAGAAAGTTATCTTGTATGCATCTTTTCCGAATGAAGGCGCTCTGGGACTTGGAGATTAAGGAGTCCAGGAAAGGGGCTAGCCGGTTAGCTAGTAATTTGGAGAAGATTTTTGCTATGCTGTGGATCAAGCTAATGGGGCGGTAGTCTCCTATCATCATGGCGTCCGGTTTCTTAGGAATAAGCACAATGTTGGCAGAATTGAGGAATTTAAAGTCCCGCCCATTCATGTTGTGAAGTTGGTGAAAAGCCTCCAAAACATCATATTTGATGATGTCCCAACACTCTTTGAAGAAGATACCTGTAAAGCCGTCCGGTCCTGGTGCCTTGTCACTTGGCATGGAGAAGATTGTTTCCTTCAATTCCTCAAGGGAGAACGGCGCTTCCAGTGAAGAGAGGTCATGGTGCGCTACAGCTAGAGCCGACCAATTGAGGGTCAGCTCCCTCACTGGGGCAGTCCCCAAATGATTTTTGAAGTGATCAAAAATGACCTTTTCTTTTACCTCATGGGTTACTGCCATGTTTCCAGTAGGGGGCTGCAAGCATTAAATAAAGTTCTTCCTTGCCCTAGAGCTGGCAGTGAGGTGGAAAAATTTAGTGTTTGCGTCGCCCAGCCGAATGCGAGTGAGGCGAGCACGTTGCCGGATCCTTGACTTTTCAATCACAGCGAGCCCTAGGGAGCGGGCCTTGAGTGCCTTCAGGAAAACCAATTCTTCCGGAGTGAGGGATCTCTCTTCTTGGGCAGTTTCGAAGCGGAGGATTAATTCCTTGGAAATTGCAAGCTGTAGCCTCGTGTCTCCGATTTTGGTCTTGCGCCATAACTTGATGGCTTTTGCAACTCGTGCTAATTTAATATGCAGGCGCTTCAAAGGTGACAAGGAAGCGCAGAGAGGTTTCGACCATGCAGTTTGAACAGTCTCTTTAAATCCCTCCACCTTCACCCAGAAATTTTCAAAGCGGAAGGAGGGGTTGGGTGTCCTCATCAGCTCTCCTTGGAGAAGAAGCGGAGTGTGATCAGACATAAGGGAGGGAAGGGAGTGAAGGTAGCAATTGGGGAAGAGCAGCTCCCATTCGGCTGTGCAGAAGAATCTGTCAATTCTTGTTAAAGTAGGATTTATTTGGCCGCTACTCCAAGTGAAACGGCGCCCATTGAGGTGGATTTCTTTCAACAGTAGGCTGTCTAGCGCAGATCTGAACGCACCCATGAGGCGTCTATTCAAGTTGCTGTTATTTTTATCCGAGGCCTGGTAAATGAGGTTGAAGTCTCCGAGCACCAGCCACTTTGCCCATCTCTGTGATGCAAGGTTTTTGAGTTCTTGAAGGAAATTGAGTTTCTCTACATCTGACTGTGGCCCATACACCCCTGTGATCCACCAAACTGAGTTGTCAGCCTTCATAGTGATTGAGGCCGAGACTGTATGGGGAGTGGTGTACACTTGCGAGAGGGTGAAAAAGTCTTCTGAGGCTGCCAACAGAATCCCTCCCCTAGTGTTGATTGCAGGTAGAGCTGCAACATTATTGAGAAATTTCGGACCCAGGGTGCGTAAGATGGCTGTGTTGTCGATTGTAGCAAGTTTGGTCTCCTGTAAGCAAACAATGGTGCTGCCGGTGTCACGAATTAATTCCTGTACAGAATCACGCCTGGCTAATTCATTGAGTCCTCGCACATTCCAGCTTAAAATGTTGCAGTTAAGTTGTGACATAGGTAGACAGCAGAGCCCCAATAGAGAATGAACAGACAGGAAACATAAATCCATTGCACATGTTACACAAGCAGTTCAGAGTGGACAGGAGGAAGCCTTGCTGCTCCCAGCAGACTGTAGACAGCAGACAGACATACAAACTCGACGATGACGGATGGCTAAGCTTAGTGGTCCAGCAGAATCGCAGCAATTGAAGGCCCCTGGCTGCTGCTATGATTCTGGGCCATTGAACAAACCAGAGATGGAGACATGGGACTACAGACGAGAGGACGCGTCCTAGGCGATCGGTCGATGCAGTGCTAAACATTATCTATATATAGTTCTTATTGGGCCTCAATACAATCAATCTCTTCAGCCTCTATTATTCGTAAACCAAAAAGAAAATAAAAATCACAAATGTATTACCTCTTGGTCAGCAGCCCTTTTAATCCAAGTTTCAATTCTCTCAAGTTGCCCATTCACCCAGCGTAAAACTAATGTGCCAGATTTATTTTCAATCTACAAAAAGGGAATGAGAGGATTAAGATAAACATCACCGCAGCAACAATAAACTTAAAAGTTAAAAACATAAGGCATTGTCTATCCTTCATTGTGCAGCATACATTGGCTGATAAACAGCAAAGAATGACGATAAGATCTCATGTAATGCAAACACATGGACTGTTTTGCACTTATCTAAATTTTAGTACTTCAGGAAGGGTGAGCTGACCTGATATGGAGCTAGCTTTTGTCTGCATATGCTATCCAAACCATCTTCTCCAGTAACGGAAGCCATCACAGACATTATGTATTGCTCCAAAGCATCAGCTGCCGGAAATACAGAAACCACGTCCTCCGTAAGATGCTCCGCATGCTCAAGGAATGGTCTCTGGCACAACGCTTGTATGTAAGTATGCAGAATATCGAAGATACAAAAACTTAATTAAAAGTGCCAGGTATAACCTACCAATTTATTTCCATAAAGTTTATGGATGAGGGAAGCAGAAACAACTGCTGCCTGTGGATGCCATTTTGACAAAATAGGTGTAAAAACGGTTGTATCTTTCTTCAGAAGCTTCTTTGTCTCCTCAGCTAGAGACGCTAAAACATGTTCATGTGCAGTGTCCGCTTTAAACTCTACAGAATGTGCCATCTGAAAGGAAAAGGTAATGGTAGCACACTTTTGAGTTCGCATACGAAAAATGATATAATGGGTAATATATCATCAAAAAGAACACAAGCATCTGCTAATTCTTTAACGAATGCTGCTGTACAATTCAGATCTAGAGACAGGTTCCACTCCAGTACATTAAACAAAACTGGGGTCTTGTTGAGGTCTGCAGGGGTAGTTTTAAATTAAATCTGAAAAATTCCCAGAATTTACACATCCTACAAAAATTTGTTGGCCCCACAACTGACTTTAGGGGTTATTTGGTATTGGACTATAGGTATCATTAACTAGGTGTGGTTACGGATTAAGAACCCCATTAGTGGTATAGAAGAAGGCAACAATGCTCTTAAGGGATAGAGATGGCAACCCACTGTCCTCTTATCTCCTAGGCGCTTAAGGCGAGGCAGTAAGGGGGGCAAGGCGGACACCACAGTCATATGTACACTAGAGAAGAAAATAAAATATAGATCCCATCTTGACCAGAAACATAAAAAACCACTGGCACACAAAAGCTCATACCCAACCCAACCGCTCATAAAGCAGCACCCTCCCCTCCCACCTCACATGGCCTGCCTCCTCTCGTCTCCCTTCCATGTTGCCTCTGCACCCAACGCCACCACATGCAGTAGCAGTGAAGAGCACCATTGTGAACCGTCCCCTTCCAGATTTGCACCACTGCAGTAAGCAAGGGCAGAGCTGTGTCAGCCATCATGCCGGTCTGCGAGCAGCTGCACGGGCCATCATGCTGGAGCTAGCGAACGTGGGGAGAACTGTGCTGCTGCCCACTGTTTTCCCTCCTCCTGCTCTTCCTTTCTTCCTCATGGTATCTCCTCTTTACCCTCCGCTACTATGGCTAGGTGTCAGGGATGCCTCACGGATGGTAGGCACCTCATCATCTAGGCGACACCTTAAGAACCATGGAAGGCAAGACAAAAGTCACCAGGAGCCATTTGATCAGATGTATAGGATTGATGAATATCAATTTTAGTGAGTTTATGGAGACAAAATAGCAGTTGGTGGTTTATATTGTAGTACAGATACTCAACAGCATGACCAATCCCTGAAGCCCTAGCCACAAAGGCACCCTACAAACCCTCTAGACCAAACAGCAAGAGGTATCCACATGAATGATTAGGCGATAGGTACAAAAACAACCATCCCAACCAACAGCATGACCAATCCAGCTGAGAAGAATCATGCCCACATTGGCAATAATATAGTATGATGTTTCCCTAAGAGTCAAGGTGGTCAAACAGGTAACAATGTCAAAATAATGCAAATGTGCAATCAGGGTTTCACATATGAAAAAAAAAAACATAAGTGATTTAAAACCATCTCATGGTAAAAAGGACATCAAGTCCATACGAATTAGAACTACACTATAATGGAATAATGGCAGATGCAAACAAATGTCACCTTCAAGAAAGCACTTTTGATTGAAGAAGTGATGTAACGGTCAATCTGATCTCTGTCAGGAGACTCCAATGCCTGACGCACAAAAGCAAATAAGTGCAAAAGTTCAGAATTTTCTAAATGTGCAAAGAGTGAATAGATATGCTCTATATTCTGCATTGATCATAGTTAGTAGTTACACAGAATGAGAAACTGTTGCTGTATATTGCAAAAAGTGAGAAGGCAATAAATGTGCTCTGGTAAGAAACAAAAGTAAAGTATTAGCACCTTGTCATTTTCTTCACCAAGGATCCGCCTTGTAAGCATTGCCACTGTTACAACATCGGCCATCAAGCCAGGGCTCTGTAGATGTAAAGAAAGTCTTAGTGTGGGAAAAGTAATGGTCTGTCGTTGAAAGCCAACGATAGATAAAAAGGTCCAGTATGGTATTATATAATGTTTGAAATTAGCATATACCAAATCCAGTCTGAATAATGGCAACATGCATAAATGGACAAAATGGTAAGAGAAAAGCATGAAGTAGAACTTATGCATAGTCAGTGTCTCAGTGAGACATACAAGAGGCTAAAATGAGAAAGAGATGAAGATGCAAGGTTACTAAAACAAATGTCAGAACTATGAAATGTGAAATTTATTGGTTGGACTATAAATCAACATATTTGCTAGCATAGTAAGTTGATGGCATTATATTTAACTAGCTATATTCAATTATGCTGGCCAATGCAGACTGCACTTGTGTGCCGTGCATCCAGTACAAAATAACAAATAAAAAACCCAGCCAGAGAGGAGAAAGACAGCCCCTCCCAGAGAGGACCGAACCACAGATTTCCGTGGATACGTAACTCGCTGTAACAGTTAGTGGTCCACATATTTCGCTGAAATAGCAGCAAGGGAATTTTTTGTGAGAACGAGTCAAATTCCTAACCTGTGGTTAATGCAACATGCCTCACCGCTACTGCACTATCCACATGTTCTCAAGAAAATAACAAATGAACAAAAAAGACTAAGGAAGTGGAATAATAGCAACAGAGCTTTTTAAGTGAGAAATTTTACAAAAATGAGCTTTATTGAAAGAATTATTAAAAATACTTGCTGCATAAAGTAAATAATTAACAAACCCAAACGTTGTCAAAACTAAATGATTAGCTTTCAAATAGTGAAGGACATATTTTCGACAGAATAACTGCCCATGGATGTAGTGTAGCACAAGACCAGACCAGGCGGCCAGAAAACAAACCTCTGAGAAATGTACATGATAATCATTCAGTTTCTTGTCCACCCATTTCTGAATTGGAGACAGGAAAGACTGGAAAAATGTGAAGTCTTGATAGCTACCCTCAGCATCAACGGAACTACGCAGGCTTTTCAAGTGTAATCTTTCCTGCGGACCACGTTGTTCTTTTAAAGGTATCTTCCTCAAATGATCAATCACGACTTTCAGAAGTCCTTGCTCCCCTGTAATAACAAACTGCATTGCAGAACCTACATTAATTATCTACTCTTATGGACGCAACTTATTGCAGGAGGTAAACCAGTAGCACAGTAAATATGATTTTGTAGAACTATTGTTTATGAAAGAAGGCAATATTTGTCTCAAACGACAAAAGAAAAGTGTAGTTGATGGTTTTAAATTGGGTTCTGCACTATGGATTTCCTACTACATGATAGGCTTAACAGGTAAAGGCCGTTGGGATTCTGCACGAAGGGATGGTTGTCAGATAATTTCGCTGAACAACCTTCTCCCTGTTTTTGGCTAATGTGGATGATATAGTATATTGATCTGGTATGGGATAGCAGTAAAGACCGGCTAACTCCTCCCTCTGGAGGCTGAGCTACTTTCCTTAATCTATTTTCAACTTAGCTGTCTTTATAGACCACACATGTAACAAACTCACTAGCAAATCCTATCCAAACAGCTAGCTTATCTTATCTGCTAGCAACTCGGAACAAACTAATCCTAATCTGCTGCTGCCAACTGAGATGATGCTAATCATAATCTCCATAACACTTGGACTTTTAAAAGAAGGCAGAAGATGCTAAAGTAGATTTAATTCAGGAGTATAAAACACATGGCTGTAAAGATATTTAGGGACAACACAGAGGGAGGGAATATTTACACAAATTTAGCCTTAATTGAGACTTCTTCATCATGAATTCACCTGTCGAAATAATACCCATGCATAGCATGTATCATGAACCGTCTCTGTGATTCCTAGTATTCGCCAGGTTGACTTCAAGAGCTCAAGAATTTCTTCCACCTCCTGGTGCATTAAAGCACAAAAATGTAAGAGAAATGACACAATTAATGATAAAATTACTTGATGGAAAACTGCAAGCTTGGATTTGAACTAGTGACCTCTGTAAGTTTTCCCTCATCCAAGATGTCAAATACACTGCCAAGCATCTTCTCATACAATGCTATGTTCAGATGGTATCCATCAGCCCAGTGACAAACCTCACCAGTAAGATCACCCCGAGCAGGCCTTTCAGATAAAGAAGTAGCAACTTCTCTCAGTGATCTTAGGCATTCTGTACGTTGAACCTCCGCAGCGGATGGTGGCAGGGACTAGTAAAAATACATAAGGATAATTCTGAATTGATAGATAGTTCATGAAACGCAGCAAGGTTTATAAAAAGTCAAGTATAAGACTTTCAACTAGTAGGAATAGAACCTCAGATTCTTCAATCTTTCTAAAAAGGTTTCTTAGCTCATTCACTTTCCGACCTAATTCCCCAAATCCAACAACTGGATGATTTATGAGGCCTTCCTCCAGCATGTTTAACTAAGCAAAAAAAAAATTAAATGAAGGATGTCATGTTATGAAACAAGGATATGGTTCAAAGTCATTTAGGAATAGCTGCACAAAGCAGCAGCTAACCTGTCTCTTCTGCCAACGAAGGTATGCTTTCATGTCGGAATCTCTGGATATGCAGCACAATAGTTCCAACGGAATCAAAAGATTGTCCATCCGTTTTCCAACTTTGCCAACCATAGCATTGAGTAATCCTTGCCTAGTTCGAATATCCATGGACTCTGCTATCTATCCCAAAAAAAACAGGTAGTGAAGGAAGTCAGCAAATGCAAAGCATATTCAAAAGCTTTAAGAAACCTGGATTCACCTAGATACAACATAGGGAGCTGTAGCCTAAAACTTACCAGGTTATACATTAAAACTTTCAAGTGCTAGGTGACAACTATCAGAAATTACCCATTCGCTAAATTTTGAAATAGCAATCAGACACTAGATTGACAAAATCAGCAGTTCTAATATATTCAGAGATTTTCCTAAAAAAAATCCAGTAATCTGCTCAGGAAACAGGTGCAAGACACGTATCTTTCTTTGATTAAAGGTAGAAAAATCCTTTTAAGGCACAAATATTATCTTCATCAAAAGGAGTTAACCCTGTAAATAGACTTGCCATCTAATCCCAGCAGAAGTTTACACTTAAAACACTAATGAAAATTATGGCACATTTTATGGACAAAGTAAACGAAATAAAATGGACAAACATGCTTCAACCAAAATACACTTCAAACATATTGATCACACTACATTACTACAAAGTTCACTTCCCTTTTTTTCTCGACATGCAGGAGGGCTGTGTATGTTTGTTATTATGAAGAAGAAAAAATAGGTGGGAGAACCCAGACAAACAAAAAGCATAAACACAGATACATGTAGCTCAAGATTACAGACGTGCCCTTAACTGAGATGATCAGACTACAAAGTTCTTCATAAAGTCTTGTGCAACACTCAAAAAGAAGTTTAGAAGGTAAAAGTATTAAGATATAGTAATATATAATTCAAATTGAGTGGATTAATAAGACTGGTGACCTAGTCATCAGGAACAATTAAGTTAGGTCATCGTTCATACCTCAAGTTGAGCTCGCATGGTTTCAAGTAAACCAACTAAACCAGGTTGCCGTTGAGTGTGGGTATCCATACTTTCACTCTTACTACGACCGAGTTTCCTCATTAATCTGTGCCTCTTCTCTTTTTTCTTTTCTTTCTGAGGAACTATAAGGCCCCTAAATGTAACGAAATAGGCTAGGTTATATCATACTCCAGGAATACTTGTGACCCTCTTTCTAAAAAATACTTGTGACCCTTTAGGGCTTGTTTGGGTGCAAGAGTATTGGAGGGGATTTGAGTGGATTCAATCCCTTGCTAGTCAAATTTGAATTATGAGGGATTCAATCCACTTCAATCCCCTCCAATACTCATGCATGCAAACAAGCCCTTAATGGGGCGAAAACTATGTGCTTGTAAAGAAATGAAAAGGCCTACCCTGAAGCACCAGCAGCAGCAACAAGGATCTCATATGCTGTCTCACGAAGATCGTCGTCCGTGATACCTGAAAAGGTAGCATAGCTGCCAATAACTTTCAAGATAAAAAATGGACAAGGTTCAAGAAGTAACTGATGAATAATGGCCTCGTTATCCCAATCATTAAAGTGAACTCTTTTGGGTAATTCAACGAAGAAAGTAAGAGATAGTGCACAAGTACATGACCATCATGATATGATGAAACCACCAATAAAATAGAGTCCATTCCATACGTGCCACCAGAAAAGATCGCAATCCCATATACGCCACTAAAAAGTTTTCTTCCATGTATACCATTGGTCAATTTTTATCTGGACACCGGTGCCACTCAAATCATTTCCGTCAGTTGACTGTTAATGTGTCTCAACGGGGGCGCATAAAAATGAAAGACGGAAGGGGGTTTTCTGTAAAACTACCATCCCCTTTCTTCTTCCTCGAGAAGGGGAAAACAGCCCAGCACTATGACGACGAGTCGACGACGCACCCCTGCTCCACGCGCTCGCGCCGTCCCGCAGCTGCGCCCACACCGCCGCGCCCCTGCCCTCCTGCAGCTGCGCTCACACCACCCCCTGCTCCGCGCGCACGCATCAGCGAGCCGTCCCGCGCCGCGCAGCCGCGCCTGCGCCGGCGGCCGGGGAGGCGTGGCTCGGCCAAACGCATCGTCGAGGTCGAGGTCGTCGTCGTCGGAGAGGGAGTGCGCGAGCGTGGAGACGTGGAGAACAATGACGGCGACGGCGACAGCGACGGCGGGAGGCTGCTGGATGCAGTGGCCGTGGCGGTGGAGGCGGCGACCTGCTTGGCAGGGGACGGCGGGAGCGTGAGGACGGGCGAGGACGTGGGGGGTCCCTCTCCCTCCTGGCCTCCTCGGATCCTCCCTCGTCGCCGTCGGCACGGCAAGTCGGCCACGGCAGCAGCTAGCGCCTCCACTCCCATGGCAGTTGCCGTTCCGCAGTCCGCGCAGTGACGATGCTGCGTCGTCTGCTGCCTGCCACACTCCTCTCCTGGTGGTGGTTCGTTGGCTGCTGGGGACGGTGAAAGCCGATCTACGGTGACGACGCAGACGACGGACGGTAAAAGTGAATGGCTGGTTGGCTCACTGGCTGCAGCAGGAGGGAAGGGCCGAGCGCGAGCGCGGCTGCCGCGACGCGCCGGAGCGCGTCTCCGAAGGCGGCGAGCGAGCGGAAGTATGCAATGTGCGTGGCGGCGAGCGCGAAGCGGCGGTCTGCGGCGGCGCGGATGAGCGCGACGCGCTCGCGGCAGAGCGCGGCGTGGGCACGGCGCGCGCGCGAGGAGGATGCGGCGGCGTGGGAAGAGGCGTGGGCGCGGCGCACTCTGGAGGTGACCCGTCCGTTATTGTCCGTCAACAGTCAACTGACGGAAATAATTGGAGTGGCATCGGTGTCCAGATAAAAATTGACTAATGATATACATGGGAGAAAACTTTTTTAGTGGCATATATGGGATTGCGATCTTTTCTAGTGGCACGTATGGAATGGACTCAATAAGATACCCAAATAGAAGGAGATGGGGCATACCACTTTATCTGTATCTTTATGGATGGTGTAATATCATAATAGCTGTTCATCAATCCATAATTGTTACCTGTTTCAAATAGTGGTAACCGCAATGATAAATCGCTAGCGTCAGTTTGATGTCTTCTAGAAGCCCTTCGGCTATCAAATTCATCTTCATCGTCCTCGAAGTCTTCAATGTCATCTATGGTTAGTTCCTTCTCAGTTGGAGAATCATATGATTCTGCTACTGGTGATGACACAGTAACTGGTGCAACCTGTGGTGGTATGACAACTGGTGATGGTGCAGTGGCTGGGACAGGGGGTGGTTCTCTTGTTGGAGCTGGTCCTGAATATTCTGGTTTTGTGAGCAAATAAAATTCCTCTACAGCTCCAGTGTTATTCTGGCAAAAAAAATAACAGATATTTAGGTATATAGATGAGATAAAAGGGCAGCCCGGTTCATGTGGCCAAGTTGGGGTCTATAGTACGCAGCCATTCCCTGCATTTCTGCAACCTCCTGGTCACAAGACAGCAACTTTACCACTGCGCCAAGGCTCCCCTTCAGGGATATGGATGAGATAACAGATAAAATGTATGCTTGAGACTTTTCTACATCAAAATTGGGAAGAGAGAAACATCGAAATGTTTTTGTGAGATGCAGCATAAAGGCACTGCCTCAAACGAAAAAATATTTCGTCAAAATACAAGAGAACTTTTCAGCATGGCAAAAAGATTTGCAAGAGAAAAAAATATAGATCAACTCACCACATATGGATAGTCGAGGCTATCATGAAAAAGGCGGATGGCGTCTCCAAGATCAAGAGGTTCGCCTACATTATCTAAGCATTCTCAGGACGGAAGGGAGAACAAACAAACAAAAAGGAACTCTGCTAAAGCTATACTCCACCTTTCTTAGCACAGTTGAGGACATAATCAACACTGACTTGATCTATATCTACATCGTCCAAAGAGATAGCACCAGGTGGCATCACAACTTTCTTGATCAAGTTGCCAGAAAGAATGTAGTTGAGCAATACTTGGCGGTCACGGCGATAGCGTTGCAGCAGCTCAACAACATTTTCTCTGGAAGTTGAAACATCAAACATAAAACGGTCACTATGCAATTGAACGTAACGTCTTTAGATAAAAGAAGGCTTGTTCTGCAGCAATCCTTACTCGTCCATATTATGCGCAGTGGAGACAGCACTCTAGTTTTAAAACCCTGATCAAAGTGCTACCAATTGCTCAAAGCCAGCATAGCTGAAATAGGGGGGAAACCATTATCTGCTATTACATCAAACAGCCAGCCACATACAGCAAGGTAACAGGAGATGTGCGTCACAATTGCAAAAATAAGTTGCGTCCTGATGAGGCATTTGCATTTGTGTAAACAAAATAGTCACAGGACTGCGGATCTCATCTAAAGGTTGGTGCATTTGATTTCGTGGGTTCGTCTGCAGCCTTCACCACGTGGTAGATGTTCATGTGTGTACCAAATCAAGGTAACCCATATGGCATTTCACGCTGACAAAATAGCAAATACGAATCCTTACGTACTCCTACTAAACAAGTTAGACGCTCGACATTTATCACTCGTCAACAGATATTGCACCGGACACAGCTCCCAGGACAGCCTGATCCAAGTTCGCCCGCGAAGCAGCACCTAACCGTCGAGCACGCAACTCGAGCCAAAATGGGAGGAAACACGCAATGCCAAGCTAAACCCCCCACACCCCACTGACTCTGCCACGCAAATTAAACCCAAACTGCCCAACTCGCACACCATCCAGCGCTCATCACACTCCATGTCGACCCACGCGCGCCCGACACCGAGACGAAACGACGGGGGCGCCGCCGAAGAGACGAACCCAGCGCCGTTCAAAGCCCGCGGCAGCTCGGGCCGTCCGCTTCCACCGGTGCCCACCAGCAGCAGCGCAGGGCAGCGGGGCAGCGCGCCTTCATTGAGATCTGGACGGAGAGAGGTAGGAGACGAGGCGGGTCGGGGTACCTCGTGGCAGGGCGGGAGATCCAGCGGAGCGGGGCGCGGAGATCCGGGCGCGGGGCGCCGCTTGGTTGCTGCGGAGCGGGGAGCAGCGGGAGCTGGAGCGCGGCGCTGGTGGGTGGTGGGGTTGGGCGGTTGGCGCGACAGCTCTGTGGGCGAGGGAGGAGGCGGAGTCGATCGGACCGGAAAAGCAAGAGAGAAAGTGAGAGGAGATGAGCGGACGCGGATTTCGGGATTTGGACGCGCGAAGGCGCTGCGCCTGGCTGCACCGCCCTCCCGATGTCGACGCAGTCAGTGGAGCTCGACTTTTTTTTTTTTCCTGAACAATCCCCAAGACAAGGGCCAGCCGAGGCAGCAGCCAGCAGCCCACGAGGGAGGGAGAGGGAGAGGCCGGTGTGTTGGTGGGCCGGGCCTAGACGCGAGCACGAAACTGGGCTCAAGTCTCGGAAGAGTCCGTGAAAGCAACTGGAGTAGAAGTAAACATTTCTTTTTTTCCATTTAATCATCATTTTACAAAATCGTCATTTCATTTCCCTGCAAACAATTGAATTGAAAGCCAAGGGAAGAGACAAGAGAGGTGGTTGGTTCGGCGCGCGGGTCAGCCAAACAAAAAACCTGCAACTGCAAAGGCGTCTTTGACCGACCAGCCAGCGAAACGCCGCATCTGCGGTCAATGGAACCCAAAATTCCAAACCAACGTCCCATGCTGATCAGATGCTGAAAATGAAACGGACGGAGAGCTCCGAAAGAGAAAGGAAATGGAGAGTTTTTTTTTTTAACCCCACCCCTGCGGTCCACTGTCTGTTTACGACGACCCATGCTCTTCCTCTTCCTGGTACAGCACAGGACCGCGCGGCTAGTTAAATGGACTGTTACAGACGGCTGGTTGTTTTGCTGAACTGTAATTCTAGTACTGTATTTGTTTGGTTTGGTCCGCACTCTGTAGAGATGCATCATGCACGCGTCCTGTACTCCTGTCTGGCTGGTAGGGTGGCGATGGGGGGCCTGAACTTTTAATACCGCCTCCAATAAACTGTATATATAAACTGTCTATAATACAAATGACACTATAGCACATATAGAATGAAGTAATTAGAATGGTTATAGACAAAAGTGGATATATGATCGCTAGATATAGTCTAACTGCTGGAGCCCACAAGGCGTCCGGGACCAGCCAGAGCCAGAACCACCAGCAGGCAGGCGGCCGCGCAGGGCCAGCAGCAGCGCAGTCCACTACACAGTACACAGACAGACGATGAGATCAGATTAACGGAGGCGAGGCAAAGCAGAAAAGCACCGAGAGGGAACGCGTGCTTGATATAATCACTCTTTTTACTTGATCCTGCCGCGTGAAGGACTGCCCGTGTGGACGCGGTGACGAGGACCATGGAAAGCCAGCCCCGCTGCACCAAATCCAAAACCAAAAGCGCCTTTCCGTTTCCGCGCGTCCATTTGCAAGGCTGGCGTGGCGTCGTACTGCTCTGTGCCTCGGCGATTGGCGTGTGGAAAGATTGCCCCTTTTGGTTGTGATCCGTCGCGAAGCAGAATTTGAGCTCAGCGTCGTCTGAATGCCAATGGCTGCCTGCCTGCCTGCTTGTAGCTTTTCGAAGCATCGTCGTGGCCGTGCCACTCTCCAGTCTCCACCTGCTCCCCTACTCGCACTTGCTCGTCCCAGTGGACCGAACGAATTTGTGCTGCCGCCCTGCTTGCTGGGTGCGGCTGCTGGCGGCTGGCTGCTGCACAGGGGAAGAAATCCTTTGTGGCAGAATAGGATTCGTCGCACAGAATGCAGAGTTCTACGCAGATGATCGGAGGATGCAGAGCTGCATATAACGAGACCGAAAAACGGCGAGCTTTGGCTATAGGATCAGTGGTCGCCGGGCCGGGTTGGTGGCCAGGCCAACGACTTCCGTTATGGGTCTTCCCCTGAACATTTCTTCTTATTATACAGTATATAATGATGGTGATGAAAAATCTCCTAGGGAGACGTCTTTTCTTTTTTGACTTTTGGGCACGGCCTGGTTTCCCATCTTAATTAATACTGTACTTATACTTAGGATAATAAGGACATAAAGATAGATGTGCCATGTGTTCTCATGTACATCACTAGTTCACCACTAGATGCAAATTGAGACTTGTGACCGGCAAGAAAGAGACATTATTAGGTTATTTCCCTCTACTCTAGTGAAAAAATCTCAATGCGGATCTAATCTAATAGTCTTATGCGGATTATGAGATGGGGTATTGGTGCATGCAATAATCTAGGGAATAAGCTGGATTGATTATTTCCTTCCTTAACTTCATTTGTATAAGGTAGATAGATCATGTAATAATCTAAGGGGTAAACTAAAAACGTAAAGCTTGTGTGTCGTCACGAGGCCACAGTATCTGCATGCCTCATGAGCCCCTCGAGTCCACTGTTAGTCGTGTTTGTCGCAATATATTACGGTCACGCGTGGGCCCTCCATATTCTCGAGCCAAAAACATCAGTGTCAGAAATTAACGTGTGGGGTTCATGATATACGCGCGCACGCCTTTGCTTTTTTTTGCTTGCTCACACCAGTGACGTTGAGAGCCCATGGCCCGCCAACCGTTTTCATCTCACTCCAAAGAGACAAAAAGAGGAAAGACAGAAAACAAACTGCATGTGCCACCGGTTCTCATGCATATGTTATGTCGCCACCAAACGAATATGCAAATAAACAATTCATCAAAAAAACCGGAAATAATAGTACACTGCCGCCTCCGTTTTTAAATAGACACAGCACTGTTAATTTTAAGACAAAAAAGTTTACCATTTATTTTATTCAAAAACAAAAATAAAATATTAAGTTATACTTAAAGTGTTGAAAATCAAGGATACAACTGTTGTAATAGCTAGTCCAACCCGTACGTGTCCAAAATTCTCTGACACAGAAACACATAGACAAATACGATGTGACCCACTTATAAATGCAAATCCAAATTGCAAGCTTACGAGGAAGGAGATTTTTTTTTTTTTTTTTTTTTGTAAAGGAAGGAGAAAGTTAGGATTTGATTGGGAGTCTACCTATCTAAAGGGCAAAGGCCATATAGAGGCTTAGTAAGGCGTATTTAGATCGTTGTGGTTTATATTAAGCCGCAATAGGCTGAGGCCTACATTATTATTTTTTTTATAAACTGATGGTTGGATAGAGACAAGATGATTAAAAGATGGAATATAACTAGTCTATTTATAATTTTAGATTAGTTAGAACATTTTTAGTATTTTCTCTGTAACTTTTAGTTGATTTAAACAGTTATGAGCCATACTATCATTTCAGTTGACACTACAAGATTTTTACAAACGCTTAAGAGGTACTTCCTCTGTTTCAATTTAGGTCGTTTGACTTTTTTAAAATCAAATTTGACCAACCTGTTTTATTAAAAATAAAATAAAATATAAAAAATCTAAATAATAGTTAAAGTATATTATATGCTAAACTAAATCGTATGAAAATAAACGATAATTATATTTTTTAGTTAAGACGAGTAAGTCTTAGTTGGTGTCAGAAAAAGTCAAATGGTTTGTAAATTAGGACGGGGAGAGTGTACTAGCTAAAAAGTTAGGATTGAGTTGAAAAGGAAAATTGTCTTCTACTCTAACCATTTTCACCCAAAAGCAAATAGAACTTGCTCAAGTCGATGTGCAAAGGAGAAAACATAGGTTTAAACAACTTGTAGCTACCCATTTATGTTAAAGACTTATCGTTTTCTGATTAACATTGATTAAACTTTTAAAACTATAACTATTAATAAAACATTTGGTATCTAGGTTAAAGGCATTGAAAAATAGAATATATTAAAAGTTACTTTTATAATCAAATAAATTTATGAGATTTAAAAATGTTTTTATAGAAAAACAATGATAGAAGTCCCATATGAAAAATCATTCACTTGGTATTGTTTGACCAGAGGAGGAATGCCATATAAATTAACTAGATGATACCCAGCGCGTTGCTGATGAAATTTTATAACGCTAAATATAATATGATTCATAGATTAAGAAATAGTAGATAAAACACTGTCATCATGAAAGAAAATATTGACACATGTTGCTGCAGAAATTTGAATGATACCCTCAAATACATCACGGAAAGTCAATGCATGCATAAAAACACGGAATATCAATGGAATATTTAAATGGAATTTTTAGTGGACGGTGACGTGGAGGATAACGTGGCTTCACGCATGTTAAGAGAAATAGGCAGTGGGGTTCTGCTATTTAGATATAGAAGATTAACTTTTATTATATATTTTTATAACGATATTTCATCTAATTTCAATTCCAAAATTACAAATATGGTACAAAGTTTTGAAAAAAACTTACAGCATCTGTAGACAAGTTACAGAGAGCCCAGAAAAGAAAACGACATCTGGTAAAAGAATTGAAAGAAACGATTGAAAATGCCGCAAAAGTTTCCCTTTTTTTTAACGCTAGAAAAGGCAGCAAAGTCGCACAATTATTCCCACACGGAAAAAGTATAGATAACCCCCCAAACTATACGGTGGTGGATACTTTACCCCCCAAACAAAAAAAAGGTATGAAATACACCCTAAACTATTCTAAACCGGATATATCACACCCCAGGGTGGTTTTGCGGGCGATCAGCTGACGTGGACACCGGTTTGGTCGTCCACCGTGGCCTCCGCCGACGCTTCTGCACGCGCCCTCCTTCCTGCTGCCGCTCCACGCCCGCGCCGACCCCGCCTGCCCGCCCCACCCCCGCCAGCCGCAGCTCCGCTTCCGTGCTCCCCACCCGCCGCAGCCTCCACTCCTGTGCTCCCACCACCAAGCTCCACCGCTACCGACTCGCACCAACGCAGCGCGTTCGCGCCCTTCCGCCTCGCGCCACCACCGCGGCCGCGCGGGAGGGCACGCCGGCAGCGGCGGCTCGAAGCGGCCATGCAGGAGGGCGCTCTGGCAGCGGCGGTCGGAGCGGCTGCACGGGAGGGTGCGCCAGCAGTGGCGGCTCGGAGCAGCCGCGCGGGCAGCGGCAGTGGCGGCGTCCACGCGGGAGGGCGCGTCGCCGTCAGCGGAGGAGGCTGCGGTAGCGACGGAGTCCCCGCGTTCCTCAACGCCATGGCCGAGGTGGTCTGCGCCGAGGCTCCCCGCATACCCTCAACGTCATCGCCTCCCGCTCTCTCCATCGCTGGATCTACGAGCACTGCCACTGTCGCGTCACCGCGCCCATGCGCCCCACCCCGCTTGCGATCCTCGCCTCTGCGCCACCTGCCCTGGTCCGCCGCCATCCTGCGGTGCGGGAGTGGAGCAGCGGCGGGCGGGGGGCGACGCGGGCGTGGAGCGGCGGCGGGGAGAAGGACGCGGCCCAAGAGCGTCGGCGGAGGCCACGGTGGACGACCAAAACAGCCTGCCCTCCGCAAACCGGTGTCCATGTCAGCTGATCGCCCCCAAAACCACCTCTAGGGGGTGATATATCCGGTTTAGGGTAGTTTAGGGTGTATTCATACCTTTTTTTTGTTTGGGGGTGAACTATCCTTCGTATAGTTTGGGGTTATCTATACTTTTTCATTCCCACACGGTTGAAAAGAGCCGCAGACTGCCGAACGTGTGTTCAATGCTCACTTCCTTATTATAAAAAAAAAAAAATGCTCACTTCCTTCCGGCTTCTGCAGTCCTCCTCGATGATAAGCAGGGGACGGTGGAGCACTCCAACCTAATAAGTGAGCTTCCAGGTCGGGGAGAGGGACTGCTGGAGGAAAACTTTGGAGGTGCCTACCTTCCAAGATACCCACTAGCTCCCAGCCTCCCACCGTGTTCTTTTTCCCCCTTGGCTGGTGCTAAAAAGATGGGATTTTTGGAGCTATGGGACCACGGCTTCTGATTCTTGTGCCGCGGAAGCCCCTTGCTCCCTGCCAGTTCTTGATTTGGCTCTGGATTTGTTGCCCGTTTTCTCGTGGTGAGGAACTATCTTTTCTTACTTCTTAGCGATAAGACCCCCTTTTTTTTTTTCGGTTTTCCTTGGAAATGTCCTCAATGTTCGTTCAATTTGCTGTTCTTCATTAGAACCCAGTTTAAAACATGCATGCTAATTTTGCTGTTTTCCTTTTTGCAGTTTGAGGTGATATCTCGATTCCAAAATCTGCTAGATTTTTTCTGCCTGTTTGTATGGACAAATTGGTGAGGTGACAAGAGAGGCGTAATGGATTCTGCAAGGACATGCTAAACTATTGACCATCTTGTTGTGATCTGAAGGACTGATAGGCTGATATTTGTCCAGCAACTGGAGCTGGAATTGCCGAAGTGCATGCCTAGAGCCTAGAGGGGTTTCTTGGATTAAGTAAGAACAAGGCCTCGCAATTTTGAGATTTATCACAGCACCATCAAAGTGAACAATTAAAGAGCCATTTGATTTTGGACATGGAGAAGCAACCCAGCACCCGGCACGGTGCGCTAGAAAAATTGAAGAGCTTCCGTGGGATAGAGAAGCAGAGAAGCTTCAAGTTCTTATCGATGGAGAAGCAGCAGAGCTTCAAAAGGAACAAGGACAGCCCTGGGAAACGAGGTGACACTGCACTCCACCTCGCGGCAAGGGCTGGTAGTGTTGCACATGTCCAGAGGATCCTTGCGGAGTGCGATCCAGAGCAAGTGGTGGAGTTAGCTGCTCGCCAGAATCTGGACGGTGAGACTGCGTTGTATGTGGCTGCTGAGAAGGGGCATGTTGAGGTTGTGTGTGAGATTTTGAAGGTTTCTGATGTGCAGTCAGCAGGGATCAAGGCCACTAACAGCTTTGATGCATTCCATATAGCGGCAAAGCAGGGCCATTTGGGTGAGTTTTATTCCTCTCATTATTAATTATAATTTGTCATTGAGTTTGGTTCCAGTGAGTACTTTGTGCCAAGTCTGTCGGTTGAGGATTAGGCAAGTCAATTTGTCATGTATCTCATTGACTTCTGCAATTCTCTATGATCACGAAGGAACAATTTCCCCTTTTTTTTCACAAGAACACAGAGTACTTAAACAGTGACACGCAGAGTTGCTGGCTACCTTTTGCAACAAATGGCGGACAAATTTACTTAGCTGATATGGTCTAGGTTACACCCTTCCATGTATATCTTTCTTGGTTTGAGAGACAAAACTTTTATTTCTGCAAGTTGGCAATTTTCTACAATCTTTCCATGGTGATGCATCTAAAACAAAGAAGTGGCAATCATTTTCAACATGAGATGCTCCCTCCGTTCCATAATAAGTGATGTTTAATAAGGGTGAGCAAGGACACATGTACCCCTGATTATCTAGTATGTGCATGTATGCATGCATGTCACTTTCCTTTTCAGGCTATTAATCTCCTATTACTGCAGTTATTATTAGATAAATTTTGAATCCTAAAACAATGGTTATTATGGGACGCGGGGAGTATTTATTTACATGGCCTTATATCCAGCAACGAGGCAATGCTCCCTACTACTTGTCTGCTCAAGCTCAACCAGGAACCTTCGCTAAATCAATCAAGCTGTGTGATTTCTAGTATTTGAGCTAGTATGCTGCATAAAGAGCAAATCGTTTTAGATTATAGCCTACACAGAGTGTTTTATTTAATATTTTTTTCAAAATGTTTATATCCTTTTTCTTCCAGAAAACAGACTCATATCTGTTCGATTTTCGGTCCTGCAGATGTCTTGAAGGAATTGTTGCAGGCCTTTCCTGCACTAGCTATGACAACAAATTCTGTAAATGCCACAGCTTTGGACACTGCTGCAACTCAAGGCCACATTGGTATTGTTAATCTTCTGCTAGAAACAGATGCGAGCCTTGCTAGGATTGCAAGAAATAATGGCAAGACAGTTTTGCATTCAGCAGCAAGAATGGGCCATGTGGAGGTGGTCACTGCATTATTAAATAAGGATCCAGGGATTGCTTTCAGAACAGATAAGAAGGGACAAACAGCGCTACACATGGCTTCAAAAGGCCAAAATGCAGAAATTCTGCTTGAGCTCTTGAAGCCTGACGTCTCAGCTATCCATGTGGAAGACAGCAAGGGGAACAGACCATTGCATGTTGCAACTCGGAAGGGAAACACCCTCGTAAGTGATCTTATCTCAGAAAATGTTATGATTTCTGCTGCTGTTTGAGTCTTACCGTTTTACTTTTAACAAGTTGAAGCTATGTTGCACAGTAGTAGTACTAAAAATAGAGTTGCTTGCATTCGTGAGATATTGCTTGCTTAATGGTTATACTGTCTAATGGTCTGTTAAAAAAAACTCTTTAAATGAATTTGCATCTTTTCCAGGAATGAAACAAAACTTTAGTTCAGGCTATACTAAAAGAATGCAATGCTTTCTTTCTTAAGAGGTTTTGGATTGAATATTGCTCAATCTCACGAATATAATGCAATTAGCATCCCAAAGAACTGATTGATTACTTTATACTATATCTTAATTTTTTTTTCTGTTCCTTACAGATGGTGCAGACCCTAATATCAGTTGAGGGGATTGAAATCAATGCTATTAATAAAGCTGGAGAGACTGCTTTTGCTATTGCAGAGAAGCAAGGTAATGAAGAGCTTGTTAACATCTTGAGAGAGGTTGGTGGAGTAACTGCAAAAGAGCAAGTAAATCCTCCTAATCCAGCAAAGCAGCTTAAGCAGACAGTCAGCGATATCAGGCATGACGTTCAATCACAGATCAAGCAAACACGCCAGACCAAGATGCAATTCCAAAAAATCAAGAAGAGAATTCAAAAGCTCCACATTGGTGGGCTAAACAACGCCATCAACTCCAATACTGTTGTTGCAGTGCTTATTGCCACCGTTGCCTTTGCAGCCATATTCCAACTCCCTGGTAATTTTCTGGAGGAGATGCCTCAACCACCTGATCCGAACATGACCTTGGGACAAGCATTGATAGCCAGTGATCCAGCCTTTATAATCTTCTTGGTTTTTGATGCATTGGCGCTCTTCATCTCGCTTGCTGTCGTCATTGTCCAGACCTCACTAATTGTTGTGGAACAGAAGGCCAAGAAGAAGATGGTCTTTGTGATAAACAAGTTGATGTGGCTCGCATGTCTATGCATCTCGGCAGCCTTCATAGCACTAACCTATGTCGTCGTGGGCAAAGATGACGAGTGGCTGGCTTGGTGTACAATGGCGATCGGCACTGTGATCATGGTGGCCACTCTTGGTTCCATGTGCTATTGCATTATTGCCCATAGGATGGAAGAGAAGAGCATGAGGAAGATCAGGAGGACCTCCACAAGCCAGTCATGGTCCATATCAATAGACTCGGAAACTGAGCTGATGAACAGTGAATATAAGAAGATGTATGCCCTTTAGGATAACAACCATGCTTGTTGTCGAGTCATGTATATATCGATGCCCATTTGCCTGAGCCCAGTCCATGGCATCCAGTGGGGTTGACTCGAACTATATCTAGGCCTAGCAATATGGCACTTCTTTGTAACTGCAGTCTGCAGCCTCCCTCCACCACCATAGGGATGAATTCCATGTGATAGGAATAGCCACTTTTTGTAGGCAAAATACGAGTATTTGCCAATCAAGGTGTTCCTGTATTATGCTTATTATTTCTGTGGATGGCAAATGAATGTATCTGTATAGTAGTAGAATGGTATAGGATAATAAGTTGCCCTTATGCCAAAAGTGATGTGGTGGTGGATGCTCATATGATGCCACATGAGACTCGAGCAAACTGGGGCCAAAAACAATGATCACAAATGGCCTTTTGGGCTTGGACTGGAGAAAACTTAGGCATCCCTCTGTTGACTGTCAGCAGCTTTGTTGACCGCTGTGATTATGCGGCATTTGCAGCCGTTCTGGTACATTTAAATTCATATATGGAGCTGTTAACATATGACTGATTGCCCCATCTTTCCCTTGGAAAACGAGAAGATATTTTAGAATGCGGTCAGCTGTCAGCATCCTCACCTCCCTACGTAGCCTGTTCATGAGTTGCGTTTCCAGCCGGTGCTCCACGAGTCAAGATACCTGATGAAGCTCACCTGTCCCGCCGTAGTCACGTAGAGCGATTGAACACTGCGCTGCGCACGCACAGGATGACTTGTCGGGCTGGCGATTGGACCAGATCACTTCAGCCCCAGCAATCATTCAGTTAGACGATTCCGCATACCGCATAGACAGTCGGAAACGTGATGTTAGCGAAGAACAGGGGGGGGGGGGGGGGTGGCGTAAGTATTTTGTGGAGACCAGTGGATTTGCGTCTCGGTCGGTGCCGTGTTTCCACAATTCCACGCTGCTTGCTTCCATGTATTAGTACTCTAGTAGTCAATCATAGTGGCAGAGCTGAAATTCAGAAGCTTCTATGGAAAACGAAGCGCTGATAAAGATGCAGGTGAAACCATGGATTGACAAATGGAAGAATTTACGCAGCGGTGCACGAGTTGCTATCTTCCTTTTTGGCTAAAACTGCCTAAAAGTACAACGGTCTATTCCGTGGACTCTAGACTAACAATGTAGCTTCTGAATTTCAACTCCTGCAGGTAAGGAGCTGCATATTCTAAATTTGTGCGAACGAGTTAACTTCTCTAAGTGACAAAATATTTAAGAGATTAGTGCAACATGGTGAAAAATCCCTGTCAAGAAGCCTCAGGGATTTAAGAGAGTGAAGAGCGCCCATCAGGAAGCTACATGGTGAACATCACTAAAATGAAACATGATCTGCAAAGAACTTTTGAGTTACGTGTATTTTCATAATTAAGGAAACTCAAAGTTTACTCCAACAAGTGAATTTGCATATATTGGGTGGAAATGGAAGCCACTCTCTCTGCATTCCTTCCTGAAAATAAGAACGCACCATCTACTAGTCAACTGAAACCACCAATCCACCATGTTCACTTTTTTGCATGGCTTCCAAGCTTTGGCCTCTGCTCCTTCTCCTCTACTGCTCTCCTCCTTCCCTTCAGTACCGCATCGGTGGTGCCAGGGGTGGTAGGCACAACGCCGGCGGCAGCTCTGCTCCTCCCTTTCGTTGTCGCTGTAACTTGCGTGTTATCCGTTGTTGCAGAGGGTGGACACGACTGTCTCCTGGAAGTGCTAACATCTACCTTCTGATCCTTTGCCCCAACCGAAGAATCTTTCGGCCGAGGTTTCTTCGTGGTTGCTGTAACGCTCTTAGGTCCCTTGTCCGGTCTGGCCACATTCTTGACTGCATTTGATGGCTCAGATTTGTTGCCCAAAGTTTTCTTGGATGCTTTGGTGGCTGTAGTAGCTGTTGCTGGAGCTGCAGGAATTGAATTGTGTTGTCTATTTGTCAGAGGTGTATAGCTGGACTTCTTGTCCATTCTGTAAGCTGAGTCCTGCTCTTTAGATGGAGGAGGGCCTTCTCTGTTGAGGTTTTTCTTTGATGATGAAGAGCTGGGCCTTGCTGTTGGAGTTACAGACTTAGTGGAGCTCGAGGTAGGCGATCCCGACGTTGTGGACACACTTGCAGAGTCAGGCTTGCTTGAGAACTGTACAAGTTTCACAATATCACAGAAAGATCAAGGAAAGAGTAATTAATATCGTTTTCAATTTTTTCCTTTATTTTTAAACTTATACTAGTGTGTACAAAATAAATATTTCTCATTGGCGTGGACATAATTTCAGCAAATACAGTCTAAAACGGGTATGTGCTGAAATGTTACACCAATTTTCAGCAAATTGTCTCAGAAGATTGGGTGATTAACTGATTACTTAGTGGAATGTTTTAGAGTCCTGATGGAAAATTACAGGTTGGTGAATTAACTACTTCATCATTTACACATAAAGGGCGAGGTCTAGTGCAAACAGTCATTATACCCTGGAAGTTCTGATTGGCTGAAGTATAGGCAGTTCCTTCTGAAAAATCATCTGAGATGAGTTGGCTTCCATCTCAAGGGAGGGGAACAGTGGGGTAGCTGGAGGAGTCTTGAGCCTGAAAATGAACTACTATGTTTCACAAAACGCAACTGAAACAATGGGTGCATTTGGATATAATTAAAATTAGGGATCTATATGTCTTTACCAATCGTAATCGTGCTTCTCACCATCGGGCAGGAGGTAATCTCTCTTTCCTGAAGGAAGCTTGAACATGCGACCATCTCCTATATTCAGTCATCAGAATATCTAGTTATCTACTCTGGCAAGCTAATTAGTTGCATATTTTCTTGATGCTTTTTTAAGGATATGCTAAATCAGTCAAATCAAAATTCTTGCTTAGTAAAATGAGATGATTATGCATAGAAATCTTCTGGTTACTTCTAGCCCCTAGGCTGTGAGAGTACAAGAAAAATAGCTGTCATTTGGTAGCAACAAGCATGACTAAAAACAAGTAAACCCTCACCTTGAATAGCTTCAAACTCCACTGAGAACATTGGTTCAAGGAGGTTCATATCCCTCTCTTTCTCATGCTTATACAGCTCTCCAAACAGGACCAAGCTCTCATCTTCATTTCTCCGAACCGGGACTACGGGCGTGCCTTTTGCCCTGCCAGTGAATTTCTTCACACGATCCATCTTCAGGGCCTCCGGGCGTTGATCACAAGGTCTGAACAGCAAGCCACAAAGGCTCTGAGACGCTGGGAGGGCAGGAGCATATATGACCATCCTGTCACACAGCCACAGCTGGAATACTATATAGGACCAAAACTGTGCCGGCATTGCTGAAACCATCCCTGGAGCTCCATGCGATGTGAACAAATGTTAACAGATGTGGTGGTGAAAGGGACAGGAATGTGCGGCCGAATGGACATATTGTATGCTCCTTTCTCCTTGGCCTCCATATGGCACTGGTGTGTTTTCTTCTGTGTTGGCCTTTGCCTGCAGTCCGCAGACTAGCAGTTTCCATGTGGCGTTTTGGTCGAGGCTCGTTGCATCGGATTCAGAAATGAAAGGCATGCCATGGATTGAACAGGAGCTACCGAGCTAGGTTCTGCACTTGATCGCCTCTGATTTCCCATCTCTCCTTGACGCATCCCCTTGACCTTCAGGCTTCAGCTCTGAACGGAACAGAGGTAGTGCTCGTGCAGCTTCTCCCACTCCACTCATCTTCACCTCGGTAGTGGGTCGGTGGCTAACAATTTCTCGACGGCCACGACCGCGAGAGGCTGCAGCTGCATCTCTCGGTGGATAGATTTGGCCTTCTCCATTGTCTTATCCATGATGAAACTGACCCCGTGGATGAATTTCGCCGGTTCTTCAGCCTTATGAAGACGTCAGGAAGCCTGATGCCCGATGGTACTGTGCTGCCGCCAGGGAGACGGAGGAGGAGCACCGCCGTTCATGGATCCATTCGATCGAACTCCTGCGGTTAAAAAAAGATCTAGTCTAAATTAAAGGAGGTCGCCGAGGGGATTTACGAGATGGCCCTGGTTTGGGTAGCGGCCGGCCGGCCGGCCGGCGGCCGCGATGGTGGAACCATCACTTCGCCGGTGATTGCTGACGGGTTCGCAGGACATGTAGATAACCAATGAGGCCGAGATCTCCGACCGCGGGCGGCTAAAGTGTCAGACGTACCGACCTCACAACTTTCCCGGTTCCGCCGATATATGGGCTATGGCCCTTTGAAACCTCATCAAACTCTTGGAGTTGCAGACTAGCAAATCAAATGGTAGAATCAACAAGATGAAAACATGAAGATAAGAGAGAACATGTGCGCAGCAGAAGTTTCCATAAGTGGGGTGCAGGCTCACATGTAATTGGCACTGAGACAGTACACTGCCACTCTGCGGGAACGAGAACGCAGAAAATTTCACATGATAAGTGTATGAATAGGAGCACAAATTTTTTTTTCCACATTCCAAACAGGCCATAATAAGTTAAACCTGGCTGGTTAATTACTCCGCCCCAATCTTCACTTATTCCCCCAGTTGAGCTGAACAATAATTCGTGTTTGCTCCAGAACTATTACAGAAAATGAACACATCACCTTGCCTGCAACACAGCTATTCGCAAGTTCTTCTGCAGCTCCCCTCTACGTGAAAAGCATCCTCTGCAAGGCTTCAGGCTGATTCACTTATTGGGAAGCCTTGAGTTTAAGTCTGCACCTTCTGACCCTTGGACATGTACGCCTGCCTGATTGCATCCCAGAAAGCAGGCACCGCCTGAGAGTCAGGAACTTCTTTGAAGGATGGGAGGTAGTTTAGGTCCACTATGACATGGTCTCCGGTGCCTTCTTGAACCTGCATATTCAATGAACACCCACTTAGCCTCTATCTTGTTATGATGCTCCTTTTGGATTTCCTGTTTTACATATTCTAATTAGAGGGAGCAACAAGAACCATAATTGCTTGTAGTTCTACTGAAGTCCACAAGCATCATACATATGCAGGGCCAGAAAATATACTTACAACGACATCAAATCCAAAAATTGTAAGTCCAAGCAGTCCCTTTAGAATTTTCGCAGCCTCTTCCACTAGACTGGTGTCCAGCAAGTTGCTGTCCTGCACTTGCTGCTCCTTAGTAGCCACCGGAAGTGTCTTCAAACTGACACAAGCCAGATGAAAGCATAGTTCAGCGTTATAGCACCAAGCTATTAACAATGGAATAATAATAAAGCAATCCAGCACTTTGCCTGTACAATTAGTTTAACAATACCTATTAAACGTAAGAGCTTGGCCTTCTGATGACGACTTCAGAAAGCTTGCATTGGGCATTGAGTTCCTAACAGCATGGAAAACCTTGTCTCCAATCACATAAAATTTGAAAATCTTGGATCCATGATCCACATATTCCTGCAAAGTGTTCCTCAGCAGGTGAGTTAGTGAGATATGCACCGTGAAAGCCATAACCAGCAGGAAAGAAATTCCAGAGAAGGTGCAATGTTATACTTGTACCTGTAGGACAGCTGGAAGAGGAACGCTAAGGTTGTTAAATTCTTCAATTTGAAAAACTAATGCCTGCACACAGCATAAACTGCGATTCAGCGGCAAGAGGAAAAGAAAAGACAGATTCTGAATTTAAAAGGTTGTATTTACGGCGGTGGCGTAGCGTGAATGCTTCATTTCTTCATGCAAAGGTGATAATTCATTAAACTGACTTAAGATATGGTCCCACATGTAAAACAATATAAAAATAAGAGAACAAGCAAACCATATTGTGGGCATCGGCAACTCCACAAGCGACTTGTGGTTTAACAATGAGTGGGAAGGATAAATTAGCTTCTGTTAGATGCTTATCTAAATCACCATCATGGAAGTTGTCAACCTGTTTTTATGAAATAAATAGTCAGGCATATGGTATGATTAAACTCTGTAAATAGGAACCAATAACTCAGAGTAACACCTTCAGAGAATATGGTGCTCGGAGTTTTCGCTTTCCTTTAGTGCCAACTTCTTGTAATCGGACTAGGATCTTTTGTATTTGAAGACGATCAAGCAATGGGTAAATATTTTTAAATGGATCCACGATGCAAAAGTCAGGGTGCTCTTCCACAAACCTGCTTAACACAAAGGGCTTCAGTGAGGCAGAATAAGAAGCACACTGAGGAAGATTAATTAATAAGTTTGAAGCAGCAAATACATTGAGAAAATCTTCACTTTTCTATGCTCATGCAGCTAGGCACGCCAACATTTGCCTGTTAATTGTTATTTCAGCATCACCGGCCTCCATAACCAGAAATCGGGAAATGGATAGAAAATTAACAAAGTCTGTATGCAACAATTCAAGTTGTGATTCCCTCACTTTTTTCTCCACATTAAGTTTGGAAACAACAAGAGGTTATTAGAAAGGCAAAGTCAATTTCGCTCCAGATTGGTCAATGCACAAACAGTTGTGCTGACAGAGCTTGAGATTCTTCACAGCACTCTGATAAGCTGGGATTTAACATTGTTCTGGAAAGGGGATTCAGAAAGCTGAGCACTGATAGTCAAATACTATCAGTCTACTGAGTACAGAGAGTCTTTAGGCTAAAGATAGGTCGCCAGAGATTATATACAAATAATTCAGAGAAAGAGTAATAAGAGATTGTTTCAAACAACTGTCACCATAGCATAAATTACTTGTGTAAGCAATAAAAATATTTACATGTACACTAAAGAAATTGAAAGGGGGCCTTGGCGCAGTGTAAAGCTGCTGCCTTGTGATGGGTTCAAGTTGTGGAAACAACCTCTTGCATGAATGCAGGGAAAGCCGGCATAAAATAGATCCCAAGTGGGTCTAAACCTTCCCCGGACCCAGCGCAAGCGGGAGCACATGCACCGGGCTGCCCTTTTTTACACGAAAGAAATTACCCCCTTCAAATCTGAGTTGGGTTAATGATTTACCTTATAATTTCAGACATTCCTGCAGAAAAGGAAATCCCTTGTGGAAGGTTGATGGAGCAGTTTAGATCAATCTTGACAATCTCATCAGTTATTTTGTGGAGGACCATATCAACTTCTTGCAGTTGCGAACTTAAAGGAAGCTCGAAAGAGAGGGGAACAAAGATAAGATTGTCCTTACTAGGATATATGGGAAATGCTCCTCTCTGTAAGCAAGATGAAAAAAAATATGATATTCTAATTGGCATCCAATATATAATTACTAATATTCAGTAACACTACAGAAAACTTGCCTTTGCAAAGTCTTCCTCACGGGATTTTTTCATTACATATCCAATCACCAGAACAGATGAGCCATCTATTTCCTAAATCAAAGTGGTATATTTAAAATTTAATGCACTCTGTAATTACAAAAAAAATGTGTAAGTAGATGGAAAAGGACAAACTTACCCTCTTTATTAAAGTAGCTAAAGTGAGAAGCAACTCCTGAAGCCTTCCAACACTTAAAATACCAGGAACCTCTATGCTACATTCATTACCTTGACAGAGAAGAGTATTAGTTCCCATCGACCATCATGAGGGGTTGAGGATAAAACGTCCAATATGCAGTACAACACATCGCCACATTCATATCTTGAGAAAAATCCAAATACAGAATGACCCGCTCGAGACAGCATGAAAATAAAACCTGACTTTTCAGTTCAGCATAGGCTTACCTACATAAAGAACTTTCCATTTTTGATTCTGAAGCTCAGAGCTTAAACCTTTGTCAACTCTTGAAGTTACAAAAAAACAGGAACTTGTTCGGCTCCATTCTAACATTAACTTGTTTGGAGAAAGATTCCCGCTTTTTACAAGGAGTGGTATATATTCAAAGGAGTGTGAACTTGCAGCCTTTTGAAGAAAGCCTGACTAATAAAAGGAAAAGGAGAAACATGTAAGCATAGTTTTTTCAGTTTTCGTGAATTTTCATAAAATTGCATTTGTTAAATATTAGAACAACAGTATTTGCATAGCAGTCTTGTAGGCGCAAATCCAGTTGGCGTGGAAATTTTGACAGTTCAGAAATCATTGTGATAAGCAAATGGCTAATGATGTTTCAACTGTTCAAAACTCAAAGGCAATGTCCAAAATAAGCCCACTACTTCTCATATGAAGAATGATAATTATGCAGGTCACTCGAAAATTCAGTTATATCTGGTTATTTCATGAAGAACTTGACATGATTTATCATGCACTTGGTTTTATCACGACATATGCTAGAAACATCGGACCATGCCTAAAGATTATTGAAATACTATATGCCAGTCATCATAAATAAAGATTATTGAAATACTATATGTTAATCATCATAAATTTAATAGGAATTTGCCTCCAAATCAGCAGTAATAAACTGTCTTTCCATAAGAAGTGACTGGTTTCTCATTCTTATTAACACAATGCCATTCTTTGAAGCACAGCATGCTAAGCTGAAGTACCGCATGTATCGCATAAGAAGTATGGCCAGAGGAAGCAAATACTATCAATGTCACAATGTGAACTTGTGAGGAGACGACTTCAAAGGAATGTAATATAGAGCAGTACCTCGTTAGTCGACATGCCTTCCACATAGCAGATTGCCTGAAAAAAAAAAGGAGGATGCAATCAGCTCCTATACATTCCACATATTGATAAAAAGTATTCCAAAGACAAGAGTGATAAAAGGACGTCATACTAATTTGCAAGCACTGTGGGCTCACAGTACGAATATATCAAGGAACAGTGTTAAAAGTACCACGTTTAGCTGTAAACTAGTCAGTACAATTGTCCATCTCTAATTTCTTGCTGAGTTAACTGATCAAATGACAGCAAACATTACAGGTGGGCTAAAACTTGAACACAGCGAACAACAATCCCCTTAACCACAAGATGCTGTAACCCAAAATGGAATCGGGAAAGTAAACAGATTGTAAGAAACATTCAACCATATGACATCGGTCAACAGGAGGAAAAAAAAAGAAAAGATCGCGTCTTTAGCCACCTTCCCTCCTGAGGCAATCTATCAGGGAGACCGCGAGAGCATTTCCTCGAACAGTACGGCGCAAGTAAACAAAAAACAGCGGCGCACACATCGCATCGATAGACCAAGGATCAAATCACCCATACCACGCTCAGGTTGGAGTAGCGCAGCCGCCGCAGCAGCGCCTCCGCCCCGGGCCGCAACGCCGCCGCCGCCGCGTCCTCCCCGGCAACCGAGGGCTCGAGGAGGAGGGATGCATCCAGCACAAGCCGTACAGGCCGCCCCATGGCCATGGCTTCGGGAAGGAGATGCCAACGGCTGGGTTCGGTTTCTGCTCGGCGCGGGCACTTGGGGGCTGGCGCTGGACCTGGAGGGGCCGCTGGAGCCTGGCATGGGAAAGGGAAGATGGAGACCCTGAGCGGTGGGCCCAGGGGCCGGTGGCAGGCGTGGGCCCCACGGGCGCATGGATGGCACCTGGCGGGAGGAAAGCGAACAGATGTGCGGCGCAGGCGCGCAGCAGAAGGCCAGAAGTCAGAGCACACCTGTCATTATTCTCCTTTTCTTTGCAAAAGAAATCAGGGCATCGGATCCGTTGTCTTCAGAAAACAAAACGAAAAAAAAAACTCTCGAAGTTCGATAGAGAAAGCAGTTGCGGAAGCAGGAAATTTGGAACTCGAGGAATAATAATCTGATCTTTGAGCGTGGCGCGTTGGAGTTTTTTTTTTCCTTTTTTTTTTTTTGCTTCTCTGTTGTAATTTGTTCTCTGGTGGTTCTCGTCTGGCCTCTGTGATACGTTGTTCACAGTGCCCAGTGCTTTTCTACCGAAGGCTTTCTCTATGTTCTAGCCGATTGCTCCTTGCATTGTACAGTACAGATCAAACGAGAGCAAAAGGAACCCAAATTAAATCAAATGAGAACCACGACTGGAGCCAATGGACCAAGGACTGCCAAATCGTGCAACGGCGGCAGAGCTAGGGGGAAGCGGCCATGGAGCGGTTAGGCTCTCTCTAGCGGTTTCTCCATATGGGTTCTGTAAAATTTAATGCGGTACTGTAGACAGAGAAAAAAATAGTTGGAATAGTGATGAGAGAGAAGATGGAGGATGGGGATGGGGAAGGGCTGGAGAGAGCCTTACGGCCGATTCAGAGGCAAATTAACATTTAACACCGCACGCGTCTGCGGACTCCTACGCGCCACTGACGCATGCAAAGAGGCGCATGCTACCGAACCTCCGGGACTTGGACAGACCACTCCACCCGTCGCCGGCAGCCGGCGGGAACGGCTCGTCCCGGAGGCCCTCTGGCATTGCCTGGCCGCCCTCGCCGCGGGAGAAACCGTGCTCGCCTTCGTCAGGCGAACGCGCGGCGAACCGGCAGCTCTGGCTCCGAGAACGGTAGTAGGCGGCGCCGGGGAGCCCCCACGTCGTCGGCGGTGGCGGAGCGCCGGCGGAGGAGAGGCGCTCGTAGTCCACCGCCCTTTTCGCGTTCTTCCGCTTCTTGATCGCGCCGCAGACGAGCGGGATGAGCCCCTCCATGCTCATGACGAATGATCTGACGACCCGAGAAGCAGCGCGGTCGAGATGGGAGATTTCCCTGGAGCAGCAGAGCGGGCAAGAGATCTTGTTTTCTTCTTGAAGCAGCAGAACGAGCGTGAAATTCGGTAGGCGCTCGGTTCTGGCTACCTTGATGTTGCTATGAAATGAACTGGCATTCGAGGATTCTTATAGGAAGCCAGAACCAGATATGCACACGATGTCAGAGTTTGCATTGACTTCCCGTGAGCGCTGATTGAGCTTGCAGCCTTGCAGCTATGGCATCTTCAGAGATTTTATAATATAATCTTTGCTTACTACCGTTGAGATATCACTGCATCTGCAATTAATTGGAGCTGCTGCATGTGATTGTGTGAATGGAATGGTCCACAGTTTGTATGTTTCCTCAGGAGAAGGTAAACTCCATCAGAGGCTTCAGATGCACTTGCCATTATCTCCGCTGCGCTCCGGTAGTGGTCAACGTGTGACTTTGCCCAGCGACCACCTCCAATTGGTTACGGTTGAACCTTCTACGCCCTCCGTAGCACCAATCTGTTCCTGCATATGCTTCTTCACATGTTCAGACGCTAATAATACGTCTGCAGGTACGTAGCTCAACTGCATTAATCCGTACGCATTTAGAACAAAAAGATGCAGTGATTCAGTATAGTATACATACCAGATAGGCAGGTACTCTCAATTCCATAAGTTTTAGATATGTGTACTCAATTCTGATATATACTAGTATTACATTAAGTGTGAGAGTCACAACTGTCATAAAATGAATTATTCGCATATAAATCCTGCAAAATTTCTATGGAATGACTTGTTTCATATGAATTTTAGAGGAATTATACCAATACATTGAACCTCATTGAAAATTCCTTCGTGTCACACACTCTCACACACACATTGAATTCTTGTGCTTTTCATGTATGTGCTCCATCAAATGTCCATTCTTTTTAGTTCTCTGTGATTTTTAATCCATAAGATTCCACATGTCAGTTCATTTAGGGCATGTTTGGAACATGGGAAATTCTTCCCATTCCTGGATTTTTTCTATGAAATTGAATAGTTTCTTGTGAAATTTCTCTGCAATTCCTATGAAATTCTTGTGTTCCAAACATGCACTTAATCTCTACAATTCTACACTCCAAACAAGTTCTATTCATGTAAAGTGTGCATGCATGTTGCTAAAGTACCCAATCGACTGAGGCTACATTCATTTTAGTGTTTCACCACATAAGTGGAATGCAAATAAGCCCATACCCATATTCAAACCAGTGTCACACAACGATTAGTATAAACGGATGTGGCTAACTTTTCCCAACATGTTTGGTTCATGGGATTGGGAGGATGGAATGACTCATTCTCAGTTTTTATTTGTTTGGTTAGTGGATGAAGAGGAATAGAATGATTTTAATATGAGAATATTCACCTGGAGGCTGGATAAAGCCATTCCAGGGATCAAGGTCTAAAAGTGGGATACAGCCACCCCATTCTAAATATAGGCACAAAGCCATTCTATCCTTGAGAACAAGGATAGAGCCATCCCATTTTTGACATTCTCGCTTGCTCATCATCTAAATAGTTAGAGATTGTTTGGTTCCAGAGGGAAGAAGTAGAATGGGATAGTTCTATGTATGATTTTAGGCATACAATGTAATCCTTGCTTGTGTTTTATTAGAGGGATGGAACAACTCCAATTTGATTTGGTTGGGAAGGAAAGGATAGATGGGATAGCAGCACCCCACTAACCACATTACTTGGGGGTCATTTGTCCATCAAACAACTCTTGGCTTATGTCCCTGCCGGCTTCGTCTAGGGCAAACTTGGGATCCTTGCCTCCACATGTACGTTGTGCTAACTTCGCTTGTGTTGGCTTGACCTGCACCATCAGCTCCTCTTCGCCCCTATCGGCTCCGCCCGACCCACCTCCACCTCCGCCTCACTATTCTCAAGCCATCTAAGTAGGACAAGCTCATCTGGGTGTTATAGATATGACAACACACCTGTTCATTTGCGTAGTAAAGGTTATAATGTGGCATCAACTATTGTGATTCATGTCCCCATCCACAATCTTAATTCATTTTTTCAAGTTTAGTCACTAATTGTCAATATGCTAACATAGAGGAAATCATTTAGCAAAAAAAAAAACATGGACAAAAATAGCCTAAGACGGAAAGGAAAAGATCAACAACTTTTGTTCAACGGAAAAAAAGGCTCACTGGTTTATGCCACATTAGCTACTAAAATGATCTGATACCCTCTATGGCTGTCACTGCTAGTGCTCATGGTTGCTTTCATTGAAAACCATACATATATATTTTTCAGTAAATTCATCATAAACTAATAAGCACTTGTTGAGAGAACATATTACTCAACAACTCACTGCAAACATTCTAAAAGTGTATAATTACAATTATATGGACAATGTCTAGCACTACTCTAGCATTGTAATTATAGGAAATCCTGAGATATGTTAGTTGTGTTTTTACTCGCATGGGCCAGAAAAACCTAGGTTGTAGCCCACATAGCCTTTAGGCCTATCCGGCCGATGCCGAGGGCGCCTGCGCGTGGAATAAATAGGATGGGATGACTTGTAGGGTTTTGGTTGCCCCCTCCCAATTGCACTCCCCCTCTCCGCCTCAGCCGCCGCTTCCCTCTCATTTCTCTTCCCAACATTGAACTTTTCTCTAATCTAATCCTCGTCGAGGGTGAGGGCGTGAAGAAGGTTCGTCTACGCAGGGGCTAGGCATAGTCGAAGATCTTGAGCAGGGTGGCACGCTGTAGTAACCCAAAGCAAATCTTGGAGGAAATTCCATGGAAGGGGGTGGTAATCGGCCAGGTTGTTGTCGCCTCCTACAAGGAGCTTCAGATCCGTCCATCCTGCCTCCCACGGCAAGGTCCTAGGTGGTTCTCTACAAGGGTTGCAGGTACCTCTCCCCATCTTTAGAATTGGGTGTGTTGGTATGTTTCCTTTTGGGTTTTCCTTTTTTTCTAGGTTTCCCTATTGAGTTCCTCACTTTGGACGCGATTACGACCCTTGATTGTCTCATGATTCTTGTTTCCTTTTTTTTCTTGATTTCTCAGTAGCAAGCATATCGAGAGTAGACATGTGCAGCTGCCAGGTCAAGTCAAGCTCAGGTCGCGGGTTGTATAGAACACCCGCACCCAACCTGTGCCTTACGCCAGGTCGGATAGGGTTGGCCCATGCATTCTGTGCGAACGCAGCTTGTCGGGTTTTTTTAGCCCTTGGGTAAGTTTTTCTTGGTAGGGTCAGTTTTGGGTCCAAAATCATGGCTCGCATCTGACCCGGCCCGTTGACTATTGTAGGTCAAAAAATATGACCCATGCCCACCCGTGGCATTGCTCAGGTTGGATCGGGTTGGGTTTTTTCTCGGACGGGTTGGTTCGGGTCAGGTGAAGGAGAATAAAATCCTCTCTTCATTCCAAATTAAAGAGGGTTACAAATTTTGAATAGATTCATATAAAATTCTACATAAGTGGTCTATATATGTGCTTAGATTCATGAACATTTTATATAAATATATATAGTGAAAACAAGAACTAAAGACATTATAATTTGGAATGTAGAGGGCAACAGTTGCGTTCGTGTGCTCTAAACCCAATAATCTGACCGCGCAAGTGATAACTGTGTGAGAGATTATTGCACTAGAGCTACCGAACCTAACTTGTGCTCCATCGAGTTTAGGTGGACTCGCTGTTGGAAAATTAAACAAGCCCTATCGAGTATCGACACTCTTACAAACTGTTGCCATTTTTTCTTTAAATTTACGAAGAGCATAAGCGGAGAAAAGCTTGGGCTGTATCCACGAGTGAGATTAAGTTGGGCCAAAATGCCGGATAACCATTAGCAACACACAGCCGCCAACAAGCCCGAGCCCTAGACCGAGCCGCCCTGGCAGGTCCGCACGATCGATCGATTGATCATGAGGAGTCATCCCACGACCGGTGTCTGTCTACGGCAAGGACCGCGAGGAGTTCGCGACCCGACAAGCAACGCTCGCTAGGGCACTACAAGCAACACACACTCCATCACACATTCACACACTCACGCGCCGTCTTCTTCGATCCCCTCCTCTCCTCCTACTTGATCGCGGCCCGGCCGATCGGTAGGCGGTGACCGAGTTGAATTGAACATTCACACACTCACGCGCCGTCTTCTGTCTGTATGTCTGTAAGCTTTGTCTCCGAGCTGCTCTTTTTTTTCCTCTCCAAACGACAAACTCTGAAGTCTGAACGATAGGCTTATCTCTGAACTTTGAAACAGGCATGCAGTCTTATCTTTGAATTGAACTCTAAACAGATGGCTTCCGTGTGTGTTTGTTTATGATGAGTCCGTAATGGATATCCTCGCGTGCATTTTAGTTACTGAGATCGTATTGCTGATCGAATTGAAGGCGTGCTAAGTTGTGTATTCGTCATGCCGATTTCTTTGAGCATAAAATTCATCATCTAGGAAAGCAGTAGCATCGCAAACTTATTTTGGGACAGGCGCATCTATATATATCAGGTTGTGTTAAAAACAATGTTTTAAATAGCAGATTAACGGGTTTAGGTCTGCGCTTCTCAAAAGTGCAAATAGCGGGCTATAGTCATTAGCTATTTAAAACTTTTAGTTAAAAGTAGGTTAGCTTCCTGATGTTCAAATCGATTTTGGTTGGAGGGGGAGCCGGTACATGTCTTGTGGGGGTGCATAGACTTATGTCGTAGGGAGTGTATATCCCCCTTCCACCCCCCTAGGCGCATGTCACCTGATCACCTCATATAATGTGGCTTTGCTCCCTACCCGTATGCTTTTTTTGATGTAACATGTATCACTAAGGCCTCCCAAAACACACCTTAACCTATGAATAATGTACATTGGAGGCTATCTTTGGTAACATGTGTGCAATACAATGCAAGTAGCTATGGCTTCTAATGCTATGTTGCAACTTGCATTTTGGCACTTTCCATTACGTACCATGCATAACCATGTGGTGTTTGGATTGAGGAATCAACTCATGAAGAATGAGGTGGTGATGGATCAAGTCATTGCACAAAATTTGGTGGATAATCCCATTTTTATTCCTATTTTAACTAGTAGTTTGTGACTCGTGAGAAATGAGGTGATAATAGATGAACCTATTCTATTTTATAAACCAAACAGAAAAAAATGAGAAGTGAGAAACACGATGCACACTATAGCTAACTCATTACCGAAACCAACACGCTATTTTTCCTGGTTTGGGATGGTTAAATTGTGTCAGGAGCGAGTAGAGCTCCTATATATACTACGAAGCAGGCGCATCTGTCAACATGCATCATCTGTTCTGCGACATGATGATCCTGTTACCATTTACTTATTTTTCTAATCTAATGTTTGGAGCAGTTAGTCTCCATGCATCTTCAATAATTCTCGTTTGAACTGTGCATCATCTGCAAGTCGATTCTGTGAATTCTATAGCTTGGATACTCTATATAAATAGTCGGACTTGGGCTGGACAGTTTTGTTTCTCCGGCCAAGCCGACCTTATTATACAGTTATACAAGTGTGTCCTGCGGCGTTCCGTCACGCTGTGTTACGCCTAATTAGCAACTAGACATTCTTTGGGTCAGTATGGAAGTGTTTGCATGGCTGCATGGTTTACTTTGGGCTTAATTAGCTGTTGTGCTAAGCAAGACTTGGCTAAGAATTAGCACAAATTTTGCGTTCTGACCCTTGCCTCAATATATTTTCGCAAATGACCTTCTCCCGAAACTATTTGCACCATCTGACCCTCTTTGCGGCGCCACGGACGGTGGCGGCGGCGCGGTCAGTGGCGCTGCGCCCATGACCCCCTCCAGCGTGGCTCCAGGTGGGTCCCGGCTGCGGTGCCACGAGTTGTGGCGCCGCAAGGCTGCGCTGCCATAGCTCATGGCGCCGCAGCGCCCAGGCCCATATGGGCCGCGTACTAGGCCTTGACCCACCCGGATGCCTCCTCCCGACCCGTGCTGGCCGCCGCCCGCCTTCTCCTCTGCACCCGTGCCGCCCACCTTCTTTTCCCCGCTCGCACCGCCCGTCGCCGCCCGCCTCCTCCTGCCCACCGCGCCGCCCACCACAGTTGCAGCAGAGCCGCCGGCAGCCTCCACCGCCGGCCGTCGCCTCCCCCACCAGGGGCCTCCCGTGCGGACCGGACCCCGATCAAGGCCGCGTGGCTCTCCTCTCCATCCGACGTTTAGTAATACCTGCACCTCGAACACGTAGCAGGTCAGCTCAATATCGGCTCGAGCCGTGGCTGACGCAATCCCTGGCACCCCGCAGCCTAGGAATCCTACGAAACTTTCTCACACGGCGTGGTTAACTGAACCCTACGACATCGGCGCCGGTGAATGTCACGTGGCGTGCTTGAGACTCCATGGACGGCCCAGCTGGCAAGGCAGCCGGAGGTGGCCGGAAAGAAGATCCAGCCGCCATGGTTGTAGAAGGCTGGGAAGAAGATCCTGAAGCCATGGCCGTAGAAGGAGGCCAGGAAGATGTTGCAGGAGTTGAATCTACGCCTACGGTGACCTCATCTCGTCTGGTGTTGCATTCGTCTGATCATGCTATAGATGTACATCGAGCGCTTCCACTTGCACACGAGAAAAACATAGTCGCCGGTTCTCGTGGAGAGCAGCCGCTCCAGGTAGCCATCGTCCGCCAGTTACTTTGATCGTCATTTTTTTTCATTTATATGAATTCATAATTCATAGTAAACATGTATCGCACTTGCCAGAAGAATGAGTCACTCCCTATGAGAGTAAACGTTGTTGGTGTTATTGGTGCCAACGTTCAAGCCAATGACAGTACAATCGAATGTGCTGTACGTGAAGCAAGGGAAAATGGTGCACCAGTTCAGGTAATGTGATTTTATTCCTAACAAATTCTACAATAGGTGGTTGATAATGCTGGACCAGCTTTGATTGTTCCTGAAGTTGGAATGTCATTCGACTCGGAGCAAAAGGCTTATGATATGTACAATGCCTATGTTGGCAAGATTGGTTTCAGTATTAGAAAGAGTCACACAAAGCTCAGAGCAGACAAAACTATATATCAGAAATATATAGTTTGCAGCCACGAAGGACATGGACAAAATAACAACTCATCAAAGGACACTACAAGGTCAGGTTGTAATGCTCGTGTTCAATTCAGTATCAGCAGAGAGGGTATTTGGACAGTGCAAAAGGTTGTGCTTGATCACAATAATCATTATCTAGCTAGTCCGAATAAGTCTCACAAGCTAAGGTCCCAATGACAAGTTATAGAAGCGGATAGACAGTTAATTGGCCAGATACGAGAAGCTGGGATGAAGCCAACCCAAGTTTATGAGTTCATGAAGCAATTTTATGGAGGAGCTGACAAAGTGTCATTCTCAAAGATGGATTGCAATAATGAAATTGGTCGAGAGCGCAATAAATATTTAGAATCAAATGATGTTCAAACATTGTTGGAATACTTGAAAAGCAAGCAAATGGAGGATCCTACATTTTTTTATGCCATTCAAATAGACAAGGAAGATGGCCGGATAGCTAATTTCTTTTGGGCTGATGGTCAATCTATCATGGACTACACATGTTTTGGTGATGCTGTGTCATTTGACACAACATTTCAGACCAATAAGTTTGAAATGCCTTTTGCTCCGCTCCTTGGAACCAACCATCACAAGCAAACAATCATTTTTGGATGTGCCCTAATATTTAATGAGACCATTGAGTCATTTGTTTGGCTCTTTGAAACATTTTTCCAAGCACAATTTTTACAGACCAAGACGCAGCCATGGCAGGAGCAATTGCTTATGTATTTCCAAATACAAGACATCGGCTTTGTATTTGGCATATTTATGTTAATGCTGCAAAACATCTCGGGCATGTTATTAATAAGCACCCTGAGAAGTTTCTTCCTGAATTTAAAAGATGTGTGTATGAAGATAGATCAGAGTATTACTTCAAGAAAAAGTGGAATGAATTATTGGTTGAGTATGGCCTTGAGAACAATTCGTGGATGCTTAATCTTTATGATTTGCGAGAAAAGTGGGCTACAGTATATCGTGACTCTTTCACAGCCGATATGACTTCTACTCAAAGGAGTGAAGGTATGAACAATGTCTTCAAGAAAAGATTTCGTAGGAAACTTGGCCTTTCCGAACTCATTGGGGAATGTGATAAGGTTTCCACTACTCTGCTGAAAATGAGCTAGATGAAGATTTTAATTCACGTAGAAAGAAGCCAGTTCATTATGTCCAAAATTTACCTTTGCTGAAGACCGCTGCTGAATCATATACAAAGAGGATGTATTTAGATTTCGAGGAAGAATTTAAAAAGCAATTTCAATATTCTTGCAAATTGTTACAAACTGAGGGGCCAATATCAGAATTCATAGTTACACACATGTACTCCGATTATGGAGCAACAGTTACATTCAACACTGAAGATAAGACCATTAAATGTTCTTGCAGAATGTTTGAATCAATAGGTATGTATACACAATTCAAGCTGTCATACAGGTTATAATACTTATTGCTGAGAACATGATTTTTTTTATTATAGGTTTATTGTGCAAGCACGCTTTCAAAGTTTTCGATAGGAATGAAGTTTTCAATTTGCCATCGCAATATATACTGAACAGATGGACAAAATATGCGAAAAGAGGATTTTATATTGAGAAAAAAGGGAGTGATAATGAAAACTTGAAAGCACATGCTGCACGTCTGTCTCGAAAGGCGACATCCCTTGCATTGAAGTGTTCAAGGTCAAAACAACTACTTGATGATTTAGAGAAAGCATTGGATAATTTGGACTTGGAAGCAGATGATTCTCTAAGTAAGATGCAAGAAGAATCCAATGAAGCTCCTTTAGTTTCGAAGGAATGTGGTACAGACACGGTACAAGGGACAATATCATTTAGAGTTCCTCGGATAGTAAAAGGTGCAAAGGGAAAACGAGCAAAGAGTGTACTTGAAAAAAAGATAGGAAAAAAAAAGAAAAGTTCTAACAAGAAAGGTGCCGATCTAACCCATAATACCATGTGTTGTTCCTATTCTCTGTGGTTCTAACGTTAACAATTTGTGTTTTGGGGGATTTATATGTATGGTTACAGGAGAAGAAACAAATATTGTGGTCGAAACTGGAGATGAAGATGTTGATCCAAAACAAAAGAATGTAAGAATAACTAGATTTAAACTCATTTTTCATCTACTTGTATATAATTAGTCAACTTATGTGGAATTGATTTCTATGACACACAGGTTGGTGATGCTGGTAGCATTGGCGATAATAGTATGAACATGGTTGCACCTTTCATACAAGGCAGATATGCTAATGCCATAGTGCCAGCCTCAGTAAATGATTTTCATGGGCAATCTTTGATCATGGCTGCTCCTTTGGTCCAAGGCGGATACACAAGTCTTCTCTTCGGAGTTCAACAAGATGCAACATTGTCCTCACCAGCTAGAAAGTTACATTTCGATGATGAATAGACACATTTTTGCAGAATTTGAGAATTTTTCTACTCTTAGCAGTTAGAACACTTCAATGGTTAGATTCAATGCTATGTGTACTGGATAATTTTATTATATTCACAATTCTAGAATTATCTTGAAACAAAACGTTACAGAGTGTCAGTGCAACCTGAATTCTAGATGTAAGGTAGTAAACATACAGAATAGCTTTAAGGTCAGCAATTTATTTCCATTAGATACTGGTTCCGGACAACATCACAGTTACAATGTCGGAAATTTGCTCATGCGAAATTACAGGACCATTCTTACAACTAAGGCCCATGTCTGCTAGAGAATCAACGACAGAGTTACAGACTAGGACAGTGAGAAATTAGACTCAGTGAACTCAGATGGTATTAACTTCTTAATTCCGCGCACTACAAGAGCCAACGCTGATCTGTCACTACATGGATCATGGATTGCTTCAACCTCTGTTGTTGCATCTGTTTCTTAGACCACACTCCTCGTTCCAATTACAGAAGCATATTCAAGACCCCTTAGACAATCTACAAAATTCAGTTTGCTTTGCATTCATTTAAGTTGATCAGTCTGATGAGCTCCTGCATGTAAAGCGATGATATGGTCAGATTCGCAAGAAAATTTTTGATGTGTAGGAATTCAGAGACAATGTTTAAAAATGTGCAGCTAATGTTCAGATTCCTCATCCTGGATCACCTCTGCAAGAGGCATTCCGTCAAACAAATGATGTGCCACAGTCATTGGCAGCAATGAATCATCCAATCAAGTGACTAGCCCTGTTGAATCGTCATCCCGTGAGACATCAGATTGCTCCATCTCAACATAGAATATCTGAACAGCATCGGGGAAGGAGGTCAAGACCTTGTAACTCGCTACAGCGGCAACAGCGGTGGAGGTGGACGGGTGGAGCATGCGGAGCTGCCCCGCGGCGCCGGCGCTGCGGCGGAGTTGGGGAAGGAAGCGGAGGCACAACATCCTGCGGCGCCACTGTTGGGGAGGACAGACGAACTGGAGTCGAGCCTCCCGCGGCGGCGTTGGTTAGGAAAGAGGTGGGGCATGAATGCGGCCATGCGGGTGAGCCGAGCGCTGTGCTGTGCACCTCTGCCAGGAAGAGCTAAGCCGATTCACTTGGCGCCAAGGAGCCACGGCTGCGGAGCCGAGCCTCACGCTCACGCGTGATCGAAACGCATGTTTCAGCAAACCGTCGGATGGAGAGGAGAGCCACGCGGCCTTGATCGGGGTCCGGTCCGCACGGGAGGGCCCGTGGGGATGGTCCCCATCCAATTTATTTCCGGAGCAGTTAGTCTCCATGCATCTTCAATAATTCTCGTTTGAACTGTGCATCATCTGCAAGTCGATTCTGTGAATTCTGTAGCCTGGATACTCTATATAAATAGTCGGACTTGGGCTGGACGGTTTTGTTTCTCCGGCCAAGCCGACCTTATTATACAGTTATACAAGTGTGGCCTGCGGCGTTCCGTCACGCTGTGTTACGTCTAATTAGCAACTAGACATTCTTTGGGTCAGTATGGAAGTGTTTGCATGGCTGCATGGCTTACTTTGGGCTTAATTAGCTGTTGTGCTAAGCAAGACTTGGCTAAGAATTAGCACAAATTTTGCGTTCTGACCCTTGCCTCAATATATTTTCGCAAATGACCCTCTCCCGAAACTATTTGCACCATCTGACCCTCTTTGCGGCGCCACGGACGGTGGCGGCGGCGCGGTCAGTGGCGCTGCGCCCATGACCCCCTCCAGCGTGGCTCTAGGTGGGTCCCGGCTGCGGTGCCACGAGTTGTGGCGCCGCAAGGCTGCGCTGCCATAGCTCATGGCGCCGCAGCGCCCAGGCCCATATGGGCCGCGTCCTAGGCCTTGACCCACCCGGATGCCTCCTCCCGACCCATGCTGGCCGCCGCCCGCCTTCTCTTCTGCACCCATGCCGCCCGCCTTCTTTTCCCCGCTCGCACCGCCCGTCGCCGCCCGCCTCCTCCTGCCCACCGCGCCGCCCACCACAGTTGCAGCAGATCCGCCGGCAGCCTCCACCGCCGGCCGTCGCCTCCCCCACCAGCGCCGTTTCCACCACCATCGTCTCAGGTATGAAATTTCTCCGTCCTCTTGTACGATTCATAGTGTTAGGTGTTATCAGCGCAATTTTCTATAGAAGTACCACCTTTCCATTTGATAGGGTTCGAGTGGCACTGCACATAGGCCTGAGGCGCAACAACGTCGCCGTAGGCGCGGCGGTGAAGCGTCCCCAATTTCTTGAAAACTCAAATGTGATACAAATGCTAGTCCCAGGGTCTAGCAACACATTTATTTCAAGTAGTACAGACTCCAGACTTAACGATTACAAACCATTATATAAATATTGCATGAAAATAAGATACATCGGAAGCTAATCCTTCGGGTTCAATGCCATAGGCTAGTTGGGAAGCAGGACCGTGACCTAGCGAAGAGCAGCTCGAGCAGTTCGTCGGAGCTATCTGGAAAAACATCAACATAGCAAGGGTGAGTACATACGTACTCCGCAAGCCCACCTTTCTCCTAAAGAGTTTGGGGGATTGACTATATCTACATGCAAGGCTATATCTAGGGCTCGAGTGTTTTGCGAAAAATTAATGCAAGGTTCATTTTAGTGGTCAAGTTTTAGCTTTAAGAAAAACAGGGTTTTTATCCAAGAGGGTGGCCCTCGGATCCCCTGATCCAAGCAGCCAATCATGTGACTTTTTCCATCCATCGACCACATAACCACAGCTCAAACCAAGCTTTCCCAACCCATATCCATCCAGTTTTAGTTTATGGAAAACTTGCTAATTGAAATACCAAGCCGTAACTCATCCATACCAGTGGACGCGGACTATTCGAATAGATTTTACTACTGGCCAGAGTTGCACTAATACCCACAAGTTGGACTCAGCGGCTACTTATCGTCATAAGCGCCCGAATTCCAAACCAAGCCGTTGCCTTTGTTTCATCACCTAGTAGTACTTTAGAGGTTCGGGCCACCTAGCCATTCCAGTACCCCGTGGTACTCCCGTGGCTCCCAACCTCCTTCCCTAGCCCCTTGTGCGCCAGCACAGAAACTACTAGGCTATCCACTCCGGCTCGGGCCTAGCCAATGCCTCATACAGAGCGAGTGGTTGTACTAAAAGAGTTAGACGAGATGTAGATCAACCCGGTCCTTCAGGGCGCAGGTAGAACCATTTCCACTTCCCATTGCTCGACACCGCGAGCATCCATCTACCCGGTCATTTCCACGACTCCCGGGACCTGAGTAACCGCGGGTTGCTAAGTTACCGTTCATACCCTACCCTTAGGTGGCTTATTCTGACCCGTAGGTCATTTGCCGGGGTTCTTTCCCATTTTATTTTTAAAACACCCAGACCCGCTTTTATCTGCCCCACCAAGTTATCTCAACCTCAAACCCAACTTATTCCCAAGTTTTACATAGATATTGTTGAGTGAGCGATCCCTCCTATAAATAGGTTTGGGGAACTATCTAAGGTGGTTTACCTTAGCAGGCAAAAACAATGCAGGTTCTATTTGGTTGAACTGGCCAAAAAGTTTAGTTTGAACTACTAGGAAATTTATGCATCAAGTGTGGATTCCAGTAGACTTGCCGTCGTCTAGGTCCTCGTCGCAGTGGAAGTCGGTGCTAGGTTCCTCGGGCTCCGGTTCTGCAACGGTCGTCTCCGGCTCCTGGGTTTCCTCCGGGACGGTGTCTAGCGCACACAACCAAAAACATACAATAAATACAATCATTCATGCTCAACACATCTTGGGAAGGGTAGGATTGGGTAGAGGGTGAATTTAGATAAATTTAGAAAGAAGAATCATCCCAAACGGAGTTGGAATGGACGAAATATGGCGGTTTGTGCGTAGGGAGTAGATTTAAACTTTTTGGAAAAGGAAAAAGCCTTAACAGGCCGAATCCCACGCGCAGCCCATAGCCACATGGGCTCGGCCCGCGGCGCCGCCGGCCTTCCGGGCCCGGCGCGCGCGCACACACGCGATACTAGGCCGGCCTAGTATCGCGGCGGGGGGGGGGGGGGAGGGGAGGACCGCGCGGGGTGACGGCGTCGCGGCCAGGCCCGCGCGTCAGAGAGGGGGCGGGGGTGACGGCGTTGGCGGGTGGAGACGGCAGTCCGGCTCGGCTCGGGCGAACCGGCCTGGCGGAAGGAGCGGCGGCTCGCCGGCGGTTCCTCGCCGGTGAGGTGGTTCCGGTGACGAGGCCAGAGCGGTGAGGTGCAGGTCATCGAGGTGGACCTCGTGATGCTGCTCCCCGGGTGAGAGAGGTGCACGGCTGCCTTGGCAACGTACGCCGGCGGGGGGGTCAGGGGGAGGTGGGCGACGCGGCACCGCGCCGGGGCTGCTCCCGGGCGGTTTCGGGCCGAGGTGGGGTGGGGAAGGTGCGCGGCGATGTGGGGAGAGCGTTGCTCACCTCAATTTGGAGGACGGCGACGCTCAGAGGGAGAATTTGGGCAGGTGGGGTGGCGGTGGTGGTGCGTGGGTGAGGCCGCGCCGGAGTCTCCCCCAGGCAGCCCGTCGGTGTGATGTGTGGTGGAGGTGCGTTGAGGTGGGCAGGGTTTATATAGGCGGCCGGGGTTGGGGTGGTTCCGGTAGGGGCCGTCGATGGCGCGCTCTCGCCGTGGAGGGGGGGGGGTCCGAAGCAAGGCCGGGACGGCAAGGCCGGGGGCGGGCGACGTGGGCACGCCGCCGCGTGGGGAGGTCCGGAGGAAGTAGTTATGGCGGCGGCAAGGACGGGTGGGGGTCGGGGAGGGACGGCGAGCTCTGCTGCCGCCGTGCGCTGCGGGCAAGGCCCGGCGGTCCGAGGAAGAGGACGGGACCGACAGGCGGGGCCCGTGCGTCGGTGTGAGAGGAGAGGGAGGGCGGCTCGCAGGCCGTGCGGGGGTGGCGGCCAAGTTGGGCCGACTCGGCCCAGGCGGGGGGGGGGGGGAGGGAGGAGTGGGTTGGGCCTGGGAAAAAGGCCGGTCGGGCCAAGGAAGTAAGGGAGTTGGCCCGTTTCTCTTTTTCTATTTTCTTTTCCTTTTTTATTTCTAATTTTGGGGTTTTTGGATAAGGCCTTTGTAGGATTTTTGGAGGATTAAAAATTCAGGGTGTTACAGGCGGTGACCATGCAGACGTGCCGCACAACGACTACAACCTCGACACTCGCCCAGGCAGACCAAGGCGTCCGCGTGGCCGTTTCATGCCGAGTGACTATAGATGATGTAGTTATCATTGGTTACCCTAGGCGTCGACGGGACTTTTGATGTGTTATGTGGTAAAAACTATGTGCTCCTATGGTTCGTGTACTCGCGGTGCATGTTTGCAAACTATGTGGATTATGGTTCGTCTGAACTATGTGGATGTTATTTGTGTGGTTTGACCTAATGTTTTGCTCGTTTGCAAAAAACTATGTGGAATCTTGAATTTTTTTCTTGCCTTATTTGCTATCCGTCTACGAATTTTGAATCTATCATTTGTGTAGATATATAATGAATTTGAGGTTGATTTTCTATGAATCCTAACTAGCCTGACATTAAAAACAAGAATACAGATTTGGATGAAAAACTATATGAAAGATGGAAAAACTGAAAAAATGGGCGTAATATTTTGCAGATTTTGCTTCAATTTATCCCTCTGACAATTATGCACAGCTCCTATCTAAAAGATAATTATGTGGTTGAACTAATATGCAAGGACTTCAAATTCAGAGATGATGGTGTTTTCCCTGTCGATTTTGTACTTCAAAAACAAGAGAACGATGGTAGTGGCACGATAGTTCAAAAACAAGAGGATGATGTTGTGGGCAGTCTTACGGCGCCAAGGCCTGTGGTGCCGCAATCTTTCCTGCGGCGCCAAGGCTTGTGGCGCCGCAAGCCTTGCGGCGCCATCAGCTCTCCAGCTTAAAGGCCCAAGACCCACTGGTCTTGGCCCATATGGGCCTGGGCGCTGCGGCGCCATGAGCTCCGGCGCCGCAGCCTTGCGGCGTCACTGCCTGTGGCGCCGCAGTTGGGCCCCACACAGCACCACGCTGGAGGGGGTCAGGGGTTGCGGCGCCACTGGCCTTGGTGCCGCAATGTGTTGCTGCGACGCCGTGGTCCGTGGCGCCGCAAAAGGGGCCAGGTGGTGCAAATAGTTTCGGGAGGGGGCCATTTGTGAAAATATATTGAGGCAGGGGTCAGAACTCAGAACGCAAAATTTGTGCAAGAATTATGGCTTGGACAATACTACACTATATGATAGTTGGTAGACTGACCAACTGTCAATTGTGTATATATATAGTCGTCAGTATACCAATAGCATGTTGTTTACTCTCTTGTGCTGCTAAGCAGTACGCAATACTTGTTGGCTTGTGAAAAACCGTACGTGTGCATGTTTAGGTTGCTGCTGATCTGGGTCTGCTTATTGCATATTTTGTACATGCGATCATAATCGAGTCTAGCTAACTCCGATCCACTCCACACTTCGTTCTTCATCGCTGGGCTCCACTACCGTCGTCGTGTGATAACATGCGATGAGAGAAAGGGATCGGAGAAGGTGAGAGGGAACGTGCTATGCATGGTGGAAAAGCAATAAACAAAAGCTTGGCTATGGCCCATGGCTGGCCACGCGCCCAAATAAGTGATCGAGCCAGATAGATATAGCCCGGCCGGCCAGAGGTATGGCTTATCTACGTTAGTCAGCTGCAGGCTAACCTACTACTGTAGTTATTAGCCAGGCATCCAAATAAGCAAATTTTGATCTCAGGCTCTGCTTACTGCTGGCTAGAATTGGTCATGCAACTAAACACTACTCCGTAGCAAAATGGGAGTATTGATTATATTGGTTCCTCTGGGGCAAAATTAATGCGCAAACTATTCTCATTCTCTGGACCAAAACACACAAGTGTACGCGCGTATGAGCGTCTGCGTTTTACTGTGTTTCTCAAAAAAAAAAAAAACACACACACACTAACATGGTAGTAATACGCAGTAGCAGTATTGTTTCCTGCACAATCTTGTTTTCGTAGCTTGCATAGTTGCATGGACGATCACCCTTCAGTCCCTCACGCGCACGCCTAGCTAGCTAGTAGTAGAGAAGTGCGCGCGATTCCCGCACGCGTCCAGCCGACGCGCGCATGCTCCCGTGATGAGACCTGGACAACCGCCGCCCGCGCTCCTCCTCGTCGTCGTCGCCGCCGCCGCCGCCGCGCAAGAGATGGAGCTCGTTGGCCAGCGAAGAACCCGGGACGACGACGAAGCGGCAGCTCTGGCTCTGATGATGAGGGCGGTAGTAGGCGGCGGCGCCGCCGGCGAGCCGCTCCGGCGTCGTCTGAGGAGGAGACGGCCGGTCGCAGTGCGTCGTCCTTCTCCTCGCCCTCCGCTTCTTGATCGCGCCGTAGACGAAAGCGATGAGCCCCTCCGCCATCTTCCTGCACCGCCGATACAATTATTAGCACAGCAGATCGATCGAGCCGCGCCGGAGGTGTTTCTTGAGCAGGCCGCCGGCGAAGATCTTTAATTTCTTTCTTTGCTTGCTTGCTACCTAGCTAGCTCTCGCTACGAGGAGATGTGGTGTGGCATGCAGCTCAGGGTTTCTTATAGCCGCAGGACGACATGCGAGGCCAGAACGGGATTTTTAGTCTGATTTCCAGTAGTTGGTTACGACACACTGATTGAGGCATTGAGCATGTTCAGCCGTCTGGCGGCTTTGAGAATTTTGTATTGTTTGCAGTTTCCCTGCTGCCATATATATGCCCATATATATAGAGATATGACTGCGCAGACTGTGCACACACAGGCTGTCAGCATGTCAGCAGCTAGCTACTATGTTCTTTGCTCCACGACAATCAATCGAGAAAAAAGAAACGAAACGAAGAGAAAGGCGTTGCACACATGCCCATATGCACTTTTTAAGTTCGTATTTGATCGGTATTTGGTACGTAGTTATAATCGACACGGCTTTACAGCTGAACCTTCGAGTAAGTAAGACTCTGAAAGCTAATTAAAACTATTGATACGATCGAGTGCCTTCACCAAATGATAAGAGTTAGCCGCCAGCAGTAGATGCATTATCAGTCACATAGCTTATCTGTACTCTCGGGAGTAGGTACGATCCAACTCCTTTTCCTTTAGAAAAAAACCCAGATGCCAATCTAGAGATTGTCTAGCGCTATAAAAAATAAATTATTTTAGATGAAAGAAATTGCATAATGCCAATCTTGTGCGTTGGTAATCAGTTTCTAGATATTAGTAGGCAAAAGCAAAATTTGGTATTAAATGTTTTCATTAATCGCCGTGTCTATTGAAACTTGAAAGAGAGATGCTCATGGTGGCTTGTCAATCTCAAAATATATATAATATTGGTTCAGTTTCCTGGATGTACACATCGAGACTTGGTGCATGCGTGTGTTTATAGTGTGCATAAGCATAACCATGCGAGCACCTTTATGTTTGTGTGTTGTACTGTATTTCACAAAATTGGTACTGCTAGCTAAATGCACTTTCACAAAATTGGTACTGCTAGTCCTACCGTACCTACCCGGGACCTCCTATGTATCTACCGGAAGGAGGATAAGGAAGCCAACTAAAAAGCCCACGAAGGTTCAATAACAGTTTTAGTGTAAAATTCTCAACAATTGCAAAGTGACTAATTCAACATTCTACAAATACTATTTCAACAATTCATACATAAAATGTTGAATCAGTGTAGTTAGAATGTTGAATCAGAGTAGTTGAAATGTTGAATCGAGACAACTGAAATGTTAAATTGAGACAGTTAAAATGTTGAATCAATACAGTTGGAATGTTAAAAAAAAACATCACCACCGGAGGTGAGGGCACAGCGGCCCGCCATTGCCCCCGTGGACCGTGGTGCCCGGCGGCGGCACCCCCCGGCCGTGCGTGTCCCGGCGGCGGCGGCGCGGAGGCGGCGCGCGGTGGCGGCGGCACGCGCGGGGCGGCGCGTGGGGAGGTGGCGGCGCGCGCGGGGAGGCACGGCGCGGAGATGGCGGCGCGCGGATGAGGGAGGAGAGAGGAGGAAGGAGGGAGGTGAGATGAATGGTGGAGATTGGACTGCACGAATCTCAAACATTAGAAGATGTGTGTGCTTTTCTCCTACCGGAAGATAGATAGGAATTGCGCATTTGCGGTCGGGGGTCCCTATCCATCTTATGGAAGATGATTAGTCAATATATCTTTAAGCCCAAAAAGCCCATATAATCTATAAGTTTCAGCCCATCAATAAATAACGACAAAACACACAATCACGAACATTTTGTTCCTGTTTTATATATTGTAAAAGTACTTTTTATAGTTTGATAATAGTTTTTTCATTTACATATGCTTCAACATTTCATTGAACCTGATTCAACAATGTACTAAACCTAATTCAACATTTTGGGTAAACTAATTCAACATCTTTACGTAAAAATGTTGAAATAGTATATCAAAAATGTTGACACGATACTTTTTAAATGTTCATTTAAAAAATAATATATATATATATATCTATGTTTGGTCTCATTTTGTTGCATTGATTCTAAGTAATTCATTGGTTTAAACAGATTTTAAAAATGATTTATAGTTTAACGGGAAAATAGGATTGAAGTTTTAAATCTCATTCCGCTCCATTCATTGACAGGATGACACATGTCCACCTAGTTGCATGGTCGAGTTGCTTCGGCATGCACTGCAGGGAATTAGACCGGTGTTGGGCCGCATGCAAGGGCCGCTGCATGCAGGGATGGAGCGCGCGGTGTGAAAATCGTACGGTGTACGAAGCTTGCACGCATCTCCAACAGCGGAAGGTACGAAGACTTTGCAACTTCCGGGAGATAGATAGGAATTACGTACCTACCCTGTCCTTTCCAGATCGAGGGCCGCACAAACATACATTAGGGTGCTGTTTGGTTCGGCCTTTTCTGGCCCGCAAGCGTGATTTGATCCCGTTGCTTTACGTTTGGTTTGGGCAGCCCGCAATCAGTCGCGGCGGAAGTGGGCTCCGGCCCATACACCTTCGTTACCCTACCCCCGGCGGCGCAATCGGCTCCCGGAAGCGGCTCGCGAATCGTCGCCCACTCGCCCTCCCTCCGTTCCTCTCGCGACACGGCTTCTCGCCTGCAAGGCGCGAGGTTCCCCTGCGCCGCCACCCCGCCGCAGCTCGTCGCCCGACCCGCCGCCTGCGCTCGCGGCGTCATCTTGCCCGACGCCGGCAAGCGCCGGTTCTCATCCCTCGCACTGTCCGAGCAGCGGCACAACCACCCGCGAGATCCCGTCACTCTCCGTCAAGGCCGCGGCGCGGGCATCGTCTCCGTTGGTCCTCAGGTCCGCGTCGCACACGTCCTCGCCCGCGGTCAGGGGCGGCATGCCCGGCGACATCGCCGGCGCCGTCAGAGTGCGTCGTGCCTAGCCCGTCGCGGCCAAGGAAGAGAACCGCAGGTCTGTGAGCAGCCATTGCCGTCCGTCAAGGTACCGGCAGCCGTTACCAAAGTCCAAACAAACAATCATCGCTTTTCATCTCCCTGCAACCATTCGCGCCGGGATCTAATCCCATTTACGTTACCGTTTACGTATCTGAACCAAACAGCACCTGGGCTGGACCGAGCTAAACTTTGGTGTGGGGATCGGAAGTAGGCCGATCGGGACGGATTCTGGCCCGGCCCGTCAAGCCGGCCGCCGGTTGGAGCGGGGGAGACGCCGCCTCGCCGCTCGCTTCCGGCTCCCTTCGGTTTCCCCTCCCGCACGCCGCCGCTGCCTCGCAGTCGTGGGGGGAAGACGCGGGCCGAAGTGATGGCAAAGTCGTGCAAGGGGTTGGCCATGGAGCTCGTCAAGTGTCTCAGCGAGACCGACTGCGTCAAGGTTGGTCGGTACTTCCTCCTCCCTTCCCCCATCCTCCCGCGCTGCAGCGAGACCGACTGCTGTTGTTTCGATCCGATTAGGCGCAAGCGTGGTTAGATGAGGTGGACGCCGTCCACAAGCTAGTTCACAGGGAGGGGATACAGAACGGGTGTATGCTGATTCAGCGTAGGAGTTTTCGATGTTGCTTGATGGGGTTGAGATTGTCGTTGCCGGGGGGCTATTTCTAGTCTGCTGATGAATGTTTGTTCAGGTGCAGAAAAGGCCGTACAAGGAGTGCGCCGGGGAGAAGGTGCCCAACATCACCAGCGAGTGCGTTGGCCTGCGCGAGACCTACTTCAACTGCAAGAGGGGCCAGGTATGTTCCGATCCATGCAAATTGCTGTACGAGTAGCCAGACGATGTGCCGTGGACCTGAATGTCTTACTGAATAGCCATTTGTTCTCCATGTGTTTGGGGTTCTCCCGCATTTGAATCAGTGCATCGTGACTTTTGATTGCTGATTCTCTACATAGGCCATGGCCACGATTTTGGCCGCGAAACCAAACAGCCCCTTGAATTGGCCCTGCTGTTAGGTTTATGGTCGTACTGATTAATTAATAATTAGAGCTGAATACTTAGCGATTAGACATACTTTGAGCATAACATGAATATCCAGGCCTCAGCCTAAATAAGATGGTGCTCAACTGCTCATGCTACTCTACTATGCATTACTGTCCAAGCTCCATCATCACGATCCATTAGTTTGTGGAATGGTCAAGTGCACCATGTCTGCTTCAGTCCCATAGTCTTATGGCTTATCCAATGCCAATACAGAATTCCTGACAAGTGCTGTTTTAGGTTTCCATCTATGCCTGAGTTGAATGTTTAAATTGTTTATAGGCTTAAAGTGACTGTAAGACATCTGTGGCAGTTTTTTAGGTTGGGCGCTCTGTTCCATCTTTATTTTGTTCTGATAGAGCTTATACAGCTTTGTTTGTTTCAGTTACTTCACAGTCCTGCTGCTCTTTCTAGATGAATCTTGTCAGTTTTTTCTTTGTCGGTGGTACATCTTGTAAGTCTGAGGAATGGACCACAGGCAATTTACATGTAGAAATGTCAGTCAGAGCGAGCAATGTTGGTAAAATTCCCACCACCGACATAAACTCCATTCTTCGGCTGCCACGCCTACCATACATAGAAATCTCACTATCTGGGTTTCATTCCGCATGTTTTTCAGGATCTGACACCCATATCACAATGACATGCGGACACTCTAGGTCACTGACATGTGGGCCAGGGTGTCACATCCTGAAAACATGCAGTATACATAAATAGTGAGCTTTCTCGTACAGATAGAGCAATAAACAAAGAAATACATTTCATTGTAGTGAAAAAAATAGTGGCTGTAGAGTGATGTTGGTATTTCCCTTGTTCTCGATTCATGCCTACCTGAAAAAAAGACTTATCTTGTAGTGTGTCCAGAATCAGCATCTTTCTGTAACTACCTCCATGTCCTGAACATTCAATTAATTGAAACAAGTACATTTAGCTGGGAAGGGCCTTGTTGGTAAAGTGAGTACAGAAACAGTGGTCGATATTGTGTACATTTCTGGTCTGATTGCAGCTTGTGGACACATACCATCAATTAGTATACACCTTTGATTTATCTCTTGTATCCGTTAATGCAATTAACTATGCTCATCTTTTTTATGTAATGTTTTGAGTAAAACTGACATGAAAGGCTGAAACCCATGGTAGTCCTTTAGCTTTGTCATATGTCAAACTTCTCTAACTTTGACAAGTTTATGTAAAAATGCACTAAAATCTACAATATCAAATTAGTTTTAATAAATCCACCATTAAATGTCTTGATAGATTTGTTTGGTAATGTGGATGTTAATGTGTTTTTCTAAAAAAAATGGTCAAAGTTGGTGAAGTTTTACTTAGGACAAAGCTAAAATGACCTATTAATTTGGAATGGAATACAGAGTTGAATATTTGTGTGCAACTCTTGTGTATTATATTGTGGTTACCTCTGATGGCAGCTCTTTTGTTTCTTCCAGTTGAAATATGATTATTGCCTCATCTGTGGAAGCCATATATTTTTAATCGTTAGTTTCAGAAAGTGACATATAACCTAGCTTAGGAATATTGTGGATTGTGCTGGCCCATTATTATTGCGTCTGGTGTTAAAGTAGTTACGGTATCCATCATATCAGTGCATATATGGCTAGCATCTTTCAGTACAATGCCTTAATATAGTTTGTGTTCTTCCATGTTATTATTATGGTTCGGCCTTGGCCTTTTATACCGTTATTTTGCTAGCATGAACTGAATTGCACATGCAGTTAAGTGTGAAATTGCTAACTCTGTTAATCATGCAACAGGTTGACATGCGTGCCCGTATACGTGGGAACAAGGGATACTAGCTGTGTGCCTGCAATCTTCATATCCAGTTTTGGTTTCTTGCCAAGCTTGTGACAGTGCGGTGTAATGATAACATAATGTAGTTTTTCTGTGTTCAGTTTTTGATAGAGAGTGGAACTCAGAGAACCGGGTGGTTTCAATTGATGAGAGGCGCATCTCAGTGTTGGCCTCTAACATGTCTCTTGGAAAAGTTGTGTCCTGTTAATAATGTAGTCGGTCCGCATTGTGTTTGTTTTGCGTATAGAAGGCAGGAACTCAAATCAGAGCACACAGCACTTGAGGAGTTTGAGTGGTGGATACAGATGCTGGTGGCTAACGTTTTATCTCTCCGGAAAATATGATACCCCATTCGTTTAGCCTGATGTGTTACGTAAGAAAACTATGCAATGCTATTCAGACCATGAGTTCAACAACAATGTGAGCTTTGTCCTGTATCTCGCAGTATAGATAAATCAATAGAAAAAGGAGAAGGTGCTAGCGTTGCTGACATTTGAAGCCGGGTTTATAGGTACGCAGATTATAGTGTTAGCAGTATGTCAGCATCATCACCAGATATTTCATTCTATTTCTTTCCCGTACGTTGGACAATGTGATGGCGTGCCAGAAAATTGCTACTACTAAACTCGACTGAATTGAAGTTAACGAAGCGGCCATGATTGGGTTGGATCGGATCGGATCGGACGGCAGCGATCCCGGTAAAGCGCTCGCGTCTGTGTGCCGCAAAGTTAAACTGGACTTCACCGGCGCAAAGCGACCGGCGACGTCTCGTCTGAAGAAAATCGCGGCCCCTGCTCCCAGCGGCCCTGACAGCGTCCCGTCCTGCTCGTGCAACCCAAACGCCAACCTGCTAATCACAGGGCACTGGATGTTATGTTACTTATAAGCTTGCTTGTTCTCTTGCGAATTATCTTGTTTCTGGCCTGTGAGCAGTACTGTGATGCACCTCCCTTCTTAACGAACTTTAGCTGCTATTGCTAGAAACGCGGTGGTTTAAATGGAATTCAACACAATACAGAGCAGTTGAGACACAATTCCCAAAACCAGATTCCGCACAAAACTGATGCGCAAAAAACTCCAATCCAAGGAGCTATTGTGACAGATCATGTATGCACAAAGTATTGCAGTCAAGTTTCTTGATGCTCGATGGAACCTTAGTTTCTTATCTTTTTTTCTCCTCCTCCTTCAAAGATGCTAAACCTCACCATCAAGATTTATGTCGCAGTCGGAAATAGTCGGCATCAGATGCTGACCGGCTGGCCAAAAAGGCTAAACGATGTCCCCCTTACGGGTAAGTGCGTGGTACGCCCTTCCCTTCCAAAGCTGAGACCTGAGAAGTACGCACGGGCCTGGAGATTTCCCCAGCCTCATGTGCACTTGTGCAGTCACCCTCCTGCTGGTCACATGATCTGATCATCTGAAATGAGTGCACTATACAATCTGTTTCAGCTGTTTTGATTTTCTTTTGACTTTGCAGGCCGTTTCATGAAATCTGCTAGTCTTGGACCACAAGATCATCTGAAATGAAGGATCTGCGGTGTTTTCAGTTTTCCTATGGTGGGCTGCTTTTCTCTCTTCCTCCATTTTCTCCATTCACGATGTGGTACGGAAGTACGGTTAAGCCATCGCTCTCGAGTCTCACCGGCAACGTACGTGCCGGTGTGATCAGAGTCAAACAGATGCTGCTGCTAACGAGCACTGTTTGCCTAAACGGTCGTTTAGGTCGTTTCTGTTTAATTGGTCATTTTCATCGTTTAAATGGCCGTTTAGCACTGAATAATAGCTAAACGGTAGATGACCAACTGTTTACCGTTTACCATTTAGGCTAACACTGCTAGTGAGCCTTGTTTACATCAGAATTCCTATAGCGCCCATGGCTCTCCAGTCTCCGCTGAACGAGAGAACCCACTGGCTGTGGCTTTAGTAGTAACTTAATCCGTACTCCAGTACTGTCTCGATTGCCTTAATTAATCGCCTTGTAAATTACTCTACAATGATGCATGATAACCAGACGATCTGTTTGCCTGCTGGCCATGATTCTACCAGGCCCGGCCATCTATCCATCCACTCCCTGCTTGCACTTCCTTTCGTTCAGAGTTCAGCTGACGCCATTGCCATGCCTCTCCCTCCTCCCATCGGCACGCATACCACGTCACCCTCCACTACGGAACGTCACCTCACCATGATCACCGAATCGCTGCCCGCACCGGCTCGTCTTGTTGGAGCCTACTATAGCCCATGCGCATGCTCACTATCGCTCACAAAAGAAACAAAACCATCAACATTCAACAACAACATTCCATCTAACACGATTTACTCGACAGTAGTAGTAGTAGTACACTTGAAAACATCATGTCCATATATATACACATAAATGTCAATCTTCTTTTGAACTGATGATGAATAATGTCCGATATTCGAATTATATTATCTCACAGACGAACAAATTTGCTCTTATATAATATAGTTTTGTGATACCCGTGTAGTTAGGGAAGAAGAAAATGGCAGCAAAATAATGGAGTCACAGAATCGTGGCGACGCAACCTTTTTCGTCGGCTTTTCATCAAGGTGGTGGGTGCTGCTGCTGCAGTGCTGCACCTGCACTTGCAACTCTGCAAGTACGAACACGGCGATATGATGGGCGCTGGTGCCACTGGACACGTCAGGTTGGGTTGGATTGGGTACCAGAAGGATGATGGTGAGTGCATGGCCCCGCCGGCGACAGCGACAAGCACTGGCCGTCACCGGGCGTCGTCGTCGCCGCGCGCTCGCGGCTTCGGTGAGAGCACCCAGTGCTGGCCGTGTGGCCGGACGGTGAGCCCCTTGACCTTGGCGAACAGCGTGACGGCGCGCCGCACGCCGCGGTCGTCGGCGGCGGTGAAGTAGTCGTGCCCGAACATGACGCCGCCGGGGCGGAGCACGGCCCAGGCCAGATTGATGTCGGCCCAGGCGGAGTGGAAGTCGTGCCCTGCGTCCACCTCGATGAGGTCCGCGTAGACGCCCCAGTCGCAGAGCGCGGCAAGCGCGGACGCCGTGGAGAAGGGCAGCGGCAGGACGCGGGCGACGGCGTCGCCCCCCGCCGCCGCCACGTTGGCCATGAACTGCGGCAGCAGCAGCGCGTCGGCGTGGCGCTGCGGCGGGACGTCGCGGCGGAAGCGGTCGCGGAAGCCCGGCCAGCCGCGGAAGTCGTCGACGCAGAGGATGGCCGGGGCGAGGGAGAGGTTCCGGGACACGGCCGCCATGTGCAGCGCCGAGGCGCCCAGGAACGCGCCCAGCTCCACGATCACCGCCGGGCGCACCGCCGCGATGAGCTCCGCGAACACGGCCCCCCTCGAGCCCCACCCGCGGGGGCGCGCCGCCGCCGGGTGCAGCAGCGCCGCGGCGTGCGCGGGCGGGAACCCCGCGTAGGGGCTCTCCCCGTCGAAGAGCTTGTCGAGCAGCGTCCGCACGACGGCGTCGCCCGGCACAGGCTCCCCGCACTCCTCCTTGAACCGGAACAGGTCGTGCGGCGGCGACCGAGGGTAGGAGGACGCGGCCGTGCCGGTGGTGCCGGTGCCGTTCGGCGCCGGGACGGCGCTGGAGGCGTCGGTGAGCAGGTGCGCGGCGTGCGGCCGTGTGATCGTCGTCGGGGACGGCCTGGGCGACGGGCGGGTGGACGAGGAGAGCAGGCCGAGGGAGTAGCCCACGGCGAAGACGATGAGGAAAGAGGTGAGCCGCGCGAGGTGCGGCCGGAGCCTGGCCGGCACGGCGGAAGCGGCAGACGGCGCCCCCGCCGGCGGACGTGGCTTCATGGTCACGCTCACGCCACTGGTGAGAGTCTTTGTCTTCGTTGGCGGTCCTTCTGGAGTCCTGACGGACGGCTATCTCTCCTTGGTTCGTCGGTTCGCCTAGATTTCTTAGAATTAGGATCCTGTATATAGAAGATGGGGAGAGATGCAGCTAGCAGCGGCCATTAGCTAACTAGTTTGGTTTGATAATTGAGGGAGGATATAACAAATGATCATATAAAAAGATGATCTTTTCTAGATTATTTATATCTAAAAAAGGAGGAACTTTTTTATTGTTGAGATTGGACATGAGAAAAACTGAGATGTTGATGAGGGGAGATCGCTCAGGTTTGGTGGGTTTTGGGTGGTGAATCTGATGGCAGTTAGGAGCAGCAGAAGCAGCTGTGTGCTCAGGTTTCAGAAAAAGCACCGGAAATTCTGAACATGCGCATAGCACGTGAAAAGCGAGCCTCGGAGGTAGGTGCTGCGGGCGAGATCTTCGCATGTCAGTGCATTCCGTGCGGTGTCCCTAGCTGCCATGGACTTCTTGAAGGGAGCATGTTCCTCAAACACGCGACACAGCTTCTGTGACTCAGGCTGTGTTCTGTCCTTCTGGGAGTTCTGTACTTGTGTCGAGTGAGGCTGTGAAAGGAAGACTGAAGCTCCACCTGCAAGCGTTGATCAGAACTCAGGGCAGGAGGGTTCCCTTTCCCTAGCTGCTGAACACACAGCAAGGGCCACGGAGCCGTGGCAACTGCTGAACTGCCTAGCCGCAACTGCAAGGGGTACTCTGCACGAGCTAATTTGAACAGGACAATGGTTGGAAACGATCAGCAGGTGGTGGCGGTGGGGGCGTCCGTCTCCAGACCTCGTCGCTGAAATTTAGCTGCGGCAGCGGCACGTTTCCGACCAATTCTCGGTCTGCCTCCTCGTCACCCTCATAGGTCGCTGTCCATTTCCAGATTTCCTTGGCGTCTCAGCTTTGCTCTTGGAGCTGACCACGGAACACGCGTGAACGAAAGAAAGGCAAGTTAGTTTTTCAGCATCCTGCACACAGTCGCACACTGCTTCTAGAGGAACTGCGGCACCACAGCATCAGGCGCGGCCGAGAGGCCAAAACCTCTCGCTTTCAGCCGCGAGCCGAGCGAGGGATGGGATGGGTCGACAAGTTCGTTGGTGGTCATTGTTCGATATGACACGGTCGCGGGCGGAATTGGAGGCGCTTCTGGCCGTTGGTTGCGACGGAGTTGTCAGATCAGGCGCCTGCAACTGCAAGCACGGAGAGGCAGAGGCCAGAGAGCGATCGATCGCCTGGCGGAGCGATCAATGGCGCGGGGCGCTGATTTGCCTGGTTGGGTTCCGTTGGGAGCGTGCCGGTGCATGCTGCGCGGGAAGAATCAGATACCGCGCGACCGGCAAGCACGGAGTGTTTTTTTTTTCTGGTTCTTCCAATGAATGGCCGGCCAATGGACGGAACGGTTTTAATTGCGAGCGCCTTGGTTTTTTTTTTCGGGGCGATTTCTTGGTTTATTCAGGCACAAAATCAGGGTGAGCGTCTATCAAGTGGACCGAAATACAGCTCCACCCACCCGATTTGTTTTATTAGGACATGTACAATGCAAATGTTTATACATGTGTTTAGATAGGCTTAACATTACGCAACACAAAAAAAAGTTAATCCCTACAGTGCAAATAGGTGTTTAGATTGACTCAACCACACTTTTAGCATTTATTAAGCACCAGTGCTAGATTAAATATCTCATCCATCTTTTAAGCATTGACTGCTAATGATATGGTGAGAACAAACCGGTTTTTTTGCTAAACACCCTCTCTATGCACCTCTATTGTACATGCTCTTAGACTGCTTTATAGGACTAATTCAGATCAACAAGCCTTTATATCTTCGGGAACAAGACAAATTTCTTTGTAGACCTATATTTTCTTTGCAAGCTAGAATAAATTATTTTTACATACAACATTTTCTTGTCAAGCTAAAAGAATATCCTCCTAAAACTGGAATATTTTCTCATGAACTAAGAACAATTGAACTGGAATATTTGTCAAGCTAGAGTAAACCTTTTTTTATTCAAACCTAAATGTTGACGCAATGGTTTAATCAGATTCTGACTTTAACTGTTTTTTTAGGGGTATGTGACTTTGATTGTTGGTTTAGAACTTATGCCTTGTGTCGGTGGGCTCTGTACCTTTTCTTTTGGGGGCTTTGGGGTTTGATTTCATGGGCTGCTCCGCAACCAGTTGTCACCCAAGCCCAGTGGAACTGTGGCAGGCACCCCGATTGTGCATCTTTTGAGAAAACTAGGATAGATATACGCGCAACACGCACGTGTTGTGAGATGCTCAAGGAGACAATATGAAGGAGGAAAAGGAAATAAAATTAAAAGAAAGGAGACCTAATTGATTGACGTCATTCCTTTCTCATTAAAACTAAGAGAAAGAAATTAACAGGTGGGTATGAGTATAAAATGATGTGAGAAATAAAAAGATAAAGTGGATGAAACATTTTGCATCTATGAATTTTGGGCCTTTCCACCCTTTTTGAACCTTTTTCAAACTGCGCAGTGGGGCCAGCGTGAGGGGTATACCTATGCCTTTCTAGGTAAAAAAGATTTTTAGAAAACTCACTCTTTTATTTTGAGAAAATTACTTTCTTGGCAAAAAAAATGCTGCTTCTTTCTTGACCCAATTTTTTTGTTTCCTTACATAACCTAAAAATTTCACCCCGTTTTATCTTGATATTTCCACCAATTACATACTCCGTTAGAGACAAGATTGAAAAGACCAATTTACCCCTGGTAGAGAGAGGAAAGAGAGGGAGCTAACATGTGGGACCATGGGTAAATTGGTCTTTTCAATCTTGTCCCTAGCGGAATATGTAATAGATTGGATGGAAATGAGGAACAGACTAAAGTTTTTGGGTCACGTAAGAAACTGAAATATTTTTTGGACCAAGAAAGGAAACAGCATTTTTTTTGGGGGCAAGGAACTAATTTTCTCTTCTCTTTTCATGGCAGTCGCGGTCGTAGGCTCGCGGCTATAGCCTAGAGTTACGATGGGTCGACGGCCTTTTTCTTTTGGAACTCGGCTAGTGATGAAATGGGGGAGGGGGAGGGGTGCTTGGTTTGTATTACCACTTCATGAAATAAATATGGGATGATGATGGATCAATTCGTTTTATAAAATTTGGTAGATAAATCTATTTTCATGTCTACACTAATTATTAGAAATCACGAGCTTGTGAGGAATAATTGATGATGGATCAACATATTCTATTCCACAAATTAAACACAAAAAAGTAGAGAGATTTTACAGCGCTTGGAATCGTCCGTAGACTTTTATTGGTTTAGATCTGACGGTTAAATTGAAGAAAGAATCAACTAGGAGGAACTTAAGTTGTGGGTCAGAACTTAAAAATGATGGGCCAAAAACTTAAATTTAATGACCAAAAATAGTTGTAAAAAGAATATATACAGATACTTTTACATTGGCATCTAAATAGACCGGTTGCTTAGTTCATTTCAGGTTTTGTTTCTGTCCGCTGTCAGCTCGCCGGGCAGCCCCACCATTTCTCAACTACGCACTGCTCCTCACTGTCCGCCCGCCGGCCGCTCCCTCTCTGTGCTCTCGCTCTCTAGGCCCGCCACTCGCTGGCCACCGGTCCACCGTCCGCCACCACCAGCCGACCGCCGCTTCCGTTCCTAGCTAGCTAGAAGTGGCGATGGACGCCTGCGCTTCCATACGGATGGTTGGTGACTTGGTGGAGCCGTGGAGGCCAGTTCCCGCACGTGGAGCGGACGAAACGAATGGGACGAAACGAATGAGCAGTCACCGGTGGCAGCCCGCTCCTATGCCCCTATAGAAGCACCATGCCCGCGGCCGGCCCCTTCGCTTGCGTCCGCGGCCGGTGTGGAAAGAAGACGACGCTACTGCTCGCTGGGTTGGATCCGTGTCATTAAAAAGTGCATTTACTAAATTACCCTGATTAAATTAGCCAAAGCCCGCATCTACGGTCTATATTTTTTTGGCATCCGGAACTCGTAGTTCCTCTCAAGCACATAAACATATCTCCAAAAAGTAAGATATGAGAATATAATGCACCAACTCATTTCTCACTTCAAACACCCTATTTGATTATATTCATTATGGCTATAGTTTTTTTATGACAGAGATACCACCACGAATTATGATATATTGGAGGTACTTGTACTACTACTAAATTTTAGAACTTGAGGCATCGGTTTCCAAACACACCATGAGCTATAATTTTTTGGTACGTACTACAAACCTACTAACCCAGGCTTGCGGTAGGCACGTACAACGACAACAAAACTATTCTATGTTGTTTCATTTCATATCATGCCAAGATGACATGTTTATTGAAGATAGATTGATACCACCTCTACACTGTATAGAATCCTACGTCGCTCCAAAACCTTGATTTTTGCGCCAATCATCTTGTAGGCGGTGATACCTCTTTTTTCTCTCTTATTAGATCTTTAGATCACATCAGTAAACAATTTTACGTGGCATGTACTAAATTATGTATGATATTATATATTGCGATTAACCTAACTATCATTATGCATGGACCATAACATATTGTATGCCATCAATATTTTTTGCCCGTCTACGCCTAAGAGGCAGCTTTAGTTACCGCTTAGCTACGTATATATTCCTTCAGGTATAGACTGTAGGTCTAGGTTATGACCCTTGGGTGTGCTTGTGGCGTTTGCGTAGTGTGTGTTAGTACTTGTATTCCTTCAGGTTAGGTCTTGACTTGTACGTGAAGTATATAGAATTTAAAAAATATATTCATAGCAAGTGGGTGATATATTTTCTAGCTCAGCCCACACTTCATCCATCTCATAATAATTATTGTTTTAGATTTAAAATTTGTCTCCACAATAAGTAGACATATCTTAGCTATATATTTATTAATAATAGTCAAAATGCACTTGCGTCCCGCACGTGAACGAAAATATTATTAAATTTTATTAATTGAAATATCTATTTAACAGAGAAAAATAATCAATATAGAGGGATATAAATGTGATACATGTCCTCATCGGAAAATATATTCAATATAGAAAAGCTATCTTATATAAATACCGACAAAACAATTCTTAATCAATTAGCTTATATGGCTATGGCTTTATATAGTTTTCTTATTAAATAACGCAATTTAATGCATTTAGAATTTTTGTTGAGGATCAAACTTTATATAATCTACTTTTTTTAGGAACAATAATCCCCCCCCCCCCGGCCCAAAGAAGATTTTCTACAACCCAGCCCATTACGCTGCCTCTATCTTAATCGTTCGTTGCGATCCGACGGTTGAAAGCGGTGTTCCATATGGGTATATATTAACCCTAACCCTAAATTCCTCTTTCCATTTCGGTCCGACGCTCTCTCTCTCTCCCTCCTCTCTCCTTCCCGGCGATCCGCCCCCTCCCTTCTCCTCCCCGTCGCCACCACCTCCTCAATAAGCTCGGCTCCAAGAGGCCGGATCCGCCCCGGCTGCTCCCGTGCTCGCGCCGGCCTCCGCTCCCCCGCTTCAATCCGCGCCCCGGCTACTCCGAGCTCACGGCGGCGGCCTCCTCTCCCCTCGAGACACGGACCCTGGCTGTGTTGTGCTCCCACGCCGGCCCGGATCCGCGCCCCTCCTGCCGCGCTCTTCTCGGCTCGCAGCGGCCCTGGTACTGCCTCCTGTGCCCGGCGCGCCTCCTCCCGGCCGGCTTCCCTCTCCCTCCTGTCGCTGCCCGAGCGCCGCTTCGCGTCCATGTCGCGCGCCTCGCCGGTTATCCGATAGATCCGTTCTTGTCTTGATTTTTTGGGTCAATTTCTCTGGATCTTGCCCGGTGCTCCGACGAGCTTGATAACCCTAGTTCATTTTAATTCTCAATGACGATGTGGTACTATGTAACGAGATGAGATTTGTTTGACCATGATGGTGCCTCCTCTTCCCGCCCCGGCACCGCCATCCTTTACCCGCGGCGGCTCGGCCACCGCCTCCCCTGTCCTGCCCGCGGCGTTGCCGCGCCGCCTCTCTTCCCAGCCCGCTGCGAGGGCTGGTGGTGGGTGGGTGGCGTCGCGGCCGGATCTGCCGCTAGATCCAGTGGCCTGTCGCGCCGCCAGCCATGACTCCGGGCTCACCCTCTTCTCTCCACCGTGGCGCCGTCCCCGAGCCGGCGCCCCGAGAGGCTTGGCCGTGCAAATTCTTGGTTGTGCCTGTGCATTTTCTTGAAACGAGTTTTTGATCTTGTTTGGTTTTGATACGATGCATATTTGTACATGATTTTTCGCAGTGAATATAACGATTTGGGATTATAGTTGTGTTTTATTTGTTCATACTGTCTCGTGGATTTTGACCTGCGGAGAGAAGGCTAGATGGGCTGGGATTTAGATTAAGCTGGAATCGGTTGGGCCGTAAAAGGAAAACGAGATTGGGTTCGTCGTACGGGTAGATCTGGGTATGGTTAAAATTTCAAGTGAAAAAAAAAATGGGATTTGAAGGGGCTTGCGGTTTGGATAGTATGGCAGGAACTCGAGTTCTGCTCGTGTAACTCGTGTTCCGCCGCATTTTTTGGGCCCAATCATTCTAGATGTGGAGACAAGCTAGATCTAGGGGTCTAGGTGGGTTTAAATCTGTTAGGTGAAAATTAGTTTTTGATTAAACTCGCTCTTTATAGTATAAAAAAAGAGAATTTAATCTCCGCATATACATGTATATATGCATATACCATATAAGAGAACATAGATATGTTAATTGGGGGTATATACATCTTTACTCATCCTCACTAAACAACCTGAAATTTATTTTTAAAAAGTCATTATAGTACGGAGAGAGTTTGCAACGTCGTCAAGGGAACCGTACCAGTCTACAGTCTACCCGATATATACTGATCTAACCCCAAGCGTTCAAAGTTATACCCCTAGCGTTCTGATCTCTCGGAGGCAATCGATGATGCCGCTTTGTTTTCATAGCTTCCCCTCAGGCAAACATTAGCTGGAACTTGGAACGTTGACCATCGACGATGAATCGATGATGTTGTCTCTTATCTAGCTCTCGTCCTTGTGTTGCATGAGCCCTGTGAGAAAATCAACCAGAAATATATGAATAGACAGATGACGATGTAAATATCTTTTGTTCTCTCTTGCACAAAATTTTATAAATTTTGCATAAATGCGGATCTTTGTATTATCTCTATCCACCTATATATTTTTGTTTCATTGTATTTTTATGCACTTATTGTATGAGAATAGGAGAAGATCTGAAGGCCTTATGGCAGGGCTTCCTGTGCGGTTTCAGTTCTGAGTTCTGACTCGTGTGTGACTACATGTAGAGAAGTGTCAAATGTTCTCGTGAGAAATGGCTCTGCGGATGAAGCTTCAGAGAGCGGGAGCTATTTTTATACTAAGAGGAAGTACTTTAAAATGGGGGTTTCTGTCTTGGTATTGACTTCAACACGGCCGGCTGTAATTTCTATCCACCGCACGCATACCTGTTTACAGCCGTTGATCTGCATTGGAGAGGGCACCCAGCGGCCAGCACAAGAAGATTTGCCGGCCCTGTGCCATGTGCCACCAACAGACCGACGTGTTCATTTCCTTTTCTTTCTCTCTCTAGTGTTTCTCTCTGCTCTGTGCTCTTCGGATTCCCTTAGGCGACTCCTCCATTTCCAGAGCTTGGTCTTCTAATCCCCGGCGATTCATCCATCTCCATCGTCCTCGCGCGCCGGCCGCCGGCCGTGGTGGCGCCGTCCTCCCTCCCGCACGGCTGCCGGTCCCCATGGCGCCTCCCCCGCATGCTGGCGGCCGGCACCCGCTCTCACCTCGCCGGCCGCTGGCCCTAGCCCCGGCACCGCGCTGCCGGCCATGCCGATGCCCATGGCAGCCGGATCTGGAGGTGCCGTTCTTGGAGGTGGCGCCGGCCACCATCGTCCTCGCGCGGCGGCCGCCGGCCATGGTGGCGCCGTCCTTCCTCCAGCGTGGCTGCTGGCCCCATGGCGCCTCCCTCGCATGACGGCCGCCGGCACCCGCGCCCGCCTCGCCAGCCGCCTGCCCTGGCCGCGGCACCGCGCCGCCGGCCACGCCAACGCCCATAGCGGCCGGATCTGGAGGTGTCATGCTTGGAGGTGGCGACGCCGGCCATGGCCACTGCGCTCGTCCCTGTCCCCGTTCCCGGTGCCGGCCACCGTCGTCGCCATCGCCATTAAGCAATTTTGTATGTTTTCATTAGGCAAAATCATGGTTTTCATTAGGAAAAAATGACAGCATTTTTGCCTACTGATACTAATACACTTGCCTGCTAACACTAGTACTTGTGCTTAACGAAAAGCACTATAATGCCTATTCGTGATTTCTTCGTGCACATTTTTTTGCTTTTCATTTTGACCGACAAAAGTAAAAGGGTGGTCGTCCCTGCCCCTTTCCCACCTGTCACCGCTGCTGTTGGTGGGATTTTTTTTCCTTTTTTGGCGGGTGGGTGGGGTGGATATTTTTCTTTTTCGGTTGTGCGTGCGCGAAGGTTTTTTTTTACGGCCGGTCGTAATTTAGCTGCGCCCTTCCGAAATGCAAAACAGGTCCTATATATGATGGTAGTTCATCTGAACTGATGCCGACTGAAGTACTTTACACGATACCAACCAAGCATCTTCACAGTTTTTCACCTTCTGTACTGTTTGTCCTCTCAGCACCCAAACGTGTGCTTTTGACATATATATACACGCACAATTAAACCTATGTGTTCATTCTTGCTCGAATCGTGCATGAGGACAAGGACAAAAGTCTTGCGCCAAAAATTCCTTTACTACCATCCCCCGCTGTTGGTCCCTCTCGGGTCGACAGCCGTCCTGCCTAGTCCTGTACAATGCTATCGCTGTGTTTATAGTGTGAATTCAGACATTCAGTTAATCGTCTGTTTCTTGACAGGACACGACGATTGAGATCGACATACATATAATATGCACATACACATACACATTTCGACTCTCATCGAGTTGTTGAGCTAGGTAATTTGCAGATGGCTAGCAGTATGTACATATATAAATTAAAACAACGGTTCGCCCACAGATGAATAAATCCATACATGCATGTCGGTGTCGCGTCGCATCCGATCGATCCGTTAAGCAATGTCGGCATGCTTTCTGTATTCCTCGTAACTGTTCATCTCAACTGTCACTACTAGATGTCAGTCACGTCACGTATCACATCACTGAGCTGTTAGTCGAAACGAATAAATAGATGCGAATCAAACCATTATAATTTTTTATTGCCTCTTGTCTGGGTACAGTTGTAGTATCTGTTCAAGTACATTACACACCACTACACATGCACACTTACGCACTCACACCCCATACATTCAAACAAACCTACAACTACATTCAGACTGAAAATCGCGTCCTTAAATACATTACCGGAACCATCCATGGCTCCGTAGATGACGGACACGTCATACTATCTCTGTTTCAGACTGAAAATCGCGTCCTTAAATACATCACCGGAACCATCCATGGCTCCGTAGATGACGGACACGTCATACTATCTCTGTGGTTCCACGCATGAGAGGCTTCGTTGATTTATTTGGGTTCATATGAACAGTGCCCGGTAAAAATCTCAGGCCGAGCAACGCTTGAACCTGGGACCGGTGCCTCCACAGCTGGGAGCGCAAACTGCTCGAGCTATGGCTCGATGCCCCACCAGAGTTCTTAAAAACTGAGGGTGATTCGGTTCACGCCCGTGCTTCGCGCGTACAGCGAGTTCACGGCGTGTCGACACGTAGCGCAAGAGACGAGCGCGAGGCGCGCGTGTGGAAAGGTGAAAGCGGGACTGCGGGAGCCTACCGCGAGCGCTAGTGTGTGGTCACTGCTCGGTGGTCCCTGAGTACTGTGTGTCCCACGGCCAGTGGGAGGGTCTATCTATTAGACATGTGCGTGTGTTCTGAATGCTAGACGAAAAGAGCGGAGTGGAATGCCACACGCCCTGCCGGCTAGTGTTCCCTGCTGAGTGTTCGCGGGGGATCAGCGATGGAAGCAAGGAGGCAGAGCGTGCGCGGGGGTTGGGCAGAGGATGCGAAGCACTGCGCCAGGGTAAAATGGAGGCACATCGGACATCTTCCCTGTGCTCGAAACCCTAGCCGCCGCCACCTCATTGTTCCCCTCTCTTCGCTTTTGCCAGCCGCCGGGGTGAGGCGAGACCGTGAGACGCAGGTGAGCGCCGAGTGGCCAATGCTGCGGAGCTCACTCAAAATCTGGCGAGCGGACCTCCAAAAGGCAGGCAACGTGAGATCTACGACGAGCAGGGTTTTTCTCCAAGCAGGGTCGCCGGTCCAGTGGGCAGCAGGGTGATGCGCTGCTCCGTCGCCAGCCGCGCGTGTCGTGTGTTCGACAAAATCCCTAGGAGCCACTAGCATCCACCTTGTGGCAGGTAATTAAGGTTCCGTTCATCAGCCCCCTGCTGTTCAGAGCATCAGTACGCGAGGCAAGTTCTATCTCTGATTCTCTGTTTGCAAACTCATCCATTGCAGTTTTTTTGGTTCATCGTCCGCATCTACACCCTGCAAACATCGAGAGCTTTCTCACCGCCTTGCACATACCCTGCAAAGGATCCACCTTCAGGTATGCTCCTTCCTAATGAGCAACAAATCACTACACAATGTACTACAATATGAGCTCTTTTTTCAAAGGTATTTATATTAAGCATTCCATAATGTCTTATCAATCTTCTAATAGCGAGGGGCCATACGCTCTGGCACATCATTCGTCCACGTCGCCGCCTTTTGTTTGCCGTTGGATCCACCGGCAGCCACATGTCCTACTGTGCATCGCCTTCCACATCCCCGGCGTCCTTCCAGAGCCCTCGCGCTCCTTAACTGACTTCCTTTTTGCCTTAATAAAAAATGCAACTTCCGACAGGTGTATGTGAGATTATATGTTAATACTATTTCCCTTTCACTCCGACGTGCCCCATGTTTTTTCAATATTCAACATAGGCAAAGTTTTATCGTCAATTGGCTCTGAATTTGACTATCCCAATTTCTCAAAGGTGTGTCTAATTGCAGCTTCAACTGTACTGTTCTATGCCTGCTTGTAAGCCTGCATCACTCCTAGCCGGTTTTGGAGCCCTTGCCCAGTTAAATGCACCACTACCTCACGAATGTGTGGTCTATGCTCCAGGCAGCTCATTGGTGATTCCAGCCAGGCCATCATGCTCGCATCAATCGGCACCCACATTTACTCACCCCAGTCCTATTCTGATCCGTTTGTTTCGTTTCATGTTTCCTATTTGGTATTTAGGTTCTACATAATTATTTTGGGATTTTAGTTTTGATAATCTAATATGTTCTTAACCCATTTTAAAAATGCAGAGGCATACTTGGAGTTAGAAGGTAACCACTATCATCTCTTTAATTTGAAAACGAAGTTGCTGCAAATGCTGAAGATATTGCAAATGTAACTGCCAGTTCCTTATATGAAGTTACACTCCAATGAAATATAAACATTATTGCAAAGAAATGAAGAATTATGCATATATAACTTTGTTGTGTCAACAAAGTCCTTGCAGTATTTTATTTTTTCTAACTGTTCAAAACCGTTATACCCAGGTTTGCTGAATCGGGTGACCATGTCACGCACTCACACAGCAGGCAGCTCCTGACAAGGTTGATTTCTGTAAACTGCTATGCTCTTACGAACATGTGCTCTGCTGATTTTTCATGCAATTTGCTGCACTATATTATGCGAGGTTGCAATGTGTGTTTGGACAGGGATTTATGGTTACAGGCTATGCTGTTCATTTTCATGTGCTTATGTCTACCTGATTATTCTGTGTTTTCTTCCTAGATTTAGTTATTTTCCTCCACTGATGGCTTCTGTGTTACGGCGTTGTACATTCAGATTCCCACATTAGGTCCTTTTCCATGTGGTGCTAGCTAACATCAATTTTAAACGTTCAGATTGCAGAGCCCCCATGAATTCTGGTGGATGCATCCTTTGGCCTTGATCTGTCAACCTTCAATAAGTTCGTTTACTATTATTTTTCCATTTCTTCTGGGAAGCTTCAGTTATAGTGTTAAACCAGTTTCGGTACCCAATTGTGGCTTCAATTTTTACTCACCTGGATCGTGCATATGTTAGGGAAATAAAGTATATGGATACATACCTGCGTCTAAGATAATGTTTTTAGGTACATAAATGTGCTAATATGTTATCTGAAGCTGACTGGCTAAATTTTTTGTCTAGAGTGGTATATGGTGGCTCAAAGGATATCAAAGCAACTATTTGGCATCGGAATAGATTGCGACTTTGACTTCTTATTTAATGCATTCCCATTGCTTTGGCGTACTAAAGTGGCTCATTTTTTATTTCTTTTTCCTCCCTGAAAAGCATATTTAATCATTATAGTTTTACTTTGAGTTTGTGTGCCTTTTGTTAGTTACTTCCTTGGTAACTCTTCCATGTCAGATTTTGCTCAATCTCATTCATTTATGGAAATCCCTTTGCAGAACTTCGACGCCTAGCCAAGATACCTTAGTTCCAATGAGTCAGCTCATTGTCTTGGTTTATTCTTACGAATGACCCAACTAGCATCTCCAAGCAACAAAAAAATTGCCAGGATGGTTGGCCGCGTTGCTGCTATAGAGCTTTCAAGGTCATATTTTTGGGAGCTTCAGGTGACCACCGTAGCAGCTGGTGATTTGCAGAAAATTACTGGCTTTAGCCAAGTATAGGTATATATTTCCTTTTGTATTGCAATTTTGACAACATAACCTGTAAATAATAGAGAACTGTGCAAGTCTTAAAGAGTCTTCTGGAATTGCTAGCAATCTCTAGACATCTTCTCTCAAAGATTTACTACTGATCTTTGTATCCAGTGTATTGAGATCACAATTGTTCTTCTGCAGATGAAATTGACGGAACTCCATCTCCATGTCTGAGAAGCTGGCGGTGGACATTGATCTGGCTGTGAGGCGGCTGTCAGTGGAGGACATTATTTATTCATTTTTACTTTAATTTGTGGTAAATGAGGAATAGTGGCTATAATTTCCATGTATTATTTTCTGATGTTTATGCCTGGTACCTTAGTACCATGGTAGAGTGCAGTTGTTTGGAAGTAACATGCATTTGTACAAGGAAAATGGGACATTCTGCTCTAAAAATTATAAGATTATTGCATGGATATGACAATTTGACAATAAAAACAATCTTTCTTTCTATTATTGCCTTCAATGATTGTGCATATGCATGACCAAATATTGATGCGCTATAGTCATCAGTATATGCATGACCAAATATTGATGAGGTATGGTCATCATGTTTCTACTATCTTTTTATCGTATGTCGGGAAGAGCGCCCGATAGGGCGCTTACTTTTTCTAGTTATATTTAATTTGGGGGCGAGAGTTGGCATCCACCATCGGTCTTTCTATGGTTCTTTAGCAAGGACATATATCTATATCCATATATATATACAAAAGTACTTCAACTAAATTAAAAAGAACTCAATTAAAAATGGACAGTCCAACGCTCAGCCGAAATATTAATATTAATTTGTCACTCGCTAATTCATTTTTAAACTAAAATACGATAAATAAAAAAAGAACAGAGGGAGAGTATGTTTTCAAGACAACTGATCGATGTCGTCAAACACACATCCCGGGCCGGCCAGGCCACTTGCCAGAAAGGGCTACCTATTGGAAGCTAGAGTAGTGTGTGTGGACCCACATACAGTTCCATCCCTTTGCATGTGAGGTGATGCTAACGGAAACGAGATAAACCCACCATGCATGCATGCATTCAAATCGTTTTGGTTTTGTTTCCTGGTGATGCTCTTTAGATATTACTGAATTATTTCAATCATGTGCTTCAATCTTCAAGGCTAGGCGCCCAGCATCATGCTGTCCCTAGCTAGCTACTTATTTGGGACCCATATTTGAGGATCCACGCACTTTCAATTCAAAACTTCTTGACTTATTGGGTTTCATACATTCAAACTCTCGACTTCTTACTTGAAAAGATGAACTTTGTTCCAACCTGTGAATGCATGTTTAAGCTTTTCACTCGACGATTGTATATATACTAGATGATACCCCGCGCGTTGCTGTGTGAATTGTGTAACATTGTAGTTGTAAAAAAGTACCAGATAAATTCTCCGTGCGTAGTTGCATAAAGATATAAATAAAGGGTCTAGTGGATGATTACGCATGGCATGGGATTTAGTGGGCTCCAGAGATGACGTGGCTTCACGCATGTTGAGAGAAATAAATAGTGGGGATTAGCTATTTAGATATAGAAGATTCGTACTCTCAGCTAACTATAAATGTCATGACTCGATCATGACCGGTGAATCGAATGTTCACTCACAATAACACAATCTGAAATTGTCTGTACTCGGTGGACAAGTTTCCTAAGAGCACGACACATGCCAACTGCGAAACAGCGAAAGGGAATAACAATTCTCTTGGCTGTATGTAAAACCCTAAACTAGCTAGAGAAATGACGGGCAATGTACTGACATATAACACAAAAACGTGCGTGCTTGCTTCTTGATGGTTGGCCGATGAGAGTGCTTCTGTTAGTGGTTTTGAACCCCGGCCCTCACGAACATTCAGTTTATTTCCTGATAAGCGACTAGATCAACATCTTCTATATTTTACATACAATACCTCTGAACACTATCATCAAAAGATGGCATCGTGGAATCTCCCTAGTTTGAACATTTATCTCCTCTCTATTGCCTCTGATCCACCTATTAGGAGTACACACTCTCTAGTATCCTTAATGTCGATGTATTGCTATCTTCATTCTACTAATATTTAAGTAAAAAGTCAATTTCACAACCCTATACTATCCAAGTTGTTCGATTTTCAACCTTGCACTACGGAACCGGTGCACACCGAGCACCTTGAACTACAAAAACCGGACAAACTTGGATCTTTAGCTGTTTTTGAAAGCAGTTTTCTATTTTTGGAAATAATAAAATCTTATTTATTCTCCAAAAATTCATAATTACTTTACTTTAAATTATAAAAATATAAAATCATAATTACTTTACTTTAAATTTTAAAAATATAAAATCTATACCAAAATTTTACTAAAAATATAATCTATATACTTGTGATATATTTGGAGTCATTTTCAATTTATATATTTATACATATATTGTTTTGTAGCTCCAAATAAATCATGAGAAATATGAACAAATAAATTCCAAATAACCCTGAGCAAAGAATTGATGGACTATATTTTCAGAAAAATATGGTATACATATCATATTTTTCTAATTTAAAATGAATTAATTATAAATTTATAGAGACAGAATAAGCTATTATTATTTCCTAAAAATAAAAACCACTTTCAAAACCAGGTAAAGGCCCAACTTTGCCTGGTTTCAAATAGTTCAAGGTACTTGATGTCCGGTTTTGTAGTCCAAGGTAGAAAAATCGAACGACTTGGATAGTTTGATGTTGTGAAATTGACTTTTCCCAATATTTAATCCTTTGAGAACGTTACAATTCTGTGAAGAAAGAAGTGCACTTGTATACAATACCATATATTATGTAAATGATCTTAGTGAAGATTAGATTTGTTTCTCGATCAATATGTAACCACACATTCATCACCCAATACAAGCACAGTACACAGAAGTTGGTCTGGCTCTAATAAACCTATTATGTTTGCTATGACTTCGCCTGCATGGAGATTCATATGCGCAAGAAGGCCCCGGATATTTTTAGACCTTTTTACATAAAAATGTCGTTTTAAATATACAAGGATAGTTTTCCTTTGGATGGCAGCACAAGATCGGCCTGATGAATCAAGCTCTCGCAAAAAGGAGAAAAAGCAGCGAAAAAAAGGCTAACGTTGAAGACTCACTTATCTGCTTTGTCTATAATGTTAAATGTACTCCATAGTGCAAGAAAGGGTCGGAGAAATAAAGGAATAAGGCAATGATCAACTCCCGCAGCGCATGCAGTTTCTAGATCCATTTTGACATTAATATAATAGATGAATGAAAAATGGTATGAATAGATACGATGGGCACACAAGCTTAAAGTCAGGTCAACAACGTCTACGTGATATGACTAGGGTGGGAGAAGAAAAATTGATGAGGAAGTAAGATCAAAAGGAGGGGGGCTGTATCTATGCCATCGTGTAAAAGGGAGTTAATCTATTAGACAGATTGTGATAATGTTAGTTGGATCCAAGAACATCGTATGCTGCATATACATGCGTACGCGTTTCAGGTTACTTTTGCCACACCACAACCCATCCATGCCGAAAACTTCAATTCAACAGCTATATATATAGCGTACGTGCACTTTATTCCATGGACAGGCAGCGAGGGCGGCCATGATAGATTATCCATCATCGTCATTTCACCCTCTTAATCAACATTAGCAGCTAGCAATCTACACCTTGCTCCCGCGCGACATTTTTAATCTGGCAGTGCTTGTGTACGTGACGCGAGAACTGTTACGGTACGGACGGACGTACGGGAGGATAGATGGATCGATGTCGATGAGCTCATCTCTACGAACGATCTGGCTGCTGGTAGCTGCTGTCCTGCAGCATCTGGAGCAGCGCGGCGCGGAGGCCGTCGTCGTCCTGCTCCTGCAGGTGGGCGGGGACGTCGACGACGACGTCCTGCACGGTCAGGCCGTTGACGCGGGTGACGCAGGCGTGCTGGACGTGCAGCTCCAGCGCCCGGAGCGCGCCCATGAGCCGCGCGGGCGCGTGCGGGGCGGCGCTCGTCGCGCGCACCGCGGCCGCGTCCGGCCCCAGCATCCGCACCTCCACCGCCTCGTCGTCGGCTCCTCCGCAGGAGCCGGCGGCCGCTACGGCGGCGGGCTCCCACCTCGCGGCGGCCGCGCGCCTGGACTCGGCCTCGAGCCGCGCCACGCGGGCGCGGAGCTCGGCGATGTAGGCGGCGGCGTCCGCGAGGAGCGAGGCCTTGTCCATGCGCGACACGGTGGGCACGGCCGCGCGGAGGTCGCAGAACCGCCGGTTCAGCTTCTCCCGGCGCTGCCGCTCGGCCTCCACGTGGCTGACGGTGGGGCCTTCCGGGCGGGGCCCGGGCTTCCGCCCCCGACGCTTGCCCGGGCGCGGCTGCGGCTCGCCCGCCGCCGGTGGATTCTGCTGCTGCGGTGGCGGCGGCGCCAGCTGATGAGGAGGAGCAGGATGCGGCGGCTCGGAGAGCTCAGAGTTTGGCGAGAGCGACGAGCTCCCCACGGGCCACAGGTCGTCCCCGTCGTCGTAGCCCTCGTTCTTGGCGGCAACGACGTCGCCGAGCAGCCATTGCTCGGGGACCTCGCAGGAGGCGAACTCGATGACGGCGTGGCTGGCGTGGGAGAAGAAGCAAGGCGGCGAGGGCGGGGAGAAGGAGGAGCACGGCGAGAGCAGGTCGTCCATTGCACTCACGCTCACTGGCAGTGGCAGCACACAGGCCTGCTTTGCTTTTATAGTGCCCGCGAGACATTGGCGTTTAGGACCTCGGTTACCACAGCTTTTGCTGCGAACAGGCCCCTCTCTACCTTTTGGCCTCTGGGAAGTTTGGGAGTTGGGACACTTGCTTGTCCAAATTGGAGTGGTTACAAATTACCCTACGATAGACCACAGTGAGAAAATGCCATGAGTTGGTCAAACAGTACACCAGTGCTATCTCCGTCTCGAATCGTAAATGATTCTAATATATTTCTACTAAATTCATCCATTACTCTCTCTATATATATGTGTGTGTGTTATGTATACTTAGATTCATCAATATTATCTATATAAATGTGGATGGATAAAAACCCTTTAGAATTTATTAGGACGGAGTGAGTAGGCGAGTAGCACGCGACAAATTAATTAGTGCACGCGTCGCTAAATAGATCTTTTTCTTGCTGTCCATTTTAGCCTGTGTTTTTATACTAGCTCAAGTCGGTCAAGAACAAAGTCTACCAACAGTGCCATAGACTCGTACCGAGTGTTCCAATAATTCATCGGCAGACGCATGTGGTCGCTGTGTTATATCGCATATCACACGTGTGCGGCATAGTATGAATATGTAGGGAAAGTGACTGTATAATTACGCAGACATTTATGACCAGCGTATGCTTAAAATTTGAAAACGAGTTAGTCGACTGTGATAGCATGCATGAGATTACTTCCAGCTATTCCCTTCGTCCGGCAGTGATGCAAATTTATGAAACCAGAGAATATTATTACAAAACAAATCATATATGCAGTCGTCAATACATACAAAACCATCATAGGCAATCAAGGGCAAAAGGCAGCCAAGAACGGCGCTGGTGGCATTGTCACCATTGGAGGCCAAGATCACCACCGCTATAAAACAGTGTATTGCACTAGTGTTCTTTTCCCATAGATTTTGCAAAAACTCATTTGTGTCACCTGACCTCAATATGATTATGAGATTTACTCTATTGCAATCACTTGAAATTTGGACATACCGTTAGTCGACGCCTCCTCCGCTGCCGCCGCTATCTCGCTGCCGTCGTTGTCGCCGGCTTCAGGGACGGGGTTTGAGGTTTGGGTTGTTGGTTCTTCTCCACCTCCTGCCTTAAGGGAGGCCCGCGGGCGGCGGTCGTCTGGCGGTGGTAGCGGGCGACGGAGAGACCGGCGGCGATGACGCCGACAATCGGGCCGGGGGGGGGGGGGCGATGGTCGAGGAGGGCTGGCGGTGGAGACGAGGTGGCCGCTAGCTAGGTTAGCGGTGGGCGGTTGCGGTCCGGTGGTGGCGGAGGGCGCGGGGCGGCATAGTGAGGGGGCGGGAGCCACGGGCGGCGGGAGGAGCGGCAACGGCTAACGGGCAGGAGGCCGCTGTGGCGGCGAGGCGTCGGTGGCCGGGGTGGGTGGCGGCAGCAACTGTTTGCCTTGGCTAGGGAGGGGATGGAGGCGGGGTCGTAGGAGGAAGAAGAGGGCTGGGGAGGAAGAAAGGATGAATTGGATAGGATGGGATAGCTAAACCGTTAGATCTAGATCAAAAAACAATATTATTGACAGATAGAAATAAAAAACAGTCAACTAAACCTATGATTATTATTGTAAATTTAGCAAACCATACAGAGGCGAATTTAGGGTGGTTTATCGGGGTCCGCCGGACCCCAATAATACTTGTAAAATCCTTTGTAAAATATCGGTATGACTACTAAAAATCTCTATCAAACGATGAAGTTGACCCTGACGACCCCGACCATATTCAAGCCTAGATTCGCCACTGTGACCATAGGATAAGCTTCATTACCGGCTATAATCTCTCATACAGTACTACTATACCTTTAGAAAATTCACTTGATGAGGCGTTCATGATGCCTGATCAGGTCCATCGCTCTAAGAACAAGACGTTATATATATGCTGATCTGTACTGAAGGAATAATTAATACCTTGATGCCTTGATGTCAAATGAACCCGATGACTTTTCTAGCTAACCATGCTGTATAGCCTCTGTTATGTGCCAGTGTGTTTAGTCAGCCATTGCAGCGTTTGAAAAGTCTTCAACGATACCGATTGGAGGCGCGCCTGGAGAGCCGTACCCACGCCCCTGTGTCTGGGACTGGGAGAAAGCTGTGGTCCTCTTGTGCAGTCGTTTGGCTCGCCGCCGCGGCCAGCGTGCGCTCTCGGTCCCGGCTGACTGACCACTGGCACGGGCACCGGCGCGGCACTGCAGCGCTACCGCTCCGGGCCGCCCGCCGCCCGGCAGTAATAACTGCGCTCTCTGCTGCCATTTTTTCATACTAAATTTTTTAAGAAAAAGGGTCGTGGCGATTGCATAACGTATCTCATTACTACTTTTTAGCATATATTGAAGATACATGGATTATCGTGAGACTATGTATTTAAAACAAAAGAATGGCATCCTCTAAATAATCACATGTATAATTGTGCCGGTTCCTATAAACCGTACTAATACCCAAAAGATATAGTTTTGGTTACCCCTTGTTAGGAAATCGATATTATTAAGACTAGTTTGGCAATTCCATTTTTTAAAAAAAAATTAAAAAATTAAAAAGAAAATAGTTTATTTTTTCTTTAAAATGAGAATCGTTTGGAAAAATATGGTTACCAAACTGAACCTTAAAGGAGGTTTTAAATGATTGTGCCGGCTAGCGAAGTAGCTAGCGAGGGGGTTGTAGTGTGCTGATGGTATGACCACGCACATATGTTGTTTCTCTACCCCTGTAAAAGTCTCTACGGTTCCAACGCTCCGTGTGTCCGCCTCGAGCGGTTTCCGCTCCCTCGGCCCCGTCCCCACCCTGCCTCCATCCCGCGCCGGCCGCGCACCGCCTCCTGTAGGTTGTCCCCACCGCTACTTCCCGGATCGGCCCCGCCCCTCCCCCGTCCCACCGCCACCGCCCGCAATCGCCCTCGTCGTCCTTTCGGAGGGGTGAGCCGCGGCGCCCACCTCCTGCCCCTTCCTCTCCCTCCTCGTCGCCGCTGCCCTCCTCTCTCTCTCTTCCCATCGCGCCCATCCCCGGTGCCGCGCCGCCGCCACGCCTCGTCGCAGCGGCCTTACCCTCAGCGCGGTCCTACCTCGTCGCCGCGACGCCTCGCCCCGGCGTGGCCCCGCCTCAGCGCTGCGCCGCGCCGCCGGTGCCTCCCCTGGGCGGCCCTGCCTCGGTGCTGCTCCGTCTCACAGTTAAGGTGAGCTCCGTCCCGCTCTCTTCCCTCTTCCCGTCTGGATCTGCCATTGGGCGGCTCCTCCGTGCATCCCGGCCGGATCTAGTCTGGCCATATAGTTTCTGATGGTTAGATTGAAGAACTCCATATGTATTGTTGTTGTGGTCCAGTTGGTGGACTCCGATATAAATTGTGACTCGTTCTGCCAAGTCAACAGTTGCAATTCAGGGAGTAATTGCTATAGTTCTTTAGCCAACAGGGCACAAGCTAGCACAACTTACTGGTTTCAGGCCTACAATCGTTCTACCATAGCTGAGATATCCTCAGGCCTACAATTCATTGTCATAGATGGGACATGGGAGAAAACCTTTGATAAATCTCAATCTATGCAGTTATGTTAATCCGTAAACAACATACATACAACGGAGCGTTAATTCCCTTTTTCTAAAGTATAGTTAGGTAATATATATAATTTGGTATACACACACACTACTGCTTGATTAACTTACTGTTTTGTTCGAATCAAACCTCATTTCTGTTCAATGATTACTATCTGTAGTGTCCCATCAGAATTGACTTCAGTTGCAGGTCATCTTGGCCGATCGATTCGTCCCGCCGGGTCCCTGTTCCCAGCCCGGTTGCAGGTCGTCATCCAGGACATCGCTGGCGGATCATGGCGAGAGGACACAACCTGGTTGCAGGTTGTTCTCCGCATAGTGGTTCTTCAGAAGTCACATCTTTTTTTTATGATAAAGATTTTTCTGTGCTAAAATAGCGTCAGGGACGGGTGCCAGGTTAAACTTCCCTCTATATAGCATCTATCTTCTTTGGGGCAGAATGCTTTTCTTTGTGATGCTAAACTAATGGAAGCATCTTGTCCTGATATTCTGAAATTTCAGGACTGCAGAACAAATGATTCCGTATGCCACAGCTGTTTGGCTTCACGGCTAGGACTGCTCCAATGGTAGGATGGTGCTTCCTTGCATTGTTCTTTCTGAGCACGACAAATTTGGGGTTTTTGCAATTTGAGTTTGAGCTAAAATCTGTGCTCCTGTGTGTAGTTTGGACCAGGAGGCCATTCATGTGTCTGTGCTATGGACTCCACATGATGCTCAATATTGTTGCTGACATGGAGGGTGCTGGTACGGCTGTTTTGATCCGGTCATGTTCTCCTATCAGCGTTAGGTATTGTTCTATAACACTTCCCGGCAAACCATTTACTTATTTTGATAAAAAAGCAGATATTTTTACTTGTTTCAATAAAAGCAGATATTTCATCTTTGGGTTTGGTGACTTAGTTGAAAACTTCACATTAAGTCTGGTAACCTCCGATGCAGTTTCAAGATAGTATCTTCACATTAAGCTTCTGTGTCTCTGTGACTGTGAGCTACTGAAAAAGCAGATAGAAAGGCAAAACTTAGGGACAAGATAACTACATCTCATGATAATAATAGAATAACCTAAAGGAACTGCATATTTGATCAAGAGGCCTGCTCACTTTGCTTTTGTCTTTTCAGAGATAGCAATTGAAGATCTATATTTTAGAGTACTCCTGTATGATAGGGCCAATGGTTTCCGCATCTATATGCAGTACTAATATTTTGATATTTTTCCCATTTATAACCTGAATTTGTGTGTCCTTCCTTTCATACTTGATTAATGTTAGATGGTGCAAAATGGATCCTCAATTGCTGCAAAAATATGTGCCATCAGCTTTAGGAAACACATGATCGGAACCAAAAGGGACACTAGCTCTAGAAAGCATCTGGAAACTGAACCTCCGAATTTAGATTCTATTTCTTCAGCAAACTGAAATCCAAGTCTGAATATGGGTGTGCATCTCAGCCCTCGCATGGCGCGGTGAAGTGCATCTTGTAGTCCTGAGCAGGGAACCATTAGGTGGTTGTAAACTGCATCCACCTTGCCATTGACAATTATTTAGTCATCATGTGTTTAGTATTTTCAAGTTGAACTCTGCTTTACATTATTTAAAGAGTGCACACCGGTCTGGTATGTTAAAAATATAATTCTTAACAATATAGAAGTTATTCCTAAGTTGATAAGTACTAATTAGTTCATGTATTATCAGTGGGTCACTGGATTTTTCTGGTGCAAATGGGTTATTCAAACAAGTAACATTGTTTCATGTTCCTCCAATACAGTTTTGCAATCAACAGTCTTGCAATCAATCCATGTTCTTTGGTATTAATTGGTAGTTATCAAGTATTTATCATTTACCAATTTTGATAATTTAGTAAACTCATATCGCTCCATGTCTCCATGTACATGTCGCCCAAGCTCGATACATTTTATAACCTGAGGATTGATTCTAACCCTTCCTAACTTCTGACTTATTCTTTCTCTCCTTGCAGATCCATTGCTGCCAGCAAGGAGACGTCACTATCCCTTTAGAGCGTCAATGCAAGCACTCATTTTGTACCTCCATAGATGCCAATTAGAAGGATGCAACATAAGAATGATCATGTAAACAAACATGGCCTGTTGCTCTGTAATTTTTATACCATCATAATGAATATGAACCTAGCATTACTTGTCTTAGGGGGCTGGTGCCGAAAGTGAGGATGAAAATACAAATCAACAACTTTTTTCTCTATTATGTGTAGCCACTTAGCTCTATTGTAAGCTCTGAATCTGTACATTTGTAGAATAGCTCCTAATTTTATCCCAGATGAAGGTGGGTGGAGATATGATGGCCAAGATGGCTTTCAGTGATATAGTGTGAGTATATATTTTGGTTCTCCCGTAGCAACGCACGGACACATTGCTAGTTTCCTATCCATATATGAATGTTATTTTCATTCCTCCTCCTCTCTATAAAATTCTCTCTACTTTTTAGTCCATGTACGTACACACATTACTTGCTCTACATCAGGTCACACAGTTGGGCAACAAAATAGTCTTTATCTTTATACGTGAGCTACAAGCTAGCTGTAATATTGTTCAGACGAAATTAAAACCTCTAAAACATTTCATGTGCATGCATAAAATAGAACATTAAATGAAGAAGTGACATGATCTTACGTGCTTAGGTACTGGAAGGCTATCCGCACTCATCTTACCCTATTTCTCTACCCTAAAAAGAATATTCTATCCTGGCCAGCGAGATTCTCTACTCTATCCAACAATCTCCCGCAGTCATCTCTACCCTATATCAACTATCACATTTTTTTATCAATTTAACCCACCGTGGGCCCCACCACCCACCTCTTTTCCCCCACACTTCTCCGTCCTTCGCCTCCTGCACTCCACCGTCGGCTTCCTCCTCCCTCCCTCTCTCTTCGTCCTCGCACGCCGCCTGCACCCCATGAGCTGGCACTTGCACTTGCTCCAGTAGATTGGAATATTGAAAGGTCACTGGCAGAAGGTTCTTCGTCCACATTGTATCACATCGTAGGAGCATTGACATTATGTTCCTCGGCAAAATATACACTACTGAAGCATGATATCTCCTTAAGAATAAATGCTTCAGCGATGCACCCTTCACTCTAGCCTTATTGCCAACCATTGCTTTAAGATATTTGAGAGCCCTTTCAATGTGGAACATCCACCTAAATTGCACAGGCCCACAAACCTTAGTTTCATACGCAAGATGAACAAGGAGATGTTGCATTGGATTAAAGAACCCAGGAGGGAAATTTTTTTCCATTTTGCATATTAGCACAGATACATCTTTCTCTAACTTCTCCATCATCTCTTTCTTGATCTCTTTAGCACAAAACTGTCTATAGAAATAGCTTAGTTCAGCTAGCACCGACCAAACTCCATCGGGTAGATAGCCGCGAAACATCACAGGCACGAGTCTTTCCATGATAATGTGGTAATCATGGGCCTTCAAACCATTAAGTTTTCCGGTCTTCAGATTCACGGCTCATTTCAACCCTGCTGCATAACCATCTGGGAATTTCAATTTTTTCATCCATTTCAACACTTCTTTCCTCTCTTGTGGTTTAAGAGAGAACGGGGCACGAGGTTTACCGCCACTAAGCGGTGAGCTCAAGGGTTGGCCGTTTGCAAATCTTTGCCAAGTCCTTTCGGGCCTTTACATTGTCTTTTGTTTTGTCACTGAAATCCATGCAAGTGCTTATGATGCTCTCAGCAACGTTACGTTCTTGATGCATAACATCAATGTTGTGTGGGAGCTTCAATGCCTTGGCATATGGAAGGTCCCATATTCCACTGATGTGAGTCCAGTTGTGCTTCTTTCTAAACCCTTCATAAGCAGTTTTTTCCTCATTCAGCTTTAAGCTTGCGTGCTGGTCAAGAATTTCCTGCGCGCTTAGCCTTTTTGGTGGTCCCTCGTAGCAGACGGTGTCTTTTCTGAAGCTATCCTTTTCGCCTCTAAATATATGATCCGAAGGCAACCAACATTTGTGGCAATCAAAGTAGCAGATCTTCCCACCAAACTCAAGACGAAAACATCTAGTGTCAACACCACATATCGGACATGTCAAGGTCCCATGAACGCTCCATCCAGCAAAGATACCATACGCCATGAAATCATGAACTGACCACAGGTACGCTGCCCTAAGGGTGAATTTCTGCTTCAAAGAAATGTCATATGCTTCGACACCATACCACAGCTGCTTTAACTCTTTGATCAAGGGTTGTAACATTACGTTGATTTTTGGTCCAGGATGTTCCGGACCAGGTATGATAAGGCAAAGGAACATAAATTCATACTTCATGCACATATAAGGTGGAAGGTTGTATAGAATAACAAATACAGGCCAGCAAGAGTAGGAAGCGGCCGATTGACCGAAAGGTGTGAAGCCATCAGTTGCCAAACCGAAACGAATGTTTCTCGCGTCCTTAGCGAACTTTGGGTCAAACTCATCCAAAGCCTTCCATGCATCTGAATCAGCAGGGTGCCCTATGAACCCTGGGTTGTCACGTATACCTTCTTTCGACCACCGCATGGATTCACAAATCTTCACGGAGAGAAACAGCCGTTTAAAACGAGGTGCCATAGGGAAGGAACGGAGTTGCTTCTGTGCAACGTCTGTCGTCACATGATCACCAGTTTGCCACACTTTAAGTACTTTTTCTTGTCCACATGATCATCACAGAAAAGCATGCAGTCGTCTGGACACATATCTATCTTCTCATAGCTCATACTGAGGGCTTTGGTCAACTTCTTGCACTGATACATGTCGTTAGGCAACTTATGAGGCTGCGGAAGGATATCCCCGATCAATTGCACAAGGTCATTGAAACAGTTGTTCGAGAAAAAAATATTTGGACTTGATGGCAATGAGCCAAGTCACAAAAGCTAGGAGGGACATTTTTGTGTGCTCATGCAACGGCTCTTCCGAAGCTTGAAGGAGCTTGAAGAACTCCTCAACCTCCTTTGTAGGAGGATCCTCAGAGTTTAGATCAAACTCCGGCTGTAAAGCTTCTAACATCTCATCCATCCTATCAACGCCTGCCGAATCATCTGCTTCCCCTTCTGTTTCAACTCTAGTTTCTTTCTCACCGTGGAAGCTCCACGTTTCATAATCAGGCATGAAACCATAACTAACCAGGTCTTTGGTTAATTCCTTCTTAGTTCGAAATTTTCCGTTGTTGTGCTTATTACATGGACACCTGACCCGATCCAGATAGTGAGTTTTCCTAGCGAAAGCATGGTCGATAAAAGCTGTGTCTTTTTCCTCCACTCAGCTGAGTGAGCTTTACCCCCACTATTATCAAAACCATCATACATCCATCGGCGATCGTCGGCCATACTTGAGGCTATAGATTAAGGCAAGCAGGTAGATGGTAAGCTGATTTTTTTCAACGTATTGCGGCCCTACATCTATAGGTAATGATATGTCCTAAACCCACCCAAGAGTGGCCGACAGAGCGCGGATTTATGATGAGTCCACGGGGTTCGAACGAAATTTCAGCAGCATAACCCCGCTGTTCTCCTACTGCACGCCCAAATGTGATGCAGCGGAGAACAACAGGGTTATGCCATCGAAACTTCGCTCAGACCCCATGACTCATCATAAATACCACGCTCTATCGGTCACTCCGAGGCTGTCCAAAAAAAGGACAATTCCAGACTAGCCACATCTCACGTGCGCAACGTGAGACGTTGCCGGTCCGAAACGGGTGACACATAGGTTCCGTGACTTACGTTTATTAAAGCAAGATAAATGGTAAACATAGCATATGAAAATGATAAGACGTAAGTATAACATCAAACATGTATATTGAACTAAGTATATTGGACCATAGCAAATCATAAGCATGTTGACAAGATATTGCACTTCTAATCATAAGCATAGTAAGCTCGACATTTCATATAATCATTCAACAATCATCTATATTAAACTAAGCATATTCATCCATAACAAATCATATATAAGCATGTTGACAAGATATTGCACTTCTAATCATAAGCATGTATGGTAGGCAAACTCGACATTTGATATAATCATTCAAGTATCATCAGAATCATAACCTATGGAACTTCTAATCATAACTCTCGGCGGCCACCGTCGAAAATTAGCCACAATCACAATCGAAAGCCATCGGTTTCTTACTTCAAAGGCCGCGGAGATCGGCTCCGGCAGTTACTTCAAAGGCCGCGGAGAGGCTCCGGCCGGCCGGGGAGGCGCTGCCGGGGAGGGACGCCAGCCGGGAGGGACGCGCCGGGAGGGTGGCGGGGGAGGGACGCCGGCCGGGGAGGCGCGGGCTGCAGGCCGGGGTGGGGAGGTGAGAGGGGGCGGCGGCGCATGGGGGGCGGTGGCGATTGGAGGAGGCGGCGGCGCGGCGGGGCGGCGGCGGCGAGGCGGCAGAGTGGCGGTGGCGCGGCCAGGCGGCGGCGATGAGGCAGAGAGGCCGCGGCGCTGCAGGCCGGGGTGGGGTGGTGAGGGGCGGCGGCGTGTGGGGGGGGCGGTGAGGGGCGACGACGCGTGGGAGGGCGGTGAGGGGCGGCGGCGCGTGGGGGACGGCGGCGATTGGAGGAGGCGGCGGTGTGGCGGGGCGGCGGCGCTGCAGGCCGGGGTGGGGTGGTGAGGGGCGGCGGTGTGTAGGGGGGCGGTGAGGGGCGATGGCGCATGGGAGGGCGGTGAGGGACGGTGGCGACTGGAGGGGCCGGCTGCGCGGCGAGGCGGTAGCGGCGGGCGTGCGTGTGTGGGTGAGGCAAGGGTCAGGGAGAGGACGAGCGGCTGGATAGGGGCGGCTTAATTTTCGGCGGCTAGGGTTAGCCGCCGAAAATAGCAGCCCTATTTTCGGCGGCCACGTGTAGCCGCAGAATATAATGTGCTTACTTTCGACGGCTACACGTGGCCGCCGTAAATAGATGGCAATTTTCGGCGGTTGCTGTGGCTGCCGAAAATATTGCTGCTATTTTCGACAGCTACCACGGGCCGCCGAAAATTATCAGATTATTTTCAGCGGCTCTATGTGACCGCCGAAATTAATAAAAGCCGCCGAAAGTTTTCAGATAGTGTACTCACCAATCGGATTTGAAGATGAAGTGACTTTTGAGGAGAGCTGGGATTTATTGGCCTAGTATGATTGTCGATTGCGTTTTAAGTATTACAAAGGGTGTGAGGTGTGCCAGAAATTTGAAAATTTACAAAAATTTCCTGCTGCTAAGTTGCATCCTATTATGAAGCCTTGGCCATTCAGAGGATGGGGTTTAGATATCATTGGAGAAATTTATCTATCATCTTCCAAGGGACATCGGTTTGTATTGATGGCTACAGATTACTTCAACAAGTGGGCTGAAGCCGTTGCCTTAAAAATATGACGCATAAGGAGGTAATTAAGTTTATCACTGAGCACATTATTCATAGATTCGGCGTTCCTCAAACTTTAACTACAGATCAAGGCACTTTTTATGTCTAAAGAGATAGGTGAATTTGTTGAATCATATAAGATTAAGTTGCTTAATTCATCTCCATACTATGCTCAGGCTAATGGTCAGGCCGAGTCTAGTAATAAAGTGATTATCAATTTTATCAAGAAAAAGATCACCGATCACTCTCGGCGTTGACATGAGGTCTTGTCTAAAGCTTTATGGGTTCATAGAATATCTAAACATCGTGCTACTAAAGTTTCTCCTTTTGAGCTTATATATGGTCAGGATGCTACGCTGTCTGTAGAGGTAAATTTGGGTGCATACAAGTTTGTAAGGCAAAATGATTTGGATGTCAGTGAATATAATGACTTAATGATGGACAGTATTGATGAGCTGACCGACAAACACCTAATGGCTTTGGAGGAGATTGAGAGATACAAACACCTAAGGTTGGAGAGTTCGTATTAAAGACGGTGCTACCATTGAAGACTAAAGATAGAAGATTTGGCAAGTGGTCTCTAAGCTGGGAAGGTCCATACAAGGTATGGTGAAGAAGGTGGTTCCTGGTAATACTTATATATTAATTAGAAGATTTGCAAGGTACTAAACTGCCCAAGCATTGAATGGTCGTTTCTTGAAGAAATATTACCCAAGTATGTGGCAAGATGCTTGAGAAAAACCAATGTATTGCATCGGAGGTTTAGTTTTACTTCGGAATTGTTATAATATGAAATATCTGTTGATTCTCGAAGATGTAAGTTTTTTTGGTGCTTTTCCCAAGTATGTGGCGTGTACCGTATTGTCTGGCGACACCAGACTGTCCGGCAAGGCTGTACATGACTATCCGGTATAGTCGAGTCTAAGAGGAATTCCAGATTTTATGCGAGATCTCCGAAAATTCGACTTGTACAAGGGTACCATCTTCCCCTATAAATATAAAGGAGTCAGACCGATTTACACATCCACAATAATCGAATCAATCTACTAGTTTACTTACTTTTATGCATATTCTATTTCCCAAACCCTAATTCTCTTCTCCGAGTCTTAATTTTGCCTCCTGTCAACTCTAGGTCGACCCGAGGAGCTCAAGGTGGCCTGCCGACGCTAGAGCAACCCCTAGCGCTGATCTTCCTGACGGGTTTCCTCCCGGGTGAATTGGTCTAAGTCTTATTTTTGGTGATTGGCGCTAAAACGTGTCGACAGATACTTCGTTGGCTGAGAACACCATCTGATCACTGCTCCCCAAAGACACAGTACAATAAATATACAAGGCCAACGCGAGATAATGGAGATGGGGTTGCGCTCTATCGCTTGGGTCAACGGATTCCTCATTTCTCGCCAAGGCTGATTTCTACGGTCTGCTAGGCACGGCGCCATCAGAGTCAGAGCAGAGGTATCCAGCTAGCGCACCATCAAATAAATGCTGCCCGCGTCCGCATGGCAGCGTATATGCAGCGCTACCGCGCGCTGGTGATTCATCGGTTCGGCCTGCTGGAGATAGATTACGTTAGCTGTTTATTTTACCGATGTTAAAACGCTGATCGCGATCAGGTCGCTTGAAAAGAAGACAAGCTAATACTTATAAAGAGATGCCGCAACTTTTTAGTTGATACCAAGTTACGAGTTAATCAGTTCCCTCCGCTCCAATTCTGATCGGAAATGATTGATCAGTATATATGTGCCTTTGTAGTGGGTACATGCTGGGTTGTCAGCTTATATTAGCTCAATCATACCGTCGAACAATCGTTTCAAGGGGTTTCGGTACCGGTATTGTCTACGTTGTCATCGCATCAAGCTGCTTCCTTTTCCTTAAATTCCAAACACACACAAAGTCATTACTTGCATCGGTGAAAACGGGTATAAAGAAATGAAATATATCAATATATATCCATGGCATCCGATAGGTATATTATAAAAATATATGGCATGATGAATCTAACATATACTCATTTGGTGTCATAATATTGATATTTTTTATATGCACTAGCAGGTCAAACTTTAAAAAGTTTGACTAAGTTAGGACAATTAGAATGACGACTGTTTTGTTTTTGGAACGGGAGGAGTACTTTGGGTCATGTCTTATTTCTTAGAGTGCAGGGAAGCAAGCTACTTCCTCTCGTATTCTAGCACAGAAGCAAAGCATAAATCCCATGGCTAATGCAATGACTAAGGTTTTTTTGGATGGATTCATTGTTGAAAGAACTCGGTATCAAAATTGATCAACCGCCTTGTCTATGGTATGATAACTTGGGTGTGCGACCTATCTTTCTGCAAATCCTATCTTTTGCTAAAGGAAAGCATATAGAAAATGGTTTTTTATTTTGTTCGAGAAAGAGTTTCAGAGAGACAACTGTAAGTTTGGTTTATATTTTAGCTAAACGATTGATAAATATCAGCTTCGAATCTCATCAGGAAGAGAGGCATCAGACCGTATTATTACACACAACCAATCACGTTTAGCACATGATATAGAAGTTGTCCAATCTGAAAAATATTGTCCGATCTAGAAAATAAACAATCATCCATCAGAGGCCAAGAACTCCAAAGTGTGTGATTTTCAGTCTCCAACAACTAACATGCCTTGAGCATCTCATCCTTCGGCTCCATGGTGCGTTGTAACAAAGTCCACGTCCAGAGCCAGTGTATTCCCATGGTGAAAAGAACCTACAAGTTTTTTGGTTTACAATTGTTAAACATTGTATCATTTCTCATAGGACAGATTACCCAACAAACTGCAGATGCACTCTCTAATAACACCAAATTGTATATGTTTCCACGTCCTCGATTTAGACCAAAGTATGCAGGTCTGGTTGATTGATATGCAAGGTCAGTTGGCAGATATATAGATTTAGTGAGTTACTAAGGCATTGCTTATATATAAGAAAAGTTGAAGACTTCAGATGAGATCTAAATCTCGAGAGGAAACAAGGTTTAAGATGAGGGGGGCTTTTAGAAGTTATCGTGATTCTATGTAAGTAATAACTACATGCTGTTTGGATATGTCATGATAGGCTTACATCTAGGATATCTCGTTGTTTGCTTGAGTTAGGGTCTTAGGGATATGATCCTTTGTTCGTCAAGGTCTTGTATTTGTCGACTCTTGTGTGTGAGAGAGACATACTGTCATGCTAAGTCAGGCAACCTACGTTTGTACCACATTTATACACAGAGATCGTAGCTAGGCAGGCGCAGTGGACGTCACCCGTGCTGCCCCTCTGCGACATTGGACATGTCAGAGACTCAGAGAGCACGCATCAAGCAGAGATCTTCGCCATCAACCCGGGGTAGTGCGCCATATCCAACTCGCAGGATTTGTATCCGCGTCAAAACCGGACTTGGCCCCGAGATAGCGATGACCTTTGGTATAGCGCACTAGAGTTCTATAGACGCGTACGCACCGTGCCGGCAGTGGCTCGTATTCGTCGGAGCCTCGCAAGGTGCTGGCGCTGCTGGCCACTGATACGGGAGCTCACAGGGCACTGTGTCGCCCGCGCGTCGTCAGCGATACAGTTCCTGCTGCTGCCTTCCTGGGACTGGGGGCGGCAGAATTCACGGGCTCGTCCGTCGCGATCTCTGATCTTACGCATCAACTAACATCTTGGCGATTTAGTTTTGGGCTCCATACGCTGATATATATGATCGATCGTCAACGAACCACGCGTTCTCGCCAGCAGCCTCTTGATCATATGCATGCATCTCACACGTACGGAGTTTTCTTGGTGGTTAGCCGGCCATGCATGGCGGCATCTATCCTTTCAAACATTCAGTTATTGTATGCATGCGCTGATGCATTCTGATCTTTCAAAAGTTTGCGTGCTTGGATTTTTCTTGGAGCATATATAAGCTGTGCCAATAGCTCTGTTTCACTTTACCTAGGTCGAGCATCAGAAGACATTATCTATCAATCGAGTTCTGTGATCACTATTCCCTAGATAGTGATCTCTCGTCGTCGGGTAGATCGAGCCATCGATCGTCAAGTCGGTTGACGGCTGCAAGTACGATCGAGCTAGTACGTAACTGCATATATATGGAGTGGTGCATAAAAGATATGAAATGAGTCATGGTATCACAACGAAACATCTGAACATCGTACACGACTGTCACACTAACTAACGTTTCATTTTCAGAAAAGGTACAAGTCAGGCGAGTGATTTGTTTTTCTAGAAACAGAGAAGAGTGATTTGTTCTTCTCACACTTGTTTTTTTTTTCACCTTCGGATCTGATGTCTAGCCTCATTTGTGCTCTTTGTTTTATTTTGCGTTTTCCCCATTTGTTTTGTAGGTCGACATTTTAAACTGTACCATCATGTTCTATAGTATGTTGTTTTATTGTGTTGTCTTTATTTTACTGTATGTCTGTACGACGTTTTGTGTATCAAACCTATCCTGCCACAGCCTCCTCGGCCTTTGCTGCTGCCGAGGTGAGCCATCGTCACCCGTGGCGCTGACCAGGGGCGGAGCTCCAAGCGGGGCTAGTCACTAGCTGCGGCCCCAGTTGCAGTCCAGTAATTCCAATGTACTCTGTATTATTTTTCTTAACAATTGAAAAGTAGTCAATTAGCCTAAATTATTCTATGTATTTTTTATCTAACAAATGAAAATTAGCACAACAGTCTAAGCTTTATATGAATTGTGTCCCTTAAATATTCCATATATACACAAAATACTAATTAATTAGTTTTTTTTAATTTAGCCCTATCCATTTTTGGCTCCGTGCTGACCCTCCCGTAAATTTGCGTGGCTAAAATCGGTCACGACCGACAATAACCATTTTGATCATGTCTAAAATTTAACTATAGATTTGACCTTAAACTAAATGAAACAAAATACACCCTATGTGTGTTATGCACCTATAGCATCGCGGCTCTCCATGCCAGCCCATTCCATATTCTGACCGCTCTGTGGCATCGTCCCCCACTGCTGGCTCGGGGCCGCCCGCTTCTCTCCTTCACAGTCGACATTAAAACTGTTGCTTACCAACTTGCTCAGGGCTGCCCGTCAACGCATCCATCCTCTCACATCGGCAGCCTCTGATGAACGGCACACCACAACTAGGCGGTGGCGAATTCCTCGCGTTTGTAATGGCAATCTACACGTACGTTTTTACCACGAAGTCTGCAAAGCATTACCTCGGTGAGCAGATCGAGCCAACAAATCACTCATTTCTTATTACACGTGTACTAGCTCCTTCCTACGAAGAATGACAATTTGTTTTTCCTAGGACAGACTAGTATAGATGTACATGTGGAGCGTTTCAGCTTGACAGGTCTATGTAGATAGCGTGAAGAGCCGAGGACGTCGAGAAAAAAAAGATAGGATGATCGGCCAGGCAATCAAGGGAGGAGATAAAAGAAAATAGAAAGAAGAAACTAAGAGTGAGGAGCCTCTTGCTTGATTGATGTTCTTCCTTTTTTATTTATTCCAAAACAAGAAAAGTACCTCGTGGGTATGAACATAAAGTAAGATGAGAAAATAAAGGAGTAAATGGTGGAAACATCTTCGTTTTATCAATTAGGGCCTATTTGGCAATAAAGTTTTTATATACTATGGTTTTGGAATACCATGGTTTCCATTTGTCTACGACATAAAAACTACAGTATTCCTATACTATAGTAAAATCATAGTATTTTTCAAAACTGAGGTGTGTTTGGTTCAGTAAAAAAGCAGAGTATTCAGCGTGGAGCGGACGGCCGAGCACTGCTTCCCGTAGGGGAGGAAGCCGGGGCGCCCCTCAGGGGAGGAGATAGGATGCACGGCTGTGACAGCAACGAAGCACGCGAAACGGCGCGGGTGCGTGGCGGCAGCCACACGTAACTCGCCACCACCGGAACGATAGCGATGTCCCTCCTCTCCACGCTCTCCAACCTCGGCCTCAGCTACTCCATCGTGTGGGCTCTCGGCTTCCTCATGCTGCCCGCCTCCCTCCTCCTGGCCTCCTACTTCTGCTTCCACCACAGCGGCGGCAGGGACTACTGGGCAGGGGAGGCCGTCCTACCCCAAGGTCCCGTTCTCCAGCAGGGTCGTCGAGGCCGACGCCATGTGCTCCTTCCGCCTCAACAAGTACATGGACGATGAGATGTTGTGGGTCCTGCGATCCTACCCCATCTACAGGTCCTCGCCCATCTCGAGTCTCGACGGGTGTGATGCGGCCATCGGCGGGAAGCGCGCCCGGATCCGCAACAACGGGCGGCGGCACAGGAGGCCACCGCGGAGATGGCCATCAGCACGGATGCCGCGGTGAGGGCGGTTGAGCAAGAGGATGGGGCCGGCGGGGAGGGCTTTGCCAGCAAAGGGGAGAGGGACCACTATTGGGTGATGAGGCCATCCGCGGGTGGCACGGCCGGCTGCAGGAGGTGGGGAAAGTGATTTGCGCGGGAGGAAAGCACGCGGGAGGACGGGCAAACGCCCGCTTCGAAGAAAACTCCACTCTGGAGTGCAGTATCCAAAACTCCAAAAACGCTATGGTTTTGGCTAAACTATGGTATTTGAAACGATGTTTTATATATGCCAGCCAAACACATCTTTGCTTGAAATACTATGGTATTGCAATATATTGTGGTATTGACCGAAAACTCCAAAAATATTTGGTTACCAAACAATCCTTTCTAACCTGGGCCAATGTGAGGGGCACAGATATTTTGTTTGATGAAAAATGGTATTGCGAAAATCGCTCTTTTGTAGTGTAGATTAGTGCTAAAGTTAATTGACGCATGTCTCCCTAGTTTATATTTGTTTTGGTGCATTAAATGATGTCATACATAAAATGACCACTTAAAATAACTAGATTAGCATTTTTGTTTGATAAAAAATTTGTAAAACGTAGAAGGAACTTTTCATGGAATGGAGGCCCTATTATTCAACTGATTTAGTAGGCAAAATCTTATGGGTGAGCAAATCACCTTGTTTTATACGGATAGTCCCATTGTTTTATATGTTAAAGAGTACGTTTCTATTACCACAGTACTATAGGTCAGTACATACTCGTGTTGTTTGCTGGCACTTAGTACGTTGTACCGTACCACTGATGACGTGCTAAATCCCTGGAAGGAAAACACGGAGCTCATATTGCCGTGCTTGTACTAGGAGATCTGAAGGATCGTTGGCGGATGGTAAAATTTGATGTCGTACAGTATATTAATTTTTTATCTTTTCCATCGATGCATTGAATTTCTGGGGAATATGATGGTGCACCCTAAAATGCAACATTAGGTGAGTGATAGACCCAAGTGAAAACGGTGTGAAGATGCGAAATACAGTGTAAAAGCTAGAACTCTCTCCGTTTGAAATTATTATTAAGTAACTGTACTAAACGGTTACTACTGATATCGTTTCCTTGCAGCATAAAAGGGAAGATTTCCAACAGACCTGAGAATGATAAGGTACCAAATGCCGGTCTCGGAAGTATGTTCTCACTCGTATTGGAATCCAATGCAAACAATATAAGACTGTCAGTTGTACCCAGATCAATGCTTGCACGCCTTTCTGCTCCTTGTTGTACCGGTCTGTCCAATGCGGCGGCAAAATTGTCTGAACCATACTCAATCTTTCTTTTAATTCTAGAATTTCGTTTTATTAGGACAAACTTGACCGATAATTAATTTCTCTATTAATACAATATGGTATTTGAAACTCAAAAGTAATACCATTTCATATTGAAAAGTATACTTAGTAATCTCTGCCAATGACTTATATTAATGAAATAAAATGGGTCTGCTAATTTTTAAAAGGAGAGAGTATGTAGTACTATTTCGTGGTTGAAGAACCATCCTAGCTAGGTGGCGAAAAAGTTTGTGCGGAGGAATAGGCCATTTCATTCATTGCAAAAATGGTGGTAATATCTTTGTTGTTGAGACATCAATCTGTTTTTGGAATCTCAGGCAAATGCAGCTTAAATTAAACTAAACACATGAAAACAAAAGGGGTTGCAGATGCTGCAAATATATGATAACCATATGTGAAACATGTACCATGTTGGCCCTAAGGAACAAAAGGGGTTGCAGCACGCAGAGAGCTAGGCTGCATGCTGGGCCACTTCATAAACTAATAGTTGTTACATCAATATCGCTACAAATATTATTGAAGCGTTATGGGGTATTGATGTTACCAGAAAAATTGTACTCCCTCCATTCTTTTTTTGTTTGACATTATCTAAGTCGAAATTGCACTAACAGGTTACTAATGATCATCTTATTCTAGTTATGATAACCAAAACCAAAAATGGAAATCCTAAGAACAGAAACGAAGATGGTATTCATGGGATGCTGAAAATGAACTGAAACACCTCAAAAAACGGCCGATAGCCAAAAATAGAAAACAGGAACACCTCCCCGGGCCCATAATAGAACCAGCAATGATGAGTTTAAATTTTGATCTAACTGACCACCACAATGGTACATAATTGCAAATGATGCAGGTAGTCGTAATATATTCTACCATGTACGGCAAGTTAATATGTCATAAAAAGTTGAGTAAACACAAAAACTTAGGTCGTTGTTCATGGTCACGTACTACTAAAATAAAGAAAAGCCTAACACACAGGCTCAAATACATAAACACATGTTCATTTAGACTCATTAGGTCAAGATTTTTTTACTTAGTCTCACATAAAACAAAAAAATATGCTTGGAATGTGGTAAAAAGATGAAATATCCTGACTAAAAACCAGAAAAAATGATGTGAAACAAATTATTTCGTCCCTTATATGGTACATTTTTCACAATCCATATGTGGATGAGTCGGATGTAGAAGGGTTAGTTTAGTTTATTCCTATATATTGATAGCAGAGCCGAGTTTTTAGATGCCACTCCTTCCGTCCCAATTTACTATTCGTTTGAATTTTTTGACATCGAGTTTGGCCAACTCGTCTTATTCAAAATTTTTGAGAATATGAATAAAAATCAAACAGTAGTTAAATTCTATTAAATGCTGAACTAAATCACAATAAAAATAAATGGTAATTATAAATTTTTTTAAATAAAATGAGTTAATCAAATTTGATATTAAAAACCAAACGGTTTTTTATTTTATGACGATAGAGGTGGACAGAGAACGAGGAACACGTGTACGAGTGACTCGGCGAACCGCGCGGCCCTAGGTTGGCATCAGCGCGCTAAAACCCGGCCGGCGAGACGCCTTTTTGTGGCACAGCACAGGTCTGCGTGCGGCACCTGTGGGCGGACAGCGTGCCTTTGGGCTGGTGTCACCAGAAATGCATCCGTATTATGTACAATACGCAATCATTACTTTTTCACTCTATGTACAGAGCATAAACATTGTTTTTCACATTTATTTTCACTCTCTGGTGACACTGGCCTTATAAATATTGCCTGGCCCGCCTTGATGTCGAAAGAATCTCAAGGACGTCCTTGGCGCCTGATGGCTGGTGTTACTCTGATGGATCTGGCACTTTTGCATGCATTGCCGTTTGCAGCCACTGCAGTGCGCTTGCATTGCGTGCATGCATCGGGGCGAATTCAAGGCCCGCCAGCGCCAGGACTCCAGCGCTGCCCCCTGCCACTGCGCCACTGCCGCCCAACAATTACGCGGTCCGGCACACAGGCGCACAGCGCGCGCGCCAATGGAAACCCTCCCTCCCACCGCCGGGGCTGCTGCGCGCGCGCGTACGCTCCCGGGGCGCCGTGTCCGGCTCCAGCAGCAAGTGTCCACTGTCCAAGTGTCCAGCCAGGACAGGCAGCCAGGCACCTCGCGTGGCAGTGGCGCTGGCGCCCCCGGCCGGCCGGCAGCGAGCTCTGCTTCTGCATCTGCACGTGGCGCCGCTCGATCGAGCGCGGTATACAAGTCTGTGCCCGTGATGGCCTGTAGATCCTGTCCCGGACTCCCGGCCCGCGCCAGCGGCGGCCTCCTGGTCCTGCCTTGACGTCGCCCATTGGCGCGGCGAGCTGCTGGGATCGAGTACAGTCTGCCTAGTAGGTGTGAGGTGTCGGCCTAACAATGGCTAGCTTGTGGCTTGACGACCTGCTCGACCAATGATAATCCAGCAGTCGCAGGCGACAGGACAGGGACGACGTGCCGTGCCAGCTAGCGCTCTCTGCGTGCAGCGCAGTCGTCGTCTGCGCGCCACTCTACTACTACTGCCTCTCGTTCCACGTCAGCTGCACCGGCCGGACACGCACGAGCCTAGTGGCTCGATCGGTTCCGCGCCGGCCAGGCCCAGGGTCTCCTACAACCTCGACCGGCCAGGCCACCACCACACAGTTGGTCGGTCTCCACCTATGTGCACACACCGTCGTCGTCATGGTCTCCAGTCCCGGCCGTTTGCGTACGTGACGAGCCATCTATCATATATTCACGTCGTGGGTACGTATGACAAGTTGGCGCGCGTGCACACGCTGTCGCACGGAACGGAGTACGTCCGGATCGCACCGTGCCACGCACATGAATCAGGCCGGCCGGCCGGTCCAACGACGAACGACGACGACGACGACGACGACGACGCCGCTGCCGCTGTCAATTGGCCGGTCGGAAGAACACGCATGACCCATGCATATATAGTTAGTAGGAGCATCTGGCAGCTAGGCCTAGCAATCGCGTCACGCGCGCGTCCTTCTCAACGGCCGGACGTACCCTATACGGCCTACGGTGTGTAGGAGCATGGCCTGGGTACCGTACCATATGTACCATATGCCGATATGCCAGGCCTGATAGGAGAGATCTCCATCGATCGATCGGCCGGCCAGGCATAACGGCACGTCGCGTCGCATCGCGATATGTATGCGTTGTTGCATGCAGCTAGCCCTAGCGCGCTCGACGATCAGACGATCAGCCTGCAGCACTGCAGTACATACACAGGATGGATGGCATATATGCCTCCCAACGTCCTTTAATTCCAGAGTTGACGCGCTGATTAGGCCATCGAACTACAATACAATAACACAAAAGATCAATCAAATAGTAGTATTAAAGGATGATGGGTGCAGTGGACGGATGGAGTAGTACGTACGTACGTACATGCACAGCGCCTTCGCGTGGGTGCAGCGCGCTCTGCCTAGCTCATCAGTTGGCGCGGCGGTTCGAGGTGTCAACCATAACCAGCTAGCTAGCTAGCACCTAGCAGGCACCCGGCCGACGGCGATCGATTGCCCGGCCGACCGGCCGGCGGAAGTACGGTAGGCCCACAGCTTAGCTAGCCTTGAAAGGCCGATGCAGGAGCCCTACGGTCGAGCTAGCTAGCTAGCTAGAGCCTATATATAGGGCTAGCTAGCTGGTGAGCCCCACGCCGTACCCAGCCAGGTCCCAGGCCACCACCACCATCCAACTTGAGAGGCTCCCCGCCCGGCCGGTGGTCGCTCGCTCCTCGCTTCGTTAATTTCCGTGTGCCGTACGTAACGGCGTAACCGGAAATATGCACGTACGTGAACAGCGGCATCTCGATTCCCTTTCCAAAAGGAAGACAACAACGATTTCTACTCAGTGATCGAAAGCCGGCGGCGGCGCGCGGCAGAAGCATATATGCCATCCACATCGCGTCGATCCGATATATCCGATCCTCCAAGAAGTAGTGATGAACAACCGCCCTTCTTGGTGCCGCACCGGGGCTCACTCAAAACATAAGACAAAAGGAGTGATTTCCATTCTGCTAGTTTGGCAACTCTCGGATTGAAAGAGATCGGAGTGGGTCAATCAGAATATCCCTCAATCTCTTCGAGCCACTTCAACCTGCTCTTCGATCTAAGAGTTACCAAACTATTGATTTTTGTACTAAGGAGTGGCACGAGCGCTCTGAAATCCTAAAAGTCAAGAAAAACATCGTGGAGACATACAATAGAACGGCGCAATGGTGTCAAAAACTTCAAACGCCATAGAAAGCCCCTAGGGCCTATGGCACATGCATGTAAATAGGGGTCACAAAAAAAAAAGAAAAAAAGAAACATTTTTTTCTAACATGAGCCTAATTATTCTTGGAAGGAATTGAGGCTAACGACAAAGGTATATCAGAGAAAGGTGGTGTCTACTGTAAATACATCAGCCATTTCAAAGCACTTTTAACACCATGCATGGGTAGTGCTAATATATAGAACCAAAGCAAGAGAGACGGAGAGTCATAGTTTGTTTTCCATAGAATACCTGCTTTGTGATTGTGGAGCTATTTATATATGTGTTTGTGCAACATTCTTTTACTATGTTTGTAGAGGCAAAATGGAAAAGTGTACCCAGCCACATCCGGCCTTTCGACGCCAGCCTACGCCGCCAGAGTTATTAGCAGCGTGCGACCTACCAGTATCCCCACCGGTTTGTGTTCGTGACGGCGTGGCTCCCAGCTTATTCTATTACCCTGCAGTACGCACGCAAGCTCTTGTCATCCGACAACAGGAATACGAGGCCCTATATATATCAGATCTGACTCATCGATGCACAGTGGTAGCAGTACTGGCGGTACATGTACACGCACAGCGCGTGGCTGCGTGCTAGCGCTGTAGCGCCGGCGGCCAGTCCCCATCACCGGCGCCGGCCTATCATATGGCTATTCGCTATTGCCTATTGCCATGGCGTACGTCGTCAACACCGCTCATGCTGAAGAAACTGGCCGATTGACTGCGGGCAACATGCAAAGAATGGACTGATGAGCCTCGCACCTTCGTGGTGGACAGGTGGAGACCCGGCGGATCGACTTAACGGCGTGCATACAGGGGGAGATTTGCACGACTCGCACGGCAATGCCCAGCTCTGGAACAGAAGATCGTCTGGAAATTTGCTGGGGCAGTCATCTGATAATGATCAGAGATTCCTTATAGTACTAGTATTGTCGAAACTTTTCGATAGCAACTCCTGTTCTGGATTCTGGTGGATCGCCCGATTTCCATGTATCTCTCGGGCCATTTTCACATGTTCAATCAGACGCAACTATTCGTCTGCGTTACAAGTAAATGAGCTCAAGTGAAATCAGAGCACCCTAAACAACAGTGCACTACAATGCAACGACAGTTAAAGCAGGAAATGTTTCATGTGCATGCATCAACGCATGGAATGGAACCTTCAGATGTACATAGAAGCAGGACCTCCTATGGGAGAACCAAGGTTGCATGCACGCAACGAGGGCTCCGTATAAGATAGCAGGATTCAGAAAAGAGGAGAACATGTAGCCATCTACTGAAACCGAACATATACAAAATAGAAACAAACAAGTGCCAGCATTACAGCATACATGAACAAGAGGTCCCATGGTACAGGTATACCCAGTTAACTACTGGACAATAACTGGGTTGATGGTATTGGTTTTTTCGAAACATTGGTTGATGGTATCGGTACCAACAGAACCAGTTACAGTAGCTGTTGCCATGAACAAGGCAGTGGTCATTGTAGGAGATATTTCTTCTAGACTTTGCCCTCCCAGAGGCACTCAACAGAGGGACTATCAGAGCTGCGATTCTTTGCTGATGAAGCGTGCAGTAAGAGATCCCGGAGGTGGGCTGGTGGCTGGAGGCCCATGGCAGAAGCACGCTCCCAGCGCTGGAGCCGGGTGACACCGACGCATGGGCCAAATTTCATGTCCATGTCAAATTGCCTCAACTGCTCCTCTTGATCACCAAAATCATCTGCAGGAAGGCAGCAGCATTACCATGAGCCAGAGGCTTACAGTATCAAAATAGAGAAAAGCTCGAGAGGGCACTAAGAAGTTATAATTATAATACGAGAAGAGCTTCTACCCTCTCCCAGAAAGAGCTTATATAGAAACTAAAGCAGATAACTGCAACATCCTTCAGCAAGAGGCAAGTACCTTTGAGGTCCCAGGAGCCATGGGAGACTAGTGCTGACGTCTGAGCATTATCTGAGGCCCCGACAGAGGCCCCTCCAGTGTACTGCTGTGTTTTTTTCTTGGAAGATGATGACGGCTTGGTCACGCCACCTTTCTTTTTCTGCCGGTAAAAATCTTTCACGCCACTAGATGCCATGTTTCTCAACTCTTCTATCCTGGCAGTGTTTTCTCATCAATTCTTTCCAACAGAAATAAAGATTACCCCTACCCTAGATTTAGGATTTGTTTTTTCAACTTCTGTCTTGGGGTGAAAAGGACTGTGTATGCTAGGAGTATATGCTATATATATATATAATTTTGGGTCTACATTTGCTCTGGCTGTATGCAATTTGACTAAAATGTTATGATGCTAGCAGCTTGGTGAACAATGATCGGGCCGATCTTTCACTACCTGTGGGCGCATACACACAGTTATTTATTTACAGGAAACCATGCCTAGTGGTCAGGACTCAGGACTTGAACCCTGAACCTTTGGGTTTTGTTAACTCTTTATGTGCTAAGATTATATATATATCATCGAAATGGTCACTGGGTTATGCAAGTGACTTGACTGGAATACATTCAGGTATTCAGCAAGCTAAGTTCTTCACTGGTAAGTAGTGAGACAATCTGCAAACCAAACAGAAAATAGCATGCCCAAATCCTCACTGGAAGAGCAAATTTCTGAAGGCCCAAGGTATAGGAGCCCAAGCCCGTGACACATTAGCGCAAAGATGTAGCTGCTAGCAAGACAGGCAATGGCCACAAGTTAACTCCCCAGAAGCCCACATCTGGCAGTGATAGCCCACCTCGACAGCTATGATGTTCTCAATCACTTCCTGCATTGGTATGCTCTGGAATACAATGCAGAAAACAAGAATGCGCAATCATTTGGCAGAATGTCAGTCTCGCAATGCTCATGGCCTGAATACAGTACTAGAAATGATCCTGGGCCTGGATGGCCATCGATTGCACTTCCAGCGCGCGGAATGGGTGTTCAATTGAATTCCCCATCAAGTGTTCTGAAGTTAAACTGCAACCGCACCTTAAGTGGGAACCAAAAGATTCCAAGAAACCTAATGGTGTCAGATATACTAATGTCTATCTAGCGCGCTGAAGACGAAGACGACGAGACGAGCCTAATCGGATCATGGATCGCTTGATTGGATCAGCAGGGCACCACACACCACAGGAATCTAAACGTAAATCGACGTGGAGAAGGAAATAGCTTTTTGCTTGATTGGGGAAAATAACAAGCCAGATTACATACCAAGAAGCCGGACGGAGCTCTACTGCGCGGTAGATCGAGGGATGAGGCGGCGCTGTGGCGGGCGCAGCGGCAGGGTAGTGGGGAACGCGCGGCGCGTGGGTGGGGGGCGGCGGCGGCGTCGACTCCTCGTCGTGCTCGGTTGCGGTTGGGGACTCCGGTCCAGTCCCCTCGGGTGGGTGCGTGCGCGTGGAGGAGCCCTAGACCAGTGTCTACGATTGCACACACGCGTCGCCCCTGCGTTTGCTTTCCCAGCAGCGTTTGGTTGGAGATTGGTTTGGAATTTTGGGTTCCGTTCTAGAATTTGGAGATGGAATTGTTTTGTTTCAAATTCTAAGTCTGAGTTCACTGTCAGTCTCACATTCTAAGTAGAACAGATGCATTTTAGAATTTTTTTGAAATGGCCATTCTAAATCTAGAGAGAATTTTTTTTTCTAAAATGGATCCATTCCTTTGATTTTCAACCAAAGGGGATCGAATGGTTCCATTCCAATCCATCCCACCAACCAAACACTAGCCCGTGGAACTGATAGTCGTAAGCAGATTTTACTCCGTCCCTCCTAAAATATATATACAGTGTTTCCTAAATTAAACTATTTAAAATTTGACCAAGTATATAAAAAGAACAATTATATTTTTAGTGCAAAATGATCGTTATTAAACCCATGGACTATATTTTGACAATTAATTTTTTCGTTATGATAGATGTTAATATCTTTGTCTACAAATTTAGTTAAACTTAAAATTGTTTAACTAAAAACAAACTTAAAAAACACTATATTTGAAAACAAAGTGAATATTTACTGAAACAGCGGTGTAAAACCTCTAGAAAATTTTATTAAGCTGAAGGTCACAAAACACAGTCGGGCACTAAGCCGCTTGTATTACTTACATATGAGTGGAGGAAAGGAGGATTCAGCTCTGTCTTTCAATTAAAATTGAAAAAAAAACATGTTTTGTAAAGAGAATACAACCATAGTCAGGCTCAGGTTTAGCTCTGTACGGGCGCATCAGTGCATCACACACGCAGCCAGCAGCCTGCCGCTAAATTGGTAGGCCCACAGCCCACGGGTGTCCCCTTAACCCAAAAAAACAAGAATTGAACACTACAAGGACGTATAAATACAAAGACAGATCTACGGAGGTATACGGAGGTAAACTGGATGTTCTATTTGCGATGCACTTAGAAAAGAAAATTAGAGTCATCTGATGGTCTATGAGATAACATGTAATAATACTAACCATTTTACATATTGTTTTTTTAAAAAAAATACCTAACATGTCATTTGTATGTAAATTGCCCACCATGCCATTATGAAAAAAATCAAATAGAATTATTTGCATATAAATTACTTGTCTTGCCATTATATAAGGTAAATTAAAGTAATCCCTAAATTTACATATGAATTGATCAATTAAAAGAACCCTATAAATTTGCATATAGATTATTTATCATACCATTATGGAACATGAATTAAAGGTATCTCCTAAATATCCATATAAAATATGGCATTGTGAAAGATAATTAAAGCAATCCCATAAATTTGTATATGAATTATTAGTTTATTACTATGCCAGACATAAAATTTAACTATCTAGAGCATAGATACGATTAAAAATATGTATATAAATGTTTTATTAAAGTATGAATATTCGAGAATGTTGTAGTTCCTGCATTTATGTTGATGTACATAAATTTGTAAACTGAAAATTATATATAAATTTCTACATTTATGTTGATGTATTAGTGATTGTAAACTGAAAATGGTCCACATATAAGATATGCATAAATGAGAGGTTTTGCGTAGTCACTGTCACCAGCAACTGGAATCTACTGAGGTCTGCAGCAACCAAAATTCAAAATATGGATCTTACTGTCATATAGTATATATAAGAAGCCTCTAAAGTGTCTAAATGCGAAACGCTTCAAAAATATTTATTTAAGGGCAATACTGTTAGCACTTCGCAATCGTAACTGTTTGATACAATTAGTGCACGGATGGGGTCATCCCATCAATTCTTATCCCTTATGGCCAGTTGAAGAAAAATGTTTTCTCATGTTTCTTACTCCATCTTTTAGGAACTCGAATGCCTTACCATTTGTTGCTTCACCTCAGGTTCCCCTTCTTGACTCGTTTGATTGGGGCTACTTCATCCTAAGCTATTTTAAGCAGACCATCCATCTATATTTCAATTGCTCTCTATCTACCATGCGCTTCGCATCTCCATTTGGACTCTCAGACCATCGCATCATCTATGTGTCATAGGACGGAAGGGTATGCAGAGCCATGGGAGTATGTGACGATGCCTTGAACCGGTGGAGAGGAACGGAGGGGAACATGTTTCGTGTCGTCAACGCCGCCAGTGACTGCCACGTCCCTGTATTTCCATGAGTGCGAGAGCACGATATCGGAGAACTGTGTGATTTGGGCAATGAGTAAGATGGTCCTTTCCTAAGCTTTTGATGCAAGAAAAAAATATAAACTATGGAATTTGGTAAAAGGAAAGTGACAATGCCAATAATATTACAATCTATTGATGGTTTATAGCAAATGTTAACATTTTTAAAGTTGCATCTCTAATAAAGTTGTAGTTTTTTAATGGTGCACAGCTGATATATTTTTCTGATTTTCTCAGAACTAAAACCTGATGTTCCCAGAAGCCGGCGCCGCTCGCGGCAGGTCAAAAGGTCGGCCTCGCGGACTCGCACTGGCTGCTCCGGCGCTTCCCTGACTTGCTCTCCAATCCGAAGCCACACGCGGCATGTGGCGCACCAGTGCACCACGCACGCCGTGACGTAGCCTTGCGCTGCCGCAGCAGATGCGCGGTCGTCGGCTCGGCTGGCAGGCAGGTTTCGCTTGCGTGAGCTTCTCCCTTAAAAACACGCCAAAACCTGCCGCGATTACATTACGCCAACGGACGGCACGGGCGGAGCCGCACCGGATTCCCAGAACTCCAGAGAAAACGTCCCCAGAGCAGCCGCGGAGGATCGGAGGGGCAAAGGAAGGGAAAGCGCTCGTGACGCCCGCCCGCCCGCCCGCCCGCGGCGTCGTATGAGCCGCGCAGCCGTCGCGACGACGACCAGGATGGCAGCCGAGGAGATGAGACGGGCCTCCGCCTCCGCGGCGGCCGCGGCCACGGCGGAGGCGTCGGCGGCGCCGGCGCAAGCGGGGTCGAGGTGGGCGCGGGTGTGGCCAACAGCGCTCCGGTGGATCCCCACGTCCACGGACCGCATCATCGCCGCCGAGAAGCGACTCCTCTCCATAGTCAAGTACGGCCTCGCATCAACTTTGCCCCCGTCTCCAATTTAGTAGTACTTATTAGCAAACAACTCCAGGTTCTTTGACTGTTACAGACTTACAGCACAAGGGAGAGATTGCAGTTTAGGTAGCCACTTCGGCACTTCTGTCCTGCCTTCCAATTTATCAATTACTGCTTCTCAATTGGCAGAAATTCAGGCCTTTGCTCAAGACTGGGGAGTGATCCCTATTATTCGGAAAAAAAAAATCAGGCCTTTGACCGGAATAGCTGGGCAGTCACCGAGCGTGGATTTTACATTGCATTGGGCCAGGTGCTCATTGGGCAATTCATTGTTGGTTCATATGCAGTCTACCTCATGAGTTCTACCAACTGAATGTTGGGGGCCAGAAATCATACTGCAAATTTTCTAAAACAAAAATCATAACTTTGTCACTTTGGAAGCACTTGCGCCTAATTTTTTTGTCACTCTAAGTGAATTTTGATAATTTGGTCCTGTTCTGAGTATGAAATTTCGCTCACTGGTTCGAGATTAGTCAAGGGATGTCAGAGTTTGTTTCAAGACAACTGTGCAAGCCCAATTAAATTATCAAGACAAACGGATGGTTTGGCCCTTGTTCTGTCTTTCAATGGAACACTACAGCCCACTGGTTGGATTTCATCCAGTGATTTCTTTTAAATTGTGTCAGATATTCCTGAACTGCATTTTTTCAATGTGCGAGAGTACTGTATTTCATCTTGACCTAGTGATTATAAGCGCATTGTTGCTTCTGATTATACTAGAATGTACCAAGGTGTCTAAGCGTGAGATAGGAAATACACAACATTGCTTAGTATAAGAATTTGTATTCGTTCATTTTCAATTTTTGTAAAAAGGTATGAAAAAAACATACCTTTTCGATGGCACATCTTAATTTTGATATATAACCGACATATGCATTATGTTGCTTTCTGATTGTTGTTCTCATGTGGCTTTAACTTATTATTTTGTAATAAGGCTGCTATCTTGTTGATAGATATTTCAGGCCTCTATCATTTCATTCTAGGCATTTTTATTTATTTTATTTTGCTGTTACATGATGCGACTTTCTCTCTCTTTACAGAACTGGGTATGTCCAGGAACAAGTCAACATTGGCTCTGCTCCACCTGGGTCAAAAGTAAGATGGTTTAGGTCCACAAGTGATGAACCAAGGTTCATCAATACTGTTACATTTGATAGCAAGGAGAACGCCCCCACCCTTGTTATGGTCCATGGCTATGGAGCTTCACAAGGGTTCTTCTTTCGAAACTTTGATGCCCTTGCCAACCGTTTTAGGGTGATTGCCATTGATCAACTTGGGTAAGTTTTGGCAAAAATGACACTTATAAAACCATCATAGGTCTTTATCAGTAGTAAATATCAGAAGTAAGGAATGATGGCTTTATTTTCATTCAACTGATCTGGTCCTTAAATTTTAATATGTCATGGAATATGTTTGGAGGAATCAGTTCTGATTTTACATTTGTTACATGCATTTCATGGCACTACCACATTGACTTTCTCATCCCTTTTGCAGTTGGGGTGGTTCAAGCAGACCTGACTTCACCTGTAAAAGTACAGAGGGTTGGTACTTTTATACTTTATATATTGCAACTTTAGATATGATGTTATTCTTTTTTTTTTTTTTTTTGTAGAAGTTCATTTTCTATCATCGAACTGTTGCCAGAGTCTAGTTTTGTCCATTGAACACTTGGAAATCAGATATTTTTAACCACCTGACTACGGAAATGGGACCAATTTAGCTTCTTTCAAATTTGGTTTTGACTACATATGTATTTTAACAATAATAAAAACCTGGTTTAATATATAAAATTCCAGAACTAACTCATTTAGAGTTATTTGGATCTTGTCTATTTCTGTCCTTATTGTTCTATTGCTTGCATAGCACATGCTATTTATTTAAATTGTCATTTTGTGCTATACTATATTAGACAAGGAGATCGACCAAAAGGATCTAGGGGATTACGATTAATAGAAGATCTCAAAGGCAGCACTAAGCCATGCACCACCGCACGTATATCCTATCTAGGCATTGCATGACTAGTGCTTTACATTATTTTTGATCGTTCGACTAAGTAATATTTTTCAAAGACCACAAGAAAGGGACTCAAACATGATGTAGTCAATTAACCATGTGATCAACATAAATTAAAGTGTGAAATGATAATTCTGAGAAAAAAAAAATAGTGACTACCAGCAGTAAAAACACTAGCAACAGGAACAAATAATACCCAAAAACACTAAATAGAGCACTGATAGATTATTTTTTTAGAAAAAAATGGTACTAGTTTCGTATTTTTTTCTGGTCCAAAATGAATTAGTTATGAATTTTAATTGACTAAACTGGAATTTATTATTTTAGAAATTACATATACAGGCAAAATGACTGTTGAAACCAGCTGGAGAGCCCAAATTGTGTAGTTTCCATATTTGATGGTAGAATATATTTGGTTTTTGAGTTTGATGGCCAAAATCAGATTGCAGCATAGTTGGTGATCAAAATAGACTAATCCCCATCTTTTTTTTTATTTTACTAATAAGTCACAAGCTCACAACTGCATTAGTTTTCAAACTTGTCCATCGTATAGCACGCCATGTCCTCTGATTTTATGTGTTATTCTGATATATTCTTTTCTGTTAAATCTGAGCAGTTTTACCCATTTATATGAAGCCCATCAAATTCCAATTAGTATATTTATTCAGTCCTGTTTGTTGTGAGTGATGTAGTAATAATAAGTTGCATTCTTTTGCTTTTCTTATGGGTGTGTTTGTAAACAGAAACTGAGGCGTGGTTCATCGATTCTTTTGAGGAGTGGCGCAAGGCCAAGAATCTCAGTAATTTTATATTGCTTGGTCATTCTTTTGGAGGATATGTTGCTGCAAAGTATGCCCTAAAGGTATGTTCCTGAAACATTTACTGAGTGAGGCGTCTTCATTTATGCCAATCGTTACTAACAACTTCAGTCATATTTCAGCACCCTGAACACGTTCAGCACTTGATTTTGGTTGGTCCTGCTGGCTTCTCATCAGAAACAGAGCATAGCTCTGAGTGGTTAACTAAGTTTCGAGCGACATGGAAAGGCATGCTAATCAATCATCTATGGGAGTCCAATTTTACTCCTCAAAAATTTATTAGGTAATCCAAGCTTATTGCATGTCTTCTTTTTTCAAACATAACACATTACAATCTATCTTTTCATGTAACTTCATTTGTTTTTTGGGGAATGGAAGCAGGGCAGCATTGCAATAGAAACTTTCTTACTCGAATCCATATGTTGGAACAATCTGGCCGTTCTAATATACTTGAATAATATAGGCCCTTTAAGGTCACAGAGTAGCTCTGTTTGTTGTTCTTTTCAACTCAATACAGTTGTGGTGTCAATTACTAACCCAGTTGTGACTTCCACATCAGACAAAAGCTACACATGGATTTACTAGGAAAACATCATAGAGCTGCCTTAGGTTGGAAACAACTGTCAAGCTCAAATTGATTCTACAACTCCAAATTAACAAGATAATGCATCCAGATGTGGACAGCAACAAAAGTAACACCAACACCAGTCAAACTTGGACTCAACTTATTTGAAATTTATTTACAAAATAAAATTTTCATCTGCATTACCAAACATTTCACATGCCCCTGGAGCATACCACTACTGTTTTGCCTACAAGACCTGCACATTACAAAGAGACTGAAACACACTGCGGTAATTGAGGAACTGGTCCTCAGGGAGACTAAGTGCCATTGATGCTGTATCTGTGCCATGTCATGTCACAACTTTGAACCGCTTACCAATTGTTGCAACCTCTTAAATGAAATTTAAAATGAGGAATTAAGGATTTCATCAGTTGGTGTTTTATTTTACTTTTATTCCTTGCAAGTCTATGTACATAGACATCATATGTTCTGACATGGCAGTCACACTTGCACCTGCTGGCTGTTGCAAATGATGACCATGTTAAAATTGGCAGATGGTATGTGTTACTTGTACAGAGTAAAGTAGAGGGGTCTGCAACATTGGAAAAGTATAGGAGTTGCAATTTTGCTGCCAGAAAAAAAAAATCAGGCAGGGAGGGAAAAGACCACCCCTCCCAGTTTTTCTTCAGTAAAGGACTAAAGGGCCGAACCACAGATCCCAGCCGAGAAAATCAAAACACTGCTCTTCTCATATTTTTGGTATGTGCTCCGTGCTACTGTATTTTGTCCTTATATTTATCTGTTTCCCTCAAACAGAGGATTGGGTCCTTGGGGTCCAGGTCTAGTACAAAGATATACCACTGCCAGGTTTGGTTCACATTCAACTGGTGAATTACTAACAGATCAAGAATCTGCATTGCTGACAGGTATTATTTTGAGATAACTAATCTGGTAAATGCATTGTTTCTTATAATACTTGCAACTGTGACCTAATTCTGTTTTCTTATGTAGATTATATTTACCATACCTTAGCTGCCAAAGCTAGTGGAGAGCTGTGCTTGAAATACATATTTTCCTTTGGGGCATTTGCAAGGAAACCTCTTCTGCAGTGGTTAGCTTCTTACATTTATTTACTTAACTGGTCTCTGTTTGATATAGTGATCATGCCCAATACAGTAACTGGTCTCTCAAAGTCGTGAAATTGGATCATTTTGCAAATCATATCTAATAGCAGACATGCAAGCCTGCAAGATATCTGTCTTAACATTTTTTTCAAATGGAAATTTAAGTTATCACTTCGGTTGGAACAGTTAATTCTAGATGCAGCAAGCTGTCCAAAGAAACATTCTGATTGCCAATGAAATCATCATTTCATTTGGAGGAGTGGAGTCTCCGTGATGTCTCATGATGTTTTACTGTCCCTTAACTTGCAACAGCGCATCCGATTGGAAAGTGCCGACTACTTTCATATATGGGCAGCAAGATTGGATGAACTACCAAGGGGCGCAACAAGCACGGAAGGACATGAAAGTTCCTTGCGAAATAATTCGAGTCCCACAGGTAAACCTTACCTGCTGGCAACACCACATGGCCACAAAACTGCAGTTTTACTATACTGGTCCAAGTACTAAACCTTAGTGATTATATACTGCAGGGTGGACATTTCGTGTTTATAGACAACCCTTCGGGGTTCCACTCGGCCGTCTTCTATGCGTGCCGTAATCTTTTAACAGGAGATGGAGCGGAGGGCCTCACATTTCCTGACGGCCTAATATCTGCATGAAGTGGCATGTTCAACAACCTCTTCACGCGCAACAATAAGTTTACATAAAGCCAAATCTACAGGATGGTGGAAAAAATGGTGCCAGTTTCCACCAATTTGTTTGTGGATGAGTTATGCCGATATATATCCATGTATATATTCATGTAACAACTGTGAGAAACATGTAGTGTATTGATGTCATGTAATGTACGATTCTTTAGTTGATTTTCAAATCGCAATACGCAAGAACATTTATTTTAAGTTTACTTGCTTGCGACGGAGACAACACCTCCCATGGTGTCGTGTTAGACGACAGTGGTGAGGTTAGCATCAGTTGGCAAGGTCCATGCTCCTCTCTGTTCATCCTAAAAGCTTGTCTTTTCACATCTCAGGTTCCTGTTTGAAATTATTCTGTGTTTCTGCACGAATTTGAACTGTTTTATGTAAAATTGGAGAATTTGTCATGCAAAGTAACTGTGGACCTCAGCTCACCGTCACTGGCCGCAAATCGGCCAACCCCTCCCTCTCCCTCAACCTCCTCAAACTTCCTTCGATAATTCGATGAGCGCGAGTCAACGTGCCGCTAGTCGCGCTGCTTCACGGGTAGCAGAGCATGGCGACCTGGGGCGGCCCTTTGCCGGCCTCGCCGCCGCCACCTCCCGGATCGCCTCGCTCGGGCGCGCGGGCGACGCGGCCGCCGCGCGCGCCGTGTTCGACGCCATGCCGCGGCGCGATGCCGTGGCCTGGAACGCCATGCTCACCGCCTACGCGCGCGCCGGGCAGCCGCGCGACGCGCTTGCGCTCTTTTCCCGCGCGCCCGCGCCCGATGCGTTCTCCTTCACCGCCGCGCTCGCTGCGGCCGCGGCGCTCCGGTGCCCCGCCGCCGGCGCGCAGCTGCACACCCGCCTCATCCGCGCCGGCCTGCGGGCGCCGGTTCCCGTGGGCAACGCGCTCGTCGCCATGTACGCCAAGTGCGCCCGTGCCGACGACGCCGCGCGCGCCTTCTGGGAGATGCGCGAGCGCAATGTGCTGTCCTGGTGCTCGCTCCTGCACGCCTATGTCTCTTCAGGCCAGTTGACGTTAGCACAGGAGCTGTTCGATGAAATGCCCAACAGAAACAACGTTGCCTGGAACACGTTGCTTATGGGGTACTCACGCAGTGGCAATGCCAGCCAGTGCTTGCGCCTCTTCAACAAGATGCGGTTGGCAGGGCTGGCCTGTGATGACGCGACACTCTGCATTCTTGTTGATGCTTGCACCGAGCTGGCCCATCCATCTACGGGCTCTGCAGTTCACAAGATTTTAGTACAGAGTGGATGGAGTGCGATTGCTGAGGTCAGTAACTCCCTGATTTCCTTGTACACTAAATTCAGCCTGCTTGATGATGCCGTGCGGATCTTTGAGTCCATGGAGGTGCAGACCGTTGTGTCGTGGAATTCGATGATTGATGCCTACATGAAGCTTGGCTACGTAGAGCAAGCCTCTTCTCTCTTCCGAAGTGTACCCGAGACAAATGTAATCTCGTGGACTGCGATGATTGGAGGGCTTGCAAGGAACGGCCGCGCTGATGAAGCCCTCGCGCTATTCGTCGAGCTGTTGGCACACGAACACATTCATCCAGATTACTATACGTTTGGGGCTGCTCTTCATGCTTGTGCTACTGCGGCATCTCTAGCAAGCGGGAGGATGGTCCACGGCAGGGCGTTCCGAAGTGGATTTGTGTCCTACTTGTACGTGGCCAACAGCTTGATGGACATGTATGCCAAGTGCGGAGATGTGGAGGGCGAGGAAAATGTGTTCGGTGCCATCGTCTGCAAGGACCTGGTCTCGTGGAATACGATGTTGTTTGGATTCGCGATCAATGGACGGGTCGACGAAGCACTGGTGGTGTACGACAGCATGAAATCCCTTTCAGTCCGCCCTGATGATGCTACATTTGCAGGCTTGCTCACAGCCTGCAGCCACTCCGGCCGTCTGGAGCAAGGGAAAACCTTGTTCGAGTTGATGGTGTCTGTTCATGGAATTCAACCAGAGCCAGAACATCTGTCTTGCATCCTTGACATGTACGCGAGATCAGGGAACATCGCAAAGGCTATTGAGATTCTGGACCAATGCTCAGAAACGGCTCAGGCACACTGCAGCGACATACGTGAAGCTCTGCTGAGCGCGTGCTCGTCGGAGCACATTGATGTCGGGGCCGCGAGGAAGGCAGTGAAAGACCTGGTGGCGGCCGAGTCTGCGAGGGACGTGGGCTACGTTATGCTGTCCAACCTGTGCTGCGCCACTGGGCAGTGGAACGAGGCTGAGCAGGCGCGAAGAGCAATGGCGGAGCGCGGCGTCAAGAAATCGCCTGGGTGTAGCTGGATCGAGGTGAGAGGTGCTGTTAAGGTGTTTGTATCAGGTGCGCAGGATCCTGATCAGACGGGTTTTGTACGCGATGTCATTCCGTTGATGCATGGTGAGATGAGGAATACTACCATGGATTGTGATGTACAGTCGTAGAGGGTCATCATCGCCAGAGTCTCCTCGTCGGGGTTGTTGTTACGTTCCAAATCTATAAAAAAGTGAAGTCCATTGTTTATTTATCTCAACATTCAATCTAGCCACGTTATCTCAAAATCCCACTAACTTGCATGCTATATCACCGTCTACTAAAACTTTAAATTATATCTTTCTGCGATTTTTTGTGGCTTCATGCATGCTAAACTTCCATATGGCGTACCATGTGTAGTATTATTTTTCGTCATTGTCAAACAAACTTTACGATTTTTTATCATCATATTCAATCTGCTAACATATACACAACTCATATCCTATGGAATGTCGTCACATTTTTTATACAACTATCTTCATAAACCTTTAATTGATTCTCCAAAAAATTGCTACTTTGTTTCTTTCTTAACTAATCACCGAATGGTCATCTGAAACTATCTTCACATTCCCACAACAACGCACGGGGAATTCGCGTGGTATCAAAATATAGCCTTTCCCGTAGTATATAATAAAGTCCTGCTGGACCTGGGGTCGAAACTCGAAAGTAATTTGGCGATGATCATGGATGTGAACGTGAGCCCTTGAGTCAACCTCTGGAGGGACCCAGCACTCCAGCTTGATCGCTTGGGCTTCGCCCACGGCCCACAGGCCTGAGCTCACGCCATTCAGTCCATCTCTTCCGTCCAGCCCAGATGCGGAAGCCCATAAGGCCCTAGTGTGTGGGAAAGATAAGCCACGGCAGAGCAGACCTTCCGTTCTCGTCCGACGTGCCTTTCCTTTTCCGCTCCCGCGCCAGACGAGTTTTCCTCACGTTTTGCTCGCTGCCTGCCTCCGCGTTCGCATTCGCATTCGCTCTCTCTCTCGCCGTCACAAAACCTCGCCGCCGGCATTCCCCAGCCCGCCCACCCACCCCCCTCCTCATAAACCCTAGCGCACGACGCTCCGTCCTTCTCGTCCCCACCCTCCCTCGCGCCGCCGCCGCCATGGACGAGGACCGGAGCGCCGATCCCGCCGCGCGCCGCGCCCGCCTCCTCTCGCCGCCGAGAGGCCAGCCCCAGCCCCAGGCCTCGCGCGCACCCGCGGTCGCGCTCCCCATGGACCTCAACTCCCAGTACCAGCGCCGCTTCGCGCCCTCGCTCTTCCTCCCGCCGATGGTGCCCCGCCTGGCGTCCGGCTCCGGCTTCTCGGCCTTCACCAACTACCAGGGTCCGCCGACGCTCGCTCCCGCCCCCGCGGCGCCGGGCGCCGGATCGCTTCTCTCCCCGTCGCTCCCAAAGCCGCTGTTTTTCTCCACGGAATCTCTGGGCCCGCTCCCGTACTCCGCCGCTCCGGCTGCGGGTGCGGGAGCGGTCCGGCGTTCCCCGCCGTCGCCGCCGGGCTCCGAGCAGCAGGGGCCGTCCGAGCCCGGCCTGCCGCCGCCCGGGGCGGGGCACCGGCGGTCCCGGAGCGATTTCCTCGTCGGGTTCTCGCGCCCGAACCAGCTCTCCATGCCGGTGGCGCCTGCGGCCGAGGGGTACAGCAAGCCGGCGGACGCCGCCGCGCTCGAGGAGCTCTTCCGCTCGTACAGGGATCCGAAGGTCTTGGGCGTGCTCGGCTCCGCCGGGGATAGCTCCAACGAGAGGAACGAGCACCTGGGCAACCAAGTGAGCGGCCAGCGGGCGTGGAGCCCCGCTAACAGCAGCGACAACGAGGCGGAGAGCTGGGCGACGACTGGCGGCGGCGGCGTTAACCATCCTCGGCACTGCCGCAGCCTGTCAATGGACAGCATTGTGGGAAGTCTTAACTTTGGAGCCATGGGGCGGCAGGTGTCTCCGAGACTCCTGCTGCCGCCCCCTCTAGAGGCAGGCACCCCCGGTGGCAGCCTCTCGTACACCACCGGGAGTGGGCCGTCGGGTGGTGCCGTTGCAGCTGCCGCTTCGTCTAATAAGCTTGCCAATGGAGAATTCAGCGAGTCTGAGATGAAGAAGATCATGGCCAACGACCGCCTCGCTGAGATCGCGATTGCTGACCCTAAGAGGGTCAAAAGGTTTGAACTTTCTGGAGTTCGTGTGCGCTCCGTTGTGGTTTGATTGCTAAAATCGAGCACGTCTCTTATAAATTTGCAGGATTCTAGCTAATCGGGTCTCTGCGGCGAGGTCCAAGGAGCGCAGGCTGAAGTACATGGGTGAGCTTGAGCGTAAGGTTCATGTGCTGCAGATGGAGACTACAACGTTGGCTTCGAAAGCGGCACTGACGCAGGTTCGTTCGTTCTCTGAATGTGGTGATCATTTTGATCTTGGCCCAAGTTTTGGCCGTTTTGGCACCGCTTTATTGGTGTAAAACATCTCTTTGCAGAGGGAATATGAGGTACTTAAAGTTCAGAACAATGAAATGAAGATCAAGCTGCATGCTCTGGATCAGCAAGCAGTGCTGAAAGACGGTACGTTCGTCGTTCCATTGTTCTTTCGTCCTCCGTCTTCATTTACCTTTCCTTCTTTTCAGGCATTTGCATTTCCTGTCCCATTTTGGCTGATTTACATGCCTTGTTGTAAAGCATGTTTTCTTCCTTTGGGTTGTAAGGATGTCGAATTTTGTTTTCTTTTCTCTTAATGCAGTAGATACACTGCTGTCAACTCATGCTCATTCTTAAAATTAAGTTAATTATGTGCATAAATAGAGATGAATTATGTATAGCAGTATAGGGATATGAGTCATAAAAATTTACGTTTGCAGAGATCGATCAACTTTCCACTGACCACAGCATGTCCTATTATTTTGGACTAGCATGTGCAGCTTGGCATATTCGAAAACTCAAGAAAAACTATGTTACATTTTCCTGGATTTGTATGTGTGTTCTCTATACGAGTCAAATGTGAATTGCAGTGATAATTTCTTGGTGATTAGATGCAGCATTTATTAAGAAAAATGATGATTTGTAAATAGCAAGTTCCCCAGTCCATATGAATTCTAATCCTAGCAGCTCCCTGAAACATGTTTTATAGCCTTCAGAAGATAGTATATATTTCCAACACTGGTTCAATTTACAGTAAGCTCCTTTTTTCTGCACAAAAACACGTACCATTTGCATTGGTCTTGTGGAAGTATTTTCTATTTTTACTTTATTATTACTTCAGCTATACAGTTTGATCTTATTCATCCAACTCTGACAATTTCTAAATTCTGAAGTGTGCAATGGGGTAGAATGTATATTAGCTAGCTATAGTCCATAGAAGATGAATGTAGGGCAGCCCAGTGCATGAGCTCCCGCTTGCGCGGGTCTGTGGAGGGGTCGAACCCACTTAGGGTCTATTGTAGATAATCTTTCCTTGCATTTCTGCAATAGGCTGTTTCCGTGACTTGAACAGCTTTACCACTGCGTCAAGGCTCCTCTTCATAGAAGATGAATGTAGAGGAGTGATAAATAGAAGATTTGTTATTCGGTAAACCTGTTGTTATGAGCAGTTCGTGATCAAAAAATAGCTCTGAATGCATTTCTTTTGATTTTTAAATGCCGATACAGCATTGCCAACTTCAAATGACCTGGGATGCCACACTATTGATGGCCCTTCTTTCTTTCCCTGTGATTGTCTAGTTCACTGACATGGCATGAGAATTTTCCATTGATCTACAGCAAGTTCTGTGACTTATATTATGTATGCTTTATTAATTCGAATAATTGAATGGATAGTATTAATGTTCTAACAAAACAATCAAAATATTGATGTTTTGTGCTGCCAACTTTAGTTATACCTATTTTCAGGAACCATGTTATAGGATCTTACTGTTAATCTTTTTTTTTATTGAGCTCTGTGGGCCTTTTCGACATGTTACTTACATTGCAATTTTGTATCTCTGCCTCATTCAACTACTGATTTATCATTGGTACATTGTTCCATATCCAGCTCTGAATGAAGCACTGAGTAGTGAAGTGCAGCGCCTGAAGCACATTGCTGGTGAGGCCAGTGATCCTCATCTGCCGAAAGGTTTACACCATCACATGAACCGCCAGATTCTTGAACAGCAGCTGCTGCAACCACTGAAGCAGCAACCACAAGAATCAGGGCAGTTCAAGGCTCAGCCATAAGAGACTCAGCAGCAGCAGCAGCAGCCACAAGAATCAGGGCAGTTCAAGGCTCAACAGAAGCTGTGGAACCATTAAGACGATTTCACAGAGGACATTCTTGAAGATCAAATTCGTACTACAGCATGAAGGGACGCCGTATGTTCCCGGATAATACTTTATTTTTTTCTTAGGTTTAGGATAACAGTGGTTGGATATTCCGTCTTTTCTGTTTTCTTGAAAAGCTATTTGGTTGGATATTGGTAATGCCTGGGTGGATTATGTGTTGTACAAACTGCCAATCTGTGTAATATTGTGCTAGAATTATTAAATTTTCTTTTTAGGTACATTTCCGCTGCATGTTAAAGGGGTTAATTTGAAGGCAATATTGATCGAGTACTAGTACAGCGTATTCTTTAGATGCTCTAATATCTGCATATATATTGTTATTTATTTGATTAGTGGTTTAGGTGGATTCATGGTAGTTTTGATGTTTTAGCATAACTTGTTATTGATAACGCATTGCCTAAACTTTTTTCGGTTGAAGAAGAAGGGGAGATAAGTGAAGAAAGGATCCAGGATTTGTGGTCCTCCTGCTTTTCAGCGGAGCGAAAAGGAAGGAAAGATTTGTTCCTGATACAACTCCATTTTTTTTGGAAAAGGAAAGCTGATACAACTTTTTGAGATGAAAGAGTTCATCATACTTGGAAAATAAAAGGTGGTTAACTACGATCTTTGCATTGTTTCTTTCTGTTGTAGCAAAAAAGGAACATTAACTTGACCTTGTTCTTATGATCAAAGCTGATTTTATTTCCTTGCCCTGTTCATCCAAAAGAGCTAGTTGCCAACAGAAATCTAGTTAATCTAATGTACAAACATCATGCCACAGAGCACCCAAGAGAGCTCCAAAAACCTGGTGATTTATGAGCGCAGAGACATGCCGGAGGCCGGAGCAGACAAGCAGAAAGATACCTAGGAGTCTACAGAAACCAGCACATGCACCAACGAGCGGGAACGCAAGCTAGCTAGCCAGTAGCCACTCCATGTTCAGAAGGCAGGAGAAGCATGCAGTTTCACGCAGCTCCGACTCCTGCCGTTGGCAGCTCTGCCTGGCCAGCCTGGGCCGCCGCCGTCTTGGACAGGTTCTGGCGCAGCGCGAGGTTCTCACGCCGGAGCGCGCTGGCCCTCTCCCGGAGCCGCTCGTTCTCCGCGATGATGCACCGGTTCTCCAGGTAGAGCTTCAGGTTCACCATCTCCAGGGCCTCTGCTCCGGCTCTTAACCTCCACAGCTTCAACCTGCATACGTGTGCCAGCAACAACATGTGTGGGTGCTCTAAGAACGCATCAAAATGACAAGTTGCTGCAGAGAAAAACCGTTGTTGCTACAGTGCTACTGCTGGCCTGCTGCTACAGTTTGAACTTTGAACAGAGGAAGCTTGAGAAATTAACTTGAAGAGAGAGCACGTTAATTACCTCTTCCTCCTGATAGCAACTGAGACATGAGTCTTGGTCTTCTGCTGCTGGCGCTTGAGGTTGACGACAACAAGAGAAGGGTGCTTCTTGCTGCTGCTGCTCCAGGAGCCGGAGCACATGTTGCTGTGGAGGGTGGTGTAGGCTGCTTGCTCTAAGCTAGATTCTGCGGAGCTCAATGACTTGGAGATGAAGTGTTTCAAGGGCTTTAAGGGGCTATATATAAAGATAGATCTCATCGCACCTCGTCTCAAGGCTTTGGTGGTAGCTTTTAGGTTCTTGTTTGGTGGTGCATGCACACATTGACATGACGCATGTGAGCCGAGAGAGATGGGGGCAGGCAGCTCCACCATCATGGAGAGCATGGACTAATGGCACGGCATGGGCCAATGGATCTTCCAAGCGCTAATCATTTAGCTTGGCGTATTTTCATCGGAAAAAGAAGATGAGCGTGGAGAAATTTGATGAGGGAGTATCGATCGCCGATGAGACAGCACGATCTTTTTGACAGGGGAGGTTGCAGGCCACAAGATTACAAATAAAGGGAATCATTTGAGATGAGCATCAGGGGAAGCTCCACAGGTTTAAAATTGTTTGAACGCGTGCTACTATGGTAAGAACACACTTTGATGTACGTACGTACGTCAAAGCATATGTGGCTACTATGGCATCATTGTTTCCTTGGTCCCGGTGCTTGCGTTGCATGATGAAGCTTTAGAGTTTTCTTGGCACTCGATGGTGCAAGAGCAAGGCACGGGGAGGTCAAATTCGCTTTCGATCGAGCATCTCAACCTTTTTTTGCCCCTGCAGTTTCTTCGCCAGAATGATGCATCTCGGTGCCTTTTTACCACCCCCCTCTCCCTGCAGACATGCGACTTGGCGTCTGCACTCAGAACTCTGGCCGCACTGTATTCCAACAGTCTACTGGGAATTCCATTTTGATTCGCAGTGATGATCTACCGGAGGCCTGACAGTGATCTGCCGATCAGCACCACAGTTTCTCTGGCAACTTGGAAGGCCAAGTTTCCATGAGAGATGCCCTTCATTGTTGCACGCCATTTTCACTCAATGCAAGTCACCCAGCAGCAGAAGCTATTCATCCCCGTCACAAACCATCATGGAAGCGAGAATCTCTCGAGAAAAAACTTGGAGCAGGGAAGACACTTTGGGCCACTGCCCCAGCTTTGGCCAAAAGTTGCACTCATTACTCAAGACGCAGTAGCTATGGAGGTACACAAGACTTTGCATTTGGCACCTCAAGATCAGCAGCACCTGTGCTCTGGATCTGCGCCGTCCGATGAGCTCACCGATGCACGCCGCGTGTCCTAGCACCAGGTCCTGCCTCCACTCATTCGATCCATATCCTCGCGATGGAAGTGGAGGTTTCCCTCCAACGCTTGACCTCCCTGCACACATTGACAGAAACACCATTGATCATTGCTGCAACTTTGGCCTTTGGCCCTGGCCCCCGCATGAACCTGGTTCACCAATCACCAATGCGCATGGGAATCATGGATCACATTAGGTAGATGTGCCACGATCCGTGAACAAATACGTCCATTATGCATACATACACGTGCGATCCTTGTCCGGCAACAGCGACGGCCACGGTGATTCAGGGTTAGCATCATGAGGCCACATGCCAAGGGCACCTCGAGATAAAGGTCAGGTACTTTGATGCTTTTTTGGCAGGGCTGGCTGATGACCATGAGCGAATGAAGCTTGCGGCAACAGGGTGCTGCTGGGATGGTTATCGTCATACTAACATTCAGTGCTAGAAACTGTAGCATACTGAGTGGCATTTCTTTGTGTCAAGTGAACGAATTCTGCTTATCCAAGTCCTTAACCGAGTGTTGGGGTAATTTTCACAGGCATTTACAGGATAGATGCACTTCCATTTTCTTCAAGTTGGTCACAATCATATTTCAGAAAGTACAGCCAATCAACCTTTTATCTGTGTCTTCTCTTGCCATCGTCTCAGCAATGTGAATTTCCAAATAAGGTGTAGCTACCCTATAAATAAAGAACATTACAGAGTGCAGAAAACGTTATATTTTATCTTGCCCCTAAAAGTAAAACTACAACACAAAGATGCATATTGTTGAACAGTTTCCCTTTCCAAGAAGCTTTTGTCGAGTTAAAATCATCCATTCTCATCTATTTCAGAGAAAAGCAAGCACGTCTGCATATTTACCTTGTCAAACAGATTATAAGATCAAATGTTGCAGCCTATGAAGTTTTTGAGCCTTCCTGGGATGCTTTGAAGATGCGGTATGCAGCTATGCACATTGTTATGTTTCCAACCACCGTCAGAGCACCTTGAAGAGCTACAAGGACCTGCGGATCAAACAGGAAAATCATTGGCACAAAGGCAAACAATACGAGCAGAAGAGGTGTTTGAATGGGATTGTCTTTTTGTCCATTTTCGTGAAAACAAAAAAACAAAAAGGGCTACCACATCTAATAATTCTGTTACAAAAAACTAGTAGAGCATTTAACTGCATAAGGATCTCAGCAAAAGGGTCTTTCAGAAAAGGATTTCAACAAAAGGGATATCTGGAAATAGTTGCTCGTGTACAATAAACCTAGGTTTAATTCAGGGTAGGCCAGGTTTACACAGTGGCATCTCCAAAACTGATAACATTTGAAAAAAGAAAAGGGAACAATAAGTGATAATCATACCAGCATACAACAAACATGAAACTGCATTATTAGCTTGAGAGGAAATATCTTACTTCAAGAGACTCTGAATTGTAGAAGAAATGCCAAGTGCAAGCACACATTGCTCCACCAAGAAGTGGAACCTGTTGGACAGAAATACATATCTGTTAGCCAACAAACATAACACAAGCAGTGACAAAACAGTTGAAAATTTGTGAACATATGAACCGCCTGAATATAGTTTTGCAAACAGAAGAAACACACGCACATGTTTTTGAGTTTTCTGCTGTACTACAAAACATTAGAGTGAACCATTCCTACCCCTAATCTCAAAACATCAGAATCTGGCAATTCTACAGGCAGATATAGATAGATTAATAACCACCACAAAATTCTTCAGCAGACGATTTCTCAGCAAACATCTAAAGCTATAAACTGATGAAATTTACACTCACCATCCCCCAAGAGAGGCCCTTCCATCCCTTAATCCCCGTCCTCTCCCCGTACTCCCAAACCAGCCACATCGCCGTCACCCTGCAACGCAAATCCCCGCCCGACATTCAGACATTCGGTCCGGCGCGCAGCGACCTAGCGGGCAGCAGAGGCAGAAGGGGCACCACTCGGCGACGCTGGAGACGTGGACGGCCCAGGTGGGCAGCGAGAGAGCGTTCGCCGGCTCGGACAGAGCGGCGAGCGCCGGAGGCGAGGTGACCGCGGCCGCGGCCGCAGCAGCCGCCGCCAGAGCCACCCCGCCCGTCAGGCGGACCGCGGAGGGTGGTCTCCGCGGCTCACGTCGAGGTGGCAGCGGAGGAGGAGAGGGCGCTAGCGCTGCCACGAGCCGCAGGGACGCCATGGGACGGGACGCGGGAGGCTGGCGTTCACAGAGGAGGAACCCCGCGACCGCGAGTCCTTGAGGATTGCTCACCGTGCTAACTGTATTTCTCACTGGGCATGTGTATGGTCGTAACCGTATACGTAGATCGTATCCTGATACGCTGCCTCTGGGATTTAGGGCCCGTTTTGAAATTCGAACAAAAATGAAATTCTGACGAATCAAACGACGTTCGAACAGCAGTTGGGGTCTTGGGGAGTGGGGACACGATAATCTGCGTCTGCCCAACGACAAAATGGTTAGAAATTGGACTTCATCTCTACTACTAGGCTGAGCTACATTTGGGATGCATGATTCAAAAAATAATAATAATGATTCAAAAAAAATAATCATGTAAAATAATAATAATAATAATATGGAGAAAGCTAGAAATCTGAAAAATCTCCTTTACACTAATGATGGTTGGGCTTAAGATAAATTTCAACAAGAGTGAAATTATTTTGATAGGTTATGTTGGCATGTTCAATTGTCAAGTTGGTTTTTTCCCCATGAAATACGTTAGGATGCCAGTTAGTCCCAATAAATTACATATTGCTGACAGGTTGCCTTAGAAGAAAATGTCTCTAAAAGGCTGGAGAGTTGGAAGGAGGGCTCCTTATCTATGGCTAGTAGAATTACCCTAATTAATTCCTGCCTAACAAGTGCACCGATTTATCACATGTCTATGTTCCTCTCGCACAAGTCTGTGGTGGAGAGAATTGATGTTAAGAGAAAAAAATTCTGTGGCAAGGTGGTAGTGGCAAAAAGAAATATCACCTACTTAGATGGCATAAAGTCTGTATGGACAAAAAGCAAGGTGGGCTTGGGGTTAAAGACTTGGGGGAAATGAATATAAGTCTGTTATGCAAGTGGTGGTCGAAGTTAGAAAATAAGGATGGGATATGGCAAGAAATTATGAGGAGAAAATACAAGATGCACAAAAATATAAATGAAATTACTCACACTGTGGGAGATTCACAAGCTTGGGCTGATCTTATTAGGATTAAAGGTTTTTTCTTGCAGGGGAGGTATCTGAAAACTAAAAAAGGTGATAAAACTAGATTCTGGGAAGATGGATGGGTGGAAGAAAAACCACTGAAGATACTTTTCCCTGTTTTGTATGCCATTTGTATTGATAAAAATGTAACTGCGGAAGTTGCATATGGGAGACAGCTAAACCTGAATTTCAGGAGATGGCTGAGCTCGGTGGGAGGAAATCTGCAATAGGGTATCACAATATAGCTTCCAGGAAAATGAAGATGAAGTTCTTTGGAAATGGGGAAAAAAATAGGAAGTTTTCAGTCAAAACGATGTACAATGCTATGGTTGCTGGCTCGCGTGATTCATCGTGTAAACATATATGGAAGAGCATAATCCCTCCTAAGATTAAGATCTTCATGGTATTCTTGGTGAAAAGTGTAACTTTAACTAGGGATAACATGATCAAGAAAAACTGGAAAGAGAATCCTTCCTGTTCTTTTTGTGAGGCAAATGAAAATATTGATCATTTGTTCTTTGAATGCCCAATTGCCAAGGTGCTTTGGGGGATAGTAGCAATTTGTTTTGGTAGGAATTCAATTCCTAATAATATCCAACAATGTTGGGAATGGTTAGATATATGTTTACCTAACCTGAAACAGATCCATTGTATTGGTGTTGCAGCGATATGTTGGGCCATTTGGAAAGCGCAGAACGAACAAACTCATTAAATCTCCCATCGATATTTTGTGTCATGCTTGTGCTTCGATGAATTTTTGGGCAGGTTTAAGCAAAGAAGAGATGCGTGAATGGATTCAAGAAGGGGTGCGGATGTTGATTCAAGTTGCGGCGGGGTCTCAAATCAGGATGCAATGGCAAGAACGTCCGTAAGGCTGACGTATCAAGGAGAGGATGTCTAGAATGGAGAAAATGGAGATGTCATCTGAAGCGGAGGGTGGGTGATATCTTTTGAAGTGGTGTTTTGTAATTCTGGAGGCTTTTTAAACAGTAGTCTAGGATCTTGGTGGTAAACACAAATCGTGGGGCTGCCTGCGCTCGGCTCGTGATATGGGCTAGATGGTCAGGTAAGTAGTTCCCTCTGTTTTCGCTTTTTCTGCATCATCCTGATCTCCATATATCATGGCAAACCTGAATCAGGCCAATGCCGTGGTACCTTTGAGAGGATGTGTGCCTAGGTTATCTTGGGTCTGTCTGTTCTCTCGTAAACATCTGTATTTCTGTTACTTTGGTAATAGGAATGAGGGTTCTCATCTAAAAAAAAAGGTAAAATTAGACCGTAGTTTAGCAGGAAAAATCCACTTGTGAGCTCTCTCTCTCTCTCTCCCCGATGGCGAGAAATAAGAAACGCTACATGATTTTCAAACTTTAATCATGAAAAATCTAGATAAAATAAGAACCGAAAGGGCAGCAGGTAATGAATTCAAGAAAGCTAGCCAACCACCAAAGAGTCAAGAGCAAGACCACTTGTTTCTTCTCGATCTAAGGGAGAAGAGGCTCCCATTTCATGTATCCCAATCCCATCCAAAAAGAAAACGCCAAGAGCTTCTTTCACATGAGTTTTGTCACGATCCTGGAAGAATTCGGGCCACCTAAAATCTTGGTTTGACAGAACCTAGGTCAAACGTCAATGTAGAGAAGAAAATGGAATTGGAGCAGGACCGTGTGCCACGATGATCATTTGGCGATCTTGACCTCTGATGGACCTTGCTAGATTGCTATCCATGGGGATTCATTTAGCCCGACTAAATTTCGACCAGGACTTCTGAATACAAGTATGAGGTTGTTCTATCCGAGATGGGTTGCTACACTTCTGTTTTCTTGGACCATACCATGACAAGAGCAAAGCCCATTAAGGACATCAGCACGACCTGCATCAGACATGAATCAAGTTACAATGGTAAGTCCTAAGTAATCCCTCTGCAAAGAGGAACATAATATAATCTTCATTTTGCAGATCTTAAAATACGCTGAACTCAGAACTAATGTTACTCTTGGAATATAGTCAATAGTCCGTGCTGATTTCTGGGCAAAGTTTCATCAGACTTATCCAGGTCAGAGTATTTTTTTTTTTTTAATTTACCGAACAGATGCTAATTCTGTAGAACTGTATTGACAAATTCATAGCTGACCCCTAGATTAATGATTTAATGTCAGGAAAGTGACATTTGGAAGAGATAAATCTGCAAGAGGCTAGTGGATGGGGAGAAGTTAACATACGGATATGGCAGGAGGCACACCCACTAGTGGATCTGGGAAGAACTTGTTTGCTAAAGCAAGAGCAAGAAGGCTACTTTGCATTCCTGCAAGAGATACTGGTGAGACAACAAAACAAAATTAGAAAGAACATATCCTCATGTAACAGTAGAGCACGTCACCTGTCTCAAAAGATATTGTTCTTTGTAGTGCCTTTACATCAGCTGACTTGTGAAACCAAGTACCAGCAAGATGATAACCAGCTACAAAAGATGAGGTGTGGAATGCAAAAAGGAGCAGCACGATTGCTAATCCAAATGGCGATAAAACAGCCTTGATATTTATTGCCAATGGTGAGCCAACACACAGAGCAGTGACAAACACTGATAATGGAGGGAGAAATGGCTGAATAGCTGCACAGAGCCTTGGAAGAAATCTGCACGATTTCAAGGAGCATGGAGTTACACACTGAAAATAGAAATTACTCAAAGTGGGTGCCAAAGATTAAAAAATTAGTAAAAGAACTATCCAGTCTAGCACAGTGGTCCCCTGTACTTCAGAGCAATTCAAGAAATACCTATTCAGAAGCAATCCAGCTGCAATTGGAGCAACAACTATTTGAACAATGCTGGACATCATCCCTTTGACATCTACAGGTAGTTTCTGGCCAATAAGTAAGTAAGATAATGTTGGGGTGACAAAAACTGCAGTAGCTGTTGACAATGATGTCATAACAATGCTGAGAGGAGCCATATGTGGATCTGTCAGGAAAGTTGCATAGTTTGAAAGCTGTGCTCCGCTCACACATGAAACCAACATGATACCAGCACCTAAAGACAAGTTCATGTAAGAGCTTACTACATACTTTGCAATGTTCCTTCAGAAGCATATAAAATGCATGAACTCAATTTCTTACCTAGAGCAGTTGGGAGATTAAGAACAGAGACTGCAAGAGTGCCAAAAAGGAATCCTAACAAAGGCTTGATGATGAACTGTCCGATATAACCAGCAGTAATAGCATCTGGTCTTTTTATTGCTTCAATAAAATCTTTGACACTTGAGTTTACACCAACAGCAAACATTAAGAAACCCAAAGCTGGTGCATAATATCTGCAAGAATAACACATGCCCTGGACTTAAATGATACGTGCAAATATAGAATACTGTTACTGACACAAACATGAAACTATCTAATTGCATTGAAAAACAGCTTATAAACAAGAAAAGGACATCAGAGTTTATTAGTGAATATGAACCAACAGAATTCCTAAAGTCCAAAGATCTAATCACCAATCAGAAAGCATTTGTGATATAGAGAATGAAACGATGGTGGTTAGAAAGGATTGAAGAGATAGCTTAAATGCCTTTTGGGGTATCAATTATAAACATAGTTCTGATAAAATACACTCCCTTATATCTCTTACTTAGGGGACTGAAGTTACTGCCTACCAAAATGGTCTTAGAAACTATGTCATCAGGTAGAGACGTGGAGTTATGCGTCCAAAGGAAGCCAAACAGGGCTGTGTACCATTCCGTATAGATCTAAAGTGTAGCAGAAATATAACTTCGACTGAGTGTTGATCCAGCAACATATCCCACACTATGCAGTTTTTTTTAAAAGTGAACTCTATGCAGTTCAATAACTGAATTTGAACTAAACAGCAAAAACTTGCTACACAGACCGGGTAGTGAACCATGTGAACGAAGGCGGGTACACCAGCGCAAGAATTGTGCTCCCCAGCACTATATGAGGAATGATGGAGTTGGCACTCTTTAAAATCTTCACCAAATCTACTTTGCTCTCCTCCACTACCTGTCAATTTAATCAAAAGTATAAAGCAGATACCAAGTAACCATCTAGTACTAGTAAGGAGTATAGAACCCCACTACTCCACTAGCCAAGGCATAAAGGAATTGCATCAGCACGGCACCTGAGATTGAGAAGGAAATACTACGTCCTCCCCAATTTTATCTTGCTCGAAGGAACCACTCATGTTCGCCCGGAGGCACCTCGTAGCAACAACTCCAGATCCCTGCTCTGCTTGTATAGAAGAAACGGAAAGACTACATCAAAATTTTTCAATCGAGGCATGGCAAAACTCATGAGCGAAAGATAAACTCGTGGCAAAAAATTTCAAAACTCCAGAACCCAAAAAAACCAAGCTCTGTTCCCTTGAGACAATGGCGATATCACCAATCAGTTAAGAAAAGAGACGAAACAAATAAACGATGAAACCGAGAACTTCCGAAACGGCTACACCAAAAGAACTCCAGCAGGTACCATCAATTCACACAGTACAATAACATAAGTTTGGAGAGGTTTCAGATCAGAGCCGAGCACCTACGCCATGAAACGCGCGACGGCGGGATCGCCGAAGAAAGCGTCGAGACACGGTCCACCCCCCGCTGCCGGTGCCCAGCCAACGAGTGGACGCCGGCGAGGTAGGCCCGCCGCAGGGCGACTGCAGCGCCAGCGCCGGCGGGGGGCATTTGACCGCGAGGAGCGGGGCACTGAAGGAAGGAGCAGCTGAGGAAGGGGTCTGCTTGTGATTTCGCCGGGTGACGTAGCGTAGGTGTAGTAGAGTATTGGGAATTGAAGCTCGGACAGGGACGGAATGGTACAAATTTTGTTGGGAGAAGATTACCAGATTATATACACCGGTTTGGCACCTTCTGTTTTGGTGTTACCTGGCTAATTTAATCTTGAATGTTTAAGAGCCTCTTTAGGATGTTTCTCTGCAGACCTCTTCACTTAAGGCTGAGTACAACGACAGAGCCCAAATGGAGGACCAAATTGCAATTGGCAGCTACGTCAGCACCACGGGGCGAGATTGCTGACGTGGCGCTGATGTGGCTCACATGGCTGCCAACCGTAATTTGGTCCTGCATTTAGTCTTTATTGTTGTATTCAGCCTTATATTTTGTGAAAGTTAACATAAAAAAATGGTTTCACTAAAAAAACCCTTAGAAGAACAATTTACACGGGAGAGGGGAAGAAAAAAAAATGGCTTCTCTGGTCTCTTCTATGTACGATAGATTTCAAAACATGGGACTCAAATTCACATGTCTTTTGAAATTTCACACCACATCACAATGACACGTAAGGTTACGGTGGGTCAATGGCATATGGGTCAGGGTGTCAAATTCTGAAAGACTTGTGAATTGAGACCCAATTTCTGAAATTTTCTCAATGTACTGGCTCTAAATTACCTTATTATTCCCTCAATAAAATGCCTTATTATTAGTGAGAAATCATCCATCAAACGTTTTTTTCTAAAGGATTTTATCTCCACCGGAAAAGTTGTTTCATTGGAGAAACCGAAGCCATCATTTTAAGAGGAGCCTACTACAAGCACTAACGTCTATCTAGGAAACCATTGTGCAAATCCACTAGATATCGAGATTTTAATCGCAGACTCATAATATGTTTGGTTTGAGAGCAAGATGAAACGAGATGGCTCCATTTCTATTAAGCATGGGGGTGATGGATGTGATAGTTATGTCACATTTTAACACCTTGAGTACATTGCCATCATCACAAATTCCTAGTGGGTGGGTGGGTGGGTGGGAAGGAGAGTGAAGAGATGAGAGGAAGATGGGCAAAGGTGAATTCTAATTCTATCGGTCCATGTGTCTAAACACGTGGAGAGTATTTCTTAACCATGGCTAACAATTAGCTGCATCAGTTAATCTAAATAAGGGCCTAAGACATTTAGCGTTGGTGTTTTACAAGGGATATAGAAAGCTACGACATACTACACCAAAAGCTATTTATTCAGTGGCTTTGTAACTTGGTAGGAATTTTGAATAAATTATGCATGTAAACATAGACTATTGTTTTATAAAATGTAACCAAACCTATCTACATTTTAGGCCTCCTTTAAAATGCAAGATCTTCATAGGAATCATGTAGAGAATTCACAGGAAAAACACATGAACATAAATTTTTTTTCTACATTCCAAAGGAGGCTTTAACCTAATATCCTAGGGAAAACTTTTTTACTATATTGCCTATTGTGTGCAAGTGGTATAATTTGTATGTGTGTACACAATATGATGTAGTTGTGACTTTTTTTTTTGCTATTTTCATATGAAAACTAATGTCCGGTTTTGCACGATAGGGATCGTGACTTGTATGTGTGTACACAATATGATGTAGTGTACGCTGTTTTATTCTTTTATTCGTAGATTGTCTGTGTAATCAGTTTTTTTTGGCTCAATGCCTTGTCGGTTCATGCCATTTTTTTTTTCTTTTGCTGTGACCACCGTTAACATGCAAAAAGTAGTAGGAGTACTATGCCAAGCGGCAATGCCGCGCAAGTACCACTAGTACTGTAGACGTCAGACTGTAGTGCTGGTTGGTTGTTGGGCGAAAGAAATCCCCAATTTTATTTCCTTTGTGACATCTAGCGTGATGCTATATTGCCATCTGCTATATACTGATTCCTGAAAAACATGTCTTATAGTTTCTGATTGTACAGACGATCTCATTGATGAGTAGCACCGTCACGGTCGGAAGATACCCCGCACATATAGTTTCGTGTATCTAGTTCTTCCATGGCCCGTTTCTACGTATGAGAACCGCGCGCCGGGGAGAACAATCACGGGGTCCACGCCAGCGAAATTACTGTGCGCCGGCCGATTTACGTCCAGCGGCGTCCGTCGCCGCTGTACGCGCGCCGGTCCGCCGTGCGCCCTGCTCACGCCGCGGCCGCCCGGATACTCCGCGTCGCCCTTGGTCGCCGCGCCCTCAACACACGTGCCTCCAATTGATTCGTCCTCCCCGTCTTCGAGGGGGCCCGCGGCTACCAGCCCAGCGCGGCGGAGGCACAGGGTCGACCGTGGACCCTGTGCACCCCTCGGCGGCGCGCCTGCGAGGCCGCAGTCGTGGTGGACCCGGTCGGCGCCTCCTCCTCGAGCCCGAGGGGTTGTTGTCGAGCGTCCATTGGCTGCCCCTGCTGCGGCAGATGCCGTGTCGCGCTCCCGTTCGTTGGTGCAAGGGCAGCCCGAGTTCGAGCGCCGCTTAGGAGGCCGGCCGGCTAAAGGCCCTGCTCCGAGTCGACGGTCGCCCCCCTTCTCCATCGCGCCTCGCTTCAGGTGCGCTCCTCACCTCTTCCTCCCTCGCCCTTCCCCCAACCCTAGCACCGCTCGCCGCCGTCGCGGTGCCGGATTCGCGCGCCCGCCGCTGGGCTCCCAAGCCGGACAGGCCGCGCGCGTGAGACGTCGCCGGGCTCCCAGGCCGGACAGCCCGCGCGAGCCACCGCTGGGTGCCTGCGCTGGCGAGGCCGCGCTGCGCCGGGACAGCCCGTGCGAGCCGCTGCCAGGTTCCTAGGTCGGCTAGGCCGCGCTGCGCTGGATCCGCGCGAGCGCCGCCGCCGAGGGCCCAGGCTGGCCAAAGCACGCTGTCCCGGATCCGCGCGCGCGTGCCGCCGCCGGGTGCCCAGGCCGGCCACGGTCGCGCTGCGCCGGATGGGCGGGCGTGCAGCGCGCTGGGGCGGCTCTGCTCCAGGAGTAGCGGCGCCTGGCTTCAGCCGGAACAAGCCACCCTCCCGCGTCTGCGACGTCTGCCGGTGAGCGGCCATCCGAAGTCTGCGACGTCTGCCGGTGAGCGGCCATCCGAAGTGGTGCGTCAAGTGGCCTCCTCGTTGATTTTTGGGTGCGTTTTGGATGTCCTACTGATTTGGGACTCGGGTTGGGGTGGAGGCAGCAGATTGTTGCGGAGTTAGGGTCAGTTGGTGTTTCGTATTGATGCTGTGGATGTTGTTGTGCTGCTTAAGAACCCATGCATTGGTGAGTTGTTTTATTTAGATGTTAGTTAATTAATTTCTATCCTTTAGATTTCTGCAAGACAGTAAAACATGGCACCTGTTGCTACTTTACCATCTGTAAGAAGATCCCGTGCATTTAGATGTTTTAGAAAGTGAAGAGCTACGAGACGTAAAAACTCACCCATTGCTACTATTCAGAGGAAGAACCAGAGCAGCAAAGCCATCCTCTGGGAAAGCGAGGCCATATATGGAAGATGGAATGGTTGATTTAGATGGCTCATCCAGATTGGTATGGCTATACAATTATGTTACAGCCTACATATATTTTCAGCTGTAAGAGAAAAATCTATCACCCGCCCTTGATGCTCTCGCAGGTGGCCAACAGCCCTGCATAATGAGCTCCTCTCTGATCAGGAGAGTATTAGGATGCTCGAAAAGGAGGTTCGAAGGAATCAGAGGTAATAACATATTTGGTGATTGTTTATTATTGGCTCACTTCCATAGTTCTATTAATCAGCATGCATTTGTTTTGCACTAAAGTGTAGTCCCAATTGTAGGTTTCAGTATTATTGTATCTTGTCTTTATAGATTGCTCCGTGAAAGCTACATATCTCAGAGTTAAACATTCATGTTGAGGCAGCAATATGGGAATACAAGCATAAGGTATGAATTTTGTGTATTTGTTTATTTTGAGAAACTAAACCTATGGATACTCAAGAGATAACTAATGAAAAGTGACCTGGTTAGTTGATGGAGCTGGAAGCCATGATACAACAGGTTAAGACAGACAATTCCTCAGCACATGCTTTGCTCTGTGGTATACTGGGGTTAAAATGAACATGACAGCTTGAGGGATAAGAGTAGGCTCTAGCTGATAACTGGCAAAAAATAGAGACAAAACAAGATAGATTTCGTGTGCTGTCATTTCAGATTTACACCTGACTTCCCACACCAATAGTGTTAGGTTTCAGTTTTGATCAGATTTGCTTCTGTTTATTATGGCACAGATATGTGAAAATTAATGTTTATCTCTGATCAAACAAACACGCCTTCTGTTTTGAACATTCATGTCTTCTGCTTGCAAGTACATGAGTAGAATTGCATGCTGGAATTACATGCACAAGAGCATTTTGATCTTTAGCAACTATAAGGGCAATGTGATATGGAAATAATGTAAGCAGATTTAGTGGTTTACAAGTACCTGAGTAGAAAATGGTTATAAATCTCGAAGTTGAATTTTAAGGACCGGTTGAAATGACACTTATTTAGGACAAAAAGACACAATATATCAACTCCCACATATGAGTGCCATAAATTACAACTGTTATAATATTATTGCATTTGCACGATTATAATTTCCATGGTGTAAATTCTGGAATAGAAAAAAAATGTATACAGTATTACCCATGCTGAGTGAAAATGAAAATACAACACCCATATTTTTTTGTCTGTATTGAAATCTTGTCGTAAGGTGCCATTTCCTTTTTTGACAAATGGACACACTTTCAGAGTCCCATCAAATTCATGTTTGATGGACCGTTTGTGTCACCTGAAACTGAAAATGACTATCATGAGTGAAAAAGTCTACAACATTTCTTGATGGGAGTCTATGTGGTATGTACATGTGCCTTTTCAGTACTGAAGGGATATCTCTCTCCTTAAAATTCTGGCCAATTAGTTTCTCAAGGGTGGCGATGTACAGATGGCCGATGTGTGGACGAGGTCCCACCATTGACTTAGGGGGCCCCTGCTGGTGTGTATGTGCAGTTGTCTGGTTTGTAGATGTCTCTCACTCTGCTGTTTTCCCTGTGGCATTGGCCCCTTTCTGTAGCAAATTCAGTGTGCATGCCTTTGTGGGCTCTAGCCAGCGTTCTGCTTCTTCTGATGTCTATTGCTTTGCTCCTACAATAAGCTTCGTCTCCTTGTGAATAAATAACATTTCCTTATAAACATTATTCCTGGTATTTATTTCCTCTGAATGCAGAGCAGCCATTGATGTCCCTCGACAAAGTATATTACTTTTCTCCTATACTGAGCTTGATCTCCTCTTAGATTTCCAGTTGGTGAGTAAATACTATAAGTAACATCTCCTTTAAAGCATTCCTGGTGTGTATCGTGTCCTACTTCAGTAACCATGTCGAGCCTTTTTTTTGTAAATAATGTTTTCATGGAAGATACTTTTCTAAGATAAATATACATGATGCATAGGTTACAGTAGTGAGATGAAAGCTTTAGTGCTTTTTACATCAAGTATGGTGAGCATGTAATTGGTTTAATTAGTCTACTTATGTCGTTTATTAGCGTGAACCCATCAAGGTGGATTTAAAAGTAGCCTGACATCAAGGGCTTTCTCTAGCTTTGGTGGTAATGCAGTTTAGGGCAGTATAAAATTTTGAGACACCTCTTGTGATTCCTTGCTCTTATTTAGTCTGATTTATTCTTTTATGTGACATTCAACAATTTTTATTCTAAGATGCAGTTTGCCACAAGAGGTAGATGGGATTCAATAGGGTCATTCAAAATGTGTTCTGAATTTCTGAACTCTCTCCTTCGCTTGGTCCTCTCCTAGAGGATATTTAGATGCTTCTTAGATGAAATGTGGTTCACTAAGAATTATGCTTCTTTTTGTTTGAGTATATATAAGAATAATTGGTTCTAGCAGGGCAATATCACTTAACAAAAAAACGAAAAGGTTTCCTCATGTATATCATCTATGCACAGCATATCTAACTAAGATTGTTGAGAGTAAATGACTATCTTGTCAGTGTCTGAAATACATCTTAGCATTATGAGGTTATGCAATGCCGCTTAAGCAATAGTTATATAGCTACAGTTCTCTTTCTAGGTAAGGTGCTTATTTGTCTAGGGCTCCCACCCCTTTTTCCTCTATAATATGAGCTCTCCTGCATAAACAAAAAACAAAGCTGGTTACAACAAAAATGAACTGCTCTCTATCCTGAAATGTCATTTTAGGATTTCACTTAGTTTACATGCTTGGATACACCTATATCTCTTTACCACCAACAACAAACTGCGTATGGTTTGCTGCTATAATAAAAAACCACTTACTATATTATATCAGCTTACTGCTGCTATGATTTATACTGATCAGATTGATGATTGTGGCAAAATAGAATGTTGTGCCTCTACATGTGCAATTTAACAAAGCAAACTGCTTTGTCATGCAGTCGTGGATGTCATTAAAACTAAAATGTTTATTTTCCCATGCAGCCGTGGATGTCATTAAAGCTAAAATGTTTTTTGGACAGGCAACTATGGATTTCTTTAACCAAAGTAATCTTCGAAAGGCAAGGGAGCCTCCAGCTTCACCAATCCATCAGGCATACATACATGCAAGTGATGTTTATACCGAAATATGGTCTGCCAATCTTAGCTCATGTCTATCTAGCAAATCGAAATAAAAGCTTGATTCTTTTTTTTTCACATATATTCTAGATCAGCTATCATTTTTGAGATAAGAGTTTTACTTTTACCTCTATGTAATCTATTAATTCATAAATTTGCATGCATAGTCACGTTGTCTAGAAAACCAATGGACAATAAAGACTTGGTCCTTTGCATGGGTGATTGTACAGAAAATTTCCCACCTTTGCAATAGTGTCTGTATTTTCTCTATACCTACACTTTTGCTTATTTTTCTCTTTATATGCCTTTAATTTATTTTTCTCTGTTACCTATCGCACACCGAACTTCATGATTTTGCTCCGGCCATTATTGATAAGATATCTAATTACTTTTTCCGAACGAAATTCATGGCTCCGATGGCTGGGGGTCTGAACGAAGCTGGCGCCTACGCTGATCATTGACAAAAACGTGCTTGCTCCTAAAATGCACCTGCTATTTTGCTTAATCATGTCGCTAGAGGCTGCTATACTACCGAACTTCAGACGCAGCGGTTTTTCTAGAATTATTCTATTTTGCTATGAACTCTGCTATGTCGAGAACACTGCTGAAGACAGCTCTTATATCTGTATGTCTGCAACTTTATTTGCTTCATGCGAGCTTTGGCCTATCACGTGACTGTATTTCAACTTTTACAAAACGTCGGCTTCTATATGCAATAATATTGCTGTATATGACCGTTTTTTGTATTCTCTAACCGTGTGTTTGGATCAGAGACAACATAGGATGGGATGGTTCCATCCCTGATTTTTGGGTTGGAACCGTCTCATCTGGTGTTTGGTTAGGGAGGATAGTTTCATTCATGGTTTTTTGTTTGGTTGTAGGGATTGGGATGGACGAAATGGATGGCGTTTAAAGCCCGTTAGCACTGTTGGTGTGGGGCCCGTTTGTCAGCTGCCTATCCTCGTCTTCCTCACGCGTCCACCGCCCCCCGCTCGCCCCACAGTCGCCGCCACCCTTCCACCGTCGTCCCTTCACCTCGCGCGCCTGCGGATGGCCGCCCCTCCGCCTCGCGCAGCCGCGGATCGCCGTCGACTGTCGCCGCCTCGATCCGTCGCCGCCTCCGCCTCGAGCCTCGATCCGTCGCCGCCTCCGCCTCGAGCCTCGATCCGTCGCCCCTCCGCCTCGATCCGTCGCCGCCTCGAGCCTCGCGTCGTCTCCAAGGCCCCTCTGCCTCGATCCGTCGCCGCCTCGACCCGCCGCCGCGGCCTTTCCGCCTCAACCGTTGTCGCGGCCTCTCTGCCTTGACCCGCCGCCGCCTCGAGCCACGACCCGCCGCCGTCTCCAAGGCCTCCACCGTGCTCTGCCTCCACCAAGCGGCGCCACAAACGGCTCGTGACGGGGACGATGGGGGACGTCCCCGTCCGGCCGATTTGAGGGGGCAGGGGCGTCCCGCATCCAGCGCGAATATTCCCTATCGGGGATTGTCCCGCTCCCCCGGTCTTTCATCCAAACACCATCGAATCTGGGATGGACCTATCCCCATCCCACTTCACCCCGGAACCAAACACACGGTAAAACACCGAATCACTGGAGAAATCAATAGGTCCTACGCGCGCCCTTGCGCGAAAATCACTAGTACCCATAAGGCTAGGCTCACTAGACTGTACTCTGCGCACAGCAGAAAAATAGTTGGAAGAGTGAATGTATAGCATTGGATTTGGACGGGAGCACTGCCTCTTCACAGGCGACTGGGTGAATCCTTGTCTATTGTCTCGGTCGTCGCACTGTCGCACAGGCATCAGAGAGTGGACGTTGCGCGGAGGCAGAGGACGAGACATGGCGAGGCCGCGTGATGGCACTGGCCCCACATGGACCAAGCCGCCGAGACCAAGGCCGTAATCGCACTCAACCAAAGGGTCATCTATTCCGTAGTCTATATCTTTTATAAAGTTAATTAACTTATGTTTATATACGCTTTGGTGACGTTAACCTTACGAGCATATGAGTCTCGAAAGCAGCAGGCCTCTTGTGCCACACATTTTTATCTTGCGCGTCTACGTGCAAATGACACCATGAAGCTCTTTTCCAACTTTTTCACATCAATGCACGATATTGGCAAATGTTTATCCAGGGACGAGAATAAGCGATACCATATAGCAACGAAAATTGCCGGCCACGAGGCAAAACACATTATACATGTAAACGACTGCTCGCAAATGGTCCACTCAATAATAATGCCAATAACTTCCATCACATAGGTTCGCTCGGTCCAACATGTCCAGTCGATCATTTCATAACACGTGAATGTTGCATGTACGTTTAAAAAGATTATAATATTAATAATCAAGTTTTCTAAGAGTGGACAAATCATTTTTTAATCTAAAACACCATAGCATTGTTTCAAAACGAAAAAAAATTAGCATTTGGTCTAAAGTACTACTCCAACATTGCATTGGACGTACATAAGCTTGGCATTAAATAAGAGGTTCATCCTCATTGAACGAGATGACATGTCAGTGTTTTCGTGATTGGGTAACTAACAAAGAGATTAAATGAGTTTTATCCTGATGAAATAATGTACAAAATAACGTGATATAGAATTTAGCGTCAGACTTCCAAAAACGCTATTAGAGCGCTATTTTGTACTGTGCTATCTTCAAGGCTGCACAAATGCTATAGCATGCTATTTCGTATTATGGGATGAAATCTTGTATACTTTGTTTCTAAGAAATCTCATACCTTGCATACTTTTTATAAAACTGCATTGGATAAAACTATTGCAACTATAATTATTTTTATTAATCTCTTCTTGTTCATATATTAATACCTCATTAGAAGAACACGACGTCACAGTTTAGGCTAAACTTAGCGGTTCTTCCATATTGGTTTCCCAAAATTAAATGCTACATTGTTACGGTGCTATATACAGAGAGAGGTAGTTGAAATAGTGATGGGGATGGAGGATGGGGGAGGCGCAGGAAATAGCCTTTGGATGTCTCCAATGGCATTTCCCATCATCCTTCCTCAAATCCCATTCCACTCTATATGTTACATCATCTATAGTACAAAACAATGTTAACAATGTTTTGAGGAAGGGGACTGGGCCTGATTGGATCAAGGCCATATTGTCCAGGCGAAACTTTGGTCAAATTTGACTATATTTGAATTTTAAAAAATATTTGATGAAATAGAAAATTTTTGTTCGTATGTTTTATTTGGCACTAAATAAAGACTACAAATAAAAAATTTATCATTTGACTAAACATTTTTTAAAATTCAAATATAATCAAATTTGATCAGACTTTAGGCCGACTTTGGCGTTGATCAACAGCCCCAGAGAGCCCCGTTCGAGATACGAGACAGCCTTTGCAAGTTACAAGGCGCATCAATCCCCGTGGCCCCTGGATATGGCCCCTGGGCCGGCCCGGGCGCGAACGGTCCAAAATATCAACTGACACGTCAGCGCGCAAACTGCCCCACCCCGGTCACGTGCCCCTCACGCACTAGGGTTTCCGCGGCATACCTACAAGTACTCGAAACCCCCGGACGCTCTCCCCCTCTTTTCCGGCTGCGCCATCCCCTCGCAGCCGCCAGCCCTCAACCCCTCCCTCGCCCGCGCTCGCCTCGCCGCCGCGACCAGCACTTACCCGTGATGTCTCCCGCGCTCGCGGCCGCGGAGCCCATGGCCGTCGACAACTCTGCCTCCAAGAAGGCCAAGCGCAAGCAGCTCAAGGCCGCCGCCGCCGCCGCGGAGGCCGAGGCGGAGGCCGCTTCGGCGAAGAAGGAGAAGAAGGAGAAAAAGCGTAAGGCCAAGGAGCCGTCCCCGCCTCCGGCGGCCCCGTCCTCCGACGAGGAAGAGAAGAGCAGCACCAGCTCCGAGGAGACGGTCCCCGCGCCGAAGAAGAAGGCGAAGAAGGAGAAGACCAAGAAGAATGCAGAGCCCTCGCCTTCAGCTTCTGAAGACGACGGCGAGATCACGGCCAGCAGCGACGATGACCCCGCGGACCCGAACGCGCTGACCAACTTCAGGATATCGGAGCCTCTGAGGCAGAGGCTCAGGTCCAAGGGGATCAAGGCACTCTTCCCCATCCAGGCCACGACTTTCGACCTCGTACTCGACGGCAGTGACTTGGTCGGCCGCGCGCGCACTGGCCAGGTGAGAGGTCCTTCCGAATTGTGTTTTGTTTGGTAGATTTCGGGGGGTGTTGTTCTTATTACGTAGCATCTACAGCTCTTTAAATGGCTATACTGAGGTGTGCTTGTACGCTCGATTGCAATGTTCACCACTATGGTTATGGTTCCTGTCGAATCCGAGCTACAGATGGTTGTTTGCATCGATTGAACTAGTAATGCATATGATAGCTTGTGGGGAAGTGTCTGTTTCTGACAGTCAGTCAGCCCTTTTCTTCAGCATAGGATTATGATTATGAGTCGTGGATTCGAGTGTTCTTGGAAATTCCCCTGAATTTTTCATCATGAAGGACTGGGCAAGCTGACATGAGGGATAGCTCCTTCTCTACTATTTCACTCTGCAAACCTGTATGACTGATGTGTTTTACTCTAGGGCAAAACGTTGGCTTTTGTACTGCCCATATTGGAGTCATTGGTTAATGGGACACACAAGGCATCCAGGAAAACTGACTATGGCAGGCCTCCAAGTGTTTTAGTTCTGCTGCCAACCAGAGAGCTGGCTAATCAGGTAAAACTTGCACCTTATCAGATTGATAGTAAATTAGATGCTTTTATACTCGTCTTGACACCATTACGGCGAATTTCAGGTGCACGCGGACTTTGAGTTTTATGGTGCAACATTTGGGCTTTCTGCATGTTGTGTGTATGGGGGGTCTCCCTATCGTCCTCAAGAAATGGCATTGAAAAGAGGAGTAGACATTGTTGTTGGAACTCCTGGTCGTGTCAAGGTAACTGTTTTTGCCTCTGTTGATTTCTCCAAACTGTTGGGCCTGAAGCACTGTTTCTCATTTTCTTATGGTTGCCCGCCTTACTTCCTTGCGCAGGATCTCATTGTAAAAGGACCTCTCAATTTGAAGTGTTTGAAATTCCGTGTCCTTGATGAAGCTGATGAGATGCTTAACATGGGCTTTGTTGATGATGTTGAACTCATTCTTGGTATGCATATTCTTCAGTTTCTGTGTCTCCCATAATTTTTGTTTTTTGAGAAGATAGGTTCATCCAATTGAGCCAACTATTCTTTCTGTGGTTTCTTTACCCCTAACTTCTTTCTGGTTTTTGAACAATTAACTGTAATGCTTAATTTCCTTTTTGATATAATTTCTTATGTAATTATACCCTTTAATATATGAACAGGCAAGGTTGCAGATGCTACCAAAGTACAAACACTTCTGTTCAGTGCTACTCTGCCTGATTGGGTGAATAAGGTAAGTTCAATTTATAGGAAATTCTAATGTTTCAAGAACTTTTCAGTATTTATGTGAACTGATAATGTATTCTGGAATTACTGTAGCTCTCTATGAGGTTTCTGAAAGTTGACAGGAGAACAGTTGATCTTGTCGGCAATGAGAAACTGAAGGCCAGTGCATCAGTTAAGCATCTTGCTCTTCCTTGTAACAAGGCAGCAAGGTCTCAAGTCATTCCAGACATTATCCGATGCTATAGCCAGTATGTACTACCCAAACATGTTCTTTGTTCCTTCAGTATTCTGTTGATACATCTTGCTAAACTTATATTTGCTTCAGTGGAGGCCGAACCATTATTTTCACTGAGACGAAGGACAATGCATCAGAGCTTTCTGGTCTGATTCCTGGATCCCGTGCCTTGCATGGAGATGTTGTGCAGGCTCAGCGTGAAGTAAGTGAATTCTTAAATTACCATATATATCAATATGAGTAATATAGTTGAATAGTCTGCAATACATTCTGTGCAAATGTAACACAGTTTTTCTGAATGTTATTGGCATGTATGTGCTGTGTGCTTATAGTTTACTGTGTGATATATGTAGTGTACAAACCTTTTAATTTTAAAAACATGATACACAGTTGAATCTCATACTTTATTGGAATATTGCTTAAATGTCAAATGTGACGCTCGATTTTAAAAAGGGACTTTGGTGTTTATACCCTCACTTTGGAGTCTAATAGGGTCTGTTTGTTCCCTGCGTAATCTGTGACACTCGATTTTAAAAAGGGACTTTGGTGTTTATACCCTCACTTTGGAGTCTAATAGGGTCTGTTTGTTTCCCCCCTATCCAGCCTTACTGGATGCACCCTTCCAGTGTTTGTTTCCCTGTACATGTGTCTTATGCAGGCTTAGGCAATGCAAAGTGGCTCCATATGCTGCATTGCTGGAAACCCAGAAATCGGGCGTTTATCTTGTGCAGGCCAGCGGAGTGCAGCAGCCTGCACCCGCAATGCAACTTAAACGTACCTCCCTGCACCTGCAATGCAACTTCTGTTGAACCGTTTTCTTTCTGTTTCTCACCCGCTCCATCCTCTTCCTCTTCCGCCGCCTCCACACGCGCGCGACGGCTGCCGCCGCATGCGCCGGCCACCGCGCCTCCGCCTCCCCACACGCTCGCTGGCCGCCGCGGCTTGGCCTCCCCACAGGCTCGCCGGCTGCCGCGCCTCATCCTCCCCACGCGCTCCCCGCTCGGCACGGCGTGCGCCGGCCACCGCGCCTCCACCTCCCCACGCGCCTATTGGCCGCCGCAGCTCGGCCTCCCCACGCGCTCGCCGGCAGCAGCGTCTCGTCCTCCTCACGCCTTCCCTGGCCGCCGCGGCGTGCGCCGGCCACCATGCCTCCGTCTCCCCACGCGCCTGCCGGCCGCCGCGGCCTCGCCTCCCCCACGCTCGCGGGCCTCGCGGCCTCTTCCTTCCCCCCTCCCCCCCACCGCACGCGACTCCCCACGCCGTCGTCGAATCCGTGTTGGGTTGTTGGCCGATTGGGGAAGAAAGGAATGACATATGGGGCCCGCTCGTCATAGACTTCCCCCCGTCCTCGTCCGTCACCCAATCTTGTGTAGGTGCAGGGAAACAAACAAGGCCTAACAAATGCAATGGGTCAATGCAAGTAAAACAAACACAAACTTCCTTAGTCCGGATATGATATGCAGTGGAAACAAACACTGGAAAGTCGCATATCTTAGCTCTGCATATACTATGCTTGCATATCGGTTAAGCCAGGCTATCCCTAAGCCAGGGAAACAAACAGACCCATAGTGATTTTACGCTCATTTTTTAACTTTGTGAATTTACCCCTATGTTTTCAAAACGAAGATAGAGTATACCCCTGTTTAGTTAACTTTTTCTTAGCAAAATCATATATGTCATGTGACACTCGATTTTAAAAATTATTTGTGAATCTTCTGTTGTGATCTATCATCTTGAAATATTGGTAAGGTGCAGACTTTTGATGTGCTGGATGATTCTTTAGGTCATTCTTGCTGGATTCCGGGGTGGGAAGTTCCAAGTTTTGGTTGCTACAAATGTGGCTGCTCGTGGTTTGGACATTAATGATGTGCAGCTTATCATTCAGGTATGGCCTCTTGGCACTTGTGAATTCCCAGTGTCCAGTCTTTGTCTAAAAAGAGAAACTTATAGCTAGGCTTTTGCTTCCTGACTGATCACATTTGAAACTTAACAGTGTGAACCACCACGTGATGTTGAAGCTTACATACACCGGTCAGGTCGGACAGGGAGAGCAGGTATGCTGGATAGGATATGCTCATTTTTGTATTGTATATATTATTTATGAAGGGTTATGGCTACAATGTTAATGCAATGCATGTTGATTTTCAGGTAACACTGGTGTTGCTGTCATGCTTTATGAGCCCAGATATAAACACAGTGTGAGCAGATTAGAAAGGGAGTCAGGGGTTAGATTTGAACATATCGCTGCGCCACAACCTACTGATGTTGCACAATCTGCTGGCAGTGAAGCTGCAGATGCCATTGCGAGTGTGTCAGATAGGTAATATATTTCAACAATCATTTTAGGATAACCATGTTTCTTTTGTTTATTAGTTTGTGTCATTAACCATGTGGATGGATATCACGTGCAGTGTTATTCCTGTCTTCCGGCAGCAAGCAGAGCAACTGCTAAGCTCTTCGAGTCTGTCAGCTGCTGACTTATTAGCCAAAGCTCTTGCAAAGGCAGTTGTAAGTTGCTTTCTCATTTCACATGTCCATCTTTCTGTTCTCTCCTAGTTATAACTAACAGGCATTTGTTCATTAGGGTTACACGGACATAAAGAAAAGATCGTTGCTATCGTCCATGGAGGATTATATTACATTGCATCTTCAAACTGGCAGGCCCATGTGGTCACCGGGGTTAGTGACTGGTACTTTGTGTTTCTATTTCAAGAGTGTCTTCTGATCTTTGATTGATTAGAAATCCTTCTTTGCTTGCAGGTTTGCTTTTACTGTCATGAAAAACTTCATGCCAGAGGACAAACTTTCAGATGTAAAGGGAGCTACCCTTACTGCTGATGGAACAGGGGTTGTGTTTGATGTTCCCGCAGCAGATGTTGAAGACTACATTCTAGGTATACTTGACCTTCCCTTATGCATGAAATAGCGATGTCTGTTTGTATACAATGGCACCACTAAGCTCACTGCATGGTCTTGCAGGTTCGGAGAAAGTTGCACAGGTGACGATTGATGAAGTCAAGCAACTGCCACCCTTGCAGGAGAAGGAGCAGTCAAGAGGCGGGGGAGGGAGGTTTGGCCGTGGTGGTGGTGGGAGATTCTCCGGTGGTGGCCGTGGAGGCGGCTTTGGTGGTGGCCGAGGCAGAGGTGGAGGTGGCAGAGGGTTCTCTAGCAGGGGAGGCGGCAATAGGTTTAACAGGAGGAATTAAAGCTGCTGCAGTATTAATGGATGACATTTGAGGGAACTATGTTGTTTTGACGTAGTTTTGGGAAGAGGGGGAGGGAATAGTCACAGTTTTGCCTGCGATTGTATCGGCTTTTTATTTATCTGTTAAGTGTTAGTCACCGAGATTATGACGATCAGTTTTACCAATGCAAGTGTAAAATTTTGATCTTGTACCCCATATCACCTATTATGAGTTATATCAAGGAAAGATATATGTATTGTTGAACTTTGCTTTCCGTCCTGACTCTCTGGTTTCATTTCCATGGTTGGCAATTTGCGATGCCCAGACGGTGGGCGTCTGTGAGTGTTACGTTACGCCATCAATCTCAAGTAGTACGGTACGGACAACGGAGTAGTAAGACTATTTACGTTCCTGCTACTCTAAATTTTTCTCTGAAAAAACTATTCTAGTCCAGTCAGCTAGTTCCAAATCAATTTTTTCTGCACTTGTATTCCTCTGTATATTTTCTACACATCCAACTACTAAATATTTTATTCAGTCACATTTTAACTGCAATTTTCTCTTTCCTCACATCTCCTTCCTCTGACATGTGGGCCCAAGGCCCAGAAACTTCCCCACATCTCCCACGGTCTTCTTTCCCACCGCCGCCCCTCCTCTCCGCGCCGCTCTCCTCGCGCCCAACGCCCGGATCCGCTTCCGTCCAGCCCACCACTGCCCTCTCCTCATCGCCTTCTGCTTCATCCATCCCGGGCGACGCCTCTGCTCCAACCTCCGCCCCGCCGCCGCCGCCACCTGCCTCTGCCGTGGCGGCGCCGCCCGAGCGCCGGCCACCGGCCTCCTTCCCTGTCCTGGCCCCCTTCCACCGACGGCGCCCGCCCTTCGCCGACCCAGGTCCCCATCCTCCGCCGCCTCCTCCTGCGCCTGCCTGCCCCGGCCCCGGCGCTGCCCCGGCTCCGCGGCCGCCGCGCGGGCTCACATCCGCGACTGAAGCTCCGCCCTGCCCCGTCCCGCGCCGTGCGAGATCTGGAGGCGCCGAGGCTGTGCAGGGTCTCCGCCGAGGCCACGGCGAGGCTCCACGGCGGGGTGCCGAGGCTGCGCTGGGGCTCCGCCTCCTCCACGCCGCCGCCGCAGCCGCCGTCGCACGGCCGTCCACTCTTTTCTGTGCATCTTCTCTCTCCTCTCTGTCCGAGCGCGCGAGCAAGCGGTAGTTGCTGGGGGCCCGCGTGGCAGAGCCATGGCGGAAGCCTTTCTCTTACTCCAGGAATGCCGGAACAGGGGCTTTCCTGCTCGTATAGCGGGTGCGTAGCGGAAGCGGCTGCAGGCGTTTTTACGCCGAATCCTTCCGCTATCGTGCATGCCGGGAACGGTAGCGGAACGAGTGCAGATGGTCTAAGCACTAACTTTGGGAGTTGACAAATGACAGCGGTACCAGTGAATCCGCGTTTTTATTTTTTTCCCCTAAAAAGATGGGATCATGAAACCGACACTGATCCTCCATTTCTGTCTTTGATCTTCCTGGCATAGTTATGAGTATGCATGCTCATCTCACAACACAAACAAGGTATGCTAAGGGCCTGTTTTGTTCCTTAGTATTAAACTCAAAGTGACTAAATTTTAGTACAAAACTGACTAAACTAACCAAACACTATATACTAAAAGGCCCAAACTGACTAAAATCCTTTAGGTTCAAAAACCAAACACTATGTACTAAAAGGCTCAAACTGGACTAAACTGTACTAAAATGTGGGAAAAGACTCCCACTACCCCTAGTCCCCCCTCTCACCCCCATTCTTGCGCGCGCTCTCTCTCTTCTCTTGGTCTCTCTCTTCTCTCTCCCCCGCCGCCGCCGTCTGGCTCCTGCCCCTCCGCCTCCTCCACCGGGCCGCTGCCTTCCTTTCATCGCCGCCGCCTCATGCCCCTCCGCACCGCGGCCGGTGCGCCTCCGTCTCCTCTCCATCCGCTCCGCACCCTCTCACCGGCCTTCTGCTCTCCGCCGCCGCACGCCCTCCCACCGGCGCGGCGTCCATCTTCGCGCTCCTGCGCGCCGGCCTCCTCCCGCCAAAGCGCCGCCCGCCCACGCGCCACCTCCTCCTCTCGGCTGCGGTGACAAGGCGGCGACCGATCCGGCGCGGTGGAGGAAGCAGCACGCAAATGCGGCTGAGGTTTTTTTTTCTAGTAATAAATGCTTTAGTCCATGCTTTAGTCCTAGAAACCAAATAGGTGTTCTAAAGTTTTAGGACTAAAATTTAGCCATTTTTATAGCACTAGAGAACCAAACAGGCGCTAACATAATAGCAACACCCTTAAAAAAAGTTTGTATTCGCGTGCGGCTGATCGTCCTACAGATTTCATCACGAGAGGATATGGGTCCGAACTCCGAACGAATTTTCACAAATCCCGAAAACGCTTGTGGCTTCTGCATGGCCGAGCTTTGTGTGATTGATAGTAGAAGACCATCCCTGCAACCGTCTATATTCAAATTTAACATCTATCATCGTGCATCTACACTATACACGTTCTCATCCTTAAGCTCTGATCACCCGACCCCTTAATCACGTCACCTTAATCACGTTTTTATTTTTTAAGTAGATAGGATCGCGGAAAAGACGATCGATGATCCTGCATTTCTAACGTGCGCAAGATGACGCCCTAGAGTCACGCCCTAGTTTTGGCTAGAAAGTTGAGATCTCAATTTTTTTGTACACGCTCGTCTGTAAACGCAAACAAGATTAACGAGAGGAACTAAAAAAACTCGCGTCCAACGAATCGTCCTGTGTGTGTGCGTGTGTGATCACGATCAACAGCATGCCACTAAAAAAACTCTTATATTCGCGTGCAACGATTTGGCTACAGATTTCATCACAAGAGAGCATCGATCCCAAAGAAAAAAAAATGGACCGGTCCAAAGCCCGAAACGAGTGCGCTTCTGCATGGCGTTCTGCCCGCGAAAGGGCTCGACCAGGCGCAAGCGCAACCAAAACGAACGCCGCGCGTTTGTCACCCGGCCGGACATGCGCACGACGTCGACCGGCCACGCAACACCAATCATTTGCGCTCGTCACGTTTCGTAGACGCGACGTCTATCGAACCAGCGGCACGCGTCGTAGCCGAGGTGCACGGCACGGGCACGCGAAGCACAAAAAGGCGCGGCTGACACTGCACTGGCACCCAACACAACTAGTTATTCTGCAATTTGCGGCAGCGAGAAAACGGACTGATCCATCAAGACAGAACGCCCATCACCGCCAGAGCGACCCATCCACCGTCGGTGCATGTGCACGTGCATCCACCACCAAACACCAAAACAGAGCCGCCGCTTCCTCGCCGGTGCGCCGTCGTTGGTGGTGGCCGGCGCGCGCGCGTCGCACGTCGCGGGCTCCATCACACCGCTTAGACTTGGTTTGAGTCGTACGTCCGCCGGCGCCGGGCGAGGACGACGACGTCGACAAGCCACCATCCGACCCACGTCGTCACATCGCATCAGCTACGTCGAAGGGGTCGTGGTGGAGGCCCACCGCCGAGAGCAGCGGCGGTCCCCTCGGCGCCGCGACCCAGATCCTCACCGTCCGGCCCGCGACGGCGCAGGGCAGCCGGTGCAGCCGCTTGTGCCCCACGGTGGTGCCGTTGGCCACGGGCGCGCCGTCGACGTACACGGCGTGGCGCTCCACGCGCTGCCCCAGCGCCACGTGCTCCTGCACCCGCACCACGTTGAACGGCCGCCGCGAGCGCCGCCGCAGCTCGATCCAGTACCCGTCCCACCGCCCGTGCCCGTCCTCGGCCGCCGGCGCCCAGTACGTGTCCTCGCGCCCGTCCACCACGTTGCGCGCCGCGAACCCGGCGCCGCGCTCGCTGCTGGCCCGGGCCGCGCTTCCCGCCGCCAGGTCCGTGCCGAAGATGGTGGACACGGCGGACCCGAGCTCGCGCAGCCGCGCGACGTCGGCGGCCTCCACCAGGCCCGTGGTGTTGGGCGGCGCGTTGAGGAGGAGCACGCAGTTGCGGCCGACGGAGTTGTAGTAGATCTCCAGCAGCTGGCTCAGCGGCTTGGCCGTCTCGTTCTTGTGCCAGAACCAGCCCGGCCGGATCGACACGTCGCACTCCGGCGGCACCCAGTCGCGCCCGCGCGGGTCGCCGGAGTTCAGGTACCTGTAGGTATAGGCGACAACAATGGCAATGATCATGATGGCGCAGAATGGTGAACTACTGATCATACGGTAGGTCGTGCATGCATCGGCATATATACTGTACTTCTCTATGCCGGCCTCGCCGATGGTGATCATGGAGCGGTTGACGGTTGACCAGCAGGTGGTTCCGGCGAAGCCCTTCTCGTCGCCGACCCAGCGGACGTCGGGCCCGTCGTCGGAGAAGATGTTGATGGAGCGCTGCAGCTGCTTCACCGTCTGGAACCACTCCTGGAAGTGGTACGTCATGTTGGTGGCGTTCTTGCCCTTGGCGCCGTCGAACCAGATCTCGGACACGCTCCCGTACCTTCAATTCATTATTCTTATTAATTCATAACATTCGTGCATGTCGATGCTTGCATTGCATTTGCATTGCTCGATCGAAATGTTGACTTAATTGCATGCTCTCCATCAACTGACTGAGCGACCGACTGACCCGGTGAGGAGCTCGTGTAGCTGCGCCTCGTAGTACTCGTTGTACGCGACCTCGTCGCCGTAGCGCCGGTCGTGCCGGTCCCAGGGCGAGAGGTATATCCCGGCGTCGAGGCCGCGCGCGCGCGCGGCGTCCACGAACTCCCTGACAACGTCTCCCCGGCCCCCGCGCCAGGGGCTGGCGCGCACGGAGTGGTCCGTGTACCGGGACGGCCAGAGGCAGAAGCCGTCGTGGTGCTTGGCGACGAGGATGACGAGCGACGCCCCCACGGCGCGCGCCGCGTCCATCCACTGCGTGGCGTTGAGCGCCGCGGGGCGGAACAGCGCCGGGTCCTCGGACCCCGTGCCCCACTCGGAGTCCGTGAACGTGTTCATCCCGAAGTGAAAGAACATGATCACCTCCCGCCGCTGCCACCTGAGCTGCGCCGCCGACGGGATCGGCAGCACCGGCAGCGGCGGCGGCGTTAGTGTCAGTGTCACGCTCCGCGCATCGGAGGCGGCGGCGGCGGCGGCGACGAGGACGGCCACGGCCACGGCCAGACGCAGCAGCGACGTCGGGCGCCTCGCCATCGCGCCGGTGCTTCTCTCTGGTCGCAGAGTCGCAGCTCTGTCTGCTGTGTCTCCCTCGTCGGTGGCCAGGCCAAGTGCAGTAGTGCAGCGATATATACTGGCACTATAGAATTGTGTTTGGACGCTGGGTGCGTGAGAGAGAGAGAGAGAGAGAGAGAGAGAGAGGGGAGCGACGAGGAGGAATGAAAGAAACCAGGCAGCCGAGGGTGCACGACAAGCGCGTTCCCAAGGGGCCGGGGCTGATGGTCACGGGCGCGCGCACCATGTGATGCCTGTCGCGATGCCTTGCCCCTCGCGGCGATTGTGCATCCGATCCGACGCGACCGGGGGATCGCCATCGCCTGCATGATTGATCACTGACGGCGACGGGTGGAACCCGGAGCTGGGTGATCCCCGCGCGTCATTCTCGCTCGATTCCATCGTCTACGCATCCAACGCATCGACGACGCACCGGTCGCCCCACGCCCAGTGCCCCAGTGCCGTGCAGAATACAGAGCATCTGTAGCAGAGCCTTTGCGCTTGGACGACGCTGTTGGCCGCACGCGTTCGCTCGCGTGGTGCGCCGCCGAGGCCGTGGTGCATCAGTGCATGTCACGTCGCTTTTGGTGGGCGGCCATCGCCGACAGCCCCCACCGGCGATCTGGTGTCGTGGCGCGCGCGGCCTGCCGCTTCTCTGGTGTCATCTGCTTTGCTGCTGCGTTGCGCTTGCGCGGTTGTCGCAAGAATTTGGCCTTGGTTGCGCAGCGTCTCAGGCAAACACTGTAGTTTCTTTTTCTTTCGGCAGCTGGCTTCCTGGTTCACCGTGTACATACTTCCAGTGCCAAAGTGCGAACGCTGCTTGTATAGCTACTATCAAGGGCCACCCGCACGAAAAGAAAAAAAAAAAAAGGACAAATGGTACATTGTACAAGGTTCTGTTACTTGTGCTGTGCAGCTCTCCACATGTGCGTAGGCTGCATTGTATACGCTGGGCTCTGCAATGAGAGGCGGCAAGGGCTTTTCTTGGTGGAAAAAGTCCATTCTGGGTTCCTGAACTTGTGGCCGAATCCAAATTTCGTTCTTCCACTCAAAAACCGGATACGGTGGGTCTCTGAACTCGTAAAACCGGACACGGTCCATCCTCAGGCGAAACCATCCCTGTTTTGGGCTGACGTGGACACAACTCCTGCCATGTCACGATGTCCACGTGGCTACTAGGCCCATGTGTCAGTCGTATCCCCTCTTCTTCATCCTCTAACCTGTCTCCTCTCTTTTAGGCATTCCTACGAACACCTTTCCTCCCCTGCTCCCCCGTTGCTTCTCCTCGGCGTCGCTCCTCTCTTCTCCTTCTCCCTTACCACTGCTGCACCGACCACCGCCGCCGCTGCCGCTGTACAGCGCCACCGGGGCCCTCCATGCGGGTCCGGGAGGGTCGTCGCGCGGCTCCGAGGGCGCCGCGTGGAGGACGCGAGGTCCGGCCACTCCGGCGCCCGGCCGGAGCGGGCGCGACCTGCTGGTCTAGGCGTCGCGCGAGGTGGGGCGCTCTGCACTAGTCCAGTTCTTCGTGTGTGGAGGAGCGTCGTTCGGGGCGCGGGAGGCCGCAGCGTGGGGTCGAGGCGGCCACGCAGATTAGGGCACCGCGCACCGGCTGTGGCCAAGCCATGCGCGGGAGGAGATCGCCGTGGAGGTCGAGGCGCCGCCCAGGGAAGGGTCCTGCGCGCGGGAGGAGATAGTCGACCTCGGAGATGGTTGGCTGGATGTGTTGGAACTCTGGGCGCTCACACACTCAGAACGGAGGACGGCGAGAGGAGGAAAACAATGAACAGTAGCCTTGTAGACGAACAGTTGGGCACGGGCGGCGGCCGACGCGGCGACGCGCCGAGGCAGGCCAGGAAGCAAGAGGTGGACGCCATGGCTGAAGGTGCGGCACACATGCGCAACCGCCCGTCGCGCCAACCAGTGAGAGCATGAGGCGAGTCGCGACGCAGGTGGAGGCGAGCGTCGGCGCTCGACATCGGTGGCGGAGGCGAGCCGCGGCGCCGGTCGCTCGTGGTGTCCGCACACAGAGGCAGCCGCGCGTGCTGAGGACCGGACCACCGCCCACCGCGCAGCAGCCCGTCGCGCCAGGCGGGCGCGGCTCGATGGGCTCAGCGACGCGTGGTCGCTGCTGCCCGGTGTGGACGAGGCGGGCCTCGGACGCCGGCGCGCCCATGGAGGTAGGGCTGCGGCCTGCGGATGCGATGGGATAGGATGGAGAGACTGACAAGTGGGCCCGCTCCACGTCGGCATAGTGACCTGGCGGGGGGTCAGTCCACATTGGCTAAAACCAGTGTTGGTTTCGTCCGAGGACGTGTTGTGACCAGTTTTACCAATTCGAAGATCCACCGTATCAATTTTTGAGTTCGAGGACGAAACTTAGATTTGGCCAAGTCGAGGGACCCAGGATATAAATTTTCCTTTCCTGGTCCGAGACTGTTCACATCGCGCGAAGCCAAGATTCGGTCTCAGTAGGGCTCGGGCCGGTTCCGAGTTGACTTCACGCGCCAACGATTCTCGCAAGTTGCAGTTGGGCTCCTACGCGGGTCTGCAAGGCTGCAACGCCAGATTCCAGAAGGCTTTGGTTGTTTGGTGGAAATGTCTCGATTTGACTAAGAATTGATGCAAAAAAAAAAAAAACAATCTAGTGCGTCTTTAATCATTGTAGGTTAACTTGCATTGAGGCAAATGCAACTGACTAGTAAGTGGAAGCAAGATCATTGATAGCGACATCATTAAACTGTAGCAGGAAAAACGAAGCAACCGAATCCGAACTCGACGGCAACAGCGTGTCCTATGCATGCTTGCATTCATGCCGCGAGCGTAAAGGCAGCAGCGATCTCGAATCAGGCTTGCAGCAATGTTTCCCGTCCCCATGGTATTAATGCAATGCAATCATCCTAAAGTTCACTTGTGAAGATTATATATATATGACAAAAGATCGAGATGCCTGATGGCCAGACGGTTCGCAACGGGCCCTGCCTAGTCGCCGCGGAAATCGCTACCCGCCCCGCATTACGCAACAAACCGGGAGCCGACTTCTCCTTCCTCCCCCTATAAAAGTTGCGACCTTGAGGCATGGGCTGTGGGTTTAGCAGCTCAATCACCAAGGTTGCGTTGGGGACGACCGCGGCGGCCGACAAATAGAGAGATGGCTCATCCGCTAGCAGCGAAGGAGGAGCGGGTGATGAGGGACCTTGAACTGGCCGCTCTGATCAGGCGGTGCTGTGTAAGGCCTCCCTAGCCCCCTCCCACCCTTTTCGTGATCTCCAGATTAGATTTTCCGTTTCCGTTTCCCCCGTTCTCATTTCCTTTGAAACGCGGGTTTATGGCTGCGGCGGTGCGGACGGGGCTGTGGGGCGGCGCCGGACGCCGGTGCAGCAAGATGCGGCGAACAGCGGGGCGGCGCTGGGTTCGCTCGCGATGGGACGGCGCCGGTGCGAGCGATGCTAGGTGAGGGCGAGCTAGGCTTGGGCGCCTGGGCTGATGTCTGTTGGGCCGTAGACGGAGTGTCCTTGATTGTATGATGAGCTTCGACTGGGCTGTATACCAGCCCATAAGGCCCTCAGCCGTGCCGCGGTTGAGGCTCTATTTAGAGTGTGGGATTTTTCTTTTCCATTTCTAAGTTTTTATGAAATTGATATGTCCCATTTGAAATGCATATACAATTTCTATAAAATTCTCATGTTGCAAACAGGCTCTCACTATTTAAAAAAAGATTTGATGCTCGGGGATCACGTTGTGCAGATTGGTAAGGAGTGGGGGCGGCCGCCTGTCGTCGGCTGTCGCCTTGCCGCGTTGACTTCTGCTACCTAGTTGTTGTGTCGAAGTCCATACTCCATAGTACTCCGTGCATTGGTTCCTAGAATGCATGTTCCTTAAAGCATACTTGCTCTCGGACATCTTGTCCTGAAAACAAAAGGTCGCTTCTCAAGCCTATGATTTATAGTCATGGTTACTCTTTCTCAACTCCATCACAATGCCACCATATGCATAGCAACCAAAAACTGCACCATCAGGTTTTGGAAATAGTTCCATTCCAGGAGTATCTTAATATCAATTTGTTTTAGTTTAGAGTAAAATACATAGACGATCCTCAAACTTAGCATGGTGTATCATTTAGGTCTCTGAACTTAGAAAACCAGATATTTGGATTCTAAAAGACGGTTCAACCAAAGTAAACACCTAGTTACCTAAGGCATGATGATCTGGCACCGGCACGCATGAATAACTTAGTTTGCACAAAGCCACATGGATCAGAGATGCCCCTTCACTGTTTCGTGGCGCGTCAAAGCTGGCATCACCATGTTCACAGGTGATTTGTCATCCGGCAGGCGCTTGATGTTTCTAGCCGCTAAGTTGGGTGAGCCAGGCATGTATGTCCGTATGGGAGCAAGGCTGAGTTCAATGGGATTTTCTGTCCTCACTCTCTGAACACTACTCCAACTATTTTTCTCTCAGCATGTATATCAAAGAGTGCAAAACAGTATTTAGAGAACCTATATAGGAATCTCATTGGACTCAGCCTAACAAAGTTGAAGTCTGAACTGAGGTCATTTGGTTTGCCCAAACTGAAATATTATGGAGATGCATGTGCATCTTGTTTTTCTCTATCGTCTTGTTGGGGAGGGTTTATGAGTGTTTTCATTTCATTATTATGTTTGATCACCCCCCCCTCCCCCCCCCCGGAAACAACGATTGCATTTGGAATGCCTTTTGCTGTCTAATTGTTTCCTGTGTTGCTGTTTTTTTTTTTTTCCCAGAATGCCGTCTGCGCGTTTGAGCTACTGCTGTACTTTGGTTTAGTGAACTTCCTCTTCGCCCATGGCGACTCATGGTGGCAAGCCATAGTGTGGACTATCACGGCTGCTCCTCCAGTTGTGGGAACGCTGTTTGGTTTCTCTTTTCTCAAGCAGATTTACATCAACAAATATGCCATGGAACCCCGTAGGCAAGGACCCTCTAAGCAATGATAATAACGCCGTGCCTTTTCTTAGTTTATAAGTATAGATGATAGGTTTTAAGGCTGTTTTCAATGGGACTCTGCAAAATGGTTCTTCAAAATACTGTTTGGCACTGTTTGACATAAATGTTGTACTGTAGACAGAGAGAATGGTAGTTGGAATAGTGATAGGGAATGTGATTTGAGGAGTGTTGTTGGAGACAGTATAACGAGAATGCTCAGCTTGATACATGTGCAACGCATTCTATTTCAGAACGCATTCTATTTCAGTTCTTTTGCCCTATTTGTATAACGAGAACTCGTCACTGCAACAGTATCTCAAGCGGGAGGCTGCCCGCCTCGATCGTGGCCGAGAAGCAGGCGCAGCTGGATGACTTGATGGCAAGGTTAGGCACGCTCGAGACGGATCTCTCCAGGTTCAGGCAGGAGGTTCACCGCTTCAACACTGAGCTGGCCAAAAAGCTGCGTGTGGAGCGGCAGACGATGGAGGAGCTGAAGAAGGACATCGGGAAGCTCCACACCATGTCCAAGGCCATCCACGTTGCTACTCTGCCTTGATGGTTCTAGTGAAGACCGCATGCACAGCTGCTCCTGGAGAAGACAGTCTCCGTGTTTCTGCGAGCCTACTTGGCTACTTGCTTGCAGATCATGTCTGGCCTGTGATAGGTTTGTGCGTTGGATATACGTGTGTTGGAGCTGGATCTCTGTTGCGTTAAATGTTGAGCGTGATACTGGTAAAAATTCGTTGTGCAAGTGGTAATGTCCATCAGCGTTCTGTGAGCGTCAATTGTATTTGACCTGTGAGCGTGCCGCCGTGTCATAAACCACTATGGGAGTAAAATTCACGGTAGGAAACACAATTCTCAGTTTGTTCGTAATTCGAATAACTATTAAGCTGGCAGTGCAAACGTCCGTATCGGCCAAAGGACATACATCTTTCACATTCATAGTTCCACCGACAGTTCCTTCTGAAGATGAACATGCTACAGCTACAACAAGAAAATCCGATTTAGCCCGCCCAAGGAATGAAGCCCAAGCACATCCTGGGCAACAGCTCAGATGACTCTTGAGCACAGGGATGGGGTTAAACGATGCATGCTCTGACATTTGTCATGGCTCAATTCACTTACCTCGCAGATTAAAGCCACCTAGTCGATTATCAAGAGACAGAGACATAATCCTATACACTACTCGCATATTATGCTTGAAATTTTATGTCTGTTATGAAGAGCAGCAGTCAAATTTATACATGTTCAGTTCATCATATTGTGTAGCCGCTTGTTTTGCCAGGCACCCAAGGAGTGGCATGAAGCTTCATCATTCAGTCAGTATATTGATTTCTGCACGCAGGGGACCTCTGTCATGCATGCATGGCGAGCACGAAGGGAGGTGATACATTTGATAGGGGCGTGCTGAATGCGTTTTCATGAGCGATTTATGGCCGATGGTCCATGTTCGATTCACGGATAGCAGGATGCCCATTACTCAAGAATTCGCTGCAGTAGCTCCGGGCTCGCCGGAGCCAGTGGCACTTGACAATTCGCAGCGATCAGTGCACGATAGGTTAGCTGTGCGGATGAAAGCCTGAAACCGGTATCGCAGTTGTTATCAAGCTTGTAGCGAGCCGCGAGCGTAATCCTGTAGCCGCATGTATGTTCCCACCAGTTAAACGTACCGAGCGCCGCGCCTGTCGCCTGCGCCAACGATAGAGGGTCGAGTACATCGCCGTCCACGTGCCGTAGTCCGTAGACTCGCTCCCAGTGTTGTGTTGCTGCTTTGCACTGTGCCGGGGGCAGTCGGCGCGCGGTCGCGACTCCATGCTGGTGGCTGGTGCGGTGGTGCCGAGGCCGTCCTCGGTTGAGCTCCCAGAGGTGCAGAGCTGGAGCACGCAGCAGTGCCTGCCCGACGTCCGCACAGGCACAGCACAGCCTACAGGACGCCATGCAGGCAGGGTCTTTGTCGAGACTGAAACGCGGCCCCCAAAATGGTGCCTGATCACCACCGAGAATTTGCAAGAAACAGATGGGAGTTGTTGGTTTGTATTGAAGAACATGGCGTTATTCCATCCCCGGCTTTGTTGGAGCTCTTCACATTCGTTATTACTGGGACACAGAACCCATGCAGTCGGTATTCACACTGCAACTTAAGCAGTGAAAGCATCTCAGCCGCACGATCAGCGAGCAACGGCCAGATGACAACACCTTCTTTCCCTACTCCCACGCCACCGCCTCTTTCTTCCCCGCGCTGCCGCCGGCCAAGCACAGTCCGCCCTTCTCCTTTTCTGCCCTGCCAACTGCACCCGCTGGCCAAGCACGTCGCTCGCGAGGTCGGCCCCCGCCCGCCCGGCGCCACGGGAGGAGCGCCGTCGCGGGAGCAGGAGCACCGTCGCGGGAGGAGGCGGCCTAGTGGGGCCGCGCCGAGAGGGAGCCGCCACAGGAAGGGGGGCCGCCGGGGCGAGAGTGCGCCGCGGGAAGAGGCGGCCTAGGTGGGAGCCGCCACGGGAGGGAGCCGCCGCAGGAGGGGGCCGCCGGGACGGGACTTGCCCCGGGAGGGGGCCGTCGCGGGATGAGGCCGCCGGGACCGGAGCCGCCGAGCAGGGCCGACGCATCGGCGGAGGGAGCGCGCCGCGTGCGCAGCAGCGCAGGCATGCGGAGACGGCGCGCGGGCGGAGGGGCCGCGCGCGGCGGGTCGGCGCTCCCGTCCGACCTCGCGGGACGGGCAGTGCTCGGCCGGCGGCAGCCCGGGGAAGAGAGGGAAGGCGGCGCAGAAGTAGGGGAAGGAGGTGTTGTCATCTGGCCGTTGCTTGCTGATCGTGTGGTCGAGATGCTTCACTGCTTAAGTTGCAGCGTGAATACCCACTGCATGGGATCTGTGTCCGTCCTGGTGGCCATGGAGCCGTACCTTTACCTTGCGTTCTTGGCGCATGACACCTCAAACCATACCCTTTGGTGCCACGTTGAGACGAGCTAGATCTGATCTACGGCCACCGTAAAAGCCAAGTCAGATCCCCCACACAAACGCTACGGCGCAGCTCTACCTGCCACCCACACGATATTATTATTATCCACTTTCACTGTGCGCTGTCTGCGTGACAGCTCGATTGAATCATGACTCATGACTCACAATGAGGACCCGAAGCAAAACATTTGTTGCCTCTGCTCTGCTGCCTTGTGCAGCTACGTCGAAACCCTCTACAAAACCTCACGTCCACAGCGTCTGGGGTGCACACTGTCACCGCGCGCGCGCAGGTAGCTACGGCCATGGCCATGGACATAGCTCACCGAGACTACCTCCAAGCCACTCTCCACGGCTTCCTCGGCGCCACCGTGCTCCTGCTCTGCGTCCTCGCCGAGCTCTTCATCCTCGCCTCTCGGAGCCACGCGGCGCTCTACCTTGTCCCCGTGGCCGCGTCGCTCCTTTGCAGCCGCGCCCGTCGCCGCGCCGCGGCCGCGGACATCGGCCTGGTGGACTTCGCGTGCCTGAAGCCGCGCCGCCGGCTGCGCATCCCCGTGGCGGCGCTGCTCGAGCACTTCCGCCTCATCGGCTGCTTCGACGGCGCGAGCGTGGAGTTCATGACCAAGGTGGTCGAGGCCAGCGGCATGGGCAACGAGACCTACTTCCCGCCGTCGCTGCACTGCATCCCGCCCGCGGCCACGCACGCGCACGCCGTCGAGGAGGCGCACATGCTCTTCTTCCCCACGCTCGACGACCTCTTCGCCAGGACCGGCGTCGCGCCGCCCACCGTCGGCGCGCTCGTCGTCAACTGCAGCGGCTTCTGCCCGGCCCCCTCACTCGCCGCCATCATCGCCCACCGCTACCGCATGCGCGCCGACGTCAAGACCTTCAACCTCTCCGGCATGGGCTGCGCCGCGGGCGTCGTGGGCGTGGACGTCGCCAGGCGGCTCCTGCTCACGCACCCCGCGCTGGGCTACGCCGTCGTCGTCAGCGCCGAGATCGTCACCGTCGGGTGGTACAGCGGCAGGGACCAGGGCAAGCTGCTGCTCAACTGCTACTTCCGCACGGGCTGCTCCGCGGCGCTCCTGACCAACAACGCCCGCGGTGTCGTCAAGTACCGGCTCGCGAGCCTGACGCGCACCAACCAGACCGCCAACGACCGGAGCTACCGCGCGGGCTACCGCGACGAGGACGACGAGGGCATCACCGGCTTCACCCTCGGCCAGGGCGTGGGGCGCATGGTGAGCGAGCTGCTGCGCGCGCACCTCGTCACGCTCAGCCTGTCCATCCTCCCGTGGCGCGAGAAGCTGCGCTACGTGGTCGCGCTGCTCCGCTCATCGTCCCGCCAACGCCTACTAGCAGACAACAGCAAGGCCGCCGGCAGCGGCAACCGCACCAGCGTGTCGGTGCCGCTGCCCGACTTCCGCGCGGCCGCGGACCACTTCTGCCTGCCGTCGTCGGGCAGGCCGATGATCTGGCGCCTGGGGCAGGGGCTCGGGCTGGGCGAGCGGGAGATGGAGGCGGCGCTCATGACGTTCCACCGGTTCGGCAACCAGTCGGCGGCGTCGCTGTGGTACCAGCTCGCGTACCTGGAGGCCAAGGGCCGGGTCCGCGCGGGCGACACCGTGTGGCAGCTTGGCATCGGCAGCGGCCTCAAGGCCAACAGCCTGGTGTGGGAGCGCGTCGCCGGGCACGACGGCGAGCGCCACCTGGGGCCGTGGGCGGACTGCATCCACAAGTACCCTGTGACGACGGAAACCTAAACAGGCCGGCGCAGCGTGCGCGACCTCTGGCTGGGCGAATATCGTCCACCGGCAATGCTCCTTTCCGAGCCGATCAAGTTGCATTGTGTTCTTGGAGAAGAAAGCACGTCATCGAGTTTCTTAGCAATGTGGACTCGTGTTTAGTCATCATATATAACCAGTCGAGTATATGCTTTGTTGCTTTGATTCTGTGATTTGCAGACGATCAAGTGTGCTAAGATTGTGCTGTATTTTCCCATGAAAACTACTCCTACTCCAAGATTGATTTCGCATTAAGTGCATACAGTACAGTCCAGAGGATCGTATCTCAGCACGAGGGGTCGACAGTATCTAGCTGGCTGCGCTGGCTCACCTGCACTCGCGGCCTTGCTCGAGCAGGGTATAGTGTACTGTACACCTGTACCGCGGTTTACTACAGTGCTGCATCCGATGAGAGCGCCTGGTGCTCCTGCTGATGCTGCGGCATCCAGTAAATGTGTGGCTGGTACGCTTAACGTTGTCCGGCCGGTGTCTCATCTGATGACAACGGAGGCGAAGGAAGACAACGCACGTTGTCAAGAGTTATGTCTGCCTACCCGTACGCCGAACCGATCGACGACAGTCGTAGCAAAGCTTAAATGCCTTTGCTCAGCTGCTCCGTGTAGGCCTGAGGTCAAGCTGCACGCACTGTCTGCAGCCATGAATCACGCTGTACACGGTAAACACTGCGAGACTACGTGTAGCAGGATGTCTAAATGCATTGTGTATCTACTATTTTAACAATATCGCTACAGTGTATAATCAATTCATTTATCCAATCCAAACCACTGCACGTAGTCTGTCAGCACTCACCATTCACCAGTGACTCTCGTGGCCACCATCAACCGTTCATCCCGCCAGCATGCTGTCAATGGCATTTGAGCAGCCAAAAACTGTTCAAGTACCTCACAGAAACTGCTACACTGTCCTCGCCAGTCGCCAGTGTGACCATTGGAAACGATGAAAACACTGTTTTGCATCGTAAACTATAAAAACAAATTTAAAATAATAGCCTAAGTTTTAGCATGTGTTAGTCGACCGCACCAATCCATGTGAAAAAAGAAGCAGACAACCAACCGATCCGGATTATCGCTTCATCTTTGCAGCAGCCGAGTTGCTGCCTGCGTGTGCTCGCTCTTCGCCTCGCGTGGCCGGCGAACGATGAACTTCACCACCGTACCCGCACCCGAGCTGGACACGGAATCCGTCCATCTACCCAACCTTCTCATTGCCTTTTCTTTCTTCCTCATTTTTCCTGCGCGGCCTTGTGTGCCATCACCCCATGCACCACCTTCCTTTGGTAGTCGTGGCCTCTTGCCGGTGTGCCTCAGCGCTACCGCTGCTATCCACCAAGCGTTGTCGTTTGCCCTCGCTACCAACCCTACCCGTTGTTCGTCCTTGGCCGCCATCTTGGCTGCCACCACTGAGCCGGCCATCACTCGCAGACCTTCCCTCCAAGAGGTGAAAAAGATTCACAACCCTCAGCAACCTCAACCCCAACCCAAAACTACGAAGAAGAGGTTGCCAATGGCGAAGAGAGCAAAGACGAATGAGAGGGTGGCGGCGGAGGGGGTGGATAGTTGGTCTGTAGACCATTTTGGACCAAAACCATCAATATGGGATAGAGAGGGGAGAAAGGATAGATGGATAGGACCGATTTCAGCACAAAGACCAAAATACAGAATCCATTTAAACTTCACTTTGTGCACAATGTTTCTTTGGTCCTTTTGCTAAACATAGTCTAAGGGCTCGCGTCCACCTATGAAGCATGCGCTCCACCTGACCAAAGGGCCAACCGCCAGTGCGTAATCCGTGATTATTCCACAAGAAGACTGTACCAGTTTGTTTATTTCTTGCTCTATTTTAGTAGTTATGTACTCTTTAAATGTTCCAATGCTACAATTATGTATTTTGTATGTTCGACCATTATTTCACTGTGACATTTGCGAGGTTTATCTGTTGGCGCTATCTGTTGTGATCAGACCGTGCTGTTCTAAGCAAATCAAAGATGATGGGTTTAGAGATTGCTATATATTCAAAAAAATTTAGTATATTGAACATGAAAAAATAAGAACACATCTAACAAATTATGGTATTGTTTATATTTTAAACTTTACTATGTAGACACATCGTCAAAGTGATGATTCATTGTAGTTTAATTTGTACTAGTTTCTTCCTCAAATATTTATAGTCCGTTAGGTCATTTTTTTTAAAAAAATGCGATGAATAAAAAAAGAAAGGAGAGAGTAGATCAATAGATGACTTCATTTGAACTGCCCATCTGTCACTCGGCAGCGGCCATCGGCCTGTCGCCTCCTTCCCGCATGGTCAACGAGACCGATATATGAATAAACAACAGATAGCCCACGTGACCACGAACGCTATGCTAAAAAATGAGCCCAACACCTCAACCTATGGCCCAGGCATCGCTGCATCGCCAAATAGGTAAAGTTCGTCTCCACGTAAACACAGTGAAAAAGATGACGAAATCGAAAAAGAGCAAAGGTCACCTGAAAAGAAAACTTTGGCTGGTATCATTCCGCTTCGTTTGTTGCTAAAATTTGCCATGCCAAATGTTAAATTGACCTACCAAAATTTTAGCATGGCAATATTTGGCACCAAACCAAAGAGGCTCTTAGGTATATTAAAAAAAACTAATATCAGTTTCTTTGATACTTTCTACTAACGTTTTAGCACCACAAGCAGCTATCTGACTGAGCATGAGACCACATCCAAACTCTCACCTCAGACTAGGGTCACCAAGGAGTGAAAATGAATGTGAAAAACACTTACACAGAGTGAAAAAGTAATGATTGCGCATTGTAGACGGTAGAGACGCATTTTTTGGTGACCTCGGTCTCAGCATTGAGAACCTGCACTAACTCTCATAGTATATTTTAATTCTTTCTATGACTACTTTCAACCGTATGATTCTCGTAATTAGAGGAATGGGTTATTTTTTACATTGGCTACATTGGCTAGGCACCATTGCAAGTGATGCTCCTTCTCTCACTCCACCTCATGTTGGTGACCTTATTGCAAGAGGGGGCATTATTGACTTTACTCGATTTAATTTCTTGATGAAAACTTTAACCCAAACTCATTCTTGACTAATAACTAAACTTTCCCCTATTAGTTGGCTGATACAAATTAGAGATTTACTCAATATCAGTCGTTGAGATCTTGGTTACCGTTAGTCAACGGTGCGCCTCCTCCTCCGCCACTGCCATCTTGCCGTCGTCAGTCTCGACGTCGTCGGTTTGGGGGTTCAGGGTTGGATTGGGCGCGGTGGCGTCTTCTCCACCTCGGGCCTTAGAGGGGAGGCCGTGAGCGGCGGCCAGCCCGACGACAGAGAGACTAGTGGTGATGGCGTCGTCGGTCGAGCAAGGGAGACGATTGGGAAGGGTTGGCGGCGGGGACGAAGCGGCACGATGGTGGCGGAGGGCGGCAAGGCGAGGCGACGGGAGTCGGCGGCGAGAGCAGGCTTTGCGTCGTAGGCTGAGGCGGGGTCGCGGGAGGAAAAACAGGAGAGGAAGGAAAGATAAGGTGAGACAACATTGTTGACAGGGAGACACCATGCAAACTAACTAGACTTTGGCTACAATTTAGAAATGGATATCCAACACCATCACTCTTAAGACTCTAATCACTTGTTGCCACTATTTGATTCTCTAAAGGATGGTACATACTCATAATTAGGTAAGGTGATTCAACACGCGTGCACAAGTTAGCAAATTGGAAATAGCTTCACATGATTCTTCTAGTAGATAGAAGTGTTTACCACTCAAAAAAAAAAAGATAGAAGTGTTTACCACAAAAGAGAAGAAAGTTAGACTCCGACAATTTTGGAAGTGTTTACCACAAAAGAGAAGAAAGTTAACTCCGACAATTTTGGCCTAATCTTTAGATTAGATTCTAGTACTAGAAGTTAAACTGATAGCTTTTGACCTAATCTAAGGATGGAACCTGGTGGTTGAGTCCACGATGTTGGGCCGTTACTCTTCAGAACTGGAATCTGTCACGGCGATCTCTTCGTCCTCCCCCTCCCCGTTCTCGTGGCCGCCGGTCTGCTGCTGATGTTGCGATTCTCCGTTGCCGACAAACTGCTCTGCATCGTAGACCGCTTGCTGCTGGAAGTTGCCGACATTGAAGAGTTCAGGGTTACTTGGGAACGCCAAATAGTGGGTCGGCTGGTTGGCCGCGCCTGCGGCGCCGGCCTGCTGCGGAAGCATCCACACGGCCGTCGGCGGTATCATCTGCTTGCCGTCACCCGCGGCGCCGGAGGCAGGGGCCGGGATGGCGATGAAAGGGATGGCGCCTGCGGCCGCCACGGGGGCGGAGGCGGAGGCGAGGCTGCTGGACATCGAAATCGCACCGCCGCCGTTGGCTTCGAGGAAGGGGTCGCCAACGGAGTAGTACGTGGCGGGGGCCGGCGCCGAGGGCCCCGACGCGGCGCGCGTCGGCTGGAGCTTGCGCCGGCGCTTTGAGTCCGGCTGCTGCTGCTGCTCGCCGTCGGCGCCGCCCGCGGCGGAGGCCGGCTCCGCGGGGAGGCGGGGCACGCCGTCGGCGCCCGTGATGGCGATCGCGGGGACCGTGCCCGTGCCCGTGGCCGCGATGATGGCGGGCTCCGACTGCTGCAGCAGCCAGCGGATGGTCTCGCCGTCGGACTTGTGCCCGAGGTCGCGCGTGAGGCGGGCGACCCTCGCCGCGCACGCCGCCGCCATGCGGATGCGCCGCCCGCGGCCCTCCACCTTGGTGTGCCGGTCGCGGTACCGCGGCGCGGGCCGTGGGTTGGAGACCTGGAGCCCGCCGCCCAGGAAGTCCACCGGCAAGGGCTCCGGCTTCGGCACGCCGGAACCGTCCGCCTCGATCGAGCCAGTCGCGTCCACCGCCGCCGTCCCGTTGCCGGCCGACATGGCCGTGAGGTAGAGTGCCTCCGCGCCCTGCTCGCCGGTGCCCGGCGTCTGGGACTGCATAATAAGAGATCGGATTTTGATTGTTTGGCGGCGGCGCGGCGCCGTCTCTTTTGGGAGAGATTTTTGCCCTGGCGTTTTATTTGTTTCACTGCACGGTGGGTCTCGCTCTCGCAGGATAGGGTTACGGGGGGCCACCGCTGGACGTGCCCGAGCTTCCTTTGCAGTGGGCCACAGGACGATTCGGCCCACGACGAGACAAGCCCAATAACCAAGAACCAAGAAAGTCTAAGGGGTGTTTGATTATCCACAAACTCTATCGCGCCGCGCGCCCGGCCTACTCGGCGCCCCTACGGCCCGCCCGCTCCCCAACCTTATTGGCCCCGCGTGCCCATACAGCCCACGGGCCGCGCGCCCCTGTTGACGTGCCTCCTGGCCCACGAGCTGCGTCCCCCGTGGCCTTGGCCTTCATGGCCGTTTTCAACTGTCTCCACGCACCTTCAACTTGTAACTCGTTCTAAAATAACTTGCTGATTTTTTAATTATTTAATGCGCACAATTTTTTGATACTATGTACACAACGTGTTGTTGTTTTTAAAAAACATCATAGCTTTATGAACTTACTACATATTCAAATGAACTTGACAAACATTACATAACTTGCTACGTAATTATATGAATTTGCCATAACAGAAACTTACTCCAAAATACCATGAATTTGCTACATAATCATACGAACTTGATAGACATTACATAACTTGTTACATGTACATATAAATTTGCTATAGCAGAAATTTGCTGCAAGATGTCATGAACTTGCTACGTAATCATATGAACTTGTTAGACATTAAATATTAAATAACTTGCTCATATCTCAGTTACAAAAAATGAAGATCAACTCTATTGATTGGTCTAACTTATCTGTGAGTGCAGGGTTCCATTTTAGAGCTCAACTTCACCAGAGAAGCTCTATGGAATACACTACATAGCTCAATAAGTATTTATACGCATATTTACTTTGTTGAGCTACCTCTTTTTATGACACCGGATTATCTCGTGGACTGCACCAAAGTATCTGGTGGTACCAGACTGTCCAGTGGCAGCATCGAACTGTCCGGTGTTGGGGCTGACATATTGTTTTTAGTGTTAATATTTTAGATAAAACTATTCACTCCCTCTAGGCGACATCAAGGTCCTTTCAGAAATCTTCATTTTGTGCAAGCGGTGTATTGTATTTGCAATTATCGTAATTGCTCATTGATTTATTTTATTTTCATGTACAATCTATTATATGGTTGGGTTTTCAAACTTATATAGAGTAAGAATGCCAGTGAAGGCGAAGACAGAAGAGGCGGGGGTTGTCCAAATCTCCTTTAATTTGCTAATTATATATTTAGTTTGTACTATATCATTTTTTATCATGTTTGTTATACAACTGGGTATGGAGTTAAGGTATGATATATTTTTGTTTCAATGCACTATAGCATGTGGTGCAACTTAGGTTGTATAGAGCTTAGATAGTACCTTTCCTTTTTTCCATTCACCTTTTCTTTCTTTTTTTTCCAAAATTATTTGTATTATTGATGCGTCCTGGTTTCATTTATTGAAAATGTAGATGGAAACGACATTTGAAACCATTTAAATGATATAGAGCCAGTTCCTCCACGCATCACCACAGATGTAGCCCGTTGCCAAGCACCAAGCTCAATCTTGACGCAAATCAACAATGGCATCACAAATAGGAGCAATCCATCACCACTGTCGTCTCAACAACACGTCGTTACGACGGTCATTGCCCACAACTCTCTAGAACCCTAGGATTCAAGCTTCGGACCTTCAAATGGATTGAGTGCGCGACAAGAGAGGGGCAGAAGCAGCCAAGGAGGCATGAAGAGTGAGGAGGTAGGATGATGCACTATGTGAAGGTCAACCAGGGGTTGAAAAATGGATGGTCTGTCCTATTTTCTTATTTTGTCCCATTTGTTTCAATATTTGCAATAGAGATATGATAGAATGTGGAAAGGTGGGTTTCCTGTCTATTTTGACCCTATTTGTTTTCGCTTATAATTGGCTTATCGGTGAAAATAAGCGAGAATCCCGCCAAACGCTTCGATCATTTCTGATTCTCCTAGGAGCGACATGCTATGAGTTGAACTAAATAAGCGAAAAGCGAGAATTGAGAAAATCTCCGCGGTACGGAGAATCTAAGCGAGTCTAGGAAAATTGAAAACAAACATGCCTTTTATGGGATCCTGCTTTAAATAACTTTTCCCTCCGTTTCAAATTGAGTTCTAATTCTCTTTTTCTCTATCCATATTGTTAATACGACACATATTGAACACACATGCATGGACTGGCGAATGAATCTAAGGCTATGTTTGGCAAAACTCATTTCCCATCGGAATGTGAGAGGATTGAAGGGAATTGAGGGGAGAAATGAACTAATTTTTTCTTAATCCCCTATATTCCCATTCAGTTCCGATCGGAAATGGTTCATCCCAACGAGGAAAAATATCCCATGCAATCACTTGTTGCGTGCAATCAAGAAATCTGAAACGTCCATTTTGTATCTAATGGAGGTTGCTATTTTGTATTTAAACCCTTCCACTTGAAATCTCACATTCCTCTTCTGAAATTTGCTTAAAACCCCTCTAAAACCCTACCATTGGATATTGATCGGATGCTTGAGATTGCTTGATTGTACGACTACACACGTAAAAGTGATTGCACAGGATATATGCCCTCCAAACATACTTTAAAATAGAGATTTATAACCTCTTAGGCTGGGCTCACCAGTGAGCCCAAAAGTGGGTGCCCATACACTGTTTAGCACTGTAGACAGAGAGAAGAGTAGTTGAAATAGTGGATGAGCGGGGTTGGATAGGTTCACTGGTGAGCCCAGCCTTACAATTTGGAAGAATGAGAATATAAAAACACCATATCCGTTCTCGCTCTACATTTTCTGTATGAAATGTGGAAATAAAAATATGGTTGCAGGTTTTTCATCCATTTCTGTCCGCTTCATCTTTAGGCCTACTTCCGGTATACAATTGGTCCAAATCCGCCGCGTAGCAGTACAGTAACTGTGCTGGCATAAGCCAACAGGAGAGGAAAAAATCGACGGCTTGAGCCATTTGCCCATTTGTCGTGTCCGGGCCCCTCACGTGCCATGCCGGAATCTCGCAGCGATCGATCCAACACATGCGCGGATGCGCCACCGAGGCCGCGCGCCGCAGAAGCACACCACCACTGACGGCGCGGAAATTCTGCAGAAATATATAGATCCACCCGCCCCGTCCGCCGTCGTCGTCCACCCCCACCCCGACACGCAGGCGCAGCCAGCCAGAGGCCAGAGCCGTGCGGGCGGAGTCCACGAGGAGGACCGAGTCGTCCGCGGCGCCGGCGCGCACTCAGCTCCCGGCCACAGCGGAGGAGCCTTCGCGTTCGACCGGCCGGCGGCCAGGGAAGGGAAGGAGGGAGATCGAGGAGGCTCGGCTGAGTGGAGGAGATGGACCGCAAGGATGTCGGGATCCTCGCCATGGACATCTACTTCCCGCCCACCTGCGTGCAGCAGGTGAATTTCTTTCCCCTCGCTCTGAGCTGCGCGTGCCTGGCTGTTTCCTCGTTTCATGTTTACAAAGAGCCATCTTTGCTGCGGGCGGGGCCAGTCTGATGCGGTGGTGATTCTGATCCGCGGCTCTGGGACCTCACAGTGCATTGCTGCTGCCGGTTTTGTGGTGAAAGATTGCGGTTTCTAACGAACTGGCCGCGGTCTTTGTTGGAATTGTCGCCGGCTGCTGTCGAAACTTACACCGCTTGTGATTGCGGTGCAATGCTGCCGCTTGATTGGTCAAAAGGATGGGCTAAACGCTAAATCGATATTTAGAAATGCGGCTGTTAAGAGATTGTTTCGAATCTGTGAGACTCCAGACAACAACCTATAAAGTGAAAACTGGAAAGGGTAATTCAAGTAACAGAGGGGAAGATCCGGGTAGCTGGTGTTTCGCAAGATTAGGCATCATGTTTTGATCCAACTGTCTCATAGATGTCGGCTTGAATGCAGGAAGCACTTGAAGCCCATGATGGCGCAAGCAAAGGGAAGTACACCATTGGACTTGGCCAAGATTGCATGGCCTTTTGCAGCGAGGTGGAAGATGTCATCTCAATGAGGTATGCTATATTATTATTATTTGCCGTCTCAAATAAGACAGCTGGTCTGTTTCTGTTGTCGCATGTTTATAGTCACAGATTCCTTTTCCAATGCCTTCATTCAGTTGTAAGGGATATGGTTATCCGAGTATTCTCTCAATCATGAGTACTCTTTGCCATACGCAGTTCCTACTTTAGATACAGGTTACTGCTGTGATTTCAATCATCTGGAAAGAACTATTTCCTTGCAGTTTGACAGTTGTCAATTCCTTACTGAAAAAGTACAACGTTGATCCAAAGCTTATTGGCCGCTTGGAGGTTGGAAGTGAGACGGTTATAGACAAAAGTAAATCCATCAAAACCTGGCTGATGCAAATTTTCGAGGTTTGTTCACCCAACACTGTAAAATCACCTACTAGCATCTGCATATATCTTCTAGAAATACTGTATGCCTATGCTCAACATGATAAGAATGTGCTCGATTTCTATTACACATTTATTTCCAAAAAGTTAATTTTTGTCAGCATCTGTTCACAAAACGCAGGAAAGTGGTAATACTGACATTGAAGGAGTTGACTCCAGCAATGCTTGTTATGGTGGAACTGCGGCTCTGCTGAATTGCGTGAATTGGGTTGAAAGTAACTCATGGGATGGACGCTATGGTCTTGTCGTTTGCACAGACAGCGCAGTTTGTCATCCAACCTTACCTTAGCATGCCTTCCGTAATTGGCTGTTCCTTTTTAGTTTCTGTTGGAACACATAAATCACATGTTTCCAACTTGTGCTACTGTGATTTCAGGTTTATGCAGAAGGGCCAGCTCGTCCAACAGGGGGTGCTGCTGCTATTGCTATGCTCATTGGCCCTAATGCTCCTATTTCATTTGAGAGCAAATACAGAGCTTCTCACATGGCTCATGTGTATGATTTCTACAAGCCTGATCTCGCAAGTGAATATCCGGTTAGTTTTTGGATCCCTGAAGGATACCATCAAAGTTAATAAGCATGCGCATGCCTTTCACATGATTGGAGTTCTCTTCTTCTATTGAAAATTTAAATGGTAAGATTTAAGAGTTCAACATTTTCTTACAACAGAAGATGTATTGCAGGTTGTTGATGGTAAACTATCCCAAACATGCTACTTGATGGCTCTAGATTCATGCTATAGACAATTCTGCAACAAGTGAGCTACTGCAGCTTTTTCCCTTCCTTTTTACTGTCAATCAGATTTTCTCTCACTAAATTAGGTTTCTTCTCTGACCCAATGTAATTTCTGAAACTAGGTATGAGAAGATTGCAGGGAAACAATTCTCGATTTCTGATGCAGAATATTTTGTATTCCATTCTCCATACAACAAGGTAAGATACAAATAACTGAGGGCAGTAATGGAGATAAACTATTGCTCCCAAAGCTCTCTCTCCCTCTCTCTTCAAGGTTCATGGCCTTGTAAGATTTATTAATTCTCTTCCGCCTTTATTTACAGCTTGTACAGAAGAGTTTCGCACGACTTTACTACAATGACTTCATGCGCAACTGCAGGTTTGCATTCTTTTCTTGAGTTTTCCCTCCTTCCTGAGAAAAGTTCAGTTCCACTTTACCTTTTGTTTTGGCCAAACAGCATATAGGAATCATTTCTGGAGAATTTTCAAACTTCACATGATTACTCTTTTTTGACACTTAAGTTCAAGATTATTTTTGTGAACTATATTTTTCTAATATTTTTGCCAGTTCGGTTGATGATGATGCTAAAGAGAAACTTCAGCCCTTTTCAAATTTGGCTGGTGAAGAGAGTTACCAGAGCCGTGACTTGGAAAAGGTATTTTATTATTACATGAAGAAATATCTTCAGGTAATAAAGTTAGGACCTGATGAAGTTTTTTTCTGCCAAATTTCCAGGCTTCACAACAAGTCGCAAAGAACTTGTATGACATCAAAGTTCAGCCATCGACTCTGCTTCCAAAACAAATTGGCAACATGTACACTGCATCTCTCTATGCTGCATTGGCATCTGTATTATATACCAAGCATGCTAGTCTGGTGAGCCCTGAACTTATTCTATTCGACATACAGCTGTGTGTGTGTGTGTGCTTTCTGGATTCTGACAGCTAGGTGTTTTTACTATTTCAGGATGGCCAAAGAATTGTCATGTTCTCTTATGGCAGTGGCCTAACATCCACTATGTTTTCGCTGAAGCTAAACGGTGGTCAGCACCCCTTCAGTTTATCAAACATTGCTTCAATGCTTGATGTCACAGACAAGCTTCAGTCAAGACACGAGGCAAACCCTCCCATTCCTTTCCTGCATAGTCGAAATTCACTACTTTAGCCTTATGCTCCTTACCTAGGTATCTACGTTGACACCACACTGACGTATTCTGTCACGCTCACGCCTCTTGCCAACAGACCTTGCCCGAGAAATTCGTGGAGACACTGAAGCTGATGGAGCACCGATATGGCGCAAAGGATTTCGAGACGAGCAAAGACACGAGTCTGCTGCCTCCCGGGACGTTCTACCTCACCCGAGTTGATTCCATGTACAGGAGGTTTTATGACCAGAAACCTGTTGAGGAAACGACCAGTGGCAAAGCCAAGTGTTGCAATGGATTCGTAAATGGCCACTAATGGCGACCGTGCGACGAATTGCTAGGTCGCCTGCTTGTTTTCTGATCGTGCTCTCCGCTTCAATACGCTTATGGTTAGAATATGGAGCCCCTAGTGTGCTTCTGAACTGATATATTTGCTCTATGTAGCTGTTCCTCATAGATCAGCTAGCTTTTGTATTTCCATTTATTTATATGGTGAAATTCAGTCTTGATATTATTGTTTCTATTAGTTTGTTTTTTTCCTTAAATTGGTTAGTTGGGCATTAATCAGTTCAAAAGGTTGATCTTATACATTACTCCCTCCGTCCCTAAATGGCAAAAAAATTCTGGACTTTAGATCCATTCATTATTCCATATACATGTGAAATGTGATGAACCTCTATATATGTTTAGATCCATCAATATCCAACCTATATGAACATGGACAAAGGGAGGGTGGCATCGAACCCATTAAAATTTGGATACAGTTCAGTTGTCTTCACTCGCAAAAAACAAACAGCCAAAGAGGGCAACCCAATGTGCAAACCGTTACTAATACACAATTCATGGAATCATGGTCCATCGGGATCGAGAAACTATACTTATTTCAGAAATAAATGCTGGGCAATACCACAAATCTGAACACAAAGAGGGCCTCGGGTGGAGCATTCATGACTCCAAAAAAGATTACATCATTAGCAAGTCTAGTTCTTCAAAAGTCAAAACTGCTAGTTTTTGGTAAAAATAACTGCTAGTTTTGTTAAAAGTACCTCTGTTTTATCCAAACTCTAGTTTTGAATCGAAGTACTTGGCTTGCAAAACGATTTCAACTCAAAAGGCCAAATTCGTAAATGCCTTGAGTAGAGCTAGCACAAGTTCTCCACCAATGATCAAACAGTATCAAGGGAATGAATTTGGAACTGGTCCTCAGCCCCCAGATAACCGATAAAAAGAATGCATCTATCTTACACTTCTCTGCCGATAGCTATTGCAAATCTAAACATTTTGGTTGATAAAACATCGAAGTGAAATCAACAAGTGTGTAATGACACGAAAAATTTGAGCGTCTCTCTCTAACTCCGCTTTCTTCATAGTTCTGTCAGGTTTTACACACCTTGACCTGTGAAAAAAAGGATCATTCTGCCTGCTTCCCTTTCCTAACCCTATCTAATTCCGACTCAGCTTCTTGCAGTGCAGATTTCAGTACAGATATTCTCTGTTCCAGCTCCTCAACTGTTCCCCTTTCCAGAGCAGACTTGTATGGTGTAAGAAAGTGCTGGGAAAAGTTTTGGAGAGCTTGAACACCACAAACCTGGAAGACACATCTTCAATCACTGGCAAACATCGTAAGCTGGAACAAGCAAAACTGTACTCTCCTGAATTACTTACCTCTTCCGAAAGCAGCGGCAGCTTGGTGATGTTGAAGTCATCATATAACATATGGAACTGGTCAATATATTTCTGTTGCATTTTTACCCGTGCTTTTAGCAGTTTTGACTCAACAGCTGCAACCAGAGGAATGTGTACATTTAACAGAAAATCAAAACGAATCACTATGGATGTTGTCCTGTGTTTAGAAGTTCCTTTCAAATATAGAATCTCTAGGCCTTTGAAACAGACTGCCATCCCAGGTTTCACAAATAGGTCCTTATGAAATTCTAAATTAAAAGTGGCATATTTAAATTTACAAGAAAGCTTCAGGCCAGTAAATTTGACAGTAGGGCGATATTTTGTACTTACGTTCCTCATCAAAGATAACTTGGTTGATAATAATATTGTGCGAGTCAATCTCAAACTTTGCCAATTCTTGCACCAATCTCTCCGTTTCATATAATGAAAGAAATTCCGGGATACAAACACATACGAAAGTTGTCAAGTCCTGAGGGAAAAAAAAAGAAGTCAGAAGGGGTATAACATATTCAACATTGGATGTGTAAATAATGTAGTAGAGGTGAACTTAAGAGATAATCAGGAATGGTTAAACCAATCCAGCATGTTTAAACAGCGGTGCTGTTGTGTGCTCAAATTGCAAATTGAACAAGTTGACGTAGAGTGGTTTACACGGGCAGGCGATTAGTGTCCTGTTGAAAAATACATAGTCTACAGTAACCATGCGGGCTGTGAAATCTGGGCATGTATTGTGAATCAAGGTGCAATTCCAAACTTGTTCTCTTCATTGACAATGTGATCAAAGCTTAAGAGCACAAATGCATTATTATGAATTACAAATTCACAAATATGACCTTGTCATGTGTTCTGGGCATGTTCCCGCTATATGTTTTATCATAAGAACTGTTTGACATCCCAGACTAAATATCATATTTTTATACAAAGGACCATCCTCTTCTCTCCAAGGAACACAGCCTTACCGGATCTTTAAATTGTCTGTTCACTTGCTCGATTACATCTTTCATACCCTCGATTCTCCCAAGCATTGCATCCTCGTTCAGTTCATCACCAAGACCAAACAATCGACTTGCCTGCCAAATGCATTCGTTATCGTATTAGCTACTTGCACGTTTCCGTCCAGTCAATTCAAAGAAAATTTTACACATGAGAAGGACCACATCATAAACATATTGCCATTTAGCTCAAATGAATAAAGATACTATGCCGTCAAGGCATCAAGTTAATGTTCTTTCTTTCCCTTTTCCCCCCCAAAGTTCATCTAAAGCTTGTGCTTTGAATTCTATTGATCAGAACACATGATTCCTTTATTTTTTTTTCTAATTTATATAAGGCACAACTATGACTAGAATTTTGAGAAGAATCAAAACAACAACAGTTGAAAACAAAAATACGCCTAAAGTACATGCCCTACAACTTGCCTACAATCATAGCTTTCCAGTAGCTACAAAATGTGTAAAAATACCTGATTCAACAGACCACCAAATCTATTTTTCAACTCCATCATTTTCTCAAGACCCTTCTCTAGGGTTGCTGGGAACTGCAGCAACCGTAAAGTATGCCCTGTAGGAGCAGTATCAAAAACTACAACAGAGTAATCCATTGTTTGGACTAATCTGCAGTAAGGTGGGAAAGTGTCATATTCAAATAGTTGCTAGAAGCCAAGAAATATAACAAGCACCAGAAAAGAGAGAAAAAACTTACTTTAGCATTTCAGCAAAACTCATAGCTTCATCTACTCCTGGAATTGCATTAGTCAGTTCTGAAAGGAATCCCTCCATTCCTTCATTGGATAAATCATCATTTTCTACCTTTGGATCAATTTCCTGCAAACAAATTTTGAAAATGAGGTTGTTCAGCCAACATACCAGTTCTACAAAATGGGAACATAGCAGATCAAATTTTCCTCTCCTCAATATATTTGACAAAGGTTTACCTTTTTTTTCGTGGCAATACTAAAAGGAAATGATTAAGCATCTTATTGACAGGTTTGTCATCAGTATCATGGTCAGTGGCGGACCTAGCTTTTGGCGACGACTAGGGCCAAAAATTCAAGTACAAAGCTATGCGGGCAAACCATACAGTGAAAAATAGCAATAGTAGTTAAAATTTTTCACTTATGTGGTTTCTTGTACTTGGGGTTCGGTTAGAGTCCAATTAAATTATTCACCATCAATAGTTCTAGTTTAAAAAATGTAAGGTGCTGGAGAATGGAGGTGGAACGGGTTGTGATTGTGCTGTAGGAACATGACCAAAATAAGATATTATTGTTTTTGTTTCCTTCATCTTGTAATCCCGCTTAATTAAGATCAATGAAATAAAATATACCTAAGATTCAAATCGTTCACTATAGGCAAATATTACAGGTACGGAATTGCAAGTGATTTTTAAAAATGAATGAATTGAATGCTTTGCCGAAGATGAGGTGTGGAACCAGAGCATCCAGCGATTAGGAACTGCTAGATATCGGAGATGAAACAGACTGTTTGAGGCTTCGAGTGGAGTCGCGGAGGAGAGGCAAGCAACAACTGATCAGAATCGATGTCTGCTAGGTTTCAACACCGCTGGCTAGAGCGACGACATCTATGACTTCTCGATTGGAAATTGCGTAAGAATAGGAAGCACGGATGAACGATCCAAAGGTCGGAGCCTCAGATGGTGTTCGTGAGTTCATCTACGCACAAAAAAAGATCTACGCACAGCCGGCGGCCAACATCTGGAAAGGGAAAAAATAAGAAGGGTACTCTTACTATTGGGCTGAAGACTAGGGCCGCGGCCCTAGTGGCCCTAGTGGGCCGTCTGCCCCTGATCATGGTTGAGATGGATGAAAAAAAGGAGGAAAAATGCTAAACCTCGGTGCGTAGCTATGCTTTTTTATGGATTATTTTTCTTTCGGTGGACAAACACCTTATTTCTTATTGACCTCTACTTAGCATAGACAAAAGTTTTTTTTTTTTGGAAATAGACAAAATAAAATTACCAACGACCTGGTATTACTTCTTTTTATAAAGTCAACTGCCTAATCTCCAACTTCTATCATTAACACAAGAAATAATGAGGAATCGCCATAATTATTCAAGCTGAAGCCAAAACACCGCCTGGCAAAGCCCGTGAACATGCAGGTCCCATCACAGAGCAACAATAAGTACCAGCACAAACCCATGACAACCCGAATTGGTAACTTTACCGTTCAAATAGCCAGGCCTAGGCAAATGTCTAGGTCTTCCATACATAGAAACTTAAGGGCAATGCGACTTGTCAACCTGCATACAGGCAGCCTCTCCTCTTCTATGCTACCATCCTAAATTCCCTCCCTCCCAAAATTCGGTGGGGCTACAACACCATCCAACCCTCACAATCACCACCGAATTGCGTGGAATCAAGTGACGGCCACCAAGCGAGAAGAGTGGATTGGAGACGGGTAAAAGGGGGGAAAGAAAACAGAGGAGAATTTTCTCCTGTTTTGGTTTTCATTATTACCATGGCGTAGAGGTTCGTGAATCCGCGGACGAGGGTGGGGAACTTGGTGAAGCGCTGCTGGAAGGCGTCGCTGAGGTTGTGGGCGGGGTCGGTGGAGATGACGAGCACGGACTGGCGGACCGAGGCGAGGAGGACGGAGAGGATGGAGCTGCAGGTGGTCTTGCCGACGCCGCCCTTGCCGCCGACGAACACCCACTTGAGGGTATCCTGATCGAGGAGGTTCCGCACCGTGGGATCCGGGGCGTCGCCGGCGTCCACCACCGCCGCGGACGCCATGCTCCGGTACCCGCGGGGGTGATCGGGGGCGGGGCGAGTCGGGATGAGATCTGGGGGAGGAGGCGGACGGCGGTGGCGCGTGGTCCGTCTGCCTCGGGCAGAGGTCGTATGGTACGGGAATTGTCTAGGTGGAAAATACCTTTCCTCATATGGACGTTTTCGTCATTGCGCTTTTCACCGCAGTGCTCTCAGTATGGATTCTTCCTGTGTCTTTAAGATGAATTGAATTGCCTTATATAATCCAAACAAATAGAAACCCGATTCAATAGACTCTGTATGAATTTATTGCATTCGACGTCGACGCAACAACTGGTCCTTATGGAGAATTATATGCATTTTCCTGTGCACTTTACCCAAACTAAAGAAATTTAACTTAGGTAAAATCACTTGCAATCTAGAACAGAGGAAGTACATGCAGATGCAACCAAAATCAACAGTGTTCTGTGCACCAAGTTTGGCTCAAAGGGGCAGGCAGACGTGGTGCTGGAGCCCCGGCTATTATTACAGTTCGATTAAAAAACAATAAATCTCATCTAAGAAAAATGTAAAAAAAAAACGTGAAGGTCATTAGAGATTTTGTTTCTGGTTGAACAAGTTCAGCCCGGGAATTATCCCATTTCTAGATGGCCACTGCACATTGATCCGGATAAGGTTGGGCAATGATGGCAACCAAAACCAATTCATTTCACCAAACTCTCGCCATTTTTCTCGCTCAACTCAAGGGCCAAGGCACAGCACAGCCCCGCTAGTAGAAGAGGGAGTTGTAGGTGGACATGGTGGCGGCGATGGAGGCGAGGCAGATGAGCAGGGACGGCAGCAGCGTGGCGTTGAGGAGCGCGCCGCGGCCGAGGAACCCGGCCAGCGTGATGGTGCCGTCGGCGGCCACCCGCGCCAGCGTGCCGGCCTCCGTCGACAGCAGGCCGCCGTTGTACGTCCCGCGCGACAGCCGCGACGACATCACCTGCGACAGGAGCGACAGGTTCACGCCCTCCAGGACCTCGGCGGACACGAACGTCAGCAGCGCCGAGCACACGTACTGCGCCGCCGTGTAGGTACCCGTCACGCGGAAGCTCAGCACCACGCCCAGAAGCAGCACGACCTCGGACGCCAGCAGGATTTGCCTGTCTTCGAACATGTTGCTGATGTAGGTGCCGACGATGGCGTTGACGGGCAGGACGGTGAGCCCCAGAACGGCGAGGAACACGGCGACCGTGCTGGTGTTCCAGCCGAAGTAGTAGCTGGTGACCACGCTCGACTCCGACAGCAGGATCTCCATGGCGTATTTGAGCATGAAGTAAATCAGCAGCTGAACCTGCAACAACGAACAGGCGCGCACCTTCAGAAACAGGCAAAACAGCAGGCACTGTGTACATGGCCTAGTTCAACGACAAAATTAATCAGTTGGCGCCATCTCTTTCATCTGCCGAACCTTGACCGATGGTGTGAGCAATCTGTATGCTGAAACAGCTGATGAAGCTGGCCTCAGAGTGGACGCCTTTTCACCATCACCGGTCTGGCCATCGTCGTATGGTAGCAGCAGTTGTTCAGCGAGGCCCTGCTCCAGCGTTCCTTGCTCCAAATATCCTGTGGAAGAAGTGGTATGGAATTCACGGTTAAAGAAATGCAGAAACATACTATGTGGAATGGAACATGCACCCAGCTGTTCATCTTCGTCAGATCTTACTTGTGCTAGAACTCGTAGAGGAGCCCTCATGGAAAGATTCCACACCAGGACCAAGAGCTGGCTCTCTGAACGAAATCCACAGCCAGATCAGGTACGCCAGCCACCCAAACGCCATGACCCAGCCAGGCAAGGTGTCTTGGTTGATGGTGAGAGCATGCACCTCGAAGTTTGTCTGTAGCAGGCCGGCAAGCGCAGGACCACAGGCCATTCCAAGAGCACTTGCGCTGACGAACGCTGCAGAAGCCTGCATACGGATCCTAGGAGGAACACAGTCGCTGATGTATCTCCTGTTGACAGCTCTCGCAGATCCAAGCCTGAAGAATTCAATAAACCTCATCACCTGTTCAGTTGTTTGTGTGCATTGTGAGTTCAAGAGCGATCAGAAAATGGCAGTAGTTATTCTTGCCTACCCGCACAGAAGGCGGCCAATGAGGAGGATCGCCAGGGAGTCAAGATCATAGGCCAATGCGTACATCACATTGCCGAGGAGAAGCACGACGCTACTAAACAGCAGCGGCCTGAAGTACGACCTGTTGGACCACGCACTGAAGTAGACCGAGGAGAAGATCTGGGCGACGGCCATGGACCCGATTATGACGCCGCACACCGTGGCGGCGGCGCCGAGGCTGGTGGCGTAGTCGTCGGCGGTCGGGACGATGATGTAGGTGTTGACCATGTACAGGAAGGTGTTCGCCAGGTTCAGCACCAGGGAGATGAAATGGTACTTGTCCTCCTCGATGTGTTCGACCTCTGAACCTGCGGTGTCCTCTTGCGCGATAAGCGCGTGCTGTCCTAAGAACCGCAGGAAGTTCGTCGAGTTCGTCAGCTTGTCCACTGTAGCCTTTATCAGATCAATTATGGGATCCTACAGATATCATCAAGTGAGACTTATTCGTATCCATATTTTGGAATTCCCTACCACCCTATGTCCCTATTGCACTGGCAATAGCAGATCAGAAGTAAACCTTCGGAATGACCAGTGAGTGCTGGTCATAGATATTCAGATAGCTTCCTTCGCGCTCCTCTATGTCGCTAAGGTTGCGAGATAATGCTCCAACAACAGCTCCAATACCCTAGTAATTCACAATGAAATATTTGTTCCACACCTAAAACCAGTATAACAGTAAAATCAACAGTACTGAAATATTGGCAAAGTCACTCACCACATGTCTGAAAACCTGTTGAAGCTGAGAATAAGGGTGGTTTGATCTGCTACTGACATAATAATTTGTAAATTTGTAACCCAAGCGTTCATCAAATTTCTTCAGTATCTTCCGGACCGCATTGGCGTTGATATCAACAAACTTTAGGAGCTTTACAAGATCCAGGCCAACTTCCCTGTATGCTTCTCTTAGTTCAGATATCTCCTGAAGAAGTGGTAAATCTTGAAGTATTGCCTTTTTCTTCCCTAAATCTTCAAGCCTTGCGGCGATCATTCCTTGCTGTTCTATCATGAACAGCACAATCTTTTCAATCTGACAAGAAAATGAGTGAAAAACTACATGAGTTCATCTGATGGCTGTGTAATTTATTCATTTGTTAACAGACAGGACTATCTGGGCTTTAGATTGGTGGGAATGTAAAATATACCTCATCATCAAGCAACTTTGAGAACTCCTTCAAAACACGTCGGCGATCATGGTTTCCTCCTTCGGTCTGCTCCGAGTATTCCTTTACTCTTCCCTTCAATAGCATGTAGTTGAAGTAGTAACTAGAATCAAGCAGGAAATGAAGTCAACAAAAAATACTTCAGTTTCATTGAACTGAAATGCAAGGCCTAAATGTGATCACAGGATGCTTTTTTTTTTTTTTTTTTGAGAAAACATATGAGAAAAGTGTCCATACTCCTCCCATCCTGGAAGTTGATCGGTCGTCAATTTCTTGGAGAAGCTCACCATTTTTCCTTCTAGAGTATGGCCTACATGAAAAACTAAACGTAATCATACAAATTATCAGGTTCAAAATATGAAGATATCCGTTGCCGTCATATTGACAAATCGACCAATCAAATACATCGTCCATGATCAAAATGGCATGTTTCCAATTCACAGTACAGAATGCGCACCTGGAAACTTGGTGAATGATGGTGACCACTGAAAACCAGGATGGTCGTAAAATGGATGTGCCTTCTGCTAATACCTACCTAGCTTATATAGCTTCACTTTGAGGTTGAACTTTGTCATGTTGAATGAGCAGATTACTTATCAGCCTTTAAATGTTCGCTGCTGGAAAGACGAAGGATTGATATTGATATGCACAGTTGGGCAAAATGAGTATTTTATCCTATGAATTATAAAATAAAAGTTAGAGAAGCTGAAGAATTAATCTTGATACACACAGCTGGACATCTAATGGAATTTTATCCTATAACAAAAAATCACACATATTCTTGATTGAAATAAGTTGAAAAATTAATCTTGCTATGCACAGTCAGACACCAAATGTTATCGACACCCCCACCATACCAAAAAAAAAAAAGAAAGAAATAGAAATAAAAATATGCATTTTAATGTTTGACCTTTTGTGCTATTGTATTGGAGTTGAGAGGTCTGCTATCAGTATGAACCTGAAATGAATTTTTAGTAGATAAGAGCATAATATATACAAAATAGTAAAAGCGGTTTAGTTGTCAAAGAACTTGCCTCCTTCAAACTTCGTTGACCATATTACTCTTGAATTCTCAATATATGTGTTCCGGATAACAACAGAAAGCAAGAACAGCCTACATATCTTATCAGTGGCACTAATGGGAGTTTATGTGCATGTTGGAACAATAAAAACTGAAATCAAACAATTAACATTCTCTCTATCGTTTCATTGAATACCAAGAAGCTGGAATCTAATTGAATATATTCTTATTTTAAACTGAATACTAGTACAGAAATGTGGAGGACGATGGCTTCCCCTTATCCACACGCCTGATTTTGTTTAGAGTCGACTTCAGAGAACAGTGTATTTTAAGAAGGATGAGCAAAAGTCAGCGGCTTGTTTATGCAGGGAGGATCATGAATTCGTTATCCATAAATATTCAGATTGGGGAAGCTTAACACTTCCACATGGAAAACCAACAATAGTCGAGTACTACACAAGTACACAACTCACGCAAGCAATGCAGAAACAACTGGGCACGAACTGAGGGACTGTTTGGAATGCGGGAATTTTTTCCCATTCCTGCGTTTTTCCTGTGAAATTGAACTGTTTCCTGTGAAATTCCTGTACAATTCCTATGAAATTCCTGCGTTCCAAACGGGCCCTGAATATTTTAGCACACGAGCGCAGCTGCCATTACCTGGCAAGAAGTACATTTCAGTTTTGCAATTTCCATCTGCAGAAGTCAGAACACGAAGGCTAGGAACCAGTTCATTCAATCGCCAGTGCTCAACATGTTTCAGAGTTCAGACGCGACGCTCCATCTTTGTCGCCGTCATCTGAACACAAGCCAAAAAGCAAAACGCTAAAGAAAAGAAAAGAAAAGGGAGGACGGAGGAGAGAAGAAAACGGCTAGAGGAGGCCCACCTGCATAGGCACGGGCCTGCGCGCGGGGGAGTCCGACCCAGAGAACCCACAACGGCCACAAGGCCACAACGGCAACGAGGCAGCCCAGTAGCGTCCCCTCCCGGAGCCGCGCCCGTTGCCAAGGAGGCCACGCCCAGGCGCCGGCGGCCGGCGCGCAACTCCACCACCCTGAATTCAACCCCCGCCACGGCCGGCGGGAGGCCGACCGCAGCCGGAGACAGCGAGAGGGAGAAAGATGGGCGTGGGGGGCAGCTTCTGGGACCTGCTCAAGCCCTACGCACGGCACGAGGGCGCGGGGTACCTCCGCGGCCGCCGCGTTGCCGTCGACCTCTCCTTCTGGATCGTCTCGCATAGCACCGCCATCCTGGCGCGCTCGCCGCGGGCGCGGAACCCGCACCTCCGGACCACCTTCTTCCGCACCCTCTCCCTCTTCGCCAAGGTCCGGTGCCGCTGGTGCCCCTCGCTTTCCCTCCTCTCCCCCTTCCTTCCTCTTGCTGTCTCTGACTTTCGCTCCTTTTTTTGATCTCACCGAGGGTGTAGTATACTGGGTCTGGGAGATTCTGCATTCTGCAGTTGGTGCCTTTTACTCTTCCAAGATTTAATCTTGCCGGGGTCAATTCCTGCTGTGCCCGATTTTTTTTGTTTCCCGGATTCACCCGCTTCATTTGGTTTATCTCTGCGAGTGCTGCAGATGGGCGCGTTCCCTGTGTTCGTGGTGGACGGCGAGCCGTCGCCGCTCAAGTCACAGGCGAGGATGGCGCGCTTCTTCCGAGGGTCCGGGGTGGACCTGGCCGCGTTGCCGAGCACAGAGGCGGATGCGGCGTCCAGTGCGGCTGGGGCACCGGTCAAACGGAGGAATGCTGCGTTCACTCGATGCGTTGAGGAGTGCGTGGTGAGTTCCTCTATCTTAGCAATGGCGTAATGTCGTGATCCTTCGTGCAATCTAGGGTTTAATTAGGGTTTGCGAAATCTGTGCCTCGTCTAATTGCCCATGAGATTCAGTGATTTCTGACCACTATAGAGTCCTCATCTAACACCACAGCCTTGTTTCGCTAGCTTCTTGCTACATTACTCTACATCCGAGATCTTACCACAGAACTCTTTCCTGTTTGACCACGTAGTAAGTGTGACCATGCTTATCATAATGTGTTAGATTTTATCCACATTGTCCATAAAGAAATAACAATGGTGTAGATGGAGATGATACCTCCTCATGTGAATATATTCCATTGTTGGTAATGTTGGCTAATATTCTGTAATTTCTAGGAACTGCTCGAATACCTTGGAATGCCTGTATTGCGGGCAAATGGTGAAGCTGAAGCCCTTTGCGCTCAGTTGAATAGCCAAGGTCATGTAGATGCTTGCATCACTGCAGACAGTGACGCTTTCCTCTTTGGGGCTAAGACTGTCATAAAGGTCCTCAAATCAAATTGTAAGGTAAGGACTCCATTATAGGTCCATGTTCACAGCAGATGAGTTGTTTTATTTTCTGTGGGCAATAATCTCAAGACCAATAACTTTTCTGCAGGAACCTTTTGAGTGCTACAACATAGCAGACATTGAGTCTGGTCTCGGATTAAGGAGGAAACAAATGGTCGCCATGGCGCTCTTTATTGGCAGTGACCACGATTTGCATGGGGTACCTGGTTTTGGTCTCGAGACTGCGCTTCGGTTTGTGCAGTTGTTTAATGAAGATGAGATTTTAGATAAGTATGTGTCGTATTTCCTTCTATTTTTGGCAGGATAATCTCCCTAGTAACTTATTTATACTTCTCCAGGTTACATGAAATTGGTAGAGGTGTGTATCCCTTCCTAGAAGGATTTGACAATCAACACATTGATGATCTTCCATCCTCATCCACAAAAAGCCCAATTGCAAAATCGCCACACTGCTCACATTGTGGTCACCCAGGCAACAAGAAAAATCATAGCAAGGTTGGATGCAATTATTGCTTGGTGGATGCATTAGAAAATTGTGTGGAAAAACCAGCTGGATTCAAATGTGAATGTCCTAGTTGTGAGAAGGTACGTTTTGTATTCATTTAATTACCCAAATATCGTTGATTCTGATGCCTTACAGTACGTTTCCCTTCTCGTTTCCCCTTCAATGGTTTATGGTGACTAATTATCACTATACTAAGTGTATGTTTGTTATGGCTATTAGGCACGAGATCAGAAGGAACAGATAAGACATGAAAATTGGCAAATCAAGGTCTGCAAAAGAATAGCTGCTGAGACAAATTTTCCTAACAAGGAAATCATTGAATTGTATCTAAGTGATAACAATCTAGGTGCAGGTAAGAAAAATGTATAACCCAAAGCATTAGAAAAAAGAAGTTCCTGCTTATTTACATGCCTGCTGTGTTGTGACTTTTTCTTTGATCAAGGTTCATTTTGCTTTTTATTCATAATAAGAAGTCAACTTCTTTAACTTGTTTGCAGATAAGGATGTTCCCTTCCTTTGTTGGAATAAGCCTGATGTTGAGGCTTTGGTTGACTTCTTAACTTATAAGCAGAATTGGGAGCCTTCTTATGTTCGACAAAGGATGCTTCCTATGTTGTCAACCATATATTTACGAGAGGTTGCGTATTCTCCATCTACATCATTGCTGCTTTGTGATCAATATGAATTCGATTCAATTCAACGGATTAAAATAAGGCACGGTCACCCTTATTACTTGGTGAAATGGAAGAGAGCTACAACAAGTATGAATTCTAGCAAGAAATCAGTAATGGAGGGGGAAACAAGTAGTAAGGTAATAATGTTGGATGAAGATGACAAAGATGACAATGAGGATGAGGATACAGTTGTTTGTGAGTCTTCTGAGTTATTAGATGAACCTGATATTCCCCAAGTGCTTATTGATGATGGTTGCTGTTTTCTATTGACCGATGAAGACATTGAACTTGTTAGCGCTGCTTTTCCTAAGGAAACAACAAGTTTTCAGGAAGAACAGGTGGGCATTGGTTGCTTTCTTCACTACGATGATTTGAAATATGCATGTCACCTACATGACAGTTTAAGACTCTTTGTTCTTGCAATAATTTTCTTGTGAAGTTGTCTGCATTTAGTTTTTCCTAAAACATGCACTCAAGTGTTATAAATCTTGTGAATGTATGTACTATTTGAAGAAATATATTGTGTTAGATTGTTTGAATTCCTTGCACTTATGTTATGTGGCACAACACTACTTCTGTGCTATCTAGGTAGGTTAGTTCTGATGCCAAATAAAATTGAATTGCACATTTATTTAGTTAATGCATCCTTCTAATTTGGGCCCTGGATTCTCATTTTTATGTGTAATGTGGTGTGTTTTAGACAAGTTCATTTACACCTGACTACTGTTTGATTGAAGAAACATCCACCGCAATGATTTTGTTCACTTCAGCTAACACTGAGCTTGATTGTTGCAGAGGCTGAAAGAAGCGAGATCAAGATCACGAAAATCCAAATCAAGCTTAGCAAATAGTGCATGTGTAACACCTAAAGGTCCAAGACCTAGCGGAATCCAGCTTAGCATCACGGAGTTCTACCGCCACTCAAAGAAAGGGCTGAACATAGAATCTGGGAAGAGGCCGGGTGAAGAAGAAGGCGAAGCAACGCAGGAAGGCTCACAGAAATCCTCAGGCAGGGACGTCGACAAGAGCCAGCCAAAATCCTCTCGACGGCGCCTCCTGTTCGACTGACAACTAGCCTGACTTTGCTCAGCATTGTAATCTTGCTGCCACTGTTGTACATTACCTAGAGAATGCGTTAACCTATTGGCTGGTGTAGGATTTGCGGCCCTTTTTTCTGTACATGGAACAAGCATAATTAATCTTTCTCTGGGGAAATGAAGGTCTTAGTTCTAATTGATCATCTGAACCTCGTCTTGTGTTGATAAAGATTACTGCTATTTTTCCAATCTTCGCCCCCTACTCTACTCGCTTTCATAGTTTGTGTTCCGGACTCGCCTTTGATTCTGTCTGTCTGGCCGGACATGGTATTAGCTGACAGACCTGATGTCACACTACACTATCGGGTACTGCTAAATTTTGGACTGCAAAGGGTGAGGACCGCGTCGACGGGCACCATCTGAACACCCTGTCCTGACTTTGCTTCAACATCAGGTAGGATGTCATTTTGCACAGGATTTGCCACTTCGTTTTTAATACTCAAATACTCAGTAACATTAGAATGACCCTGATTAATTTTTTACCCTAAGGGCTGTTTTGGTTCAATACCTCTATGTCATCCATGGCGATTTGGATATTCCGCACGAACGATACAGTACATCATCGTAAGATCGAGTGACAGTCATACACCTTGTTCTGCTATTTTTCTTTCCTTTCTGAACGAAAGAATCAGCTAAGTTTCGTTCAGAGGAAAGGAGTGTTTGAGCCAAACAATGTGAGGAAATTACGGTGAAGTGATGATCTGAAACCTTTGAATGGAAAGCACTAGTTTAGCGAGCGCCGCTCCAATCCCCATGGCCATGCGCTGCACCACGTAGGTGTCCGTGTTCTTGGGCGCCCATGGCTTGTGGCTTCTTGTTTCACACTCGTCCTATCCCTATGACGGGCATCTTGGGACGAGAGGAGAGGGGGGCGCATGCTGACTCTGAGTCTCTGGCTGTCAGCCTCCACGACGAAACAAGACAAACTCTGCCTTTTCAGCAAGCCTTTTCGTTCGACACTTGCAAGAGGAGTGGTTGCAAGTTGGAATTAAACAGCAAGCATGCCGTGGAGAACGACGACGGCGACGACGACTGCGCACAGCACAGGGCGGGACGACAAGAAACACCTTTTTTGTGTGGGGAGACTGCTGTCCGGTCGCTGTTGCGCGCATCCACGATTTCAACCGGAGCGGGCAAGTGGCCGGGCGAGGCAGCGGAGAGCGGGCGGTTGGACTCCGTCGCCCGCCGCGTTGGGGCCAACGATATGGATGGAGTTCACCGTCGAGGCCCGAGCAACTTGTGAAGCGCGATCACGACGGCGAGACGAGAGCTTCCTCCAGACCTCCACCTGCTAGCTAGCAGATCGAGAGCCCGTCAGCCCGGCCTCGGCCTCGGGCACCCTACGACGCGCGGCCACTTGAGGGGCATGCGTGGGTGCACGGCCACGCCACGCCATGGGGGGGACGTGTCAGCGCCGAGGACAGGCCACCAGCCTACTCTCTCTTGTTACTCTCATTCAGGACTGTCAGTGTCGCCGTCTGAACCATGCGTGCCGCCCGTGGATGTTCAGTTTGCACTTGCACCACGACCACGTTGACACTGAGGCTGAGCACAGGTTAGGTGACCTGACACCACACCGCACGTTCCCAGTCTCTCGTCTTTCCGTGCCGCGCGGCGCGCGGCGACGGCGACGGCGACGGCGACAGTTGAGCGCCTAGCTTGGTGTCCATGCCATGACTGTAGGTACGGTTTTAGTTTTAGTTAGACTGCAATACCACCCTTTCACCTTTCAGCATTCAGTAGTTGAGTCAATCCCTTCAGTCAGTCATTCGCGGTGAAACCTGAACTGAATCGAATGAACGTACGCAGCAGCTGGGGGAAGGCCGCCCTTTTAGCTGGATTCTCCATTATCTCACCGAAACCAAACGGCCCCTAAATTCACTGCATTCAACGGTGAACATTGTTTTCCCTGTGACTAGCTTGTTGCAAGTAGCAGAAGCGAATATCTGCAGAGACTTGGTCTGGCCTTTCTACACTACAGGAGCCACTAGCACTGTACTACTGGATGCAGTCGATTGATCCGTCCCATTCCAGCAATAAATCGGGGAAAATGCTGGCCTCGCTCGCCGGCCGAGTCTTTCTCTATCACGGTGTGATCAACGCGTGCCTCCTACCGGCCGAAAATCATCCGGTCCACCACCGTCCACCCACCCTTACCTATCTTCTACTTTAGAGGGTTATTGGGCCTAATTTGGTCTATCAACATTGTATTTTTTTCCTTTTTCTATGTTAATTTGTATTTTTTTTCTTTCTTTTATCCTGTTTTCAAAAAATATATATTTTATTTTATTTTTGTTAATTTTTATATTTTTTTTCAATACGAAGAATATTATCATTCCAAAGATAGAATATTGTTTTTATGATCGTAGAATATTTAATTCATGAAGATAGAATATTTTTTATTTTACTATGAAGTAGAAATATTTCTTTTGTGAAGGTAGAATATTATTTAATTGTATTTTTACTAGAATAATCATCCTATGAAGGATTATATTTCATTCTCAAAGTTAGAATATTTCTTTTCTTGTTAATTAGAATATTATTTTTTTTAATTTGAAAATATTTTTCTGCAAAAAATAGAATATTTTTCATATGAAATTTGAATATTTCAGTATAGAGATCGAAATATTTTTTGGCTCACATAGCAATCAGTACTGCATACTTAAAATATATTTTTAAATACAAAATATTATTTTTATAAAATATAAATTAGGCAAAATTTAAGTTAGATATGGCATAAACCAGAAATTAGATCCAATAGCGAAAAAACTTAAAATGATGAGGGGTAGGTGGACGGATGCTTGGTCCACCCAGGTGGAACCGATGAGCCCCCTTCCGGCCGCGATGACCGCAACTCGATCGATCCCAAGCATCAGTCGTCACCGGACGCCGGGGAGATAATTACAGTAACACCCAGAGAGTTTGGTGAATTTCCTGAAACAAATCTCGCAATTCGGAACAGGACGTTTGGCAGACGAACGAACATCACCTGTTGAGCGCTTGGTTCCGTCAAGTGTCAACCTTGTCAATTGGCTGTGATGACCGCCTGACCTGAGTACCTGACGAACGAGTGATGATGATTCCGTCAGCATTTGTGCGCCATGCAGCTGCTCTCCATACGCCCGTCTAATGTTATGCAGCCGGGGTGATGTCAACTCAAGCTGATGAGATCATGACAATAAGATCACCTTTTCAGCAAACCTCTGATGTTCCGAGCCACCTGACCAAGTGCTTCAGCCGCAAACTATCGGATTCAAACTTTCCAAGAGGCTTTGAGTTGAACTAGCCATATATGAACCGTATGAGTAGCCGACTAGCGACTAGCCGTGCGTCTGTGCTCTGATATCTAGGCCCTGAGTCTGCAACGACTCTGCAATTCTGTATATGCTCTCGTTGATAAACGTAGTTGATGGAAACCTTGGATTGGGCTGGCCAAGTTGTCCATGAGCCTTTCCCGCACATGCAACGTGTAGTGCATCGGAAGCATTACGGTCTGCTCCAATTAATCCTAGTACAAATATCCACTTTCTCCTGTATTTAGTTCATGACTAGCGAGAATCAAAGAGGAGCGACGAATGCGCGCCGACGCTGGAGTTTGAACAGCTTGGCTAGCTGATGACTTGTTGGACAATAATTACCACAAGTCCACAACAGTCAACAGGATCAACTGAAACCCTGAACCTGATCGATCGAGTCATCCAATTCAAGACGACGAAGTCACCATAGGCACATCGTTGTTAACCCGTGCCAAGTTGAGTATTTAGAATACGGATGGACAAATTCTACCGCAAGGAACATGACAAGCTGAGTTCGCTCAGTTCACATTTAGAAATAAGTATTAATGTCGAGCCTTAGAAGGAGTCTTCGAACTATAAATATGCGGCTAGGATTCTATGAAACATACGAACACGTTTAATTACAAGCAATTTCTTTGGCATCATTATCCCGCTCTAGGGTTTTTATAGAGTGAATTAGAGGGATTTAGTATTCGAAAATTCAAAATTATTTCTTGTTTCAAATGTTCACTTGAAATTGTGCTTCTGGAGTTTGGATCGACGTGCTATCAAACAATACGCCAAATCGCCAATCTCCACTCAGAGATAACCCTGGAATCGGCCGAAATGGATCGAGGAAAAAGAAAGGATCCCAAAAAAGAATACAGGAACTATTCATTGTTCTTTTCAAAAGAAATCACAATAGTTGTCTAGATCCATGAAGTCTAAAATTTTAACTTTTCAAAGTGATCATTTAAATCCATCAACTTTACATTCTTAGTTGATTGAAGTCCAATTTCGGGATTCAAACAGGCAGCCAGGAATTGTCTGGACTCAGGACCTTTCGGATAGCACTGCGCCGATCTTTCTTCATCATTTCTAAAACATATAAGTTTACAGATTAGCTTCCCAATTTTTTACAGGAAGCTTGAGCAACCAGAGAACCAGTAAAATGCCAGTTCTAAAATTGCAAAACCCCACTATCTAAGGCTTAGAGCTCAGTCTCCGTTCTGTTTCTCTCGTTTGGGAAGCCATCTGAAATTTGTCGGAAGCAAGTCACTAGCAGCAATCTAGTAGCTCCACAGTGCAAATTCAGCGGCGCCATGCTCGATGTCCTCCCACCACGCTCCGGCGGCGGGCGGCGGGTCCACGAGCAGCCCCTGCGCCAAGCTCGAATAGTACGACCCGGCATCAATCATGCCACCGAACCTGAAGGCGTCGTCGAACTCGAACACCGCGTCGCGCGAAGGCTCCTCAACGCTGCCGTCGTCCTGCTCCAAGCCGTCAGCCGGCGACGAAAACACCGAGTCCGCCACCGCCACCGAGCGCCGTCGAAGCGCCTCGACGGCCTCGGAGACGGCGTCCTTGAGCTCACGCGCGCTGTCTAGAGCCCGCTCCGCGCCCGACAGCGCGGCGGGCATGAGCGGCGGGAGCAGCAACGCGGAGTCGGCGAAGTTGAGGCAGGCGCGGCGGCCGGAGAGCGCGATCGCGGCGGCGTCGTGCGCGCGCGCGGCCAGCTCGGGCGTGGCGAAGGTGCCGAGCCAGAGCCTGGACCCGCGCCTCCCCGGCACGCGCACCTCGCACACCCACCGGCACCGCCCCGCCCCCGCGTGGCCGCGCCGCCGCACGCCGCGGTACACCGGGTGGCGCGTCTCCCGGAACTTGGTCCGCCCCGCCGGCTTCTTGGGCGGCGCCGACCACACCGTCCTGTACTCCTCGTGCTCCGCAGGGGACGGCGGCGAGGGCATCTCCATCAGCAGCTTGGTAGCAGCAGTGAGGTCGAGCTGGGAGGCTGGGATCGATGGAGCTCGGACTTGGAGGTGGCGAGGAGGATCGGAGGCCGGGAAGTATATATAGGTATAGGTAACTAGTCAACTCGGCGCAGGTGGTGGTTAGCTGGAGAGTGGTGACTGGTCGTCACTCCCGCGGGGAGTGAGAGGCGCTTAGCTGGAAATGGAAAATTGGACAGCGTGGAGGAGCGCCGTGCGTGGCGGTCCGACCGTCTGAGTCAGCTACTACGGCGGTGGGTGGTGGGGTCCGGCGGTCAGCGACGGCAAACTTGCCTCGGTCTCTTGGGGTGTCACTCTCACTAAACAGCAGAGACACTAGCCACTGCAGCAGGAGTTCGTTCCATGGCGCGTGCTCTGGTCTCCGTTTACCATTCAAAGCTGATCTCTTGGGGGTGCCTTGCGGGCAGTGGCTCCTGGCTCGTGTTCCCGCCAGTTGACAACGTTTCTTGGGTTAAATCTCTCTGATGAGTTACGACCACGTTTTGATATCTCAGTTGACTAGACAAGATCTTGAAGGTCAGAGGCCGTCTTGACCATCTAGATGTGAACACTCAAAGAATACGTCCACAGAAGCACCGTGATGTGTTTCTGTGGCTATTCATAGACTGATAGACAATATGAGCAATGTTCGTGCTAAATCCATAAATTCATAGACTTGTTTCAGATAGTTATTATTCTAATTCCGTCAAACAAAAGTTATTATTCCACGAGTTTGGTGCTCTCACATACTTTTTGCAGGCTGTGAGCATCATATAAGGCTGTTATTATTCCACGAAAACATGACAGGTACCGCTTCCTCGTGGCAGCAATTTTTTTTTAAAAAAAAAAAATCGGTGGTTCTGGTTTCAAAAAATTGTATGGTGCGGTTTTTGCAGAAAAGAACCACAAGGCGCTGTTAAGATCGACGTGTTCTAGTACTTTGGTCTCTGCATCGACTGTTCGCTCCACAAAATGTAAATAGAAGTTGCAATTTTTTATTATCCCAAAAAGAAGATAAGCGATGCGACCTCACCGCCGCGACCGCGTTGTGGGAAAACTCCGCGGCGGTTTCCCTTCCGCCCAGTGAGGCGACAGCTCGCGTAACTGGAAGGCTGTCCACATCTTCTGGATCACTCACTGAGGCACTGGGACCGGGCGGCCACTGCGTTGAAAGTTTACCTCCCTCTCCTGTGTCTGCCTGCTCGCGCCTTGCACCATCACATGTTCACAGTCACAAAGATGCGCAAATGAACAGATGATGGAAGGCGCCAGTCCGTAAACCATAGTTTGAACGACTTGATAGAACTACAGCCTATACTGCATGAATGATTTGTGCTTTCCGTTCTACTGCATGGAAGTTCGACGCTGTCGGAACTCGGAAGACAAGTACAGCGGACGCAAATTTGGAACCAACAACTTTAACTGGTGGGAATCAATTTGAATTTTGTTACAGTCTTACACAAGAGTCATGCGTGCATAACAGAGTAGTACTACAACTACAATACAATCAGCTGGGGACTGGGGTTCGGATCGTCAAGCTTTTATTGTGAACTACCTAGTAGCTCCAGAGCGCGACGTCAGCTCCGCCGTCACAGCAGTCGCCATGCTCCCAGGAGGCCGCCGCCGGCGTCGGCGGTGGCGGCTCCATGAGCAGGCCCTCCGCGAGGCTGGCGTAGTACACGTCAAAGTCCATGTCCGCGAACCAGTCTGGCTCGAACGCGCCGCCGTCCAGCGCCGCCGCGGGCTCATCAGCCGTCAAAGGTTCATGCTCAACCGCTGCCGCCGCGGCCGCCGGAGCCGAGCCGGAAATGCCTGCTGGGGCGGACGACGGCGCCGACACGCCCGAGGTCACTTCGTCGACGGCCCCGCCTGCTGCGGCCCCGAAGCGGCGCTGGAAGTCCGCGACGGCCTCGAGCGCGGCACGGCGTGCGTCCTCGAGGCCGCCCGAGAGCGCGGGCTGCTGCGGCGGCGCCGGCATGGCGAGCAGCCACGCGGAGTCCGGGAAGTTGAGGCGGCCCGCGGCGCCGCGGCCCAGGGCGAGCATGGCGGCGTCGTGCGCGCGCGCCGCGGCGTCGGCGGTGAGGTAGGTGCCGAGCCACATGCGCGCGCCGCGCTTCCCCGGGACGCGCACCTCGCACACCCAGCGGCCCGCGGCGCCCCGGCGCCGCACGCCGCGGAACACCGGGTGCCGCGTCTCCCGGAACTTGGTGCGCCCCGCGGGGCGCTTCTTGGGCGGCGGCTGCGGGGAGGACGAGGACGATGGTGACCACGACACCGCCTTGGTCTGCTCGGAGGAGGAGGACGACGCCGAGGTGGAGGCCGAGGAGACCGAGTGCTCGAGCTGGCGCATGTCCATGTCCGTGGCTGCTGCTGCTTGCTGATCCCTGCTGCTGGTAAGCTTGGCTTGGTTGGAGCTTGGAGCTTGGAGTGGAGTGAGCTGCTTGCTTGCTTGTGCTGAGCTTGAGCTTGAGTTTGGGCTGGGTAGTCTGTGTGGAGTGTGTGGTTTTGCGAGAGATGTATTTATAGGTTTGCTCTGTGCATATTGGTGTTCACACGACGCGGAGAAGCCATGGTGACGGCTGACGAAGGGGGCGGCTGTCCGCGGCGAAGGAACAGCTGGTGCCACTGGTAACGGGTACTGAAAAATATGTTTCAGCTGGTGCGATGCTTCTGGGTGGGGCCCTGCAGCGGTCAGTGTGGGGGGAATGGGAATATGCCGCTCCGCCCGCTGCTGGAGCTGGACAGTAGTGGTGGTTTTGGAGTGGAGAGTGGAGTGGAGGGCATGGCCCACCCTGCTCCTAGGCGCCCTCGGGGAGCAGAAGACGACATCCAGACATCGATGGCGAATTGGCCAGTGGAAGTGGCGTGGTTTTCCTTGTGTTATGTTTTCTAGCACGTACGTACTTTTTTTTTTCGTTTTAGATACACAGAGCAAGCAAATGGTATCTTAGCACTGAAGAAACTGTATGTACAGTAATACCATTCATATCACCATGCAAACAGTAAAAATCAAACTTTTTACTAGTATTTATAGCACATTACAGTTTTTGTGACTGGCGTTTCTGCACCTGTACAATCCACGGATCCAAATGCAAAATGTTTCCAGATTCAAACATAAAGATAAGCAAGTTAAAAACTACAGGGTCGCGATGTTTCCTGTATCAGTTCAGAGGGGAACTAAACATTTGGCAGCTTTAGATTTCAAGCCATGTCTGGACTCTGGACCATCAACATACAAAACAACTCAGAAGAAAATTCTCAGTAAACTTTTTCTCACGTGAGGAATTCCTCAGTAACCAATTTATTCGAACCAGCTCCAGGAAAACTGGATCCAGTGAGCCTCAGCAAACGCACATGCCGAATTCCACAAACCCGGGGGCGCTCCGCTCTCTCTCGTCCCGCCGTCCGTGCCCTGATGTATACAAGTAGTACTGGAGTAGGAAAGGGAAACGGTGACAGCCGTTTCCTAGCCGTATCCAGCCAGCCCCGCAAGCGGCTGGCACCGGCAGCCGTTTCCGATTTCCGCACGCCTTCCTCCCCTCCCTCGCGGCCTCTTCCGGGGGACCAGCTGCTGCGCACGACGCGAATGCGACGCGACGCCGATGGTTTCCGTTGGATTCCTCGACGGACGGGTAGATGCGGATCCCGTCGCCTCGGCCGCTGACGAGGCGTGACGACGCGGGGACGGCGACCGGCCCAGCCGCGGAAATATCAGCCTGGGCGCCTTGGGACCGCCTGCGGCAGTGCGGCCTGTCTGATCGCCAGCGCCGCCCGTGCCCGCTTGTTTTGTTGCGCGGGTACGGCCGCCGTTTTCGCGTTGTCCCCTGGGCCGTCCGGGGGGGCGATTTTTTTTTTTTCTTTTTGTGGGCAGGGCTTCCTACGTGCGGCCGTGCCGGGGGTGTTTCGGCTGCTGGCTGTTGTTGCGTTGCGCCGGAGGTACCTAGCGTGCTCCAGGCCAGCTAACCGCTGCGCGCTCGCTCGGCTTGCTCTGTGAAGGATAGGTATGGGTCTCATGCTAACAGTGGTGTTGACGTCTTTGATGGCGACGTGTTTTTTTTCCCTTTTACAAAAATGTTTAAGCTCCGTGCTAAATTAGTGGCTCTGGGTCCGTCCTTGCGTTTTGGAGAGCTCATTCGTCGCGAAAATTTTCTTGGGTGTTCGATTTTTTTCTGCCTCTACGTTACATGTGGCTATTAACCCCTCTCGGATTTTCTCTCTCTCTCTCTCTCTTTTCTCGAACGATTTTTTCACTCTTTCAGAGACGGTCAAATATCCTGCCACTCCACTTCTACAATGAGTCGTTTTTTTTTGTTTTTTTTTTTTTTGAGAACGTCGGAAGTGTGCGGACTGGACATGGTACTTCCACACGGAGCTTATGGGTCAAAATTCACGATTGTGCTGCCCCTGCTCTGTTGTAGCGCTGACCGGGGAATTTTGAAATTTGAAATCCAGCGAGACCTCCGGGATTTGGAAGCGCATTGAAGTGCACAGCTCGGGGCTCCTTTGCTCAAGCCAAGCAGTCGAGTAAGCAAAACGAGATTATATATATTTTTTGAATGTTTTTTTCTTCTCAACACAGCACAAAATGCAAAGAAAAAAAAAGGAAATTCGGTGTCACTTGCTCTGGGATGCTCGCCGGGAGGGTTAGAACAAACATCATTTGGAATTTGGCAAACAAGGTACGATTCTCATGGACAACGTTACACGGCCATCCAATCAAAGGTCCTACATACGCTCCATACCGTTATCCGTTAGTTTGCCAACGGACAGTTGACTGATAGTTAGGAGCAAATAAGCTGGTTTTGGAAAGTCAATGGCATACTCTGTTTTCCAAGTCTGAGCTTGCTCTGTTTCATTTCCGGTAGTAGTAACCAACACAATCCCCAAAATTTGGCTTGCAAAGCCAAGAGGGAGAATAGGCAAATATCAGAGTACAACGGCCTCAGTTCTAGTAGCTCCACAGTGGCACATCGGCGAAGCAGCCGTCTTCGCCGAACGCGGCCGGAACCGCGGACGGCGGCTCCACGAGCATCCCCTGCGCCATGCTCGCGTAGTAGAGGTCCCAGCTCATGTCATTGAACACGTCCAGATCGAACGGCGAGTCCTCCGCGGCGGGCGAGCACTCATCGCCGTCGGTGCCAGCGTCGTCATTCTCGTTGCCGGAGGTGGAGGGCGCGGACGATGACGACGCGTCCTCGTACGAGGGGGCGGCCTCGCCCTCGCGGCGCTGGAAGTCCTCCACGGCGTCGGCCACCGCGTGGCGCACCTCGGCGAGGCTGGCGTACGAGGCCGGGACGGCGAGCAGCCACGCGGAGTCGGCGAAGTTGAGGCAGGCCCCCGCGCCGGCGATGGCGAGCATGGCGGCGTCGTGCGCGCGGGCCGCCGCCTCGGCGGTGTCGAAGGTGCCGAGCCAGAGCCTGCAGCCGCGCCTGCCCGGCACGCGCACCTCGCACACCCACCGCCCGGCGTTGCCCCGGCGCCGCACGCCGCGGAACACCGGGTGCCGCGTCTCCCGGAACTTGGTGCGCCCCGCGGGGCGCTTCGGCGGCGACGTCCACACCGTCTGGTGGTGCTCCGACGAGGTCGAGGCAGAGGAGCACGGCGAGCCGGACTCTAGCATTATCTCCTTCTTGATCGGGCACATCTTGTTCGTTCTTGAATCGCCCAGCTGGGGAACGATTGCTTAGCTTAGCTGAGTGGCTGGTTGCTGCTGCTGCTGCTTGAGTTGTGCTTCGAGTGGTTTTGCGATGAGAACGGCGGATTTGCGGGCGCATATTTATAGGTGGTGGGCGATGCAGGGGATAAAACGCGGGAAGGGGAGCCAGTGGGCGCCGAGGACACAGCTGGAGAAAGCAAAGCAGGAAGAGGAAAGGGGGGACGCACCTGGGTAAGGCCGAGGACGCAACTTGCAAAGCAGCAGGCGACAGTGGGGGGCTTCGAGAGTGACCTGATATTTTCCTTTGTTTATTTATGGGCGCGCTTGCGAGTACAACCAATACTGCTTTTGCTTCTGCTAACGGTTTCGGTCCCTCCTTACCTACAGTACACCGGGTTGTGGTCTCGTCAAACGACAGTCTTGTTCTTTCTATAGAAAAATTGACAGTGTGAGGCTGAGACCAGCCGTTCACCTATTCTCCATCTCCTATCACTCAATTACTTCTCTTTGTTTACAGTGTATGAATTTATGTGTACAATGTATAGGGGATGGGTTTTAGGGAAGCCGTTGGGTATAGCCTTACTCTTGTTTGCCAATGAGTTAAAAGAGGCTATTGTGGTTTTTGGCATGGTGAAGCTAGGAATTAGGCTTAACAAATTAGTCTCGCCGTTTACTCTTCGACCGTATAATTAGTTTTTTTAATTAAATGATATTTAATATTTCTAACTAGCATCGAAACATCCGATGTGACGTGAACTAAATTTTAGTCTCTGGATCCAAACACCCACTTATGCAGTTTTCTCAAGTTTGCCGTGACTTGAGTCCTACGACAGGGGACCTCATTGTTCTTTTGAGGTCTTGGCCTAGATTAGGTCCTAGTAGTGCATCTAGGTCTGTGTTTCCTGGCTACTCCGGCGGGACGGTGGCGGTGGGGTGGCCGTGGAATAAGTCCTTTCGATTCCGTCCCCGTTTCGTCGGCGTTCACTCCGACGCCGTCGAGGGATCTGTGAAGGCGGAGTTGACGGGTGCTGGACGCCTCGCTGCTGCGAGGTTTGCTCCAGACCTCGATGTCTCCGATGTAGGAGTCGGCTCCTTGGCATTTCGACAGGGTTTGTTGCTTGTGCCAGTGGAGCTATGCAGGGAGATGGCTGGTGGGATCGTGGTTGCAAGGTTGGTGGTCCTGTGCTTCTTCCTCGTTGCTTGTCGACGATATGCTCAGGTCCACAGCCAGAGAAGCACGGGGTGCGTCCCCGGTCGATGCTCCTTCATGGTGTTCATATTATGCGGCTCGCTTCAAAGCCATCGCGCGATGGTGCTTTTTCTGGCTTTGGCGTCTTTGCTGTCTTCTCCGTTCTCCAGCTCCGGCGCTCCTGTTGAAGCTGGAGGTCAACGGCGGCGACAGATGAAGACGATGGATGCAAGTAGCACAAAAGATCTATGGGACCTGATTGTAATTTTCTTAAATTCTAGGGTCTTTTGTGCAGAGTGGATGGACAGCTGTCTCCTCTGGTCTCGTCTAGGAGGTTCCTGTACTGGTTTGTACTGTGTTGTTATATTCTAATATATTATAGGTACTTGATCAAAAAAAAAAGGCCAAGGTTTGGGTTTTTTTCCAGGATGGTAAGGGTTGGGTGTCTTCTACCTTAATTATAATTACAAATCAACATTTTTTATATTGTCTGGATCCAGAATACTACCGCGAACAAGCAAAGAAAAGTTGTACGGACGTCATCGAGGGAGTATTGAGAAGTTTGATGGTCATGAATGATCAATCAACATAAGAGGGCTTATGTAAAGATCAACTCAAGCGACCTTATAAGAAAAATCAAGTGAAGAGAAAAGTCTTCCTGGACACCAACCAGCTCCAAAACAGACGGAGGGCTCGCGACCCATCCAGGCGATGGCGACGTGAGAGAGAGCCGCGATACCGAAACCAGCCACGGTATCGGTGTCACCTAGCGCTCGGACAAGCAGAGCAGCTGCGGGGAAGCTCGCGCACCTGAACCGCGTGCGCGGCGAATGCGTCGCCGCCGAGGCAGGCAGGCCGGCCGTCCCGATCCCCGCCCAAAGAAAACGGCCACTTGCTGACCGAGCTCCCCGGGCAAGCGGACAAAAAACTACTTTTTGCGCGCCCGGCTCGCCGTATGAATAGTGTTGAATAATGAGTACTAGTACCCCCGCGCTCCCAACTTGTGGGAGGTGCATCCCCGCGGGCGCGCCGTCGCAGCCATGGCGATCACTCGCTCACCCTCGACCACTCGCTCCCCCGCCCTCCCCATTGCCGTGCCCGTCGTCGTCGCTCGCGTCACTCACGGGCCGCAAAAGTCGCGGCCATTAAAACGAAAATGCGCGGGTTTTATTACGAAAAGGCGGCGTGAGTGCGGCGCGACGTCCATGGCCAGCCGAACCCAGCTGTTCCCTCTGTTGCTTTTGCTTTGCTTGCTGGGTTGGTTCAGCTCGTGCGTGCGTGCGTGAACCTGAAGGGGAGCTCTCCGACTCCGAGTAGTATATTCTAGTACTAGTCCAGTTGCCGCTTGGGGAGGTCAAGGGGGTGCCCGCCCATCCCATGCGCGCCCGGGAGGGCGCAGCGACGGCGACGTCGCGAGAGCGGCCCGCGCTGCTTACGAGTTACGACGACGAATCAGCGACGCGCCGCGCGCGGCTTGAGCTTATCCAACCGCGCCGTGCACGCACTCACGCGCTTCTCGCATCGGCTGTGGTTAACCAGGGAATGGTTATCTGCCTCTTCAGAGGCTCTGGGTGCGACTGCTTGACTCAAGAAGTTCAGCCGTTCACGGAATCAAGCCGCTGATGACGACGACGGTCCTGGACGGCTGGAAGGATAATTTTATTAGGAGTAACGTCTACTACTAATCTCGCCCAAGGTATTTTTTAATCTGCGCAGAGCCGGTCCCGGTCCCAGCTGCCAGCTGCCTCGTAGTAGTACTGTGTTTCTTCAATCAGAGTTGCTGATACAGACAGACACCCGCAAAAGAAACGTGCGGTACTGAAACACTGCCCCGCAAACGCGACAGAAACAATTAATCACCGGACGCGTCAGCTCAGATGTGGTTTGTTATACTGTCGCACTGGACGCCGACCGCCGTGCCCAGAGGAAGAACTTCGTTGGGCGTTTCTCACTCAGTAAACATTTCTCACAGAGAACAGAACAGAGCACAATTGATGGCAAAAGTTGCCGGTCTACTGTATGTGCGCTACAATGAAACGGTTCAATTGAACGGCTTTACTTTGGCAGCGTAAGGTGTGGTCAAATATCAGAGTGGAATCGCAGTACACGCAAAGTATAGTACAAAGGGATTTCAGTCATTGATGTAGTAGCAGTACACTAAAATTGGAATTATAGTACCTCGGTATACATAAATTTGGATTTAGCTTGGACCTGATTTTAAATCCCTGTGAAACGTACTACCCTAACCCGCGGACAAAGCCTTGAAACCTCACTTCTAGATAAAAAACCCAATCCATCGACGATATAGACTCGCAAGAGGAAAGTGAAGCCTTCCTTGACCCGTACCCACGCCCACCTGGTAGCAACATGAGAGCCCCGGCGCGCGAAACCTTGACCACCCACCAAATTAAACCCAGCAATGCATGCCCCGGCGGCAACCCCCGGTATCAGTATCACTAGAAGCGAGCGGTGGCAGCAGCAGCCGGGAAACCCGGCCCCCGCGCGCCAAGACCGCGTGCGGCGAATGCGTCCCACCGGTCCAGATCACTGATCACCCCCACTTGCCACTTTAATGCCAAAAGGTCGGATTGCCACTTGCGTCTCCCACAGGGGAAGCGGACAAAATCCTACTTTTTGGGTGTCTGGATGAGCCCATTAAACCTAAAGGATCTCTGTATAGGATCACCTAACACTGTTACGGCACTGTAGCGCTACTGCACTGCAGACAAAGAGAAGAGTAATTAACAGTGATGGGGATGGAGGATAAGGAAACCGTTAGGTTAAGCCTCACACCGCTTGCGCCCAGCCTGTGTGGAGGGACTCCCCCCTGCCGCTGCAGCCATCGCCCATCGGCCATCGCTCTCGTGACCCCCAATCACTCATCGTCCCATCAGTCGCCGCCATTAATTCGGAAAGTGGTAGCCTCTGCGGAGAAGAAGGCGATGGCTCGCGTCGTCTGGTGCGCGTGCGCTCATCCGTGCAGGTTGTGCGATCCGATCCGATCCGACCCCAGCACCCAGCTTCCAGCTATGCTCTCGCTCTCTCGGCAGGTTGCGACTTGCGAGATTTCGCTTCTGGCGGAGAGCTCGCATGCGTCGCGCAGATGTCTCCAACAACACACGCTTCTTCTGTCTCCTTACTTTTGCGGTTCATCTCTTCTCGTATGGCATCCTAAATTCCTAGTGGTGCCTTTTGGTCCAGGACCAACATGAATTGAAACAGGAATTTCATTGTTTCATACTCTCTCCGTCCTACGATAAATGTTATTTTAGGATTTAAATTTTGCTCCATAATAAACGTTGTTTTAGAAGATTAATTGCCTTTAAAAAAAAACTAGTCTGCATACATGCATATACCAATAAAGGAAAGAAGTCTGCTAATCAGAGACACATGCGTCATCTTCCACCCTCTTTGATTTGTTCTAAAAGTTTTAAAACAACATTTATTGTGGGACGGAAGGAGTATACTATTAGCGGTTGCATGTAAGGCGTCGAGAGGTTATGGCTCAGCGCTGTCAAAAGTTCTAAGATTGATGAATTTTTTAAGCGGAGACAAATTCAAAGTCAACCGACACCATAAGCTCTGAAACACCAAGTTTTTTAAGGGCAACTCTAGTATACTACACCCTTCTTAGCTATTGTACGTATTCAAAATTTATCTCAAAATACTGTCACTTTTAGACTATCTAGGTGACCTTCATCATACTATACTTTCATTCGTACCGGTCAATGAGTAGGCAACAAAGTTACAAATAACCATTGCTGAAGGTCAACGAGCATGCTCTGTTTTCCAAAGTGGCACTGTCTCAGTACCGAAAGTAGTAACTAACACAATTACCAAAATTTGGCATTTGAGCCTTGGATAAAACTAAGTACGGAGTACAAAACGGTTTCAGTTCTAGTGGCTCCAGAGTGCCACATCGACGGCGTTGGCGTCGGCGAACTCCATGGCAGCGCACGGCGGCTCCATGAGCATCCCCTGCGCCAGGCTCGCGTAGTACAAATCCCAGCTCATGTCGCTGAACGGGTCGAACTCGAACGGCGAGCCCTCGGTGGTGGCCGAAGAGGACTCCTCGCCGTCGTCTGAGACGGGAGAGGACGGCGACGGCGAAGATGTGGCCGACTGCGCGTCCTCCTCGTGGAGCGCCGCCTCCCGGCGCTGGAAGCCCTCCACGGCCTCGGCCACGGCGTGGCGGAGCTCGGCGAGGCTGGCATAGGAGGCCGGGACGGCGAGCAGCCACGCGGAGTCCGCGAAGTTGAGGCAGGCCCCCGCGCCGGCGATGGCGAGCATGGCGGCGTCGTGCGCGCGCGCCGCGGGCTCGGCGGTGTCGAAGGTGCCGAGCCAGAGGCGGCAGCCGCGGCTCCCGGGCACGCGCACCTCGCACACCCACCGCCCGGCGTTGCCCCGGCGCCGCACGCCGCGGAACACCGGGTGGCGCGTCTCCCGGAACTTGGTTCGCCCCGCGGGCCGCTTCGGCGGCGACGTCCACACCGTCTGGTGGTGCTGCTCCGACGAGGTCGAGGCGGAGGAGCACGGCGAGGCGGAGTCTCCGGTCATCTCCTTCTTGATCAGGCACATCTTAATTGTTCTGGATTAGGATTTCTTCTCGGATGCTTTGGTCGTCGCCTTGGTGGTGATAATTGTGCTCGAGGTGTGTCCCCGGTGGATTTGGGATGCGGATGGTGGATTTGCGGCAGCATATTTATAGGTGGTGGGTGCCTGGAGCTGTGGAGCAGTCGAGCATAGTACAAAGCGCGGCAAATAATAAAGCTGGAGAAGAGAGCCGCAGAGGAAGGGGGGACGCATCTGGGTGTGGCCGGGGACGGATGCAACTTGCAAGCACAGTGGGGCAGCGGCTACTCGTTTCGAGAGCGACCTGACCCGATGGGCAATTTTCCTTCCTCCTTTGTTTATTGGTGGTGTATATGAGTATGACAGCCACACGATTCCTTTTTTTTTATGCAGTTACCGGCTTCCCATACCCTTTTACCTGCTACTGTTGTGGATTTGCCGAGTATTGCTGGCAACAAATAGCTTGTAGTTTCGGTTTTTAGTGCAAACGTGCACGGGGACTTTGTTCGTCCGTCTCAAAACTGAGACTCCGTTTGGAACGCACAAATTTTACAGAAATTACGCAGGAATTTTACAGAAATCAGTTCAATTTCACAGGAAAAACGTAGGAACGGAGAAGTTTTTCCACGTTCCAAACAGGTCCTAATCAAACTCCGGAAAGATTTTAGATTACCTTCAGTCTGGATCCGTGTCGCTAGGTATTGGCCTGAAACAAACGGCGCCCGGGACACAAACGTTCACGATCAAACGGACAAAAGCTCTTGCTTTTGGACGCCTCGTCAACTTGTGGGAGGTGCATCAGTGCATGTGCTCGCTTCCCCCCCTCTTTCCGCACGCGCCGTCGCGCTCGTGACTCCCAATCAAACAGGGCAATCTCGCGTCATCCGATCCAAGAAAGTCGCGCGACATCAATTAATGCCAAAAGGGGAGTTTTTAAGGCCCTGTTTAGTACCCTAATTTTCTTTCAAAATTCACTATGCAAAAAGAAAATTCCCCGTCACATCAAAATGCCGGCACATGCATGGAATACTAAATGTAGATGAAATAAAAAAATAATTGCACAGTTTAAATATACTTTGCGAGACGAATCTTTTGAGCCTAACCATAGTAGAACAATATTTACCACAAACAAATGAAAAGTGCTACAGTAATTCTACAGTGCTTTTCAGTTCGGAACAGTGCTTTTTTCAACCATAACACACCCTAAATACGAAAAGTCTGGCGTCGTCGTCCGGGGTGCGCGTCCGCTCACATCCCCGCTGGCCCTGCGCCCGCCCGTACCACCTGCGGCCAGCCCAGCGGATGCGGATCGGATCCCCGTGCTCTGCCCTCTGCTGCTCGCGCGATTTCGCTCGTGCTGCCGTGCGGTGGGTGGGGACTGGGGAGCGGAGTTTTTTTAGCGCTAGTCCAATTGCTGTTTGGGGGCGGTCTCCAGAGCGCGGCGCTTCGCGACGCCGAGGCGGTGAGTTTTGCCGTCCGCGGCAACCAACGTCCAACGCGCGGTCTGAGTCTGAGCTTATCCGCGCCCACCTCCGTTTACACGCGCTTCTGGCTGGGAACGGCCGTGGTTAATCTCCTCCTCGTCTCTTCGGGGAGTCCCGCCGCTTGGTTAGAATAATATGGGCGCCGTTCAAAGCTGTGGAATTCCGGTCAGATCCAGACGCTGTTTGGATTTATGGTTAAGCTGCCTCATCTCAGGTTAGGCATGCCATAATCAATTTAGGTAGCTGTTTGGTTTTTTCTAAAGTAAAACATGTTTCACCTTGTTTATGGTAGGTTAGGTTAGTTTACTTTTCTTATCTCAACATGTCTCAAGTTAGAAGCTGAATTTTGACACCTCAAATTAAATATTTGCTGAAAATAAAATGAATCACCTTAGCCACAAATCTAAACAGTCGCTGACACTCCTCTGCGTGACAGACGGGAGCCCTGATCTTTTTTTTCCTGTGCTGCCGGTGCTAGTCTGATCTGGTGCGAACCAGCTGCAAGTGGAAGGTACAAGTGGGGGAGTCGTCCTAGCCTGCATACTCTCCTCTGGGTGACAGACGGGAGCCCTGATCCTTTTTTTTCCTGTGCGGCCGGTGCTAGTCTGATCTGGTGGGAACCAGCTGCAAGTGGAAGGTACAAGTGGGGGAGTCGTCCTAGCCTGCATTTCTTTGCACTGAAGATCTTCAGTACATCTTTGCATCGTATTCGTGGGTGTTGCGTGGTGGCAAAACTCCGAGAGATTGTTTTCCCCACCTCCATGTCTCCCCCGATAAATAAATCTAATTGGCGTAGGGCCCTGAAGAATTTTACAGCCGCCCAGATTGGTGGCTGACCCTTTGAACAGAAACGTTCATGTGCGTACCGTAGAGTGCTACAATATCCCAAGTTTTACTCTGTCAACAGTTGACGTGCCGTTGCCATTTTCTACGCAGCAGCATCAGTGCTGACGTATGTGTGTTCAGATTGACTCTCAAGCGTCAAAGAATCATGGGCATGCGGAGCTCAGCTGAGGTTGCCTCCTGTATGAGTTGAACAGCCAGGCAGGCGGCCAAATTCTCACTTGACCCTCGCTTGTGGCCACGGAGAAACGCATGCCCCTGACCCTGAGGCGTTTGACCAAACAGCGCCTTGCGTTTCTTCAAGTACAGCATCAATACGGAGCGCTGACTAGCTCCTCGCGTCCTCTCCGCTTGATGAGATCTTTCTTTCCTCGAGAGAAAGTCAATATTTATTTTGAGTGAATTGCATGGTAAATCTCTAAATTTATTCTGCAGTACCATTTAAGTCCATCAAGCCTCAATCATTTAGGTACTTTAACTTTTCAAGCAGTTATTTCTAGTATAATTCTAGGTCCACAGTTGGATCTCAGTAAATTAAGAATGTAAAATTGATGTACTTGATGATTACCTTAGGTTGTCCACACTCATCTCACTCTATCCACCCACTCTAAAAGAAAATATTCCGTCCAGTCACCACCTATTTGAAATACAGTCAACAATTTTCTACACTCATACAACTCTATATCTACCACTCTATATCAACTACCCCATTTTATATTATTTACCCATCCTTCCCCCCTCCTCTCTCTCCTGTCCTGCGCCGCTCATCCCCTTCCTCTGCTCTCCTCTCCTCCCAGCGCCTCCTCTTTCTCTCCGCCCTCCTCGTCGCCGTCGTTGGAGGCCCCGCGCCGTCCTCATCGCCGCCGTCGGAGCCGGCCCTCCTCGTCGCCGGTGCGCGCTCGCGGCCGGAGGAAGTCGCGCCTGCCCGCCGCCTCTCCCGGACCCGCGCCGGCCCGCCGCATCGCCCGGATCTGGAGCGAGGTGGGAAGGAGGCGGAGGTGCGAGATCCCATCGGCCTCTTCTTCTCGGCGCGGATGGGATCTGCTCACCGTCGCCGGTGCGCTCTCGCCGACCGTCTCCCCCGCCTCCTTGAGCCCCGCCACCCACCGGTCGAGCTCCCGGTCGCCTCCTTCCCCGCCATCCTCGAGCCCCGCCGCCTCCCTTCCTCTTCCGCGGTGTGGCGCGACCGAGCTGCTACTGCCAGCGTGGAGGGGGAGAGAGACGATGCAGCGCGGACAGGGAGACTCTGGATTTGGCGTGAGCTCCTCCCTCGGAAATGATGCCGTGTGTCTTACCGTCGCCCGCTGCAGGCGATTTTTTGGTTGCGTTGACGCTATCTTGCGTGCCGTCGCCCGTAGCGCGCGCGAGTGTGGATAGCCTTAAAAGGTTAATGGACTCGGTGAGCAATTTGGGACTTCATGGATCTAAATAGTACCGCGGAATAAGTTTAGTGGCTTAGGGTGCAATTCACTCCAATATTTTCAAGGTCAGACTTCTAGTTGTTGTTTTTAATGCACCGAGGCGTCTCTTGGCGGTGCTGGAGAAATGCAGCGTTGGATGCAGATGTCAGCGGTGATGGAGGCACAGGACGGGAGGACCAGTCATGGCGATGAGCACAGCAGAGTGTGAGATGAATGATGGTGGCCTGAATCAGGGATCAATTGTCATCCATACCATTAGCGGTATCCATGCCAGTTTCAGGGTCAACCCCTATTATAAGCGTGACGCCTTTTTAAGTTATACGGAGGACGTACTGTATATAAGACTGTATATGTAGGAGGCATAGACAAAGTTCAGGGTCAACCACTATCATCATCATCAGAAGCTCGAAAAGCGAATACTGTATTTCTTTTGCTAGGTTCAGACAAAGTCACCGGGCATGCTCTGTTTTTTTACCCCAAATTGCTCTGTCTCATTACCAGAAGTAGGAACCTTTACAATACAGGATTGGGCACCTGATGCCAAAAGAAAAGAAACGGCAAAAATGTGCTGAACTACGGTGGTCTTTTTAGTCCCTAGTAGCTCCAGAGTGGCACTTCGGCGGCGACGCCTTCGTCGCAGAACGCGGCGGCCGTGGACGGCGGCTCCACGAGCATCGCCTGCGCCAAGCTCGCGTAGTACAGGTCCCAGTTCATGTCATTGAACACGTCCAGCCCGAACGGCGACGAGCCCTCGGCGGCCGAAGAGGACTCCTCGCCGCCGTCGTCGTCGTCGTTGGCCGGAGAGGACGACGCCGAGGACGCGGTTTCGGAGCGCGCGTCGGCGTCGTCCTTCTCCATCGCTGCCTCCTGGCGCCGCTGGAAGCGCTCCACGGCCTCGGCCACGGCGCGGCGGAGCTCGGCGAGGCTGGCGTACGAGGCCGGCACGGCGAGCAGCCACGCGGAGTCGGCGAAGTTGAGGCAGGCCCCCGCGCCGGCGATGGCGAGCATGGCGGCGTCGTGCGCGCGTGCCGCGGGCTCGGCGGTGTCGAAGGTGCCGAGCCAGAGCCGGCAGCCGCGCCGCCCCGGCACGCGCACCTCGCACACCCACCGCCCGGCGTTGCCCCGGCGCCGCACGCCGCGGAACACGGGGTGCCGCGTCTCCCTGAACTTGGTGCGCCCCGCGGGCCGCTTCGGCGGCGACGTCCACACCGTCTGGTGGCGCACGAACTCCAGCGACGTGGAGGGCGAGCAGCACGGCGACGGCGAGCCGGACTCGGCGCTCATCTCCTTCTTGATCGGGCACATCTTGGTCTCCTTCTTCTTCTTGTCAGGTTTCGATTGGCGTCGAGGCGTTTATCCGCCTTGCTCCTCTGCTGCTGCTTGTGCTTGGATTGTGCGTCGAGCGGTTTTGGGATGGGAATGGCGGATTTGTGGCGCGTATTTATAGGTGGCGGCCGAGGCAGAGTGGAAAGCGCGGGAATGGATTGGAGACACACTGCCCCCAAAGCGAGAGCAAGCAAGGGGAAAGGACAGGAGGGGATGCATCTGGCTAAGGCCGGGTCCGTGGATGCAACTTGCAAACGGGAGCAGGGAACAGGGTGGCTTCGAGAGCGACCTGAATAATCCCTTCCTTTCTTTACTGCAACTTGAGGCCACAAGGCTGCTTTTGGCCGGCCTCTGTCTCTGGTTACTTGCCACAAAACCTACCGCAGCATATGCGGGTGTTTGTGGCCTCGCGAAATGCCATTTTTCGTTTGCTACTAGGCTGCCTGCAGTCTGCAGATAAGGTAAAGAAACGGTTGCAGTTTGCAGTTTTGACTGTTGGTACAGTCACGATAGGAACTCCTGCTGTGTGGGACGCCGGGTGTTATCCAGATCATCAGTGGCCAGCACATCCAACTGATAGTCTCAATGACACGAGATCGAATCTTGCAGATTGGAATCGTGGTTATGGATGCATTCAGCACATCCAACTGATAGTCGCATTCAGCATCTCCGGACAATGCTAACTTTTCCTTTTTTTTTTCTTTTTCGGCACTGGATGCCAATAAAAATTAAGTGAACCAGCTACGATCTCATCATAAATTATAAATTGTGTTTTGGAGGTTTAACTTTCAACCACAGATTCCGAAACTTGTGACATAGATTAAATATTTTATCTTCTTTCAAGGCCTTTTATTTTTCATTAGTCTATCAATATGTGCTCTTGCACGGGTTTGAGTATTTAGAGACATGTTAAAAGCAGGTGAATACATTTAATAGTGGATATGAAAAAGTGTATCTAGATAATAATCTAGATAGATACTGAATGGAAAAAGTGTGAGTCTAGATATGAATTTAAGGAGTCATTTATATTATCTACGTCAAAACCAAAGGTGGCTAGTTTAGATATAAATGTAAAGGGCTATTTTAAATTACATCTTATCTTATCTTACTATTACTAATTGAAGGTTCTAAAAGTTGCACCAATTTCAAAGCACGCTAGAAATAAAGATAAATTCAAGAAATTCTCACAATAATCAGAAACATCCGATCATCAATTGGCAGATTGGAATATTAATAGCCATTAGATCTGTTTTCTAATTAATTACCCACCTCTGCCATTATGAAAGGTCTTGAGTTCAACTCTCAGTGAAAGCAAATATCCTCCTTTTTTCATTATATATATTTTCCAAGTAATTATCCACCTCTGCCGTTACGAAATATCTGAGTTCAATTCTCAACGAAAGCAAATATCTTCTTTTTTTTAGATTTTTCTCATTTTCAAATTTACTTTCAGTTTTTTTCTTTTTTCCATTAAAGATGCTAGAAATTTTTCCATGAAACAGATATTTTGTAGACTTTTTGAAATTTCCATATCAATCCTCACAAGATGCGCTAGAAAAAAAATAAAACTATATAAATTCTCACAATAATAAAAAATACCCTATCATCAATTAACATGTTGGAATTTTAATAGCCATTAGATCTGTTTTCTAATTAAGTAATCAACCACCTTTGCCATTATCAAAATAATATTAAATAACCCCTAAAACTACATATTAATTACCCACTCTGCCAATATAAAGGAAAATATGAAATAACACCCTAAGTTTATATCTAATTGCTCACATTTGCTATTTTGATAGAAAAATACCAAATAACCCTTTTAATTTATATTTGAATTGTTCACCTTAGTTATTATGACCGATAATATGATGAAAGTAACCTCTCAAAATTATATTAAAATCATCTATTTTTGCAATCGATCAAAGATTATCTAAATCAATTAAGCATACATATAAAGTAGCAAGATATGCTATTATAAAAACCTAAGTATAAAAATAGATCTATATATGTTGTACGGTTACGCATAATACATTTATAACTCTAACCCGTGCGAAAGCACGGATTGATTGACTAGTATCATTTAATAAAGATGGGTAATTTTGATATAAAGTCAGGCTGCTATTCATATTACCTTTCATAATAATAATGATAGAAGTGTGTAATATAAACATAGATTTATGGGTTACTTTACGTTGCTTTGCTAATGGAATAGGTTGGTAATCATGTATAATATGAACATGTATTTCAAGAGGTTTGTTACAAAGGTTAGAAAGTACCATCGGTACTTTTCAGAAAATCGGTAAGTACTGTTAGTACTTATGTGGTATTTTGGTTGGAAGTTTCTATTATCAAATAAAAATTATTCATTTAAAAGATGAAAAAAAATATCATTTGGTACCGGTCCCACCTTTTTTATTACTTTTCTATTAATTAGTACTTTTTTTTAGTATTTTCTATTTTTTAAGCCATTAGATGTTGTGGAATGTAGTGTTCATATTAATGCCAATCATTGTAAAAGTTGCAATATCAAATCTAATGATACTAATTTGGTAGTATAAGTTTTAATATATTTAATATAAACTTGGTCAAGGTTGCGATGGTTTGACTCATTACCAAATCAGAATTTTGTTCTTTCGTGGACGGAGGGAGTATATCTTTATAATTATAACAATAATAATGGTCTCATTTGATATTTCGTTCCGAAAGGTTGCACACTTTGAGCATGATATTAGGGGGGGGTGTTTGGATCTGGTGGACTAAAGTTTAGTCCCGTCACATCGGATGTTTGGATGATTGTTAGAAGTATTAAGTATAGTCTAATTATAAAACTGATTACATGGACGAGGACTAAACGGCGAGACGAATTTATTAAGCATAATTAATTTATGATTAGCAAATGTGATGCTACAATAAATATTTGTTAATCATGAATTAATTAGGCTTAAATTTGTCTTGCCGTTTAATCATCGTCTATGTAATTAGTTTTCTAATTAAACCATATTTAATAGTTTTAACTAGCATTCAGACATCCGATGTGACATGGACTAAAGTTTAGCTTATAGATCCAAACACGCCCATTCTTATGCGTATGGAGTATTTAATTTAGCTGCTAAAGATTTGTGGACGTGTTTAGCGTTTTTTACGGGTTGGTGTGCTAGTTAGACTATGTGCAGTGGGGTGGTTAAATGAATTGTCTATACACTGTAACGACACTGTTCACAGAGAAGAAGGTAGTTGAAACAGTAGATACACAATGTATTTACACATCCTGCTGCACATAATAGTCTAGCATGTTAGTGCAGATACAGTAAAGTGAACGTACTGCACCTGCTTTTTTAGATAATAAAGACATCCATAGACCAGTGGGCGCCTCGCGAGACATCGAGGCGAAGGCGACGTGACGGAGCCGCAAAACCATGGGACGGCGCCTCCATCACTCGAATCCACCATCCCAGAGGCACGGCCCCGGTATCGAAGGCCTGCCGTACCTTGACGTGATGCGCGTGCGGCGAATGGTCGCCCGATCGCTGCCGCTGCCGCTGCCTTCCCCTGTCACGTCACTCGTCATCCCACTTGCCCGCAACCGGACAAAAAACAACTTTTGCAGCGCCTCCAATCCGTCGCCCAAGGCTATGTGTAGATCAAAAAAGTGGAAGCGAAAACCAGCCGAAATCTGTTAAAATTTGGTCAAAAACATCACATCCGATACTGTAGCGCACTGTAGCACTTTTCGTTTGTTTGTGGTAAATATTGTCCTACTATGGCCTAACTAGGCTCAAAAGATTCGTCTCGCAAAGTACATCTAAACTGTACAATTATTTTTTAATTTCATCTACGTTTAGTACTCCATACATGTGCCGACATTTTTGATGTGATGGGAAATCTTTTTTTTATAGTAGAATTTGAGAGAAAGTTTGGATCTAAACACAGCCCAAATTGTGGGACGGTGCTTCCCCCCTGCCGCTGCGCCGTCGCGCTCACCCCAATCGAACAAAGGCGATGAGGGAGACGAGTGCTCGCGTCGTGCGGTGCGCGTCCCGTCCCGGCGTCCCCCCCGTCGGCCTCGTGCGCCGGTGGGCGACGGTACACGACCCGGCAACAGCCAACGGGGGAGGGGGTAGGCGCACGCCAGGAAGGAAGGCAAAACCCAGCTGTGACCTATGTTGCTTGCTTGCGCGTGGTTGGTACTGTATTAGCAGTAAACTAGACTAGTAGTACGGACTGCTGCTTGAAGCATTTCATTTCAGCGCTCCACTTGCCGGCGGCGATGGTGACGTCGCGTGGCAGTCGCTTGCACCGGCACAGCCCGCAGTCCGGCTGTCTGAGCTTATCCGTCCACTCCGTTCACACGCGCTCCTCGCACGGATCCACCCCGACTGCATGCTCGCCGTCAAAATTAAAAATATCGGCGAGGGGTTGTATTTCTGGTCAGGTGCAGGCACCTGATGCTGACGGTCCTGGAAGACGGGGACGGGTACTGCATAATAGTACTTTATAGCAACCAAAACCATGATGAGGTTTTTTATTCTTAGAGCTGGTTTGGCAGCCCAAAACCCCGTCGGATTTCGGGCCTTTTTTCCGGGGAGAAAGCCCACGAGAAAATTTTCCGTGGGGTTGAATCTCGGACCTTTGGCAGGCCATTTTCCGGGGGAGAGTCTCCCAGGGGAGCCCGTTTTCCACCCGGAAACAGCCCCGGCCTCCGGACTCTTGGCGATTCTCCCCTCGGCTCCTCGCTCGCGTCTCGCCGCTCGCCCGACAAGGCCGCCGTCGCGCTCCGCCGTCCGGCCTCCGCTCCCTCCGCTGGCCCTGTCGCCGTCGCCTCGGCTTCCTCCACGGCGTCTCATCCACAGGTGATTTCCCACCGCTGCATCTTCTTGTCTACGGTTTCTTCCGTCCTTACATCGGTTCTTCTAGATCTGAGGCCACCACCTTTGCCTGCACTCTGCCGCGCTTCCCCTCCGTCGTCCCTGCTCGGCTGCTCCTCGACTAGCTCCATGGTGATCTCTGGCTCCGCCTCCTGCCTAGGTGAGTTCATCTCCGGCTTCATCTAGGGTTTGGTTTCTTTTTTTCTCCTCCTCACACTGGTTCTTGCAGATTGAACGTGACCTGCTGCTTGCCTTCATCTTCATCTTTCCCGTAAGTCCCTTCCTCAGATTGTGGAGTTGAGCATGACGGATGTGTCTGTTATTTGTTCGATAGAATGAGTTACTCCTTTTGTTCTCCTAAGCTTTCCTTAGATTGTGGAGCTAAGCATGACGGATGTGATCTGTTATTTGTTCGATAGAATGAGTTAGTCCTTTTGTTCTTCTGAGCGCGCTAGGTTATCCGTTCATTCTGAATGCATTGGAGCTGTAGCTAGCGGTGTAGTGACTGTAGTCTATATACATAATTGAAGTAAATGATTTGGTTCTTGGCGCGTGCAATTGCGCCGGAATCTTGCACGGTTCTTGTTTTCCACCCTAGTGCCCCCTGTTTATAGATTCTAGTATCGAGTCCTGACAATCGTGGCTTCGTTTATTGGAAAATCGGTGTCTGGGTTGAGTTCTTTGGTTTTCCATCCCACTAACCCACCGAGAGCGAGAGTCACTGCGGTCACCGTCTGCGATCGTCGACGGTCACACGCTCCGTCAGCCTTTCCCTTGGAAGCGATGCTCACAGGTCACAAATGGAGGCTGGATGATAAGCTAACCAAACCAGCTGCGTATAGTCTGCTATAGCTCCGAACCCGCCTGAAACTATTGCATGTGTCACAGTTTTTGTTTTACTACGCTTCATAGTTTGTTTCCGAACATTACGGCGTGATTTGTTTAGAAAAAAAACACTTGCATCATTAGGTTCAGGAGTTGACGAGTTGTGGACATCAGATATGCTACGGCAACTTGACGCAGCGCACAGCTGCACGGGCTCTCTTTGGATAGTCGAATAGTGATTGGTGGGTGTATAGAACAAAATGGCAATAGATTCTAGTTGTCTCTGCTGTTCTGTATAGAACAAGCTGTTTTCTTGAACTAAAATTGCATATACTATTAGTGGGTGTTCTTACTCTGGTTTGCAAAGTATATTCATATGTTTACAACTTCGAAACAATACAATATGAGGCATGCTCGTTTTACTTTATGTTTTGCTCTGAATTATTTGTGACTGGAAGTAGTTTCTCTCAAGCTGCTTCGCAATATTATAGAAGTTTGTCTGTGACTTTGTATGGATCAGATTTATTTCTTTTATTAGGTAGACTAACTGTATGAAATTTAGTTGTGGACCAATTTATCTGCAGTATCATCCAGAGGTTGAACTATTTGATTCTTATTTATTCCTTTTACTGCATAAATAAGAATGCTGTTGCATTGCCACCCTAACTTTGTAAGCTGTCATGCTGCTGGTGTCACAGCTGTATATTTGCATGCTTAAGTTCCTCATAAGAGCTATCTCCACTTCTCTAGATATGGGTTCTTGGGAGGAGCAAGTTAGACAATTTTTGTTAGATGAGGAAGAAGACGACGATGAGTTGTTCTTTGTTATTCTCCCTGCTATAATTCCATATCTCTCAGAAGAGAAAGAGCCCATCCACACCTCCTCACTCACTGGTGCTAAAAAGGTTAGAGAAATCCTTGAAGGACATGAGAGTTGGTGCAAATCTGAGTTCCGAATGGAGCCAGCAATATTCAAAGCCATAGCAAATTTTCTTAGAGGAGAGAATTTATTACGTGACACACGAGGAGTCACCGTTGAGGAGCAGCTTGGGATGTTCATGTACATGATCTCCCACAATGCTAGTAACCAAATGCTACAGAAAGCTTTTCAACACAGTGGAGAAACTATCCATAGAAAAATATCTGAAGTATTTGATATTGTTCCGACACTAACTCAGCGTTTTGTGAAGCTTCCTAGCTCTGTCCAAACTCATACTAAAATTTCAACAGATTCTAGGTTCATGCCATTTTTTCAGGTGAGCTATCAATTCCAAACACACAATTTGCTAAAGTGTTTTCCTTTCATTGCCATTTTGCCACATGGCCTCAATATGTTTCCATATTCCTTTCCTTGCAGAACTGCATTGGTGCAATCGACGGCACACATATACCCATCACCATAGCAGAACATAGAGCCCCTCCATATAGAAATAGGAAAGGAACTCTTTCACACAATGTTATGGTAGCCTGTGACTTCGACCTCAACTTCACATTTGTTTCATGCGGATGGGAAGGGTCAGCCTCAGATGCAGGGGTGCTGCGATCTGCTATTAGCAAAAGATTCAGTGTGCCAGAAGGAAAGTTCTATCTAGTAGATGGTGGGTATGCAAACACATCATCCTTCATTGCACCATATAGAGGGGTTCGGTACCATCTCAACCAATTTAGGAGGCGTCGTTCATCACAAAGTGGTTATGAGAACTACAAAGAGTTGTTCAACCACCGCCATTAAATTCTCCGTAATCATATAGAGGGGGCCATCGGTGTTCTAAAGAAAAGGTTCCCGATTCTAAAAGTAGAAACATTTCATCCCATAGAGAACCAAATCAAGATCGCAGCTGCAGCTGTTGCATTTCACAACATAATTAGAGGGCAAAATGGAGAAGGAGGATGGCTTGACAATCAACCAGACTATATCTCTCCAAATCAATATGTAGATCTCCCAGAGGGAGATAACAACTATCCCAATGACACAGAATCAAGTGATGGAAGAGCACTAAGAGATCAAATTGCACTTCAGATGTGGGCTGCCTACAATAGCTAGATGTGGGGTGCCTATAATAGCTTGTAGTCTGTATGGTTTGTAGTCTGTCATGTAGCTAGTTGTCTAGTTCTATACATTCATCGGTTATGTACTATTATTACTTATGAAGTTAAAGTTGCCAAGTTATGTACTATTATTACTTATGAACTATAATTTCAGTTTTGAAAAAAAGGATGATTTGGAACAACGTGTATGAGAAAGGCTTAATCGATGTGATGCATGATCACAAAGATAATCCAAGATTCAAAGGTCAAAATGGTTGGAATCGTGATGGATGGAATAGTATCACTACCAAGTTCAATGAAATGTTCCCTCTAGCTCATTTCTCTAAAAAACAACTGCAAGAGAAGGAGAGCGAGCTTAAAGGATACTTCAAGGCAATAAGAGATTCAAGAAATGAAAGCGGGGTTGGTTGGAATGACACCTTGTGCATGGTATTGGCTGAACCAGAAGTTTGGTCAAGGTTGATTCGTGTAAGCAAATTTTCTTTGTATGATTCTATCTTTGTTCATTCAGTATGATCACTTTTATTGCTAATAACAAATTACATTTCGTATTGCATTTAATAGGCTCACCCGAAGGTAGCAAGGTTTCGCAACAGGCCGTTCCCTCTTTATTACAGTTTAGAAGGGCTATATGAAGGTGTGTGTGTTGCATTTACTATTTCTTCCTATTTAACTTGTGTACACTATATATGTGAACTCAATATATTTTTGCTGCATTTTGTACAGGTAGTGTGGCTACCGGAGAGTTAAATTTCACATCAACTGCTGCTGATCTTGCTCCACCTTCTGCTCCAAATTCATCTAGGAGTGCGTCTGAACAAAGTATCAATCCATTGAGTACTAATTCACTTGATTTGGATGGACAAGAGACCACAAGTGTGCTCAATGTGTCCACTGATGCTCAATCTGTCCCAGTCAGTACTAATGAACCCACTCAAACTCAATTTATCCCATTTAATCAAGAATCAAGCCAGAGAGAAGGTGGCAGTGGGAGAAAGCGCAAGCAAAGCCATGTTAGATCAGCTCTTGAAAGTTATGTGGAGTTTAAAAAGTTCCAAACTGCAGAAACAATTGAAGTTCTTAAAGAAAAGAAGAGGCAAGAGGAACAATTTTCTATTAGCAAGTGTCAGGATGAATTGAAAGTAATGGATGGATTAACAGCCGAGGACAAATCATATGCTTTGGAGCTTTTTGAATCTGCGACAAACAGAGAGGTTTTCTTAACAACACCGGAGCACAATGTTAGAGAAATTTGGCTCAGACGCAAAATTAGGTATGTGCCTACTCTATTACCATTAACCTTATTAACCTGGTATAAATGTGGTACTTTGGAGTACAAACACCTAATGTCTTCTTTCGTGCTAATTGCAGATTACTTAGAAGCAGTGATGCGTGGCCGCCTCAACATATGTGAGGTATGGATGTATTTTTTTATTATTCTTTCACCATCCCTAGCTTCCGTATCTTGGAACATTTTGTCTGTTGTATGCTAGCTGATGATATAGCGGCAGTGAGTTTCAAGTTTAGCACTTGTAGGTACTAAGAATTGCACTTGTAGCTACAGTCATGAGTTTCTTGCATGCACCTAGTTGCTGACAGTGTTTCATACTCTACAATTTTTCTTTTCTCCTTTGCTTTCTTCTATTAACAATTGATTGCTTTGCACATGCTGGTCCTGCAGAGATTTAAGGAGTTTTGTTCTGGCCAGTCCACACTTTTACAGCTTGCAGCTTTATTAATGCCATATTTAGTTTGCATTCTTTTTCACGATGTACTTCAATTCTATTTGGTATTCAATAATTTGGTATTACAGAGGTAGACTGGTGTTCCTAGCTGTATCTGTTTCATGCTTCATTTCTGTTTGGTATTCAATAATTTGGGTAGAGGTAGACTGGTGTTCCTAGCTGTATCTGTTTCATGCATAGGGATCCACCTTCAGCTTGGAACGTTGGAGTTTTTTTGTGTGATAGCTTGACACAAAAGTAAAGGGGTAGGTGCTGAGATTGTATGCTAAGGCACCAGCAGCTGATGTTGCCGCACTATGATCTTGAGAGAAAATTCAGAGAGTGCACGTCCAATTTTTTGTTATCTTAATTAAGTCTGATGAAACACTCAATGGTAATGCCAATCAAACTTCTATTTATTTGTAGGACAACTGATCCAGAAGCAATGAATCGGTATGGGTGATAGGAGCAAATAAAGATTTGAGCTTTCTTCTTGTGGCAGGAGATGGTCAAATCCTATTTGTCTACTTGTCATTTTTGCCTTATGTGCATGTCTGTTCATTTTTGCCTTATGTGCATGTCTGTTTGAAGTAAAAAAAGGTTCCCTCCAGAAATGAGTTTTGGAGCAAATTACCTCGGCATGCTTTCCTTATCCGTGTGTGTTTTGGATTTGGTGTAACTGATTATCTCAAAAGGTCATGAAATTGAAATTGAATATCTTGTGACCAGAGACCGATGACTTTGTGTTTTGGTGGGAACTTGAGTTCATACTGGGAATGTATTTTGAGTTGCTGATTTGAGTTCGTCTGGGCCGGACGGTCGGACCAGACAGACTACGCCGTTACTCAGGCCCACCATGAAGCCCAACTCTCCGACGTAGAAATCCGGTGATGAGCTCCTGGCTCCCAAACAGTGTGCGGCGACAAAAACCGGGTGGGGGCATCTCTCCCGAGGAAATGGAAACGACAGGAAAATTCCCGCAACGGAAATTCCTTCCCTGGTTTTTCATTAGCCGGAAAGTTGTGGGACGGTGCTTCCCCCCTGCCGCTGCGCCGTCGCGCTCACCCCAATCGAACGAAGGCGATGAGGGAGACGATTGCTCGCGTCGTGCGGTGCGCGTCCCGTCCCGGCGGCCCCCCCGTCGGCCTCGTGCGCCGGTGGGCGACGGTACACGACCCGGCAACAGCCAACGGGGGAGGGGGTGGGCGCACGCCAGGAAGGAAGGCAAAACCCAGCTGTGACCTATGTTGCTTGCTTGCGCGTGGTTGGTACTGTATTAGCAGTAAACTAGACTAGTAGTACGGACTGCTGCTTGAAGCATTTCATTTCAGCGCTCCACTTGCCGGCGGCGATGGTGACGTCGCGTGGCAGTCGCTTGCACCGGCACAGCCCGCGGTCCGGCTGTCTGAGCTTATCCGTCCACTCCGTTCACACGCGCTCCTCGCACGGATCCACCCCGACTGCATGCTCGCCGTCAAAATTAAAAATATCGGCGAGGGGTTGTATTTCTGGTCAGGTGCAGGCACCTGATGCTGACGGTCCTGGAAGACGGGGACGGGTACTGCATAATAGTACTTTATAGCATCTACTAAACCAAAACCATGATGAGGTTTTTTATTCTTAAAGAGCGGCGAGCTAGTGCGCTGATCTCGTGGTGGGGCGGAGGCCAGCTGCAAGTGGGTTGTGCAAAGGGGTGAGGTATCATAGTACAACCCCCATTAGTATACTTAGTATGGCCATATTTAGATCCAAAAAACTTTTCCTAAATTTTACTATGCAAAAAGAAGATTCCTAATCACATCAAAATGCCGACACATGCATGGAGTACTAAATGTAGATGAAATAGAAAAATAATTGCACAGTTTAGATATACTTTGCGAGACGAATCTTTTGAGTCTAGTTAGACCATGGTAGGACAATATTTACCAAAAAAACGAAAAATGCTACAGTGATTTTCAGTTCAGAACAGTGCCAGTTTTCAGAAATCCAAACACACCCTATATTTGTTTCCGGCTAATGAAAGTGTTGCTCTCTGCTGGGTTCTTTGAACGATCGAGTGCGCTTTCGGTCCGACCTGATCTGCTGTCTCTCTCTCTTTTTTTTTTAAATCACGGATTGCGGCTGATAGATACGCCTACTAGGTAGACGATGTTCCCACACACAGTACTCCTACTATGCATGAGCCTATCATGTCTGCTAAAAAACATAACGAATCTCCCCTACTGGCTATTGGAACTTAAGTATTCTTAATTTCTGATTTGCTGCACATGGAATTGGGGGAGCCTCCCTGCCTGATATCACTTTCGTCAGTAATTTACCACGCTGCGGATCTGCGCAGAAACGGACCGTATATGCACATCACATATGGATTCGTATCATCATCCTCACCAAAAGGAATGGCGCTAGTGATTATGATTTCACTAGCCAGCCACCAAATCCATGCACCCAAATTTTGGCACTTCTACCAGAAATTTGCCACTCATCCATGCAACTCTAACCTGCACAGCGGCGGGCACACAACAACTGTCTGCAGATTCATTGGTCGCATCATTTCACCAACCTTTGTACTGTCCTATCATCTATTGGGGTTGACCCTGTCCATCAACATGGCATGGCAGTATGGCACGTTTACATACTAGTGGTACTGTTCCTTTCAAGTTTACTTTGCTTGTCCAATAGCTGACGTGCCCTTCGCTTTCGTGTGTAGCCTCAGTGCTGACATATGAGTGAGTGTTCACATTATTGACTGTCAACGAAGCATGGGCAGTTATCAAAAAAAAAAAAAAAAAAACGAAGCATGGGCAACAGGGCAAGGTCGCTTCTGAACAGTTGACTCTCACTTGTGCCCTAGTTATAATAAGGGCCACACGCCTTTCGCTGACCACAGACACCGTCGCAAGTTGCAGTTCAACGCCTAGATTAATACTACTCCCTCCGTCCACAAAAGAATGAAATCCTGGTTTTGTCCTAAGTCAAACTATCGTAACTTTGACCAAGATTATATCAAAATATATTTAAACTTAGGCTACCAAATTAGTATAATTAGATTCTCGTTGAAACATATTTTCACATCACAGTTATTTGATATCATAAATGTTGTTACATTTTTATATAAATCCGGTCAAACTTACGGTAGTTTGACTTAGGACAAAACTAGGATTTCATTCTTTCGTGGACGGAGGGAGTATCTCCAAAGTCAGAACTTTCTCGGTCAGACTCGCCTGCCCCCCTTCTTAGACTATCTCCAACCATTGCCTATATCTATTTGTCTATCCACTGTTCTTTCACTGTTCCAACTATCTTTCTCTCTGTCTACAGTATCGCTACAGTATCAAACAGTGTATAGGCAGAACTATGGACAATTCCCATTAGGGATGGTCTTAGTGTTGTTCACCAGGGGAGAACACCCTAGCCTAGCAGGGTGCAGATGTCAACGGCGCTGACATTTTTAGATGTCAACGCTTGATGGTTTTTTTCGTACTGGAACGGAGCGTGCGTCAGGCCTTACGTCGAGCAATTCTCTCTGCCTGCCTCGCGGATGCTGGTCAGAACATTGCTGATTACTCGAGAGAGAGAATTTTTTTTTTAACATTGCAGCACACTGCTTTTCTAAACAGGAGAGGGCAGTTCATTTTCCTGCATGTATTTGACCAAAATAATTTGGTACTGCGTATTTGTTCCCATATATATATTTGCAAAAACCGGATAGGCCCAATAGGCAAGGCCCATAACTCACCATTAGGATTAGGCCCACCTCTAGCTGCTCTTGGTTTGTGGACCTTTTTAACATGTTACCTGTAGGCTGTACCTGCTAGCTGCTCGCCCTACTGCTCCACTGTAGATAACCCCTACATTTCTTGTTATATTATAGATAATCTAAACTAACCCCTTAAATATATATCTGGACCACACACATTTGCAATTACTAAAGATAAATTAAAAATAGCTAAATCTGCATCTAAGTTACCAACATATGATATATTATTATTATTAAAAACAAATAACAAAAGATGCATGCACATGCATATTTCTGAACTAACAACTCCTACCACTATCACCTGCCGACTTTTAATGTATGTATTCTAAGATTCTAACCCAATCAACTGGAATAAGTCATGAACAGAATAGGTTAGATTTCAGGATGTCCTCTAAATCCTATGAAATAATAGAGTATTTACTCGTCACTTGATATCAAATCACAAATTGATTAGAAGCCTTCCCATGAAGCAACTCACCAAAGATGTGAACTCCAGGGGGCGTATGAACAGGATGAGCTGAGTGACCTTTTCCTCCAAGACAGTCGGCCTAGGATATTCTAATCTCCTCTTGTTTCATCCTTTCACTGACTTCTATTCATTGATTCTTCAATGTCTAGGAACTTAACACCTTGATTTAGAGTTGAAACTCTCACATTGGATAATTTCTCCCCCTTGGTTTGCCATATTTATATACTATGGCAAGGGTCATGTATGGTCAATTCAAGGCTGGTTTGGAGGTGATGCGTAGGCTTTGGGCTAAGGCTTGCTTATCCATATCCTCCTCTCTAATGGGCCTTGGACTCTTGCTCTTTAGTCTTATATAATTGAATCCACCCAATGAAGTGCTAGAATGGGTTGAATCTCCTAGAATAGAATCGTGCTTTATGATTACACACTCTTCACAATTTTTTCTCTGCCATTTGCAATTTAGGCCTTGTTTGGCTGGGGAACCGGAGCCTCCGACAATGCTCTTCACTGGCCGACAAGGACCTGACAGGAGCCGACCAGCCTCTGCTCCTAGAGCCGTTTTTCTCTGTTCATGGTGCTCTCTCTCACATAGCCCTTTCAATCAGGTAGAGCTGCGGGAGAGTGGCTTCCCTGGCTCCGGCTCCTCCGTGCGACAATGCCGGAGCCGGAGTCGGGAGAAGCCCTCCCAAAAGGCCCAAAAGGTTAGTGTGATTTCCTCATATTTCCTACAAAATTAAATGATCCATAAAAAGACGAGACATACTAAAAGGCAGGGTTAAAATTAGCTGCCAAGTGGGATATGGGTATTAAATATCACTAAAGTGGTAGTAAAACCTATGCGTAACTGATGCTAATAGTGGACCAGCTGCTCCAGATTTACTTAGGTTCCAGCAGAGATGATCTATCGGTTTTAAAATAGACGTTGGACCTTAGGTTATTACAAATTTTAATTACGCATAGGTTTACGGTGGACCTTTTAATTGTTACAAATTTTACGGTGCTTGGAAAAAATTGAAAACCGTCCATCAGAGATGATCTAACAGTTTTAAAATAGGTGGTACCACGGTAGCGGTATCATACTGTACCGAATAGGACGGTCTGGTAAAAAAATGGTGGAACTGGTACCCACATTTTTATTTTTTTTAATCTCCATAGAGGGTTTAAAGGCTTATAAATTTTAAAAAAATAGTGGTACCGCCTGGTACTTGTAGGTACCATTCTAACCACCGTAAATTCTCTCATTAATTATATCACACAAGGATCAAATATCATTAATCAGCATATGGTTATCGACTTGGCAAGCCAGCATATATAGCAATATGAGATAGAATATTTTTAAACGATGATACATGGGGTCATGGTTTTAAATGGTCTGCTATAGCTTCTTATAGCGTCCGTTGCTATGCTATTGCTATTTTTTTGCTAGCTCCGCTGAATATCACTATTTGGCTTACTTGTAGAATCGTTTTAACGTCGCTAATCCTGATTAAGACATACATTGTTTTCTTTACTTCAATAAATGATATAATAAACCATTTGAACAATTGTTGTTGATTGTTGGATTGATTGTTTATTGTTGATCATAGCATGAGTACATTGCTTGACTGAATGCCTATAAAGTAATTGACTAATTGACCTGGAGTCTAGAGACATATTCTCATATAGTACTAGAATATATTTGAGTATTTGTGTTCATATTTTTTGTTCTATGTTTCAATATATGTAATTGAAAATTTTATTGTTTCTTTATGAATCCGCTAAATGAAATAGCGGATATTGTCGCTAAGTCTCTCTACAACCTTTTTTCGTTGGCTATTATATGATGTAATTGATTCCTTAAGTTCAGTGACATATATGTCCGACGTTAACCTCTATAAGGTTTACAGAGGTCCGCTTAATACGTTTAGATACCCAAATATGCAAATTGGTGTCATGTAACAAGTTTGATGACTCCTCACCAAAAATATATATTGTGTGTACTACTCATTTTTTAAAATACAGGAAGTAGCAGCCAGCCATGATTTTGACATAAGGAAAACTCCAAACAACATCTTTCTCGCGGAGAAATATTTAAAGAGGACAGCAAGGCAAATGGGATCATATTATATCCTTGCAGCTCTTGCAATACATAGTAGACAATCGATTAGTCGGCACCAATCGCAAGTATATTCTCCATGATCTCACCACAACAAATACGGGAAAATTCTTTACTAGAGCACCGATATATGATATCCATTATCCATGGTGTATTTGCCATGTCGACAGGTGCGATGTCAGCAGCCTGGCCGCACACTTGGCAGCTGGACATCAAGCAGCAGATGGAAACAACCACGTAGGAATTCTGAGTATGACGATCGGGCTCCTAACAAGGACGATCTGAGACAAGACGATCTAGGCATTTTAGTTCCCCCAGAGCATCTAGCTCTGCGAGACGACAAGGCTTCACTTGGTCTGTGCTTAATCAAACATCAGAACACGAGTGGGCAATCGTGTGGACGATTAACAATGGGATTTACGGCGCTAAACAACACCCTGTACGCATCCAAATGGCCAATAATTGGCTTTCGGCTAACCAGTTCATCGAGAGCCAGCACGTCCACGTCAGACCAGTGTGTCCGACCAGGAGCTAGCTGCTCGTCGCAAGGCGTCAGGCGCAAACGAACCTCTGAAACGACAAAAGGGTTCGAAGCAGATTGAGCTCAGCTGCAGATGCCTTCCCACTCTTCGGTGCACTTGGGCGCGTGTTGTTCTGCAGCTGTATATATACGCACAAGATGGGCAAAGCTAGCAGTGAGCGTGTGAACTCGATCGAGCTAAACACATCTAGCTACTAGCTAATAAGTGTAGCTCGAGCTAGTTATAGTAGCTTATTAGGTCCAAGATTACATCATTAATTATCTCGATCTCTATATATCTGACGAGGACGCGCTAGGTCATGGCGGCACAGGAGAGCGGCAGGACGACAGCAGCTATTGCCACCACCGCGGCGACGTCGTGCCGCGGGCGCCGCTTCGTCGGCGTCCGGCAGCGTCCGTCCGGCCGGTGGGTCGCGGAGATCAAGGACTCGGCGCAGCGCGTCCGCCTGTGGTTGGGCACGTTCGACACGGCGGAGGAGGCGGCGCGCGCCTACGACGAGGCGGCCCGCGCGCTGCGCGGCGAGAACACGCGCACCAACTTCGCGGAGCGCGCCCGGCACGGGCACGGCGCGGCGAGGGCGAGGCTGAGCAAGAACCTGCAGCACGTGATGGCGCGGGCGGCCGCCGCTGGCAGGGCCACGGCGTGCGCGGGGGTGGGCGACCAGTTCGCGCTCGCTGCGGTGTTCCGGCACTGGCAGCAGCCTGCTGTGGTGGCGCCGCAGACGCCGCAGCGGCAGGCCGAGCCCGAGGCCGGGCACGTGAAGCACGCGGTGAAGCCGAGCTTCGTGGTGCCGAGGCGGACCGAGGCGCCGCCGCCGCCGCATGGAGACGGAGGAGACGGTTCTTGGCGCGCGGACGACGTCGACACCGGCGCCGAGCTGCTGTGCGACGAAGAGAGGGCGTTCAAGGTGTCCTCGTCTGTGATCGTACCGCCCTCCTTCAGCGCGTCGTCGTCCGAGTCTTTGGACCTCGAGGAATTCTAGCTTGGACTGGAGGAACGATTCGTGCCTCGTCTCCGATCCCGGCCGTTTGCGTGGCGCGCAGCACCAACAGTGTAAATACTCCAGCGCGCAAGCAGCTGCTCAGTCTGTGCACCCTCAAACCAGGGTGAAGATTTGTGGTGGGTGGAATGGTGAAGTGAATAAAATCCTATACGGGCTCTGGTTACTAGAGTGGAAGACGCACTTCGCCGCGCGTTTTTTTTTTTTTTTTTTGCCCTCACAACATCCACGCATCGAAAAAGAAAAGGAAAGGCAGTAGTTACCATGTTGTTGCCCGCTGAATTCTTAAGGCATGCGCATGCATGTGAGATGGCCGATTAAAGTAGGTAGGATTAGGATCCACCTTTTTTCAAGTGCTGCAAATGCTCTGTCAGCAACAAGGTCCCAGCAACCCAATTACCCAAGGGTTGCTATCTCGCTGGTAGAAATCTGACAGTGTACAGTAAGTAGTACTAAGTACTACATGAAAAAGATCATGTAAAGGGGTAAAAGTACTGAATATGATGGGCTATCTTTTTTTTCTCACTTCTCAAAAAAGCTCTCAAGTTCATACATGTTTATGAATTATGATGCTACTGCTCGGATTGGCTATAATTTGGAGAACCAACAACTGATGTACTCATCATTATCAGCTTTGCGAAAACATTCGTGCTACACCTTTGTAAACTTAGGTGTGGTCTCTTTTGCTTTAAGAGAGCATAGGCATAGTTCATACATGTTGATTTTCAGAGTATCTAATGGTATGACATTGCTGCATGCAGATGATTGATGGGCAGATTACAAAAGAACCAAAGAGGTATAAGTACTACTTCAGCTCATCATCATTTACTCAGTTTATAGTTAACCATGATCAGTTCAACTGCACCCTAGAATAATCGACTTGCTAACAGTGCTACCTTGTAGATTGTATTATGTTCACAGCAAGGGCTTAATTTTGGCTCAACTATGAATTCGAGAGCAGTTTTTGAGACATCAGGACCCAAGGCAAGGGACATATGAAAGGCACGAATGTATGGTTGCATTCTTGCTATGTCCTTTTTTTTTTCTTTTCCTATAGTTAGCTGTGCATACTGCCATAACAATTTTTCCTTCCGTCCTCCGTCATTGTCCAGGCTTTAAAGTATTTATTTATATATATGCACATTCGACTAATTAATCGTCTAAAACACCATACACGTCTGTGAGATGAACTGTGAGATGAATCAGCTTGTTTCTTCTGAATTCTGATGTCGTCGACTGGGCATTTATGGGCCGGCCATGCATGGCTATTCGCGAACCAAAGGTTGGCCTCGTCCTGCTTGTCGTCCGATGGGCCTCAAGCCCTCAACCGACGTCCCTTTGTACTTTACAGAGGATAGAGCAGTTGTAGGAGTACGTCGGAAGAACTCGTTGCCAACAAGGACACTAGAATATTACAATCCGAGAAAATATCAGAGAGAGAGAGAGAGAGAGAGAGAGAGAGAGAGAGAGAGAGAGAGAGAGAGAGAGAGAGAGAGTCAATAACAATATTTTATTATGCATTTTGCTTCTGGTGTTTGCGAAATTTTGACTAAGACTTTGTCGCTTAACTGATATGACCAATTTCTCCACAGCATCTTCCAAATAACGATTTGAAGCCCAAGTAAATTTCTAAATCATCCGAAAAAAACTCAGTTCATGGAGCTTCCAAAAAGGAATCAGCTTTTCAAACTCATTTTGTATGCATCGCATGAGTAAAAGTAAGCCATGATCTCTATTAGTTTTGCTAAGTGCTGCTAACTTTACAGAGATTAAGTATTGCAATCTAGTTTTACCTAGAAAACTAACCTATCAATCCAGTCTAGAAAAATAAGCACATAATTCCAAAAAGGTAATGTGAAAATTAAAGAGATGAGTAGAGTGATTGCAAACTCCCGATGAAGATGGCGACTCTGGCACACGTTGGAGACGGAAATAATTTTCTCCGAGGTTTCGAGAAGGTGCACAAGCCTTCCCCTAGTTCTTGTTTGGAGACCCTCTCAAAGCCTTGCTATCGCTTATTCCACACAAGGGCTAAGGCCTTGATCTACGCAAGGATCAAGGTTTTCAAGTTGACCCGCGCAAGGGTTAAGCTTTCTGGTTAGATAACTCCGGATGTCCCTAGCTCACACCCGCGTGCAAGTGGGGTCTTGTGCGGGCCTCTCACGGATGCTCACCGCTATCCCTACTATGGTGAGATTTTGGCTAAAACACCGAGGGCCTCTCTCCCTCTGACAAGCAAGGTGACGGCTACTACACAACACGGAGGGTCACACAAGACTACAAGCCTCACACTTACAAGTCTTCGTGCGCACAAGCACGGATGGCTAGAGATTCACAAATCTCACTACAACACTTGTTTGTAACCAGATGTTATGCATTAAGCAAGGTCTCAGCAAAAGCTCGCAAGCACTAGCTATGCCAAAATATGCACAATTGGGCTCTATTGATGATGGATTGGGCTCTCAGGAGTCACTAACCATGTGGTGAGGGCCAGGCAAAGGCGTATAAATATCCCAAACCTTCAAACTAACCGTTTGGGAGAAAGGTATAGCGTGCAAACTGTTCTCACCAGACCATATGGTGTGCGCACTAGACCGTCCACTACATATACCACCGCATCGTCCATTGCACACACCTAAACTAGCCGTTGGAGTTGACCACTGGAACTAACATGACCGTTGTGAGCACCAGACCATCCGATGCGTGTAAATCTTGGACGTTGTCGCTCTTCTTCTCTTCTGCCGATTTTGTCCGGTGGTGTGACCACCGGACTGTCCAGTGTGTGCATTGGACCGTCCGGCACGCATATTTCACACTGGGTCTTGAGTCTTTAGTTGGCGTCATATTCTACTCACTGGACCATCCGGTGCATGTAAATCTTGGATGCGGTCGCTCTTTTTGCCTTATGTCGATTTCGTCCCATATTGTGACCACTGGACCGTCCGGTGTATGAACTGGACCCTCCGGTGCATGTATTTTGCACCGAGTCTTGAGTCTTCAGTTGGCAATGTCTTCTACTCATCGGACCGTCCAGTGTACAATACTGGACCGTCCAATCTCCAATGTGCACCACCAGATCGTCCCGTGTGCAAAAATCCAACCAGTAGGACCGCCATGTCAGGACTGCACGCTTATGATCATTGATGTCCAGGGTCTTCTCTGGTGCTCTTTAATGTCTCCTTTGAGTTGTTTCTATCCTAGTCCACGTCTTGCACCATGTAACTTAAACAAATATACTTGTATACACATTAGTCCGAAATGGTACATGTTGTCACTTCAACCACCAAAATCACATTAGGGAACTAAGCACGAAGCTTATTAAGGTCCATTTTTCTTACAATATTAATCTCACTGGTGCAATATTTTTATTTTCTACTCTCTCTTTTTTATTTGGCGTTCAACAACAGAAGATTGAACTAATGAATGACATATAAAAAAATCAGAGGTAGTATTTCTGAAAAAAAAAACACGCTGGGAGTGTGCCTAAACAAAGTTATTAGAAAAAATAGCATTTTTCAATAGACATGTATTTATTTTGGTGTTAATTTTGTACACATTTCAATCAGCTCAATAGCACATTACCATAGATGAGAATACAAAACCGGTTATTTGTTTCAGTTGAGAAAAAAAGTAAAAAGAACATCTGCATCTGGAAGCTATCCAAATTTCCTTTCTATCATTTAAGAAAATATAACATGAATTTAAGGTTTCAATCGTAACAATTTCAATGCTACAATAAAAAATATGAATTTAGATGAAACATTATTATGTATCCTATTTGTTTACCATTGAAAACAAATGACAAAAATACATCCAAAGCGGCATCCGAATGTCATCGCTATCCATCTTAACTACAAGTACCAAACTGCGGCTAATATCTGTCATGGGTCGTGGCTATACCCCACCATGATAAACCCGAGCAGCAAAGCATACACACGATCATCCATCCATGATCCATACCACAATCTTGTGGCAGAGTGGCAGGCAGTGGCACCAAGAACCGAATCCATGCAGGGATAAGATATGCCATGTGGCGGCAGCCCAGTGGGGGAAATCGACCGGCGCGCCTGGCGCGCTGGCTGGGGATAATCCGCACCCATGCAATTTGAGGCCATTACACCCTTGGCGCGTACTACACCTCACCCCCACTCTCCTCCCCATCCTACGCGAGCTCACCACACACCTCAGCAGAGATCGATCGAGCGCGTGCCAGTGCCACCCATGGCGAGCACCAACATGGCGTCGGCCACCTCGCGGTTCATGCTCGCCGCGGGCGTGCCCACCACCGGCAGCGGCCGTGTCGGCTTCGTGCCGATGCCCAACAGGCTGGGCAGGAGGCTCGTGGTGCGTGCCGAGGAGGAGGGCGCCGCCCCGGCGGAAGGGGAGGGCGCCGTGGCCACCAAGCCCAAGGCCGAGAAGCCGCCGCCGATCGGGCCGCCGAGGGGCGCCAAGGTTCACACATGACACCCGTTGGCCATGTCTGTGCTCGACCTGCAAGCGATTTCGTGCGATTTGAATGCTTAATTTGGTCTCTGGTTCTTGTTGTGATTATGATCCCCAGGTGAAGATCCTGAGGAGGGAGTCCTACTGGTACAACGGGATTGGCAACGTCGTCACAGTTGATCAGGTTACTCACTGCCCTGATTGTACTACTAGTATTCCTATACTCCTAATGATAAAAGTTGCCGATCGATGAGAACACAAGGATGACATAGAAAACCTATATAGCATATTACATATATAGGCTACACGCTTATTACTCTCCTAAAATGTTTCATCTCTTCAATTATAACGAGCATCTGATTTGTGCAAGCAGGACCCTAACACCCGCTATCCGGTGGTGGTGCGGTTCGCCAAGGTGAACTATGCCGGCGTGTCCACCAACAACTACGCCTTGGACGAAATCCAGGAGGTGAAATGAGTCAGGCTGGCTCCGAGGATCCACACTCCTGTGTCATTGATAGCTTGTGAAGTGAGGATGTGAAGCTGCTGTGCTAGCGTCACAACATCTTGTGTGTAATAGCTTAATCTCTGTAATCATCATGTAATTGCTGGCTTCACCATGGACTCAATAATCTCCTGCTCTTAAATTGCTGTGTTCTTTTTCTTGTGGTTTGTACATGCACATAATCCTCGATCTCCCTGGCAAACATTTGTCCGATGCTGAAAACTCAATTCATACTGCTCACAAAAGTTCATACAGCATATATCAATTTGTAGCTGCAGCACCCACCATGTGATGAACGACAGGGTCACAGGGAGATATCTCAGCTTTGGTAAAGCTTGGCGACTAGCGTTTAGTACTACAAGATCTTGGCGACCAGCCATATTATTACACCACCAAATTACTGATCACCTCCGGTTTTACATTTGCTAGTTTTATCTTTCACATAAACAACCTACCCTAAGACATGTATATCAGAACCTAACTGGCTTCTGGAACGAGTCAAGACAAAATTCGAAAATATTCAACTGCTGTCGATCCAATAATGATGATTTTGGGGCAGTTGCGTTCTTTTGTATCCCTGTTAAACAAAGTGTTTAGCATCTGAAGCACCCTGCACCTCATGAATATTTCTCTCTCAAAAATAGTTGCAAACATAAGATCCTACAAATTAAAACTTCTATAAAAAAACTGATGGCTTCACACATGTCCACCATACCGTATCTAACATTAAAAAAATTATATATCAAGTCATGTACATCTACACTATAAAAGACCGAGTTTTCTAAAAATCCTTTTTACCTACAAAGACAAAGACATAAGTATACCTGTCACGTTGACCCCACCGCGCAGTTTGGAAAAGGTTGGAAAGGGCTGGAAAGACTCAAAACCCATAGATGCAAAATGTTTCATCCACTTTCTCTATTTATTTCTCACCTCATGTTATACCCATACCCACCGGTTACTTTCCTTCTCTTGGTTTTAACGAGAAAGGAATGACGCTAATCAATCAGGACTCATTCCTCTTAATTTTGTTTTCTTTTTTTTTTTCTATTGTCTGTTTGATTATCTCACAACATGTGCATGTTCCACGTACATCTATGGTAGTATCCAAAAATTACAAAGTTAACTTTGTTACTTTGTCTCGATGAAATCTAGGAACTGACTTGACATATGAAATGACTATTTTCCACTATTTATCCTAAATAAATTTTTAATAATTTTTTATTCATATCTATTGTTTAGTATATCTAAAAACCTTGCAAAAATATGTATTGTGCATATTATGCTCTATATATACATGTATAAATTTATCATAGTTAGTGGTTATTGTTTTCTTAAAGAAATGATGTCTCTATGAATTATGGTCTTTTGAATGGAAACAAATTCATGGATTTTTGTACTGCTACTCCATAAATTTCACAAAAATCATGTTGCTTGTAATTGAGTCAGTATATGTATGTGAAAAAGTTTCATGAACAATGCCTTTTATTTTGGGTAAATGAAAATAAGTTTTAGCACTTAAATTTGTTTACCATTTAAATAAGGACAATAAAGTGGTCAAAGTCAATTCTACTGTGTAGATTTCATCACGACAAAGCTATCAAAGTTGATTATATATTTTTTGATATATAATATGATTTTATATGTAATTTTTTTGTTAGTGTTAGTTGGAATATTTATCTATATGATAAATTTTAAAAAGTTCATGAACTCAAAATTGCACTTTCAAAGGTGATTGATCGCCACTGGGCAAGTTAAGGGGCCTCTAGTATATTTTACTCTAATCTAATATATTCCTGCTTACATCGCCACACATGTCACCTTAACAGCGATCTGTATTTTTTTTCAGTATAATTTCTAAGCATGGGCTCTGGCACTTGTGCAGTACAAAAGCGCTATGTGTTTAATATGTTATAGAAAAGCCCAGCAAAGAAGATTAATGTGGGCAGAAAGCCCAATAGTATTAATGTGATTAAAGCCCAATCGCTGCAGGCCTCAGGCCGCAGGTGCGATCTAACATTTCAGTTAGTTTTAGGGTGTCAAAGGCATGTAAACTAGTGGTCGCAGCAGTTCAAGCGGCACTTGAGGTCCTAGATTTGACTCCCGCTGAAAGCGAATTATTTCAGAATTTAACGGCTTTATTCATTAAGTGGTAGGCGACGTTAATGTCGACAGCGAGGCGCTCGTGGTGATTTCGTCAATCTCAAAATCTGCCGGTCCAGTCTTTCAGAGGTACTCATAGAGATAGGGTGTGCGTGCCTACAGTCATAGGGGTAAGTATGCATGCGTGTGTGAACGTTTGAGTTTGTACTGTGTTTCTCAAAAAAAAAAAGTTAATTTCAGGGTGGGTGGAATGAAGCACGGTGGTTTCCTCAAATGGATCAGATAACGGTTGTCTCAACTCAAGCAAGATCAACTTTTTTGGGGGGGGGGGGGGCTCATCAAGCAAGATCAACTGAGACCGGCCTGCGTTTCATGGTCACAGGCAGAGGCTGAGCCTTCCCGTTTTGAAGACTAAGGTTCAATAGGCTTTAATGGGCTGAGTAATTCTGTTAGCCTGAAGGCTAGTGGCCCATAAAAACGCTAAGTAGTTTTACTGAACCGAAACCATTACGTATTCCAGGACAGAACTGGTACGCACACGTACAGAGACACATAGGAGTATATACTTAACAATTTTTTTGAAAAAAAAGGAGTATACACTGAACATATGGTATTATGGTCCAAATCATGGGAGTGGCGGCTGATGCACGAAAACACCTCTGTGGGTTGCCGCCGTGCAATATAATGCCGAATCCGCGAAAAAGTTTTCACGGAACCGCAAAGGGTGCATCCAGTGGTACTACTGAATCGTGGTTTCATTTCATCAGGGCCTCTGCGTGCACGGCTCCAACGCGCGAGGATCGGGATCGGATACGACAGAAGCTATAGGCACGCGCGGCTCGCCATGCCACAATGCCTGGTAGGCCGCCGCGGTCGCCGTCGGCTGTCACCGCCGTGCCCCTGGACCAGCCTACAAGATCACGGCCGGCCTGCGAGATCCGTGCGTGTCCGGCAGCGAGCTAAAGATGCCAACCTGCGGTGCCAAGACAGCTACCCGCTTTACGCAACACCACACAAATTAAAACACACACACACACACACACCACGATTCCACGAAGAAGAACCGTATCTTGTCTGCAAGAACGCGCACTCGATCGACTGGAAAAATAATGCGGGCTGTGTCAGGGACAGAGACTATGACTGCATCACCTCACTAGCTCGTCGTTAATAATAAGAGTGACAAGAGATCGGCCTGCAGCCTGCCTAGCTGTCTTACAAAACTAAGAGTGTATATGCACACGTCCAGGTCAAACCTTTGTCTCGTCATCAGCAAGCGTCCCAATCCGATTCGCTAGCATAGGCGTAGAGTCGCCTTACATTGGAAATGGAGTCATCGTCCAGCATCATATCATGTTGGCAGACGAGACGCACCCCTGAATTCAGAGTGTCCGATTCTGCGACGGCCCAGCTTTTCCTCGGGACGAAGCTTGTTTATATAGTAACAAGGCCGTGGACGAATGGTTCTCTGAAACGGGACAGCGCTACCTAGTTTACGAGATCATGGGATCAATCATGGCTCTGACGGGAGGCGCTCATTGGCAGCAGGGGGCTGTGGAGTATCTGGCTCACTGGCTGGGATCCATGAAATCGTCTCTTCGGAATTCAAATCCGCAGAGAGAGTCAAGTCGGATGCTAAATTGCAGGAGATCAACGACTTCGATTCGCGCAAGATATATATACAGTAGTGGGTGAATAAGTATATATAGTACCTACCTAGGTCAACTAGCTCTCTACCACCAAATAATGTATGCGTCAAATGTATGCAACTTATCAAGAAGTAGAAAGGGCAAGTTGGTCTGCAAATGTTGTGCAAGAGGATACAGAAGAGTGGCATAATATATTCATAGGAGTCAAGGTGTTGGGAGGAGTACTACTCGAGCGCTCTCAAAAGACTACAATACGATTAGGGTATGTGGGTTTAGAGCACGCCACAAGGGCCAAAGCTTGGTGTAGGCTTTAATAATGAAGATCAGTCCTGTGTACCATACGCATTTGTTGGGCACGTACAATGTTGATCTAGCTAGCTCCTGAGTGAATAGAGATTAGTAATTTGTGTTGTTTAGTGATATACTTATCTGCGAATTTTACAGATTGGTGGAGCCTCGATGCTATACTTTAATGAGACACGTCAGAAAAATAAATGATAAGATTATGGGGTTTTGAGGTGTAGCTAGCTATTGTTAGATGAAATCATTTAGTTTTGGTAAATGATAAGATCATGGGGTTTTGAGGTGTAGCTAAAGTTGGTCTCAAATCACACCAACCATCTGGATCCACGGAACTAACGTTTTTAGCTGAATGCTGAAGATAGGAGTACACTGTTATAAATGTGAGGAAGGTTGCCTTTGCAAATTTAGCACGGCGGGGCGGGTATTATGAATGCAGGCGTGGCGGCAGGTGAGGTGACACGGCTCCCCGGTCAAATCACCCGCTGCCCCTCGCCGGCAAGACAAGGGTAGCTTGGCTTCAGCTAGCGAACGGCAGTTGCTATATACTCCCACTTGACTGACTTATTAAGGCGAAACCTAACAGTTCCTTTATCCTCCCATTCCTTTATCACTATTATAACTATCTTTCTCTCTGTCTACAGTGTAAACAGTGCTGTAACATTGTGGGAATAAATTTTGAAGGAGCGTTCTGAGAAAGACGTTATCCTCAGCCTAACCCCGCGCGCCATTAACTCTCCAAACCGGGCCCCTTAAATCAACCACCGCCATAATATGGTCCATGGAAGGAGCTGCTGTTTCTGTTTGGTGGTGGAGAGCGACCGCAGAGGCAGATGCATGATGGATAGATCTGCGCTCGTGCGGTGCGGGGGGTGCGTGCGCGCGATGAAAAAAAACCGTACGTGGGGGCTGTCAATCTTGCCGCCGGACGGGTTCTGCCGACACGTAGTACATACGTACAGAGGCCGTCAGGCCGGGGGGCAGCCGGGCACACGCCTTGCCGCGCGCATTGATGCCGTCCGCCTGGGCAAGCAAACTGTTACCGCAGCACACAGCACGTACGTACCGATGCTCCATCGTTCGTACGTGTGGATGCTGATCACCGTCCTAATGGTACAGTGTACTACAACCAGGATTGCCTGGAGATTGGAGAAGACAGCAGGGAAAACCTTTCTGTTTATAATCCTAATCCCGGACTCATCCGGAAACGGAATTTCGGACGGAATTCTGCCGGATTCCGTGATTTCCGAACGGAAGCAGTTTTCAAATTCAAAAAACGGAAAACTGAATTTTTCGGTCGGAATTCCGTGGTTTTTGACCGGAAAATGAAGAAAACGATGGGAAAAAGGTGGAAAATTTACGTGCATATGTAAAAATTGGAAATTTTGGCAGAGTTTCCCCTGATTATGTGTACATTGATAGTTCATAGTACATAGAATATATGAAACTCCACCAAACAATTAGAAACACAACATTTAACACATACTTCATGTCCAAAGTGCACACCTACATGGTCCAAAGTCCATTAAAATTATTACAATTAGTCCAAAGTCCAAATGCAAAAGTCCATAGTCCAATTATTACAACACAGTGAATGGGCTTGTCGATCCAAAGAAGTCCAAAGCGTATATAAAGCCTACAAGATAATGCATCCATAGACCGTAGTCCATCCAAACTAGTCGTAAGGTATAGTATCTGCATTTAAAACTTTGTATGAAATGGATGGAATAAGTAGAGAAAGCGAAACATACAGATAAATAATAATGATACGTACGATGAGTACCTGCATTCTTCACTCCTCCTCGTATCTCTCTTCCGGTGGTCCCTCATATGGATACGAGCTATACGGCTGACCAAATGATTGGAATGGCAATTGCACATACGGAGGTTGGAGGGGTTGCAATGGCAATTGCACATACGTAGGCTTTCCGGTCGGGATCCCGTGGCCTGCGGGCGGAATCCCGCCTCCCCGCGGTGGAATGTGGCGGTGGCGGTGGCGGCGGCGGTTCATCGGGGGAGCGCAGGGGAAAGGCGCGGGGGAGAGGAAACGGTCGGGTGAAGGCCTGTCGGTCGAAGGGAGCCAGCCTGGTGAGTGGATAAGGTCATCCAAAGATAACGGGTTTTAGGTCTTAACGGGTCTGAACCCAAAACGACAATTTAACCAACCAAATCAATTTGAATTTGAACGATTTCAAGTGGTTCTGGCTCAAAAAAAACATCTAGTTTTTTATCATATTTTTTCGGAATTTTTTAGAAACTTTTTACATATTTTTTCAAATTTTTGAATTTAAAAACGGAATCCGCCGGAAAATTCCGGATTTCCATTTTCCGTAGTCGTCCGGAAACGGAAAAAAATCCGAAATACTGGCGGTTTTCCGTCGGAATTGTTTTCCTGGAAGACAGTAGTGCTGGATTGCCGGCTGTCCATATGCATGCAGTGTACGTTCAGAGTTGTGACACCAACACGATCGAGCTGGGCATGATGAGCACTCGAGCAGCAGGGACGGTACCGTTCCAGGGTGTCGTCGAAAGACTGCTGAGCTGAGCAGAGTGCAGACGACCACGCCGGCAGGCAGGCAGCTAGCGATCGAGCAAGAGGGTTACGGTTATACACATACACCGGGCATGCATGTGTTAGATGCGGCGTCGCTCTCGCGCATCGTGAGCCCCCTCCGTTCCGGCCCTAGCTCCTTACACGCTGACAGCACGAAATCTTTGGGCGTGCATGTGCGGATCATCCCTCCCTCCCCTAGTCCCCTGGCTGGCTAGCTCCGATCCATCGCGCGCGCGCGCGTGCACATCGGTTCGGTCGGCCGCGCCCGCGGCTGTCGACGCAGGATTGGCCCAAAGCACCGCGACCGCACGCCCTGCATCTGCATCTCCCCGCCCACATCAACAGGACTGCCCATCAACGCGCGCACGTACGCCCGTGTATATATGCCGATGGTCCTGTCGTCCTGCCCGTACGTGTCCCTTGTTTGAGCTAGCTGCTGTGAATGTGCACAGCGGCCGTGCACCTCTCGTTCTCTCGTCCCCTCCGATCTGTCGTCCATCGCCCCCACCACCCCACCATGCATGCATGCGCCAAGAAGGTCCCAAGGCCGGCCGGCCGGCCGGGCGAAGCGGCCAAAGCAGGCAGGCACGCGACGTGCGGCTGCGCTAGCTCGCTGTGCATGCTCTGCTCGGGCACGGGCACGGGCACGGGCACGGGCACGCTCCCTGGACCTGGGCCTGGGCACAGAAAGGACACGGACTCCCCGCGCGCCTGCAATGCTTTCGGCGCCCGCCCGCACGGCTCGTGCGCGCCGGGGGGATGATATGGGATCCGCGCGAGGCGAGCGGGCCGGGGGCCGGGGCTACGAGGGCGAGTACGACGGGGACGGGGTAGCGAACCACGCCCGCACGCGGGGCTGTGTTGGGTTCCAGCTTAGCGCGCGCTAATAAGCAGCTAACCAAATAAATCGATGGATCTTTCAGGTGCGCTGTACGTGGGCAGGCAGGCTACTTAATCATGGCGATCGATCGATCCATGGCGGATCCAGAACAGAGCAGCAACTAACTAACCGACTAACCAACCAACTAACCGGCAGCAGGTAGCCAACCTAGGGTAGGAGCGTGCGTGCGTGACTACTAGTGAGTGAAGTGCAACTGCGCCGTCTAGCTAGGTCGTCGGCATGCACGCTACAGCTAGGCTGCTGGACAGTGCATGCATGACTCTGATGAGCAACGACCAGGCCACCGTTAACGCAAACGCAAACGTACCGCGATAATGATAAACTATAGGAGTATCAAGTTGTAGTGCGCTACTCCGTATATTCGTTGGCGATTAGATCGAATTGTTTTTCAACAATAATAATGATGCTCAAGGCCTGGAGTATAGTCATAACTTAATGCATATGCTTCCAGTACGTCCACCCCGGCCGGCGGGCCCATCACACTGCTAAGAGGTAGTACTGATTCCAGATAGATCGATACTCTCGAGTTATATAAGTAATTAAATAATTCTTAGCTAGAACAATAAAACAGGCGGTTGATTAAGGTGCATGCGTGCGTGGTGGACACAGAGGAGCATGCTCTCAGTCTCAGCTCCATGCATCGCCATGTATTCCAAGGGCATCTATATATATAATAAGCCATATATATATATATATATATATATTCCTTTTGACTGCCAGTTGGACATGGCACACATTAGAATTAGAATAACCTATAGCTAATTGTTCGTCCTACTACTACGTCATGTGTGAGCTTTTGGCTCCATCAAAAGATCAGCTACAGCTGCATGATAATCGTTCCAGTCTTTATTCCGTTATTGCAGCTGGTCGATCGTCTTTACAGCCAACGGTGTGGCGGCGCGCCCCTGATGATGAAGTGTCCAATCTCCATCAACCATGGACTGCCGTACGATCCAGGTTTTTTTATGTATGTATATAAATAAATCCCAAGGGAATTTCTGCTGCGTCCGATTGAACAGCCGGCGCGGCGGGCCCTTGGGAATTGGGATTGACAAAAACTTGAAACGCCAGGCAAGTGCCATCCATCCACATCCACTGATGGTAGCCTACGATCGTGCTGCTACCTTCTTCAGACTATCTCCAACGACACTTTTCAAATCTCATTCTCCATCACTATTTCAACTACCTTTTTATCTGGCTATATTGTCGCATTTATATCAAACAGTGCAAAACAGTGTTTTAAAAAATCCCTTTAGAGATTCTCATTGAGGGCAGCCTTGCTTTACTAGCTGCAAAGGCTACCTAGGGGCTGGCTAATCAGATGCTCCTATGTTTTTTTCTTTAATCATGGGGGTTGGGATGCCCCTCCCTGCTGCTTCTGCAGCATATATAGATACTCGTACGCACAGTACGTACGTGCTTTAAGTACGCAAGGGTTTTTTTAATAGTTGCCTCACGTCACGTATGGAGTACGTACACACAAGTGGAGGATATATAATAATTAACAGCCGCAGATGCCTGATTAGGACGTACGTCGTACGTGCGTGTGTTCACAGCAGGTCCCTCATCATATAGCAGTCAATAAGCAGCATTTTTGCATTAGCCAGTGAAGGTGGACTAGTCCAGATCGAAATACAGCAACCATTGCACTCTTGGGATCATATCGCTAGCTTGTGGACGATCGAACTGCCGGGTACGGTGATACGATTCAAGTGATGACCAAGGAAAGGATTGTCACTGTATTCTCCATCCGTATTTATTGGTAAAATCTTTTTTTTTATGTAGATCTAAACGGTCATCACGATTGTTATATAAAGGACCCAATTTTAAGTTTTCTCCCCGTGTACCCAATAAGATCTTAGAACCGGCACACTGATGAGTGCCCTCTGTCGGCAAACCATATACCACGTCCATTGTTGGTGCGTCGTCAGATAGACGATATCGTTCATAACATGACAGCATCCATCCTTGATATATCCTTGCATTGGGTTCGTTCGCACGGTTGCTTCGTGATCCAGAAACAGGGAGCGGTGGCGCATCGACGACCGATGCACAGTACGCGCGTGCCATCAGAATTCAGCCATCATCAGTCTGTCTGATGACTACTTGCGCTGACGGGTTGATAAGTCATAACAACCAGCTCTGCGTGCCAAACCCCCCCCCCCCCCCCCCCCCCCTTCAACACATCACGCATGATCAGCTCCCGCGCGCCGGCCGGGCCGGGCCGGACCCAGACCCAGAAGGTGGATGGATCGTTGCCCAAGGGATGGAATGGATGGATCGGACGTGCCCGCCGCCGTTGCTGCACTACCCACACCTGCCGCTCTGCGAATTGTACTTGTCACATGCGTACGTGCCGTCGCTCCGTGGACGACCACATGGGCTGCGGCGCCCGTGTTCCTTTCGGTGTTCGCCGAAACGTGACATGCTTCAAGGCAAGAATAGGGATGGCTCACCGCCTTACTCTCCGGCCCGCAAGTCCCAACCCCAATGGGGGGGGGGGGGGGGGGGGGGGGGGTTTCCACGAAAATAACACGGGCAGTCGGGCAGGGAGCAGCTCGGTTGGCGCATCACGTCGCGCTCTCACCCGGCGGCCATGGGCAACGGAGACGGCGTACGTAGCACTCAGCAGCTAGCGGAGCGGAATTGAGCGGGTTGTCGCCGGAGCGGGGGAAAGCGTCGCGCCGAGCCGCGCGGTGACGACTGACCTGGCGCGCACGTGGGGGCAACACGTGCAGGGTCGGCAATGATGGGAAGGGAAAGTTATCCGGGGCGGGAGCGCACGTGGGTCGTGGACCAAGCCTGGCAGCCACTCTCTCTGCTGGTGGCCTGGTTCTGCTGGCGCGAGAGTGAGAGGGGTGCACGGGGAGGGACACGCTACTTTTTTCGCCTCGGAAATGGCGTACCAGCGCCGCTGTGTACTTGCCCGGAGCACGGCGGTGAGTGACGCGGGGGTGCCAGCGGCGAGTGTGGGGCATGTGAGGCAGGGCCGGCGGCGAGTGCGATGAGAGATGAGATCGACCAGGCAGGCATCCATCCATCCATCCATCGACCGCGACACCGACAAAGTTTGGAGACGGACTCGTGCAATGAGTGCGAGCTTTGTGTCAGCATTTTGGCCCACGCGCCAGTCGTCTCCTGCACGACCTCCGTCGTACACAGAATAGAGTACTCCTGGCTGGCCGAAGCAGATGCTTGTTGGTACGATAGTACGACCCCTCATTGGAATTTATGGTGCCGAGAGGCTATTGCGGTATTGCCAACAGAGTGTACAATAGTTGTGCATGTATACTGTAGTAGTAGGTATGGAGTTTGGAACGAGGAGTGTTTCTTCTTTAAAATTTAAAACAGGAAGTTCGTAATTCAAAGCCTTCGTGTGCCAAGCCTTCGTAAAACAACAAGAAATCTGGACAGACGGATGGAGGCATGAAGAAACCTCAACAGCTTCAACACTATGTATCGACATAAATAGGTAAATAGATAGATAGATATATATTCCTTTTTATAATTACATGCTTCTATCATTAATAAAACGTACAACATAATTAATCTAACCTTTTACATTTCAATATGAAGTTAATATAAAAAACCCCATAAATTTGTATCTTGATTTCCCATATTTGTTATTACGATAGGTAGTCTAGCTAAAACAAACCCTCAAATTCATACTTAAATTTCACACATTTGCTATCCTGACAAGTAATCCAAATAAAAATAGAAATTTATACCGAAACTACACAGGCTAAAAATCAACTAAAATAACCAACATATGCTGTTATGAAAATAATAATTTCCAAATAGACATTTATATATGTTTCTAAATTACAAACTTCTATTACTATTAGATTTATTTACTAACTTCCTAACACATATGCTTCATCTTGCACGGTTTGATGGACTCGTGGATACAATCAGGACATGCATAGTGCAAGTGTCATAAGATTACATTCCCATTAAATAAGATGCTACATAAACAAACATATATGGTGTATGTACACAACTTGCATTGGGTGTGATAATGGATTTATAAGAGAGAGAAGAATTGGATTTCATCTAATGAAACATGGTTACTTGGTTACCAATGTCTTAGAAATTGGAATAAAGCTCCACCATGAGCAATTTAATTTATGTTAATGCCTTTTCTTGATATTGTATTGTTGTATGTAGGATACAACTAATACATCAAGCCTATGCTTTTAATTGCATGAACTATTAAAGTTAACAAATATAAATCTAAGAAACTTATAAAGAAGTTTGTGAACCATGATTGATCAACATCAATATTCGCTTTCTCTCATTTGCTTATACTCTAATAAAATAATCATATAAATAATTTATTATCACTATCTGTTTTTGATAAATTCTAGTCAACAATTATACAATTTTGAATTAGTTAATACATATATTATTAGTGGGAAAAATGGGTGATTTAGACAAAGACAAACATATATGCATGAATGTACTTTGTATTAATTCACATTTGATATAACAATCAATCTTTTTTTATAAAGAATAGAATAGTCGATGTTGAAATTTAGATATAGATATGAGGGGTCAAATTTTAAATTTTTAGAGATGGCAAAAGTTGCAATCTACATGCAAATTTAAGGGGTTACAAATATTCGCTATTTAAATAGAAAATATGGGTAACTTAGGTTATACTAAATCATATTTCATAATGACGTAAGTGGAAAATTTAAATATAATTTTGGGGTTACTTTAAACAATCTTTTATAATACCATACCGGGTAATTTAAATGCAAATTTAGGTGGTTACTTTAAAACTTCTTTCATAATGTCATACTGAAGATTTAAATGCAAATTTAGATGTTATTTCAAATGTTCATTCATAATGATATATTGAGTAATTTTTAGAAAACAGAATAGCTTCAATGGCTATTATTTTTCTAAGTCGTTATTACTTTTGGTAGAACGAATACAATGTTTGATGTTACAATTTGAACTTTTGACATTTAATGTTCTAGCACCTTTCCTTTTATTTTTAAATATTTGACACATTTTCCTTCGAGCATGATGTTTAATTATTCAAAATTTTAGTATAAATATGTAAAATGCAATTCATACTTGAAGTTTCATGATAAAACAAGTCACAACATTGTATTTACATTTTTTGTTGAATAAGACAAATGGTCAACTGTTATCTTAGAAGTCAACAATGTCAAACATTAAAAAACATATCTAATATGATAAAATTAATTATACTTGCAAACCTATCTGGCAATTTCTCAGCAAACTAAGTTATTTCAAAGCAAAAAAAAAAAACAATGATGGCATGGATCTGATTTTAAGAAGCATTTACGAAAAGGGGAAAAGGGAATCCTAGATGCATAGATGACAAAGCCGTGAACCAAGAGTTACATTTTCCCTTTGTAACTATCCAAATGTTGAAGGTGTCTTGCATCGAAGACTTCTTTTGTAGAGACATGCATGCAATTTGCCATTAGAATAGTACTTCTTCCAAATCAACTTCACCCAAGACACATATTCCATATTCAAGAATCTTGAAGAATTTTCATCAGTGCTTCACTTTTTAACTCTAAGGTGAACACCACCCAAGGTACCACCTTCCTTTAACTGAGAAACCATTTGTTTTTTTACATTTATACACGAACCAAACCAAGGAAAAATGTTTTTGTCTGCATCTAGATGTTTGACAATTGAGATGTGCATTTTCAAGGTACACATGAGAAATGTAGGACAACCAAAGGCGTTAAAAAAAGTAGTGCCATTTTTTTGAGGCTAATTTTGATAGGGACCATTATTGACTTAGAGTGGTTTACTTTGAGCCCCGAGGAGACTAAAAAGGTAACCGATATGGCTTTTAGATATAAGAGTCGCCTGGTTTACATGGCTATTATAATTGGAGTGTCGCCTGCATATTGCACAGTTGGAAAAATCCACACAACCTCACTTAGGTAAAGTAAGATTAAGCAACCCTTATTGTTTAGCTCTGGTCAATGGAGTTTGCAGGGAACTTTTAAAACACTGCTTCTAGAAACGTGTCAAAATTCAACATAACTAGAGTCAAATAATTCAGCCTAAATCTAAGCATGATTAGTGCTCAGGAGTATCAAATTTATATGTCATCGATTGAGTTCCAAGGATCTTCTGTAGTTTAACTACAGATCAGTGTGGAACCATTGGTGGTGTGGTAGTAGTATTATTGTATTTCTACAGCTGGTTCCCATAATTGCTGAAAACCACACACTGAAAACTAGCACTGCCAGTTACTGTATCCCTCAATGTAATCCGTGGGCGTCACATTTGGAACTTGTTTAGATAGATGGGGAATATGGCAGTATGTTCTATAATAGGAAACATTGTGAACAGAGAGCGCATAAATAAAAGGAACTTTTTTCAAAAGTAAACAAAAGGAATAGCATCGCCCAAAAACAAACAGGAATGTTCTAAATTGAGAAAAGAGGGTGCTAGCGTAATAAAGAAGCGATGTATAGTAACTTTGTTTCTTCTGTTTGGGACACATAGGGCGTCAGGGAAACAAATAAGCTGAGACAAGGGCAGGACTCCACCTACGGCCAAAATATTCTTGTTTGCACATCACAGAGATAATGACAGTTAAATCATGCAGCACTAATAATGAAATGCCATTTCCACTATCAGGGATCAGAACATTCAGGTCCCATAGCCCATTGATCACTTTGATGCCAAGAAGATACAGTAAAATTTTGTTTGGCAATGTTTTGGAATCTCATGGGAAACACTGCCTAGCTTTAATTTGTACAGCGAGGCATTCCCTCTTCTTCACAGTAAATTCTCTCTTGAGTAGTCTTCACTCCTCCCTCGTTTTCAAGAGGGAAAAAAGAAGCAGCTAAACAATGGAGGGAGTTTGAAGCTTCGCATTGCTACAAATCCCCAAAAAAGGTCGGGTAAAATTACAAAAAGAAAAGCTAAACCTATAGCTAATGAATCGAGGATGCAATCATCCATGAATCGGGTCCTGCCTCCGTCGTCTGCTAGACGCAATCCGCCACCATGAACAATGTGTTCCCGACCTCTGCTTTGGCCGCTTCTGCATGGCTTCTTTTGTCGTCGTCGACAATGCCGGCGACGTCAAAGCCGTCACCGCGTCCGCCGGTGAGCTGGCGGGCGCGCACCGTCTGCTCCGCCCAGTCGGTGCCGAGCACGGCGCGGAGCATCAGCGCGGCGCAGACGAGCTGCGCGGCCAGCATGCCGCCCCACATGCCGCGGAAGTCCAGCCCCAGTGGCCAGAACGCCAGCGCGAGCGCCACGGGCATGCCCACGCCGTAGAACGCCGAGACGTTGATCCGCGCCGCCTTCTCGGGGCGCGCGCTGCCGCGCAGCACGCCGCAGCCGGCCGTCTGCGGGCAGTTGCCCAGCTCGGCCATGCCGAGCAGCGGCAGCGCGGCGGCCGCCAGCTTCAGGATGGCGTCGTCCGCGGTGTACATGCGCGCCCAGACGCCTCTCACGGACACCGCGAAGGCGCAGGCCACGAGGCCGAGCGCGGCGCCCAGGCCGAGCCCGACGCGCGCGACGAGGCGCGCGCGCTCCGGCCTCCCGGCGCCCAGCTCGTGGCCGACGCGCGTGGACACGGCGCAGCCGAGCGAATGCGGGAAGATGTATATCAAGGACGTGGTCTGTATGAGCACGCCCATGGCGGCCACCGCCGCCTTGGGGTCGATGAGCACGCCGCAGAGCAGCACCATGATCTCGTACCACCACCACTCCAGGCAGACGGACATGCAGCTGTGCACGCACAGCCTCATCAGGCTCCGCCACTCGCCGGCGCCGGCGCCCTCCTCCTCGGCTGGCGTCGTCGCCACGTGCGCGCCCTTCTTGGCGCCGCCGTCGTCGTCGCGGGCGCCGCACATTTCCAGGAAGTAGACGTACGCCACGAGGAACAGCAGGAAGTTGAGGTTGGTCCAGACCCCGCCGAGCGCGACGCCGCGGATGCAGAGGCCGAGCACGTTGACGAGGAGGTAGTTGATGGGCACGTGGAGGAGCAGCGCGGCCGCGGCGCCGTAGGTGAGCGGCAGCGTGATGGACTGCGCGCGGAGGTAGATGCGGATCGGGTGGAGGAAGCACTGCACCGCGAGGTCCGGGAGGCAGCACAGGATGTAGGCGTAGGCCGTGGCGGCGATGTCGGCGTCCTGGCCCGTGGCGATCAGGACGCGGTGCATGGCCACCCAGAGCGCGCCGATGGGCACGGATGCGGCCAGGAGCAGCAGGACGGTGCGTCGGAGCGCGGCGCGGAGGAGGTCCGTGCGCCCCGCGCCGAACGCCTGGCCACAGACGGGGTCCATCCCGCCGGCGAGGCCGGAGAGGACGGAGTAGCCCGTGATGTTGGCGAAGCCGAGCGCGAGGGATCCGCCGGCAAGGGGCAGCTGGCCGAGGCGGCCGAGGAACACCATGGACACCAGGGAGCGCATGTAGAAGAGGATCCCCGCGCCGACCATTGGCCCTGTGAGGCAGAGGATGGCGGCCACCTCGGCAAGGACGCTCCCGGACGCCGGCCTCGGGCGGTCATGCAGCTTAGGGTAGCTGCTGGCCGTGGAGAGGAGCGGCCTGTGGTGGCATTGCGCCGGGTCCGGGCAGTGGCACGTCGCCATGGCACTGGCAGCAGCAGCAGCGGTGCCGGTGCCGGTGCGCGGCCTGCGTGAAGTGTCTGTGACCGCCGCGGCCTCTGGTTTGTTTGCTGCAGAGGGGCCAGCTCTGTGTGCTGTTGTGGTGGCAGGCAGGAAACGGAGCTGGCACTGGCAGTGTTTATATAGGGAGCCGCCCTGACATTCTTTCTATCTTTTGGATTTTCCATGGGCCCAGCGGCAAAAATGGTTTTCAGTGTAAAATGATTTTTCCGGGGGATTGCTCACTTGGCCCACAAGGCAGAGAGATCCAGCTAGGTCGCAAAAAGACACGACAAAGCGACTAGTAACGTGTGAAAAATAAGCGGTTTGTTGCGACCGGAACGGAAAAATGTCGTACATGTACTGTACTTGAATACACACCGGAGCATTTTTCTCGGCTAGTCCGGCGTGGCCCGATGCAACACGCGGAAATAGCATGGTTGCGACTGACGATTGCAACAGAAAACGTTGTCGATTCGCGTCTCCTCCAAATCCCAAACGCTTCGAATTCAGCACTTCGATGATGCTACGTGACGATTACCTACACATTGCATTCTCACGTGGGAAACAAAACCAAGTGCCGGAACACAGAACCAATGGAATGAGATCAGTGTTTCCCGGTGGATCAAGGTTTGTGCTTGAGCCACATTAATGTGGCAGCATGTATATAGAATAGAATTGACTGGGCTTCAATATAGAACTTGTTGGATTAAGAGCCTTGTTATAATGATATTATTATATACAGGGTTAACCCTTCTGACAATGTGGAGCGGAAACGGAAAATCGTTGGTTTTTCGCCAGTTTTCTGGTGTTTTGTGTCGGAATTTTGTTTTGGGAATGAGGCAAAATGAATTCCATTGAAATCCGTCTCGATTCCAAACAAAAATGACACACCCTGATTATACATCACAATATCCTCCCTCTCCTTTGTGCTAAGCTGATTTGTTACTTAGTCTTCTCTCTCTACAAAGCTCATCTTTTTCCTTCTTCCTCTGGCCAGCTCCTCCTTCTCCACTCGCCCTCGTTTGCCCCGAAGCCACCCGATACGCTGTCATGGTGCACAGGAAGGGTAGTGTCTATGTTGCCCTTCAAGCTTCCCTACAACTATTGCCATAGGCATTGTCGCTTAGTCTAAATATACATGACTATCGTCCACCGTCACTTCGAGGTCAACCATCTTCCAACAAATTGGTGAACATTTTTGAGTCCTTGCTCTACTCTTACCAAGCAATTTAAAACCTTAACTTTATTGGAATGCTTCCATAGTACAAGAAGAAGCATACATTGAAGAAGAGGGCAATGAAACAGGGGAGAAAATGTGTGGGTGGAGAAAAATAGAGGGTACCATCATATTGGAGTAAACAATTGCCACTTTTCTCATCCCATGTTAGACTCAAAAAGGTTCACCTTTTATGTAAACCCTTACGCCAGATAGGTTAGAGTTTTAGAAAACATGTGTTAAAAGTTGGTAGATAAATTTACCGATGGTAGAAGTTAGTAAGTTAGAAACATGTACATATCTATGCTTTGTTATTTAAGCTTTTCATAATACCATGTCTTCGTAATTTAGATACAAGTATTCTTTTAGTTTATCTTTAATCATAATAGACGTGAATAATTTATATCTGAACTTTAAAAAGGCTATTTAAACTATCTACCATAACAGCAAATGTTAGATTTAGGTGACTCTTTCATATCATTTTCATAATGTTAGTGGTGAACAATTTAGAAAGAGATTTTGGGGGCAAATTTATGTTGTTTTCACCATGTCAAAGAAAGGCATTCTTCAAATCGTATCTTATTATTACTAATTGGAGACTCTTTTTGTAGCCTCCACGTTAATACTCACCAAACACACTAGAAAAAAGATAAATTGTTGAAATTCTCACAAAAAACAGAAATATTTGGCCGTCCATCGTGTAGCTTTAATAATAGTAGCCATCAGATCTAATATATATAAACAAATCATCACCAAACCATTATGAGAGATGAAATAAAATAACTCCTAAATTGATGTGAAAATTACCCACCATGCCATTATGAAATACGAATTAAAATAATTCCCTAAATTTGCAAAAAAATCACCCACCATACCATTATAAAATATGATTTAAATAACCCTCTAAAATTGCATATACATTACTCACTGTGACATTATAAAAGAGAATTAAAATACATCCTAAATCTACATATGAATTACCTGATATACCATCATGAAAGATAAATTAAAATAATTCTTAATTTGTATATAAATTATCCACAATGCCATTACGAAAGATGAATTAAAATAATCATCTCTAAAATTAATAAGCATGAAGTCTATATCTCCTAACCCGTGCGAGAACACGGTTTGATGGACTAGTAAATCTAATAATTTTTAAGATTTTAGTCTATAGAATAGACAACGGAATGTTTCATATTATTGTGAAAAATTCTAAGATTTTAATTTTCTCTAACATGTCTAATCAATATGGAGTCTGTAATTAGAAATACTAAGATAAGATGCGCAAAATATCAAACAGGTTGAGTGACTGCGCAGCCCAGAACAGGCTAGGTTGCCTAGCCCGAGGTGTGCGTGAGCGTGACACGTCAATGTCTCAGGCATTGCACAAGATCCTGTTAAAAATGTGCGATGTTGGTAACCATGAGCCTCATCGCTAAGGATTAAAAAGAAATAGCTCGTCTCAAACACCTAAATTCAGCTCCACTCATGCAACGCAAGAGCGTCAGGCACGAGCCTATTTGGGAGTTCGGCAGGGGCTCTTTCGAGGGCGCCGAGAGGGCGTGGTCGCGTGTCAGCGAACTTGAAAACACACTGGCGATGCCGATGCCGATGGCGACGCCAGTGCCAATGTGCCATGACCGTGAGTGACTTGGATCATCACTCGGGTGCGGTTGCGACAGGCGACGGCGACGGAGCCATCTGAATCCAGAGCGACGGAGGAGGACTGATGCCGAACAGGTTTCTTTCCACCCCCCTCTCCCCCTCCGAAGAGGCCGGTCCTCAGGCAGCTTTCCCATGTAACGTGAGCTGCTGCCTCTCGGCTCGAGCCATTTCCGCACATGCCGATTTCCTCCAAATGGCTCGCCACGGCCGGTCACAGTGGCGAGGCCGCAGCAAGCGTTGCTTTAAACGCACTCGTCCTCTGAGCTCAGAGCAGTCAGGCGTAAGCGTATCCACAATCAGGGTTTACCTTTCTGTTTTGTGCTAAAATTCCAGTGTGGTCCGGAAACGGAATTTCAGACGAAACTTCGCCAAAATTCGAATTTTCCGAACGGAATGTGAATTTGAATTTGAAAAACGAAATTTCGGTGTTTTCCGGCGGAATTCCGGTGTTTTTGAACGGAAAATGAAGAAAAAGATGAGACAATGCTGAAAAAATTATCAACTTATAAAAAAATTAGAAATTTTGGAAGAGTTTTCCCTAATTATATGTATATTGACACTTTATAATGCATAACATATATGTAACTCTACCAAGCAATGAGAAATAGAATATTAAACACATAAGTCATGTCCACACGTACTTAGTCCAAAGTCCATTAAAATTATTACAATTAGTCCAAAGTCCAAACTCCATAGTCCAATTAATACAACACAATGCATGTATACTACGTCCAAAGTCCACATATGAATACAATATAGTCCATCCTAAATCCATGAAACAAAGGCATAGTCTCTGTATTTGAAGATTTGTATGAAATGAATGGAATAAATAGAGAAATAAAAACATACACATAAATACTATTGATAGGAGCACATCACACACCATTGGTGTCCATTGCAAAATAAAAGGAGCACTAACAGTTCAAAGTTCATCCTTAAGCACTAACACCCTAATAACCCTAGGTTTACGCTGCTGCACACATAAATAAGCGCTATGTTTCATAGATTGACATCAAAATGCATCAAAATCACCTAAACCCCTTACCTTCCTTCAGATTGCAGTCCGTGGCGGTGGATTTCTAGGCTATGGCGGTGGTTTTCCGGCTCTAGTCAGTGGGTTTCCGCGCGGGAAAGACGGCTTACCGCCGCGGCGTGCGCGCGCCGGGATTCCAACCCTTGTCTTTCAACCAAAAATGCTATTTTAACCTACAAATTATCTTAGATTTGAGTGTGTTCTAGTTCCATTTATTCATAAAAACACCTGGTTACATAAATTGCATAAGAAAATGCATGAAAATTATATTTATCACAATAACAAAATTGCATAGATTAACCAAATCATCATTTTAACCAAGCAAATCAATTTAGATTTGAACAAGTTTTAGTGCTAATGGCTCAGAAAAACAACTGGTTTTTTTATCATATTTTTTTTGGATTTCTTTTACCAATTTTTTACAAAACTTTTTGAATTTTTTAAATTCAAAACGGAAAATTCCGAATTTTCCGGAATTCCATTTTCCGTACACTATCGGAAACGAAAAAAACACCGGAATTCTGGTGGAAATCCGCCGGAAAGTTGAACCCTCTTCCACGTTCGTTGCCTGTTACAGTAATAATCTGATATCCTTATGGGGACAGACTTTTGATTGCATTTTGGCAAGCCAGGTGTTTCGGATTGTTATTCTCCACCAGGCTAGACCTCATGAATGAGCATGGCTCCATTTATCGGCAAAAAAAGAGGGATATAATGTGTGTACAGGTGCATTCTGGCCTTCCACGAGACTGAGAGGTCAATACAGTACTTGTATAGTATACAAAATGCCCTGCAAGCATGATATATCTAGAGATTCTTTTCAAGAAATACTGTGTATTCTCTATTCCTTTTTTCTTTTAAAAAAACAGATGTTCTCTATGTGATTTTAATACTCTCACAGCTCCCAATTCCAGAAAGTCAGACTTGGTAGAATATTCAGATAGTGTTGTTTGCAGATGAAGAAGGGCGGGGTCTTGGTGTCGGAGGCGAGAGGGACGGGCCGGCGCGCTGGTAAAATCTCCCCTGGCGACACGGGGGGCGACCGCGCCGCCACCAAACCCTAGGCGCCGCCCAGGCTTGCTCGGCCGCCGCCGCCGCCGGCTGGTGGCGGCGGCGGCGGCCCGCGACGGCGGCGCACTACCGCCCCCGCCGCGTCCCTTCCCTTCCTCTTCTTTTCCCCCTTTCTCTCTCCCTCGCCCCTCCCTCTCTTGACGCCTACGCCGCCGTCTTCTCCGCCTCCCGCCGGTCAGTTCGGCCGGGCTCCGGCCGGATCCGCCTCCCGCCGGCCGGATCTGCCACCGCCGGGACCCGCGCGCCTGCCGTTTGTCCGGGCCGGCCGCGCTGCGCCTCGTCCCGTCGACGCCTGGCCGCGCCCGCCGCCGGCGGGGGCCGGCCGCGTCGCCTGCTGGCCGGGCCAGCCCGCCGGTCGGCGCGCTGGTTCCGCGCCGGGCCCGTGCCGCCGGGGCCCTCTGCGCGTCGTCAGGTCGCTGCCGCGCCCGCCGTCGTCGTCGCCGCGCTTGCCTCGGTGGTGGTCTCCGTCGCCGTCGCCGGGCTGGATCCGCCTTCTTCGCTCTTGGGGGTCGTCGCCGGCGCCCCTGCTCTGCCGAATCCGGCGCCGACGAGGCCGACGAGGCCGTGGTGCCCCGCGGGCCGGCCGGGGCTACCCCTGCCGCGCCGCCTACGGGCGGCAAGCGCCCCTGCTGCTGGGCCTTGGAGCCCGCGCGGGCGCTCTCCGCCGTTGGGGCGCGTCGCGCCGTGCTGGGCGGCGTCGCCCGCGCTGGCGGCCGTCCGGGTCTGGGCCGGCCTCGCCGCTGCCTGTGCCTGGCCGCGCTCGCGCTGTCTGGCCTGCCGACCTGGGGCCGGTGCGCCTGCTCGGGTTGGGGCCGTCGGTGCTCCGGCCGTGTCTCTATGTCTGGTTTGATGCCGGATTGGTTGCTCGGGTCGTAGCCTTGCTCCCCGATATGTCTTGCTCGGGTTGATGTTTTGCTCCCCGTTGCGTTGCTGTTGCTGTTGCTGTTGTGGCCGTGCGGAGGTGGAGCCCCCACTGCAGTCCCGGTGCTTCAAGAGTTCGCCATGGCTACTCGCTGTCCTGCTCGGTTGCGGAGGTGGAGGTCTTGGGTGTGGTGAGCGAAAGCTTCATTGGTAGCGGCTTCGTCTTCGACGTAGTGACCCTGTTGAGGGCGTTATCTTTGCCATCCCTAACTTCATGTCCGGCGAAAGCCCTGGCCGTTGGCCTGGTGGTGGCGGCGCTCTTCGAGCGTCGTTTTCCTTCCTGAAGGCACCATCGTGTTCTCTCGTAGTTGAGTTTGGTGCGTCGAGTAGCTCAAGGCGTCTTTCTTTCGGTTTGTAGTGGGTCTTTTGGTTGTGGCGGGCGTTGGCGTGTTGAGAGGTTTCTCTCTTTGTATCTTTCTTTAACATGGTTCGTAAGCCGCGGCTTACTCCCTGTAGTTGTAATTTGCTATCTTCTTAATGCAAAGACGCGACTTGAATCGCGTTCGAAAAAAAAAAAAAGAAGGGCGGGGTCTTGGGTCTCTCCCGTTTCAGGAGGCTGCTAGAAGGAGCTGAAATCGCATTCAGTACTCGAGACATTTAAGTCTCAGCGAAGGGCTGCTTGCTGCAGCTCCCAATGCTCCGATCTACCTGGCTTGCCTTCAGCGTTGCAGGTGCTCACTACTACTCGTAATAGAAATGTTAATAGGTTGACCTTATACATATGTCATATGCTCCGTTTCTTAATCTAGATATTCTGAAGATCTGCTAAACTGGCGAGATCGTAGAAGATCCCACATCGAGCTCTGGCGAACTACGATTCCCTTCCCTTCCCTTCCCAATGCCAAGTACGCATGCACCTACCGGCCGTTGTTGCCAGTGTCCTAGTCAGCCCGCTGGGTCGCCGTCCTTTTGTTTTTGCACTGGGGCTTTGACTTTGTCCGCATTGCATTTCAGAGCACGTTTTAGTGCAACGTAAGTAACTATAAGAGTTCAACGCCGGATTATACTAGTCTGGTCAAATAGCTTTGCTAGCTAAGAACAGTAATGGAGTTGCAAGCGGCCGGTGACCTGGTCGCCATGTGATCCACCTGAGCGAAGATTGCAGACGTGATACGGTCAGGTGGACTTGCTTCAAGAAGTCAAGCAGCACTCCGTGACCTCGTACTGAAACATTTTTCTTTTGTTTGGCAATGGCAATGGCGATCCTTAAGTAATGATGCAGTTGACAGACATATTCCGTAAAATAAAGATTTGGCAGACATATTTGGAGATCCATAACGATTCATCTGGTGATGATATTCTTTCCCTGGCAGAACTGAACAGTTGTTGTAAGTTGAAAAGGTCAAACCCTGCTTGTGTTATAGCCTCGCGCCCCTGGAAGCAAGCTGCTACTACTATGTGCTCCTTCCTTTTTTTTTAAAAAAAAGGCAAAGAATCTCAGTGGGAGAAGCTAGCAGCTCAAGTGACATTGTTAGGCTATGCTTGTCTTCTCCCTAGCCTAGCTTAATTAGTTTTCTTTCTACCACCTTGAAACAAGTTATGTAATCTATCAAGTTCTATCTATCTATCTATCTATCTATCTATCTATCTATCTATCTATCTATCTATCTATCTATCTATCTATCTAGCCTCTCCACGCAGTAAATAAACAAGGGATTTGGTTGATTATCATAGCTAGCTTGTTATATCATCAATATGCCAGATGACCTGGTCCACCTTGTGAATTGAATGAATCTATCACCTGCTTTGAGTTGAGCTGACATGTTTGAATATGTTATCTCCATGAGAAAGAGATCAATCCTTTGGTATATCCTATTCCTACTGATTAGGCCGCAGGAAAGCATATATGCGAGGTGAATTATTATGCAGGAGGGCAGCCAAGGTTCAGAGAATGCAGGGCGCATCTATCTGAGAGGGCTCAAGTTGAGACGACGTACTGTTCCGTCGGGGGGCAAAGGTCGACATTCAATTCAATTAATCGTCGATCACTCATGCATATACTGTATATCATCGCGATCAACATCGGACAGGCAGACGACATTTCGCGAGACTGTTTGTTTGCATCCGTTGTGCAGTCCCAGTGGTGCCATATAGGTTCGTTCCACTAGTCCTCGGCCGGTCTCGGTGGCCGCCGCGCTGGCACCACCCTCCGATCCATGGCGCCCTGTTTCGTTTGCCGACGATGATTCAGTGATGCAGCAACTAATTAATTACCGATCGAGTAAAAGCGTATCATGTTCAGTAAAAGTGGCAGTCGTCAGGCACAGCAGCAGGGCCATGCAGACCCCCCAAGGGTCTGATTGGTAGCCTGCACAAGTCTCGGCCAGGGTCATTGGATGCAAATTTGATGTGATTGGTAGTCCGAATGTGCTTCCGAGCTAGACTCAGCGCCTGCACGAAGAGGCCTCGGGCCAAGCCTAGCAGATGCGGTGAAATCAAGCGTATCCCGCGCCAGGCTCGTGCGGTGCATGAAAGGAACTGGTTGTGTCATCTTAACTGGCCAGGCTGAGTTCACCCAGGCAACCAATCAAACCACTTTTGCATGCGTTGGGGCAGACTCCATAGGGCCTGTCTCTTAGAGCAAGTATAATAAGGGGCTTAGAGCCTGCCTACGTGGCATTTTTACTTATGTGGAGGTGAGAGAGATGAAAAAAATAGAAGAGATGAGCTCTTATTTAAGAACCAACTCTACATGAACTTCTAGGTAAAACGAGAGAGAAGATGTTAAGTCAAAAACCAAGCTTAAAGTCCACCTTATTATATGAGATGACTCTAAATAACATAACAACAACTTAAAGTCCATTAAAAAATCTTATTATTAGCTTTGCTCTTAGGATCGGACCAGGCTGCACTTGAGCAGGCTACCAATATAGACTCAAAGTGCGGACGCAGATTCGGCAGGTGGTTCCGCCCTCTCGCCTCGTCTCGTCTCCGACGCGCCATCGTCCATCCATGCCCAAGCATGTTGGGGCTGCCACTGCCGCGGCATGGCATGGCCCCTTTTAACCGGACAGCGACACAGCGGTTGTTGATAAGGATATGGACTAGTCCTAGCACAGTACAATGCGAGCGGCAGGGCAGGGCTGCGAGCTTGTGTGATGGCCAGGAGGGAGGCCTGGCCCTGGCACCCACAGAACATGGGGGCGGATTGAATGCCCCAAAGCTAGTAGCTTCCATGCAGGCACGAATGAGTGAATGAATTCCGCAGGTCCATCAGAACATGGGGGCCGGCTGGCTGGCGTTGTGGGGATGGGGATCCTTGCTTGCAATCATCGTCGTCGTCTCGTCCCACACTCGCAAATGGCCTCTAGTTTCCTGCTCTCATCTGCAGGCTCACCAGCCGCTTACGAGTTACTTACAGGCCCCCAAGTACATGTGTCGTGTGTGTGTACCAGCCAGCCGGTGACCAACAGCAGCAGGCAGCGACAAGCGTATGCATTAGACACTTTTAGACTACACCATGTAACACTTTGATTTTTGCTACATAAAAATCCATTGTAAAATAATTCAATTTATTTAGAGTTTGTTAGGTTATGCATGACACCATGATTATTTATTTGTTTTCCAACTTAATCAAGAAAAATAAACCATAGGGTTAGCTTTCTTGAGCCTAAATGCCGCTGCATTTTTTTTTTCTTGGGTGATTTGCAATATTTAGTTTGAAGTCCAACTCATTTGAACTTCTTTAAAATTTCTCGAACACTTAAACAAATTCTGTAAAAGTCTATTTCTCCCCCCTCCTTCTTTTCTTTCCTCTTTTGGCCCAGAGTCACCAGCAGCTCACTTCTTTCTCTCCCTTGGCGCGGCCCACCCGCAGTAGAACCGGCCCAAGTCAGCCCAGCCTGCCCGGCCCAGCAAACCGCTGCCTCTCCCTCCCTCTCACTGTCAGGTGGGACCCGCCCGTCAGGCGCTTCCCCTTCCCTTTCGCTGCTGCCCGACGCCCGGCGGACGAGCTCTGGCTCGAGCCACGCCTCGCCCCGGTCCCACGTCCCCGCGCCCGCGTCCTCCGCTTCATCTCCGAGGGTCCCGCACCTGCGCCCCCGCCTTTCCTTGCCGCGCTCCCTCTCCTTTCCTTTCCCTGCTCATGCACGCGCCGAGCGACGCGGACATTGAGTCCGAGCCGGATTCCGCCGCGCGCCGCCCTCTCTTTGCCCCTCCCGCAAGCCTCAGCCTCCGCCCTATATAAGTCGCCGATCTCGACGTCCGTAGCTACCAAACTCGCCAAAGCCCTAGCTCTAGCCGCCGCTTCTTGTGCGCTCGAGTTCGTCGCGCCGCCGCGAGTTCACCTCGAGTTCGCGTCGGGTTTCGCCTCTGCAAGCTGTAATCGACGACGAGGTCAAGCCCGCTAGCTTCGCCGCGAGGTATCGTCGGCTTGAACTCACAGCGCCGCAGGTTCACACAGAAGCAGCCGCCGCGCGTCGCCGTCCGTCGTTGCTGTCTCTCCGTCGACCCCTTCTACGCTCGTAGCTTCGCACCGAGGTGATAAAGCTCCCCAGCCTATTCGCCCCTTCAAATGCGCCCTACATCGCCGGCAATTGCTCGCCGGGGTTCCCCCTCCGCCTTGCCCCGTCGCCAGCCGCCTCTGGCCGATGCGCTGCCGTCGCGACCGCCTCCCCCGCTTCGCCGCATCCTCTGCTTGCTAGCGCACCCTGCCCTGCTCGCTCTAGCCCACCAGAACCGCGACAACGCGGAGCTCCGGCGAGGCTCCGCCGTGTCCATCGAGCGGCGCCGCCCAAAGCCGCCGCTGGAGCCCTCTCTTTTCCCCCGATCCGATCTGAGCCGTCTAGATGCAATCCAACGGCCATGGTGAGCCGCGGACGGGTCAATACCGGTCGGCGCGGGTAGTTTTGCAAAAGAGACCCTGAGCTTTCCGCTAATAAACCCGCAGTCCAGATCTATTCCTTTGGGTCCCTGGATTTTATGATTTAAACCCCTGGAGATTCAAATCTATTTCAAAATAGCCCTTTGATCTTGTTTTGACCATATCTTTCACGTTTTAACTCCGTTTTGGTCCGTTCAAGTTGCGTTAGATTCATAACGATGAAATCTATGCTTTAGTGTTCATATTAAACCTATTATGTGTTCCTGATTTTTAATATAAACATCATTTGAGTTAAAGCTATTCTCATTATTTTTGTAAAATAAAACCAATGTAGGTTTTAATCTCGCTTTTTCTTAAACTCTTGTTAATTTGGATAAATCTTTCTCTAATGATTTCCAATTAAAAGTTATTTAGGTTTAAACCACGGTTTTTGTTAAACTACATGTTAACTTGATTAATGATTATGCAATTGCTTCCTAATTAAAATATGCATAGGTTTATACCTCGGCTTTTCATAATTCATCAGGTTAATTTGATTAATGCCGACTACAATGTGTTTTTAATTATAACTTGTTTAGATCAAACACGTTATATGCTAAAAGTCCAAATAGGTGATCTTATAAACCTATCTTTCTTAAATTAATTATTTCAATGGTATAACATATATGAAATCTTTACAAATAAAACATTGTTAGTTTCAACTACTGTTTTCAGTTAAAATATAATTAATTAAAATAAGTGATGCTCATAGTTTTTTCTTCAATGGTCAATACTAATCTTCCGTTAGTTGTATCTTTTTGACTGTAGCGTCGTTTTCAGCATTTCTTGCGCTCCTGTGACCGTAGTAATGATCCCTCTCCTTTGGCACATGTTTTATAAAGCTTTTTTTTTATTGGTGTATTGTTTCTTATGTATGTATGTTGTCTACTTGTATGTTGTTTGTGTTATCACATATAGAATGTGTATCATATGTGAGAGTGAAGAATCAAGCTTTTGAAGAGCTACCCGTGAAGGTTTTTTTTAGCAGTTATATATTTAGGAATAAAGGCAAGTATTCTTTGATCTATGTCTTATTTACTTTAATCACATGATCTAGAGCCTAAATTTGTATGCTCCTATTATAGATGACTAGCTTGATATTCCTTTACATGTCTATAAATCTAGAAGGGCTGTAATGTTGTAAATTAATTGCTACCGCTCAACTTATTATTACTCATGTTGCTAATTTTGATTAAATAATGATGCAATAATGATAAAAGTTTGGTTACTTTGCAACATGGGGACTTGAGCATGTTTTGTTGGTTTGCTCAAGTACTTCGCCCTAAGGATCGGTTCGCCGAGCGACCACCCAGGAAAACAGTGCAACCACAAGAGATGGAATCGGACATCCTTGATTGATTAATTAGATGAACTAGAGTTTTGGCCCGCTTCCCTGAAACATGGCGTATGAGGGGTCTGGGGGATATGGGACTTTGCCTTTTGCCATCGTGGTTAATCACTGTTTGGAACGGAACTCCCATATCTTTAGTTAACTGGAGTAACCTGTAACGGGCATGCCACGACTTTAGGAATTCTTTGTAAAGGTCTCGTAATGAAACCCTGCCGATTCATCAAAGTATAGTGAATATATGAGGTTTAGCCACCTCTTGACATATGAGAATCATGGCTTGTGGGTAAAGATGTACAACCTCTCGAAAGTGTTTAAAACTGATATATCAGTCGTGCTCACGGTTATGAGCGGCCTGGACTCTTACAGATTAGAGTTTTCAAAGAAAATGGCTCATGATGATAATGGTGATGAGAGTGATGATGACAATGGTGATGATGGTAATGGTGGCAGTTACGACAATGGTTGATACTCAATTATTTTATTTACTTATAATATTTCAGTTATGGGATAGGTTATGCTAATCATTAATAGTAATAAAAATTGACCAACTAAAAGCAACCGCTATGCCTGTCCACTATAAAGTTAGTCCACTTTTATCCTAAATGGAATACTTGCTGAGTGCGCCATGTACTCATCCTTGCTATCCCAAACCCATAGTTCTTCTCTATACAAGTTGATGATGATATGAAGACAGAGTAGATCCAGAAGTTTACAATGTGTTTAGGCGTACGTGCCTCCAGTCAAACTTCCTGTGAAGATGGAGTTCCGCTACGAGATAGAAGTTCCGCTATACTCTGATATATTGACCTTTGTGTTAAATGTAAGTTTTATACGCTTATATAATGCACTGTCTATTGATATTCACTAATGAAGTCGGCTGTACGTGTGAAAAATAGATTCTGAGTACACATATGGTGTCATCTGGTTTTGTTTCTAAAACCGGATGTGACACACTGCTACAGTGTGGCCAGCAGGAAAAACCATTCCGACGGTAAACCGCCGGTTTTTCGGAATTTTTTCCGTTTCCGGACTACTACGGAAAATGAAAAACCGGAATTTTCCGGCGGAATCCGTTTCCAAATTCAAAAATTTGAAAAAATTTATAAAAAATTTTTAAAAAATTCCGAAAAAATATGATAAAAAACTAGATGTTTTTCTGAGCCATTAGCACTTGAAATCGTTCAAATCCAAGTTGATTTGGTTGGTTAAATTTACGTTTTGGGTTCGGACCCGTTAAGACCCTCAAACCCGTTTAATTTGGATGACCTTATCCACTCCTCCGCTTCGACTGACAGTCAGCCTAAAACACATTGATTTGCGTAGTTAAATTATGATTTGGTTTGGGATCCATTAACACCTAAAACCCGTTAACAACAAAACTCCACTCCACCTGGCCACTTATAAAATTTTATTATGGTCTATGGATTTTAACTATGATCTTGTATTGTTGTGATAGATTTGATTTTTTATGTATTTTATGTGTGATTTTATGTGGCATACGTAAGGTTGTATGCATTTTTTAATAAATTATGTGAAATGTATTTGATATATATATATTATAAATTGTGATATGCAAAAAATTTAAATAAATCTATATAAAATATTTAATTGTTTAACCGTCCTTTCAGGATAGGGTTTGTCGAAAAAAACAGCAAAAATAGCCTTCAATGAGATTCGATCTCAGGTCTTACTGACCAAGACAACATCTACTAACCACTAGGACAACTACCGTTTTGTGAGTTAAGAGTATGCCGCAACATATATAGACCATGACTTGGCTCCTCCACTCCGTTTTACATCACATTTTGTCAGAAAACAACATTTTTCGGTCGGAAACATCGGTTTTCCGACGGAATTTTCCGGAATTCCGATCGGAATCCTCGGAATTCCGTTTTTGAATTTGAAAAGCCTTTCCGTTCGGAAAACTCGGAATTCGTCGGAATTCCGTCCGGTTTTCCGATTCCGGATGAGTCCGGGATTTGAGTTCAAAACGAAAAGGTAATCTCTGGTGGCCAGTGAGTTTACAAGGGGGTAGATAGCTGCAGGAAGATAATCTCTCTGCTCTTGAATTCTTGTGCGTGTGAATCGAATCTCATTGCTCTGCTCCCTGTCCGGCCGGCCGTCGGAATTCATTCTGGTCTCACTGGAGCGTCTGAAAAAACGCTCATACACTGTACGGCACTGTAGACAGAGACAGATAGTTGGAATAGTAGATGAGCGGAATTGGATGGGTGCCCTGATGAGCCAGGATTCTTTCTGGCCGGATTAATTATCATCGGAGAAGAAGCTTGCATTACTTGTCACGTGGGAGTTTAGGACGAGGGGAGAGCAGCAAGAGGATCGGATAGGGTTTGTGTGTGTACAGGCTTCATCGGGCAGCAGGGCCCTGCCCTGTGTGTGACTGGCCAAGATATGGACTGGATAAGCGTAGTACGTCCTGCACCACAGACTGAGAGAACGGATGAGGAGACAGCTCCGCCTCCCGGGATCTTGGAAGGCTGGCCGGACCGACGACAACGGATGTTTCACACACATGTACTACACACACACACACACCCTGTATTACAACTGCGATGCATATACACACATGGGATTTTGGCGATGGGTGTCAGGGTGTGGCAGATCGATTGCGCTACTGCTACACTGCTGCGTGAGTGCTGTGTTCGTAGGTAGGAGTGCTCTCAACAGCGATTGTTCAGATCTACCCCCCTCGTGCCGTGTTTCTGTGTGGCACCCACGGCTGCGGGCTGCCGCGCCACGGTTCTCCTTCCGCCGCACCTCGATCCATCTGTTAGCCTGTCGGCAGCGGTTTGTGCAAAGTACATTGCTCATTTCCTATACGTGTACAGTGTATCTATGGTACTCTCTGCCTGGTTGCGTTTTATTCAAAAATTCATGAGTTATCGACTTTTTTTTGTCATTAGTTTTATTATAAAGATTAGTTTGTGTATGTATTGTATTTTTACGTATTTGCATAAGTTTTTTGAATAAAACGAATGATTGAAGTTTTGAAAAAAATTAACTGCGTCAGATAAAAAGAAACGGAGATAGTATTTAAACAATGGGTGTGTTTAGATCCTGAAAACTGATACTGTTCTGAACTGAAAAGCACTGTAGCACTTTTCGTTTGTTTGTGGTAAATATTTTTCTACCATGGCCTAACTAGGCTCAAAAGATTCGTCTCGCAAAGTACATCTAAACTGTGCAATTATTTTTTTTATTTCATCTACATTTAGTACTCCATGCATGTGCCGGTATTTTGATGTGATGGGTAATCTTTTTTTTTGCACAGTAGAATTTGGGAGAAATTTTTTGAATCTAAACAGGGCCAAAGTTAGGTATATGACCATATCTACGATCTGCTCCACTCGGCGCGCGCATGCGTGCAGGATGAGCACTGCAGCTGGCTTTACTGTCTCTAGCTAGCCAATCTACACGAGGGCAATGCTAGCAGGAGTAACTGCTAGATAGCGGGGGCCAAACCCAATGATTTACACGACGCATAGCATATGCCTGGTCGATCGCTAGAGATGGAATTATTTCCGCTCCGATCCCTAGTGTTGTCACTTCAGTACAGCCCTACCCGATCCAGAGACGACCTAACGCCGATTAGGACCTCTCGCGCTCTGTAAAGCCTGGGTTGGGGGATCGGATCGGATCGGGTTGGGGGCGCCATGGCAAATTGGCAATCATGGCGCTCGTGCAGCCTATCAACGACGCGATGCGGGCATCATCCATGCATGGCGACTTCAACTGGGCCGGCCGGCCCTGCCAACCTACCGCGCAACATGGCGACGCTGTAGCCTGTCGTCGTCGTCTCTTCATGTACATGTACGTACGCATGATCAGTGTACTCACTATGCATGCATGCGGCAGCGCAGCTCAAGCATGTACGTACGTAGGTATGTTTTTACAGGCATATTTTTTTTCCATGCTACTGTACTTACTTATCTGCTAGCAGCCTAGCAGGAACAGACGGCCGGGCACGGGGATGGGAGGGAGGAAAGGTCAAATGCGTGCGTGTGTGCGCCCACGCGTGAGAGGTGAGAGACGCAACGCAACGCAACCCCCAGGAAGGCAAGGCATGCAGGACCAGGGATCCGGCTGTCGTGCCCAGGCGCAGCAGCCCACTTGAAGTGAGACAGTACAAGATGCCGCGGCAGCCACTCACGCAAACGGAACGCATGCATTGCATTGCATGCGCATGCAGATGCAGCTGGGCTCAAAAGCGACAGAGCAGCAGCGCGGCCGGAGAGCGAGAGGCCAGCGAGCCCGCTGGCTTGGCAACGTACGGCGGGGCCCGCGGCCGTGGCCTGTCAGCTGGTGGTCCACCGTCTGCAACCACCGTGACGCCAACATCTGGATTCTGGATTCTGAGGCCACAGCCCACAGCTAGCCACACCGTACGTGCGGCACGCTGCCGACCTCCATCGATCGACCGCCCGCCCGCCGGGTACAACATCTTCCGTCCCCGGTCGCCGGCGGCCGGCGGTCGGGGGGCTTCCCCGGCGCTGCGGCGGATGCACCTATACCAGCAGCCAGCAGCGCCGGCGAGCCAATCATATGGTGCGGTGCACGTTGAGCTAGACCAATCTGCAGATCGGATCGGCCGGGTCAGGCAGCCAGCCCAGCCAGCACTTTGATTTGGCACGGAGGAAAAAAAAGGCCCCAGCCCAGGTGCGGTGCGGGCATGGCATGTGGGCGCGCGTCACTTCAGCTAGCTAGCACTAGCAGTAGCGGCTAGCCCCGCGCGCGGCAGCGCTTCATTCGTCGTCGCCGTCGCCGCCGCCGCGCGATTTCTTGCTTGATCGCACTGCGCATCGCGTCACGCATGGGCGCGCACCACCGGCCGCGCACGGCGCTGTCGTCTTTCTCGGTCGCTGGCGGCTCTGGTTTGTTGACGACGAGCGCGCGCGCGGCGGCCAATGCGTGATGGGCGGCGACCGGCGTCGGCGTCGGACTCGGCCGCGCCGGTCGGTCGGTCGGTCGGTGAGGCACAGTTTGGCGGCCAGGCGCATCCGCTGCCAATATATACGAGGTGCGTGTCTGTGCGCCCGACGACCTGACCCGACGCCGCGCTCGTGCTCGTGTCCGGCCGGCCGCTGCACGTACACGCCCACGCCCGGAACACAAGGCCTCAAGAGAAAGCCGTCGAGTGTGGCAGTGGCGCTGCATAATTAAATTTATAAATTTCCCGTTGGTCGATCGGGGGGATAATATTTCTTCAGCGCCCGCACCGCGCAGCGGCACGTTAGCTGCCGGCCGGGCGTCCCACTCCCACCCGATCTCCCACCCAGAGGCGCGGCGCTGCAAATGGGGGCGACAGACTTTTTCGCGACGACGTGTCTCCCCAAACATGACAAATTTGCAAGAAACCATTATATTTGAACCGAATAATTAATTAAGGCTCTGTATTGTATAGGATATAGACACATATATTTCGTCCATTCACTCACTCCTCGATGGCTCGATCTGCATGGACCGTGCCATTCGGATCTTGGCCGGGCGTGCTTGTACGCACCGGCGCGCCGCAGTCCGAATGGCACAGCGCAGTGCCAGCTGCGAGCAGATGCCACAGCGCCGCGAATCGATCGATTCGATCCTCCGGCGGGGCGGCTGATGCGGAAACTTGGAGGCCGCTGCGCCACGACACGATCTTTGTCCGCGGCCATTGCTGCGGCAATGCGCATGCGGAATTGGATCGCGCGTTTATTTCGGCGTGGTGGTCTCACCGGCCAAATAAGGACATGTTTGGGAGGGCTCCACTCCACCTTTTGCAGCTCTGCTCCAATTTTAATGGGCCAAACAGATACAGCTTCGCAAACTTCAACTCTAGAAAAAACTCAGAGCTAAAGGCCAACTCCGATAAATTCCTGGAGCCCATAAAAAAGAGCTCCGAAAACACTATTTTGGAACCTAGACATAGAGTTATGGAAAAATTACGCACCCTTGCCACCGCACACAATCTCTATACCGGTTCGATACGGAAAGAAAAAAAATCCTGCGCCTTTTCTTTCCTCCGTCGACTTCCTTCACGCTCGACGAACCGGGGGCGGCGGCTGCTCCCTAGATCTCGCTGATGGAGGACGACAACAGTGAAGAACCTCTCCCTTCCTTCTGCACGCAAGAGATGGACCGGGTGCTGGGCCTCTGAGGCGTCCCCATCAGCCGTGGGCGGGGCGCCGCCACCGTGGAACATGGCCTGGGCGCCGGCGCGGGAATTGACCTAGGCACCGCGCGGTGTCGACCATGCCCTCGGAGCGCCATCTCCAGGCCATCTCCAGGTGGAAGGCCGGACGGCTCCCCTACGCGCGCCCTACGCCGGCCATCTCCAGGCGTGGAACATGGCCAAAGCTCCGCCGGCGTTCGGGATGGGACAGGAGCACTTGCATGAACGCCTACAGCCTACACGTACGTCATGTGCACAGGAGCGCTTGCATGGCTGGCGGTGTTGATGCATGTATTCAACGTACAGCACAGCCCAGCACCGAAAAGCGCCCAGTCAATACGGCACACCAAATCCAAGGGTAAAGTGGGTAACTCACAAAAAACATGCATTAGAGAACCCAGAGTGGAGTTGCAAACCAAACATTCCGTCCACCCACTCCAACTCTATGGTGAAACTGCTCTATGATAAAGTTAAGAAAGTAGAGCTAAAAAAGATAGAGCGGAGCCCTCTCAAGCCCTAAAGCTGCGCGCTTGCAATGCCACGCGACGCGATAAACATCCATCTATATATCCGGACCAGCAGCAATTCGGCGCCCGCCCATGCTGCCATGCTGCTGCTTTTCCCGGGGCCTTGTCTACTACAGTGCTACACGCACAGCCTTCATCCTCATCCATAGACACAGGGAGGCAGACACGGCCGGCCGCCGTGTGTACATGCAGTACTGGCTCTGCATGCCTGGATGCGTGCTTTCGTATCACTTGCCGCTGATATGATGGGAATATATAGTAGGTGTCGACGTGTCGTCGTCGTTGCATGCGTTTTGATCTCATTCCTGGCCATGCGCCTGTGTGAGGAGCAGAACGATACAGCACGCATACATTCCAAACGACGATGAACAGCTGTGTACGCCTGTAGCAGACCTGTACGTAGTACTTCCCTCGGATCGGAGCATATATGGAGCCATCATATATATCATATTTGAACCTGCATGCCACTCATATAGGTATAGTGCTGTATATCTCTACTATATCCATGATCAGCTTCGATCTTAACAGTTGCTTTCTGAAAAACAACGTACATAATAAAGAACTGCATGATGATGGGTGTATGCTGCTGCGTGCTTTGTGCGGGCCGGTCGGGTACAAATGGTCGCGGACATACACAGTTCATGCATGCATGGGCGCACACGGCCGATAGAGGTAAGCATCATGCATCCTGCTGTTAGTCAGGGAAATCTGGCACGCACCCTTGAAAACTCTTGTCATGGGCTTGTCAAGTGATCGATTTCCTCTCCACTTTTATGTATATATGCAGGTCCCTTTTACTCCTCTGTATGCTGCACCAGCTAGCACACTAGTTAGCTCGTGTGCGGTCTTTTCATCCGACCCAATAAGCTCAGAAGCTGGGTAGACTTTCTCAATTGAGAAAGCCAAGGTTAGCACACGTACACATTGTCACATTGCCAAATCCAAGCCGAGACGCAAGAGCTACGCTGATGGGTCAATATTACTGTCCAATATATGCAAGTTGTTCCACCTTCAGTTAGATAGAGCTTGCACTGGCTTGTACTCAACAAACATCTGACGCTGGCCGGCCGGCCGGCCTGCCGGACGCGCCCAACTCTTCTCAAACCTCTCCATCAGACAGCACCGGCGGCCGCATGCATAGATCTCCATCGACGACTAGAAGATGCTAGCTAGGGCCGCCGGGAGGGAGCTTCCAGGCCGGCCGAGAGCAATGCGCGGGTGAGCCAAGACACGTCGTCGTCGGCACAAGATACGTACGGTCCAAACCCGAGGCCGGGCTCCACTTATACCATTCATCATCGCATGAAGACGAACAGTAGCGGTGTTGGAGTGTTCCGAGTGTACGCACGTACTCCTATCAGAGTTCAGAGAGGTTGTTTGCATCAAGAGATATATGATGGTTGTTTCAATTAAGCAGCAGCAGGCGATCGGTGCATGACAGGCGATTTCCCATCACCCCGTCCATCCGTCAGTCGATCGGTCCGTGCATGCAGCAAGGCACCAAAGGTTTCCTGGCTGGCAAAGATTCTTCAGGAAGCGGGAATTGCCTGCTGTCACTGTCTTGACCATGCATGCATGCACTGCACCATCATTTTTCTCTGCAATCTGCTCTGTGTTTTCACCTACCTAACCTCGCATTGCATTGTGATGAGATCCATGTCGTCCTAGCTAATACAGTGCTAATAAGCTAGTGGTTCAGTGTAATACGGTGCTGAACCTAACGGTTCCCTTATCCTCCCATCCTCTGTCACTATTCCAACTGCCCCTCTCTGTCTACAGTATAGAACAGTGCTGTAATAGTGCGGGAATAAATTTTGAGGGAGGCGTTAGCCTCAGCCTAACCACTGAACCCTAGCTAGAGAGCTAGGGCTACTGTGTGCTCCTCATGGGCGAAACAGCTGCAGGGTGGTGGTGTGGTGCAGTGCAGTGGTGCATGTTGCCGCGCACAGTTTATTCTGACCCCGTTCTTCTCGTTCCAATCTCTTCTGGACACACCATTGTAAATATATATATATATATATATATATATATATATATATATATATATATATATATATATATATCCTGTGTGAGTGTGTGTGCAGTGCGTGGATGATTATTGGGGGCGTGCGTGAGCGGGTCGTCGATGCAATTGCAAGGTGGTGGGACGGGGGAAGAAGGCACTGAAGTGGAAACTTTTGGCCTTCGTTTATTTCCTGTACTTGGTTGGAACGACTCCGTCGCTGCGTGATTGCCGGCCGCCACTGCATTATTCACGCACCACTTTTTAATTTGATGCGCCATGATATTATTGCATGTTACAACTAGACTACTATATATATATATATAGTACATACATATATATATATATGTTGCAATGCGCGGTCATGAGCCATGTCTGCTGTTTGATGTACGAAACGACACAGAATTATTAAAATATGAGCAAACAAAATCATACTATAGCGCAATGTGTATATATATTGGTAATATAGAGAGATGGAGGCATGGGGTAGAGAGAAGATGTTGTGTGGTAGGAGTACGTGCGCGTGTGACAGTGTGAGTATGTCTCTGAATTGAACGGTCGGGCCAATGGGCGGCTTAGCTGCGACGACTTGTCTGATGCTCCGAGTCCGAGAGGCAGCCGGCGGCCCGGCCGGCGCATGCATATGCATGTGGACGACGACCTGTGTGGTGTGTGGAGTGGATGCATTGAATGGAAACCTTCCAAGATAGCTGGATCGAGAGGTAGCCCATGCAATGCATGATCTCCTACTCCTACTCTCCTAGTCCTACATGGCTCCGGCCGGATCGGAGTCCGGACCCTTCACACCGCGCAACGGACAGACATGCTGTCGCACGTTGGGCCAACAGTGAGCAGTCGTAAAAGTACTGTGTGCCCCTGGCGCTGCATGCCAGGTTATATTAGGACGATGCAGCTAGCTGTTCCGTGCATGTGTCTGGATCTCGACGATCGATCTGTGGTGTGGTGCGTGCATGGTCTCTCTGCCGTGCGTCAGATCCGGCGCCCTGATTCGCTACGTACATGTCGCCGATCCTGAAGCAGGGGTCCTGCTGGGGTGTAGCTGCACGACGGACAGACAGGTCCAGTCCAGATGGGTCGCGTTTCGTTTTTATCACCACCAAACTCGGCGTCAGTCGGAGGATAACCGTACGCAACGCTCCTTTGGCGTAGTCGGGCAGGTTCAGCCCAGGGAAAACGTGTCTACTGGGCTGACGACTGAGATGCCGGCCCGCTTTGAATTTGGCAGGCCGCAGCTGACGACGCTTGACGGGCCGCAGCGTCATCACGTGCGCGCTTGACGGGCCTCGCTCGCTCGCTCGCTCGCTCTCTGCTTGACGCTCGCGGCGCGGGAGCACACGCCCATGGCGACGACGCCGGCGCCCGCGCTGCCCAAGTCGGGGGCGGTCTCCAGGGGCTACAACTTCGCGTCAACTTGGGAGCAGGTTGGCAGATCTGGCCGTGGCCGGGCCCGAGATCTCGCCGGTACTGTCGGCGGTTTGGTGGATCTGACTTCTTCCTTTGCATTCACGCATTCCACAGAACGCGCCGCTCACGGAGCAGCAGAAGGCCGCGATCGCCGCGCTCTCCCACGCCGTGGCGGAGCGGCCGTTCCCGGCCAACCTGGTGAGGCGCCGCACCGGAGAAGCGTAATGTGTTTTTTTTTTTTTTTTTTGTATGGATTGTTTACTTGGTGAAACGGTGAACGTTGGGATTTCGTAGAGCTGTAATTGTGCTTACTTCGTTCCCTAAATAAATTCTGTTTCCCAGTTGCACTGGAGCCCCGCGAAGTTGGGGTTTGGGTTGGCAGTGCAGGGTTTAAACTTTAAACGCTTTATTCTGTGTGGGGTTAGGAAATTGGGATTAATTCTAGATTTCAGAACATATACTATAATCTAATTTCTGTGAATGATGCCAAGTGCTTGATTGATCTTGTAGGGTAATTTCTGATTTCATGAATGGCTTCTACTGAAAATATGTTTTTCCTGTTAAAATGCTCCCTTTTCCAGCTTGGGTTAATACTTAATAGTGGACGCATGATAGGCATTGAGTTCACTAGAGTGTGTTTTCTGGCTGTTTATCAGGAGAGGAGTTCGGGGAAGGATGGAGGTGTCGCAGTTCCAGAGGAAGAGTCCACTTTGGAGGAGGCTGGTGCAATGGATGCGGTCTTGGTGAATACACATCAGGTTAGTTTCATAATTTCATTCTTCTTTTCCTTGACTTTTGCTTAATGGCTGTAGTACTATCTGTAACTGTCATTGACAATGGAATTTGAAACCACGCTTCTCTTCCCTGTAGTTCTACAAGTGGTTTGCAGAATTGGAGTCAGCTATGAAATCTGAGGTTTGTTTAATGTCACCATTTCTCTTGGCAATGGAAATACTGTGACAACATTGTTTGCTCATTCCTGATCATTGACAGACAGAAGAAAAGTATCGTCTGTATGAGAATACATTAGAGGAGCGTGTAAACACATGTGACGGCATCCTTAAGCAAGTAAGCCAGCGAATTTTTTTGTTGGAAAAGGATGTAACAGACATATGAACATTTGCCTTCTTAATTTAACCTTTCAAAGTGGATCTGTGCAGGTTGATGATACATTGAACTTATTTGAAGAACTGCAGTCTTTGCACTCGAGCGTTGCCACAAAGACAAAAACTCTGCATGATGCTTGTGACCAACTTGTATGCCCCTTTTGCACTAGTTAGCAGGGTTCACCGTTCCGGACCGGAATTTCGTTTCCGGACCACACTGGGAAGCAAATTCCGGTCCGGAAACCGGTATTTTCCGGTTCCAAATTAAAAAATATGAAAGTCAAATTTTTTGGTCAAACCGAAATTTTGCTACAGTGAAAAATGAAAAGGTGAACCCTGCTAGTTAGTAGTGTGGAATCCACAAAATCAATTTTCACTAGTCACTTGCGACCAACTTTAGTTTGCAATTTGACTATTTGATTGATAGCAAAATATCAACCAGAAAGGGAAAAAAAAAAGAAATACGCACCAGAAAGAACTGTGCACTACACATGACTTGTGCACATAAGACATCTTGAAGAGTAAAAGAAAAAGAGCAGTGCTATGCATCTGACTTGCTTACTACTGCCACCTCCAATCAATCATGGTGTTCTGTTACTCATCAAGTTGGCCCAAGGAAGTACATATTTTCTGCAGCTATGCTAAATCGTACATGTCACACATCACAGTAGTATGCATCCTTTCTCAAAAAAATAAAAAACTCAACCAACCTAGGAGGAATTAGGTGCAATATAGTAAATAAGAAGAAATAGGCTCTCAAATTTGAGTAGCAAAGGATTCAAACCTGGTGGTGACTGGTGAGAGTGTACCACACTTCCCACCAACAGTTCTTCATCTCGAAGATTTTCATAAGTACCATCGAAGCTTTCTCAAAATAGTTGTTATTGGTTTGTATGGTCCATTTACAGAGAAGGAAAAGCTCTTTATCATGCCATGGGTAGTCAAACTAGACTACATATTGTTTTAGCCACTTGGGGAAATACTGTATGGTCCTACAGCCTGCAGAGCATCAATTCGACTACATATTGGTTTGTATGGTCCATTTACAGAGAAGGAAAAGCTCTTTATCATGCCATGGGTAGTCAAACTAGACTACATATTGTTTTAGCCACTTGGGGAAATACTATATGGTCCTACAGCCTACAGAGCATCAATTCGAAGTTTTGACATTTTCTATTAGGTTGGCAAAGTAATCTAGCAATAATCTAAAAACCAACTGAAAATCTCTCTTTTGGTATTTAAGTAAGTGCATTCTGATCTACAAAACCGGCACTTCATTTCATGTACTGGATGTTGGTGCCACTTTACTTTGTAACAAGCAATTATGTTCATTCCACATTCATATTGAATGGAATATCTGGTGGCAAAAACATATTTTCCCATCTTTAAAGCTCTTCTCCTGATTTTCTTTACTATTTGGTGATTGAGCATTATTTCTAATGATGATGCAGTTGGTTGAGAAACAGAGGCTGATTGAGTTTGCAGAGGCTCTTCGAAGTAGACTCAACTACTTTGACGAATTGGAAAATGTGAGTTTGGTTGACCATAATTTGACTCTTACAAAGATTTTTATATTCTACTTTCTGAAGAAGTCAGATCTAGCCAATTCTTGTTCAATGGCTTCAGGGGCTGACACAGTACCCTGTGACGATTTTACTGAACTTTGTAAAACGAAAAATGGAAAATTCATATCTTGTTGGTTTATTTGACAGTTACCGAACCAATAAACTATGTAAAGTTGTTACACTCATGTTAATTATTGCAGCCTGTGGTTAATTCGTATGAAAAGAGAGAACTGATATTATGTTGTTTTGAGTAATTTCTAATTAACTTTCATGGAGGTTCTTAACTGTATGGCTCACAGCTTGCATTGCAATCTGTGGTTAATGCTATATTGTCAGCTGTGTTGGTTATGTATCCGCTAGTTCCTGCTCCTGATGCTGTTAAAAAATATTCCATATATGCAAGCTTAGAACATTTCTGGTTTATGAGTAGACTTTTCTACCGGCAGTGTGATGTGCTATAGTTCCTTGGCTAGCCATAAGAGAATTGTGATGTTTGGCAGTGGTGGAGCTAGAAGCTTCTTTGAGCCTGGACAAAGAAAGTGCATGTACGAAACTAAGAATAACATAAAGAATAGAAGACACATAGAAACACAAGAAATACTCTCAGCCATAGTGATTAGTGAAATGACCTATGGCGAGCCCAGCCATCTGCCTGGGGCCGCCGAGCCTTGGCTCTGCAATGATGTTTGGTGCCCCTTTTTTTGGCCTTGTTTTCTTTCAGTAAAAAAAGTGAACTAACTGTAGCTAGTTAAGTGCAGTTACTACAGCTGCCACATGCACAACAGAGAGGCGGGTACTTAATACTGCAGCATTTCAAGGTTTAAACATATATGCTGTGAATGTACAGTAGCATACTGGATGAGAAGTTTGTGTTGCCATTTCTGCTACTGAAATTGTTCATTGCCAGCATACTTCTTCCATTGAAAATGTAGGAGGCTTGAGTTATTTGATTTCAATGTTATCTTCTGGCTCAAATTTGACCTTACAATTTTATGGAAACATGTTGTGGATTCCTAGTAAAATTATGAATAGTAATATTGTTTAATGGCCACATCAGTAGACTAGAGAATATAAGCACTAGCCTAGTGGTAGTAGCCCTTGTTGGGAAGCTAGAGGTCATGGGATCAAATCCTAGACCTAGCAAATGCATAGTTCTGAAAAAACCCAGGTGGAAGAACCAGCCAGATCTGGAAAAAAAAGAACATAAATGATCAAATGTTAATATCAGTTACAGTCTTGCAGTGTGTAGAATCAAAACAAAAGAAGTCACTGAGCTGCCTTTCTAACATATCCACTCTTTGGTTGATGACATGTGAATCCTTTTATATTGCTTTGTCGTTTATGTGTATAGCTACCCTCACTGGTCGAGTTTTTTTATTTGTGTATAACTACCTAGTTTTGCCATGTACACTGTGGGCCAACTACTTGGTTCTCATTTTACAGGTCTCAAGCAGCTTTTATTCTCAAAATATGAACATTGGAAATGAACAGTTTCTCCCACTTTTGAAGCGCCTTGATGATTGCATCTCGTAAGTAGTAGCTGCATAGTGATGCTTTATGTTTGATTCTAGTGCTAATGTTTCCATACCTAATGTAACTTCTGTTGCTGACTGTAGTTATGTTGAAAGCAACCCACAATATGCTGAATCTGCTGTTTATTTGGTCAAGTTTCGCCAACTTCAAGTAAATGGCTACTAGTGTATTGCTACATTCATAGGCATACAAATTAGAGCACACAACCTGATATTTGGTCCTTTATATGCAGTCTCGTGCATTGGGTATGATTCGCTCACATGTCTTATCAATACTTAAAGGTGCTTCATCCCAGGTGATTCTTAGTTGCATTTCCTTGCTACAAGTGAAGTAAACAGACAGCTATAGATGATACTTGTACTCTTTTGAACCCTGTAGGTGCAAGCTGCAATTCGAAGCAGTGATTCTAGCAAAAACATTGTCACAGAGGGTGTGGAGGCATCGCTTATCTATGTTCGCTTCAAGGCGGCTGCTAGTGAGGTATAGGACATTGATGATAGCAAACTATGTTGTCTCTAATAGGATCTGACATTGCAGTTCTGATACAATTTTCCTATATTTGTCAACCAGCTAAAACCGATGTTAAGTGAAATTGAAAGTAGATCTTCTAGGAAGGAGTACGCACAGATTCTTTCTGAGTGTCACAGTTTGTTCTGTGAGCAGCGGTTGTACTTGGTATGTTCCAAGGGTATTTTCTTTGCACTGTGTTTCCACCATTACTCAGATGTCTCTTAAGCCTTAACAGTTCGATATGCCTGCTAGATACGAGGCATGGTGCAGCAACGGATATCAGAGTTTGCAAGAACAGAAGCCTTGCCTTCTTTGACAAGGTCTGGTTGTGCTTATCTGATGGAGGTAACCGCATATGTTCTAACCTTCTGTATTGATTTCATATATGCATTGTAATGTTGTTTTTTGAAACTTGCAGCTTGCACTCCTGGTAATGCTAGAAAACACTATAGCATACTGAAAATGCAAAAGAAATTCAGTAACTAGCTGTGCTGGCATGTTTGGGGTTTCTTTCAATTAGTGGATTAGAGATGTTGATTCATCTCTCTTTTTTTAATTCTTACTCTTTTTTATTAAATGCTCTCCATTACATACTTAGTGATTATCATGCTCTTATGTTTTACCAGTTGCTGAGCATCATCCGCATGTGTTTTGTGTTTGCTTTTCTACTGTAGATTCGTTGATTCTGTTTGATCACTAGGAAAAACATATTTACTTGTTTACTGTTGCTGTCAGGCATGCCAGTTTGAGCACCAGCTTTTTGCTCATTTCTTCCCATCGTCTGCTGCAGATGTTTCAAGTATGGCTCCTTTGATGGATCCCCTGTAAGTTAATTTATTCTCCACCATAATTTGTCGGTGCGTTATTTGTAGCTGTGGCCATGTTGCCAAACTTACTTTTAAGCGAGGCGATTATTTTGTGAAATTCACCTAGTTTGATCTGAGAAACATATGGAGTTAGTTTGGAGAGATTAATAACCCAGTAACATACACCAAAACCAGGAGTTCTTAGGACAGATTGTTAACCAAGTAACAATTCATAAAACCTTGATAACAGTGTATGCGATTTCAGATGTACAAGTGTCAATTTGCATGGGTGTGCAGAAACTATCACACTGGAACTCCAGTAATACGTCCGAACCATGCGACTGTGGGGGCAAGATTTTCATCTGTTCATACCTGGAAATTAACATTTGCCAGTATGACTGTATCCTGTGGAAAGATAGGAGCGTTAGCATCCTGAGTTGCTGATATGATAAATGTGTTTAACATTGTTAGTCATCGATCAATCAGCTATTATACTTATACAGTCCCATGTGTACAATGGAGAGAACTTGCAATCGACTAGATGTCAGGTTGAGTGACTAGTTGACTAGACGTAGACTCACTGACTCAGCGTGCTAGTCAAGTAGGAGGCTCCCTCAAACAGCCATACACAATGTAATCATGAGCCTTATTTTGGTGTGTAGGTTAGACTTATGGTGTCTTGTGATTTTGTTTCACGTGAATATGTAAATGAATTGTTTTAAGCAAGAAGATTAATGATTTTTTTTATTCAGGTGCACACACCTGTACGATACTCTGAGGCCTAGACTGATATATGAAGGAAACATTGATTCGCTTTGCGAACTTGTTGATATTCTGAAAGTTGAAGTGCTGGGGGAGCAACTAAGTAGACGTGGTGAATCAGTAGCCGGTCTTCGTCCAATATTGCAAAGGATACTTGCTGATGTTCATGAGCGGCTAGCGTTTTGTGCTAGGACTCATATCCGTGAAGAGGTAGTATTCTGCGTGTCCATATGTTGACTGACGGCACTGTCTTTGTGTGTCCACAGACAATAGGTAGTGCTGCTATATACTCCCTCTGTCCTGAAATATAAGAGATTCAGGATGAAGGGAGCAGTGTGAACATGAACCTGCATTTTTTTTATGTGACATCATGTCAGAACCTGAAACTTAGTAATTGAAATGGTTACTAATGGCAGAATAATCGTTTGATTTGCTTGGTTCTAGTTTTAGTTATCTGTGTAAACATGAGTAGCTGAGTGCACATATCACCACATGTGACCATATGTTTATGCACCAGGGGGCATGCATGTTTATTTGCACTGTCCAAAGAATGAAAGAATAAGTGGGGATATCTTTGCTCTTTGGAGACTGTTATTTGAACTATAAATATAGTTCCCTCCAGCTCCTGTTAACTTTGGATAAGCTTAAGCCATGTTTGTGATGACACCCATAAGACTGATCTCACCTGTGCGCGCATCCGGCCGCGCAAAGAACCGTTGGAGCTCTGAGCACCCTCACTGACACACTGCATTTATTGTTTGGGCAGCCCCGTTTGCGCGTGCTGGTGAGTTTCGTCTAAGAAACCCTCCAGCTTGCATTACTTGTATAGTAAGCTTGAGCCCCTTCAAACAAGATCAGGAAGGGTCTGGTCATCTGGATACTTTGTTGAAGGTTAAGTCTGCCTGAAAGGTGGTGACCTTCCAATAATTCATAGGAACTAGGAAGAAATGTGGTTGGACCTGATCTTATCTTCCAAGATATCGCTTTTGGTTTACATTATTCCTCACAAACAATAGGTCTTTCATATCTTTAGGTCTTTGAGTAGTTACAGTTTTCAATTATTAACTTTTATTTATCCTTTCTCATTCCCCCCTTTTCTTCAGATTGCAAATTTCCGCCCTTCTGATGAAGATCTGGATTACCCTGGAAAGCTTGAACGATCTGTGGATACGTCTTCAAGTGCTATTGTTAGTTTGCTTATCACTTTAATCGCAACTGATCTTTCCAGTTTATTCTATCTATTCATTCATACATACTCAAATACATGCTGTTTTGGCTAATATACATGCTTTCTCTCTCACTTCTCCTATGTATGACTCACTGACTCACTCTGGTGACCAAAGTGTATCTTTTTGGACATCAGCCTGGTGAATAACATAGGGGTACTTTGAGTACTAATTACTTGTGTATATAATATATATGCTGCATCCAACCCAATATAACATGTGTTTGTGACAATTACATCTGTTTTTATAACAGCACATGATTCTTATTGCTGTTCTATTTATTTCAATCTGTAGGTAGGTGACAACTCAGACACATATGTGACATGGTATAGACCATTGGAAAAAACAGTTTCATGCCTATCAAAGCTATATCGCGGCTTAGAACCTTCTGTCTTCACTGGTTTAGCCCAGGTACTGGACTTCTCAAAGCTTAGACCATTCATTTCACTAAATCTTCCATTTACTGGCATTCCCTTTTCATTTCATTTGACAATAGATATTAATCTGATTTCCACCAGGAAGCTGTAGAAGTTTGCTCAACATCTCTTCTGGTTGGTATACAATTCTCCGTCCCAGCTGCCGGTTAATTTCTTGTTTTTCATGGGTTTAAGATAATACACTATTTCCTGTTTTTATGCTATGATGTGTCATCTGCTGTTTATTATTCTGACAAACACTCTATTGATGTTGTGAATTGTGAACAGAGTGCAAGCAAGGCCATCTCAAAGAAAGCAGCCCCAATGGACGGCCAACTTTTTCTAATTAAGCACATCCTCATTCTTAGGGAACAGGTGGCCATCTATCTACTCTTCATTCAAACTTCATCTCATTTTGATAATTTATCTTGCAAATTATAAGGTCTCGTGCTTTCAGATTGCTCCATTTGATATCGAGTTCTCTGTCACACATAAGGAGCTGGATTTCTCCCATTTGTTGGTATTTACGAACTTTATTCCTTCAATATGAAACATTACTTATTTTATCTCTTGCATATCATTTGCATGGGAGCATTGAAATTCTAGCTATTGATCCTCTTAATCTTATTCTCTGAATAAAAAAAAATTCCTTAGGTCTGCTCCATCCTTCTTTACGTGTTCAGTTTAAAACTTTAAATTGGTGCTTATCATACAATAATTGCATTTCATTTGGAATAGATTGTTGCTGATTGCTAATTACAGCAAATTAATATTTTTGCAGGATCATCTAAGAAGGATTCTCAGGGGCCAGGTTTCATTGTTTGATTGGTCGAGATCAACATCACTAGCTAGGACCTTCTCTCCTCGCGTTCTGGAGAACCAAATTGATGCCAGAAAAGTAATTAAAACTTGACCTGATGCCTTTTTCCAGTTTGGCCTCAAATTTGAAGAAACCCACTCCCTCCATTCCAAATTATATTTCACTTTGGCTTTGTCCAAGTCAGACATCTCTAATTTTGACCTGGTTTTTAGAAAGTTATATTAACATCTAGAATATCAAATAATTGCACTATCGAAACATATTTCATGGTGGATATAATGAAACTAGTTTGATGTTATAGATGTTTGTTTATGTTTCCCCCCATAAAAACATGGTCAAAGTTAGATAAGTTTGACTTATGACGAACACAAAGTCAACTGTTATTGGGATGAAGGGAGCATTTATTCGCTTCTCCTGGAAATTTAGTATTCAATATTAGTCCAGATATGTGCATGCATTATATCCGCAGTATGCTGCTTATGCTACTGAAATGGAATGAAGTTGCAACATTTGCTAAATAGATAAAGTAGGGGTGTTTATTTGCTTTATTGTTCTTTAGTTGCCCATCTCTTTTGTTTCTTTGGATTTCAACACATTTCACTATTTCTATTTTATTTCAGGAGTTGGAGAAAAGTCTTAAAGCTACCTGCGAAGAGTTTATAATGTCCATCACTAAATTAGTAGTGGATCCAATGCTTTCTTTTGTTACTAAGGTAGCAACATCTTGCCTTCTGGAGATCTTATAGCATATTTGGGGCGTCCGTTAATACACCTGACTTTTATAGTACATGTAACATGTAGTTGTGCCTCGAGTACCGACCTGGGCATAGCGCCGCTGGGGTGCATTCACCTGGCCGGTCGAGTTTTTTATAGTACATGTAGTTTGTCCCGAACCGTTACTAGGTTTTGTTCACTGCCCCATCAACCCATGAAGGCATGGAAAATCGGTAGTTGTGTACTAGTAAGAGCAAACAATGAGGGTTTGCACTTTGTTCTTCTGTAACAACAGTTTGCCTGAGCCCATTTTATGTGCTGGATTATCCCCTGTACTACCGGAAAGCCCCTAGTTGTAGGTAACTTTTTATACCAGTGTAGATGGATTACTATGCATACTGAACTAGTATGGTGGCAGCAACTGTAATGCCTGCTAAGATGTAACTCACTCCTTTGTCCTTTCTTTTGTCTGTAACATTCTAATATGATCATGACATGACTCTGGCAGGTAACTGCAGTCAAAGTTGCACTGTCCTCTGGCAGCCAGGGTCAGAAGTTGGATTCTGTTCTAGCAAAACCCCTGAAGGATCAAGCTTTTGCCTCTCCTGATAAAGTTGCTGAGCTGGTTCAAAAGGTGCATTTTCAAATTCTTCAATGTTTGATGCAAGAAAATATCTGTTTTCTTCTTTGCATATATTACATGAAAAGTTGCTTTGCCTGAACAGGTTTCCACTGCTATTCAACAAGATTTGCCCAATGTAATGGCCAAGATGAGGTTGTACTTGCAAAATCCATCTACACGGATGATCTTATTCAAACCTATCAAGTAAGGATAAACATCCCACTTGTGAGCTTGGTTAAAGAATCAGGTGTTTCAGCCAAAATCAGCATAATACTTCCCTATGGTCATAATTCAGAACAAAAAGGTCTAATTTGCATAAACCCTAAGAATCAAATTATTATTTTATACATCTTAGTCCTGGTCTACCAATTATACGGCTGCCTATGGAACGTAGGGAAAACACAAGCAGGAAACAGTTCAAAAGACAAAAACACATGAAAAAGGCACGATTTGGGAAGAAATCCTCCAATCCAAAGGGTCCCTACAATTTGCATAAACCCTAAGAGATAGTAGAAAGTATGCCCGAGTGACTGGTGTGTGTGGCCCACATACCAGTGTCCACTTCATCGCCTAGTCAGCACGCCAGGTGGGGCAGTTTAATGCTTGTTACGAGACTTAGGACCTAGGTGACACGATTAGTAAGTTAGGGAATGCGAATCTGTGTTGTGTGGACTTGGGAGACCTAGATGACACACCTAGACAAGTTTGGTGACCGCTGGTGAATTTTACTCTTGAGAGTTTAACATGGTGAAAACTGCATCTGATAAAGGAACATCAGTTCCTTAACCTAGTCGAAATTTAACCATTTGTTATTTCTTGAATTATCTAGCTGTGCTATTTTAGGATACACATAACCTTCCCTAACTGTAAACTGGACAAAAGCTGTATTTCTTCTTATGCATTTCTCGTTGTCATAGGACAAATATAGTTGAGGCTCATATACAGCTGCAGTCCCTTCTGAAGTTGGAATACTCCACACACGAAATGCAATCTATCGGTACGTTGCCGATACCTGATCTGCAGTCTCAGCTCGATGGTCTTTTGTAGCCAAGTATACAGTTGCAAAGCCTTCCCTATAGTCCTTGAAGAGATTCCAGCGAAGTTCTTTCGAGTAACTAAAAAGTAAAGTTGTGATAGTTCCAAACATCTTCCAGATTGCTGTTGTAAATTTTCATTGTTTTGTATTGAAATGGAACGAAACGGCCATGACAGCTCGTTGTGGGTGCAGTATCATCGTTCTGGAAGCTCGAATTCATATCCCTTGTCATATAGTATATTTTTTAAATAAATAGATAAATACGTGCAGGGTCGGTTCAGACCCATGAAGTTGATTGTTAGTGATGTTTCCCCATCTAGGGCATAATTTGATTAGACGATGGGTACACATCTTATTCTTATATACATCTTTTATTTAGGCTACATATCAGGTGCAAACCGATATACTAGTGCAACCTGAGCTCCTGGGTTGTTTGATCCCGATCCGGTGGCTACAGAAAGAGGTGGGGAGCTTTTCAAAAAGACGCCCGCAACCACGAAATAGTTTTACTAATCGGTCCTCCAGCCCTTTGTCATCCTCAGCCCGTGACTTTTTCTCCTTTCTCCCTCGTCCGGCCCGATGGTCATTTCCTCATTGGTACTGGTACCGTGGAGCCAGGTGGAGCCGTGGAGGTGGGCACTCCATAACAATGTCATGGCCGCCCCCAAACATCTGCAGCCAGGAACAGATCGAAAATTGCTGGTGTGCGACCGCAAGCACGAGAGGCTGGTCTACCAGCAGCTGCAGGCTGCAATCACCGCAAGACGCTTCGAGAGCCAGCGCCCAGCGGACATGCATACCAATCGATCCCAGACGGGCAGACTTGGGAAGCTGCAGCACTTTCGACCTCTCGTGCCGTCGTGCGGTGCCCCGTCATGCCCACAACAGCAAAATACTGTACCATCCCATCCCAGCACGGCAGCCACCCCCCGGCTTCTCATCTGCTGGATCCATCCACCGCACCGCACAGGGCATCGCATCCTCTCAGTTGAGTCTGGTGTCGGTGTGTGCCCGCACTGGACACCTATAAGCCCACAGAAGCAGCCACTGAAGTACTAGAGCGGTGTCCAGCGGCACCCAAATGATTCGTTCGCGCGGGGCGCGGCGTCATGTGGCGTGTTTCCCGGCTGCAGAGACACAGAGCAGGAGCAGCCAACACGAGGAGGAAAGGAGACACCCTGCCGGCCGGCCGTTATCGCAACGACAAAGCAGTCGCCTCCCCCTGTTTCCAAGCTGACAGCTGTGCGCGTCCGCACGCTTTGCAGCCACAGCCCACAGGGGAGGGAGCGGACGCCGCCGCCATGCGAGAGCGAGAGCAGCAGCAGCGACGGCAGTCGTCAAGGGCTCAAGGCATTGTACAGTATGTGCGGAATGCGGAGGAAAGTGCTAGCGTCAGTCCAAGTATGTGTATGTTTATCCATGCATGGATGACGATGGTACCAGGGTTAGTTGGTGTATGACTGTATGCAGAATGCCTGCTGCATGTGCGCAGGCGGCCACTTTCGGTAGCTGCAGCCTGCTGTGCTGGTCACGCATGTGGGAGGGAGCACCGGCGGTGGCATCCGATCCTGACCTGACCGATTCCTAACCTCAAAACCCGGCCAGTCATCGGTCGACCCGCGGTGGGTTCGTTGCGCTGTGCGGTTGCGCCGCGCGACGTGCCTGCCTGCCGCCCTGCCGGGGTTATAACTAAAAAAAGGCCAAGGCCGTGGTGATCGTCTGATCCCAAACGTGCCCGGGACGGCCGGCCGCCCCGCCCGTTCACGTGGAGGAGCAGAGTAAACACACGCCGAGCGCGGACGGTCGCCACCTGACGCGAAAGTTCTTGCACGATGGCGCGTACGCGGTGGCTGAGAGGGGACCCCAGCGAGACGCGTACTGCGTGGTGGTGGTTGTCTCCTACAGCTGCTGGAGCCAGGGTGAGGAGGTGGTAAGACTTAACCGAATTTGACGGCTGACAACGACGACCCCTCCTACCGGCCGTACCTCGTCTCGTCTCTAATGCAGCTGGTGCCGAGTAAACGCCGAGGAATTCCCGGTTCCGGCGGCACGCGGTGCATGGGATGGGCCTGAAGCTTCCAAAAGTCCACTTCCGCCCGCCTCATCATTGCCAACTCACCGACGACGCTCGCCTCTCTTTCCGTGCCCACACACACACTGGGGCGGCCGGACCCAGGCCCCTGCTTCGTCGTCGTCTCGAACGCAATCGCCGGCAGGGAGAGGATGCTCTCGTCCGGCAGCCAAATTAATAAAACTAACGAATGGCAGTGATCGATGAGGTTCTGTTCTTGTTCGTCGCCTGGCCAGCCACTTGCATTAACCTATGGCTCGTAACGGCTTGTAGCTTAGCTACGGGTTTTAGTCAGCATTTCTTTTAGAATGGGCACGGCCGCCGATTGGACCCTGCAATATAATCATGAAAATGGAATAAAATTGAGATGGGAAGGTAGAACCATACAGAGTCATTTATACATTATTCCGTAGCATACTAGATTTACCTTATTTACCTTGTCATTACTCTAGACATCAACAAAAAGTGCAGATAAACGCCCACTTACCTAGTGCCTAGCATTTAGAATAAACACAAAATAAACGCCCACTTATGGAAGGTGTGATGTGAGGCGGAAAGCTGTGAAGAATAATGGAAAACATATCCATAGGATAATTTGTAAGTTTATTGCAACTAGCTAGAGATTACATATATGGATATTGTGTTAGAAAACAAAAAATAAAGGAGTGCATACAGATAAGTATATTTTTATTAATTCTCTCTCGTTTTTTGTTTGACGTTTTTTATTAAGCTAAAAATGAGTTAGCCGGCGACAAACATGGGGAACAGAGACATTAAGCTTTGGGACCGTGCAAAAGCACAAGTTGACAGACTAATATAATATAAAGAAAACATAAATGAAGTTATTATCAAAACTTAGGAGATGAGCCTAGTATAGCTTGTTGGGGTAGATGATTTAGTTTTACATCCAACCAACTAGGGTCAAGTCAATTTGAACTCAATTTTGTGTGCCAATTTTGTTTTCTTAATAACAAAAACGCCAAGTTCAATAGTTCATCATAGATCAGGTAAACACACGTGGGACTTTATTCATTCACATACTCACATTTCTTATAAAGTGTAAAACTCGGCGCAAAATTCAAGTGTTGGGGTGTCCAATAATCAGTATTCGGAGCAGCCAGATCAGCATCCGATGACCCAACCGCCCTACTGAGGCGGTGACCGATCGAAATGCAGCAAGCACAAGGTTTTGCAAGAGCGAGCCATAGCAGAGTGCACCCAGCACCCAGGTGGCCAGGGACGGGATGAGTCGAGCAGAGCACTCTCACAGTCACCGGCCGGCCGGCCGGCCGGCGGCCCCGCTCCTCGCCTGGAATCAACTGAGCTCCATTCCCCTGGCAGGCACGCGGGATGGCGGATGGCCAACAGTAAGGCAACAATAATTGTTGCGCCCACAACAAAACACAAGCACCCCCACAGCCCAATCAATGATGCGCCTGCACAGCAAATCTCACTCGCCCACTCTCGCGCACTCTGATTCTCCCTCCACCTCCAATGGGTAGTCCTAAACGAGAGCATTGCACTGGAACGGAAATCAAGCAATCATCGTAATCATACACAGGCGCATGAGCGAACCAAATATACATTTATACATGTGTGTGTATTGTCATGAAAATTCCCTTCATCGTCGTCACAAGAAGACCACCACTTATTTGCTGCGACTGAACAACATGCACATGGATGAGACGATCCTCATGAGGATCGGATCGGAGTCGTGAACTGACGGACTTGACTCACTGAGCACACTCACCGCGGTCGGTCTCTGTTCTTTTGTTTTTTGTAGTAGATACATATAGATATACAAATCGAAAGGAGACGGAGGAAGAAGAAGAGAAAGGAGAGGAAAAAGAAATGGAAAGAATAATCGACAGAAGAAACAATGGCGCTAATGGCCGGAGCAGAAGAGATCCATGGACAAGAGCGGTACCGTCTGGTCGATCGGCCGGCACGCGCGGAGGCGTCAGAAGAGCTCCCAGTCGAACCGCGGGATCGGGGAGGCGGCGGCGGGCGAGGTGGTGGTGGTGGTGGTCGTCGCGGCCGCCATGGTGGTGGTCACGTTGGCCGAGGACGTGGACGGCACCGACGACAGCAGGTCGAACGACTCCCAGCTCTGCGTGGGCGGCGCCGCGGCGGGCGCCGGCGAGGGATGCTGGAAGTTCCGCCGCTGCGACACGGGCGGCGGGCGCGGCGGGAGGTGGTGCTGCTGCGCGCGGGCCTTGGCGTGGCCGTTGGCGTTCGCGCTGCCGTTGGCCTTGGCCTTGGGCGCCGCCGCGTTCTTGGCGCGGATGGCGTCCAGCGTCTCCACGTACTTCTGCACCCGCTTCTCCTGCGCCAACAAAATCAATGGGTTCACTAGTCAGAGTCAGAGCCGCGCGGCGGTTTGGAATTAGGAAGAAATCCGCCCAGGAAGCGGCGGCCGGCAAGAGATCAAAATCAGTGTTTTGTTTTTTTCCGCGCGCGCACCGACCGACCTGCATTCGCCGCTGCACCTTGACCTCGCCGTCGGCGGCGATGGAGTCCAGCTTGACGAGCTCGTTCATGAGCGCCTCGGTGAGGGTGACCACGTCGGCGTCCACCACCTTGGCGCCCTTGCCCACGATGGCCTCCAGCGCCGACACCTGCGGCACCCACCGACCGAAACCCAAATTGAAATTATCCATCTGACTGACTGACAGCACCGAACAGAGCCAGCTGATGCGGGCCGCGCCCGCGGCGCTCGACCCTTCCTTACCTTGGTGGCGAGCTTGTCGACGTCGAGGCTGATGCGGGAGATGGACTTGGCGGCGCGCTCCGCCTTGTCGGTGCGGCGCTGCTCGAGGAGGCGCTTGGCCTGCGCGGCGGGGTCCTCGAGCAGCACCATCTTGGAGCGGTCCCTGACGCCGGCCATGTCGAGGAACGCCTTGGAGTCGCGCTCCTTGTCCTTGTACACGAGCTTCTGGTCCTCGGGGTGCAGCCCCGTCCGCACCGACAGCATCTTCTTGAGCTCGCCTGCAGGGGACGGGGATCGTCAGCAGCCGGCCGGGCCGGTGGGAGCGGAATCGGCAGGCGCATTCCGGAAGAAAAGAGCAGCAGCAGTGTATTACCGAAGGAGGCCTGCGAGTTGATGTAGATCTCGTGGTAGACGCCGTTGAACTTGACCTTGACGCGGATGGTGGGGACGGGCGCCCCGGCGGGGGCGTCCGCGTCGGGGCTCCGCTTCTGCACCAGCATCCCGCCGGGCCGCACCTCCCACTCGTCCTCCTTCACCGCCGCCGCCGCCGGAGCCGGAGGAGGAGGAGGAGGAGGAGGAGGGGAGGTCTCCTTCATGGCGTCCGCGAATGTACCTCTGGGCCTCGCGCGCATCATCTTCTCATGGTACGTGCACGCACCCAACCCAACCGCTCTCTCGATCGCTCCTCCTCTCCCCAAGGAACAGCTCGGCTCTGCTCGTCTCGGCTGTTCCCGAAAAAGATCTCTGCTTGCGGCGAGGGGACGGCCCCGGCACCTGGCGCGAGAAGGGGCGAATTCAGCGGCGCCGGATCTGGGCGAGACGGGAGACACGGTTTTGCAGCTGCAGCTAGCGCAGGCAGGTGCCTCTTGCCTCCTCTCCTCTCCTCTCCTCTCCACCCGGGCTGGGAAATCAGGATCAGGGCAGCAGGCAGAGAGGTAGGTGGGGGGTTTGCCGCTCAGCTCAGCCTGTGAGGTGGTGGGGAAGAGAGAGAGAGAACGGGTGGGAGGGAGGGAAAAAAACAGCGCGTACAACTCAGGGACAGACAGCGCGGCAGAATATTTATACCGATAAAACGCGGCGTGTGTGTGACAGACACCACGCAATCACAGTTTCACCAACGCTGGCTGGGCAACGCAGCCAAGCCAAGCACGCTCTGCCGGCCCGCCGCCGAGCCCGGCCGACGCAAAAGCCTCTTGTTGCTCAGCTCCGGCCCGTGCGGTTTTCACCGTTGGATCGGGAGGAGGAGGAGGAGGTGAAAGGTGGGCGGGCGGGCGTGGGGGCGGTGGGTAGACGGCAGAGGGGCAGGAGGAGGACACACGGGCTTGCTTGGGATTGGGACGAACGGCGGCGCGCCTGCCGGTGCCGGCGGGCGGGCGGGGCGGGGGACCTTAGCCGCCAAGCAACCGTTGGCATATTGCCGCGCGCGATTGGGCGTCGCGCCCGCGCACCAACCTCTCTGCTTTCCGATTCCGCGCCTTGATCGGCGTACGTCTCCGCTTTCTTTCCTGCCGTGCGTGCGGTGGTGCCCCAGTACTAGCTCCTCTGTTGGCGGTGCTTTCTTTCACCGGCCGGGCAAGCAAAAAATGGGGCTTCACCGCTTCACGCACACCGCAAGTCTGCTGCTGCGAGCCTGCGAGTCGACTGCAACAACAAAGCTACAGAGGAGGAGCTGGTGCGTGCCTTCACCTCCAAGTGTTCGTTGCCTGGCCCTGGACGCTCGATCGGATCCCATCCATCGGGGTAATAATTGGGAGCAAGCAAGTCAGCCGACCGTCAGCGACCACCTCAGCTTCAGCACGCAGCGGGCAAGGCACTATGGCGGCACGAGTCACCGCGACGGGAGAGTTCCATTCCATAACGTAGGTGGTCCGATCCTACTGGTGTCAACAGGCCAATTGTCACCAAAAGATTCTGGTCTCGAGTGTACTAGTACTAGCAGTACGGAGTAGTAGGGTAGTAGATCATTTCTACCGCCGGAGTATAGTACAGTATCTCGTTTAGACAGTTGTTGGGCTTGTTTAGATCCAAATTTTTCTCCCAAATTTCACTATACAAAATGAAGATTCTCCATTACATCAAAATACCGTCACATGCATGGAGTACTAAATATAGATGAAATAAAAAATTAATTGCACAGTTTAGATGTACTTTACGAGACGAATCTTTTAAGCCTAGTTAGACCATAGTAGGACAATATTTACCACAAACAAACGAAAAGTACAGCCGTCGTCGTATGATGAAAAAGCGCTGTAGTGTTTGTATCTCGGCGGTATAAATTATTAAATTAAACAAGACCTGGCATGCAGCCAGTACCTAGCTTGATGATGGCTGGCTGCTGATGATGATGAGAGGTCAGCTGTGTGTGCGGCGGTGACGGCCGTATATGGCAACAGGGCTGCTTCCTGCCTTCCCAAATCAGTCGAAGCGGCGGCGCGGCAGGGCTGTGGAGAGCGAGCGCGCATTCCAGTTGCCTTGCCTACTACTATCGCCACTGCCGTTTCCGGCGTCCGTGCAAGGCGATCTTCGGATCCGGGGACTTAAAATTTAGACCACGTCACATTGAATGTTTCGATGCTAATTAGAAGTATTAAATATGGTTTGATTAGAAAACTAAATACATGGTCGAGGAGTAAACGTCGAGACGAATTTATTAAGACTAATTAATCCATAATCAACGACTAGTTACTGTAGCATCACATTTGTTAATCATAGATTAATTAAGTTTAATAAATTCGTCTCGCCGTTTATTCATCATCTGTATAATTAGTTTTATAATTAGACTATATTTAATATTTTTAACCAGCATTCAACTGACGGGGACTCAACTTTAGACCGATGTAGCTAGCATTCCGGCATGCGGTGAGAACTGAGAACCCATCGGTTGTACGGCTTCACCTGTACTAGTAGTATAATAAGACTGGGCTCACCAGTTGGTCTAAAAGGGGCGTCCAAAACACTGTGCGGCGCCTAAAAGGGACGTCCAAAACACTGTGCGGCACTGTAGACAGAGAGAGAATTAGTTGGAATAGTGGATGGACGGGGTTGGATAGACGCTCTGGTAAACCTAGTCTAAGGTGATCATTGACTTGTACTACGTACAATACATACACCAGCTGGGGTTGGCTGATGTATTTGTACAGGTAGAAACTTCTTCTGTCACCGATCGAGAAAAGACCCCAAAAGGAGCCTCGGCCGGCCCCACGCGGCCACTCCGGCCAACGGTGTCATCCATCGCCAGCCGGACTGGAAAGAAAGCAAGCAAGCAAGCAAACCCAAACGGGCTAGTGCGCGGGGTGGCCCAGGCAGGTCGGCTCCAGCCTCGAGGCGGACCCGCCCGGCCCCACCCGTCGGTGGCACGGGGTGCCGCACCGACAGCGGGTCCACGCGGCGGCCCGGCGAGCCCCCCACGTCGGCACCCCTGTGGGCCGCCCGCCACGCCTCCGGCTCCGGCAACGTGATCGGAAAGCGACCGTGCAACCTACGGGCGGGGCCTGGGACTGGGAGCCGGCGGTGACCCCGCACCTACCCACCCACGGCCGCGCGCGTCGCTCGCTCCGTCGCTCGCCAGCCAGCCCAGCGCCTGGCTCCAAGCCCGGCCGGCAGGCTCACCGACGCCCGCCACGGCTGCCCCCGCAACGGTAAACGTGACCCTCACCAATTTCTTTTCGCCGCGGAGCTGTGAGGGAGGGGGCTATTCTGACTGCATGCACCTGGTGTCAAAAACTGGAATATTTTTTTCGTGGGTTCTGCTGCAGTTGCACACGTGCAGTTTGCGCCTGGCCCCTGGGATTTGTTAACGGCAAACAGCGCGGCATGGGAGACGCGAGTGTCGGCTTGCCAGGAGATGTTGACTCGCCTCGCCATGACAGATGAGCCACCGCGCGCGTCTGGCCAGTGGCCAATGCAGCAGTGCAGCCTAGCTAGCCCACCCGGCGGCCACGGGCCACGCCTACTAGTCGCGGACGCTAAAACTAATAATAACCAGCTGATTAGCGTACTAATAATCAGCTTCGGATACCCTCTTGACAGAGAAGTAACTTGTGTCGCGGGCCCTGGGCGGCCGGTCCCTTTCCGGGTCGACGATGATGATGGCGAGGCGCATTTTTTCGTTGAACGAGACGTGTAGATGGACTAGCATGCTACTAGTTGCTGATCCGGCTGGCGTTGAGGTTGCAGCGGACGACGGACACACATGGCCTGCTCGGCGTCGTCCCCGTCGGCAGACGACGTGGAGGTGGGAGCACGAGCACCCGAGGTCCCTCGACCCGCCGCCGCCGGCGGCAATACTGACATCTATCCGACCCCTTATTTCACCTCGTGTAATCGCTCGCGGACGCACCCAAGATCATGGTCCCCGTCGTCATGGCGTCATATCGGACATCGCCAACGCTCGCGTCGCGCCGCCCGGCCGGTTCCTTCCGTCTCGATCGCTTCGCAATTAAACACGACGCACGTCCATTTGGCTGCACACAAATCTGCACCCGTCCGCCGAAATGTGTACGTACGCGCCACGCGAGCGGTACTGCTGACTTCGTAGCGTAGCGTACTACAGCCTGCAGTCTGTTCTTGGCCTATACGGATCAGTTCATCAGTATCTGCTGCCGTCTCGTAGCCGTACCGTGAACTGCGCGGGGCTGTGGCTCTCCTTCGGGTTTTTTTTTTTCAGATGCCTACGAGCAGTTGATCTAGTGATGAACAGGACGGGGCTGACGGATAGTGTCAAAACTCAAAAGGGTTGCAGCTACCACCAGCAGCTCGCTGCACGTACGAATGCCGTTATCACATCGTGCTTCCATGATTACTGGTCGAGGACGCGCTGGATTTGATGCGCCGCAGTCCCTGCGCACGTAAATTAGCCGCAACTCTCTCTGTTTCTGACCTAACGAAACTGTTATAGTTCAGCTAGTACCGTTTCTTAAGTTAATAACAGTCATAGCCGTTGTGCGTGGGTACTCTTCACGAGCAATAACTGTAAGCAGGCAGAAGACACACAACAGGAAGATGGCACTGTATGTAAGGTTTCCTGACAAGCCCAGTGGTAAAAAAAGGGTTGGGTGTCAGGCTGAGTCTCTTCAAATTCCATTCCTTTATCATTGTTCAAACTATCTTTCTTTCTGGCTACAGTGCAGTATTTATGTCAAACAATGCAAAAGTATGTTTTGAAAAACCCCTTTAGAGATTACCATTAGACTCAGCCTCACCTTCTTGTGAATTTTCTTTTATTTTTTCTTCAAGCCATGGCGGTCAATGGGTTCTGCTTCTGCAGTCTGCGCTTTTACCGTTTGTTGAGCTAGCAAACTGGCAACTTGTCCGATCGAGATCTACAAACCCACGATCCAGCTTCTGCTCTCTGGCCATACGTACTCGATCGAGATTGGAACATCAACCACACAAAATTTTGCCCCCAAAGCTGATGCCTGCAAAAGCCATGAAAAGTACAAGAACTGACCATGAAGCAAGAATATCTTGTAGGCTTTTCTAGGAGCCATCATAATGCCGAGCCTCTTTGCCCAACAATAATACGCCCCCGTCTTCTTTTCCCCGCCATAATGTGTGCCTGCCTGCCTGCCTTTGCTTTTGATTTTGGGATACTATCCATCATCGCCCCATAATGTAATCGCAAAACCGGGCGCGCTTTGGCGATCGAGCGTGGAGGCATCGGTCGAGATGTGCGCATCTAGCATATATGTGCCAAAACATCATCAGATTCTTCTGAAGCTTCGCCTCAGAAAAAAGAAAGAGCACCACCCCGTCTGAACAAAATTCCAGAGCATCTAATCAGCGTCTCCTCGTTAAATATCTCATCTTTTTTAAGGGTCATCAGCTCCTCAATCAAGCTGCGCCGGGATTCATTCACATGGGAGACCAAGAATCTGGATGCAGCTGTTACGTTTGGTGTTAAAAACATACCAAAGCACTGGCAGTGGCAGGAGTAGGCCTGTGTACCGTTATTGTTCAGGCCATCAAGTGCAAACAGAAGTGCCTACAAGAAAAGAAACACGCATTCAGCTTTCTTCATGGCGATCACTATTCAGCCGTACGAGTGCAACTTTAATTAGATTTTTTTTGCACTGTCGGTTGCATATTTGCAGAATAGCTTAAGTAAACTACTTAACAGCCCTCCCACTTATTCCCTTTCCCCCGTGTCCACTCTCTGAAAGTCTGAAGGCCAAGTCTGAATTCAACCTGTGACAACATAAAAAACTAACTCTTCAGCTTCAACATGCTTATACTACTACTCCCTCTATCCCATAATATAAGGCGTGCATGTTTTTGGCACGGTCTTTAAAACGGAACTTTGACCATTTATTATTTTTAAAATATGTGATCTACGAATACAAAAGTAGCATCATATTAAAGTGCTTTTGAATACGAATCCAAATATATAACATGCATCCACTAAACATATATATTTTTGACTAAATTATTAGTCAAAGATTTAAAGATTTGATTTTTCTAAAAACATGCACGCCTTATTTTATAGGACAGAGGGAGTAATTTACAAAGCATCACGCATTTTGAGAGCTTCATTTAACAAATAGGAATTCGTCGGTCAGTTAGGTTCTCCGTTCACAATTAGATATGCAATAAAGGAGTTAAACTAAAGACACTTGGCGGTCACTTTATCAAGCTGTGTCATCCAAAGAAAGTGAACGAATAGTATTGTACCTACACATTTAAAGGATAAATAAAAGGCGGCCACAAGAAATAAAAAGGAGTAGCCCCATGCTTGCAAGTCTCAACTCTCAACTAACTGCGCGAAACCAAGAGCACATGGAAAAGGTGTATGATCAATGTGATCTGCTCCTGCTCTCCCTTCACCACCACCACCACGTACTGCTAACCTCGATCGGCCGTACTCCTGTCGCTGTTCATTTGTTGGTAAGCAAAACACATCCATAAAAGACTATTAACAGGGACAACAACTCCATACAGATCATACCTGTCGACATTGAACCAACGCAAACCAGTGACAATTAAGCCGGACCCCATCGACATTAGAAGCACCGATTTGGACGCGTCGTCGTCGTTCAGTAGTGTGCGCATCACAGTCGTCACAGCCTCACAGCTCGTCCCCTCGTTTTCCCACCACGTACGCTGATCAGCGCGATGAGATCTTGGGCTCGGTTTCGACCTCGCCCATGCATGTGCGTAGGATGCACGAAATGTAGTAGAAAAGAGTGAAGCTTCTGCATGTGTTGCTGCCTTGCTACCAGGCAATGCTAGCTTCTAGAGTTCTAGTGTAGTAGGTGACCATGCATGAGAGAGAGCATCATCCAGCAGCAGGGGGTCCAATTGCAAGCATCATTTTCTTCTGTCCATTCAAGAACGAAGTCTGCAACAGTTTGGATGAGAGCACACAGCAGACCGATGTGTGAATCTCTCGCCCTCCTTTTCCTTCTCAAAACCGCCTAGATTTCGACGCGCGAACCCCTGGGATCCATCTCTTCAAAATCTATCAGTCTTGTGCCGGAGGTACGGACGGACGCTTGCTTGCTTGCCGTCGACAACTGTATTTGCTTCTAGCCTAGCGTACGGATTTCGGATCGTAGAAGAAACCGTAGACATCTCAACAGCAAGCTCTGTGCTGTACCGAAACGTATTATCTTTCTCTCTGTTTACAGTGCAAAACAGTGTTTTGGACATCCTATATGGGCACTTTGGTGAGGGCGATTCAGTTGTACCTGCAGTGCACAGTTTGCTCACATCCATCACCATTGCAATGTGCTATAAGACTGTCTCCAACAACACTCTTCAAATTCCATTCTCTATTACTATTCTAACTATCTTTCTCTCTGTCTACAGTGCAGTATTTATGTCAAACAGTGCCAAACAGTGTTTTGAGGAACGAGTGCCGTTGGGGACAGCCTAAGGCATTTGTACAGTTGGTTCAGTCCGGTGTCTGAAAGAGACGCGTAATAAAAATCAGTGAACTGCACCGAATACAGGCATCCACTGTGAGTCGGTGACCGGTTCAAGGGCATATGGGAATGCATATATGGCTGGCAAGGAGCATGTGGGAGGAGGAGAGCCAGATACTTTGGGATACAGAGGGGGAGGGGAACGAGGCACAAGAAAACAACCAGGCAGGTCATCTCCGAAGATGGAACGGATCGTGGAGAATCTGAGTGATCTGAGAGGAGAGCAACGGCGTAGCTTCTGCAGGGAAGGGAGGCCGAGGTGTTGGCGCGTCGCATCTCGTTCTGATGAGCAGTTACCGTCGCCGACGGTCGTCCTCGCCGGACGCTAAACAAAAAGGCATGGAGCCCTGGACTTTCGCAGGCCTTTGGAAAGCAACTGGCCTGCGTTGCAGAGATATCTCTACGTAGAATTCACGATCACACAAGCAAGAGATCGAGAAAAAAAATATCATCTGCCTGCCAAAAGGTATATATGGCCAGACAGCATCTCCACTGATGGAAGTACAAGCAGTATACTTCAGCGTCTGACAGAGACAAAAACTGGGCCCGAAAACAAATCACATGCGGGCCGTTGGGGCCGTTAATGGGCTTTTATCAGGAGTTAACCCGGGCCGGCCTAACCACTCTCAGGTCGTAATGGTTCTTTCTCACGAGATGGGCCTAGCCTCCCTATGTGCGAGGCAGGAAAAGGAGTGAGCCCCTGCACACACGAGCACACGACGCTCGAAAGGAAACCTCGCCGCCGCCGCCGCCGCCGCCGCTGCTGCCATGAGAGGTTCCAACCGCTGCAGCACGGGAGCCTCCGGCTCGGCCGCCATCGCCTCGACGTCTAGCAAGCGCGACCCTGAGGAGGACTCCGCCAGCGCCTCCGCCGAATCGGGCGACGACGACGTAAGCTGGGGCGTAGACACTTTTTTTTCCTGCCTCGCACGAATCACGGAACGCTTACCGGGGTTCCTTGGCGCCCCAGGAGGTCCCCTCGTCGTCGGCGTCGGAGTCTGAGTCGGAGAGCGACGGCGAGGATGCGGAGCGGGAGCGGGAGTTGGAGCGGGCGCTCGCCGACGTGCCCTTCGGAGAGCTGCAGCGCGCGATGGCCGACGGGTCGCTCGCCGCGCGGGCTGCCTCTGCCGCCAAAGCAGCCGCGGAGAAGAAGGCTCGCAGGGCTAGCAAGAAGAGGTTCGGCGATGACCAACTGCTGCCTGCTGGTCTTTTCAGGGTTCTGTTGTTTCTGGTGGCTGTTGGTACTGATGGTTTCGGTGCGTTTTGAACAGGCCCATGGAGATAAGCACGAAAGTGCGGCCACCGAAGTTCAAGGAGGTGATCCAGGTTCCTAAGAAGGTTGGTTGTGTTTCCGGTTTAATTCGATTCGTCATACTGCGTTGCGTTGCAACTTCACTTTTATTTGATGAGGCTCTGTGTATTTAGAAATTTCGTACTCATTGAATCCTTATCACCCTTCACACTAATGCACGAACGGCAGGCAGTCTCTATGCCTGTTCTACTTGTGATATAATGGATTGCCTTGCTACTGACATGTAGATGTTTCTGAATGGTATTACATGTAAATTTTGGTTTGCTTGAGCTTATTTATTCTGCTACTAATTTCATTTAGCTTGGTAGGCTTGAGAAATGCAACCATGCTATTTTGAGAACGCACCTTAATGTTTTTTATTTTATTAAACAGATCTGCTGTAATCGATGTATTCATTGACCACAGATGCTTTATTACGAAATAGAGCGGTTTATACATTGACTTGCTCCACTTTCACTTGATATCTCCATGCTCTTTCCTTACACAATTTTTTAACTATCCAACTCTGTCTTGAGAGGTTGTATTGTGCAGTGTGCACCTTGTCTTCTAAATTCATATTGATTTCTGAAATTACTCTTTTCCATAGGTTATAAGGGATCCAAGATTTGAGCCTATATATGGATCTGTTGACAAAGAAGGGTAAGTGTTGGATGCGTGGATGCATATGTAACGGTTCTTTTGTGTCCACTCTCCACACATTTAAATCATTTTTGTTTGTCAATGTCGGCTTTTCTATTAAGTATTTGTATATTTAGAATTTGTCGATTGTGTTTTAGGTCTAAGGCTCTAAGCACGTTGCACATGTTGTTTGCTTCCTATTGAAATGTTTTGTTGGTGTTATTTGACTGTTTACCTATTTCGCTTAGTTGATCACTTCCATTCATTTTCCTTACCGAAGCATGGCTCCTCAATATTAGTCCTGTATGGTGTTATTTTGTTGCTCACTGTGCTACCCACTGTAAGCTTGATGATTCCTTGACACTTTCAAAATTCTTGGCATGCAGCTTCAGGAAAAGATACAATTTCTTATTTGAGGAAGACTTCCCTGCTGAAAAAGAAGTGTGTTTTGTGTTTATATTCAAATGCATTGATTAGCATGTGTTTCTATTCGACTAAGCTAATCTCATCCTTCATTTTCCTGTATGTGCAGAGACTTCAAAAAATGATTAAGAAATCAAAGGACCCAAATGCCATTGAAGAAATGAAGGGTCGTGTAACATGGATTGTATGTATTACCATTTAACATGTTGGTTGTTGCCATTTTATTTACATGAAAAGTAATATGTTTTGGAATTTTTATACCGATGCTTAATTTGTGCTAATTGATGAGTTAAACTTCCTGTATTCAAGGTAACACTGACCAATTTACTGATAGCAAATTGGTTAACCCGTTTGTCCACTGAATTTCTGATATCTAATTAAAGTCGGTTCACTTCAGCATTTCAATCCCTGTCTCCATGAAAACTTGTTCCAATTCAGTAGGCAAGGGCAATGTTGGCTGTACTGCATGGCTTGAAATAGTACATCTATCATCGGTGAAACTATTGGCTATCTATATTTATCCAGATCCCAGAACATCATAAAACATATGCTTGTAGTTATTACCGTTGTTGTTGCTTCACACACTAGACAACGATTATGCAAGTTTTGACTTTTGATCTGAATGGAGTCAGGCTAAGATGATGCTGATTATTGGACCTCCCAGAAACTAGCTGCAGCCATTCAATGATGAATTGGCATCTGCAATTGCTTGTTGTATTCTTTTATAGGGTTGACACTAACAAGACTTCTTCACTGGTTACTTCCATTTAAAGTTGTCCTTTTTATGCTTCTTGGAGCAATGTTGTCTTTGGTGATTGGTTTAGTTGATTCCTGGAATGTAAATATCTACAGGATAAACAGTTGAAATCTCATCCTCAAAAGAATGTTGAGTCGGAGATCTTGCGTGAACATATCAAGAAAGAGAGGGAAGCAGCAAAGGCCGGAAAACGACCATACTATCTGAAGAAATGTCCGTTCCTCATCCCAGTGCTTCTTTTCCTTTGCTCGCTGTTTATCTATATTTCAATCTGAAGTTTACTTGTATTTTTCTTAACCAGCTGAACTGCGCGAAAGGAAGTTGATGAACAAATACAATGAGCTCAAGGTAACTTAGCAATGTTTACTAGAAGTTCTTCTTGTCCCCAACTATGGGATATTATCTCATTCTTCATAACTCTGTTCATCATTTACAGGAGGCAGGAAAGCTTGATGCCTTCATGGAGAGACGGAGGAGGAAGAATGCTTCCAAAGATCACCGGTACATGCCGTACCGAAGGAACGGAGGTGGTGCATAATGGTGTCTTGATTGAGGCGAACGGGTGCTGTTAGGATGGTCTTTTTAATGCTCGCTGGGCTGAGAGGTGAAAACGGGATGTTAAGATGGTCTTTTTATGTTCACTGGGCAGTCATTTTTCTATGTTGCTTTGTTGGCCTCGACATACGTTCATCAGCTCTATCCACAATTTACATTGAGCTCTGGTTGCTAATAGTAACATTTTTGCTAAATCAAATCATAGATATAATATTTTTGGTTTGCACAACATCTCCTTTTCATCCCATGCAACTTTACCTGCAAACCTATCTAGACGCCTAGCTAGAACTCTCTTATTCCTGAACTCAGCATAGGCAAAGCTCCAGAGGAATGTCTGCAATTTGTGGTATGTTCAACCCCAAAGCCAAGACATGATCAGCAGTTTTGACGCACGTCAGTTACAACCGACCGCAGAGCACATAGCAACGCAAAGATCCTCGATTCCATATCTGCAGTTTCTAATGAACGATAGTACAATGCTGATCTAGGTATATCCACATCGCAAATCCTGAGAATTAGGAATTCAGGGAAAAAATACTGATCTAGGTATATCCACATCGCAAATCCTGAGAATTAGGAATTCGGGGAAAAAATAAACTAGACAGCCAAAAGGCCGAACATGGTGCTCTGCAGGTTACACCAGACATAAATTTCAAAGTTCAGAATGGACAATTTACAGAGATGCTACATGTTCCTAGAGGGACAAGAGGAATTAAAAATCACTTACCCCTTAAGTTACATTTCAGGAACAGAAAAATACTTTGTAACTTGAAAATGCAACCACATTTCTGTAGAACAAAAGAAAACTATGGAGCATATCTCTAACTGTATCATCACCACTTGATCAACGGCTCTACACGTAACTCCGAGGTGCTTTTTTCTGCATGAGGTATTTTGGTTTCACCACCACTGAATCCACGCAGAGTCCTCCTTTTGTGTGTGTGCAATCTATCTGAATCATCGCAAACCGGATGTTTATCGGTTTGTCCGAGTCCTTGACGACAAAATCCCCGACATGGTGATTGATCCAGACACCTGAATCGGTCAAATAGCACTTGGACTGAGCGTGCTGTCCATCGGAAGTAGACATTTGGAAGCGCACCGGCCTTATATCCCAACCATGGATGTTCTCTGAGCTATAAACTCGTCTTCCAAGCCGCTTAAATGGTCGGCCAAGGTGAACACGGTAAAATAGGCTGTATGTACCCTCTGGGAAGCAGAATTCAACCTCCCCTCTGACTTCGAACCACCAAATTTGCAAGAGATAGGCAACCGTGTGAAACCTGCAAGGAAAGCCACAAATTGATGATTTTTCTTATTTATAAGGGTTCGGGACAATGTCTATATGATCATGTGACTGAAGAGGCACTTGAAACTAATTTAAGCTAACTAAGTAGAGTTAGTAGACACTACAGCAGGTCAAATGCTAACATGTCTTATTAATCACAGGAAATGCAGAATCAATGACAATATGAGGACAGATAAACGTGTATTTTGCCATGAAAATGCCAAAATATCGATATTTCTTGGATAAATTTCCAAGAAATGCATTTTTTATGTTTCTTGGACAATATGAGGACAGACAACGCAGAGAGCCTCATGAAAATATTGATATTTCTTGGACAAATTTCCAACAATGAAAAATAATAACAACGTAAATCGGTAACCACATACAGAAAATCACCTCAACGCAAGCATGAGCAATGTCCTCTTTAGGATTCTAGGGTTTTTCATATATAAAGCAAGATCAGTAAAAAATGGCAAGTGATATTTTGATTACTAGTAGATGAAAGCACCTTGATTCATCATTTGGGATGAAGTTCCAATATCTCCTATCATCAATGCCTGTTATTGAAAGTGCCCTTGAAGAGATTGACATGCAGACACCTCCACCACTCTTGTCCAGCCAGAACTCCTGCATGATGTGCCATACAGATTTAACATGTGAGTAGTTGCTTCAAGATGCTAAGAAGAGTCCAAAGTCCAAGCACAAATACACTGCCTTTGTCCCAAAAGAAACTCAAATTCAGGCCACTTAAGCCATGAACAGTGGCGTTTCTTATCTAAAAAAATGGACAGTCGCATTAGTCTCACGAATTGATTAAATAGATTCAACAGAGAGTCCATATAAAAGAAGACGACTCGCATAGCATACAGTTAACTGATGCAATCAGTGTATGCAACGATGACACCGCAGCTCTGGAAGAAGGCGAATGGTACCTTTTTGCCACCATCGAAGCAGTTCCGACGGCAAAGCCGCGCGTACAGCTCCTTCTTGGGCAGCGCCTCCGCCTCCAACACCTCCCCGTCGGCCTGTCGCCCTTCCCCGTCTCCGGCCGCGGCGATGGCGAGGAGGCGCGCGTAGTTCCTGGGCAGCTTGGACTCCCAGACGCCGTCCCCGGACGCGGCGCCGCGGAACGTGCGGCTGAGCCGCGCCATCCGGCAGATCTCCGGCGGGTCCAGCCTGAGCAGCACCTCCGCGACGCAGCTCTCCGGCAAATCTCCCAGCACCGTCCCCTCGCCTCCCCGGCCCCCACGCGCTGACGAGGCCACGGCGCCCATGAACAACCCAGAGAGGCAGAGAGAACAACCGCAACCGCCCGGGGGGCTCAGCTCAGCTCAGCTCAGCAGTAGAGGGTGAGCGACTTGGAGAGCAGCAGCAGGGACCCCGGCGACTTGGAGAAGGGCGGCGGCGGGTTACACCTCAGCGCCAGAGAACCCATCGCGATGGCGCCGCCTCGGTGGCCGTGCCGTCGGGGTAGCGGAAACCACTCGGTGTCGTCGTCGTCGTCGTCGCCTGCTACTCCCCGAAGACAACCACCACGGCGCTGCTGGGCTATCCCTCTCCTCCCCCGCTCCCCTGCTTTCTTCCACCGGTTCTTGCAGCCGAGCCGATCGAATCGAAGAAAATCGAAAAAGGCAGCACCTTTCGGTTCTCCTCCGCGGTTCTTGATCAAACAAGGGGCTGCTGTTCCCTCCTGTCCCTCCTGATCTCTGACGCGACGGTGAAGAGAAGAAATGGGTGTGCTCGTGCGTGGCTGCGGCGCGGCGCGGCTTTGCGTGCGTTGGTTACTTTGGCGTGGTGCCTTTGCTGGGTCAGGCTGGTATTGGGGGAGGAGATGGAAATGGAATAGCAGCAGCCGCAGGGCGTGGGTGGAAGCCGTGGAAGGAGACGAGTGGAAGCGTGGGAGGGAACCTAAGCTAGCTACAACAAGCAGTGGTGGTGGCGATGGGCCGCTGACGGGATTCTCCGCGGTGGAAAAGCGGGGTTTTGCCGCCCGGAAAGCGCAGCTTTTGTTTCAGTTTTTTTTTTCGAGGCGGGGTGATCGCGCGTCGTCATTCTCGAGCCTCGATGGTCGTCGTCAGCTGTTTTGCCCATGGAAAGTGGTTATCGATGATTCCACGGCAGTTCTTGACGTCCTGTCCTATATTCTGGCAGCAACTCTGTACTCTGATGGCATTCGCACCCGAAAAACTGAAAAGAAAATAAAAACTTTGATGGATAAGATACTCATGAGACACCAGCCAAGTCTCGTGTTGGTGGCCTGTGGCTGTTTGGTTTGATTTCAATCCTCTGCTACTGTTTCATGGAAGGACGGTTCACAGTTTTTCCAATATTATGGTTTAATAGTTATCTTTTACAATAAATACCATAATTTTAGTGGTATAAGAAAAACTTATAATATTATTTATAACTAGCATATGTTTGGTTTAATAGTCTCTTGATTATTTTACCGTGGTTTTATTAGTCTATTGCCTGTTTAGATGAGAAAAACTTTAGTTTGGACTAGAGTTTACAATTCTACGAAAATACCACGATATTGAAAATACCAGCAGATTGTTTGCCACGCTAGACAAAAAATTTGACAATAAATGTAGAGCGTGTTTGGATGACCGGGAGTGGTTGTGGTTGTGGCTGCCGCTGCCGCTGCCTCGCCGCCCAGCTGTTGAAGCAGCAGCCACAGCCAGCGATTTACAGCCAAACGAACATGCTAATAAGTTTGTTGTATTCTCGCAAATAAAAACATGTTTTTCGTAACTGACCAATCAGCCAGGTGTCTTAGAGTATGTGTTAAAAGTTGGTAAATAAATTTATACGAGTAGAAGTAGACAATTTAGAATCATAGATCAATGTTTAGTTACTGATTTTCATAATAATGGCATATGTTTGTTCATTTAGATGTAGGTTTCACTGATTTAGTTTATCTTTAGTAAATATAGAGATGTATAATTTGATGCAAGTGGTTATTTAGATTATTTATAATTATATGGGTATTTAGAACACATTTGAGTGTTACTTGAGACTATATATATCATAATAAAAAGAAGGATAATTTGAATACACATTTAAGGTGTTTTTCATATTTTCTTTTGTGATGACAAAGTTGCTAATTATGATATAGGTTTAAAGGGCTATTTAGCGAGCCCTTTAAAATACAATCGATCCATTGCCTATAAATTTCCAACGTACCAATCGATCCATTCTTTCCGTTGCCGAGAAACTCACTATTTCTACCCGGATTAATTTACTGGACTCTGTACTTGTGGTTTCCTAGAACAGGCCGGCCATGATGAGAGAATATAAATTCCGAAAGAGACATCGCCGAAAGTACACGCGTTCTAACAAATCATAACATGTTTATCTGGTACTTAGACGATAATGGTACTTATTCTTATCATCGGCAACAACGGAGGCCTAGTTTAAACCTTTTTTCTAGCAATCCTCTTTCAGAAAGGTTTCCAATAATTAACTTGAGGGTGGACCATCTGCAGAGAGGCGGGATCCAATCGCTGCCCGTAGTGTTCCCAGAGAATTCAGAGTTCCAGAAGAGTCTCCCGATCGAGATGTCGATCATGTGGCGCAGCCACGTTTCCACTCCAATCGAAGTGTCAAACGGCCTTTCAGGCCAGATGCAACGCAACATACAGATCGACGACGACTCTGAAGACGATAGTTTTTTTTTTAAAAAAAGGGAAATTTTATTTCGGTGTCTGCAGGTGGTTTGCACGCAGCCAACTTAAAAAGTTTGACCAAACAGCTCTCAAAGAGCTAAATAGAAAAAAATAAATCAAAGCTAATCCGCCTAGAAGATGGCCATCTACAGTGGCGGACCCAGGATTTGGGTAAGACTAGGGCCAAAATTCAGCGGACAAAACCATTTCATGTATGTTACATATAGATGACTCGGTGAAGTGAAGTTAAATGGTCCAAATTAAGAAGATGGTTGAACTACATGGTTAAAAGTTAAAAAGTGAGACACCATAGTAATGAAGAGGAAAAACATCATGGAACACAAAAAAAAAAAAACTTAGTGAAGATTGGTGCATTCACATCTTCCATTTCCTCTACCGAAAAATAAGATGCCAAAGTATCCTCTTCGCTGTCTATTAATCTGTATAGCAAAGACCTTAAACCTGTAAATTTTGTAGAAAATAGGATACAAATAAATTTTCATTCAATCTAATTCACCAAGTGACACAGAAATTCACCAACGGTATAAACTAATTAAAAAAAAGGAGAGCTAGCGTTTGGTCCTGACGGCTAGGGTGTGTGTCTGTGTCAGCTGCCAATAGGGTGTGGTCCGCTGTGATGTAGCTGCTGGCTGGTGCGCCTAGCCGATGGCTCTGTCGATCTGGTTTCCAGCGTGAGCACCTTGGCCGACCGGCCGGCCGGCCGAGACCCTGCTGTTTGTGGTGTGCAGGCCTCCATCATTTTAAGCTGCGGCGCAGCGACAAGAGAGAGCGAGGCACGACAACCACGGAGGATGGAGACCACGAGCTTCACCGGCGAGCTGGCGACGGTAGACTTTCACCTCGTGTTGCGGTTCGCAGATCGGAGGCGCAGAGCAGAGCGAACTGATTGTTGCTTGCGGCTTCGTTCGTGACTTCTCCCTAACCGTAGCCGAAGGTCTACGAGTTACATGGCTGGACCAAAAACTAAGGGGTCAATGGAATTGTTGGGCCACGACTAGAGCCACGGCCCTAGAGGCCCTAGGCCTAGGTCCGCCCCTGGCCATCCATGATTGACAAAGATTTTCATCGCTAGAGACTTAGCTTGCGACAAGCCGACTTGATAAACTGTCTTTTTGCCACATTTTGTAGGACACTCCACTGTCTTGCCCAGTAGATGACCCTGAAAATGATCTGCAAATAAAAATATAATTTTTTTTATCAAAAATCATTTCATTCCTGCTTAACCAAAGCTGAAGACGACGCCGGCCAGAGAAACGCGTCGCTTTCCGAGTGGTGTTGCGTCTGCACTCGTTCATTGTACGTCCATGGTATTGTTGCATCAGATCGTATGTAATCCGATAGCGATGTGCACTGACGAAAATTCCAGATATAAACCAGTGCAGGATTTCGCCGTCCCGGTTTCAGAGTTGAGGGGCGAGAGATTTGGGTCAAAAAGGAAAAGGCAAGCAGCTTAAATGTTGTTGCTGACTAGCGTGGTGGTGTGTTATTGTAAACCTAGTAACCGTGAAGAATGCCAAAGTGGATGATGAGTGGCTTCCAAACAATGCAAGCTTAGGTTTGGCATTAGATTCCGGATAGTGGATAAGATCTAGTACCAATACCATGGAGACCACAAGACGTCAGGACCTGCTCCTAACAACCGCCACCAAACCTACCATTGACTATGCTTCAAGCCTGCATCAGAATAAATTTCTGACATCTCATTTCAGCAAAATTCCCCGTCCCAGAAGGCACCGGATGAACATCGGGGCATGTATAATTGGTCGTTCTCCCCCAACGAACAATGTGCATAATTGAGCCATTTTCCACGAACAATTATTTGTGAGCTCTGAAGCGTCTGTGTCAGTTTGCAGTTTGCTCCATCTTGGACGAACAGACGTCTCACCGAAGCAAAAGGGAGCACGGACGGTTCGGCAACATGGTTGGAGATGCACAATAACACTCGACATGCCAATAATGCCTGCTAGCACCACTCAGTACTGCTACTGCTACTGCCATGCCATTTCCTGATGAGAACGGGCTTGGCGGCCGCAGCAAAGCTAAAGTTAATCTATTTTGAGGGCGGGAGAAGTGGACGTTTGATTTCTTGAGAATGGGCAGTGATTGGGTCATCCGTCGATCAACAGGTGTTTGGTGGCTGATGCCTCCAGTTGTATGTCACTAAGGCATGCTGATGGCCTAGAAAGGTGTTCATGAATAATCATGATAGTTTGAGGGAGAGATGGACATGGCATCACCTCCTTCTCCTTTCGGTGGATTAAACAGTTCATGACTTCAGGTGCAAAAAGTAAAAGTGCTAATATCCCATTATCTAAAAAAACAAGTGCTAATATCCTCCATGCGACCAAGGAAAAATTGACTCAATCCGCTGTCGCTGCTGCTATTAGGCATAGTAAGGTTCGTGTTATTTATTCGTACATAATACAGAGATACCAAGCTATTCCGTGTATTCTCGGAAAAAGAATAATAAGGTCTAAGGTCTTGACAGTTCAAAGAAGAAATCTTCAGCTAAAACAGCAGAAAGTTCATATGTGCGGTTGCTGGTTGCATGTCCACATCCACACTTTACAACACTGGAAAATTAATCAAAACAGTAGTGGCAGAAAGGAGATGACGCCAAGGACATGTATCAGCACAAGAATCTAGGCCTAATGGTGTGGATCTGAGTCAGCATCGGATCATGCACCATTATATAACTTTAGCTTTGTTGGCAATCAGTGCCATTGTTTAAGCAGCCAATCACTCTGAGAGTACTAATCCAAGACCCAAGATATTTTTGGAGCGTACCCATCCCTGTTTTGCCCCTGCAATAGCTCCCACGATTCAAATAAGATGAAGTTCAAATTTTACTAGCCATAACAGCCTTTCTACTGAAATAAGCAATGATGCAACAGAGCACAAGCGGTAGATAGGTCCAAGAAGGGAAAAACAAAAACAAAATGAAGAGGCCGAGAACATGTATGATCTTGAAAGAATGTTGTTACCCTAAATATTGCTAGTGTAGGTACTGGTGTTGCAGGGCCTTCAATTTTGCATAATCTAAGTAGTACTAGTAAAACATTGAAATGCAATATTGTCAAATCATAGTGTATAGCATACCTCATGTACCATTGTAGTTTGCAGGGATCAGGCACACAATCTTACTATTACTAATTAGAGACTCCTTTTGAAGACTTCACGTTAATTCTCACGAAACGCACAAAAAAAAAAGATAAATCCTAGAAATTCTCACAAAAATCAGAAACATCCGACCATTAATTGGTAGATTGGAATATTAATAGCCATTAGATCTGTTTTCAAAGTAATTACTCACCTCTGCCATTATGAAAGGTTTTGAGTTCAGCTCCTAACAAAAACAAATTTCGTCTTTTTTTGGCGGATTTTTTTTCATTTTCAGGTTTACTCACCTCTGCCGTTATGAAAGGTTTTAAGTTCAACTACCAATGAAAGCAAATTTCTTCTTTTTTTGACAATTTTTTTCCATTTTTAAGTTTACTCTCTGTTTTTTATCAAATTTGTCACATTTACAAATTTACGTTACTAAATGATTCCATAACTTTTTTTCATAAAAATTTTAGAAACTTTTCTATAAAACAGATATTTTGTGCCTAATATTGCAATTACTAATTGGAGGCTTCTTTTAGAGCCTCCTTATTAATCCTCACAAGATGCGCTAAATAAAAGATAAAATCATAGAAATTCTCACAATAATTAGAAACGTCCTATCATCAATTGCATGCTAAAATCTTAATAAGCCTTAGATATGTTTTCTATGTAATTATTTGCCTCTGTCATTATGAAATCAATATTGATAATACCTAAAACTACATATTAATTATCCACTTTACCGTTATAAAAAACTATGAAATAACACCCTAAATTTATGTCTAATTGCTCATAGTGGATATTATGATGGATAATACCAAATAGCCCCTCTAATTTATATCTAAACCGTTCAACTTAGCTATTATGGCATATAGTATAATGAAATACACCCTCAAATTTATATTAAAATTACCAACTTTGCAATTGTATCAAAGATTAACTAAATCAATCAAGCATACATCTAAAGTAGCAAGATATGCTATTTTAAAAACCTAAGTATAAAAATATATCTATATATGTTGTACCATAACACATAATAAATCTAAGGCTCTAACCCGTGCGAGAGTATGGGTTGATAGACTAGTATGGGCTAATCTTTAAATCTAATTTCCCTCTCCTAAATCTATTTATGTCTATATGACCAATTACAACCCCGTTCAAAAAACAAGACAAATTTCTCTTGAATATTTGCTGCTTTGATAGTATGATAGATGTGTTACAAAGCCTAATAGCCAAATACGTACATATCACAAAGCTTTATCCTAAAATTTATGACATGTACCAATACCCTAATGAATTTAGAGTGTGTGGTTCTACTAAATTGATTGGTGAAGATGGTAGAATGTCATGGGACACTTGTTAGACATTTTTTTTGGCACAATTGAGGTTATGCGGGGTTGATTAGACAATTAAGAATTCAACTACTCTCTCCGTCCCAATTTATAGATCGTTTAACTTTTTTACAAGTTTGACTAACTCGTTTTTTCAAAAAAATTGCTAAAATATAGAAAAGTTAATGTCATAGTTAAAGTATGTTATATGCTAAACTAAATCACAATAATTTAATAACGCAAGTAAATCAAACTTAGTGTTAAAAAAGTCAAACAACCTATAATTTGGGACAGAAGGAGTATTTTCATTGTTATTGTTTGGATTACGAGGCTTGTTAGAATGATTGGAAAGTACCATCAGTACTTTGGAAAGTACCATCAGTACTTTCCATAAAATCGAAAAATACTGTTAGTACTTTTGGATTATTATGATCTGAAATTTATATTCAGCCTGTTCGCTGCAGCTGAAAAGAAGCTGAAAACACTGTTCCGGCTGAATGATTGTGAGAGAAAAATACTGTTCTACGGCTGAAAAGAAGCTGAAAGTAGTTCAAGCAAACAGGCCGATTATTAAATAAAAAATATCAAAGATAATATATTTTGGTACTGGTCCCACCTCCATTTGGTACTGGTCCCACCTCCTTTTAATACCGGTCCCACCTCGTTTTAGTACTTTTCGACTAATTAATATTTTTTTATTAGTACTTCCAATTTCTAAAACCATTAGATCTTGATGAATGGAGGGCTCACATTAATGCCAATCATTATAAAACTTGTATTGGATTACATCTTCATGGTTTTATGCTTTACCATTTAATTCAATGTTTACATTGGTGCAACTAGAGAAAAAAACATGACTATTTTCATAGTGGAGACGGTGAATTAAAGATTTCCCATTTAACATAGGTTAGGTAAAAGCATGTGAATCTGTTACTAATTTATATTAGAAGATTTAGAAAAACTGAAAGTTGATGTTTTATTCTGTTGATGTATAAGATTGATCTTTGTGTTCTTATATTAAAAAAGAAAAAACAAAGGGCCATGGTTTGGCTCAAGAGGAAGTTGAAGCTAAGATTGTAGTGCAGTTGAAATCTGATCATCCTAGTATGTACATGACTGACTGAATAAAGAAAAATGATGTAACTTTACTAGATTTTTTTATGGTTGTCTAAAACAAAGCTATGTACTTGTGCTTCTCTTAAGACGATTAACAAAACCTTCGAAAAGAAATTAAAAATACTTTTACAGTTGATAGAACTCTTTATAAATTATTAAAAAGTTGTAAATATTATATTATCTCATGATATACCGCCTGTTGATAAACCAAAGCAGCGAGCTTATGGCAAATGGCATTCGGTGAGTTTATAGCAAACGGAATAATTCGTGTTTCTACGTTATTAATGACTATAATGTTTTTCGTCAACAAATTCAATCCGTGATTAATGAAGGACAATACAAGGAGAAGGTGCTGGTTCGGCCTAAGCAACGACGGGAATATACAAGGAGAAGGTAGCTGTAGTTACTACTGAAGAAAAGGGCTAAACATATGAATTAAAAAGTTAGTGGATATTATTAATTTATCACAACTAAACAGGATACGAAGTATCTAATTGATACTAAGTTAGCAAGTCGACATAATGCACAGAGAAATAATTTGGATTCTTGTTGGAAATAAATTTATCAACAAACTTGTAACACTTATGTTTACAAAGATTCTAACCCGGTTGGTGGACGATTATCATCATATTGGACTTCTCTTGCTTGGATTCCAAAAGAAAAAAAAGTGATCCTCCTTGGTTACATTGTCAGAAAATCGATGACCAAAATACCCACACAGATTTATCAAATTCCGATAAAACTAAAATGGATAGGCGCATGATCAAATAAGGTTCAGTTAGCAGCACGTGAAAAGGCTATGGGCACTTTTCTTAAGCACAGGAGACCAACTAGGCTGACGTAGTCATATAGCATGGGCCATATGAGCCCAACGTGTTGAGAAAGCACACTGCAACCGTGCAACGATGAATCTGTAGTATTTGCCGGGAGCCTTGAAGTTCATCCAAACACCTCTTCGTTGCAGACTGGACATGCCTGAATAAACACACAGATAGAGATCAGGTGGTACGCGTAGGCACATTGAATGGGTTTCAAACAATGCATATGCCAAACGTCTGAAATGTGTTTAATTCCTTCCATACGAGAGATTCAGATATAGCAGGAAAAAATATTTAAGTCTTTGAAGCATATATTAGCATCTGTACAGGGAAGATAACCGAATCTTCTTTTTATATTTCAAGAAAGTACCTTGTTGATCTTAAGCCAGCGGGTTATGCAATCCGCATGATAACAGTGGCTGCAGGGCAGTCTTATCATCTTCTGCCGGCTTTTATAGGTCGTTTTGCAGATCACACATCTGCAGGGAACGTACAATGCAGTTATGTATCAATCAGCCACTTAACGAATCTAATTCCCACTTCTAAATTTAAAAAGGATGAGCAAATCTGGCAAAGTAGAATTGAGCAGCTACGTACTCCTCATTGTTCCTTTTCCGGGAGAACAATGTGCATTTGTGCCTAAATGGTTCCAGATAAGATATCAGGTCATCAGATAACCCTCTGGGCTGAGTTCCTACTGCTTCCCCTAATGCTTGTAGTTGCTGCAACAGTAACAAAATAACTACAATGAGGGTTCAAATAATGAGATTATCAAGAGATCTTCCGTAAGTGATATATTTCAGTTATCAGTGTTGAATATTTCTACTAATACAAGGATATAACGACCAGCTATGAATCTGAAAGAATAAAGATGTAGCTGCTTCTGGTTTGTATAAATCCTAGTTCTTGTTCTATAACATGGAAGTTAGTAAGGTCTGGGAAGAAAGTGGGATGGATCAGGGCCATCCCTGCTTTTAGGGATGGTATGATCCCATTTGGCTGTTTGGTTGGTGACTAGGATGGTATTGATATTATCTTTTGTTTGGTTAGGAAGGATGGGATGGAATGGGCCGATCCTTGAGTTTACTTCCTTTACTGTCATGGAACCAAACAAAAAAAAAAAAAGCAAACTCTGCATACATATCCCTGAAAGTATAATTGTTACACTTGACAAAAGCAAGAAACAAAAAGCTACATATAGATGGAATGGGCAGAGGAAAAAAACAAAATCTTGAGATGTGGAGACGATAATTAAACAAGGTCTACAGGTCTACTGTACTCAGGAGGTGTCGGTACGGACTGCGGAGTTATCCAAACTGTTAATCAGCATTTTTGAGTCACAGACATGACCCTAAACCCATACCATATTGCAAATTGTGCACTTTGAAACTTGGCAGGCTACATGCTACTTAAGTTGAACACCTTCCAAATTTGGTGGAATTTGGAGTTCACACTATTTCGTTCTAGCTATTTATACAGCCAAAGTGATAAGTTCTGCCAGAACCAATATAACATTGAAGTTCACTCCACTAGCCTGTCCTTATTTCCATTGTAGCAGCACGACTCAAGGACAGGAATGACCAAATTGTATCATAGATCACAAAATAATGCTTCAGCTGTGCAGTCTGGAAGATTCACTGCTAAGGCCCCCTTTGGAATGCAGGTATTTCACAGCAATTGTATAGGAATTTCACATAAGCAATTTAAAACAGAAAAAAACACAGGATTTGGGAAATTTTCCCATGTTCCGTAGGGAACATAAAACTGACGCTAGAACTAGGATTTATCACAATGTCAACAGAAAAAAGGAATTGCCACGTAATTTGCTACGACCAAATATCACCTGAATACATGCTTGGACACCATCAGAAGCGATTGGGAGCCATGAACAGTACAAATCCAGTCACATGCTTATACCCTAAATATTCTAATCCTGACGGAGTACTTAAAAAATAGACTGCTGACGAACTTAGCCTCCCTTACAATCAATTTTTTTTTTAAAATGTTAAGCCTCCCCAGAGATGGTCATTTTTAGGAGGATGCACTTAATTTGTTGATAGGAAAGCACGCACCAAATTTTCAGGAAGTCTTCAGAAAAGATGTTTGTTCTGGGTGAGCGTAAACCACAAAATATCGAAAGCAGTGTACTCTTTGCTACCAGCAATAGCATATCCTAGATGACATGAGAATTTCACATCATTCCTTCCATTCCATTGCAGGGAAGAATAATTAACATACCTCATATGACATATTATCTGGGTCAACATCGTCTTCCCTCGCAACCTAACGTGCATACAAACCATCGCCAACATTTCAGTTCAGACAAATGGAGTCGTTTTCCATCTAAAGCGCCAATCCCAATGAACCAAAAGGTTGAAACAGAAAAGTTGCAATGCAACAAACCTGGGCTGCATTCTGCGCAGGCCTGTGCCCAACAGCCTGTGACGATGATTCCAAGGACACGTTACCTGAATAGCAAATGAACGATGAGCATGTGGTTAGTGGCCGTGTTAGTTGACTACAGCTAAGCTGCTAACGGTATCGCCTGAAACGAAGTGAAAAATTCCGCGCGTGGAGATGTACCGGCAGCGGCGTCAAGCGTCTTCTCCTCCTCCTGCAGCTGCCTGGCCAGAGCTTCGTCAGACGCCAGCCAGGCCTCGATCTTGTAGGTCTCCGAGGAGATGCGGACTGAATAGGTGGTGGGAGTCGCCATTGATGAAATCCGCAGCTTCCCTTCACTGTAAAGATTTAGCGGCGAAGACGGTCAGATTGAATCAAGCAGATGAAACCTCGTCGCGGATTTAAACATGTTTAGGCATCGATCTGCCTGAACTCTGTTAACGACTGGATTTCGAGCTCATGATGATTGAAGTGAGAGTTCGCTGTCTCTGCAATGTGACATCAAACTTCCCTCTGTTTCCTTTTGCAGTGGCAGAGTGACATCAACAGAGATGAAACTCATTCTGCGTCGCAGGAAGAGCAATTCGCCACACAGACTGACGGACGTAACATCAAACGGTGCTACTAAAGTTCAGAATTACCGAATACAGTTGCGATTCATCGAAATCACCCCTAACTGCAAGTTCGCAGAGGCTGCACTCCTTGGAATTGCCACGGGACTAAACAAAAAGAGACAAATTTGGGAATCTTTCACTCTTTCCGATCAAGAAACCAATCACACAAGAGACAAAAAGAATAAACAGAATTCAATTCAGACAGATCACCGAAGCATCCGTCTTCTCGAACAAACCGGAAGGAAAGGAGATAGCAGTGCGTACCTCCTACCTCGCCTCGCCTCCTTCCTCTGGATCAGCGGAGAAGAACAACGGAGTGATGGCGCCGCCGCCGCCGGTCCTCTTCTTTTATCTCTCCTCCCCTGCTCTCCCTCTGTCTCTCTCTAGCGGACTACTACTAATTACTTCAGAAGCTCTTTATGTAACCGACCGACGTGAGACGTGGTTGCTCACAAGTCAATGTGATGTCGACCACTCGTTTTCTTTTATTTCTTTTCCTTCGTTCCTTGACGCCCTCGCTCGTCCGAAGAACTATGCAACTACTCCATTTTTCAGTCTGCTTTCGTTAACTAAACTCCATTTTTATAAACCCTACCACGCAGGTGGGTGCTGTGACGACGCGCCTGGATTTAGCTGTCCATGATGGCGCCCCATCACCCCGCGGCGTTTGTTTAGCGATGTGTGCTTAGGCTGCTACCTGCTAGCCTGCTATGTTTACGTACGCACACGGTTATTACAAGTGGCATCAGAGGGGATTTGTTTAAGCTCACCAAACCGGTGGCAGGTCGTCGTCGCACTCGCACGCACAGACAGACAGACAGAGAGCGGCTGTGGCTCACAGCTCACGAGCAAAACCGAGTCTGTCCAGAACAGTAGCTTCCAGGTGATGGATCTCGCAAGATTTTTGTGACCAAACAGTGGCACAGAGACTTGGGGGATGTTTGGTTCACGATCCTTGCCTTGCCTTGCTTTGCTGCACGCACAACGAGAAGCTTGCTTTGCCTGGCAAGCCAAATCGGCTCTCCACCAGCAGCAAGCAAAATCTTGCCTGCACAGAATACGAGACGCTCAAACAAAGAAAGCAAACGCACAGCCTTGCTCCTGATCCTTGCTCGGCTAGGCAGCACAGTTCCCGTCAAAGAAACCAAACGGACCCTTGTTTGATGTGATTGCTCTTGCTCTTGTTGCGGTCTTTGCTCCTCTGTCGCGTGGCTGTTGTTCTCGCGAGGGGGATCGCTGTCTGCCCGTATCGTTCACCTCTTCGGTTTTTACTGCTGTCCCGTGTGTACAGTACAAAGGTTGTTGCTTTGGTGTCTTTGTGAATGGTGCAAGCTGGATGCGTCCAAAGATGGCCGTGATTTGCAATAGAGGTTGAGGAATGACAGGAAGTTGCAGAACGCGATTCGTGATTGTGAAAACTGAAAAGTCCTTCGTGCCATTATATGTGCACAAGGGGCCCACGAAGCGGCCCATTTGTCGCTGCCGCTGCTGTGCAGCCCACCCGGCCCGGCCAGCTCCAACTCAAAAAGCAAACGGACGAGGACACAGGGGCCTTACGCTACTATCGCCGGCCCAACAGTGAGCTCGTACGTGACGTGTGTGCCGTTCGGTGGCTCACACGCTTGCGATGCATGGCGGCATGGCGCTCCTCCAGGCTCCAGCCAAACCTCCAAGCACCCATCCAGAGGCCGCTGCAAGCTCGCGTAGTCGCGTAGGTGAGCAACGCGAGGCTCGCCGCCGTCGCTCGTACCCACGCCTATAAGACATGCATGCCGTTAGCGCGCACACACACCACACACCGCAACCCAGTACAGCGCCGGCCTGAGACGATCCGCTTCGCGTCTCCGCCGGTGCTTCAATTCGATTCGGAACGGCGATGACGACGGGCGCCGCCGGCGAGGTGCAGCCGCGCGGGGCGGTGGCGGCGCTGTCCCTGCTGCTCCTGCTGGTGCTGGCGGCGATGGGCGGCGGCGCGGAGGCGCAGCAGACGACGTGCGCGGGGCAGCTGAGCGGGCTGGCCCCCTGCGCGCGCTACAGCGTGCCGCCGCTGCCGGGGCAGGCGCCGTCGGCTCCCGGGCCCGACTGCTGCTCCGCGCTGGGCGCCGTGTCCAGGGACTGCGCCTGCGGCACGTTCCGCATCATCAACAGCCTGCCCGCCAAGTGCGGCCTCCCGCCAGTCAGCTGCCGCCGTAAGGCCCTCCTCTTCCTTCCACCTGCACGCTGCCAGCCGCGCGCCCCATGATACTATCTACTATATATACATGCATGAGCCGGCTTTGAATCGATTTTGATCCAACTCACGCCTTGTCTGATCATTTGTTCGCTTTGTTGCCATGCGTGCAGAGTGATGAGCTGACGACCAGTGCATCGCATCGTCGCTGCAATAAGGGAAAGGTGAAGGATCCAAACAATCCGACACTTTAATAAAGACCGTCTCTGCTCTGCTGATGGATCCGTGTCCTCAGCCCTACTCGTTTGGTTTCATTTTTTTTTCCCTTGGAGTCCTTGTCCGTACGTTTAGACAGTCCTGTCGTTGAGATTAAGGAATGATAAACAAACTCTGACGGTCGTTCGAGATTACCTCTCCTGCTCATTTTTGCGATCTTTTTGCACTCCCCTCGACCTCGAGTGTTCGTGTTCCCCCATCCCAAGCGGCAGGGACCTGACGCTCACAGCAGCGGGGAGAATGTCCCGTTCCCATCCATAGTTTACAGGGCGTTCGCAGAATCCACAGCACCGACAGTATATACAGAAACACACTTCGGACATCACGACACTTTGAAATGGATGGTCATGCGTAGGCATAAAAAGGTGTTACATTGTATGCATATCCGCGGTTTACTATGACATAAACCTTTCTTTTAACATAACGCAAAGCGTCGTGACACGGCGCCATAAAAGAATTTAACCTTTCTTCAACCGAACCATCCGATAGACTCAATTTTTAAAGACAAAAGGCGAAAGTATAATATGTAAAATGTAAAACCTCCAATTCCAGATGGTATCTCTAACAATGCCTAGCACTTGTCCTCTATTCTGTGATATGCTCTAGAAATAGGGCTTCCTGCTTGCTTGTTAGGCCAAGATCACTGAACGATACATCACCCTCGCTGTTGGTGAATGTGCGCCGTGGGTATGTCCTGACCTGCACGACGCAGAATGATGACAATTGTTGGATTTGGGCAAATTGGAACAGAAGAACAAAAAAGGCACCACAAAAGGAAATAGTCAAAGAATTGACTACACATCAAGAATGTAAATTGTAGTTAAACAGAACTGAACTCTGCATCAGGGATTTTCACCAAAAAGAAAAGATATAGGCTAGTTGTCAACCATAACTACACATGACCATAGATGGTTTGCCCACAAAAGGAAACAGTATCCAGCCCCACGGAATGCTATCTAGCCAGCCAGTCTTCTATTTGTCCTACGAGCCCTTTCATGTGCAATGATAAGAAATCAAGCTAGCTAGTTCTAACATTTCTTAAGAAGATTAGAACTAGAAAAGCAATGGACCTCGATCCAAACTAGAACACAATCTGGTGTTGGCTTCGTGGCTAGCATCTAAAGTGTTCCATGAATATAAAAATCCTTTCTTGCAACTAATATGATGGATCTATTGGTGCTAACTCGAAGCACTCAGTGGCAGAAACATAAAAATATCAAGATGAAAAACACAAGGGCATCAAGTCTCAGTTGTCACAGGCTCACAGCTAATGTATCCCTTTAATTCATGTAATTTAGTCAGATTGTTTTTAATACTACAGAAGCTTCCATGAGCCATCTCTCAAAATTCCCATGGCATGTCATGGCTCACGAATAAAGCAACTCCAATCAAGTCTATTTGAGAAAACAATAAGCCTTTTTAATATACATACGAAATTTTATTGAACAATAATGATAGAGAATTACCAATCTGTAGGTCCCTGGCTTGTAGGTCCTCCCAACATCCAAGAAATCAAATAGGAACTGCAAGCAAACCACAATCCAAGGAGAAAGTATTAATCATTCGCTATGAAAAAACAGAAAAGAAGAAGAAAGGAAACGGATGTTTTTGTTCTGGATTTAGGCAGCTCAAAATTGTTTACCTGAAGTTTATCAGTTTTGAGAAAGCGACGCCCCTGTCGACTACCATCAGGCATGCGAACTACAACTGTCACAGCACCTTCTATGTCTGGATGCGGTTCTGATGGTAATGATGCTTGCTTGGACGCTAGATTGGACTCTAGCTCCTATTTGACCAAGAATATGAGGGGCAACATGACAGTCAGTGTATCAAATATCCAGTTAAGAAAAACAGGAAGGACAAACAATGAGAATACTGAATACAGATCAAGCCAACCAAGGCGAAATTAGTGAGATGAAGTAGATAATTGTCAGTGTTTCCTGTAACGAAGGCAATTGTTGACATCTTGTATCCCATCTCCAGGAGGCCAGACCTATAATCCACATTTCTTACAATCCACATTTCTCACTGATTAAACCTAAACCAATATCTATCCAAACTAAAGCTATCAAGAGCACCGGGTTTCATATGGCCGCACTGATGAACTGATGTTGTAATTATCTAACATTCAAGTGTTAAAGGGTGTTGCCTATCAACCCTTCATCTTCCAGATTATATGATGTAACAGGAAATACCTCTTCCTCAAGTTGCTTCTTACGCCTTTCCTCCTCCTCTTGCTTCTGTTTTTCATGAGCAGCTTCTCTCGCAGCAGTTTCTTCTTGGCGACGGAGCTCAGCCTTTTCTTGATCAGCTTGTAGCGATGCAAGGTACTCATCATCCTGTAAATCAAAATTAATAAATAACACTCGCCCATAGTGGCAATTACGAAAAATAAATAAATGTTAGCCTAACCTGCTGCTCTCGTAATAACCGCTGTTCAGTTAATGCCGGTGATGGAGAATGCGCAATTGGGGGATAATAAGTTGAGCTTCTGTGAGAAGGCCCGGTGAAAGGATATGTTGGTCCTTCAGGAACTCCACCAAACATTGCAGCCTCGAGCATAACAGCTTCATCATGTTCCTCAGAAGAAATGCCACCCCACTTTTTTGTGAAGAAAGATGTTAGATATTAAATAAATGTTGTATAATTTCATATTGCAGATTGGGATCACAAATTATAATACCTCAGATGGGAAATCATCTCCATTATATGGGTGATTGCTCAGTGAAGGGCTAGCAGCTGGGTCCACCTTTTCAGCTAATTCGGTGTTCTCAGAAGGGACACGCCTAGAACGACGTCTAACTAATGGTTGCTCTTCTACATCTTCGGTCTCCTCTTGGAAGCTATCTTCATTTATTGGCTGCCTAGATGTTCCAGCCTTTCCTGAAGCTGGTCCTTGCCTCCAAAAGGAAATGGCTTATGTAAGGAATCAAGTGATGCTGTAGTAGGGTAGCCTGAGTAAAGAGCTGGGTAGTAAAAATAAATATTCACCTTTCAACTGTTCCATCCGCAGTTCCCATGTCTACTTCATCAGAAAATTGCTCTCCCAAGTTCACTCCTTCTGAATGTTGATCTCCTCCTTGCTCTGCTATCTGGCAATTATTTAAAAATTAGAGACTATATGAAGCAAGAAGCAAATAAATCATGTTGGAGGTAAACATGAATGTATGAGCACAAGCACACAAAAGCACGTTGTAGAAAATAATATGAGCGCGCGAGCGCGCACACAAGCAAGTGTGAGCACACACTAAACACACTCTTCCATGTTGGAGAAACAAAATATGAGCCACACAGACAACACAAGCAAGTGCACAGACAGCCAGCTTACATTTGCCGGTCCTTCAGCGTCCTTCTTTGAAGCTTCAATTGCTGCCCGAATCATTTCCTCTTCTATGTCATCATCATAGTCATTAACATGAACCAATGGAGGAGCAGTTGGCACAGGAGATGTACTGTTAGGGATATTAGCATGTGGTGCAGATGAAAATCTGCCGTCTTCATCATCGATTATGATAGTTTCGTGAACTTCGAGGCCATGTGAAGACTCGTTTCCAGTAACATCCTCAATAACAGGGGCCTGGACAGATGGCTCAGTATCCTCAACTTCGATAGGAATCTCTCTCACCTCTCTGGGGTGAGAAACCAGTGAATCACGACTAACACTACCAGTGGAGCCAATTCTGTCGAAAAATTGTTGCTGAAAATTTGGATCCATCAGCGCAAAAGGGTCACGGAAATTCTCTGAGAGCAAAGATCTTTGAAAGTTATTATCAAGTGGTCCATCCACGTCCATCATATCATCATGAATAGGAGGTAAATTATTTTGATTGATTCCATTCCTGTAAATCACACATACATTATTAATCTGTACAGCATGGGTACTAGGAGTGAACTTCGATATCCATAGCAAACATGGTAGGGAAAATTGAAATACTTACAATGTGCTGTCTCCTTCACTGAAATGTGAATTGATGGCTCGATTAAGGTCACCACTATGCTCCTGGTTTACATTAGTAAGTTAGCCACTGTGACTAGACGATTGGTAGATGACAGCAGAGGCCAAATAGAAAACAAACTGTTGTGCAAGAGAATCATAGGAATAGAAAGGCAACCGACTGTTATGCAAGTTCCATCTATCAAGCACGTTGGATGATAGTATGATAATAAGTTCAACAGGATTACTTGAAACGTAACTATCAACACTTGTTTGTAAACAAGTAGAAGGAATATATGTAGATGGTACAGGTCAAAATGAACAAAGTAATCATTTCACATGTGAACGGAAAATTGAACTGGTTGCCAAACAATGTTAATCAACCTGGATGCACTGTGACCATTTTGGGCCCTTTTTTAGTTGAGTTGGCAAAATGGTGTTGCAGTTTAACTACCACTTTATAGGTGATATCCATCTAGTCTTCTGAAACCATCGGAATAACAAGGTATCGACTTGTTATGTGAGTTCCATCTTAAGATGGATCAAGCATAGTAGATGATAGTACGACAACAAGTGTATTAACACTCTTGACAGGCCGAGCGTGGAAATGTAACTATGATTCTATGAACAATCATTTACAACAGCAAAAGAAACGGATTCTGTGGCTAAATTGGGTTCTCCCTTTTTACTCAGTGAGACATAAGTTGAACTTCAAAAAAAAAATCCTGAGAAGGGAAACTTTGGCGACTTTATAAACAACAAAAGAAAGGGACAAGAAAAGGCACGAGATTTGGTAACGTAATTACATTCCATAACTGCACATCAATTCCAGCAATTGCTAGGGACTCCACGATTTAAAAGGCCATGTGAGTCAATACACAAATCGGGCGGCACCTCATCCCGATGGCATCGCATCGCAACCAAACCCCAACCCCCCAGCTGCCACCCACCCGACGACACAATTGAACGGCGAACCCTATCGCCCCGCCCCGGCGCAACCAAATCCACCACGAGCCTACGCCAATTCCGCGAGATTCTGGATTCTGAACTGAACAGGAAAGGCACAAGGGGGGAAAAAGAAGGGGCTTTGGGTGGTACCTCGAGCTTGCGTACGGCGATGGTCTCGTCCGCCCCCGTGATGCTGATAAAGGTGTCGATCGCCTCCTGCGGTGGCCTCGCCATGCCGTAGGGTTCGGGCTTCGGAGGCGACAGGCGACGAGAGAGAGAAAGAGTTTGCGAAGGGGAGTGGGGGTGACACGCCAACAAGCTGAGGAGAGGGCAGGTGTTGTTCTGATTCTGATACCTGAAGCTTGCGAGCGGTGACTTGTTTGCAAAAGTCTTCGAACAACCCACAAAGATTTCTCAGCAGACACTCAGGCCCCGTTTGGAATGCGGCAAAGTTTTCTCATTTTTTCTGTGAATTTGAACTGTTTTCTATGAAATTTAACCACAAGTTCTATGAAATTCCTGCGTTTTAAACAGACTCTCGGGGGGTGCCATGCTGGCTGCACCATACTTACACAACCTATGTTTGTAAAAATAATTGGCAATTTCCTTTGAAAGGGAGAGAAACAGCTTCCTACAGTAGTACCAATCTAGTAGTAAGAGACGCATTACCAATTTATTTCACTTTACCAGAGTGTTCGAACCAAACGTATCAGAGGAAAGGTTCGATGCATGTATAGACACCGAAAGCTTCTCCAAGAGTTGTTGAACCTTTGCTTCTTTTCTTGACTACATGGACAGTTGGACACTCGAGTTCACATTCAGCAATGCCGATGCTCTAAAATACCCTCACTTTTTTGTGTTTTTAGAATATCTTCTTATCATTTTTTATACGGGCAAAACAGGAAAAATGTGTTTCGAAAAAACATTAAATACCAAGCATTAGGAAACAAAAGTAGTCAAAAAGTAAAAAAATATATTTAAAAACAAAGGCTCCATGTTTATTATCTATTGGAACTAAATGAAAGATCCCTCTCTTTTAAATCTAATTTAAGACCCTTAGTCCATGCTCACCAAGGCGCCCAAAAAAGGTGCCCATTCCACTGTACTGCATTGTACGAGCAATGCGCAGAGATGAGTTTGAAATATGGACGGTGAAATAGATGGGTTGGTAAGATTAGCCTTCCCTTTCTCCTCACTTTTTTTTGTTAGGAACTAAACCGAGATCCCACTCAGACCAATGACACTTACCTTTTTCCTTATATGACAAAACTACATGATTTGCAAAAGCCTAAACAATATTTTCCCTTCTCTATTTACAAGATGGCATGGCAAATGCATAAACAATTTCAACCCTTAAGGAATCTATATTTTTAGAACTAAAAATCCAAATCAAAATCCGATCGCACCACTCCATTTGTTTCAACGAGAACTTCAAAACAAGATCTCAGCCACATATGTGCTAGTGGTTTAAATCAAAACGGCGAAGTTACATTATTTCTTGTATGATATAAAACAGTAATAAGTTACTTTCTTAGCCATGTGAATTTGAGAGGTTACTTCATATCATATATAAATACAAATGCTAGTTATCATCTTACATATAAATTAAATAAATCAACCTTACTTTTTAGGTAAAGTAGCTTATCAATATTTTAATTTTTCTTATTTTAGAAATAATTGAGGGCCCTCCTTTAATTTTAAATGCAGAGCCCTCAATATTTAGTTTTTTTAGGATCACCCTCGTATTGCAGATATCTCACAGGCCGCATCGGCCCAGGCTGCACAGTGAAACACACGATCGCTTCTTCTTGCTTTCTATTGGGCCGGCCCAGCTCCCTCGGCCGCCGCAGTCACTACTAACCTAGGGGGGCGCCGAGCGCCCCGCGCGGCCGGCTTGTTGGGCCGTCCAACCCCAAACGCAGCGCCGGGGCCACCACCTTGCCGTGCCGCCGATGTTTGTGCCCGGACTCCCTGTGCTGCACACCAAGCGCCGGGTCGTGCCTGTGATGCCGCTGGTCTTCTGCCGCTGCCTCGCGGTGCTGCTCGCCGTCGTGCCTGTGCAGGACGTGGTGGCGCCTCTGGTGGTCCGCGTGGTGGTGCCTGTGGGGTTGGTCGCCGAGGCGATGCGAGTGCCGGTGGTGGTGGCCTTTCTTGTGCCTCGGTTGCCCGCGACGGAGAAGACGCAGGAGCGCCATACCTGCAAGTCACATCGACGAAACATTTGTGTGCTGAATGCTGAGCGTTCGACGATGAGATGGTGAAAAGCGTACTTACGTACCTGCGGGTAACGCAGCAAGTAGCAGGGAAATCTTGAAAAACCAGCCGATGCATACATACTGGCAGCTGAAGTCAAACAAGCTCGAACATTTGGCCCTGCTCCCAGATGATACGGTAATTGTTCACGGGAATTGACCGGAGGCAACAAGAAACTTGTCAAAGAAACTGGAAGGGAGTTGGAGCACCTGCAGGATTTGCCACTGAGAAAACCAATCACAGAATCCCAGAAGTTGAGCCATAAGGTTTCTATTGTGTCGAAGAAACCCCAGATGCCACCCCTTTTGTGGTCATTCAGTGAACCGATCTACAGATTGGAAGCAAAGAACATTGTGGCTGAGTTGCTTATGCATACATAATAATTTTATATGACATGGTTGTATAAGCATCTATAGTTTCCTTTTTAGCCACCACTTCTGTGACCATTCAATGAATCGATGGTCTCAATGAAGGGGAAAATATTGTGGTTGAGTTGATTATGTATACACAATAATTTAATGTGACACTGTTGTACAAGCACCTATAGGTTTCTTTTTTTTTTCAGTCAGGAGCGTACTCTAACTGAAACAAAGGTGATGAATTCTAGCAGAAGTGCAGAACCAATAAGACAGAACCTGTGTTCCATTATCAAAAACTGTAGCTGCGACAGAGATATTACAATGTTCTTTGTCAAGCTCACTATAATCTGATGCCTTCAGAATAGCTGAAATGGAACATATATAGAGGCATGCCATATTAAGTCCTAACATGGTAACATAGTCAGCACAATTGATGCTAAGCTGTACTGCAATTTTGAGCCCACCTGTACATTGGTATGTTGCTGCTTTATCTAACGATGGATGCAAGGAAAATGATCTGATAGTTGCTTCATCAGGTTTCATGATATAGGATTGCTCCTGATAATCACGCATGGCAAACTTCAGGATGCTGAATCCAGTGTGATGATAAACGGAGCAGGAAAGTAAGCTCATGGATATTAAATAGTAAATCGGTGCATAAAACTTGGTAAAGTAGGAAAAGAATGTTGAGAAAATTTCTCTAGAAAACATAGTCCAAAATAGCGGCAGCTTACTGATTGTATATTGAATGAATGAATGAATGAATGAATGGCATTCTACATTTACTAGATTGACTAATACATGCTGGAGAAATTTAAAAAATTATAAAACGATTATTTGAAATGAACCAAAATAGTACTGGTGCGACAACAAAAATGCATACAGAAGCAGAAAACATGTAGATGAAATTAAACATTACCTCCATGGGACTGATGCCACTGGAGCAGTTAAACTACAAAAGGAGCAAACCACCGGTTAAATTTCAACAAAATCAAAGTCAGGGTCTGCCGATGAACTCATCTATTATTTTGACCTCAGATTTCAAAGAAGACACAAAAGTTCACACTTGGCAAGGGAGGAAAGATACAGAATTTCTGACAGTGGCAGATGCATACCGTCAAACTATACGAAGCTTCCAGATTACCAATGTTCTTAGTTGTGACATTTGCAGTACCTACTTGACTTAAGGCTTGAAATGTTGAGACATTAATGCCAACTATCTTCCCTGGGCTCCTGATAAGGTAGTACTTGAGATTAGCGTGAACCTAGAGTAATGTTTGTCAAACATGCCATTTATTATTTGGAGAGCATCGACTTCTAGGAATAGAGATATGGTCAACCAACACAGATCTGTCTGTGATTGCTACATCGAAATGAGAAATATCATTATACCTCTGATAGAGGTATTCTATATCATCAGCACTCAGCTCTACCTTTAAATTGGTATTAATAACTTCTGTGACTCCAATCGAAAAAGTATGACCACCTGCATTCTGTGTAGAGCGTGTATCAAAGAACTTATCCAACATTAGCAGATATAAGAGCAAGATAACAAAAGGAATGGAAATATAACTGGATGTTGATTGATCCTTTGAAACCTTCCCTGCACAACATATAGGGGCTGTTTTTTCTCGTTTATCCGGGTTTGGTCAGTCTGAAACAAACAATGACAGTTTTTTAAGATTCAGTGAGCATAATATAAGTAAACAATTGCAAAAGGCAGATAATGATTTAATAAATAGGCACATAACACTTACTATTATATGGTGATCTCACTTTAATGAAAACAAAAGTGCTATAGTATGAAATTCAAGGGGAGGTCAGTCTGGTCCATTTGCAATACTGAATTTGCTGTAATGTGATAACCAACAAAGATAATATTTCTTATACGTGCTCTATACAGGATCAATGCAACAGAATTTCCCATCCTAGTGCAAGGAAAAAAGAAAAACCCAGGGGGTTGGTTACAATAATTCTATAGTTACCTCCCAAAAGTTCCATAGCTGATGGGACAAGCAGCTCTGAAATGGCATTGTACAGAAGTTAGGTTGGTTCTGGAAGGCCTTATAACTAACACCAATTTTGTCACATTCAAGATGGTCAATTGTAAAAAGAACTCTCTCTAGCAGCATCCACTTGGAATATTCATCACCAATGTCAGTACCAGCACCCTTCAACACAAGACAAGGAAAAAAAAGTTTGAAGTCACATGATAGAAGTATAGAACATTGCAAATATATTGATAGAATCGAGTTTCCATTATAGTTTGGTGGTGTACCTTACTTGGAGTCACAAGATAGAAGTCCTCAAATGATGGTATATCTGTATAACCACCAAACTCACCAAGAAGATTTACTCTCAGAAAATTGTCTGTAGAAACAACTGTTCTGTTCTCCGGACCAACAACAACCTCCTAATTATAGGTAATAAGAGGAAAAGTTAAAAACAATGCTGAAGCGAGTGGCAACAAAAACAAATATGTTTTTCTTTGGATGGGTGTGAGTAGGGAGCATGCCTGCTTACATCCCTAGGTATACTTTGGTATCTTAACAATTTAGTAATGATGTGTGGCTCCTACTTGTTCGAGGAAAATAATTAAAACTAATTTCAAAATAAACAAGTAAATGTGAGCCCCAAACGAGAGTCCTTTTAAAAAACTTGACCGGTGGGGGAAGAACCGCACCCACTGCATTGTAATTAAGGGCATTGTAATTAAGGTAGAAGAGCCCAGCCTTAATTGGTCGAGAAAACACCCAGACCCCGGCTTGCACCGACGAGGACTTTTTTCAACAGCCAACAACCTCTTGTTTAAATTCGCTTCTACAGGGAGTTGAACCCAGGGCCTCAACACCCCAAGAGATGGAGATACCATTTGGCTACAAGCCCACTGCCGAAAGTCCTTTTAGATTAGGATTTAGGATAGTCTAGAAAATAGGATTTCCAGTGTGTGTGAGTCAAGTCGTGACTCATTGGAGGCAAGCAATCCAAGTATCTTGGGTGTCAAGCCATCCCAGCTACATATATGTACTCAAAGCTATTGACTCAATCAAGTAAGAAGTAAACGGTTAATCCCCCTCAACTTTCCTCTGTGCCGTCGCCCCTCTCCCAAGAGAGGACAACCATGTCTTTCCCCCCATCTCCATGACCACTGCAACCCCCTCAGCTCCCATGATGCCTCTATATATTATGGCACCCCCATCTACTACTCCCCCTCCCACGGAGTTTGACCCATAATAAATACTAGTTGGAACTGTTAATGCAGAATTGCCATTTCAAATCCTACCGATACAGATCCTTTCTTATTCACTTGTACTTTAACACTGAACCCAAGTGACCTTGTTCCAATTTCCCAAACATGAAACCTGTTCATAAGAAAACAAAGGAATATCAACACACATGTAACCGGACCTGAACAATTCATCCAAGTTACGCAAGAAGTCCTAGAAGAGTATGTACGCTTGAAATGAGGAGTAAAAATATGCAAACATGTACAAATACAAGTCATGCTCAAACTATGTTTAATGATAAAACAAATTACAACAAAATAAATGATAATTTATGAAATTTTTTAAATAAGACTAATGGTAAAAGAAAAGTTAAGTGTATACAACAGAAGTACACAAAAAATTCATACCAGTCACCTAGAAATCGTAGACAATGAGCCGTATTAGCTTTTCCTTTGGCTATTGTGTTAACTATAAAATACATGTGTGTGAAATAGGTGTTAGGTAATGTAATGGAAAAAAGACGTAAACATTATTTCTGAACTTACTAAAGTTTCCACAAGATGAAGATACACGACTGTGATCACCACAGGGACAGCAAACAGGCTAGTGCAAGCCAAAGTAAAAGAAAACATGAGAAGCATAATGGTATTATAAATTATATCAGAATATATAAGTAAAAAAAAGGTGTGTTCATATGCGCCATGTTTTAATTAATACTAGCATGCCTCGGTCACTTATATCAAGATTGAGGAAAGACTTACCATGTATACACTTGAACTAACACTGTTGTTCCAATCAAAATGCAGCTAAAAACATCTATTAAATGTTTAAACATATAACGAGGTGGCGAGGTTCAATGGCAAATAATTTTAGAGGCCATATGGCACGGAGTGAATGAGTCATTTTTGAGTAAGGATAGATTTACACGACTATGCGGATTCAAAGGTTTAATATTATCATATACAATTTTCTGAGAAAATATGAAGCGTATAGGTAAAATTTTCTCACCTCTGTATACGCAATTATAGAACCATTCTCATACCGCAACCTGAGCATCATCAAAGCACCATTGGTTAGAAATGCTAAATGAGTCAATTGAAAAAAGTTCACAGATAATTAGATATATGACCCTAGGTATAAAGATCTACCAAAAGAATCATTTTTTAACATTCAACAAAGTGACCATCACATACTTTCGAGTTTTCATGAAACTGTGCTAAAAATAAAATGAAATGTGGTTTTCGTTATGTACTATACTAATCCCTCATTGCCCAAAGCCCCAAACATTAGAATTTCCAAGTTTGTCCTAAGTCATACTTTTATATATCTGACCAAGTTTATAGATAAGAGTATTAATATCTACTGCATCAAAGGAATAAATGTGAAAAATACATTTCATAGTGTTGATGCTCATTGCAGACTTAGGATAGTTTGAATTAGAACAAACTCAGAAATCCTTATATTTTGGGATAGAGAGAACAACAGGAAAACAATAATCAATAGGAATCACAATTTACGATATATACCTTTCACATATTTGAACAACATCAGCATCGGCGTCTGGTTCACATTTGCGTGTTTTGACAAACTGTTCCTCGGGTTTGTAAGCAACATCCTGAAGAGACAAACAAAGAAGAGGGATCGAGCAACACTAATTAGTACACTTGTTAGAAAAACTGTAAAAAATGATTACATCAATCTGAAGTTCTGAACCCAAACCGCAGAGCAAACACACATGAAAAAGTTACAAACAGGTGGACTGTTATCACAAGTTCACAATGCGAGGCATAATTAACATCTCGATCAGTTTCCTGAAACCAGGCACCATCAAATTAAATGAGGACAAAACGGCAGGGAAAGGTACCATCAAAAGATTGATGGAACAGCCATAGAATGAGAAAATTCTAAGAGGTTGCAATTAGTATGTTGTCCTCAAATACCACAACTAAAGAAACACCGATTCCAGTAATACAAAACGGTAAAACACACAAAATTGCACGCATTCTGAGTTCCTGACCCAGCACCGAAAAGGCACCAGGTAAGTCGAAAATCAGATATTTGATCAAGGAAGTGGGGTGGTAGACCAAAGGGTTTACCGTTAGGTATGTGAGGCCGTAGAGCGCGAACTCGTCGCTCTTGCTGACGGTAATGACAGGGGGATCGCCACGTATGGTCCCCGTCTGCGTGTCGTTCTCCTCCACCTCCCTCACCACCAGCGACGCCTCCCCGCCGCTCTGCACCCAAAACACGCGCGCACGTACGGCATTGCCGCCATCGTCGCAGCCACTCAGAACGCGCGATTTCCGAATTTTCGATGCGGTGGAAATGCCGGCCGGGTGTGGAAGAGGGAGTAGAGGCGCTTACGGTGCCGCTGGGGACGGCCATGTCGACGACGAGCTTCTTGTGGCAGGAGAGGTGCCCCACCGCGCCCGAGTCTTCCACGCAGCTCTCCACGCGGGACTTGGCGAGGATCTCCACGCCGCCTGCGCCGCTGACAGCGAGGAGCACGGAGAGGAGGACGACGGGGAGAAGCGGAGGCATGGCGGTTGCCGGCGCCGGCGAAGCGGCGCGTGAGGAGTGGAGCGGAGGGGTTTCGGGACGGGAGGAGGGGGTGCGGTTTCTGCAACTTTTTTTTTTTTTCCAGGCTTTGGAAATTGGAACCGAGCACTATGGCGCCGCCGGGTTTTATACTGCACTCAAAAGTTCGAATTTGGAATGGAGGCAACCGTCTCGGAGGGTGGCTGTTGGCACGTTCTGGTTGCAGCCTGCGGGCACGTTTCGGCCCTTTTTCCTGGCTCTGCAACACTTGGGGAGGGCGAGGTTGGTATGCCCCACAGCCCAAGTGGGCGAGTGCACACGCCACGCCACAAGGCGCGAGCGTGTAGTTCGTCGTACGCGCGACTAATCCCTTCACCAAATCAGCAGTGTTCATTCCCAGCCCATGAAGCTCGTCGTGGCCGCCGTCCATTTTCTCTACCTCTATAGGCTGTGTTTTCAGGGGGTGATTCCAAGATTGTCCAGCAGTACATGGAGAAGGGCGGCCCTTGAAGGGAAGAGTGGTTAAGTGGTGATGGTGGGTGCGACGGGCATGTATAATGAGGTGTTTACATGATGTGTTTATATAAAAAACAAATTTTTTGCAAGATGTTTTATTTCCTATGTTTTGCACATTAACGGCTTCCATTCCATGGAACTCAGTTTTCCTTCGTTTCAAACACCTCCATATGATTTCTTTTCTTTGAAACTATTCCTTCAAAATTCCTATGCAAATGTTTTTATGATTAATCAGTTCCAAATGACAGACAAATTTCAAGGATATTTCGGGCTCAAGTAAAGTAACTGCGCTAAGCTGCAAAAAATAAGCTTCAAAATGAGCAAAGCGCGCATTCCATGATAGTTGAAGCTTCAAAATTCCTATGTTTTGCACATTAACGGCTTCCATTCCATGGAACTCAGTTTTCCTTCGTTTCAAACACCTCCATATGATTTCTTTTCTTTGGAACTATTCCTTCAAAATTCCTATGCAAATGTTTTTATGATTAATCAGTTCCAAATGACAGACAAATTTCAAGGATATTTCGGGCTCAAGTAAAGTAACTGAGCTAAGCTGCAAAAAATAAGCTTCAAAACGAGCAAAGCGCGCAGTCCATGATGGTTGAAGCTTTCAAAAACGCCGTCCGTGGGGATCGAACCCACGACCACGTGGTTAAAAGCCACGCGCTCTACCACTGAGCTAGGACGGCTACTGATTGTCGGTTATATGACATGGTTAGTAAACCCGAACGTCACCATGCTACAAGATGACTACAAGCTACAAGCAGCGCACACTAACTGGTACGGTTCACTTATCAACAACAAATCTGGCATTCTAAAGAACAATTTCGCAAAAGGATCAAGATCTGAGTACATACAACGCTCAACAAAGTGGTTTACAGGAACCAGTAAACTCCAATCCAGTAAAGAACAAAGAACTTGTTCATATCTACAGACAAACAGGCATAAAAAATGGTCTTCTGAATCTGAACTCTACATATTTCGCACACTGTAACAGAAAACTGAGGTGACTAGGTGTTGCACTGCCACTTTGATGTTGGCACGCAGTTCAGGTAGTGGCACCAGTGGCAGCCATTGTTCCCATTCTTCCCCTTGAAAAGCATGACCAGCGAAATCACAAACCTGCACCACAAAGTCTTTTGACATCAGTTCCAGTCCAAGTTTTCTTCGTTTCTAAAAAAAAGTCCAAGCTTTCCTAAAAGTAACAAGTTAGTGGCTCTAGCTCTTCTAAAATGTGCTCACAGTGTAGTCCAAAATCATGCATACTTTGCACCAACATTTTCTACAATATATGCTTAAACACCTAAAACCATGGGAAAAACAAATATACCGAACCACACGTGATGGATTTACTTACCCAACTAACAGCAAGACGAATGCTACAACCCACAAAACATACTGGTATGCTTTGTATTTGGGAGGTTGGCTAGTCTGTGGCAACTCATGGCGTTCCATCCAACCAAACTGTGGCCTAGCCAACAGAACAAAACCCAAGAGGAAACCCGTCGCAAAACCACCAATATGAGCAAAGTTGTCGGCATGAGGTAGTATCCCAATAGCCAAGTTGAGCGCGATAATAAACAGGAGAGTTATTATAGCTGCTGCCTGCAAGAGCAAACTAAGTAGATGAGCAAAACCATTTTCACGAAGCTGGATAAAATAAAAAAGTATATTTATCTATCTCTTGTACTGGCCTTGTTGGAATAAATAGTCCAGTTCATGAGTAGCTCAGAAAGCATGGATCCAAGCAGGCCAAATAAAGCTCCAGAAGCACCAACAGAGATGTAGTTGCTCCGAAGGAACAGCGCAGACAACACGCTGCCACCAAAACCAGATAGTAGGTATATGGCACCAATGCGAACTTGCAGGCAGGAAAAGAAGTGTCAGTCTGAAATGATAGTAACAAAACAGAAGAACGAAGATTGGAACATTTAGCTGAAAATGAATGGTCGGATCTACGTCCGTGTATGAAGAAAAGGATATTAAAAGTTCCTTGAAACAAATTGTTACAATTACAATGATTCAGCACTGTCATAAGCTTACCAAATCCAAATTGCTGCTCAAGGCGGATTCCAATAAACAGCAAACTTAGCATGTTCACAACCAAATGGATTAGGCCAGCATGGAGCCAGATGCAGCTAATAAGACGCCACCCTTGGTGCTGATGAACAATTTTGTTCCAGTCAAGGGCTCCCATTTTCTCCAAACTGGTAAATAAAGAAAACAGTGTTAATACAATCATCCCATTGATCTTACACTACGATCATCCCATTGTTCCTGCACTGTTATCTTATATAGGCAGTAACTGTGCTGGAATTCACAGGACAAATGGACCCCAGAAACCAAAAGTTTATGCTCAGCAAATCCTAACTCATAAGTTACAGTTAAAAACAAGAAGACATGCAGGTGCGGTCAAACAGATAACACCAGAATATGCTATTATCTTAGCACATGTTCTGGAAAGGCCACAGGTAGAAGAAACACACGGTTCTATAAACACACACACACACCAGCCAAAATAGTTCCCATGGTTCCAGCTAGAATAGAATGCGAAAGATAATACTACCTCATTTTATGTTAGTTTTGTATAACGCTGTGCAGCTCATTTTTTGAGCTATTTCGTGTCATATACATAAAACCGGAGGGAGTGGATAGTAGTATACGCCGGCAACATAGCTTCGTCACCCAGTTACCAAATATATACCCGACATAAGTGTCAAAACTTTAAAAGCACCCATTATGAACATCATTACATACAGTATCTGTGATTTTAGGACTAAAGAACTGGGAACAGTGTTAATACAATCATCCCATTAGTCTTGCACTATCTTATATAGGAAGTATAATGAACTAAAATTCATAAGGACAAAAAACAAAAGTCTATGGTCAGCAAATCCTAGTTCAATAGTTACAGTTAAAAATATTCAGACATGCAAGTAGGGTCAAACAGGTAACACCAGGATGTGCTATTATCTTAGCATCATCAGCAAAGGTCACATGTAAAACAAACACACAAGTCGAAGTAGTCCCCATGATTCCATCTAGAACAGAACGTGAAAGACAATAGTAATAATATAATAATACAGGATATTACGCCTGCAACATACCCTTGTCACCCAGTTTACCACCTATAACCCGACATAAGTGTCAAAGCTCGAACAGTATCCATCATGAACGTCGTTACTCACAGCATTTGTGATTTTAGTACTAAAGAACTGGGAATAGATAGCATCTATGACATTTTCGTTGTGTTCAGATAGACTCCGCCGAAGGAAACTGAAATAATCGAGCTGATTGGACAAATAAAACGAATTCGCAAGCTTTTAGATCAATTCAAGCTAGTCGCGACGGAGATCTGAACTGTCACCGTCACATAAAAACTCCCCTGCCTCGCCGACTTCGAAATCATTAAAAGGTGAAAGGGGCTAAACCCAAGTAAAAGGCGAATTGAAGCTTAGACTTTGGAAGCAAAATATCATGTCGATCCTTCGAGACCACCAGCTTCGAATGGCAGCAGAAATGGTCGCGGATTTTCCTCCCACAAAGCTTCGGACCAACAAACTCGCGAGCTTTAAACCCTCGAAATAAGCCAGACCCAGGAAAAAAATCCAAATTTTGCTCAGAATTAAGTAGCAGATGCGAAAATGGTAAATCCTCGGTTCTCCACTACCGATACCATCGCCATCAGACCACGAGAGAGATCTCAAACGCAAAATAAATCCATCTCCCCTACCCAATTCCAGCTGAAGCACGCCCAAAGCACCGTAATTGCTAGTAATTGGGGGTCCTATCACGGCAGCACAACTCCACAAAAACCAGAGCTTGTACAGCAAGAACGTACGTGGAGGAGGAGGGCCCGAGGAGCGGGTTCTCGCGGAGCGGCTGGAAGGAGAAGCGGCGGAGGAAGCCCGCGACGCAGTCGCCGAGCGGGCTCCCGTGCTTGGGGCAGTTGTTCTCGTACATCTCGACGACGAAGACGGCGATGCAGGCGACGATGACGGTGGGCACGAGCCACGGCCACCACTTGCGGTCCTCCGGGCCCTCGTACCCTCCGTACCCGTACCCTCCCGCCGCCGCCGCCACGCGGCCCTTCCCGTCGCCGTTGCTCGCCATGGCTTCTCCTCCAATTCCTCCCTCCCTCCCTGCCTGACTGATTCCTCCTTTTTGGCCTGATTCAGTGGAGTGGACGCCAAGAAGAAGGGGTAGCTCTGCCTCTAGTGGTGGCTGGCTGGCTGCCGCCGCTTCGGGTGTCGCTTGGAAGCGAGGGGAAGCGCTCTGGGCAGGAGGCCTGGAGGCGAGAGATGATGAAATGAAATGGTGCGGGTGCGGCTGGGGACGCCCGCGACAGCGACCGTTAGGGCCCGCGGTGGGTGGGGCGCCGTCAGGCTGGCGCCCGGGGCCCGGTGGCGCCGGGACCACCGCGCGGTGAGACGTTGCTGTCCGGGTCCGCGGCTGGAGCAGTTGTGTTCACTTGGGAGGAGCAGCGAATGGAGTGGTGGGGTGAGGGAATCGAGCCGCTCGCCTGCTCCTCTCCTCTCGCTCGCGCGCGGAATAGACCGTCGCGGCGGGGCGGGGTACATGCGCGTGACGTGAGGAGGAGGCGCGAAGCGTGTGGATGCCGAGGGAGACGGACGGAGGACGCGCAGGAGAAGGCGGCACGGCACCGCGAGCGCCGCCGAGAGAGCGCGTTGAGGTGGTGCGTTGTGGCCGGGCCAGGTGGTGGCGTGGCGTGCCACGCCTCACGCCTGGGCTTCCGTAGTTTCCTCTGCTCCGGTACGGCACGGGACTGGGCAGGTACTTGTACTCGTATTCGTACCCCAGCTTGTACTGTATCTCGCTGACGCTGCTGCTGCCCGCTGGTTACTCGAGGGCAGGTAGCCAGGTTCTGTCGCTGTGAACGTGACGGGTAGCCTGATGAGTCTGCACCGCTGAGCAGAACAGCCGCGTTGAGGCCGACCGGGATATAACTGTGGGTGGGAGATATCCAGCCTTTTTGGTGGGGGAGCCAGCCTTTCGGCCTGTGTCGTTGGTCCATGCCATGCCGTCCTGCATTCACGCCGATGCACACAGCGCGCCGGTTTGACGCGCCGTCGGTTTCGCTCATGGGCCCGCGCCTCGTCGTGGCCGTCGCGCCCGATCAGGTGACGCCGCGCGCGCGCGACGGAGCGAGCTGCTTGCACGCACCGACGACGCCGGCCGCGGGCACGTACGGGCGCGCGCCCGGCGACGGATGCGCCGTCGCGTCCCGCGCCGCGTATGCAACGGAACGATCACGTCCCCGGCGCGGTGCGCGCTTGTCGCATCGACCTAACCGTCGGTGGCCGCTCGCTCGCTGCTTGCATCGTCGATCTGATCCCTGGAGCTATGTTTCCGCACTGTCGCCACCAGCCAGCGGCAACAGCATGTGGGACTGTCAGTGACAGTGAGCTTGCATTGCATCGCCGTTTGCTACCTATAGCTTCAACGTCGTCGCCCACCTCGCAATTCGGTCGCGTGCCTGCTCTCTCCTCGACAACGATAGCCGGGTGACTTGTCAAAAAAAAAAAAACGATGGCCGGGTATGTGAGCACGATGCCAGCACGAAACGAGAGGCCAACGACTGTATGAGTATGAGCAGTGACGACTCGCTTTCTTCCACCCGCCCATCAGCTAGCTGCTCAGCACCTGCAATTCAAGCCTACAACTACAACGCATGCAGGCATCGGTGCCCAATCGATCAGGCAGGCAGTGGACGTTGCAGATAGCGTGCTTGCGCATTTGTGGACGTGCGTGTGCGTGGTGTACCTAGCGTTCCACATGGCACTGCCAGCTTGTGCAGCTCTGCAGACCGTCCATCCATCCACTCAAAGTCTCTGTAAAACGTTGCCCGGAAAGTAAAGCTGGACGTCTCAACGCCTCAATCATTCCCATTCCCCCACGCGGCAAAGCTGCTAGCCTTGGACCCATTCGTCTCTGCGATGGCCTACTTCACTCGCAACAAATGGCATATGGGCCACGACCGCCAATTTCACTCGCATCATCGCATATACTTAATACGTTGACAGATTTGATATGAGATGAGCGGACTTGGTTTCTAGCTAGTGGTAACAAAAAAATGGAATGAAAACCCTTTTATATTTGTTGCATCTTCTGGGTCTGCAGCGGTTCCTGCCATTCATCGATTAATTTTTTTGTCGAATACACAAGAGAGTAACGTATCTTTGTATTAAAAAAAGAATTATAAAAAAAATACAAAAGCCTAGCCTCACGGGCCGGGCTAGACACGACGCTGACTACTCTCAAAAACTACAACCAAGGGCGCTTAGCTCCTTCGCTCCTGCACGGCACCAAAGGGACCTTTCGTCTCGGACTGCACGCCGGACGGATCCCACAGCCGAAACAGCACGCCTGAAACACCTAGCGTTCCGCTCCTTCCAAACGATCCAGGACACAAGAGCAAAGAGAGAGTCCGCCCCTGCCTTGAGTTGGCTCGACCAACGACGCCTAAAACTATCCCAAGCGCCAAGAACGCCAACGCTCTCGTTTGTCGGGGTGAGGCCGGGGGTGCCTAAGCTGCTAGCCCCTAGCGCTGCGAGCACGGCGTTCCACACATCAAGCGTGAAGCGGCAGCGCACGAAAAGGTGGTCGTTGACGGTGGCTGCTGCATTACCTAGCCGTTTCTGGGTCTAGTCCATCATCGGCGACCTCACTGTCATGGCAATTGCCGAGTACCTCCGTGTCTAGGATCTGTTGGAGAGCGTCCGCCTGCAGCTGGGCGTCGCCGACTGTACGGTCTGGAGATGGTCACGGGAAGGCCAGTTTTCCTCACGTTCAGCGTATCATATGTTGCACGTGGGGTCGGTTGCGTCACCACTCTGGAAGCTTATTTGGAGCACTTGGGCCCCCTCGGAGTCCCTGCGCTTCGGCACTAGGCCAAAGAGAGTGGGGGCCATAGAAGATAGCGATCTCCCATCCACCCACGGGTCAATCCAGAAAAAAGGGTGCGCTCTCCATTCCCAACCTTGACGAGAATCGAAGCGTCGAAGAAAGCCCTAACCTCCGCCGTAACCTTGATTGGAAGGCCGGCCCAGACGCGGTCCTCATCGACCCGTTGCAGCCATAACCACCTGGACTGTAGGGCTATGTTGAACAATCTGATGTCGAGAACGCCAAGGCCGCCCAAAGCATAGGGGTCTGGCCACGACCGGCCAAGCCACCAGACATTTTCCTCTGGTATCTGCAATCTCTCCTGCTCAGAAGAAACGTTTGCATGCCCTCTCAATTTCTGTGCAAGCCCATGGCGGCAGTGAGTCAGCCATCATGGCGTAGACTGGGATAGCCGTGAGGACGGACTTGATCCAATCAGCCGTCCACTCCTCGCCATCAGGGATCCAAGCCGTGTGGGAAGCCTGGAAGCCACCTTGTCCACCAACTCCTGCACCTGCGGCCTAGGCAGCTTTCTCCAACCAAGAATTAAGACCCCGTTTGGCATGGGAGCCAGGGGCTCCGGCTCCGCCCGGACAACGCCTGCCCGCGGCCAACCAGCGCCTACCCGCGGTTCCGGCTCCTCCTGCCCGCGATTTCCGCTCTCACAGAGCCGTTTCCTTCACCCGGAGCTAGTGGAGAGGAGCTTCTCCCGGCGCAGTACTGTAGCACGCGGAGTCGGAGCCGGAGCCGGAGCTGGGAGAAGCCCGGCCAAACAGGGCCTAAAACATCAACCAGCTCCTGATAGCGGCACTGATCGTCGAAGCATTTTTTTAATGGATTTTAAAAATCGGCATTCAACCTGTGCTTCAGCCTAGGACATGTGACCTATACACGGATCAAAATTCATCACTGTTCGTTTTCTAGGTTGCAGTATATAATCCCTTCTTAAATGCAGCCCGTGTGTTTATTGATTTTTTATTTTAATGTTTGATTACGGAATATTAGTTGCCGCGATTATTGTTAGCTGCATATTAAGTTCAGACTGTAATGCTTACATCAAATTCAATTCAAAATTCTCCATTCATTTTATTGAAAAGAATGATCGTAGATTCTAAGCTATACTCTTAGTTGCTACAAGCCTATAATGGCATAAACAACTTCCTTTATGCATACACCGGGATGCTTAAGAATGGTGATTTTTCTCTATCTAAGAATCATAATTATGATAGTATAGAGAATAATGAAACAGCCGATGTAAATGTGTTATACTATTTTAGTGAAAATGATTTATCCAAATCAACAACTTACATAACGTATCCTATAAAAGAAATATATATTCTAAAATAGACTTTAGTGTAATCAATACATGATTCTGCAAGGGATGTCTTCATGATTGACTAAAACTTAGAAATAAATACGTACAGGTCATGGATGAAAAAATACCGTAACATTTTCAACTAAAATGATTTATCTAAATCAACAATTTACATAATCTATTTTCATGATTATTTATGATTTAAAAATATTTTTAGTGTCACTTTAAGGGCTGTTTTTAAGCGATCACTAAATCATAGAAATATATAATTATATAGGTCATGCATGGTGAGTGTCAAATATCATGCATTTTTAGTTTGAACTAGTTTTAATTATTGGGCATGTTCGGTAGAGTTGGCTGTTGCTGCGTTATAAGCCCGCAGTACTAGTTGATAAAATCGGTCTAGGTTTTTTTTTTCCTCTGGGCTGTCGCAGCGCAACAACATCCACTTCATCCGGACCATTAACAATGGAGGAGATTGATGATTTAAAATATCAGATTTATTCCACGTCGGTCGCCTGATATTTGTTTATCCATCAGTTAAATGGTTTTGCGTGTGTTTTATGTCTATTTTGTTAAATTACTACGTACATATATAAAAATTACATTTATTGTTGCACTGTATTTTTTGTATTGTATTATGTAATTTTGATATGTGACTGATAGATTGAATTCCATCAATCACCTATGCGGATGTGTAAAATGTGATTGATAGATTGAATTCCTTCGGTCATCGTAGGAACTGTTTGATGGACATCGGATGGTTATAAAATGTGACCGATGAAAAGTCAAATATCAGTCACCTGATATGGACACACCCTTAAAATATATATAGATGTACTTATAATTATGTTTTTTTTGTAATAACGTTGTGTTGGTAATTAATATTTATACCTTTTAACAGTGGCATATGTGATGTAAATTCAAGGATTACTTTAGAGTTTATATTATCTTATTATAATGGTAGTGGTAGATAATATAAATGCATATTTAGAGATTATTTTATATCACTCTTAATAGCATAAGTGGGTCATTTAGATGCAGAGACTCCGAGAGTTATTTTATATCGTCATTCATAGCTGCAAAAAGGTAGGTAGTTTATATATATTTTAGGTTGTTTCATATTCTCTTTCATAATGATTGTGGCTGGTATTTTTTTAGAAAACAGAATTAATCTAGTGACTACATTATAATAAATTTCTGATGGTTTAATCTATTTTTTATAATTTTGACGTTCCAACCAGTAAGAATTAGATCCTGAAAAAGATCAGAACAGCCTTTTTAAGATGCAAAATTTGAGACTATAACGATTAACGAGGCCAGATCTCACCACCCCACGAAAACGGGCCAAAACTTAGACACGTTTTATACCATCTGAGTCCATCTTAAGGCCTGGCCCAATCCAATAAACTTCAACCCTCACCAGTCGCTCGCCGCCCGTGCAAGCCTCGATGCTCCGCCGCGTCGCCGCCCTCCGGCCGCCGCCGCCTCGTCTGGCCGCACCGGCGGGGGCGATGGCGGCGCCATATTCCTCCAAGTCCACCTCCATTCCTCAGAAGCAGCAGCGGGTCCGAGACCATGCCTTCGACCGCATCATGGAGGTCCAGAAGCGCGTCCGCCGCTTCCACGCCCTCCACTCCCTCCTCCTATACGCCGCCGCTCCCACCGCGGCCTCCCGCGGCGGCGGAAGCGGCGCCGTGTCCGTCCCCTTCGCCCGCCTCGGCGCCCTCGCCCGCCGCCAGCTCCGCCTTGCGCCCCTTGACGCTGGCCGATTCCTCCTGCGCCACGCTCACGCCTTCCACCTCTTCCTTCATCCCGTCCACCGCATGCTCCACGCCCGCCTCACCCCGCGCGCCGCAGCGGCGCTCCGCGCCGAGGCCGATGCCGTTGCCGCCGCCATCCCCTGCGCTTCCGTCCTACGCCTCCGCAAGCTCCTCCTCCTTGCGCCCCCGCACCGCCGTCTCCGCGTCGAGAACATCCACCTCCTCCGCCGTGACCTCGGCCTCCCCGACGATTTCGCCGAATCTGTCATCCAGGCCAATCCCTCCCTCTTCCGCCTCACCCCTGACGGATTCGTCGAGTTCGTGCCGTCCCCCACCGACCCGCCCGACCTCACCGTCGCCGCCGTCGAGCGCGCCCGGGAGCGTCACTATCGCGACCACAGCTCCCCTGGCTCCGACGAGGAGGACGCGCGTTTCGCATTCCCCATTCGTTTCCCGCCAGGGTTTAAGATCGGCAAGTACTTTCGGATCGCTGTCTGGAAATGGCAGCGCCTCCCATACGCTTCACCCTACGCAGATGTCTCTGGCCATGACCTGCGTTCCCTTGAGGCACAACGCCGCATGGAGAAGCGTGCGGTCGCTGCTGTCCATGAGCTTCTCTCACTCACCGTTGAGAAGCGCACCACATTGGAGCGCCTTGCGCTGTTCCGCGACGCACTTGGCGTGCCCAAGAAGATCAAGGAGTTCTTGCTGAAGTACCAGGGCATATTTTACATATCGACAAGAGGGAATCAGGGTAAGCTACATACGGTGTTCCTCAGAGAAGCATATTACAAGGGGGAGCTTCTTGAGCTAAATGCGGTACACGAGGCAAGACAGAAGCTGGAGGAGTTGCTCATGATGAACACACAAAAGGCCAATTTGGACCGAATGTTCACCAGCATGGGTCGTGGGTGGGATGAGCTTGGTGGAAATCGCCGCGGTGGAGCTGAGTTGAGGGATGAGTTTCTTGGTGATGGAGGTGGCCGTAAAAGGACCACCGATACTGATGGTGCTGATAGTGGGGAGGACTCGGGAGTAGAATCACTCTACATTGAGTGAGGAATAGAATCGTACTAGAACTGACGGCGTGGTGTGGTGTTGCTGCACTTTTGTTTGAGGGGTCCAGTGGCATTTGCGGAGTCAGCCCACTGCTGTTCTTCAATTGGTGGCATTGATGATGGAAATGTTGAAATAATTAAAAAAACAAAGAACAGTATGGAGATCAGGTACATCTGCTGTTCAAGTCAAAAGATGGTTATTTTAGAGTTAAAGGTTGTGGTGAATACAAGGCTAATACCATGGAGGCTATGGAAAGCACTTTATTTGCTGTTCTTCAGAATCTCTGTAGCAAAGGTAACATGTTGGTGTTTTTCACTACCTTATGATAATGGACCAACACAGTATTTTTGAAGAAGTTTGGAATCATTTGGACTGCTTTAGAGTTTAGACAAGTGTCTATGCAAGTCATTGGCACTACTAGCTTTTTTCTACTGGTTGAAACAATTAATAGTATATTTTTTGGACAGAACAACAGACTTTGAAGTTTGTATTACTGAACTTCCAGAATGACAACATTTAGCAGTTTAGGTAGATCACCCTCCAGCCGCCCACTGCACATTGCGTGATAGTGTTGGCCATATTGTCTTTTTTTTTTATTTAGCACATCAGGCTGTCATCCAAACATTAAATTTAGGGCACTTGAGTGTCATAACTGTGAGCCAAGAAAGGAAATTATTTCAACATCAAATTGCTCATATAAAATTGTTGAGAATCGAAGGTTGCCTCCATGGGTCCCTGTGTTTGAACATTCAGAACAAGAGGAGTCCAGAACTGATTAAGCTTATATCTCAAAGAACATATTGAAATTCCTTGGCAAGATGAGCTACTGTGGGGGGACGGCATGGCTAAGGAGAGGACCCAATGACTATATGTTCCTTCAGTATATTCAGAACAGGCAAGACCCTTGGTACGGAAGACAGTTCCAACGAATTTGGGTTTTTGGTAACAAGCGTGTGGGCCTCAGTGTCCTTGTTTACAAGGTTCTGGGCTAGATCTGTCGATCTCCTTCAATTCCTGAATGCTAATTATGCTGACAAATTAAGAGCATACAACTAAGGAGTTTGCGGAAGGAGTGGTGCTATCTTTGCAGTCGTACAAGGAGTTTGCAGATGGATTCAGCTGCACTCATTCCAGACTCCTCTTCACCACAAATCATGTACACTCCTGGTGGTATTATCTACAAGCATGCAGACAGCAACATACAGTATGTCACTTCTGTTTTCTTCCTGCAATCCTGCTTCTAACTTACGACAAGTACCTCTTCAAGTCCTCTCACACTGTCAACTGTGGAGATGTTTAAGTTTGCCCTGTAACTGTTATTCTTCAACTTCAAATGAAAAAGCAGGTACTGTAATATCTTTGATATTTTTCACCGGACTTGTGCATTGCGTCTGATGCATCAATCGCCCTCTGTTTTGACATATGATTTAGAAAAGTAGTAATTTGGTATATAGATAGAACTGGAAATTTTGTACACAGACATGCTGTACTCGTTTGTGGTGGAATATATAGATTAAGAGCTATTATGAGCAACAATGTAGATGCAGCTCTTATTCGCTCTATATACATATCTACTAGTTCTATTTTACCATTTTGGAAGCTTATTCCTAGGAGTGGCAGTTCGGCAGTTCGGTCCGGTTCAATTTTCAGTGGAGTGCCCAGCATAGGGAACCAGGACGAGACTGAGCAATTCTTCCAGACTGGTTGAAATAGACCTACCCCTGATCTGGCAGCGAGGTCATGGCCATGGGCCTTACTTTCTGTATTTTGATGGGCTGGAAAATTTATCTTGTTGAAACCCACAGGATGACTTGGCCTCTTCGTGAGATGATTCTTCGTTCCTGACACTAAGCTTGTTTTACTGCTTCATTCCATCATAGTTGAATCATAAACAGGACCCAATCTGATTGTATTTTGACCTAAACTGACTTGCCTTCAGTATGCCACTTGAGATTGTCAGATCTTGCTGCGAATAGCAATAATGATCTTGTCTCATATTCAGAAGCCAGTTCCTGTCATTTTATATTTGGCCTTCTCGTTTGATGGAACTTGGTGCTGCTTGTTATTTGCGCTATCTGTCTGTCTTTCTCTTTCCCCCTGAAAACCTGTCTCTCTGTTAGTATTTTTATAGATGCTAGCACTCAATGGTCTATTATTGCTCGATTTATTGTTGGCAGCAGTTGCTGAAGGATATTGTCTTGTTCATCTATCAGGCTCAACCCTCGTTTAATATGCAGAAAGTACAGAAGATTGGAATGCACAGAAACGTGTGTGATCGAGATGACACATCAAGGTCACTCTCGCCCCATCTAATCCCATTGATAATTTGTGTTCCTATGATCCTATCTACATCCTAACTTTATTTTCAGTTTTAGATCTCTTTTGTCCTTTATTTGTCCTCGCCCCATTGTTACCTCTTTGTGGAAATGTTCAAAGTAACTTTGCTTTTACACACCAACTGCATGTCTCCTCTGTTTTAATTGTTGTCTTTCAGGAGACATTATGCAGTGTCTTGTTATTGTCCTTGTGTCTGGTATCAAGCGAGCGAGCTAGCTAGCTACATTTCTGGAGTGAAACGCAAAGGTGGTCTTCATAGTTGTGGTTGAGTGATCTTAGATTAGGGTCCTCAAACTTAGATATGTCATCTAGGTATAAAATGCGCAAAATACCCTTAAGGTTGCTGACGTAGCATTCTGGCATAGAGATTTCTTCATGCACAGAGTAAAAGTGACCATATCTGGAAGAAATTGCTATTGTTGTATTCTTTTGTCGTACAAGCGATTGGCATGTTGGCATCACATTAGCTCTCAGTTCCTGCACAAACTGTGCTAATCGAAATTAAGGGCTAATGGATGTTTTAGGTAGGTTTGTTTGGTGCGGTTTAAGAATTACTGCCATCGCTGTTGCGCCTCCGCAATTAGGTGGGTTGGATTGATCCGAGGCTAGCGTGGCACAAGCCTGCCCATCATTTGAGAGGTGATTCAATGGCATTAGGTCGCATCGCTGGATCTCTACTCCACTGAGTGCTATGGCTCAACAACCTTGAGCCCCTTGGTTGCTGTTTTCAGCGAAATGAAAGTGAAAACATATGTACATATTTGTGATCACGCGCAGGCTCTGATCTGGGAGGGATCAGGGAAGCTGACGCGGACACCACCCCCACCGTATAGTTTGCTCCGAGGTCAAGGAGGCCGTCAGGGGGAATCGTCAGAGGATCTTTGAGAGCTCCAGAAATTTTAAACTGCAAACCAACGGTAAGCAAGTGTTGAACGTCAGAGATGTGAGTAGAGCCACATATATAGTTTTTCTCGTTCTGGTATGCAACAATTATTTGATGCTTGGTATGGGATAATGGGAAGCTAGCGTGTTGATGGTCGAATAATTGACAACGTGTTGATGATCGAATAATTGAAAACACAATTCGCCTGTTGTGCGTGTGCTCGTCTGCAGGGTGTTGCTGTTACCGAGATCAGTCAATCAAATCAGATCGGATGTAACTTGTGCCGAATCATCTTGTTTATCCGAGAAGAAATATCGTGGAACTCCAGGCAGAAAGGTCTATGGCTCTTCCATGACTTTTGCCAACCGGTTGGCCCCTGGCTTCCAGGATTGGCAGTATAGCTTATCCTCGTGCCCCCACAGCCGTCAGGATTGAGCAGTGTGGCGCAGACTTTGGGTGGGCTCTCCATTGGATTCCAGTTCGGCTTCCGAGTAGCATTGGACTGCCATCTCGTCGTGTGTCAACTGGTCAAGCTCTCTCGACGGTATGCCCGGCCTGCCGATGGATGTTGCCTCCTCGCTCCTGGACGAGAGAGAGTAGCTGCGCGCCGTTGCCAATTTGGCTGCCATGCACGCGCACTGGTGCAGTAGCCCGCAGTGCGCATGAGTTCAGTGGTGGACAGTTAGTTTGCTCGCAGGAGAATGTCTATGTGCTAGGTACTACGTACATGGACTATAGTACTATACCCATCCAACATGAAAGGCCAAAACGTGGTGGTGTGCTGTATGGAGTGGACAACGTAGTAGGGTGGTTTTTGGCGACAGAGAAGCGAAGGGGAAAAAAAAAACGACAGACGACAGTCCCACGTGAACACTGGTAAAGATCGCACACATACAGTTTGTCAGACGTTCGCTTGCAGTTTTTGCCTGTGCCGGCATGCCTCATGCGTACGCGTACGCCCAGCTTGTGGACCAAACCGCATCGCTAGGCCAATGATGAGCCGTCCTCCCTCTCAATGCAAAGTCTCGCAACCTGTTTCCTCTTGAAGCGTCCGTCTACGGCCTACAAACAAACAAAACAGACATGTGGGTGCGTGTGACGTCGAACGGAGCAGCCGCCGCCTGCCGCGCCCAGCATGAGCGCATGATCTCGTGCCGGTCCGGGCAAGGCAGTCTCGTGACCGCGACGGGCCAGCGTAAGACCATGGTCACTAGGTGGAGCATTTGTACCATATACGGTATGTAATTATTGTTTTTTTATTTTGTGTTCAGTGCGTAGACAGTGTTTTTCATATTCATTTCAATTTTCTGATGACCATGGTATAAACTGGCCACGGCCAGCGTCCCTTTTTTTTCCTCCTCCACTTGTTCCTTTTTTTTTCACGGCATCTGCATCGGCGCTAGCGTTCTCTGGCAACCTTTTTGGCTCTCCGCGAGGCGCAACTCTCAACATGTGAAAAAGATGGACGAAACCGCTTCCTCGCCTCCCGTCGTCAAACTGGCGGCGGGCCCCGGTCCCGACGACGTGCGCTGATCCTGTGGCTGGCTGCACACGGCCTGCACTACTGCACGGCTACAGCTCTAGCTCTCTGCCGCAGAAAACTTTGGCACAGGATCACTGTGCGAGAACAGGTGCGTGTGAACGCCGATGGGGGTACTCGGCATGCATTGACAATCCAGCAATGGAGGTCTGGGAAGCAGGAACAGCTCGTCTGAACTGAACCGTCCGTAGGTAGTACTGTACAGGATTCGACGAACAAGAAAAACGAGTATTTGGCACCGGCCGCAGTAGTCCGCAGAGGTGCAGGCGTGCGTGCGGGCGGCGAGGACCTCGCGTGGCAAGTGGCCGCCGGCGCCGCCGCCGCCAAGAGCGACTCGAGCGAGCCCGTGCGCCGGTCCCCCTCCCCTGCCCCGTACCGCCGGCAGCGTCACGCGACGGGGCGAGCCCAACGATATTCGCCGTACCGTACGCTCTCCCGAGCGCCGAGTCCACGGGCGCCGGCAGATCAGAGCCAGCCAAGCGTTCGTGCGCGGAGTTTTTTTTTTTTTTTTTTTTTTGGTTGTTCAGGGAAGTTACCAAATTTGAAGTTTCAGCGCACGTAGCAGGCTTGCAAAAAATGAAGCCCATCAATTGCTGGTTTCGTAGTTTCGTACGGCCGGCCGTACGGGAACAGGAGCCGGGAGTAGTAGTAGTTCTCGTACGTTCTCCGAAACCACAGGGGAGGCGTGGCGATCGGATGTGTTTAGATTAAAAAAGTGGAGGCGAAAAGCCGGTGAAATCTGCTAAAATTTGGCTAAAAACATCGTATCTGATACTGTAGCGCACTGTAGCACACGGTATCACTTTTCGTTTGTTTGTGGTAAATATTGTCCTACCATGGTCTAACTAGTCTCAAAAGATTCGTCTCGCAAAGTACATCTAAACTGTACAATTATTTTTTGATTTCATCTACGTTTAGTACTCTATGCATGTGTCGACATTTTTAATGTGATGGAAAATTTTTTTTTGGATAGTAAAATTTAAGAGAAAGTTTGGATCTAAACAGACCCGATGAATGGATGCCGGTCTCTCGGCAGTTGTCTCTGGTGACGCGCTGACTCTGTGTGAGGATGGGCAGCGACGCTGCCGGCCCCGATTTATTGCAGGACGGCGCGGTCCGAATTGAAATCATCTCATCCACAAACACCCTCTCGAGTCGTCTCTGTCACGAACTAGGTCAGGGTACTGTCAAAACAAAACCTCATTGAATCTATGTATAAATGAACCTTGATGCAAATATATGTTATTAATTACTTATTGGTTAAAGTTTATCAATTTTGAATTTGTTAACCGAAGTAAGCCTAACATTTCTAAATCAAGGGAATATACCAGCTAGGGCCACTTAAAAATCCTTCACCTGTATAAATATAGTCTAATGATTAGCTATTTCTAATTTTTATGAGAATTTTTAGAATTTATCTTTAATTTTTTTCTAGCATGTTCTATGATGTGTAATGAGATGGAGTCTCTAATTAGTTGTTTCTAGCCTCCAATATACCTATTCTGATTAGTTGAAACTAGTCAATCAACCCGTGCGACGCACGGGTTAGAGTTTTAAATATATTATGTATTATAGTACAGCATATATAGATCTATTTTTATACTTAGTTTTTTATAATAGCAAATCTTGCTACTTTATATGTATGCTTAATTGATTTATATAATCTTTGATCGATTGCAAAAGTAGGTGATTTTAATATAATTTTGAGGAGTTATTTTCATTATACTATCAGTCATAATAACTAAGGCGAACAATTTAAATATAAATTAAAGGGGTTATTTGGTATTATCCATCAAAATAGCAAATGTGAGCAATCATATATAAATTTAGGGTGTTATTTTATATTTTCTTTTATATTGGCAGAGTGGGTAATTAATATGTAGTTTTAGGGGTAATATTATTTTGATAATGACAATGGAGAGTGATTACTTAGAAAATAGATCTAATAGTTATTAAAATTCCAACCCGTCTATTTTTTTTTCTAGCACATCTTGTGAGGATTGACGTGAAAATTTCAAAACGAGTCTACAGAGTATTTGTTTCATAGATAGGTTTCTAGCATCTTTAATGAAAAAAAATACAAAAACTGAAGGTAGATTTGAAAATGGGAAGAATCTAAAAGAAGAAGATATTTGTTTTCGTTGAGAGTTGAACTCAGGATATTTCGTAATGGTAAAGGTGGGTAATTACTTAAAAATAGATTTAATGAAAAAAAAGAGGATATTTGTTTTCATTGAGAGTTGAACTCAAAATTTTTCATAATGGCAGAGGTGGGTAATTACTTAGAAAATAGATTTAATGGCTATTAATATTCCAATCTGTCAATTGATGGTCGGATGTTTCTGATTATTGTGAGAATTTCTAGTATTTATCTTTTTTTTCTAGCGTGCTTTAAAATTGGTGTTTCTTTTAAAACCTACAATTAGTAATAGTAAGATCTTGTCTTGAGCTATGTGCTTCACTTGGAATTTCATGATGTGTACGTATGGTTCATATAGATAAAAAAACGGGAATCGGTAATTTAGAAGCACGCACAGGAGCAATCTGGATTATACTTTAGATGCAATGCTATTATGGTCGATCGGTGTTGATTAGAGCCCAACGATTTCTGGTTGAATGTTTATGAATTTGGTGCAAATTCCTAGAATTTATCTTTTCTTTTTCTAACAAGGATTAGGGTGGAGATCATTTTCTGTTGTCCCTTCAATGGGTAGAGGTAATAAGCTTCAATAACGCATAGAGCTTTCAACATCATTTAACCACTCCAGAGTCCAGATCACACAATACATAGCATATATATCAACTCAAAACGAATTAACATTATGCAAACTAAACAGACACAAGCCATCTTAGGGTCACATCTCTCATCTCTCTATATTTCCCCATATTGGAGAACTAAAAGGAAAAAAGAAAAATCTTTAACAAAATGGTTAAAACAAACTACTACTTATATAAAAGAGAAGCCCTTGGGGTTTTACTTTCTTTGTCAGAGACTCAAGTCAATACCCGAACCACCACATGAGCATAACAAGCTTGAGCACAAGTAAAAACATGTTTGCTCAAGCGATTAAAGCCTAGCGCACGGTTCGTTCTTGACTTAATCCCTTTGTACCTTACCACGCCCCATATATTGCTCTATGCAATATATATACTCCACATTATATAATTTATTATAGTTTCCTTCCCCCCCCCCCTGCACCGCATCTCAAGCGCCAGTTCCCATTGTGAAGCGACGAGCTCAACCTTTTTGTATGAAGCATCTGCCATCATAGCCTCAAGCTAAGCATTTGACATGGCATCCGGCTCCGGCCTTTTATAAGAATCGGTGGCCGGAATCCATGTCAAATGCCCGCTAGGGCGTGACAATGCTGACCTGGAGCGCCGACTTGATCTTCTGGATGGTGCAGGAAAGTAGATTGCTAACGGTCTCTACCGACTCCATGGTAAGCTTTGCGGTGGGCAGATTGTTCACCAAGATCTGGAACGCCACCGTGACTAGGGAGCCGGTGCTGCTGCTGCCACTCGTAGAGGTAGATTGGCCACTCGGCGAGCCCTGGGCAGGGTTTGTCGGCTGGTTGTGGCCGTCCGGGAGGATGGCGAACCCAGATGGAAGGAGAGAGACATACGCGGAGTCTCCACCATTCATGACGACGTGCATGGACTGCACATCCACCGGAGCGTACACCACTAGAGAGCCAGATGAGTCGGTGCAAGTCTCTTGTAAGATGAGCATGTTGTTCTGGTTGCCACTAGTTGCCTGCAACATCATCTCAAGTTAAGTGTACTTGTAAGAGAGGTATCAGTTGTGAAATGTATAAAAATAAGAAGACGGCAAATTTCATCAGATTATATGTTACAATAATAAATAAGTTCTTTTCAAGATTATTTTTTGACATTAATTTTGTGCTGCAATACTAATTTAGTATTTTTAATGAAGACATTTTGGCTAAAGAGTGAAGAGGGGGCATTACTAGCAAACACTATTGTGAAGCAGTGTATGTGTGACCAGAGAAAATTCACCGCTGCATAGTAAAGTCAACACCGATTTGGGTTAAAAAAACGTGGAAGGGATAAAAACACATTGGATCAGAGCAATTTGTTTCTAGTCACAGAGCAGCAACTCGCGTCAATCAGAGATTCCATCGATCAGGACCGGGTGCGCCTCGAAAGAGAAAGGGGATGGAGGATATCCAGAGTGGGTTAACATACACTCAGACAGTCTTTCTTGGTCAAGGACAAGGGCAACCATGCATGCTTCCAAACACACAGAAAAGCTAACTGCTAGGAGCTTTCTCACCCATGTCAACCCGGCGCCTAGTTTCTGGTAGCCTGACAGCTTTTAACTAGCTTTTCTGGTTTGTCCTCTTGTTTATGTCACGGTGTCCTCAAACCATGCAAGTTTGCAACGCATGCATATACCCACAAAATCCAGCTCCACGGTACCGTACTAGGTACTCGAGGAAAAGAGAAATTGCACCGCAACAAGTGGTAACAAAAATCCAAGATATCCAAACTCGCTAATCATGAAGCTAGGTAATAAAATGGCAGTGAAAGTGGAAGAAGATAGGGCTTACATTTGGACGCAGGAGGGAGACGGCGTTGCCGTGGTGCTGGCCCTTGGCGATGTGGTCCATCTCCTGCATGGCCTCGCCGTTGGCCAGGATGTCCCACTCGCCGCGGCGCTGCTCGTCACGGAGGTAGTCGAACACGCGCTGCGGGAGCGTGGCGGGCAGCCGCACCGACGTTGTGGCGCTCAGCACCACGCCGGGGGGCTCTCCGGGGGCGCCCACGCTCTGCCGCGCCATCATGCGCACCTTCTCCTCCCCCTCGCCCGCGGCGCCGCCATTCCCGGCGCCTCCTCCTCCTTCGCCCCCGCGCCACTCGTCCAGACGCCGCCACTTCTGCGCCGCCGACGCGCACACGCCCGCGCAGAAGTTGTCCGTCATCCGCTGCGCCAGCTTCAGCATGCTCCTCCGCCCCACCGGCGTGATGGCTGCATCCATGCATGTTCAATTGTTCATGGTTAACCACGACTACATATCAAATCAATCCCCCATCTGAGTTGAACGAACCAAGACAAGATCGGCAAGTTTAGTTACTCACCGGCGTGGTCGCGGGCGGGGAGGGAGTTGGAGCAGAGGATGGCGAGGTACTCGCACTGGCGCTGGAGCGACGCGAGCCAGCGGCGCGCGCCCAGGGCCTGGCCGGACCGGAGCAGTGGCCGGTAGAGCTGGTGCACCGCCGCCTCGTCGTACTCGGCGTGAACCACCCACGTGACCTGCGGCGCCCAGCGCACAGTACATTGCAGCGTTAGGCTGAGTCCAATGGTCCCCTATCACTATTCCATCTAACCTTCTCTCTGTCTACAATACAGCATTTATGTCAAACAGTGCAAAATAGTATTTTAGAGAACCACTTTAGATAACGCCACTGGTCTCAGCCTTAGCACGGGCAGTCCCCCATGTGTGGCGTCGCGCGCGCACGGCGCCTTTCCCTTCCCCCGCTGGCCACGGGCACTTGCCGCCGTGACAGGGCAGTAATGGCGGAGGCAGGTAAAGGGGGGCCGCGCCGCTGGCCACAAGGACGGGAGGAAGGTAAAAGACGCGCAGCAAATGGCCGCGATAAGATCGAACGAAGGCATACGCCATCGCGCAAGCGGACAAGCGAAGCGGTACACATGCACAAGCACAAGGCAGCTCTGATCGTGGTCATGAAAACAAGCAAAAGCATCAGCAGGAATTCAGGGTTCTGAGGGTTCAGAAGAAACCCAGTTGACCACAGCAAACCCTAGTATATATAGCTAATAATAAGGATCATGTGTAAACTTCTAGTACCACAGCAGCAGCAGCTAGGACTGGATGAAACGATAATGTTAACGCACAGGATCGGAAACAAACAAGATCTACAGCCGACGAGAATGCTCATGGGTCATCAAAGGTTTTGGATGTATCGACGCCGGCCATTCCAGGTCGCATTCGAGCGGCGCAAACCAAGCACGGCGGTGGCGATTAAACAACATGGTATATACTCCAGCCCTAAAAAACTGGATCTAGGCGACCGAGCATTTCGGCGCACGTACGGTAGCAGAAGCATCGAAATGTTTCAAAATTGGGTAAGAAAATCATGTGATGCCCCAGGATAGATGCCCATGCCACACGCAGCGGCTGCGCGTCAGACGGTGGCCACCGAGTCTGCGCCTCCGCAGACGGCACGGAAACCAACTGATCTCAATCACGCACACGTCTCGGCGCCTGCGCCCACCGGAGCATTGACCTGCCGCGCGCGGTGCCGCCTGCGCAGGGCATCGATCGATTATTGGTGCCTAGCGTACGCGCACACACACCACACGGAGTGGCGCCGCTCAATCGGTCGCCCACGTACGCGCACGCGTCGCGGCGTCGGGTCCGGCGCAGCATAAAATACTGGGCCGCGGCCAACTCTAAATGTGGGCGTAACTCGCGCACAGTTGCCACCACATGCCGCCGCGCCGTGCGGATTTAAGGCAGCCGTCGAAGGGGACGACGGTGGTGGAGCATTGCACAGCCACGTACCTTGGAGTAGCCGTTGTTCATGTCGTGGACGATGCAGCCGGTGGGGAGGAGGCGGCAGCCCATGTACCCGGCGGCGCCGCCGTTGTGGTGGCTGAGGCTGCCGCCGCCGTCGGGGCGGAGGATGGCGTCCACCGAGACGTCGACCACGGCCCACAGCCCCTCGGCGTGCTGCTTGCAGAACCGGAGGAAGAGCACCTCCCGGATCGGCACCAGCGGCGACAGCACCTGCAGCTCCGCGTGCATCTGCAATGCATGCATTTCCCAGCACGCGCGACCGACGAGCGAGGTCAGCACGCCACGTACTACGCGACTCACTAAGCATGGCACTGCTTCGTGACGTGAGAGATGGGAATGCAGGGACTCACCAGCTGGATCGACCCGCTGCGCGTGCCGCCCATGCCGCTCGAGATGATGTCCGTCGTGCTCGCCCTCGCCACGATGCACGGGAACATCTCCGACCACCGACCCTGCACGTTATATTACACGAATGTCGTCGTGTCGTTTCAGCACTCGATCAGCAGCACGAATGAAGCACCCATACACACACACGCACACACATGCGCCATTATATTGCCAGCATGCGCGGCCATTATACGTACCGCGTCCATGAGGCTGTCGACGAGGTCCACGCTGCTGGTGATGGCGATGCCGGCCTCGCGGGTGGCCTCGGAGACGTACCCGGCGGGGCTGGGCCCGAACACCCGGGCGAACGACCGGTGGTACTCGTCCAAGTTGAGCGTCTCGAAGCCGCTGCCGTCGGGGCTGGGGAGCCAGAGCGGCTCGTCCATCTGCGCCACTTTCATCAGCTCCTCCATGGCGGCGAGCCCGAGCTCGAGGAGGACGGCGCGGTCGACGCCGTCGGCCGCGCCGTGCATGGCGGCGCCGTCAAGGGCGGCGCCAATGCCCGCGGGCAGGCGCATGGCCGCCGAGCCCACGGGGCCCGGCAGCCCAGCGCCCATTAGGTCGGGGAGGGGCTGGAGCGCCGACGACGCGCCGCCGAGGGGGCCGAGCCCGAAGCCGCCGTTCGTGCCGACGCCGAGCTCCAGCCCGGAGCAGCCTTGCAGGGACAAGGCGCTGCCGCCGGAGGAGATTGGGCGGCCGAGGAACTTGCCGGCGAGCGCGCAGACACGGTCCAGCTCGTCCTTGAGGCGCGCGTTCTCGATGCGGAGGTGCTGCTCCTCCAGCGACACCTCCCCGAGCACCGCCGCGCCGCCGCAGTTGGCGCACATGGGGTTGCGCATCGCCTCCCGGATCGTCATGTTCTCCGCCCTCAGCTTGTCGTTCTCCTGCCTCAGCAGCGCGTTCTCGTGCCGCTCGATCTGCGTCTGCTCATCGTCACGACGGCGCAATAAGAATTGTTATCGCACACGCGGTCCGACACATGTCGTCCATGGAAAACTGATTTGTGCTCCGAACGAACCTTCATCTGCGTGCGGCGGTTCTGGAACCAGAACTTGACCTGGCGGCTCTCTAGGTTGAGCCGCTTGCTGAGCTCCATCCTTTGCTTCTCGTCAGGGTGGGGGCACTCCTTGAACACGCTGCACATGTATGCATATGTGCTTATTATTATAGTATAGTATAGGTCGGTCTATACTAAAAATCTCAAAACAAAAACAAAATCTTGCACGTTGTCATGTTGGGGGAGGCCGGAGGCGGCATAGACAGTAGACATACGCTTCGAGCTCTTGGATTTGCTGCGGTGTGTGGCGGTGGTAGCGCTTCTTCTTCTTGCGCGGGTTGCTGTTGTCCGGGTCGAGCTCGTCGCCGGAGGCGCCGTCCACGTTGTCGCTGCCGGAGCGGCTGTCGTTCTCGTCCTCACGTCCTCCGCGGCCCAGCGAGTCGCCGTCGCCGCCGCTCCCGCTCCCGGCGCCGCCCATCAGGCCCATACGGCTCATGTCGCCCAGCTGGCCCCCGCCATCCATGTTCGTTTGCTACAACAACATAAAAAAAAAAAAAAAAACAGGCAGACGACATACACATGAGAGAAGAGAACCCAAGAAAGAATCAGAAACCCCAACCCGCAGGGTTGGAAACCCTCGACAGCGCACGGACGGACGGGTGTGTACCAGGCCGAGGGAGAGGCCGGTGGCTCCGAATCCGGCGGGTTTCGGCAGGGGCGGCGCGGGGACAAGGCGGGCGGCGCTGTGCATGCCCGCGCCGCCGCCGGTCGCGTCGTAGGAAAAGACGCCGGAGCCGGCGCCATCGAACATGCCGCCGAAGCTCATCAAGAGCGGGGCTGCAAGAACTACCAGGAAAAGACTGGTTTTTTTCTCCTGCTGCTCGTCGATCTCTCCCTGGCTATTCGGCTAAAATCTCCGCCCGAGATCCTACCAACCCCGGCCCTCAGATCCCAAGGAGGGGAATTATTAAGTTTTTATGACGGGGTGAGAGGGGGGAAACAAGCTAGGCATGCATTAAAATAGCCGCCGCGCAGGCACGCAGGCGTGGATGCAGGATGCACTGGCGGGAGCAAATATGGAAGGGAATCATGGAGCCGGAAGCGGGAGGGACCGAGCGCGAGCGGAGATGGAAACAAAGCAAGGAAAGGAAACCCGAGCCGGCCGGGGCGGCAGAAGGAACGCGCGCGAGACGCTTTCGGCTTTCCACCTAAATAGCAGGCAGGGCAGGCGTCTGCTCCGGAGACGAGCTCGGCGCCAAACTCCGCCGCCGCCGTCACAACGGCGGCGATGGCAACCCCTGAGTCTCCGGAACCCCTCAGCTACTCCCCTGAGGCGAGAGAGATTAGAAGCGGAGGGGCAGACGAAGAGGAAGAATGGGAGCTATAGGTGGAAGATGAGCGAGCGATAGAGAAGTCGAGGTGGAGGAGGCTGGCCGGCTATGGCTACTACGGGAGAGGTAGATGAAGGCGAGCGCGCTGCGCGCGGGGGGACATGTGGAGCGAGTCTAGGAGCCAGCAGCAGGCAGCCTCGTTTGGACGTGTAAATCCAACAATCGTGAAATGGAACCGCGGAAAACGCTACGCTGTGGTGTTTTTCTGGGAAGCGATTCAGTTTCGGGACCAAAGCCAAACCAAAGGGAGGGGAGGAAACGAACAAGCAGCCCCAGCCCCGACGCCAAGGGAGGGAGTGGCACGGAAATCAAGTGGGGCTGACTCGCACACGGAGGCGCCGCGAGGGAGAGTCAAATGGGCCCCACGCCGCGCGCATGGCCAAGGCCCGGGGCCGGGGCCGGGGCCGGGCATGTATGATGAGTGACACATCGGCCGCGCGCGGGGCTCGACTCGACTCGTCGACTGTTTACTTTCACACACGCTGCCACAGATCTGGCAATGGCCAAACAAACGATTGTGTGTTGCTGTGAAGCGCAGAGGGGGAGGGGGACCGCCGCCGGTGTGGATTATCCCGATTGGATGGACGCCAAGTACAACAGCGACCAATTTTTATGCTTCGCAAAAGATGGAGACGGAGGAGGGGGAGGAAAAAAAGGACTCGCTTCGCTGTCAGCCCTGCTGTGTAGCGACTAGCGAGCGGAGGAAAAAAATAGATGATGGATGGATGGATGGCGCCGGCGGCACGGCACGGCACGGCGGCACGGCGGCACGGCAGGAAACCGGAGGTGGCCAGAGAAGCGGGCCGGGACTACGGGAGGGAGGGCGAACCGTGACGGGGACTTCTCACGGGCGGGGCTGGTTGCCGCTGCCTGCCTGGCTGGCTGGCCATTGAATCGGACGCGCCCGGGACGCCCGTACACCCCCGTCCGTCCCCGCGCCAAGGCAAAAGGCAATTTTGTGCCGAGGCTGCCCCCCCGCGCGGGCTCGGCGGATGCGGCCGCGTGGGGATCGGACGGGCGCGGCGCGGGGGCAGCGGCGGGAGCGCGGCGCGGGAGTAAATGATGCGGCGCGGCGCGGCGGCGGTGGGGGTGGGGCCGTGGGGGTGCGAGGCTTTTCCGTTCGTTCGGTTCGCGAGACGACGGCCGGGCCGGGGCCGCGGCTGGGGCTCCCGGCTGGCAATGGCGAGGCGCGAGTAAATGCGGCACGCGCGGGGGGTACGGTACGGGGCGACGGGCACACCGGCACGGCCCCCACCGCGCCGTGCACGCCCGCCCGCCCGCCCGCACCCAACCAACCAGCGGTGTGCTGCGGCGGAGTCGCGACGGCACCCGGGGAGGTTGGCTGTGGGCTGTGGCCAGCGCAACGGAACACGGGCGCCCGTTGGCGCGGCTTCCCTGGTGCTGCTGTGAAGCGCTATGAGTGGTGCGGGCACAGTGCATGTCTCTCGGTGGACTGGTGGCGCTGGCATGGAGGACTATATGTCGTCGGTGCACGCTGCCCTGGAGGACGGTTTTTTTTTTTTTTATGATTCTTTGGAGGACTCAGTGGTGATCAATGCAAAAATGAAACCTGCACTGCACCCCCTATAATTAAAAAAGGGGTGCCTACTCGTTTTGGTATTTCCAGCTGTATATGATTACGCTTTGTATATATATACACACATGCTGCGTCGTCGAATGTTGCAACGTCACTATATACATAAACGGGGTGCCAAGAAATGAAACCACCACCCTGTTTGGGGTGCACCGCTGTCTGTGGAAAAACTCGTTTATCAGCACTACAGTTTTTCAGTTAGATGGAGTTATTAGTTGGCGTAGCACAGCTAGCGTCAATGGTTCAACAATACGCTGCAAGCCCTAATAAAATCACCATCCGTTTATTTTGTGGTTACGCTGGCAGTAGCAGTACTGCATATGCTTTTGGCTTTTTCCTTGTGTTCAAGGACTTGCATTGGTGTCTACCACTTGACATGCTAATATAAAGCTGGTTTGGGTACCCTACTGGAGTACTTCCTAGACTTATTTTTCTACCCGTTTTTATCTAGGTAAGAGTGTATCTTAAGTTTTATCTAGATAAAACTCTCTATCTCTTTTTAACTACCTTGCCTAAAACTCAAATTAAACCCACTGAGAATGGCCTAACGTTTTTAACATTTCTAACTAAGAACTTTCCTTCTTGCTACCTACAAGCTATCCTTAAAACAGCTCATCACACTGTTTATATTTCAGACATATCTCTATCTATAGTACGTGTATAGTGTTTTGCACCTTCATTTAGACTCTCCGGTGAGGATGCACAGCATGAGTCTCCTCTCTCCCCTTCTTGCTATGTGTACGCCTCAATTTGCTCTAGACAATGAAACTCATTTGGTCCTCCCTACTTAATCGAATCAGCAGTGCCTCCTGCTGAATTAAAAAAAAAAAACTTTTCTCTAGGTGTTGCTGGATAATGATCGTTAGTTCAATTATTGTACTTGTCTACTAGACATTTGGACAATGATGGATCCAGATGCATCGTCTATATACCCGTATGTATGCATGCGAGGATCGTTTAGAATGTTCGTAAGAATTATGTGATATGTTTGGCCTGTTGTTATGTTATTTGTTATAGTACTGTTTGATGACAATGGCGTAGGCTATGGGCCTATATATGGCGAACATCGAACCAGAGTGACTGACTGAGAGTGAGAGTGGTAGTATCGACTACAAACAATGCGCCCCACAGCCAGCAACTTTCATGTAATGCGATCTTTACGTACTGTACAGTAGAGAGAGCTCATCGTGTTCTACCGCTCATCCGGTACGAAGCAGGCCGCGCAGGGGTCGCATATGCCGTACGCCGGGCTCAGACGGTCAGACCCCCTTCAAGTGCAGCGCAAAAAAAGGTCATGAGCTCAGTTCAGGGAGGCGATGGTCTCGGGATGAAATGAATTTTGACAAGAACCCATGCACTGCACACGTCTTCCCAACATTAAGTGGGCACTGATAAGTGATACTGCTACTGCATTCATGCGTTTCCCTGTACTCTTCCAGGAGGAGCCAGGAAATTCATTTCTCATTTAGTTGGATATGGACATGAGGAGTTAAGCATCATACTCGTGGAGGGGGCTTCATAAACTCGAAAAGAATGGCTTCAGGCGTCTAAGCCACTTGCTATTCAATAAGGAATCGATCGAATTAATCGCCGGGTGGACTCTGGGCATGCATGTTTGACTGTAGGTCGATCGGTATAGGGCATGGGTGCTGGTGTGGTGTGGTGTGGTTGCTTCTATCTACCTTTGGTGGCGGTTAATATACGGCAAATTCTCTGTAGACTGTGGTGTCCCACGACGACTGCGTGTATATCCCATATCATATCGCGTGCCGGACACCACAATGTCGATCGACTGCAGTCGCAGCAGCATAAACGAACGTACGCGCGCGCACGGCGGGCTGCCCTCTGTTAGGTCTCTACTGGCGATGCTAAGTGTCATAGGCGATCAACAGCCCGGACGGCCGGAGGATGCTGGCGCGCGCAATCGAGCGAGACCTGGGCCTGCGCGGATCGACGCGACGTCGACCTGACGAAGGGTGAAGGCGGCCTATGCATGAGGCGAGGCGAGGCGAGGACGGCGGCGCCATAAAAAGAGAGGATGGGAAAGGGCGGCCGCGTACGCCCCGGCTCGTCTCCCTCGCGGCAGGTATGCGTCGTGACGCCGACGACGCGCCCAGGCAGTAGCCGACGGTCCATGGATTGATCGGTGCCGTGCCGGTTGGTGCCTGGCGAGTCCATCAGATGGTGGCGAGCAAAAGACTCGACCGACCAACTCGTCTTACCGACGCTTGCAAATTTCTCCTCCTCCCTTTGACCATTTCTTCACTGGGATTGCTGTCTCTTCAACTTGCGAGGGAAAGGATCGATTCAATGCTCCTCGATCATCTTCCTCCGACTCCGACGCTCCCCCCTGAGATGCCGCGCGCAATCCTCGTCCGGTCGTCCCCCCACCCACTCCACTCCACTGGGCACGCTTTCAAGGAGCTGCCCGTCGTTGTTGGTGTGCGTTGCAGCGGCGACGAGACTCTTGACCGGTCACCCGTGCATGCATGAGCGGTGTATTCATAGCGTAACTGATCGTCATCAGCCGGATGCATTTCATCGCAGCCGCATCCGCAGCTAGCCATGAATGTGCGCTTTCGACTGCCTGCCACACAGGAAAGCCGCAGCCTTATTGATTGCATGTCTTGGAGTGCGGGGCCAAAAGCGCGCAGTTCGTTGCAGTCAGCACTCAGCATCAGGTCAGGGGCGAGAGGCCGAAACGAACAGCCACCTACATCCCCTTCCTCATCTTCTTCCTCATCACTATTCACATCCCCTTCCTCATCTTCTTTCTCATCACTATTCTAACTATTCAGACTGTCTCTAATAGGGTGTTCCAAAGAGGTACTTCAAAACACCGTTTGGCACTGTTTGACATAAATGCTATACTGTAGACAGAGACAAAAATAGTTGAAATAGTGTTTTGAGGAAGGGGATGAGGTGCACCATTAGAGACAGCCTCATACTTACAACTACAGTGCGTAACAGTACCGTATTTAATTTTGCAGTCGCCGTATGCAGTTACCGCTAGATTCAGCCTAGGCCTCCGTTGAAGAAGACTGAACGGTGAACGCCGAGGCCTCCGTTCAGAAAAAAAGAGGGCGTGCGATGCGACTGAACTGAAGATTACGGTTGCTTGCATTGGGCTACGCCGTCATCTTGAACTCTGACGCAAGCTACTGCTGAAAATTAACAGCAACGATCAAGTATTCAAGTTTGTTACTGAAGAAACAGGTGCAGAGAGCATGCCTGTATGGCAACTTTGACTAGAGATCTCCATGGCAACCACTGGGAAACACTGCGGAATTTGCTACCTCTGTATCGAGCCATCACAACCGTCCAGCTCGGCGATGGGAGATCTATATCCTTCTGGTATGATGCGTGGTTTTCAGATGACGACTTGGCTACTAGTTTCCCTGCTCTCCACAGCCATTGCATCAGGAAAGAAGTTTCAGTCCGGCGAGTGTTTGATTCCGGGCTAAGATCGATGCTCCAACAACGTCTGACGCCAAGTGCGCAATTGGAGCTGCAGAACTTGGAGCTTCTTCTAGGCAGGATCCGCCTCGCCGATCGGCAGGATCGTCGAACCTGCGAGCTGGCTAACATTGATGGGAAAATCTCCACCAGCAGGCTGTACAAGACCCTGAAGCACGATGGCAATACCCTGTCGACACTGGCGAGCTTTGTCTGGCAGAACTGTGCACCCCCGCGTGTGCAGTTTTTCTGGTGGCTAGCCGTGAACAATCGCATTCAGTGCCGGGAGAACCTGCTGAAGAAGAAGATCATTGACAGTGCAGAATGCGAGACTTGTCAACACAACATCGAAACTACCTCGCACATTCTGTTTGGCTGCACTTTTGCTCAAGGTTTTTGGCGCCAGGCTGGCTTTGACATTCCGGGCGAGACTGATGTCAGCTGTGTGGAAGCTATACCCAGGCCAGAGCGAGTACCGGCAAAACACTTCAACGTGTTGATCATGCTCTGTGGATGGCAACTATGGAAGAGGCGAAACAATTTGGTCTTCAGAGGAGAAGCCCAAAGTCTGGTGCAGCTGATGGTAAGCTCAGCTCTGGAAGCACCGTCTACTGGAATCAGATCGAGCGGTAGTGTCTCAATGGTGCTCTATTTTTTCTGTTCAGTAACACCTAGGAAAAAGAATGTCGTGTGTACTTTTACTCCTCCTGAAGGAGCTGAAAATGTAACCACTTAACTCAATCAGGCCACTCATGGGCCACTTATGAAATGAAATTCAGGTGGGGACTCTCTCCCCCCGTTGACCTTCAAAAAAAAAAAAAAAGAAACAGGTGCAGGAAGAAATAAAGATCGGGGTCTGGTGTGGTCAGGTGCCTGAGCCGTCTATTTATCTGGGTGGTGTTATGGTCCAAAATCCAAACTTAAACTAAAGCTGAACTGTTCTTGTTCAGACTACACGCGGTAAAACTGCAGGTGCTTGGGATTTGGGAATGACCAATACGTTCCTCTGAATCTGAACGCTTCTTGTGCTCACCAAGGTCTAGGTTATGAGTTGATGGGCCGTGGGGGAAGCGGAGCCTGAGGCTCCCCACGTTTTGGGCCCGGTCCGGTCAGGTGAGTGAGACCATTTCGTGAGCTGAGCTCTTCCTGGACCATTGCGTTTGGGCTCTCTGTTGGCACAAGGATTTCTGAATCTGGGAAACATTACTGCAATTACCACTGGATCAGAACAACGACACGCGGCCTCCATGTCAGTTCTGATGTGTGAAATTCAGGGCTCAGTCACAATCAGGGTTGGATTTCAGTGCATCTGGCATTCATGGAACCAAGATCACACAAAAATAAACAAATCAGTGAGGCGATAGCTAGCGTTGATTTTCCAAGACAGTGTGTTTGAAAGCAAGAATTTGATTCTGTTGTGCATTTCCTTTCACTCAAAAGAAAAAAAAAATGTATATCCTGGTACATGCGCAGGTTGACCATGGGCCGGAACAGAGATGTGCAGATTTCTTGTACTTGTGCGCAAATCTAAGGGTTGTCTCATAAAAAAAAAATCTACAGAGCGGTCAGAAGACGAGACCATGCGTCAACCCAAGAACTCGGTCCAAGCCCATGAGGCGGCAGCAGGCCAGCAGTGATTCAGTGTAATCGCAGGCTAGTTTCTGTCCGGTGCGTTAGACCAAGCCTGTTCAGGCCCAACAATGCCCAAGGACAATTTCCTTGCGAACTATGCTTAAATTCAGAAGAACTAGGGAATATGAAGAAAACGCAAACCCTAACCCACCAATCCCTGAATCCTAACCCTAGCCATGGTGGATATCCTCGTCGTTGCTAAAGAAGACCATCCTCGATCGAGTGCAAAGAAATTCAGGTGCGAGCGAGGGGGAAAGAAAACGACCAAATATTATATAGCAAATCTGGATAAAAAGTGATGAAGCATCAAACTATTTGATAAGAAACGTTCTTTTCTTTCTTAAGTACATTGTTGCAATCATCCAATGCACAAACCAAATTCAGACGGATCCTGAAAACTATGCTGATCCGATATTCAGATCATAGAGAAGAAATATTCAGATCATAGAGAAGAAGAAACATTCTCCTGCAAGGACATTGCAATTGCAAGAGCACATTGTTAAACCTACGTAACTCCGTATAGATCTATACACAGCGCTGGACGGACGTGTTAACACATGCCCAGTCGCCTAGCACCCGACGGCGGGGTAACCCATCACGGTACCAACCGGCGCGGCGGGCTTCCCCTGCTCCGCGGCGGCGACACAGCACGAACCACCGCTACTCGCGCTCCCAGCGGCATAGCAGTCCACTGCCTTCCCGCCGGCTGCCGTCAGCCTCGCCGCCGGGAGCACGCCGTCAATCCTCTTGACGGTGATGTTGACGATGCCGTTCCGGCGCTGGACGCCGCACGCGGAGTTGAAGAGGCGGTAGCTGAGGCAATGAAGGTGCCCCGGCGGGCCGACGGAGAAGTCCTCGACGGGGACGCGCGCGGCCGCCACGGGCTCCGCCCTCCCTCCCCCGGCGCCGCCGCCGCCGCGGGCGCGGCAGATCTCGACGTCCAGCCAGCGCGCGCCGGCGGGCAGCGCCACGCGCACCGCCTCGTCCCAGTACGGGTAGCCGTGGCAGTCGGCGTCGTCGTCGACGCGGGTGGGCGCGGATGACGACGCCGTTCGGACCACGGCGTAGGCGCCACGGCTCAGGGGCCGGCCCGAGGGCACCCGGACGCCCTCCCCGGAGACGACCGTCACCTCGAGCGCCATCTGCGGCGCCAGCGGCATTGCAGTCCCCTTGTGCGCCATGCGGGCCTCGATCGATTCGAGCGAGCGGCGGCGGAGAAACCTAAGGAGGGGTTGGGTTTGGGATGTCTCGGTGCGCGCTCGACTGGATCGACGGAGAACCTGATGGGTGTTGGCTGACACGAGTCGGCGCGGGGGACTTTATATGGAGCAGTAGAGGCATTGGTGGAGTCGGGTCGGACACGGACACGCGCACGCTAGTTTGCCTTTGAAAATCGTTGCGCGTTCGGGGCTGCCTCTGCGATGCACGGCGCGGCGACCACGGAAGCTTCGTTTTCCACGGCGTCAAACTCAAAAAACGGAAGGACTGGGGTCTGCGCGTCTCGTATCGAGGATTAATGGCAGTAGTACCGTTTGGTACATGGTACCCTGGGCTTTTGCGACGCAGGGTCATGGAAGTTTCCACACCGCTCGTTTTGCATGGCATGGCAGTAGCATCCAATGCAGATAACTTACGCATAACCGTGTGGCGTTAGAAAATATGGAGTAGAAACTAGAGGGAATTTCTAAAAAAAAGGAAAAAGGAAATTGATTATGCTAATTCAGTCAACCCATAAATTGGCAGAACTTATACAGAAGGTGTACGTGGGGAAGATCATCGTAGAAAAAACCAGCATGGTTGGATTCGTATCAAAGTTGGGTCAAAGCACGTACTACAAGTTTATATTGTTACAACTTTAAGCACAAGTAAAAAAGTTGATCATTAGGATATTCCCAACGTATAGTATCATACTCATTAATGAGATGTCATGATTTTAGTTGATGTGACACACCATTTAATAGGAGGAAGAAGAAAATTGTATGTATCTTGAGCAAGATATTGCTTTGCCACGATATCTTAGGCCATGACACAAAATCTAATATCATGAGTCCACTTTCATAGACACAACATCACTCTAATTAATTACTTAGAACATTTATTTACGATACTATGCATTGTGAATGGTGTTTTTAGTAGTATCATATTTTTCATCATACGTGGCACTCTTGGATACTGTAGTGTGATACATCTCATCCACCTGCTTTAAACACTAGAAGTAATTATATGGTGAAAATATCTTATTACTAAGCAACCAAAAGCTCGATACTTCACTTCTCATGGACACAATTGAGAAGCCTTGAGGGTGTTTTTGTCATTTGTGTACTAACAACTAGCCACCTTAAACAAATCACTAGATATTTTCTTATAACCTGACAAAATTATAAAAACAAAAGTGATTATACAATTTCGTTCCATATCCAGAACTATAAAACCATGTACAACCTTTAGGCCCATTGCCATTGATATAAAATATGCATCAACAAATAGACTTAATGTTTGGTGTATGCGTATGATGTGGTAGCTTCGGAGAGTGACACTATACAATGCACGTACTGTCCCTGGGAATAGACTTGTATGAACGTCGGGTTGAGTTCAGATCAGGTCGTGGGGTGTATATGATGTCCCACACATAACCCGCACCTAATGTCATGTCAGGTCAATGTTCTTTTAGACTAAGGCCAAACAATGCTATTCCCAGGTAGACCTGGACATGAGTCATCCGACCAACCAACCCGTCCGGCGTCCAAAAAAGACCCAACCTGAGCAATGCGACGGGTAGGCGCGGGGCGTTTTTTTTTTTTTTGACCCACAACAAACGACGGACCAAGTGTGGACCATGATTTTTGACCCAAAACTCAACCCAACCCGAAAAAAACACCGCATGCGTGGAACACTTCTTTTGTATACTTTTTGCATTTTGCAAGTCAGTTCACAACATAGCACTAAAACATTCTATTGTAATATCAAATAGAAATTGTAACCTAGAAACCAACATTAGTTTTGACATTTTAATTTAGCACTCCCTCTATTTTTAAATGCTTGCCAATATTGACTTGTGGACAATATATGTTGTTCTTTTATCTCATTTAAAATTTTAATACAAATATAAAAAATTGAATTTTATAATTGTAGTAAAAATGATGATATGATGTATTGATCATCTATTTACTTATTGCATTTTTACAATATTGATTTTGTGTTTACTTTTCTATGCGTGTTTGCTTGGTTGCAAGCCTTTTGAGCGGCACCATAGGCAAATGGATAAACATGGAGAAAAATCAAGATAAGTTATATATTTATCCTGTGTTGCTTTTTGGGACAATACTCGAAGAAAATTTTTTCCGTTTCTACGTTTTTCCTGTGAAATTAAATTGTTTCCTGTAAAATTTTTGTGCGATTCCTGTGAAATTACTGCGTTCAAAATAGGCCCTCAAACACGTCATTGATCCCTAACAATCTTCAGCAAAACAGCGTAAGGCAAGAACTAGGCTACCTTGGTGAGTGAGTGTGCTATTGAAGAGTGATTGTTGTGATTCTTTTGTGGGATTGGGTCAGATGAGCTTCTTACTTTTAGACCAATAAGAAGAATTTTTCATCTGTTGCCGCGGTGATTTCAAGACACCATTTATAGATAATTACGAGATGAACAAAGAACATAACAAGATGTATGTTTTAACATGATAATTGTTATTGGATCGAGGCACTTAGTACGATAGTGCATAAAAAAATGGCTACTTAACAAAGGAAAATAAGTAAATGAGCTAATAGAGTCATCAATGAGTAAAGAGGATAATGTTCATCATTTTTTTTGTCGTTATCCTCTTTATTGAAAAATACATGCACTTGCAATTTTCCTTCTTTATGTAGCCAACAGTGAATCAGTAACAATATGATGGCCAGTTCACATTTACTTTGTGACGTATTCAATCTTTGTTTTACTTGTGAGAGTAACACAAACGATTGGCTTTAGAGTCACCATTGAGTTGGTTCATTGTTTAATTTCAATATATCGTTGTGTATCTTGTTCCATTAAGAGATGCATGGTAGATGGTTTGCTTACGTCCATTGCTCGCATCAATGAGAATACTGGTGGGGCTTGGTGATGTGAATGGCTTGCTTGCATGCAGAGTACCCCAGTCGGATTTCGGCCGGTTTTCCGCGAATTCCGTTTTTGTCCCGTTTTGGAAAACGAGATACCGATGGAAAGCACCGGAAAACCGGACCGAAAAGTCCGGAAAGCCGGACTTTTTTCGTTTTCGGTGGGCACCGGGAAATCCCTTTCTGACGGAAAGGTTTACACTGCTTGCATGTGGAAGTAGAATCTTAGTGGGCTTTTGATCCTCTAGATAAAGCAGCTGACTCTAGAAATAGATGCTCTATTCCCATCTCTAAAAAAAATATTCTAACCCTCTCAAAAAGATTCTCTTCCATATGCCCCCCTACTATCAAACAACAACTTTTGATCTCCTCCATAACCCCATTGCTTTTTGGGCGTGTCCTTTAGTCAAGTGATTGATTGTTATGTTCTCATCCGTCAACATTGTGTCTATTTGATCTAGATCAAACGGTTCAGACACACAGGCACCCACCATATCCATCCCTCCTTCCCGTCTCATCTTCCGTCCTGCCCGAACGACCACCTCACCTGAGCTACACCACATTTAACCGAGCTCCCTTGCCTTCGGCTCCTTCCCGCACAGCTCTAGCGGCGTAGCACCGCCTCCGTCGCTGCATTCCTCCACAGCCCACGCTAACTTCGTAGGCACATATCCACCTCCAGCCCAAGCTACCCCGCCGTCGAACCCTTCCTGACCGGCCCCGGCAACGCGTCACCGCCCTCGCCCATGGTCCACCACTAACCTAGCGGTCGCCTCACCCCCGCCGCCAATCCTCCCCGCCCGATCGGCGGCGCCATCGTCGCCGATCTCTCTAACACCCAACGCCTGCCATCACTACCGGACCTCCCCTCCAAGGCCGGAGGTTGAGAAGATGCCATGGTCCCCAACCCTAACCCCAAACCCGAAGAGGCACGACGGCGAGATGGCGGCGACCGTGGAGGAGGGCGTCGACTGACGGTAAGCAAAATATCATTCAACCAACATAGAGTTTTTTTTTTTTTTGAAATAAAAGCAAGAGCACTGCTGATTCATTTAAGAAGGGGAGCAAGCAGTTCAAATAGAGTTCTTATTACATAAAGGGGTTAAACTCGATACAGGGAGAAAAGCTACACATTAACGTAAGCAAGGATTGCCACGCACTGCCTTCCTCAGGACCATCTCATCGGCTTGCTCACTAAAGCGGCCACCCACCACTCCTCGATGCTCGAACAAGAAACGGGTGGTGGCGTGAATCTTACTTTTTTTAGCCATTTCTTGCTGAGGTTTTTTTTATTTGTCCCTCTCCCCAAACCCTCTCAAGCTATTTCCATCGTCCTCCCCACATCTGGCTAAAGGCCACTGCTCCTGCACCAAAGCAACCTCCACTATCATCGCTTTGCTATAAGAGAAAATTCCTTCCTTGGCCCTAAAAAAGTTGCGGTTTCTTCCTTGGTCCAAAAAAAAAAATTTCGTTCCTTCCATGGCCTAAAAATTTTGTTCCATGCCTTCCTTGACATTTCCATGCATTCCGTCAGGTTTTCCATCCAAAGGCGTGTGAAATGACTCTTTTGCCCCTGGCCCCACCTGTCAGTCCCTCCTTCTCTCTCCCTATCCTTTTCCTTCTAGCCGCCGGCGAGCAGGCAAGGCGAGCGCCCGCGGCGCCCCGGCCCCGGCCGCCACCCCGACGCCGGCGACGCCACCACCGACCCCGGCGCCGGTGTCCCCGCCCGGGCGCCTTCTTCTTCCTTCAGCCGGGTGGACGCGCGGGCACGGCGGCGCGTGCACCCACGCGGGGGCCGGCACGTCCCGGCACGGCGACGGCGATGCGCGGAGCTCCCCGCGTATCTCGCGGCACTGCAAGGCCGGCGGCGGGCACGGGGCCCAATGAGGTGGCGGCGAGGAGGCCAGCGACGGTGAGGTCGACGACGCGGAGTGGAGGCACGGCGGCGGACGAATGCGGGGACTCTGGGATTCAATTGACGGAGGGGACTGGCAGAGTAGACGAAGGAGATGCTCCGGGACAAGGTGGCGGAGGACGGGGGTGGCGCGGAGCAGCGGCGATTTGGAGCGTGGCTCCGGTGACCGTGGCAAGGTCGCGGTGGTGCGGCCCAAAATTCGGCCAATGCCGTCGACGGAGAGGTCCGGCGAGGGCGGGGAAAGAGGGAGGGATGCGAGGCGAAGCTTGGTGGCAAGGTTGGCGAGGGTGGGGCGGCTTGGACGGGCGGGCGACGTGCGCGCTCGGCGCGTGGCTGCTCCGTGACGGCGGCGGCGGTGGCGGCACGGCATGAAGGCGACGATGGCCGCGAAGGCGGGCGGGCGGGGACACCGGCGCCGGGGTCGGTAGTGGCATTGCCGGCGGGGGGAGGAGGACGCCTAGGCGGCCGGCGGCGGGGGTGGCGGCCGGGGCCGGGGCGCTCGCCTTGCCTGCTCGCCGGCGGCTAGAAGGAAAAGGATAGGGAGAGAGAAGGAGGGGCTGACAGGTGGGGTCAGGGGCAAAAGATTTGAGACCAAGGAAAGAACCGCAACTTTTTTTAGGGCCATGAAAGGAATTTTCTCTTGCTATAATTGTCATAGCACATGAGATGGGTTCAGGGTGGGGTTTCTACCCATGGATACATGCCGCGAGATCGGATTTGAGTTGACACATCAAACGTAGACCACTAGACCGCATATTGTACAGGGAAAGTTTTCGACGATTCCAAAAGAGACGCGTTGGCTGCTGGCCATTCAAACGCAACCGCTCGTCGGAAGCAACAGAGAACAATCCAGAAAGGCCAAAGCATTTCGCCTCCTACGATTGGACGACGCGTTCCTATCTAAATCCGCGGCAGCATCCACACCTCACTTTAAACAAGTCCAGAACAAAGCTCGCCTTCCCGTAGTTGGCAAGGACGTCTGCGGTTTGATGCCAAGTATTCCCTATCTGGAATTGACACATAACAACATCCTTATCTGACCGGTGACCACGGACAGAGTCCCGTATGGTTTACCACCTAGAAACGTGTCGTTTGACTCGTACACATACAAATCTGGTGAACGCACGCGGTTCCTGAAACTAACTACCCATGCAAACCCAATTCGCGCGTATTTGCTTGCAGACATGCAAACCCGCCAAAATGAAGGAAAGAGTAACAGTTGAGACGAGCACTGACCAGACAACAATCCTGGAAATGCACTTCTCATTTCCACGAGCTACAGGCATAAATACACCAGGGCAGGGCAGACAGATTGTTCATGGATTCTGGCCGCTGATTTTATACACAGAAAGGGCATCAGGGAAATGAAGCAGTGCAGCTTACAACAGGGGAGGGGACAGGAGTTTCCCAGTCCCCTACTAGCAAAAGTACAACACAAAAGGCATCTGGTATTATTGTTCCTCTAGAATGATAATTAGCTGCCCATATAATATGGTGGTACTTGATTAATTGGCACTAGAAGCTTCTACAGGCTATATAGTGGGGGCCACCACACCACTCACCTCGAGTTGGATCCGTCATGGTCGGACCCGGCCCCTTGGTCCGGCCCGTTGCAGGGCCGCACCGAGTGGTACACGGGCGTGGGCCGGTATATGGGCCACGGGTGCTGGTCCGGCGACGCCTCCTTGCTGCTGCTGCTGCTGCCTCCTGGATGTTGTTGATGCGGATCCGACGCCTCCGTCTTCACCTCCGCGCCGGCGCCGTGGTCCGCCGGTTCCTCGCCGGTGTCGTCGTCCTCGCGCGTCCGCTTCAGCCCGATGGAGACGCCGAAGAGCCTGGCGGCCTGATCGGGGTCCGCGTCGGCGACGAGGCCCGCGGCTGCGGTGGCCAGGCCCGGGCACGAGGGCATTAGGTCGAGGATCGCCGGGGGGAGCGGCGGCGGCGGGGGCACGGCCTCCGACGACTCGCCGGAACAGTTGACGACGGAGGACAGCGCCGCCGAGGCGTCGAGCTGCTGGGAGGAGGCGTACTTGGTCATGAGGAGCAGGATGTTGTTGCAGAGCTTCTTCATCTGCCCCAGCTCGCGGGTCAGCCGCGCGTTCTCGCGCCTTAGCCGCTCGTTCTCCTCGCCCGTGTCGCCCGACGCGGACGCGCCGCCGGAGCCGCCGGACGGCGCCGCCTGCGTGTGGTCCTCGGCCGATCCGGAGTTGGAGGAGAGGACCTGCTCGTCGGAGGACAGCGCCGGCGAGGCCGGCAGCATCACCGGCAGCGCCATGGGGATCGGCGCCGCGGCCACCGTCACGGCCCCGGATGCTGCCGCGGCGGCAGCTGCGGCGGCCGCCGCTAGCCCCGCCACTGGCGCGCCCGCGGCCGGCGCTACCTTCCGGCGGTGTATGTCGCAGAGCAGGCGCTTCTCACCTCGGCGGAAGCTGTCGTTGGCGAACTCCCACCGGTCCGGCACGATCTTCCTAAATCCCTACGTCACAAACCAAGCAAATCCAAAATCATCACTCACGGAGCCACGGGTATTGACGGAGCTCCATGCCTCCATGCCGAGGCAAACAAGTCCCAACTCCCAACACGACGGAGGAATCAAACCAGACGGTCATCAGGTGTCCTACGTAGGTGTTGAGCTGCCGCACGAAGCTGGAGAAGTTGTTGTGCTTGAAATACTTGGGGAGCAGGTCGCGCGCGAACTCCGCCGGCCGCCACACCACGAAAGTCGACCCGTCCTCGTTCCACGAGATCACGTCGTCCACCGCCGGGTCGTCCACCAGCTGGAACGTCTTGGTCAGGAACGGCGTCGGCAGCGACCTCTGCCCCGCCGCCTCCGCCGCCGGCGCTGGCGCCGGGGCAGGCGCAGGCGCAGGCGCGGGGGGCTCGCCGCCAGCGGCCTCCCCGGCGCCGCCGCCGCCCTGCTCGGCCATCGGGCCACCGCCCGCAGCTCGGCCGGATCTGAGCCGGGGAAACCGTAGTAGCTTCCAGATGCGGAAGGTGCGACTCGCGTTGGGTGGAAGGTACGGGAAGAAGAAGCCTTCTGGAAGCTTCGATTGCGGATTAGGAAATTTTTTTATACTCCAGCGGGAGGAGGAGAGCAATGAGAGAGAAAGAGAGAGGAGGGGCCAGCCGGTGGTGTGCGGAGGAGAGAGAGACGGTGAGAAAGCCAAGCCAGCACGAGGGGAAAAAAACCCGACCCACTTTGTGAACCGGACTGCGACAAAAACCATTCGTACCGAGAGGAAGCTAGCTTTGCCATGGGGTGGGCCCGTGCGCTAGATATCTCGCTGCGGCGCTGTCCTGGGCCGTCAGATATGACCCTGGCGTGGCACGGACGGCTGGGATCGGAGATACCGCAGGATTTGGTTCTCGACGAAGCAAGTAGGGCGGGAGGGGTGGTGGGCGGGAGGAAAGTGCGCGAGGGCCCGAAGGTTCCCTGGCTTTTTCACGCCCATTCCTTCTGGAAGGTTCAGGTAGGCGCGGAGGTGGGCCAGGTGGACGGGACACGTGTCGACCGTCGGGCCACGGGTGCTGGATGGGATAAGATTTTTTTTTTTCTTTCATCGTTTTCAATATTGCAATATCGTGCACCCAACGCTTCAATCGCCACATTTGTTTTTCTGCTGCTGGTGCTGCAATGTCACATGTGGTTAGCAAACACAGCCCATAAAAGGCTAAACAGCTCATTTTTATAAAAATATGGCGCATTTCATTTTTAAAAAAAGAACTATCAAAGTTAAGGTATGTATAGGGGTGATTTGTTGTGCTGTTTTCACTATTACCGTTGTTGTGTTTCACTATTTCGCGTTGTAACATCTTGGGTTTTTTTTACGGCAGCAAGCACGGACAGATTGCATTTGTAGCAAGCTACAGCGATCACACCTAAAAGAAGTCATTCTCTGCGTACAAAACTACAACGATTTACGCTAACTTAGTATCTACGCTATAAAAGAGCGAGTTTTTTAAAAATCTTTTTTACCTATAAAGGCATAGGTATACCTTTCACGCTGAACCCACTGCGCAGTTGGAAAAATGTTGAAAAAAGGGTGGAAAGGTCCAAAACACATAGATACAAAATGTTACGCTAATCAATTAGGACTCTTTCTTTTTAATTCTATTTTTTTTTCTTTCATATTGTCTGCTTGATTATCTCACAACACGTGCAAGTTGCACGTATATCTATGCTAGTTTTAAAAAATGGCTACTTAGTATTATTCATTTTATGCTTCTCAAGACTCAGGTCGTGTTCGGCGCGTCGGTAACTTTGCCGCAACATTGATGAAAGAAAAAGAGAAGCTCCAGACCGTATGATTAGACCATTCCCAATCATTGCCTAAAAAGGCTTGTCTATTCACTGTTTCTCCACTATTCTAATTATCTCTCTCTGTGTACAGTAGCGCTACAGTGTATAGGCAACTTTTTTCCCAACCAATTGGGGATAGCCTTATTGTCCCATCATACGGCGCTGAGGCAAGTCGATCTCTCACTATTGTGTTAGCGTTGCTGCAGGATCCCACCGTGAAGAACACTCTATCAAGAGTGACATGTCATCTAAAATAGTTGATTTTGCTGAATAAAATAAAATCTTCAATGCACAATTTTATTTTATGGTTCATATAATGAGAAATTGTGTCGGAAAAAACCTTTTATCTCCTAATACTAATTTAAATAGGTTTTATGGCCTTGGGTATTGATGAAACTACTACTTGTCCTTATCTTCATAAATAATACACGCCAAGGACTAAAGTGGCACATTGAGAAAAAAAATCTCAAGTAAATTGTATTGCATTATTTGCACAATGGTATATAATTTTGGACCTGATAGAGAATCAACACAGGATCTAGACGTGACGAAAACATGGCTTTAGGTGCTACTATATTCAACTGTTTCTGTGCATAGGAGAAAGATTTTCCACTCCTTATATGGAAAACATATGTGGCCATAAACAAGTGAGAGGATTTAGTGAAACAGATTAGCCCGATAGTAGAGCCATGGAAACATTTGTGGAATCCTCTTTTTATTTGGATCCTAGCTCAGTGAAACAATACACTACCATGGAAACATACAAGAATTGTGGCCTTAGAACTTATATCAAAACACGATGGATCATATGAAACTAGTATTTTGCTTGGGCATAAACCACGATCCTCCATGTACTGCTAGTCTTCATAATTGTATTATGATAAACATAATTGCGCTCCAAAAATATGTCCATGTATTGGCCTCCCAATCCATGTCGATTAGAACCACATGTGAGTTTAGAGGCATTTAGTATAGCGGACCCGATACCCATATGATCAGGTAACAAATAAATTAGTGGGCAGCCATGCCTCTCCTGGCGAGTCCTAGGTCGTGTATGGATCGTCTCAAATTCAAGAATCTGGGTTTTGGAATCTAGCTTCTCATCCAAACGTTACCATTAAATTTTACAATTCACCATGGAATACAAGAAGCTAGCAAATCCGGTAGAAATAGGCAGTCAAGGATGTCTCTTATATATACTAGTGAAATTATGTAGGCACATGTAACAGTGATAATAGATTATTCGAAGATAAATGTTTTGTTAGGAGATGACACCTCGACAAGATTGAGCGGTTGTTTTAGAATGTTGAAGTTGTCATAAACAAGTGTGTAGTGCAACAAATGAGAGACAAAAGCCGTGCTTAGGAGAGCTAGTGGCAAGTATGGGCACATGATAATTCCTTTTGCTTAATCACGTGCCAAATTGTCTCTTCTTACAAGTGAACAACGCCCAACCGTGTCAAGGATAAAAGGAAGGTTGATCTCAATTTGTTAACGCCGAGACATAATCTCACAAGCACACGACAATTAGCTTATAAAAGCGCTATGATTTTTTAACACTGAACTCTCTTGTTTGGAAACCCGTTGGACGTGGTGTGCGGTATGGCGCTAGCTAGGCTCGGTGCGGAGGTGCCTCCTCATGCCGTCTTTGAAGACAAGATATAGGAATAATACATAGGAAATATTGGTTATGAGTTATGACAAAGAGATAAAAGGTAAAGGCAAAAGAGATTAAAAAAAGGTGTCTTCATCGGTTAGATACCCTAAACCAGCTATGACCCTTCATATTTGATGGATGGGTAGGTCCTATGCTATGGATAACCGAAATCATAAGGCACACTTAAAGTTAATTTTGTTAGAAGTTAAAAGATCGAGTGAATGAAGAATGAATCTTCTTCATTGATCTTTGATCTTGTACATATGTATACACGGTGAACTGGTGCAATGGCACTTGTTCGTTGGATTATAGAAGGACATGATTGTGTTGATCACGAACAGTTTCATCCCTTCATCACGAACGGTTGTATTCCTTCACCTAGTATAGTTGCCTCCTTACATCAACGGGTGTGTCTCTTATGAGAAGAGGTGTCTCTAGGATGAGATCACCTTTCTTCGTTTCTTAACAGATTTAACTCGAGTTTTGAATAAAATTAAGCCACCTAGTTTTGCACAACTAGCTAGGAGTTTGATGGGACACTTACCAAATGATGCCACATCAAATTTTGTTTAGGTAACTGTGTATTCTAGATTTTATTTAGATTAAACTTAGAGAGATATATCTCCAGATAATGGGATAACGGGTGAACCAAACACTCCCCCACCTCATGGAATTCTCTTTATCTCTCAGTTCATAAATATATATTTTGTCATGTCACCTGCGTCACAACATTTGATGGAACTAGTCAATCAACCCGTGCGAAAGCACGGGTTAGAGTCTTAAATGTATTATGCGTAACCGTACAACAAATATAGATCTATTTTATACATAGATTTTTATAATAGCATATCTTGCTACTTTATATGTATGCTTAATTGATTTAGATAATCTTTGATCGATTGCAAAAATAGGTGTTTTTAATATAATTTTGAGGGGTTACTTTCATCATATTATCAGTCATAATAACTAAGGTGAACAATTCAAATATAAATTAAAAGAGATATTTGGTATTATTCTATCAAAATAGCAAATATGAGCAATTAGATATAAATTTAGGGTGTTATTTCATATTTTCTTTTATATTGGAGAGTGGGTAATTAATATGTAGTTTTAGGGATTATTTAATATTATTTTGATAATGACAAAGGTGGGTGATTACCTAATTAGAAAACAGATCTAATGGCTATTAAGATTCCAACCTATCAATGATGAGTATTTTTTTATTATCGTGAGAATTTCTATGATTTTTTTTCTAGCGCATCTTGTGAGGATTGACATGGAAATTTCAAAAAGAGTCTACAAAATATCTGTTTCATGGAAAGGTTTATAGCATCTTTAATAAAAAAAAAGACAGAAACTGAAGGTAAATTTAAAAATGAGAAAAATCTAAAAAACAAGATATTTGCTTTCGTTGAGAATTAAACTCAAGATCTTTCGTAAGGCATAGGTGGGTAATTATTTATAAAATATATATAATGAAAAAAGAGGATATTTGCTTTCGTTGAGAGTTGAACGCAAAACCTTTCGTAATGGCAGAGGTGGGTAATAACTTAGAAAACAGATCTAATGGCTATTAATATTTCAATCTGCCAATTGATGGTCGGATGTTTCTGATTATTGTGAGAATTTTTAGAATTTATCTTTTTTTTCTAGCGCGCTTTGAAATTGGTATAATTTTTAGAACCTCCAACTAGTAACAGTAAGATTTTTTTTTTTTTTGCGAATTACAACGCATAATTGTGGTAGCACGCAGTGCATTGATTTTAATTCTTGTTAAAATCATGTCTTGTGTGGACTTGGTTTCTTCTCTTTCATTTGGTATAGCACATCATCTAAAAAACCTGAGGGGAGTGGGGAGGACACTGTGGTTCATGTCATGGACACAATACTAGGCGAATCACAGATTTGCATATATGCTCGCAGCGCCCTGTCTTCGCAAACAGTCAACGGCTCAACGCGCAACCCTGCGAATGATGAATTGATGATAATGCCGCCGAAGTCCCAACCCCAGGTGATAGCAAGCAATAGCATACAGCGACCGGCAATAGCATACAGCTAATATCCCAGTAGTATCCGAATACAATAACCATCTACCTGAGCTTATAGCAAGAGAGAGATGGTGTGAAACTTCGTAGCTAGGCGCATTCGAGTGGTCTCTGTTCTTATTACATCCTCCACTGATAGGTTTTGACCATCAACCATGGACAAATTCATCAGTCAAGAGCTCTGATAAATTCAGTCTATTTTTCGGCACTGCCGCAGTAGCCATAGGGGTTCTTCTTGGCCCAGTTCCACTGGTCCCTGCACATCTCCTCGATTCCATACTGGGCCCTGCCACAGGAATACCGGATCTCAGTTTGCATCGCCCCACAAGAAACTAGCCCACCAATTATCAGTTGCTGATAAGCTTCCCCAAAAAGAAAACGCTGACAACAAAGATGTTCACAGCAACAAATTTAAGTACCTCCATCCGAGCTCCCTTTCAGCCTTGTCAGTGGACGCGTAAACCTCCGTGGCGTCACCCGGTCTCCTGGGGCACATTTTGGTGGGGATCTCCTGCAGTTTTGCAGCCAGAGGCGTCAGTTTCAGGTCCCTTTCTCCGGATTAGAGAGACGATCCATGCAAGGGATAGAATAGAAGGAACCTTGCCGGATGCCTTCTTGAACGCCGCCACCATCTCCAGAACGGATGTGCCGCGCCCTGTGCCGAGGTTGTAGGCCACACAACCTACCCAACAGAATCAAGAGAGGCGGTGTGTGTTGGTTCCGTGAACACGTGCCCTGCCAAAGGCCCAAAACATACGTACCGAAATCAGGCGTGTCGAACAGCTTGTTCAGCGCCGCGATGTGGCCGTCCGCCAGGTCGACGACGTGTATGTAGTCCCTGATCTGCACCACCAAAACCGATCAAAAGAAGATAACGCGTCGGCGTCAGTTTTATACTGTTTCTAGTACTAGTAGGCAGAGAGGCGAACAACAGTGATGAGGGGGAGGCGCACGCACCGCGGTGCCGTCCCGGGTGGGGTAATCGTGGCCGTAGACGTTGAGCTCGGGGAGCCTGCCGACGGCGACCTGCTGGATGTAGGGCAGCAGGTTGTTGGGCATGCCCTTGGGGTCCTCGCCGATCTCGCCGGAGCTGTGCGCGCCGATGGGGTTGAAGTAGCGCAGCAGGACGATGCTCCAGCCCGGGTCCGCGCGGTGGTAGTCACGCGCCAGCTCCTCCAGGATAAGCTGTGCGGCGGACGCAACCGGAAATCCAAAACCAAAACAACCCCCTCGTGAGCACAGCTGCACAGGACGAAAGCGTCAGGGGCCGTTACGCGTCGCTGTCGACGACCGTGAGCCGCAGCACGCGACGCGGCCCGATCGAGTTTGGCGCGGTTTCGTCGTGGGCGGCGGCCTCACCTTGGTCCTGCCGTAGGGGTTGGCGGCCTGCAGCTTGGAGTCCTCGGCGCACGGGATCACCTCCGGCCAGCCGTACACGGTGGCGGACGACGAGAACACCATCTGCATGCATATGCGGAGGGCCGGGCGGGGATCAGTCAGTCATGTCGTGATGGGTCGACCTAGCTAGAGGCTGATATGGATGGATGGATGGATCGGTCGAGCAGTGGTAATATACTAGTACGTAGTACCTTCTTGCAGCCGTGCTCCTTCATGACCTTGTAGAGGTTGATGGTGCCGACGAGGTTGTTCTCGTAGTACATGTCCGGGCGCGCGACGCTCTCCCCGACGGCCTTGAGCCCCGCGAAGTGGACGACGGCGTCGTACCTCCTGGCAGCGAACACCTTCTCCAAGTCCTCGATGCTCCTCAGATCCCCCTGCGATTCATCCACGCACACTTCGCGATTCGGAACGAGAAATGAAGGAGCGAATTGAATCTCGGCGCGGGCCGGGTTGGGGAGGGGGGAGGAACTAGGAAGAAGGTTTTATGGACGGTGGTACGACGATGATTACGTACGCGGATGAAGTCGAGGCGGGCGGCGAGCGCTGGCCCGGCGATGCGGCGGACGCGGTCGATCGCCTCGGGGACGGAGTTGTGGAAGTTGTCGACGACGGTGACGCCGTATCCCTGCTCCAGCAGGCGCAGCGACGTGTGCGTGCCGATGAACCCCGCGCCGCCCGTCACCAGCACGCTCCGGCCCCTGCCCCCCGCGCCGCCCCCGCCGGCCTCCGCCCCGGCGCCGATCGCCATCTTCTTCTTCTCTGTGATGGTCGACCGATCCGAGCCTGCGTGTGGCGCTCGCGTGTGCGAGTGGTGTGGCGCGGTTCTGACGTTCTATTGCACTGGCAATCTGGCAACCGGCGGCGCTCGCTCGCCAGCTGGTGGTGCCCCAGCCCAGCAAGATATAAACCGGCCGGTGCGGCCGCGGGGTTCGATGCCGTTGGTGCGCGTGCCGTGCGGGAAGAAAAGAAACCCCCAGCGCAACGTGACGGGCTCGCAGACGCGCGGCGCAGGTGTAGCGTGCGTAGCGGCGGACCAGGTGACGATCGTGGGGGAAAAAAGGGAAAGGGAAAAGGGAAACGAAAACGGGTGGACTGGTGGTCGTGTCGTGCCCGCGTGTTATGCGCCCAAAGGGGGCTTTGCTTTGCGTTGCGGCGCGGAAGTAGGGGTCACGGCCGTCGTCAATTCCCTTTCCCTTTTTCTTCCGAGGGGTCTCCGCCGGCTCTCCGCAGGCAACGAAGCCAACCCGACCAACCCGACAGGCGACGGCCGTGGTGGCGTCCGCGACATTCGCTCGGCCGGCCGGGAGCACCGGAGCGGGAGGAACGGCTTGGGGCGATCGGGTTGGATTGGATCCCACTCCCAGATCACTCGCGTGCCTATCGCCGTCGCCGTCTCATCCCAAACCCACACGATGCAAGGGATAAGCCGGAATCCGGTGGTGTGCCCTTTCCTTTTTCTCGTCATCTTCGACTTGCGAGTACACGGAACGGCGTGATAATGCACCTTGTTGCTAGCCTAGCCAGACGTCCAGATGAGACGAGCGGGCAGTTTTCTCAACCGCGGAGATAAAGGCTGCCTCCGGGTCTTCAGCGCGTTATCAAATCTGTCTTACTACGAAACAATTCCCGGAACCAAAACATGCGCAAAGAGGGTGGGCTGGGCATGCAACAGGTGCGGTACATGGTTCCAATTATTGTGGTCTCCAGAGGAGTGCATGGTTGTGTACGCTCATGAAGATGCCGAGGAGTGCAGGAAACGTCCGTGCCGCGGTGCCGCTAGCGTTCGGCATGGCACTGCTGTTGTCGCTATATATGCATTCTTCTCTTTTGTTTTGCACGCCAGAATGATACGCCTCTCTGGCTGCATGTTTTTTTTTTTTCGTACTGATGGGCAGATGGCACAGAGCATGGTTGCCAAATGCAGCATATCCCAGTCCTACGGTGAACTCTGAGGACGACTGAGATGCAATACCTGAGGGATAAGGAGTAAACATGATAGTCAAAGCACAAAAGTTGTGTGCGGCTTGTCATCCGCGCAAATCACGAACAATGTTTGTTTTAGACTTTAGAGGAAGCGCAAAGAAGTTGGTCTGGACTAGCGCATTCTCTTAAAGAAAATCGAAGCGCAGTGCTTCATCGTAAACATAAGAAAAGAAGTGGAGCTTTGGGGGCCTGGAGGGCTGGACCTGGAAGCCTCCAATGCACTGATGCAGATGGGACACAGGAATGTGCTGTGCAGGAAACGGACGCGGCAGGAGTTTATCCGGCATACCATTCTCGTCCCTTCCTTTTACTTTTCTTGCACGGTTCAGCTACCTCTATGACTCCCTGCATAAACGGTAGAACACTAGCTGCGCCAAAGGGCCCGTAGCCGTGGCGGTTGCAGCATCGAGCTTATCTGAGGTTTTGGATTCGACTACTTCTGACATTTAACGGTTTTGTTCATTAAATGGTAGGCGATGTTTTCGCCGACGCGAGGCGTCCGTGGTAACTTCATCAATCTCAAGATCAGCCGGCCAATCTTTTAGAAGTGTCCATAGAAATAGGGTGTGCGTATGTACGATCATAAAGATGAGTGTACGTACGTGTGTGAGCGTCTGTATTTATAATGTGCTTCTTAGAACACGAGCTGCAAGAGGGTGCGCCGGTCTCTTTTTTTAGCGAAGTCTATTTTAACCCTCTCAGCTTGCCTCCGAGTTTAAAAAAACCCTAAACTCAAGTACCGGACAACACAGTCAGCTAAACTTTGTAAACCGAATAAATTAGTCCTTGACCGGTTCAAAGCGGTTTTGTAGAGTGGTTTTACTGACACGTGGTCTCCACCTTTGGTCCTCTCTCACTTACATGTGGACCACGCACCAACGTCCTTGTTCTCTCCTCCACATCGCCGCCGCCACCACCACTCGCCGCCGAGGACCTGTATCGTGTTGCCGGCGGACATCGGCTGCATGGTCACGACAGTCCAGGTGCAGGCCCCCCGCTCGCGCGTCGGTGGTGTGAGCCGGGGCCATCCCTGCACTCGCGCGTCGGCGCGTGCTGCGGCTGCTGGCGGAGGCCGCCCACTGCGGCGACGCAAGGCGGCCATCGCAGCCGACGCGGCCGAGGTGGCGGCCAAGACGTGGGACAGGGAGCGGGTCCGGTCCACCCGCAGCGCGCGCCACGGGGAGTCCTCACGCCTTCGTCCGCCCTCAATCCAATGCAGGTCGGGAGGCGGCAAGGGTGGAGGGAGACGCGAAGAGAGAGGGGGGAGGGAGGGAGGAAGAAGATGTGGGACGCCGATGAGCCCATCAAGAGCGTCGCGGCACCCACACCCGCGCCTCGAGGATGGCGGCCACCAACAGCGTCTCTCCTCCGGGGACCTGATGAGCGCGTCGGCCGTGGCGACGTCGGCTAGCCGGCGGCGATGCTGCTGGGCGCGCGATGGAGGAGCCAGGCGGGTCCCGAGGGGGCGTAGCGGTGGAGGCGCGAGCGGAGGCGGCCATCGATGGGAATAGGGAGCGGAGCGGGGAGAGGGGAGGGAAGAGGTGGGCCCCACATGTCAGTGAGATATGGTAAAAGTATGGTCCGCAGACCACATTTCGAGAGAAAACCACCCAGTAAAACCACGTTAGGTCTAGCTTGGCAACCCCATTTTTTCAAGAGATTTGGATAAATTGAGAGAAAATTAGTTTATTTTCTCCTTCATTCTCAAATCCCTTTGAAAACTAAGGTTGCCAAACTATCCTTTTAAGAGTGTGTTCGGTTACGGAAAAATCCAAAAGGATTGTGGGGATTTAATTTTTTTCTATTAAAATTTGTAGATTAAATCCCCTCCAATCCCCACTAAAACCAGACAAACCGAACAAGTCTAAAAGGATAATTTGATTGGTTTTATAAGTTAAAGGGTGTTATGTCTTGTATTCAAGTTGAGGGGGATTTTTAAAATTCGGTGACAAGTTCAGAGGTAAATTAGACTTCACTTTCTTTAACTCGCCATGCCAATCTTCATGTTTTAGGTCGCTTATCCATAATAATATTAATTTTTTTCTCCTCCTTTTGTAAGCTGCCATGCAGAGACTTTCTCTTGTACTTGCTGTCTTGCTACATCCAATTTTATTTGTTTGACGTTTCAGACACTCGTGTAAGTTGGCTTGGCTTTTCAACCACCCCGTCGTAGAAAGAAACTAGGTAGAACCCCCGCGCGTTGCGCGGGGCAAGGAAGCCCAACACAATGACGTTGAGGTGGGCCGGCCATGGACGGTGGCGGTGGAAGCGGAGAAGGAGGCGACGGACATGGAGGCGAGCCTAGAGGAGGAGGCGCAGGGGCCACGGCGGCCATGGAGACGGACCTGGAGGAGGACGCACGGGGGCCGCGGCGGCCATAGAAGCGTGGGGAAGGGAGGCGGCGGTCGACCATGGCTCCGTGGTTGGCCCTCCCCGTGCGCGCCATGGCACCGTCATTGCGCCTCCGCTGTGTGCCGGGGCCGCGAGGTTGGCTTCGCCTCGGGGCCGCACGGCCGCCTCCGCCGCAGGCTGGGGCCGCCGGCCACCCCCAAGCCTCTGCTCTGAGGCCGCCCGCCTTCGGCGCGCCTTGGAGCCACGGGCGTGTCGCTGTGTTCACAGCGCCTCGGGGCTAGTGTGGCGGCGGCAACCTTGGTGGCGGAGACCTCGGCGACGACGGCGTCCTCGGTGGCGGCGCATGTGGTGGCGGTGGCGACCCGGCCGGAGGAGCGGCGGAGAGAGGCGGCGCCGGCAGATCCGGACGGAGAAGGAGCAGAGAGAGCCAGCGCCGGCGGATCCAGTTGGAGGAAGAGCAGAGAGGGCCGGGGAGAGGTGGTGGCAGAGGCGAGGCGGAGGCGACGTCGGCGGAGGCGGCGCTGGATCCGGGCGAGAAAGCAGGCGCGGCGGCCGAGGACGCTGTCACGCCACCCACGGCCTCCTCGGCCTGCCGCCTCCCCGGCGGCGGGGGTGCGTGCAAAAGAGCCGGGAGGGCGATGGGGGCAGCGAGATCCGGATGAGAAGGGGAACGGGAGGAGTGTAGAAGAAACCGGATGACGAAGAAGGCCCGTGGAGCAGTTGGGAAATGGATGGACAGTCGACCAACACGTGGCAAATCCAACGGCCAAAATTAACTGATGACGTGGCTCATGGAGGGGGGAGAGTTGGTATACACAAACAAAGGATATGGTAGATACGGAGGTAGTGCACCAATTGAAGTTCTGAAAAAAAACCCACTATCTCAAGTCTCAATGTGTGAATAGATAAGAAGAATGCAGTTCCTCCAAATTAAAAAAAAACAAAACAGAAATTCTTTCTATATCTTCTCTGTCCAAAATTATACCGAGAGGACTGTCCAAGCAATCAAAAAGATTATGTTAAGCTGAGTCCAGTAGCAGGTAATCCACCTATCTATCCACTGTTCCAACTTCTCTCCACTATTCCACCTACTCTCTGTGTATAGTATCATTACAGTGTCGTTTTATACTGTATCCAACCATTTAACCGGACCGCTGGACTCGGTCTTGGGGGAAAAGGAAACTAGATACTCTAGTCCTACTAATTTTGTTGGGGTTGATCAGAACATTGGGCCGACTCAAGTAGCACAGACGGGAAGGCCTGTTGTTGACACCTATAGCTGTATGATTTGGGTTGGAGACAAAACTGAAGCAGTGGAGAGATCATCCACCCCGGCACCTCCAAATTCCACTTCCATCACATTTACCAGTCCGCACTATTTTTGCGCCAAAACTTTTGAGCTAAAACACAACCGCCACGCCTGATTCTGTACGCATAGCCCAGGAAATTGTACTTCGTTAACCTGCTAACATGTTTCTAAATACTGTCCTACTCAATTTAAAAGTTAGCTTGTAGTACTAGCTGTACTGTAACATTCACTGATGTGAAATTGTGAATAATTACCACAAAACATTTCAGTCACGGGAAGTGCGTAATGTTGTGGTATTGCTAATCACATGCTCAACCATATAAAAACTTCCAGAAGAAAAGTACTTACACCAGTACAATACGAGTCAACCAAATCAACTGACAAGGAAGCACGCCGCAGTTGCAGATGGTATTTTTCTGAGCACCATTCCTCTGTACTCTGAGCAATGGTCCAGACAGGTACCGGCCCTTTTCTCTGGCTCAAATCCATGCCCAAATGGCCAGATCTCCACACAGCTTGGCCAGCTTTTGATCCAGATCAGTGAAAAACAAAGGAAGAAAAGGGGTAGGTGCCGTGGAGGTCTACCAGATTAATGATTAAAGGCACGACAGAAGGCAAAGAGAAAGGCACGTAGTAAAAGGGGACGCAGGTGGTAATTCCAGGAAACAACAAGCATCTTCGCCTTGCTGTTAACAGAACTTCTTCCCCATGCAAAAAGGTACTGAAGTTTCCACCGTGACTTACATCTGGTATAGTAGAATCTGAACATGTAGTCATTCAGCAATCATCAGGTATGGACGAAATAAAAGATGGGCTAGGATACCTGGTGAAAACGATAATTGCAGACAGTTTACCTTTGCCCTTTCGGGTAGCTCCAGAAATTCTGGTCTCCTAGAATCTGTAAAGTCGAAACCATCATTTTTTTTTTCAGGGCGTTCGATGTTATGCCACTGCATATCCGTGGGCATTAATCCATGTCACATTCATACCTCGCAAAATCTGTTGCCATACACCCCATGAACGACAGAAAGTTATTTACATCCATTTTTCTAAGATCACTAAACGGCTGTAGAAGACAGAACACAACACAGAAGAACATCTAGGTGATTCAGCGATTCAATTTCCATGGCATATCTAGTTTGTAAGGTAGTTCAGTTGATCATATAAGGCGTACACCTAATCAAATTAAGGCACGATATGAGTGTACATATCTATATCGGTCTTTATTACAACGGAGCATATATATTTTCCAAATTATCCACAATTATGCACCAGTTGAAGGGCAGAGAAGTTCATCCTGCGAAGCTGCAATTTGCAGTCACCTTTCACGCTTCCTCTTCATAGGGAGCAAGGTCTTTGGTTTTTCCAGTCGTTGGTTCACTGATCCTTCATCTTCAACAAGGCGAAAACCAGGGTGTGACGATAATTTCTCCACTTCAACTTTTGCTACGTCCTTCCTTACTCCTATGTCAGTGATGTATCTCCCAGCACAGTACATCCCAGCTGTGACGGTGGCCATTCCGATCGGACCAGCAGCCAGGAGCTTGAAAGGAGTGGACAGAAGAGCAGCCAATGGCACGCCGAATGCAGAAGACGCTTGCCCACTGGTACCAATGCCAGGCTCGTCGACTGGCAGAAGCCCAGTCTTGCAGTAGAGTGCAAAGTCCTCACAATTCTTGTCAAACATGTCGTAGTTGCCAAACCCGTTTTGAAGCAAGTGCATCGCTCGATGGACTACAACCTCCGGTGGGTCTGATTCGGCAATGGTGCAGGTTCCCCCACGAAGCTTTGCGAGGAAGACCGCAGATGGCACTCCATACTCGAAGCAGTAGAGGGAGCCGTTGCGGAGGAAACAGTCCAAGCAAGTGAGGACGACACCACTATTGGGCAGCTGAAATCCACAATCAGGGAATGTTTGGCACTCTGATGGAGCCTCTGAGATCAGGCTGGAGGTGGAGTCTGATGAATCTGAACTTTCAATTTCTTTCTTTCGTGTGAAATGGACTACTTTGCTTCCTCCAACATAAATACCTGAACATAACAAGAAAATTTCTTGAGAAGCAATGGGAAGAAATTTCAAAACAGAAGGTTATTCAATTGCTTGAGATATTGCCCGGTTATAAATAACATCCAGAATTCTCCCCCAAAAAAGAATAACTTGCAGAAAGATGGGGAAAAATTATTCAGCAACAAATTAATCCAGAGCCAGAGAGATCACAGGATATATGGTGCATCTGTACTAGGTTTTCCTTCTAACAAATACTGCAGCTTTTGCATGCAGGCAGTGAATAACCCCAGATCTTGTCACCCCAACATATGGGCCTGCCAAAATAACCATAGTAAAGGGACACTTTAATAGGTAGAACACTGCACCTGCCAACAGTAAGCAGTGATTGCAGAGACACACTAAAACGATATCACATTGTGATAATGTCTAGGAAGTATCATATACGCTCCCAAAATTGAGATCAGAGACCTCTGTTATACGAAAGCAAAGCAAATAAAAGTTTAAAAAGAAAACTGAGGTAAACAGTAAATACATCCCAAGGCAGGAGGTAGAGCATCAAAGTAAAAGGAGTCTACCCTGACTTCAATACCTCAACAAGCGAAGTGACTGAATAGGGCCTTGTTTGGATCCAAAGGGCAAAAGGCAAAAATTTTGTTCTTTTTTTTGCTCTTTGGATCCAAACACCCCAAATGGCAAAAGGGCAAAACTATTTGCTAAGTATGGATTAATTAGGTTTAATAAATTCGTCTCGTCGTTTAGTCCTCATCTATGTAATTAGTTTTTTAATTAGACTATATTTAATACTTCTAACTAGCGTCCAAACATCTGATGTGACAAGGGCAAAAATTTTGCCATTTGTCCATTTGCCCTTTTGCCCTGCATCCAAACACCACCTAGGTCAACAACTTTCACATAGGATACTTTGGTGATAAAGGGTTTGCAGCAACAAAACCTAAACTAGTCACCTATATATCAGGTTCAGTAAAGTATGGGTCAACATCACAGACTGCAGCACAGTGCTTCATTCCTGCAAGCAACCTCGAGTTAACAGTAATAGAGGGCTCTACTCCACACTAAAAAACAAAAAAGCACAGAAACAGACAGACATGTTGGTTAGCAGTAGGTGAGCAGCAACAAGTGCCGCTTGTTCTACATGGGAAGCAGAGGACACACCATGTGGCATCGCAGCCATCTGGAAGGATTTACGGACAGAGCATGGGAGCTTCAGTTGAAGCCTCACTTCCTTGCCTATCCAGATGAGGTGAGGTGAGAATGTGAGATGAAGTAGAAACAGGGCATCATGTGTGTGGGTGCCCCCAACTTATTTGCCGGTTACGGTACAGACAGCACGGCGGTGCCGTCAAAATCTCATAAATAGACGAGGACGCTAGAATTGACATGGTTCCGAACTCCACCAAACAAGCGGAGCGGGCCGTTGCTTCGATCAGAGAGGATTTTGCAGAGAAATCCTGAAGAGGAAAGCAGGACGAAACAGGAGAACTTTCTCCACATAGAACCGCAATTGAGACGAAGCGCAGAGGCATACTAGGCAGGACGCACTCGGACGCGATTGACCGCCGGACAAGGCGAAGACACAACGAACACCACCGGCGGCGAGGAGGAGCCACACATTCTGCCGGCGCGGGCCAGAATTCCGGTCAAGTGAGCAGCTCGACTTGCACACCGAGCGCCTCGCTTCGGCGAGGCGGTAGGGCAATCGGATCCGCGCAATCGGGCGGCTTCGGCGGCGGCAATTCGGTAGTAGAACTCCTGAGGGAAGGAAACGGCGGCACCGTCGGAGGGGACCGAGTAGCGTACTGCGTACCGTGGTGGGAGTAGGCGTAGACGGCCCGCCAGGTGTAGATGTGGTCGCCGGGCCTGATCTCCGACCGCTCGACCCGATTCGACAGCAGCCCCATCCTCCGCCGCCGCCGACACGTCCCAGTCGCAGTGTGTCGGCGCGGCACACCGCTCGCACCCGCGCCGCCTCTACAGCTCTACCACTACCCCGCCCATGGCAGCGAGCAAGCGTGGCTGCGGGAGGGGGCGAATGGAGTCACCGAGAGTGGTTGCGGATGGGCGAGCGGGCTCTATATAAAGGAAGGCGAGGCGGAGTGCGCTGGGGGCCGCCGGGGGCGAGGCGTCGCCGCTCGGCGTGGTGTTTGGGCCTTTGGGGTTGCGATCGATCGGGAGTTAGGAGACGGCCAGGGAAAAAGAAAAGAATGTCGCGGTCACGTCGTACAAGGCAGCCGTGCCAATGATCCCTCGGTCGCTGGGCGCTCCTGCCGCCTGCGGCGCCGGCTCGAGAGGCATTTCCCCGTGGATACCAGGGTCACATGCGGTGATTCGGCGAAATTGGTGGGTGGATGGACTATGGAGGCAAATCGCGAGTCGGGATCGGCACGTCGCCGCGGGGAGGACGCCTTGGATCGTGCGCGGACTCGCCGTGGACCGTTCTTTTCTTCCACCGTGCCGCGCGTTTCCCGGGTCGCTGCACATCGAGCTGCTGCGGTTTTGTTTTTCCCGCCACTGCTGCAGCTGCACGAGCGCAACCGCAGAACGGGCCGGGGTGGAGGGAGGTGAGGTGAGGTGAGCGAAACGGCGCCGAGCCGGCTCCTGGTGCTGTGCGGGTAGGACAGGCACAGAATGGCAAGAGTAGAGGGTACAGGACCGGCCACCAACTGCGGTCGCGCACCTAAACCGGGCAATGTCCAAATTCAATGAAATACTCTCACCCCTAGCAATTTCCAAATTCAATGAAAAAGATCGCTCTTTTCAGTACTCAAGCTGAAATGATCGCAGTATATTAAAGGTAGCAGCAAAATAATTATAATTTATAATACATTCATAACTCTCATTTTCGGATGCTAGTATATGCTCGACGCAACCGTTTTAGAAACTTACTCAATTTATTCCATCCTGTGAATTAAGCCCAAATAACCCGCTAGGCCCAACACCAACCCCGTTTGGTCACCAACCGTCTGATGTGATGAACGGTCTAGATGCTCCCTATGACAAATAAAATACGGCGAGCGGTTGACGCATCTCACAAAACCCTAGCCTTATTTGGTGCCTCGTCCTATCTCCACATTCCTTCTAGCAGAGTGCCTGAGATAGGCGTCGGCGGCGCTATCGACGCTACTGACCCTCTCATCAATCGTTCTTCATGAGGGTGAGAACCTCAGTAACATGATCCATGTGCGGAGTAGCGAAGTGCGAGCAGGTGTTCATGGAGCGCAACTTGCTGTTGCTGAGGGTGAGCAATGTTGCCATGACATGGCGATGACATCAGGGAAGAGATTGATGGTGAAGAAACAGGTGACGGACATGGCCGCATCTTCCTTCCATTTATTTATCCTTTTGCCAAGACACATCTGGCGAGCCCTTTTTTTGGATCTATGACAAGCCATTGGCTTCTACCGGTTGTCGTATCCTAACCATGGTGCCTATATGGAGCGTGCGAGCGGCACGATAGATGGGTTCACATCAAACTCGACGTATATGGTCCATGGTTCTAGAGTTTAAGTTAGATCCAAAACAAAGGATACGTAGATGGAAAATGAATGGTTGTTGCGGGAGGCGTGGAAGAGGGTCAAAGGTGTGGTTCGTGAAAGACGGAAAATTGCGGGTTTGATGCTGGCGAAGCATATAGATAGGCGAGGAGCAAGGCAATGAAGGAAGGGAAGAGGAAGAGTGGCGGTGTGGTCCATGTATTGCAAGGCGCTAGGGCAGAACATGGAAATGTTGGGGGGGAGGGGGGGAGGGGAGAGGGGAGGGCAAACACAAGAGGGGGTGGAAGAGAGGCAGTGGCATGGTACGCTTAGGAGGTGGATTGGAAGAGCGGTGACGAGCAAAACAAGATGGCAAGAAGGAGCGGGCCAATGCGGGGACGGAGTGGAAAAGAGGCAACAACGTGGCCCGTGCAGTAGGATAGTCTCACATGATAGCGCTTAAGCGACCTATGGTATGTTATGATTAACCTTTGTGTTCCTTTATGTCCCCCATTGTAAACTTGTATGCGAATACTATCTCCGTCTCCCCAAACACCGCCCCATGGGCGGAATATGCATACTTTTATGTGTTGGTATCCACTATCCACCATGCATATATATCTAGGATAAAAGATATGTTCAGAGTTAGGGAAAAATTTAAAATTGCGACATTATGGAGGTTCAAATACCTGAGGAGTGTTTGGATACACTCAAATAATTATTAATTGCTAAAAATTAGCAGTTTTTTTGTCCAAACACACCTACCTAATGAAGAAGCTAATAGGTGTGCAATCTACTGGCATCCATTAGTTGGTTGAGTGTAACTATTTTTTAGTGACTAATTTGTTGCTCTCTCCATCCACAAAAGAATGAAATTTTGGTTTTATCCTAAGTTAAACCATCGTAATTTTGACCAAGTTTATATCAAAATATATTAAAACTTATGCTAGCAAATTAGTATCATTAGATTTATGTTGAAATATGATTTCATATCATATACATTTAATATCATAAAAGTTATTACATTTCTGTATAAATTTGATCAAATTTACGATGATTTGATTTAGAACAAAGCTAAGATTTTATTTTATTTTTTGACGGAGGGAGCAGTAGAAATTAGATGATCCAGATTGAGCCTGATTCTGTAAATTGAGCGTGGAAAGTAGCTGGAGGAGGCAATATAGATCCGTTTATTCTTCTTCTGATGTTTCTTCGCTTGATGGGCTTCGGGCCCTCAGCAACAACTACATAGCAGGCGACTGCGCTGCGCTGCGCCACTGAAGACCCCCAGCGCCCAAACCCCACAGTTTCCCAGTTCCCTCGCTCACGCGCGGCATCACGCCGGCCGGCTGGCGATTCTACAGTTCACACCGCCGCCGCCGCCGCGCCCCCCTTCGCTGCTGCTTTCCTTCCACGGCGATCCATCCGCTGGCGACAGCCAGAACTGGTAACGGCAATCCTATAAGAATGCGCACCTGCGCTCGCCGACACCTATCACCTGCATTCCCCATTCCGCTAAACCCTAGCCGTCACCGGCGCGTAGATCCCTCAGAGACTACGCTCGCCGGTTCCGAGGAGAGATGGCCGCCCCGAATTCCCAGTCGGTCTCCGCCGCTCCTACCGCTGATTCCGAGCAAGATGCGGTGACCGCGCCGCTGTCGCCGCGAGGCGCTCCCGGGGTTGCGGTGGCAGCGCCGAAGCAGGGCGCAACCATGGCGGCGCCGCCGTCCCCGCAGGGCTCTCCTGGGTTCGCCGCGCCGCCGTCCCCGCAGGGCGCTCCCGGGTTCGCGGTGGTGCCAGAGGGGGCCGCGCACGTGGAGGAGGCTCCCGCGTCCCCGCAAGGCCCTCCGGGGTTTTGGGTGGCGCCTCAGGAGGTGGCGCCCACGCCACCGCAAGGTGCTCCCGCGATGGCGCCGCCGCAAGCCGCAACCATGATGGCTCCGCAACAGCAGCATTTCGCACATGAGCTGGTGCCCGGCACCCAGCAAGGTATGCAGATGCCTGTTCAACAGGCGTCCATGGGCATGATAATGGCCTCACTGTCGATGAGCCTGCAAGCCCAAGCCGCCCAAGCCCAGGCCATGGCCGTGCACCAGCCTGCACAAGGTATGGCACCATCACAGCCTTTGTCCATGTACACTCAGCCCATGATGGAGATGCAGCAAGCTCAAGCTGGACACTTGATGGCACAACCACCTCTGCGGCGGCAGCAGCAGCAGCCTTCACAAGCCGATACAGTGATAATGTCACAGCCACCTCTGCCGTTCGGCCCTCCGCCTGCAACGCTTCAGCAACAGATGATGTTGCAGGCACCTATGTCGTTCAGCCCGTCACCAGTGATGCTGCAGCACAATCATCAGGGCAACCAGATGACGGTGGCACAGCCACAATTGTCTGCTCCACCATGCAAGCGCCAGCGCGATGACCAATATGGTTTGTGATCAACTTCTAGTTAATCCTGATTACTATTTTGTTTTAAGGGGTAACAGTACCACGGTATAAATAATAAATGCGCTAGCCTAGCCTGTATTTCAAGTTGGCGTAAGACAAATCTTTACATTTGTTGCACAAATCTAGAACATCACAGCAGAAGTCATATCCATAGAAGTAGTTAACTTCAGGCCTTCGTTTCCTGCTAAAGCTTTGAGGTAATCCTGAAAAAGTTGTTGCCAGGAGATCTATGAAATTTCTGCGCTACAGTCTTATAACTTCTTAAACATTGAGATTAGGAGCTTATGTTTTGTATTTTTGAAGCAAATAAGAAATGTTTGTCACAGAGCAGCACATTTTTTGTTGAAAAGTCACTCTTCTAAATTTTTAGCACACTTCATTCGTATATTAAAAGTGTTTACGTGGATCTGGTTGGTTTGGCTTAGGCTTTGCGCACTCACTCACCTACATTGTTTGGTAGCCTGGCCTTGCTTCCTGCAGCTATTAAACGTGTGGATAAAGTTGTCTCTTTTTTCCTGTTAAGTGTTGACATGATCGCCAATTTACCATGACTTTTCAATACTCCTGAAATTCAGCATTAATATTGCTTTCATGATTCTTCCTTCAAATGTCCTTTTTTGGACAAATTGTGTGATAGTTTCATTTGTTTGTTTCTGTTGCCTTGATTCCTTTTTTGCTTGCTTCTTAAATGGAGGTAAAACACGACTTGAGGCTATCCTGATTCATGTGTCTCTGGCTTCATTCTCTTGGGAGGTTGTGTAGTGGATCTGCTACGCAAAAATGATGCGGCGATGGTCAAAATCGATGGTCAGGCCATCGTTGCTTTTTCCTGCCGCAGACACAACCTCCCAAAAGAACTGGGCCTCCGAAGGACTTCTAGAAATCTATGCCTTCTGTTGTGTGTACTTGGAACTGATTTAGTGTTTTCTTAAACATTGTGCAGACAATTTTTATGGGCAGCATATGACTGGCCATCAGCAGGAAACATCAATACTCAATGCTGCAATGGGACAATCTTATGGGCTTAGCTTACAGAATGGGGTAAAATAACATTTATTTGTTTCATATTTCAGAGTAGAAACTCTTTACTAAATGTTGAAGTGCTGAGGTTTTAACTCTTTCCCCTGGTGAATGATTACAGTTTCCTTCTTTTGGAGCGCCTGGGACATATCTTCCTCCAGATGCAACAAGCACCCTTTATGTTGATGGTCTCCCTATCAATTGTACTAGACGGGAAGTTGCACGTATCCTTGTGTGTGGATGATTCTCTTTCTGATATTATTCCTAATCTGAGTTGTTTTTCAATTCTTTTCCCTACTGATAAACTATAGTTTACATTCATGTGCTACCATTCCTATGCCCTTTTCTGTGTTCCATCCTTCACTTTAACTTTGCTTAGATATCTTTCGCCAATATATGGGGTTCCGTGAATTGAGATTGGTCAACAAAGGGCTTAATAAGCATGCAATATGCTTTGTTGATTTTGCAACCCCTGAGCAAGCTTTCTTCACCATGAAAACCCTTCAAGGTGAATAAAACACTATATACAATTTCATATCTTTATCTGTATTTGTGATGTTTACTGAGCCATTTTGTCCTTTACTTGGAGAAAACTAGCTTAGTCTATTTGATTTGCTTCTCTATTGCCAGCAATTCCTTAGATTAATTTGTGCAGTAGAAAGCCCGCAACCAATGAGAATAGCTGCATTTGTGTGTGTCTTTGGGGGGCCGGGGTAGTTGATGTTTTGCAAATGGGACAATGGGTTGTTGCATAGTGCATGTTTGGTATGGCCAGGAGGAACGATGAGGTATTACTAGTTCACGCCTTTCCCTTTTTGTTAGCCTCAGCCCTCAGTGGACATCGATATGTAAATTGGACATCAATGTATAAGACATCAGCAGGAATGATTGTGACCACTTGATCAGTAAATTAAATTCTAATAATATAAGAAAATGCAAACCTTATATGATTTGCTTCTCTATTGCCAGCAGTTTGTAATAAACATTTTCCCTTTGATGATCTATAATGATTTTTCTTTGATTGATTTGTGCACCAGCAATGAGAATAGCTGCACATTGCCACCCCCCTCCCCTCCCCAAAAAATAAGTGCAGTAGACCTTTGCAAGTTTCTTGTTGCATATGGAACGTGTCCACATTCCTTGCCCTGGGAACGCCATTCCTTTCTGGGAACGCGGGAAAAATATTGTTCCCGTAGTGTTAAAACTTAAAACCTTTCTTTAGGTAGCATACCACGGCTCATGTTCCTGTTTCTCGACCATGTCGACCCGGGAACCTGGTTAACTAAAAGAACTTGGGATTAATTCTTCTATGTTGCTTCATCTAAAATGATACAGTCCCATCCTTGATCCTTATATAGATGAGGAGGCTTGACTGTTAAGAAACTATTATCTAGGATTAAGGAAATAACAAACAACTCAATCTGATCTGATCTAGTCTCCTCCTTAATCCTTATCTCTTGCCGTGAGATAGAAATAGAATACATGTAGACGACTAGATGCTGCTCCTGAATTCCAGGTCCTTGTTATCACTTGTTGTTGTGATGAAGGCTCTGGAAAGAAACAATCTTGCCACCAGAATTAGAAAATTGCATGCATAATTCCACAGCTCACTAGGCACACCTACATGAATGCATGCAGTGCCCTGTCCTCCTGGATGGCACGTAGATACTGCTAACATGGTCTCAAATTCCTATGCCTGGGCATCCACAGCACACACGTCTCCATTCCCAAGCAGAATGTAGTTTAGGACGTAACTCTGTTTCGCGAGGGCTGGTGTGCCAGTTATGATGGTGCAAGCGGCGAGGACCGGCTGGCACCTGGTAGTGGCAGAGATAATCTATGGAACGGATAGGGCTGCCTCCTGCATCGATAGCAACATGACTGCATCTGCCGCCATCTCGGTGTCCACGGAAGCTGCGCAGAAACTGATGCAGTTATTGCACCACCAAGTTAGGCAGGGCCTGGATCAAGCTCCTTAGTTTGCCATTAAGGCTTCCAGTTCTGGATCTGATTTCGCAGACCATGCCACGGAGAGCTTTGGTGGTGGTGTGGATGGCATAAGTGGTGTGAGGATGGCATGCTGCATCTCTCCTAACTGCTGTGCAGGCCAGTCTGCACCATACTTGCTGCAAATGAGTCCATTAGGGCTTCTAAGTTCTAACCTGTTGAGCTTGGAGACGAATTGGAGTTGTGCAGCCAACGTTGGAGGCGAGTGCATCATAGCAGCCATGGAGAAGGCAACAGCAAAGACACCTGTGACACAGATTGATTGGCAGCAAATGCCATGGGAAAGGATCCCTGACTCATGATACCAGATGTTATGAACCACGGGGAAGATAGCCAGGCAGAGTTGGGCTTGGAGGGAGACTAAACTATTGGGGGCCTTGGGATAATTTTTCTTCATTGCTTGATCTCAATTGATAATTTGATACAGTCCCACCTTATATAGATGAGATTTGACCCTAAAGACACTAATTATGATGTACAGAAATGATTATAGGACAGCTTGATCAGTAAGTTAATTTCTAATAACCTAAGACAATATAAACATTTGTCAAGACGCATGTGTACACTGTCTGGCAACACCCTGTGATACTTGATTTGCTCGTCTTGTCCACGTCCATGGAAATATCTGTCTAATTTATTAATCAGTTTAAGACTACTGTACCATCACCAACTGTTTTTATTCATACCCTTTCATAGGTTATCGTTTTTTCTGTACACTTGTAACGCCTAATGTTTTGAAATATGCCCATTTTGTCTCCAGCTTTGAACAAACTATGTGTTTCATTTTGCAGGCTACAAGTTTGATGAACAGGACCATAACTCACGCGTTTTGAACCTGCAGTTCTCTCACTCTCCTCGTATGGGGTCACATGGTGGGTGCTAGGCACTAAATCGTATGGGTCTGGTTTATTCTACACCAACCTGATATCTTGACCTGGCAGCCTTGCTCTTGCTTTCGTTACCAATTAGGAATTTGGATTATGATGGACCAAGGTTGCCTTGTTGTGTAATATAATGGTGCATTCAATTGTGTTTTAGTGGATTTCAGTCTCTTCTGAGAACCTGTCGGTTCTGATGTTCTTCTGTCGTCCGCTCTCTGCTTGATATCGTCAGCTAGTTAATGTAGTTTTCCCAATTTTTGGTGAAGAGTGGGATAAGATTATCTAGGGAGGGATGTGAGCCGTAATTTGCCTGCTTTTTATAACAGATTTGGTTGGCATGGTTAACATTCTGATGTAGTAAATGAGGTCGTGGAGATGGGAGAATTGGGTCCTGTATCTGTTGATGTTTTGTTCTTCAGTACATGTGCTAGTTACTTTTCGGGGCAGAATGTCATTTTATTGCTGTTGCTTGTTTGCTTCAGGCCAAACAAATCCTGATCCACTGCCCTAGGCTTTCCAGTCCTGCAACTAAACAAATATTGATACACTGTCCAAATCCATCGTGGGCTTCAGTTGTGATGCGCAATACTGATTGTACCATCAGTCAGATCAGCTGTATAGAATTTGAGGTATAAAGATGAATAGATAAACAATGAGAAACAGTTTCTGAAGGGAAATTGTATATACAAACGATACGGAGGGGATTGAAATGTATACGAGTAGAAATGAGGAACCAACAAACCCTGGCAAGGAACGATCCTCTGCACAAAACACACACCGTGGTAGAGGATGCAGACATGCAGTGGTGATCCTGTAAGCTGTACCTGTAACTGCAAGTACACGTAGGGATGCAAAGCCCTTGCATCCAACTTGACTGAATCTTGTTCGTGCATTTGGGGACTGGGTGGCATGCCGCAGCGCGGACCAAAGGGTCGCCATTGCCTCCAGCTGCACTTGCCGTCTACGGAAAGGGTAGCGAGTACATCCAGAAGCTGAGCACTGTGTGTACGTGGCTCTACTTACCACTCGGTGGTTGCTGATCCGATGCGAGCCTTGCTCTGCGAGGACAGTTCAGGTTCAGAGAGGCGATTAGGCGAAGCAGCACATATACTAGGCATCGTTGTCATACAGACGTTTGGCGCCGAAGATACCCTACATACACATGAGCCACCGCTGCTTGCGCACACGTGCCTGTTGAGCAGAACATGCATTCGTGTCGTCTCTAAGCACGCACCGGGAGGACGACGCTGACCACCCATCAGATAAAGACGAAGCTTAACTTCCACTGTCTGTCCTCGCAGCTGAAGCAAACGAACGGAGCTACGTTTGCCAAACAAAAGAAAAAAAAAAACTTTCAGCTCGAGTGTTTGGCCGGCGAGCTTAGACGTCACCTCGCCATTGATTTCGTTTCATTTTCCTGGGCACTGCACATGCACGTGATGACTGATGAGAACAGTGCAAGATGCGCCGGTCCTAATCCTCCCATTTAATCCTTGTACAATACGCAGTGGCTGTTGTGGTCTTGCCTGCAAATCAGGGATATGTAATCATGACTCGCATTGCCTGCGTTATTATTCCAGTCTGATGACCCGCTGAAGCTGTTCCATGCCGTGCGTCCGGCGTCGGAATTCCTGAAGCCCGATTTCTCGTGAAAAGACTGAAAATACGCGCGACTTCAAGGCACAGAAATCGCAATTGCTCAGCATGCATAATACGCACAACACGACGCCGGTGGTGGCTTGGTCCCCTCGATCCTTGTCTGCTCTTAAATACACACAAGTACAGCATCACATGCACGTATGAATCGTGATCAGGGGCGTGATAGCGTGATGGCCTAGCCAAATACGGAGGCAACGCCATGACGGAGACCTGCCGCGAGAGGCCCGGTCCGCGACGCAATAGCGCACCGCCGCCATGATCCCTCTGATCCTGACGTTTTGTTCAGGGTACCCGCCTATCGGAATGGCGTGATGTCTGCGCTGAGACCATGGTCAACAGTGAGTGAAAATGGGTGTGAAAAACACTGTTTGCGCACTGTACACAGAGTGAAAAAACAATGATTGTGCACTATATATGGTACAAATGCACGCTCTGCTGACCATGGTCTGATATTTCGTCAGCAAGGCACGGTCTCCAAGGACCGCCGGCCGCGGCCGTTGTGTTCAGGATCCCAGATTGTTTGCCGGTCGCCGCCGGATGATTGATGGAATCGAGCCCTGCCGCGATATTTTAGCGCCCGAAAGATTCGTCAAGCTTTCACTGTCACGCTCGCTCTCCTGGAGGCTGGAATGGATCTTGCAATTAGTCGATGAATCTCTTCTGAATTCTCTGCTAGCTGGTCGGGTGAGACTGAAAAACCCCATGGGCTGAGCGGCTGAGCCGTTGGTCTTGGTCCGTTAAAATCCTCAGGCTCTGCCGGGCTAATATGCATGCCGTGGTTGGTAATGGTAATGGTCCAGCTAGCAGGTTATCGAACGGACGACGACTACTGACTCGTGATGCGTCATGGTGCAAGGTAAGAATGTTCAGAGATGTGCGTGTGCGTTTCCCGGGAAGAAAGCAACGCCGTTCCCCCATTTGCTTTGTGCTCCGCGTCGGATCGGTGCCTTTCAAGCCCTGCAAGAAAGGCTAAAGGAAAAGACGAGGCATATACTACTCCGTAGAAAGGAAAAAGGGTGACCTAGACAGGGCGAGCCGTGGCCTCCAGCATAGACACGGGGGCAAGGGATGATGGCCGCCGGCCGGCCTGCCCTTTGCGCAGCAACCCGGCCTCCCTTCTCGCCAAAAGCAGGGCACGAGTTTGCACGACAGACGCCACGCGCACGCGTATCGGGCAGACAGACACCAGCTGACCAGCAGAATCAAACCTCAAAAGAGCTGCCTGTCATATATGCATATCGCCGTGCCGAGCGAGGCTGCCCCGCCCTGTCCTATCTTCCTCTTGCTCTTGCATGACACAAACAAACACGGCACGACCAAGCCAACACAGCTCCCTGCCAAGTTCTGAAGTTCCTCTCATCTCGCCGCCTTGCTCGATCGTCGCGGACATCGGTCGGGTCGCGGCGTGCGTGATTGGTTGACTGCAAGATCGAATAGAATCATGGTGGCGCGTGGGAGGCAGCAGGAGGAGGCGGAAGACGAAGAGGAGGCGGCGGCGGCGCGGTGGGAGGGCGAGGCGGAGATCGACTACGTGTTCAAGGTGGTGGTGGTGGGCGACTCGGCGGTGGGGAAGACGCAGCTGCTGGCGCGGTTCACGCGGGACGAGTTCGCGCTCGACTCCAAGTCCACCATCGGCGTCGAGTTCCAGACGCGCACCCTCACGCTCCACCGCAAGCGCGTCAAGGCGCAGATCTGGGACACCGCCGGACAGGAGAGGTACGTATCTTGTGTATGCGCAATTCCACTCTCCATGTGCTGTATCCGGCCGGCCGTGTGGCCTGCAGGGCCTTGGTGCAACGCTGTTCGTTCTTGGTTTCTTTTGCTGCACCAGCACCACGTATGCAACCACAAGGTTTTGCTTTTGGTTGTCATCACCCCTATAGTTCCTCGATGAGGATTGCGGGGGGTAATACGCGTGATCATGTTATTCTTGCGTTGGTTCCTTATATTACTAGAAAGAACAGAAAAACTTTTGGTTTTGCGACTTTGTGTGCGTTTAAAGCTTTTGGTTCCTTCAAAATAAAGAAAAAAAAAATACTTTAGCTTTTGTAACTTTTACAGGCTTCTTTCACTCAGTTTGGCTGTGCGTATGACAAGTATATCTCCCTAACTTGACGTTCTACTACTTGTTTATTTTCGAGAGGGGGTTCGGTAACTGATAGCTAAGTGCTTAAAAGTTGCTTCCGAAGGAAAAGTGATGATGTCAGATAATAATATTCCTCTCCATCGTTTTTTAAAGAATTGCACAGCTAAAATCAATAGGACAGCAATGAAGCAGGTCCTCCTATCTGCTTGGTCCCTATTGTTAATCCTTGGGCGATGTTATAATGCTAAGATGATGATTCCGCAGATATCTCTCTGTCCCTTCCAGAAATTAGGTCTTGAAAAAAAAAATGGCCATTTTCAGAAGAAGATAAGCATGCGCAGTGGTGGGCAGAAAGTTCAGCAATGCGAAATTTTTAAGCAGCTGAAACCTGTGTCGTCAACAATCTGACGAGTCGATGTTACGCTAGAGACAACTCTTCAAGTCCCTAACTCCCTAAGCATGCGGGCCACGCTGAAAGCGATCTCCACACCATTTCCTGACGTTTAGGAAAAGATTTATCAGTCCTCCGTCTGGATTTCAATACAAATTTAATTACGTGAACATCATATCTTGCATTCGAATTATGCAGTTTCTGACACCTCGATGTCGGCTGTCAAGCTTGTCCGCTCTTCAATCTACTGTAGTCAGAGCAAGTTCTTCAGAATGTGAGAATTTTGCAGGAAGCAAATGAACGAAATCTAATTGGCTTCTAGTGAAACTGCTCTTCCACATGCTAGCAGCAGGATTTTTTTCTGGTTCTCCAGATGATTCGGTTTTGATTGGCATTGCGTTGCGGCCGAAATTTAACGCAGGTACAGGGCTGTTACGAGCGCGTACTACCGCGGCGCGCTGGGCGCCATGGTGGTGTACGACGTGACCCGGCGCGCCACGTTCGAGCACGTGGCGCGGTGGGTGGAGGAGCTCCGCGCGCACGCCGACGGCTCCACCGTCGTGGCGCTCATCGGGAACAAGGCCGACATGCCCGCGGCGCGCCGCGAGGTGGCGGCCGACGAGGCAGCGCGCCTGGCCGAGGAGCAGGGGCTCTTCTTCTCCGAGGCGTCCGCGCTCACGGGCGACAATGTGGAGCGCGCCTTCCTCACGCTCCTCGAGGAGGTCTTCGCCGTCGTGTCGCGCCGGGCGCTGGAGCTCGACGAGGCCCGCCGGATGCGCGGCGAGCAGGGCGGCGGCGGCGGCGGGGAGGTGCTGTCGCTCAAGGGGACCACGCTGGACGTCGGCTCCATCACGGAGACCAGCGCCATGAAGAGGACCTCGCAGTGCGCCTGCTCCTGATGGTGCGTCTTCAGTTCAGATGTAGGAAGGAGTTCGTTAAAAAAAACAGTACTAGTACTTCTTTTCAAGAAGTTCACAATTAGCGCTACAAATTACAGATTGTTAACACTCTCTTGATTTTTTAGGCATGTTACCATGTAAACCTTTCTATATATGACACGCTCTGTTGTACCTGATCCATCTTTGATTGATAAAAAATTTTCTGTTCCGAATTTCGATGCAAAGAAGAAGCGGACTTGTATCGGTTTTCACAAGCACGTTTGTCATTTCCGCATCGCATTTTCTGTTTCTTTACTTCAACTTGCAACACTCTGAACACATCCAAGGACGACAACGATACAGGTTCTCTACTACATACAGCATATAAACAAAGGCATTATACTATTACACATACGGCACCAAAAAATATACAACTAGATAACATATGACCAGATCCTATTAGCAGATCTTGAAATAAGATTTCTAACAAACTAGAAAAACATGACGGAGAGACAAACAAAAACCCAACAAAATCTCTTTCCACCAGAAGGAAATAGTTTATAAAGAACTATGCTTCTGCTGACTTTTATTAGTCAAAGCTGATAGTAACCGTACTCTCGTGCTCAAGCATCATAGTCCAACACATTGGGCAACAACGGCACCACGAGAAATCCAGGACACTCACATTCGCAGGAGGAACACTAGGCCCCTCAATGGGGAGAAACAATCGAGATCCTGCGGAGCACATGGTTACAAATCCTAGCAATAGCAACTCCATCATATGAACAACGATGTCCTAACAAGAAATGAGTCTCTCTTGCTCATTCTTCTCCTTCAACAGCTGGTAGGCCTTCCTTGAACCATGTGTAAAGCCCTCCTTCCAGATGGTACACATTGCTGTAGCCATTCAGGACCAACAGGTATGCTGCTATCAGGGACCTGCCAAAGTCAACCACAACACATGATAAGCTCCAACACTGATATATCTTTCTTTTCAGAAAATAGCAAAGGAAAAAATTTGAACAAGTCACCTTCTGAAGAAAGAATACGGATGGTAAATTAAATGTGTGTAACAAGGTTATAGAAACAAGCGCTCTTGCACGGGCTAGAATATTTGAAGATTTATGTGTAATGTGTTAAAAGTTGGAGGATAAATTTAGTAGTAGTAAACAGTTGGTAATTTAGAAATATATATGTAGGTGTATTTTGGTTATTTATTTATTTTATAATTGCATATGTTTGTAATTTAGATGCACCGTTTGGCTGTTTTAGTTTATCGTTAGTAATGACAAAGATTACTTATTTGGATATAATTTAATAGATTATTTTAGATTGTGTCACAATAGGTGAGTAACTTAGACAAAATTTTAGGGGATACCTTTTATTATTTATCATTATGGCAAAGATGGGTAATTTATATATAAATTTAGGGGGTCATTTCATATTATGTTTAATAACGGCAGAGGTGGATAATTTAAACAAAAATCGGGGTTGGGGGTTACTTTATGGTTTTATAACGGCAGTGCTAGACAATTATTCAGAAAACAGAAATAGATCTACCGGCTACCGAATTGATGGCAGCAGTTTCTGATTTCTGTGAGCATGTCTAGATTTTTTTTTTTATCTTTTGTTACCTGAAACATCTCGTGAAGATTAATGTGGAGACTCCAGGCTCCAATTAGTAATAATAAGATACTTGGTCTTGCTTGAAAGTAAACTCAACAGCTTCCGAATTGGTAGCTTGGAACAAGTTGTACATGCTGCTTTTCTTCCCTTAAGGATTAAACTACCCAGCTACCAAAGGCTTGTCTGAAAAAGGTTGGGTTGCTTTGAAAATTTTAGGGATTTAGTTGACATTTGAAGTAAACATTAGGAATTTGGATCCTAATCCACCAAATCCAAAGTCCAAACAGGTGAAGAAATGTGGTTTACCCTTGCAGCCATTGAAAATTCAAATGCTAAGAGCCCAGCAGGCTGAAAGCACCGTGTAATGAACTAAAATAATTGGGAAAAGAGATAAATTTGTCTAATCAGATTATATGATTATGCTCTATGCCACTTGCCCATTCAGTTAAGCTGACCAGATATGTTGACTGCCATCACATGCAAGGTATTATGTTTGATCCACTTTTACCAAACAATTATGGAGGAAATAATCCGTCAAGTATCCATCCATCAGTAACATTTTCCAATAGTTCTTAATTTCATAAGAAAAGGCTGTTATCTAAGGAGGTGTATGCAGGAAATTAGGGAACCCTCGAACATATATACAGGAGACCTTTTGGAGCTACAAAGACCTAGAGGAAAAAAGGTGAACACAATTTTCAGGAACCTCCAGAGATATCTTCGGAACTCTTGAAAGCAAAAGATGGATCTCCTTCGAACAAGCTGCGGGAACGAACAGTGTCATATCCCTGAGACGTGAGCATCACTACAGACCCAAACGAGACGAGGATATGACAATGTTGCAAATTAAGCGGACACGAGGTCGGAATCTGCACAAGACTACCAGAATGGGGCAGAATATTTGGGAACGTTCCGTCTAGCCATACAATGCATGCAGGGACAAAGATGTAATTTTATGTTTGTACTAAGTGGCCGATTATAAACATAAGGGAGGTTAACAGTCAACCGCTGCTGACACCCGGGCCATTTATGGCCAGAGTAGATTGACCAGAGTTGTCTAGCGCACGGTCCGAAGGTATAATATCATTCTCTTTGTTATCCATTTATCCAATCGAATAAACAACTAACTTTGTGTTCTAGTCTTCAAACCAAGGTTCAAAGATACTGATCAAACACGTTCTATCCAACATATCTTCAGACATTCTTATTCAAGATCCAAGGATATCAAGGCTTCGATTAAGCCTTCGAACCTCGATTCAATTCGTGTTGCCCTGCTGATTTCTATGCTTTCATGTTGCCCTGCTGATTTCTATGCTTCTGAAAACAACAGGATCCCAACACAGTCTAAATAACTTAACTAATTCCATCTATTAATAACATACTGTGCATTTTCCACTTTGTAATAGTTTCTTAATTTCAGCAGTGCTGATAACAAAACATAACATACCGAGATTGCTTCCCATCAGGGAAATTTTGTGTTGGCTTCAATGTCCCTCCTGTAGAACATGCCACAATTATCTTGGCATCTTTCCCAACCTTTGCATCAACGCCTGCGTAAAGGTAGCGTGGCTGCTTGTTACTGTATCATTGATGAGGGTAATCAAACAGGAAATAGCAGCAACAACACTTGCTAACATACTTTGTATGAACTCGGGATTCTCTTCTGTTCCAGCAAAAATGCCAAAAAATGCAAATGCTGCACGCCTTGCAATATCCCATGCTGTCCATTCCTTGATTAATCTGTATATTTGTACATTGATGGCACCAGGTGGATGAGCCTACACACGAATGAAGTCCATAAAAATTATGCAATTGTAACCAGAAAATAATTCTTGAAGTATGAGTAATAAACCCCATGGCATGAAGCGAGCAACAGATAATATACAGAAAGAATGTCATGTTGGCAGAAAATATATCCAATTGGAACTGCCCAGCATGTGATCTCTAATATGCATAAAAGGTCCCTAGGTGCTATTTTGACTTAAGAAATGACACAAATGAGTAATTACCTGGAAGTTTAAATCATAATAGAACGTTACTAAACCTGAGACCTAAAATTCGGGCATAAAAGAAAAGAGCACTTACACACCTCTTTAAACTCTGCTTCTGGTCTGACATCAAGGATTACAAAGTTGTTTTCCTTTTGAAGGCGCAGTGCTTCCTTGACATCAACACCGCGTACCTGCAAACCAAAGAACAGCAACCCCCCTTTGCTTAAATGAAAGATGCTAAGCACAGCAGGCTCACATGAGCCAACAGTGAGTTAATCAATGAATTAACAGAACTAAGGTTGATATGTTCCTATAAATTACAAAGCAGGTCTATTTAGAATGTATAATTTTTCAACCTGTGCACATGTATTTCAAAACCCTTCATTGTAAAAATCAAAGGTTTAAGTATTGCATAACAATTTTCCAAAAATGTTTACAAAGAAAACACATGGTAGAGTGCTGCAGTTACCCGCTTTTCTGCTAGCAGTTTCCGCTTAACTTTCCATTCTTCTTCAGCTGTAATGGAACAATATCAGAATAAAGTCATAAACAAACAGCTGCAAGCAACCAAAACAATAGGGCATAACCACAGTACCAGGAGTCTTTGCAGGCTTAGTGGCAGCACAACTTATACGTATCGAGCTCACGGCACGCGTCCGGTGTAGATTCACAGACTCAATAGGACGCCAGGAATAGCCAGATGTTAAGTCTTGTATCCTTGAGCAACTAAGGTTGCTGTTCACAACAGAGCTAGCTGCGAGCATCGTGATCATGAGAGAAAGGAGGTGAAAAAACTTTGGAGGACTCAGAGAATTAGAAGACGGCTTAGCACTCTTACTCCAAAGCCCCTTTATTGGATGGAGATATTTTTTGGGAAGCAGAAAGGTCCAAAGGACCAGTGGTTTTGGATTGGATGGAGCTGCATATCTAAACCTGTGGTGGAGGTTAGGCAAGAGCTGAGATTGACAATCTGGATTCTGGGCACGTGGCTTGCCCTGACCCCACCACATCAACAACCTGGAAAATACTTACCTCTGTGTTTCCCAATCCCATGAAATAATTTCAAACTTTTTGCCAAAAATGTTTCATTCTCTGAAGGCTCAAAAAAATTGGGTGAAAAAAATAAAGGCCATTCTTTCTAATTCAATGCTTTATTGGTAGCCACCAGTTCGAAGTTTCTTCCTACAAAATGGGGATACACGGTGCCCACAGACTGTTCACCTGAAAATCAAATGAAGAAATAAAAAGGGTACAGCTAAACCAGGAGATTCTTGGGCTCCTTAAGAGTTAAGATGGCTTACTCCCTCTCAATTCAGAACAAAACAACACCACAACAAAACTCCATAACCAGTTTTCAGCCAAGCCACAGCTTAGATTTGTTATGCTCTGCTCACTCACTCCAGTACCCATCATTTTGCTTCTCATCCTTCTCATCTTCCTCATCATCACCCTCCTCACCGATCTCCATCACCGCCTCCCGGAACCTCTTGACGTCATCCAATGCCGCCTTTCGGAACATCCCAATGTCAACTGCACCAGCCACCATATGGTAACCCCTCAACTTGAGCTGCTCCGGTGGGTCATTCTGCATTGCAAACCCGCCCAAGTAAGCAGCATTGCCATCCGAAGGCGCCGCCACCTTTTTCCTGGCCTCCAGCACCTTCCTCTCCGCCTCCCTCAGCGCCGCCCGCACCTTCCTGTTCCCAGGGTCCCAAAGGTACCCCATGCTGGCCGACATGTCGAGCGGGCCCATCTGCACGACGTCCACGCCGTCGACAGAGGCGATGGCGTCGACCTCCGCGATCCCGGCGGCGGTCTCGACCTGGCAGATGAGGAGCGTGTCGTCCTCGCAGCGGGAGAGGTAGGAGTCGTCGAGGCCGTAGGCGGAGGCGCGGACGATGGGGTGGGCCGCGCCCCGGACCCCGCGCGGCGGGTAGCGGCAGTAGGAGACTGCCTCGGCAGCGGCCGCGGGGGACTCGACGGCCGGGATCATGAGGCCCGCCGGGCCGAGGTCGAGCGCCTTCTTGGCCCAGACGGCGCTGGCCTCCGGGAGGCGGAGCACGGCCGGGGTGCGCGCGGCGTCGAGTGCGCGCAGGCAGGAGAGCGCCTCGGGAATCCCGCCCGGCCCGTGCTCCATGTCGACGACGACGTAGTCGTAGCCGGCGAGGGCAGCGAGCTCGGCGAGCGTCGGGGAGAAGGAGAGGAGGAAGAGGCCGTAGAGGGTGTCCCCGGCGGCGAGTCGGGACTTGAGGGAGGGCGCGGGGGAGAGGAGATCGGATGCAGCGGCGGAGACCGCGTGGGCGGAGCGCCGCCCGCGGCGGGGGAGCGGGGTGGCGATGTGGCGGGAGGGGAGAGGTGAGGGGTTTGGTTGTGTTTTGGGCGCGAGGAGGGGGTGGGAGAGGGAGGAGGCGGCCATGGCGAGAGAAGCCGGTGGGCGGGGCGGCGCCTCGATGTCGACGGTGGCTTGGTTTTGGGGATCTCGACTGCCGATGCCGAGTGGGGGAGTGGTTGTCCAGGCCGGCGGCCGCCGCGTGGGAGTGTGCCTGTGCGAAGTGTCGTGCCACTGCCACGTGATGCCAGGGCATGGAACGGAGTAGAGTAGGAGTCCTACAAATCTACAAGCAATACATGGCAAAGGACACCTATGCCCCTGCTGTTTTTCTCGACTCGAGCAGACCGTGACGAGGTGCATCTCAGGTCATCTTCTTCCGCCGCCCCGCCGCCGCAGGATCCCCCCCGGCGACCATCTCCTCCCGCGCCGGCGTCCCCTCCTCTTCCTCCTCTTCCCGCGCCAACCCCGCAGGCGACCTCCTCCTCCTCCTCCCGCGCCGACCGTCTATCTTCTCCGAGCGAATAACAGGCGACGGCGCCTGCTCTTCCTCCGGCGGCCACCTGTCCGGACGGCGCCCGCCTCCTCTCCGTACGGCGTGGCACCTCCCGGCAGCAGCCCGTCTCCTCACGCCGGCTTCCTCCGCCAACCCCTCCTCTCCCGACACAGGTATGCATTCTCGGTCCAAGCAATGTTTAGACTTCCAAATCAACCTAGGGTTCCACCTCACACCAAAATAATTCAAAATCAATGGCAAAAACAGAAACCTGGGAGGGGCAGTCTCTCCTTCTTTTACCGGCGACGGCCGACGGGAGAGGTGGATTTTTTTTTTTGAACGTAAGTGGCAGTGCCTTTCAACTAAGAAGAATGGAGTTGACCCCATTTTTAAGGAAAACCGGGCCTAAAACCTTCACAGAACGCACGGGAGAGGTGGATCACCGTCGTAGCCCTTCTCTGTTCGACGAGGGCGGCTTCTGTTCGGTCTGGGTCTCAGGGGTGACAACTGCTCGACCTTGGTACAAGGCAGAAATAGCAGGGGGATTATGGCAGTCATAACAAGAAGCCAGCGAGCTGAATGTCAATTTTGTGAAGCCCATGATGTAAGTGGTTACTGAGAAGCCACTTGAACGCGATGGCAAATAACCAATTATCTCTAAATTCTCCAATCCACACAACCCGTCTTTATTTCAATTTAACAAAAGGCCCTGTTTGGATGCATGAAGCTAATAATTAGCTACTAATAATTAGTTACAATATGCCCAAACAGACCAACTAACTTGCAGCTAATTTTTAGCCCACGGAGCAGCTAAAAATTAGTCGTTAGCTGAGAAAACACAGCTTGCAGCTAATTTGTGCAAAAACAACAACCTACCCAGACTCCACCCCTCACCTATAACCCACGAGTCGGGAGTCTCGCGCCACACCGTCTCGGAGGGTGGTGGCGAGCGCCGCGGCCGCTGGCTCTCGCCTCACGCCTATCTCCGCATGGCTGCCTCTGCCCGCCTCCTCACCCCTTTCATCTCCTTGCCAACACCGCCATCAACTCCTTACCACCTCCACTGCCGCTGCCCCTAAGGGGATCCGTTGTCTTCGAGCTCTGCACACGGTTGGATCCACCATCTCCTACCTCCGCCCCGACTAGATTCATCGTCCTGTGTCCTTGAGACAGGAGAACCACGCGGCAGGGAGCACGAAGTAGGTCCACCCTGCAGCAGCTCCTCACCGGGCGACATGGCCGGGACAGAAAGGCCCATGAAGATCATGTGATGATCACTCTGCCGCAGATCATGTGGTCAATGCCCGGCGCCGGAAGCTCCATTGTGACATCCCAGGCTGTGATGTCGCAGTCGCAGTTGGTGGCGGCGGCGGCGGCAGCGGCGACTTGCAGCCACGTCTGCCCGTCCCAGTACATCGGCAGGCTATGGATCTAGAAGATATAGAAAAGGGCGCTGGAATGAGGAAGCTGTGGACGAGGCCACCCGGTACCATCATCGGGGTGTGGGCGTGTGGCTTCGTCCAGCGCGTTCTCTAATCGGGCGACCACAAGCCTGTGAACCTTGTTTTTTTCCTTCCCGATGAACACACGATAAGCGAGCCTACTGTCTACACGAGGAAGTGGGGAAGGAAAAGACAAGGGTACTCTAGACAAAGCAATAGCCAATAATTTTACATTTCCATTAGCTGATGGGTCCAAACAACCATAGCTAATTTTTAGTTGTAGCCAAAATTTAGTTTAGCTGATCTAAACAGGGCCTAAAATATATTTGTATATTTATTATGTTTTTTGTTTGATCAAATTTGTTCAATTTATTATCATATAATTGAAATATCATCTAAATTATGCATCTTATTCTTTACTTTTGTTATCTACCGTTACGCGACACATGCCCTGTTGCAGGTGATTTAGGCGCTTAAATGTTGGCCTAGGCGTGCAATTTCACTATCTCCGCTATTATTAGCAGGAGCAGAGATCCATCCTCTCTTTTGGCGTCGAGTGATCTACTCTGCTGCTGGTAAGTAACCTCATTGCGTTGGGACAAATTGTTTTAGTAGTTCATCTTAGTTCAGTGGTTCAGTGAACCTTTCTTTGCTGCAGCTGTGAGCAATCAATTCCAATTCTAATTCATCTGCCTGAGTGCCTTTTGTCCATTAGGTCTGGGTGCAGTTCAAGTTTAATAGTTTCAGGGGTTCAATTGAGTCTGTTTGCGCCAAGTAAATTCTGCCACAGGGAAGTATGAGGAGGCGGCCTGGGATTGCTGGCTTGCAGAATGCGGCGGCCACTCGTGTATGTGCACTTCTTATGCTGCTTAAGTTCGGAGATTTTTTTGCTATTTTCCCCCTGTCCAGAATATGGGATTTGAGTATTGCTGGGAAATTTCAGGACCAATTCCGGCTGGTCGGTGAGAATGTGGCCAAGGTCAGGACTGATGTCATGAAGGAGCAGCTTGCGACGTTCCGGTCACAGCTCGAAGAATTTGCTCGCAAGCATAAGGTGATTCGCGTTCCTGTATTTTCGTCGAATGTTGGGGGTGGAGAAAAAAAAAGGCCTAATGGTATTGAATTGGTATGACACAATTTGCAAACCATCTGTTCCTTTCTGGATAATGATGTAGATTGGGTTTAGGCATCTTTTATATAATTAAGGTTTAAGGGTAGGATCAAAGCTGGATTCCATGATCTGCTCTTGGGAGAAACCATGAGGCCCTGTGAATTTCCTATTTGAATATTTTTATATGTGAAACAAAGGGAGCGCCCCTTCCATTATTCTGTCAAAGAGCATATTGTCAATGCTTGTATGTATGTTCTGTTGAATTCTTAACCAGAAATGAAATGATTTTTGTCAGCAAACATGTAGATATTGTAGTTACTGCTATTATCTAGATCAAAGTTGTTTATTAAACATGTCCATAGCCCTCTTAGATCCAATGGCAATCAAGGTTGAGCAAAAACAGAAAATGAAATATGGATCAATGAAAATATGATAGCCCAAGCATTCTTAAGTGAGAAGTTGTTAATTACTCATGGGTGGCTAGATGATATCTATGCAATTGACAATCCCAGTCTTACAAAAGAAGTCAATGGAAAAGAAAGAAACCTAATGAAATACTCCCTTCTGCCCCAAATTGTTAGAGCTTCTAGCCCTCTTTTTATCTATCCATATTTATAAAGATATTGATGAATCTAGACATATATTGAACATATACATGGAGGAATGAATGAATCTAGTTAAAGTCTAGAACCCCTTACAATTTGGGACGGAGGGAGTAATACTTTTTATGTGACATGGCCTTATTAAGTCACCTCAAAGTTCAAATGGTGCATTGTACTCTAATTCTCTCTGCTAATGCTATATATACATATTGTGCTAGTGCAGAGTGACATCCGTAAGAATCCAATATTTAGACAGCAGTTCCATGAGATGTGTGCAAAAGTTGGAGTTGATCCGTTGGCATCTAATAAAGGAGTTTGGGCAGAACTTCTTGGGATTGGCGACTTCTACTATGAACTTGGTTGGTGTACTCAAACATTTCTTTAACATTCTTCTAGCCGTGGAAGTAAAATTTGGTATTTCCATATTTTATGCTCTTCTTACATTGTTGTATATTGTGGCAGGAGTTCAGATAGTTGATATATGCATTGCAACCAGATCACATAATGGTGGCCTGATTGATTTGCTAGATCTCCGCAAATTGCTCTGCCAGAAGAGAAAAGCTACTCTAGAATCATTATCTGAGGATGACTGTTTACGTGCTATAAGTAAGCTAAAAGTATGACTTTAAAGCTTCAGTGATCCATATATGATTTATTTTGAAACTTTGGAATTGCATGTACATTGTTTCTGTAAGTTTGCACTTAAATTAACTGATGATAGTTTGCTACAAATGAATATGCACTCAATATATATCTTGTCTGTTCCTTCTTTTGTGTATTTGCAGATCCTTGGTAGTGGCTTTGAAGTAATTTCTGTTGGCAGGAGGAAGCTTGTGCGTTCTGTCCCTACCGAATTAAATAAAGATCACAGTGGAATACTTGGGCTAGCGCAGGTTTGTGCTTTTAATATCATGTCTGCAACCACGAAGTCCCATTTATAGCTGCTGGATATTAGTAAACAAGACTAGTTTAGAAGTTTTAAATTGCTTAGACTTCCTCCGGTTATAACACTATTGGCATTCAGGCTGAAGGCTATGTCACAGTAGAACAAGTCGAAAAGGAATTCTCGTGGTCTACTGGGCGTGCAATTGATGCCCTTGAAACTTTGCTGAAGGTATTTCTGTTTCTGAGTTTCCTTACTACAATAGCATTCTCTATGGGTTGTCCTGTGCCAAAGGAAAATCAAATCAGTTGCTTTTAATGCACGTTTGTGTTGTGTGGTGAACTGGCGATAAATCCACCCTTCGTTGATCTTGCAATTTGTTGGAGCCATCCATGTAGATACATAAGAGCATGAGCATGTACCATTGGGGTGATTAGGGAAAAAATCTTTTTCAATCATGTCACTAGGATACTAGCACATGTTGCTGAAGGTGGATAAGATGCTTAAGTGTCTGTTTGGTTGGAGGCCAAAATCCATGGCCAAATTAGGCGAACAGACCATGAAGTTTAGCTTATACAGGTGCTAAGTGAACAACATTCTCTCTTTAAGCACACCCGTGCAACCACCTTACATCACGCATGCGTGTGGACACTCCAACATAAAATTCCTTGGTATCTACAATGCAATATGTGAATTATCTGACTTCAATCTTGCGGAAGTGTAACAGCTGTTACTGCTTGAGCAGGAGGGACTTGCTATGATCGACGATGGCCACAGGGATGGCAAGCGTAGATATTGGTTCCCATGCGTCACTGTCAGCTCTGACACGACTGCCACTGAAGCCAAGTCATAATCTGCACTATGTCAATGTCCGTTTCTCTGTGAGAGGTGGAACAACCAGTGGAACTGAAAAATGACGTTTTTTTTTTCCCTTTTTGCCTCTGGGCGTGAATGCGTGATATGTCCGATATTCAGTGTTCAGATAATGACAGCGCATACTTCTGCATATGAAAGGTGACTCAATTCTTATTCACAGTTCAAGTTTCGTTGAATACAAAATTCACAGTTCAGATAATTTGACCTGGATGTTGCGAGTTTGTGGCTCCACCCCCATATGACCAATAATGGATTAGCATTCTTAAGTTAGGCTGAGACCATTATTAGCAGCTACTCAAAGTATCAGGTGCTCTAGGTAAAGGCCCATGGACCAATATTGGCATATGCAGGCCGCTCTTGGTAAATGCTGTGGACCAAGCGACATCCCATGGGCCGTCGACCATGTGATTGTGTTCTCGTGGTTCGTTGACTCTTCGCCATCATCGCCGCCTTGGCCATAGGCGGTTTCTCGCTGAAAAGAAGCACGGATATGACAAGAATAAAAATGGAAAACAGACCGAAACATTAGGCGAGACGAGAGAAATCAGAAATGGCGACGGAGAAGCGCCGGCGCCGGCACTCACCGTCGGCCGCAACGCCGGGCGCCTCCCCCACGTCCTCCTCTATTCCCGAAGCCTCCGTATTGCAGCACCCTTCCCCTCCTCCGGACCTCGTCCCGGACATCGCCTCCCGCCTGACCTCTCTCGAGGACTTCTTCGCCATGCGCGCCTCCTGCCGCGCCTACCGCGCCCTGCTCCCGCCGTCCCGCGGGGTCCTCGCTTCCCAGTCCCCGCTCCTCCTCGTCGCGCTCTTCCCCTCCTTCCCCGAGGCGTTATTCCACCTCTCGCTCCGGCGCCTCCACCGCTTCCGCCTCCCCTGGGGCCATCACCTACCCCCCTCCCGCCGCACCCTCCTCTACGCGCACGGCTACCTCGTCACCGCCACAACCGCGTCCTCCCACTACCCCCCGAGGCTCATGCTCCTCCACCTCTTCTCCGGCGAGCAGCTCCGCTTCCCCAAGATCCCCGCGCCGTTCACCCGCGTCATCCTCTCCGACGACCTCACCGCCGTCCTCTTCCTTCCCGGCAGGCCCACCGTCCAGCACTGCCACCCTGGGGACGCGCTCTGGCGCGTGGCCCGCACCGACGCGCCCCACGTGGTCGACGATATGCTCTTTGTCGATGGCGTCCTCTACGCCCTGGTAAATGGCCTCCGTCCTGCCATCGTGGAGCTGTCTGATAATTCCCTGGAGCTGTCGTTTCTTGGGGAGGAGGTGGATGACGAGAGCAGGCCGGCAGGAGGGCGGTTCATGCTCGGAGAGTGCGGGGGTGAGGTGTTGCTCATCAGCGAGGATCATACGGAGATGATTGTGTACCGTGTTTTTCGGTGGGTGTTTCAGGAGGGGAAGTGGGGTTCAATCACCAGCTTGGGCGGCCGGGCACTGTTTCTTGGTTACATTGGATTTGCAGCTTGTATAGGTCCTGAATTCCCAGGAATTCGAGGGGATTGCTTATATGCAGCTGGGAGGCGCTTGGGTGAATGGCATGAGTATTCTTTGGCTGATGGAACTTACGATGTTCGCTATGCTGATTATCCAGGGGCACCACCGCTGAACAACAATTCACCTGAGAGACCTCCAGTCTGGGTCTTCCCCAGCTTGTGTTGATGCTGGCTGCAAATTCCTTAAATCGTGTATCTGAGGCTGACTTGAAAGAAATCATGGTATGCTTGATTCTGAGATTTCTGTTGCTTAATCCTAATTTCATTTCTGCATACAGTATGCTGTTGTAGCAATGAGTATTGAAATATGAGACCAGCTATTTGTCGTGTTAATTGAGATAGAGAATAAAGTTGTTGAATTTTATCAGAAGAACAGATAACATCCATCCATCCTGCATGAATGTATAGTTGTCTATGTATTACGCACCTTTTGAGACCTTATTTGATTTAATTTGCTTCTCTCTTGTTATATGTCTCTATTACCATGACACTGCAACAATAATGAGTGTATCACTCTGTATAGAATTATAAAAATAGTTTATCATTGCTTGATTATCTGACAATACTGGTTAATATGTCTTCAACCAACCAACCAACTATTCTTAAAACTGTTTATTGGTACCATGGTAGGCAAAACCAATTTCAGATTGCCAATGTATTATTGATATGTTGGATTATTTTCCCCAAACATGGTTAGATTCATCTTGAATAGCAGCTGGTTTTGGTAGGAACAGTTAGTTCATCACATGCTTTGATAAAAAAAAAAATAGAGGGCCTAACCATGCTATTACAGTTGACCAAACAATTGTGTTACAAAGTATGAACAAACCTGAGGAAAAGCAGAAGATTTCTTGCTCGGTATCTAGTATTACAGAGGATGTTCACATTGCATCAATTTAAAATTTAAATGGTCAAAATGGATAGACTTAATAACATTTTGAACCATCTGGACCTATGATTCTTAGGCAGCCCTGGGCTCCTCTGGCTAAACGATGTGTCCGCTAACACATTTCAAATACAATAGGATTTCTAGTCTCCAGTTTGCATAAAAGTTCACTGGAGAGTCAATTGTGAGCACTATTTCAGAGTTACAGACCAAAACCTTAAAGGCTTCAATGACAATGTTTTTCGATAAATTAAAGAGCATGTCATTAGAAACATGGAAGCAATATTTTACACGTGTTAAAGAACTAGCAAGGCCAGAGTAAACGGCGACATGATTCTGAGTGGTGTGGGGCTAAAAGTCCTCAGCATGCTTTCCTCACAAGAAGAGATCGGCTCGCCTATTTGATCTTGTTGAGATTTTAAAAAATCTAGAAATTTGCATTTGCATGTTATAGGCGACATTGAGAGAAACCAGTATTGTTTTACAGTTAGTTGGTCATGAATCATGACTGCTTGTCGATTTTCATATCTATATCTAATATTAAAGCAAATAAGGTTTTCTAGTCCTTCGGTTTCCCGGTCCGTCATGACAGGTGGACCCCTACGCGTATGTAGGTCCTGCTATCTATCTGTTCCGCTTCTGACTAGGTTAGTTCTCCGTCTGTGTTAATCGCGTCAAGTCAATGGAGATGATAGTGTAGTCGCACAGGACTCAGTTCCATCCCATCGTGAGAAAACAAAGACGCCATGGACCATGGGATCATCGTACTCTATCTTGGCCCAATCATGAATGAACTCATCATCATGATATATAAAACGTAAGGATGTATATTAAAATTGCAAATATGGAGTTTTATAGTTCCAAATCGTCTATGCCACTCAAGTTATACTTGCTAATTAATGTGTGACATGCTCGTCAGATCATCGTGGTGCAATCTTGGTGTACTCAAGCAAAGGAAATTATACAAGGCACAAGGGCAAAAGACCCATAATTTGGTGCCTTAGTGGAGGAAAAGAACGGTGAGAATGGACTCAGACGATGCGGAAGCAGAGGCTCTCTGTCTCCAGAAATCAAAGAAGAGAAGTTATCACAATCCAAAACCCATACGTGCTAGGTGGTGGTTTGGGTGCTGAGTGGTGGGAGAATGAGCCACATTGGAATGCCAAACCATAGGGAAAAGAGAAGTCACCGGTTGGATAGGATTGGGGAGAGGGTCTGATCACCTTGCCAACGAATTCAAGACCTATTAGGAAAAATCATCCTACGGTACATTGCATCAACTATAGCTTCGAGTTGCCAACAAATTCAAGGCCTTAGAAAAATCATCCTACAATAGACCATAAGAAAAGAAGTCATCAAAATTCGTCTGAAACTTTTGTATTCTTTTATATGGATGGATCAACTGTAGGTTTGTAGGTTTGAGTTTTGCCATGATAACATAGCTAAGACCTGAGAGAGAGAAAGCGGAGTCTCCACCCGAATGGATAAGACCCTCATGGCCACATTAAATTTAGTGACCGATAATGCAAACCCCCTAGAGGCTATGCTGAGTTGAGCATTAGCAACGACACTTGTACAACTTTGGCTTAAAATAACAAAATAAAACAGAAAATATTGTAATCGACATAGTTTTACAAACAACAAATTATTTGCACATGTTATTTCCAATTTCATTATTTATTAAAATTACTCGAGAACATATTATATTTTAAAATATAGAGTTTTTTCAATAAGGTATATTCTTTCCGTCTAGAATATAGCACTTTTAGGTTTTTGCTAAAGCAGTCCTTTTAAACTTTTACGATGAATCGCAAAAAAATGATATAAAAATTGACAAAACAAAAAAATCAATATATTGATAGTTAAAGTAACTATCGAAGCATATAATTTCGTTATTGAAAATAAATAATTTTTAGTGATATTGTTGTCTAATATGAAAAAGGTTTGTCTTTGGACAATCTAATAACAACCACATTGTTGACGATGGATTAAATAGAAAATATATTTTTATGACTCGCACCCGTAGCGGCGCACGGGCATTTTTCCTAGTTAGACTAAAGGACCATATGGTATCCTTGTTGATTTCTCAATTAACAATGCTGGAGCATGCAGCCACAGTCCTGCAAGTTATTACAGTTATTGAGGCTTCCTAACTTTATGCTTGGCATGTGTTTGATCCGTGCATAGGCGCACATGGTATTTTCTGGATTGTTTTGTGTTTAGTGCTCAAGAATTCAGTTCCAGTGTGCTTCAATTCTGTCCCCTTATCATGCAAAGTTAGTTTTCAGATTTTTCAATCATTTGTCATCTTTGATTGATCTATGCATTTTGACTTTGATGAAAATACACAAATTAGGGAAATTTCATTTGAAAAGCTTCTGAGGCATTATGCATTCCACAATTTCAACCCTAGCTCTCATCATTATTGACTTTCAGGCGTTTGTTCTTGTTCTTAACCTGTTGGATGCAGATGTCTTGCTGAATGCCAATCCCCACTCTGATTTCACACCTCGCCACTCCTGAAGCACTATTGCTGATGTCGGTCAGCTGGTTCCGAAACTTTTTTTGAAAGGACCGCTGGAAATAAGTTTCCCCTCTTGTGTAGTGTAAAAGTGTAATATGCCGTGGTGCTCAAGTGTATTTGACTTGCTCCTGTTAATCCGAGCTCTGAAGCCTGGTTGGTGTACGTGCCTCGGTGCCTGATTATTTTCATCTGCCTTGCTCCCGTCCTGGGTCCTGGCGTATCGCCGTATCGTGTGACGTGTCAGTGGTGACTGCCGAGACAGCCGAGTTTTGGCCCATTGGGCTTCAGAAGCCGTGAGACGGGGAGGCAGTGTGGGGTCCACGTGCAGCGACTCAAACTCCGTCATTGGTCGCGAGCAAGCTCCTCCGCCGTTCCCGTCCAATCCTACGATACACTCACAAGCAAGCGGCCGCCGCGAGTCGCAGGCGGCAATGCAACGAGCCGCGGTCCTCCGCCCTCTCGCTGCGCCTCCACTGCACCCCGTCAGTCTCCTCGCTGCGCGGCGCCGCCGCTGCGTCCATGGAGGCGCCCGCGTGAGGAGCGTTCCCGGGGAGGGGGGCAGCGGGCTTGGGGGCGTGGGCGCAGAGGGCGATGCTGACGCGGCGTCGTGGCTGAGCTCCGCGGTGGGGGAGAAGGTGGACGAGCTGCTGCGGCGCGAGGAGAACCGGGCTCTGCTCGAAGGCGTCGAGGACGCCGAGCGCCGCGTGGAGCGCGCCCGCGCCGCTCTCGCCGACATCGAGCGACAGGAGGCCGCCGCGCGCCTCGCTCGTGAGGAGGTCCGCCGCCTAGAGAAGCGGCGCGACGAGGTATGCTGCTATCCACCGCCACGCGATTGCTGGTTGCACTTGCACCCAGCCTTTTCAGCTGTTCGATGTTTTTGCCTGCTCAACAAATGATGCCCATGCCATGATGACGACGGTTGGGTCGCTCACAGTAGAGCAACCTGGCCTGTGGTGCGTCGCGTCTACTTTCCCAAACTTCTGCACAGGCCCCAGGTCCAAGACGTTTTTTTTCACGAAAGGGCACGATGTTGTTCCGGTTAGGGGAGTTGCTTTGCTCCTCGTCGTTGGTTGAGCTTTCGTGGGAGGCGCTTCGCTCCTGCGGTCTGGAAGGCTGGCCCGGGGGATGCTTTGCCCCCAAGGTCGTGGCTGTATTTGCAGTTGCTTCGTTCCTGTCTGGAGGTTTGGAGAGGATCTTGGTCCAAGATGCCGGTCGTAGCTGCCTCGCTGGTGCTCGTGCTCGGCCTGTGCTTGCTTCGTTGTCGTTCGAGGGAGGCTGCCTTGTGTGTCATGTGTGTGCTTGTTGCTTTGCTAAGGTTGCTTGCCGTGTTTCCGTTGGGCTTTTAGGGTTGCCGGGGTTCGGACTTGAGCGAAAGCTCTGTGGCCAACTTCGTGTGGCCCCAACAACGGCTACACTTGAACGCAGTTCACCCTGGTGGGGGCGTTGTTACTGCCCCCCCCCCCCCCCCCTCCTCTCTTGCCAAAGTGAAAACTTGGTCCGGCTTGGACCGGCGACGGCGGCGCCATAGGCATCGCTCCCTTCTTTAGGCGTCGTGTGGCAAAATCCCTTCCTTGTCGGCCCTTTGGTGACTTGTGAGTGCACTCCTCTAGCTCTTCCTTCTTTTGCAGGACCTCAGTGGTGTCGTTCTGGGTTTGGTGCGTTGGGTTTCCTTTTATTTTTTTTTTATTGTGTTTCATGGTTCGTAAGCTGTGACTTACTCCCAGTAGTTGTAATTCTGCAATCCTCTTAATGAAATTCGCACCTTGGTGTGTTCGCAAAAAAAATATATTGGCGAAAGCAACTGTTGTAGTCTTGGTTATATACATGCAACCAAAGAAATGTCAAATCCTTCTTGAGTCCAAGTGTTCAACATGTCCTTTGGGCATTTCATATGGATATATGCCACTTGGATTTTACATGGTTCTGTCTGTTGAGTTAATACAAAGATGTTGCCTTACTGTATCTTTTGAGGAAACATATAGTACCAGTAGAATTTGATATGTGGACCCGTGATATTGAAGCCAGAATGATAATTTGTTGTCATGTCAACTTTATATGATAATAAAGTTCCACAATCATCAAAATATATTCCTGACATGCTGGGAAAGACATGAATAATTTGTTGCTTGATGCTTTGTTTGGTCTCCTTTTTAATATTGTGCTTACAATGCTGCATTGCATAAATAAGATTGCAGAGTCCCAGCGAGAATTGCTTCAAGCAAGAGAAATGATTGATGAAGCTCAGCGTTCCTTGTCTTCTAGTCTTGAGGAAGGAAGCTTTGGAGATATGTCAAGTGGCAATATTGACGAAGATAGTGAGAGACTAGAATCTGTAAAAGCTGCTACAGTTTCCTCTATAGTTGGTGTTCTGTCCAATTTACCCATATCTTTCTACGAAGTTCAAGATCTACCACAACTACTTCTTCAGTCATCAATTGTTTTCATAAGTTGTGCCTTGTTTGGAGTCACATTCCGATATGCTGTTAGACGAGATCTGGATAATATCCAACTAAAAACGGGGGCTCCTGCTGCGTTTGCTTTTGTTAGAGGTAAAACCAAACAACTTAGTTTCTGAAAGCTTTTCTTGACGTATTCCTGAGAATGTTCATTTATTTTCTGAAACTGAACCGTCTGCAGGCCTTGCTCTGCTGGAATCTGGTAGAACCCTCGAGCTGAGTACTGATACCTTAATATCAGTTGCTCTTGATGGTGCAGTTAGTGTGGTTGAAAACATTTTCATATTTCTTCCTGCTGCTATTGCACTGGACTACTGTTTTAAGATGAGATTTTTGAGTCCCTTTCCTATAAGAAAACAATAGCTTCTGTGAAGATGTATGGTCAATGAAGATGTCGATTGCTCCGATGGTCATATGTAATACAAATGATATCTTAAACTCGTTATGCAAATGTTTCCATGTGCACTCAAAGTTTCATCAAGTACACCAAATAATATTTTTACTTTGTTGTGACACTGATAACCATAGGTTTTTGTAAACATGAATTTTGCTTTCTTCTCGACCGTCCTGCTCTTTCAAAGAACCAGCATAGATGGACATATGCTGGAGTGCGTCTTTACAGACATGGGGTTTGATGGAAGTTTTAGATAAAATTCCGTGTATCCTGGCTTATCCTTCATTCTGCGCTCATCCTGGTGTAAACGAAATTCCCTACACACTGGAATCATCTACTGTCTACTCTATATTCTGATGTGGTCACATAGAAGAAACATAGCATGGTATCTATATTCAGTATATGTTTGTCTGCCGTATTTCATTGATTAGTGCTTGCTGTATGCTCTTGTCTGTTAGTACTTTTCCATTCATTTCATAAATCACAATTGCTTTGCAGCAACTAGCTGCTGAATTGTGTTGCAACATGATACAGTACAGTGTTTTCTAGTCTTCCATAAAGTGCCAAGCTGGATGGATCTGGGTGACATATCATTGCATCACTGGACACGGGGTCCTCAGAAAGGTTGTTACTGATACTGTAGTCAGCCTCAGCAGCATGCACCTAGGGTGCCTTTCCTTCGTCCATCAATGGTGGTGTAGGACCTTGCTGGCTTTGTGAAGAAGTCACACAGACGCGCCATCTCATGCTTAATAGTGGTAGTGGGTCTGGTGCGGGGAAAGCGCCTCATGAACCATCACCCGGACAAGGTTACCTTCTCATATGCTCTTTATTATTGTTTTGACTAGCAACATAGAATCATCTACTCATCCCCACTACATCTGCTTAGTTTTGGAGCAAGCAGTCTCATGAGGTCTATCATAAGTACATATTTGAATACATTGTATGTGGGAAGCTAATTATTAATTAATCAGTGATGAGGGACTTAATGAAAGCTACTTACGCATTTTCTTTTTGTTATTTAAAATCTATCTTTTTTCATTTTGTTGCCAGGCTGATCCATGAAATTTTGCAAACTGTTTTGCTGCTGAACCCGTTGCATTTACTCTGCAGATACAGACTGCATACCAGTGCCTCTGCTATCCTTTACTAGTTCTGTGGATGCCACAATAATATGATATTGAGTGCCAACTTGCAGCCTGCTGTCTGTCGGAGCAGCTTATATGTCATTGTTTTTCCTTTGAAGTGATTTGATGCTGCAGTAAATCTAAAAAACTCGAACTCATGTCATGGCGTGCATGCGGGGGGAGGTTGGCAGTCTGTCACCGCAAATCGTGTTTCGTGCATGCTGAATCATTGACTTGAAGGCGTTTGATCTTGCCCTGCTGGAATCTGGATCGCTGAAACTGAATGCTGACATGGCTATCGACACCACCTCGTGTTTATGTTAGACGGTTAAGAAACTTCAGATGAATAACAAGTGTTGACAGAAGACGGTCAGATGCAGTGACTCAAAACTCCACCGATGGCTTATCCGCCTGGTCATTGGTTGGGTGCGGTGCGTCTCACCCATGAGGAGGTCCGCCGCCTCGAGAAGCAGCGCGACGAGGTACGACGCTATCCAACCCCACGCGCTTGCTGCCTGCCTCCATCATGTTCGACGTTTTTCCTGCTCTGGGAGCGTAGCCCATAACGGCTGGATGTACCCTACACTGTTGCACACACCCCACGGCAAAGACGTAGCATGACCGAGCACCACGTTGTTCTGGTGCGACTGTGCGAGTGGCCGAGCTAGTGCGACGCGACGCTACCAAGCTAATGTGGCCCTTGAATGTCTGGTGGCTGCCGCAGTTGCGTTTGAGCTAATTTGAGCTAATGGAGGGAGTATGTTATATCTGTTATATTGATTATCTGTTACTACTTCTCCATTCATTTCACACTGATGTGAAGAAAATAGTTTCTGAACCATGCTGTAACTCATACAGTATTATTCTTGTCTTCCATAAATTGCTACGCCAGATGGATCTGGGTTACATCATTGCATAACATGGGTCCCCAGAATGGTTGCTACTGTAGTCAGAAGGATGCAGAACAGATATTTTCACTGTTATGAGCATCGGCAGCATGCACCTAGGGGTGCTTATTCTTCATCCATCAATTGTGATGGATGCACCTGGTCTGTAGGATCTTGCTGGCATCCCGAAGAAGACACACAGGTCTCATCTCATGCCTAATAGTTGTGGTGGGGATGGTGCTGGGAAAGCGCCTCATGAACCATCACCTGGACAATGCTGCCTTCTCATATGCTCTTTATTATTATTTCAATCATTCCATCAACATATATTATTTTGCTCACCCCCGCTGTATTTGCCTAGTTTTGGAGGAAGTAATCACATGAGATCTATCATAAGTACATCTTTGACTGCATTATTTGTTGGGCAGCTGTTCAGAGATAGGATAATTAATGGAAACTACTTGCACGTTTTCTTCTTGTTATTTGATATTTAAAACTATTTTTTGTTGTGAGTCTGATTCCTGAATTTTTGGAAGTTGATTTGATAATGAAAAATGTTGCCTTTGCAAACCTGCAAATTGCGTACCACTACCGTTGCCGCTTGCCAGTATTTGTTCATGTGCAGCTTTAGTCACCACTTGTCTGTGCGATTAGATGCCACAGGTATATCAAGTGCTAATTTACAGTCTGCTGCCAACAGCTACTTATGTCATTGACACCTTTTCAGGTGACTAGTGCATCCTACAATATGAAATCGTGCGCAATTTACTGTTAAATGATAGTCAGTGCTACAGTACTTCTATTTGGAAAACTGAAATTATGAACATATTTGTACATATGTAAAGTTTCTGTTCAACCAATCAACCTCAATATGACTATTGACAATGACACATGCTTAATCTGGAGTTTGTCAGCTGTCAAAAACTATTCTGAGATGAATACGTTGTTTAGTTCGTTAGAAGTTTGCATGGTACCAGTCACTAAGTAGGCATGATCTATTATGTCAAGGGGGCCACAACATGCACATGCAGTGTGCCACACTATGGTGGCTGACCGAGTCTGCTGGGGGTCTTTCTGAATCATTCTCCGCCTGCTGTGATTAGTGAATCTCTGTCCTCTGCTGGCTTTGGATAGAATGTAGCTGGGAATCTCACGTTCGCATATCACCTCAGTGAAAGAATTTACTTGAGTTGAGTCAGGCCAAGCCAGTTGCAACCAAAACTCCATTCTTTTGTCTCCTGGACCATTCAATCATGGGGCAAGTATCTTCATATAAAACCATGCCATGCCTTTGAGGCTCATCTAAGCTACATTCTGCTTTTCTCTTGTGATCTCCGATTGGTTCTGGAGACATGGGCCTAAAGGTATTCGGTTTTGTTCATGATACACCCTCTGCCAGTGTTTGATGTGTTATGTCCTAGCAGTTTCTATCTCTGATGCTAAATCATGGATTCAAGTCTATTATTCTTGTATCAAGTCCTCATATTGTTAATGATCTACATGTGTCATGACTCATGACACTGCCAGGTGTTTCATTGGCTGAATCGGAGGATGCATCCTAATACTGAGTACTGCACCATCCATGGGAATAAGGGCAAGCATGTTCCTAGAATAACTCTCTTGATCATATATGCATTTCTTTGTTCTTAGTTTGCAAATTTTCTTTTTTGGAATAATGCAACAGCCATGGAGGATAAGGAAGACTCGCTGCGTCAGAGTGTAGCTGAGAAAGACACTGAAGCCCTGCTGCTCCGTGATGTGCTTCTTAACGGCATACTTGCAATCGGCACACTTGGACATCACGTAGACTCCCTTTGTCCTGAGGCCTGCATTGAAGAAGATAATCTCCTCATGATGGATGATGATAAAACAGTTGAGGAAGAGAAAGATGAAGAGGAACCCAGGAATGATCAGGTCCAAGAAGATGCTGCATTGGCAGCAGCACCAAGTGAACCAGTAGTGCCTGTTGTTGAGCCTGCAAAGATACATTCATCGTCAATGAAAGAAGACAACTTCACATGCTTTGTAACGGAAGAAATCCTGATACATGATGTGGAAGATGGGGGTGCTGCTAATATCCAGGAACGACCACTTCTGATGGTAGAGAAGGTGGAGAAAGTAAGAACTACACTTGCTGATTTATTTGCAGCAGAGGTATTCTCATCAAGTGCTCCAGGGGAGAAGAATTGCCAGGATATCATCGTTGTTGCTGGGGCATCCACTTCGAAACCCACGCTGTGCATGGAAAAGATGCATAAAAAGAAACCAACTAAACCAACACCAAAGCCACTGAAAGCCACAAGAAACTTAAGTCGGGTATGGCTTGCTTTCTTTGTGCATATCGTGTTGCGGTTATCGTAATCCATAAAATATTGATAGGAATCTTTGTACTCTGATTAATTGCAACTTAATTGACACAGTCTGAAGTACTGCAGCTAATCTGATATAAGAACCCTCATTGTCTAAAAGGAACAGAAGCTCATGAGAAAACTATGTTGTAGCCTGATAATTTGTGTCATATGCTCTAAACTGGTGAAATTACATAGATACTCGTATGTAACCATCTCTTTCTATCCTATAAGTAGTTCAAGATTATTTGTTACATGCCACTTAGTTTCTTAATATGGATCAAGTGTGTTTATTGGATGGATAGCTAATCAAGCATGATGTGTCTAGCCTATCTTGACACTGAACGACCACTAACCTGCAATGCATCTGTTGGTTTGGTCATCTTGTGAAACTAAGTAGGTCATGAGGAAGATGTTGGGGAAGAGGATCCACCCAGAGCAGCTCAATGGGCGTAGTAATACAGAGGGCCCTCTCACTGCATGATGCTTAGTCTTGCCGACAAGTTTGCTTCTCTATCTGGTAATCTGCTTCCTGGAGTTTTTCTTTCAACTGTCCTTTGAATTGCATATATTGTTTAGTCCTGCTCAAAGTTCAGCTGGTTATCAAATCAGCAGTTACATATTCTGTGGACAACTTATTCCTTGGTTCCTAATCCTTGTAACAAAGTTATAATATTTTCCAGATTATTACCACCAAATCTAGATTTGTTAATAAATTCTACAAATAGATGTATGTTGAATTGCAGCTGCAATTAAGAAACCGAACATGTACTATGTGGCAACATTTCACTGGGACTGGAATATGTAAATTTTGTCGGATCCCTTGAGGTGCATACAAAAGAAATGGAGAATTCAGAAAAGTCATTTGCTATATCAACTTGTTCTTTGCTACCATAAATAAAAGAAGTGACAGTATGAGAGGGAAAAATTTTACTTACTGCCTCCATTTATTTGGAGCGCCCATGACAGTCTAGCAGCTGCTTGCACCAAAATAACACAGCACCCAAGAAAAATGTATCACCTATTGCATCCATTTATTGGAGCTCACAGCTTAGTTAGTCAGTTAACTGCTGACACACTGTAATTCAAAAAATCTGACATGTCCCCTTGTCCTTTTGTTTTCGTGTAAAGTTGTAGCACTCCTCCTGTCTTTTCATCTATTTCACAATAGTTACCCTTTTTCCATATGCATTCGTACCTCATTATGAAACTGATGACAATCTGAAAAGGCACAATTAAATGTAAATTTGATTGCTTAGGTACTATTCAGTACTTTTTTTAGGGATCGGGAGGGGCAAAAAGGCCCTACTGGAAATTTATTAAAAAATAGAAAAGGAACAGTTGCAAGTAAATGTCTATCCATGTTACAAGCCGAGAGACTAGAGAATTCTTAATTCTATGCCTAAGCAGAGAAGCACCTTCTTGAAAAAGGACAGGCAGGTAGAAACTGATGGCTCTACTCCTTTAAGATTATTCAGTACCTCTGATGTTTGGGTCTCTAATATGAACTGTCTATAGTTGGAAGAGTGACATGAGAGGTCGTAGTGAGTAGCTAGAAAGCATGGGGTCCAAGGAAGAAGGTATTCCCCTCTGCTTTGTCGTGGGGCTTCCTTAAAAGCAAAATAAGGACATGGTGTTGTACCATTGCCTGCACCTAGCATTGCAACTGTAACACGACGAGCATGTCCTGGAAAAAGCTAACAAACAGGCAACTAATCATGTTCTGATAACCTTTTCCGAGACCATTCATTCCGTGGGATATCAATCAGGCCAGCTGATGGATTTGGTCCAACAATGGCAACTTGGCAAGTTTCCACTTCTTCCCCATGGCTGTATTATATATTGTGGGCCAACTCTCCCTGGATCAGTTTGCGGCATCGCTCGATGTCGATGATATATCAATATCATCACAGTATAGGTCATTCATTGTTCTATCACTTAGAATCTGTGGTTTACAATGGGTTCCACATTTTTTTTTTTGTTTCAGAAAAAAACATCGGGTTCACATTAGATAAATTGTCTGCAAGTGAAGGCACTTGCATCTAAGATTTGCGATGAACAACGTGCAAAGATGAACACCAAGTTCTTGTCTCCATGTACTATTAGCGTATAACTGATGTATTCAATCGAATTGCATTGCTGTGAGGCAACTTTAACCGAGTAATGAACCAATTATATGTTGTTACATTGCGCAGGTTGGATCCCTATCACTCAGATTCCTTGCGCGAGAGAAGCATCCACCGATTGTTGTCGACAATGTTGGCCAGTACCTTATCTATTGCTGTGTTTCGTCGCCAGTGAAGCATGAATAGCATTATGCTTTCCTATATTCTCTTGCTTATTTGCATGTAAATTATCAAGGTGTGTGTGATCTTGTAAGCTGTCATTCTCTGGCGCACTGTCGGCGCCCCCACTGTCCCGTTATTCGTCGCCGTATTATGTGAAAAAAATTTTAATAAACCTCTGCTTATCCCGTTTGCATGGTCACTGGTTTGGCCTGCTGGCCGCTGTAACGCGCCGATACCGTCCGTGTGGATCTGCCGCAACTGTGTGGCCGGCCGGGCCATGCTGAGAGTGCCTCTGCCGGCAGCCGCTGCGAGCCTGCGACACATCACACGCCTCAGGTACGTCCCCTCGGCCGATGGTGCCAACGCGAAACCGCCGCCGAGGCATGGCACCTGATCATTGCGAGCGGGAAGGGCAGGCGCCGCGCCGGGGACCTCTCTTTCCTCGTGTTCGCCCCGCCTGCGCGCCGATGCGCCTCGCGACGGGCGGTAGCGGACGAGCTGCTGGGGATTGGAACCGGCAGACAGGTCGCCGGTTCGCCACTATCACGGGGAACAGTGCCGCCCCGTCAGTGCGCTGTCGTCGACGCGCACCGCCCGCGCTCGGCGTCGTGTCGTGCCCACGATGCCGGGTGTCTGGATCTGATCTGATCTGATCGTGGAGCCTTCCTCAGGCAAAGCGGTTTTGATTCGATGTGCTTGTGCTCCGCCTCCGTCGGTGGTGTCGCTTTGCACGGGCTGCTGAACTTGGTTGGTCTGACGATCGACGGAGGACGGACGATACGACCGACACCTAACGGGAGCAAGCGGCGTGCCTTAATGCCCGTTTTTACGGTCATCGCCCTTGATGACTACACGCACCAGCAGCAGGGACTGCAAGCAGCAAGTGTGTGACGCGTGATGGTGCGTCAATCAATGCCGCTATCCGATCAAAATAAAATCAATGCTGCTATCATATTTTCTTTAGTGCCCAAACATTGGAATCTAGAGCTTCTTAGACCGTGGTAACCGGCTAGTACAAAAATAGTGCATTCTTACTGTAATCATTACTTTTTCACTCTGTGTTCAGTACGCAAACAATGTTTTGCATGCTCATTTCTACTCCTTGGCGACCCTAGTCTTACGAGTGTTGTGTGGATAAGATTTTGACACACGTGTCATGGTACTACCATATACTACGTATGATCGCTCTCAAGTCTGAACAGGCACCACCTGTAATGTAGACTGGCCCTGTCAAGTGAAGATTCACCGGATCGCAATAAGGAGCAGATGTAACAAAGGGTTTATATCATGTCTATATAGCATATTAGCATATCATTTTGTCTATGGGGGGACGAATGAAGCAAGGAAAAACTAAAAAGATTAGGCTCTGAATCAATAGTCTATTCTACACATGCTCCACAGCAAATATAGATGAAAGATAAAGCAAGAAGATGACCAATCTAATGAAGTTGAGAACCTAGGGTAGATTAGAGAGAGGTGCATATGCCTTGTTGGTGCAAATACATGAGCAGCAGGGTTCATTCATGGTTAAAATATGGTCGAGATAACTAGTTTTGTCTTTTTTTTAGTGCATATGCACCTGTTAATTTATAGCTCGTTTGCTTCCGTAGCCATCCTAGGCTACATCAATGTCAACGCTCTTTATTGGAGAAATAAATACATCATTTTACATGGTTGGAGAGTCAATGGCATTGTTCACTAATAAATACCTCCGATAAATGTGGATTTTGCTATATTGTTTTGGTCTTGTGTTATACTTGAAAAATGCAGATTTCAAGGCCGAATTTGAGACACCACAAATGATCCACGATGAGATGAAAGAAGCCTAGAGAAAGATGGGGGTTAGAAGCCCCAGAAATAGGAGGGGTCAGGCGACCCTACCCTTCTATGCTCGGCCGACCCTGTCCTTTTTTGTCGGTTCACGATGAATATGGAACATTGACTTTATCGTGAAATTTGAAGCATGTCTACATGAAGATTCGCGATTGTTCTTTTCTGAGCCGACCTCTGCACATTTGACATATGGAAGGTCTGTGCATGAAAATATAAAAGGAAGGGCTTGCTTAAAGATCATGCATGCGAAGCAAAGATATGGAAAGATCAAGAAGCTCAGGTAGAAGCAAGATTCCAGATACATGATTGTTTGGGCATGAAGTAATCAAATCTCAAAATATTCTCGGATTGGAGGATAGTAGCACCTCGTGGGGCCAATTCGAAGACCTAAACAATGCCAAATAAAGAAAGTTTGAATACCAAAGTTGTAGGTCTCTTCGAGCTACATAATTTAGAGTCTAAACTTGCATTGTTTGGAGTTTGAATGAGGGAGATATTGTCGAACACAAAAGGTGCAGAACAAGAAAGTCTAATTTTGAGGCAAAAAGAAAAGAGTTCTTGCTCTATCTCCAAGCAAGAATATAATTCTCTAAAGGCAAGGTTGAGGGCACTCCAAGGCACCTCTAGAGTCTAAATAGGATCCCATGAGACCCCAATTCTTTATCAAGGCTAGAAAGAAGAAGAATAAAGAGACATCCACCAGAGGAGTTCTAGTCTAGGAATTAGAGTTCTAGTTTCTAAAGATGATTAGAGACCTTGCAAACTACCTTGTTCTTGAGATTTTTCATACCATTTGTGGGAGATATGTCTATGGTTGTAACTTTTATATGAATATCATTTGAAGTATCGATCTAGTTTATCATGTTCTTGGTCTAGTTCTTCTTGTTTTTTTATCTAATGAATGTGTATATTGATCTAGTTCTTAAGGTTTATGCTCTTTTAGCGATCTAGGTTTTCAATGCTGCTTACTAGTAATATGTTTGCGTAGTTTGTTCTTGTGATCATAGTGATTAGAACTGCATGCTCTTTTGATCATGTTATTAGACTATGCAAAGTGGTTAGTCACGGATTTGATCATGTATGCCATATGAGAACTTCCTGTCGATTACACTGCTCTATGTGACATGTGTAGAGGAAAAGGTTAAACTCGACTGAGGAGGTATGGTTTAGACTCTGTTCAGTTTCTTCTGATTAGATGTTCTAATTGTTTATCATCTAATTTAGATCAAAATATGATTAGATATGGATTAGACAACCTCTTAACATAAAATTTACCTTAAGCTTAGATTAGATCATTCTCTATTAATTGTTTCCATAGATTGACACCGATACTCTGCACTTGCAGTATAATACCTGACGTGCTTAAGTACCAAGCAGTGTAGCCGATCGAGGCCAATATATGTGCTATCATATCTTTTAACCTGAGTGAGTTTCCAGTAGAAAAAGTAAGTTGGATATTTAAGATTTATAGGAAAACGTGGCTGAAAACGTATGCATATAGTTTTCATCTGTAGCAACAACTTTATTTTCTCTTGTTTTATTTATTATTTTGAAAACATATTGCCATGTTTATTGACTAGGGGCGTATTTCCTATACAAGCCTGGATTTATTTCAACACTCGCCAAACCGAAATGTACAAGTGAACAAGCAAGGTGAAATATAGATCCCTCCAACAGCCGTCCATCTCGATCTGGACGGTATGAAACACTGCACGCCTCTCCATCCACCTGTCACTTTTACCACCAGCCCCGCATCTCCTCTTATAACCACCACCATGTCCACCTCCGTCTTCGCCGCCGCCGCTGCAGCCCTCTTCCCTCCCCTCACCGGCTACCGCTCGCCGCCGGCATCTCGCGTACCGGTAATCTTCCGTAGAAGAATCGGCTCCAAATCCCGTCTCTTCACCTCTTCCTCCCCCTCCCTCCCCATTCTCCCCGCCGCGGCTATGGCCACCGACGGCGTCGCCCCCGCCGCCTCCGATGCGGGGTCCAAGAAGAAGTTGCTCATATTCGACTCCGAGGAGGAACTCGCGGTTTCTCTGGCGAAGTACACCGCTGAACTGTCGGAGAAGTTCGCCGCCGAGAGGGGCGCCTTCACCGCCGTGCTCTCCGGCGGATCCCTCATTCAGGCGCTCAGGTTCTTTGTCTTCTCAATGCCTCAAAGACGGCTCCTTTCTTGGGTCCTCCGGGATTTGTGGATCACGTAAAGATCTCTCGTCGTCGTTGGTTTCGCAGGAAGTTGACGGAGCCGCCGTACCTGAATTCGGTGGACTGGAGCAAGTGGCACGTCTTTTGGGTGGATGAGAGGGTCGTGCCCAAGGACCATGAGGATAGCAACTATAAGCTCGCCTTTGATGGGTTTCTCTCAAAGGTATTCTCGTAATTTAATGTTCTTTCGTCAAGTGCTGGTTGTGCTCCAATAGGCCTTTCTTGTGATTGGGTAATTCCGTAATTGCAAGACGTGACGTAGCTTTCTTTTGTCGAGGAACGGGGAGTTCTGCAGCAATAAGGCTACTGTTAAACTTGGATGGTGCAAAATGAAGTGAAATGGATGCAAATTGTAGTGAGAACCTATTGAACTGATAGTGTTTACTTGTCATTACAAGCATAACACTAGGTGGTGTTTTCAAAGCATGAACGGAGCACATTGAAGTAGACTTTCATTTTGTTCAGAGCAAGTCGCTAGGAAAGCTCTGGAGGTTCGATTTATTTCATCTCAAGATCAGTTAGCTGATGTCTTTAGTAAACCACTATCGAAATCACCATTTAGCTTGATACCGAGACGCGCCAAATATCTGAGCACGTCACATGCATCGAGCAGGAGGGCTCAACGCAGGGTGACCTGGTTTTAGAAAACTTGACCCGGTTTGGTTGGGACTTCACCGCCAAACCAAGGAACATGCCCCTAGAGGTAGATATCGCACTTTCGTGGTAAAGCACGGCTGAATTTACTAGCAAAACAGCAAAGAGTAACTATCACACTTACACAGCGACAAGCAACTAGTTTTTAGGCAAACTAGCAAAGAATCCACCGATGCCCTCGTCCGGGAGGGACCCTATTAGGACGTGGACGTCTTCGGTGTGCCCTAGCTTGTATATTAGTCCATGTACAACTGTACAAGTCAATCAAGATCTAATTAAAGATACAATTCTCAAACTCGCAACAACTGGGTTACCCCGTTTTAGCAAACCAAGCCTAGGTGCAAACTATCCAGGGACGTAACTTTCTCTTCTGGACTTCAAATCATGTGATCCATATATGTATTTTGATCATCTTGACAAGCTCTACGCAATGGTGAAGTCAGTCCATCATTTTAAACAACTTCAAAAACCGGGTTACCCAGTTTGCCCCTGTGAGGCTGCCCGTGTCCATTTTGGTGTCTAACAGCATGTTATAACATTTTGTGATGGATTGTTTAGCTTTTCTGTGATATATATTCTGAATAAAATTCTGTCTTCCTTCATGCCTCAATGCCTCATGGAAAATTGTGCTGGTATGTAAAATAAAAGGTATATGATGTCCCTCCTATGCTCGATTTCTGGTGTGCTTAAAATTAAATAAACTATAATCTTCAAATTAACCTGGCTGATTACAGTGATACTCAGAATTATTTGCATGTGCTGCTTAGGTTCATGTTTTGTTATACTGTGTGCTTAAAATTAAATAAACTATAATCTTCAAATTAACCTGGCTGATTACAGTGATACTCAGAATTATTTGCATGTGCTGCTTAGGTTCATGTTTTGTTATACTAAAATTTTGGAATCATCTACAAAATATGAAATAGGTCATGGTATGCTGGAACTCACAAAATATGAAATAGGTCATGTATGCTGGAACTCAAACCTAACTTAGTTGACTTCATGATACAACTATTACTCTGGCAATATCAGGGTTTGCATTAGAATCATGTCATTGGTTCATAAACTTTGGTATTTTTAGGTAGCCTTTTACAATCTAGCCTTTCATATTTTTCTTCAACTGTCTTTGTTGCAGTTCTTTGCATACAGTCCAGTATCGACTCTTTGATCTTTAATAGTCTTTCAAAATGATATTAAAAAAAGCAGATTCAGATTCTTAGGTTTATTGATAACGAGTCCAACAGTATATATGAGTCATTGAACAACAAAGGAATAATATCTCTGGTTCAGAGTTTTTTTTGTTCAATGATAAGCTTTCAGTATCCTTAAATTTGTTTACGCTCAGATTATCAAATATAGTTTGAGCTCAGCATAATCTTCTCGATTAGTTGATGTTTGTGGAGACCTGGAGGATCGTCCATGACATCATCAATGGTGTGGAAATTTATGAAACATATGCACTTATGTGCAGTCTTCATGTTTATGCTCTCTGTAATTTGTAATGGTGACTGGATGCTATCTTTCAACTTTTCAGGTGCCAATTCCTCCTGGACAAGTTTATGCTATAAATGATGCCTTGTCAGCTGAGGGAGCAGCAGATGACTATGAAACATGCTTGAAGCAGCTTGTTAAGAATGGAGTGGTTGCCATGTCAGCGGCGACTGGGTTCCCCAGGTTCGATCTCCAGCTTCTTGGTATGGGACCTGACGGTCACATTGCCTCTCTCTTCCCTGGTCATCCTCTTGTTAATGAGAAAGAGAGGTGGGTCACCTACATCAAGGATTCTCCAAAGCCACCACCAGAGAGAATCACATTTACGTTTCCGGTAATCAATTCATCTGCATATGTTGCGATGGTGGTAACTGGAGCTGGGAAGGCTGCTGCGGTGCAGAAAGCACTTTCTGAGAAGCAAGCTTCATCTGATCTGCTGCCTGTTGAGATGGCTGTACTGCAAGATGGAGAATTCACTTGGTTCACCGACAAGGAAGCAGTGTCCATGTTGCAGAACAAGTGAAGCTGATGGTAATCTTAGCTCGAAGCGCTTTTTAACTTGTAAAAATAAAAGATCCAGGGACCTGCGTAGTTGCATTCGTCCTCCATGGATTGCACGTAAGGAAGATTTGAGACCTATATGTAGTATATCGTTCAGAGTAATGTGTTTCAGAAACTTCTGGCTTCCAGCATAGGAAAATAACATTTTCTGAAACATTTCTGAACAAGTGTTAGGTTTAGTATTCCAATCAATGTTCAATTTTCTGTTTGACTGTTTTCTGTTCCGTGTTTCTAGCATGGATATTGGATAGGCAATCTGGCTGCATTTTCTTGCAGGCCTATGCCGTTGGCATGTCCCAGATTCCAGTTATGGTTTTCAATGCTCGTGCCCGTTTATATATGGACAGTGATCAGCATTTTCGTGCCCGTTTATATATGGACATTGATATGCAGTTTCAGTGAGCCATTCTGGAGGAGTACCCCTGTATCGTTATTCAGAGTATATGTGTTTCAGACACTAGTTTTCAGCTGATTAATAAAGGGTCTCTTTAACTCTAAGGGCCATTGCGCTGAAAATTAGAAAATATTTGCATGAGCTATTCAGTGCCATACTGTCTGAAGGCAGCGGATATATTGTACTGCATTTGGACTTTTTTTTTTTTTTTTTTTTTTTTTTGAGAACGTACTGCATTTGGACTAGCTCGGATAAGCAAGAGTGGCGCTCTTCTCGGTCTCACTTTCATTTTCATTCTTGACACCCTACCGTGAGAATGGAAGGGACATCTTCATCAGCGACTTCGAGCTCGGACATGCATGTTTATAGATGCACCCGACTAATTAATTATTAGCTAGTTTGATCTAAACTAATCCAGCTAATTGATGTGAGTATTAAGTAAAGCACAACAAATTTGCGCATCATCTGGCGGTCCAACCGATGCGCGCTACATCTACATGGACGCGGACTGGCCATGAACGCGCATGCTGCCACGCGCTGGGCGGCCGGCCGGCCGGCCGCGCCGACCAGTTCGGCCACTGCGTTTGCAGTCGCAGCCACGGTCCCCCTCGTGCGTCGGCTCCATCCTGCCGACGCAGCCGGACCGAGCGGCTCATCTCTGAACTCCGAATTAAGCTCGAACGACGTACACACGAGTCGAGGCCCAACCGAACCAAACCAAACCCGCTCTCCATGTTCTGCGCTCCAATCTCCGGGAGCGGGAGCCTGACCTAGTCACCTAACCTGCCCCAGGTTCATGTGACTCTTGTCAAGGCCTCACATGAGCATGGACCAGAAGACACATGGCCTAGAATGTAGGGCACTCGCTCACCGTACGTGTAAGACCTAACCATTTCAGTACCAGCAGCATGCAGCGTCGTCGAGATCGATCGCCGTATTAAATTTTCTCTTCGGAGAGAGAGAGAGAGAGAAGAGAGAGAGAGAGAGAGAGAGAGAGAGAGAGAGAGAGAAGCATCTGCATCATGTTCCGGTCAGGGATTCTTCATATATAAAACTTGAGATGGCATGGCCTGGTCGTTTGAAGAGGAGACACGTCGCTGATTGCGTGTGGTTGCTGTTGTGGGACGATCTCGGAAATCTGCCGGCTCCGTCTGCAGCAAATAATGACGCGAGTTTGTGTGGGCTAAGCACTTGGATTTGAGAGGAGATTAGCAGCATATTGCATTAATTACATATAATAGTAACATGCGAGACGTTTGGTGCTTCTTCAAATACAGGGGAGAGACCGAGAGAGAGAGAGCTAAGGGGGTGATTAAAAAGGTGTCGGTGAAAGAGGCGACCAGCGCAGGAAATGGAGTCGTTATAATCACCAAAAAGCCATGACATATTTGCCTTTTCACCATAAGCCTTGTGCTTTTGGCGCCCCTGCGTGCTGCTGCTTCGGTGCTCAAGAGAATAATCCAAGTGTAGGGAAATTCCAGTTTTATTATCAGGTCTGAGTCTCAACGGAAAGTCTGACCAAACTGCTAGTACAAATTAAAGCTTCGCACAAAACAATCAGACAATGCGCTTTGCATACCAAGAGATGATTTCAAGGCTTCTGTTTTTGGGAAATACGATAGGACGCATCACAGAAATTATGCTGCTCTTTCGATCAACATTTTGCAATCCATTCTCGTCATAATTAATTTCCTTATGCCTTTTATGGACTAACTAAGGAGTAGGTATTATTCTTTGGTCGTTTGAATATGGTCTTTCTAGAACCGTGTTGCCTCAGGAGCCGAACGACCAGTTCAAAAGCGTTGGTCCACGGGAACGGCAAGTAGAAGCCTTTCGTTTTTTTTTCCAAAATGCAAAATATCTTTTGGGATTGTGTGTGGCGCACATCTGACTATCTGAGCCATTGCATTGCATGGACAAGTTGCGATTTTCCACGAGCTAAACGTGTCGGCTGGGAAGTCAATCCGTCTCGATTACGTCCATACCTTCGGTAAACGCCTCACACTTCAGTTTGTCTATGCGCACTGTACTACTACTACGCGTGTAGAAATGGTCAAAAATAAGTATGTCCTTTTTAGGATAACCGGTCAAGATATGGTTGATAAATGGCTAAGCGGCGAGCAAGCTGCCAAATTCTCATTTCCATGAGGAAAATTCCTATATATATGGATTAGTACTTCGTGGATTTGGTCGCCCAAATTCTTCGTCTGAATTACTATAGTATCGATGAAGGCAGAAATAATTTCGCCTCCGGAATAAAAAAAACCCATCACTCCATCAGTAAAAGAATTGGTACTAGTAGGTTATCTTCTCCAAACAAGGAGATGATCCCAATCGGATAAACTTCGCCAAAAGTTGACCTTCAAAGGCAGCCATCTAAAAAACTTCAGGGAGTCCGTTTTTTTTTTTTTTTTTTTTTTTGAGATGAGGAAGGCAGTATTTAATGCTGGAGCGTTGTGTGTCCTACAATACAAGGGGCCTAGCCGCCTAGCCGGGGGTAGGTCTATCATCCATCGCCCCCGTCACTGGCGTGTGGACCCCACAGCTAAACGGCCCGGAAAGAGCCCCACATGGCAGGCCCGTTTAAACGCGCACGGCACCCACCCCCATTCTCTCTCTCCCTCTCTTCGGTGTGGTGGCTCGGCTCGGGTCTTATTGGCGTCACATGCTCTCTCCCTACTATCTCTCTCTTGTGTCCCTTTGCTAAAAGCTCAAAGAGAGGAACCAAATCGGACAGTACTGTGACCACGCAGCTCGCGGAGGAGGGCGTACGCCGGCGGCGAGATCCTGTGGTGGTGGGGGATGGCTGCAGGGAGACTGGGGCTGGCGGAGCGGAGGCGCTAGCGGTTAGGTGGGTTGTGGGGGGGGGTGGAGGTTTGGAGGTAGGTGGGTGAGAGGGACATGAAGGCGCTGCGGCGATCCAGCACCTCGTCCTCGCCGTCGTCGTCGTCCTCGCCGACGGCCGCGTCCTCCCCGCCTACATCTTCGTGGATCCATATCCGGTCGCTCCTCGTCGCCGCCGCGTCGTCGTCGTCGTCCTCTGGCTCCTCCGCCGCGGCGGCTGCGGCAGGGAGCGCAGTGGCCGTGGTGTCGGCTGCGGCGGCCGCCTCGTCTTCGTCCTCGCCGGCGTCATCCTCGCCGCACTCGGATCGGTGGGTTTCCCCCCTTCGGATTGGCGAAAGGCGATGTTTTTAGGAGTAAAAATGTCTCATTTTTAGTACCGTTATTACATGAGGTTCATTTGGGTGCTGCTGAATGCTGATCTGGTTCTGTGGACGCTGCCGAGCCTGCTGCTGTGTCTGAAGGCGACTTAGCTGCTCAAATTAGGGCGCTTTATGTTCTTTGATCTAGACTGCAGCTTTAGAGCAGAGTTGTATGTGGATTAATGGCTTGGTGGCGCCACTTCCATGTACTATGTCTGACTGAATCCGCCACGTCATCAACCAGTGCCACTGCCATGAGGCCTTCAGTGTGTTTATTTTTTATTTTCAGTTTCAGCGGTGTGCTTACTGCTTAGTGGCTTGATGTTTCCCTTACTTGTTTCAAAATCTAATTAAAGTCTATGTGGATTTACTTCTCGATTAGTGATACTTCTTGGTGTCAAATCATAGCTTATGCAATCTCCTCAAGGCTTAGTTCATAATGTTAGACTTGCATGTTGTATCTGGCACTACCTCCATCCTTTAATATTTGGCGTTGATAAGTTCAAAACTAGTCCCTCAACCAGTGCTAGTCTCAGGAGACAAAGGGCGTACCCAGTGCCGTAGGCTTCCCACACGTGCGGGGTCTGGGGAAGGGTATCTTTAAGCGCCAGGGCTTACGCACTTGCGGGGTCTGGGGAAGGGTATCTTTAAGCGCCAGGCCTTACCCGCATAATATGCAGAGGCTGGGGCTCGAACCTAGAACCTTCCGGTTACAGACGGTAGGCTCTACCGCTGCACCAGGCCCGCCCTTCGCTAGTCTCAGGAGACAGGAAGTATTAAAAGTCCGTGGACATATTTGGTGTTTATAACTAATCAGGATTACTTATCGTTGCTCACTCTCTATCTATGTTTATTTTCTATAACACAATACACACATATATATTGTAAGCTCCATATGGTTGTAATAAACTTACTCCTAGTTACTCTATATGGTTTTCTATTCATATTCAAGATTTTTCTTCCATTTCATTACATCTCCATGCGTCTTGAATATGTGTTTAATTGATACCTTAGCTTGTGTTATGTGTTTAGTGTCGTCAATGTGGTTCGTTAAGGGAATATTTTTTTCATGATTGCTAAACCATAGAAATATATACATGCATGATTAGAGTCTACCAAATTGATGGCCGGAAATTTCTGGTTATTGTGAGAATCTATAGGATTTATCCTTTTTGCTCTCCAATTAGTAATAGTAGGGTTGTACTTGTATTAACAAGCGCCATTAAAAAATGGTTGGAGTAGTTTATGAGTAACCTGTTTCAAGTTAGTTCACCCTGAGGACAATAAGATTGTCACAAGAACTGCCCAGTAATTGTATGAACAAACAGTTGAAGTTGTTTACATATTAAGTTTACATGAATAAACTAATCAGCTCAGATGATTATTTGTTTTGTAATCGGGTCTACTTATACATGTCGAATTGAGTTTAGTCTTGTGTGTTCAAATATTGTTTAAGGTGGCATTAACGAGGACTTGAACTTTAGATAGACCAATGGATGCAGTACGTGCATAATGACATTGAAGCATATTACTGTACATTTAGCTTGTCAGTTGATATGTTGACATTCTTTTTTTGTTGGTATATGTCTGTCTGGTTATAGCATTTGCTCAAAATATGCCCTGTACCTTTACAGGGGTGGTATTAAATCTCCATGGTCTCGAAGGAAAAGAAAACGAGCACTTTCTCGTGAACAGTGGGAGAGTCTGTTTTCAGCAAATGGGAAGCTTCGTGATGGTGGAAAGAAGTTTCTCAAGAAAGTTCGCAGTGGTGTAAGTACAGTGGTTTTTCATTTTCCATCTATATCATCTGGATATGTATTGTGTCAAAGTTCTCTATGCATCGTATGTAATTAATGATACAGTATGCAGATATCTCTGTTATTACTGAAATGTTAAATATCTTAGAGTCTAACTGAATTACTGACATAAATACCCCTCTTTTATTGTACCAGGGTATTGAACCAGGCATTAGGGCTGAAGTTTGGCCCTTCCTACTAGGAGTGTGAGTTACTTGATCTATTTTATCTGTCTGGTAAACGTATAATTGCTGATCCTTTTGTGCAAGTTTAACACTACGATGTGCGGATACTTGTGGAAGTTCACGTATCAGATACCAATACTTGTCAGACACCGACACTTGTCAGACAAGTATTGAAAATTATTATGATTTCAAATAAATAAAATAAGGCATAAAATAATCGCGATATCTTGTCGACACACTGCTGATAATTATGCCATATGTCCATGTAAAACCCTCCATCTGCAACCGTTCGTCATTCCGCACAAAGGATAAACCAAACCACGAGGTAACGATTCTAAATTATACGGAGTGATGCAGGATCTGTTCAACTAGTGATAGTTCATGGAAGCAACGATTAAGTTTATAATTCAAACAAAGTTTATGAGCTCATACATTTTTATTAATATTTCTATTATATATTAAAATATACCTATAATAATATATACTATATTTGCATATCCCTTATCATTGTTTTTGAAAAAAAAAAAAGGCGTATCGGGGTATCGATGTATACATATCAGAGATGGAGTATTTAGGTAACTTAGGTTTAACAGTACCCCTACGCATGTCAATCTCATCTTGTTACTTAGAACATTCTATCTTGAGGTTGCCTCATGAAGTTGCACTGGGCAGTTATTGAGCTAGAGCCGTTTCCCTCTTTTTTTATCTTAAAATTTTAACCCAGGATGATTAATGGAACTGATATCAGTTTAGTTTTGAGGAATCAGTACATTACTGATTAATGCCAAACAGCCAAACTAGTGGTATAAGTGCTGTCTATTTGTCTTCAATTACATCAATCTTGAAATTTGAATTCTGCAAATAAATTGGAAGGTGGTAATGACTTGTTTGTATGGCAGTTTGTTTTCTTTTTAGAAACCCATAAAAGTTTAAAGGCTACAGCTAATGCTTTCCATTTAAGAAACAGACTTGAAGGAGTAAATAAATGTATGCTTACTATTCTTCTTTTACTCAATGTTTCCGCTTTGTATCTGTACTGGCAACTGTTGCTACAATTAAAACTCTCATCTGTGATATGTGTCACTAGGAAGCTAGGAATTTTTTAAGCTTATATTAGGAAGATGGCTCATTAATTAATCACCACAGTTTGGGGCATTCAGCTATACTTAGTTTTTTTCTCTGAAGTCCAAATCACACCCTAGAATTTTCTTGATTGTATAATTCACACCCTGTGCTATGGAACCGTCTACTTTTACGCCTTCAATTCTCAAAACCATATACTTTATCCCCATAGCCCTGAAACCCCCATGGTTTTTGCTAATATGGTGGTGGTTTTTACATGCACACTGTGCCATCTGCTAAAGTCAGAGGTAAAAATGGTTAATCAACAAACAAAACTAAAAAATGACAATGTATCAACAATTACGTGTAAAAACCCCCTTGCCACTTCCAAGTTAGTGAAAACCATGGGTTAAAAGTAAACAATGTTGAGAGTTGAGGCTTGCAAAGGGGGATTGTATTGTGCATAATTTAAATTCGAAAAGTATGAATGTTCAGGATGTCATGTGGACCTTCTCCTTTTTTTTGTTATTAGTTGATATCGGAACAAGCGATTAGAGTACTCTCTACTCTGGTGGCCTTATCTGGAATATGAGTATTCTATCCTGTAGGAATGTGATTCTGCAGTATAGCCTTAATTTGTGTCTGCTGGTGAATGCTCTAAATATCAACACAACATAATTTTAGTATTTTCAGCTCGTGTCAAGCTTGTTCAGATTTGTCCTTTTAGATAAATTCATAAAGTAAAGTTTTGTTTAGGGCTTCCTATACTTGGTAACTTCGTGTCCATGGAGATTGACCCTGTCTTGTCTTTTCTGCAGCTATGATTTGAACAGCTCTGAAGAGGATAGGTATTCTGTCAAGATCAAGAAAAGGTAACATATTCGCCATTGTAGTCTTTTTTTTGGTGATAATTGATGCCTGTTTATGAATCTGTTTCAATACCTGTTTTGTGTTAGAAGTGTTCATTTGCCTCAAGTTACCATGTTCCTATGAACCAAGAATGTAAGGGTAAAAGAAATCATGTAGCACTTGAGCTCATGCATTGACTTTTTAATCTCTTTAGTTAATCAAGAAGAAGGACGGCATTGATTATTGGAAGGGAATGGAGCTAGGATATCCTATTGCCGTTCATGTACTATCTGTTTTTTTTTTGTTATTTCTAAATTAACAATGATGAATTGGCACGACTTTGGTACAGGAAAGAGTATGAAAAGCTGAGGCGACAATGCCAACAAATTATGAATGGCTACAAGGGAAATGGGTTGAAGGCAATAACCGAAGTTAATAATGAGGAGTGTTCTAGTTTAGAGGGTACTGCTGAAGGATCAGAATCACCTTGTTTTGAAGATTCCAATGCTGTGGATGCTCCTATTTCACTCGAGGAACTGAAGCCTGAACAAAACGAAGCTGAGCAACCAGAGAGCATGCCCTGTGCTGTTGAAGAATGTATGGAAGAAGATGCAGAGGAGTTGACTTATGCTTATCCATGCATAGCAGAGTCAGAATCATCTGATTCCGAATCATCTGATGAGGATGATCCAGGGAGGATATCTGTCTCTGGCGAGGAGAACTGTGATCCAGATCCTAAATTTACTAGGAGCACTTCATTCAAGGCCGATTTTTTTAGGTCTAGCAGAACCTCAGAGGACTTTGCCACATGGCAGCGCATTATAAGGTTGGACGCTATCCGATCAAATAGTGAATGGATTTTGTTCTCCCGCAACCAGGCTGAAGTTCCCAAAGAGAGAGCATTGCAGTCTGCAGCATCTGTTGGGCTGAAAGATTACGATCATTTAGAACCCAGTATGATTTATCATGCTGCTCGGTTAGTTGGACTGCTTGAAGCATACGCTGTCTATGATCCAGAGATTGGCTACTGCCAAGGTATGAGTGATCTTTTATCACCTATCATTGCGGTGATGGAGGAGGATGATGAAGCATTTTGGTGCTTTGTGGGTTTCATGAGGAAAGCAAGGCACAACTTCAGGCTTGATGAGGTTGGAATAAGAAGGCAGCTGAAGATTGTCTCGCAGATTATCAAGCGCAAAGATTCACACCTGTATAGGCATCTGCAGAAGTTGCAGGCTGAGGACTGTTTCTTTGTGTACAGAATGGTGGTGGTTCTCTTTAGGAGGGAGCTCACTTTTGAGCAGACTGTGTGCCTGTGGGAGGTTATGTGGGCTGACCAGGCAGCCATACGGGCCGGGATCGGGAGGTCCACCTGGGGAAGAATAAGGCTGCGTGCTCCACCAACTGACGACCTGTTGCTTTATGCCATTGCCGCTTGTGTCCTGCAGAGGAGGAAGCTAATAATCGAGAAGTACAGCAGCATGGACGAGATACTGCGAGAGTGCAACAGCATGGCCGGACAGCTAGACGTCTGGAGGCTGTTAGATGATGCACATGACCTGGTTGTTAATCTTCATGATAAAATCTGATCTGCTGGTAAGTGCTGTTCTTCACTCTCGTGGTGGAACAGATGTAGGCCTCAACAAAATTTTTAAAGGTACCTTCACTGCCTGCTGAAAGTAATCTATTATCTGCTATTCATTCCCAGCAGAGAACCCACTTCTAGGTATAGAGCATGTTGTAACTTAGAGCAAGGACTCGGGTGTCCTCACAAAGAAAAAAAAAAAAAGCTGAAATACTGTTTGGTGTTACTGATGCACTGTAAACTATTCTTTGCTTAACCTGTTATAGGCAAAAACAGAGTTTCCTGGGATGTCACTTCATCCCTTAATTTTATGCATCCACGATGAAGTTAGCTGGTACAAACGTGCGTGATTGTTTGGTTTCTCAATTGTCAATGCATGAGTTTGCATTCTCATGTGTTTGGCTGGTGGTAAATTATTCCTGTTGTCGCCAATTTGGTTGTGCAAATAACAGGGGAAAAAACCTTGCTGAATTTGATTAAGGCCTCCTTTGAAATGCAAGAAAAACTTTCTGTTTTTACGTTTTTCCTGTGAAATTAAACTGTTTTTTTATGAAATTTCTGCATAATTTCAGTGAAAATCCTGCGTTCCAAAAGATCCTAAAACCACTAAATCTTTGGGGTAGGGAAACCATTCAAAATTCAATCATCTTTTCAGGTCCAGAGATCTGAGCCTAGATGTATTTTGTTCCTAGTCTACCAGTGCTGCCAAAAGGTCTTTTCGTTTGGTATGCTTTTCTGGTGCCAAGCCTGCCAGATGCCAGGATGTGGGTTCTATCCAGAATGACAAGGCGAGCAACACATCCAATCCAACCGATGGTACGATGAAAGATACAGTAACTCTGATGTGATCTTTGCCTGGGACGGCTCGGCTGTATAGTCGGGGCCGGCGTGCAGACCACAAAGGTGCCATAGCCCACAGGGTTTTGTAGCTTCTGTTGTTGGATTCGTGTTTTGGCATACTGGCGTGCCTTTTGTTTCGTTGAGCCTTTTTGGTTTGGTTTGCTGCTAAAACTAGCCATGTCAAAAGTTTGTTTGAACAAATTGATTTGTCAAAAATTTGGTCTGGCCACTTTTGACATCAGAACAAGTAAGCTTATGTCTTTACTGAAAGCTCATGCCATTCAGATGGAGCCATATGATCATATGATCATACCTGTTAAAAACATAATCAGCAGAAAACTAACAGCGCAGTTTCCTAAGCCCGCCTGAATGCGGCTGAATGGAGCTTTGTAAATGGATGCTACATGAACTGCTGATTGAACGCCATTTCACTGGAAGAGTGGAAGCGCTTCATTCTGGTGTGTCCATCGGCAAAGTCTGCTGCGCGACGACAGGATCCGCGATTCTCCCAAAGCGCTGAGATCTGGGTACCAGCCAGTTTTTTCTGTGTCCGGCTACTCAAATTCCAAGCCATTGGAGGAAGCGGCGGCGGCGATGATGACGACGACGACGACGTCGACGCCGCGAGACAGCCAGCCGACAAGACGGCGTGCGCCATGTCTCCCTCCGGAGTCCGGACGCCCTGCGCGCGGGTGCAGTGCACTACTGCACTGTACGACAGAGAAGGCTGGGGCCTGGAGCAGCCAACATACGGCGGCGACTTGCAGTGCCACCTCAATGCGCTGGTTGGTACTACTGCTACTCCTTGCGTAGCAGCTTCTGTTGTTTGGTGCGATTGTCAGATCACATGATTGACGGCGCGGCAACTCAACTTTCTGTGTCCGGCGTGCAAGATCTGATATTTTCTGTACAACTTGCCGGGGGGTCGATCTCTGCGGCAACTTGCAGAGTGGCTATGCCGGCTATGGGGCTATACGACTCGCGGCGGTCGGGGGCGAATTGAAGAAGACCCGCACGAGCGAGCTAGCTAGATTGTGAATTTGTGATACGGTAATTTGTCAGCGCTTTGCAAGTGGAAACGTCGGTGGAACCACCTCACGAGTCACATATCATCTCCTGACTAAGTGCTGACTAATGGCTTGTTTGTTTGTTTGTGAGATTATATAATGGGAGTTAGCTTGTTTATGGTGAATTATATAAACTTGTAGGGTAATGTCTCTAAATTACATAGGTGTTGTTATAGATTGGTTAGTAATAAGCTGAAATGAGCTCTCATAGAGTAGCTTATTCATTACGATAATTTGATGTGTGTAGATTAAATAACTTATGCTAAGGTGTTTGTTTCCACTTAAATTTATTTAAACTGGATTATATAATTTAGAAGGCAAACAAACATAGACTAAGTCTCGAAGTTTCTTTCTTATCATTTTTTAAGTCTTTGGGTTGAACTGGTTAGAGCATGCATCCCAAATACCCAATACATCTATCTTAAGTTAGAATCCTAGCGGACACGACTAAATAAGAATGGTTGGTAAATAGCACCAAATGCGCTATGGTTACAATGGTAACGGACCAAAAATATAAACTGAAATAAATACCTCTCTTAAGCTCCTTATGGATTATATCACAAATCACACCCTCCTTACATGCTTGGCATCTCTTTCGTACATACTGATCATAGATTGAGCAAAAGATTGTCATTTTTTGCATTGCATTTCCAAGACATTAAATGATCTTACCATTACTAATTGAATATTTTTTGAGCCTCCACATTAATTAATCTTATAAGATGTGCTAGGGAAAAATACATTCTAACAATTCTCACGACAATTAGAAATATTCGGCTATCACTTCAATAGACTGGAATCTTGATAGCTGTTGGATCTATTTATTTTTTAAAATAATTACCCAAATTTGATGTTCCTATAGATAATCTAAAATAACCACTCAATTCCACATTTGCTATTTTTGATAGTTAATCTAAAATAAGCCTTTAAATTTATATCTAAGTTACGTTACCCTTGTATATTAATTTGTTTGCAGAAAAATATTGATCCATCTGTGGTTACATCAATGTATTTTGGTATTCATGACAATGCAACAACATATATAACTGAATTGTAATAAAGAAGAAGAACGAGACCAACTAATTAATAAGCTAACTAGCTAGTGGAGCAGCACTGCATTTCACTATCACCGTTGATCCATATACAAAAGTAATTTGGTCTTATCGATCTGGAATGGAGTTGGTAGGAAATCCTTTTCACACCCGTAGTCATGCTTGCCACTTACACACCAGCTAGCTCTGTTTCCATGGTAAAATTATGTTTTTATCTTCTGTGGTGTGCATTGCACATGGCTGCAATTGGAGCTGTGCCTGAACAATGGACCTGAGGAGCTAGCCTGTCTTACTTTTATCTTAGCTAGCCCAACACACGTGTGGATCGAGTATTAGATAATTCCATACCGATAAACTCGATCCCACAATGCTGTCCACACACTCGCAATAAAAATAATGTTACTCCTACTTGCTCCAACAGGCAACAGTCTAGTCTAAAGAAGTTTACACTTATAACTAAAATAGCAGCAGTAGCAGTAATATAATGTGTCATCCAAATAATGCTTGGCAGCATCTGGCAGTGTATGATGCATTGATGCTATTGCTACGATATGCCCAACGAATAGCATATCCTCCCAGGCCCCAGCACAGCACCATCATTTCTCCTGGCGTGCTCAGTTCACGCGACATTTGAACACTACCACCCCACCCTTGATCCTCTCCAGGAAAAAAAGAATTTTTAATCGATTTTGAAGTTCGTTACGTACATCGTATTTGTACCATCATTTTAGAGGCAATTCCATACAACCCATTATAAAAATTATAATGACAGGACTGCAGGAGCCCTAACGGTCCCACTAACGGCCGTTATCTTTTGCGTGACGGCAGTGGCGCTAAGGTCTAGACAAAATTGGACCAAGAGCATAGAAAGAGCTACAAACTTTTCAATGATAGACAGGGAATTGACAGCTTTTATAATAGCTTGTATGGAATTGACTCATCATTTTAATCAAATCACTTATGATCCTTGCATACTAGGATGTACATAGCCTAAAAAAGTTTACAGAGGATCAATTATTCATAGACTTTTTTATATCTCTCAAGTATAATCGTAGCATCTGTTCATGTACAAACACAGGGCACACTACAAATGCACATGCACGCTTCACACACACTATGCGTATACAACACTAGGAGCAATTACAATCCATGTGTCCTAGCTACCCTACATGCGCCATGTGCTGTTCACCACTACAAACCAAATCCTATCACCTTAGCTTTTGTAATAAGCCAGATAGCCTTATGTAAAGACTTTTATTTCGTGTTAATATATATCCAGTAGGGGCACAAGCTAAAAACTCAACATTTGAAGGAGAGGATTGGTACAGAGCAAAGGATAACTGAGCCGATAAGCTTCAAAGGCAAGACAAATGCTTTTCAAAAACCATTTCTAGATCTACACTATAAAAGATCGAGTTTTCTAAAATTCTTTTTAACCTACAAAGGCATAGGTATACCCCTCACGCTGATCCCACTGCGCAGTTTGGAAAAGGTTGAAAAAGAGTGGAAAGACCCAAAACCCATAGATGCAAAATGTTTCATCCACTTTCTTCTTTATTTCTCACCTCATTTTATACCTATATCCATCTGTTACTTTCTTTCTCTTGGTTTTAATGAGAAAGGAACGACGCTAATCAATCATGACTCTTTCCTTTTAATTCGATTTTTTTTATTGTCTGCTTGATTATCTCACAACACGTGCATGTTGCACGTACACCTATGCTAGTAGCAATAACGATCAAGAAATCATCACAATAGGAGGACTAGCAGTTTCAAATGCTTCATCATTGACACGCGACGTAAATGAAAAAGATATGAAGCCACATGTATAATATAATACTCCCTCCGGTCATTAATATATAACTTTTTAGATCAAAATTACACTAAAAACGTCATATATTAATGACCGAAGGGAGTAATCCAAAGTACGTGAGCCAACAACATTTGAAAAGCAATAGTATGCGAGCCAAACAACATTTGAAAAAACAAATACTTAATTGTCTCATCTTTGAGACAAAAAGCGACCGTTCTCACAGTCTCAAAATTGTGCTTAGGTAAGTTATCTTCTGTCTTTGTTACTCCCCTAGGTAACTTTTAAACATGACTTTAATTTTCACATAAGTTTGTTAATACTAGTAAAAATGCACGTGCTCCGCACGTGATGAGATATGTTTTTGTCATTTCTAAGGCTTTATTTTGCGAAAGTTTTGTTATTTGGTGTCGTTTAGTGATTTTATGTTTTTAAAAATAATTTTATTTTATAATTTATTGTGGTTTAAAGATTATATTAAAGTTTTTGTTGTTTATAATTTATTTGAATGTTTTTTCACATAGTAATTTTATGTTTTGTTTATGTTTGGTCAATAAAAATATAAGGTAATTCTTTTTAAAATTATATGAATTTTCAATTTGTTGTATTAATTTTGTTTATTTAATGTTTAAATGAAACAAGACATACTGTCACATTTTTTCACATATTTCTATTTTGTCTGTGTACGTGGACTCCATATTATCTAGAGAACAACTAATGTATTGGAGTTTAGGTCTGAGATCCATAACTTTACAATCCACTTAACCATGGCAGTCGTTGTTGTGCCACGTTTCTTGAAGTCGGATGATTGGTTTAATCAGATAGAATCACAGAAAATGGTGGATGGATGTGATAGATGTAGATGGCCCTTATGCATACGTGGTGGAGGAAGGCGTGTCCACACCCGGAGAATGAGAAAGAGCGACAGATCTGTCGTTACTCTTAGGCTGATTCCAGTTGGGGAGACCAAAGTACAAGACCATTTCGAACACCACTCTATGCACAGTGTTGCTACAATGTAGATTACGTACTATGGTCCATCCTTTGGCCCTCTTGATGCACTCAGCTTAAACGGAACTCTGACTCATCCGCCACGGCAGGTGGCTAGAGTGCGCCTCTGGCCCGGGGTGCTCTGCGGCTCTGCGCGGCCATGCCGACGGCAGCACCTTGCGAGCCCAAAGTACAAGACCATTTCAAACTCCACTCTATGCACAGTGATGCTACGGTGTAGATTCCGTCACACTATGCACATATTGCTACAATGTAGATTCTGTACTATAGTTCATCCTTTGCTCCTCTTGATGCACTTAGCCTTAAACGGAACTGTGACTCATCCTCCACGGCAGGGGGCCAGAGTGCGTCTCCGGCACGGGGTGCTTCGTGGCTCAGCGCAGCCGCGCCGACGGCGGTACCCTGCGAGCCATACACGCGCTTCACTTCCTCTCGACACGCAGCTAGTCTCCGGTCTGGGGTGCTCTGCGGCTCTGTGCAGCCTCGCCCATGGCAGCGCCCCGTGAGGCCAAAGTACAAGACGATTTCAAACTCCACTCTATGCACATTGTTGCTATGGTGTAGATTTCGTCACTCCATGCACAGTATTGCTATAGTGTAAATTCCGTACTATGTTCCATCCTTTGCTCCTCCTGATGCACTCAGCCTTAAATGCAACTCTGACTCATCCGCCATGGCAGACGGCCAGAGTGCGTCTTCGGCCCAGGGTGCTCCGCGGCTTTGTGCAACTATGCCATTGGCGGCGCCCTGCGAGCCGCACGCGCACTTCACCTCCTCTCGGCAGGCGGCTAGTCTTCGGCCCGGGGTGCTCCGCGGCTCTGCGCAGCCACGCTGACGGCGGTGCCATGCAAGCCGCACACGCGCTTCACCTCCTCTCGACAAGCGGCTAGAGCGCCTCCCCGGCCGCACGCCTGTGTCGAGGCCGGCTTTGTGCGGCCGTGCCACCTATAGCCCAGCGTCCCGGCCACCGCCTCCTTCTCCCTCCCGGCCCATCGCCGCCATCTCCAAGCGGTCCTCCTTGCTGTTATGAGTTCACGCTGTGATAGATTGAACTATTTGATCGTGTTTGTGGTGTATTTTATATCAGATTTACTCTTCTTCAGTCGCTTGATATTTGTCTATCCATCGGTTAATTTGTTTTGTGTGTGTTTTGTGTCTATTTTGTTAAGTTACTACTTATATATACAAAAATTAATATATATTGTTGCACTGTAATTTTTTTATTGTGTTATGCAATTTTGACATGTGACTGATAGATTGAATTCTTTCGGTCATAATAGAGAGCCGTTCGATGAAAATCGGATGGTTATAAAATGGGCCGGATTCCGCCCCACAGAGAACGCAGAAACAAACATATCTTCTGTAAAATTCCTACACTTAGTCAACCTATCCTTGATGCTCTGTTTGGGCAAATTTCGTTGTTTTGCATAGGTGTTAAAATTGCAGATAAACATTTAAACACGTACCTAAATTGCATCGTGTCAGATTTATTTTCTTGATCTTGAGACTGTCTCAGTTTTGGGCTTTTGGCTTCTTGGAATCCAGACACCAGACTGAAGCATGTGCTGGCCGTCGTCGAGGTGGCCCGGGGTATCGTCGGAGCCAACTACACCGGAGCACCGGCAGGCAGCAGCAGCAACCGGCGGCGAGGAAGGCATCCGGCTCCATGTCTGCTGCCGGGAGGTTTGCTAGGGAACGCTCACCAGCTGCCGCACTGTCACCATCACCAACTCTGTCCCAGCAGTCTCCCAAGAACCGGTACACATCCTCAACGCCGACGTCTGCCATAGTGGGGCGGTGGATTGATTTATTTCGATCCTGGCGCGGGTAGAACGGACGGTGAGAAAGAAAATCCAGATGTCAAGCGCGTTACGCGAGTTCAAAGGCAGGAACTCGGGTTCCGTCCCATGTAATCCGTTTTTTTGTTGCTTTTGTGGGCCATATTTACTTAATTGTGGGGACACACGAGATTTATGGGTGTAGATGGGTACAAATCTCTTAGGTAAAAAAGATTTTTTTATTAACTCGCTTATAGTATAGATTAGGGATGTTGGTATGAAATAGTGTAACGGCAGAACATGACCCAGACTTGTCGTCCTTTTAGCTAAGGAAGTATTTTATTTAAGATTTCAAGTCTTTTTAGGTTTAGATGTATAATTTCCAATGATCCCACGGAAGACGTGTATTTAGAACCAAGATATTTGTCGTGTTGCGTATATACATGTAGTGGTAGGTCATGTCCTGACAGTGGCAAATAGTTATATCTCATCAAACCCTTGTACATTGGACCCCTGCAGATCGTCATCTAATCCTTTTGATGGCAGTGGGACGGCGATGGATCCTTGTTGTTGCTAGTATGAGAAAAGTTCCGTGAATGACTGAATGAGCGTCACCACTCGGCACCAGCAGTTTGGATCCGACGCCTCGACGGGCAACAGGGCAAGTGTGCTCGACGAGATCGAGAACCTCGTCAGATGGGACGGCAAGGAAAGGCGCTGAACTTTTTTTAGTGCGTTGGATGCGTTGTTCTGAATCCCTGTGCGGAGAGTGCTCCGGAGGGGCGGGGCCCGGTACACGTGTGACGGGCCATTGTACGATGTCGGCCAAGTTGCTATGGCGGTGTCCCATCAGCCGGCTCATTCCTCCGCCGTCTTCTCCAAATGCTTTTAGCCGGGGTCACCGGGCAGAGAAAAAAAAGAATGCATCTGCATTATTTTAACTTTTTTTTTCTATAGTGCGCAAACGGTGTTTTGTCTATTTTTTTTTCTGTCTACGGTACGTAAACAATATTTTGCACCTCTGTATGTTTTGCGCAGTGACTCCGGTCTTAGGTTTCTGGTCTTTACGAGTCTGATTCGCTTGTCGGAACATGCAGAGTACCTGACCGCTGAGGCACCGTTAGTTGTTTGATCAGGTCCCATTATATTGCCTATGCTTCAATAACCCCTTTGTACACTGGATCATCGTTCCCTGCAGACCATCATCCGATCCTGTTGTGATGAGGTCGTCATCCCCAGGTTGGAGATGAGTCGGTGACAGGCAAGTGTGCGTGGCAGGAACACGAACCCCGGTTGCCCTGGACGTTTCACCTGTTAGCATCTGTATATGTTTATGCTAGGGCTGTTTGGTTTGAGGAAGCAACCTATGAGAAATGGGTTCATGGGTTGACAATGGATCAACACACTCCACAAAATTTAGTGAGATGAACCTACGCTTCATGCTAGTACTAATTGTTAGCCAATTAGAAATGAGGTGGTAAAAAATCAACTCATTACATTCCGCAAACCAAATAAAAAAAATGAGAAGCGAAAAGATGATGAATCAACTCAATCCTTAGACCAAAGGCCCCATCAATATCTGTCATTCTGATTAGACCAGCTCCCCCCGTGTGGTAGGAACGCACGCCCTTGCTTCACAAATGATTCTCTTCTTAGATGAGGATGCGAGAAAACGAACTGCATGCTAGTTTGTCGTTTCCATAAATGCCATGCCAGCCAAAGCTGCTGAAGAGGAAGGAGAGGATATGAGCGAGCTGTGCGCTCTTGGTTGGGGTCGACATATGAGTCACTGTGGACAGTGATCCTAACAATCTTTTTTTTTCGTGCATTTCACTTTCTTCATCCTGGTTTATTTTGAATTTTCAATTCTTCTCACCTGCTGTCTTCAATCTCTGTCCGAAACACAGCACCACAACAGTAGAGCACACACAGCGTGCGCCTCCCGACAACAGCAACATGATTGCGGAAAGGAAAGAAAACGTGAGGCGCCATTCGTGGCCGGCCATGCTCTGTCTGCTCTAGATCAACTTGAGCTAGCCGCGGTAGTATTACAAATTGGTCGACAGCCGGCGATCTTGCAGACTGGCGGCTCGTGGAATGGAACTGCCGTGACATCTATCACGTCGCCGCCACCGCCCGCTTCGAATTAGTAAAAATCTTGGGCTCTGACCACCTCAAGTTGCTGCAAAAATTTCCATATATGGACGGCACGTCCACGTTGAGTCGCCGCAGGAACGGGTGCTCGGCCGTGCTCCTGACCCTGATGAGCACCACGTTTTTTTTTATTACCGGATCAAACGGGGCGCAGAAACGCAGAGGGCAAGGATATTCTGCTGCCGACTCCGGGCTTTGCTGCTAGTCACCAAAAACATCAGGTTTCAGGCTCACGTGGGACAGCAACGTACCTCACCACCGTCACTGCTCCGGGGCTGTAGCGTAGCGCGCAACTTGAGAGCCTCGAAGTGGCACTGGCACATCGAACAGCTAGCGCGGCGATTTGAGCTCCTGGAGTGGTGCGCCCCGGCGGCGGCAACTTTTCGCCGGGTGCCGCCGGGTGGGGATAAGAGAAGCACGCGCCTGGGCAGCATCGTCCCGAAGGTTGTTTTCCGATTTGCCACCGGCCGGAGTGGACGGACGCGGTGGGGGTGGAGAGGATTCGGCCGGAGCTCCTGCTGGTCGGCAGCTAGCGGCGAGCACAGGCCACAGGGGAGAAATGCGGCCAAACTGACGCCATCCGCAGAAAAAAAAAAAGGGGGGAAATGCAGCTCGACGAAGCAGCTAGCGTCAGATTAGACGCGGGACAATGGTGCGTTTGCAACAACGGACTGCTTCTGCCTTCTGCTTTGCAGCTGATCCAGGAATAATGGAACCTGTTGGTGCTCGGGATATGCTTTGGCTTTGCTACACTAGTTGTGAAGTACGTGTATACCATTTTGACAGTGTGTAGCACGCCAGGGCCAGAGGCCACTGGCCTCGACGCCCGGACTGCGAGTCCGCGACCGATCGACGTTTCTGTATGGGAATCCGCCGTTTCCCCTTTCGCCGGTTTCGAGCGACGAACTGACGCCGCGACGCGAGCACCGCGGCACCACCTAGCTCGGCGGCCTTGCTCCAAGTTTGGCTACATTTTCCGGCGGACATGAGCCCGATACTACAAATACCCTTTTAGCATCAATATTTGATACGTTTCTAAACATTTTAGGAAATAACACATATTATCATATCTTACAATTACTAATCAGAGCTCTTTTGAAGCCTATAAGTTAATTCTTCGCGTTGACTCAGCGAAGAAGATAAGTCAATCTCCGTTGACTCAGCGAGGAAGAGAAGTCGATCTCCGTGCCTCATCCGCCATTCCTCCTAAAAACAAACAACTAGGCAAACAAATTGACTCAGCGAGGAAGAGAAGTCGCTATTTGAATAAAGAGAAAATTGACTCATTTTACCTATCTTTTTTTGGTGAAATGGCTAAATAGCGGCTTACATTATGTTACCTTTTATGGATTTTAATTGAAAGTCTCACCATTATTGGTCACCTATCTTGCGACCCTTAGCACTCACACCAACCCAACGTCAACGACGTCCGTTGCCACTCCTCCTGCACGCTCCGTTGCCACTCCTCCAGTCCCACTCTTCTCTAATCATGCCGGAGCTCGCCTTCCCACCTATCCTTCCCTGTTTTCACCGTCCATCTCCAATAGCCCAAACAATGGCACCCCACCCACCTCATTTCAATTGCTCATCACCATCTTAATTCTTACCTCCCTATTAAGGCTGATGAACTCTATGTTGGTAGTATCTCAACCTCAAACTCTAGCCAGTGGAAGAGGATGAGGTGACGATTGGCGGCAAAAGAGGATAAGGGAGGAGAAACCGAGACGTAGACTGCTATTTGGGGCAAACCTGAGCAGTAAGAGAGTGGATGAAGATATTCTTCCACCTAGTGTATGAAAGGATTTTTGGCTCACTCTTCTCTCCCTACACTCGATCACCGTAGAGTTATAACAGCCTCTCACCGCCTTCTCTCTAGGCAAAGATAGCTTGTGGGAAGGTTTCGAGGTAGATGTTCATGTGCAAGCAGTCAAAATCGAAATAAGGCAATCGAGCAAGTAGCAACGCACAAGAGCACAGTAGTGGTGTGAATGACAGCAACGTTGTTGTTCGTCATGGGTTTGAGGTGTTCACATTAGGAAAAGGGCGACTAGTTGTTATCGGATGAGGGGCTCCTGCGCCACCCACTACTCACTCTGTCGAATGCATTTAATTTCTAGCATTCAAATTTGTCCAAAATTATGTGGGTAGATTTTGGACTGATTAGATTTAACTGCATGCATATTTCATATTTGACTGTCTAAATTTCCTTCCAATGCAGTGAATTCACATTTGATTATCTGACTTTTTTCCTTTTCAAGATATTAGTTCGCTATGATTTGGTTTCATTAAACAATTTAACTGATTTAATTAGAATAATCTAAGCCGTTTCTTATTGCAATTAATCAGTCTTAAAACATTGAAAAGTGCTTTTTAATGTGAAGCAGATAGTACATGTGAAGAAAAAGAAAAAGGGAGGTGGGGGGAGGGTCCTAAAACAAGAGGCCGAGGATGAGCTCGGTTGGAGATCGATTTTTTAGGGCAAAATAAGATTACGAGCCACTCTACATTCTACCCTCTCTCCTTTAGTCCTTACTAGGAACCAAGAGACCAAATGGCTCATTTGGTGATATCGTGTTCCGTTCAGATAACGGGCATGTGACATTTGCTCCTTCTGGTGGCATTAGCAGGAATGATTAAGCATATACTAGAATATTGAGGCAGACAAAATGACTCCTACCGAACAATACTAGTATGTTGACTACAAACCATAATAATCCAAACCAGCATAGCTATACAATTTACTAGTACTACCTTCTGCCACGCGCGCGCGCACACACACACACAAGGAAAGAAAAGAGTTCCCAGAAAAGCTTAACAGTACAAACCAAAATATCACATTCGGCACCTGGTCGATACATATATCTAAGATAGTAACATGAAAAGCATATACCCATGTCGATGTAGCAGCAGCAGCAACTTGCAAGCTGAGGTGCCCCCCGGTAGGCGGTAGCAACGTCTCCCTCCCAAAAGCAGCGGCGCTGTACTTGTACTTCTAGCAGCGCCGGCGCAGTACTACCCCGTATGCCCGGAACGAGACCCGGCCGCCACTGACTTGACGTTGTACTGGCACGTCGTCTGATCTCGGCCGTCACACGTCATCACACCGCTCGCGCTTCTTGCCGGCGGGGCCTCGCCGTCACCGCCAGCGGGGCAGCCATCTCGCACGACAGCTTGAGCACCTCCGACAGGTCGACGGCGCGTGCCGGGTCCGGCGACGGGAGCAGCTCGAACTCGTGCAGCAGCGTCGCGAGCCAGAAGGTCACGGTGGCCATGGCGAGGCTCTTCCCGGGGCAGCTGCGCCGGCCGGCCCCGAACGGCGCGAGCCTGAGATCGGCGCCCATGATGGAGAACTCGGTGGCGGAGCCGACGAACCTCTCCGGTCGGAACTCCGTCGGCTCCGCCCACACGTCGGGGTCGTGCGTGATGGCCCACATGTTCACCATGGCGGTGGTGCCAGCGGGGACGAGGTGCCCGTCCACGTGCACGTCCGACGTGGCGAGGCGCGCCCACGACAGCAGTGGGCCCGGCGGGTGGAGCCTGAGCACCTCCTTGATCACGGCGGGCAGGTAGACCAGCGACGACGAGTCAGACTCGGTCACGGCACGGTCACGCCCGACCACGCGGTCCAGCTCGTCGTGGACACGGGCCTGCACGTCAGCGTGCAGCACCAGCCGAGCCAGCACCCACTCCATCAGCACGGCAATAGTGTCCGTTCCACGGAACACCATTTCCTGATGTGAAGGAAAAATCGCATGTCAGAAACTGAAAACCATGTGAAGATATGCTGCAACGCTCGATCAGGGGGTTCAGTTCAGTCAGGCAACCCACGCACCCAGAGGACGGCGATCATGTCAGAGTCCTTGAGCCTGTCGCTGCCTTGCAGGGAGAGGAGAACGTCTGTGAAGTCGACGGCGGCGGATGGAGCGGCAGAGCTCCTGGAGCAGGCGCGGTGGTCGTCGATGATGTCGCCGACGAAGCGGTTGACGCGAGGGACTAGGCGCTGGCACCTGGCCCTGATGCTCCCCAGGTCGAAGCGCGCGAGCCAGGGGAGGTGGTCGGACCAGCAGAGCTTGCCCAGCAGGTCGTAGCCTTCGTCCACGAGGGCCCTCAGCTCCCGCGTCTCGGGGCTCTCCCTGGCCGGGTCCAGCTCCAGGTTGTACCGCCGGCCGAACACGGACCACATCACGTTGTGCAGCGAGCCGCGGCGGAGGACGCGGCGGAGCTCGACGTCGCGCCCGCCGGCGGCCGAGGATAGGCCCTCGATGGCGCCCACCATCTGGCGCGCGATCACCGCGCGCTGCGCGCCCGACGCCGCGACCTGCCACGGGGAGAAGAGGTGCGTGGACGCCACGCGCCGCAGCGCGCGCCAGTACGCGCCGTGGGGAGCGAACCCGATGGCGCGGTGGAACAGGAGCCCGTACGCCGACTCCTTGATGGGGCGGTCCGCGAACACCGGGCTGTTGAGTATCTCGCGCGCCACGTCCGGGTGCGCCGCCACCACCACCCGCGTCTCCCCGAGGGAGAACGCCATCAACCGCCTGGCGCCGAGGCGCCCCGCGGCCGCCGCCGCGAGCTTGCGGTGGGCGAGCCCCGTCATGAGCCACATGCTCCCGATCAGCGGCAGGCCCCTTGGCCCCGGCGGCACGGCCGCGGCGCCACCGACGACCCGACGCGTCCACCACCACCTCCCCCACGCCGGGCCTCCCGGGAAGCACCAGTGGAGGAGGCAAATGACGACCCATGCGGTGGCGCAGACCGCCAGGAAACCGGCGAGGCGGTAAGGCTGGTCACCGCCGCATTTCGCGGCGAGGGACAGGTACAGCAGCCAGCTGCCGCGGTCATCGGGAGTGGCCATGGCTTGGCTTCTAGTTTTGTCGTGTGTTTCTAGGCAGCTCCCCTACACTCTCGATCGCTGCTGTGCTGAGGCCTGAGGCTTGGAAGAAGTTGGAACTGGCGCTGGGCTTGAGGGGCAAGAGGGCGAGCCGAGGCGTTTTATAGGCGCGGGAAAGGCGGCAACTGAACCGCGCCCGACGGAAGTGGGAGCGGTACTACGGCGGCCGGTACAAATACGGCCGGAGTAAAAGCTCGAGGCGCTGGTTTTGATTACGGTATTAACAGCGGAGTTAATGGTGGCCTCGAGTTAATGACGACGGGGCGAGATATTTTCAGTGGCCGTACGCTCTCCAATGAAGCCGCGCGGGGAGGCGGGCGCCGCCGCCGCCGCCGCGCCGGCACGCATAACGGAACGGAGGCTACTACGGTCGCGGCGGAGACACGTACGGCTATGGCGGCGGGGGAGGCTTTGCCCGCCCGCGTGGCGCCGAGGGACGTGATTGCCATGCGCATGCACGGATGCTCTCTCAAGCGCCGCCGGAAGGTAGCGCTAGCGCCGGACGACGAGCTAGCCCAGTTGCCTGGCCCAATGTATCTTTACGTCGCTACAAAGAATGTGAATTTTTAGTTTTAGATTTAAGCTTTTTTATACTTTTATTTAGGAATGACTTCATCACGGCCTGCCGTGCAGTAGGCGTCCCACACGACTTTTATCTACACCAATATATCTCATATGCTCGCGTCTCTCTCGCCACCTTTTTCAAGTCTTGCCCGTCGTGCCTTCCGCAGTTCCGCTCTTGCCTATTTTCCCTCCGCCTTCTGACTTCGACTCTTCTCTTACCAAAATGTTGTGCCCTCATCTTCCTCTGCGCCACCGACTCCCACTTCTCTGGCGCCCTCCACCGCCTCCCCGCTCCGTGCTCCCGTCAGCGTCCTGCCTCCCTATCACCGGCCCCACCTCCCCAGCGTCATATCCGGCTTGTCAGCGCTCGTTCGCCCCGCCTCCTCCCCGGCGGCGGACTGTTCCGTCCCCGCCTCTATGCCACACCAGCACAGGGTCAAGGTGGAGCGCGAGTTCCTCGCCAGGCACGTGCTCGCGCACCTCGCGGCCACTAGGGCTGTCGTCGCTGTGGAGAAGAAGCACGACGGGGGCCTCGGCACATCCGACGGGAAGAAGGCGGTGAACCTCTTCCCCGCGCTCCCCGCCATAGCCCATTAGGCAAATTTGTAGTTTTCATTAGACAAATTGTTAATTTTCATTAGGCAAAAATACCAATGTATTCTTGCCTATTGATACTAATATTTTTTGTCTAGTGAGACTAGTAATTTTGTCTAACGAAAAACACTATTATTGCCTAGTGATACGAGTATTATTTTTTGCATTGTGTATTTTTTTTCTTTCTCCTTTTGTGTAGATGATGGTGTTTGATGATGCTGAACCAAAAAGTTACGTGCGGAGAAAAACTTGCAAATTTGCTATGAAGAAAAATTACCAAAATAGGAAAAACCTTCCCAGAATGGAGTGGCCGTGCGGTCGGCCTAACGCACAATCAGTCGTACGTTAGCCACGTCCTTTTATTTATCAATATGTAAAAGTTATATTTATTTGTCAGTTTCTTAAGTTTTCTCTAACTCATGCTTAATGTTGTTTGGCTAGTTTCTCAAGTCTTGGTCTTCGAGAGCATGATGAGTTTACGATGGTGCTGTATTGCTCGCACTTCTTTCAAACGATGCGATTGAGTTTGTAATCAAATTTGCAAATACTCTATCCATCTTAAATTCTAAGGGGCTCTATATCTATTCATTACTCTATGTATGCGTGTTCAATATGTTTCAAAATTCATCAACATCCATATAAATGTGGACGTTCAATATTTTTCTAGATTCATCAACATCCATATTAATGTGAACGACTAAAACGAAAGCTAAAACCTTTACAATTTGGAACGGAGAGAGTAGAATACTTTTATGGGTTTCACGCTATGCAAATCTAACAATTACGCAAAGTTGAGTAATAATATGGCTATTTTCATGTCATGCTTCCGCTTCTCTGTCTTCAAAAGAATTTGTTTCTAGACTTTTTTAGATAGATTATTGGTCATGAAAAATGTCATGGATACCAATAAATAAAGAACCTAATCAATCAATTGTTGATCAACCAGACGTTTGAATGCATCTTGGAAAGTGAAAATATTTCTTAAAAAGTAAAACGAAAAATATATCAACGAAATGCTCATGCATGAACCTTGATATAAAGGGAAACAATATAGAAAATAAAATGTGCATGCATTTAAACCTTGCTAGTCCAAAAGCTACAAATACATTCTTTATGGGATAAATTTAAAGTCTAGAAGTACACTATTTGTAGGATGATGGAGGGAGCTACTGGTATACAAGAACCTGTGCATGGTAGGGGATGGCAAGGCAAGACGCATGCATTAGCAGGTAGAGGTTAGAAGTTCAATTTCTTCTCGTCGTTGCTGTTTCAATGAAATGCGTAGTCCACCACTTGCTGTTATAGCGAGATAGGTGGCCACAACCACATCCTGATATAGTCAGTAGCACGTCTTCTGTCTTCATACCTAGGGCTTCTTTCTTTTTTTTTTTTTTGTCATGTAGACAAGATATTTCTCTCTGCATAGAAACTTTTGCTGCATCCCAGGTCGACATTTGATTTCTAGCTTCCATTCCAGGTGGTCAAAAGGTAATTAAAAAAAAAGCCATATAAACTATAAAATTTAGGCGATGAAAAAAAGGATGTAATTAATAATTGTTTCAAAATCACTCCCGTGTTCCACATGAGTCAGTCGTACGGGTCTGATTGGTTGGTGATCAAAATTTGGTTATTAGTATAATATGCGAAAGCTAATTTCCTGTTGCTATTTTGTTTTTGTGAACTCCAACAATTATTCGGGGATTTTAGACATGTTGATTTGCTACCAAAATACGTCCTGTCAAAGATTTGGTAAGCTAAAAGTCAGGCGGGATCAACGTGGTTAGGAATAAGATCATTCCCCCCTTGACTTCGGAGGATAATCGATAGTCATACGCATTCGGCCCGAAATTTCGTCCTTGTGCATAATAGCGCGCGCCCTTGATACGGATCAGGTGCCCCCCTACGTATCTGACGCGTCCAGGGGACAGGGAGGGTCCCTTGCGAGTAATCTACTCACAAACTGATCTCTCAATCTCATGCCATAGACCGTAGCTCAATGGTGATGTGATGATGTCAACAGTGAAAACGGGCGATTAGTCAAGTGTGTGGCTTCCAAGGAGCTTCAGGTGTCCACTGTCAATCCAAGATGGACTAGATAATCTCCCTGTCAACTACCAAGATGTCGCTACTAACTCCTATATAGTATATATATGCCAGTGATATGGAGTACCACAAAATGCCTCGTCGCTATCTTGTCCGAGTGGCAGGATTTGCACTACTGGTAAAATAACATTTCCCGGCGCTTCTGCAAAACTTGCTACCCCCGTCATCAAGATGATTAACGTGTGCATCACAGTTCGTTTAATTTCAAGTGTGTGTGTGAGAGAGAGCGAGGGAGCTAGAAGGCTCAGTTCTGTGCAAGACTGAGGGGTCGATCGCGTAAGGGTGACGAGGATTTGAGGTAATCAGGTATTCAGGTGCCAAGGACAACACTACTGCTCGCGTTCGGACCACTGGACGGTGACTTGCCTTGCCTTGGGGTTGTGATTTTTCAGTCTTCAGGTATCTACTCGACAGATAGTTTTTTTCTTTCTTCTATTGCTGACATGACATGTTGGGTTTGCATAGACCAAGCATGGTGTGGGTCACAGCACAGAGCTCCCCGAGCTAGCGTCCACAAGATTTTCCTAGCAATTTACATCACAGAACCAGTGACAATAATAGGACGATGATAACCGAACAATGTATCATTGCTTCGTCTCGTCACAGCCACGCAAAACTGCACAGTTCATAGGTCATATATTTGCCTGAAACACACGTCTCTGATTGGCTATATATGCACAGGCAGCGAAGCAACAACACATGGATTGAGTAGGTAACAGCTAACAACAAGCCCAAGGTGATAATAAGTCTGAATCAACAACGGGCAAGCCCTTGCTCTTTCCAGCTGTGCACTTGTTCTGAAAAAACGCTTCCTGGTGACTTGAACCGTCGCCGCTGGCGTTTCAGTCCCCTCCTGGTCGCTGGAAACTGGAAAAACGGCGGCCGGCCGGCGGCTGCGCGGAAAAGGTTTTGGTTTGGAGGGTGATCCGGGCCAGTTTGGATCCGCCGGTGGCTGCTGTTCGGTGGCTTGCAGTTGCAGTTGCAGGGAGCGGGAACAACGGACTTTGACGATTCCAAACTTCTATTCAAACACGTCAAAATCAAGTGTGCTAGATAGTAATTTGCACGCAGGTAGTACAGCTCTTCCTGTCACACTACTGCTCCATTTATTTATTTATTTTCCTATATCAAAACTGCGTCGCCATCGTTGCTGTTACTACCGCGCGATATATTGAGAGCGGTGCGACTACTCTATCGGTGAATAAGAAGCGTCGTTTTATAATTAAGTCCAAATACAAATAAACATTTAACTCTACGGCGCATTTAGCAACTAGTAGTTGGGAGAGGAAAAGGAATTGACGTTGGGGAGTTGATGGAGAGCATTAAGATAAATATCATATTTTAGTGGGGGCAGCTAAACAGCGAGCGCTCGCGATGCTGTCTCCTGGCGTCCCATTGCCCCACGTGAGCCCAGGTAAGATTTTTTTATTTTTTTATTAACGACAATTTATGCTTTTCATAATTTTCTGTGAATAAAATTAAGTCAGCATAATTTTCTATCAATAAAATTATATCATAAATTTATGTCAGCTTAATTTTTCGTGAATAAAATTATGTCAACATGTGAATAAAATTATGTCGGCATAATTTTCTGTGAATAAAATTATGTTAGTATAATTTTCCGTTAATAAAATTATGTCATAAATTATATGGTTTGAAAAGTATAGAGAGAAAAAAAAGACCTTACCTGGTCCACCGAGCGTGCGGGAGGGCATCGCTCGCTCGTTCCCAACTGAACGAGCGATAGCCAAGAAGGATCCCGTATTTTAGTCCTAATATCTTGTTTGGTTTGTAGGTTGTACCACCAATCCACCTCCTTATTGCACCTTTTGATTTGAAAAGATTGAGGTTTGAAAAATTTTCTCTACCGGTGTAGGTTGATTGTAACAAAAGTACGAGGGTTGTTTTAGCTGAACGAGCGATAGCCAAGAAGGATTCCCGTATTTTAGTCCTAATATCTTGTTTGGTTTGTAGAGGTAACTAAGAGAGAGAATTTAAGAGAAAATTCACATTCACCTGTTTGGTTGATGCGTTTGAAAGTTCTAGTGCAGATTGATAAATCAAACGAGCAGTTATTTCTTCTCGGTGTTGTATGATAAACCGATTCATTCGAGAATTCTTTTGAGATATTGGTATTATACTATTAGCAGAACAGAGTACCCGAAACACATGGGCATGAGCTATACAAACTTGGGCCTGTAAAGTAGAGTAATATCCCTCACCCTGTTGGGAATTAGGAGCTTGTACGCATGTAGTACAATGATGATTGGTTTCTTGTCCTATAATCTTGATGTGGTCAAATGAAGATGTCCTTGATTGATCTAGTGTGACTTTGAGATATCTCTCTCTTAGGACTACATTTTATCACTGTGTGTAGTTGGTTAGGGATCATGTTTGTGAAACATGCATCGAGCATCGTACATGGAAAGTGGAAACTAAAGGATCTATGGTACGGAGTTTCTTTTATTTTGTTGCATCCATCAAGGTAACATATTCGGGCATATCCGTATTTCATGTCACCCCCCTCAAAAGGGAGCATATTATCCAACTAGCCACTCCATCAAATCTTTGAGCAAATGGAACTCAACTCGATTTGTCCACATAAGTAATAAAAAATGTTAGCTCTTGTAGACGCCAAAGGCTGCTTTGTTCTTTAATTAATTTTGTTTGGATCATTGTTAATGTCTGGATCCTAGATTTCTTAAACTACTATGAAAATGGCTTGATCATAAACTAGTCTCTGAAAACGATTGCCACAAGTCGATTGGTGAGCATTGCTTCCTTATTTGATGAATTGGGTTATTTAATGAAGTAAGCAATGGCCATGAGTAGATGGTAGATGAAAACTCCCAAGAGTTGTGGATATGGATAAACATACCTAGTTTACATATATAAACCATAAAGGGAGTGACCAACTCAAGATTCTGCCATAGATGTGCTCTTTCCATTCTTGTATTTTTTTTTTTGTCGGAGGACGAAATTACCATGCTAGCTTAACTGATTGCTTTTATTGTTGGATAACCTCCCCATTATACCTACTACTCTCATAAACAAATGGGTTCTAAGCAATGGACTGGTACATCCAATGCTGCACCAATGAGCTGTGATAAGTGGCTATATGCTCTAGCGGTGCATTAGTTTTGGACTGATACCTGTGCACACTATGTCAGCAACAAGTTTCAGGTTCATCAAAGAATGATATCGTATTTGGAATGTCTTTGTTTTTTAAGGGGACATTTGAAACACTTGAGTGTTTATATTGGCCTCTTAGCCCCTCCTAAGCCCCTTACAAATATATAGCTATGGAAGCTCGAAAAAAAGGCTAGAGATGGACGATAAAAGACGAAAGCCCCTCCAAACATTGTTTTTTTTAGATCTGCCACTATTAGCCCCAGGCGTGTGCCAAGAGCCATGCTAATGACGGTGGATGCACATAAGTCAGAAAACGTCCACACATTTTTAGATTAGTAAATTACATTGTCAGATTCTAAATTTATTGTGGTGTTGTTATTTACGTCCCTAAACTATGAAAATGTACACCCAAGTCTCGTTTTTTTAGAATCAGGTCTCTACAAAGTGTCATCCTAGTTCTAAATCTGCCACACGAGCAGGTAGGACGGTAGAGTGATTAAAGAGGAAAAAATGAGACTCAAACTGAACATGTGGCCAGAAGGCTCTCAATGCGGTTGCTAGCTTTTGATCCATATAAATTTGGAGGGATCTGAAGTACTCCTTTATAAACTGTTTTAGTGAATCACCAGCTGCCCTTGCAAATGGCTATCTTACCCAACAATCATATTATTAGCTTGATGATTTTTTATAGGGCGTGCGAGTGGCATGCTGTAATATGTGCAAAAATAGGATGACATACACGAAACTGATGCGCTGACTTCGGGCGTGTTTGCTTCGCTTGACCGCTTGCCTCGCCTGCCTTTGCCAGGCAAAGCTTGCCTTGCCCACGCCGGCGAGCGAATCTGGCTCTCCTTCAAAAGCACGGCAAAACTTGCCAGCACACTCCCCGAGAAACGCTTGCTTGGGTACCAAACGCATTGTCCGTCTCGGGTCCTGGGCAAGCGAGGCAAAAGCGAGCGCTGCTTTGAGAACCAAACACGCCCTTCATTGCTAATGTTGTCAAGCATACTAGCACTAGAGGGTGAAGCATGTCGATGGAGAAGATGAATGAATGAATGAAGGAAAAATATATAGATAATATTGCTCTAGAGACTGGAGGAGGCTGGACGGAGGAGCAGCAGGACAAATAGAAATCGGACGAGAACCAGAGTTTAGTCGGACGTCAGTCGATGTCCAGCATCAGCTGACAGCACACTGGACAGGTGGGCAGTGCTCGCGTCACAAGCTCGTGACAGTGCCACATTATACTCCTACTACTTCTAACTACTAGTACTAATTAATAATGGGCGGGCCCACTCATCGCCAAGTTGAAGGTTGTCGACATGGCTAGGACAAACTGTTTCCAGGCCTCATTTGTAGCCGTCGTACGCGAGAGTCGCGACACGGCCATCGATTCGGCAGACCCAGCGGAATGGGGACGCCGCTGGAGCTGGACGGACGGAGAGACGCGAAGCCTTTTGAGGAGCTGCAGATCGATCGTTTGATCGTTCGCGCAACTTGCCGAGTGTTATTCTCGATCCTTTTTCTTTACCCCAAGATAATAACGACATACACGATTGGTGTGTAAAAACCAACTTGCAAACCTGGTTGATGTGGACATTGGACAATCGATCGAAACCTGCAGTGCAATGAAGAAGTGGTCTGAGAGGGGAGGCTGCTTTGCGCGTTCACTTCTGGTGCAGTCCGCATGTGTCAAAGCAAGCAAGCATCAGACTGATGCCGCGGCGGAAGCGGACATGCCATGCCATCGTGCGCCCCCAGCGCATGCAAGTGGCCACGGCCGCTGTAAAACGATCGGTGCGGCGGCGGCACCCCTTCTAGCTGTGCTCCCCGGCCGCGCCCGGCCAGCCACGGATCGGACGACCATTCGCCGCAGCAGATTTGCAGAGTAGATTCTGCGCTATCCGGGGGCGGTGGCGATAGAATGTGACCGCAGCGGCAGCGCCTGCGCCTGCGCGCGGGTGGGTGGGTAAAATTATTGCTGCGCAATCCGGGAGAGCCGATTGGGCGGCGGGTCGACGCCGGCTGGAGGAACCGATCGCCTTCGCCTTCGCCTCGGTGCGCGCCGGCCGGCGAGCGATCGGGCAGGGCCAATCAATCACCCCCGGCCCGGCGAGTGTGCGCTGGACGACGATCTCCGCTGCCCTCCCGGCCAGACGCGACGCGACGGCGAGGTGCCACGCACGTACGTAGCTATAGCTAGCACACCAGACCAGTCCGATAGATGGCACTATCCGGCCGGTGAAGCCACGAAATATGGGTCGCCCGGCGGAGAGGGATTTGTCGTTCTCGGTAGGTGCGTGGCTGCGTGCGTCGCGCACTACATGGCCCCCGGTTGCTTGAGTGCTGCCTGTCATGGGCCGGCCTCTGCCTCTCCCTCTCATGGTCACTCATGGCCGGCATCCGTGGATGATCGAGCTGCATGCCCATGCCACGGCGGACGGACCACGCTACTAATAAGCTACGAGGAGACGAGCGAGGATGTGTGTCCTGCCGTGCGCTAGCGTACGTTTTCGTCGCCACGCACACGTACGACTAGCGACACCAACAAATCACGCTCTGTACCGGGATCGAATCCATCGATGGATGGATCAGGAGATAGGGCAGGGCACAATAAGGTTGCGAGTCGGTGTCTGATGATGGACGCCTAATTTGGGCGGCTTGCCGATGACACGACACGGGCCCTGTCTGTGGTACAGCCTGTACCGGCTGTACGAGACGGCATGGCGATGGTCGGGTACGTGACCAGTAGTGGTGGCCTGCTGTCTGCTGAGTGCTGACTAGCTGATATATGGCGCCATCGACCAAGGGGCAGGGCATGGGGGGTGATGGACGTCCGATCTGACTGAGGGCAGCAGCCTGCTAGCTGCTCCAGCACACTGATTAGGGGCAAGCCCGGTGAGATTATCATGGGCGCTCGTTATCCGTCTAGCTACCTAGCGCATGACTCCACAGTGTGCGCACATGACAGTTGCAGTGTAGAGTGCATGGGCTTCACCTGACGTTGTTGAGCTCAGATCACTTTCTGTCTACCGGCACTGTTCCTCACTTCCTTGTGTTTCTTTTCTTTTCTATAGTAGTTTGGAACTGATGTGGAACTGATTTTTTTAAGGGAAAACTGACGTGGAACTTTTTTTTTTTTTGACACTAAAACTGATGTGGAGTAGTAGTTTTTTTTTTTTTTTTTTGAGAAACCTCCCACTCTCTTTATTATTATAAGGTGAAGAGGAAGAAGCTGTGGAGTACTAGTATATACTCCATATAGTGGTATAAATAATGAAGCATAATAATATTCGGCCCAAACTTTGCAAGGCCGCATCAAGGCCCACTGGTGTCGAAGAGTTCGTCAGCGGGCCGAATGGCGCAACTTGCCCAGTGACGTTCTATTCTACCACTTGTGGGCTGTGGTCTTGCGGGGTGGACTCGGAAGCCCAAGCCATGAGGTCGTAACCCATCACGGGCGGCTCCGTCGGCTCGCTCCTCTCCCCCGCTTGCCCTTCCGACGACTGCGCCATGGACAGCGCCGCCGCGAACCCTTCCGCCGCGGCCGCGGCCGCCGCTGCGGCAGGGAACGGCGTCCAAGCGTCGGGTGCCGGAGGGGAGCGGCCGGAGGACGCGTCGAAGCAGAACCTGGCGCAGGTCACCAGCTCGATCCAGAAGACGCTGGGCCTGCTCCACCAGCTCAACCTCACCGTCTCCTCCTTCAACTCCGCGTCCCAGCTTCCCCTCCTCCAGCGCCTGTGAGTTCCCCGGCAAAAAACTCCCTTCCGTCCCGCTTGGCGCCGGTTGGATTTCGGGCGCGCGCTTCTGTGTGGGAGTCGGGGGCGAGTGGGGTTCTTAGGGTTTGCGTCGATGCTTTGTGCAGGAACGCGCTCGTAGCGGAGCTCGACACGATGCAGAAGCTCGCCGATGGGTGCAACATCCAGGTGCCCATGGAGGTCGTCAAGTGAGCTCCCTCGGTTTCATTTCTTCACCCACCTCCCGCCCCGATTTTGCTCTTGGCCTGTGCCATGGTTCCAACTGGTTTGTGTTCTTTTAGTTTGATCGACGATGGGAAGAACCCCGACGAATTTACAAGGGACGTGCTCAACAACTGCATCGCCAAGAACCAGATAACCAAGGGCAAGACTGATGCCTTCAAGGTATGGACGCATTGGATCCCCTCAATCATTGCATAGATCCCCTCAATTGCATAGATTGTTGGCACAGACATACATGAGTAGCTCGGTAAAATTAGGATTATAGTCTTGTAGATACTCATTAGCATGTGACATATACAATTGTGTGCTACGTGTTAGCATTGGAGTTCTGTGCCTATGTGTTGTTTGGTTGTTACAAACTAGAATGTATTTCTCAGACGAGAAAGATTTTATCATCCCATACTGTTGAAAACCTTGTTTCTTGTAGTTTACATCACTTAAATTGCCAAAGTGTTGCTATCTTGCTTCTGATATAAAAAAGTACTACCTGTCTTGGTCTCTTGGATTTAAGCAGCATGACCTTCTTTATCTTATTTAGATTGGCATTAAAACAACCTATTTTGCCTGCTGATTTTTTAATGGTTTATAATCTCTTGTTTGCCTTTGCTCAAAATGAAGAAAGTCTGTTGGTTGTTAAGAACATTCACTTTTTCACAGCTTTACCTGGCCTATTTCGTGACTCTGTGTAATCTTCTCATATCAAGTTTAGGTGAAGTATGTGCCAAAGTTTTATGCAATGCTGCCCAAGCGCCCATGCAGATATCTAGCACTTTGATATCTTGTTTTATAAGTTAATTGATTAGATTTCTGAGTGCCTGTTTGGAAATTGGAACAGTTACATGGAATTTTTTCTCGAATATAGTTATGGAAATTCTTATCCAATACTTAATATATCCTGTGCAAGTGAGATATGGTTGGGAATGTCATGGACTGTTTAAATGTATGGTTATCAGTGTTACAAAATTTCATAAGTTATTCATAAAACCCTTCTTTCTTGGTGAGCAAATGGGTACTGTTTTATATGAACACTGCAAATAGGTACTGTTTTATATGAACACTGCATTATCTTTAGTTTAAACAGTCATAAGTACTGTTTAAACTTCTTTTCGCTGTTGATTTTTAATTCACAACTGTATTGCATCTTATTAAAATTATGTGCAAATGCCTCATTGTAAGTTGGTTTGTTTCAGAGCCTACGGAAGCATCTTCTCGAGGAGCTTGAACAAGCTTTCCCTGAGGATGTAGAAGCATACAGGGAGATTCGTGCTACTTCTGCTGCTGTAAGTGACTAAGTGGAAACACAATTGCACTTCTCTGATATTTACGTAGCGTCCAAGCCAATATGTGCTTTACTGTTTGCTGAGCCTAATAAGACTTTAGCACATTTTAGCATTACGGAATTTCTAGTTTCATTAGGGATGGGATCAACCTGTTTACGCACCTTTAGCCGTACGCTACCTATCCAAAAGCTATTCTTTTAATTTAATTTACTCTGTATATTTAACTTGTTTTTTTTCGTAAATCTACACTTTCAAGCTTTGGTCCTACGAGTTCAAATGGTTGATAGCATGGATTTTTTGTAGGCTGTGTGCTGCTTTTTCAGAGCTGCTAGTTATTCTCTTTAGGCAGGATAGGCAGGAGCTGGTTCCTAGTGCCTAGGCATGCTAATTGGACGACTAGGTGGCCACCTTTTATAACAGCACGTCAGCACTGTTAAGGAATTCAAGATACATTTATACCATTATATGGCATATTACTCCATTTTAGATATTTGAGATTAGATCATCAAGTATCATCATCAACTGGACTTTATTTTCTCTGCATCTTATTAGTAAGGAGCTTTTCCTTTCTCCTGAAACGTTCACAAACTCAACTAACTCAGCTGGACCAGGTGTTATAGACACATGAAACTTTAGCTGCGGGAACTGATAAACTATTCATGCTTATTTGTTTTCATTTTTCAATCATTTAGCAATTGGTGACATTAGACAGGTGAAAAGGGATTAGATTCTGTGAGGAATATCTGTAGGTTTCACAAAATCCCACTCCTTGCTAGGGTTACCACAAACCTAGTTTTGGGCAGAGCTTCGTCAAACATTGGTAGTGGTAACATGTGCAGTTGTGCTTCAGTTGGGGCTTTGGTGGTTAGAATAATGATTTGCATCTTGTTGTATTAACTTTGTAATTCCCCATTTTATGCAGGAGGCAAAGCGGTTGGCTCAGTCTCAGAACACTTTGCCTAATGGAGATGTCAAAGTGAAAGCCGAGCACTGAGAGAAGGATACAGCTACAGCCTACAAGGGCAAGTTAATTATTTCTGTTTCAGTTGGGGACAGCTTTGTTAACCAGAAACATGCATGTCTTTCTATGCACTCGCCCTTCATATGGTTGATAAGTGAATTTGTACATATTGTGTTAACATGTGTGGCACAATATATTCACTTAACCAACAACTAAAATTGATTATCTGATTCTGCATTGTCATAGCTTAGTTCATTAGGTTACTCGGCTAGCTCAAGAAAATGTGAAGCAGGGCAGTGCATGCAAGTAGATATATTTTTCGATGTTTTGGTTTGTCTTAAGGTTTCTAAGCACTAGCTGCCATCGAGTGTTGGGGTGTGCCACAGGCTTTCTCAGAGTAGTGATTCAATGTGATTGACAATAAAATAATATGTTCATATTCATTAAATCTTCATGGACCAACATGGTACTGCTTTGTACTCCATTCACGTGCTAATCCAGCCGGCGGCCGCCCCTAAATTCATTCCATGATGATGTAGTCTGTGCCCTATAAACTGCATAGGATAGATTGCCTTTTAGTGATTGTTTGAATTTTCTTTTCCTCTCCTGAGTAATATAACTAAAAACAGTTGGCACTATGCATAGGTTGGTGGTTGATTTCCCTTTTGAAGATTTATTTTTATCAACTCTTAGCTTGCATACTGTATTGTGGTAGTCACTTGTCAGCAGGTCATAACTTATCCGGCCTGTTCGCTTGAGCTACTTTTAGCTTCTTTTCAGCCGTAGAACAGTATTTTTCTCTCACAATCATTCAGCCGGAATAGTGTTTTCAGTTTCTTTTCAGCTGCAGCGAACAGGCTAATCATCTTTGTTACTCTTCAACATATCACTAAACAAAATTTTAAGCTAGATAATATGATGCTAAGCTGCCATCGAATGGTTTAAGAAACTTGATATGAAATTGCGAGGAGACTGATCAACACTTACAAAAATTATAATATCCACAGTGCTTGGCTGATGAAGGAAGCTTGATATTGACATCTGCGGCGAATATATATAATCTATATATAACCTTATCAAAGATGCAGAGGATCTTTAAGACGTATGAATGACTCGTGAGCAACCGAATGATCTGGTCATGGGTTTGTTTTGTAAGACATCCAGAGTACAACCGAATGTGGATGGCTGAGATTATTTTCTCCTTTTCTTTTCCCGTAAGAGTAGTCTTCTACTCTTGACTTGATTGTTCCAAACGCGAAGGTGCTGGAGCATTTGATTAATGAACAACTCCTGCCAAATAAATTATCAAGCAACTATGCATCACTAGTCAAGTTGAAGATTTAATTGTAGTCACATTTGAATGAGGGGATTTTTTTTAGCGACTGTTTGGTGCCTTGCTTGAGCAATACGAGTACTATACATGGATGGATAACAGTTTACAAATTATCGTACACGGTTTATACATTGGCCTACCATGTGCTCAATCTTTCGTGTGCGCTCTATAACTTGGTTGCCGTCGACACCTATTGCCATTTGACTCCTAATGGGATAGCCAAAACTTATTGCGTGTTTGCGGCTCTGATGGGAATGTATTGAGAACATCCTCAGATTAATTTCAATCCACCTATAGATGGTAGCTGCACCAAGGTATAATACCTTCGCACTTGAGTAGTACAGGTGATAAGGCGGCCACGTGTACATCTGGTGACGCCAGAAATCTTTCACAGGATCAAACAGGCTGTACAAGTGGCTCCATTTGTCACCGGATTAGGAATTCGTTGCCACTAATCCGCATTTAATTATCTCTTCGTCCTGGCCTTTCCCTTTCTCCAATGGGGCCTTTGCCTTTGACAGTGACGCGTTGCTTATAATACGTGGGTCATGAGTTGTCACGTTTGAGTGGAACCCATATCGGTTAGATGGAAGCAACGCTAACCAGCCTCACGATAACGCGACAAGCGCCTGTGATATTCTAGAGCCATGGATGCTGGCTATGCTCATGCATCACACGGATACGTTTCGAGTTTTAGACCCTGCTGGCTGAAAAGAAATTCGGCTAGGCCCTGACCTTCTGGCCATTGTTATCGCAAATAGAGGGGGAGAGGGAGCTCCGCTTCTCGTATCTAGGATTCTAGATCGTCACAGTGTGTTGCACAGTGACATGCCATTATATGCCGTGGGGCCGGCACGGCAGCAAGCTGAGGGCGAGAGAAAGAGACCACGCCGAATAAAACAGCTTGAACTTGACGTGTTGCGTATGTAGATATCCGAACAAACAGTGGGTGATTCGGTCTTATATTAGTTACCGGCCGTAACTTGCTCCAGGTGTGTGTAATCCTGTTTGGAGATGTCTAAGGCCTCGTTTTCGCAAAGGCGAAATCGTCATCGACAAAATGAGCGAAATCTTCCTGCCACGTTTGTGTTGGTCGCTGTCAGGGACCCAGGGGATAGAAATCAGAAACGGTGTGTGTTTGTGTGTGTGTGGGGGGGGGGGGGGGGTGTGAAATTTTAGTGGCTTCTATGCCTATGAAGGATAAGGTCTTAATGTCCAGCATCACGCGTTGACTTCATTTGATACGGAGTCGCGGCGATGATTCCAGTCACAAAAATAGTTTCCTGATGGTCAAACATGAAGATGATGCATGGGAGTAGGCCATTGTCATGCATCCGCGTTCGACGCGGCGGCCTCGAATAATAAGCTTATTCAAGTACAATCACGGATGCTCACATGAAGATTGTTGTACGAGGATGATGAGCGCCTGTCCCATTTGTAGTACAAACCGGCACATTTATCATTCTTATTTTTAGAAATAGTGTGCATGCATCTTACTAATTATTACTCCCACGTCCCAAATTGTGTAAGGGGTTTTAGATCTCTACTAAATTCATTCATTCCTCTATGTATGTGTGTTCATCATGTGTCTAGAGTCACCAATATTCTTATAAACTTGGATCAATAAAAAGAGAGTTAGAACTCCTTACAATTTGAGACGGAGAGAATAGCGGCTAAAAATAAGTAATTTGGATCCAAAAAATCTAGCTGGCACTACCTCCATCTCCATTTGTTTGTATCTGGATAGTTGAATTTTGAACTAAGGGAGTATAATTTATTAGCTAATCCATTGGATTTATAGATTTTAATGTTTAAATTTGAGTAGGATCTAACTCAGCAGTCAGCACCCCATCTTAGACATCTTGATCATTCAACATTAACTTATTAGGGTTTTTTAGAGCTTCTTTAGGATTCTATGAGATAAAAAGTAAGTAAATAAAAAAGTTGTATACTGCTCATTTACACGTGTGCGTTTCATTTTATGAGATAAACATTAACTTAGGTTTTTTTAGAGCTTCTTTAGGATGTGTGCGTGCGTGCGCGTGCGTGTGTGTTTCATTTGTTAGCAATTCATAAAAATTAAATCTCCATGTTTATAAGATGTGTCCACTATATGACTGTGTAGATCTTTGTATCTTGTTTGCACCAATTAGCACAAAAAATTTTAAGCCTTGGTAATGAACATGATGTTTTTTTATAATCAACGTTGGAAGTGCTTGTCTTTTATTTAATTAGGTTGTTTTCATTAGTTGTATTTGACACAGAATATTTGGATTTACTAGACCATTTTATGATCCTTTTTAGTTATTTTTAGCTAAATCTTTGATTAAATGTAGAGTTGTAGACCGATATATGTTCATAAATGCAACCGTGTATTTTTCCCTTTTTTTTAACTATCATGGTAACTTTTATATCATTTTTTTTGGATGTGGTTGCTTCTTTTAACACCCTATTATTAAAATAAATAAATAGATAGATACTTGATCTATATTAAATTATAGGTCATTGTAGTTTTGTAGTAAGTCAAACGGTGGCCATTTTTTTAAAAAAAAATAACTTTACCATCTATGATATTAGATAAATGCATTGTCAAGAAATGTTTCATTGTAGTTTTAATGAAACTAAGGGCGTGTTTGAATACAAAGGGCCAAAGTTTAGTCACAAAAGTTTAATCCATTTGTATCAAAATAGAACACTAGGCTAATATTTAGCTAATCCTTGGACTAACCATTAGTCTGTTGGTCCAAAAATGTGAGCTAAAATGGGGCTAATATGACTATTAGTCCACAATATTCAAACACCCCATAGCTAATGGTCAGTGCACTCAACTTTAGCCAGCTAAACTTTTTAGTTTTAACGTATTCGAATAGTCCCTAAATTGCCGTATATGTTGGTGTATTTTTCTATAAGCTTGGTGAATTAAAAATTCGAACGGTCATTCAATTAAAACTAGAAAAATGTGGCTTTGGATTAAGCTAAAGTGATCGCCTATGACTTAGCCCGGACAGTCATAGCAGTAGATACCATTCGGTACTTTCTGGAAAACAACTGATACCATTCGGTACTTTCTGGAAAACAACTGCTACGCCCATTCAAACTCTCGCCTTCTGATCGTTCTTCGAGCTGTTGTACTAATGTACTGTACCTTCTTTTGGCGTCCTAAACTGGAGTGCGATCCAGATACTCACTAAACTAAACTAGAGATCTCATATCAAATTAACAATAGTACAATATGCATTTCAGCTTGACCTAAACAACGCGCCTTATCACCTGCATAAAAGAATGGCTGCATGCATGTTACTTGTGTGATCTGTGCCACCCTGTACCCCCGTACTGTACTGCGCCTTGCTGTTCGATTCCCTTCCCCTCTCCCCTGCTCGATTAAGAATCTCGATCCACGTCGGCATCTTTTTTTGCAATCTGTACTGTCATGTTCTCTCGACTGTAATAGGCTAGCTGCTGCTCGTCAGCTATCTTTGGGAGAAAGAAACAAAGAACAAACGAACGAGGGCAGGCGCCATTGAACATGGCAAATATTGAACTAGCTCCCATGCATGCATGTGACCTCTATAGTTTTGTTTGATCTTTCTCTACATGTTCCTGGTGTATTACATGACCTGGTGGCGTGGCACCGACGACAGGGAGGAGGAGGAAGACGGCGGGGAGAGAAAAATTCGTTTGCATGATGATGAGGAGGAGGAGAAGAAGCTGCCCGCCAGGCAGACCTGGACTTTGCTTTGATCTACGACTGATGAAGCTATGTACACCGTCGCTCTGGACTGATGATCATCTCTACCAAGTACGACCTCGTACCATACGGTACGACCTTACGAGCTCCGATCCGAGTGATCCTCTTGTGATGGCTGCATGATCTGACTGACGATCAAGTAGCAGTGCTAGCTTCTTGCGGCGCCCCTCACTCACTGAGGGACTCGAATTCCCACCATTGCGAGCTGCTGCAGGTCTGCTCCGTGGACGAGGGCCAGCAGCTGGAGTGGAACTGGAACGGCTGGTGCTCCGGCGGCCCCGACGACGTGAAGCAGGCGGGCGGCTGCGGGGACGGCCGGAGGAAGGCCCCCGCGTCGTCGTCCGTGAACTGAGCCGCCAGCTTATTTCCGCCGGCGCCCTCGGACGCGTAGAGCGCCGCCCCGGCGTCCGTGAACTCCTCCTCCTTCATGCCGCCGCCGCCTGAGCGCACGTCGTCCCCGGCGCCGCCGGCGTCCGCATTGCCGCCGTACTTCCCCCGCGGCTCCTGCAGCATCTCGGCCAGCTTCTCCAGCTGCTCGCAAGTCGCAACGGAGGAGCCGGTAGATCGATGGTTAGCAACGACGCGACGGATTGGACATGCATGCACACGACGATCAACAACGAGCGAGACACACACATGGTGCCGATCGACGAGCTTCAGAGCATATATACTACTACAGATTAAGAAGGGTGAGAGACGTGACTGACACTGACCTGCTTGAGCAGCGCGTGCTTCTCCTTCTTGAGCGACTCGTAGCTGCAGAGGAGCGAGTCGTAGTCGTCGCGGAGCGCGGTGTACTCGCGCTCGAGCTGCTTGGACTTCCACCGCGCGCGCTTGTTCTGGAACCAGATGGCCACCTGGCGCGGCTGCAGGCCGAGCTCCCGCGCCAGCTGCAGCTTCTGTCGCGGCTCCAGCTTGGTCTGCGTCGCGAACATGGACTCCAGCGACTTGATCTGCTCCTCGCTGAAGCGCTTCTTGTTCTTGTCCAGCGCGCCGCCGCCGCCGCCTCCGCCTTTGCCCTTCCCTCCACCCCCGCCCACCTCCATCATCCACTCCGGCACGTCGTCGTCGCCCTCCATAGCTAGTAGCTCGCTCACTCCCTCCTCCCTCAGGCGGTAGAGCCTAGAGGTAGCTAGCTCCGCTTAGTCGCTTAACCAGCCAGCCAGCCAAGCCTGTGTTGGGGGAAGAGGAGGAATGGAGGCGTCCGGATCGCAGGCGAGAAGCAGCAAGCTGGTGGCGATCCGGCCGGGCGATCGACTAGTTTAATCGGCGTGATGGCAACGGCGCGGCCAATGGAGAGCGGTGGCGTGCGCGCGCGGCCTGTCCCTCTCCCCTCCCCTCCCCCCCGGGTCTCTGTGCCGCGCGGCCCCGCCCGCGTCGCTGTCGCGGGGCAGAGGCAGAGAATTCGCTGCCGATCCCTATCCCTCTCTATTCTCTCCTGCAGCCAGCGCCAGCGCGCGCGGGCGTCGTACAGGAGGAGGAACCCGTATGCGGTGGCGGGCGCGTATATATCGGCGTCCGCGCGGCGATTTTTACCGGCGCGGCTTCGATTGCGATTGCGATTGCGAGCAAGCGTAGTGGCTTTTGTTACGGCGCCGCGCGCGGGCCGGGGCGTGCCAACTTGGCACCGCGGCAGCGCCGCGAGGTGGGGAGGAAGAGGGGCGCCGATCCGTCCGGCCGCGTGCTCGGCGGGGCGCGGGGATTTTCACCTCTGCGCTCCGGTGCGGTGCGCCGTGCGCGCGCGGGGGGGCTGCCTGGTTGGGAAAACGGGCAGGCAGGCGCTACGGGGGGAGGAACGTGTCGGGCGGGGAGTGGCGCCGCCGAGCCCTCGGGGTTCGCGCGCCGGGTCCCCTGGTGGTAGTGGTAGCCACTAGCGCGGCGGCGGCGGCTGGTGGCTAGCGTCGCACGCCGACGCCGTGGCGTGTGTGACTGCGCGTGACGGCATTGCGGGCGGCGGCTAGGCGCGGTGCCGTTGCGCTGGAATCTGGCCAGGGACCCGGCGGCCGTGACGGGCGCGCGATGCTTGGGTGTGGGCATGGTGGTGTACTTGTGTGCTCGATCACGAAACCGCAACCGCAAGACGCCCGCGGGTAGCCACAGGTTCGTTTGATTCGGGGGGCGCCGCTTGCAACTGCTCCGCTCCGTTCCCCCGAAGCCAAACCTTCTTCGCCGCTCAAGAGGCGATCGCGATCGCTTGGGGCATGCGTGCCACGCAGCGTCACCTAACAACTCGCCAGGCCAGCCAGTGATCGGCGCAACCACCAGTGACCAGCCTACATTTTGGACTCCGGTCTGACCGGAGTGCCACATACCGACATACAGTACACATCACCATTTACGCGCAGTATGATACGTGTGGTACGTACGTGGACACTGTGGCTGTGCTGGACGGCATCTACGCTACACACACACAGTGCGTACGTACACCTGTACGACCCACCCAAAAGGCAGGCAGCAGCAGCAGATTGGCGCGGTCGAATTGGGAGGCGCGAGCCAGCGGTGCCATCGGCCTCCTGCACATGTCATCCAGGTGTCCTCCTTTTCCCGGCCGGCGGCGCGCCGCTGGCGAGTTGTGTTTGGGTCGACCGGTCGAGCGATCGCCCGGCGGCAGAGTTGGACACACCTGGCACGCCCCAGTCCACTACTGCTCTCCCTCTCGTTTGATGATAAGTCGTTGATGCCTTCCCGGTTGCTGTCTTATCTGGTTGCGCCGTTGTCGTCGGACATTGGGGATTTTTCGTGTCTTGATAAGTTACTTATCGTTGACTGATGACAAGCGCACAAGGCGCCTCCCGCACGCTTTTCCTTGCGGTGGGCTACTAATAAACGCATAATGTAGAAAATTCCGCTCAGGTGCAACGTCTGGATTTGGATGTTCTACGTATACGTACTGTGCTAGTCTTCTACTGAAGCTTATTTACTGTTCATGTGGCTATGTACTGTCGCCCCTGATGGAGTGGAGTATTAATGTAGCTTTCGATGTACGTTTGAACATGGCCTTAATCGTGCAAGGGAGGCGAATTATGCTCCAACAGGGTAGGCCACGTATACGTACCGGCCGCTGGCCGCTGACCAACTCGTCCAAACTCTATCCCTTCGTTTTCGTCGGGCAGAAGCAGCAAGACTCGACCGATGGAGGCGAGGCGAACAAGAACCTACCCAGCATTAATGCCGCACGACGGTGGAACTGTTGATGGCCCCCTCCTGCCACAGTGCGGTGCGCCGATGGATCGGCATCCGGCATCGGCTGGCCGCCCGCGCGCGGTGGGGGTGATATCACGCGCGGCATGGCCGGAGAGAGGGCGAGAGCGAGGGCCAGGGCGGCGGCGAACGAGAGGCGGGGGATCGGCCAGCAGCGAGCACACACGTACCGCTACAGCGCCGCGGCATGGCCTGGCCGCTGGCCCCTCGATCGACGCCGAGCCGAGGCCGATGGAGATGGAGATGGAGGCGAGCGCGCGGAATCGACAACAAGCAGGGCCAGGGCCAGGCCACCACCCCACCGGCCGGCGCCGCATACACGTAGTACACGCATCTCGATCGCGTCACCTGTCGGCGTCAAACAGTGCCCCGATTTGGCCGCGGCCGGCCGCCTGGCCTGGCCCGCGCTCCGCTCCCTTCTACTGCTACCCACCTTTCCATCCCCGATTGGCCCGCCCCCATACCGTGCTGCGCTGCGGCTAGGCAGGCCTGTGGATCGGCCTGAGAGTTGCGTGTGAGGTTGAGCTACGCCACCGCCGCCGCCGGCATCTACTAGTTGCCTAGCCTAGCCTAGCTTTATAAACGTCATGGCGCCTCTACGTGTCACTGAACTGCTAGTCTGCTAATCCACCTTTGCTAGTGTCACTGGGAGTGAATTGGGCGATAGTTTTCCTGCCGGTAAATGGCGGGCACCGTATCGTGCGTATCATCGGTGCGTGGGGGAAGACCGTGTTTTGTTTGGGGGTGGACGTGGACAAACGTCGTGAGAAGGTTTCTTCGACCAGGACAAGCTCGATCGTGGATGAACAGCAACAGTCAACACGGGCTCCGCGCTGCACGCAGACGGATCGACGGAGACAATTCGTGGTTGACTCGCCTGTGATCTCATGTCTTGGAGGACGTTAGGCCTCTAGATAGATAGATATATATAGAGAGAGAGGAATAGGATCATGGTGAATGACAAGGTCGCGGATGCTACCTGACTCGTCGAAATTGATTGGCTCCAGCACAGCACAGCGACAAGATGATGGTCATAGTCTCATAGAGCGACCTTTTCTTTGCTCTGCTCGAATAGCTACTCCCAGGTGTCGAGAGTACCGAGTTTACTGATGATAAGGAGAAATGAAGCAGTGCTGCTCGTACGATACGAGGCCAAGTGATTTCTGGTCGCTCGCTCGTCACGGTCAGGCACTGTTCATCGACGTACGATCCATCACCTGACGGCGACCAGATTCAAGAGCAAGCAAGACACCATTCCGGGGGAAGCGCGTGCGGCCGAAAGAAGACGAGCCGAGGAATTTTGAGAAGGAAACCCCTCTCTCTCTCGGCGCGGGAGATCCAGACGACGATGACATAAAACAGGCCAAGTTGCATCGTGGCCCATGGGCCATAATCAGCCCATGTGCTGTTTCCATGTTTCCCCAAAGTTTGCCTTTGCCATGGACCAAAATTGAGCAACACTTTTGATCGTGTTCAGTCACCACGAGCGGGACCGCGGCATGACAACGTGGGAGCGGCGATAGCGGTGCCGAGCCGAGATCAGCATTGCTGAATGGACAGTTGAACACTGTCAAGCGAGAGGAGAGCTGGGCGCAGCAAGCAGCTGCACCCAGGACCAATCAGCTGAGGTAAGCCTAGCTAGCTAGCAAACATGTGATTGGGATGCTGATGCCATGCCCCTCGGACGCCTTTTCGCTGGAAAAGGGCACTCTACTCTCTCGTCCTCCGCAGCGCCCCGGCGCTGGGGGGTTGGTTGGGTTTGGATGGTGTGCCAGCCTCTCCATGGGGAACCGGAGCCCATCAGCGCGGCGCACCAGCCGCGAGAGTGATGCACTTGCGGCCTCAGCCAGTCAGAAACTCTGCCTGCACATTTCCTGGTAGTCGATTCAAATGTGCATTCGACCTGCCTATTCGCGAGGCACATGAGCTGAATTATCTTAACAAAAGTAGCTCAATTTCTTGGGTATTCGGTGGGGGGTGGGGGGGGGGGGGGGTGACACTTGCTCCAGTTCATGGACCACTTCAACTGAGACACATAAAAGAGGTGGATGAGACCAGTGTCAGGTAAATCTAGTTTGTAAAGTGGAAGGCGCAGCGCATTCTATCGTGCAGGAGCAAGTGCATTTTGTCATGCGATGAATCAACAGTGGCCTACCAAGGATTGAGCAATAGACTTCTCTCCAACATGGATGTCAATTGTGATCACCAGGCATTTTTAGAGAACACGACTGCGCGTGTATTTCATTAGGAGGGAAGAAGTAATTGCCGGACATGCTTTAGCATCATATGATGTCATCTACTCATTTTGTTTGGAGCCCTAAGACTAAGGCTGACTCCAGCAGTGAAGGTAAATGGTAAGATATAGTACAAAACGACACTGTAGCAACACTGTTTACAGAGAGAGGAGTAGTTGGAATAGTGGATACATGGGGTTTTACCCCATCTGCTGGCTTCGGCCTAAGTCCAGCAGTCCGGATAAAAGGCCGGGTATAGTACAAAATGATACTGTAGCGACACTGTTCACAGAAAGGAGGGTAGTTGGAATAGTGGATAGATGGGGCTTTTACCCTGACTGCTGGAGTCAGCCTAATCAGTATCCCTTCAGATCTGGAAATAGCTTTTATTCCTGTAGCATTTCAGCTGTGTGGGTGTGCTTTCAGTTCAGACAAAACAGGAAAATATGCCCTTATGACAGTTGAAAACCATATAATGCCATGAAGTATTGTGAAAAAAACATATAATGCCATGAAGTATTGTGCAAAAAAACTCAGCTAAAGCACTAGGAATAACTGATGGATTGGAGATGATAAAGGGGGTAGAACTGCAGTTTAGTGAGTCTCAAGGAACTTGAACAATTCAGTCGACAAAGCACTGGCAGGCAATGGTTTTCTTACAATATTATTCAGAAAGAGCTTACCTACTTGTAGTGCATAAACTGGATGCTTCAGTGTGGGAAAAGTGTGCATATTTGGTAAACCATTGTGTCCAAGATTCGTTGGATCAAATGATAAGATCTGAGAGAACTTAGGACGCAATGAAGAACAGCAAAGAGGAGAGAGAGAGAGAGAGAGAGAGAGAGAGAGAGAGAGAGAGAGCAGAGAGCAGAGTCGGGGAGGAAGAATGTTTCATTTTTCTTCAATAACTGTCATCTAACACAGGCCATAGAAATAAGATGTTCTTTCCGTAAGTTGCGATTTTACAATGAAATTGTGGTAGACGCACATGTACCTTGAACACCTTTAAAATTGTAATTCAAGGCACACCTATAGGTTGGATTTGTCATCTTAAACATACCAGATCACTTACTTGGCTTTTTCACCGCTTCCTTATAAGAGAATCCAATCTAGACTTATACCCTTCTACTGCCTCCATTCAATAATGTTTGACGTTGCATACCATGCGGATTTACTAGAAATAGTTCAATCATTCTGGTCTAGATTTCTATTGACAGGCATGGAGAACAGCATTAACAGCTGAATGAATAAACGACGAATTCATTTTCCAATTATCAGCGTGCAGATAGCACAATACAACCAATATAGCGATGGAACAGAAACTGGAACAGAAACATACTCCTATTTCACTTCATCCATACGGATTGCAATGGCCAAAGTGGAATCACAGCATTTCGGCAGTACATATCTAACAACATGTAATTGAGAAGCAACCAAGTAAAAACACAGCAATCACACGCCCCTACGGGCGGAGACGGCGAAGAACCAGCAACTGATGCAGTAAACCCTAGGTAGTAGGTATGGGGAGAGCAGGGGGAGCCCCCGCTCAGATGAGCTTGAAGGGGAGAGGCCAGGGTGTGGAGCGGGGAACCTCGACGCGGTCCTTGATGCGCTCGATCTTCTTCTCCTTCTTGGGCCGCGCGTTGCCGTAGGAGCCCTTGAACCGCTTCCCGCGCTTGGTCTTCTTGTCCCCGCGCCCGCAAGTCACCGCCTCCGCCTCTGCCACACGAGCCGCCGCCGGGACGGGAACGGGAGGGCGCGCTGATGCCAGGCGCCGCACGAACGCCGCCGCCGCCAACCGCATCGCCATCCCGCAAGGTTCGGTGCCCGCCGCCGCCGCCGCCTTTGGATCGCCCGCTTGAAGCGTGGAGGAGACGAGGAAGAGGAGTGAAGCGAGCACGAGGGTGGTAAGGCCCAAGAAAAATTTACGAAAGCCCAGTCCTTTTTTAAGAATGCACTAAAGCCCATCCGTAGCCAAAGGCAACTTGCTCCTTTTGGGCCTCCTCGGCTGGCACCTAAATCCTGTATCTCTCTGCCTTAGTCTGAACTAGCAAAATGGGAGAAAAAAAAAATCCTTAAACACCTCTAAATCAATACATATAAAAATAGCCTCGCAAATAAATTTTATATTATATTGTTCCGAATTTTTTCTTGTATGTGACCGAAATTTAGATGGTGTCAGTTTGGTAAGAAATATTATCGTTTGCTTTCCCACAATATATAGAACATAAAAAACGGAGTCCATATACGACATCGGTATCCGTTTTCACATAGGCTGCTCCTGTCGTCTGAATTGGGTTTTCGAATAAATTGTAGGTCATATTGTCTTGATGATTTTCATTAATTGCAAGTAAATTTTAGAGTGATGTCAATTGGGTTGGAAAAGTAATTATTTTAGCTTTCCATTGATACATAGAACGTTAAAAACGGAGTCCGTATACGATTTGGGCATCCGTTTTCACGTGGGCGGCTCCTGCACTCGGGGCTCGTGAATAAATTTTACGTCATATTGTTTCAAAGATTTCCGTTGACTAGGGGTGCAAGTGGTGTGGATAATTATCCGATCCGATCTGAATCCTAATTATGCGGATATGGAGGAGAAATTTTTATATCCACGCGGATATGGATAATACGAATCCGATTTACACGTGGATGCGGAGTAGGATATGGTATCACTAAAATCCGACGGATATAGAGTATCCGATATTTGAACGCGGATTATCCGATGTTTATAATAGGATAATCCGATTAGTTTGCAAGTATATCAGAGTCAATTACGATCGATTCATGCCAAAAATACCATCACTATTATTTTTTTGTTACTGATATATAAACTATGACCTGATTAATTATACTTTAATTTATAAATTATTGATCATTATAAAAAAAGCTCTATGTAAGCATGTATTATCCGATACTTTTAAATCCGTTTCCGCTCCGACACCGATCCGACTCCGCTCCATTTCCGATATACTAAAATATCCGTATCCATATCCGTAACCGAGTAATATCCGCTCAGCTCCGAATCCGATAAAAAAAATAGGATTAGGATACGGAAAAGACATTATCCGCTCCGATCCGATCCGTTTGCATCCCTACCGTTGACTGAGACCGAATTTTAAAGTGGTTTCAGTTTGGTTGGAAAGGTTATTATTTTAGATTTCCATCGATACATAGAACACTGAAAACAGAGTCCGTATGCGACTTGGACGTCCGTTTTTGCGTGGGCTCCTTCTGCGGTCCGAATCTGATTTGTATTGTAGCTGTGATTTGGATTATCGGATACAGGGCGGGGAGGGCTGACCAGTCAAGTCCACATGTTATGACGGACCGAGAAACTGAGTGACCTTTAATATTAGGTATAGATCCAAAGGATCTCCCGTGCCCCTTCCAATTACCCTTATCCACAGTGCAGAACAGTATCATAACAGTACAATATTTAATTTTGGGATTCAATATGGAGCATCCCTTGGATTCAAGCTTAACTCAGTCCCCTAGCTTTTTTTTTCAAAAATAAAAAAACAAAAAACAAATCAATCCCGGGGTCTGATTGAATCAAAGCCAACGTTAGCTAGGCCAAACTTTGGCCATGTTTGACCATATTTGAATTTTAAAAAATATTTGATCAAATGATATTTTTTATTTGTATGCTTTATTTAGGTGTCAAATAAGACATACGAACAAAAAATTTAGTATTTAACTATATATTTTTTAAAATTCAAATTGGTCAAAATTTGGTCTGACCAACCACGGCCTTGATTTAGGCCCCAGGGTCTACGGAGTACGAACAACGCATCGTCCCTTAAGTTGTCGGAACTGTGTTTGAACTAGTCGCAAAATGGTTTTTGAAATCAGTTTGAAAAGTGTTATAGACATTGAGGTGAATGCGTTTTTCAATTGTGTTGGAACTTGGAAGTTTTCTCTAAACTAGCGTAGATGTACTTGCACGTGTTGTGAGATAATCAAACGGACAATAGGATGGAAAAAAAATTAAATTAAAAGGAAGGAGTACTGATTTATTAGCATCTTTTTTTTTCATTAAAATCAAGAGAAGGAAAGTAATAGATGGGTATATGTATAAAATGAGGTGAGAAATAAAAAGAGAAAGTGGATGAAACATTTTGTATCTATGGGTTTGGGTCTTTCCACCTTTTTCCAACATTTTTCAAATTGCGCAGTGGGATCAACGTGAGGGGTATACCTATGCCTTTGTAGGTAAAAAAGATTTTTAAAAAACTCGTTTTTTCACAGTGCAGATAGATGAGTCGGAATTGTTAAGTAGTGCCTCAATCCAGTTGGTAGCGGGCTCCTTAATATGGGGTTGAAACAGGCAGGATATTCCCCATTTCCAGTTGAATCGTCGTAGCAAAAATTCAGGTAAATTTGGCAATTGGCATACACTGAAGCAAAAGAATAGCAGCGCACCATTCGGTTAAGTGATGATAGTGTCCCGGCGTAGAATCGATCGAATGTACACCTGCATTGGAAATTAATGCCGGGACGAGTTCATATCCTGACAAAGATATGAACACCAACTACCATATCATGTTCATCATCTCATCGATCCATCATAATCGTTTCTGTAACCACGCTTAGTTCAGGAGTGAGCACCAACCCAGCTGAATTATCTCCGGCCAGCTCGTGGGTTCAGTGTGAAGCTCAACCCAAACATCTCCCTGATGGCCTGCCCCTTCTCCAGATGTTCTACCAGCTTTGCTACAAGTGCTGCGCTTTCCCTCACATGTTCTATGTCAATCTGTGTCCAGATGCGTCGTGATAGTTGTAGCCTTCGCTGTTTGGAATTCAGATCGATCCCCCACTTGGTGTAAAGGCTCTCTCTTTCTGGAAGAGGGACTTTCCTCAGTATTTGCCTGTAGAGCATGTCCCTTTCATGCCGAAGATTTCTCAAGCTGCCAAGAACAAGGATGGACGCAATTTATTACACACAATTATACACAAATTCACAGGAGGAGCTGAAAAATTGTTGATTTGAGAACTATGACCGAACTTACCTTGATGTAACAGTTGCGTTAGGCTCACACCCAGCACCAAAAGAACTTTTAATGAAGGACAATCTCCTGTGTTCCACTTCCAAGTAGATGTTGTCTGCTTTATCGCCCTTGAAGAGGAGGAAGAAATATGTTCTATGTACTATAGAGACATTGCATTCATGCCATAACTCAATAATTTCCTTCTGTTTTTTCTCAAAATTAATAAGCCATCGTGAAGGAGAGTCAACGGTGGCCTCCGATATTTTTGTGCCAACTTCTTTGGCATTTTTTGTGTCCGAAAAAGCTTCATGCTGCTAACAAACATATGCAGACATCAAAATCTGCTTGATAAACTAAGAATGCTGGGATATTAGGAAAGACGTATGTCTTATCTTGATTTCCATCCAAGTAATTAACCTGGATGTTCTTTTTTTTCTATTTGGGGGTAAATATCATTTGTTGGTTCTGTAATGGATAATTCATGATCTTAAAGGGACAAAGTATCATAAGCAGAACATATTGAGAAACCACTTCTATAAAGAAACTGTCTGTACCTGATTCCCCTCTAGTTGTGATGTACGGCACTCTTCTGACTTCTCTTTCACCTTCGTGATGCAGCAGATACCATTGATGGCGCCTTCCTCTTCTTCATTGCAAGTGTTCTTGACTATAACTGTGTCAGATGTAACTTTTTCAGAGACCACACGGCAATCTAATGAAAGGTCATTTTGGCAATGACCATTTTCAGGATACAGGCTCCTCACAACCTTCCCTGGCCTTCTGGGGGCATATTTGAAAATGTCAGCCGGTGGTGTCATTTTCATGTCCGCTGATTCATCAAACCAACTATTCGGAATGACCATGAAGCTGGCTCTGCAGCTTCTACTTCTAGTTAGCACACTATCCCTGGAGATTATTACACACCTTTTCAGGGCTAAAGATTCATCAGTATTTGGTTTTTCAGTATCAGAAGATGGGTCAGAATCACATGTATAGAGTTTGATGGCATTGTCCGATGTGTCTGTTATACTTTCATCATGCTTCTCTTCATCAACGTTCATGGCAGCATGAGAGCTATCAGGAAATAAAAATGGACTCCTAAGCTCATTCATTTCGATGCACTGAACTTCCTTGCAATGCTCATCAGAGACCTCGGTTGCAGCCTCCATATCTGGTTGATATATCTCTATGCTATCAGAAATATGGTCTCTCGGTTGATGCAAGCTAGACATTGACTGTTCATCCACTGTTTGTTGATGCGGCTCTATTGTCCTTTTGGAGAGATCTGGGTCCTGATGATGACCGTTGCAGACATGTGGTGCATCAAATTGTTTTGAGCCGAGATCATCTTGTTCCTCATAAAAAGCATCAAAAGTATCGGAAGAAGAAAATGCATCTTCAGACATAATACGTGGAAGGGACTCTGAAGACCTATTCCGTTCATCCTGTCAGAAGGAGGCTAATTAGTGTGTCATTTGAAAGATTGCTGCATGGTTTTTATAAAGGGTTCCTGCAGCAATAAGGTAACAAATACCTGTTGCCTTGTTGCACGGTCGTTGATATTGCCATCACTTGCAACTCTGCGAAAACTGTCAAGTTCAGATTGAACAGTATCTCTTTGCTGCATCAATTTCTTCAACTGTTCTTCCAGCTGGAAAATCGTAACAGTTCTTTTTCATTCAAAGGACAACGTAGATGTAGGGGAAAAAAAACAATACAAAGGTCACAAATGTGGATACAAAAGCAAAGGACTTGTCGGGCACCTGTTTAATTAGCTCATCCTTTTCTCTCAAAGCGTCAGCATGACGGCTGCAAGAGGCTGATCCAGGAAACTTCAGCTCATTCTCTAACCTTGCAATTTCTCTCTGAAGATGTTTGACCAACACCTTGTCTGACATCACCACGTTGACCTTTGCATCGGTAACTACATTTTTGGCACAGTTTGCAAACAAAAGCGTGTTCCTGGATTGCTCGATATGACAGTTTGCTGGGCTCATTGTGCAGATTATAGCAGTTCTTGCATTGCCGCCCAACGACGACTGCAATATGCGAGTGAGCTTTGAATCTCTGTAAGGGATATGCCCATTTCTCCCCTTGCTGCATTGGGAATGAGTTGTCCAAATTCAGGCGTACAGAGTGGCAATGTTGAAGGGCATTTGATTCAAGAGACGAGTTAACGGTAATATGATTGGAATTGTATTTTTTTCCTCTGCCAAAGAAAGATGACTAGAGCACCTGAACAAACAGACCTAAGTTGGCGAATGACCTTTCCCAAAGTAAGCAGGCTTCTGTTAATGTGGCTACCTTCCTTCAGCCTCATACCAGCTGATTGTGTCTGAGAGGCACGCTCACTTCCTGCTAAGTCAACAAAATTCTGTCCAGAGGGGAAATGGAAAACTCAGAGGGCAATACATGGAACAATGTACCATATGCAATGAGTTAAAATGCAGCAGAGAGATCCATACCACACAAGCCATAAGGGTGCTCGAGTTGCCTCGGCCCATGAACTGCTTTGCCGTACTCTCGATCATCTGCAATTTACAGATGCTTTTTTTAAATCAAAGTTTAGTTCCTGGCAAAAACATTTGCACATCATTTAGTACTGCGCAAGGGCCAACCAGTCTGAGTATCTGATGAGATCTGGAGCTTGTTTCATTCAACGCAGTTTCCCCAATCTGTCTTTGAGCTGTCCAAAAAGGAAAACGAAAGGATTAACCCACTAAAGTAACCTAAGGAGGTGTTGCTTGCTTCTTTCATCACAGAGAAAAAAAAAAAAAGAAACTTCAGCTTCACACCTTCACACACTGCAAGAAGCTCCAAGAGATGGCCTTTGTCCCTGAGAGTTTCCTCCGTGAGTTTTTCTACAACAGTTCCTTTCTGATCGAACCAAGAATGGCGGCATATGAGTAAATATGAGCTGCACAGCCAAATGATAAAAATTGCTATCGCTTTCAGTTTCAGGTAACTGTCAAGAACAGCTCACCTCCGGATCATCAAGAAGCCTTAGTTGTGTTGCGTCGGGGCTCAGGAGATCCCTCACGGCTTCGTTGTATATCTCCATGGCCGAGAATTTCAAGACGAAATCCCTCTCAGGATGCTGCGGGGAGCAGAACAGAAGTTGCAGATATGAAGGAAAATCGCAGCAAAATCCCCCCAAAAAAAAAGGGTGCTTTGTGGATTCAGACAAAAAAAATCTGGGCTGATTGTTCACTCGACCTTGTCGATGTAGTCGTAGATGTCTGACATACTGTGCTCCGTGACGCCGACCATCGTGTACGTCTTCCCGCTGCTCGTCTGGCCGTACGCAAATATGCTTGCTGCCGTGCAGAGAACAAAACCGTGTAAAAACGCATTTGCATTTTTCAGTCTGGTGGAATGACTGGTGTTGCTGACTGATAGTACAACGCGAACGCGTGCGTACAGTTGATGCCGCTGAGCACCGATAGGGCCACCCGCTTGGCGCCTTCCTCGTACACCTGCCGCGTGCTGCACTCCGGGCTGAACACCCTGTCTGGAGACGGCAGAGGGGAGCAACATGGTCGATGGAGAGGAGGGCAATGTGATGCCGAGAAGACAAGAGCGCCGCGCGGGGTGCTCACCGTAGCTGTAGGAGGCGGGGAACATGGCGCGCTCGGGGATGCTGCCGCGGAACATGAGCGTGGTCGGCCCGGCGCACTCCCAGTCGGTGCCGTCGCCGCGCTCCGCCTCCCGCGCGTTCACCGGCCGCAGCCGCACCGACACCAGGATCCGCTCCTCCTCTGCCATGGCGTCGTCGGCCTGCGCGTGCAGCGTGCTCGCTCGCTCCCTCCCCTTTGCTATACTGATCCAACCCAACACAGAAAGAAACAAGCAACCAACCGTGTGTCACCCGGGAAATCACATGCATCACGCACAACAACACAACAGCGTCGCGTTCCTCCTGTGGTGTATCGGGTGCAAAAACGCAAAGGGAGGCAGCGAAAAACCAGGTGGTGATGACCCGTGAAGAGCGAGCGAGGTCGGCGCGCGGTTGGTGTTGGCCGCGCAGCCTCCCGGTGCAGGACCGAAAGCGGCGCGCCAACAGTCAGCGCTCGGGCGCCGCATCGCTCTCCTTGAAAAGGGAACGTACGTGGAATGCAGCGTGCATTGTTCGATCTGGTGGAGAGGCTGGACGAAGAGTTCGTTACCTCCGGCAAGACGGCGGCGGCTCTTCGAGATTTGACAGGAGACGGCAATGCGCCTTGTGTCCTTGCAGAGCTTCCTCCTCCTCTCCTTGGCGCGAGGGAAAAGAAGAGGAGGAGGAGGAGGAGAGGGAATGGAGGGGGCGAAGAGGGACAGAACAGGAGAGAAGGTGGTTCGTTCCTGTGCCTCCCACCCTAGAGCAGCTGGAAAACGAAGGAAGAGGTAAAAAAAGGAAAAACAAGGCGGTGGCAGGGTGTTCTTTTCACTTTTCTACCGGCCCGGGCCGACGCCAATCATCTCGGTTACGATGGTCACGGAGGACCCGCATGCCCGCCATGTGCGCGGCGCCGCGGTGGCGGTGGCTGAGCGCACGGCGGCGGACGGTGGGGGAAGAGAGCTAGCAGCGCGAGGACAAGCAGAGTCGCTAAATATAAACCGTCTGGGCGTGCGGCGGCCTGACTCTAGCTTGTGGAATTTAGCGAAGGGATGGCTAAATATATACAGCCCCAGAACAGGTAGCCATGGTCGACTGGCTGGTTGCCCGGCCGGCCCCGGCCATCCTCGCGTTGTCGCCGGCCGTCTCGTTCAGGCCTTCCTTGGGAGAGGAAGTGGGCTTTTCGAGAGCTGCGTGCTGCCCGGCCGGCGCTCACCTCAAGTCGATCACAGACAGTTCGTCACTCGTCAGCGGCACGAGACGTGTGTACGACGAGATGTCAGCGGCGAGGAACATGGGTATCTATCGAGCGGGCTTTAATGGTCTGCCGCTGTGGGCACGGCCGGCCGGCAGCGCGACCGCTGTTCACGTCCATGGACGACGACTTTTAATCCCTGCCGCGACCTCTCGATCAGCTTCGGCACGTACAGCGTACAGGTAGCGAAGCAGCAGGCAGCATCTAACCAGGGCCGCCCCTGCTGCCAACGTTCGCAAAGATCCGGCCACCGATTTCCCAGCCGCTTTCTCTGAAACTGTGTGACTCTGCCGTCTCTGGTTCAGGCTCCAGAGAGCGCCTGATGGCTGATGATGAATGCTCTCCCTTCTCGACATCATTTGCGTTCGATATCTGAACGACTGGATACCGTTTGAACTCCGGTCACGGTCGCTCTCCATGGTCGCTGAAACGGAACGTTCTGAGTCGCTGTCAGGACAAGCGGCGGAGAGCATTGCCGTCGTGCCTGGCGTCTGATGTCCTCCGCCACGGAGCAACCGAAGGCATGACAAGGCCCAGACAATCAAGCGTAGCCACAGGAGCGCAGCTCGCTTTGTGCCGTGCTTGTGCTTGTGCTTATGTGGTTCGGGGGGCTCGTCTACATCACAGGAGAGAATGCTGACCACGCTCTGATCAGTTTGGTGTGCTGTCAAATTTAAGCAGGCAGGCCACAAACCTGGCTCCAGTTTGCAGCCTCGGTGCAACTAGCGCATGGAGCCATGGACCATCAACGCAGGGGGCCAGGGCGCGTCCATGTTCCCAACGGGCAACGGCCATGGCATTAAAACCCGCATGGAGTACGTTTTAGTACGTTACCCTTTGCACTGTGCACCGATACTGAACCGGACGCGCTATACGGCCTATGGGGACGTTAGCCTATTATATCTCGACTCTGTATATAGATGTCCAACGGTGCGTGCCGGGCCGACCCGGCCTGGGCCTGCCATGGCCCGCTAGAAGAACGGGCCGTGCCGTGCCGACCCGTCGTGATGAACCCTCAACCCAGGCACGGCCAGGCAGCCATGGAATCGTGCCGGGCCGGCCCGCAGCCCGTCAAAGTCCGTTGGGCTAACATCGAATATTTGACAAAATAAGCAAAAATTTGCACATATGGGGGTTTGAATCGTGGTTGCTGAGCATCCTAAGCCTTTCATTCATCCCACCTAGCCAAAGAGAACTTGTTGCTGCTTGTGTTTAGAGTGCAGATATCTACATATATATATATGAAAATATATATTTAAAAATAAAAAATAAAACCGGGCCGTGTTCGGGCCGGCCCGCCGTGCCGCACTGGGCGCCAAGCACGGCACGGCACGGCAGGCGGGCCGGGTCGGCCCGGGCCCGATTTTTTCCGTGCCGTGCTCCGGGCCGCCAGTTTGGTCCGGCACAGATGGACATCTATAATTCTGTATAAGATCATCCTCAACCCATAAGTAAAAAATGTGTCTATCTACTATTCCTCCACTATTTTATCTATCTCTTTCTCTATCCACAGTAGCGTTATAGTGTCAAATTGTATTATACACAGTCACTTTACTCTCCAATTGAGGATAGTCTGAAAATGTCAAAATTGTGTCAGGGTATCGTTAGTCTACGAGTGAGTTGCTCTTTAGACTTTGTTTGGGTACATGTGGATTGGAGTGGAATACACATGGATTGGAGATATTAGAGTGTGTTTAAATCCACAATAGTTTAAATTTTTTTTAATCCTTTCCATTTTACACCAATCCACTCCCATGTACGAGTACCCGAACAAAGTCTCACGTGTCACATCCAACGATGCACGCAAGGATCAACGACGGCAGCCCATGCACGCGGCGCACGGAGAGGGGCAACGCAGGCCAGGAGACAGGCGGAAAGAAAAGGCAAGGCATGCAAGAGCAAGACCAAGGCTGCGGCCATCATCGGCAGCAGAGCAGAGCAGCCAAGCCATAGATTCGGAGCCACACCCCAAAATCCGGCCCCTTTTCCAATTATGTGGCCGACGCCGCTCGCGGGCCCACCTCCGCCTAAATCCCCATATCCAAAGAACCAACCAACTCCCACCGAGCCCATCCACTCGGCTACTACCCACAGACCCCCGGGCCCCACTGAGGCGTACCCCACTTGTCGGTGAATACCACGATGGTACATGTTCTGTGACTGTGGCAGACCTAGAGCATCCATGAGTATGTGGGGCTCCACTCGACTTGGGAGCTGCCTGATCCCGGTCCATAGATGTGCACATACACGTCACTTGTTCGGTCGACGTGGTTCAGCCGGCTTGGTCTATAGACCGCGACCAGGAGACATGGATGTCTATAAGTACGATGCCTCCAGAGCATGGGCCCACCACCTACGCAGCCCTCGGCTCCCCACCGCCCTGTGACTCGACTCGTGTCGTCCGCTTCGCTGCCACATCTCTCTCTGCAGTCTGCCCCCGTCCAAACTCCTGTGTGGCCTCTGTTTTCCGCTGCGTCCTCTCGTCGACATCTCGCCGCCGCCGTCGTCCGCGGCGACTGTAGCGCTGGGAGGGGATCGCCGGGGAGCGGGGGTGCCGCGGTTGGTGTCGCCCGGATGGCGGCGGGGCGATGACGCTGGCGGCGGGAGCGGCGCGGCGCTGGGATGCGGACGATCTGCGATGTGTGCGAGAGCGCGCCGGCCGTGCTCTTCTGCGCGGCCGACGAGGCGGCGCTCTGCCGGCCCTGCGACGAGAAGGTGATCTCCGCTCCTCGCTCCCTCTTACCCTCGGAGCTCTCTTCGCGCGCCCCCTCTAGCAGATTGGACGAGCGCGCTGCTTCAGTCGGAGTGGCACGCGGCGCCTCTGCTTGGTATGATCGTTCGATTGGGGAGTAGTGGCTGCGATCTCTGGGGTTTATTGCCTGGTTTGGAGTTCGCGTGGTGGGTCTCTGGGGATGTCCAGCTTCTTGGTTCGGACCCCGATGTGCATTGATAGCGATAGACTTCTCGGAGTTGTTTGGGTGGTGTTGAGAAATTGAGAAGAGCGTGTACCTATAACGCTCGGGTGATTCCCCAGGGCTGCCCCCGATCCCCACTTATAATCGAGCCTTACTCTTAAGAATGCGAAGCATGTTTACATGTTTCTCTCTATGAGCCGAAGCATTCTTTATTTCTCTGCTAATGTTAGTTGAATCAGAAATTTGGTAGGTCTTCCCTGAGGTGCATGAGGCAACTCTTTATCTTATGAAAAATTTCACGCCATCTTGAGGTTCTGTGTTGTCCCTAGGTGTATTGTCTACATCGCCAGCATGGATGGCTGTTTGTGGAGACAAATTTGCCATGTGTTTGGTAGTAATTGGCAGTTTGGCTCATTGGCCACTACTTTTTCCCTCACCACAGTGTGTCGAGTTAGTTAAGGTGCTCATAATTCTTTGAAACTTGTGCTTGAATTGCCCTTGCCAAAACGAACACATTATAGAACAAAATAGGGTGGGAGAGGGAGGGGGTTCCCTTGGAACATTATGCTTTTAAGCTGTGATATGCAGCCTGGACTTAGTGGTGCTGAGCACACAAGGTAATGAACTGCCCCACATTGGAAACTAAAGAGAGGCTAAACCAACTTAAATAACCGGCCCTAGGAAGCATACCAACACTTAGGTTAACCCTTTGTAAGCAAAGCGAGGACAAGACCATCGGCGTTTGCACACTGTGTAGAGTGAGTTTGAGCCATGAGCCATTTTGTGAGCCAGAATGCTACAACTAGGTGACATAATGACACCAAACAATTGAGAGATCTCATTATGTAATAATATATTTGCTTAAAAAATAACTAGCAAATATGCCTGACTGCCTGTGCTGTGCATTGCAACAAACGAAAAAAATAGCTTGATCAATATCTGTTAAGTTAAGCTAGTATTAGTTCTTATGAATATTTCTTAAGGCATCTCATGATCCTGGTTAATATTTAATTTGTTTCCATCTTGAACACATTGTTTGTTTTTGCTAAAATTGATTAGTATTACAAACATGACACAATATGAGCTTAAAAGTTAATCAATATTCTAAACATGACACAAAAAATCTTAATATTACTAATTGGAGGCTCCTCACCAGACACGCTAAGAAAAAAATAATCCTAGAAATTCTCACAAAAATCAGAAACATCCGGCCGTTCATCATGTAGCTCTAATAATAGTAGCCGTTAGATCTATTATGTTTTCGAAAAAACCATGCCATTATGAAAGATGAAATCAAATAACCCCCTAAATTTATATAAAACTTACCCACTATGTCATTACGAAAGATGAAATAAAATAACCCCTTGAATTTATATAAAATTTACCCACCATGCCATTTATAAAATCTGAATTAAAATAACCCCATAAATTTGCATAAAAATTACCCACCATGCCATTATAAAATATGGATTAAATAACCCCCTAAATTTGCATATAAATTACTCACCATGCCATTATAAAAGATGAATTAAAGTAATCCCTAAATCTGCATATAAATTAACCAATATGCAATCATAATGTTATGGACTCCTTCTTTGGTAGGCAATACAAGAGAAGATCTAAGGCTCAGGCATCCAGTAGTGGCTAGGAAATAATATCCATGTTACTTGTAATTTCTATTTAGTAGATAGATAGAAAGTATTAGAAGAGTCCTAGAAAAAAGGAGATGTAATCAAGCCGGACTCTATATAAAAGGCCCTTGGCCGAACTATGGAGAACAAGCAGAAGATTAATAAAAGTCTCAGCCTCGATTAAGAGGGCGAGTCCTAATCTATCTGCTACTTTTGTACCCAGTAACCTAGCCATATCACATAACATATAAATTAAAATAATTTCCAAATTTGCACGTTCACCCATAACGTCATTAAGAAAGATGAATTAAAATAATCACCTCTAATATAACTAAGGATTAAATCTATATCTCCTAAAATAATCACCTCTGGCACGGGTTGATGAACTAGTGAGCTTAAATGAGGATGAGACCAAGATGAATAGGTACGCTATGATTTTAAAAGAATCCAGGAAAAAATCAATTCAAACAGAGTTGGAATTGGCTTATGGATTTTTGAGGGTCCTATGTTTGTTTAATTGGAAAATAACAAAAGGAAAAGGGGACTTCGAGTCAGGCTTGATTTATTGGGCCAGCAAGGTCGTACATTGTACTGGACCTTTTCCCCCTTTTGACTAGCAGGGGAGGAGTAAGGTGGGGTTGTGGCATGTTTGCTGGTGTCTTGTGACAGAAAGAGTAAAATACAGGGGATAGCCTGTATTCAGGTATGACAGAGTAGGTAAATAAATAGAAGTACAGGGTCAAGTCGTATGATGGACAAAGAATCCTTAATCATTTTTATATTGCTAATAGATTCAAAGCAAATTAATTGTGTGTCATGGCATGAATCACTGTGAGGTGAGCTTAGATGTGAAAACGAGCAGTGCCATAGGACTATAAAAGATTTTTACAACATCCACTCTTTTTGTGGTCCTTTCATCCTTTGTATCGACGGTCATCAAAACAGAAAAAAGGGGAATTTTCCAACTTGCAGTCCCTGTTTCAGTGGAGCAAGTTCAACAACAGTCCTTTTGATTGAGGCAAAAGAACTAGCTTACCTTTCCAATCTTACAGGGCTCAGTTAAATCCATCTCTATTGAAACAATTCATATTGGGACTAAAATCTGAAATCCAGTCTGGATGATTTGAACTATAGTTTTTTTCCCTACTTAAAACATATGTACTGCACAAAACTATGACATTGTACTGATGAGTCTTGAGGTGATGGTGGTTGTAGGTGTACTATCAAGAATAGAAATTCCATTCTGGAACACATATAGATCCTTCTGCAATTTGTTTTGTCAACAGAAGTTCCAAGGTTTGCCAGGCTTCGTCGGTGTGAATGATGCATTTTAGTGCAGATTTCAGAAAAAAAAAAAATCCAGTAATGTGTACAGCACCTCCTCCAGGGCGCAAACATAAGTCCATCTAGCCCTTCTCTCAAATGCACCAAATATAAGTCCACAAACTCCAAGGCACATTCTTCATGCCCTACTTAAATCACCCTGATCAAATGCAATAAACTTAACATTCATATTAAATACAGCAATAATTGATGGGTAATAGGGTCATTGTACTCACCTTAATTAGTGTGCCCAAGTCCGAATGGACTTCGATTTGGGATCGGATGCAGTATTTATTTAATGAAAACATGTCTTTTTCTCAATACAGTCTACAGCTTGTCTGAAAAGGTGTCCGTCGAAGAGCCTTTTGATGCAACCATGTTTTTGACCCAAGAACACATGTCAATGCAAGTATTTATAAGTAGGTTTAGGCGCTGCCTCAACTAATTAAATGCATACGGAGAATTTCGATTTGACTCAATCATTGCATTTATTTTCATCGCCAGGAAGTTCTTTAAATGCTTACCTTCAGAGGGTGAAAATTGAAAAACTATTTTAATTCAGCATTAAACCAGTGAAATTCAGAGTTAGTATTTAGATTTGAATTTGTCACACATTATTGGTAACGATTCCCTGTTTGACAAAAGTGGTGTCTATAGATCATCCTGATGTGTTGTTTCTGAGATTTCTTCCATGCTGTGATGCAGGTACACATGTGTAACAAGCTTGCTAGTCGGCATGTGAGAGTTGGACTTGCAGACCCTAATAAACTTGCACGTTGTGATATATGTGAAAATTCTCCTGGTACAATTTTTTATTCATGAATCCCCTTATTTTACGATTAGTCGATTAAATCTTGATTTGCTGGGTTCACAGGTTTGTCCTGTATTTGTAGCTTTCTTCTACTGTGAAATAGATGGTACCTCACTTTGCCTGAGTTGCGACATGACTGTTCATGTTGGTGGCAAACGAAGCCATGGAAGATACCTGCTCCTAAGGCAAAGGGTTGAAGTAAGTTTGTACTCTCTAACCAACCTCAGCTTGCAACTTCATGTAGTTTCGAGTCCTCAAAGTAGGGAACTATGATTAGTTTCCAGGAGATAAAACAGGCAATATGGATGACGTAGCTATGCAAAGCAAAGACCCTGAAAACGAGAGGGACCAGGTGTCCAAAGAACATATGGCAAACAACCATAATGCCGCTGATGATCCAATCTCTGATGGCAATTGCAATGACCAGGGTAACATTGATTCGAAAATGATTGATCTCAATATGCAACCGGCTCGTACTTACGGGCAAGGATCAAATTCCCAGGTCATATATAATACTCTGTATATTCACTTCGGTTGAAGTCTTGTTATATCTATAGCACACTTTTCATTGCACCTACAGTTCCCACTTGTAACAATTGTTCTTCCTGATGGCAAATCCAGACACAAGTGGTGGATCTTAGTGTGAACAACCACGACTCACCTGGGGTGGTGCCAACAAGTAATTACGAAAGAGACGCCAACAAGTAGAAGATTGGAATGTACATTTGGTCAATTATGTATAACCTCGTGGGGGCAGAATATGGGATTATTGCAGTGGTATCTCTGTTAGTAGTACATTTCTGGCAGAGTTGGAGCTAATGACTGCATTTCAATTCGGCTTGTCGTGCCCTAGACGGTATTTACTGTCCAGTGTATTCTCGGTGGGATTGTCAGAATTCGCATTGCAGCTATATACTACAAGCACAACGATTGTCACGTGTGCTTTAGAGTTTGGAGTCGAGTTCTGTACGCCATTAGAATGTGTACAAAAGATTACTAGACCGCTCATTTTTCTGTCGGCATATGTTCAGCTTGGTTCAGTTGTTAAAAGCACTGAAAAAATAAGCGCCCTATCGGCTCCTTGCCAGTCACAAATAGCAAATACGTAATAAAAACATGATTTACAATGGTCCTAATGTTTCAATATTTGCTAGCAACCACTTTGCAGGATGCATAAATCATCGAAACCATTTCTATAAAGAAAGAAAGACCATTGTCCATTAAAAAGTAAAAGTTTTTTAGTGGATCTGTTATAAACAGCTCATTCATTCAAATAACCTAACTAATTTAATAATTTTGTTCACAAAGAATCTCAAAGAACTCACGTGAAACAAAATGCATACAAAATTCTGTCAAATTTTCTCATCAATCGAAGGTGTCCATTGCAACTCTCGCTTCTATGTTGATCGTTTCGTATTCCTCACCGGCAACCACAACTAAACAGCTTTACCAGCTAGGACACGAACCATGGAACCTAAGTAAAACTAAGCAAAAGAAACAAGAAAAATACATTAGTCTGCTCAGTAAGCAGGTGACCTAAACAGATTGCTTATATTCTATCCAATACTTTTTCTGTACAAGTCCATGGTTAATAATTGAGTTCTATATATTCTAGTGTATTTCCTCTGCATTTATCTCCTATTACTAGCCCTTTTTCTTCCACCTCAGACTGTATTGCTTTTCCTCTGCACATTGCCTCCCTGCGATACAACGAAATTTAAATCCAAGCATACCTCATGGTTTTTCGTTATTTATCATACTGAGTTTTCATAAAAAATAGTAAAAAAAATATACCTCACAAGCTTGATCAGAATTCTATTCTATGTCTAAGATATCAATATCCAAATTCATCTTTAAAATGTGAGATTCGGTTAATCCAATGTAGAAAGTCCTTTCTAGTTCAATAAGACCACTTTTCAAAGTTGGTGCAACTTAGACCGCAAAATAGAATAACATATCATCAAACGAATTGAACGACCGAATATGAACTTGTTATTATATATTACTGCACATCTGAATTCTAAACTGAGAATGACTAGTCTGAGAATACATAACATACAACCAAACAAGTTGCTTGACTGAACATGAACTTTTATTCTAGCATCGGAATTATAAATTGAGAAAGACTAGTCTCTAAAAACATTTAAAAATATATAATAGTTTCTAAGATCAACAAAAACAAAAATTTAATCAATACCTTAAGTACAACAAAATTTTGGTCTCCAAAGTGCATAATTATGTGCTTGATAAATTCTTCAGTGCATCATTATGTGCCTGATAAATTCTTCAGCATTTTCACCTTTCTGAATACCTCCTCCTCCCGTGCAGCTCGCGTTTCCCCCCGTGGCGTTGCCTCCTCTAGCCGCGGTAGGCTATGATGCTCTTTTCCTAGAAAGATAGGTTCGTCTCATCCTATCAGTTATTGCTCTCACATGGTTCAGTAGATTGAATTTCTTATTCGGTGTTGCTATTCGCTTGACTGATGATTACATATATACTAGTAAAAATACACATGCATATAAATGATAGAGATCTTAAAGTTTTTTTATAAATGGAGATGTGACTAAAGATGAGCTAATCGATTTTTTTTTATCGAAATATGCGATGATGGTATATATTACGATGGAAATTTTTATAGATTTTGAGCAATTTTGCATAAAATAAATTAAAGAAACCGATTTAATAAATCGAGAATTACTAACCATGAATAAATGAAGATACATTTAACATTAGTTGGACTTCTAGAATGTGCAATTCAATCCATTCTAATCTGTACATGATACATGATATATGTACATAATATATGTATATAATATATGTACATGATACACATAATTGACCTCGCAAAGAATGCATATCGAGAACACGAAGCGCCCCACCCCCCTCCTCTGGTATATTCTGGTCACCATCGTATCGACTATTCCATATATTCTGGTCACCATCGTATCGACTATTCCATCGACTTCAAATATATTCTGACACTTGGGTTAGAAAACTTTTAGTTTTCCGTACATACTTAGAACACTCCGACGGTGTCCGGTGTCCGTACGTAGCCGGAGCATCTATTTTCAGGAAATATATGCTTCAGAAATCCGAACCGACGTAGATTCTGGTTGATATTAATGTTTCCTATTGGCTTCAATCATATTTTGGTATGATACCAGTTAAGTTGGGAAGCTTATCTCTTTATTTTTCCCGTCCATACGTAGAACACACCAAATGGGGTCTGTACGTGGCTAGAGCGTCCGTTTTCATGAGATCTAGCAATTTGAACCGGCGCATATTCTGGTCACCATCTTGTATCGACGATCCCGTCTACTCCCATCAAATTTTGGCATGAGAGTAGTTGGGTTCGAAAGCTTATAACTTTATCTTTCCGTCCATACGTAGAACACACTAAACGGAGTCCGTATGTGGCCAATGCGTCCGTTTTCGTGAGACCAAGCAATCTGAACCGGCGCAAATTCTATTCTCCATCTTGTATCGACGATTCCCGTCAACTCCAACCCTATTTTGGCATGAGATCAGTTGGATTGGAAATCTTATCTCTTTAGCTTTCCGTCCAACTGTAGAACGCCTCAAATAGAGTCCATATAGAACTTGGACATTCGTTTTCGTACGATCTACTCCAGCATTCTTGTGCAGATTCTAATCTCCATCTTGTATCGACAATTCTCGTCTACTCCGACTCTATTTTGGCATGAGACTAGTTGGATTGGAAAGCTTATCTCTTTAGCTTTCCGTCCATACGTAGAACGCCTTAAACGGAGTCCGTATGGGACCTGGACGTTCGTTTTCGTACTACCTACTCCAGCAATCCGAACCGGGCTCACGAATAAATTTAAACTCAATTTGGATTGGAAATCAAATATTGGATCAGTAGATAATATGGTCTCAAAAAACAAAAAAATACGGTAAAAACCAATTAGAAAACATGTAAACCTTAGAGATCTCCAATGGTGCCCTAAATCATTCCAAAACTTATTTTAGGGTGTAACAGAGAAAACCAAGGCTCCAATAGTACCCAAAACCAGCACCCAATATATCTGCACGCGAAAAAAGTCCGAAATTCTCCTCAGATATCCGCACGCGGAGCGATCTCCCAATCTGGCTCGCGCCTTCATCCTGCTCTCCACGATTCTCCCTCGCGCCATTTCTGGATCCTCCCGTCCGCGTTTCCCTGCATCCACGGCATCCGCGTCGAGGACCACGGCGGCCGGCGGCGGCGGGGTCGCTCCGGAATGGTCATGGTCTTCGGTGGAAATTTGGTAGCTTCCGTTTTCCAGACAGACCATACATGCTACCCATTTTGCTTCGGTTATTGAGATGGCACGTTGTTACTTTCATTTCTGAAAAATGATTTCACTGCAACAAGGCATTGTTAGTCCTCATCGAAGAGAAGTGGGCAAAGACAAGCAACGGCTCGATGATGCTGGTGGTGCGTGCCTTGTCGCTGCTATTCATGTGCTTAGCGTGTTATTGGGAAGCTATTTTAGGGTACTGTTGGAGGAATGAGTGTTTTTTAAACCTAAAATTGTTTGAGGAGCTCCCAATCCTAGATTATTGGGAGATAATTTTTTGGGTACTCTTAAAGATGCTCTTACATTGTGTAAGGCTAAGCAATATAAATGTGGGCCCTAGATCAATGAAGACCGTTAGATTATATGATGGATATTGATCTAAGGGTGGGTACACCATTGGGTAAGTGAATATTAGGTGCAAAAGATTATCTCCTAAACTCGTTCTTTTATAGAGTAGATATATATGATTATTTAAATCAGATGTCTCTATATTTTGTTTCAAATATGTTGTATAATTTGCTTTGCATTTTGATTGTAAAAGTGTTGTATAATGTCCCTTGTATTTGATCTTATATGTTGTACACGTCGAGTGTTTATATTTATAGGGTACAAATTCAAATTATAGATTGTGGGTGAAAAGTTACAATGAGAGGATTACGAAGCCTGTCACAAATACCTAAGAAATTTTGATCTTTCCAGCGTCTAGGATTTTGACAAGATCGTATAAACATCCCAATGATGGTGGTCTTTGTGGGCCTAAATTGATAGAGTTGATTGCTAGATAAGACTTTATTGGATGATCCACTCTTGATTCTAAAATTGTAATTGTTACGTTGTTATCAATTTTTCCATTTCACATGTTGCTGAAACACAACAAGGAAAAGATCCTTTGAGACGTTTCATATGCATGACGTTTGCTGAAATACAAGAAGGAAAAGGTTTAAGACAGACCTTCAGGAAAAGACGCTGTGGGATAAAACCCTCGGGAGAAGAACTCATCCATTCCCCTGACCCTATGGCTATTTATATAGTGGGGTGCCTATTTTTACGTGTTCCACTTGCCTTTCAGATTACTACAAAGAATGAGTACAAGGAAGCCTCTGCTGGGCGAAAATTAAGAAGTGATGCAGGAGCCCATTCGGCAGGTTCAAAGCCGCCGAGGGCGTGTGAGCGAGGTGGTCAAACATCCGTCTTCAAGTACAGCTTTTCGGTCAAAAACATGGTTTCATCAAAAGGCTCTTCGATGTTTTCTAGAAGTCGAGTTTTTATCCACCCCATGCATGCCACTGCCACGAACTCCGAGGTTAATCCTCTGCCGGCAGCGGGAGGCGCGAACAATCGCACACCGCCGCGCGTGTAGTCTCGGGGAGGCGGCAGCAGAAACAAATGACTAGCCGCCACACGCACCGTCCGCTCTCCCAGAGCAGGCCAGCAGGGGCACGACACCGGGCGCGCGCCAGCACACAGGAGGAAACGCGGCACGACGGAAACCCACGCTGCCCGTATCGCCGGGGCCGTCCGCTCCCCTCCCCTCCCCTCCCCTCCCCAGTCCCCAGTGCGCGCGCGACAGGCACGGTCACGTAGGCCGGCAGGCAGCCCGGCGCATCGAACCGCCGCGGAGCACGATGCTCGTGTTCCGCGTCCGTGAAGAGCAGCAGTACGTGCGCCCTTTTGCCGGACACGGCGGCGGCGAGGCGTCGAGCTGTCGAGCCAGGGCCCGGCACCGCGGGACCAGCGGCTGCCGCGCGCGTTCTGCCGAGCACGGCCAGGGGCCATGGCCTCATGGGGAGGAGGAAGCCGAGTTGGCTTCGTGCGGTGCGGGCACGTTGTTGCTGCTGCGTCTGCGTCTGCGTGCATGCACATACGCGGATCAGGTCTCCAGTGTCACGGAGGAACATGCACGTAGCCGGCCGCTCGCACGCGCCCACTTGCGGGGCGGCTGTCCCCTAGGCCCTCGCCAGAATCAGGATCTACTGTGGGTGGCGGCTTCCATGGCAACACAGCCTGGCTAGCTAACTACTGCTTCTCCATTACTGATAGTATAGCCATGTTGGCAGCTTGAGTTCCTGAATCAGACGCACTAGAAATGTCCTTTGTTCAGGGTTCCTCAATTCATCACATTTGTTCGTATTATTATATCTACTACATGCCCATGTTGTACGTACCTAATAATACTAATAGTCTGCCACCGCAATAATCGTCCATTAGATTCGCTACTGAAATTCATAGTACCTGTCAAGAGTATATATTAGCCCCACCGTACAGAATGTCAGGATTCTAATATTGTACCGTACCATAAGCTGGCCGTGATCATGATTAGGCAGTCTGTCACTCATTGAACCTGTGCCTGAGCACTGGTGGGCGGGTGGTGCCACTGGCTACAGCAACGACGCCACACCAGATTCTGGCCCGGGCTGCCACCAAGGCACGCTACGTGTACGTGAGACAGCAGGGAGACCAGGGCGTCTACCTGGCAACGCCCGGTCGGCCCCACGAAGGACACCGTGCCAGGGTTCAGGCCGGCAGGCTGCGGTGCCGGCCCGCGCCCAACCCAACCGCCGGCGCTCCCGCCAGGCTCCGCAGCCGTGCGGCTGTCCCCGCCCCCAACGACCCCACCGGAAACCGGATCCTCTGCAACCACGGCCACGGTGCCGCCGCCGTACCGTATCGTATCTTCCCTGCTGGCACGATGCCCGCCGGCTCTGCTCAGCTCAGAGGATCTCCATCGTACGTGCCCGGACCGGACATCCTGCGCGCCGGACCAACGGGTATATATACGCACGCGGGCCAGGTGAGCTGCAGCTCGACCACGCACCAGTTCACCTTCACGCTAGCTCCACCTCATCAAGCCCCTCGCTCAGCTGCTTGCCGCCGCCGTCGTCGATCTCCTCCCAATAATCCCCCTTCGTCATCGACTTGATCAGAGGCCGTGCTCCATTGTGACGACAGACGAACTCGAAGAAGCTAGCACACAAGCATGGCGGGCTATGGCGACGGCGTGGACCTCACCGAGCTGACGCTGGGGCCGCCCGGCGTCAACGCGCGCAAGGCGAGACGAGCGAGGAAGAACGGCCAGCCGTCGGCATCATCCGCCATGTACGTAACTCGCCTCGATCGATGCCTGTCGCGCGGTTGACTCGGTCGCACTGACTACTGCCTCTGACCTGAGAACTAAGCGCGGCCGATCTATCGCGTGCAGGATGCAAGCGTTCGTGAAGGTGAGCATGGACGGGACGCCGTACCTGAGGAAGGTGGACGTGGCGGCGTACGACGACTACGGCGAGCTCGTAGAGGCGCTCAACGAGATGTTCTGCTGCTGCTCCATCGGTAATAAGCTCGCCGCTAGCTGCCGCCGCCGCCGCTGCTGCGCGTGAAATCAGTAAGCCACGGGAGAAGAGAAATGGAGACTGAACAATTGCGCGCTTCTCTGTTCGTTTCGTGCAGGGCTGATGGACGGGTACAGCGAGTGGGAGCACGCCGTGGTGTACGAGGACGGCGACGGCGACTGGATGCTTGTCGGTGACGTGCCATGGGAGTAAGCACCTAGCACTGTCGTCGTTCAGTCGCACTGCCATTGAACGATTGGAGCGAGATAGGCTCTAAAAAATAGCAAATAAATAAATAATGCTCGGGTTCGGTTTTGGATGTAGGATGTTCGTGTCCTCGTGCAAGAGGATGAGGGTGATGCGATCGTGCGAGGCGAGAGGGTTGAGCTCCAACGCATGACAGGCATGCCGTGAGAAGAACAGCATTGACACCAGAACGGCACAGGTGAGGCCGTGAGGGCGACGATGTTGAGAACTTCTACAAGTATGCTGTTCTTTTCTGCACCTAACTGCACGTCTGCACCGTATGTAATCACAGAATCAGTGGTAACATGTTAAGAAATACTACTGTACTAGTATGCTATTGTTTTCCTGAATTAGCACGCATCACACTAGTAGGGAAGTTAAAAACGTTAAACCCAGATTAAGCAGTACCAACTCTCTCACTCTCAAAGAGAACAGAACAAAGCTACATATGGCGGTAGCATTGATCACCGCACAACAAAGCTACACTATTACTCCTATAAACCATCGTACAGGAATACCGGCACGCAAAACTTCAACAGTTTTTTCTTGGCCGAGTAACTATTTCAGTTTTGTTCATCTTTTCTCTCTGCCGAAATAAACCGACTGTCTGCTTGATTTCAGGTTTGGAATGTGCAGGCATGTGACCCGAACTGAACTTACACTGGTGCACATAACTCAAGCGGAGAGGAAGCTGACGAAGGTGATGACGCAATTCTGAATGAGGCAATGCAAGTGCGATTCCATTTACAGAAAGACTGCACATGATTAGGGGGAATAAATGTTAGTTGATGCCGCCAAGAACGTACAATCTCCTTCCACTTGCCGCACCTCACATGAGCCGGGCGATGCGGTTGACTTCACTAAGATCCAAATATTTTAGTTAGTTCATCAACCGGCAAATCCACCCAACTCATGTCACACTGCTCATCCTGCTTTATTCTATTTTATCTTTTTTGCTTGTTGGGCGACGGTGCTGTTTCTGATGTTATGCAACATGTACATGAATCAAGAGTCGTTGGTCGTTGCACCTCAAAAATTTTGATACAAGTTGCCACCAGAATTGATTGATCTCGGTTCGGTTCTGAACTGTTATGTTTCCCATTCAACTGCTTATCCTAGTCATAAATATGAATATTAGTCTATTTGGTTTTGTTTAAGCTAAGCTTTTTTACCTTTAAGTATTATCACTCCGTAATATTCTATTATATATAAATTGACAACATAAGATTGCATTATGAGATACGTTACAAAATAGTACTTTCATTAATATATGCGAACTGCTTCGGTAATCCCTTATACAAATAGTACACATTGATTAAAATTTAGTACTTCCTCCATCCCAATTGTAAGAGGTTCCAGCCCTTTTTTTATTTATTATTTATATGAATATTGATGAATCTAGACATATATTAAATACAAATACATAGAAGAATGAGCGAATCTAGTTGAGCTCTAAAACCCTTACATTTTAGGATAGAGGGAGTAGTTATTTTGCACTTAGATTCGGAATGGGCGCTCAGCCCTCCCAAAGCCCACTCGGTGCCTCCATCAGTCCATCCATCTCCTTGTAGAACCTTTTCGTTGGACGTCATTCCATTTCACATGAACCCCCCTCGATGCCGTTTCATTATACGGGAAACATTTCGTTGGGCATCATCGCTCAAGATTGTAATAAAGCAAAATGAGTTGAACAAAGCTGTCCTTACACTAAAGAAAGAAAACATATCTCCAGTCAAATTGACGTATCAAAGATTGTGGATGTCTGAATGGACTTGTATATTTTCAGTGAAAGAACTAGCTAGTTAGTTAGTTGGACCGGTCAGCGTACTTGCAAGTGCGTGTGTGTAGCTCGATTCTCTGCTGTCCGGATATCGCGCGACAATGGCTGCATCTGGAGGCCTGCGTGTAGGCAGAGGTGATAACATTGGACTTCCAAAGCGTCGAAAGAATCTTCATTTATTAATGCGATTCGCGTACAATGGACCTAACAAGTGGCCGAGTAGGTTAAGAACCAGATCGTGCCGACCGCGCTAAAACCAGGTAGAAAATGAATTAACGGGGTCTACAATCTCCGTGTAGATTGTAGAGATAGTCCGTCACGAATGTTTTCTTGCTTCAGACGATCGTGCCTGCCGTTTACAGCGGAGGTTTCAGTTTGTGTTTTAGAAGAAAAGAAAAAAAAAAAGAAACGCAATTTGACGGATGGGCGAACGGGCCAGCCTACTGGACTGCCGATACACTTGGCCCAGGGCCTCACGCCGAGGCCGAGAAGCCCACCTCCCCGTACGGAAACGGTACAGCAGGCTCGCTCGGGGGGCCGCAGCCCACGGGCCACGCCGCCACGCGACGTTTCGCATGGATGGCGGCCTCCTCCCCCCGTGCCGTGCGCGGGCGCGGCTCGCCTGCCGGAAGCGGCGGCAGTTGGGGTTTGGCTTTGCGCTCGGCTGCCGCCTGCCGGTTGGCGCCCATGTCGTTGGCCCGCGGCACCGCAGGATCACGCGCTCACGCTTTCCATGGCAACTCCTCCGAGCGACCGGCCCGTTGCTTCACCGGACATGAGAGCAGCCTACCTAGCAACACGGAGTCGAATCCCTCCCGTTGCGAGGGGGCAGTACCTCACCTCAGCACCAACGCGGCCACGCCACCCCCGTGAACTGCCTGTGTCGGTGGCAAACTGCGCCGTCTGTGTGACAGCGTTAACACACCAGCGGAGCGAGCTGAGCGTCCGGCACCGATCACCTGCTCCGATCCTCCTCTTTTTTTTTTTTTCTCCCCGACTTTGTCGATCGCCCGCGATCATCGGGATCTTGAGCTTTGGACTCTCGCACGCAAAGACCCGCTGCACTGGAGCGCCACGCATGGTGTCTCGCAAAACGGAGGCCTGCTGCATGTTCCGTTCCGTGGGAAAGTGCTTCCGTATGTAAGGATCAATCCATCATCTTTAAGGACGATCTACCAGAGATTGCACAACCTTTGGTCCTGCTGCAAATGTCCTCGGTCCTCCCCAGGTGATTATCCTGCAACACCATCCACCTGACGCAGTGAAAACACGTACGGCAACGCAAAAAGCCCTGTGCGGTTGATCGTCTGAGATTTTGAGGGACTACACTAGTAGTATATTTGTGCTCTGACTGAAATCTACACACTGGCTAGCTCTAGCTGCACCGCTCAACACACCCACGGTTTGTCCTTTACGTGCGAACAAGGCTTGCATTCCTGCGACGACACCAGTCACCGGACCAGCAGGGTCCCCAGCCACCGTCGGCATCCGGCTCCTTTTATCCCACCGGCAGGCAGGCGGCGTCCCAAGAGCAGAAGCAGGGAAGCCTGCCCAATTCGACAACCTTAACAGCTCCCTTTTTCCGGCAAGCGTCGCACACCGGCCCGTATCCATGTGGTCGATTCGGTTGTTACCCGGAGTTACCGGTCCCGATCACCGAGATCCGCCGCCGGCTCCGCCGTATCCCCAGCGAGAAGAGGGGCAGGCAGGGCTAGCTCGCGTCCCCCTTTCGGACGGACCCATGCTTTCGTCCAGATCGGCAGAATTCGTGCCTTTGTCCTCTTGCTGCTATCCGAGGATGCCATGGATGGACATGGCCGTTCGCTCTTCACTGCTGCTGTTGAGTGGAAGCATCAAAGTCCGAGGTGGACCTGATCTTGCGAGATGCGGAAGCAAGGGATATATGAAGTCAACACTGAAGCAAATTAAATGGTGAGGGAATTTGCTTATCTATGCACCGTACCACCAGATAGGGACCTGCTTCGGGTAATCGGGTAGCATAGTATACTAGTATCTAGTGTAAAAAAAAAATGAAACAATGAAACCGTGGAAGAATGAAATCCGATCTGTACTGCTCAACGCATGCATGAACAATGCCAAATTCAGGATCTAACCTCTGCAGGATGGTCCTACCTACCTGGACTTGTGGCCTTTCTTCCATCAGCTACGTACCGCTAGCAGCTTAACCGCTGCATGTGACCACACCGAGCCCAGCAGCTGCTTGCTGCTCGTGTCGCCGCCCATCAAGAACCCAACCTTTGTCCTTTTGGCCTCACCTCTTCTTACCACCGCTCCCGTGACCTCAACCTTTGTCCTTTAACTATCACACACATCCCTGCCAGAGCTCCAAGAAGAAAAAAAAAAACACACACACACACACATCCATTTTCATTCCTGCAACCATGTACACATTGATGGCATGCTCACAGAGTCACAGTACAAATGGTCTGGACCAGTGTACATGCAGTATGCTGGAAACTGGAATTTGCATGCATTGTAGCAGTGCACATGCAAGTTGATTAGCAATGCTGGAATTACCAGTGCCATGGATAAAAGAGCAGAGTCTATAGCAAGTTTGTCAGTATGAAGCATGTGCATTGTGACATGCTGCTGCCTATATATACGCGCCGGACCGGAACACTACCAGAGCGGCGCTGCAGCTGACAGTGAGTGTGTGAGCAGCAAGCTCGAAAGAAATGGCGCCTCTTTGTTGCTTTGCTTCTCGTTCGTCTCCCGTCCACCAAATGTGCGTGCACATCCTACTAGCAGCGTACCTCCTGGCGGCGCAGTGGCTCGTGCCGTCCTGCTCGGCTTCATCTTCATCCTTCCACTTCCACTTCCCCTTCCCCGCGGCCGCCGGGCGGCACGACTACCGTGACGCTCTGGCCAAGTCCATCCTCTTCTTCGAGGGCCAGCGCTCGGGGCGGCTCCCGCCGGGGCAGCGCGCGTCGTGGCGCGGGGACTCCGGCGTGTCGGACGGCGCCGCGGCCGGGGTCGACCTGGAGGGCGGCTACTACGACGCCGGCGACAACGTCAAGTTCGGCTTCCCCATGGCGTTCACCACCACGATGCTGGCCTGGAGCGTCGTCGAGTTCGGCGACTCCATGCCGCGCGACGAGCGCCGCCACGCCGCCGCCGCCGTCCGCTGGGGCACCGACTACCTCCTCAAGACCCTCGCTCACCCCGGCGTCATCTTCTTGCAGGCAAGCGCGCCGCATTGCTCTCTTGTTTTTCACGAGAACTCGTGCCGCGGCAGAGTCGTTGAGGCGCGAGCGATGCTGTACTGCAGGTGGGTGATCCGTGGAAGGATCACGACTGCTGGGAGAGGCCGGAGGACATGGACACGGAGCGCACCGTGTACAACGTCAGCGCGGGGCGGCCGGGCTCGGAAATCGCGGGGGAGACGGCGGCGGCATTGGCGGCGGCGTCCATGGTGTTCCGCGAGGACGACCCGGAGTACGCTGAGACGCTGCTCGCGAGCGCAAGAGAGGCGTTCGAGTTCGCGGACACGTACAAGGGCGCGTACAGCGATGACCCAGACCTCAGGGCAGGGGGCTGCCCGTTCTACTGCGACTTCAATGGCTACCAGGTCAGGAGATGCATTGTCTCGTTGCCCTGCACTCTGTTAGCAGATGGCGACATCACCTCTGCTGCCGCTCTGCCTCATCACAACAAGACACAAAGAGGCTTACACACTGTGTTGCGGTTGCAGTATAATGCTTGTTTGGAAATCGGCAGTTCACGGTTCACCAAACAATTCCTACCTGTCTAGATTCTAGAAGCATAGCATATCTCATAAAAATTCAACAGCATAAAATCCTACAGAATGGAGCAAAATAAAATGGTGACTACTAGGTTCCATCTGGTGCTTACTTGTTTGATAGAGCAGTGCTACCATTTCCACCTTTCATAATATGCCCAAGTGACTGCTGTTTGACAGTACAAAAAACCCTGAAGTTTCTATTACCGAACCTCCAGGACTCCCAGCAGTTTAAGTATATCACCCTCCAGACACTATACATTGCTCGACCTCGTTCATTACGTGTTGGACATCAGAAGTGACTAGCATTTCTAAGTGATAACAGAGCAGAGAGCAACTAACATCTGAGTTTTCATTGAGTGCCGTAACTTTGAGCCCTAAAAGAAAACAAATCGTCGTTGACTATGCTCGCATAGAATTGATGAGAATTGAAGGCTGCTTCCACATATTCCACTGTTTGAACACATTCAGAACAACGAAAGTTCAGAACTGATCAAGCTGTCATCTCAAAGCACATACTGAAAATCTTTGGCAGGATGAGTTGCTGTGGGGGGCGGCATGGCTAAGGAGAGCCTCCAAGGACGACACGTTCCTCCAGTATATTCAGAACAATGGCAAGACCCTCGGTGCAGAAGACAGTTCCAACGAGTTCGGGTGGGACAACAAGCATGCCGGCCTCAACGTCCTTGTCTCCAAGGTTCCGAGCTGCCTCCATCGATCTCCTTCAATTCTTGAATGCAAATTATGCTGAAAAGTTAACAGCACACAGCTGATTGGTACAAGAAAAATGAGGGTTGTTATTGCTTTTCAGGAGTTCATAGAAGGCGAGGCGCTATCTTTGCAGTCGTACAAGGAGTTTGCAGACAGCTTCATCTGCACGCTCATCCCAGAGTCCTCTTCGCCGCACATCACATACACCCCTGGGGGTATGATGTACAAGCCTGGAGGCAGCAACATGCAGCACGTCACTTCCATCTCCTTCCTGCTCCTAACTTACGCCAAGTACCTCTCCAAGTCCTCTCATACTGTCGACTGTGGAGACATTTCAGTTGGTCCTGTAACTCTTCAGCTGGAAGCCAAAAAGCAGGTACTGTGATATATCCTTGGCTTGCTGACATCCAGTTCAGTAAAACTGACAGATTGCCGTCTGAACAATTCGAACTTGTGCATACATATCTGCAGGTTGATTATCTGTTAGGAGATAACCCAATGAAAATGTCATACATGATCGGGTACGGTGATCGATACCCCCAGAGGATCCATCACCGAGCATCATCACTGCCCTCGATCAAGGACCATCCTCAGCGCATCGCGTGCAAAGAAGGCACGCCATACTTCAATTCATCTAGTGCAAACCCTAACCCATTGGTTGGCGCAGTTGTCGGCGGGCCTGGTGAGGATGATGCTTATGAGGATGACCGTGCAGATTTCAGAAAATCTGAACCCACCACCTACATCAATGCTCCGTTAGTAGGGGTGCTGGCATACTTTGTTGGCAATCCTAATCCTGACCACACTAGACAATGAGCAGTACAATCTGAGTCTTGGTATGTATAGATACATAAAGAGTGGATAAAGTTAGATATAGGTGCAAGTGGAACAAAGTAGGATTGTGTTTATAGATGGAATTACTTTCATAGGAGTGGAGTTTATGTGCTAATGGGAGTTTGTTTTTGCATGGTATTTTCCATTTTTGTTGTTTTTCGCACTAAATCTGTGTGGATTTGTGCAAGTGGCATTTTCACAGCACTGGTGTAGTCAAGCTGTGAAAAGATAGTACTTTGTTTTTCATGTCATTGGTACTCAAGGGCTCAAGGCACTCAAAGTCTTCTTTTCTTCTAGAATTACACAATTCTGTTTTTTTTTCTGACGTGTTTCATCTCCTACTAGCCTTCTCACTCGTACGGAGTGGTGTTTTGGCCACCACACAGTCTTCTAAAAATTGTACTATCTCACATTTTTTTGGGCATGACGCCGTATAGGAATTGATGTTTATACCCTAGCAACTCTAATTGTGTTTTTACCCTCATTTTTAAAACTTTATAATTTTATCCCTACGTTTTCAAAATAAATATTTAGTTTACCCCTATTTCTAACCCTGTTAGATACTTACTCCCTCTGTCCCACTAAAAAATTTAAAACAAATAAAAAAATCTTTCGAAATAGAGGAAATAGACTAGAATACCCCTTATCCTTCCATCCATAATCCATTGGAGTCGTGTTGGTGAAAACCTTGGCGCGGGCCTGGGTGAGCCGCGACATGGGGAGACCTAGTGGCGGTGGCACCATTGCCTAGGCTCGACCCGGCCTCGATAGGAAGCTCGATGAGTTGACCATGGCGTGGCACTACAGAAAAATCTATCTGTAGGTACACTTTATTTATATAATAGACATATTTTATTTCGTATCTACGTCAATGTTGACATATTTTTCTAAAGCGTGTTAGAAGCGTCTTCGCAAGCACTGTGTCATTTTGTAAAAACGCTTTAATATGTGTTTAAAAATAGTAAAAAATATTAATTACTAGGTAATTGCTAAGAATTGAACTCATAACCCATACCCCTTGTAATGCCTCTCCACCACTAGACCACCATATCACATATGAATAGTTAAGTAATGCACTTTTTTTATATTTAACATTCATAAACTTTAACTTCTCAATATCGTGTCAAATAACGTCGTTATGTCTCTATAGACACACTTATTTGATACACTTTACATGTGTCTCTATGCTATTGACAGTTAAAAATGTGTCTTAATTCATTTTATTTTAAGATACTTTTAAGTTGTATTAAAAAACATGTTTACATGCATATGCATGTTTTTTGACACATTTGATGTCGTGTGTAGGTGCTACTGATATTAATAGCGTAAGCTAAATGCGTGTCATGTTGAAATATTTTAAATAACATATCAACAAGCGTCATTTCATGTCTTTTGACACTCTAATCGTATCTAATATCATGTCAATTTGAGACATTCTGAAAAACGTGTCAAAAAATATGTTTACGTTTTTTGTGCGGTGACACTTAGACAGTGGCCACGCGCGCTGGGAGAAGGGGCCCAATGGTGCACGGGAGGAGAGTGACGAGGACTTCTTGCACGTCTTGCTTCGGTTGAGGGAAGAAGGCGGCGCCGACGGGCTCAAGCTCACAGACGATCGTATCAAAGCAACCATCCAACTCTTTTAATTTCTCAAGAAATGTCTCCTGACCCGTACGTGCTCCATGCTTGCCTCTTTAGGACATGATTGGCGGCGCAACAGAGACATCATCACAGACGCTGGAATGGACCATGGCAGAGCTCATCGCCAACCCGCGGGTGATGGCCAAGCTCCAAGACGAGATCGCGCGAGTCACCGCGGCGGATCAGCCGGCCATCTCTGAATTGGACCTGAACAGAATGGAGTACCTGAAGGCAGTGTTCAAAGAGGTGCTCCGTCTGCACACGCCCTTGCCGCTGCTCGTGCCACACGAATCAACAGCGCCCGCTGTCGTGCAAGGCTACGAGATCCCCGCCAAGACCACGCTCTTCGTCAACGCGTGGGCAATCGGGCGGGACCCCGCGGCGTGGGACGCGCCTGAGGAGTTCCGCCCGGAGCGGTTCGTGGCTGGGGGTGGCAGCTCCTCGTCGGTGGAGTTCAGAGGGACCGACTACCAGTTCATCCCGTTCGGTGCCGGCCGGAGGATCTGCCCCGGCACGCACTGCCGATCTTGGAGCTCGTGCTCATCACCTTCCTGCACCACTTTGACTGGGAGCTCCCCGCCGGCATGCGCCTGGCGGACCTCGACATGGGCGAAGCGCCGGTGCTGACGACGCCGCGGCGGGCACCCCTTTTCCTAGTCCCCAGGCCCAAGTGATCGCTCAGCCAGCAATGCCGTCCCCAGGCGCAATAAAATTTGTTTTTTTTTACTGATGTAATCACCGAGCAATACTTTAAGATTACAAGATATAAAAAGTTTAGAATCTCACTGTTACTAATAAATAGAACCTCTACGCTAACCCGGGGTATTTTTTATTTTAACCCTTTTAACAAACTATTTTAAAAATAAATTCTTAGCGAAACTAATTGTAAAAATGACTCAAAATCGACGCTTTAAAAAACGCGCCGAATGCCAATACATCGGCATTGGTTCTTGTAGCATGGATATCACCACGTCACCGCAAACGTGGGCACCGTGCAGGAGGTCGGCGCTCAAAGAAAAAGCGTCGAGCTCAGCCTCCTTGGCGAAGCAAGCACCGAGCTAGCCTGCATGCATACTACAACAGTGCAAGCTAGCAAGGTGCATTTATTTGCACGTTTAGACACAAACAATCAAGACCTTGTGAATTATAGTGTGCAAAAAAGTATAGATCCAATAAGTATAAGTTCTATAAGATTCCTAATATTATTCTCATCATTCTAAAAATGCATGGACCAATAAAATGTGTGTTAACGGCCCGGCCCCTGTGTCACCCTCCCCCCCCTCTCCACTTGGGCGGCGACTCGGAACCCTAGCCGCCGCCACCCACTCTCCCTCTTCCCTCCACCTCGCCATCGCCGGAGGGAGCTACCGGAAGCTGTCCCAGATCCCTAGGAAGGCGACGGCGGGGTCTTCAGCCCAAGAGCGGTTGTCGGTGGCCAGATCTGAGCGGGAAAAGGTGCGATGACGTGGCGATTTGGACCGGCTTCGGCGGACGGAGCAGTGGTGCAGAGCTTCGGCGTCACCTAGTTCCTGGCCGGCGCTGCTTCGGTGGGCCGAGACGACGGGTGGGCGATGGCGATGTGCTGCGGTTGGGGTCCAGCGGCGTGGCGCTTCGGGGGTCGCAGGTCCGTCGTGGCGGCCGGCTTGCCGGGGCAGTGCGGCGGCCGCCGGCCCTAGGCGGTGAGCTGGTGCTGGAGCCACAACACGGTGGCCATTCCTTGGCTCCTTACGGCGGAGGTGCCACTGGTGGCCGAGATGCCCTCTCGGTGGCAGTGCTCGTCGGCGGTCGCGGTGGTTTGCGTGGTGATGGGCGTGGCGCATCTTGGGGCTGGCGTTGTCGTGGTGGCATGGCCGGCACTAGCCTGCTCTGCTGTTCCTTGGCGGCGCTTTGGTTGCGCGGCTAGCTGCAGCTGAGCGTTGTTTCGCTTGTGACACCTTGGTGGCATGGCGGGCGAGATAGGTGAAGTGCCCCTGATTTCTCAGAAGCTAAATGTGATACAAATGCTAGTCCCAGGAGGCTAGCCACACATTTATTCAAAGCAGTAAAGAGTCTGACTTAGCGATTACAACACAACATTACATAAATAAGCGGAAGCGGTAAATAAAACGAGCATCTTTTATTCGACCCAACTCCACAGGCGGTTGGGGATAAGAGCACGACCTAGCCGAAGAACGCTTCAGCGAACGCGTCGAAGTCCTCTGAAAAACAAAGCAAGGGTGAGTACTTCGTACTCCGCAAGCCCACCTCACTCCTCGCGGAGGGACGGGTAAAGACCTATTAGTACATGCAAGGGAATATCTGTAGCTTAGGTGTTTGCCATGATAAGAGTTGCGCATGCATGGGATAACTAGTTGGAATGTTTTAGTTTAGGAAAACGGTTTTAGTCCCCGAGAACAAATACTTGCCGTCGGACTTGCCGGTCCGGGCGGCTCGTGGCTCACCGGCCACCACATTTTTCACACACTCCTCCTCGGCAACCGCAGCTGCCTCAAAACCATTCTTTTTAACCCCTTTCCATCCCACATTTTGTAAGAAGCTAGTTTCCGAGACCAAACCGTAACCCCGTCCATAACAATGGACACTGGACTATCCGGATAGATTTTAAACTCTGATCAGAGATGTGCACTTTACCCACAAGTTCGGATATCATGATAGGAGCGACCATATCATATCAATCCTATCTAGGCCATTCCCGTGCAAGGCTTCCCCAGACTTCGACCATGAGAGACGCGGGACCACCTGTCGCTCAGACCCGCAGCCACGCAACTGTTGACCCCTGACCGCAGCCATGCAACCGCGCCCATTTCCCAATCTCTCATGCATCCCAGCACACCGGTCTACGTCCGGTTGGTCCTTGCGGGGTCCGACCACGGGTTGCCGCATACAACCTCGAGTGGTTGCACAAGCGGGTTAGGTGAGATGAGACGTAAACTCGGTCCTTAAGGGTAGAGCTCCCACATTCGCTCATCAACTGAGCTATCACCTGCCCGACCCTTGCAACAAGGGCCGGACTCCGGGGCTTCCGTGATCACGTCACCCCAGGGTTTCTACCCCCAAATGTGGCTTCAACAACCGAAGTCGTCTGCCGGGGTCTTTCCCCATGTTTTACACCAAAACACTTTCCTTTTCTTTTCCGCCCATCCATAATTCATTTTCCAAGTGAGGGATTATAAATGGTATAGTATATGAGCGAACCCACCTATGCGCGCTACTTCTATTATGGCTTAGGAGGCTACTTTATTGGGGTAGTCCTTAGCTAGCAAAACATGCAGGGTTTTTGTGTTATGAACCTAGGCCGGGGTTGTATTGACGAAATTAGGTATTTTTATGCATCAAGCACGGGGAATTTAGTGGACTTGCCGTCGTCAAGCTCTTCGTCACAGCGAAGCTCGGGAGTTGCTTCCTCGGGCTCGGTGTCGACAGCAGTCACTTCCGGTTCCGGCGGGTTCTCGGGCGTTTCGTCTACCGCAAAAACAAACACACAAGTAAACATACGTGCATACAGACCAAAAGCAAGGTGAAGCCTATTATTACAGATAGAGGATGACTTTAGATGAATTTAGGTGAAAGAATCACTTGATTTGGAGTTAAAATGACCAAGATATACACATTTCAATTTTTGGAATATCTATAAATCAAAATAGAAAAAGAGAAAGACCACACGGGCCGAAACGGCGCATGCGGCCCACCCCTTTCCTCCGGTGCGGCTCGGCCCAGCCCACTCGGCGCGCGCGCGGGCCTTAACAGGCCGGCCCACGGCCGCGCGGAGGGGAGGGACGGCGGGCGAACGGCGTCCACCCGGCCCCACCTGTCAGCCTTACGGCGACAGGGGGCGACGGTGACGGCCGTCCGGCCCGAGCCGGTCCGGGTCTTGATTGAGCCAGTCGCCGGGGGCGGAGCGGTTCACCGGCGGCTTGCCGCCGGTGATCCGGTTCCGTCGCCGGGGACCGACCCACGAGCGAGGCGGATCCAAGCTGAGAAGGTTGATGTAGACGTGGACGTGGATGGCGCGGTGTGGGAGCTCAACGGCGAGCGCCGAGGTGGAGGGTCAAGGCGTGGCGGCGCTCCGGCGAGGCCGGGGCGGGGCCGGGCCAATTGATGGAGGGGAAAGAGGCGCGCCCTTACCAGGGACGCGGTGCTCACCTATTGGAGCTTCGGGGTAGCTCGGAGCTCCGGAATCGAAGAAGGGGGGGTTGGCAATGGCGGGCACTGGGACGGGGTGGACGGGGCGTTCGCGCCGAGGCGCTTGCCGAGGGTGGAGGTGGTGGGTGCGTGCGTCGGGGTGAGCGGGAGGAAGAGCCGGCGCGGGGGGGCTTGCCCCTTTTTATAGGTGGCGACGCGGCGGCGTCGAGGCGGGGCCGATGTCGTCCGGCGGGTCCCGGAGCAGGGGAGGGGAGGCGTGGCGCGCTCGGGTGAAGTGGGCGCGTCCGCGTGCGTGAGTGTGGCAGTGTGCGCGTGCGAGTGGGAGGAGGAGGGCCGACGCGGCGCCGTGGCGCGCCGGCATGGCGTGCCGAGCCGGCGGGGACCGGACACTCCCGTGGGAGGGGTAGCGGCTTGCGTGCCGCGGCCGGGCTAGGGCGGTGACTAGGGGCGCTCAAGTGCCTGGCCGAGGTGCTGCGGCGGCGCTCGAGTGCCTGGCCGAGGTGCTGCGGCGGCGCAGGAAGGTGGGGGACGGCGCGGCGACGACGGCGTCGCGCGCGTGCACGCGTCGTCGCTGGCGCGTGCTGGAGGTAGGGGACGGGTGGGGGCGAGTGGGCCGTTGGGCCGAAGAGGGAGCGGGAGCTGGGAGGCTGGCTGGGCTCGGCCCATGCGGGAGGGGAGGAAGAGGAAGAGAGAGATGGGGGCGCTGGGCCGGGCTGAAAGAGAGGGGAAAGGGGGAAGGAGAAGGAAATTTCGGCCCGGGAAGGTAGAAAAGGTTTTTCATATTTGTGAATTTGATTTTGGAGATCGAACTGTGGAGATTTGAGGGAGAGTTTTGCAAACAATTTGAAAACCGGGTGCGTTTAGAGGTGCATTTTGAGGTAGATAAAACCCGGGGTATTACAATAGGTTGCTTCTTCTTGGTGTGCGGGCTTGGTTTGAGGTTGCCTCGTCGCAGTGGTGGGCAGTGGTAACTGTTCAGTGGGTGTCTTCTCGCTGGAGGGTGCAGCCTGTTTCCTGCTGTCGTGCGCACCGGGTCTGGTGGCGGTGGTGAAAACCTTGTCCGTTCTTCGGCCGATGACGGCAACGCCTTGGGGCGTCGTTTACTTCCTTGGAAGCATCATTGATATGCCCCTCTCTTTTTGTGCAGCTTGCTTTGTTCCAGGGGTAAGACCTTGACCTTTTGGTCGAGCGATGGCGGCGCAAGCGGTGTCGTTCCCTTCCTTAGAGGCATCGCTTCGGATGTTGGATGCTCACGCTGACTAACGTGCTTGGAAGTGTGCGTTGCTGCGAAGTCGGAGCTGCATTGTTGCTAAAGTGTGACTTTGCTCGGCAACGATGACGCATAGCGGACTCTTCACACTGGTGTTGGTTTGTTTGTGGAAGTCAATTTGGGGTCCAGTAAAGGAAGTCGGAGCTGCTTGGCCTTGAGGCTGAGCTCAGCAACGATAACTTGCACTGGGTTCAGGGCCGTCGACGAGGTTGAGTGGTGTGAGAGTGTTGTGTGGCTTGCGTTGATGTCCCAATCCAACCGGCTGGTATTTGTTTTATTGTCATGTCGTGGGTTGTGCGGCGCGTGTTGATGATCCAATCCCACTGCCCGTTGTGTGAAAGTTTTCGGTCCGGTTTTCCTTAAAAACTGGATCAATTTTTTTCTTCTTAATTGAAATGCAGTGCTCCTGCCACTTACGTTAAAAAAATAAAATGTGTTAGAATTTTTAGAAAATAACTTATTGTCTAATTAAACTTCTGCTCATGGAATAAGGAGATATTTCCAAAAAAAATCACAAAAGAGAGACAAAAATCATGAATAGTTAAAAAACTAAGGAAATATTTCAAAACAACAAGCTTTGTATCTGTGAGTGTTGCTGGACTGTCATGCCTTTCCAGTAGAGTTTATTCTTGGGTTGAAAATAAGAAGTTCGTCATGGACATCTTTGCCACACGTAGTAACAAGTGACTAAGCGAGGACTTCATAACAAAGTTCAGACCAATCATGCCATTCGAGTCAGAATCTTGGATGTCGATAATCCTTGCCCACCAGACGACTTGTCTGATCGATCGAATGGTTGAAGTCGAATTCCGGAAGAAAACAACAAACCTTGCCGTGGTTGGCGCGCAGCCTCCAATCAGGCTTGGATATTTCAACGCTTCAGCGTGCCGCCACCAAGAAGAGTAGCCTGGCATCGACAACCGCTATAAGCTGAGCAAAATCCAATCTTTTCTTCGGCAGTAATAGTCATCAGTCATCACTCATCAGAGCAGAGAAGATGTCTCCTTACCTGCTCGCCGCTGCCGCTGGCGTGCTTGTCTTCTTCTTCAATATCATCAAGAACCGCCGGAGCAGCAAGCTCCCGCCGTCTCCTCCGTCGCTGCCGCTGATCGGACACCTTCACCTCATCGGCCGCCTCGCACACCGATCCTTGCATGAGCTGTACCTTCGCTACGGCGGCGGCGGCGGCGGCCTCCTCTTCCTGCAGCTCGGGCGCAGGAGGACGCTGGTCGTGTCCACGGCCGCCGCGGCCGCGGATGTTTTCAGGAACCACGACCTCGCCTTCGCCTCCCGCCCGCACAGCGTCGCAGCGGACAAGCTGACGAATGGCTGCGCCAACGTCTCGTTCGCGCCGTACGGCGAGAGCTGGCGCCGGGGAAAGAAGATCGCAGTGGTCCACCTCCTCTCCCCGCGCCGCGTGGAGTCGTTCGCGCCGGTGCGGAACGCCGAGGTGGCAGCTCTCGTCGCACGGATCCGCCGCGCCGCAGAGTCCGGGGTGGCCGTGGACCTGAGGGAACTCCTGTACGGCTACACCAACGCGGTGATCACCCGCGCGGCCACGGGTGCCGCCGGCGCAACAACCGATAAGATGAAGCAGCTCTTGGGGAACGCCGCGGTGCTGTTGTCGTGCTTCCAGCCCGAGGACGTGCTGCCGGACGCGCCGGCGAGGTTTGTGAGATGGGCGACGGGCCTCGATAAGAAGCTCGACGACATGGCCGATGCGTGGGACAAGTTCATGTCCGAGATATTGACCGCGCACAAGGAGAAGAGGGCCGACGGCGCAGGGGAGTGGGGTGAGGACTTCATGGACGTCTTGCTTCAGTTGAGGGAAGAAAGCGCCGCCGGGCTCGAGCTCACGGACGATCGCATCAAGGCCACCGTCGAGGTTATCTTCTCAGAAATTGCTCTTTATAATTTATCATCAATAATTGCCTACTGAATTACTCTCTGTCCCTTGATCCGTGTCTTGCTTGCGTTGTACTAGGACATGATATCCGCCGCAACCGAAACATCATCGCAAACGCTGGAATGGGCCATGGCAGAGCTCGTCGTCAACCAGCGGGTGATGGCCAAGCTTCAAGACGAGATCGCGCGATTCGCCAACGCCGATCAGCCGGCCATCGCGGAATCAGGCCTGAACAAAATGGAATACCTGAAGGCAGTGTTCAAAGAGGTGCTCCGGCTCCACGCGCCGGCACCGCTACTCGTGCCACACGAATCAACAACGCCGGCGGTTGTGCAGGGATACGAGATCCCGGCCAAGACCACGCTCTTCGTCAACGTGTGGGCGATCGGGCGGGACCCGGCGGTGTGGGACGCGCCGGAGGAGTTCCGTCCGGAGCGGTTCTTGGGCGGCAAGCCTCCGGTGGATTTCAGAGGCACCGACTACCAGCTCATCCCGTTCGGCGCCGGCAGGAGGATTTGCCCTGGTGTGAACTTCGCGATGCCGGTCTTGGAGCTCGCGCTTGTCAGCCTCCTGCACCACTTCGATTGGGAGCTCCCCTCCGGCATGCGCCCGGCGGAACTCGACATGGGTGAGGCGCCGGGGCTGACGACTCCGCGACAGGTTCCCCTTGTCCTAGTTCCCAAGCGCAAGACACGCTCAGCTAGCGTTGCAGTCCGTCGAAGTCAGAACTGATGTGCCTCCAACTACAATCCCGTCATGACTTGGGAACAGTGGTTTGTGTACGAAGACGTTGTGGAGCATAATAAATCTTCTTTTAAAGGCGTTGTCGATCAAAATTAAACATCTGAGTAGAAGAACAAGTTTAAGTGCTGTGCCGCAGAGTGCAGACTCGATGGGCTGAAATAGTGAAATATTTATCTCGGGTTGACCGCAACATCAGGGCTTATTTTACTTGTATCCTATACTAAGTCTATACTAGTGCATTGCCACAGGAAAAAAACACATACAATCCCTACACATTTGGTACCACAAATCAAATAAAATGGGGGCAATAGATATATGCTTCTCGCAAAATGACACTGGGATGATAAAAAAAGAATAGATGCACCATGGATGGAATGATTTACTTTCGTTTACGTAGGACAGAAACTTTTCTACCTATTCTTCAATTTTGCTTTCTATAATGAGTAATCAAGAACTTGAACTATTATTCATGCCCTAATTAGTGAAAAACAGGACTTTGAGATGTGTGAAAAAATGGAGATGCACCTCAGATAAAGAGCTGTTTAGTATTTTTCTCAGGCAAACAGTTAACAGCTAAACTAAAGGGAACTTTTAGTGGTGATTGCATTTTACACAAAGGACTCCTATACTTGTGTTTCATGAAGTCCAAAAAGGTAAAGGCAAGGAACAGTATAGAACCCAAGCATTTTATCTCGTTTAATTTTGTATGAATCTTCTACATTAAATATTATCAGAATTCAGAATGACAAAATAATACAGACATGCGGAACTTGATAACATGAACCAGTATAAGAACAAACAATTGCTTGTTGCAGCTCAATGTTTCCTTTCTAACTCCATAAGATAGCAATATCTCTAATAAGAAAAGAAGAAGAGTTGCAGATAAGGTATGCCTTGTGATTGTAAGCAAAATTCAACTTACTGTTACAACAAATACAATCACAAATAACCGGATTATGTTACACAAGTATAATTAGGAGAACTTATGGCTGCAATCAGATAAATTAAATCTAGAATATAACCTTGAATAATGTATGCTATTAGAGACTGAAATATTGACATATGACTTCACCTCACCACCATCAGGACAACTAAACAAAGCCATCTTACCCGTAACAACTCACCTTAACGTTTATTGGTTATTGCAGAGAAGTGGGCTGATCATGTTAAAAAGGATCAAAGTATCTATGCATTTCTCCAAAGTTGAGCAGTACAATTGGTTTAATACATGTACTCTCTTGATTAAATGATATTATTTACTTGAGTCACCATTCGTTTACTCTTTCCTTTTCTAATCACAAAACATTTTCTAGCTTCTTATATACTTTGATGATCATTGTTCTATAGTGAAATAGTTACAGATCACATTCAGCTGTTATTCAGGTCAATTTGTGAAGAACGGTTCAGTAGTAGTGCATAAAGATTTCCAGAGAGTAAAAGAGGGAGAATGATGCCAGAATTTAATGGGCAGTGGGCACCAGAAATCCTAGTAGCCTACTAACCTATTTTGAACAAACACAATGAATCATACTACGGCATGGTCATATGATCGTCTGAAAGATGTGCATGCTAAAGAATGAGGATTTAGAAAGTGTGATTAGGTTAATTTCATATGGCCATGTCATTTGCACATAAATGTCATCTTCTAAAGTGGCTTAAATAATCTGTCATTTAATTTGGTAATCTTCTATTTCTAATCTGAGATAATATGACACTTCAAAATTTGTAGTTCCCTATTGACATACTCAATTCAGTGTATGAGAGCTCTGAAATATATAAGTAACTTTTCTACCTATTTTGTTATACATATGTCTCAAGATTCAATTTTATAAAACCCCCAAAAGAAAAAGATCTAACCTGCACATTATACCGAACTACCAGAAACTGCAACTCGTCTCCCTAATTGATGATGTGAAAACTCCATTGGGATTAGCCCTAATGCTTAAACAACTTTTAGCAGCAGAACCCAAAGTAAAAATGGATTTTGATTCCATACCTAGCACGAGGACCCAGATGACCAGCCCTTTCTTCCTATTCCCCAACTATTTTCACCTGATTGTCTGCCGTATGTTATGCAGCGGGGATCTGCTGCTGATCCACTCAGTAGCAGGAGGAGGACAACAGGCAGAAACAAGCTATTGGGTGGCTTGCGACTGATATGACTCTGCATTGTCGGCTGGTGCACAGAACCTCACCAGTGGCGAGGGCAGTTTGCTGGTGGGCGAAAACGGTAGCGGGAGCGACAACATCGAGTCGTGGATAGGGAGAGTAAATAGACAGATACCTGAAAAAGATGAGCTTAGTCGAATTCAAAACTGATTGACTTGCGACTGATATGACTCTGCATTGTCGGCTGGTGCACAGAACCTCACCAGTGGCGAGGGCAGTTTGCTGGTGGGCGAAAACGGTAGCGGGAGCGACAACATCGAGTCGTGGATAGGGAGAGTAAATAGACAGATACCTGAAAAAGATGAGCTTAGTCGAATTCAAAACTGATTGACCATAGTGCAATCTTCCATCATGTCCACTAACAGAATATTTGCATCCTTGTTACATGATCATAAGCCTGATGACATGAACAAGGTCCATCAAACAATCAAGGAGTTAATTGAACATTTAAAATTAAAATATGTTCAAAAGGGGACTGCCACACCCTGCTCCCTGCCCACTCTGTGATCAAGCAGAGGAGACCATCCAACCATCCAACATACTCTGGTCACCTTTGTTTTCGCTCGACAAGTGTGGACTTTGGTGCTAACTAACCTGGGGCTGGCTTCTATAGCCCCACTTCCAGGGTGTGGCTGTTTCTCTTTCTAGTGGTACCAAGCTATCAAGGGGGTGGCAAAAGAGTTGATGAAAGGGCTAAATGGGTTGGGATATTTGGAAACACCGTAACGCATGTGTCTTTGAGGAGCGTAGTCCTTGATCCTTGTGTCCAATTAGTTGTGCAGAATGTGGGTGATGAGTGCAGCCTGTGGATATGGCTGGAGCTGCTGCGACCTGAACGAGCTGCTGCGTTGCGAAGGGACTTGATGAGTGGTTGGCTCCATCAATAGGATTTCAAGCAAGAGCCAACACTTCTCTTCAACAAGAATATAAAAGGTATATACAACAAGAGATCTGAGCCTAGGCACCCAACTCATTTTTAATATTGGTATTACACTCACAAGCACATGTACATACAAAAAGGTAATTGTGCTGTACTTAAGAAATGAGACTACACTGAGATCTTTTTTTCCCTGATATAGCAGGTTCATTAGATCTCAGGCTTGATGCCTAAGTGATAATATTTTAGGACAAAGAATTGGTAGGCTTGTCACGATCAAAAGGTTGTGCATAATTTAAGCTATTATATGCAGAGCTGGACGGTCAGATGCTGCTTTCACACTCTAGGTAGGTTCCACACTAAGATGATTTATGTACAAAGCAGCAGTTTAAAAAAGTGATAAAAATCAAGCTACTCTAACAGGTCATGTTTTTATAATTTATAGTAGTGTGAAAACTTGAATTCTAGTAAGGTCAGGCGCATGATTATTTCCAAAGGAGCAACAGTTAATAGAGGCTCGGCAAGGCAGGAGCCGCAGGACAACTATGCATTTTTTTTTTACCAAAAAGACTGTGGGGGAGATCCCCACAGTAAAAAGGTTTTTATTAAATTGAGGAAGAAGAGGACCAGCGTCTTACCAACTTACAACGAGGTGGGTTGGTCTAAATAAATCGTGTACAAGATATCACGAGCACATTCAGAATCAGTAGGCAACTGATAAGTAATAAAAGTAAGCAAACTCTAGACTCATTAGTTCCTCATACTTGGCTGCAGAGTTTTGACGTAAATACTCATTGATTTTTTAATGTGGCAATGGATTAAAATGATGCATAATCAGTGATATAGCATCAATGACATGGGTTCACCATACTACCAAATTTAACAATGTCATAAGTAAAAAAATAAACAAATTAACTTCAATATAGTTAGTTGTGTACTGCCAAATCTACGCTATAAAAGAACGAGTTTTCTAAAAATCTTTTTTTACCTAGAAAGGCATAAGTATACCCTCACGCTGGCCCCGCTGTGCAGTTTGAAAAAGGTTGAAAAGGGGTAGAAAGGCCCAAATCCTATAAATGCAAAATGTTTCATCCACTTTTTCTTTTTATTTCTCACCTCAATTTTTACCCATACCCATGTGTTATTTTCTTTCTCTTGGTTTTTAACAAGAAAGAAATGAGCCAATCAATCATATCTCCTTTCTTTTAATTTTATTTTTCTTTTTCTCCTTCCTATTGCATGTTCGATCATCTCACAACACGTACGTGTTACACGTACATCTATGCTAGTCGTTGAAACTAATCAGGTTAATTTGAGAGCATAGAAAACAATGAGAATAATTAGAAGGATACCTTGTTGCCTAAGCCCTGAAACTATATCTCTGCATGCCGCCAGTGGCTTGCGGGGAATGCAGAAGACGCATGCCGCCATCCTGTTGTTGGGGTCTTATTACCCGCTAGCCATCCACCACCGGTAAGGCTGGCCAACAATATTCCTCCATATGCGATGAACAGATCTGAGGAAGGGAGTGGCACAATCAGAGAGGAACGGCAAGCTAATCTGAGTGGAGGAAAGAAAGGGAAGAAAGGGCTCCGGGGGTTTCACGAGGCCACCAGATCGGTCCGCGCATAACCCCAAATTGCAGCGGAGCGGCGCCCTCAAGGATGGAGGCGGCTCGCTCAGTCCGCGAAAACACCCTCCATGCGGCCGCGGCTCCGGCTCCGGTCCCACCCGCTCTCGACCTTGGGGCGACGACGGCTCTGACCTCGCCCGGCCGCAGAGCCAAGCAAGGACGCGGTGATTGCGGCCACGGGAGTTGACTGCAGCAATCGGCGGTGGCGCGGCCCGCGGGGCTGAGTCCTGGAGGCTCGAGGTAGTCGCGGGGGTGACAGGGTGAGGGCTCCAATCGGGGGCTGAATCCGAGGCGGGGCACGCGAGGGCCAGGCCACCGGGTGGTGCACGCCCACCTTGCAAGGTCACCGGGGATTGCGCGAGTTACGGCGGGTGTGAGAGGGACGAAACCACCGAGCAGAGGGCCATGGCCCATGCGGGGCACGCCCTCCTTGCTACAGTATCTTTTAATAAGAACTAATGACAGTCACCAAGAAGAGTCTGGCATCGACAACCACTATAAGCTGAGCAAAATCCAATCTTTTCTCCGGCAGTAACAATCATCACTCGTCAGAGCAGAGAAGATGTCTCCTTACCTGCTCGCCGCTGCCGCCAGCGTGATTGTCTTCTTCCTCAACATCATCAAGAACCGCCGGAGTAGCAAGCTCCCGCCGTCTCCGCCGTCGCTGCCGCTGATCGGACACCTTCACCTCATCGGCCGCCTCGCACACCGATCCTTGCACGAGCTGTACCTTCGCTACGGCGGCGGCGGCGGCCTCCTCTTCCTGCAGCTCGGGCGTAGGAGGACGCTGGTCGTGTCCACGGCCGCGGCAGCCGCGGACCTGTTCCGGAACCACGACCTCGCCTTCGCCTCCCGCCCGCACAGCGTGGCAGGGGACAAGCTGATGTACGGCTGCGCCAACGTCTCGTTCGCGCCGTACGGTGAGAGCTGGCGCCGGGGCAAGAAGATCGCAGTGGTCCACCTCCTCTCCCCGCGCCGCGTGGAGTCGTTCGCGCCGGTGCGGGACGCCGAGGTGGCAGCTCTCGTCGCACGGATCCGCCGCGCCGCGGAGGCTGGGGAGGCAGTGGTGCTGATGGAGCTCATGTACGGCTACACCAACGCGGTGGTCACCCGCGCTGCCACGGGTGCCGCCGGGGCAACAGCCGAGAAGATGAAGCAGCTCATGGGGAACTCTGCGGCGCTGGTGTCCGGCTTCCAGCCCGAGGACGTGCTGCCGGACGCGCCGGCGAGGTTTGTGAGATGGGCGACGGGCCTCGATAAGAAGCTCGACGACATGGCCGATGCGTGGGACAAGTTCATGTCCGAGATATTGACTGCGCACAAGGAGAAGAGGGCCGACGGCGCAGGGGAGTGGGGTGAGGACTTCATGGACGTCTTGCTTCGGCTGAGGGAAGAAGATGCCGTGGGGCTCGAGCTCACGGACGATCGCATCAAGGCCACCGTCCAGGTTATCTTCGCAGAAATTGCTCTTTTAATTTCTCAAGAAATGACTACTGATAAAGCAGTATTTCCCTTGATCCGTGTCTTGCTTGCATCGTACTAGGACATGATAGCCGCCGCAACTGAAACATCATCGCAAACGCTGGAATGGGCCATGGCAGAGCTCCTCGTCAACCATCGGGTGATGGCCAAGCTTCAAGACGAGATCGCGCGATTCGCCAACGCCGATCAGCCGACCATCGCGGAATCAGACCTGAACAAAATGGAATACCTGAAGGCAGTGTTCAAAGAGGTGCTCCGGCTCCACGCGCCGGCGCCGCTCCTCGTGCCACACGAATCAACAACGCCCGCGGTTGTGCAGGGCTACGAGATCCCGGCCAAGACCACGCTCTTCGTCAACGTGTGGGCGATCGGGCGGGACCCTGCGGTGTGGGACGCACCGGAGGAGTTCCGCCCGGAGCGGTTCCTGGGCGGCAAGCCTCCGGTGGATTTCAGAGGCACCGACTACCAGTTCATCCCGTTCGGCACCGGCCGGAGGATCTGCCCCGGCATTAACTTCGCGGTACCAGCATTGGAGCTCGCGCTTGTCAGCCTCCTGCACCACTTCGATTGGGAGCTCCCCGCCGGCATGCGCCCGACGGACCTCGATATGGGCGAGGCGCCGGGGTTGACGACGCCACGGCGTGTTCCGCTTGTCCTAGTTCCCAAGCGCAAGACACGCTCAGCCAGCGTTGCAGCACAGCAGTAGGAAGTCAGAACAGATGTGCCTCCAACTACAATCCCGTCGTGAGTTGGGAACAGTGGTTTGTGTACGAAGACGTTGTGGACCATAATAATTCTTCTTTTGCAGGCCTTGTCGATCAAAATTAATCAACATCTGAGCAGAAGAACAAGTTTTGAGTGCTGTGCCGCAGAGTGCAGATATATCTGTCTCGGGTTGATCGCAACATCAGGCCTTCTTTTACTTGTATTCTTAGGAGTATATAAAAGGAGTATATGTTTTTGATAAACCAGAATTCACCCTTCACTAAGCTCCTCTTCCTTTGGTATCTACAAAGATGGGTAATTTTAATGAAGGATAATTAGCCAAACGGTATTAGTTTGGAACTAATCCATGACCAAGATAAGTTCATCACTAAGAAACCAAAAGGGAATAAGTTTAATCCTTGGAACTAAAAAAACTCTACAAAGTACAAATTAAGGATTTTCACCCAAGAACCAAAAAGTGAGGAATGAAAGAATAAACTTCAGATCATAGCACACAATTTGGGGGCAAAGTAGTTAGGATCTCATTTTATAAAACTCAGATGAATACTCATATACAAAGCTATGCCCAACCTTCCATCATCCTCCCACTTTTGGTGGAGATTACAAGGACTAGAAGGACCCAATGTCTCTTACATGAAGTAATCTTGGGTACACTTAGGGATAAAGTGGGTTTCAAGGAATCCAAAAATGTTTAGAGATGGTTGGCCACCTCTCCTACTTATACAAGTCTTTCGCAGAAGACCAAACTAAAATACTCATACACTAACCTAAAAACTAAAATGTTGATAGGGGCAAAATAAAAAAAGAGATACACAACTCAAAAAGTCAAACAAGATATCTTTTACAGACATTGCCTTGCTTCGACGCAATCATCTCGATGAAGCCATGTCCACAGTCCAGTCCTTAGCAGCCTGTGATTTTGAGGTAAAACTAGTTTGAGGCGAACCCACCAAACCCGCTTGATGTTGATGCATGTCGGCCTTGCCCACAGTGGGTCCTCCAGAGACTTTGTTGGCTCCATCCAACATCCTTTGATGGTTTTGAGGCCTAAACCATTCAATCGCTTTCCTGGGTAGTTTTGAGTCTCAAAGTACCAAATCATCCACCTCGATGGTTTTGCAGCCCAACCATAAAACCTCCTAGTTTTGACTTATGTCCATTCGCCATAAACCTCAATCTTTCTCTTGACTTGGTCACGCTCGAATGGATGCCACCGCACCCATGTGTCCCTACATGTCATTCTTGTGAGAGGAATGTGTCACTTGAGGCCTCACATGGGCTCATTTGTTCTCCGCATCGATCATCCTTCCCGCCACTTGGTCATAGGGCGAGCATCCTTGCTCACCCTTATGCCACCACACGGCTTATCAACACGCATCCTCACAAGTCTCGAGCGTTGATGACTTAAGCAATCAGTATATGATGTTTTCCCCAAATTGTCTTTGTTGAAAATTTTGTATACCATGTATTCACCTCCTCTAAGTATCGGTAGTGAGCCTAGATGTTTTCACCTCCTTTAATCCTCTTCTAAAGGCCTTCTTCTTTAAATAAACACAATCCCTTCAAAGGCCTTATTTAGATAAGCGCAATCGCTCCCATCTCATATGAATTAGGCTCCGTTCACTTGCCCCCATATCCTCTACTTGTTACATTGCATCTATATATATGTACGATTTCGATCCAGCCTTAGAACAATAAAATACATTATCTTTCAAAAATAAAAAGATGGAATGGATTGTCTCTTGAAAAGTCAAACACCTTCACTACGTGTATAGATTGAAAGTTTTTTTTCTGTATAAGAAAGCGTAGAAGGTGATAAACGCAAAAACAACACGGGTCTCTCTATCTCTACGCGGCCAAGGGCTCTACGAGTCCACTGCTCTAACACCAGGCCTAGGATGCGGATCGATCGGCTAGCAAAGAGCCAAGTCGTGGAGCTCAAAAGAAAAGAAAAAAAGAACCAAGTCCTGAATATGAGCGGTCCCGCATGGCAGCCACCGCGTGGTTTCCCTTTCGACTGCTACATCGCCGTCACGGAAGTTAGAGAGGGGAGGGGGAGAAAGGGAGATGGGGGAGGCATCGCCGGAGTCCGGTGCTGCAGCGGCCGGAGGTTCCTCTGGTCCAGCGCCGCCGCGGAAGGGTAAATCGTGCAAGGGCTGCCTCTACTACTCGTCGATGCTCAAGTCCCGCGGCTACAACCCCATCTGCGTTGGGATCCCCCGATCCATCCCCCAAGGTCACAACCCTAGCTCGATAGGCCTCAAATCTTCCATTTGTTCGATTGATTTTTGCAAACCAATCCACAAACTTGTCTAATTTTGGGTGCGAATTTGTTTCTGTGGAAAAAATAATTTCTGACTTGAGTTATGTCTGACCCGAAGATCTCATAACGATATTGATGATTTGGTGTGTTTAGTTCCGAATTACGTGGTGGATGAGCCTAAAGAGGAGGCGATGGCGCAGGGGCATGATCTGAGGAAGTTCAGGTATGGATGCGCAGGTTACTCCATGTTCGTGGACAACAGGAACGGCCAGGGTGGCGAGAGCGAGGGCAAGACATTGTTGCCATACTGCCGAGGGCTCGAGGTTGGCTTTACTATCTTGATCTTGTCTATAGTCTAAAGCTCAGAAATTACCGATAACCTGATGCAACTGCCGGCGTGTTCATCTGATTTATTTCTGTTATATGATTGTCCTATGTAGCAAACATACCACACTTTTTGCAGTGAGTAGAACATAATACAGACCTACAGGGTCACAGATATATTAAGACTTTGATTTAGTAGATTATTCATCCTACTAAAATGACGGCCTGTATTTCTCCACATCCTTCGCAATCCCAACAATCTGAAAACCATATATCTCATGTTCAAATAAAATTTATAGGACACTAATCCCATGTAGGAAACTCGAGTTTAGAGAAGCTATGTAGAAGTATAGGGAATGATCTACACTTGGTTTTTATCGACTTGGAGAAATTTTATGACAAAATACCAAGCTTTTGATATATATAAGGTCCCTTCACAAAGTATGTTTCCTTCACCAACATAGCATTTATACCAATGTGGTTACTATTGTTTGAACAAGTGATGGTGACTCGGATGACTTTCCGATTAAAATAGGACTATACCAAGGGTATGCCTTTAGCACTTTTCTATTTTCCTAGGTGATGGATGAGGTCACAAGGGACATACATGAAATATCCCTTGAGTTGTGGTGGCAAACTCTAGAGGTGAAAGGTTTTAGCCTTAGCAAAAAGCTGAGTATATGAGATGTAACTAACATTACTCAGGAAGATGTTAGCCATATAATTAAAGCGGGGTGGATGAAGACACTAAGCATCTGGCATTCTTCGTGGCAAGAGGGGTACCAGTGAAGCTTAAAGGAAAGTTTTTATAGAATGGCAGTTTGAACCTGTGATGTTGTATGGTATATTGGTATAGAATGTTGACCTACAGAAAGGCGACATGTTCAACAATAAGTGTCATAGAAGTATGTATGTTCTGTTAATCTGTTGGATTTTGGCCATACAAGAATGGACCCATTCCGAAATGAGTAAATGACAATATACATGATATGTTAGAGAAGCACCAATAGAAGAGAAGCTTGTATAAAACCTGTTGAGATGGTCTGGACATATCCAATGGGCATCAGTGCATAGTGAAGTTCTAACGCGACTTTTTAATGTGAGGGGAGGTGGGGGTCGGCCGAAATTCACATGGGATGAGGCAATAAAAAGAACCTTGAGAGGATGGAATGTACCTAGACTTTTGTCCTTGGATTGGTGTCGATGTAAAACAATTATTCACGACCTAAAGCCTAAATACTCTTTTATTTATTTTCTTTTTTCTCTTTCTTGTCTTGTTAGTAGCTCTTATTGGGTTTTAACTCTAGCCTAACCCAGCTTGCTTGAGACCTCTTGCTGTTATCCCCCATTAACTGCATTCATGCACAGAAGTGCTACATTTGACTTTTGCCACTAGAGTTGCTTTCTACATGCATACAACCCTACAAGGAGAATCAGTTTTTTCTTACCTGCCTAGGAGGGAAAATCCATTACTATTGCCATTGGGGTTGCTATTCACATGAGTGTCCTAATGCTGGTAACTGTTTTGTATTGACCATTTTATTGAGTCTTGACCCTTCTGAGTAGGTTTTTTAGTGCCTACCTCCAGCAACTATCATCACTATTTGAAGAAATCTCAATCTTGATCTAACCCTGTAATATGATTCACTTTTTTTACTCATGCACTTACAATAACTCACTTTGATTCTTAATCCTCCTGAAAAGATACTTGCTTACACTTTAATGGGTGTGATGTTGGTGGGGCATTAGCCCATATGACCTGTGTATTACTGATACATGATACACTAATACATCACATGAGCTGATACGGTGATTCTCCAAAATCCCTGATATGCCGATACGGCAAATTTATAAAAATAATTTTTCCAACATAAATAACTGAATATGCATAGATCAAGACCTAGTGTTTACATCATAGACCGATAGTAGCAGGTGCTGAATCCTTGTGTCTCAGTCCTATTCTAAACCAAGCACTAGCTCATTGAATATGACCGAATGGTAGCTAAATTTTTTTTCTTCATATGCTTTGCTATCAGATTCTGTTCTGGAATATGGTGTGCTCTCTGAACACAATGATTAAGCTTTCTACCTGCCAATAATATATTGAACTTTTAATATTTGCTGATAGGCAATGATTGTGTAAATTTTCTATCTGTTGAAGCTTTCTTGGATGATAGGCTAATGTTTTCTGTCTAATATGAGCAAGAAATGTCCCTGCAGTTATTGGTGGACAGCAAATTGGTCGAGAGAAAACCATCCACTGCTGAACATGCTCCTGTACATGTTTCAAAGGATGGTATGTGAAGTTTAATCTTGATGGTTATATCTAGTTGTTCATCCTCTTCCAACTTTCACCTCTTACGTTAAAGAAGGAAGTGGAATGTTTGTAATCTATAGAACACATTAGTTGGGACATGGACTGCTTTTGAACCACAGTCAGCTGCAGTGCTATGTTCAAAATATGCTACACATATGATCAGTTCTTTTCTTTTATATAAATTAGCATGAGGAGATGAGTTTGTTGTGTTTATACTATACGATTATGACATACTTTCTTAGTTTTATCCCTTCTGTTTTCTTGTTATCAGCAAATCATTCCTGGTGTTAATCATTTGTGCCGATATAAATTAACTCTAGTAATGTCTTCATATCTCTTTTTGTAGCAGCTACCACCCGTTCTCACCAAGGACAACAACAGCCTGCGCCCTTGGGAAGACAGGAATTCTTAGGAAGGTGGGTAACGGTTCATATATCTTCTTCTTGGTCCCCCAACCTCCACACCCACACCCATATTATTATATTGACTTACTGATGTAATAAGGATGGTACAGGTTTAGGAGGAGTGCCGGACTGGTTGCTTCAGGTGTTGCCAAGAATCTAAACAAAACGGCCAGTTATATCAAGGAAAATATCCAGGACATACTGTACCCTGATCGACGCCCACCGAAATAGCTACTGTGCTGACGGGTCATCTACACTCAGGCTGAGAGCTGTTGAGAATGCTTCATGCTGGATGCATTACAAAAGGTCTGCCTGATGGTTCATAATTTTACTGTCCCAGTAAGAAGCAACTTCAGTCTCAGCGATTAGGGAAAAAAACAGAGGCTTCCTGGGATACCAAATTCCTTTGCTGTACTCGCATGACCTATGTAATTTACGACTACATACAATCCCAATGGTGTACATGCAAGTAACTTTGTTGGAGTGAAAATCAGATTTCGGTTGGTGCATTGATGAATAATGTCAACCCGTTACAGTGCAGCTCAAAGGACACGGGGGAAGAAATAATTTTCATTTTTCTCACTTGAGCGACACCTCTCTTTTTTTCACATTCAGAACCGCATCTTAGTTTCAGAGCTGCAAATGATAAATGGCTTATACCAGCAAAACCAGTCCGTGCTCCTTGTGCGTACTGGCGGGCAGTGTAAAAAAAAAAGAGAACTCGTTCTGGTCCTCATTTCGTTTTGGCCCTCGTTGAATGCATTCAGAGTTGACGGTCGTCTGCAGCGACAGATCCCACGCACGCCCACATGCCCTCCGGTCACTGTACTTTCCTATTCAGAGCTCTCGTCGCATCTCACAGGCGCGGAGTAGACCGGTTGCAACTGCGCCGGATCTGGTCTCCGTTTACTCCTACTGCCACCGGCTACAGAGCTGGACGCCTGCCTGAAGCCCTGATTCTGCATGGCTGAACCCAAGCAGTCGTCGTCGTCGTCGCGGGCGACTTTTACGGGGGAAACGGGCGCATGGCGCGCAGTGTCGGCGACCCTGGCGCCCTGGCCTGACTCCACGTCACATGAGTCGCATGAAAGATCCGTGTGCCACCGCCGCCTGCTCTCGCCCCCACGCTCCTCCCGTATCCCGTTCCTCTGCCACAGGCTACTCACACACACCACGGCGTGCTCCGAACGTGGTTTTCTGAATCTGTCCCAGAAAACATTACTCTGATGGGTGCTGGCTGGTGCCAATGCTTCTCACTGAAAAAGTGCTCTCAATCCCATTCATGACGCATTACTCTGATGAGAGCATTGACCTGAAGTAGGGCCATGCAGTTTGCACCACCGTAGCCAATATTGAAACCTGCTGCTACCACGTTGTACTTGAACCTGGGAAAAAATACTGCCGCAACTTTTCCCAAATGATTTGTACAAAAAGGTCCAAATTATTCGGCCTTAGTCACCCACACACTCAGCAGCAGGCAGGCGGGAAGGCCCCAAGGAAAGCTGCCGGTCTTCCAAAATGTGAGGTGAGGTGCCCGCGCCGGTTCCCTGCTGCTGCCCTGCCGAGCTGCCGACCCACGCTCCTGCATGCTGCCACCCATCAGGATTCCGATTCAGGGGGGCTCAGCAAAGGCATCGGGCATGGCATCATGATTCGCGACCAGGGCCGTACCTGCGATTCTGAGGCTCCAGTGCGACACACAAATTAAGACATTACTTTTATAAAACATATATTTTAAAAGTATTTTTATGTATAATATAACTATATGTTTTCTTATAACACTAAGAAATACAATGTGTATTCAGGCTATCAAAATAAAAAAGAAAAAATATACATGTGAACAGACTGTGATGTAGAGTTAGTAGAACTAATAAATTAAAATTTAGAAAATGGTGTGACAATTAGGACGCATACATTGCAAACAAATGACAAACAGAGAAGATGAATCAAAATATATTCTGACTAGTAAGCATACTAGTATTATTTTATTGATTTTGGAGGCCTTGATTTTTTTTTGAGGCCTGTTCCGTCGCTCCAGCTGCGCTGCCCAATCGACGGGCCTGTTCGCGACTCGACGCCATTAAAAGATGCCTGCCTGGGGTTTGAACGTTTAAAAGGTGGGACATGGGACGAAATCTAGCGACGTGTGTGCCGTTGTAAAAGTTCAGAAAGAGGGAAAAAGGCATCAGCGCAGGCGTGCACTGATATATGCAGAAGTCCACTCCTCGGCTAACTGGGATGTCAATGTAGTGCGCGTCTGTGTTACTACTGTGTTTTTCTAAAATCGTTCTAAAGTTGCCAAATTGGTTAGTGGAGAGGATCCAAGTGGTACGTTGGAATGTTCCTTCTTGGAAATGTATCTTAATTAGGAGGGTCAATGGTCTCCTGCCCCGACAAGGAGGTTATTTAGTTTATCCTCTTCTTCCAGACCCCGACACTCTGCGGTAATGCAGTGATATTTGCTTGCATAAGCAGTAAGGCTATCTCCGGCGCTTCCCCGTCCCTCTGTCCCATTACTATTTCTACCCTCTCTTTCTGTCTACATCCGTTCCATTACTATTTCTATCCTTTTTTCTGTAGTTCAGCATTTAATTTTGCAAAATCAATGTAAAAAAACTGCTAGATTCAGCATAAATCTGTTTAAAAAAATCATTCCAAGATGGAACATTGACCCTAAGATACATCCCTGATATAGGTTTATATGATTGGACGGTATTAGAAGTTAAAGAAAAACGATCCGATTCGCCGTATGCTACGATGAGTGGTCCAGATGGACATCTCTGCACCATGCAGCAGAGGATCCTGATCCTCTAGGACCACATTGGCTTCTTCAAGTATCCACCGGTTTTTACTTTTTTACATAACACACAATTCTTTGGAGCCTTGTGTTTCTTCCAACGCAAAGCTAGAGGAGAAGTGCCGAACAAGGAGGCAACGATCACGATTCACACTTGTGGTTCCGATGCTCACGAAGCAATGATCCTACAACGCGTCCATGTGTCGAGACATTCTATGGACTTGTCGGCCACATCCCCTTCGGGGAAGCAAGATCCCAATCCTAAAAAAACACCCAAAAAAGCCGAGACTGGACTTGCAAGCAAGATAAACAGAGCGCTTAGGCACCACAGCATACTGTATTAGACTGAAGTCATCAGAAAGTGGATATGGGTGTGGACGCACTGTACACAGGGTGGAAAAACACTGTTTATGGATGGACTATCTGATGACCTTGGTCTTACTGTAACAGCATTTATTAGACAAAAGTGCTCGATTTCCCTTCCACTCATCACGAAAAATGCAGAGAAAGGCAGCATGAGAAGGGACTGAAACCCTCCTCCACCAGCACCAAGAGATCGAGGAGCACGCACCGGCGACGAGCACGACGCGTTCGGCCGAACACCACCACACCGGGGGACAGGCACGCAGAGAACACAACACAACAGAGGCAGTGGAAGAGGAGAGAGAGAGACGGAGGACACCACCGCCCACCGGCCAGTCACCGAGCGAGCATCTCCATTAAAAGAAACCCAGGCCCAGGAGAGAACAAAGAGTAAACAAACCCATCCGTCCGCGCCGCAACAGTGCCGGGGGTTTGAATCCAATCCAGACACAGAGCGATGCCCCAGCCCCACGGCCACGACCCCGAGAAAGCCTCCTTGTTCCTGTAGGCTGTAGTGCTCGGAGGAGGCCACGGCGCGGGCCGGCCACGCACCACCAACCCTCCCTCCGAACTCCCTTTCAAACCACTCCACTCCGGTTACCACCTGCGTCAGCTTCGTCTTGCTTTGAGCTGCCGGCGACCTGCTAGCAGCTACTACTGTACCTCGCACGCGGTGGCGGGCTGGCCGTGGCCATGGCCGCCCTGCTCGGCTTCTTCCTCCTGCTGCTGCTTCAGCTCGGCCCCTCTTCCTGCAGCAATGTGAGTGAGCCTCAGCCTCCCCGATCCAGTCGACCACCAGTGGTTCTTGCCTTGACGCGGTTCCCTTTCCTGGCGTCGCTGCAGGTGTACATTGCGTACATGGGGGAGAGGGATCCCGCGCTGCGCCCGGAGCTGGTCCGGGACTCGCACCACGGCATGCTCGCCGCCCTTCTTGGCAGGTGAGTGAGTGAGCTCGCCGCCCCACCGCCGTTGATTGGTGACCCCCGTGCGCTCACCCTGTCGACCTCTCTGCAGCGAGCAGGCGGCCAAGGACGCCATCCTTTACAGCTACAGGCACGGATTCTCCGGGTTCGCCGCCGTGCTCACGGACAGGCAGGCGGCGCGGCTCGCCGGTGAGCTCGCATTCCACTCATATTCTCGTCTTATTCAATTCCCGGACCTGAAAAGCTGACAAAGCCCCTGCTGCTGCTTCTCTCTTGTGTGTTTTGGAATCGATTTGAAATTGTGCCGTCAAAGATTCGCCTGGTGTTGTGCGAGTGGTGCGGAACCGTGTTCTTGACCTGCACACCACCAGGAGCTGGGATTTCATGCGAGTCAACCCGTCGCCCCCGGCTGGAATCCTCTCGCAGAGTAGATTTGGGGAGGATTCCATTGTTGGTGTGCTAGATACTGGTGAGACTATCCCCTGAAATCTCTGTTTCTAGTGGGATTAGGACCGACATTTCAATTTCAATTCTAAGACTGAGGTAGCCTGGTGGTTCGCATTTTGCAGGGATATGGCCGGAGTCGGCCAGTTTTAGAGACGACGGCATCGGCGAGGTCCCACGGCGGTGGAAAGGGCAGTGCGTCGCCGGAGACAGATTCAATGCTTCTAACTGCAACAGGTTGGCCTGTGGCGGCCGTACTTAAGTTTCACCTTGCTGGTTGCCAGCGAAAGATTTTTACAACTGTTTTTAATAATAGAGAGGAGAATTCTGCTGGCTGTCCTGGTAGTGACTTCAAATTCATGATAGGATAGGAAAATAATAGGCGCGAAATGGTACATCAAAGGGTATGAAGCCGAGTACGGGAAGATGAACACCACCGACATCTACGAGTTCATGTCCGCAAGAGACGCCGTCGGACATGGCACGCACACGGCCTCCACCGCTGCTGGTGCTCCGGTAGCCAATGCAAACTTCAGGGGCCTTGCCAGTGGCGTTGCGAGGGGAGGGGCGCCCAGGGCAAGGCTTGCCGTCTACAAAGTGTGCTGGGCCACTGGAGACTGCACTTCTGCAGATATCCTGGCGGCTTTCGACGACGCCATACATGACGGTGTTGATGTGCTTTCCGTGTCCCTGGGGCAAGCACCACCACTCCCTGCGTATGTCGATGATGTCCTGTCCATTGGATCCTTTCATGCTGTCGCAAAAGGGATTGTTGTGGTCTGCTCTGCAGGAAATTCAGGGCCTTATTCAGAGACGGTGATTAACTCAGCGCCCTGGATTGTGACCGTTGCTGCTGGCACCATTGATAGGAGTTTCCTTGCAAAGGTCACCCTTGGAAACAATAGCACCTATGTGGTAGGATTTTCATTTGAAATTTTGGGTTCAAACTTGAGGTTGTAAATGCAAGCTCATGATATCTGAATATTTGCCTCTGAAATTTTTATGTCTGATGCTGCAGGGTCAAACACTGTACTCCGGAAAGCATCCTGCCAAAACTATGCGCGTAGTTTATGCTGAAGACATTGCATCTAATAATGCAGATGATACAGATGCAAGGTAATCTTTGCTGTCCTCAATCTCTTCTGATCAACTCTTTAGTTCGGCTTCCATATCAGCTGATGTCTTTGCAGAAGCTGCACTGCAGGATCTCTTAATTACACTCTAGTGAAGGGAAACGTGGTGCTCTGCTTCCAAACAAGAACACAGAGATCAGCTTCAGTGGCAGTGGAGACTGTCAAGAAAGCCCGTGGTGCCGGAGTCATCTTCGCCCAGTTCTTAACCAAGGACATCGCATCATCATTTGATATTCCCTGTGTTCAAGTAGACTATCAGGTCGGGACAGCTATACTTGCATACACTACCAGCATGAGGTATGCAACCCGTAATGTACATTGTTCAATCGTTGTAACAATCCAGCAATATGCTGTTAGTGTCGGAAGCTTTAGAATAACCTTTTATTTTCTATACACAGCAACCCAACAGTTCAGTTTGGCCCAGCAAAAACAATTCTTGGAGAACTGATAGGCCCTGAAGTTGCATATTTCTCATCTCGGGGTCCAAGTTCTCTGTCACCCTCTGTTCTGAAGGTAAAATATATCCTCAGTTGATCATCTCCATCCCTAAGTCAGTCTACAATAGTGCCTATCCTACTTGTTTAAAAAAAACACTGCAATTTCTTCTGCAGCCAGACATCGCTGCTCCAGGTGTCAACATTTTGGCCGCATGGACACCTGCAGCAGCCATATCATCAGCCATAGGAGTTGTGAACTTCAAGATTGATTCAGGTACTTCAATGTCCTGCCCGCACATTTCAGGAGTTGTGGCTCTCCTCAAATCAATGCACCCCAATTGGAGCCCTGCTGCAGTAAAATCAGCACTTGTCACAACAGGTAATGCCTCATCTGCTTCTCTAAACGAAAATGTTTTGGACCCTAACAAGTCTACACCTTTGCAGCCAATGTCCACGACGAATATGGGTTCGGAATTGTATCTGAGGCGGCACCCTACAACCAGGCAAACCCATTCGATTACGGAGGAGGTCATGTAGATCCAAACAGGGCCGCACACCCTGGTCTTGTGTATGACATGGGGACATCTGACTATGTACGCTTCCTTTGCTCCATGGGCTACAACAACTCGGCCATCAGCTCCATGACTCAACTGCACAAGACCTGTCAGCGCACACCAAAGACGCAGCTGAACCTGAATCTGCCATCCATCGCCATTCCTGAGCTGAGGGGCAAGCTTACTGTGTCAAGAACAGTCACCAATGTTGGCTCAGCCTTGTCAAAGTACAGAGCTCATGTGGAGCCTCCACCAGGGGTGGACGTGACCGTGAGCCCCTCGCTCCTGACCTTCAACTCGACCATGAGAAGGCTGACGTTCAAGGTGACATTCCAGGCCAAACTGAAGGTGCAAGGGAGGTACACCTTCGGCAGCCTGACATGGGAGGATGGTGCCCACACGGTGAGGATCCCTCTAGTGGTTCGTACGGTGATCAGTAAGTTCTACGTCAATGCATGAGCTAGTGTGTGCGTGTGTGTGTCGTTCACCAGCGGTGATGGTGAGACAGGCAAGGTGTAACCCGCTAATTTCTCCCGATTCTAATGGCATTGGTGATTGGTTGGAATTCCTTGACTAGAACTTGACTACCGACTAAGATGAATAAAATGCTAAGCTTGTCAAAGAGAAATTGAATCTTTCTTTTGATTAATAATCATATTAACTTTCTCTTGTTACACACTTGCACAACGATGAGGTTGAATTGACAAAGCATCTCAATCTAGCATACACATATGTAATGTCTCAGTGTCAACAATTGCTAGCAGCATATCTGAAAATCTATTTCAGTTGGGAACAGAAGAAGGGATACGCATGACGCCCCACGTGCTTCAGGACTTGGCGCCGTCGCTGGGCTTGCTGTCAGCGGGATAGGGGGAGGCCTTGCCGCCGGCGGAGGCCGCGTGGGCGGCGAGGGCCTTTTCGTACGCGTCGAGTTCGTCGTAATAGATGTCCCAGACGCAGCGGACGCAGCCGCTCCCGCAGCAGTCGCCAGGGAGCGGCTTCTCGGGTGGCTGCGGCACTGGCGCCGGCGCCGGCGCGGCGTCGGGCTTCGTGGCGCCGGCGTCGCGAGGGGCGGCCGCGGCCATGGGCGTCTCGGGCGGGAGGCTGTGGCTGCGGCGGCGGAGTAGGAGAGGGCGCGTCGGCGCGGGGAGGAGAGACGGGATCGGGGCCGAGACGCGGAGGACGGCGCCCAGCATACAGGCCGCCGAAAGGGGAAGGGGAGGGGGAGGCTGCGTGATTGGGTTGGAATCTGATGAAGGATCAGAGTCCAACCGCCACAAAAGCCTGCGCGGACGAGCGAATCAACGCACGGCATGCCGTGCTTGGTCAGAATTCAAGGTTTCTTTTTGTATGTGCCCGTCCCGAATCAACGTCTGCCAGGATAACCTGAATTTCTGACCCACACTGTCATAAACACTTGGGTAGTGGAACAGGTTACAGACTTACAGTATTTGCCCTCAGGTAGCTCAAACTGAGTTTTTCATTATAAAAAACACTGAGTTACCAAAGTCCAAATGAGCACTGAGTTTTAGATATCAGGATTTACAGTCCCCACCCGTGTAGTATGGTATATTCCTCACTTTTCAGTCAGAAAAAACCCAGAAAACCACACATCCCAGCAGAGAAACCAGCCAGGACTTCAGGATGAAGGCTAAATTCGTAATATGGCAAAGGGCTACCACGGTGATTTGCTGTAATTGTGCACTTCACCTAGCTGTATCTCTTCTCTCCATTTCCTGTGCTCCTCTTGTATGATCAGGTCCAAGCATCAGGCCTATCTGAAACTCAAAGTTCAAATCTTAAATCCAGTTAACAGTGTTAACATGCAGCGAATAGAATAGAGCTTCTCAAGTGTGTACAGAAAATGAGGGCATGTACCTGCTCCTAGTTTTCTGCCAAACAAGATTCAGCCATTGCCCCATCAGACCATACTCAAATATGGTGTAAACAGGACCAAAAGACTTTAGATTGTTGGTCCTTGAAGCACTTTGACAACCTCCTCTGCTCTAGCTTGTATCTCTTTTAGATACTCTACGAGTATGCGTTGCTGGTAAGAACCACCTTCCTGTTGAACAGTGAGGTAAAGGAAGATCATCTGGTGAGAAGATGCTCAAGGCAAGGGATGGGATGGCCCTGCTCCCTGCAGAATCCAGATGTTTGTGGATCTCACCGTGCGAATCAAGACTCTCTCAATTCTCTTGTTAATAACAGCATAAAGATCATCTGGTGAAACATCTCCTTTTCCTACTGTAAGCCCGTCAAGCAACACCTTGTTCCACTCATTCTCAGGCGCTGCATTGCATAATCTGAATTCATTAGATATGATGACTAGTAGATGTAAAAGGAGAAAGAGTCTCCACACAGAAGAGCACAGACCCTGTATTACAGATTCGAGAAACTTTTCAGGAACTACAACTTGCCCCCCTGGAAAAAAAAGAGAAGTTACTCAGGAACAGAACATAAGTGTAGTCCTTTCACAACATCTCAAGTTGAACAGCATGAAAGTAACACATAAAGAAAGACTACCTTTGTACGCATAACTACGCTTTTGGAGAGATTTAGAAGCATATAACTGCAACACCTTCTGCAGCATAGCTTGAAGCCCTGGCTTATCTCCATCTTGTTTAGCCTAGACATATGTAAACATATACTAATCACATGAAAAATAACATTTAATATATGTGGGGAACAACACACAACTTTCTAGCATAGAAGGCAGAAATTAACACTTACTTGCCTCAACTGAGCACTAACTTCTGACAGAAATCCCTCATCGAGTTGTCCTTCTTGGTCCAGTCGTGATATTTCCTGGGAATGTCATAATGGCATTAAAAAATCATATTATAACTCTGGAAGCAAAATGGGCAATTTGGCATTTACACAATGTGGCACAGAAAGTTACACAATGAAGCCCAAAAGAGATGTTGGTTGAAAATTGCAACAATGGAAGCAACAGGAACATACAAAACATAATTTGAACACAATTGTTGACCATCGCATTTTCACAACACATTTTGTCAACTATTGCAGATAACAGTTAAGAAAGTTCAACTCTACAGGAACTGCGAATACAAAGACTATGACAAAGTGCAATTAAAGGCTGTAGAAAGCATGACGATAAATAGGTAGAGAGGTGGCCTGACTTTCTCCATCAATTTAAGAGTGTCTGGTTCTCTTGGTGGCCACTTGACATCTCCTTCATGCATTGCAGGACTAATTATTGCCTTCAGAACATCAGTTGACTGTTCAATCTTTTGCTGCATGACATAGGGTAACATTAGCAGCATGTAACACATATATGTAACAGTAATCACAAAAGAAATACAAGACGCTTATGAGGTCATATGCTGCGGTAATATATAAGGACTTGTGAACGATGGAATGTGGTTCTTACATCAGTCTTGTGAACAAGACGGTCAACAATATTCATGACATTTTCAGCCAGCTCTTCATAGTCTTTCTGAGGAGGCAAAAGAGAGAAACCAGTCGTAAAATTAGATTAATTGAGATAGAAGATAACAACATCCACAGGAAGCAAAATTGTCTGCATATGTGAAACCATGCTTTATCATCATCTGATTTGCAGAGGTCAATTCTAGCGGCCAGCCGAACCCAGAAACCCGCGTCGAATGCCAAAACATTTTCAACCACTATTTGATCAAGCTGGTTACAAGCAAGAAAGGTTTATTAGTAATTTAGTCAACTGAACACATTATGTCAAAAGAAGCAACAAAACAGAAAGGATTATCCCAGTTGATTTAACAGAGAATAAGAAGTTATTTAGTCAAATCATAAAGACATCTTTAGGCAAACTTCAAACAATGTACAAGCATATAGAGTGGGATAGTAAGAAGACTAAAAACAATCTGAATGTTTATAAGTCAACTGCCAACCAACTCTATAATCGAGGTAGTGATGAAACTTAAGTCCAGTCATAGATCCATCCACCATTTCTTAGCTTCACTTTCAAATTTTGAACAAGTAACACACGAAGCAAGCTCCAACTGAGCATATGGAATTCAAATTGGAGGAAATATTCGTTCAAAGAAAAGAAGGAAACATATAGGGTGAATCTTGAACTGCAAATCTGCAATGTAGGACAGAAATCACAGTCGAAAAAAGGTAATGTGGTATAAATACCAAACTGTTCGTGTACCTCTCTAGGATTTGCGTCCCTCAGCAAGTCAATCAGCCTATCCACTTCAATGGTCTTCTTGAGGGATTCTTCAGGAGCTTTATCAGCTGCGCACAATAAAGTGCTCCTGTTTAAGGAAATCACAGGTCCTCAATTAAGAAATTATCTACCAACTTTGACATTAAAGTTCAAGAAAGAAAGATAGGTTCTGATCACTGCAGGGTAACATTAACATCAACCACAATTTTGCTTCCACAATTGAGCACCCCAAAATCATCATATCTTAAAACTTCCCAACAATAGCTAGGCTACTACTTGACTGGCCACAATTGCAGGGTCATTTAAATGTTCGAGAGACCATAAAACACAATGGCAGTTCCACTGCAGTTTTCATTCTGTGCTCACTGTTCACTAGTTCGATTAAAAAAATTCCCCGAATTCGTTAAATTTCTTAATCGCGCACACAGCAATGCCATAACATATCTAAGGAGATGACCCGAACAATCACAGTATTTCGTAATAAATCGTACCAGATCGTGAAACAGAGCAGAAGGTCGTTACTTCTAATCCAGAAGTACCCACCAAGTGCGCAATAATAGACTCAACTAAAAAGCAGAGAACAAGGACAGAAAACAAACCGCCTCCGCCGCTCCGCATGGAATGCACTCCGCCCGGCGGACTGCACCGGGATCCCCCAGCACCACCGACGGGGCAAACCCTGGTTAGTATAAACACGGACGATTAGAAGAACTTACTAGTTCGCTGGGACAAACAGATTGGGATGCAGACAGCGAAGAGTGTAACCGCGATTCGAGGTGGGGACGGAGACAGTGGCCGGAGCGACGTGGATGCAGCGATGGCCGTCGCCATAGCTGGCCGGAGAGGGAAGCGGAGTGAACTGTGGAGGAGGGAAGGGAAGAGGGTGGGGCAAGCGGGTTCGAGCGCGGGCGCCGGGCGGTGTGCTCCGCAGGTGTGGAGCTGGTAGATAGAGCTGGCACTTCCGCGTCTACGCACAAATGCACAATCTTCACCGTGGCTGTGTTTTAGATCCAAACTTTTTTCCAAATTCTACTATAAAAAAAAAGAAGATTCTCTATCACATCAAAAATACCGGCACATGCATGGAATACTAAACGTAGATGAAATCAAAAAATAATTATACAGTTTAGATGTACTTTGCGAGACGAATCTTTTGAGCCTAGTTAGGCCATGGTAGGACAATATTTACCACAAACAAACGAAATGTGCTGCAGTGCGCTACAGTATCGGATGTGATGTTTTTAACCAAATTTTGATAGATTTCGCTTGCTTTTCGCCTTCACTTTTTGGATCTAAACACAGCCCATGTCCCCCTATCAAAAGCTCCCCTTTTTTCTATCGGTATCAAAAGCTCCTTGAAATACACCATATATGGGGAAAACACGACGCCCTTTGCTCTCTCTTTTTTAATTCTTCCGTGGATAGATCATAGGTGTCCAGTTAAGATCAAATGAAGCTATGAGATTTGTGACGGAAATCGTTTTCTTTTTTCATTTCTTCCATGGATCGATCATAGCCCTTAAATTAAAATCAAATAGAGCATTAGAGCCATGACATTTGCAATAGAAATCATCTGGTACACCGTGTAGGTGTAGCATAACAGCATCCACCCATCCTTCTAATATTCTACTATCTCCGTTAAAATTTCATTACTTGTCACAAAGAAATTAACCATTCGTATTTTTCAAAAAAATAAAAAAAATATACTTAAATATGTTAATTGAATCACAGTAAAAATAAATAATAATATTTGGTTTCTAAATAAGGCAGTGGTCAAAGTAATAAATTAGATCTTTTTCTACTTTGGACTAATATGTCCAAAAGCATGTTTACTCTAAGACCAACCATGTCTTTTTTTAGTCTCGTCTTTCCATACGCGTATTTGGTTTCCTCAGACGATCTCCTTTTTCAATGTAGGCATGAACGCATCCATTCTTATGTTCTGCTCCTTTTCTTTTTTTTATTTGACGTGGTTGACTTTTTTTCCAAAACTTCAACCACTCGTCTATTTCAAAAAATTCGTAAGTTATCGTCTATTTTTTTTGTCATTTACTTTATCGTTAAGATTAGTTTGAGCATGTATTGTATTTTTACATTTTTTGCACAATTTTTTTGAATAAAACGAACGATTGAAGTTTTATAAAAAAAAGTCAACAGACTTAAATAAAAAATAACTGAGGTGGTATTTTTCATTCTATTTTCCAATTCTGTGAAGTATGCATATTTATATATGAAACTAGAATATTCTTCTTGCTAAACTGAATCTCTTTCGTGATGTTAGAACATTCATTTTGCAAAGGTAGAACATTGTGTGCTAAATCTAGAGTATATTTCCAATGAAAATATATTGCAAAAACCAAAACTAGGGTAATCCAATTTTTCTAGAATTTCGTGTAAATACTTGTTCCAAAATAAGATTGAACTTCGATGATTTAATGATAAAACATCACATTATAGGAGCTATTCAGAAGCAACAAAATTTGACGGGTAAGGTTAAAATTATAAAATCATAATCTAAGGACAAGGAGAAGCCAAATCCTCATAAGCCGCAGGTTAATCATGTTTATATGTCAAATTCATGTTCTGGGTCGCTTCCACTTGGTGTGTCCTTATGTTTATGCACTTTGGGATTATTCTTCCCCCTCCATACAAACTTGTAAGAAGGGAATCCCTTCACTTGTAGTTGCCTTTGAAAAACTAGAACGTACAGATTTGGCAATTGGGGCATTCGGGTTTGTCTAGTCAAATCAGATTTGAGTCGATTTTGAACAAATTTCATGTTGTGTTTGAACTGCACCATGAGAATGATCATCAACTTCATGTGTATATCAAGGTCACGGCTGATTGATGTATTGAATTGAAAAAAAAACTTTTATTTAGCATTTTCTCTAAATATTGTGTAACCCTAAGTCCATGTTCAGTTGCAGAGGTATTGAAGAAGATTGAAGGAGATCCAATCTTTTGTTAGGCTCTCTCCGATGGTGTTCTCTAAAAGGGTTCCTCAAAACACTGTAGTGGCACTGTTTGAAACTGTAGATGACATGACGCACAGAGTGGGGTGGGATTTGATGAAGTGGGATGAGGAGTATGCTTAGTCTATCCACTATGGCACTTCTCAAATCCTATTTCGTATCACTATTTCAACTACTTCCTCTATCTACAGTGCAATATTTAGGTCAACAATGCAAAACAGTGTTTTGAAAAATCAAACCATAGTTGATAGCCTTAGTCAAATTTAAACGGGGAGAGATTTAATCTTCCTCGATCATCTTCGATACATGTTGAAACGAACGAGCCGTAAACTCCTCACAACTTCAATTCCTAAAGTCCTCTTGAAATTTGAATGGATTGTGATGTTAAAAATTCCTCGAGCCACAAATTCAAGGCCACACTTGGAACTAGCCTAGTACGCCAACAACTCTCGTACGGATCAATCGCTTCTTTTTCCCCATGCTGCACCATCGGACTACTTGCATTGCACATTTTCGTACGATCCGCTCGGTTGTTTTCATACCGTGCTACGGCGCAATGCATTGTCCATGTACTCGTTTGTTTTCAACTGCTCCAGGACAAAGCAATGGAGCAAGCCGGCGGCACTGCTGGTGCGGACTGCCCCCCGTCCTGCCGGTTCAGTGTGCCCTATAGCAGCAGCAGGACTGCTGCAGCAGGGCGGAGGCAGCCCAGCAAGGAAAGCCCCTGTGTTGCCGCGCCGGTGCTGACGCGCTGTGCCGTGCCAGCGCTATACGGAGTAGTACAGGGCATACACTCCGTACATCCAGCAGTCACCTACCCCGGCACCAGCACACGGTATGGTAGCAGTGCAAGTTGCACAGCAGCAGTCAGCAGGATTGCAGCAGGAAATGGCAATCGAGTAGTTGCCGGCCAAGCCGCAAGCCACGCACCTTCTTCGGTCACCCCTCGCGACTTCCCAATGCATTCTACTGTTGGCACGCTTGCCGCCTTGCCCAGTTGCCTGCCTGCCTCGGTGAAATCACGGCGCTATTGCCCAGTTACTTCAGCAAGGATAGATATGGCAGGGCAGCAGGAGAAAGAGCGGATAGGGCTAGGTCGCGGCCCGACCATCACGCTGACATGAGAAGTGAGAACAGAAGATGGCACCAGTTGCACACCGAAGCGCGCGACGCACGCTACTGTATTACGCCTCAATCAACACATTTAGACCCTGTTTGATACCAAAGTTTTTCAATACTGCAGTATCTGAATACTATGGTTTTCAGTTGTATGTGACAGATATACCATGGTTTTGGTTTACTGCAGTTTTACTGTAGTATTTTTCAAAACTATGGACTGTTTGATAGCAAAGTATTCTCTTCTCCAATCTCTCCTCTCTCCTCATCGGCTGTCTTCCCCATCGGCTCGCCCTTCCTGCCCACGCCGCCTTCGCCCGCACCCCACCCACCCGCGCAGGCCGATTCCTTCGCTCTCTCCCTCCGTCGCCCTCTTCCTCTCTCTCTCCGTCTTCCTCTCCCTCACCTTCTCCCCCGCCGGAGAGCAGTGCAGCGACGGGCACCTCCCTCCCTCTCTTCTTCGGATCCGCGTCGCCCCGCCTCGGTCGACCGGAGGTGCCGCACCGGGATGCCGCGCCCTCCTTCCTCCCTCTCCTCTTCGGATCCGCTCCGTCCCGCCTCGGTCGACCGGAGATGCCGCGCCGGGGGCGAAGGCCGCACGGCGGCGGAGAGGCAGCACCGGGGGGGGAGGTGGCGCGGCGGCGGAGAGGCAGTGCCGGGGCGGGAGGCGGCGCGGCGGCGGAAGGCAGCCCGGCGGCGGAGAGGCAGCGCCGGCGGCGCGTGGAGGGGTGCCACCCCGAGTCGCGTGGGAGAAAAGGGACAGAGGGGACGAGGCCGGCCGACGCGTTGGCTGTCGTTTACAGCCGAAAACTGAGGTCCTGACTGGAGTATCCAATACTCCAAAAATACCACAGTATTGATGAAACCATGGTATTGAAAACAGAGTTCCACATGCAGCAACCAAACACCTCTTTACTCAAAATACTATAGTATTCCCACAAACTGTAGTATTGTCCCGATACTTCAAAAATACTTCCATATCAAACAGGCCCTTAGCGGTGTTTGGATTCAAACGCTAAAATTTAATCCACGTCCCATGATGTTTCGATACTAATTAAAAATATTAAATATGATTTAATTAGAAAACTAATTATGACTAAACGGCGAACCATTCATTAATCATGGATTAATTAGATTTAAAAAATTCATCTCACCGTTTAATACTCAACTATAATTAATTTAGATTACATTTAATATTTATAACTAGCGTTTAAATATTTGATGCGATGAGAGCTATACTCATAGCTCGGAGATTCAAACGGCCCTTGTATTCGACAAAGATGCAGAACCTTCATCCATAAATCAAAGGCTGTGTTTATATCCAAAATTTTGAGGGCCAAAATGCACTGTAGCGTTGAAATATACACTGTAGCACTTTTCGTTTGTTTGTGGTAAATATTGTTCTACTATGGCCTAACTAGGCTCAAAAGATTCGTCTCGCAAAGTACATCTAAACTGTGTAATTAATTTTTTATTTCATCTACATTTAGTACTACATGCGTGTGCTGGTATTTTGATGTGATAGAAAATCTTTTTTTTCATAGTGAAATTTAAAAGAAAAGTTTGGATCTAAAGAGTGACAAACAAAAATGTCACTGCACCGGCGCCATGCATGTGTTCGTACGCAGAAGCGCAGCGGTTGGGCGACGCGGAGATGATGGAAGTGACGGGCATTTGGAGTAGACAGTGGAGAGAGCGCGCGCGCGATGGAGCGATGCAGCACTGACGTGTAGTAGATGGACAAAAGATACGAAGGGAGGGAGGGAGCAGCCGCTGCGCTTTTCTTTCCCGGCCAGCTCCTCCTTCCAGGCCTCAAATCCCATTAATGGCAGGAGCAGAAGCATCACCTCATGGGCACAAGCCCGTCCCTTCGTCGCCCACCGGCACCATCGTCAGCCACAGCGCCAGGCCCACAGGACGGCACGGAGCAGGGGGGAACAACTCCGGTGCGGTATGCGGGCGTATGGGACGGATGCTGACAGGTTTCTCGGCTCTCCAAGTTCTCTGTGGTGCTGGACAAAGGTCGCACGCTTTCTATTCTACGGACCGAATGCTACTAGGCGGTCCGGTCCTGGTGATTGTATCCATGACCATCAATCGTGCGAATACCTCAAGCTGCAATGCCAGTGTCGAAAATATTTGCAGTAAGAAGTAAGATTTGAGCAAAAGAAAAAATAATCAGGAGCGTGCGCAAGATTTTTCAGCTTGTGTAGACAAGGCACACATTTGCAGCAGCTGAAGTACTAGCTGCTGAAAATTGCATCCGATCAGACCAATCCTTTTTTTTTAAATGCTAATCCGAAAGCTGAAAACCGTAATTAAAATTACAAAAACGACAATAAGGTCTCAGTCGTAAGTACTGACTAATTGCAACTAGATTTAAAAAAAATCATAGTCATTCAGTCACGAAAAATAAAAAGGCCACAAATTTGCACAACAAACAGGCGAGGATAACGAATTCATTTTATCTGTTTGCTCCATTAATCACATTGAGCCCACCTCTGAAATAATCCACCGGCACTACACTAGCTCACAAAGGTAGGGTATGGCACATGTTTGCACTTTGCAACAAAAAATTGTCTAGCCCTAGACAAAAAATTCAAGATAGGAACCCAAGCAAGTTATTCAGATCTCCAACTCAACAAAGACATAGTGCCCTGGGCTGCTTAATTCCAAATCCAAAGCGCATCTTTTAAAGAGACGAAATGCTTAGGCTGAATCCAGCCGTTCCCCTAAAACTCATCCCTATACACTATTCCAACTACCCCTCTTTCTGTCCATAGTGCAGAACAGTGCTGCTACAGTGTATGGAAGATCCATTTTAGAAGAGCCCCTAGATTCAGCCTTACCAAGAAAAATATATCAGAATATATAAACAATCTTTTGGAATATATATCTTAACAATCTGGCCCAAGCAAACAAACTTCATTAGTTGAAAACAAAATAAGCGCACACAAATAGATGGAACTGAATTATTAAAAAAATCAAATATTATTTATTCTAGGCACATTTTGATTTTAGACAACGGATTTAAATGAACATCAAGTTTTTTCTGTTCAGTAATAATTTTTACATTTAAAGCACTTCGGGACCCTGCACCAGCTCGGTAATCAAAGCAACGAGCCAACCGCAAAAATAGTTTCGAGAATACAATGAGGTTTTAGTATATTCCCAGCTCCTTGTTCACTTGTAATCCAAGCTCCTTGTTCACTTGTAATACAAGGAAATCCAAGTGCAATTTCATATCAAGAAATAAAACATATAATATTTTGGAGTGTATGTTAGTATGTAGATTAACAGCCTTGCTAAATTAAGGATAAACTGTCACAGGGTAAAAACTCTACAACTAATATAAAAGACATCCCAACAAAATATTATTCATCAGACAATAAACGTGGCAGTTTATCAATAGAGAGCGCCCGCACACTCAAAACAGTTTATGCTGTACAAGTGAAATTTAACATGCAATATTCAGGTTGCATCACAACAAAATTCGGACTGAATATCACATTTGTTAAGTTGAAACTCTAAACAATTGTAATCAAAAGCAATGCTTATTACCAGAATTAGGACAACAACATTTATGCGTATCAAACATAATATCTAAGCATGAAATACAACTATAAGTCTTAACCAATAAGTCCACCAGTCCACCACAATTAGTTTTGGAAAGTTAAAAGAGTTCCAAGTGCCATGCCATGGTGTCTATCCAGAACTACGCATGTTTGATGACAGAAGCACTGTACGCTCATCCATGTTCCGTGATGTTCAATAATTCAGCTATAATATCCAATAATCACACCAAAATCATAGCCTCAACAAGGAGCAAAATGCTGCCCTCTCAGCAATCAAAGACAACCAAGATGAGATATTTTGACGATCAAGCAACCAGTGGCAACAATGATGAAACTGCTCAGCGGTTAAGATTCAGAATAATCTTGCTCAAGAAACTAGGCGACACTGTGATGTAAATCAGCACGAGGCGGCTATCACCGATGAAAGACAATGTATGATCCTCAAATCTAAACCCACAATGTGCCGGAGAAACAGCGTCTTTAATTCTAAACTCACTACTACTAGTACTACTACGAGCTAGAGATCCAGTGGTGGCGCTAAGTATTCGTACAAGATTACAGCTCAGAGACGGCGGGGGGACTACCATCTATCAGATCACAGACAAGGAGATTAAAAGCAAACCGGCCGCTCGACTCGTATCTCCCGTTCTATCCGCTCCTCCGAGGGACGACGGATAGAACGCAAGATAGGAGGTGGCGGGGCAGCGGGAGTGCTGAGAGGAGGCGATCGATACCCTATCCCCATTACGAGCGCATTAGGGTGCCGACAACATGCGGCGTGCACACGTCCGGCCGGGCGCCGTCCCGCGGAGGGTCGAACCGCACGGGCAGGAAGTCCACCGTGTGGCAGTCGAAGGACGAGCCGGAGAAGTGCTCCACCAGCCGGTCAAGCCCCTGCAGGATCCAAACCAAACGGAGCGCAGGAGCAGCGCGTTAGCTTCGATTTGGAAGCAGCGGGACGAAGCGGATAGGAAGGCGGAGAGGCAGCGACGCGTACCTCCATGGCGGCGTAGTCCACGGCGCAGGTCTTGCCGCTGCCCGCGACCTCCCAGCGGTGCCCGTGCAGGTGCTCCCACAGCCGGCGCGCCGCCTCCGGCGAGGTCATGTTGACGAACGCATAGCCCTTGTTCGCCCAAGTCCTGGGCAAATGCAACGAAGAACGAGGCCACGGATCGGGAAGCTGAGTGAATCCCGAGCTTCGTTGGAGATCGAAAATCGATTAGCATGGACGGCGAAGCTTATTACGTACCGGAAGTCGATGGGAACGTAGATGAAGTCATACTGCGATCTGACACCGTCCTCGCCGATCTTCTCGTTCTCCAGATAGCAGTGCTGGTCGATGATGTTCATCAGCCTCCTCCTCCTAAAAGCGTCAAAACACAGATCAAAATACCACACCAGTAGATATTATTACTACGGAGTACAACAGAAAAAGAGCAGATATAGAACTCACGTAAAGTCATTGGGTATGTTCCTGATCATCAGAGATGTCCGCTGAGCAGTGACGTCGAACAATAGACGGCGTGGCTTTCCGGCAGACGAGGGCGCACGACGAGGGCCGCGCTGCCGCGGCTTCCTCCGCGGCGGACCAACCGGCACGCGCCCCGCAGGGAGCACGGCGCCGGGCAGAGCATCCCCGGCAGAGGCGATTCCCGCGGCAGCCGGCGGCGTATGAGACGTCGTCGGGTACGGCAAGGGGAACGACGACGGAAGGGACGTCGTCGGGGAGATCGGCGGGCTTGTTGAAAGTAGAACGGACCGAGGGGACGGCACGTTGCCCGGGTCCTTCGCGGCCCCAGAGGCCTTCGCGCCGCGGGGCGACGCGGTAGCAGCGGGAGCCGCCGCGCGCTGCATCCGTGGCGGCACGACGCGGCGGGGTCGAGGACGGGCCACGGGAGCAGGCCGAGTGCGCACCGCGCGTGGTGGTGCTTTGCCGCCGCCTTGAGGAACCGGGCCAGTCGCGTCCCGCGGCATCACCGCCGGGGCGGGGAAGGCGTCGTACGGCATCTGCAAGTGCATGGGCGGCAGCGGCGGCGGCCCCAATGGCGCGTGCAGGAACGCGCCCTGCGGCGCCAGGCCGCTGGGGCCCTGCTGGATGCCCCAGCAGCTCCCCTGATAGCTGCTCGGGAACCCCGGAGGAGGAGGAGGAGCCGCGAAGAACTCTGGCGGAGGAGGAGGCGGCGGGGCAGCGAAGAATTGCGGCGGCGGCGGCGGGGGCATTAGATGGTGCTCTACATGCACCAAAAGGCTCGGCGGTGTATAGGGTTCGGCCTCCGGCCGAAGCTGTTTGGAGTTGGGCGCGGAGGTCGCCATGGCCGGACTCGGACGTGGAGAGGGCGAAGGGTGAGGGTTGGAGTCTTGGAGAAGGGCAGGGATAGGGGTGCGGCGGCGACTGGGAATTTTGCTGGCTTGCAGCAGGAGCGGGAGCACTGCGTGTCTATTTATCTGGAGCAACAGCAAAGCACGTATGCGGATCCCAGTTTCCTACCCCCACGCGCCCCCGGGAACCTTGGATGCTGTAGTATGTTGGGATTCTTGAGGGCCCAATCAACAGAAACTTTTGTGAATTTAAAATACGCGAAAAATGAATATATAATCTGTGAATTTAAAAATTCTTCAGCCAGATTTTGTATAAGAGTATTCCTCAGAGTCACCTGGTACCTCTAACTAAACCTATTCTTATGGTATCTTAAAGGGTAAAATCTATTTTTGGCCCTTGAATTTTCCATGGTTGTCTAGTTTTAGACCTCAAACTACAAAACCAGGTAGAACACAACCTTGTACTTTCACATCCGTCTAGAACAAAACCTTGGGTGGTTTTGCGGCCGGTTTTCGCACTGTGGGGCCCACACGTCAGCACTGACAGGTGGCCCCACATCTCTTCTTCTTTCTGCCGTCACCCGCCACGCGCCTCCTCTGCTCTCTCCTGCCCGCTCCTATCGCCGTCGCCCTCCGCTCCCGCTGCCGCCCGCTCCCATCGCGGTCGCCTCCTCCAGTCCTCCTGGTCGCCTCCTGCTCCGCGCCCGGTGGCCCTGCTCCATCCTCCAGTTCATCTCTCTCCCTCTCTCTCTCCACCCACAGTGCAGAGGCGAACCGGGTGGCGGCCGCCGCGTGACAACAGCGGCGGCAGTGATGTGGGCCCGGCGAGCGCGACGGAGAGGGTGGACGAGAGCAGGCCGATGAGGTGGTTCCGGTGAAGGCGAGTCCGTCGGTGTAGTCTTTGAGGCGTGAGAGTGTCGTGGACGTGGCGCTCCACAGCGAGGGGTGGCCGGCGGCGAGGTGCACCGTGGGAAGGGGTGGAGGGGGCAGCGAGACCCTTCAAGAAATGGTGCGGGGAGTTGTGGAGGAGGCGGCGGAGCCGATGCATGCTCGATTTGGGCCGGAGAAGTATGGAAGGGGTGGCAGCGCGAAGCTCGCCATGAGCTCCATGGCGGGGCCGCCGGGGCGGCGCGTATGGATGGCAGTGAGAGAAGGATAATAGTTGTCGATTTCTTAGGGGTTTTGACGGCGAAAGTAAGGCGACTGTGGTCCTCGTCGCGTTGATGCAGGTGAGGGCCGGAGTCATCGGCGCGGTGAGCTTGAGCTCCGCCGTCCATGGCGGCAGCGGCGCACTGGTGGAAGAGAGGGAGCTAGAGGCGAGGAGGAAGGCAGGGGGTGCTGGGAGCGAGCGAGTGAGAGGGGGCCGGGGCTCGCTTCAGCTTGAGTAGGCGATGGCTGGGCGCGTGGCCGAGGCGGCACGGCGGCGGGGGCGGGAACCAGCGCGGGGAATGAGGAGGCGGGAACCAATGCGGGGAAGGAGGAGGCGGCCGAGGTGCTCACACCTCCCACGTCGCAGCCGGAGCAGGACACCGCTGCGGGCGGCGGCGAGCAGTGGTGGGCAGCAGGCGGGGGTGAGCGGCAGGCGGCGGCGAGGAGCAGGGTGATCGGCGAGCTGCGGGTGGAGAGAGAGAAGAAATAGAGAGGGTCCCACCTGTCAGTGCTGACGTGTGGGGTCCGCGGTGCCACGTTAGCAAAAACAAGTCTAAAAACCGGTCAAGGGGTAGTATGTCCGGATTTGTAGAGTTTAAGGTTGTGTTCTACCCGGTTTTGTAGTTTGAGGTCCAAAACTAGACAACGACTACAAATTCAGGGGTTCTTAAATAACCAAACTTTAAAAAAAGAAAGAGAACTAAATAGTACATATACATTAAAAAGGCGAAGTAGATGGGAATAATTAAAATGAGTGTTTTTACAATGATTGGATCAGTGTTTTCACAATTAAATTTCTCTAATTAAATATGCATTATAGAAATACACTTATTCAGAGAAAACGGAAAATATGGGCAGACAATTAAATCCACAATGTAATTTTATATGATAACTTTTAAACACTCTAGGTAGTGTGTGTTTGTAGAATAAGACTATGTGCAGCAGGATGTGTAAATGCATTGTGTATCTACTATTTCAACTATCTTTTTTTCTGTGAACAGTACCGCTACAGTGTATAGGCAATCCATTTATCCAATCCACTGCACATGGTCTAAAGGCACTGATAACCTGCGGGCCGCTTATTCTTACCTCCTCCCTCTGTACTCATCGTAAATCTTTCAACGAAAACTCAACACAAATGTGATGCTTCAAGCCATATATATGTTTTTTTGTGCAGTATCTCTCATGTGATCCAAACACACCTTTTACATGTAGATTTTAAACCATATGGGTCGTGGGCATAAAATCCAGTGCAATATGATTGGGAAGCATGGAACACCTCCAGAGTAGTATCTAGGTTGAGTTCAATGGGATTTTCTATATAGATTTTTGTTTTGTACTGTTTGGCATAAATGTTGAGAAAAATGAGTAGTTGGAATAGTATTCAGAGAGTGGAGTATCCAGAGAGTGGGGATAGAGACTCCTGTTAGACTCACTGTTCATACCAACAGTAATTGCTCCACAGCTCCTGCCAAAGAAGAAACTAGCCTACTACCAGTAGCTACCAGCAGCTCGGCCTTCCACTGGACGACTCCCCCCGCGAAAGAAGAAAAGAGTCAGAGAGCGTCAGGGCGAGCGAAGGAGAGATACGGACAGCCGCCCCAGAAATATCCCCGGGAATATGCACACAAATCTGGTGCATTTTAAATGAAGGGGATCTGTAATCATACGCCTATACGTCTACTGCTACCTACGCCGGCCCCCGCCCGGACTCTGCTGTTCCTGCTGCCGACTGACACAAACCCATTGTGTCAGTCTCGTCGATCTCTGGTTGCGTCGTGGCATACTGGGCATGGGTCACACTAGATAGAACTTGTACAGCATTTTTAATATTCATTTTGAACTGGAGGCGAAGACAATTTCCTTCCAAATTTAACATCCAACTTCAGTACTGCTGCTAATCTACTTCAAATCGAGATGTGTTTCTACACAGTCTGTACACGACGATAATCAACCGGTTCTGTGTTGCCTTGTTTGTACAACCAACTAATGGATTGTACATACTATCCACGGAGTATTTACCAGACTGAGTTGAACTCAAATCAACTAATTTTACGGTAGCTAATAATTAGCTGGGTGCTTTTAAACAGGTCTAAGATTTAAACTTATCATAGTCTAAGAAGAATACAGATGATTTTTTGATATGTCACATGAAATAGCAAACTTCCCGTACCCATTTGGATATTTCTAATTTATGATATAGCGCACATATTATCATAAAGGTCCTTCAAGATAGGACTGGCCATCCGTTTAATTTAGGCCATATTTGGTTGCTATGAGATAATGAGAAATTACTGCAAAAATGTTTCGTGGCCTCGTGGGATTCAAACACACCTCATTTTACAAGTAGATTTTGAACCACTGGTCCATCAACCCGTGCTCTCGCACGAGTTAGGTGATATAGATATAATTTTTAGTAATGAGGGTATTTTATATACAAATTTAGGAATTATTTAAATATATTTTTTATGATGGTATATTGGATAATTTATACGCAAACTTAGGACTTATTTAATTCATCTTTTATAATGGCATATGTGTAATTTATATGTAAATTCAGGGGGTTATTCAATTAATATTATATAATGCCACAATGGGTAATTTTTATGCAAAATTTAGGGGTTAATATAATTCGTATTTCATAATGGCATGGTGGATAATTTTTATACATATTTATGGGTTATTTTATTTTACTTTTCATTATGGTATGATGGGTATTTTAAAAAAATATAATTGGCTGTTATTATTAGAGTTACACGATGGACGGCTAGATGTTTCTAATTTTCGTGAAAATTTTTAGAATTTATTTTTTTCCTAACGTGTCTGGTGATTATTAACGTGGAGGCTCTAAAAGTAACCTCTAATTAGTAATAGTAAGATTAGTAAGGTTTGATGTACCAATGCATATAGGGAGTATTGCAAATTTCCTACTATAGATGGACTGATAGAGTAGCTGCCAGCGGAGAGTTAGGTAGACAATATATTGTTTTGATTTGCACCATGCAAATGCATGAATATGCCCGTAGCATAATAAAACCACAGTAGCAGCAGTAGAAGAAAAAATAAATCTACATAATGTTTGGTTGCCACAACACTATCGTCCAATTGATATGAGCGAGAGAGAGGGTCATAGGCTTAGTAAGCATTGGGAAGTACGGCGACGTCTGCATGTAGTCTGCGGCAGCTATTTTTTTCACTCAACCTGCATGGAAGCGATAGTTTCCAGCAAACATGGGAAGTACGTCATTTTCGATCTGGAAGCTGTAGGCTGGGCCATCATTCGATCATGAGGTAGTTATGATGACAGACATCTCTGTCTGGATTTCGTAATGGCAAAGTAGATAATTAATATATAGTTTTTGATGTTACTATTTAATATTATTTTTATAATTATTCTGCTAATTGATGATATGATGTTTCTCGTTATTGTGTTTATATGATTTTATCTTTTTAATGTATCTTGATTAATAAGTAGGCTCTAACCAGAGTCTCTAATTAGTAATAGTAAGATTAGGCACAATATATCTGTTTTATAGAAAGGTTTCTAGAATCATTATCATAAAAAGTTACGTGATCATTTAATAAGACAAATTTGTAAATGTGAAAGATCTGACAAAAAAGAGGATAAATTTAAAAATAGAAAAAAATTAAAAAAAGAAGAAATTCGCTTTAGGTAAGAATTGAACTCAAAACCTTTCATAATGGCAGCAGTGGGAAAAATGTTTAAAAAACAAAGAAATTTGCTTTCGGTGAGAATTGGACTCAAAACCTTTCATCATGGCGGAGGAGGTTAATTATTTTGAAAACGGATCTAATGGCTATTAATATTTCAATATGCCAATTGATGGCCGGATATTTCTGATTATTGTGAGAATTTTTAGGATTTTTTCTTTTTTCGCAACGCGTCTCGTGCGGATTAACGTGGAGGCTCCTCCAATTAGTAATATTAAGATATGAGTTGCAGGCACAAATTTCAATAGAATAGGGATACTATTAATATATATTCTCAAAATCACAAAGGTAGGGATAATAGATGTTCAAAACATGGATACAGCAAGGAATAATGCATTGTGTATGGTTTCTCCGATATTACATTGGGCAGTGTAAGGTAGTACGTCTTTTACCACTTTGCAATTTTGTATTGTTGTAGATTTGATTTGTTAAGGGTAGTTTTGATTTTTCACATTAAGGTCTCCTTTAGTTCATAGGAACTATGAATCCTTTGGAACATGAATTGTAGAGCCCTTTGGTTCGGAAGAAACAACCCAAAGAAAATCTCAGGAAGTTTCCCTAACCTTCAACTTTCATAGGAAAACCATAAGAAAGAAACGATCCACTTCAACCTCTTTTTTCTGCATCTTGCGTAGGAACGAGGCAAATGGCTTGTTGTTTAGTCATTGATGAGCAAGCAATAACAATAAAGAAATGATACTTTGCAAAACAGTACGTACATAGACTATGATGAGTTACCTTAACTACAGTGTACTCTAAGCATTCCTATGTTTCTCCTGTGTCATCTAAACGTCCGTTTAGAAATTTTTATTTTGGTTTTGAATCCTCTGTTCTTCGTATCAATTCCTTTTCTTTTTCTATAGTTTTTCCATTTCTATGATTTTTAGATTTCTACGTTCCAAAGGAGCCCTAAGTGGCAGCCTATTGTCTTCCAATAGCATGGAGGCTTGCTGGATATTGGAATTCTAGAGTTGATAGTGTAAGGCTGAGTCCAATGGAACTCTCTATCCCCACTCTCTAAACACTATTTCAACTATCCCTCTCTCTGTGTATATAGTGCAACATTTATGTCAAACAGTACAAAACAGTGTTTAGAAAAAACATACAGAGAGTCCCATTGAACTTAGCCTAACCTCCAGTAAAAAATCTGGGATTTGAGGCTTCAGCATGGAGAGTTAGACTGACTTCAGCAGGTGGGGTAAAACCCTATTTATACACTATTCCAACTATTTCTTTTTTTAAACAGTATCGCTACAGTGTCGTTTTGTACTATACCGGCCATATACCCGGACCGCTGAACTTAGCCTTACGCGGAGCTTTGCATGGACCCTACGTCTGTATGGCCTAAAGCCTATGGCCCCATGCCAAACTACTTTTTTTTAAGTATGGGTGTGTTTAGATGGTTGAAAAAAACACTGTTTTGAACTGAAAAACACTGTAGAACCACTGTAGCACTTTTCGTTTGTTTGTGGTAAATATTGTCCTACTATGGTCTAATTAGGCTCAAAAGATTCGTCTCGCAAAGTACATCTAAACTGTGCAATTATTTTTTTATTTCATCTATATTTAGTATTCCATGCATGTGTCGGCATTTTGATGTGATGGAAAATCTTCTTTTTGCATAGTGAATTTTGGAAGAAAATTTGGGTACTAAACACACCCTATACCGCTTTGCATGGACAAGCTATCCATGTTTCCAAACTACGGGTGTGATTGGTTGCCCGGATATGCTGCAGCCAAGTCCGCTAGATGCGACATCATGATGTTTGGTTACCTGTGCTTCTAGTTAGGCCAAGCCCTGCAGATGCAAAGCGCGCCTCTCGGCCAGGCTGAGTGGAAACAAAAATGAATTCCGTTTCTCGCGAGCCTAGCTGCCGCGGTGCAGCGAGTGTGCTCTGAGTGGCAGTTTTTCAGGTTGGAGCGTTCATCTCGCAACAACAGCAAGGCAACCAATCAGGTTCGCGGAGGAGCCTGGCCATACCAAAACAAGACAACCAATCAACGCTGCTTGTACGAATACATCTTGGCCACGCCTGGCCTGGTTCTAATGCACAGCCTGCTCGGGCCTCGAAGGACAACCAATCACACATGCTTTCGCCCACGCATACCAAAGCCCCCGAGACTATGTACACAGAGGATTGGGTCAATGGATTATCTATACACTGTAGCGACACTGTTCACAGAAAGGAAAATAGTTGGAATAGTAGATACACAATGCATTTACACATCATACTGCACGTAGTCTTAAAATCCTCTTTTTTTGTACCAGAGCGAGTATCTTATAAAATCAAGTATTCTAGTGCCGTTCGGTATGTTATCTGATTTTGTCCATCATATTTCTAGAATTTTTTATGCGTTTTTAAACTGTTTTGTGTAAAATTCTATATTCCAGTGCCGTTCGGAGTAAAAAAAATCTAGAAAACTATAGTTTTTATGCATTTTTAAACTGCTTTGTGTAAAATTTCTATATTCTAAATAAGAAACCCGTAATCAAGTATTTATATGATTTTTTATGTTGATTCTTTTTTACAGGATACAGACATGCTACAGAAAACATTTTTCTACCTTTTGTCCATTGTTGATATGGATCCCTGATCTAGCAGTGCTAGTGCTGGCCATGCAAACTTTCACGGATTGTTGCTGCAGCTGCTGCTCTACTACTACCGTGAAAAACGTCACATGCAGAGCGCAAGACACTATCCCAGTTTATCAACCTTTGGCTAGATACTTCCAAATAATATGCACGTTATCCGATACCAATATCTCAATGCGTCCAAACGGGGCCATCAAATAGCAGATTTGGCTCAGCAGTACTTCACATTTTTAGGCATGCTGCAGCCGTGAACCCCATTTTGCCATATGTTCTTGTCGCCGTTTATTTTCAAGGCCAACCCTGTCACGGTAGGCAGGATTTGCAGTTTTTTCTGAGCACGGTGGGGCCGTGCGGTGCACTGGTAGCAGCACAGTTCTTCTGCCTGCTCGGATGGGAACTGTGCTGCCGACTGCGGTGCAGCTGCAGCTGCAGCAGATGCAGATGTGTGCAAGGCCGCATTGGGAAGGAACTAGAGCCGCAGCAAAAGTATAATCATGAGGATACTGCGCAGTACAGCAACCCTCTTTCCCTCTTGTCTGTATTGCCCAGAATCCCTCTACTTCAAAATACCCCACCTCTCCCGATCGATCTTCCGTTCAGTCGTGGAAACGGCCCGACAAGGCGGCAACACGAAACATGTCCACTGAACGATTTGCTGGATGCAGTGGACTAAAATTTAGCTCCATCGTAGTTAGAAATATTAAATATAACTTATTATAAAACTAATTACACAGACGAGGGCTAGACCGACGAGACGAATTTATTAAGCCTAATTAATCTATGATTAGTAAATGCAATGCTACGTAAACATTCATTAATTATAGATTAATTATGCTTAATAAATTCGTGTCGCCGTTTAGTCCTCGTCTACCATATTTAATATTTCTAACTAGCATCTAAACATTCGAGGTGACATATATGAAAGTTTAGCTTCTAATCCAAACACCCCTCAGCGTTAGACCATCCCACTTTACACTTTACATTTGTAAAGTGAATGTATTCACTGTTCATTCACGATTCCAACTACTCCTATCTCTATCTACAGTAGCGTTACAGCGCCGTTTTGTATCATAGGCGTCTCTTTTGCACATCCCATTACTTCCTGTGAAAATCATAATTGATACTTCGTCTCGGTGTGGTATGTTGTAAGCAAGCTGGGGTCCATATAATTTTGACCAAAAAATCAAAAATATTTTCAAACAAGCCATGTTTTTTTTTTGATAAGGAAAACAAGCCATGTTAACACAACTTGCACCATTCTTCAATACGTTTTTTTACAAACATTCTTCAATATGTTATTGTTTAGTCAATTATAACTTTATCGCTTTCTTCCACTGGTCGTAGTTAGGCTGAGTCCAATGGGACTTCCTATATGGGTTCCCTAAACATTGTTTTGCACTGTTTGATATAAATGCTGCACTGCACAAAAAAAAGTAGTTGGAATAGTACTTAGAAAGTGAAGATAAAGAGTCCTATTAGACTCAGCCTTAATGCGCGGTCTACACTCACTCGCTTTTACTAGATTTAAGCATTGTGTGAGCTCTTCATCTGCCATGAGCCCATAACCGGTCGCGTCTGTTTTCCTCCTAGCCACAAACAACTAGACGTGGCAATGATCAATGTGTTACCGCCTCCAGTGCTAAAATACATGACGTTGAGGGTATGTTTTCACTTTCAACGCACATGCTATACATTAGAGCAATTAGAGTAATAGCTAATGATCTATTTAATTATATGATACTTTTGCCTGCGTGGAGAAATGAAACATAAAAAAAACTTGGCTTGCGGGGCCTAGTCGGCCCGGGGTATTTTCTCCGGTCAGCACCGAAGCGCACACAACCGTTAAGGAGGCTAAGATGAAAACCTTCTCACACATGTTGAGAAAACCCCTAAACCCCCGCCTCATCCATACGCAGCGGCACCGCAACCCTGCAAAAGAGGCCGGGCACAAACTTGCGCTTTGGCGCCAGGCGAACGAGGGAATGTTTTCGTGACCAAGGGTTCTCCAGCGGCACCAACGCGCACACACTGAAGTTTAATCTCTGACCAGCTAGGAGCGGTCAAGCTGTTCTAACCGGTCCAACCAATGATCTGAAGGCAATGAAACTTGAGAAAAAAAATTTGAAAAGTGAGGTATCATGCAAGAGGCGGCCTCAAGGGAAAAGAGAAAGATAAAACATTGAATATAAAAACAAACTTTACAACACACCTTATTGTATGAGTAAATTTTTAAGTTGGTTCTACGCGAAATGGTACAAATATAGATTTCACCGTAGACTTTATTATTAATTTATTCTTAGAGCATCTAGAGCTCATTTTGACTAACATACTTTTGAGTAAATGTTTCCGCTTATTATTTCCATGCGTGCATAAATGCTCTCACTGCATTTTGAGCCCAAACCAATCTTTTATTTATGGGACCACAAAGTATTTATGAAATACGTTTTAGAAAAACATCATAATTAATTGTTTATTGGCATGTGAGATCATGTCTAAAGCATTAAGTATTTTTGACACAAGAAAGAGTATCGATTTGTAAACTAAGGTTATTTCCAATGGGCAGTAGTTTTTTTAGCTAACATGGCATACCATTTAATAGGAGGAAGAATAAAGTTGTATCTTGAGGAAGATACTGTTTTGGCATGATATCTTAGACCATGGCACGAAATCTAATACCATAGGTCCACTTGCATATACGCAAACATCACTGTAATTAATTACTTTAGATATTTAAGTACGATACTATGCACTGTAGTATCATATTTTTCATCGGGCAATGTTAGATTTTGCCGTATGATTCATTGCATTGGAATAGCTTAATTGCAAAATATGTTTTTTTAACCTTAGATTAACGATCGTACAAAGCAATGTTTTGGCATCAGCAAACGAGGCCTCAGATGGAGGGGGAGCTGAAAATCAAATAGACACTTTACCAAGTTAAGGAAACTTTTCTATGGAACAAAGGAAAATAGAGAAATTTTATAGGTTTGGAATCATATAAGAAACTTTTCTATATAACCCTTTGGAACAAAGGATTGGGTTCTCACAAATCTTATGAAATTCCTATGAAATGGTTCAATCTAATGAAACTTTGGAGAAAATTTAACATGAGATACTACTTTTTGAAAAATTTCCTCTGTGTCTATCTCTTCTATTTTCTGTGTTTTCCTTGTGTTACATCCAAACGTTCTGTTATAAACTTTCCTGTGTTTTTAAATCCTGTCGAATTTCAACTGACATACAACTCTATTCTTATGTTTTTTCTATTTTTGTGTTTTAGAAATCGTGTGCTCTAAATCAACCCTAAATCAACCGATTGATAGTTTCGGCAAAAACTAAAATCGCACGTTTCATCCAGAACAAGACCGGTGACCAGGAGCCGCATCATTTGCATCTTTCTGAAGATCTGCTGATCGCATGCTTTTCTGGGAGTGGGCGCCGGCAAGATACACGGTTGTTGACCTTTTCCTATGGGTATATCGGATGCGTGCTGCAAAGGATGGATGTGGATGGCAACTTTGCAAAATCTACCTCAAAAGGTGCTCGAAAGGGGGAAGGATCCTGGAGGTGGCAGGAGCTTTTATAATAGACATTAATGAAATTTCTGTTTTATTTTTCTTTTGACGAACGTCTCTGTTAGTACCCTGCAGGTGTACTTGTATTTTGCCATCCAGGCGGCCATATCTGGCTTGCATAGTTGCATCCAAACCGAGAGATCAACGGGCATCAATCGGTACAGTAGTCACCGGCCGGCTCCCCACGGCATCTGATCACCGGTTCTTCTGCCTGCGTCCGTGCAGTGGGTACACGCGGATCACGGCGTGGTCGGCGCGAGCGACGGCGACGGACGGAGCGGCTGCTCCCCAAATCCCCCGGCCCCCGCCGGGCGGACAGAGAAGAACGGAACCGGCAAGAGTTTTGGTGGGGCAAACAGGGACCCCGGCGGTGCTATGCTGCTACCGCGCCCGCTCTGACTCCGTCGTGCGATGCGAACGACGCGAGCTGCAGTGCCCCGCGGACATCGTCGCGGCGGAGGCACCAGGTCGTCCGGTCGTGTAGCCGCCCACGCGAACGTGATAAATTTTAGGGTTAATTGCAACCATGCCATTACAATTATCCAAGTTTTGAGTTGTACCACTGCTATTCATCTATTTGGAAACATGCCATTATAATTTGGTCTGTTCCACATCCATGCCACTTTATACATTGTGGAAGCTATTTGGGTCCACATCCAGCTAGTGTATTTTAGTATGGTCCAAAGTGCCCTTGCTATACGATCCCTCTGTGTCTCACTGATGCCAAGGGCCCACTGGACATCTTCTTCCTCCCACTTCTCTCTACGTGCGCCGGCGGCCCCTCTCTGGCACCATCTCCGCGCGCCGGTGGCCTTTCCCGCCTCCCTCTCCACACGTCGGAGGCCCACCGGTGGCCTATCGCTGTCCTCCCCACATGCGTCGGTCCCGCGGCCTGTTGTGAGGCGAAGGCGGTGCCGCGGCCCCTCCGCCTCACCTTGCCCGTGGCGGTGCGGCCCCTGCGTTTGCCCTACTCCATGGCCCGTGGCGGCATGGCCCCTCCACGCTCCGCCCCGACCTGCTCCGTGGCTCCCGGCGGCGCGGCCCCTCCGCCTCACCCTGTCCGCGGCTCGCGGTGGCGCTCCTCCTCTGCCTTCCCTACTCCGTGGCCCGCGGTGGCGCGGCCCCTCGCCTCGCCCTGCCCGCGGCCCACGGCGGCGGTCCCCCTCCGCCTCCCCTGCTCAGTGGCCAGCGGCGACGCGACCCCGCCACCTCGCTCTGCTCGCGGCGGCGGTCCCCCTCCGCCTCTCCTACTCCACGGTGCCACCCCCTCCGCGTCGCGCTACCCGTTGCGGCGGCGGCGCCCCTGTGCCTCTCACTATCCATGAAAGGAAGGCGACGTAGATTGATTGAAGAAGAAAGGACTGACGCGTGGGCCCCACACGTCAGTGAGGCGGAGAGAAGAAATGTAGCAAGGGCATTTTTGTCCATACGAAAATATCAAACTTTGTATGTGGGCCTAAGGGTATCAAAAGTGTACAAAGTGGCATGTCTCAGGTAGAAAAAGAATTGTAATGGCATGTTTCCAAATATATGAATTGCAATGGTACATTTCTAAACTTAGATAATTGTAATGGCACCGTTCCAAATAACCCTAAAATTTAGCATTTTAGCTCCCGTCAGATTAGATGTTTGAACACTAGTTAAAAATATTAAATATAGTTTAATTATAAAATTAATTACACCGATAAGAACTAAACGACCAGACGAATTTATTAAACTTAATTAATTTATAATTAGTAAATATTATGCTACAGTAAACATTTGCTAATCATTGATTAATTAGGTTTGGTAAATTCGTCTCGAGGTTTAATCATCATCCGTATAATTAGTTTTATAATTAAACTATATTTAATATTTTTAATTGGTACCGAAATATTTAATGTGGCGTGGATTAAATTTTAACCATTATCTAAACACTGTGGCCCTGCGTGCTCGGACGTGCCGTGTTTGTACTGGCCATCTTTTTTTAGAAAAAAAAATTTAATTTGCACAAGTTATGCACTTAACCAATATAAAACCTGTATAGTATCTAAAACGCGAGACGACACGACGTGCCGTGCAGACGTGCAGTGGGCAAGATCTCTCTCACCTCCCGCTCCCATGAACCGAGAAGGACCGATGCCGTCCGCACAAACCGAGGGCAGAAACGTCTTTTCTCCCAGCCGCTGCCCCCAATCCAGCTTTGGCTCTGGACAAATCTGCCGTGCCCAATGAACTCTGTAGCCATCATTTTGCCGCCTGCCCGCGGCAGACTCTGTGCCGCTCTACCACGAGGGAGTGACAGTGCCGTGCCGCGGGCTTGGCTTCCTCCAGTCCAGTGCACTGTGCACGCCGCCCGAATTCAAAACACCGCGGCGCGTCTCTGCTATAGTATCTATCCACAAAGGGAGTGATTGGTTTCCCGCATAGACCCGGTGCTGTAGATGGAGCGTGCAGCAGTTTGGTTGCCTGCTCTTTCGTGTGAGCCAGGCTGCTACCATGCAGCCGTACCGTCGGGGCCCGAGTGGAAACGCAGGGGTGAGCATCTCTTCGAGCCAGTCTACGAGCCACAACACGCTCCACGGCTCCAGCACCCCACAGGCCCACACCCACCGCTCCAGCCAGGCTGCCGCTTTCTCAAAACAACACACGTTGGAGGAGTTCATCTTGTCAAGAAATTGTTGTACCGTCTGCTCAAAACCGTGTCAACGCCTGTCGTCATTTGTACTTCGAACTCGGTCGTTCAACCGGTGGTGCTAGGTTATGTGCGGTAGACGAAATCCCCGGTAAGAACAACAAGCTCTTGGTACCAATTTCTCGAGACTGCCACGGCAAACACTGAAATCTGTGGTAAGACTGTAGGAGTGAACAGAAATCGGATCAGACAGAGACAGCGAGACCGACTCTTCGGCCGTTGGCCCACAATACAACAACCTTCCTCGGCCCAATGCGTGCTGGGTCATGGCCCAAATAAGAATTGAATACTCGCGGCACTGCTCAGCTCGCTGTTCAAAATATCATGAAATTTGAGCACTTCCACAGGTTGTGGAGAATAATCTGTTTTTTTCTAAAAAAAGAAGAATAATCTGTTTTTCATTATATACGCTGTCAGCAATCAAAACTTTGTGACTTTGATAGGGACATGTGTTGGAACATCGACCATGCTGTACAGGTTGGTGTAGACGTAAGTATATTACCATGGTCCATGGTAGACACAGGCCATGCACCTGCACTGTCAAAACTCTCTCAGTAGATCAACCATGATTTTTTTTGTGGGTCGCAATAAGAAACATTATCCAAAAAATTGCTACAAAATATTGAAAACATTCTACCACCCATAGGTGCTCCCTCACAATAATTGTCATTGAATCTACTTCATCTTTTAAAAGTTACCCACTATGCCACCATAAAAAATAATTTAAAATAACTCATAGTTTATATTTAAAAATTATACACACTATACGATTATAAATATGGTTTTAAGTGTCCCACTAAATTCACATTATATTTAATTGCCCACCTTCCATGTTCCAACTCTTGTGCAGGGGGCGTCAAACCGACAACTCATCTGCAACATCCGTGACCGTGAGGTAGAGAGAATAACTGATATTTCTTTGTCTCGAGGGAGCTATTTTTCAAATATAAATATACCAATGATTTTCTTGCACTAGGTCTTATTTTTTTTATTTTTCTATATTTGTTTTTTATATCATATTAAACATTAAAATATAATGTCAATGCAACTTTGTATTTTATTTTATTGCAAGGTAAATATTACATCACTTAGGAAATATCAGCAATGAATTTTTCTATGATCATTTTTATAAAATTCAACATTCTATAATATCATGGGTAGTTATAGTAGAGAAATATGTATAAGGGTAACTTAGGTTCACTTTTGGGTGATGGTGGGTGACCTCTTCACATGCTAATATTTAGGATTTGCGAGTTACTGTTTTTTTTGTTTTTTTTTCTTTGACGGGATACTGTTTTTTTTTTCTGTTTTGAGGTGGACTGTTTTTTTTTGTTGCTAATATGGAAAGTAGTTTCACGGTCCTAGTCTTGAACGGGCCAAGTCTCAGTAACGGGCCACCCGGCAGCAGACAAATCTGATGGACGGGAGCCCAGCGAAACTTACGGTGCGTCGATATAGGTTGGGCCACAGAGCCCATCTATCTCAGATGACACAGCAAGCAAAGAAAGGTGAGGCCGTATTGCAAGTGCAATAATGCAGCTGGAGAGGCAAAAGCTGACATCGTGGGGCCGACACAATGAGGAGCTCGGTACTAGCAGTATTTTTCTTTCCTTTTTGCGGCAACAGCAAGCCTTTGCATTCACACTACCCGCGCGAGCGCGAGGTGCATATTTGCGAGCTGCGACTGTAGCAGCGGCTCGATATCATGTCAATGATCCGACCGTGATGTCACATACTCACATGTCACGAGACGGGCTTGCCGACCATGGAGTATCATATACGGCCATGCATCCATCGGCGACAGAACATGGCGCCATGATTCCTTGGAGAGTGGATGGCGATGAATCCTTGCTCGCTTGCTTGGGATCCTTATTTTAGCAGCAGGTGCGGCACCTGATTAGTAAAAGAACCCAAGTGGTCTGGAGAAATAAAGAAAGGCCGCCTTGCTTGTGCTCCATCCACTCAGCGTCGGAACACGTAAGAGTAAGGGCAAAGTTATCTGTCCTTTTCTATAGCTAATGTATTAATTTCCTCCTAGTATGATAATTGGCTACATATATACATACTAAACTGCTCCTTTCGATCATTAATATATGGCATTTTTAGTGCAATTTGCAAAAAAAAAAAAAAGGTCATATATACTGGAGGGAGTATACAAATACATGGCACAGATTCATTCTTTTATTCCATGATCAAACTCACGTGCACAACACATAAGAGACAAGTTTGCCTTATTTTTCAGGTCTAAATCTAAAACGGCCACATGTAGGACGAGAATCATTGCATAGCTATTGCCTCCAAGGAGGGACAAGCATGAAACAAAAAAACAATGCCACTTTGTTCCCCGTTGTTGGCCATAAGCCCATAAATATATGTACAACAGAAGGCTGTAGCACCTATCAGTATATTCATAATCGAAATTGTAATTTGCCTGCCATGCTCTCAGTGTCTCAGGTGAGAGAGGCAGTAGCTTCATTAATTGGTGTTTCTATAGTCATCAGAAAGAGCCGACGTTATGACCTCGAGTGCAAGCTTAGGTTTGGTTGGTAGCAAAGTTTTTGGATACCATGGTTTTATAATACTGTGGTTTCTGGTTATACATGATATAAATACTGTGGTATTACTAAACCATGATTTTGGTAGAATATTTTGGAAAACTGTAGTGCATTTGGTTGCGTAGCATTTGGTTGAAGAAATCTACCGACCATTCCCGTCGTCCCCTCTCTCCTTCTCCCCCACCGTCCTCTCTCTCTACCTCTCCCGCGCCGGCCAACCTCCAAGCCGCCGCTCCAGCCGGTGGCCCGCCCTCGGCCACCTCCAAGCTGCCGCTCCATCCGGCGCCCCGCTCCCAGCCGCCTCCAGCCGGCGACGCACCCCGGCCCGCCTCGTCGCTCCAGACCACCGCTCCGGCCGTCGGTCGCAGGAGGCGGGGCCGGCGCAGGGCCGGAGGCGGTACCGGTGCGGAGGACGGGGAGCGAAGGAGCAGAGAGGATCTCCTGCAGCAAGGACGGAGGGTACCAGATCGACGGCGAGGGACCGGCGCTCGGGCCGTGTGGGACCGACGCTCAGGCGGCGTGGGACCAGCGCTCGGGCAGCAGCGGCACCAAATCTCGGGCGAGAGACGGGGAAGGAAGGAGAGACGCGCGCTCGGAACAAAACCACAGAAAACTAAAGTCCAGACCACAGTATCCAAAACTCTAAAAATACCACAGTTTTGGGTAAATCAGGATATTCAAAACAGTATTTTGATAGTACCAACCAAACACCTTTTAGTTTCTAAAACCACAGTATTGTGCAATGCCATAGTATTTCTCCAAAACTGCAAAAATACTATGCAACCAAACAAGCCCTTAGCTGCGACTATTGCCGTGCTGATTATTTCAGACAGGTATTTTTGTGGTAATCTCTCTAAATATTTCTTTTGTCATCCAAATACTACTACGTTGTAAGATACTAGTACTAGTAATATAAAGATGTGCAGCTAGTGGTACTGGGCAAGATGGCCAAGCAGGCTAGGGAGTTGTGGGAAGGAATAGGTGTTACGTAGGACTAGAATAGATGTGCATGGGGAAAAAAGGCATAAAAGGAATCCTGCTATTTATATGTGCGGAACAAAGGGCGTTTAGAACAAATTCCTCCAGTACGATTTGCGCCAGGGGAAAAGGGGATGGAGAGGCGAAAAGGTTACCACCACCAACAAACACATAGGGCTATAGCCCAATGGTCATGCTCATCTATCTATCGATCGATCTATCCTACCTAATTCCTAAATGTTTCAGGTCAACTCCTTGCCTTTGATGTATTCCTACTGTGCAAGACTCAATTCTTTTGATGAATTTATCTCTCTTTTGGTGCTGATTGCTGAACTTGCCCCAACTGGTGTAGAGTCGACTTCAGACTGAGTTTCAGAGACACAGTGCAAGCTAGTTGTATGGCTGGGCATGGACAGACAGACCTTTTTATCCTCTAGCTTCTTTGGCCATGACAAATGACAAGGAGAACTGGTCTACTGCAGGAACAAATAAAAGCAAAGGTGACGTCGACTTGAAAGAGCTGCGTGTACGTCCTCGAGCAAAAGCGGCCATGGCGGCATGGATTCCCAATGCAATGGATCGGACTGGCGATCGAGGTCATGATCTGCTGGTGCTACCTGATGATGCCTTGCTGCTGCTGCTGCCCCTGCATATATCTGCATGGATGGATGGGTAAATAAAGCCGAGTTCAGATCGAGGAATGCGGGCGGCCATGCCAATATGCTCCATGGCTGCACGGGCGCGCGGTAGCTTTTTGGAGAAACTTGCAAACAGTAGATGCATGTTGCCCTTTGTTCCTTTCTGTCAAACCAGCAAAGCCACCGGCAAAGAAAGCGCAGCGCAGCGCAGGGGCGACTCGAGCTTCTTTTCTCCTGGAAAACGAAGGGAGGGAGGGGGTCGACGATGCATGGAGCTCAGCTCAGCAAATGGAGCCCCTGAGGCCTAAAGATACGGGCGATCGATCGAGGCCTACCTAGCTCCGGGTCACATATAAATGGGAAGAAAAGTTGCACAGGGCGAGGGCTAAAACCATGGTTGCATGCATGGACTTTTGCAAGAACAAATTAAAGGGCGCCCTAACCTATGTAAGGCCGCGCCGGCGCCTGATGCCGAACCCCCAACCTTTTCTTGCTCTCTCTCCCAGTCATCACACAGAGGAAAGCGCCCGGACGACGGATGCCCTAGCTGATCTATAGCTAGCCCTCGATCGCTAACAATGCTCTGCTGCATCTGCGTAAAGAGCATTGGCCCCGATCGATGGCCACTCAGGACACACTGCATCAGAATCGCTAGCTGCTGCTGCCGCCGCTGTAATGGAGGTTTGTGGACGTGTGATCCAATGTCGTGCCTGCAGCTAGCTGCATGCGGCTCTCCAATCCAAGGATAGCTACATCCACCCGAGAGCTCATCATCTCTCTGATCATTTGGTTTTTTTGTGCTCGCTCGATCTTCCTTGCCTGCAAAGGGATTTCCAGTGTGTTTCGTTCTGCTCTATATCATGTGGTGGGAGCCGCTGAACGCTAGCTGCCGATCGATCGGCGGCGAATTGTTCTGTCAGTGTCGCGTGTGACAACATGGCGATGGTGTGGTGTCAAGCAGCAGCAGAGGCAGATCCAATAATTGTACACGCACGAACCGATCGATCTCATCGTCGTCGATCGCGCGGTCTCTTCGATCGCATCGCACCTCGCCATTCCTGAGCTGGACCCTGGACCAGGCTGCCCGGGATTTTCGCGTGCCCCAGCAACCTATGCTTGGTTAGTTACGGCTTGCCGGTAATAGCCATGTGGACTCTCACCAAACCCTGTACTGCTTTGTTGGGGGAAAAGAATAATCCGTAGTCAACTACTGATATTATTGTTGTCCTACAAATAGCTAGGGGCATATATATATCTATAGTCTTACAAAATACGTGTATAAATCGAGCAACCTGCTGAGTATTAAGCTGTGTGGTTATACAGTAACACACATATCATCATCATCATTGAAACGAAGGAAGGGTCCATGCATCTAATGCACAGTGTAGCAGTACTGCAGCACAGTAGCACACATGCATGGATCATCCCCGGCCGGCCGGTCTGCAGTACTACTGAACACAGCAGTGGCGACATAGCTCAAAAAAAAAAAAAAAAAAAAACTCTGCTGGGGCTTAAACGTCTGTGGGATTTGGCATTTTGCTTGGGATGAGGAGGCACGTGACCTCCCTCCCACCAGCAACAACTACTCGATGCACGTACTTCACGGGACCATGCCCCTTCTCCTCCCCACTCTAACAAAACCTAAGGATTCCCAATGAAGAGCCCTACACGTCTTAGCCTGCATGCATCCATGACAATTTTGCCCTTTTCTGTTCCCACATATCATGAGCATTGAGCAAGAACATAACAGCAGAGAGGAGGCAGGTCCGGAGAGAGAAGACTCAGATCGAAGAGGCAGCCGGGATGGAACACAGTAGTGCACACCATGTCTAGAGCAGAAAAAGGGGTGGTAGTGCACTGTTGGCTCATGTGCCATCTATCCTCCATGTGTTGGCAATGATTTTGTGTCTTGGAAGGGTATGATGCTGTGCATGCAGTAAGGCGTGTTAGTACTAAGCTGCTGTGTTATATTTATTCCCCCAGGCAATGAGGCGCAGTAGAAAGAAACAAAAGCAGACACCCTTAGTTGTTACTACTGCAGTGCTGCCACTGTGTGTTGGTGTGGCCATGGAAAAGGGCACGAGAGGTGGTACTGCATTTGCTTTAGAATCTGTCACGTCTCATGTTTTCCCCTATTCCCAGCTGAGCCGCAGTACAAACAATGAGTGTAATCATTTGCCAGAATTCTTCCACAACCCTTTCTTTGAGGCGAGAAGGCTAGAGAGCAAATAAAAAGTGCCGGAAGTAGCATCCTGTTCTTTTGTCTTCTCACACTGCTCACTTTGTCCTAGTGCCCCACTTTCAGTCCCCTGAGACGTGCCTGCAGCCGTTGCCGGCAAACGTCATATAGATAATAGTATAATTCTTGCTTTATTTATAGCGCACCTTCCTTCCAAATCCAAATATATATACCTAGATTAATTTATTACCTTTGTTATACTAATTTCAATTTCTCTCATTTCGATCAGATTTATGGAAAAATACATCTTCATCTGTTTATGACATTAAATTAGTTCCAATAAATATAGCACTGAATCTATTTTCTGAAAAAAATTATTTAGGATAAAGTTAAATGACCAGAAAACAGTTAAGAACAGAAAGAATGATACGTACGTACTACTCTACAACCCAGCTAAACACATGGCAGACCATTACCTAGTCCCAAATTTTAGCAAGGATCTGGATAATTTTTTTTTCCAAAATGATAACTGTTTTGTGAGCATTTGTACTATTCTGATTCTTCGTTTGAGTTAACGTTGCTTGCTTTCTCTGAAAGTAGCGCTGTTTTTATCAGCAGATTCCTGTGCCATCCTCATCTCCTAGACAGTATAGCAGAGGGAAGCAGGCAACCAACTCTACGTGTAGCTTCAACAACTAATGCGCCTCTCACAACTAGGTATGCATGAGCAGCGCCGTACCAGCAGACATGGACTCACCCAAGCAGCAAGCCGAGGGCACGCGCGTTTTGGTGCCATCTACTCGCAAGTTATATGCATGGCAGCGACCAGCCACAGCCTTCCAGCCACCAGCACCAGTGGTCCATGACATCAAGACCTTCCCGTTATTCCCTCGCGCAAAGTAAAAACTGGGGATGAAATACGGCCATGTGCTTTTCATCTTGTTTTCTTTCTTCCTTCAAGTGGCTCTACATTTCGAGTTGCAGTGGATATATAGGATAATCTTGTTCTGGTTAAAAGAAAACTGATGAAGCATCAGTTCCATAAAGGGATCGAGGAAAAGATTGAAAGAGACCAAGGGATGCGGGGAAGATGCAAAGTTTTGTAAACAACGGATTTGCTCGAAGCGAAAAATATTCATTACGGTAGGAGTATGAGATACCCGATACAGTCTATTCACTAGGTTTCCACGTGTCATAAGGATCAATAACGGGTTACGGATGAGTACTCCTTTTGCCATAAAATATAGCTGTTTCTGTTTGACTCAAACTATTTCAAAATTTAACAAAATCTACATTATAGATAGAAAATGTTTCCACGTCTTCTATTTTCTCACCTTATTTTGTACTCATACTCATCGATTATTTTCTTTGTGTTGAATTTTAAATGAGAAAAAAATAACGTCAATCAAATATGTATCATTTCTTCTAATTCTTTATTTGTTTTGCTTTCCCTTCTTTCATAATTGCCTAGCTGGTCATCTTATGGCACGTGCAACATCCGTCTACGCTATTTTATAATTAAAAATCACAACGTTGTTGTAATTCAAACTATCTTAGATTTGGTATAACTTATATTACAAAAAATATTAATGTACTCTTAATACTAATTTAGCGCCATAAATGTGTATGTCATAAAATATGTTTTACGATTGATCTCTTAATACTAATGTAGCGCCACAAATCTTGATATATTTTAATATAAATTAGGTTAAACCCTTTATAATTTATATAAGGATATGTCTAAAAGCAGTGGTATTTCGTGACAAAAAGTAGTTATCCATCCTAAATCCGAAAAAAGAGCATGCACTTTCCACCGAAAGAAATGTTAAATGTCGTGACATGTACGTATGTATGTTCCAAAAAAAAAATGCCTGGATAGATGTTTATATCATGTAATAGACGTCGTGTAAGTGCGCAATCTATTTCTCTTAATAACATAGCTGAGAAAAAAAAAACAAATGCCTGACAAGTCGAACGTCGAACGAGCACTCTCATTTGGTATCTACCTCCACCAGCTGCCATCCACATGCAAGGGTCCTCAATATGAGGCTGTTCATATTCATATACGATCTTCTCAGCACATGCAATTGCATGATCAGATGAACTGTATATAATGGGTCGTGCAAAATCTGCATCCACATGCACATGCATCCCATATACAACGATTGCGCTTGTATGATCAAATGAACTGTATAGTCAAGCTATTGTGGATTTTTATGCATGTGCTTTTATCTAGATTAAATGGAGAATCGGCTGAGATGACACACCGGCAGTTTCGTCAGTAGATTTTGCTTGTGGACTTTTACGACAAAACAAGTTTTATAAGTCAAAGTATTCAATTTCCCCACCTCTAGTGGGTCCATCAAACATTGAAAGTGATAAAACGGTGCATTTCGTTCTTCAAAAAATGACAAAAGAGGAACAGAATTGAAATGACAGAAGGGCCAACGTCAGAAGCACATGCGCGCCACAAGGTATGCGAAAACTAGCCAAAAAGCAGGAGGTTGAAACCTACAGTAACTCCCCAACATAATTTCAGTGTGCCATACTTGACTAGATAAAAACATAAAACTACAAATTGCAAGACCAAAATGCTTGTAATATGGTACCAACAGGATACTATCGTTGAATAATCTTCATAAGACCAGCAGAAACAGATGCTATAATCATAAATCATTCTAGATAGATGTCAGAAGATACATACATATTATTGAAAACGTTCAAACAAAAGCTACGCCTGAAATAAAATTGCGCATCTACTAAACCCAAAACCACCAAATCATACAGAAACGATCAGACTAAGGGATCAAAAAATTAATCTACATACTTCATGGGGAGAATCCCGTGGGTTGTAGGAGTACTAACTATCAACGAATGATTAATTAGCTACTGAATTTTCATAACCATCTCTTGTGATATATCGATAATACTAGTCATTTAAGCTACCGTGCAACCCTATTTACTACTCAAAACAACAATGCCAATAGCATCATATGTACAACAGAAAAATTCCAAGCCATTAAACACAAACATAATAAGCATCTTTTCTACATGAGATAGGGAATTGATTTTGCTAATGTGTAATTTTGTATCAATTTCTTTCGACTCATGCCATTCAAACCTAATTAGAAAAATCTACGGTACGACCTCAATGGTCAATCAATCATTTCTTGTGTGATAAAAGGAAAATAATATAATTCCTTCTGAGAAGGCCAATGCATTGCTGAAGTGAGGAAAGTTCTATATGGCCGAACAGGCTAATCCCCTGTGCAGCAACAGCATGAACCAAGAGGGTGCTGTACAAAAGGCATGAAAACAAATAATATTCTGGACCTGACGTGATGGGATCAACGAGGAAACAAAGATCATGTCAGAGAAGAAGAACACGAGAATGTGCGAGCCCTCCTCTCCAGATCTCCTCAGGGTTTCTATATTCGGAAACATAAAAAAACTCCCTGGATCAAACAAGGGATCGGCGCATGGCTCGATCGGTCACAGCTTCCAATCATCGGATCAATGTCTCCGTCCCATGAGCATATGATGACTCAACACACACTCGCTCTCCCATCTAACCCACAGGCAATACTTAAAACACGACGCGATATCAAGATTCACGAGCTACCAATTAAAGGCAACTAGGTTTCTAGGGCTCAGCTTTTGAAGAGCAAAGGTGCAAGTAGTAAAGCAAAGGGGTCTCTCCTTATGGAAGACACATGCATTCGGTACAGGGCCAAGGAGCAAAGAAAACTTAATTAACGTCGTCATAATACTCAGGCAAACAACACCAACAAGCTAAGAACAAAATTACCAACAGCATGAGCTGAGCTGAGCTGAGGAAGAACAATAACAGTGCAAGAAAGAAATCATCTCAAATAAATGTCTCATCAAGATCAAGGTCCCTAGCTGTCAGATGTTAACCATTTGCAGCGACTGAGTATATTGCTACTCACCTCGTCATCAAATGATCCCAAGAAGCAACAAGTCTAAGGCTAGCTAGGCTCTAGAGAGGAGAAACATCAATTTATGCATGCATCTCGGTAAGGAGCTAAAAATTCAGAGAGCTAACGAAATTGACAGATCGAGCGAGAGCGAGAGGATGATGGAGTGGTGGTGTCGTTACTGCAGCAGCCTGAGAGAGGATCACCGGCCCCTTGGTCGTCGTCACTCACTGCCTCGGGTGGCCGTGGAAGAAGGGCGCGCCGGCGGGGAAGGCGCCGTAGGGTCCGGGCGTCGGGTACGGGTCCATCACCACAGCCGATGACACGATGACATTGCCCATGCCGCCGCCGCCGCCTGCTTCGCCAGCAGCGGTGGTGCTTGGCGGTGAGCCGTCCCCGGCGTGGCGGAAGTGGTACTCGATGGCGCCGCCGCCGCTCCCTCCCGCGCCACCCAGGCTGTGAGGACCGACGTCGTGGAGGATGCCCTTGAACACGTGGCCGCCGATGCTGACGGAGGTCTGGTACGCGACCTCCGCCTCGGCCTGGTCGACGGGGCCCAGGCGCACGCACCGGAACACCGCCTCGGAGCTCACCTCCCGCGGGAACCTCTCTGCGACCGTGACCATCAGCTGATCCCCTGCACGCCATGACATGTAGCCGCCCGCCGCAGAACACAAGACAAAGAATTATCAGTATGTGTGTATGAACTCCATATCATCATAACGAGATGCATGATACTTATATACGATCGATTTTTGACCGTGCATGATAGATAGATCGTAGCCGCGGCTAGCTAGCGTACCCGAGGACGTTGTGGGTGTGGCGACGGAGAGCCTCGCGCGCGGGCGCTTGGTGGGGTCGCGTGACGGCCCGGCACCCGCTGTTGTGGCTGCGGCGGAGGCCGCGAGCGCGGCGAGCTGCTGCTGCCGCTCGCGCCTCTTGGCCGCCGGCACCCAGGTGGACTTTACGTGGGTGGTGCAGGAGAAGCCGCGGCTCTTGCAGCAGGTCCGGCACCGCTGGTGCGCGCAGTCCTTCTTTGCCTGGTTGCCGCAGTCCTGGCAGCTGACCCCGCCGCCGCTGCTCCCTCCGCCGCCCCTGGTGCCCCGCGACGACGAGGACGACGCGGCGCCGCCCGCGAGCGAGGGCCCCCCGCCCGGCGGCTCATCGGAGAAGCGGATGATGTTCGCGGCGTAGAACGGGTGCTGCTGCTGCTCGTGCTGCTGCCATAGCTGCAGCCCCGCGCCGGCCCCCGCGCGCGCGGCGTAGAGGAAGGACGCGGCGGCGGCGTCGGAGGGGTGCACCGGCGGGACGGACGGCGCGGGCGCGTCGCGGCTGTGGCCTCCTCCGCCTAGAGGGAACCCCGCCATGCGCCCAAATCCATAGGACGCCGTGCCGTGCGCCGTGCCCGGCTAGGTGGTGGGAGGAGGAGGTGACCTGATCTCTACTGCTGCAACTACAGCGCGCCGGCTGTGCTTGCGGCTCGTAGTAGTAGTAGCCCGCTGTCTGCGCTCTGGGCGGCCGTGCTCATGCGCGCCCTGCGACGGATTAAAATCTCGGGACGGGGAGGGAGAGCCTCGGAGTGGTGGGGCTTGGGGTTGCGCGGCCCGCCGGCCGGAGTTAAGACGGTGAGGCGACAGAGAGGACCTGCCACGCCGCCATCAGCCTGCGCGCACCTAAACTGCCATTTATTGCCTGCGCTGGGCTGGGCTGCTGCTGCCGCCGCTCCCTCTCTCCTCTCCTCTCCTCTCCTCTCTGTGGCCTCCTTTCCACACCGCGAGCGAGAGGCAGGCAGCACACCAACACGGCAGCGCGCGGGCTGCTGCTGTGGCTGCTGGAGCCGTAGAGAGAGAGAGAGAGACAGTGTAGAGAGCGCGCGCGCGTTGTGTGCGCTTGCGACTGCGATTGCCGATTGCGAGAGAGGAGAGAAAGAGACGGGAAAGGGAGCCGGGAGGGTGGGGCGCCGAGGGGTACAGTCGCAGTCGCCCAATAGAATAATGGGCAACGGGATGGATGGCCTGGCCTGGCCTGGCCTGCCGCTGCCGCTGCCGTGCGGTGCCGCCTCCTGAATATGGCCTAGCTGGAATAGAATGTGCTGGAGTCTGGAGTGCCCGCAAGGATTGCCGTATGATGATGGTGGCGTGCTCCAGAATTCAGCCCCTGCGTCTGCAGGCATGTGTTCGTATCTGTGCGGCGCGCCGGCGCCTCTCTCTCACTCTCCTTGTGTCAAGAAAAAAAAATGTCCATCCACCAATTAGGTGTTGAAACGCATTTTAACACCTAAATTTTTGACCATTAGATCATCGATGGATGGTCAGGGTTATACCGTAATTACAGTGTATGTATTACAGTGTAATTCACCACCACCCCCACTCACCCAGATCCGGACCACCCCCGCCGCTGGGCTCCGCCCCCGCCCCCGGCGTTGCCGCCGCACGACGATGGGCTCCGCTCTCGTCCCCGTGGCCGCCGCCGGGAGAGGAGGTGAGCGCGCGGCAATGCATTTTAACACCTGAATTTTTGATCATTAGATCATCGATGGATGGTCAGAATTACACCGTAACTACAGTGTATGTATTACAGTGTAATTCCCCACCACCCCCACTCACCCAGATCCGAACCACCCTCGTTGTCGCCGCACGATGATGGGCACCGCTCTCGTCCCCATCGCCGCCGCCGGGAGAGGAGGTGAGCGCGCGGCGGCGTGCCGCCGGGAAAGGAGGCGGCGGGGAGCTCGGCGGCAGTGAGGACGGTGGCGGGCCCGCTCCGCCGGGAGAGGAGGAGGCGGCGGGGAGCTCGGCGGCGGCGAGCACAGCGGCGGCACGCGAAGCCTGGCGGCGACGAGGGCGTGCGCGGCGCGCGGAGCAAGTAGGCCGGCGCGCGGAGAAGGCATGCGACGGAGGCCGGCGGAGGGAGCCCAGCAGCGGCGTGACGGAGGCCGGCAAGGCGTGTGATAGGAACGATCTAAACAACCCGGTAATGTTTAGCTTTTCAAAAAAAAAGAGAGAAGGAAATCCCCTCCTCCTGTCTCTCTCTCTCTACGTCTCCATGGACGGACGGATCACGACGGTCAATGCAATATTCAAAGGAAGGAAATCCAGAGCAAATGCCGGGACAGAGAAAATCCAGCGCAGCTCCACTCCACATCCGTCCGCGAAACTTGCACCCCCCGACTGCGACTGACGACGCGTCGCAGCCCCCACCGACACGGTCTGATCCGGCACGGGCGGCGCGCGGCGGGGGCGGCCCATGCCCGGCATGCACGCACACGCACACACGCGCCCGTCCCCCCGGTCTGGTCTGGTCCGCCGCTCCCGCGCGGGGTCGAGACCGGGGGACACGGGAGCTGCTTTTGCTGCCGTCTTTACGTGCGACGGACAGCCAGCCAGCTGCTTTCGACCCAGCTTTGCTCCTCGTTCAAACTCGCGGCGCCGAGCCGGACACGGCGACGGACGGCACCGCGGCCGGGCACGGCACGGGACGGGACCCCTCGTGTCTGTCCACTTCACTCGTCGTCGTCGCTCGCCACTGGTCGAGAGACTATCCTAGCTCGTCGCCCTGGTTGGGCGAGTCGCACCACCCACGTCCACTGCACCCCACGCGCTTTGCTTTGCTGCCGTCGCTCCGCCTCCGGCGTTTCTATTCTATGCAAGGTGATGATGCAAAGTCGTCTCTTCTCTTGCCGCGGCACGGGGGTGACGGGCACGGGCGCTCGTCGCTGTCCCGTCGCGGCGTTTAGTTTACAGGGGTCTCGCCTGTCAGCTGTCACCACCGGGCATCGCCACCGGATTGGTCAATGCGGCGTTGAATAAACGGAGAGAGGGGCCGGGGCCGGGCCGGCCGGGACTTGTGGTCATCTGATCTAGCGGGGTGGGGGGAAGGATACGCGTGACGTAGCGGGAATCCATGTCCCCGACTCCCGGCCGGCGTGCCCGTGGCGTGGACGCCGCATGTGTACTGCCTGGCAGCAGCACCTAGTGGTCCAGTCAGCCGTTAGTCCCGGATTGCAGGGAAAAGGCCAGGAGGGATCTTCTTTTTGATTATTATGGGGAGAACATGTGGTGCAACTAGCAGCTGGTCACGGTTACTGTGACTGACGTATGTAGCGGCGGCGTTGTTGCTCAAGAGTGAAGAGCTTGGGCCGGTACGTTAATCCAACGGCTATATCGATCGAGCGAGCGAGCGTCAAGACTAAACTTTTTCCTTCGGCTGGAATGGAATCACCAGATCGGATCAGATGATGGCCACCATCACCATAGCCGTGGGCAGAGGCCGGCACTAGCTAGCATGGCGTCCACACTAAAAAAAATGAGAAGCGACTGGGCGCCGGCCGGCCGGGATGTTGGCGGCAGGATGGGGATTCACAAGTCCCGTACCCCCCACTAGCTAGCACAGCACTACAGCGAACGAACCTTGCTTTGCTGCGCGAAATAGAGGCGTGCGTAGCATGGAGGGGAGGAGGTCACGTTGTTCACTGTACCGCGCGATTCCGGCCACTGTTGTGTTCCTGGTCCCGATCGTCGTCGGCAGAGGCCAGGCCAGGCCAGGCCCGCGGCCGCCGATCGGATCGCGATCGCGGCGCGGCGCGGCTCGGTTGTGCGTCGCCAGTTGCGGTGTTGGACTGTTGGGGGTGGGGGATTTCGAAGCGGCGGGCACTGGCGCGGCAGGCAGCCGGGATTGGAAGAGGGAGGGGGATTGATTGCGAGTATTCTGCTGCTGCTGCATCTGCATGCCCGTGTCGTACCACGTACCGACCAATGGCCGCCCCTTGGCTGCATCTACTACTGCCATCGCATTGGCGTTGCGTCGTCGAACGACAAGCAGCGCGCATTCAAGGCCGGGCTGCGCGTTCTGCGTGCTGGCATGGCTGGCTGCTTGCAGCTGCTGCTGCAGCAGCCCCCTCTCTACGCCGTGGGGCGGCCGGACCCGACCGGTCCATTTATTGTGAGCTCTGTTCACGATCAGATCCGCCTCATTCTCGAGTCAGAGCCGAGGCCGGGGTACGGCGCGGCCTTGTTCTTTCGCGCTACTAGGCTCTGCGCCTGCGGCGCTGCGGCCTGCGAGTCGGAACAAACGCAAGGGACAAGCCAACCGGCGCAGGGCTCCTGAAGCTGGTGTGAAACCAGGTTCTGTCCGTGCGCTGCCTGCGCGTTTTGACACGTACTACGCCGACCCAGCGCAGGAGCAGGAACTGGCATGCATCTCTCGTCTTCCCCAGGGGCGCCGAGGCCACCGTTGTGGCGGTCTCGTGAACCAACCAAGCGCATGAACATACTAGCACAATGGTTTGTTTGAAAAGCGCATGCATTTCGTCGCGAGTTTGGGTTGTTAATTAGTCAGTGTTTTTGTTTATTTTGGGTGTGCTCTCAGGTTAGCCATGGCTAAATAGATGATGTACGTTGTATCTTCTCATTCCTTCTTAATGAAATACGTGCGTGCACGTTCACCAAAGAAAAAAGCGCATGCATGGAACTTGAAACCCACCCAGGTCTCAAGATGCTTCAGCCCAGGATGGTGTTGCTGCTTGCTGGTGGCATGTCACTCACACACGACCAGGATGGCACTGAGAAGAGAAGGCGCACGTACTCGACGACCAGGATGGCCGGCCGGCCGGGAGGGAGGCCCTCTCGTCGGGCCCATGCACGAACCGGTTTTTACTGCCCCCACACGACACCACACCCAACCCACCACAGGTCCACAAGCAAGTACTGCAGCGATAGAAGAGAAAGGCTTCTGCATTGGGACGGCCGTGCCGTGTGTGGGGGTGGTGGCGAGGAAAAAGTTGGGGAACAGGATCCCAATGCCGCCGCGCTGCAGTGCCTGCTGTGCTGAGAAAGTCCGGGCCCCAATAATGAAGCGGAAGCCGGAACGGAAGCGGCTGGACGGCTGGCCCTGCCCCTGCGTCGTGAAGGCTGCTGGCTGCAGCAAGCAGCCCCGCGCCTCGAGCCGTGCGCCGCTGTTACTCGCTGTACCCGTCCCCGCGCGCCCGAGTTGACCCTGCCTGCGCCTCCTCCATCTCTCAGCCAGCCGGAGCAGATGCCCCGCGCGCGCGCAGTCCTCTTGTTCCCTTTCTTTTTTTACTGTGCCGGCCACGTCCGCCGTGCCTCCCGCGGCCCGGGCCCCCGCCGCCCGCCCGCCCGCGCGCGTGGTCCCGCCCGTACTCCCGTGCCGTGCCATGCGCCTGCTCGCTCTGCGCCCCGCCGCTGATTGCCGCCGCGGGCGGGCGCGTGCCCACGTCCCGTCCGCCGAGCGGGGGCGCGGGGATGCGCGCGGGGCACCCGCGGACACGGAGCCAACAGTGCGCGGCGGACGGGGGATCGGGGGGATGGGATGGGATCCTTCGGTTCCGTTGGCCACCACTACCCACCAGGCCCAGCGCGCCGTGCGCCGATCCCGACGCGTAACGAACTGGCCAGCTAGCACCACCGCAACTTGCGACGACCACGACGACGGGATGGGAGCGGGAGACACGGCCGCGAGGCGGGCTGCGGCGTGCGGCTGCTGCCCTGCCTGCATCTGCATGCACGCGCCCCCTCCCTCCCTCGGGACGCGTGGCTGGATTTCCGGGGTGAAGCTGTCGCACTGTGAGTCTGTGACTGCCTCTGGAGTCTGGTGTGGAGGGCCACTGCGGTGCCTTGAGCAAACATTTCTGATCTCTGACTCCGCTTCACCGCAGTCTGACCCTTTTTCTTCCTTTTCTTTTTAGAACAAGTGCTTTACAACAACAGTCGTCCCCTGAGCATGTTTGGAAGTTGCAACGGCAGTATAGTCATGTTTTGGTCATATATTAATGATTCAAGGGAGTAGTTTTTAGATAATACTCCATCTGTATGAGATTGTAAGGGTTCTAGCGTTTTTTTTTATTTATCCATACTCATTTGGATATTAATGAATCTACACATTTAATAAATAGACGTACATGCAAAAATGAACAAATATAGTTAAGATCTAGAACCTTTACGATTTAGGACGGATGAAATGCTATAGTATGAATTAATTCGTAGTATTTAGAAAAAAAATGGTGTTTGATAGGTTTTTAAAAAACTTTGCCTTAAAACTTTGCCCGAACCCCAGCTGCAGCAATGGAGTTGGACAACGCAGATGCTCAAGGATGGAGAAGAAGCATCAACTAACCGGCCGCCAGAGTTGTTCCGAGAGAGATGTGCTACCGGGAAGCGCCACTAGAGAGAGATGTGCTGCCGAGGAGCGCCGCCAGGTAGGGGTTGAGGTCAGGAGGGTACAGGGACGGGCCGCCAAGAGGGGTCGGGGCCGTCCCCTTGACGCTCGGCGTCGTTGTTGTCGCGCCGTCACGGAGGGGCTAGGAGGGATGCGTCGCCGCCCACCAGGAGGGGTCGGAGGTCGGGGATGAGAATTTGGTTTTTTAGACTACTGTCACCGAGAACATTGACTTCACCAAATTACCACCGAAAACATTGTCATTCTTGGTTTTTCTGTCATTTGAGACATTTTAATCATTTTGGTAATATATGGGCATAGAAATGACTCTTCAGCCCCCGTGCCTCTCTACCCGATCAATTCTAGTTCCAACTAATACTGTGTTTTCTCTCGTGGCACAACTAAAACGTATTTAAATGCCACGGTTTCTGCTAGCATCGTCTACAAACAGGCCCCTACCGAATGATACAGCTAGATTACTGGCTCACAGAAGGTCCTCCTTCATTCCCAGCTCATTAACTCCGCGCACTGTACACCAATCGATCGTAGTAAAACCTGTTCAGCTGTGCCGTGAACAGTTTGGCGTAGGCGCACCTATTATGAAAGGTGCAGAAAGTATGTGCTGGTACGATTATGTATCGGGTTATTTATTCATTCCGGAGCAAGGATGGATCCTGTACTGTCATCACCGGCGGCTTTATTTCTCTGTGAGAGAGTTGGGAAAAGGCAACAACATTATACTGATGATTCAGGAACAGGCGCGCCGAGGCCGGTACCTACTTATACGTGCTCAGAAAGTGGGGTTGCTACAACAAGTTCTCCTGTTCGACCATTTCCATTCTCCCATCCCAAACGCAGGCCTCCTGTTTCCACACAAGCGGTACGTGTGTGATCATTGCTGGCTCCTGGCTACAAGTATATACTAGCTAGTACAAGCAACTCATCCGAAAGCCTTGGACGTTAATAGTGCCACATGCGATACAAAAGGCAAAAAAGCTAATGACCACATGCTTACATGTACGCGACAACTAACGCTTTCAGTACTAGTAGCCTATCTACAGGGCCTACAGTTGCCAAACCTAGCTACTGGATTATATTCATCGGCTGTAAATCTTCCATTCCGATCATTGACCGACCAAATACGACCTGCACTTTTGTCTGGAGCATATTGCACAGCCCCCGGCCATATCCTGCCTACCTGTCATTACGTTCTTCTTCTTCGAATTCTTCATCCAAGAGATCAAGTTAGAGTGTGTGTGTGTGTGTCAATAAGCAAGGTGAAAGTCACGGATGATGGACGGGCCGGGAGACCGAGCGATATCATCGATCGAGAGAGACATACGTGCATGCACTGGTACGTGACAGGGACGCGACGAAGGAATCGATATCTCGCCATCGGTTGACACCGAAAGTGCACAAAAGCGAGATCATATGCTCCATGAGGACGCGGCCGAGCCGACTAGTCGCTTGTCTCGATGACCATGATAGCCTGTGTCGTCGTTGTGGGCTCTACCTTTAGTTTTTTGGTGTGATCACGACGGGAACCTGTCGCACGTATTGCTACCTCTCTCTCGTGGTGTTGTCTCGCGAGCTGCCTCGTCTTGGTATTGGATATTGGAGGAGGAGCAGCCTAGCGTTAACCTGAGTGCCCTTTTTAAGCTTCTTTTAAGACTAAGTGCTCCCTCTTTTTGTTGGTAGCATAGCAAGCACTATGTTCGTTATGTGCTGCTTAATTAGGAGTATATGCAGGTACTCATTTCAGGTCCACGCCACAAACATGAGTACTTTACTCATTTCAGGGTGTCTGGATTTTGTACTGCATCTGCATGTGTACACACTTTGGCAATAAAGTATGGGCCCTTTTTTCTCCTTCGGACCGGGGATGAAAATCAATGGACTATGCCGCCTGTGTACTGTGTGATAGGCCCGTTACGGGTGCTAACGGGCCTCGCCAAGTAAAAATATGATATCGCGCGCGAAAGCCCATGCCCCACAATACAACAAACAATAGTGGAAGCCGTCTTGGGTTGGCACAAAAGGCGCTCAATATTAAGCTTTCATAGCTCAATTAAAAATATTGCTTGTTGTCTCTGAAGACAGAACATTTGCTCAACTTCATGCAGCTGCCATTTGGACACTTTACCCATAGTTCATGCCGCTGACCCAGATTTATGTTCTGTTGGAATTGTGACTAACATATATAATACAGTTAAATCGACTCCCAGTTGTTTAAGAGCGCCAAAATCAGGCAAACAATAATTGATTGGTCCACAAGCATGAGACAACAATAACTTTTGTTGTCAGCCCATCGGCGCATATAGCAAAACAAGAGACAAAAAGATGGTGCTCATACGGACCAACTTCCGTTTTTCAACTAAGCCAGAATTTTTGTAGGGTTTTTAGGAAAAAAAGAACATTTCGCATGGAGAAGTCTACCAAAGGGGTCCAGAAGGGGAGTCCCAAAACCACAAACGTATATAGTGTTTGTACAGTAACGCATCACATAGAAATTCACTCTTAGGGCAGATACATTTCATGATTTTCTTGTGTGGGCCCATAATAAAATTATATTCTATTGATCAAATCATACTCCTCTCGTTCAGGGTCATTGATGAGTTATGCTTTTGTGTTGGCACCAAAATAGGAAAATTAGTTTTTTAACTAAATATATCAATAATTAATGCAATAATGTTCAATATAGTCCAGCTATATTGAACATATCCAGAAGGTTCATATCCAGAAGGTTCATGAAGATATTTGATGCAGAATAGAAAAAATGATACATCACAAAGAGATCGCGGTCAACAAAAGGTAAGCTGTAGCCCTCCATCTCAAAAATATGGTTCTGTAATACCCTCCTCCATCTCAAAAATAAGGTTATGTAATACCCCCTCCATCTCAAAAATAAGGTTTCTATAATACCCCCCTCCATCTCAAAAATTAAGGTTCTATAATACCCCCCTCCATCTCAAAAATAAGGTTACTATAATACTCCATCTAAAAAATAAGGCCTATAGAATTTTCAAAAAGTCGACCATTTAAATCTTACAAACTTACCGCCTACAACCGTTGAAAAAACTTGTTTCGAAAAAGAACATTTTGCAACCCTTATGAACCAAACAACCTATTAGGGTTTCCTCTTCAGGCTATTAGCATACTGGCTCCTTAACTAGGCCATGTTTGTATTGGCCCACTATAGTGGGTGGGGCCAAGCACGACTCTCTCTGGTCATAGTAAACCTCAAGTTGTGCCACGTGCTTAGGCTAGGCTGATTTTCTGGGGTTTTAGGCCGCTCGTTGGGCAATGGGCTTTTTGAAAACAATAATTTGCATGCCTATATACTTACGTTTTATAACACATGCACATAGAGTAAAATACATAAGCGGTCCTTGAACTTGTCACAGTTTGTCAACTTGGTCATAGAACTTAGAAAACCTAGAATCCAAGTCCCATAACTTAGAAAATTATGCCATTAGGGTCTCTAAAGTGGAATGGAGTTTCACCCTCATCCTAGAACCACTAATAATCCACACGTTGATTGTGTGTTTGGCCACAGTTTTGATAAATTATGCCTATATGTTAGGCCCACATCTGTTTTTTCTTCCACATATCTGATATGCGGTCCCATTGCAAGTGAATTAATTCTATTTTTTTTTACCATTCTATCTCCTTTGTCCTCTCTACCGCCACTCCTGCCTGCATTCGCCGTTGAAAAACAAATGTAATTAATGTAGACATGATAAGTGGATCCTAATAATAAAAACTACGGTCAATACATAGTCAATATGTAGATTAGTGGTTTTAGGACCCGAGCGACACTAAGCCAAATTTAGGTACCCAAATTTCCAGTTTTTACTTAAAACCATAGTCAATGCATATTCAACAAGTAGATTGGTGTTTTTTTGGACTTGAGTGGACTTGAAGCTAACTTTAGAGTTTAGAGACTTAGATAACATGGTTTTGTAAGTTCTGAAACCCGAATTCTAGGTTTTCTAAATTTAGAGACCTAGTTGACGCACGCACGCAGTGCCAAGTTCGAGGACCGCTTATGTATTTCATTCCACATACTTATGTCGTGGGTGTATTTATGCGGCTACACCAGAAACGACCTTTGAGATTGCTTAAGCCAAACTATAGCATGTGCAGAAGAAATGATTTATATCCTTATGGCGTCATCATTTTGGCACATGCTAGCTCCCATATGAATCATCGAACTAAGTGGATCCTACTAATAAAAATTGCGGTCGATACATAGTCAATATGTAGATTAGTGGTTTAGGACCCAGGTGACACTAATAAGCAAACTTTAGGGACCCAAATTTATGGTTTTTACTTAAAAAAAAATATAGTCAATGCATATTCAACAAATAGATTGGTGGTTTTTTTTGGACTCAAGTGGCACTCAAGCCAACTTGAGACCCAAATAACATAGTTTTATCAGTTCTGGGACCCGAATTCTATGTTCTCTAAATTTAGAGACCCAGTTGACACAAGCACAATGCCAAGTTCGAGGACCGATTATGTATTTCATTCCACATATGTCGCGGGTGTATTTCTGTGGCTACACACCAGAAACGACCTTGGAGATTGGTTAAGCCAAACTATAGTATGTGCAGAAGAAATGATTTATATCCTTATGGCGTCATCATTACTGCACATGCTATAAGTCCCATATGGATCATCGAACAATATATAAGCAAATGCAGCAAACTCCAGAACACAAGCGAACAAAACTTTGCAGGCCGAAATGAAATTAACAACTCTTGATTTCTTCCACCAAACACCCTCACCACCATTTGCGTCGGCCGATGAATTAACAATGAAATCTAAATGCCACTAATCATCTGCACCACAATTGCATGTGATAACATGCCTGAATCTCCTGCTGGATGATCGATCACCTCAGCTTCGTCAGCTTCCAGTTCCGCCTGTCCAGGGGCTCGCTGCTGCCGGTGACGTCGTCCAGGTCCGTGGTCTCCTCGCTGCTCGCAGCGGCCACCGGGACGATCTCCTTGGTCGTCCGCCGCTCTCCGCTGAACCTGAGCATCTCGACCACCTCGGCCATGGACGGCCGACCGTCTGCGTTGCTCTGCGTGCACAGCATGGCGGCCTCGACCACGGCGCGGAGCTGCTGCGCGTCGAACCGTCCGGCAAGGCGCGGGTCCGCGAGGCGCTCCCACTTGCGGCGCTCCACCAGCGGCGCCGCCCACTGCACGATCTCGCGCTTGACGCCGCCGGGGAGCTTTTCCAGCGGCCGGCGCGCGCTGACGAGTTCCAGGAGAAGCACGCCAAAGCTGTAGACGTCGCAGCTCTCGGAGACCTTCCCCCACATGGCGTACTCCGGCGCCAGGTAGCCCAGCGTGCCCTTCACCCGTGTCGTCAGGTGCGACACGCCGTCGGGGATGAGTTTGGCGAACCCGAAGTCGGCGACCTTGGGAACGAAGTCCGCGTCCAGCAGCACGTTGCTCGCCTTGATGTCCCGGTGTATGATGTGCGGGTTCGCCTCGTGGTGCAAGTAACTGAAACACATTCAGATGAGATGGGGTCGTGTCGTGACAGTGGAAGGAATCAATAATCTTTGGGGGTGCATGGTGCGTGGATGATGACTCACGCGAGGCCCTCGGCGGCGCCGATGGCTATGGCAACGCGGCGTGCCCAGTCGAGGGGTTGATGCTGATGGGAGGAGGGGGCGCCGCGTTGGGGGTGCAGGTGCGTGAGCAGGCTGTGGTTGGGCATGTAGTCGTAGACGATGAGGCGCTCGTCGCCGCCGGCGTAGAAACCGCGGAGGCTGAGAAGATTCTTGTGCCGGACACGGCCCAGGATCTCCACCTCGATGGCGAACTCCATCTCCGCCTTGGCCGTCATCGCCTTCAGCCGCTTCACCGCGATCTGAACACACGTGGTCGCACTCGCACCTTTAAATATTTCTTTCTCAGGATGCACCCGCCGGCACGGCAACAGGCGGATCATGTCATGTAAATCAACAAGACCATGGGGGGATCGTGCACGCACCTCGACGCCCTTGGCGGTGCGGCCCCAGTAGACTGTGCCGAATCCGCCCTCCCCGAGTTTGTTGCTGTCGTTGAAGTTGTTGGTTGCCTGCAGGAGCTCCTTGAGGTTGTAGATCTCCCATGGATACTCTATGCTCCTGTTCTTGGGCGTCGTCCTCGACGTTGTTGACCTTCAAATTCATCCGATCCGTAACGGTGTCAAAATTCATCAGCTCGTCATCCAACTTTATCGCGATATAAGTATACCTGCGACGGCTGCCGGCGGGTGCGGCGACTGGCTCCGGCTCATCATCGCCGGCGACGCAACAGAAGCACCTTTTGATCATCTCCACAGACAGGTCGCTGGATCGTGCGCGGTGCAGAGGCAGGGTACGACCTGGAAGACGGGGGAGGAGGAGGACCGATCTGGATGCGGATGTCGAATTGCTGATGCAGGTGAGAAACCGAGGTTGGAAAATGAATGTTTCCAGGGGCGGCTGGAGGTCTAGCTTCTTGTCTGTCTCGCTGGCTACAAATTTGTCCTCCTTGTGTTGCCTCTCCTTGGAGACTTCACTGCCTTAACAGTGACCTTCTCCTCCTGTGAAGATGTTGTGAGTAATGTGTGGTCTCTAGAAGCCAGAAGGGGCACCTCTTATATAACCTCAAGCCACTAACGGTAGGTGACTAGGTATGCTGGTAGTACGGTGCCCGAGACTGAAAGACATACAGACCATGCTATGTGAATTCTCAAGACCACTACATGATGGCTATGCACTCTGCTGCAGGTGCATCCATAATTCCATATGACTGACCGCTACTGCTCAACAGAATATCAAATGGATTACATGGCGCATCCGCGCATGAGTACGTGACCAGGTCAGTCAGAGAGATGAACTGGGGTACTGGACAGGGCAAGCAGTAGCACCGCGTTATGATTCATGACAGGGTCTGTTCAGACTGCCGCTGAGCTTCCCTTGTTCCTTTTCGTGTGGCTCAGTGTATATGTCTGGCGTAAATCCTAGCTTTTGAATGAGTCGGCAAGTTTGTTTTCTGACGGCAGGAGCGATCGAGCGCAGGCTGGAGCACAAAAACAAAGGAATAATTTGTAGTACCACTTACCACACCTAATCTGTTAGCGACTGCTGCCGCTTCCATTTGTTTATACATGAAGATGTCACTTGGATTGGTCAATGAAATGGAAATCCATCGAAAGGGCAAGACCTGTCACCTGCCAATCAACCATTTGAGAGCTAAGACCTCGAGAAATTTTTTTTGTTTTTTTAAAAAGATACCCATATGGAGAATGCAGAGGAAGCAACAGATGTCCGGTTCAGAGCCAAATTCAGTTTTATTTGTCAGCTTGATTGCTCGTCAGCGTCTAGAGTCTCCATACAAAATGCACATATCTGAACTCGATATTCTTGCAGTCATGCGCATAAGGAATCCCACTCTTATCATTGACTAAACAAGAAGAGAAGAAACACCAAACAGAAAACAAACACCAACCATTATTTGGTTTCCAGATGCAACAAGGAAAGCCAATCAACAGCATACAATACAACGGTGGTAGTCTGCTTTAGTTCCTGAGGCAAATCATAAGGAAAAGATTCAGACGGTCATCTACACAGCCTGGAATATCTGTAAGGAACGGCGCATAAGGATGTTCTAACAAAAAAATAAATCTGACATCTGAACAGGTCTCAGTCATTACCAAGCAGGATCTACTCCCGCGCTTGTAAATTTCGGTACCCAATCTTGGAGGTGCTGGGTTCTGCCCTGGTAGTTCTGGTTCTGTCCTTTATTGCTCGATTCTTAGACGGCGAGGCAGGCAGCGGCGGGGTAGCTTGGCCACAAAGGTCAGCGGCAGCGACGGCATAGAGTCATAGACAACGACGCCGGAGCCGATGGGCCGGCCGGCTGGCAATGGGGACGAGTGGGACAACACTGCTGAACCTTAAGCAACCGCCTTGCAACTGTGTTCACAACGCAAAGCGTTGCCCGAAAATCACAGGATTAGTTGCGGATCCATGAATCATCTCAGCACTTACCAGCATTTCTGACAAGACTAGAGAAATAGCTTTACATCTGTCAGGACTAACTCGGTAATCCACCTGATTCATGCCTTTCAATTTGGCTTGTACAGTTGTACTTCAAATCATCCCATACATAAGATGACGCAATTACGAATACATTCAATTCTCTTGACACACCTCTAAGCTGCACACAACACCACCCCAAAAACGCATTTTGCAACCTTCTAGTGACGATTATGACAGCGAAATAAAACTGCACATTAATTGAATAAAAAAACTGCTAGCTATAATACATCACTCGTCAGAACATCCACCAGTGAATTTTCTGGGTCGAAGGCAATCAAAGAATCTATTGCAAGGACACGGGAATGAGACACTTCTGTCAAGCAGGGTGTTCCTCTTCGTCAGTTCTTTACGTCTATATCTACTCACTCAAGTTGCATCCACGGATGTAAGGGTGATCGTACTTGATATACTTGGTCCAATATGGTCGGTACTTGGTCATTGCTAGCTCCAACCATGGTTTCATGTTACCATTGTAATGAACCACAGCAGCACCATCTATCTCTGAACGGTCTATGCTTGGGTTGTATCCTAATCCAAGAACATGCCACGACTTATCCAGTGGGTGCGTCAACTTGTAGAAGGTCAAGAGGCCAGGCGGAAGTGTCCCGAGCTTCCAAAGAACTCTGTCTTCATTCTAAAAGGACAAAACAGCAAGAGGATTATGTCAGAAATGATGGTCTCAACTCAAACTAAGAACATACAGATTTGCAAAACAGTTTCCTTTTATAAATTTCAGTGACAAGAGTTGAATTCTCACCATGTTTTGCCATTTGTGGTAGATCCCAGTAATATCTTTCTTCTTCCACTCCTTTAGGTCAAAGATGTTCATCCCATAAGCCCAGCCACAAGCATTTGGGTCAAAGTTCCGAGCAATGTGTGGATTTGAAAAATTAAGATACTTGTCAAAACGGTGGAAACTCTCGCCACAGGTTTCCACAGCACCATTGACCTTTCCATTAAGATCAACATCCCACAACCCTGTCAAATCTTTCTGCACAACTATGTCATCATCGAGGAAGAGTATCTTATCAAGCTTTGGATACACCTCTGGGAGATAGAACCTCAAGTGGTTTAGCATAGAGAGGTACTTGGGGTTCCGATACTTTAGGTTTGAAGAACCTGCTGAGAGTGTCGTGGGACGATCAGCTTTGAAATAATACTCTTTCATGGCAGCAGACTCAAGTTGCCGCAGCACAGGACAGTATGATGAGTTCAACCACTTAAATTCGTCCACATTCTCAACATGGATGGTGGCCTCGCCAGGAGGGTTCAGCAGAAACCACATGTTCATGGCTCCAAAGTTTAACTTGTCAGTCACAAGATGGAAAACATGTTTCTCTGGTTCCTGAAAAGGTCATTTCAAACATCAGTGTTAACCACTATGTGGTGGAGTGCTATTGAATAATTGGCTAAAAGGACATGCAAATACCTTGGCATTCATGATGGTTGAGTTCACAACAACAGAGGCAGCCAAGACATTATCTGAGAAAAGTGCATAGTGGTAGAGATTTGGGTTTTCTAAGTTTTCACTCCTTGGGAATTTCCGTTTCTCAAGGGGCAGGAGATAGTAATCAATTGTCAAACGCATAGACAAGCAGTGAATGCTGTTTGGAATTGTCTTTGCAGCCAACTGGCTAAGAAATGTACTCTGCTTCTTTAAGCTCCTGACCTGTTCATCAGCTGACTGAAGCATAGCCCTTAGCCTCTGAGTTATTGCCCTACAATCATACACTTCTTCTCTAGCCTTTGATAAAACTTTACCCATTGCTCTGGTTTTCTCAGGCGCGCTGCAAATTAGATGGTTAAAAACAGCAAAGCAAGAAATGGAGCTTTTCCTAGAACAAGGAAAGAAGTGAAGCAGATGCACACCTGTGATGCAGGTCAGCATCAGTAGCAGCCTCACCAACAGCCCGCTGGCTTTCCTTGATTCGGGTCTGCAGTTCTTGATATAGGTCATTCTTGCTCTCTGATTTGGCAATTGCAGAATAGACACGAGCCATAATAATTTGGTCCCTCATTAACCTAACTGTAGAGTCCGAATTCTCATTCTCATTCTCTTTTCGCCATATGCTGTATTTACCAAGAACAGCAGAATCGACAACCTTCGATCGTTCAATAGCAGCATTCTCCAGCTTAACACGCGCTTCATCATCTTTACGAATCAAATCCATTGCTCTCTTTTCACGCCTTTTCTCCCTAAGTTTCTACAGTATCCAGACAAGTACAAAGAGATAAGAAAAGCATATCAACAGAGACCAGACCAAGCTAATATGTATACGAGGCTAGCACTGTTACCCTTCGAGCTATTTTTGCTGCAGTGTCAACTGGATGTTCATCTGCATTAAAAAAACACTTCCGGTATACTTTACTAATCAGAAGATGGGAAATAGCTTTTAGTATTAACTTATCACGTCTAAATTTATACCTGGATCTTTGGGTGATCTATTTGTTCGTAGATCAAGTTCTGCTGAACTGTTTCCAGCTTTAGCCTTGTCATCGACATCCATGATCTTCTCGGTGAGAAGATCGTCAGTTTTCCAAGAGGGAGACGCACGATTCCTAAAAAAATCGAGGCTCAATGTGCCTTCTTCCTGTTGACTAGCAGCTATAGCCTCAATCACCTGAAGACCAGAAAATATGAAAATGCAAAGAAATTGAGGACACATACAGAAACACTAATGCTTGTTGTATACACAACCAACAAAACAAATAATAGTTACTGAATTGTCATAGGCATGCAATCAATACATTGCAACAGTACAACCAGTAGCCAAAATGCCAAGTAATGAAAAAATTCCTTGAACTGACAGGAGAACCGTCCATACTTAAATTAAGGAGAAATACAAACAAAAGAAAGGAAAGGGAAAAGGAAAAGGAAACAATCAAACAACAAATACAAAAAAAGGAGAGGAGATGGAAGAAAGGCAAATAAATAAAGAAAACAAAACCAAAAGATTGGAACAAGGTTAAAAAACAGATTAGGCTGGGAAAAATATTTTATATTGCAATAGCTACATGAAACAGGGAAATAATAACTAGCTATAAAGCTATGGTTTATTCACCGCCTCCTGAAATGGGGTCACCCAGTGACACTAAGCATGGTTTGGTGCATAAGTTACATGTGGACAATTGAAAAGTAGGAACATCTGAACTTACAAGCATGTTTGACATACAAGTATGTTTGAAAATGAAATATAAAACCACAGAAAGAGAAGAAAGAGAAAAAAAATGCCGCACTGGTTGCAGGATATTCTGACCTCCTTAGGCAAAAGAGAGTTCAGGTTCTTCATTGCCACTGCTTCCTGCAAGGGAATTCATAAAGTGAAATGAGTCATCAAAAACTAGGCTCATTAAGCAACTGAATCTCTTTCAGGATTGGTAAGTACCTGATCACCATTCCTGCTCTTGTGATCTGCTGAAGTACAATAAATGTGTCAGTGCTTATCCATCTCAAGTAAAACAGTGAATACAAAAAGTACAGTCTTATAATTCGCAAAAATACAGAGCATCATTCTCACACCTAACAACAGAGTAATGTGGAATCATACACCATTGTTTTTCATCAACAATACTCCATTTCAGTCAACAGTGGTAATGCCATAGTCTGTTCGGCATGGTTATGCCATTAGGGTCCATTTGGATACAGCGAAAACCCCTCCAATCCACACGTGTTGAAGGGATTTGAGGAGGAAATTAGTTCGGATTCCCCTTCAATCCCCCTCAATATGTATGGATTAGTTTTATCCAAACAAGCCTTTGTACAGTTTTGTTTGCCCTTGGATGTGTGTAGTTTTTAGCACAATAGTACGCATGCACTTCAACAGTAGCCTATGGACGCGGGGTTATCGTACATCCAACCTAGCATCAGCAAAATATAACAATCCCTAGGGTCACCACATGCTCCACCGACACAGTTTCCATCCAAACAGGGAAACCAAACAACATCACAGCGGGTACTAATAGAGAGAGCACCAATCCCACAATCTAGAAAAATCCCACCAGGGGTCCACCCAATCTAGGCGCTCATCGCGCAATGCACCGCAGAATTAAACACCCGAAGCAACAGGAGGGGGGCTTAAAGGAGGGGATGCAAATCGGACCGGAAGCTACGTGGACGTGGCCGCGACCTCCATTGCGCACGACGAAGAAGAGCGACGGCGCTACCACGAAGAGAAACACGAGGACCACCACGGGGGGCAGCACGCCGTGGCCGGGGGCGGCGCGCCTCCCTCCCCCGCCCCCGCCGGCGGTGGAGTAGGGGAGCCGCTGCTTCGGGGTCGGCATCGGCGGCGCCGCGATGCCAGTGCGGATCCGGACCCGATCCGATCCGCCGGCGGCGGGGGCTCGCCGGATGGCAAGGCGCGGTGCGTACGCTTCGCTTCCTTGGGAGAGTGGGGAGTGGTCTGATGAGGCAAGGGAGCCAGGAACGCAACGGAAAGCACCCGATGCACGGGGCCGCCGTGTGGAGGGGTCCGTGGGGTTTCGTTTTGGCGGGCTTTGGGCCGGACGCTGTCACACTAGCACATTTAACGCCCTCTTGACGTGCTGGGCCGATGCCTAGAGAGTCTGTAAAAGGCGAAGCCCTTCTGGGCCTTGTGAGGCCATGTTTGCACAAACTAATTTTTAGTTCTAAATAATAAATAGCTAGTGTTGTCTAAAAACTAATAAATATTAGATAACAATTAGCTAGCTTAAAAATAGCTTGACATGTTTGGATATTTCAACTAATACATGATTCGATTCCTAATAGATAGGTATTTTTTCACAATTAGCTAGGTTCTCTCGGCTAGCAATTATTTTTAAATTAGATTGTGGGTTAAAAATTAGCTACCAATTAGCTGGGAGTGTTTAGATATTTTATAGCTAGTTCTTAGACCATCTCCAATGAATGGAGTAAAAGAGATATCTATAGTACAAATCGACAATGTATCGCTATTGTAGACAGAGAGAAGAGTGAAATAGTGTATAGGCATCCTTTTTACTCCATCCATTGAGGATGGTCTTAACAGCTAAGTTTTAGTTTGGTGTATGGAAACAGGGCCTGAGTTGTGTGTGGCCTGCACGTTCAGAATTTTCCAGTTTTGCAGATGCAGGCATGCAATAATTTCTCCCGGAAATGAGATCACGCCATTTCTTTCTTCTTTGCACTAAAGAGACAGAACAGCCAGTTGCAGATTGGGTATTCTCCTGTTGGGTCTCATTGTTTCATCCACAAGCTAATCACCAGATGTGGGGTGTGGGCATAAAAAAGATCTTAGCCGACGAGTAAATAGATGAGTGTAGAGGTTGAACAGTATTGACACTTGATAAGCCGATGTCCAGAAAAAAGGCTGCATGTACGCGTTGTATTATTAGTAACCTCTCTTTTTTTTAGAATTTGTTTTTACCATTTTCAGTTCAGTAAAGGGTTCGTTTGGTTCTGGTGATTTCTTTGCACAGATCCATCGGAGTCGTTCTAACTACCAAGCAGAAAAATTAATGATGCAGAACACGTACCCTTGACAAATCAGCAAGGGCTAGCAGATGGAGTGATGGACGGCTCTTGACAAAGCTGTCTATTCCAGCAATTGACACAAGTAGTAAAGACAAGGTACGGTGATCTTTCGCCCTAAACGACCTAGCAACATGGAAATTCACCAGTTTGGGAGAAAACTCCAGAGCTAGTTTCGTCAAACTGGCACGCAAGCGTGAAAGCTACCGGTAACTCCAGACCCGTGGCATTGGCTACCTGCTGTACATTTTCAGTACACACGATCACCAAACTCGGAACGACCTCTCTGGGTTCCAGACTTGTGACGCATCTTCACACCTCCTGACAGAGATGCGCGCGCATGACCGCGATCGTATGGTCGACACAACCTCTTCTTTTTGCCGAAAATGAAGATGATAATTTCCATCTACATATTTTTTTTTTGTTTCACTACACAAATCTAGTGCGAGTTCCAGTTCAATAATAATGTGTACATCAGATGATTAAACCTTGCCATATGGCAGCAATAATTAACAAGTACGTGCATATTCTTCTGCAAGTTTTTGCCATCCAGATCAAGTGTTCCATCTATTTACAAGACCACCATGTCCATCCCATGACCAACCTCAAGCAAGCTACTCGTGCCATCTAAAGATGAAGATCTTGTAGAAGTAGAGCTAGCTTTGAGGTGAGCAAGCTAAGCTAGTACTGAACGTAGTACGTACCAATTAATAAAGAATAGCGCATGCATGCAGATATTGGCGCCACCGCACGCATGCGCTTTCAGCTAGCTAATCCAAACCAAACAACAATACGCTAGCTAGTCTAGCTACGGATGCAGTCGGCAGAAGCCACCTCACTACTGCTGTTGGGCCTGCCCGGCGGCGGCGGGGGCGTCGGCGGCGGGCGCCATGTCGTGCTCGTTGGGCCAGGGCATGAGGCTGTGCGGCGGGAAGCAGCAGTCGCACTGCTGCGGGCACCGGTGCGGCCACTCGCCCACGGGCATCTGGCCCTCCTCGGCCGCCGCGGCGGAGGCGTCCTCGGCCGGCGCGGTGGCGTCGCGGAGCGGGCCCCAGCACTCGACGCGGTTGAAGCGGCGCAGGTTGGAGTGGAAGTAGACCCACACCGTGGCTTCCTCCAGCTCAGGGTGCCGGCTGAACAGGTCGCCGTCGCCGTGCACGAACGCCTTGAGCACCTGAACGACCAGGCCAAATTAATTAAGCAGGATGAGGATCCGAGGACAAGATCAAGCCTGTTTGGACGATCGAAGACCCTAAATATTCTTGCTTGAACACACTATCAGGAACTAAAACAAGTTAGTGCTAATCTGACTACTGAACAGTGAACAGCAGATCCTTTAATAATTGAGGTGTCTCCGTCCATTGTGCTGTGCATGTTTTAGTCGTGTGGGGGGGGGGGGGGGGGGAGCAAGCAAACAGGGACAACGACAGGATGAATATGCGTAGGGTGTGCCTCAGCAACAAGCTGTTTATTTGTTTAATTTAATTCAATTCAATACGTGGGCCAATCTGAGGCCGAGAAATGAACTGCATACTGTACACAAGTGGCCGGCCGTGGGCAGCAGGCAGACACGTAGGAGTACGTTACGTACCACGGGGAGCTCCTTGCGGAAGATGTAGTAGCGGAGGCCGGCGATGAGGTCGAGGAGGACGTGGCCGCCGGAGATGTGGCAGTGCACGTGCAGGGACATCCGCCCCCGCACCTTCTTCCACTCGGCCACCACCTCGTCGCGCTGCAGGCGGTTGTACCAGCCCTGCAGCTGCGCGCGGTTGATGGTGTGGGAGACGGCGAGCGTCAGGCTGGCCGTCACGTCGCTGTGCGTCAGCGTGTACGTCCGCGGCAGCGGCAGCAGCGGCGGCTTGCCGGCCGGGTGCCCGCCGCCGTGCTGCTTGCCGGCGCTCTCCTCGTCCACGCCCAGGAACAGCACCTTCAGCTTGGACGCCTCGAAGATCGCCGGCCCGAACAGCCTCGCCGTCTATTACATCGATCGGATCGCACAGGAAGAGGAACAGAGCATCCCCTGCCGACGCATCAGCACAAGAACGAAGAAGGGCGAAATCGAGAGGGTGGGGTGGGGAACTGGGGATCACGTACCGGCACGACGTATCTCCGCCGCCGCGCGTGCAGCGGCCGCCGCCGGAACACGACCACGGCGCCCGCGCCGTGGCGCTGCTGCTGCTTGAGCTGGGAGATGGGGAGCAGGGACATGGAAGAAGCCGTGGCTGCAGCCATGTGTGTGCTTTCCCCTTGTTCGCCTAGGACGAGCGCACCAAAAGTGGCCAAGCAAGGATCGGGACCAAGAAAAAGCTGCCGGCCGGTTTCTCCTCCCTCCACAGAAGCTGGATCTGGGTCTGCCGAGCTCTGCCGGCGGCTAATTAATCCTCGGCGGAACAGAAGTCTTGCACGCCTCCGCAAGGTCGGGATGGATGGATGACCAGATAGATAGATTGGCAAGCCTTGAACTGGCACGCAAGTACCCTCCCGTCTATGGCGTCTTGCAGAGGAGCTGGCTCGGTTGCGCTTCCTAAACTGGCTCGCGAGTCGCGATTGGCTTGTGTGGAACTGGAGCCGTTATATGAGTGAGTTGAGTGACGGGTAGAGTAGAGGATGCAGAGAAGGCGCGTGTGCAGGTCAAGTAGGTGGTGGTGGAGTGACGGGCGGGGAAACGTCGCGGTTGTGTGCGCGGGCGGGCAAGCTCGCAGCGCAGGATTCTCTCGCTCGCTCGTCTTCCTCTCTTCTCGGCGTGGTTCCTTCTTCCTTCCAGCTGATGCGTGTGGAAACTGGGAACAAATAGTCGGGGCGGCGGAACGCTTTGGTGGCCGCTCTTCGGCGTTGCAGGTGGCGTGTGCTCGCGGCTCGCCGGTGCAGCGACCCCTCAAGAGCCTGGCTTTGGCTAACCATCGTTTGGTCTTAATTAACTGCTAAGCCACGTGACTGATCATAACTCATGATAGCTTAATTTAGTGGACCTTTTTAATCCCTCGCCAAGAGAGCATGGGAGAGCGATTGGCAGTGCAGCCGGTCAGCATAGCGTTGGTGTTGGCGACGAATGACCGACCTGCAACTGACCCAAAAACCTCTACCGCGGGGAGATTTTTCAGCCAGTTTGAAATTTGCTTCGATAAAAATTCAAACTGAGATTGGAGATGTTAGTATGTTACTCAGGCTATGCAACCACGACGTACTTCAACGCACGCGCGTTCGTTTTTCAAATCGCATGGCGCCCAATCTTATAACATTGTGTGCAGAACTTTTTTGTTGTTGTTAGGCTGTCCGCGGACACCATATATCGGATGCAGTAAGCTTTTGCAGTAAACTTCCTGCAGCGGCTAACTCGATCGTCAACCCTACCATCAGGGTAAACAACTTCTCACCCCAAATATAGCGTGGTTCGCGTCGCTACCCTATACGTCTCTCTCCATCTCCATCTGGAAGACAGCCTCGTCCTCCCATGGTCCGTTTCGCTACGAAGGAGAGAGGAGGCCGGAGGTCACAGGGCGGCCAAAGACGTGAGCCGCACACGTGGATCTAGTGGGCGGCAGAGGCGGTGAACTAGACGGCGGCCGGAGCTGAGGACGAAGGCGGCGGCGCGAAGGAGCTGGCCGGGAGCTGAGCACGAAGGCTCAGCGGGCACGCGGCCTTGCGATAGGTACGGTGTCGGCGGGAAACAGGAAAATCAGAAGACAAAACAACAATATGTCTCATAATCTCGGGAAACAGGCAAGACACACGTGTCTAGGCCATGTAATTTTTCTTGTCTTGCTTGCGGCCTTGCGCAGTATTGAACTATTGATGATCAGTGTTCAATGCTGCAGCTTGTTGTGTTGTTGAGTTCCAAACGGTGAAGAGTTTCATGATCTCCTTGATGTAATATCCCATCGAGCAATTCACACACACAGAAAAGAAACATGATACTATGTCACACGGAGGCCTGCCGGTCGAGTAGTTGCGTTGACCAAAGGGATTGGGATATTTTTCCAGGTGAGTTAACGTTCCATACACGGGTCCGGTGGTTCATGATGTGAGGATACAGCTCACTGTTTGCAAATCTTGTACCTTCGCAGTCATCAGCATCGTCATAATTTGACTCCCATGCGCGCACTACTGCTAGTTCGCGTGCGTAATTGCAAGCAACGATGTGGATTTTCTGTCTCCACGGCATGTCCGACAAAAGAAGGTTCATAAACGGCCATCAGATGATGGATGGAATCATCGAAACAAAAAGAAAAGTGCAAGTTGGAACTTGGATGAGCCCCTCTCCCCTGGGCCGCCGCCGAAGATAAGTTTGGATTGGAAGACTAGCTAATTCAGTTAATCATTTCTGAAAAGAAATTTTCGTCATGATTATCTGTTATGACCTGTAAAACTTTGTCCACTTTGTTTCCCCAATGTATGTCTCGTCTCTCGCTCTTTTTTTCTTCTTCTTTTGCCTCCTTTTCTTTTCGCCTTTTGCCTTCTGTTGTCGGTGAGTGCCAGGTCGGAATAGCCGGTATGGCGGTATATATAAAGAGAGCTCAAGAGCATGATCTCGTACGGGCTTCGATGCAGGCCGTGTGGCTAGGGATGCTACCCGTGGCCGATAGTCCGATACCAGCCATTCCGAGCATGCATTCTTGTCATGATTCAGATTCACCAAACAAAAACTCAATTGACTCCAAGATAAAACGGGAGGTTGTTTTCAATCCACTTTAGTGATTTGGATTGGATAGCAGGTATGGGCTCCGGAGGCACCGACGAACAAAACGTGGGAAGAGACTCCAGGAGAGGGGGCACGTGTTATTATGCTCGAGAAATCTGCGAGGCCGATCCCGGTCGCCTATCTGCGGCCGTCAGCCGCCCGTCGGCGTCGGCGTCGGCCATCGGGTCGGGGAAGAATCCAAGGCGGAGGCGCGCGGGCGGACCACGCGGTGCAGCGCGGTTGCGAGACTGGAGCGATGCCGGGCGGCCTGGTCACGTGGAGGCGAACCTGTGGCGTGCGGCGCGCATGTTCGTGACGCTTAGAAGGCACGTCCACCTGCTGTGGCTGCCGTGGCGTGCGGCTCCCGTTCCGTGGCTTTCGGGCGCTTTTGAGTGAGAGATGTTGGTCCACGTACGCACGTCTGGTGGTAGGCTCATCGGCAGAGCGGCAGGCCGCCAGGCCGGCGGCAGGCCGAGACGACCCGCCGGTCGCGGCGATGATCGAATCGACCCAGCTCGGCCGAGACGGCGACACGTTGCGTCCACGCGGAGACGCGCGCGCGCGTTCGTGCCTTGCTGCCTCAGCCTGTGCCTGCGTCCTGCGACGTGTGTAGTCCCTGGAGTTTCACTTGCCGCGCAAGGCGTTTCCGGTTACTTCCGGCCACGCCGCCGTCGCGGTCCACCGTCGAGTTCTACCTACGGGCCATGAAATGTGGTGCGTACTGCGTAGCGAGATATGGATAGACATACGTAGGAATGGTCTAATGGAAGTAGATAAAGCTCGTTATTAATCACAGTGAAATGCCACTCTATATAGTTCATTTATCCTCCTAAATTCATTATCGGATTAAATTATTTTCTCAACTTTTTCAACGGAACAAATAAAATGAAATAATTACTGCTTGCACCATATCCTTAGTCATATGAATTGTTGTAAATGAGACAGCTGACGGCGCGAACATTTAGTCTTTTAGTCCGGCCTAGACATAGACATACTCTATCTAATGGTTACTGCCGTGTGCTTAGGTCAATTTGTAGGAGGATGTGTTGGTGCGGGCATCGTGTGTTTAAAAATAGCTCAATAGTAACCGTCAATCTACACCCTACATACTATTCTTAGGCTAAGTCCAGTGATGCTTATTTTTGGGATAGTCATACGTAGGAGTGGAAGTAGATATCTGTTGTTATTTTTTGAGTTAGCTCGTTAATCACGGTGAAATGTCACTCTATATACTTCATTTATCCCCCTAAATTAATTATCGGATTAAATTATTTTCCCAACTTTTTCATAGGAACAAATAAACAGAAATATTTACTGCTTGCGTCTGGCACGCAAATTGCACCTTGCCATTTCCGCAGAACCGAAACCGAAATAATTACGGCATGGCACGCAAATTACAGCTGGTTTAGAAACACAAAATTAACTATTTCTATTATTACCTAGTTTATTTCGGTATAGTGCTGTGTACGTGCACCGTACATCTTTAAGTAATTTTTACCTTGTCAACACGTCGCAAACTCGCAATGGATACACAGCCTACACCCGACAAACATTCTATTCTTACAAAAAAAATCGTCACTCTATTCAAATGATGTTTCACGTTTTGTTTTTGTGTGTGTGGCTCAATGTCCAGCGCAACCGACATGTGATCTTTTTTTTTTTTTGATAAATAATTGAGTTGACATACTATTTGCTTCAAAATATTGTCTGTTATGTAATGCCCTATAATTTGTTGTTTACTTCTAATGATGTACCTGATCTGTCGCTACAGACCTCAAGAAAACCGAGCATCAACTTTTGCATGTTGTGATTTCGTTTTTCTTACCGTAAAAAATACCTTACACAGGTTCCGTGGAGGCACGTAGCGGCCTTTCTCCCAAACATGCGCCTCCAACCCGTGTTTGTAGACTCATAAACAATCCCACCTGTCGTTGTAGTATTTATTTTTAGGTATCCTCATCAGTTGACTGATATTTAGTTTCCATCGGTCACATTTTACAACCATTTGATGTCCATCGAACAGCTTCTTAATATGATGGAAAGATATTAATATGTCACGTATCAAAATTACATAAAACAACAAAAAATTACAAATAGTAAAAAATTTATATACATGTAGTAATTAGCAAAACAAAAATAAAACATACAAAACCATTTGACTGATGGATAAACCAACATCAGGCAACATCAGGCAATTTAAAAAATCCATAGGTAAAAAGGCTTTCCCTTGTATCGTTCGAAAAAGGAATTGTAGATCCTTAGCAGAAAACAGAATTTTACCTATTGTTTAATTTACAATATATAAAGAACGAATTTTTGTAATATCATTTTCATCCAACGATAGACATGTGTGCCCCTCACATGCCCCGCTTCAGAGGCTGAAAAGGATTGAAATGGATAGTAAGGGTCTAAAAATGATGGAACTAAAATGTTTCAACCTTTAGTTTTTTATTTTCTCACTTTATTTTTTGCCCATACCCAGCTACTTATCTTGGAATTAGTGACAAAGGAGGGAAGGTGGCTATTTTTTTTCTCTCTCTTTCATTTTCTATTTAATTGTCCGGCTAGTCAATCTCTTCTTTTCCCTCAACACATTCCGCTCTTTACTCCGGGTAAGCCCGCCAAATATACAGTCCGCGGTGCGGTGCGTGTGCGCCATATGTACGTGATCATAAAGTACGTGTTTTTCTGCGAAATTTGCACTATAATAATGTTTATGAATTGGTGTCGTCTGGCACAATGAGAGACTGTTCGGCGGCAGCGCACTGCTGCAACAGTATCAATGTTGCTTTCCCACCGTACGATGCAAACAACGTGTGGTCTGTGTTCTAGAAATTTCTGTTGCGGCTGCATGCACAAAACGAACACAACCTGAGAGGGCCACATTACCCAACTTCTTAAAGCACGTGGGCCTTTGTTAGGTAGTTAACGGCCTACTGGACCTATAGATTATTATCGCTTCGACTCTCCTCGTGGACTAGTTTCAATCGTTAGGCCCAATTCCATATACTTTATGGGCCGTGAGACGATGTGGTAGAGCATAGTACATTTATACAGTATAAAAGTCTAAAAAAAACAGTATAAATGCTACTCTCTACCCAAATGTTTTAAACCACTGGCATGACAACTTTTTCCTCTTTCAATAAATGATCATCAAGCGGTTCTTATTCGAAGAACCCTTTGTTGACGGCACTTAAGCACGCCAAACCTTATACTGCAAGCGACAGTATCGTGGTAGCTTTTCCCCAGGATGAGTATCATGGGTTTTGTCAATCCAGGGAACGAACTAATTGAGAACTAACTAATAAGAGTTTAAAGTAAACTAAGGCATAGAGTATAGATCTAAAACTACCTCTAATCTATATCTAATCTGCATCTAATCTACGTTAAAGATAGAAGATAAACAACTAGAACAAGACTAGAACACTAATTAAGGGGGTATTAACTAGCTTCTAATCAAGCTCTAATTGGATCCAAGACAAAGCATAATAACGGGCATCACAAATAGATAAGAACAACGAGTAACTAGTAGCTCAAGGTAAACAAGCATGATCAAGCATATTCATCATAGCAAAAATAGATCTAGATCAATCAACCTAACCCCCTAGATTGGCTTAACCTTTCCCCGGCCCTACTGTCACTAGAACCAGGTAATCGACGAGAAGCTTTCAACAGGCACATGATTAAAGAATGCACCCCTAATCACTTTATATGGTCTAATAACATAATTAGCACAACTAGAACTTCTAATCACCATGATCACAAGAACTAGATATACAACTATATCATTAGTAAGCTAGATCAAAGATCAAAGAACAAGAACACTAGATGAATATAACCTTTAAAAGACATGTTCTAATCAACATGCAAACTAGATCTAAATCTAATTAGAACTAGAACAAGCATAATTAGAACAAGAACATGGTAATTAGACAAGAACAATGCTTCATTAATATACCTGTATCATACTTACAACCATGGCCATACCTACCCTTGATGATACAATTAGACCTCTGGAGCTAGGTAATTAGAGAGCCATGCAAGGCCTCTAATCACCTCTAGGAATTAGAAGAACCCTAATTCTAGCCTAGAAAACTCGACCCTCAGCTCTCATCTAGTTGTTGACCCTCTTCTCTACATCTTGTCGCCTTGATAATGAATTGGATGCCTCGACCAGGGGCTCAGCTTCGCTTTAAATACCCTGAGGATGCCGTAGCCGAAAAGGAAACCTCAACCGCCTTCGGGAGGGGGTGGGGTCGGCCGACCAAAGGGCTCCAGGTCGGCCGACCTGGAGTCCCTGGACCCCCTCTGCTTTCCATCTTTCGCCGGATGTTTGCTTGATGCTTAAGAAATCTTCGTGAGGAGAAGTTAGGACTCTTAGACCTTCTAGATTCTTCTGTATCCCGAGATCTTGTCGAGTCTTCTAGAATTGGGCTTCATTTGATGGGTCTTTAATTGGGCTTCTTCTTCCATTATTGAATAATATTCAGAGGTCTTTTTACTCGAGGTAGACTTTGATGAATTTTGCTTAAAATTGGCCCAAAACCTGCAAAAAATTACAAGTAGACAATTTCCAAGACAATATTGCAAAATCCACAATAATCTATGTTATTTGTTAGTGAAAGGCAAAGTTGACGCATAATAATAGGTAAAAACAATATAAAATGATGTATAATTTTCGTCCATAAGCCGCGTTAACAATATCCCCACTCTTAAACCTTGCTCGTCCTCGAGTAAGTCAAAATTTTATAAATAAGTCTACTTATAAACTAACATCAATTAATCAAACTAAAATTAAACTCTCAAAATTTTTCTAAGTTTAGACTAGCAAGATATATAGACAAGTAGATATTCATGTAAGCATATCCCACAATCATATATATATAAGAAATCAAGAATTCATCAAAACAGATCTCCTTATGTTTTCAATAAATTTTTCAAAAGATAAATCAATGATCAAAGATTAAATTATAAGGCCCAAACTCTCATCTTTCCAGGCTCTCAAAGTATATAGACAAGCAGGTTAAGTATTAATCTATAATATATATGTGTAGGCTTTATCTGGAGCTTGGTATGGATCCTAATCAAAATTTAATCTCAATATATTATCAAACTAAGAAAAGAATCTGCTGGAATTACTGAGATTTCTCAAAAAGGTCATGGAATTCATAATGATGAAAAAGGACTAAAGGAAAAAAAAATATAGAAAAGTGGTCATATGCAAATATATCTATTTGATCTCAAGGCACAAATGAAGTCCTTGTTATCGGATTGCATATGATTGGAGTATTTTCTGGAGTTTTATTGAAGAGGATTCAAAAAGAGGTAAAACAAAAGTAGATCAATGAGGGGCATATCTATAAATTCCTAATTCTACTTTGACCACTTGGTCTCTTTTTTATTCACCCTTTTTTTTTATATATGTGGCGACCACTTGGTCGTCCTCTTTTTTTTTTTTTTTTTTTTTTTTTTTTTTTTTTTAGACAATACCTCCTCAAAGATTGAATGAAAATTTGACAAGCAATATCCCCACTCTTAGATAATACTCACTTTTGAGTATCTTATTGAATAGTATTTTGGGGATTTGCTTGTCTAAACACCTCTTTTTGTTTTGATTGAAAACTCTAGAAAACAATAGGTTGTGGACAAGGGAGATAAATGAAACGATATTTGGTTTAGGGAGGATATCCAGCGAGTTTTGTAATTTCTCCAATGTAGAGAGTTACAATGCATGGATAATTTGGCTAGCAAATGAAAGATAAGCAAATTGAATGACCAGCTTTGAAATCTCAGACCCTAGATTCAAATCTTAATCCAATTCAGCCAAGAATTAAATTTGATCAAGCTATGGTTTTCAAATAAAAGCTCTAATAGGTAGGGCCTATATAAGATAATCATAAGAATCATTGATTATAACATTAATAGCTCAAATAAAAATTATAAGGAGATCCATAATGACAAAAACTTGAAATCAAATATTAATAAAATACGGGTCTTTATGAAATATCAAATTTACTATATAAATGCTAAGTCATAATTTAATTAACATGCATTAATTGAGAGTATAAAATTAGCTTAATTAAAAGACATCAGATTTCAAGCAAACAAACATTTTTATTTCAAGGATACAACATGATCATGATTAAACTAACTAACATAAAGAAAATAAAATCACTCATAAAAGATAAAACTAAAAATCAAACTTTAAATCTAAACTAACACACTACAAATATAGAGAAACACAAAGGGAACACCGAATTGATAGATATAGGTAAATATTTGCAGAATTTAAAAATGAAAAGAGAAGGTGTTAGAAATTTGTTACCGGATAGTCCTTCAATTTTCTTTTTCATTAAATAACTCCCTGCAAAATAATTCAAATGCACATACTACTCTCGAGGTAACGGTCGAGAGTAGAAACAGTTTACCATAATCTAAAAATATTCCCAATTTCTATTAACTTGTGGCCTAGCTAAACTTAACGAAAAGAAAAACTAAACTAAAGGATGAATGTAAGCATAAGATAAACAAAGCACATAGCAAAGCTTATAAACTTAATCAAATGAAATTATGTATAACTAGCAAGGTTAATTAACTTCATCATGATGATCAACAATTTAATCTAAGCACCATGCTTACATAAAACTGCTAAATTACAACATTCTAGCGATGTCATAATAAACATGAAAAGCACTCATCATGAAGTTAAATAAACAACCAAGCCAATTATAATGCAAGTATGTAAATCTAATCTAAATGCAAAGGTGGTTTATGCAAGAATGCAACAAGTTTATCCACAAAAGACATGATTAGAAAGAAACTTTTAAATAAACTTAATGATGATGGTCTCAAATTAAATCTAAACACCATGTTTACACTTAATTTTCCGAGAAGAAAACTCGGCCGAGTTTCAGCATAATTATAAAGCATACATCAAAAAGCTTATGAAAATTTCAAAACTAATAAAACAAGTGTGGAGAAACAATGATAATGGAAATGCAAAGAATAAAACTAAATATGCAATGATATGATGATGATTATCTAAATTAAGTTAACTAGCCACAAGCTAAAGAATAAAAGGGTAGTGTCATGCTTCCTATTTCTCTATAAAGACTCTAACAGTATAGACAAATAAATAAAATGGGTTGCCTCTCGAAAAAGCGCTTAATTTAAAGTCATAAAGCTAGACTTCTTACTTGCCTTCGTTGAAGTGAAGCCATGGTCCTTGGAGTAAGAATCCGAAGTGTCCATGCAGCTTGATAACTTGATTGTGCAGTTTCATCGTGTCTTGATCAAAGCATCACTTGTGTGCACAATCCTCTGCTTGTGTGTTCATGTACTAATGTTTTTGAAGCTCCTTGTAACTGAACTTGATCATGAAATACTTCATGGAAGCTTCGCCCAAGCTTTCTTCATCGTCGTTGTCACCATCTTCTTCAAGTAGTCATCACCATTGTTGCTGCTACCTCCTTCTTCGCGGTATATCTTTTAATTTCGAACAGAATATATCTTGAACAATAAACCCATTGGATAGCCTCTGAAATTATCTTTCCAACGAGTACTCATACGTTAAATTCCGATTCCGTATGAAAGAGTTATGCCCGTTTTACTCCAGCGCTGCATTCTGTCCAGATTTGAATTCAGCTCGCGCAGGCTTCAATGATTTGCACATATCTCTTTATAGGAATATCCAAATTGAGTGGTTCTTGTTTCGTTGGAAAGAGGACTTCATGAGCTTTCCAAATATAAGAAAATATTCTGTTTTTGCCTTCTGAGGTCGAGCTCCATGTTGATGATATTTTAGCCTTCCGTTCTCAGCTTTCCGATGTTGACAATCTTCATCTTTTGGACTTGTGCCTTGGTGGAATTTGACAGAGTCCACCATGGTTGATCTTGAAGCTTCATGGGCTTGATCCTTGTCTTCAATTCCTCCTCCATTCAGTCCACCCACTCCTCAAGTTGAAACTCAATCAAACTTTTGCAAATTCTGATGATGTCTTTAAATCTTGCAATCCTTTCTTGAATCATCATGAATTTGTCTTGTACTCTTTTACCACATTGATCTCATTGTTTCAAATGAAGTGTGAATTTCTCTACATGGTTAGCTCATAGTGCACACACACATGTATAAAATGAAAGCATCATGGCAACGATTAGAGATAAATGCATGTTCATAAGGTTGATTGAGGTTAAACAAACATTTGATTCATGAATCAAGGACAACTATAATTCAAATTGAAATTATATAGCAAAGCACTAAAGCATATGTAAATCATAGATGAACATGATTCATGAAATCAAACATGGGATAAACAAGGTTATAGGTTCCTAATGATTTTGGCTAAAATAGAGAGATGATTTTGAAAGAAATAAAAATAGGCTTAGATAAAATTCTAACCAGGGTTCTTTTTGTAAAGAGACCAAACGTTTTGAAACTTTAAAAATTTCAGAGATAATATTGTGCACAGATAATAAATCATGAGAAACATGCACATGTTTATGTTTAAAATTTCAAAAGCAATTTGCACAACAATTAAACCTTAACCGAACCACTTCAAGGAGACATAAGCAGTCGGTCAACCTCTACTTTTGCACAAACCTTGGCTCTTTTTTTTCTAAACTAACCTTAAAGCCTAAACTTGAGAATTAAAATAGACTAGCAAATCATATCCATCACTTTGCATGAGTAGATTCAATTGACTGATTAAAGTAAAAAAAAGATCTACTAAAAGAGCATGAACACATGAAATTTCATCTTCATGGTGGCCTGTAAACATGCTTGGAATTAAGCATTGCAAAACTATGGATTAAAGAACCTAGTCTAGATGATTCTCAAGATAAGAATTAAGGGAACAAAGGTTAACAAAAGGATAAAACAAAACAAAAGAAAGAATAGAAGGGTAACAATCAACCAAACAACCTATTAGTGATCATTGTGAAACTTCTCTAATTAAACATAGGTAAACTTTTTAATTATTTTACGATAAAAATAAAAATTACCTTAGTTTTGAAGAAGTGAAACTATGGTAACTCATCTTCTTCCTTGAATGCCATCATTGCATGCACCATCAAATATTGGAGAGGAACACTTTTGTCTTTCTCGAAATTCAGCCACCCTTGTTCTGACCCCTTTAGTATTTCGACCATAACTTTGTCATCCGAAATCCAAATAATGCAAATTCGGACATTTTCGTGAAGAGCACGAAAAGATCTACAACTTTGTCAATTGGACTTTCTTCATTTGACATCGTTAAGGTCTCCGAATTGGCCCCACAAGGTGCTGCTGTCCTGAATTTCGAGAGTAGCTCGAGATTTGGTTGGAGCTTGGATTGGACTTGAGATAAGCTTTCCATATCTTCACCTTCCTTGTACTCAAGCAATCCTTGATCTCCGGAACCTTCTCGGCTAATCATATCTCCGCTTCCATTATCTGTAGCTTAGAACAAACAAGCTCCAAAGAAACATTAGTATTAAAAATAAATTGACACAGCAGACATACCTTTATCATCGGAGTTGCTCCGTGATAGCTGTAGAAAAACTCAATAATAGATCATAAGCAACTAACAGCGTTAGCACCTACTATTAAAGAGCTAGATTGGAAAAGAGAGATTTTTTTTTTTAATTGGACCGAGGTCCATTAATTTTTTTTTTAAATGTTAGTCAAAACAAATATATACAAGAAAAACAATAAACTAACTAGAAATAAAAGACAAATTAGATATATACATAAACCCAAATTAATTAGAACTCGATTAATTAGTTCCCCGGCAACGGCGCCAGAAAAGCTTGTTGACGGCACTTAAGCACGCCAAACCTTATACTGCAAGCGACAGTATCGTGGTAGCTTTTCCCCAGGATGAGTATCATGGGTTTTGTCAATCCAGGGAACGAACTAATTGAGAACTAACTAATAAGAGTTTAAAGTAAACTAAGGCATAGAGTATAGATCTAAAACTACCTCTAATCTATATCTAATCTGCATCTAATCTACGTTAAAGATAGAAGATAAACAACTAGAACAAGACTAGAACACTAATTAAGGGGTATTAACTAGCTTCTAATCAAGCTCTAATTGGATCCAAGACAAAGCATAATAACGGGCATCACAAATAGATAAGAACAACGAGTAACTAGTAGCTCAAGGTAAACAAGCATGATCAAGCATATTCATCATAGCAAAAATAGATCTAGATCAATCAACCTAACCCCCTAGATTGGCTTAACCTTTCCCCGGCCCTACTGTCACTAGAACCAGGTAATCGACGAGAAGCTTTCAACAGGCACATGATTAAAGAATGCACCCCTAATCACTTTATATGGTCTAATAACATAATTAGCACAACTAGAACTTCTAATCACCATGATCACAAGAACTAGATATACAACTATATCATTAGTAAGCTAGATCAAAGATCAAAGAACAAGAACACTAGATGAATATAACCTTTAAAAGACATGTTCTAATCAACATGCAAACTAGATCTAAATCTAATTAGAACTAGAACAAGCATAATTAGAACAAGAACATGGTAATTAGACAAGAACAATGCTTCATTAATATACCTGTATCATACTTACAACCATGGCCATACCTACCCTTGATGATACAATTAGACCTCTGGAGCTAGGTAATTAGAGAGCCATGCAAGGCCTCTAATCACCTCTAGGAATTAGAAGAACCCTAATTCTAGCCTAGAAAACTCGACCCTCAGCTCTCATCTAGTTGTTGACCCTCTTCTCTACATCTTGTCGCCTTGATAATGAATTGGATGCCTCGACCAGGGGCTCAGCTTCGCTTTAAATACCCTGAGGATGCCGTAGCCGAAAAGGAAACCTCAACCGCCTTCGGGAGGGGGTGGGGTCGGCCGACCAAAGGGCTCCAGGTCGGCCGACCTGGAGTCCCTGGACCCCCTCTGCTTTCCATCTTTCGCCGGTGTTGACGGCACTTAAGCACGCCAAACCTTATACTGCAAGCGACAGTATCGTGGTAGCTTTTCCCCAGGATGAGTATCATGGGTTTTGTCAATCCAGGGAACGAACTAATTGAGAATTAACTAATAAGAGTTTAAAGTAAACTAAGGCATAGAGTATAGATCTAAAACTACCTCTAATCTATATCTAATCTGCATCTAATCTACGTTAAAGATAGAAGATAAACAACTAGAACAAGACTAGAACACTAATTAAGGGGTATTAACTAGCTTCTAATCAAGCTCTAATTGGATCCAAGACAAAGCATAATAACGGGCATCACAAATAGATAAGAACAACGAGTAACTAGTAGCTCAAGGTAAACAAGCATGATCAAGCATATTCATCATAGCATAAATAGATCTAGATCAATCAACCTAACCCCCTAGATTGGCTTAACCTTTCCCCAGCCCTACTGTCACTAGAACCAGGTAATCGACGAGAAGCTTTCAACAGGCACATGATTAAAGAATGCACCCCTAATCACTTTATATGGTCTAATAACATAATTAGCACAACTAGAACTTCTAATCACCATGATCACAAGAACTAGATATACAACTATATCATTAGTAAGCTAGATCAAAGATCAAAGAACAAGAACACTAGATGAATATAACCTTTAAAAGACATGTTCTAATCAACATGCAAACTAGATCTAAATCTAACTAGAACTAGAACAAGCATAATTAGAACAAGAACATGGTAATTAGACAAGAACAATGCTTCATTAATATACCTGTATCATACTTACAACCATGGCCATACCTACCCTTGATGATACAATTAGACCTCTGGAGCTAGGTAATTAGAGAGCCATGCAAGGCCTCTAATCACCTCTAGGAATTAGAAGAACCCTAATTCTAGCCTAGAAACTCGACCCTCAGCTCTCATCTAGTTGTTGTCCCTCTTCTCTACATCTTGTCGCCTTGATAATGAATTGGATGCGTCGGCCAGGGGCCTAGACTGACTATTTATACCCTGGGGATGCCGTAGCCGAAAAGGAAACCTCAACCGCCTTCGGGAGGGGGTGGGGTCGGCCGACCAAAGGGCTCCAGGTCGGCCGACCTGGAGTCCCTGGACCTCCTCTGCTTTCCATCTTTCGCGGACTTCGGGATAACCTTCATATAAATCTTCCTGGAGTCTTTTTCGGACTCTAAACCCTCTAGATTCTTCTGTATCCCGAGATCTTGTCGAGTCTTCTAGAATTGGGCTTCATTTGATGGGTCTTTAATTGGGCTTCTTCTTCCATTATTGAATAATATTCAGAGGTCTTTTTACTCGAGGTAGACTTTGATGAATTTTGCTTAAAATTGGCCCAAAACCTGCAAAAATTACAAGTAGACAATTTCCAAGACAATATTGCAAAATCCACAATAATCTATGTTATTTGTTAGTAAAAGGCAAAGTTGACGCATAATAATAGGTAAAAACAATATAAAATGATGTATAATTTTCGTTCATAAGCCGCGTCAACAATATCCCCACTCTTAAACCTTGCTCGTCCTCGAGTAAGTCAAAATTTTATAAATAAGTCTACTTATAAACTAACATCAATTAATCAAACTAAAATTAAACTCTCAAAATTTTTCTAAGTTTAGACTAGCAAGATATATAGCCAAGTAGATATTCATGTAAGCATATCCCACAATCATATATATATAAGAAATCAAAAATTCATCAAAACAGATCTCCTTATGTTTTCAATAAATTTTTCAAAAGATAAATCAATGATCAAAGATTAAATTATAAGGCCCCAAACTCTCATCTTTCCAGGCTCTCAAAGTATATAGACAAGCAGGTTAAGTACTAATCTATAATATATGTGTGTAGGCTTTATCTGGAGCTTGGTATGGATCCTAATCAAAATTTAATCTCAATATATTATCAAACTAAGAAAAGAATCTGCTGGAATTACTGAGATTTCTCAAAAAGGTCATGGAATTCATAATGATGAAAAAGGACTAAAGAAAAATATAGAAAAGTGGTCATATGCAAATATATCTATTTGATCTCAAGGCACAAATGAAGTCCTTGTTATCGGATTGCATATGATTGGAGTATTTTCTGGAGTTTTATTGAAGAGGATTCAAAAAGAGGTAAAACAAAAGTTGATCAATGAGGGGCATATCTATAAATTCCTAATTCTACTTTGACCACTTGGTCTCTTTTTTATTCACCCTTTTTTTTTTATATATGTGGCGACCACTTGGTCGTCCTCTTTTTTTTTTTTTTTTTTTTTTTTTTTTTTTTTAGACAATACCTCCTCAAAGATTGAATGAAAATTTGACAAGCAATATCCCCACTCTTAGATAATACTCACTTTTGAGTATCTTATTGAATAGTATTTTGGGGATTTGCTTGTCTAAACACCTCTTTTTGTTTTGATTGAAAACTCCAGAAAACAATAGGTTGTGGACAAGGGAGATAAATGAAACGATATTTGGTTTAGGGAGGATATCCAGCGAGTTTTGTAATTTCTCCAATGTAGAGAGTTACAATGCATGGATAATTTGGCTAGCAAATGAAAGATAAGCAAATTGAATGACCAGCTTTGAAATCTCAGACCCTAGATTCAAATCTTAATCCAATTCAGCCAAGAATTAAATTTGATCAAGCTATGGTTTTCAAATAAAAGCTCTAATAGGTAGGGCCTATATAAGATAATCATAAGAATCATTGATTATAACATTAATAGCTCAAATAAAAATTATAAGGAGATCCATAATGACAAAAACTTGAAATCAAATATTAATAAAATGCGGGTCTTTATGAAATATCAAACTTACTATATAAATGCTAAGTCATAATTTAATTAACATGCATTAATTGAGAGTATAAAATTAGCTTAATTAAAAGACATCAGATTACAAGCAAACAAACATTTTTATTTCAAGGATACAACATGATCATGATTAAACTAACTAACATAAAGAAAATAAGATCACTCATAAAAGATAAAACTAAAAATCAAACTTTAAATCTAAACTAACACACTACAAATATAGAGAAACACAAAGGGAACACCGAATTGATAGATATAGGTAAATATTTGCAGAATTTAAAAATGAAAAGAGAAGGTGTTAGAAATTTGTTACCGGATAGTCCTTCAATTTTCTTTTTCATTAAATAACTCCCTGCAAAATAATTCAAATGCACATACTACTCTCGAGGTAACGGTCGAGAGTAGAAACAGTTTACCATAATCTAAAAATATTCCCAATTTCTATTAACTTGTGGCCTAGCTAAACTTAACGAAAAGAAAAACTAAACTTGTAAATGTATGCAAGAAATAAGCATATAAACTAAGACAATGATTAAATCAAGTTCTAAACACCATGTTTACAACATGATTGCTAAGTCTCTCTATAGCCATCAAAAATTAAATAACCAAGATTAAAACACCATGCTTTATCAAGGTTGTTAACTCATAACAGCATAAGATAAACAAAGCACATAGCAAAGCTTATAAACTTAATCAAATGAAATTATGTATAACTAGCAAGGTTAATTAACTTCATCATGATGATCAACAATTTAATCTAAGCACCATGCTTACATAAAACTGCTAAATTACAACACTCTAGCGATGTCATAATAAACATGAAAAGCACTCATCATGAAGTTAAATAAACAACCAAGCCAATTATAATGCAAGTATGTAAATCTAATCTAAATGCAAAGGTGGTTTATGCAAGAATGCAACAAGTTTATCCACAAAAGACATGATTAGAAAGAAACTTTTAAATAAACTTAATGATGATGGTCTCAAATTAAATCTAAACACCATGTTTACACTTAATTTTCCGAGAAGAAAACTCGGCCGAGTTTCAGCATAATTATAAAGCATACATCAAAAAGCTTATGAAAATTTCAAAACTAATAAAACAAGTGTGGAGAAACAATGATAATGCAAATGCAAGGAATAAAACTAAATATGCAATGATATGATGATGATTATCTAAATTAAGTTAACTAGCCACAAGCTAAAGAATAAAAGGGTAGTGTCATGCTTCCTAATTCTCTATAAAGACTCTAACAGTATAGACAAATAAATAAAATGGGTTGCCTCTCGAAAAAGCGCTTAATTTAAAGTCATAAAGCTAGACTTCTTACTTGCCTTCGTTGAAGTGAAGCCATGGTCCTTGGAGTAAGAATCCGAAGTGTCCATGCAGCTTGATAACTTGATTGTGCAGCTTCATTGTGTCTTGATCAAAGCATCACTTGTGTGCACAATCCTCTGCTTGTGTGTTCATGTACTAATGTTTTTGAAGCTCCTTGTAACTGAACTTGATCATGAAATACTTCATGGAAGCTTCGCCCAAGCTTTCTTCATCGTCGTTGTCACCATCTTCTTCAAGTAGTCATCACCATTGTTGCTGCTACCTCCTTCTTCGCGGTATATCCTTCTGAGGTCGAGCTCCATGTTGATGATATTTCAGCCTTCCGTTTTCAGCTTTCCGATGTTGACAATCTTCATCTTTTGGACTTGTGCCTTGGTGGAATTTGACTGAGTCCACCATGGTTGATCTTGAAGCTTCATGGGCTTGATCCTTGTCTTCAATTCCTCCTCCATTCAGTCCACCCACTCCTCAAGTTGAAACTCAATCAAACTTTTGCAAATTCTGATGATGTCTTTAAATCTTGCAATCCTTTCTTGAATCATCATGAATTTGTCTTGTACTCTTTTACCACATTGATCTCATTGTTTCAAATGAAGTGTGAATTTCTCTACATGGTTAGCTCATAGTGCACACACACATGTATAAAATGAAAGCATCATGGCAACGATTAGAGATAAATGCATGTTCATAAGGTTGATTGAGGTTAAACAAACATTTGATTCATGAATCAAGGACAACTATAATTCAAATTGAAATTATATAGCAAAGCACTAAAGCATATGTAAATCATAGATGAACATGATTCATGAAATCAAACATGGGATAAACAAGGTTATAGGTTCCTAATGATTTTGGCTAAAATAGAGAGATGATTTTGAAAGAAATAAAAATAGGCTTAGATAAAATTATAACCAGGGTTCTTTTTGTAAAGAGACCAAACGTTTTGAAACTTTAAAAATTTCAGAGATAATATTGTGCACAGATAATAAATCATGAGAAACATGCACATGTTTATGTTTAAAATTTCAAAAGCAATTTGCACAACAATTAAACCTTAACCGAACCACTTCAAGGAGACATAAGCAGTTGGTCAACCTCTACTTTTGCACAAACCTTGGCTCTTAATTTTTTTCTAAACTAACCTTAAAGCCTAAACTTGAGAATTAAAATAGACTAGCAAATCATATCCGTCACTTTGCATGAGTAGATTCAATTGACTGATTAAAGTAAAAAAAAAATCTACTAAAAGATCATGAACACATGAAATTTCATCTTCATGGTGGACTGTAAACATGCTTGGAATTAAGCATTGCAAAGCTATGGATTAAAGAACCTAGTCTAGATGATTCTCAAGATAAGAATTAAGGGAACAAAGGTTAACAAAAGGATAAAACAAAACAAAAGAAAGAATAGAAGGGTAACAATCAACCAAACAACCTATTAGTGATCATTGTGAAACTTCTCTAATTAAACATAGGTAAACTTTTTAATTATTTTACGATAAAAATAAAAATTACCTTAGTTTTGAAGAAGTGAAACTATGGTAACTCACCTTCTTCCTTGAATGCCATCATTGCATGCACCATCAAATATTGGAGAGGAACACTTTTGTCTTTCTCGAAATTCAGCCACCCTTGTTCTGACCCCTTTAGTATTTCGACCATAACTTTGTCATCCGAAATCCAAATAATGCAAATTCGGACATTTTCGTGAAGAGCACGAAAAGATCTACAACTTTGTCAATTGGACTTTCTTCATTTGACATCGTTAAGGTCTCCGAATTGGCCCCACAAGGTGCTGCTGTCTTGAATTTCGAGAGTAGCTCGAGATTTGGTTGGAGCTTGGATTGGACTTGAGATAAGCTTTCCATATCTTCACCTTCCTTGTACTCAAGCAATCCTTGATCTCCGGAACCTTCTCGGCTAATCATATCTCCGCTTCCATTATCTGTAGCTTAGAACAAACAAGCTCCAAAGAAACATTAGTATTAAAAATAAATTGACACAGCAGACATACCTTTATCATCGGAGTTGCTCCGTGATAGCTGTAGAAAAACTCAATAATAGATCATAAGCAACTAACAGCGTTAGCACCTACTATTAAAGAGCTAGATTGGAAAAGAGAGATTTTTTTTTAATTGGACCGAGGTCCATTAATTTTTTTTTAAATGTTAGTCAAAACAAATATATACAAGAAAAACAATAAAGTAACTAGAAATAAAAGACAAATTAGATATATACATAAACCCAAATTAATTAGAACTCGATTAATTAGTTCCCCGGCAACGGCGCCAGAAAAGCTTGTTGACGGCACTTAAGCACGCCAAACCTTATACTGCAAGCGACAGTATCGTGGTAGCTTTTCCCCAGGATGAGTATCATGGGTTTTGTCAATCCAGGGAACGAACTAATTGAGAATTAACTAATAAGAGTTTAAAGTAAACTAAGGCATAGAGTATAGATCTAAAACTACCTCTAATCTATATCTAATCTGCATCTAATCTACGTTAAAGATAGAAGATAAACAACTAGAACAAGACTAGAACACTAATTAAGGGGTATTAACTAGCTTCTAATCAAGCTCTAATTGGATCCAAGACAAAGCATAATAACGGGCATCACAAATAGATAAGAACAACGAGTAACTAGTAGCTCAAGGTAAACAAGCATGATCAAGCATATTCATCATAGCATAAATAGATCTAGATCAATCAACCTAACCCCCTAGATTGGCTTAACCTTTCCCCAGCCCTACTGTCACTAGAACCAGGTAATCGACGAGAAGCTTTCAACAGGCACATGATTAAAGAATGCACCCCTAATCACTTTATATGGTCTAATAACATAATTAGCACAACTAGAACTTCTAATCACCATGATCACAAGAACTAGATATACAACTATATCATTAGTAAGCTAGATCAAAGATCAAAGAACAAGAACACTAGATGAATATAACCTTTAAAAGACATGTTCTAATCAACATGCAAACTAGATCTAAATCTAACTAGAACTAGAACAAGCATAATTAGAACAAGAACATGGTAATTAGACAAGAACAATGCTTCATTAATATACCTGTATCATACTTACAACCATGGCCATACCTACCCTTGATGATACAATTAGACCTCTGGAGCTAGGTAATTAGAGAGCCATGCAAGGCCTCTAATCACCTCTAGGAATTAGAAGAACCCTAATTCTAGCCTAGAAACTCGACCCTCAGCTCTCATCTAGTTGTTGTCCCTCTTCTCTACATCTTGTCGCCTTGATAATGAATTGGATGCGTCGGCCAGGGGCCTAGACTGATTATTTATACCCTGGGGATGCCGTAGCCGAAAAGGAAACCTCAACCGCCTTCGGGAGGGGGTGGGGTCGGCCGACCAAAGGGCTCCAGGTCGGCCGACCTGGAGTCCCTGGACCTCCTCTGCTTTCCATCTTTCGCGGACTTCGGGATAACCTTCATATAAATCTTCCTGGAGTCTTTTTCGGACTCTAAACCCTCTAGATTCTTCTGTATCCCGAGATCTTGTCGAGTCTTCTAGAATTGGGCTTCATTTGATGGGTCATTAATTGGGCTTCTTCTTCCATTATTGAATAATATTCAGAGGTCTTTTTACTCGAGGTAGACTTTGATGAATTTTACTTAAAATTGGCCCAAAACCTGCAAAAATTACAAGTAGACAATTTCCAAGACAATATTGCAAAATCCACAATAATCTATGTTATTTGTTAGTAAAAGGCAAAGTTGACGCATAATAATAGGTAAAAACAATATAAAATGATGTATAATTTTCGTTCATAAGCCGCGTCAACAGCCGGATGTTTGCTTGATGCTTAAGAAATCTTCGTGAGGAGAAGTTAGGACTCTTAGACCTTCTAGATTCTTCTGTATCCCGAGATCTTGTCGAGTCTTCTAGAATTGGGCTTCATTTGATGGGTCTTTAATTGGGCTTCTTCTTCCATTATTGAATAATATTCAGAGGTCTTTTTACTCGAGGTAGACTTTGATGAATTTTGCTTAAAATTGGCCCAAAACCTGCAAAAAATTACAAGTAGACAATTTCCAAGACAATATTGCAAAATCCACAATAATCTATGTTATTTGTTAGTGAAAGGCAAAGTTGACGCATAATAATAGGTAAAAACAATATAAAATGATGTATAATTTTCGTCCATAAGCCGCGTTAACACCCTTGCCTTTTGTTTAGCTTGAGACTCAATCATCGTGGATCTAGTATGAATCTAAGGTTTTAATTGAACCGATTCATAGGATTGCAACAAGATAATTTCTATCAGAAAACCACTGTAAATCGAAATAAAATAAATAAAAATAGTGAAGAGAAAAGACAAGTCAAGAGGCCTCTAATGATCAACGTAAGGGAAAGAAAGACCGATGAGCCAACTTGAGATCTTTTGGCATTATCATCACAAAGAAGAAATTCAGGATTTTTCTTATTTCATATCTTCAAGGCAAATCGATCCAATATCGTGGCTGATGAGGTTTTTTTTTTCTAATATCCGTTGAAAATTTGTGTGTTTCTGCTTGAGCCGTATGAGATGAAATTTTCATATACGGTTCTCGAAGAGGGAGTCGAGCTAGTTACCTATCTCAATAAAGTATATGATTGGTTTGAGAAACGATCATCGATTGGTTTTTTATTGACGTACAACATGCACGTGTTGTGAGATAATCAAGAAGACAATAAAAAAAAGAAAAATAGAATTAAAAGGAAGGAGTTCTGATTGATTAGCGTCGTTCCTTTCTCATTAAAACCAAGAGAAGGAAAGTAACACGTGGGTGGGTATGCGTATAAAATGGTATGAGAAATAAAGAGAGAAAATAGATGAAACATTTTGCATCTATGGGTTTTTGGTCTTTCCATCTTTTTTCAACCTTTTCCAAACTGCGTAGTGGGGTCAGCATAAGGGGTATACTTATGTTTTTGTAGGTAAAAAAGATTTTTAAAAAACTCGCATTTTTTTTACAGAGTAGATAGACGTAGATGAACGAACCCTGAGAAGTGAGAACCTGAGGTTGAGCATAGTCGGATCGCAGCATTTAGATAAGCAGATCAATTTTGCCTAGGGGATAATCACCGGATAAAAATTTAAGCGGATAGGCGGATAGCATAAATGGGTGATTAATCAGCAGCTCAGCACTCATGGTCTCCAAAGCAGAAGTATGCTTCCCGCAACTCCTTTATTCTCCACCCACCACAGCTTTGAAGTTTGGGCCTTTGCCCTGCCGATCAAACTGATCAAGATCAAGCGTCCACGAAACACTGGGGGTACTCGAGCAACGGCACGTCCCCTGCGCCGCCGCCGCCCGCCGCGGCGTCCACCCCGAGCCCGACGGTGACGTCGCAGCGCACGTACAGGTCGCGCCACCCAGTCCTGAACGGCCCGCTCCTGTACCTGACCCGCCCCAGGACGACGAGCCGGAGCAGGACGCGGCGCGCCGCGCAGTCGCCCGCGAGCGCGCGCGCCGTGCCCGCCGACACCGGCACGGGCGGCGCTGCGCCTCCAGCGCCGAAGAGCGGCGACAGGACCACGTCGGCGCCGCGCTCCTGGGCCACCCCGGGCAGCTCCACGGGGGGCGCCACCATCTCCCCGCGGTACGTCACGTAGGCAAAGAGCCCGTCGTAGAAGACCGCGGCGCGGTCGCTCGGGTTGTGCAGCAGCAGCGTGAACTGCGCGCTCGCCGCGAGCGCGTAGGGCGGCGCCCCCGGCGTGGAGACGGTGGAGTTGCCGGCGGTCGCCGCCAGCTGGTACACGGCGGCGCGCGCCACGGAGGCCTGCGGCTTCAGCGGGCGGTAGACAAGGTACGACGCGAGCGCGGCGGCGCCGGCGAGGACGGCGGCGAGGAGCGCGGCGGCGAGGAGGCGGGCGCGGCGGCGCGACCGGTGCATGTCGCAGAGCTGCCTCTTGCCGGCCTCCATGGCTGCGTCTGCGTCATGGTTTGGTTCCTTGCGCGAGAGCTCCTCTCCCTTTTATGGCGTATTTTTTTTTTGGATCGGCGTCGCTCGATCTCTGGTGTTACGTGCACGGTGCACACTTCACAGCATCGCAGACATAACCGAACATCTCCGTGAGAGGTAGGAGTGCACAATGCGAGCGAGGAGTGATTAGCTGGGAAGGAGAGCGGACGACTCGTGTTAAAAGCGCGCGCTGTCGTCGTTTGCTTGCGAGGGCGTGCGCCGCCACGTAGACGAAGCGCGGTCGCGGTACCTTGCTGGCTTTGTCTTTGCTTTGCTTGGCGGGAAGCGGGATTGTGCCTCTGGGGTTGGGTTGTGGATGGAAGCCCCCTGGTTTTGCTTTCGGCTGCGAAGGCGTCTTTTGCTTCGGTGTGACCAGGTTTGGACGAAAAATGGTGATCGCTGAGGACAGGTTTGGGCGTGATCGGTAGGTTGGATACAGGCCGACCTGGCTCGCGAGATGCATGTTCTATATGTTTGGTTGCCTGCCTGATGTCTTTGGCCTGGCTGAGTGCATACAAATTTGGGCTCTCGGCGTGGTTCTGGGGAAACAAAACTGAGATCCATTTCTAGGCAGCCAGGCTCGCTCGGAGCTGTGAGGTATGGCCCCTCCCTGCTTGGGAAAGCGGGTTGCTTCATCGTCGGTTGCTGCGGGGTTGTCGTCTGTTCTTGAGGCGTCAAATCCCGTGCTTCTTGACTGTAATCTGGCCGCTGGCCATCATGATTTGCTCGGGCGTTCATTGCTTCAAATGGTTGTCATCTGTTCTTGAGGCGTCAAATCCCGTGCTTCTTGGCTCTGGTCGCTGGCCATCATGATTTGCTCGGGCGTTCATTGCTCAGCCACCATATGTTGATCCAGTAAACCAAACGGCGCTAGATGTCTGTGGCCTGTCTTAGCTCAGTCTGGCTGGTAGATGCAGTCCAGGCTACCCAGATACAGCAACCAATCAGGCAGGGGAGGCTGGAAAAATCGAATACGGCCTCCGCCTTCCGCGTCGTCCCAGTGCTCCGATTTCACGATATGTTGCCCCATTTCCCGTGGGCGAAGAAAACGCCGGTCCGTGCGCCCTGCAGTCCCCTACTGGCTACTGCGGACTGGCCGCCCTGAATGTTGATCTCACTACTGGTCACGGTCGAGTGCAGACGCTTTGCCTGAATCCTCCTACTACTTGCTGCCGCTCTGAAACTGCCACTATTAGGTAGGGAGTAGGCAAATCCGTAGACGGCCGTAGAGTACTCGTAGGATATACTTATGATCCTGCACAGTAGTACTATTGTAGTAATGGTTTGTCGCTCTCACGTACGTAGGGGCTACGTCGTCGTATCGTATGAGCGGTTCAAACCTTGGCTTCTGCTGCTCCGTCCCGTCAATTGGTGTGTGCAGGTTCACCCGAGTCTGGCATTGACCCAGAAGAACGCCCCGGCAGCAGGCGAGAGCAGTCCACGACCCCTAGACCCCAGTCCCCAGGTGGTCTGTCTCGGCCGTGAAGGAAATGATACTACCGTGTCCCCAGGTGGCGACTGGCGAGCGCCCTTCGTGCTCGTGGACACAACGTAGCTCTCCCGTGTTTTTTGATCCGGGAGCTAAACTTAACTTTACGTCGTGTTACAGTGAATATTCGGATGCTAGTTAAAAGTATTAAATATGGTTTAATTTAAAAATTAATTACGTAGACAAAAACTAAATGGAGATACGATTTTATTAAGCCTAATTAATCCATGATCATGATTAACAAATTGTTACTGTAGCATCATATTTATTAATCATAGATTAATTAGGATTAATAAATTCGTCTCGCAGTTTAATCATTATCTATGATAATTAGTTTTATCATTAGATTACATTTAATACTTCTAACTAGCATCCGAACCTCTGAAAGATGGGAGCTAAAATTTAACTACAGTGGAATACGCATGCCCATGCCGAACGAGGAAACATCGAAATACAGTCTACTCCGTATTTGCGATCAGAGTACGTACGGCTCGGTCGCCAATGCGTGCATTGCAACAGCTGTACTATAGGGGAGTACATCAATTGCTATCAGTCCCATCGGAATAGAAAAGGGCAGAGCCGCAGAGGTGTCGTCACGATTATGCACGGTTTGATGCTTCGATGCAAGTGCAACCATAGAACGCATCTAACATGTACACGTCGCATCAAATGTTTATAGACTAATTAAAAATATTAAATATAATTAAATTAAAAACTAATTACACGAAAACTAAACGGCAAGACGAATTTATTAAACATAATTAATCTATGATTAACAAATGGGAGGAAGCCAGTGCAACGAGGAAGGTCGGGCTCACTCGCTCTGCAATCTGAGGAGGACGTGAATCCATTCCTCTGCGCACCAGGTAATAGGATCTAAGCAGGTCCTGCCGTTATTTGGCATTCTTATCAAACGTGACTTTAGGATGTGATCTAGGCATGGACTCCCATTATTTTGACATGCTTAAATATGATGTGAACACATATACTGTTGTAATGTGATCTGGACATTATTTGTTAGTTACTAAAAAATATAAAAGCATTTATTTGAAATGTATCCGATAAGCTAAGTTATAGTACTATTTCCTATAGATCGAGGGTTCATACACAGCAAGGGCATATGTGCCTTTTCAACCATTGTTTAACACCGTTACCTATTTTTAACGGATCAGGGGCAATGACAAATTTCGGATTCAAAATGAAAGGGCAACCATGCAAAGTCCAAAAAAGAGGAACAAACATGCATTTAGAGAACGAAGCGGGGCAGTTATGCAATTGGCCTCATAATTAATACCTGTAACTAGCGTCGTATGATGGGAATAAAATTTAGCACGCGGATCAAACGGGGCCGTACTATACGCACTAGTCACATCCATATATATCTCTCGATCGGCTCGCAGCTCGTCATATCCTAGCACGCGCTCCTCCCATGCATTCTACGCTTCCCTCCCCTCCCCTCCCATCTCATCCATGCCAGTGCCGTGCGCCCCGCTCCCGCTGCCCCGACCGACGATGAGCCCATTCGACGACGACGCTTACTTCCTCTCCGGCACCCGCGCCGAGGGAAGCCTCGAGCTACGGCGCCTGCAGCAGCCCGTGCATGGAGCCCCGTCATCGTCTCCGCTGCCACCGCCGCGTCGCGCGCGGGCCGCCGGCATCAGATGCCAGGGCTACTACTGCTGCCGCCGAGCCAAGGCGGGCTGCGCGCACCGTCGCTGCCGCAGCTGCTGCCGCCGCATTGGCTTCGTCTGCTCCGCCCACGCGAACAGGCTCCCTCGCGTCCCCGCGTCGTCGTCCCAGTGCAGCGAGCGCCAGCGGGTGCACGCCGCGCTCGCGGCCGACCGCAAGCGCCCGCGCGCACTTCCCTCCGTCGCCGCCACTCCCACCACCTCATCGTCGTCCGGTACGCATACACCACGTCGCCGAATTCATGGGCTCGTTCTGCACTACTTGCTGACTCTTTTCCCTGCGCTCTTCTTGCTCCGCGCGCGCGCGCGCGTGCGTGCAGTTGACCAGCCGATGGCCACGGCGGCGGCGGCGGGGTGGTTCGCGCGGGAGGTGAGCTTGGATGCCGTGTTCCGCCGCGTGCGGCTAATGGGGCCGCCCGAGGCGGAGGTCGCGTACCACACCACCGTCACCATCGCTGGGCACGTGTTCAGGGGAGTCCTGTACGACGTCGGCACTCATCACAGTCGCAGCGCGGATGCCTCCGATACGGAGGACGGGAGCTGCGACGACGGGTCATCGTGGAGCACGGCCGCTAGGGGCAGCTGCCTGCTGGATCTAACGCTGAGGCTGTGACCTGTGAGGGACGCACGTAGCAGATCGATTAAACGCTGATGACACGCCATTTTGTCATATTACTATGATCATAATCTAGGGAGTACTTGCTTTTGCATGCGGGGAGCGAGGAGTTCGATCAGATTAATGGCAGGAATGGAAAAAACTGGATATAGGATTATGATGTAGTCGTAGAGTCGTTAGACAGGGTCAGCAGAAAGTGAATGCGTACTGTGTACACGTACAATCATTGTTTTTCCACTTGTTTTTCACATTTATTATCCTAATATGCGATGCACTGTGATTGTGATGACTTCGTTTCCATGCGCTTTCGTCATTGATCTTACTATCTCATACTAATTGTATGCCTGTTTTAGAACTCGTGACGTAGAATAGACTGAGAACAAAACACAAATATAACAGTGCACGCAAACGCAGTGGGGGAGCGGCTTCCATCTCCCCTTTCCCAGGCTGCACCTGTATTCCACAGTAGCACTCGGCAGCGCCAAAGTCCACTCTACATAAATCCAAGAAGCGACGGAAGAAGATCTGGCGTATCCTGGCGGTAGATTGATGATGGTCGATCCAAGTCAGGCCTTGTCACTGCTTTTGCATTGAAGCCGGCCTCCAATTCCCAGGAAGTCTTGATTCGGACAAGGCCCGTGGATGTGGGCTCCAGAATACAGAAGAGAAAACTTCAGAATTTCTCTTTTGTTTGCACAACGCACGAACCAATGTAGTTTGGTTGCTTCCTGCCAGACGTGCCTGGGCCAGTCGCTCCCAGGCGTTCGATTTCGAGCTCCCGGGGCTGGATGCACCTGCCTGGGGCGAGAACCAGTATATGATTCTGTTCCGCTGAGAATGCGGAGTCCTAGTAGGGGTAAAAAAAAAATCTAAATAAGAAATCCGTGTTCAGAGGTAAAAACACTTACAGAGGCCGAACACCTGGGCCTAGTTCAGGTGGTTTTTGGCGGTTCGTGCCCACCCGCCAAACACTCATCTCTCCCAACAACACAATGATATTACGGAAATCTACAACTTATGACGACGACCTAGAAACCGTGTCCTTATTTAAAAAATAACTCTGCATGTTTATTTCATTTTACAATCTACTTGTTACGATTGTCTAATTTGCGGCGTAGACTTGTAGAACCGAACAACAGACGCATCGAACTATCTACAACTAGATATTTGGTTTTAGGGTATTTTTTTATGTTGTGACGGTGGGCCTCACCTTACTCTCTTTCTTATCTCTCTTCCCTCTTTCTCTCTATGGTAAAAACCACCCTAAAAGCCGCTCTCAAAATGCTGACATTTGCGACACATGTCAGCAAAAGACACCCTAAAACCCGCTAAGAGGGTATTTTGTTTGGTTTTGGATAGTTTGTGGTGTCGTTGTCTAGTTTCGTAATTTTAGGTTCCAAATTAGACAGCCATGTCAAGTAAAAGGTTGTAAAATACACACTGCAATATTCCAAATGGAGCAATAACTTATTTCAAAACGAAAATGAAAATAGATGTGCAACATTGACGTTTGGCCCATCGAGAACCAACCAATCTCATCAGTTTTGCTTAATGGGCCACATAAAGAGGACAAATTGCCGGCCTTAGGTGTCGTACCGGCGACGGCCCAAGGTTAGCAAATCTGCAAAGCATCGTTGATGGAGTTGAGTCTGCTGCTGCCTGGTTGACTCAAAATTCAGAGTAGCGCTTCATCTTGTCCCGAGAAAATTTCACAATGGTGCTCGCTGCTCGGGGCAAGAGAACGTCATCAGACTTTCAGAAACTTAGGCCAACAATATTGTTCGATGTAAGAAAAACCGCACAGAAGACGAGCATGTCTCCGACATCCTTTTACACCTTGCATACACGGAGGATGTACATGTACATCTATCCAAAACATCAAACAACCTGGCTAGTTACAAGGCTTAAAGCGCATACACAGACACAGTGCTACGGGAGGACGCATATCTCAGCTTGACCTGAAACAAAGGGCCCGTCCGCGCTTCTCAAACGAACCGTGCCAAACTATGCTCATGTATTTACTAAAGTCTACTAACCCACCCTAAGTCGTACCAGGTCATGTGCCTAACCTAAGGAAAAGAACAGTGAGCCTATACGTACATATATTGTGCAAGCTTTGGCAAATATTCAGAGCAGTCTTCAACAAAATCTGACACCGGACGATCAGGAGTCATGGCCTGTTGTGACTGGATCCCCTAGCTTCCTTGGATGCTATGATCTTGACGAACAAACTGCCCTTTGACCCGTGGACGCTGCTCCGCAAGTAATTTCCTGCTCTGGTACCGGACCTGCAAAAGAACGAAAAGGTGTAAACCACATGCCCTAGTAGTTGGCATCAAGAACGGGGTTGAAATGGCAATGTGAAATTAGCTGCCCACCTTCTTCTCAAAGCACCTATCCTTCCTCTTTAGCCGGAACTTGTTCAGTGCAACCTCTCGCTGGCTCAGATGACGTGAACCGTCGGTGCTTGGGGTTTCAGGAACACCCCTGCATGTGTTGGATGATTCAGTAAGGGCAGTGATCCGGTTGGATGTGCTGTCACAACCGCTGCTACTGAGAGTATTCCTGGCGGTGTCTAGCACAGTGCTACTTCCACTTTCACCAGTCATAGGAGAAACAAGCCGTGGCTCGTCCCTGGGAATTTCAACACGCAGCTGCTTCCCACTGGCATGAGAATTTATGACAGATTGCTTTTCTGCATTTTCAATTGGATTAGGGCCCATTTCAATTGGCTCATTCTGTTGCGACTTCTGCTGCAGCGAAGGTGCTTGTGGGGTTGATTCTTGCCACATGGATGTTTTGTTATTCCAAATGGGAGGAGCTGGCTGTGGGTAGAAAAGGGATGCCACTGGTGGACCATTCCAGAATGGCTGCCCATCAAATGTGAGACCTTGAATAGGGACGGGGAATGGTACAACTCTAATAGGAGGACGATTTGCTTCAGTCATGTCTTGAGAGGGAGCTGCCGAATCTCCATTTTTGTTTTCCACATCCGCTTGTGTTTCTGAGGTGCAACATAACTGACCATCACCAGCATTTCCCAGCGTGGACGCAGTCCTGCAGTTATACCTGTATATACAGGATGCTTCCAACTTTAAGTTCTCTTATTTTAACTCTAGTGGAACTACGGAAACAAGCGAATCGTGTAGTAAGTTGCAGATACAGGCATAAGTTTCATGTAAAGTTTGTTGTGGCTACAGTAGCTGTATTTTTTATGCTTCAAGATCATGTCATTGTCATCACAAACCAATGGAAACAGAGTCCATGAACCATACTTGGAAAAGAGATGATGAAAATGTTGTTCTTTGAGCCTATAGCTAAACTTGTGTTCTGGTCTTTAACTATACTTGAGCTACTATACAGTGGCCTTTAGAATGCAGATATTATTGCTAATCTGACAAGCCAAAGAAAGCACTTACAAGGAAAACGCAGATGAAGTTGAATGGTTCAGCGTTCTTCTGTCACTTTTCTCCTGGTTCTCTAATTTACCGTAGTCAGTTCTTCTGAGAGATAGTTCCAACTGGTGTGCTGGGATGGAGCCCTTCTCATCATTTCCCATAGATGTTGTTCTCATATCCACCTCCCTCTGCATGTTATGCTTCTGCTGGTTGTCAATAATGTGGACTAGCTCAATATCTCTGGAAGCCTTCTCAGAATTATCATCATTCAAGCATGCCCTTTTCTTTGGTGATAAATCGTCATCTCTTGTTGGAACCAAGTTATCATCCTTTGCTGCAGCCACACCACAAGCAGGTGAAATTAGCAAACTTTCTGCAGATAGATCGTACATCACAAGTTAAGGGAGGTGGGATCTTACTTTGAATATTGTTCTGTCCATTTAGCTCGGTGTTCTTGTTGCTAGGCGTAGATAAATGCCTTTCAGTTGGTTGCTTATACTCCAAATTTTTGTTAGTCTGCTTACTTTCAGCCTCCAGCTCTGACCTCGTGCAAGAACTCTGCATGAAGGATATTGAACTCAGTCCATTTTGGTAAATGGCATGACAGCCCTGCTACCATCTACCAGGAATTTTGACATGACGTCTCAAAGAATATTGTAAAACTGATTTTAATGTAACATGAACAATCTAAAACTTTAAAAGGGGTTCTACACATCTATGCGTGTGTACCACATTCTGATCCTGCAAGCAGCAAGGTACTTACCTTAATTTTAGGCAGATGCACTTCATTTTACCATGCCTAAAAGGACCGAACTGTGATACTTCACCAATAAGAAACATTACTCTCATTCAACAAACAGTTCCATTACCCACCTGACTCGGAAAATTTATAAATTAGTTTCCTAACATTAGCAGAGATCCAAATGGTTAAATTGATGTCTCTGACATGACCTAGTATCAGCTATACTGTGTGGGTAATGAAACTGCCTTTGGACCAACTATCAGGTGATAGAAATGGTATCGTTCGATCCTGAATGGGCATAGTAAAATGAACAAGTGCAAATGCCATATGTAACTCACAACAGCATTTTACAAGTCAATCATAAAATCTAAACTACCATTAGTAGGATGAACAGCATCTAGACAATGCTATGCTCACTGATTTTAAAACTTACTTGAGCGTCACTTTCTTGTTCGCTACATTCTCTATTTTTACAGGGGCTGTCTTTATTCAAATTATCAGCTTTTGTCATGCCAGTCTTCTGTTCGATTCTTTCTGTAAGATTCTCTTCTTGTTGTATATGGTGCACACCAGGGCCACCATTTGCCTGCAGATAAGGTAAGAGAAATTTAGCAATACTTAAGTCTCATGACGAGCACCAAATCTAATTATAAATAGATAAAGCAACAAAAGTAACGCAGCCTTACCAGTTGTTTCCTCCAAACGTGCTGCCACAAGTTCCTTAACTCATTCTTTCTTATCGGCTTAACAAGGAAATCTGCTGCACCCTTTAGCATGCATTTAAAAACCATGCTTACTGAATCGTGCGAAGACATCACTGGATGACAAATAAGAAATAACTTTAGAATTAGTAGTACCATCAGATTAAAAAGAGTGAAAACATGAGAATAGTGACATACTTATAACAGGGATGTTCTTGGACGCATCATGTTCCATGATCGTGGATAACAGGAGGAACCCCGACATCAAAGGCAGTTCAACTTCAGTTAAAACAAGGTCTATGTTGAAAGATTTTTCCTTTAGTATGTCCCATGCCTTCACACCGTCAGATGCCACAGCAACTGCATGAGTAAATGTGATGCATAATGCTGATTAAAATCCAATTTATATATTTTTTTACAAAAACAAAAAACGCTACCAGAACAAACTCAGCGGTGCAAACACTATGGTAAATGACACAAAAGGTAAGTTAATTACTACAAAAAGAATGTCCACAATAACCACAATTCCAACTATGCTAAGCAATTGTGGCAGTACAGGATTTAGCACTGGCATTTTTAGAGTCTAATTCTAAAAGCAGATGTCCTCAATCATGAAGGTAGTGACAACTTATGTTCTAATGCTTGGCTCATGTGAATTTAAAGCGGCGTCTTGAGCAGGCAGCAGCAGAAGCAGCAGCAGCACGACACCAAATCACATCATTTGTTGGCAAATGGCAAAAGAGCAATGCTTTTTTTAACATTCATCCACTGAAGCAGGCCAGCGGCTAATACCAGAAGATTCAGGCAGGGAGGTAAGTTGTACTGTAATTATCCAGTATCTTCAAAATCACTGCCAACTAGAAGCCAAAAATTACGATCTGACAAAAAGATCTGTCCCGTGGAAAGCAGGCGTCATCAGTCATCACACCAACGCCAGACACCGCAGCAAATCACGGTAAAACCAGAAGCGTGCTCCCAAATCTACTTCCCAGAAACACAGGCATTTTCCAAAATTGGCAACTTTTCCACCCCAGGCCAAACTGCGCGTCGATTGGGTTCCAAAAAAGAAATAACAGCAGCAGTTCCATCCCACAGACGACTCAGCTCATTGTCATAGCTCGTCTGTTTACCGGTTAGCCGCTCTTTACTCCTCCGAGTTAACCATACGCACACACTCGAATCAAACCAAACAACAACTCGATTCGCGCGCGTAAGCGGTGGCGCACCTCGGTAGCCGCACTTGCGGAGCAGCGCGGAGATGACGTGGCGCGTGGAGTCGTCGCCCTCGGCTAGCAGCACCCGCACCGGCATCATCGGCAGCATCCACGTCTCCCTGCTCGAGCCCTCCACCGCCGCCTCCTCCCCCTCCCCGTCCTCCAATTCCAAATCCACCACCTTCACCGCTTCATCCACTCCTCCCCCCATTTCCGCTCCTCGCCGGAGTGGAGCCCGACAACCACTTCCCCACTCTATCCTATTCTCCCTCTCGCGCTCGCCACTTGGAACTTTGGAAGTTGGAAGAAACCGGAACTGCGAGATCAAATCAAATGCCCGTGTGTGAGAGAACGACAAAGCCGAAGCGCGGGGGGCCTATATACATACACCCAACCGCTGCCACAGACAAGTGGGCCACGCGAACCCTGGCCCGGGCGGTCAGTGGGAGCGGGAGGCGGTGGCAAGTGGGCACGTGGGCTCCCGCGGGCCCGTGAAATATCTGCGGCCACTCGACCGGTGGGCGCGCTCGCCACGTCAGGTGATCGATCCGTAGGCTGTAGCCCGCGGGGCCGGGCCCACGGGCCCGCTGCGACCCGGGCCCCGCGGATGACGTGGCGGGAGCCTGGTCAGTGGTTGTGATATTTCCCGCGCGGGGGCGAGGCGGCGAGGCCGATATTTTTCCAGCGCGGGGGGGACACGTGGTAGGCCCAGAGCTAAAGGTCCCGATCTACGGCCGGGACAGCGACACGTGGTGGCTCGAGATTCGAGAGGCCCGTGGGGTGGGGGGAATCGTGTGGCCGAGGATGCCGTGGCCCCTTGCTTCGTTGGATCGTGCGGTTGTGGTGGATAGTGGGGAGCAGCGGAGCCCCCGGGTTGCGGTGTCAGGTACGCTGGTGGTTGGCGTTTCGTCTCGCCTCCGATAATATCTTTGCGTTGCGCATGTGGGGAAGAACTGGTGGTTGGCGTCGATTTGCCTGCTCAACACGTCGTAATAAAATGGATCCAGAAGATGCTGGGTCAATGGCCATTCTTTTTTCTCCTCATGGATTTTGCGCTGTTTGCGTGCGTCGCTTGTAAAGTTGGATATCGCTGGACTTTTACTCAAGGCCTCCGAACTTTCTTTTCTCTCATATAAGCCTCTGTGGTGGTGAACTTAAAGTTTGCCGACCAGGGATCACGGCCAATTTCATAAATTTACTATCGTACATCCAGCCTAAGTAGTTTATGTATAAAATATTTTTTTTTTCATTTTAATGCCGGAGCTGAAGTGTAGTGCTATGTCAATATAAATGCCAAAGCTACAGCAAAATAAGGGTGCTGTGTCCACCTTTTGTTCATTATGATGAAGATGCATGGGCTTACCATAAAATGGAAGCTGCATCCACCGAACAAGTTTACATTAAAAGTAAAAATAATAATAATTAGAATTTGATTTTAGTGGGGAATATAGAAAAATACCCTACATTACAAAGCACATTTTATTAAAAAATAAGGAATACTTATATATCGACAATAATTAATCAATATGGGTTTGGCCAACGGCCACATCACTCGACCTGCACTCAAAGGGAATTTAAAATAAATTTATTTTGTACAAACAATATGTTCAAATAAAATCAATATATATTTAGGAGAAGCATGGAGTCGCATTCAGAGATAATTTAAACAAATTAATTTTGTGCAAACTCTATACTGAAAGAGAAATCGCTGGTAAGCTCTACCTTATGATACCTTTTCCCGATAAAATAGGCCTAAATTTAATCTTATCTTGTTATTACTAATCAGAGGCTTATTTTGGAGCCTCCACGTTAATCCTCACCAGACGCGCTAAGAAAAAAAATTCTAGAAATTCTCACAAAAATAAAAAACATCTGGACATCCATCATGTAGCTCTAATAATATTAGTAATTAGATCTATTATATTTTCTAAAAAATTAACCATCATGCCATTATAAAAGAAGAAATAAAATAACTTATCCATCATGGCATTACGAAAGAAGAAATAAAATAACCTCATAAATTTATACAAAAATTACCCACCATGCCATTATTAAAGTCAAAATAAATTAAATACTAAATTTATATAAGAATTATCCACCATGCTGTTATGAAATACAAATTAAAATAACCCCCTAAATTTGTATAAAAATTACCCATCGTGACATTATAAAATGTAGATTAAATAAACCTCTAAATTTGCATATAAATTACTCATCATGTCATAATAAAAGATGAATTAAAATCAATCCAAAATCTGCATATAAATTACCCAACATACTATCATAAAAGATAAATTAAAATAATTTCTAAATTTTCGTATAAATCACTCACAGTTCCATTACATTAGATGAATTAAAATAACCAACTCTAATATTACTAAGAATTCAACCTATATCTACTAAATAAAGTAATGCTAATCTATGGAGGGGACAACAGTTTTTTGAAATGGCCCCATTCTCTCTTGACCCCTACCAAACCCAACTTTACTCTATGCAGCATGAAACTATTTTTCTCCATCCCCTAAAGTAAAGCAAGAAACAAATAATAATTTGTTTTTGGTTTCACTGGCTTTTGGGGAGGCGCTGCTTCTCCTTTTCTTTGGAAAGGAGGCGTTGCTTCTCCAGGCATCACTGAACGAGGCCATTGTTTAGGTTTGGCTCCCTTGATCGATATACTCAAACGACCAGAGGTAATCAAGATCAAGGCTCCTGATTAGAATTATTTTCTATTTTTTATTTTTTTAAAAACTGTTTTTAGTGTAAGTCATACGCTATTTTTGTGTATACCTAGTGAGCAAACAGGTGAAATGTAGTACTTCCTCTGTGAACAAATGTATGATGTGGTTGATTTTTTTTTCCAAAACTTCGATCACCGATCATATTCAAAAAATTTCACAATTTATCACTTATTTTGTCATGATTTGTTTATTGATAAACATAACTTGAGTATGATTTGTATTTTTTTCATGTTTGAATATTTTTTTAATAAAGTGGATGATCGAAGTTTTAGAAACAAAATAACACGCATGTATTTGAAAACGGAGGGAGTACTATTGCCATACGGTGAACTGGCTGAAAATGGACGGTGGAGATGTCACCCCACCAACACAGGGATATAACCAAACAGGGCCATAAAAAAGAGAAAAAAGGAACACCAGAACTATGGTCATTGGTCAGGCGTGGAGCACGATGCTTCGAGAACACTAGTGTCCACACACACACCAAAGATTCTCCATCCACGGTTGACGGGGCACGGGCAGGTCTCGAATCCGCACCACGAGCTCCGCCCAAAGTCATGGCACTAGCTGGAGTCCACTCGCTCAGAATCACTCGACGGAAACCAGAACGCGCACTGCTGCAGCTCCTACTGCCATGCTCCTTAGGCCCACGTGTCAGTGGCCCAATGGCAGCCAGCAGTACGTCAGCGGAACCCTGTCCGCTGCTACTAGTGCTAGATATTTTTGATGACCTTCTGATCTCCAAAAAAGCGAAGATATTTCTGGTTTTTGCCTCCAGCGGCCAGCGGGCGGCCAGGGCGACCACCGGCGAGCGGGTGGACAAGTGGCCGCCGGAGGCGGCGGATAATCCACGGCCACCCGGGCAGCCGGTGGGCGATGGAGACGTGATTATTCTTGGGTGGAGTCGGAGGAGGGGACACGGCCACACGGGAGAGGGACGGGACCCCGATCACCCGAAAGCCGCTAGGCATCGATGGTCTGGCTCTCGACCTCTCGTTCGCTGCTAGCCTGCTAGTAGCGCTCTGTTTCTGGGTCTCCAAGGTATCACCCCGTGCTCCGACGTGGCGCGCTAACAATAATATCTCTCTCCTCACCCCGTCACCCGTACGTGCTCCCATAGGTCGGCGACTGCCTCTCATACCGGCAGGCATCAAGGGAGCTATAGCTGTGGCGGAATTCTAACCAAGCAGATCGAGACGGGATGTGTCATTGCGTGGAGAATCTTGTCCTCCGTCCGTGAACTAACAATCCTACCAGATTTGAGATCTCGCCGACTGATCGGCCGCTCGTCGGAAAAAGAGGAGGGGGCGCGCTTCACGTGGCTCGGCGTGGGCTTTGTCGCTCCGATCACTATTTCCGAACTGACCGCGACACAGTTTTTTGCTTGCTTGGGCAGTTGGGTTGGGGGGTTTGGGACGATTGCGGTGCAGCTAGGAGATCGCGGCGCTCGTTCACAGGGAAAATATCTGATGGTGGTCAGGGGTGGCATCGTAGGTTCGAGCCGCCCACGACACGAGACGAATCGCAGAGCCAGCCAAGCCCTCGGGCCCCAACTCGAGAAGGGAGCCCATGGTTTTCCTCCCGTTGCCGCCAAGTTGATGGTTTTCAGAGTGTAACGACCTAGCTGCATCTCAGGGTGCACCAGCTGCATCTGCGCAGATATTTTCCGTCGAGATCTTTTCCCCGACCCACGCTTTAAGCGGCGGCAGGGGCAGGGGCCGCGGTCGACTGGTGGCCGGGCTCGCGCCGGACGTCGCCGTCCTGCCGTGGTAGAAACTCTGAGGCCGCCGGGCCATGTCTTTACTCTCTCTTTTTTTTCCTTTGCGTGGATATGCCACGGCCGCGGGAGCACCGAACGTTCTCAGCGGCAGGAGGCAAAAGCGGATCGGAGCGCAGACCACCGGAAAAGAGAGCGAAACGAGAGGTGGAGCTGCGTCGGGCGGGCGGGCCAGCCAGCTCGCAATCCGAACGGTGAGTTTGTCCTTCTCTCTGCCGGGGGCGAGTGCTCGATCGTCACTCCACCACGCAGACGACAGACCTCAGCAGCCCAAAAATATCTCTCTGGTGGCCACCGTTGTTGACAAGTAGTCCTAGATACGCGATCACGGGGAAATAATATCTTCCGAGGTGGGGTGGATAGATTGTTTTTCCTAGATATCCGGCGCAGGCAGGAGCAGGGCTGGCCTACCGCCTGCTGGCATCTGGATTAAGCGCGATGATTTGCACCACCACTCATTCACTCGGTGGCCCTCATCGGTTCGTGCGGCATCGCCGCATGGCTTCCTACTTGGCTGGCCACCATGCAGGCAGCACAGCAGCTAACTTTGCCCCTCACCTCTCAGTTACCTCAAAGGCCGCCAGATGCCAATGCCATCATTTTCTATGGATTCCGATCGATGTTAATTAGTATTACTTATCTAGGCACGATCTGATATTTAGAGACCGGGGAATTCAGAACTAGATGGGATATAAAGTAGGCATAGAAGGTCAGGAACCGATATCAGCTGTGATCTTGTCAAGCTTTGATTCTCTCTACCTGTTTATCTATCAAGGCCAAAGAAAAGAAAAGAAAAAGTTTTTTTTTAATAAAAAGAGAAAAGAAAAAGGTTGACAGAGTGTTGAGAAGACGAAGCAGCCCAAGGATACGAAGCCCGGGTATCTCAAACGTCCAATTGTCGCATCATTTGAAGGCCCAAACATTACCGGATCCAACGCTTTTCGGCCCGAAACCAAAGAGGTCTACGTTGTCCTACTTCTCAGCCCGGCCCATTCTACCACCGAAACCAAACCCAATCCGTTAACCCGAGCAACACCCATCTTCCAGCTTCCTTTTCCTTGCGTTTCGTCTCGCCTGTAGACTGTAGGCTTGTAGCCCATTGCTAGCCCGCGCCGCCATTACAGCCACGACGATGCTCCCATCGTCGCCGCCGATCTCCCCGGCGCGGCTGCACAAGCTGGTGACCTCGCAGCAGGACCCGCTCCTCGCGCTGGAGCTCGTCACCGTCACCTCCCCGACGACCACGCCGCACCCTGCCACGCTGCACTCCCTCCTGCTCCGCCTCGCCCGCCGCCGCGACCACCTGCCCCACGCGCTCGCGCTCCTCCGCCGCCTCCCGTCCCCGCCGTCGCCGCGCCTCCTGCTCCCGCTCCTCCTCGCGGTGCTCCGCCTCCGCCGACCGCCTCAGCTCTTCCTCTCCACCTTCAGCTCCCTCTTCGTCTCGGGCCCCAGCCCACTGCCGCTCCACCCCGAGCTCCTCCTCCGCCTCCTCGGCGTCCTTTCCTCCACCGCCTCCCACTTCCCGTCCGCGCTCCACCTCCTCCGCCTCGTCTCCTCGCAGCTGCCCCTCCCCGCGCCGCTTGTCCTCGCTTCCCACAACCTACTCATCGACGCCGCCGCTCGCTCCGGCCACGTCGCCGTGTCACTCGCCCTCTTCCACCGCCTCCGATCGCTCCATGTGTCCCCCGACTCTGAAACCTACCGCATCCTTACCCAGTCGCTCTGCCGCAAGGCCCAGGTCCGCACCGCGGCTAAGCTGCTTGACGAAATGCTGCACAGGGGCATCCCCGCGGACCCGCTGGCGTACACCACCGTGCTGAACGCTCTCTGCCGCAAGAAGCAGCTCCGGGAGGCATACCGCCTGCTTTGTCTCATGCGAGGCCGTGGAGTCCCCCCTGATATTGTGCATTACAACACGGTCATCGTGGGGATGTGCCGCGAAGGGCGGCCACTCGATGCGTGCAAGGTTGTTGGTGATATGGTGGAGAGTGGATGCGTGCCGAATGCTGTGACGTATGCCACATTGGTGAATGGGCTGTGCGTAAGCGGATTATATGACAAGGCAAAGGCTTACCTGGCGGATATGGTGGAAGGAGGGCTTATTCCACATTTCTCAGTATTTCATTCAGTCATCAAGGGTTGCTGTACAGTTGGGAAAGCAGAGGAGGCTGCACAAATCATGACTTGGATGCTTGATCTTGGAGTGGTTCCGCATGTTGAGAGCTGGAGTTCATTGATTGCTTGTGTTTGTATTAATGAGGATTGTACTGAGGCAGCATTGTTGCAGATGGTGACAGGGATGCGGTGTGATCCAAACACGATTTCTAGCAGTAGCTTAAAATGATGCCACATGCCAGAGATGCAAAACACAATTGAGCTTCATTTGCCGGTGGATATAATCATATAAAAACAGTTCTGCAAGAAAACAGCGTTAGCTATTGCACAAAACTGGAGAGCATGGCCATTTTTCTTGCTGAAATGCCTCAAGCGGTCTAGCGGAGTAGTGGGAGCATTATCTGGTTTGTCTTGCTGATTAGCTTCAAATAAGGTATGCCATCTCCTCATAAACATAATATGAATCATAGTACCGCATACAAAGGCTATTACTCTGTAGTGTCCTTGGGTTCTAGCACATTCCTATACTTCCATCAAAGTTAATTTGTCGAACTTATTTTATTTGGCACTTTCATTAGCTGTTGGAAGGATCTAATCAAACAATCATCTGGGAAGATAAAATTTTTTGGACGAAACCTTTAATTTGCCATTTCTTTCTCAAAGTACACTATTTGTGCTCTTTTGCATGAATTACAGCAGCATCCATATATTGTCCTAATACACTTGTGCCAGATTTTTTTTTGGTACCCAGATAAAACTTTTTGTGCATCTGAGTCCGTCAGATATGGATCCTCATTGCTTCTAGCAAGTGTGATTTTAGCAACAGGAGCTGAGTGAAGGATCATCCATTCAGGGAGATAATTTAGCAAGAGTACATTCCATTGATGCATCGGGAAGAGAATTTAGGGGTGGGACTCCTTCAGCTGGTGATTTGCTGAAGTGATGAAGTGCAATCTTAATTATTACGAGAACGAAACTTGTACATTGGTTTCTGTGAGAAACAAAACCTGCATTTGTCAGCAGCACATCCATTTATCAAACTTTATTTTTCTGGGAGGGGTTGGACATTACAGGAATAATATTTGTTTTTGCTTGTGAATTGCCATGAATAATCAGTGGTGAGGTATGCAAAACTTTACAGACTTAGGGAAGAGGTGTTGCAAAGCAGCGGAGACCAGGAGAAAACTGGCTGTTGCAAATTACTAGATGGGAGACCGATAATGGGGGTTTGATTAATCATAGTGTGCTTGCTGTAGATAACATAAAACATGTAGTTGTATCCATGGCTGGGTGGCGGTTCTAGGCGAGCAGAATGGAATGCTTAAACTTATGACTGATCTGATGATCTCCCGCCATCCCCCTGTTGTAGCTACTTATGGGGATATATTCGGTGCAATCAAACTTACGGTGCAATCACCGTGCAATCTTACTAAGAAAAATTTCAAAAAATTTTGAAAAAAAATTATGAATGTACATCTCAGCCTACCCCATCTATATATAAAAATTCATGGTCAAATTTATTCTATTTTTTTAAGGTGCATTTGAACTATTACTGTTTGTCAGAAATTTATCATTTTCGTAACTGGTAGAGTAGGATGAATTTGACTATTAATTTTTATATAGAGATGTGGTAGCCCGAGATGTACATTCATGATTTTTTTTCAGAATTTTTTGAAACTTATTTTTAGTAAAATTGCACAGTGATTGCACCGGATATATCCCCCTACTTATGACTGATCTCAGTCGATGGTGTCTTCATATCTTGTGTCGTAAGCATGCTCAGATCCTAAACTAAAAAACATGCTTCAATTCAGTGTCCGAAGTGACTGTCTGTACTGTACTGCTGAACAATGAGCTATGCATAAAAATAGATTAACGAGCAGGTCGCACTAACTGGTATTTTCTTTCTTAACAAACACAAAAAATCAAAACTGGATTACTGTCCGACCCTTTGGAATAAAACATCCACACGATTTTTAACTAGTATTTTTCCAACTTAAATAAGAACATAAGTTTCTAGTGTTGTTTTTTCTTAAATTCTGTTTCGAATTTCTTAAGTCCCGATTGGATTCAACTTTTGTGTTAAGTCCTTTTACTTTGTCTAGGATTTGTAACTACTGAAATTGACTGAGTTGGAAATTGCTTCTATTCTCATATTCACGAAACGGCAAAAATAAGAGACTTTTTATTTATATATATATATATATATTTGAATACTAACAATCAAAGTTAGCATAAAAACGTAAACAACCTATAACATGCAACGGAGGGAGTATATGGTATCACATCCGTTCTAAATTATAGTTTGTTTGACTTTTTGGACAACAACTTTAGCCACTTGTCTTGTTAAAAGAATATATAAGCTCATTTAATTTTCCTATGATCTAGTTTATATTGTATATATTTGACTTGTCTTTTTAATATTTTTTTGCAAAATTTCTAGATAAGATAAAGTTAGTGTGTAAAAACGCACGACAACTTTTGGATTGAGCAAATTCTGGATTTTAGCCCTTTGCAAATGCAACGGGCTAAATTCTCCAAATCTGAGGTAGCTTAGCTGTTTCTTGCAGACACCGCTTCTGTGAAATTACTGGTTTTCAAACAGGCCAATACCTGAATTTACGAACGATTTCTACGAGTTCGATCACGACGCCGAACCCTGTTCATTTGTGCGTTTCTGTTTCCCCTGCGCCTCTGCGGCGGTTGCTGCCGGCCCACTGCGGCACTGCTACTGGCCACGCAGCGTCCGCCGCCCTCCGCCACCGAAAATTCACGCACGCCTCCGAGCAGGCGCCGTCGGCCACAATTTCGCCATGGGAGCGCCCTAGCCCCGCCCTTCTTATCCCCGCTCTTTCCCGCCTATGGCTGCTGCCGCCGCTGCCACGCTGCCCCACCCATGGTTCTCCAGGCGCTCCGTCTCGGTTCGCTTCTCCCAGCCCCGGCCCACCGCCGTCGGATCCTCCGGTGCCGGGGCCGGATTGATGCTTCCAATGGCGCCGCCCCCGTGAGAGACGGGAGCGCAGCCGCGGTGGTGTGGTTCAAGCATGACCTCCGCATCGACGACCACCCGGGCCTCGCCGCCGCCGTCGCGGAGCCGCGGCGCCCCGTTGTGCCGCTCTACGTCTTTGACCGACGCATCCTCGCAGGTATGTTTCTGGTGTTGGTGCTAGACGTCCGATCCAGTTGGCTGCTGGGGAATGGGTTTTAGGAATAATGCGCGTGGTGTGATCGATGCAATGCCCTCGTGTCCGTGCGTCGTACGATAGTTTGATCTACTGCTCGTTCGTGCTACTTCTGTACCGCCTCTCGTGCGCCAAAGTTGAAGCTGAACACTGAGCTGCTAACTTGGAATAATAATAAGTCCTGATTGTCTGTCATCACTATGGGACTCGTTACTTGCTGCTAATTGCGAACTTTAGCTGCATTAAACATAGGCTGCTTTGCATCGAAAGCTAGTAAATGTTGAAACCATTTCTGCCTTGGACTGCATTGCACTTGCTGCCTTTTCGGAGGAAGTAGTTTCACCAAAATCAGGACCATAAGTTACTGTCCAGTTTGAGCCACAAGTCAAGATTGCATGAAACTTCGATCATATATTTCATCAATGGTCTGTGGTGAATTCAATATATTGGTTGGCTGCTTTTCTTTCTCGTCCTCTTTCTCTTCTTATACCTCGATTTTTTTCTCCTTCCCCTTCTTTATCCACGCCTAAACAATTGTTTTGGGGCGCTGGATCCACCCCTGGCGTTGAATGTTCTATATTTCTTGGTAGAGTAGGATTAGCAGATGGTATGGGCCCAGTGATTTACTATATTTTTTAACGGATTGTCCTGTTGGATTTGGTTTCGATGGTTGGTAGTGCAATTGCCTAAGTTCCAGTCACAATGCACACTGCACAGGACTGGATCCAGCTTTTATAGGACATCTTAAACTCAATCCGTTTACTGCTTTAGAAGTAGTTGGGTTGACAGAATTAGGATGGCGTTGTTAATGACTGGTCAGTGGTCACTGGCTGTGCTTCTGCACTGTTAAAACTAGTAGTGTTAGGGTGTACAATTAGTAAATCACTTTGACAGTAAGCATCCATATAATTTCCCCCCACCATTTGCAGGTTATTCAGATAAAATGCTGGAACTGCTGCTATTTGCTCTGAAAGATCTTAAGACTTCATTGAAGTCTCAAGATTCTGATCTGCTCATAGGCTTGGGAAATGCCGAAGATGTTGTGCTGAAGCTTGTGAATGAGGTCACTGTGGAAGGTTTATGTTGAAAATTGAGCTTCTGAGTCTACACGTATGCTCACATCTAGCTATCTAACACACATCTTCTGGTTGCAATGTTGCATACACTGGTGGAGCATAACAGGTACAAGCGGGTCTCATTTTTACAGAAGAGGAAGTTGAATATAGCGTGCGCAGTGTTCTGGCCAATGTTAAATCATCTTTATCTAATGAATCATTCTCATGGGGAAACCCTCCCAAGATAGTGGCTTGGAATGCCCCTTTGTATGACTCTAAGGTACTTTAATTTCCGCCTCTCCTGCTATCCTTTAATAATAACTTCAATATGTACACCATGCTGATAGCTGAATTAATCATTATACTAGAATTTGGCAGAAGTATCCACGTCACATGATCAATTTTTAAAGACAAAATTACCAATGGCCACACCTCTACCTGCCACAACTTTGCCTGCTCTAAATTTGGAGTTAGACACAGGTGCACTTCAATTCTATTCTTTTTTGAATTGTATGCTATTGAGTGAAATGTACTAGTGGTCACTGAAGTTGTTCAAGGGTGTCATCTAGGTGCCCAAACTATTATTCTGCTGTTCCATGTCTATGAACTTACTAAGTGATTCCCAAGAGGTCCGAAATCTGTTGCAAATGCTTTTTTCGCTGATGTAGATGCTACCAAGGCATGTTATATTGACATGGATGCTAACAAGCTGTGTTTTTTTTTTTTTTTGAACGGGAGAGTGGGAACGTGAAAGAAGGGAATCGGAACTGTGAAGGGAAGCCAGTTAGGCTGATTAACACTGTTTAGGAAGGTTCGGGCCTTGGGTGTACACTTAGCAAGTACTGGGACATGAAACTGCTGATTAATAGTTCAAAGACAGATGACATTTCCGAACATGTTTAAGGACTGCTTATGTATTTCACTCTATGTCATTTTACCCATTTTGTTGAACATTGTGGTGTCCCACACTTAGCTACTCTAACAATTTCCTATTCAGGCTCTCTACCCACTCTGGAAGAATTAAAATGTTTCCTAAAAGATGGCAGAACTCCAGATGATGATTGGGATCCTCTCAAGAACATGTCTGCAAGATCTATTCTGAAGAAGATGCTCAGTCAAAGGAAGATCAAAAGTAACACTACATTGAGCACCAGCAATGGAGAAAACATAGCAGATATCTCCATTGATTCTGGTCCATCAGGAAAGAGAATTATGAATTCAATGTTTGCATCAGAAAACTCACTGGAAGTTAGGGGTGGAACAGATATTACTTTGGATGCTTTGGCTGCTTACCTAAGATATCTTGAAGGCACAGGAAATGCTAGTTGGCAAGAGTATGTATCACCAACTAATTTTGTCCTTCAACAAATTATTTCAAGGGACTTGGTTTAAAGTTACAATGATTATATTGTCCATATCTATAGTGTGCTTTGCTGCTTCCAAGTTCCACCGGAAATGCTGGATAGCTACCAATGGAAGATTACTACTTTTTTCCATTTTATTCATGTAATGCAGTCATCGATATTTTCGTAGCTGATATGATTTAAATTTTTATCCAGGCTGCATGATAAAGTGCGCTTCACTGAAACCAGAGAGGGTGCCTCGTTCTACACCTTGTTTGGTCCTGCAATTCAGCTTGGAGTCATATCTAGGAGGAAAGCTTACAATGAGACTATTCAATATGAGAAAGATCGCAATGCTGGTTTTCTATCACCATTTGGGTACTCAACACCCACAGTGACAGCAGCAGTTGATGCTTTATCTTCGATGGAGGTATTTTTTTATTTTAGAATCAAATACACAAGTGGTCCGTGAACTTGTTACGGTGTGCTACTTTGGTCCATAAACTTCCATGTCACTAAACTTGTTAGGCTGAATCGAGTGGTTGCCTCATTTTGAGGAATCTGGCACTATAGACAAAGTGGAGTTTGAATGAGGAGTGTGAAGAGTATGCCGCTGGAGATAGCCTTAGGTGGTGCACTGCAGGTCCATATTGCCTATGCTAGCACATGGCTACCTACATGACATGTTGATTGTGCCTCTCTCCTTCTCCGTTCCCTCTACCGTCCAGCACTTGCATAGCTGCATCTCTCTCCCATCTCTTTCTATTCTTTCTCCCAATCCAAGCATGTCTATGTGGGCATCAACGGGAACCACCAGATTGGGCACCGTTAGAGCTTCTTCTTCGTCAAGGAGGGCGGCGTGCTTGTCCACACAAAGTGGCTCATGATGGAGTTCCTTCTCCATAAGGAGAGCGCTGAGCAGGAAGCACAAGAGGAGGGTGCCTTCATAAAGGCGGCTCACGGAAATGTGGTGGTGATGTGCCATCGAGCACCCAAGGCGAGCTCAACCTTGTATGGGCCACCGTCGTGCTCCTTGGTAGATTCGCGACCTCATGAGTGCCCTCAACATCACTGACTTTTGGCTGATCTCCACCGCCAGCTTCACACTATGCTCTGTTTGGTAGAGCTCTGTCCCCAGCTTCTGTGGAGAGAACCTGAAGAGCTCTGCAAGACAACAGTTTGTAGAAAATCACTCAGCTCATCAGCTGAAATAAGTACCTTCTCCCAATTAGCTCCCAGAAGGGGGCCTTGGAGCAATGGTAAAACTGCTGCCTTGTGACCAGGAGATCATGAGTTCAAGTCGTAGAAACAGCCTCTTGCACTGAGGCTGCGCACAATAGCGCCAAAGCGGGTCCAACCCTTCCCCAAACCTCGCACAAGCGAGAGCTCATGCACCGAGGCTGCCCTCCTAATTCACTCCCAACATAGAAACAACTTCTCCATTGAGTTTGTCCTATACAATCTCTAGAGAATCACTTTCAGCTACATAATCACTTCTCTTAGAGAATCACTTCTCATAGAGAATCAGAATTAGATAGAGATCTACGAAACAAGCTTTGATTCCCTATTGTTCCATCACATCATGCACACTATTGTCGAGTCGGCTGCAGCCGCCATCGACGAGGGTGGAGACAACAATGATGCGTGTCCATGTTGTTAGCCAATAATGAAGGATTCGTGAGCAACACAATGTGCAAGGCCTGCACGACACCTAGGCCCATCAAGCGACTTGTTGAGATGCTCAACTAAGCTGCCTGACAAGGAGGAGGTGCGATAGTATTCACCCGATGTCATGTCCAAGCTTCTCCCAGCGGCAAAAAACGCACTCCGCGTGTCTGACATATGTGGCACCATTGTAGCCCATCATATACTGCTCTACATTGGCAGGAATCCCTCCGTGTCAGGCATACACCCTAGCTGCACGGTGCTGCTGCCGATCACGAGACATTTCTAGTGGGGTGAGAAGCTTGCCAGGGATTACATCAAACAACTATGGTAAGATCGGTAGTGCTAATGCACGAGGCTTGGTGGCCAAGATGATCAACTTCACACAGGCACCATCGCCTCTCCTCTGTAACCCACACATGACGGGCACGTAGCTGCGCACTGTGAAGTGCTCTCTCTAGGTGGTCAAGATGCCGGTGTCCACGGAGGTTAACACGTGGACAAGTTTATGAAACGCTGGTGTATGTTACTCTTTATTTTACATATTTACTATCTTGTTTTCAATGTCATACCCTTTCATCATTGTAAACGGAACAACACTTTCTCTTGCCTCTTAACAAATTATTTGTCTACATGGCAGTGGTATTGGTTCTTGGCGTTGAAATCCCAATTACGTGTCGAGGGAAAGTATCCTATAAGAATTTGGAGATGGAAGGGTTATCTTGTACAGGTTTTCTTCTTACTTTGATGTACTTATCTATGCACATAACTTTATTATTTCAGTCAGCGCAAATTCCTTATTTCAACCATTCTCTGCTGTGCTTGTATGTCCAAATTTATCTATGTACTCAATTTTATCTATGTTGGTTACATGAATTCCTCATATCAACCCTTCCCTGCAGTACACATTTCTTGGTAACGAAGGTCCAGCTGTTCTTCTTGTGCATGGTTTTGGAGCTTTCCTGGAGCATTTTCGTGACAATATAGACAGCGTTGCTGATATGGGCCACCGAGTCTGGGCAATTACTCTTGTTGGCTTTGGGAAATCGGAGAAGCCGAATGTCAACTATTCTGAACTTTTCTGGTCAGAATTATTAAGAGACTTTATTATCGATGTCGTGAGGGAGCCTGTTCATTTGGTTGGCAACTCTATTGGAGGTACATGAATTGTATTTTAAAGTTGTATACAGATGATGGAACATACTTTTTTTGCAGATCATAATCTTAATGAAGTCATAACGCAATCTTGATTTAAGTCCTTCCTCAAATATTCTCAGGTTATATCTGTGCCATTACTGCTGGTTTATGGCCTTCTCTTGCAAAATCTCTGGTTCTTTTAAACTCAGCTGGTTCCATTGTTCCAAATTATTCCTTCGTCCCATTTAATGAAGTAAGTCAACCGATCATGGATATCCTATTTACAATTATGCTTTTTAATTCACATCTTCTCTGTTGTATAATATTGAAAGCTCAGTCATACCATGGTGTATTTCAAAAACCAAGAATCAATATTTTATCATATTAGTTTTCTGAGCTAATAGGTTTATGCATGCGTCTGTCTCATACATTCATGGTCCTCTTGAGTGTTGATTACAAGTGAGATTTGTAAAAACAAACCCGACAAATTGAACTTGTTGGTTGATAATATTAATTATCCATGTCAATGTGCTTTATGTAGCACATCAACACTTACATAGCTGTTGAAACCTTCATATTAATTTGCTGAGATCTTGTGCTGAATGCTCCATTAGGGGGTGCACACGGTTTGGTTCCAAACCACTTGACCTAACTATAGCTGGTCTGAACTGTATAGTAGCAGAACCGGTCACTCAAGTCACAAATCATTGAAACTCTTGAAGAAGCTGTAGGAGTTAACGTACTTGTGACTTCTGTGGCAGCAGCATTAGCAAGTACCTGCAGAAGGACAGCAAGGCCGTGTTGCGCCAGCGTTCACAAGGAACCACATGAGCGGCAGCCGGCAGCAGGGGCGGATCCAGAAAATGCTTAGAACCAGGGCTGATCCAAGCTAAATAGAAACTCAAAGCTTTTATACATTCAATATATGTATAAGTTTGAAAAGATCTCCATAGTTTTTTCCCTCTAGGACCAGGGCTGCAGCACGGGCAGCCCTGCCCCTGGATTTGCCACTGGCCGGCAGCATAGGAAACGGAGCAACAAGCAAGGTCCACAGCTTGCTGCTAGGATCAGAGGTTACTTAACCACTACATCAGGATTCGAGACCGCAATCGAGTGATGTGTTCCTCACACAGCGCATGCCGCGAATGAGAGGGTATGAAGCTCAGTAATGGCCGCAGTTTTGCAAGGTAGAAGAAAAGCTTGCTTTTGGGCCAAACAACACACTAGATGTTCCCCAGTGTGAAATATAATAGCAGTGTAGTAACGATGGTTGCAAACCATAGAAACCGTGAAACCAAACTGTTCAAACCTGCTCCCGGTGGGTCAGGTTGATTTTCTACCCAAAAAAGGGAGAAACCGTCGATGAACAGAAGACAACATGGGGTCTGGGGATGGAGATATCTGAGTAGCCCTAATCTTGCATAATTCTGCAAAGAGGCTGGCCCGAACCTAGGACCTCCAAACCACTAGTGAAGACTCTACCACTATGCCAGGGATGCCCTTCAAATGAGATTGGTAAAAAAATCCCTACATATCGAACTTGTTGGTTGTTAATATTTTATCCGTGTGGATTCACTTTTGTTAGCACATCAACCTTATGTAGCTTTTGAAACCTTTACTATGAAATTTTGTTGAATACAGAACTGTAAAATCATTTGCAATGCTGACACTTATATTTTCATGGTCAAGATACATATACATGGTGCTTGCATTAAAAGAATGGTTCCCAGAAATGATTGTTGGAAGTAGTAGAAAACACAAAATCTCATTGAACTTTGTCTCCAAAACATATTATTGTTCCAACTAAACTAAGTGTTAGTAAATATAAACACCCACAGGAAAGGCGAACAACATGGCTTTCCAGGTTGCGGGCAGGGCTTCTTTTGCTTTTCTTGAGGTCAAGAGCAGAAGGCATTCTGAAAGAATATTATCCTACAGTATGTATAGTACAAAGCTACTTAATATTTTCTTTCAATTCAAGAGTACCTTCTATTTCTATGTAATACCTTTTCATTTTTAGAGAACCGATCGTGTGGACAAGCCACTGCTGCAACAGATTATAAGAGCTGTATCCTCATATTGCATAATATATTTGGCATACACTCAATCGAACCATAGCCTGCAGAAAGTTTCCTTGACGAATAAATTCAGTCATATGATCCTGGTGCAGCAACAGTTCTTGAGAGCGTATTCAACTTCAATCTTTCAATTCCTCTTAACTTTTTATTTGATTCTTTTGGAGGAAAAATATTGGTTATCCAGGTACATATATAATACCGCAGATGAGCTTCATTCATCAATAAAAAAGATTCATCCACTAATGACATATCCATTACAGTATTTCCCAGTTTGGTGGTTGCTAATCTGTCAGAGGTTAATTTTTTTGTTTGCTTTCTTTGAAACAAAGGGTATGAAAGATCCACTTACCAAATCTGAGGCGTTTGTTACCATACTCCGAGAGCATTGCAGTAAGGTTCAGATCAGGGAGTTAAATGCAGGTGTGCAACTGCACTGCCCATGCGGATTTAGGGTCTAGTCATGACTGCTCCACTACGTCTTTTAGCTCCATGGAATCATGGATTGGATTCCCTTTCAACCCCCGAAGCTCCAATTTCTAGAGCAGCCAACTCCATGGAACTGGAAGCCCCTCATAGTTTATTTTTGTGGGGCACGTAACTGGGTCCTTGAGAAACTCTATAAATTGGTGGGCCTGCTCCACCGTGGAGTTTCTTAGGCTATGCTCACTAGCAGGCCCAAATGGGGTGCCAAAAACACTGTGCGGCACTGCAGACAGAGAGAAAAATAGTTGGAATAGTGGATGGGCGGGGATGGATGGGCGTTTTGATGAACTTAGTCTTAAGTGGAGTTGAAAACGTGAGGTGGAGTGGAGCAGTCCTGTACATGCCCTAAATTTTTTTACTGATTACCTTTTAAAGAATGCTGTGGTTCGTTTATATATATATATATTGGAAGAGTTTTATCTACATGCGCATGTAGCTATACTCACCGTCAATAACCCAATAGGGGTATGTCCGCGTACTCATTTTAAGATACCTCAAATATCACCACCCGAAAAAATTACAAAATAGCTTCTATTTTTAATATATTATTGTAATACCTTCGTATTAGTACATATAACGGGGTATATCCATATAGCTACACTCGCCTATGTATCTCGCAATTGAAGGTATATCTGGCTAAACGAAAGGTATGTACACGGAGTATACAATGATATTAGACCATTTGAGGTGGTATGTGCATGAGGTATGCGAGTATACACATACCCCGTTATATGTACTAATACGAAGGTATTACAATAATATATTAAAAACAGGAGCTATTTTGTAATTTTTTCGGGTGGTGATATTTGAGATATCTTAAAATAAGTATGTGAACATACTCAAACTGATAAATGAGTATGCGGACATACCCCTATTGGGTTATTGACGGTGAGTATAGCTACATGCGCATGTAAATAAAACTCTTTCTTTCCTTAAAATTCCTTTCTACGTGCGCATGTAGCTACACTCGCCTATATATATATATATATATATATATATATATATATATATATATATATATATATATATTATTTTTTAATCATGGTGAATAACACAGGTCATGCTCCACATGATGAAGTTCCAGAGGAAGTGAATACCTTACTGTGTAAATGGATTGAACAGATTGAAGTAAAGCCAGCCCTGGAGAAGACCAAGGCAATATAGGTAACATTTAGAATCCTGGATAGGGCCTTTATGTTGGCTGATTGTTTGACATGATCTTCAGAAGCACTTAAGTAACACCTTTATTAATGTCCTGCCAACAATTCTTTTTCTTTTGTGTGTGATTAAAGCATTGAGTTGTTAACTCTGTCAAAAAAACTGTGCATGTATACCACTTTTAAATTTTTGCTTCATTCCATCTTCTGGAGCTGATATTGAGATGAAGCATACTGCATACACGAGGTCAAATGGGAAGAAAATAAACTAGCATTTGAGCATGTTTCTGGGTTCGTTAATAGACATAATATGCAATTACAGTTGCACAGAACTTACTATGGCTCCTCCTAGGGCTTGTTTAGATAGACATGGACACGGGACTAGAGCTGATCCCTATTTGTTGAGACGGAAGATTAGTTTGATACATTCCAATCCAGATATGCCCTTAATGTTGCTTTTGATTCCAGGACAGATTTGACTAGAAATAAACCTTGGACTATATGGCCAAATGGGCAGCCTGGCCTGGACCCAATTAGACACGATCTGATTAGACCCAGTCCCAGCTTGGCACGGCTAAGGATACAAGTTGTCATGTCGGCCCACGAGCCAAGGCCTAGGCATGGCTCTTAAGCTACCGTGCCTTGCCCATTAGCCCAAGGCATGGCAGGCTGGGCCCAATAAGCCATGTCAGGTTGGCTGAATAAACTAAAAAATTGCAGAGAAAACATGATATAATGGCCACACCGGTTTGATTCGGGGTAGTAGCAGTGGAACTTTACCACACCGGTTTCCACGCCGTGAGATGCAGGAACACAATGGCCCACTGTGTTTTCGCTGTTCCGCAGCAATTCCCACCGCCGGAGTGCTTTGAACCTAAGATATCTTGAAACGGACTTGAATCACATGCTAACCATTAGGACAGTTTCTTTTGTGATGATTGTATTATAGTATATTTTGATATCAATGTATAAAATAGCGTGCTATGCAACTTAGCGTTGCCCCTTCCAAAATGCTATTAGCGCGCTATTTTGTACCTTGTTTAATATACATACATACAAATAAATATAATAAAAAATATAATTGGGCAGGTCCCTCTGGGCCAGGGCTGGGCCGGCATGGTCCTAATGCATAACTAGCCTTGTCATGCTTGGGCTTAGGCCGAAACAGCTGGTTTTGCGGCCTCTCATTTAATAGGGCCTTGGACAATACGTGTAACCTAAAAGACTAAAACCACAATAGCTGTGTTTTTTTACCCCATCGTGCAAGTAATGTTTACTCATGTTACTTCGGTGCTTGCATTCTATGTACTCCACTTGTTTTTATTGGGACAGCGTAGCGTCACACAACTAATTATTTTCTCATGCCAATTGGTGATTTATCTTGTCCTTTATGTGCAATTTTCTCAGAGAGCCAACTGTAATCACCTCATTGAACAATTTTCCTGCAAGGTGACTTGTTGGAACTTCTAATGAAGGATTTGAACTGGGTTGTTGGCACTTGAAAAGAACGTCTGCATCAACACATGCCATATGTTTGGTGCTAAATATAACACGACGAACAGACAAATACAGTTTGAGATATTTTATTTGTTATGACATTTTTGAGCTATCAGCTCTCACTATCCAAGTTGGTTGTGTTGCTCGGAAGACTCTGGATTGCATTTACAGAAACTAACATTGGCGTAGAATTTTGGCAATATTCCCTTCTCTTGCAATTTCTATGTGTATGAATTGTAGGTTCATTCTCAAATACTTATTATGGACAGTCGTCCAAAATAATCATTATAATGGAAAGATAGATTTGACCAAGGGTACATATATCTTTGTCCACCACATACTAAATTGTCTGGAATTTTTAAACAACCGAGAGAGTACTTGTTTTAATTTGTATGAAAGCAGCTTTGTCGACACTGGAGCTCAGGGTTTCATCATTCCTGATTCCTGAGTATGGTATGCATAAGCATTACATCACTTTGCAATTGCAGCACCATTCAACGCAATCTGCCAATCACCGGTGCCATCCTTTTGCAAGGTCATGAAACGGCACTGTCACTTTTTGTCACCTTCCCCCAGCAAAAAGAACTCAAGCATTACCACTCGCGGACAGCGACCAGTCCCACTGTTCTCCAGGTGATATCACCTCATGACAGCCATGCATCACATGCTGTCATTGTTTTTTTCCCCTTTTGTTTTGCTGCTCAACATTGAGAGCTTTTTTTTGGAGCAAAGCAGGTGTGCTTCCACCAGCCATGAGCCCTGGTACATATACATATACATGTGATTATGCTGCCTCATTTCTCAATGCTTTATTTTGTGTCCATCAGAAGAAGAAGAAGAAAAAAAAAAAATCCTTGAGCGCGCAGATACCCCATCAGCAAGGCCATAAAACAAAGCGCTGATTGGGATCACCCAACCAACCCACCTTATCTATTTCAACAAGCTTTGGCCAAGGCCCCGGCCCGTCCTGGCTTCACCAAATCTGACAGTGACGTGCCCAGTCCATGGCCATTATATTTCATCTCCGCAAGCTACTGACCTCTTCTTCTCCCCCCTAATGATAGGCCCTGATATCACTTGCACTTGTCCATGGCCACTACTGCCTGGAGGCCAGTGCTCCTCCTACTGCTCTGCTTGCTCGCTCTACAAGCCTCCTCTGAATTGTTTATTAATGGTTCAGTTGCTGTCGCCCCGTGTCCCGTTGGTCGAATCACTCGCTCGGGGATGTATCAAGCTATTGATCATGGGCCACTACCTGAGGCTGCACTGCCCTCGTGCTCTCTCTCTTTTTTGTTGGATTTCTTGGCGAGTTCTTACGCTAGCGCCTCGCGCGTCGACGTGTGTGGCGCAGATCGGGCGACAGAATCCGGGCAACTGCGCTGCCGGATGGTGAAACTTCTGGAGCTTTTTCAGCGATATATATACTGTAGTAGGAGACACCTTTTTGCCCTTTTTTTAAAAAAACGCGCGAAAAAGATAATAAACCACGTAACGCTGACGATGCTTCAGAATCCAGAACTTACTGAGCTCGACTGTAACGGCATCGTTTGAAACACGGCAAATTTTCTGCATACTCCACGGGGATCAAACAATTTCATCTGAAACGACGACTCGTACATCCTAAATAGACCTTACTCCTGTCAACGTATTGTTTTGGTACGTACGAGTGCTCATAGCTATGATGGCCTGTGCGAAAGACAGGTAAGTAGGTATAGGTCGAAGATTAGTACGTACGTATAGTACTTCATATTGTGATGTTATGTGTTATTAGTGGTGCTACTTATTATAGGAGGTTAAAAGGCGTGTCGCTTGCGGAGTTGCTACATTAGAGACTGTTGCTATTATTTGTCCTTCGATGATGAGGCAGAAGAATGTGCAGCCTTGCTTTGGTACATCTTTGTCACGGAAGGGAAATGCACGAAAGCGTAGTAGGCCATATGACCGCTGAATGTTCAGCAGATGAAAGCGGCCTTTGGTTAGAAAACTGACTAGACGTGCACAATCGGGTGTGTTATATTTAGGTCAAGGTGCTTGATATTCATCTTAGCATCTAGTACTAGTATATAACTTTAACCCACTCGACTTATTCTATGGTACCCCGCTGTTTAGCAATATTTAGAAAAAAAGAGAGAAGGAATATGAACATAAAGTGAAGTTTTTTATTATAGGGCTACCTCTGTTTTTAAATGATCAATACCGTTAACTTTTTTACATAGTATTTGACCATTCGTCTTGGTTAAACAAACTATATAAATAACATTTATTTTACGATGATTTGAAGACATTTTAAGTACTCCCTTATATTTAAATATAAGTCATGGTTGATTTTTTTTTTCAAAATTTCAATCATTCATCTTATTCAAAAAAAAATTCGTATAAATATACACGAAAACAAGTCATGCTCAAACTCTACACTATGATAAAACAAATCATAACAAAATAATAATAATTTATAAGTTTTTGTAATAAGACGAACCATTGAAGTTTTGGAAAAAAATCAACCATGACTTATATTTAAATACAGAGGGAGTATAATTTATAGTTTCGAATATTTATACTAAATTTTGAACAAGATGAAGGTCAAATGTCGTGTATAAAGTCAATGTGTCAAATGTTTTAAAACAGAGGGAGTAATAATTACCATCACACAGCGATGTGGAAGAACTCACAGAGTTTCTAGACTGCCCGATTCCTTGTTTGGCTTCAAGTAGAATAATCATTTCTTTGTGAGTTGATTGAAACATGACAATATATATATATACCCGCCGGTTAACTGAGAGATACTTCATTATATTATAACAATTAATAAACGGTAGGGGAGATTTGTTGCTTGAAGTCACCACACTCACGAAAGACACTGACTAAGATGTTTCTTTCTCGAGAGCCAACTTATAATCATCAGCAGAGCAAGTATTGCTTCCATTATCTACTGAATGAAAAGAATGCATGTGTGCCTCGGATGGTTAAATACTTGCTTGTACATTGAAAATATTTTCACCCTTTTCATTCAAGCTAGCTAGGAGTAGCAGAAACAAAATTTGTTGCAATGTTTTGCACACGCTGTTACATAGCAGCGACCATGATAGAGAACAGCAGGATCAGAGAAAGCTATGTTTATCTATCTAGCTGACCACCACTGAACATGCTGCGTGCATTTTCCTTGCATGCAAAGGCTTGCCAAAACTTCAGTGGGACAGCTCACTCAGTTTCAGATAACACGTCGATTTGCTGCAGATGCACGTATTGGCACCATACGTGGATAGCGTTTGCAGAATTTAATTGTGTAAATATAAATATTATTTTATCTGTTCCTTGGTAAGAAGGTTAAGGCATTAATCGGATGGGAGCATTTGAACCATGAGTTTTAACTCGAACGGGGTTCATTTCTGATCGTTGTTTAGCATGACAGTGAAACAGTGGACGAAGCTGGCAGAATAAAACTCGGTGTAGCTATTCATATAAAATCTTCCCATCATCTCATTTCTTTTATAATGGAAGATATTATTAATTTCAAAAACATTAAATTACACCTTCTTGATATAAAGTCTTGAAATTTCGGTCAACTCAAATACTTCAAATAACTGTCGCAGTGCCGCCACTGCCCATTGACAAATGCTGCTAACTTGTATTGGCCATCCTCAGCAACACTCCGGAAGTTCTCAGGAGTTGAGTACATGTAACGACCCAAAAAGTTGCTAAGCATGCCTTAGCACATATATACTTGTGCATCTTCAGCGCCCACGAAAAGTAATTTTGAGCTTGGTTTGAAGAATCTTTTGATGAGTACATGTAAGCGTGTCTTAGCATATACGTGTGCATCATATTCAGCAGCCACAAAAAATTGAGCTTGGTTTGAAGGATCTTGAATTTAAGTTCAAATAAAAAAAACTCCTATTAGGTGTAACCGTGCAGGAACTTTGGTTTCCACCATAAACACTTATGTTTGAAGTTGACACAATAAGATCCACTTATATCTCAATATGAATTTAGGTACCTTTAAAAACGGAAAAAGTCTATTTGTGACCATCCAACTATCGCACAAAGTCCGGATTTAGCCATTGAACTCTAAAACTAGGTATATCCGACCATCCAACTATTGAAAAACGGACATATTTGGTCCCTAGGGTGGTTTCAAGGGCAGGTTTCATGTTTCAAAATAATAAAAATTATATTTAATTTTCAAAAATTCATAATTAATTCATTTTAAATTAGAAAAATGTGAAACTAGCACCAAAATGTTTCTAAAAATGTAATATATCTACTAGTGCTCTACTTAGAGCTATATGAATCTCATTTATTACCCCTCTTAGTGTTTTATTGTTCATATCCACATCTAATATTTATACGTATTATTGTTTTGCACTATATTAAATCAGGAGATAACCAAAAGATTACATTTTTAGAAAATGTTTGGTACTACTTTCATATTTTTAAGATTTAAAATGAATTATTTATGAAATTTTGAATATTAAAAGATAAAAAAATACATTTTCTCTTCAAAAATTCATAACTATTTTATTTTTAAATCATAAAAATATGAAACTGCTACCAAATTTTTTCTAAAAATGTAATCTTTTAGGTAATCTCCTGATTTAATATTGTGTAAAACAATAATACATATAAATATTAGATTGAATAGTTCTATGGCTAAATCCGGACTTGTGCAATAGTTGGATGGTCAAAAATGGACTTTTCCTTAAAAAAAAGGAAATATGTTTTTTAGGCATATGATACGACCACTCACCCAGCATGCCCACACCAACACCTTGGCCACCTCCACCTTCTTCTTCCCATACATATTTGAGAAAACTTATTCATGAGCTAAGAAGTTTGAAAGAACTTTTTTTTTCATATATGGAGAAAGTTCTATTTAATTTAGACCTCACATGATTCAAATAAATAGAATAATCTATTGAACTAAGCTCGGATAAAAGTCTAAGCACATTGTTGAAACCCCTCATCTTAGCTCTAGGATCTAAAATGAATGGAAATGCATATAGAACAGGAATATCTATTAAGATGTTCAGCAATTTCAAGCACGATGCCATTTCTATTAAGATGTTCAACAATTTCAAGTATAATTCTAGGCATTCTAAAACTCTTTCACCAACATACTAATGTTGTTCAGTGAGTAGGGCATGACCATCATGCATAAAATATCCCACAAGGGTGAGAACCACGGAGATCAGACGAGGAAGCAAAAAAAAAAAAAAAAAAAAAAACAGATTGACCTGACATGTGGATCTCACATATTAGTGGCAAGGGTGGGCCCAACGTACATTGGGTGGTATTCATCAGAATACCCATGATTTTGCAAAACCTAATTACATATACAATAAGCATGTGTTCAACGACGGTAAATTTCTCTTCATTGTTTGAGGTTTTAATACACATTGTAGTTTTGAATACCCAGTGTGTGTGGCGGAACCGTACTGCTTAATCCAGACTAAGTACACCTGCCACCTCTGCCTCGCAGTGCACTTAGGCCAGACTAAACCCGGTAGTCCGTCGAGCTACCCAAAAGGGCACTCGATGAAACCATCGCCCGAGTTTACCGACATCACACACATTCAGCCCTCGAAAGAGCCACAACAGATTACATCATCACAAGCAGTTGAAGTAGAGAATAAGTAGATTTAGTTTACAAACCGAAGATAATAGTCAAATACATGTTCAAAGATAGCGGAAGCGATTTAAAAATATACACGTATAGCGGAAGCGTTTCAAAACATCTCACAACGGAAATAAAACTCAACAAATCTTCATGTAGAGATAAACAAGGCGAGTAGCACCGAACCCACCGGTACTACCACCTTCAATATAGTTGTCCAATGTCGCCAGTACCTGTAATCCAAAAGTGGAGGCAAACCCTGAGTACTAATTACTCAGTAGGACTTAATGGAATTGGCTTACGGCTAACGCAAAGCTTGCTTACTAAGAATTTGATCCTTAGCTGTTGATTTTTAAACAGGATCAAATTAACAGGTGGAAGCGGGATTGACAGTTGCTTGATTTATCACGTAGAAGTAGGATTTGACAGCTATTTAGTTCATCCTATCAATAATACTAATCATGAGTACAATAATAAATTGTCTGAAAGTAAAGCATGTATATTCAAGCATGTAGTATTCAAAACTATGAATTCATAATACAACATATTCAAGTGGATTACTACTTTGCCCGTCAGTGGTATTGGCATTCTCACACCTGGTGAGCATCAGCGATTCGAATCGATTTTTATATTCTCGAAAATAACTAGAAGCACCAGGATGGCATATGCTTACTAACTCCCAGCGTTCCACATATGCTTTCCCCATCTCCACTTGTTCCGTCTCAAGTTCGATGACCACTCCCGCTTGACTCCCGGAGCACGTTGTCGCAGGAGCGTTACCTCGGTTACGTCGGGTTCTGCCCTCCTTTGACACCTGCCTCCGCGGCCACCTTCCTCTCAACCAGTGGGTAGGAACGTGCCCCTTGCTTGAGACGTCACAAGTAAGACTTTCACCGGCCCATAGATTCCGGATAAGCACCCTAGCAATATTATGCCGACCAATAGCCGAACAACGACCGGCCTTATGCGACTCGGGCGGAGTCCACCACACCATCCACGTCCTCATCATCATTTTTCTTATATAACCCTATCTCCGTCCGGTCTCGAGTTACAACCAAGAGCATCCTCGTAGCTTTCATCATAATAATATTCTTGTGACTACGCGATGAGTGACTTCATTCACTCGTGTCTACTCGTACCTAGCATTACTAGGCATACTCGTCCTACGCACTCTATTGTAGGTGCTAGGGCCAGGAAGACCAATGAGTCTAATGCAAATGGGTTCCAAACAACTTCTAATGCAGATGCGTAAGCATTCAACAAAATCATTTGCTAGGTAAAGCATGGTTCTGCCTACCTTTGATTCACTTTAATAAAACCAACAAACTAAGCTACTGTTAATTTGCCGGGTTGTGAGGCTTTGCCCTAGGCAACCCCTTGATATCTTGGACAACTCCTCCGTCCAAACACGACTGATAGGTCCTCTAGGTCGCGAGTGGGTCTTAGTTGGTCTTTTGGATCACCGTTGGTTGAAGTAGTTCCACACGCTCGTTTCTTGATCACGTATCTGTAATGAGCCCCACTATATGATTGACATGCGGGATGATGCAAGGAATGGGATACAAAGTTAAAACATTATTAAATGTTTTGCTTGGAATAAGCTAATTAACAGGAAAAGACTACTTCATACACACATAGGGAAACATTCACTAATGACATCACACATTCCGGTTATCTAATGGATTAAGGCCCTATATTAACCTTAAGTGTTTTACACAGCAAATGAGTTCATCTTTCAATCAAGTGTGGCATAGACAACAGTAGATAGCGTGCAGCTAGAAATCAACCCACATGCATAAAGATATCAATAGCAAACAACACATACTCTTTTAATTACCTAATACATGCCTACTTTATGAATAAAAAGCATTACTTGTGTTCATGTAGTTAGACAATTCCAATTGAGCTCAGATTTTTGGGACATCTAGGATTTACACTACATTATGCTATTGTCAAAATTCCAGCCATAAAGGAGTTATAAAATAATTATGAAAATTCAAGCAATTTATCAGCCCTATAGATTCTCAGATTTTTCATATATGATTGGAATGGTTTCCGAAGGTGGAATTTTACCAATGAGCTATACTTAGCATGGACTAAATGTACAAAAATTTACAAGTTAAAACTCCCAAGTTTGACAGGACATCTATTTTCCTTATATTAATCTAGTGCAAATTAAGATGTACATATGAACAGTGTAATTAGCCTTCTCGGATATACTTTTTGGACTCCATGCACCAACATGAAGCTACCCTATTTTCCAGAGAATTTCCCTAGCCATTTATGACCACTTTTCCTAATTATCCCCTCTAACATGTAGCATTTTATTATTTTCAAATCACCATTAAAACTGAATATGCAGGGGCTCATATTTTACCAGTGAGATAATTATACTAGCTAAAGTATATGAAAAATGCTAGAGAGTCAATTTTGAGCATTTTCTATGTAGCCTCCAATTTTCAAGTTAAATAATGCACCTAACACATGTATAATGGTAAAAGGGTAAATAAACAGTAAGTGCTAGGGCTACAAAAATTCATATAGTGCTACAATGCCACAAGAAAGCTACTGTCCAAATTTCATAGCATTTGGAGTTCATTTAATCCCCCTTTGACATTTATACTAATTTATCATGCATGCAACAAATCAAGGGCAAAACAGACATTTCACACTTCCACATCATACCTATCATGTAGAACTACTCAAGAGGAGTCTAATGCAACAGAGTTTGTCCATTTTGGATTTTTCTGTGATTTTATACGATTTTCCAAAGTTCACCGCTCAATTAAACGCATTTAAATGAAAAACATTAGATCTAAGGGCCAGAACGTAATTAACCATAGATTCCAGGGGCTGCGACGAAATAAGCACAGACTCAGTGAACATCGCATTGAATCTTGAAACGAAATAGACAAAAGCGCAGGGGGATTTATGCGAATCTACCATTCTTCTTCTTTCTCGGTCCGGCGGACGACGGCGCGCGATGGGGGAAAAACGGTGCGGCTGCGCCAGCGGCGGTGGGGCCGGTCTTGGAGCCGAGAGGGTGGCCGAGGGCGTTCCCGACCACGGAGAACCCGTACCCCTTGGTCTAGTCGTGCGGAGTGGACTGTAGAGGCGGGACAGCGGCGGTGCACCGGAGCGGCGATGGCGCAAAGGGCGCTCGAGCTGCGCGGGGACGAGGCGAACCTGGCGGAGGCGAAATGGAGGCGTGGGGATGGCCCGAAAGGTGGTCTCCACGGTGGGGTCGAGTTGGACACCGGGGCGGCGCTCGGCGTCGCGTGGAAGAGGGTCGAGGAGGCGATGGCGGGGGACGAGAGCCTGGAGATTTGGTGAAGGGAGGTCGCGCGAGCGTGATGTCGGCGATGGTTTGGAGGGAGAGGGGCGGAGGCGACCGGGACACGAGTTCACGCTCGGTGTTCACCGTGAACTCGGCGACGGCGTTCTTGCGGGGAAGGTGGCTATAGAGGTGGAAATTGATGTTAATGACTTGGGGAAAACGCGGAGGGTGTAACGGGAGATGAGTCCTCATGCAGGCGAAGCAGATGGGGGCATAGAGGAGGCGGCGTAGTGAGCTCTGAGCTTGACGGCCATGGCGGCTTGCTCCGCTCGCGCGAGCCGGACGCGCAGCAGAGGCAGAGAGGTGGGCGAGGGTCTGAGGGTGAGGGAGAATGAGGTCGCGTTTCCGTCTAGGTGAAGAGGAGAGCCGGTCGGGCGGAGGCCGGGACGGCGTCGCAGGCGCCGCGCGCCACTGCCGGTGCGTCGCGGCCACGTGGCCGCCATGGGCTGGGTAACGGCCGTTCCCGCGGATCGCAGGGCCCGCTGTCAGTGAGACAGAGGGGGAGAAAAATGGAGAAAAGGAAAAATCCCCTTTGACTGGTTTTCTACCCTGCTGCAAATCGTCTATTTGACCATTTTTTAAGCTGAATTTGAAAAAGTTCCAATTGAATGAAATGTTCTACTCTATGAACTCTACATCTTTGTCAAAAGGAAAATTGTCAGATTCTAAGTGAAAATATGACTTATACATGAATTTATATAGTAGCCCTTAATTTGGACAGGGAACCTTTATCACTTGGGAATTTCAAAACTCATATTTCTGGTCATTACCTCCCAAAGTTCCTCTTGACAACATTGTTTATAATTTCATAACCTACAACTTATTCAATTTGATCTTTGCATGAAAATGGCTGTAGGTCATAGAAACATTGAGATTACTAAACAGGTCAGACTTGGACTGGTTTTCTGTGTTGGTACAAAGTGACCCTAAACTCCTTTTAAAACTCAATATATGCTCAAATCCCAATTAACAAAGTTGTTCTCCAGCACTTTATCTCCAAGTTTGATAACAAAACTTTGATCTGAAACCCAACACATTTTGAATTATAGACACAATTATGTTCCAAGGTTTATTAAAACAGAAATTTCACTTTGTGTAGAGACTTTATTGTTTCCAACTTTTGGAGTATCAAATGAAGTCCAATCACTTCCACAATAGGTGCATTTGAAAGGTTATAAGTTCAATTTCATTTCATAGAAAGGGAGAATTTGAAGTTGTATAGTGAATTTAAAAGTAATTTCAGATTCAACTTGGGGAAAAGCTGAAAATCTAGACTTGGAAAAATATTCTAAGTGTAGGCTGACCTAGTTGTTTCCATGAGGCATTTAAGTTAACTTTGCATTAAATAGGTGACAGTTTTGAGCTAGGCTCAGTGTAGCAAAAGTGAAATTCACGGTGTGTATGACAACTTTGATAATGGGGCTAAGTGAACTTAAAAGTTTTATTAGGGTCCAAATTTGTTCACAATCACATTTGTGTGGCGGAACCGCCGATTTAATACGGGCTAAGTACACCTGTCGCCATTAGCTTACAGTGTACTTAGACCGTACTAAACCCGGTCGTCCGTCGAGAAGCCCTCGGCTCTCGATTTGCACCAAATCCCAGATGAACCGACATCACACACATCCGACTCACGATGGAGCCACAACAGTTACATCATCACAGGCATTTGAATAGATAGTAATAAGACTTTAAGTTACAAACCAGGTTCTGAATAAAATAGGTTCAACATAGGTCCATAACAAAATAGAGTTCGAAATAGTGTCTTGCAGCGGAAATTAAAGATCACAGTTCATGATAAACAAAAGATTTGCAGTAGGAGAGTGACATCATGCCCACTGATGTCACCCCATTGCCAGATCATGACTCGGCTCACTCCTGGTGGTAACAAGCTCCTCCACCCACGCAGGCACAAAAGAGGAACTCCATACCTGAAAACCAAATGTTGGGGGCAAACTCTGAGTACTAATTACTCAGAGGACTTAATGGCATTGGCTTACGGCTGACGCAAAGCTTGCTTACTATCATCTAGGTCCTTAGCCATTGATTTTTAACAAAGGTTGATTATACATAAGGTAGCAGGATTTGACAGCCGCTACCCCTTATGATAGAAAGAGATAACCATTTAGAGTATAATAATTGCCATAAACTTGAAGCATCCAAACATCAATTAAGTAACCAATCATGTAATATTCGAAAACATGAATCATAATCATATAGTATTAAAGTTATTACTACGTTGCCCGTGTGCGGCATTTGGCATTCTCACACCTGGTGAGCATCAGCGATTCGAATCGATTTTTAATTCCCGGGAATAACTAAAAATGCCAGGGGCCCATATGCTTACTCGCACGACGGCTTTCCCACATATAGTCCCCCTCCTCCACCTGTCCCATCCCAAGTTCGATTCACTCCCACCTGACTCCCGGGTTGTGCCCCCATGACGAGCCTGCCGACATCTCGGACTCCCCGCCATGAGTACCAAGCTCCCCCGGGCCACCTTCCTCTCAACCAGTGGGTAGGAACGTGTTTCTGTTCTCCGGATGGCACAAGTAAGGTTTCACCGGCCCCATTAACCGGGTAAGCACTTTAGCAATGGTATGCCAACCAGCAGGCGAACAGCGGACGGGCCTTAAACGACTCGGGCGGAGCCATTACACCGCAACAACACACACCTCGAAAAGTAAAGCTTAATCTCCGTCCGGTCTCCTTTTAATCATCAACAGTAAAGCCATCAAGGCAGTTTCCAGTGTATCATTTTCTTTTCAAGGTCAACCTACGTGACGAGTGACCATTCACTCGTGTCTACTCGAGCCTAGCATTTCTAGGCAACTCGTCCTACGTACCTAATATAGGTGCTAGGGCCAGGACGGCCAGTGGTTCTAATGCAATAAGGTTCCAAACAATACCTAATGCATATGCGTAATCATAAAATTATAATTTTGCTAGGAGAATGTAGGGCCTGCCTACCTTCCTCGCTAGGGTTAGCTTCCTCGGCGGTGAAGTCAGGTGCGGCCTGCGGGTACTCTTCTTGCTGCAGCTCGGGTTCCGGGTCTTCTGGCTCCTCGATCACCGGAATCTCCTGCTCCTCGGGCGCGGGGTCTATATGCATGCCATCATATGCAAAAGAGTGCGATAAATGCAGTGTCGGACAGAGCGCAGTGAATATATAACCCGCAGCGGAAAATAGGGCAAAGTAAGTAAACATTTCTATTAGAGGGGAAAAATAGACATGCATGACAACGCAGTACCTAAGACTTGCACCTATATGCTTTATGGACTTTCGACACCATGTACTAGCCACCACACTTTTCTTAAAATTTTCCTAGTAATTTAAATACACTTTTTTCTATTTCCCTTTTCTCAACTAGCAACTTTTGTTATTTTTCAAACCACCTCGCAAAACCCACATGCCTGGCCTCATTTTGGATTAGTGGGCTAAATCAGCTATTACCAAGCTAAGAAAAGTGTCAGGGTTCATATTAGCCATCTTCCATTTAGCCCTTACTTCTATTACCATAATTATCTACTTTATCATGAAAAAAACGGAAAACAGTGTGTAAAAGAGAAAAGCTAGGGCCACAAAATTTCATACACTGTCTAAATACCCTACACAGGCCACTGCCCAAGTTCCACCCCATTTGAAGTTCATTAGAGTTCATTAGATATACTTTTTCCTATTTACAACATAGAACATGCATGTGCAAAAATTGTGAACAAAAGTTGACATGCACAGATCCATATCATATCCATTGCATAGATCATTTTACTGTGGTTCCAGAACAACAAGATTTTCCTTTTTAGGATTTTTATTCGATTTTATATGATTTATCAAAGTTTCAGCCGAAATAAATCCATTTTAAACGAAATTTACTAAGATCCAGGGGCTATTGCATAATTAACCTATAGATCCGAGGGCCTAGACGCAAGATCTACAAGACTCGGTAAACAGGCGGGAGGACCGGCTTGGAAATAGGGGAAAACCCGGGGGCTAGCTCGCAAAAGCGCCTCCGGTCGTCTCCCTCCCCGCGCCAGGCGCGGTCGCGCGACGCGCACGCCGGCGAGCTCGGGCTCGCCGGAGCCGCGACGCGGGGTCGAGGGGACGCGGGGCTGGGCGGCGCTCACCGTGGGCGTGAAGTGGACGGCGGAGGCGGCTCGGGTCGGCGGGGAACGGCGACGAACGGCGGCGGCGACTTGAAGCTCCCGGCGCGACGCGACGTCGAGCCGAGCTCGATCTCCTCGGGGGAGAGGAGTCCGACGACTAGATCTAGTGGAGTGAGGGCGGCGCGGATCGGGGAGTGCGGTGGTGGGGTTGGTTTGGCTCGGGGAGGCCGGATGGCGGCGGCGCGAGCTCGGGTTCGAGCTCGCCGCCGGCTATGGCGGCCGCGGCGAAAAAGGGCTCGGGGCGGGCGGAGAGAGGCAGAGGAGCGGGGCGTTAGGGTTTTGGGGCGCGGGGCTTCTCCCTTTTTAGAGGCCGGGGGTCGGGCAGCGCGGGCAGGGCGGAGAGGGCGCGGGCGGTGGCCGGACGGCCGCGGCGGTGACCGTCGGCCGCGTGGTCGCCGTCGTACGCGGGAGGACGACGCGCCGCGCGGCGCGGACCGCGTCCATGAGCCGCGAGCCGCTGACGGGTGGGGCCAGGACGCGAGACGGAGAGACGGGCGCAGTGGACCGGGTCTACGGGGCGAGGCCGAAACGGCGCGGGCCGGCCCAGTTTGGACGCCGCGGGCGGGAACCCGACAGGTGGGGCCCACCTGTCATAGAGAGAAGGAAAAAGGAAAATCCAAAAATGGAAAAATCTCCTTTGACTGCTGAGACACCTCTTTTCTATTTGCGTTTTTGGGCATCTTAGAGGCCGATTTAGGTGAAACTCAAAATACAAGGAGTGTTCAAAATTTTGTAAGCTACAACTTTGTTATAAACTTTGACCCCCAGTTCTATGGTCAAATTTGGTCTAAATTTGAATTTGAGTTGCTGCCTCAAGTTTGACCCGCAGGATGCCCCATCTTAGAAATTCTAAAAATCCCTTTTCTAGCCATTTACACCTCATGTGCCTTTTGGGAAAGTTGTGTAGAATTTTATGGTCTACATTTGGTTCAATGGGAGTATTTCATGAAAGTGGCTGTAGGTTTGTACAAACTTGGGTTTTCAAAACCAGGCTGGTTTGGGTTGGTTATTTGGGCTGACAGAAAAAGGTTCAAAACACTAATTTGAATTTATCTTTTGCCCAAACTCAATTTGACAAAGTTGTTCATTAGATCCTTACCTACAACTTTGGTAATATGAGCTTCCCCCACAACCCAACAGAATTCAAACTACAAGCCTGGCATTGTCCATGATTACTGAAAAAAAAATCCCACATTATGACCAAATCCCTCTAACCCTGATTATGACATGATGCTTATGATGCATGATAGTGTACAATTTACTTAATTTAGGTACTTGAGATGCTGGAGCATCACAACTTGCTACCTTCGGAAGAAACGGTAGTTGGATTTGGTTTGATCTTTTAAATCTCTTGTCTTTAGATTTTTGAACATGGTCGAATAGAAAGGTCTAGGGTTACTTTCTTATCCAAGGTTTTGCACGTGGTGTTGAGCGCAAAAGCATGTGAGTGTTGACTTATCCAACCACAAAATGTGTGGTCTTGCATCTTGTATAGAAAATTTTTGACTTAGTGATTTCTCCACGTGTTTCTTGTTAATCTCTAAGCATGATTAAGTCTTAATCCATCATTAGTTTTCACCTAACCGTGTGTTAAGGCTTTTGAGATGCCAGGGGCATCACAGTGTGCACACTAGGCCCGCCTCTATTTACTGAGATGAACAAGGGGGAAAGGGAAAGGAGGCCTGCTACAACACTCCTTTTCAATATCAAAAATTGTGAATGGGGATTGATTTCCTTATAATTAGAAAATAGGGAAATGGAAATTGATGGAGTTGTTGTTGGCTAGCTCCAATGAGCTCCTCTCCTCTAGATTTAAAGGAGCACTTGTTCTTCTATGTGGTCTAATGGGTCCTCTAAAGGAACCTCTATATGCAAAGGATGTGAGAGGTTCTCTCTCCTCTCTTCTACCCATTCTATGTTTTAGACAATTAATGAATTAAGAAAATTTAAACACACACACATATATATATTATATAATTATGTATGTAAAAAGTCAACATCAAAATAAGTCAATAATACAGGATTTTGATTTATAGAGGATGAATGAAATATAGATAACACTGTTTGAGGTGGATGAGATATGCAGGGAATCTTCTAGACAATAATTGGAGATTTCCCTTAGACAGCTAGACTCAGGTCCATCTCATTTTCATGAGTCTCCTCTCCTATCTTTTTTTAGTAGTTGTACTTTTTCAGCATCCCCGTAAAAATCCACCTCGGAGACTTTTTATACATCACGTCGGAGCCGAATCTTTTTTGCTCTGTTTTCTTTGACAATTCAGCCTCTTTCCTTTAAATTGTCAAAAAATTGATTAATAAACGGCGTCTTCATCAACCAGTGGCATGTATACAAGCAACTTCAATTATGTTACCAACTCAGCTGCAGCGTTACCTAGTCAGCCGTTAACTCAACCTATATAGATCAACCTAAGAAAATATATATACACATACTATAACTACGGTCTACGGACCAAGATCGAACTATGCCAACAACTATGTATACGTGTCTTTGAATCTTTGATACTGGTATTTAAGTAATTAAAATAGCACATGTCCATGCAATTTGCACATAAGACTGCCTTACAGCTGTTCGACTTAACTATACATATGCACCATTGTATAACCAAATGTACGCTACCTACTCGCACATCTTGTAACATCATCCACAACATAAAACGACATAGAGATTTCAACTGCTCTTATTCGCGAAGGAAGACATCATATCTTTGCTGACTAATTATTAGAAGTAATTCATGCAATTTGCAGACAAGAATGACTAGCTAGCAAGGTGCAACTTAAAAGCACATATATACACCAAAGCATAGCTACACCACCTAAGCTATACTCTCAACCATCGATTTTGTATTGCAAGCATGTATATACAACAATTAAGAAGAAGTTCTAGAACCCCTCTTTGAGAAGGAACACATTTCAAGTAATACAAACCCACCTGAACCCTCAAACGGATAAAAACACAAACATAGCTAAATCAATCTACACCTCTCTCTACCCCCCCCCCCCCCCCTCAAATGCATCGCAGCATTTGTTTGGATCAATCATGAGAGCAAGGACTCTTGGCCACCCTATATCTCGACGATCTGGTCATTCACCTTTCACAACCTCGCTTTGCATCCTTTTTATTACTAATCTACATTGGTAGCAACACAAGCTGACGATCATCTTCGGCTGACGAGCTAGAACTTTGCTACGTTTGAGCTGTTGACTATGTAGCCATGCATCCACCAAGCTTATATTAGTCCCCCAATCCAAAATCTTGGTAGTCCAGCAGCCAGTCGGTCGTGCCATCCCACGGCAACTCCGGGCCGGCGGCGATGCTGCTGAACTCGTCCACATCGACACTGCCAGTGAAGTTGAGCCACGGCTCGTCGCCGGCGGTGGGAGGCTCCTCTTCCAGGAGCCACTTCACCAGTGGGTCCTGGTCGTGGCTGCTGCTGCTTCCGCTTCCGCCGGTGCTGACAGTAGTGTTAGTGCTCGATTCCATTGGGCTGCAACCGTCGGCCGGAATGTCCCTGACGCCGTCGTTCTGCTTGGTCGCCTCGTCGGACTTGGTTGACTCATCAGCCGTGACGACGGACTGAGAGGTTGTGGCCGGGCTGCTTCCGGTGGTCTTCCGGTCGAGGGGTTCGTGCGTGACTGGGTCGATGCCCATCTTGATCAGCTTCTTCTTGATGTGCGTGTTCCAGTGGTTCTTGATCTCGTTGTCAGTCCTGCCCGGTAGCTTGCCAGCAATCTTGGACCATCTGCATGAACACATATAAGTACGAAATTAAATAACGTAAATAGTATCCAAGATACATATATATACACCATGAATGAGTGCGTATGCCTAAGTAAGAATGAGAACTAGAATTATTATTAACTTATCAAGCATGCTTATGTGTTATTAATTGGAACAAAGAAGAAGGTTACGCATAATCAAACTAATAAAAACCATCTAGCTAGAAGCAGGTTTAACTCGCTTTTAAAAATATTTTACACTTCCTCCATCCAAAAATATAAGGAAAATTTTGGCTGTGTATAAATAGACAAGTGCGCTAATTAATTACCAGTTTAGATACATTAACCAGAATCCCTCATATTTCATGACAAAGGAAGTACTTAATCACTATATTAGCCAGTCGTTTTCACAAGCAACAAAAACTTAATCATGGGAATCTGAGGGAGATACCAAATTAAAGGTTGAGTTTGACCTGCCTCCCCACGTGATTTCCGCCTAATATTTGCCTATATGTATATATATGCATGTTTTACACTGACTGTGAAAACTACGGTACAGCGATGAATCATCACTTGCATAGACGATTCTCTGGCTTGAAATGCAATATGAAAGGTCACAATCGATCTTTCGATCTCATCGGTTTCTTTAAGCTACGTGACAGTACTGTGAAGAAGCAGACTTTAATACATAGGGTGACAAAACAACAAAGCGGTTGGTAGAGTGACCTTTACAAGAAAGAAAATTCTAGCTCCTTCCATTTTCCAATGCAAGGAGGTAGGAGGCAAGTGGACCTAGTGCCATGCTCTGAGATTTCGTATCCAACGTGTAGGGCTTATTAGCCACACAAACCAGGATAGTGGCCAGTGCTCTAGGTTACACATCAAACTAGAAAGTGATCTAGGAAATCTATAATGGTCACTGATGAATTTTATATGGCTGTGGCAGAGCCACAAGCAGTAGAGAACTTCCTACCTATGTGCCGGCCTTATGGACCAAACTAGGATGTTGTATTAACTTTGGGTTAATTTACCACTTTAGAGGTCATCATAGTAAAGCACTGAAAAACAAATGAATATTCATTAAGTATCACTAATCCATCTTTTGTAATATTAGAAGTCATTATTTTAATTCATCTTTCGTAATAGCATGTTAGATAATTTATATGCAAATTTGTTGTTTTAATTTATCTTTCATAATGGTATGGTGAGTAATTCATATACAAATTTAAGGGTATTTTAATTCATCTTTTATAATGGCATAGTGGGTAATTTATATGTAAATTTATGTGTTATCCTAATTTATATTTTATAATAACATGATGGGTAATTTATATACAAATTTGGGAAGTTATTTAATTCATATCTCATAATGGCATATTGGGTAATTTATATGCAGGTTTAGGGGTTATTTTAATTCATATTTCACAATGACATGATGACTGTTTTTTAGAAAATATAATAGATCTAATGAGTAATATTATTAGAGCTACCTAATACGGACACCAAATATTTCTAATTTTTGTGAGAATTTCTAAATTTGTCTTCTTTTCTAGTGCACCCAGTAAGGTTTTTATTAATTAAACTCTGATGTGTAAGCGTGAGGAAGCCTACTATTTAAACTATTTTATCAAATGTAAATATGTGATAAGGTTTTCCATTAGTAGCAATAATTTATGGGTGGATCCAAAAGGTGGGTTAAATGACCATGCATGTTAATCAGGTGAATCACTAAAATATTTGTGTTTACAATAAACCACAAAATTTCATATATTTGATTTTAGAAACTATGAAATCTTTGAAATGAAGTTATCTCTCTGTATTAATGTGCTACCTTCGTGCACCGCCCATCCTTGGATGCGTCTACAACTTTTCAAGATATATCTACATCATTTGGTACACGATAGTGATTGAGGACATTGATTCGCCTTTGCTAATGGTAAACAACTACATACCTTCATACATCATACATGGCCATACCAAGGACCAAAAGGCACATGTTCATACTTGGATGAATCTACAAGAAGCTAATGTCATCTGATGTCCAATGTTCCTCGTACGATGGCAATAGGTCACCCACATGTCATGATTCTAAGATGAGTTTCTATTTTTTTTTTTTCAAAATGAGATGATGATGATGATGCAACCCTTTAGAGCACCACATATATAATTTGACAAGTATTGCAACTAACCTAGCTAACAATTTCTAAACTGCTAGAATAAGATTTTTGTCCTTAAATTATGAGCATAGAGATAGAGGTGCTGCTTGAATAATAAAGGGGATGTGCCCGGACACAGACAATAGCACGTGAAAAAATTTTATACACATTGCTAAGAAGTACGGGGGATAAGGTATAATTAAGTTGTGTTGCACAAATAAAGCACAACTGTGAAAGTATAATTAATCATCTGTTCACCTTTTCCAAATTAAAGGGCCTAAAATATTACTATAAGTTTCGAGCATAAAGAGAGTTCTAATAATCATGTTGCTAGCAGTGTGGCAATATCTTACATGCAATTCTTATTCTATATATTTTCTAAAAGGGGCTTTGGTGTTTATACCCTCACTTTGGAGTCTAATAGTGATTTTGCCCCCATTGTTTCAACTTTGTGAATTTACCCTTATATTTTCAAATCGAAGATATAGTTTACCCCTATTTAGTTAACTTTTCTTGACAATACCAATTCCGGTGCCAAAAGAGCATCATGCCTTTATGATTTTGCCTCTATTTTTTTTGCAATAGATTGTAATAATATCCATATTCGATCCACCGCTGCCGGGTCATGTCCAGGCACCTATACCGCTGCCGCCGGGTCTCCCCATTTCACGGCTCGCCTAGGCCATACCGCGCCCATGTTTTCACCAGTGGGACTCCAGTGGATTTTGGGTGGAAGGATAAGGAGCATTCTAGTCTTACCTCCTATTTTGAAAGATTTTTCTATTTATTTTAAATGGTTTAGATCAGATTTACCTAACAGGGTTAGAAATATGGGTAAACTGAGTCTTCGTTTTAAAAACGTAGGGGCAAAATCACAAAGTTTTAAAAATAAGGGTAAAAACACAATTGGAGTTGCTAGTAGGGGTATAAACACCAATTCCCTTTCTAGAATCATGTAACATACATAGAAGCAAATAAAACTATTTTCTGTTCCATGTACTATAGGAGGCATCTAAAGTTGAAAAGCCTTACTTATTCGTACTACTTCTAACCATATGCACATTTTTTTCTCGTCAAAGATCAACCGAACAATAATTCTAGTCCTGTATGTTTCACGCTTTTGACAACGATACCATCATCCTCGTGCATGCACGGGGCTTTGCTCCTTCTGGATTTGGTTACTTGGTGATAGATACACATTTGGAAAAAATCCCTTGGCATGGTTTTACGGCTTTACCAATCAGTGGAGAATAGTTTTCTGTTAATAATCGTGTGGTACGGTGTTGACATTGACAAGCAACTAACATATAGGCGCAAGAGTCCACCAGTGTTTCAGTTATTTCTTCACGATGATAGATGACATGTACCGTCGTCTTCGACTTGTGTGGTCATCGGTCAATAAGCCATCTTGTTTACTTTGTTGGATCAACGTCGAGCACACGGCCAAATCTAAGCTCGCCTGCGTGCGACTGCATGCGGTATATATAGTTGCTGTCGTACGTGATGGTGAAAAAAAGGTGCCTTTTACCTGCGTATATGTACGTGATGTCATGCTCATGTATAATTTTGACAGCTTTATTATGTATATTGTGGTCACGTGAGTTGTCAGTTCGTTGTCAAGTTATTTGATGACGTGGTTTGCCACCAATCACATACAGTAAAATATATTACGGCGCACGGTTAAATTTTGTACGAGAAATTAAAACTAGCTATTCTTGCGTACGTAGCGATGGAAACTTGGAGATATCAAATATGCACGCGCGGCGCACATATATGTAGACGAAAAAAAAAATGCATGCATGGCGATGCCGTGATACGCATGGATCATCATCATATCACGCACGTACCTGTTGCCGAGCTTGGCGTGGAGGTCGATGACGACCTGCTCCTCGGCGTCGGTGAGCAGGCCGCGCTTGAGGTCCGGGCGGAGGTAGTTGGTCCATCGCAGGCGGCAGCTCTTGCCGCAGCGCAGCAGGCCCGCGAGCTTGGGCACCGCGCGCCAGCAGCAGTGGCCGTTGGTGAGGATGAAGTTGATGAGCTTCCGGTCCTCCTCCGCCGTCCACGGCCCCCGCTTCACCCCCAGCTTGTCACAGCACGGCTGCCGCCCCATCGATGATCGATCACCCAAGTTGTATCGCTAGCTAGCTACTCGTCCGCCGCAGGGATCGACGACGACGACGAAGAGGACCGAGCAGCAGCAGCAGCCCCGCGAGCGAGCTCACGGCGACGGCGTGGTCTGTTAAAATAAAAAAAGGCCGCGGCGCACGGGCGAGTGAGGCCGGCTACCAACCTCGATCGCTCGCGGTCGCGGCCTTGCCGGGGGCAGCAGAAAGGTCAGGTTCAGGAGAGGATCGGAGAAGGGGGGGTGCAGACTGCAGAGTGACAGGTGCTTGGCAACTGCAGCTGGAGGGAGCGTGCGTGCGCGCGGGGGGTGCTTTTATAGTTCCTTGGAGCTTTTTTTTTTTCCTTTTATCCACGGCGATGGCGACGGAGCATAAGAGCGAAGGGGAAGAGGGCCGGGGGAGCAGGCCGTGCCCACAAGGGGGTTAGTACAGTACCTGTTGCTTGGTCTCACTGGCTCCCTCCTACCTGCCCTTGCGCTAGACAGGTATAATACTAACAAACTTAGACATTGGATGGAGGATAACTTAGCCTTTAGATCAAGCATTAAAAGACGCCCACCAACGTTTTCCAAGCACGCCATGAATTGTTTTGCGACTTTTAAATCCATCCCTACCTTATGTGTGCATATATATGGAGAATCCTTAAACGCACACTGTTTGTGGATATTATACGGACTTCCTGCTTAACCACCCTTAATAATTTGAATGAATTCCCAGCCCAGCAGAATCATTATTGTACAACAGTCCAATTATTAGAATATTAGCTCGCATGCATGCGGGTTGACAAGTGGGGAAAAAAAGCATTCTGGAAGAAGCATCATCGGGTCTGAGTCTCTCTACGTACAACTGTTGACCTGCATGCTGTATACTCTCTCTCTATATATCACGCTGGCACAATTCCCACCGAATCCTTTGGGTATTCCTATGTGAAAGTTCAGTAACATTGACGGGTTCCAAACAAGGGCTTTAACTTTTTTCCCTGCCCTGTCCTACAGGGTAACTAAAGCTAGTTGTTTATCAAAAAAAAAAAAAAAACTAAAGCTAGTTGTGACTGTGAAGCCGCTGGCCCGCAGGGGCGTATGGAGCAGCTCAGCAGCATCAGGCAAGCGCCCCACCATGCACGATCAAAAGCTACAGCTGTTTGGTGTGCCAGAAGGCTTTTTTTGCCCCGGCCCGCCCGTTTCCCACGGGGGTCTGCCTCAGTTGCGTCCTTACGCAAGGATTCCATCAACCATTCCGTCAGCAGGCCGCAAAACTACCTCGATCGCCCGGGACACACGACACGAGCCCCCGCGACCCGGCCCCGCCCCCAGACGCCGCCGTGCCTTTGTGCACAAGGAGCGCGCTCGACCCGGCCCCTCCCTCTTGCATCTGAAACATCTGAATTGCTCATCCAACCTCTCCTACAAATTCAATTGAAACAACATCCTCTCCTAAAATTTCAAATTATACATGAGATATCATATTCACCTCTCTCTGATCTTTTATCAACTCCTCCAACACCTTACTCACCCCACTTTCTCTAAAAGCCCCTTGCCGTATAGAACACCTATTAAGGCTCTCATCTCTCCGTCGCCATGAGTGAGCGGCGAGCAAAAACGCATCTTTAGGATGCGGTGCCTAGGCAGCGAGGGGAGTACTGGCAACATGGTGAGATCATACCTGTGCGGTGAGCCCGATGCTGCGCTTATCATGATTTGTATGACTAGGAGAGGGGTGTGTGCTGCACATTGCTTTAAGAGAGAGGAGATTTTAAGAGATCTCAGGAAATGAGAGGAGATAGGTAATTGTAGGAGACTGGAGGATGCATTTTGGGTTTGCATACCTTGATGAGTCGCTTGATCCACATTGCACATGTACTCTTGTAAGGATTGAAACCTATAGCTAGCAGATCAAGGTAGACTCTTTTTCTTCATATGGGAACACTAGAGCATGTCGCCTTCTCTAGATTTACCTTATTGATATAACATTTAGTTAGACATATTAGTGCCAACTTAAAGCAAATCATGTATCTTTCGTAGGGTCAAATCCAACCTAGGGAGCATCTCCATCAGAACCCCATTCCTTCCCCGACCCAATACCACTAATCTACCAATAACGGGGATGAAATCAACTTTTCTTTGCTTCAGCAATTCACCAACTCATCCCCATTATTTGGAGTTGCCCCAACAATCAACCAATCTCCCCTAATATAGAGGGGACAGAGGAGACTACCCCCAATAATACTCTCAACCGCCCATTTCCTCTCCATCCATTACTCGGAACTCACTACTGCACGATAGAGCTCGTCTGGGGCTACCGCTCGCTAGAGCTCTTGCAACCATCGGAGAATGCCACAATCACTAGGGTTACCGCCCGTGTGGAGCCTGCACAAACGAACCTCACCGCTCGCATGAAGGAGAGGGGGATGGGGGAAAGGGAGGACAACATGAGCTGACCTCGCCCTGAAAGAGGAGGTGACATGTCTATGCGGTGTGCCTGTGTGGGAGAGAGTGAGATGGAAAGAGAACAATATAATATTAGACCTGACATGTGGGACTCAAGTAATTGGCATTTGGTTTTTGGTGAACCGCTAAAGTAGCTACCTCCATAATCCTTCAAGAGGCATCCCCAATAGCTCTATCTTGAGGCTAGAGGAATGGGACTCTATTGTAGATGCTTCTAGATAAGAGGATTGTGACAAATGAGACAACTATAACATGATTCCTGGGGTGGTAATAAACAGGCTATTTTTGTAAGCCATGTTGAAAAGGCCGATGAAATAACGGGATCAGACATGCAGCCAAACCAACCGATGAAAAATGGACTATTTTATAGGTCCGATGATAACATTGACTAGTTTTTGTCAGCCAACCCAACCGATGAAAAATAGACAACTCCAAAGTTGACAAAATTAAGATGAAAACATGACTTATCCTATAGTCAATTGCATTAACTGAAATACATAGATGTGTCGATAAAGGAACTCAATATTTTCTTTGGGGTGTTCTTTGCAATCGAGTGCAGATCAAGATGCATGTATATTTGTAATTATGTATTGTGATTATTCTATTTTAAATTTTTTATGATGTACGTACATTTTTATGAGTGTTTGATTTTGTACTATGTGATCCTAAAAATGTTTTCAGTGTGCTTTGAACTTTTATGTTTTTCATATTTTTTTACTTGAATTTCGAGTGCCCTAGTATTCCTCCGCAGGCTGAAATTCGCGAATTCTACATAGGGAAATGAATTGCCGCTAAAATCCCATGTAGGGTTTTCCCCTGGGTTTCTCCCTCCCTTCCAAACTAAGGCCTCATTTTGAATTTATTGGATTGGAGCAGATTAGAGGAGATTGAGGTGGATCTAAATCCACAAATAAGTGGAAAGTATCCTCAACGCTTCCTAATCCAACCTTAACTCCCTCAAATCCAACAAATACCAAACAAGGTCTTAGTGGGACGAGAGCACCGGCAGAGACTCCTTCGATGCATGGCGGGGCTCACCTTGGGCTGCCGACCACCACCAGTGAGCCTTTGGCCCGTTCAACGTCACGAGCTCTGCTACTTGGTTTCTTCCTCCCTTGGCGTAACTTTGCTCGACGTGACGACTGACTAAGGAAGAAGAGAAGAAACATGAGTTAGACAGGGTTTCATGTCAGCCATACCGTCCGTCGCCTTCTGTATTCTGTAGTTACTAATTGACTTGCTGTAACGGCAAGCCAACCAACCAAGTTTGGAAACCTCTCGTTGTTCGTGCGTCAATTCAATATCCAGAATCGATGTAAGATTTGACAGAACAGTGGTTAAAACTTAGACGATAAAATATGGGAACTGTAGGGAACTATTCTTAGTTTTCATGTCTATTCCATTGACGCGTCACCACACCAGAACTTGAGAAATACCGGTGGTCCTAGACCGTGAAAACTAATCAGCAGAGCCACAGCCACAGCTAGTAATGCCTAGTTACAAATGTGCAACGATCATGCTCAATGAGGAACGGAGGTGTGGAACTCCAGCAGCTCAGTCAAATACCCCATCCATCCACTATTCCATCTATCTCTCTCTATAAATAGTATCGCTACAGTGTCGTTTTGTACTATACCGGACCAGAACGGAAGTGTGGAACTCCAGCAGCTATGGATAGGGTATTTGCCTTAGCTGCTGGCGTCGGAAAGGCAATTCTCCAAGACGATATGGAAAAAGATAAACAACTAGAACTCTCCTGGATAGACTTTCAACGTCCATGTCTTGTCAAGTAGGGCTGGGAGTGGAGTGATGCGGTTAAAATAGTGGTAGGTCGGCAATCCTACTTTGTGCCTATGTTGTACTATCTTCTAGTACATAAACATATATTTAAATGATGCAATGCCAGCTGAAGGTGAAAGGAAGCATGAAAGAACAGGGTACGCTGTGGATTACCTTGCTCGGACCTGTAGTTGCTAATTGACATGTATCGATGACCTCTGCTTATCTGACAAGAAGATAGTGATAGGTTCAGGAGGTAGTAGCTGGAAGATTGCATTGAACAATATAAGTACTTTTTCAGATAACCTATTCCATCAAGGGCATCAATCTAACGCAAAGTCTGTGATGTACACAAAAGAGTGTTTGTCATAACACAAGTACAGCATACAAGGTGCAGCATGCAGCTCCATGAACTTCAAAAGCAGTTATCAACAGTTTCCCACTGAAAAAAAAAACTCCTACTCAATGAACGAACATATTTTTCTGACTGTCAGCAACAATGCAGATGTCTGCAGATATGATTCATTCTTCTGACTGTGTTCTGCAACCCATAAAATAAATTCAGTGTTGTCATATGTGCTTTGGAAATCATAGATGACAAGGCACTCTCAAGACACCCTTGGCACGAAACGTTTTGATTGACGTGATTTAAGTTCTGGACGAGTCTGCAGCTAAAGCCTGAAGGTACATCTCGGTGAATAGCATACCTTGGTAAGCTTGAGTAAGCTGCAAGCAAAATGTAATAGAACACCTTGGTGAATCGCATACTAGGATGCAGAACTAATAGACTGAACAAGCACTGTATCCTTGCTAGTGGCTTTGCCCATTCTTACCAACTCTAACCATCTAATGCAATAGAGAGGCTTTTGAAGTGCAGTCAGGTTTGCCATTAGATACACTATGGACCAAAGCCTAACCAAGTTTATGTTGCTTATCCGTGCATATGACTGTCTACAAGAGTAATTTCTAGAAATCATGACATGCTTTAACAATTTATATACTTTCAGAACATATAGATATATAGTAGTAAGTTAATGGCCATTGCCTATCTGTATGAAATGGAGTAACCATCCCCAACATCATTGTTGAGGTCATATAAACGTGTGAGAATGAATTTTGATTGATTTTTGGTTGACACTAATAGAACTAACCAGTGCATCAGAACATGAGAAACAGTCATATTTTGTCACCATATGTTAATCGGGGCCTTGGTCCTGCAGCCTGCATAGATGATGTCATTCATTCCATCTACTATTGCATTCCTAAAAATGTCTGTTATTAACCTATTACATTGGATGAACTTGCTGCTTCAAATATAAAATCAGTGAATAATGCTTAAAAGCATCCATGCCAAATAGAGGTTCTTCAACATGATATTTCCAGTAGTCAAGGGAAGTTGTTAGTTTTAATTTATAATATAATCAAACTGCAAGAAGCATCTAGCATAGCTATAGCACAATGCAAACTATCAGAGATTCCTGATGACTCAATCTGATCAGACAGCACATGAAAATTAGAAGGTGGAAGTCTGATGACGCTCCCCCCTTTGCAACAGTTTAAGATTGTGAACATTTTTGTGCTGGTGTTCATCTGTGTGTGAGAGAGAGGGGAGGGGGGCGGGGGGGGGGGGAGGTTGGAGAAGAGAAGGGTAACTTGATTTTTAAGCACTAATTGCACTAAACAATTAAATCATTCAAAGGTGGGAAGTCGATTCCATCCTGTCTGACTTGTACTAAAAGATCAAAGACAGAAACAAGAAATGTATGTTTACTGTTTGATTCCCTGCCAAACCTACACATATGTCTATTGCATATAAAGAATGACAACCGATAACCAATAATGTTAGCTTATTTCATTGGTCACTTGACAATAACTGTACCAAATCACGTGTCAACCAATGCTGCAAGATGTTACCTGAGCATAAACTGATTTGCGAATACTATGGTTGACCTAGATGATGGTAGGAAACATCTCATAACACCAATTACTATATATTTTTCTGCTTTTACCCCCAAGTGCAACAATATTAAAGTGAGATGTCTTATAGTCATGTGACCATTTTTTTTCTTAAGTTAACATCAAACCTAATGGTCTCTACCCATGCTGTGGAGAAGACTACATTTTCAAAAACACCACCAGATCAGAAAACGTGGACAAAAATAATTGTAATCGTTCAATGTTTCCATCATCAATTATCCAGTGTTTCCATCATAAAATTCTATCAGCGGAACTCAAGGAAAAATAATTTGGATTATGAACGTTCCAGCTAGAAACCATGTAGCCCAATGTGGATTTCATAAAAAGAGCATATGTGATTACGTAGAAGTAAATCAATCCTGATTCCCTTCCCTTAGCTTAATTGCAGCAGGGCATTCCACCAGACTTGAACACAATACTTGACTAGACTGATAGAAAATGTTGATTAGTAAAACTATATTTGACAGACAAACGGGAGCATGTTCTATATTTGGCTCAATGATTCAATCTAGCTTGTTCAACTAAATTTTCATGATGAATCTATAGTAACAGCAACAGCAACATAACTCAAGTTGTGTGTTCCTCTCACGCCTTTATTGGCTTTGTTCTGGAAGTTGACATGTGTGGCACGGCATGGATCACAGAGAATGTGAGACTGCCGAAGGATCATGATGCCTTAACACAATCTAAATTCTGTCCAACGAATTTACTAGTATGATTGGCAACATTCAAGAGCAAAGCTTCACCGTGCATCCTCCGGTTAGTTCAAACGGGCATGAGGTATACTTTATAAAAAGAACAGCACAGCAGGAGAACTGCTGGGAGTACATATTACAGGAGGAATTATATATGTTACAGGCGTCCCGTTTATGGGAGGATTGTCAATTTGCCGTACAGCATATCAGTGCCCTGTTGAATCAATGCAATAACCTGAGACAAGGTACTCATATCGTATTGTAAAAACGGGTATATGCGTCAGCCCAATTTCAATGAGGAAAGTTGCAGGAGATGACTAGGAAGACGTTGATGTAGCATGGAAGTGCGGCATGGGTGGATGGTTCCTGCTTCCTGCTAAGGAGCGGAGCCGAGAGCACGCCTGAACTGGGTCGGGATAGCCAGGGACAGGGAGGACGCCATGAAAAAGACCTCACAGCCGCGGATTCCGTGGCCACCGGCTGCCGGCTGCCGTGTGCCGTCACGCGGCCCGCGGCTGCCCCGGCCGGGGGCGACAGTGCGACACGTAGAAGGACGCAACAGCAAACTCTGCGCCGCCCACATTTCCATGGCGATCGCGGATTGGGGACGGTGCTGTGCAAATTCGCCTAGTATTCCCAACCGGGAACACCAAGCGTAGTGGTCTTTTTCAGTTTGTGGGATTGCGAGGGAGAAGGGGGGGCCTGCCTGCGAAGGTAGAGGGGACGGTTTTGCTTGTACCTGCCGCTGGTGCGCTGCTTCTGGGGGATCCCTGCTTCTGGAAACCCCCGCCAGGCCATGGAGTGCGGTGGGGATGGGGAGGAGGGTGGCCTGGTGGGAGACGGCGGCGTACATTCCTTCCCTCGCCGCCGTCACTTGCCCGCCACGCAGGCATGTCGCGTGACGTGAGACGACGCTTACGCGCGAACTAGCTAGTGGGAATAAACAGCGGGGGAGAGTGCTCGTCGCCGATCGCCGATACGGCGGACGAGCCGGCGGCGAAGCACCACAGTGAACTGTGCTTAAATTGCAACATGAATCGTAGTCGGTTTTGAGTGTGGACGCCTGGACCGAAGTCGTCAGTGTGGGCGTGGGCTGAAGGGATCCAAAGTCATCAGTTAGATTTTGACTTTTCCACAGCTTTTCACCAGGAAAATATTTACCGCACCAAATTCCCAAAGCCACAAGCAACAAATCCGCGCAGCCGCCCTCAGCTCCACCCACAGTGGGAGACCGAGGAAGCGGGCCAACGACCGGCGCCCACCGCCGATTCGCCGTTCTCCCTCCCGTTTCCGACTCGCGCGTTTTGGTGCTTTCGATCTCCCCAAGGCGGTAGCAGGCCAGGCAGCGCCGTGCGCGCCGCGGGAGGGGAGGAGGATTGGTTGGTGGATTGTTGGTGGCGGCTCCAGTCCGTCCACTGCATTGGTCCAATCCAAATGGCGGCCAATAATAGCGACCCGATCCAGGAGGAGCTGGGGGGAGGAGGAGGAGCGGGCGTGAAGCACGAGGCGGAGGAGCAGGAGCAGGGGGAGGGGGAGGGCGCGGCGTCTTCCTCCGCGGCGCAGGCGACCGCGACTACGATGCTGCCCCGGTCGAGCTCGCGGCCGCAGCTGGACCTCAGCGGCGCGGCCATCCACGGCACGCTGGAGGACCGCAACCCCACGATCCTGCTGCCCAACCAGTCCGACGACATCTCCCACCTCGCCCTTGACATCGGCGGTACGTGCGTGACGCCGTGCGCGTCTCCCATACCTCCGCTTCACTGTTGGACTCGCCAATTAACGTCCTCAGCAGAGTGTCTTTCTATCGCTTGGTAGCTGTGTAAGCTTCAGTGTCGAGATGGTCAATCGAAGTAGAGAAGATGCGAGATACTTAGCATGTGACCGCCGAAACCCAACTGCTCTAAAAATGTTCACAAATGGCACTTCTGTGGCTCCGCCGCTAGTTCCATAGTCCACAAGGAACCTTTCAGGATTGCTACTGCATCTCAGGAGTCAGGATTAATATTTCACTATTGCTTATATTGTGAAATATGAACCTCCTTACGTGCTATCTGCAACAGTAAGCCGTCAAGGTGGGACTGTGCGTGATGATCGTGTGGCCTTGTTGTTATGTTGAATTGGTTAGGATATGTGATTGAGGGATTAAAATATGCCAGTTTTCTGTATTTGGTTCATAGTTTTAGTCTGAAGTTATCCACAACACTTCATTGTCAAATGTATGTTAAACTATTTGTTTCCCCTCTAGGTTCTCTTATAAAACTGGTATACTTCTCACGACATGCTGAGCTATCCACTGAGGACAAGCGCAAGATATCCACAAAGAGAAGACTTGGGATGTTTAATGGCGGTAGGAGAAGTTACCCGATTCTTGGAGGAAGGCTACACTTTGTCAAGTTTGAGACTGGGAAGCTTAATGAATGTTTGGACTTCATCTCTTCCAAACAACTACATCGTGGCGGTATGCAAGCACTTTGGATTGTAGTAGTTGGAATATTTGCATCCATTACCTTGGTGTTCATATAGCTCTCTATGGTTCTTCAATTGCTTCTTTGCACCTATAAATCATGGTTCACCTGTATTTTCTTAGCATTAAATAGTAGTTATATGCTGCAGGAGTCGATTCACCTTCATGGCGATCGGATGCCCAGCCTGATGACATTGTAATCAAGGTAAAAACTAAAAGGACAGCATAGTTTTGTATCTGAAATCTCTATGTAAATATAAATAAAATGGTGGGATTCAAGTCACCTCAATATTACTTAAATAAGAAAAGAAGAAAATATAAAAATGGGGGAAAGAACTAAAAATTCTTTCATTGATTGAAAGGAATAGAGAGAACCCCACACCTCTTATTTTTTGGTGGGCACTAGCTCTAATTTGCCCAAATTAGTGCATCTGCAATTGTACAACATATAGAGTTTTATATATCCAAATTCAATCATAGAATATTAGAGTTTTATGGTGAATACACGAGCATGTTTTAAACTGTTCCCACCCAATCTAATCTTGTTAGTGTGAAACAAGATATTTTGACTAATCAGATATTTTGTCACTATTGTGAAACAAGATAGCTTGTTAGTGAGAAACAATCATAGATATTTTGGCCTGTGACCAATTCTGACTAATCTTGTTGACCCACCCACACCCACACACGCACCCAGTATCACAATAGAACCAAGAAACTGTTCTTTTGTGAAAATTATCTGCTTATTGTTGCATTATTTCCTTCTTTAGTTCACACTACATACTTCACACAATTAGTTGTCCTTGTTTGGATTTATGGCATTAGAATTGTTTTGTTGCTGATTTTAATATTTTGTGGAAAGGCAACAGGTGGTGGAGCATACAAGTATGCAGATCTCTTCAAGGAAAGATTGGGAGTCAGCCTTGAAAAGGAAGATGAAATGGACTGTCTTGTATCTGGAGCAAATTTTTTGCTTAAGGTTCCAATTTTAGAATTACATTATCTCTATTTAGGATATATTCTACTGTACATTATCACTATTAAGCTAATACATGTTAGCCATCATTAAAGTGTGATAACACGCATAAATCTAAATTACATTTTGCAGGCAAGTCAATAACACTCTTTTTCTGCACTTGTCAGGCTATACGTCATGAAGCTTTTACGCACATGGATGGCCACAAGGAATACGTTCAGATTGATCAGAATGATTTGTTTCCCTTCCTTCTTGTTAATGTTGGATCTGGTGTTAGTATAATCAAGGTAACTTTGAGGTTAGCTTTCTACTTTATTCTTCTTGTGAGCTTCATTGCATCTTGATGACTGTTCTTTTCAAAGGTTGATGGGCATGGAAAATTTCAGCGAGTAAGTGGGACAAATGTTGGTGGTGGTACCTATTGGGGATTGGGGAGGCTAATGACAAAATGCAAAAGGTTCTGTTTTTCTGCCCATGGATATCAGTATATCACATATTTATGTGTACAAGCTTGAATTCTTCTAAATTCTGTAATTTTCTTTCAGTTTTGATGAGTTACTAGAGTTGAGCCAACGTGGAGACAACAGTACCATGGACATGCTTGTTGGAGACATATATGGTGGTCTGGACTACTCCAAGGTTACTATTACTCTATTAGTGTAAAATGTGGAAATAATCTTAAAACATTTTGAAAGGTGGCATGCTTTAGATTGTTGGAATTAGGAGGTGGGAATGTGGGATAGAGAAATGAGGTATGGGTTATCCGTAGCAGAGCGTGCAAATGGCCATGCAAGTGCAAAATTTGTACTGTAGCAGCACTGTAGTAGTTGTGAAGTTTGAAATGAGGAGTGAGATGAGTAGGCTGCTGTGGATACCTTACCCTTGTGATTTTGGCTTAGGGATAAGAAGGGTGACGGGGTATGGGATATGAAGGGGTTTCTTCCCAAACTCATATCCTATGGTGAGAGGTGGGATATGGATGGGATATGACTTATGAGTGAGAGATATAACATTATAATTTATCCTTTGTTATGTTACCTATGGTTGGTTCTCTGCCTCTTTAAGAAATATATCATGTTCATTTCCTTATCCCAAACCTATTGCATACCAAACAAAGGAATAGAATAAAATCTTATAAACCTATCCTGTTCCCACCTTATTCTATTCCATTTCATTTCCATATCCCAAAGCCAGATCGCATCCAAATGCCACTTGTATGTTATTGTATCATTGTATGCTGTGCTTAAAGCACTCTAACCTGTCATTAGGATAACATTCAGTGTGCACAGTAGATCAATCGCTCTTGAAACTCTTGTCTTTTGTGTATTAATTGTGTGTGCTTCTGATGTATGGCAGATTGGCCTTTCAGCATCTACAATTGCCTCTAGTTTCGGGAAGACAATTTCAGAAAACAAGGAGTTATCAGATTATAGACCTGAGGATATATCACTCTCTCTGTTACGGATGATTTCATATAACATTGGCCAGGTATGACAACCTTTTCAATAAATAATGAATGTGACCTTTTCCCTTATTAGTCGGCAAGATTAATAAGCTGTTGGAGTAGGGATGATAGTGAGTGTGGGTGGGTTGTGTTTTTTTTCTGGTGTTACTGTGCATATCCACTTGGATGTTTGTTTCCATCTTAATATAGTGATGCGCAGTTCTCTTGCACGTTCGACAAAAATGGAAAAGATAGTGAATGACTAATGAGATAACTGCCAGTATGCACGCTTGGCATTTTTACTTTATTTTTTTCAAAATATGTACAACTAAAAGAAATAGTCAATAGCTTATCTTGATATGGAGCTTTTTTGTGTGATTGATTCGATTATCCAGGAAAATCACCCAGCGTTGAGTGTATTCTTTTCTGCAGGTGAGACAATAAAATGAGTGATATTTCTACCTTTTGTGTTATATAGTGACTAATCTCATAAGCTGTAGGTGATAGAGGAATTCAAAAAGTAATGAGATTTAGATATGCACAGTGATAAACAGTTTATTGAAATAGGTTCTTTGATGGGTGAAGGTTGAACACAACATAAAGTAAATTCAAATATTTTCTGTGCTTGCTGGTTCGTGCTAAGTTGTTAAAGCATAAAATGCAACATAGGTCATTTGCCATGCCCTGTATTTTGAATTTATGATCGGTGGTTTTTTTGTCAGAAAAAGTACATTGATTTAAAGATTCAAAGTGCCACTGTGTTGTTGTTTTATCACTGAACACTTGGATATCTGTATGAATTCATACTAAGACAGGCACACTTCACCTATTTTTGCTAGTTTATTGTGGTCTACTTTCAACTCCACTGAAGCTTTTTTTTTTGTTGTTGTTGTAGATTTCCTATCTTAATGCACTTCGTTATGGACTCAAGAGGATATTTTTTGGTGGATTCTTCATCCGTGGCCACGCCTACACCATGGACACAATTTCTTTTGCAGTACATTTCTGGTAATACGTACAAAAGTATTTCCCCCTTTTTTGATGTTTTGTTACATTAGTTATGTTAAAAATAATGTCCTTACCTCTGTTATTTGTGCTGGTAAAGGTCAAAAGGAGAGGCAAAAGCCATGTTTCTTCGCCATGAGGGCTTTTTAGGAGCTCTTGGTGCATTTATGAGTTATGAGAAGCATGGTCTTGATGACTTAAGTGTACATCATTTGGTTGAACGCTTCCCAATGGGTGCTCCATATGTTGGTGGAAAGATCCACGGTCCACCTCTTGGAGATCTCAATGAGAAGGCAAGGGCATCTTCTCATCATGGTTAAGTTTGTGGTTATGTTGGTTTGGATATTGAACCAATTATGACATCCTTTGTTAAGAGAAAACTGATGCTCAATAAATTACCCTTTGAAGACTTGAAATGCGCTACTATTGAAAAGGCTGCTGAAATTAGCTGATTTCTTTTCGCTGCTATTTTATGCTGGAACAAGCTAACATTTTCTTCTTATTAAACATTCCTTTATTAAATCTGGTTCCCTTTGGATCACAAGATTGTTATTATTTTCAAATTCTGCAGATATCATGGATGGAGAAGTTTGTGCAGAAGGGTACACAGATTATAGCCCCTGTACCTATGGGAGTTCCAGCTACTACAGGTATGGGAGGCTTTGAAAGGCCTACTTCTAAGGGTGACATTTTGCGGTCAGATGCAAGTGCAGCACTAAATGTCGGTGTTCTCCATCTTGTACCCACACTGGATGTGTTCCCATTGTTAGAAGACCCAAAGACGTAAGACAACTATCTAACTCATGTATTTACTCTCTAGCATGCAAGTGAAAGTTGATGAAATTTCCATATTGTTTAAAGAGAAATATTCCTTAAGTATTTTAATCCTATTTCTCAACCCAGAAAAGGCCAAGTAATATTAAACTATTGCAGTAAAATCAGTACAGAAATGGAGCTAAACTCCCATTCCCTAAAAGAGTTCCAGAAATCAGTGGTAAATGATTTTTGCGCATCGAATAACCAGTTTGTTAAGCATTTCCTTGTAGTCATGACTCATGATACCAAAAGTGATTAACAAGCTTCTGGAAAAAAATCTCAAATGCAAAAGTTTCAGCATATATCCAACCTTCTAAACTGTGAAATTTGACCTGTTTTTCAGGTATGAACCAAACACAATTGATCTCGACTTGGATGAGTACAAGTATTATTCTATTTCTCTTTTTTTACAGATATATAATAACAATAGAAGTCCTTGCTGATATCTGAGATCATCTTGCTAGGTACTGGTTCAAAATTTTGTCAGACCATCTGCCAGACCTCGTGGACAAGGTATGATGGAGCTCTTGCAAAGACATCCACATAGTTTCTTTTTTTTATCATGTCATGATGTTAAAAAAAAAATTCTGAATGTCAAAATGCCGTTATCTCTCACCCACGACCCACCACAATCATCGAGCCATCCATGACATTGTTTCCAGTACTCCCCAACTTAATCTGATAGGTCTCCCTTTCCGAACCGGTCATGGAATGGCATATCTGGTGTGGTCAGGATAGGGCAGTCTGTAATCCCAGAAGGCTAGAACCACACCTGACACCTCATATGTTTGATCTTATGTTATCCAAATCCATTTTCTTAACCTATCTATTTTATTGTTAGGTGCTCACAAGTATATCAGTCTGTAAACTACCTTATACTTGTAACTTGCATCAAGGTGTCACCTAGGCGTCTGTGCGGTGGGTGCTTGGCATGCCTTGCCTAGTTGTCTTAAGAACCATGGATACACCACGTTTATTGGTCCACATAAGCAGGAATCTACCTCCCACAAATGCTTGCTAAAAAACAAAAGAGAGACTCCCCTGTTAAGTGGCTAGTGATTATTTCCTTAAGTAACTAGTTGTTTCCATGACTTAGTTAACTTACTTCCTTGACTGTAGCTAAGGCCATATTTCCACCTGTGCACATCGCAATCAAATTTACCTTCATATTGCAATTTTTGGGCTGAGATAGTACATGTATGGTTTTGCATTTTACAATGTCAATTTATGAATTTAGGATCTAAAATAGTAATATGTTTGACCAACTTGTGCATATTATCATTTGTAGGCAGTTGCTAGTGAAGGTGGGACCGAAGATGCCAAAAGGCGGGGAGATGCATTTGCGCATGCCTTTTCTGCTCATCTTGCAAGGTACAAAATTGCTCTTGTATGGCATTAGTTCATTGGTTTTTGTTTCTTTGTCTACCGTTACTAGGCGTGGATAGAATGCCAGTCTCTTTATGCAACATTGCATGCTATCTCTTTGCTACTGACTTGTGTCTAAGCTTAGATTGATGGAGGAGCCTGCCGCTTATGGAAAGTTTGGTTTGGCGAACCTGTTGGAGTTGAGAGAAGAATGTCTGAGAGAATTTCAGTTTGTTGATGCATATGTTAGCATCAAGCAAAGGTAGCTTCATCTTTATATATTTGTGCATGCATGCAGGCATGCCCCTCTTTATCTAATATTCTGGTATTTTCTGCATGAAGGGAAAATGAAGCTTCGCTGGCTGTGTTACCTGATCTTCTGATGGAACTTGACAGTATGAATGAGGTATATGACAGCATGACTTCTTTCGGCCTAATCCTGCACTTAACAGTAGTCCTTGACATTTGCTTTAATCATAGCATGGGTTATCATGCTTGCAATTATGCCATTTTCTATTGGCACAGCATGTGCGTAGAGAAAGCATGAGAAATTTCAGTTCATACCACAATCACTTAATCATATATCCATCTTTAACAAAATACCACCTAATGTTTTGCCAGCATTTTTTCATTGTTATTATTTTTCTTTTCTGTAACGCAGTGAAGCTTCAACTCTATAAATTCTTCTGAGTTTGTATTTCTATTTCATGGATATCCAGGAAGCTAGGTTGCTTGCGCTAATTGAAGGTGTCCTTGCTGCAAACATATTTGATTGGGGATCTCGAGCCTGTGTGGAACTTTATCACAAGGGAACTATAATAGAGATCTATCGCATGAGTCGCAAGAAGATGCAACGTCCTTGGCGGGCAAGTATTCCAAGTCTGGACATTTTAAATGTTACAGTTGCATCAACTTGTGAGAGTTATAAAAAAATAGTTGTGTTATCACAAACTATATCATCATATCTATGTTTCTTGCAGATTGATGACTTTGATATGTTCAAAAAGAGAATGCTTACTGATAGGAAGGACCAACCATACAAAAGAGCACTGGTTTTTGTTGATAACTCAGGTGCTGATGTGGTCCTTGGAATGCTTCCTTTAGCTCGGGAACTTTTACGCCATGGAACCGAGGTATAAATTGAATGCTGGAATCTAAAATCTTCTCCCGCTGTTAGGTTTCTCTATGTTGAATTTACTGCTGAGACTGAATCAAGGATATGAGTCACATTCATGTTTTATTACATCCCAATGTCTGCTGAGACTACTGATTGTAGCAACACACAATATACTGCATCCTAGTATATGAGTCACATTCATGTTTTATTTCATTGAACATATAGACTGCATGACAAATTGGAAACCATTGTGAATCATTTCTCAAATGTTGTGATAAACGAGAACTAATAAAAACAAAGATGATTTTTGAAGTCTGACCAACCTTGTGAAACACCCATAGAACTGAAGCAAACCTAAATTATTATCCCATTTGGTGATAACTTGCTGAATATTCGATTGTCATAATTTGTCTACTGATATATAGATATTTAATGTGATCTGCCAATGAAATGCCGATTCTCCAGGTTGTTCTTGTTGCTAATTCATTGCCGGCTCTGAATGATATTACCGCTAATGAACTTCCAGGAATTATAGCTGAAGCCTCAAAGGTATAAAGTAAATACAAACTGGTGCTCCTTGGCCATTTATCTGTATTAACAATTTTTGTTAGCTCTAAGTTCATGTAGCTTGTAATGTATCACAGCACTGCGGTATCCTTCGTAAAGCTGCAGAAGCTGGTGGGTTGATAGTTGATGCAATGGCTGGGATCCAAGATGATCTCAAGGGAGAACCAGTGTCAGTGCCACTTATGGTTGTGGAGAATGGATGTGGCAGTCCATGTATTGATTTCCGACAGGTTAGCTCAGAGCTTGCTGCTGCTGCAAAGGATGCAGATTTGGTAAGAAGGCTGTAGTATCTTGGACTGAATCCATCTTCTCATGCAATAGCCATGTGCAATGTTCTGTGATTTGTGATATTGGTTTGGTTCTTAATACCATGCAGTTAATTTTAGAGGGGATGGGGAGAGCACTCCACACCAACCTCAATGCCCGTTTTAAGTGTGATGCTCTGAAGGTACTTGTTTCTGCAGACCTTACTCATTTGTCTGTACACAGAAACCTCGGATGTTCATAGGGCTAGAAACTCTGTCATCATAAAAAAGTTGTAGAGTCAGATCATACTACAACTATATTTCCAGTCATAGGCATTGGACTGCAAATGTAATTGTAGTCATGAACATTAATCGTACAGCACAGATGACAGCATTTTTATGTCTAGAGTTGCTGCCCAGGCAATTCCAAAGATTTAACTTTACTGTAATATTCTCCCTTACCTTTCTGTTAATTTGTTCAAGCTAAGTACCAAAATATTATTATTGATATTCTCCACCTAATCATGCATTTTATGTTATTATTAAAAGCTTACAAATTGAGCTTTATGTGCAGCTTGCTATGGTGAAGAATCAGAGATTGGCAGAAAAACTCTTCCATGGAAATATATACGACTGCATCTGTAAATTTGAACCAGTGCCTTAACAGCATGGGGTGACTGCGGAGCATTTGGTAATGCACTAATGCCCACTAGTTAGTGTTGCCGTGACATTGCTAAAATTTTTGGTAGTATTAGCAAAGTGCTATCTGTTCTTCTGTCTGGGCAATACATAATACTAGTTGTTTCTCACCAGTTTTCAGTTTTGTCATCTTGCAGCGATTGGCAGAAGCGACTTGGTTCGTCTGCACCCGGCTAGACGAAGAAACAAACATATGGCAGAATGATCTTTCCAGTTTCCAATGAACTCCATATACTATAGAAACCTCCATAAAGATTGGATTGTAGCGTTGTCTCGAACAGCGTAATGAAGGCCATTTCCATAAAGATTGGATGGAGACGTCTAAGCCAGCCTGCCCAGCCAAGTGGAGTTCATGTTTAACTAGCTTCAAATATGCACCAAAAAGTGATTGATAACTTGGTCTGATTAGGCATTAAGGGCTAGTTTGGTTCGCCCCTGGTGGGAGTTGCCTAACCCTAGGCGTTGGATTTCGGTTGTCTGGGCCAGGATCTGTTGCCTGGGTGATGACCTGCCTGGGAGGCAGCAACCAAACTAGCCTTAACACCCTAATAGGAAACACTCAAATCCTGGGAAGATCTTGTCGCCATTCTCGAATCAATCCAATAAAATTCCATTCTCGAATCAATCCAATAAAATTCTCTCGGATACTGTCCATGACAAATGCCGTCAGCACTCGAGTGCTAACTCAGTTATTAATACTAGCATAGATGTATGTGCAATACGCACGTGCTGTGAGATGATCAAGTAGACAATAGAAATGAGAAAAAGAAAAATAGAATTAAAAGAAAAAAGATCTGATTGATTGGTGTCATTCCTTTCTCATTAAAACTAAGAGAAAGAAAGTAACGGATGGGTATGGGTATAAAATGGGATGAGAAATAAAGAGAGAAAGTGGATAAAACATTTTGCATCTATGGGTTTTGGATCTTTTCAATATTTTTCAAACTGCGCAGTGGGGCCAGCGTGAGGGGTATACCTATGTCTTTGTAGATAAAAAAAAATTTAGAAAACTTACTCTTTTATAGTGTAGAGTAGACTTTCATCAATCATGAGTCTTTTCAGGAACTCATTCAACACTTTTCAAACTACGCAGTGGGACCAGCGTGACGGGTATACTCTTTCTAGGTAAAAAAGATTTTTAGAAAACTCGCTCTTTTACAGTGTAGAGTAGACTTTCATCAATTATGAGTCTTTTCAGGACCCACAATCATGAGATTTTTCGCATGCTAATTAAATATTTTAGCTCAAGTTGATCCAATCGGGCCAACTTGAACTATACAACCACCTAGCTAACTTAATTAGCTTCAGGTGATGCAAACAGGTCCTAAGTAGCAGCAGTAGAGTAAAGTCGACGTACAAAGCGATGTCTCATAAGAAACCCGAGACAGCTAAAACGAAAGTTAAAAGGGGGACTACAGAGATTTCTTCAGTCGGCATGGCAACAGTTGATTCACAAGTCAACAATGTGCCGGTGGCCCATCAGTTGAGTTTGAGTTCAGGAACAAATCAGCTGAGCTCCCATAGTTCTAGGCAAAGTTGATGTCATACGCCTTGCTCCCGTCCGCCCTGAAGATGCCAAAGTGGCGCTCGAACTCGGCGCCGGGCTTGCCGTCCTCGTCGTACAGGTCGAACAGGAAGACCTCGACGGGCACGCCGGGGCGCTTCGGCGTGCCGACGCCACGCACCGTCCTCTCCACGATCTTGGCGTTGTACGCAGCGGCGTTCTGCGGGGTGGCGGCCGGGTGGCCGGCGGTGGGCCACCCGGTCTCGGTCACCGCGACGGGCACGCCGCCGAATCCCTCCTTCTCGAGCGCGGCGACGAGCGCGTCCACCGTGGCGTCGAACAGGTTGGTGTACACCAGCGCGCCGTCACGCACGGGCGCGGCGCCGGCGCCGAAGAGCGCGTAGTCGAGCTGCACGTTGGCGGGGTCGTTGACGTGGCTGATGAACGGGTATGTGTTGACCATGAACGGCGCGCCGGTGTCGGCGAGGAACCGCAGCATGGGGCGGAGGACGGGGAGCGCGGCGTCGTCGAAGGCCCCCGCGGAGGGCGGGTACGAGGCGGCGAGCACCGAGGAGGCGTGCGCGGAGGAGACGCCGACGCCGCCGAGCCCCATGGCGTCGAGCGCGGCGCGCAGGTTGCGCATGGCGGGCACGAGGTGCGGCGCGTAGAACCGATCGTTGTACAGCACCTCGTTGCCGACGGCGAGGTACCGGACGCGCTCGGCGGGCGCGTGGGCCAGCACGGCGGACCGCAGCCACCGCGCGGCGCCATCGGGCCCCGACGCGGCCAGGAAGGTGAGGTTCTCGTTGGGCACGCCCACCGTGAGGTCGATGCCCGCCGCGGCGAAGGCCGGCAGCACGGCCGAGTCCGGCAGGAAGAGCCGCGCCTTGGTGACCCCGTTCTGCCGCAGCAGCGCCGCGGCGGCCGAAGGCGGCGGGAGGTTGCCACCGACGCGGCCGTGGCAGATGCCGATCTTGCCCGCGTCACCGGCAGATGCCGATGCGACGGCGAGAAGGACGTGGGCCAGCAGCAGACACAGCGCTGTTCTCGTGGCCATTGCCTGGCGAAGCAAGGAACGGGGGTGTCACGCTTTGGTTGTGTTGGGTGATCTGGCGGTCGTCGTTAAATAGATTTTGCTTCGCCAAGGATACTACTAGGATAGTGGGATTTGGGTTTCTTGTAGCTGTGGCGGATCTGAGGATAAAAAGCATGGGTCACTGACTCACTGCCACTGCTCGCTCCCGATGCTTTCTGTTTGCCGCCTTGCTTGCCGGCCGGCCGGTTTATTCGATTGGCTGGCTCAGGTAAAGTAGCCGTTGACACATAGCATAGCCGTTGGCTTTTCAAATGACACTTTTGTGGCAGCCCCTGCGGTCCATTCGGGAAGCAGAACCCGGGCTGAATTTTCGAAATGAGCAACAAGGTTCGTGATGATCTACGGACCGAGATGTGGAAGCCGTTGGCGTCACTGCAGAGTGCAGACTCGCCATGCGCCGCAGGATGCAAATGCAGCTAGCTACAGCGAACGCGGTCGCACGCGCAATGGACGGCTACAGCCACCGCTTCTTTTTTTTTTTTTTTTTTTTTTAACGAAACAGCCACCGCTTTGGCGTGGCAAGGATGAGGAGGCTATTTGTTAGCACAGGGAAGGTAGCAGCAGGAATTCAGAGGAACAAGGAAGCAAGGGGAAGAAGAGTGGCGGCGGAGGAAAGCTTATAGAATTCAGATAACAGGATACAGAGTTGTTCATCATACCCTCTCTCTTGTCCGAGAAGCTATAAATAGTACTGTAGACAGCTATTAGTTTTTTTTTTTTTTTAGCTCAGACAGCTACTACATGGGCGCACCCCCAATCAGCGCATGCAAGCGCAGTAACCCAACTCGGGCCAACCGCTTGAAATTTGGACGCTGGTTTCTCGTGCTTCGTTTTGGGCCGTCCGGCAACTCCGGCCCAGATGGATGAGGCGAGCTGCTGACACTATCGTCAGTTGTCACTAGGGAGCATAAAGGAATTCCGAGCATAAAACATAGACGGAGCCGGTTGTCACTAGGGAGCATAAAACAGGGGCGGAGACAGTGAAAAGCAGACATGGGCCTGCCGCCCTACCCCTGCCCCCCTCTCCACCCTTTCCAAAAAAAAATGCACTATTCTTCTCTAACAATAAAAAATTCAAATTTTGAACTCTTCCACTGCATAAAAGAATGTGCAAAATACTACATTATAATTTGTAGACATAGTGAAATTTAAAATAAAAAAATATAATATAATGTTGGATAGAAGATCTGTCGATGAGCGAAGATTTTGTGGCTGTGGGGTAGCGTGTTCGAGACGGGCGTCAGGTGCGTGTTCCGGGCGGCGGGCGATGTTCTTGCCTTCTCACTTTGAGAGACTAAACTTCAGTTCACGTCATATTGGATGTTTCAGTGTTAGTTAGAAGTATGAAATATGGTTTAATTAGAAAGCTAATTATACGGTCGAGGATTAAGCTGCAAGACGAATTTGTTAAGCCTAATTAATGCATAATTAACGACTAGTTACAGTAGCATCACATTTGCTAATTATGGATTAATTATGCTTAATAAATTCATCTCGCCGTTTAGTCCCCATCTGTGTAATTAGATTTATAATTAGACTATATTTAATACTTCTAACTAGTGTCGAAGCATCCGATATGATGGAACTAAACTTTAGTTTGTGTATCCAAATAACCCTTTACTAGTTACTACAACTGTCCTCGGTCATATATACCCTTTCTTTCTATCATTGTGTTTCAATCTGATACATATGTCTTGCCATGGCACGTGATAGGACTCTAGGAGCCACATGGGCACATGGACAGTTGAGCATAACATGGAAGATTGGCATAAGATCTCCACCTTGTGATATTGTGCATAGGTTTAAAATTTTGTCACTCCATCCAGTCGGAAAAAAAAAAACATACCTTCCTTGCCTCGTTGGGCTGGTGTGCTGAACGTCAGTACTGAATATAGGGTTATAAGAGGATTCTGTGGGTTTAGTATGGCGCGGGTGATACTGAGGTCCTCCATCTCTAATTATATAGACCCACGTATTATGAATTTCTGTTATATTTTTTATACCGCTTTATCTTTTAGGTGTAGTGGATCGGGTTTATGGTTGTGTGTACCATTGTTTGGCGTAGATATATTGCAAGCAAGGAGTTGGAAATGCATACTTTGCGGAGTCCGCTGGCGTCGGTCTTACCTACGCATCGTGCTGGGTCCTTATCGGCGGCCGGTGGCAGCTCCGTGCACATCGAGCTGCCGGATAGATCATGCCGTGTCAGGCGGGTCTTGATCTCCCGTGGACTCGCGCTCCAGCACGCCGTTTCCATAGAAAACCCGAAAATCACACGCCCACCGCCCGTGCACACGCTGCTCCGGCGTCGCTGGCACTCCCACGGTCGTCCCAGTCTCCCAGAATATAAACAAATCGGAACCGTCCAAAAACGCCTCCTCCTATCCTAGAATATAAACCAACGACGATGCCTTGCCCCCCGCGGCCCCGCCTCGCCCAGATTCCTGCTTTTGCAATCTAACTCCAGGCGCAATCTCGCGCCAGCATGGGCGGCCTCGGCCTCCGGCGGCGCGGCGCCCGCCTGCCGCTCCTCCTGCTGCCGCTGATCCTGCTCGCCGCGGCCGGCGCCGCCGCGGGCGCGGGGAAGGAGAAGGCGCCGCGCGGCAAGCTGCGGTTCCGGCGGGGGAGCGGGACGTTCAAGGTGGTGCAGGTGGCGGACATGCACTACGCGAACGGCCGGAGCACCGGCTGCGAGGACGTGCTCCCGTCCCAGGTGGCCGGATGCACCGACCTCAACACCACCGCCTTCCTCTACCGCGTCTTCCGCGCCGAGGACCCCGACCTCGTCGTCTTCACAGGTCGGCCGTGCCCATCCGCCTCTCTCTGTCTCTCTCTCCTACCGCGTTCCCCAACCTGTTAGTCAAAACCGATCGATTCGACTTCTTCTTCATCCGAATTCCGAGTCCTTATTGCTAGTGCTGTGGTAGTTAGGCTGTCGCTGTGGTTTACAAGTTCGATAGGATATACTTAAGTGGAACTATCACTCGGTCAGTCAGGGTGTGCAGGCCGTGCGCGCGCGCACGCGCTTGTGATGAGAGAGATCTCTTCAGTGCATTTAAGTTCATTATGGTGGTCCAGATCCAGTTCTGATAAGAGTTAGTTAAAGAAGTATGGCTTCAGTGGCTTTGATTTATTAAGCATGTCACGGGTTTCACAAGCGACAGGGCTCGGGGGGCAGGCCGAGGCGCAAGTGGAGCATGTTTTCTTCGGACTGCATTCAGAAATTTCGGGTCCAAGGGGCCCGGATAGCATTCCATGACCAATTGCAATTGCCTGACCACTCAGCCAGTGAGGTCCCAGATGTTGATTGGCCTGGGGTGAGACATTCGGCAACTGGTCCGGCGATGATGGACGTGTCCATGTGACGGAGATGACCACCAATAAAAGGAGCTGGCATCAGAGAACAGTACGAATGTAGCTGCCTTTGTGGTTATGTCTAGGTGCTGTCATGTTTTGTCGTGCTGTTTCACGGGCAATTGTGGTTGATGTTTCCAAAGCCACAACTTTGCAAACCTGGGTGCAGGACTGCAGGTATAATCTTTTTTCCCCTGGGAAAAAGGAAATTGCAGCGAAGAACTAGCTTTTATGTTGTCGTGAAAAGACTCAAATAGTTTCCTGAACTATGCATAACAGTGACGGTCATAGTTCATATTACATACACTCGATAAATTACTAATCAAATTTCTAATATATCTGCAACTAGACCATGTCTAGAGCTTTTTTTATGGTCCAAATGTCTAGAGTATTTATATATGACAGTTTTGTTGGGCAGGGGATAATATCTATGGCTCTGATTCAAGTGATGCGGCCAAATCTATGGATTTAGCAATCGCCCCAGCCATTGACATGAAACTTCCTTGGGCTGCTGTGATTGGGAACCATGACCAAGAGGGTACACTGTCGCGCGAGGGTGTAATGCGTCACCTTGTAAGCATGAAAAACGGCCTTTCCAGCTTCAATCCTGAAGGAATTGAGATTGATGGTTATGGGAATTACAATTTGGAAGTTTCTGGGGTTGAAGGAACATCAATGGATGAAAAATCAGTGCTCAATCTGTATTTCCTAGACAGCGGTGACTATTCGACTGTACCATCAATCAGTGGTTATGGTTGGATCAAGGCGTCACAGCAAGTCTGGTTCCAACAAACATCTTCAAGTCTACAGGTTAACTAGTTACTGACATTCTTTTTATGGAGAAAAACATCCTAGCTCATTGCTCTATACTCTTTTCTTTTGCCTGATACAACAAGCTCAAACAAGTCTGGATTGTTTGCTTGCAAGCTATCTGTTAGCATTAGTGAAATGCTCAACTAAATGAAATTATGCATTGAGACTGAGGCAGCAATCTTAGAAGGTTTCTAAAAGTATGGGTAGGTGGAATTAGTAAATATACACTAACCACACTCTGCAAAATTGCTACCCATAATCCTTCTGAAGTCTTTAGTCAAAAAGGACATAGCTTGTTGAAACAAAATGTATTTGTTGCCGGTGATGCTATTAGTGCATGAAACTGATCGTATCTAAACTGACAGGAGGACCATATTGATATGGCAACTACCAGTAATTTTTGCATTTGCACTTTTGTGCAGAAGATCAATATTGTTCAATGTTATCGATCACAAATTTTCTTGAAAATGCAGGCAAAGTATATGAATGAAAACCCGAAACAGAAGGAGCCAGCACCTGGCCTTGTGTTCTTCCACATTCCACTGCCAGAGTTCAGCAGTTTTACAGCAGCCAATTTCACAGGAGTAAGGCAGGAGGGTATCAGCTCAGCATCAATCAACTCTGGGTTCTTTGCCTCCATGGTGGAGGCTGGAGATGTGAGAGCTGCCTTTGTGGGACATGATCACATAAATGACTTCTGTGGGAAGCTCAGTGGTATTCAGCTGTGCTATGCTGGTGGATTTGGTTACCATGCCTACGGGAAGGCTGGGTGGTCAAGGAGAGCGAGGGTGGTGTCTGTGCAACTTGAGAAGACAGACGGTGGTGAATGGCGAGGAGTGAAGTCCATCAAGACATGGAAGAGGCTTGATGATCCACATCTCAGCACAATTGACTCTCAGGTCCTCTGGAACAGAGGCGCTAATGGTAAGACATTCTCTTATGCCTGGATATGATCCTAGCTTAAGCATGCCTTAATTACTGTAGAGTATGATGTGGGGTGCCTTCAATGAATGATTGTTGTAAAAGGAACAAGGGTGGCTAGGACTTGTAAGTTGTAAATATAATGTTTAGCATATGATTTATCTCCCAATAACATGAACTTATTTTTTCCGATACAATAACTAATCTAGGAATTGCCAATTTTCAGGGAGGCGCAGGAAGAATCCTGATGGTAGTTAATTTGATGCGGACAGCAATGGTGCCAAGTCTGGGATCCCTGTGCATCAATATGTATTGTTGGATGGCCAATTTATTATAGAATCGCAAAATGCAGAAGTGTGTACATGGGGGAAAAGGCCACATATACATACGGCATATACACGTGTGTTTTTGCAGTTGTATTTATGGATGTTTAGAAAATAAGTCTAGAGTAGTTTTCAATTGAACATGCGACAGTAGCAGAGCGAGAATGGAAGTCCCAGCTCTCATCGATCTATTGTTACTCGCACTGCCTTTCAAATGATATATATCCAAACTACTGGTGAAATCAACGAACCAATGGGTACTCTCTCTCTCTCTCTCTCTCTCTCTCTCATGTACGTACATGTACTCTTTTTTGTCATGATGTTTGAACATAGGATGTTCCCATACAGATTCGTCTTCTTGAACTAGCAGGCCAATAGATCGATGCTGGATCGGCCAGCGATTTCGGAAACCAACTGTATAATGACATCGCGCCGTGCGAAGGGTGATTTCCCAACCAAAAGGCTTGTGTAAATGGAACTCTAGCTAATTGCCTTGCAAAGTATTTCCAGTTTACACAGTCGTGGATTGTCTTTTCCCATTGTTGTAGAAATTTAGCGTCGTTAATACATGAGAGATGGGATTGCAATCGCATAGCATTTTTCAATTTATTTTGACCATTTTGCTATACTTGAACCAAAAATTGTAGAGAAGTACAATTGGACCAAGTACAAATACACAAAAAATGATAGGAGAATTGGTCTATGATTATTTACTTTGTATAATAGGAGAAAATACAAGAACAAAAAAGTGTACGGGGTTCTTATCAATAAGTATAACGCATTTGCAACACCACAACCAATGCTCTGCAAATTCTTATAAAAAAATGCTCTGCAAATTCACATTAAAGTATTAAACAGTTCAATTTAAAAAAACGTAGAAATAAAAAATTTCCCACATTTCAAACATCCTAAGGGGTTGTTTGGCTCTTAAGAATTTAGAAATTTGAAATGTGACTAAATAGTTGAACTAATGATGCATGTGGATTGGAATCCATCATTACACATTTCCACGTATGTATTAATCTAAGAGAAATTGATTCTTCTCTCCCACCGATGAATTGTTTGGAATTGTATCGTAAAGTTGTGTACTCTTATCTTCTTGTTCTCTTTCCCCAACACACTCAAATTATATTTTCTCTTCTCATATTAGTGGAGAACATGTAGTTATTGTAATAAAATTTCAATTCAAGAGACCCAAACAACCCTTAAATGAAAATCGGAGATCGCAAATGGCCATGTCTTTAACAGATTAGCTTCACAAGTTGTCTTTTTTTTAAGAAAAAGAAGAGAGAAATAGGGCCAAAAAATTTGGCTCGTCGCTGCTTTTTTTTATTTTTTGAGGGTGCTTTCTTTTGTTCTCCGGCTCTCCGATGAAAGTCCATCCAGGCCACAAGTAGAGGCCCGCCACAACACAACGCGAACGCGACCCATTCCCCTCCCATCCAATCCGATCCCCCAATCCAATGCTGCGCCGCAACCCAACCCGCATCGAGCTCCGCTCCTCCGACCGCGACGAGCTCGAAGAACATCTCTGCGCCGCCGCCGCCGGCACCACCCCACCAGCAACCATCCCAACCTACACCACTCCCCCAGCCCCGGGCCCGCCGACCACCAACTCCCTCCTCCACCTCCTCCACCCGCCGCCCGGCGCCGCGCCCTCCAAGGCCCAGCGCATCGGCGTCCCCACTCCCGCCTCCACGTCCACCCCCAACCCCAGACCCTAGGCCCCCCGCCCCCATGGAGGTCGAGATCAAGCTCCGCCTTCCCGACGCCGCCGCCCACCGCCGCCTGTCCTCCTACCTCGCGCCCCGCCTCCGCCGCACCCACGCCCAGCGGAACCTCTTCTTCGACGCCGCCGCGCGCCCGCTCGCCGCGGCCACCGCCGCCCTCCGCGTCCGCCTCTACGGCCCCGACGACCGCGCCCCCTCGCGCGCCGTGCTCGCGCTCAAGCGCCGCCCGCGCATCGACGCCGGCGTCAGCCGCGTCGAGGAGGTCGAGGAGCCCCTCGACCCGGCCCTCGCCCTCGCGTGCGCCGCCGACCCCGCGCGCCTCGGCGGGGTCGACTCCCCCATCATCCGCCTAGTCGCCGGCGAGTACGGCGTCGGCGGGGACGCCGCGCCGTTCGTCTGCCTCGGCGGATTCCGGAACACGCGCGCCGTCTACGAGCTCGAGGACGACGGCCAGGGGCTCGGGCTCGTGCTGGAGCTCGACGAGACGAGGTTTGACTTTGGGACGAACTACGAGCTCGAGTGCGAGACGGCGGAGCCTGACCGGGCCAAGGAGGTGCTGGAGAAGCTGCTCACCGTGGCCGGCGTGCCCTACGAGTACTCCCGGAGCAATAAGTTCGCCTGCTTCATGGCTGGGAAACTGCTTCCTTGACTAGGCTTATATATGTTCGTGATATTCTCTTCATTCGATCACAAGTTGCATTGTATAACTTGATCGAGTGACAGTAAAACACTTTGGTTATGCAAAATAAGTATTTCCTTTTGATTTGCTTTTGTGCCATATGAACTAGTCCTGAGCGACATCAAATTCGATTTCTCCCAAATCTTTGATGGCAACTCACGAAGCATAATAACTTGGGATTTCAGTAGTAAATAAATCCTTAAACTGATTTATGTGGTCTTCCAGTTATTCATGTGAAATGCCCTGCTTGTTCAGTTCACGTTGCTTGAAATTCATGAATTCTTCAATTTGATTTTGATTTGTAGCAGTGCTTTACTCCGTGATGCCTGTTGTTTTTAAATGAGAGTTGAAATTAGTTAACCAATTATCATGACCCAATATCCATATTCAAGCTGCCACTTCTGCTATGACACTGTCATTCTGTCTATGTCAGGTTAGGCCGAGTCCAATGAGACTCTCTATGTGAGTTCTCTGTACACTATCTCTGTTTAATATAAATGCATGCTGAGAGAGAAGGATAGTTGGAATAGTGTTTAGGGTAGTTGGAATAGTGTTTAGGGAATGGGGATAGAAAATTCTATTGGACTCAGCCTTAAATGATTATTCTTTCAATGAAATGAGCCTCCTAGAAAACTTTTCTCCATTTTTCCTACGCACAAATAATTGGAATACAGTGTAATTGGAATCATTGCCCTAAAAAATTTATTGGAATCATCCTGTTTTTCTCCAAAAGTCCTTGAATCCAAAGGGAAATTTACTGGAATCATCATGTCGTTCTGTCTATACGAAAAGTTTTAGATTCTATTAAACGTCACCAACAAGAGAAATGTTACACGGAGGCACAGTTGGAACCGATTCTGAATTTGTGATTGGTGAGAGCGTGAGAAAAACTACAACATAATAATTTCGCTTGATTCATTCACCTATCAAACCAAACGGTTCCATAAAGTGATCCATCTATAGAGAAACGCTTCTAAAAGAGTCTAGATCCAATATTTGTACCTAAGAATCTGCGTTCATGTTCTGATGTCTAGCATCTTCAGCATCATGTTAATTTGGTAGGGCAACGATTCCCTCTGTTGCTCGACGAAGATGCTTTTGTAAGCTGCAAACGAGGAGAATTTGCATTTATGGGCAAGAAACGATACATCAGAACATCACAGGCGACCCAACAACGCTACTACGTAGACCTTAAGGCATCACATCTACAGATCTACTAATCATGATCAGTTAACAGCACGGCGTTAATGGAGCCCTCTAGGCCTTCTTCGGGGACTTGGCAGCCTTCTTGGGGGATTTGGCCTCCTTGGCTCCGCCGCTGGCAGCCCTCTCCGCCGCCTTCTTGGGCAGGAGCACCGGGTTGATGTTGGGGAGGACGCCGCCATGGGCGATGGTGACGCCGGCCAGCAGCTTGCCGAGCTCCTCGTCGTTGCGGATCGCCAGGAGCACGTGGCGCGGGACGATGCGCGTCTTCTTGTTGTCCCTCGCCGCGTTCCCGGCCAGCTCCAGAACCTCGGCGGCCAGGTACTCGAGGACGGCGGCGAGGTAGACGGGCGCGCCGGTGCCCACGCGCTGCGCGTACCGGCCCTTCTTGAGGTAGCGCCCGATGCGGCCGACGGGGAACTGCAGCCCGGCCTTCACGGACCGCGACACCGCCTTCTTCCTCGGCCCGCCGGCCTTGCGCCCGCCTGCTCCCTTCTTCACCTTCCCACCGGCTCCAGCTCCGCCGACGTCCATGGCTGGCTGGCTGACGCTTACTGCTCCGCGGCGCTGCAAGAGGAGAGGGATTTGGGGAGGAGAGGCTTGTGCTCTGCAAGGTGCGATGCCAAATGCGAGGTCGGGTGGGCTGTTTTAAACGGAGACCGCGCGGAGGGGGAGGATTGGTGGGCCCGTCGATCCGCGTGAAAAGGCAATGGACGACGGGTTGGGAGGAGCGTGGACGGCTGGGATGGGTTCTCCAAGAGGTGATCCGTGGGAGGGCTGATCAGACCAATCAGGTGCGAGCGCAGGAAACAAGCAGATCGAGCATTTCAAAAGAAAAAACAAGCAGATCGAGCATTTCAAAAAAAAAAAGCACATCAAGCAAGCGTGTTTAAAACAGAGGATCGTTAATTTACAATTTTCTGCGTATAATGATAGGAAATAATACATATGGTTTTTTAATTGAACTTGTTAATGAAAATCTATTGTTATAATCTTTGTGTGAAATCTCGTCAAATTTTTGTAATTTTACCTTTGAAGTTTGTTAGGCCATGCTTGCCACCGCTTGCAAAGAGGAGTTCGAAATATGTATGGTGGGATGGTTAGTTGGTGAGGATAGCTTTAAGGGCCTTTTGGCAACGCGGGATTTTATAGAAATCTTGTAGAAAAATATTTCAATTTCATAGAAAATTTATAGGACTGAAAAAATTCTCGTGTTCTAAACGATCTAAATATGACTCACTGACAACTTTTCTAAATCTAATGGCATTGTTCAACAAGTCGGGACAGCTTGTTAAGCAACTTCCTAGGGAAAAATAGAGTGAAGTACAATTTATCCCTCTGAATGTCACCGAACTGACACCCCCCCAACACACACACACTCGAATACCAAACAGAACCAAATTACCTTTGAAGCGGGTTGACAAGATGGTTTTCTCTTGACATGTAGACCTTGCTTTTACCGTATCTCACCGATGTGTGGATCCCACTCCCACCTCTTCTTCTTCCTCCCTACCCCTCTCTCTTCTCGCTGCATATCTTCAAGCCTAGTATTCGAGTTGTGGAGGGCTTTCTATCTTCAGTAACAAGTTTAGGGGGGGTAAATTGTACTTCACTCAAAAAAATATATGCTTCATCGTCGTTCCTTTCTTCGCCACCACAGAACCCTCCATGTTGCTGATTCGCCATGCAAATCTATGTTGGTGTTGCTCCTCCCTTCGCCAGCCTAATGTCCTGCCAAGCACAAGCTCCTCTTGATGGAGAAAAACGCAATTTTGCCATCATCAAACGTGGGCTTCACCAGAATGTCATCTCACATATTGGCTTCGCTATAATGCCATTATAAAACCACACCCATACGCTAAAATGCCACTTGGACTAAAAATGACTCTCTTGCCCTTCTCTTTCTCTTCCCGCCGTCCTCGAGGCCACCCGCCTCCTCTCCCCGCTCTTGGCGCCATTCGCCGCGGGCACCACCTCCTCCCTCCTTGTTGTTGTCGCGCCCACGCCACCCGTACGCTCCAGCACCACCCGCCCAACGCCCGCGCGCTTCAGCAATGCGAGCCTTGCGCCGCCGGGAAGAGGAGGAGGTCGCAGTGGCAAGACGACGATGCGACGGTGGCCGTGGTTATGAGCGCCATGCGAGCACGCCGCGGCAGGGAGCCGGAGGGGTTTAGCATTCCACCTCGCCTTGGATTTTAGGGGAATTTTTGCCTCCGATGGGAAGGAAAGAGGATAGACTCCCATACCTGGAAGCCGCCCACCCGAGGAGGAGGAGGCGGAGAGACGGGAAGGAGGAGGCGGAACAGGAGGCAGAGAGCTGGGCTGGCGGCGTGGTGGAACGGCGCGGCGGCGACGTGGCGGAGGCTAAGGCGTCCCGCCGCGGGGATCTGGAGAAGGGCAGCGCCGACCGGGAGGAGCGACAGCGGCGGCGCGGCAGAAGCGAAGGATGGCCTTGAGCGGATGGCGCGGGGAGAGGAGGAGGGTGGCTCGAGGACGCGGGCGGCGGGAGGAAGAAGAAGGGCAAAAGAGTCATTTTGGCGTTCAAATGGCATTTTAGCGTGTGAGTATGGTTTCATAATGGCATTATAGCGAAGCCAATGTGTGGGATGGTATTCGAGTGAAACTCACGTTCGACGATGGCAAAATTGTGTTTTTTCCCTCTTGATGATGAGTATAGGTTGTTTTTATCCGGTGAGCTTATCGTTCTATCTACATTGCCGACACCTCACGTAGTTCTCTTAGGATGTGTTTGTTTTTGAGACATCGTGGGATAGAACTATTCCGTTTTAGTGTTTTTTGGATGGAATGGTCTGTTAATGATCTTCGGTTGAGAAGGAAGCTGTCCACGAACAACAATATAGACCTAGAATAGCAGTACTAGGGTGCATACACGATGCCAACAGTAAAGGTAAAGGAAGATGGCAAAGAAGTCAAAAGCACCCATCATGTCAAATAGTGGAGGGCATAAAGGGAGGCGTGCACCTCCTGCATGCACCCTCCCACTTGGTCTCCCATTTGCACCTGCACACCACTTTTATTTGACAAGATCCTCATTTTTTACTTGGGAAGTGAAGAAGCAATGGGCATGCCTCTGCTCTGGCATGCAACCCTGAGGTTCTCCAGGGGTCACCAGAGAGTTCATCTGTACTGTCTACAGTACGCAAACAGTGTTTTTCACGCCCATATCCACTCCCTGGTAACCATGATCTTAGCCTTGCATGCATGTTGTTGCCCCTTGGATAGCCCCGGGGGCTAGACAGTGCTCCAGGACTGCTGCAACGGCTTTGCATGCATAAGATCAAGGTCACCAGAGAGTGGATATGGGTATGAAAAACATTGTTTGCGCACTGTACACAGAGTGAAAAAACACTGTTTACTCACTGTAGACAGTACAGATGCACTATCTGGTGACCTTGGTCTAACATGCATCCTGCAATGATGACGCTACCTACTCCAATATTCAGCACAGTGCTGCAAGATGACAAGACAACACCTTTTGACTACGTAGACAGAAAACTAACTGTAGACGGATGCAATAGTTTTTCTCCACCAACTCTATATCAGCGCCATACCTACTTAGTGAATATTTTTAGTACCAACACCATACCTCATAATTATGAGAGCACACATGCATGTAACGCGGGCTGCTCTCTTGTGCTATAAAAGGGAGCAGACCACCGCGCGCAACACAACACATACACCCCATACAGGCTAGGCAGACTACTCACCTCCTCTCGGAGGCCTCTCTCCTCTCACACACTACTAGCCTAGCTCACTCTCTATTTTACCATACACACTATGAGCTGCTTGGCCAGCTCCAATATAGTCTGGCTCCAGCCAAATTATTACTACTATCAGCCAAACCACCAAAGAGGACGTAGCGTGTTACACCACAATGGTGGGCCGAACCTTGCTAAATCTCGTGTCCCCTGAGCCCCATCGATTTCCAGCGATAGTGTCCACGTCCTTATGCAATTCTCTTCTCTGGAGGTACGTATACGGTGTCGAATTCGTCGACAGAAGCATATTTATTTTATGGTTGGTTGAACGTATTTAGATCTTGTGGGATAAAACTATATTGTTTACACACCGCTAGTGGACCCACACATCATCCTCCCATTTGCCCTTCTTCCTCCCGTGGGCGGCTCCCTCGCTCACAGGTAGTCACCATCGCACCGGCCATGCCTTGCTCCGGGCGGCGGCCGCCGCCGCCTCTCTAGACTAGCCGCGCCGGGTGTGGCGGAACCGCCGATTTAATACGGGCTAAGTACACCTGCCACCATTAGCTTGCAGTGTACTTAGACCGTACTAAACCCGGTCGTCCGTCGAGAGGCCTTCGGCTCTCGATAACACCATTTCCTAGAGGAACCGACATCATACACATCTGACCCTTGATGGAGCCACAACAGTTACATCATCATAGGCAGTTGAAATATAGAATAGGTAGACTTAGTTTACAAACCAAGAATGTATATAGTCAAATACATGTCCAAAATATATATAATGCGGAAGCGTTTTCAAAACTTCTCGCAGCGGAAACCAAATACTTAAGTAGTCTTCATACAGACGAACGAGGCGAGAAACACCGAGCCCACCGGTGCTACCCTTCTTCAACCAGCCATCCAAATGCCGCCAGAACCTGTGAGCCAAAAGTGGGGGCAAACCCTGAGTACTAATTACTCAGTAGGACTTAATGGACGGGGTTTACGGCTGACGCAAAACTCAGCTTACTAGCAAGTAGGTCCTTAGCCATTGATTTTAAACTGTAAACTTTTGCCATAGGATAGCGGGATTTGACAGTCGCTATCCTTTAATCATGATTATCCACTATGTTTTCGTGTCATGCTATAGCGGGATTTGACAGCCGCTAGTCCTTATCCTGAATATCATTGGTAATATAAAGAAAAAAAATTTGCATGAAGTAAAGCATGTATATCCAGTGTGTAGTATCAGATCATCAATTCCATAAAACATCATGCCTCAAACAGTTCTACCTTGCCCGTCAGTGATATTGGCATTCTCACACCTGGTGAGCATCAGCGATTCGAATCGATTTTTATATTCCCGGAAACAACTAGAAAATGCTAGGGGCCCATATGCTTACTAAAACGACGGCTTTTCCACATATAGTCCCCCTTCTCCACTTGTCCCATCCCAAGTTCGATTCACTCCCGCCTGACTCCCGGGTTGTGTCCCCATAACGAGCCTGCCGACATCTCGGTCTCCCCGTCATGAGTACCAAGCTCCTCCGGGCCACCTTCCTCTCAACTAGTGGGTAGGAACGTGTTTCTGTTTTTCGGATGGCACAATTAAGGTTTCACCGGTCCCATTTCCCGGATAAACATTCTAGCAATATTATGCCGATCAGCAAGCGAACAACGAACGGGCCTTATGCGACTCGGATGGAGTCCACCATACCATCCACATCATTTTTCAACATAGTAATCCCATATCTCTGCCCGGTCTCAATTGAAAGCATAATCATAGCAATAATAAATTCATAGTAATGAGAATTCATCATTTGAAAGTAAACCCTACGAGACGAGTGACATTGCTCACTCGTGTCTACTCGTGCCTAACCATTTTAGGCACTCGTCCTACGAACCCTAAGTATAGGTGCTAGGGACAGGGCGGCCGGGGAGTCTAATGCAATCGGTTTCAATCAACCCTAATGCATATGCGTAACTCAAAATAATTTGTTTGCTGGGATTCGCATGGTCCTGCCTACCTTTGTTATTGCAATCAACTTGAACAAACTATGCTAGTGTTAGTTTGCCGGGTTGTGAGGCTTTGCCTCAGGCAACCCCTTGATCACTTGGACTGCTCCTCCTTCCAAACACGACTGATGGGCCCTCCAGGTCGTGCTTGGGGCTTAGTTGGTCTTTTGGACCACTGTTGCTTAATGTAGACCCGTGCACTTGTTTCTTTTATCACGTATCTGCAATAAGCGTCGCTATATGAATAATATGCGGGATGACGCAAGAAATAAGATGCATGAACACGAAACACACGTATGAATAACCATTTCCTGAACAGGCGAAAAAGGTGATCGATAAACTACCTAAACACGAAGTACCTCGATGGACCTAGATCAAACATATACCTTCTGGACTCTATGCATCAACCTTAGGCCACCAAGTTTTTTTTCGGAGAATTTTCCTAGCAAGTCATGACCACCTTTCTATCCATCATCTCCAACGTGCATTATTTTATCATTTTCAAATCGCCATTAAAACTTAACATGCAGGGGCTCATATTGTACAAGTGGAAAACTTATACTACCCAAAGTATATGAAAAATGCTCGAGAGTCGATTTGAGCATATTCTATGTAGCCTCTAATTCCTAGGTTAAATAAATGCACATAACACATGTAAAATGGCAAAAAGGTAATTAAACAGCAAGTACTAGGGCTACAAAATTTCACATGGTGCTACAATACCACAAGAAGGCTACTGTCCAAGTTTCATGCCATTTGGAGTTCATTTAGTCCACTTTTGACTTTTAACCTAATTAATCATGCATGCAACTAACCAAGGGCAAAACAGACATTTCACACCTCCACATCATACCTATCATGTAGATCTATTCAATAGGAGTCCAACGCAACCAAGTTTGTATTTTTATCATTTTTATTTAATTTGTTATGAATTATCAAAGTTCTCATGTTAATAAAATGCATTAAACTCAAAATCCTCACTGTGCAGGGACCTAAACGCAATTATCCATATACTCCAGGGGTCTGCGAGGAAGGGAACAAAGACCCAGTGAACAATACTAAAATAGAGCGCGTAAATACAGAGAAATGCATGGGGTTTTAGGGAAAACCCCCCTTCTTCTTCTACCTCCCGCAGGGGCGAACGGCGCCCGGTGGCCGGGGTTGGAGGCGCTGCGCCCGCGCGTGGAGGCCCGGGCTTCAGGCCGACGGGGTCGGGGAAGGTGTTCCCGTCCACGGGGACTCGATTCCCTCAAACCTCGTCGCGGGTGGAGGTGAGGACAAGCGGAGCGGCGGCGGTGAACCGAAGCCGCGGGAGCTCGGCGTGGCGCGGCGGCACGGCGTCGACCCGGCGGTCGAGGCGGCGAAAGGCGGGGCCAAAGGGCGCTCGAGCTGTGCGGGGACGAGGCGAACCCGGCGGAGGCGAAGTGGAGGCGCGGAGATGGCCGGAGGGAGGTTCTTCACGACGGGCCCGTGGGTGGCGCGTGTGCGCGCGAGCGGCGCGTGCAGGGAGAGGTGGAGGAGGCGATGGCGGTGGCGATACCTAGCGCATTGGGCGCGTGGGGCCGAGGCGGAGCTGGTGGTGGGGGTCTGGAGCACCGGGAGGCGGTGGAGGGTGGTTGCTACGGTGATGAACCGGCGGTGAACCCTGTGGCGGAACCGCCGATTTAATCTGGGCTAAGTACACCTGCCACCATTAGCTCTTAGTGTACTTAGGCCGTACTAAACCCGGTCGTCCGTCGAGAAGCCTTCGGCCCTCGATTCGTACCAAAACCCCGGAGGAACCGACATCACACACATTCGACCCTCGATGGAGCCACAACAGTTACATCATCACAGGCAGTTGAAAAGATATTACATAGGAACTTAGGTTACAAACCAGTTCGAAATAAAATAGAGTTCAACATAATCTCATACGTAATTTAGCGTTCAAATAGAGTCTCGCAGCGGAAATCTGTAACCTTCATAGTTCATGACAACCAAAAGACTTGCAGAAGTAAAGTAACATCGTGCCCACTGATGTCACTTCATTTGCCAGCTCAACACGCTTCTTACTCCTGATGATAACAAGCCCCTCCGCCAACACAGGCACAGAAAAGAAACTCCATACCTGTAACTCAAAAGCGGGGGCAAATCCTGAGTACTAATTACTCAGTAGGTCTTAATGGATGTGGTTTACGGCTGACGCAAAGCTTGCTTACTAGAGAGTTGGTCCTTAGCCGTTGCTTTTATACCAAGTTATGATCTTAGGGTAGCAGGATTTGACAGCTGCTATCCCTTCACGATAACCGAGCCAAATGCAATAGAGGAATTCATAAAAACTTACATGAATAGAAAGCATATCATAGTCAAGCAGGTAGCATTCGAAAACATGGATCATAATACATCAAATTAGAGTTATTACTACGTTGCCCGTGTGCGGTATTTGGCATTCTCACACCTGGTGAGCATCAGCGATTCGAATTGATTTCTAATTCCCGGGAATAACTAAAAATGCTAGGGGCCCATATGCTTACTCACACGACGGCTTTCGCACATATAGTCCTCCTCCTCCACCTGTCCCATCCCAAGTGCGATTCACTCCCACCTGACTCCCGGGTTGTGCCCCCATGACGAGCCTGCCGACATCTCGGGCTCCCCGTCATGAGTACCAAGCTCCCCCGGGCCACCTTCCTCTCAACCAGTGGGTAGGAACGTGTTTCTGTTCTCCGGATGGCACAAGTAAGGTTTCACCGGCCCCATTAACCGGGTAAGCACTTTAGCAATGGTATGCCAACCAGCAGGCGAACAGCGAACGGACCTTATGCGACTCGAGCGGAGCCATTACACCGCAACAACGCACACCGCAAGAATATAACTTAATCTCCGCCCGGTCTCCAATTAATCCTCATCATAATACCATCTTAGCATAAACAGTGTTCTCTTTCTTTTCAAAACACCTACGTAACGAGTGACATCTCACTCGTATGTAGTCGAGCCTCTCATTTCTGGGCAACTCGTCCTACGTACCTAGTGTAGGTGCTAGGGCCAGGGCGGCCAAGGGTCTAATGCAATGGGGTTCCAATCAACACCTAATGCATATGCGTAATCATAAAACAATATTAGCTGGGAGAATATGGTACTGCCTACCTTCCTCGCTAGGGTTAGCTTCCTCGGATGCGAAGTCAGGTGTGGCCTGCGGGTACTCTTCGGGCTGCGGGTCCGGCTCCTGGTCTTCTGGCTCCTCGATCAGCGGCTGTTCCTGCGTCTGCTCCTCGATCCCGTGATCTATATGCATGCCATCATATGCAAAATGAGTGCGATGAATGCAGTGCAGGACAGAGCACAGTAAACATATGACCCGCAGTGGAAATAGGGCAAAGTAAGTAAACATTTCTATTTAACGATCTATCTCCCGATGGGAAAAAAATCAAACTCTCCTATGAAATCATACAGCCCATCATCTAAACTTAACCAAGGACCCACCACGTAACCAATGCATCCATGTCATGACCATGCATTTATATGATGTGACCTTTTTGACCCCATCTACCATTTCTTCCATTTACAATTTGGTCGTTTTTTCATTTACTCGAGCCTCTGACTTTAAATAGCTCTACGGCTCCAATTGACTTAAAATTTTTACAGCATGCACATATCATGTACAAGAAGCTACCGACAAAATTTCAGCCCAACTAGAGTAAAAATGAATTTATTAAAAACCTAACAATTTAACAGTCATTTTCCTTCTCGGATTTAACAGTCATTTTCCTTCTCGGATTTCAAATCACCATGCAAAACCCACATGCATGGCTTCATTTTGGACCAGTAAGCTAAACCTGCTATTACTAATCTAAGAAAAATATCAGGGGCTCATATTAGCCACCTTTTATTTTGCACTTACTTCCCATTACCAAAAATACACATTTTTATCATGGAAATGGAAAAACAGTGTGTAAATGAGCAGTGCTAGGGCTACAAAAATTCATACACTGCCTAAATACTCTAAACAGGCCACTTTCCAAGTTTCACCACATTTGAAGTTCATTTACCCCACTTTTGGTATTTATTTTGCTTTAACATGCATGCAACAAAACTGAGGGTAAAAATATCTTTTCACATGACCACATCATACCTAGCCTGTAGATCTACTCAAGAGGAGTTCATAGGTACTGAGTTTGTCCATTTTGGATTTTTCTTTGAATTTATATGATTTTTCAAAGTTCAAACCGAGAAAAAGGTAAATAGAAAAAGAAAAAATCCAGATCTAAGGACCTCTACGTAATTAACCATAGTTTCCATGGGCTAGCGCGTAAGATCTGCAAGACTCAGCCCCCGTGTGGGAGGACTGGGTTGCAAATATGGAAAAGTCCGGGGGCTAGATCTAAAAAGATCCGGCCCCCGTCTTCTTCCTCGCGCCGGCCGCGGCCGGCCGCGCGCGCGCGGCGCGCCGGCGAGCTCCGGCTCGCCGGAGCCGCGACGAGGGGCGCGGGGGATGCGCGGGAGTTAGGGCGTCAACCTTGGGTAGCTCTCGTCGACGGTGGCAGCGCGGTCGAGGCGGAACGGCGGTGAACCGGGGCGTGGGCGACGGCGACGGTGGCGCGGCGAGGACGTCGCGCCGAGCTCGATCTCCTCGGGGGAGGGAAGTTTGACGACGAGGTCTAGGGGGAGAGGGGCGGCGTGGAGCGAGAAGTGCGGTGGTGGGGTCGGTTCGGCTCGGGAAAGCCGGAAGGCGGCGGCGTGAGCTCGGCCCGAGCTTGCCGGCGTCAATGGCGGCTCGGGTTTGAGCGGCGCGCGGACGGGGATTGCAGGGAAATGGGCTAGGGTTTGGGCGCGGGACGTCCCCCTCCTTTTGACGCGCCCGGACGGCCGCCGCGGGGCTCGCCGTACTCCCTGTACGCCGGCGAGCCACGCGGCGCGCGCCGGTTCGCGCCGTGGGCGCGACGCAGATCGCAGGCCCCACCTGTCAGCGACTCAAAACTGGGAAAAAGAGAAATGTGTTTTTTAGGCCTCTGTATTTCGCGATTTTAGCTCATTTCTAGGCTGAATTTGGAAAAAGCCCAATTGGAAGAAATGTTCTACTCAGAGAGATCTACAACTTTGTCAAAGTGAACAACCCCAAAATCCAAGTGTAAATATGGTTTAAATTCAAATTTTTAAATCAGCCCTAGGTTAGGACAGGGTACCTTTATTGTTTGGAAAAAGGAAAAACCCTATTTCCAAGCCTTTTCACCCAAAGTGCCTTTTGGGTAACTTGCTTAGAATTTTAATACCTACAACTTATTCAATGGGAATGTTGCATGAAAGTGGTTGTAGGTTTGTGCAAACTTAGGGTTTTTAAACAAGCCTGATTTGAGTTGGTTTTCTGCACTGACAAAGAAAGACTCCAAACCCTATGTAGCCTTCATTATCTGGCCAAACCCCAATTATGAAAGTTGTTCAAAACTTCATTATATACAAGTTTGGTAATATGAGTTTCCCCTAGATCCCAATAGATTTGGATTTATGAACAACAACATAGCAGAACACATGCATAAAATTCAGATTTCAAGCATTCTATCTCATCCAAACAAATCATAGCCTAATTATATGCAATCACATGATGCTAAGTGATGCTTAGTGCATGATTAAGGTATGATAATGCACTCGAGATGCTGGAGCATCACAACCCACCCCCCTTAAAGGAATCTCGTCCCGAGATTTTGATGTGATGTGGGTGGAATAGTTTAAGTAAACGAGTATATAAGGATTGTTAGCTAAAACATACTGGTTTGAAGTGGATGGGAGAAAACCCGGGTGTTTAGTTTGTAGATATTCTTCAGTTTCCCATGTTGCTTCCTCTTCGGAGTGATCGCTCCATTGCACTTTATAAAAGTTGACAGTATTACGCCGTGTTGATCTTTGCTTTTGGTCTAGGATTTTGATGGGTCGGGCTTCATAGGTAAGGTCAGGCTCAATCTGAACTTGAGACGTGTCGACTTCTTCTTCCGGCACTCGTAAGCACTTTTTAAGTTGTGACACGTGAAACACGTCGTGCACCGCCGCAAGATGTGGTGGCAACTCCAACCGGTAAGCCACTGGTCCACATTGCTCGGTGATCTTGAACGGGCCAACATACCGTGGGGCTAGCTTTCCCTTTACCCCAAAGCGATGTACCCCCTTCATCGGTGACACTCGAAGGTATACGTGATCGCCCTTCTCAAAAACTAGCGGTCTCCTTCTCCTATCCGAGTAACTCTTTTGCCTGGACTGTGCACTCTTCAGGTTACTTTGTATAAATTTTACTTGTTCTTCGGCTTGAGTTACCAAATCAGGGCCAAAGGTGACGCGTTCCCCAGGTTCGGACCAGTTGAGGGGTGTTCTACATCTTCTGCCGTATAAGGCCTCGAAAGGTGCCATATTCAAGCTCTTCTGGTAGCTGTTATTGTATGCAAACTCTGCCAAGGGCAAACACTCATCCCATTTTGTGGAATAAGTTAAGGCACATGCCCTCAGCATGTCTTCTACGATCTGATTTACTCTTTCGACTTGTCCACTGGTTTGAGGGTGGTATGCCGAACTATGAATCAATTTTGTTTCTAAGGCATTCTGCAGTTGTTCCCAGAAGCGAGACACAAAAACTGAGCCCCGATCTGAGGTAATGGTCCGAGGGACACCATGTAAGGAGACAATTTTTGCTATATACAACTCGGCATACGTGTTGGCACGGTAAACTGTCTTTACAGGGAGAAAATGGGCCGATTTCGTAAACCGGTCGATAATCACCCATATGGAATCATACCCCTTCTGAGTGCGAGGCAAACCCACCACGAAATCCATGTGTATATCTTCCCACTTCCAAGCCGGGATGTTCAAGGGTTGAAGCATACCGCCCGGCTTTAAGTGGTCAGCTTTCACCCTCTTACACACGTCACATTCCGACACATACTAGGCGATTTCCCGCTTCATGCGAGTCCACCAAAACTTCTGTTTCAGGTCTTGGTACATTTTATTACTGCCTGGGTGCATAGTAAGCATGGAGGTGTGGGCTTCATCGAGTATTTTCTTCCGCAACTCCATATCTTTTGGTACTACTAGGCGATTTTTAAACCACAGGACCCCTTGGTCATCTAAGGTGAAGCAAGCCTTTTTCTCTTCATCGATACCCTCACGAATGTGGGCCATACCTGGGTCTTATTTTTGTGCTACAATGACTAGGTCTTTTATTGTCGGTTCAATGATGAGGCTATATAGTTCGACGAGCTGTTCGGTTGGCATTTCTATTTCATCCATCTCCCAACATATCACTCTTGCCGTGGGCCGAGCTTCAATCACATTGCAATGAGTCCGACGGCTTAGTGCGTCAGCTACCACATTCGCCTTCCCGGGGTGATAATGAATCTCCAGGTCATAGTCTTTTATCAACTCTAACCACCGTCTTTGCCTCATGTTTAATTCGAGCTGTGTGAAGATGTATTTGAGGCTCTTGTGGTCAGTGTAGATATGACAAGTGTTGCCCAGCAGATAGTGCCTCCATATCTTCAGGGCGTGTACAACTGCGGCTAGCTCAAGATCATGGGTTGGGTAGTTCGCTTCATGTTTCCTTAGTTGGCGGGAAGCGTAAGCGATTACTCTCCCTTCTTGCATTAGGACACAGCCAAGCCCCTGGCCAGAGGCGTCACAATACACATCGAAGGGTTTTGTGACGTCTGGCTGGGCTAGCACGGGTGCTGTCGTTAATAACTTCTTTAGTTTCTGAAATCCTTCCTCACAATTCGGACTCCATATGAATTTTACATTCTTCTTTGTTAACGAGGTCATTGGCTTTGCGATTTTGGAGAAGTCCTTGATGAAGCGGCGGTAGTAGCCCGCTAGACCAAGGAAACTCCGGATTCCGGTCACTGATTCTGGCTGCTTCCAGTTCAGGACAGCCTCTACCTTGCTAGGTCGACCGCTATCCCCTTCTCTGACAGAACATGTCCCAAGAAACCTACTTCCTTCAGCCAAAAAGCACACTTGCTGAACTTGGCATAGAGCTTGTGTTCTCTTAGCCGGACGAGCACTATCCGCAAGTGTTCCTCATGTTCTTTTTCATTCTTGGAGTAGATTAATATGTCATCAATGAACACCACTACGAATTTGTCGAGCTCATTCATAAACACCGAATTCATCATGTACATGAAGAAAGCCGGTGCATTGGTTAAACCGAAGGACATGACTAGATATTCATATAGTCCATATCTGGTTGAGAAGGCTGTTTTAGGTATGTCTTCTTTTCTGATTTTTATCTGATAGTAGCCCGACCTTAGGTCAATTTTTGAAAAGACCTTCGTCCCAGCTAACTGATCGAAGAGAATGTCAATGTGTGGTATTGGGTATTTATTTTTGACGGTCACGGCATTTAATGGCCGATAGTCCACACACAGCCTTTTACCCCCTTGGTCTTTCTTTTCTACAAAGAGGGCCGGACAATCCCAAGGTGATGAACTAGGCCGAATGAACCCCTTATCTAGCTGTTCTTGCAGTTGTATCTTTAACTCTTTCAGTTCATCAGGTGCCATTCTATACGGTCTCTTGGGGACAGGGGCAGTACCAGGTACGAGATCTATGCGGAATTCCACATCCCTATCCGGGGGTAGACCCGGAAGCTCCTCCGGGAATACGTCCGGAAAGTCACACACTACTGGGATCTTTCTAATTTCATCAATCTCGGTTGCATTCACTGCGGCCACCATGTGTTTCATGTCTGGCATATGCACACGTAAAACCTTGCCACTGACCCTAGACCTTAACTGCACTGTCCTGCTGCCAACATCCAGGACGGCGTTGTTCTCCGTCATCCAGTTCATCCCCAATATAACATCAATCCCTTGGTGTGGCAGCACCACGGGGTTGATGATGAAACTTTCCGCACCAATCTCCAAATTTAAAAGTCTAACCCCCAGACTGGTATCTATGGGAGCCCCTAGGGCAGTGATGTGGTAATTTTCCCTTAACTTGTACATTTTTAAGCCATGCTTCTGTGCATATGTTTTGCTAATGAATGTATGAGTGGCCCCCGAATTGAATAACACGACAGTCGGATGACCGTTGATCAGGAACGTACCAGCGAGTACCAGCACTCCAGCGGGGATCTGCTCCATGTGAATATAGTGCACACGGCCAGTCTTCTGTGTGGGCCCCTTCTGCTTGCCTTGCTGACTGCCACCCGCAGGGTTCGGCCCTTGGATCCTGCGGGGTGCCCTACAGTCTCTGCTGAAATGCCCTGTCTTGCCACAGTTGAAACAGGGATTTCCGGGTCCTGGGATAGCATGGACACGGGGTGCGGGGAGTTGAGCTTTTGTGCCCGAGGTAAGGCGCTGTTGCTGCTGTGGTGCCCTGTGAACCCAGCCCGGCTGATTTGGCCGGACCACGAAGCGTGGCTGCTGGTAGTGCTGCTGTGGAGGTCTGTATACTGCTTTCTGCTTCTGGGAGGATCCAGCAGCAGACGTGTTAGCCTGACGCTTGCGCCTCTGGTCCTCATTTGCGACCCGGAGACGATTCTCCATGTCAAGTGCGGTGTCCACCAGATCAGTGAAACTCTGGTAACGGCGCCCCAAGTGAGTCTGGAGAGTGGGGTCAAAGCCGTTCAAGAGCCTAGCTGCTCGGCGGGGGTCATCTGCCACGTCTTCTGGTGCATACTGTGAAAGGTGAATGAAAAACTGCACATATTGCATCACAGTCTTGTTGCCTTGCTTAAGCTCCCGAAATTCCCGCTTTTTCTGCTCCATCAAGCTGTCCGGGATATAGTGAGCCCGGAAAGCCTGGGTAAACTCCTCCCAGGTGGGCTCATGCCCAGCCCGCTGCATTTCGAGGAACGTGGCATGCCACGCGCCTGCTGGCCCTTGCAGCAACTGCCCGGCAAACCGCGCCTTCTACTGCTCGGTCAATTCCGGAAGGAGTGTGAATTTGGACCTAATTGTGCGGAGCCAATCATCCGCGTCCAGAGGTTCAGGACACTTCGTGAAGATGGGGGGTCGCAGCTCCTCGAAGTCCTTGTAGGAGATGCCTCGGTTCCTGGGCTCCCGCGGCTGCAGCTGGCCACGGCCCTGGCGTTCCTCGGCGAGCAGGCGGATCAGCTCGGCCTGCTGCACGACCAGGGTGGCTAACTCCGGTGGGGGTGGAGCGCCATTCGCATGTGGCTCCGACCCCGAGTGTTGCCCATTGCGAGTGTTCACCATCTGCAAGAGGGAGGTCAACCGGGTTTTAATCTCACAATACCTTATTGCAATGTGACGCGCTGATAAAATCATAGCATCACGGACAGCATTGTAAATACATGAAATCATGCAATATGACATCATATAATCTGCAATAAATAGTTAATCCCCCTCTCAAGGCGTTGGGGGAAGAGCTACACTAGTGCACCTATCCTCCCAGCGCTATATCCCAAAACGAGATACAAAGTCAATTTCATCCATTCAACCTACTCCAGCCATTCAAGAACGTACGGTAGACTTCGAGTGAGATTTAAAAGTTCGAAAACTACTTAAGGTCTTATCATTACATAGTGGGATGGTGGTTTCAGCGACCAACCATAAAAGGGCACATAACAAGGTGTCCATCATTACACAAATGGCGTACACAAATGAGCTCTCACATCTCATCAAGGTTTTTAGTACAGCCACACATAAATGCACGGAGCGGTGTAATACAAAATATCGCTATCAACGTGCTAAACGATTCACAAAACACCTCATCCTCCTTCATCACCACCACTCCTCTCTAAGTCGCAGAGCGGCCTGTGGGGACGGAGCCCTCTCCTCCTCCTCCATCTCCATCGGCTCAGAGGACTCCCTGTCCTGAGGGTCCTGCTCCGCTGGAGGTGGCTCGTACACCGCGAGGCGCTGCTGTAGCTGAGCCACCTGACCCTCTAGCTCCTCCACGCGAGCACGCGCCTCCGCGTGCCTGTGAAAGTAGAAACGACTCCTGCCCTCAGCGCGGTCATACATCCTGTGCATCTCACTGGCAAACCCCATACATGCTGCATAGGGTCGTGTGTCGTTGCGGGCCTTGAGCATGTCGTGGCGGCGGACCCACTCGTCGTCCATCTCCTGCGTGGGGAGATAACGCAGGTCTGAGTGGCCCGCATCCTCCTCGGGGCTCAGAAAAGTGATAGCTGTCATAACTGCCTTCAGATAGGCTTTCTCCTCGTTCGCCCCATAGACCACTATGGTGTGTGGGTTCGCGGAGTTCGGGTGCGGGAGGACCACCCGGGCCCAGCAGCTCCCCTGCCCGTGCATGGTCTGCACGGAGTAGAAGCGACAGGGGGCGGCGTCCCATCTGCCTCAGGGCTCTGCACAGGATCCGGGAGAGGGTGCAGTCCTCCCGGCAGCGAGTGTGGAGTAGCCCGTCCTCTACCAGGGGTGGAGTGTGGGTCACTGGCGAGAGCTGGCGTCCCCTACCCCCCACGGCCTTACGCGCGGTCTGGTTGGTCCTAACCATCTGTGGGACACAAAAGAAAGACCTTTGTATTATAAAAAAAATTGAGTGAGTTCATACAATATTTTATGCACTATTGAAAAGAAAAAGATAAGGGACTTAAGTTCGTGATTTCTTTTGTAGACTTATTAGAAGTACCCCATATATAACCCAGGCGATGAACATGATGCATGATCCGTTGGTACCGTCTCACATCACACATCCTAGTCTAGTATATACTACCGGTTATTCGGTGACAATATGCACGGCACTCTCTATTGTAACTAGTCATTTTCTAATCGTTCTTAATTTCGCGCGGAGTTAGTGTACCTGCAGAAAAATGCATGCTCATACATTACCACATAGTGTGGCATCCACGCCATTTTGCGCCGCGTGGACAATGCATCTGTACGGTCCTCTGCTAGACCGGGCTGGCACCCACGCAAGCAAATTGAATCTTGCTGCGTCACAACAGGAGAATGGTCACAAACACACCAAAGGTGACCACCCCCCTTAAAATTTCTAGCCTACCAGCATGAATGCAGAGTTCACAACAATCCGCAAAACCGATAGCATTCCTCCAGTACTGGGGACAGCTATGGCCGAAAAGTTGCTTCTCAAAGCGCCGAATATGCATATGAGGTCTATCTAGGTCAGAATGTCAGTGATGTCACCTGGATAACACTAACATCCTTAATACGGGCATATCGTATACTCTCCTTTACAAATTACTTGAAAAGGGCTTTCAAAAATAGTTTTGTAAACCAAAACTTAATGATACAACTGTTGTGTGTGTATGATCGGCTCTGATACCAGCTGTGGCGGAACCGCCGATTTAATCCGGGCTAAGTACACCTGCCACCATTAGCTCTCAGTGTACTTAGGCCGTACTAAACCCGGCCGTCCGTCGAGAAGCCTTCGGCCCTCGATTCGTACCAAAACCCCGGAGGAACCGACATCACACACATTCGACCCTCGATGGAGCCACAACAGTTACATCATCACAGGCAGTTGAATAGATCTTACATAGGAAGTTAGGTTACAAACCAGTTCGAAATAAAATAGAGTCCAACATAGTCTCATACGTAATTTAGCGTTCAAATAGAGTCTCGCAGCGGAAATCTGTAACCTTCATAGTTCATGACAACCAAAAGACTTGCAGAAGTAAAGTAACATCGTGCCCACTGATGTCACTTCATTTGCCAGCTCAACACGCTTCTTACTCCTGATGATAACAAGCCCCTCCGCCAACACAGACACAGAAAAGGAACTCCATACCTGTAACTCAAAAGCGGGGGCAAACCCTGAGTACTAATTACTCAGTAGGTCTTAATGAATGTGGTTTACGGCTGACGCAAAGCTTGCTTACTAGAGAGTTGGTCCTTAGCCGTTGCTTTTATAACAAGTTATGATCTTAGGGTAGCAGGATTTGACTGCTGCTATCCCTTCACGATAACCGAGCCAAATGCAATAGAGGAATTCATAAAAACTTGCATGAATAGAAAGCATATCATAGTCAAGCAGGTAGCATTCGAAAACATGGATCATAATACATCAAATTAGAGTTATTACTACGTTGCCCGTGTGCGGTATTTGGCATTCTCACACCTGGTGAGCATCAGCGATTCGAATCGATTTCTAATTCCCGGGAATAACTAAAAATGCCAGGGGCCCATATGCTTACTCACACGACGGCTTTCGCACATATAGTCCCCCTCCTCCACCTGTTCCATCCCAAGTTCGATTCACTCCCACCTGACTCCCGGGTTGTGCCCCCATGACGAGCCTGCCGACATCTCGGGCTCCCCGTCACGAGTATCAAGCTCCCCCGGGCCACCTTCCTCTCAACCAGTGGGTAGGAACGTGTTTCTGTTCTCCGGATGGCACAAGTAAGGTTTCACCGGCCCATTAACCGGGTAAGCACTTTAGCAATGGTATGCCAACCACCAGGCGAACAGCGAACGGGCCTTATGCGACTCGGGCGGAGCCATTACACCGCAACAACGCACACCGCAAGAATATAACTTAATCTCCGCCCGGTCTCCAATTAATCCTCATCATAATACCATCTTAGCATAAACAGTGTTCTCTTTCTTTTCAAAACACCTACGTAACGAGTGACATCTCACTCGTATCTAGTCGAGCCTATCATTTCTAGGTAACTCGTCCTACGTACCTAGTGTAGGTGCTAGGGCCAAGGCGGCCAAGGGTCTAATGCAATGGGGTTCCAATCAACACCTAATGCATATGCGTAATCATAAAACAATATTAGCTGGGAGAATATGGTACTGCCTACCTTCCTCGCTAGGGTTAGCTTCCTCGGATGCGAAGTCAGGTGCGGCCTGCGGGTACTCTTCGGGCTGCGGGTCCGGCTCCTGGTCTTCTGGCTCCTCGATCAGCGGCTGTTCCTGCGTCTGCTCCTCGATCCCGTGATCTATATGCATGCCATCATATGCAAAATGAGTGCGATGAATGCAGTGCAGGACAGAGCGCAGTAAACATATGACCCGCAGTGGAAATAGGGCAAAGTAAGTAAACATTTCTATTTAACGATCTATCTCCCGATGGGAGAAAAATCAAACTCTCCTATGAAATCATACAGCCCATCATCTAAACTTAACCAAGGACCCACCACGTAACCCATGCATCCATGTCATGACCATGCATTTATATGATGTGACCTTTTTGACCCCATCTACCATTTCTTCCATTTACAATTTGGTCGTTTTTTTATTTACTCGAGCCTCTGACTTTAAATAGCTCTACGGCTCCAATTGACTTAAAATTTTTATAGCATGCACATATCATGTACAAGAAGCTACCGACAAAATTTCAGCCCAACTGGAGTAAAAATGAATTTATTAAAAACCTAACAATTTAACAGTCATTTTCCTTCTCGGATTTCTCATTAATTATAGAAAGGGAATCTGACCATGAAACTTTGGCAGTGAGCAAACAATGGCATAAACTACTCATACAAAAATTTGCAAGTGAAAAACTCTCCATTTAAAAGAACATCTATTTTCCATATTTACATATAGTGACAATAGACACCCGAGCTCCATCATCATGAAAGACATGCACAAATATACTTTTTGGGAACTAGACATCATGCACAAGCTACCACATTTCTTGTGGAATTTTCTTAGCACCCTAAGGCCATCTTTTCCATTTATCAAGTTTATCAAGCAATATTTTGCCATTTTCAAATCACCATGCAAAACCCACATGCATGGCCTCATTTTGGACCAGTGAGCTAAACCTGCTATTACTAATCTAATAAAAATACCAGGGGCTCATATTAGCCACCTTTTATTTAGCACTTACTTCCCATTACCAAAAATACACATTTTTATCATGGAAATGGAAAAACAGTGTGTAAATGAGCAGTGCTAGGGCTACAAAAATTCATACACTGCCTAAATACTCTAGACAGGCCACTATCCAAGTTTTACCACATTTGAAGTTCATTTACCCCACTTTTGGTATTTATTTTGCTTTAACATGCATGCAACAAAACTGAGTGTAAAAATGTCTTTTCACATGACCACATCATACCTAGCCTGTAGATCTACTCAAGAGGACTTCATAGGTACTGAGTTTGTCCATTTTGGATTTTTTTTTGAATTCATATGATTTTTCAAAGTTCAAACCGAGAAAAAGGTAAATAGAAAAAGAAAAAACCCAGATCTAAGGACCTCTACGTAATTAACCATAGTTTCCAGGGGCTAGCGCGTAAGATTTGCAAGACTCAGCCCCCGTGCGGGAGGACCGGGTTGCAAATATGGAAAAGTCCGGGGGCTAGATCTAAAAAGATCCGGCCCCCGTCTTCTTCCTCGCGCCGGCCGCGGCCGCGCGGCGCGGCGCGCGCGCGCCGGCGAGCTCCGGCTCGCCGGAGCCGCAACGAGGGGCGCGGGGGATGCGCGGGAGTTAGTGCGTCAACCTTGGGTAGCTCTCGTCGACGGTGGCGGCGCGGTCGAGGCGGAACGGCGGTGAACCGAGGCGTGGGCGACGGCGACGGTGGCGCGGCGAGGACGTCGCGCCGAGCTCGATCTCCTCGGGGAAGGGGAGTTTGACGACGAGATCTAGGGGGAGAGGGGCGGCGTGGAGCGGGGAGTGCGGTGGTGGGGTCGGTTCGGCTCGTGAAGGCCGGGAGGCGGCGGCGTGAGCTCGGCCCGAGCTTGCCGGCGTCAATGGCGGCTCGGGTTTGAGCGGCGCGCGCGGGGCGGAAACGGGACGGGGATTGCAGGAAAATGGGCTAGGGTTTGGGCGCGGGACCTCCCCCTCCTTTTGACGCGCCCGAACGGCCGCCGCGGGGCTCGCCGTACTCCCTGTACGCCGGCGAGCCACGCAGCGCGCGCCGGTTCGCGCCGTGGGCGCGACGCGGATCGCGGGCCCCACCTGTCAGCGACTCAAAACTGGGAAAAAGAGAAATGTATTTTCTAGGCCTCTGTATTTCGCGATTTTAGCTCATTTCTAGGCCGAATTTGGAAAAAGCCCAATTGGAAGAAATGTTCTACTTAGAGAGATCTACAACTTTGTCAAAGTGAACAACCCCAAAATCCAAGTGTAAATATGGTTTAAATTCAAATTTTGAAATCAGCCCTAGGTAAGGACAGGGTACCTTTATTGTTTGGAAAAAGGAAAAACCCTATTTACAAGCCTTTTCACCCAAAGTGCCTTTTGGGTAACTTGCTTAGAATTTCAATACCTACAACTTATTCAATGGGAATGTTGCATGAAAGTGGTTGTAGATTTGTGCAAACTTAGGGTTTTTAAACAAGGCTGATTTGGGTTGGTTTTCTGCACTGACAAAGAAAGACTCCAAACCCTATGCAGCCTTCATTATCTGGCCAAACCCCAATTATGAAAGTTGTTCAAAACTTCATTATATACAAGTTTGGTAATATGAGTTTTCCCTAGATCCCAATAGATTTGGATTTATGAACAACAACATAGCAGAACACATGCATAAAATTCAGATTTCAAGCATTCTATCTCATCCAAACAAATCATTGCCTAATTATATGCAATCACATGATGCTAAGTGATGCTTAGTGCATGATTAAGGTATGATAATGCACTCGAGATGCTGGAGCATCACAAACCCGCCGTGAACTCGGCGTCGCGGACGCCGAGCGGCAGCCCGATCTACTCGACGGGAAGGGGGAAAGCGACGAGGCCAAGCGCTACGGGTGCGCGGGGCCGCGGCGAGTGCGGTGGTGGTGTTTGGAGGCTGGGGGATGTGGTGGACAGGGCGGCGCAAGAGCTCGAGCTCCGAGCTCTCCGTCAATGGCGGCTTGGGTTCGGAGAGCGCAAACGGGGTGGGGAGTGGACGGAACGCGAGGAAGAGCGGACGGCTCGACTGAGGGGTTATCCCTCCACCCCGTGACGCGCTCGGGGCGCCGCCTGAGGCCGCGGCGTACGCCGTGTACGCCGGCGAGCCACGCGGCGCGGCGCGGTTCGCGCCGTGCGCGTTCGCGCGGAACGCGGGCCCCACCTGTCAGTGACTTAGGATTTGGAAAAATGGAAAAATGTGTTTTCTCCCCTCCTGTAATTCGCTGTTTTGACCCAATTCGAGGCCGAAATTGGAAAAGTCCCCATTGGGAGAAATGTTCTACTCTGAGAGATCTACAACTTTGTCAAAATGGACAACCCAAAAATCCAAGTGTAAGTATGATTTAAATTCAAATTTAGTGATCAGCCCTAGGTATGGACAGGGTACCTTTATTGCTTGGAAAAATGAAAAGTCCTATTTCCAAGCCTTTTCTCCCAAGGTGCCTTTTGAGTGAGTTGCTTAGGATTTCAAACCCTACAACTTATTGAATGGGAGCTTTTCATGAAAGTGACTGTAAGCTAGAGAAAATTTGAATGCACCAAACAAACCAGATTTGAAGTGGTTTTCTGTGCTGGTAGAAAATGACCCTAAACTCCATTTAAACATCAATAGGTGACTAAGCTCTAATTACCAAAGTTGTTCCCCAGCACTTTATCTCCAGGTTTGATAATATAAATTTGGCCTGAATCCCAACAGATTTTGAATTATAGACACAATTATGTTCCAAGGCTTATTACAACAGAAATTTCACTTTGTGTAGATACTTTCTTGTTTCCAACTTTTGAAGTATCAAATGAGGGCCAATCACTTCCACAATAGGTGCATTTGAAAGGTGATAAGTTCAATTTCATTTCATAGAAAGGGAGAATTTGAAGTTGTATAGTGAATTCAAAAGTAATTTCAGAATCAACTTTGGGGTGAGCTGAAATTCCAGGGTTGGGGAATTATTCTAAGTACACTCTCTTGGGCTGATTTCCAAGAGAAATGTGGTGCTATTTATGATAGGTGAATGACAGATTCAAACCGTGCCCAGTGTAACAAAAGGGTAGTCCAATACATGCACAACAACTTTGATAATGGAGTTGAGCTCAGGTGCTTAAGAAATTCAAAGGTTCTTCTAAGGCCAAACTTGATCAAGGGCACAATTTCACCCTTCAAGAATGTCTACTTAGTTTAGTTTGCACTTTTGGGCCTCATAACCCTTGATTTTAAAGGTGGTAAATTTAGAAAAGTTGAGGTCAACATCTTGAGTTAAACATTTTGTATTTTGAATGGAAAATTTTGACTTTAGTGATTCATCCACCAAATCCTCATTACCACTAAGCAAGATTAAACTGTAATTTCATTGTTACTTTTTATCTAATCGTGTGTTAAGGCTTTTGAGATGCCAGGGGCATCACACCGGGCTATCCCGCTCCCGCCGGCATTGGTTCCCTATGCCTTAGACAGAGGAGAGACAGAGGCAAACTGGAACGAAAGGGGACGTCCCCGTTAAGGGGACAGGTGTATCCCGCATCTAAGGAGAATATTCTCTTTGAGAGATACATATGTCACACTGCTTCTCTAACCAAACATGGCGAGAAAAGGGACGGTCCCATCCCATTCCTGATTTGAATCTTAGGGTCCGTTTGGTAGAGCTCCTAGTGATTCTGATTCTTTGTTAGAAGTGATTCTCTAAGACAATTGATTTTGTGGTTGAAAGTGATTCTCTGATGAATCCATATGATAGACTTTATGGAATGTCTGACTATGTGTTGAGAGTGAATTAGGAAAATCAGCTTTCTTTAGCTCCCAGCTTCCAGTTCATTTCGGAGAATGACTTCATAGAATTCACTCCGAGAGTGATTCTCAGAAAACAGCTATTTGGTAGAGCTTTGCAGATTCACTCCGCAGAATCCAAGAGCGGATCTCTGCCAAACGGGACCTAATAGCTTTTTTGAAAAGCAGTCGGTGGGTAGCCACTAGCCGGTAACGAGGGTAGAGCCCAACATGTCCAAAATCTCATTTGAGGGGAAGGGGTGCAATTGGTGTTCGTTGTACAAAGCCACCTAGGATATGTTTGGACCACATTATTTCAAAAAAATCGTATAATTTTCATAAGATATGAACAAGATTTTTTTCCCGTCTTCCAAATAAAAGCCTTACACTATATGTTTATCAAATCAAATGATTTAATAGTTAAAATTCAAAGGTTAAACGCTTTGCTAATCTTGGACTCTTGGAGGCTTTGACAAAGTAATGGGTCTCACTCTTTTGAGTTTCTTTTCTGAACTACTTCCTCCGTTAGGAATGTATACGGCGTGGTTTGACTTTTTTTTAAGTTTAATCATTCATTTTATATTAGAAAATAATAACTTAAAGTTTTAGAAAAAAACCACATGTTATGGAGGAAAAAAACCACACAGAATGGAGTTTGAAATAAAAATAGGGATAGAAACCCCCCGCTGGAGACAGGCGCGTGCGATTTTTTTTTCACTGGGACTGCCGTTCCTAATTTTTATAAATACAAAAGCGGACACCGTTCGGTTGGCCGGGAAAATCCCGGAATCTCCGTTGCCGCCCAAGGGTGACAGTTCTGGAACGGTCCCAGCCGAAAGAACGCCCCCTTATTCGTTTCAAGTTTTTCATCGTTATATATGTTCTGATGCAAAATGCGTCCACCATAATTCGACAGAGTGCTTTCAACCTCATATTAGCTATATTTTCTTTGGAATAGATTACAAATGCACCCAAATTAACAACAGAGAAACCAACAAGCTCCCAGCATTGTATCAGCTGTGCATAAAGATCATAGCTAGTATCACTCTATAAAATGTGCAGGGAATCCCAGCAGAGGTACGAGCAGATCTTCCCATTGTTCTCCGGATTCTGATCAGTATACACACTCATGAAGTGAGGGCTAACCAAGAGGGGCGTGCATGGACATGGACCTGGCACTGCCAAGGGACGCTCTCATTTGTCCCAGTGTGCTGCTCATCAATGGATATCTGTACTGTGGCGAAGAAGACCCTCAAAGGCAAAAACTCATATCAAATGCTGAGTCGGGTGCTATAACTTCGAGCGTGATCTAACTGGGCATCCGTCTTCGAAAGCATGGTTGAGTACTTCCTCGATGTGCTTCACGAGCAGAATCTAACGGCAGCAAAATTAAATTTTGGTCAGCACCAAACATTCTAAAGGCCAGTGCATAACAAACATTTGGAAGGTCAGATTCCACCCAGTTCTCCCACAGCTACCTATTCAAGAGCAGTGCGCTCAGATGTGCTGGCTGTCACTGTGGTTGCAGCCAGCCAGACAAATCAGCAGTGTCAGCACTGCAATTGTCTTTGCGGCAACTGCAGCCACAGCAACAGCCAACCGGCCAAAGTTTTATGTTTACATTTTTTTTAAAAAAAGAAGTGGCAAATTTGCAAAATGCCCCTCAAAAAGTAGTTGTACAGAGTCAACGATAGAAAGTGCATTATGAATCTAAAATTCAATTAAGAATATCCTCAAATATCAAACTAGACTCTAGTACCGGACAGCAGCCCTAAGCACACTCAAGCAAGCAACAGCGACACCACATACCTCCATGCCAGAGAGGATGGATGATGGAACCTCCGACAAGTCCTTCACGTTCCTTTCAGGTAAAATTACTCTCTTGATTCCATAACGATGTGCTGCAAGTACCTGAACTCCATGGAAAATGTGTTAAATAGAGCAGAACGGCACCAAAACAAAATTGATTAAACCTTCCATATTTTCAGAGTGAAAAAGGAAATAAAGGAAGCATTAGGATGATCGTGTACCTTGTCCTTGACACCACCAACTGGCAATACTAGGCCCCTTAAAGTCATCTCTCCGGTCATAGCAGTATCTGCTCTGACTTTCCTGTTACTAAAAAGTGATACAAGCGATGTTACCAATGTAACACCTGCCGAAGGGCCATCCTTTGGCACAGCACCAGCAGGAAAATGAATGTGGATATCTCGGCTCTCCAACAAGTTGATATCAGAAGTAGGTGATAGATTGAGGTCAGCCGCTCTCGCTCTCACCTACAAAAATCAAGGTCGTATTCTTAGTTACAAAACAACAATGGTATTATTCCACTTGAGATGTCCGAATTTGTAAAACTAATCATGAAACAATGAAGTTTGTGATGTTTAATATAAACAGTATCTTGAAAAGGAACATATAGTTGAAATTCCACAGGCTCAGCCAACAGAGTTTAAACAAACATAGCAGTAAAGAATTATCAATGCAAACAAGGTTTTCAAACGATGTCAATGCAAATAAATAACAAGACAAGAAGCTTCATACCCATGTCAAAGCTAGCTGTGCTGACTCCTTAATAACATCACCAAGCTGTCCAGTCAAATGCAAATCACCCTTGCCCACCATGGCTATAGCTTCCACAAATTGAACTTCCCCACCAAACGAAGTCCAAACAAGCCCAACTGAAACTCCTGGGTTTGCTACACGATCTGCAGCTTCTTTATCATCAAATCTAGGAGGCTGTAGCACAAATAACAGGTCAGATAAAAAAAAGAAATTTTAGGACTCCGTAGTTGTCCATGAAACTGTGCTTAAAGATAATAGCATACCCCGAGCACTTTTTCTAGCATAGCCTCATCAACAATCATAGGAGATGGATTTTCATAACTGTTTGATATATCATGCTCCATAGGAATAACTTCCATTTCAACTTCACCACCATCAGCAAGCCTTGAATCTAGCAGAGTTGTAGTAATTGGTTGTATTTCCTTGCCAAGCCTAAGAGTGTTGACTTGCTCTGCAACCTTAACAGCAGCAGCACGGGCCAATGAAGCTAGGTTTCTCTCAAGATTACGCACACCAGCTTCTCTCGTATATCTCTCAATGATCAGCTTGACCATAGCCTGCACAAAAAATGGGAACAGTGCAACCAGGGATGTTGAAAGACCAAGCATTCCAATTAAAAAACAGAGGCAGATGTGACATTGATGGGGCAGGGAAATTCTGCTGTAACGATAGCTTAAAGTATACACTGAAATTAGCTTTTTCCTCCTTCAATCTATATAGGTGAGCTGTGCATCATTGTATTATAGGATACGGTAAAAAAAATCAAAGTATACATCGTCGGACACAAGAAAAAAGAAACAGGAAACCGAAACTCAGCAATGATCAACACCAAGCTAAAATCAGACAGGCATGAACTCCAACAGAACACAGAAGGAAAAGAAGCAGAAAAAAAAATGATAATAAGCTCACAATTAATAACCAAAAAGGATCAAGTTGCAACAATAAAGTGACCACTAACAACTTGCTATATATTTTATAGTAAAAAAAGGAGCAGCACAAATGATTATGTTGGCAACAAGTTTTAGCATTCTTTATTTTTTGTGAACACACATTAATGAAATTAACACAGTATGGAAAGTGCAGACTAGGAAAGGTGCACCAGAAACTGCAGCTGACCCATACCTCAGGAATCTGAAGATTTGTCGAACCCAAGCCATGCTGCTCCAGTACCCTTGGTATCAGATGTTTCATGGCTATTTTTAGCTTCTCTTCAGGCGTGTAGCCAGGCAGCTCAATGACCTCCATCCTATCTAACAGAGGAGGGGGGATAGGTTGCATCCTATTGGCAGTTGCAACAAATATGACCTTTGACAGATCAAATGGCACATTCAAATAGCTGTTGAACACGTCAAGGAATTCTTAATATGTAGATCGTACATCAAGCAGCACAATCTCAGAGTTTAGAGTGTCAAGACTCAAGAGTCATATAAATAAGTTATAATAGCACCTTACTCTCTGCCAACTGCAGTTATTCAACTAGATTGGCAACCCTCGCACTATGTGACATAGGGAAATGATGGCCTCAAATAACTCACATGAGCCTAAGTATAAGAAATATCACCAAAAGTGGTACAACTGTACCTACCTCGTTAAAAATGCAATAAATAAATCATGGCCTCACTTATATAACGATAAATGAAAGGATACTGATCATTGAATGTTTTGTTCTGCTCAGGGTCAAGAACTTCTAGAAGTGCTGATGCTGGATCCCCACGTACATCAGAACCAGTCTTGTCAATTTCGTCGAGAAGCATCACTGGATTGCTGACAGATACTCTCTGGAATTTTTTTTAATCAATAGCATGTAAGAACGTAAATTCCAGAATCCAGAAAATGTTCTATTCAAATTGTTTATTGAGATATTTAGGGTCATATCTAGAGCTTCTAGTTCATAATTTACAAATTGTGATATTAAACAAAGATCACTTGATAGAAGAAAAGAGGGACCTAACAGCACATCCTTTTTTACACTGGCTTTGAATCATCAATACAGTAGTAAGTAGGAGTAGGATAGAAGAATCAACTCTCGAAAAGAGTAGTTTAGAGAACAGATAGTTTAGGAAACAGGTGTTAGTGCTAGTAAGTGTAATGACAGCACTAATTGGTTATCCCAGTGATATTGTTTGTAAAAATAGCTACTCTAAAAAAAGGGGAAGAATAACATGATTGAACCTTTAGTCCATCAATGAGTCTCCCTGGCATGCTTCCAATGTATGTCCTTCGGTGGCCCCTAATATCAGCTTCATCCTTTACACCACCAAGAGATATTCTTATGAACTTTCTGTTAAGGGCCTTCGCTATGGAGGAAGCCAAAGATGTCTTCCCAACACCGGGTGGTCCCACGAAACACAGTACTGGACCTCTGGCATCAGGTTTAAGCTGCGAGCAAATTAATAGATCTCCATGAGATATTAGCTACATTAACCAGTATAGGCACGTCTGCACATAAGAAAAAAAGATGCACAAATCAAATTACAAACCTTACGAACAGCCAGATACTCAATAATCCGTTGTTTAACCTTTGTCAGCCCATAATGGTCCTGGTCAAGACTCTCTTTTGCAGCTCTAAGGTCAAGCTCCCTTTCTTCACTGACCTTTTGCCAAGGAAGTTCGGCAAGAAGTTCCAGGTAGCCTCGAGAGCTACTATATCCAGGTTGCTGAGGTTGCATCTTTCGTAGGCGCCTGTACAAGGATAGCTATATATAAAAAGCGCCAGTACCACATGTTTGCGCAAACAGAGAAGGATATGACAGGACATCTTACCTCAACTCCCTTTGAGCATGCTTCCAAATATTAGCAGGCATTCCTGCGTTCTGCATCTTCCTTTCCAATGCAGCCACATCATCTTCATCATCATCGTTATCACCAAGTTCCTCCTTGATAGCCCTCATCTGCAAATTAGCATGGTCATCACATATAAAAATGTATATGCTGAAAACAGAAGGCCATGAAAACTAAAGTTGCTCGACATGCCCTACAAGAAAAGAACAAATTGCTTCTTGAAGAAGCAGACATGCTGAAACACGAACATTCCAAAAGTTCTAGACCGCCGAAACATGAAGATTATCAGACAAACCTGTTGGCGCAATAGAAATTCTTTTTGCGACTTCGACAGCTGCCCCTCAACCTTTTGTGTTATTTTCTCAGCTACAAGAATGGACTGCAATCACAAACAACAACAAAATTAATTAATAATAATGACCTTAATAAATCAGAACGCAAAACTGCCGCATTAGTTATTATAAACAACAAACTAAAAATGTATCTTCACCTGCAGGTGTCTGTCTACAAGTTCAGTTGCTTTTGAAAGCCTAACTTTCAAGTCCACTGAATCCAGCATGGAAAGCTGCTCCTCGAAACTTATTTCAAAGCTAGCAACAAAAATATCAGCTAGCCTGTATACAGGAACTGTATCAAGAAGCACCTTTGTCCTACCAACTGTCTTCTGCTTCTGCATTTCGAAAAAGCAGCATCATGGTAAGTTAAGCTTGTTTTTTATTAGAAAGCATGAATCACATAAACACAGCTAGCACCATTGATATGGATACCAAACGTACACAAGTATGTAGTATAATACTTCCATTGATTTATCAGCTGCTTAGAAAAATAGGGAGCAACCAAAACTTGAAATCTTATACTAGTATATAACCAAAAGAGGTAAAGTTTGCACGAAACATGTACCTGTTCTAGAACAGAAATTAGTTCCATGGCAGTAGCTTTAAACTGCCTAGAAAGAACAATGAGATCTGGGTCTTGCTCTGCCTGCTCCAATTCTAAAAAATTGCAGACATATAGAGAAGGTAAAGTCAGAGTTTTATAACAAGTGAATTAAAAAACAAAAAACAGATGCATAATTTCATTATTGTTTATAGGAAAGAACGTTTGGGATACATCAGCAGCTAAAAAGGTAGCATGAGAAGAAACCGTACTGCTGATATGGTTGTCCTAAGCAATAGCAGTCATAAACTTATAGTTATGATGGTCCAATAAATGGACAGAATAAACAAAGTTTGTTTTATTTGAAAATTTACCTGTCTTTGTCATGTCAAGGCGTGAAACACGGGCAACATGGTATGATCCTCTTGCACTTAGTTCCTGAACACTGAACCTACATAGACCTTCAAGAACAACAATGTATGTAACCCTTCCACTTGGCTTCTCCACCCCTCTGGAAAGGTGTAAAGCTCTAGCAGCAACCCCCCTGCACATGGAGGAAAACGAATGTTAAGGAAGAATTGAATAAAAGCGCATACTGTAGTGAGAGACTAAGCCTGTGATATCAGAACCCATAAGGGAAAAAATGCACAGCCGAAGCTATCTGTAATCCATCGTATTTCATCAGTCTATGTAGCCATTGGCTGAATATATCTTAAGTTAGAGCTGGAGATGGTAAATTCATAGTTCAGCTAATCTTTTGCAGGAGCAAGTACCTTAAGCAGGATCAAACATGATGCTAACCTATGAGCAATTCTGTGTGCTTACAATGCATCCGCCTGAAACTGTGCTAAAAGTCCCAGGATAGATCACCGTGTGAAAAAAAATTGCTCATTGTCAGTCTTTAATATGTTGTCCTAAGGCAAACTGTAGACTAATGAACCATTGTACTTGTATGCACACAGAACATCACAGAGTTATTAAATAATAAAGCAACCACTTGCCTCCATCTATTGTTCATGTTTGTAGAATGTAGTATAAACCCCATTATTATGTCCACAACAGTCAATTCCCACACCTGAACGTGTTTTTATCTCTATGATATAACCTTGTTCACAGATAAAATACAAGCATTAAATGAGCGAAGATAGTGATGTCACACACTTGCTGTGCCAGTGAATGGGCTCATTCCCGTTCTTTGTGTCCTGCTTTGATGACTCCCCTGCAGAACCACCAGCCTTACTGCTACCTTCACCTGAATCACTGCCAACACCTACAAGAGCCATAACAACTGCAGTAAGCAAATGTATGCCCACAGCGCCCAACAATTTCTCTAAATTGTGCTCATATATGGCAGAATTAGAAGCCAGAGTCTATATCTCACCAGGAGACAGCAATGAGCCAACAGCTGCAGCCTCCGAGTCCCGCACAGGAAGTACCCCGATCAGGCCTTTCTCCTCCTTCTGCCAGAGCTCTTGCTCGACCAGCTTCACACTGAAGAGTGAAATAATCACGCCGACCAAGTCACAAACAAATAAAAAAAATCCAAAGCAAGCAGCAGCTTTTCCCCCTCCCACGAAGTCAACACATCACATTAAAAGCCGCCTCAGAAAAAGGAAAGAAAGGCTTAACCAAGTGACCAAATTGCACCCAGAAAATGTCGCGTACTAACGGAAAGGTGGAACTGGGACGCAGAATCAGCAGCCCTCAAAGCAATAGCCCAGTGAAAACCCCAGCTTCAGTTCAACGAGAGCATCAAATTGCGACAAGAAATTTCAAAATACCCCGTCTGAAGCGAGACAACCGAATTCTACTTAACTCACATACTGCTCCAAAATTGACGCACAACGAGTGGCGAATTAGTAGCAAGCGGGGGTAATCAGATGCGACACCCAACACAAAGCAGGGGCCTAGCAAACCGTTCGGACGGGGAGAAAAACCTAACGAAAACAGCAAAACTACCCGTCCCCGAGCTGAAAACCCTGCGCCCAATACGACACGATATGCCGGGAGCACATCGAACAGAGGAATAGAGCCCCAAAACCAAACTCGAGACCCCCACGCTGGTGATCGGGCGGCGCTAAAAGCTCTCGATTGATGCTGGTACGGGTCTCTGTGCGCGCTCACCTGCTGGGGTTGGTGCAGCGGATCCGCACGATGGCGCCGGGGAGCAGCACCTTGTTGCGGAACGGCAGTATGGCGAGCCTGCCCGGCAGCTCCACCGGCGAGTCCGCCATGGCGTCCACGCGAATCGCCCGATGTCGAGGTGGGAGGCGCACCGGCGTACGGCACAGCGGAATAAAAAAGGGGAAGAAAAAATTCGGAGGGCAAAGAAGGCGAGAGCCGGTGGGAGAGACGACGAGGATATTTATGGGACCCTCGCGCCGGGCTCTATTCGGGCGGGGTCAAGGGGTTCCTTTGCGGGTGCGGGTGGGAGTCGGGGTGGCCGTGGGACCCGGCTGTCAGTGAAGAGTGCCGGCTCGCGTGTGGACGTGGCGCGCTGGTGGTGGAGATAAGGGCGCCACGTCCGGATCCCGTGCGGTGAGGTGGCGGCGTGGCACACGAGTTGTCGCATCGGAGTGGCTGAAAAGGTGGGTACTGTTCGTGGGACGCTGACGTGGAGGAGAAGGAGTGGGTTCGCGTTCATGTGTGGCGTTCGGCGAACGCACGGCGACGCTGTGGGGCCCGTTCAGACCGCCGTAACGGCTGGGAAACGGCAAGGGACGGACGGTAGATCATGGCCGTCGGTTTGTGGGTGCGGAGAGGCGACCCGCGAGGATCTGCGAAGCGTACACGTGGGGATTTCTCGGTACCACGCGGAGCATATGATGATCCTGTGGATCATCGCGTTAGCATCGCCGGCTTGTCCTAGTTCCGTTCAAGATCGTTGAAAGGACAGAGTTGTCGCGTCGTAATTACAGAAAACATTGATCAATAGATGCGTTCTTGTCCCTTGCTGCATTTTTAGGCCTCGTTTCGAATGCGGGATTTTCTTCCCGTTTCTGCGTTTTTTTTATGAAATTGAATTGGTTTCTGTGAAATTCCTACACAATTTTTATGAAATTTCTGCGTTTCAAACAGGGCCTTAGTAGGCAGAAGCAGTGCTCTACGCTATCCCTAACCGACTACCCATTGCATTATTCATGTTTTCAAAATCCATTATATCTGTAGTGACACAACATCACTAGCCAATCTAGGTTTGAACATCACAATTCATTGTTTGATGATTGAGATTTCTGTTAATCATACTAGTATTAAATAATTTTATAAAGGTATCGGGGCAACTGACTCCAATAAACCCCCCCTAAATTCACCCCTTAGAAACAGTACGTATGTTGCACATCTATTTACACAACCGCTAGATGTGGCTTTATACTACTAATAATACACCATGTGCATTCCACACATAATGTAATTCTTACTTTCTTAGCTTTGAAATTTATTTTTAAAACACAACAGTAGCTCTTACAAGGTTTTTAAACATACTCCTTTTGTCCTGTAATAACTATTGTTTTAGATTCAAAATTTTTCATATAAATAATGTTTTAGTTATGTATCAATTAAAAATGGAAATTTAATCCCTGGATGCATATACCACAAGGAAAGATAAAATTTGTCAACCAATGGTACATGTGCCTTTGCTCACCATAACTAATTCTGTTTAAACTTAAACGCAAATTATTTTAGGATGGTGGGAGTATGCATTTAATTGTTTGTTTTTCCTTCTCTCATCAGTAATAACAACATGCCGGATTCTCCCCGAAAAATAAGTCATTTTGGAGATTTATAGACATATTTCTAAAGCATCGGAATGGCCGTAAATACCATCCCTAAATAGGATGGGAAATCATAATTGCGCATGGAAAAGATAAAAATAACACATGCGACAGATATTAGACCTTTTATTTTAGGTAACTAAGTCAATCAATTAGTGCTGGTATGTTTTCTAAAAGAGAAAAAATAGGTACCATATCTCGAGAATGACTTGTTTTTTGATACATTTTAAAGTCTATAATGCTCTTTTAGAACGGAAGGATCAACAAGATTGAATTTAGTTCATGCATGAAGTAGCTCAGCTCGCATTTTATAATTTATACACAATAGACACATTATTTGGAAAAAAATATACATAAGTTTTCATCTAGGTCAAACCTATTTTACCCTCCTCCCTTTCATCAATTATTTTTCGTACTATAAAAAGGTTGATAAAAACATCATATGCTGCCGTCTAGATTTAACTTATTCTTTCCCCTCCCCTCATTATTTCATTCCCATATCATAAAATTCCTGACACGGCAGACGGCACCCTATTTAATGGGAGTGACTGATTGCATTTCTCATGCGCAAGTGCTTCCTCTTTGATTCGACTACAGACTTGGCGATTTGTTTGTTGCCCCTGGAAAATCTGGCTCTAGCAAACTGCAATATACCACGCTCATCTTGTGACCTGTCCTCATCTACGTGGCTATCTAAGTCTGAGTTCAATGGTGTTCTGTAAAATAGTTCTTTAAAACACTGTTTTGCACTGTTTAATATAAATACTGCACTGTAGACAAAGAGAAGGTTAATTAGAATAGTGATAGGGAATGGGGTTTAGAGAAAACCATTGGACGCAGCCTAAGGGACATGGCCCTCATATTGTGACTTGCCTGCTGCACCCTGCACTGAAAGTAGGGACATGGCACTCTTTTGTTTCACAATTGCAGGACGCGTCGTTTTTTAATTATACATATATACCTTGCACTGTTGCACATCATAGCTCTGTTTTTTTATCGTCAATTAATTTATTTTTAAACTAAAATACGATAAATAAAAAATGATGGGAGAAATAGTAGTAATATTATACCAATAATAAGTCCAACACTGAACCGACGTACACAGCAGACCCGACCACATGTGCAGGCGTGAGGGCATCTTTGCCTGTGACTGGATAAAACCGTGCCGAACGCAAAACAACCTGGAGTCTAGTCGTCAAAAAAAAAAAAAACAACCTGGAGTCCTGGATACGGTTCGGATCGGACAAAAGGTCGCAGCGGGGCCTGCACCGGATCGCACGCCCTGCTGCAACCTGCAATACAATATACAACCTGCAAGAAAAACTTGCATTGTTCAGACCTGGGCTTACAAGATGTCTCAGCAGGCTACTACGTACTGTCCTGGGTTGGCAATTGGCAATTTGGCATGTGCAGCATGTCGACGACGGCGACTTCTTACCTGACCGCGCCGGCCACGTACTGCTCTAAAATATAGGAGCACGAGCTCCATGTCCGTGGCCTCGCGACGGCCCGGGCAAGTCCACGGGCCACGTGCCGCGGCAGGATGGAGAGCGTATCATCCGGTGCCGCACCCATACATGCCCGTGATTTGCACACAGTAAAAAAACGCTGTTTGCACACTGTAACATTGTAGACAATACACATACACTATCTGTTAATCTTGGTCTTACGGTAGCGTTTGGTTGGTGAACATAGTGGAATAGAATGGTTCTGATTTTAGATCCTAAAATAGAATGGTTACATTCCGTGTTTGATTTAAGAGTGGAGCGGCTCCATTTCTACGTTTGGTTGGAAAGATAAGGACAGAGCAGTTCCAACTCCGTTTGGTGTGGGACCCACCTGTCATACCCTGTATATGCCAGACTCGTCGTCCCCGAGCTGCCGAGCCGACCAAGGCGCAGCCCCTGTCGCCGTCGACGCGCCAGCCAAGGCATCGCGGCCGTCCGCGCCGACACCCCGACCTCGCAACGGCCGACGCGCCGCCTCCATTCCCATCACTGACGCCCCATCGTCGTTGGCACGCCGCCTCCATCCCATCGTTGATGCACCGCCGCTACGCGCCGCCCCTGCGCCGACTCGCGGCCTCGGCGTCCACCATCCGCACCGGCCTTGGTGCCGCCTCCAACACCGTAGACGCGCGGCCTCGGCGCTGCCTCCATCGTCGCCGACATGCGGCCTCGGCGCCCGCCACCCGCGTCAGCCGAAGAGCCACCACCCGCGCTCATTCCCGGCGCCGTCGTGCTCCTCCTTGGCGCTGCGAGCCATACCGGCGCCGCCTCCTCCACCCGGCGATGAGAGAGGCGAAGGAGGAGAGAAAACGGCGAGAGACGCCGTGCAGAAAAGATGGGCGCGTCCGAGTAAAAAATTGGGACATAGAGAAACCGAATCTTGAAGAAATATGCTTGCGCGGGAATGGCTCCATCCCATAGTTCTTGAACCAAAACAACTACAAAAATAGAATAGAATGGTTCCATCCTAGGAAATCCCATGAACTAAGCGGACTCTTAGACCGACTCTAGCAGTCAATGCATATTCACATCTATCCACTGTTTCAATTGCTTTTTTCTCTGTAAACCGTAAACAATGTCACTACGGTATCGTTTTGTACTGTATCTAATTTTTTACAACCGCTGGAGTCAGTCTTATCCCGTGGAGGGAAGACTAGCTCCAGCCTGCAGGGACTTCAGATCGTCGTCGGGATGACGCAGACGACGCAGCAATCAGAAGACTTGAGATTCCGAACGGCGCCGCCGCCGCCGCACTAGGAAATTCCATCGAAATTCAGGGGGAGAGAAAAAAACGTAGCAGCAATGATTTCGTTGGATTCGAATGCATGGGCACAGCAAGAACAGCACACGGTGACACACAAAGTGATGGACTAACTGGTTACTGCGGAAATTGTGTATGATGCGTCGATGCGATGCAACCGGTGCTAGCTGCTCGTGGACACTATGGGACACGCACATAGTAGCGCTGGAAGTGTGGGCACGTCGAGTTATCTGCGATGCTGATGGGCTACTGGCCTATACCGCCACTTGAGACCAAAGTCACCAGACCGAGTATATAGAGATGCAAAACACTATTTGCGCACTGTTGATAGAGATAGTTGGAATAGTGGATACACGTGCTTAGATGTCCTTCCTGATGACCCCCGTCTGACAAGAGACAGAAAATGAAGTTCATTAAGCGAGTCGTACTCGTACGAGTGATGCTACCGCCACCATTATTGGATGACGACGGCATGCAAAACGCAAGTTACCATAGCAGTAGACTAGTGGATGCACCTGCAACATTCATTCCGTTGTCTCTACTCTCTAGAGTAGGCCAGCCCAGTTCGCGGTCTATTGGCGCTGCAGGTGACACATGTCCCTGGGCTTCAAGCTCACCGGCGGCAATACTGCCGGTTGGCGCACACAGGCAGTCCTGAAGGGCGTGATTGGATGACTGCAGTTGGGACAACCAGGCTGGTAAGATGCAGCGTGTGTTTGTTTGGTTGCTTGTGCATGTATCTGGGCCTTTATGTGCAGGTGTTTGGTTGTTCGCTTGGTTGCGCTCAATTGCATTTCGGCATGCAGAATCTCGCCACGGGCCAGGCTGCGTGGAAACCAATTTCATTCTCGTTTCTTACGAGCCAGGCTCTCGCTGGCCTGTCTCACGCAGCCAGGCTCAGCACGGAAACTAACCAATCGCGCCCGAAACCTCGAGTCCGAGGGATCGACTCAGAACCAAAGAAGCAGCCGAAAGGAACCCTGAAACAACAAGACAAACCTTACAGTTTCGGAGACCTGTTAGGCTTTCAATACACAACTTGGATTCTGTCACCATCATGCCCATAAAAAAAAGATGATCAGACAAGGTATTTGCTTGCTCCATTTCCATAATACTGTAATTCTTTCGGCGGAATCTGGCACATGACATTGATATTATGACTCTGAGGCCACATGCTGAATCAGCGGCATGTGTTCACCCTGTGCTTAGCGAAAAAAAAATTCTTTCCTGGTAAATGCGGATACCGTGGGTGTTTCGTTAATTGTCCAAATTTTCAACCATCAGTTACTTTGTCGACTCTCTAGTCCGTGATGCCGACATGATTACCAAGTCGTTTACACAATAGTACCCATAAAGTGCTCCTTTTTTTTACCTGAAAACTGGTACATCATTCAGTGTGACAGTTGCCTAACTCCCAGTAGATTTATACTTAATACGTGCGCTCCTGATACACACACAAAAAATGAAAAAACTCGTACGATTGTTTGCGAGTTGTGACAAAGGGCCCTTGGCAGGAAGGGGGATCATGAAAAGACGCAGTAATTTCCTGCATCATCATTACATTTGGACGAGTACTATTCAAGTCACTTGTCCCTGATGGCTGATACGATACATATGGGATAGATCGGATATGGCACCTACTATGTACATTTGCGGAAACCAGTTTTCTGCCACCGTTTCCTGGTCATCTCCAGGATGGTGTCCGATCTCCCTTTCTTTCAATTTCTCAACTTCCGATAAAGCTTAAGGGCAGCCTTGTCGTTAAGTACATGGCATGCACAATGGCTTGTCTATTTGGCAGTCTACAAATCATAATTTGTTGTGGACTGATAAATCATAGTGAGCCTGTCTCCAGCAAAACGTCTATACGACTGTCTATAGCATAAAAATGGCACGGTTAAGAGTAGAGTTTGAAATACGTGACGAGGATAGATTGCTGAAGACAACTTGATCAAATACGGAGTACAGATTTGATCCGTGTTGTGTGACTGAATAAATGGCTCATAGATTTAAATAAATTAATTTTTTTTAAAGGATTGCTAGTGGGCAGTGGCCACGGGGATGGAAAAGAACAAATATTCTGTAAAATTCATTTGTAATGCAGCCTCTATGATGCAAACTTGAAGATATAGAACGTTACAAGTATAAACAGTTAGGCTCCATGGCTGTTTGGTATTAACCTACCATACCTTATATAAGAGCAAAATATGAAGTTAAGATACAACATTCGCAAAATAAATTGCTCTACATGCATTATTATATCTGTTGATGTGTTGAATAATTAATTCCGTATATAAACAATCTGTTATACGCTTTGCACACTTTTTTTTTTGAAACAGCATATATGGGCTTCGCGTGGACATAATATTTGGGCTCGTCTTAAAATTTGGCCCAACACAGAAGAAACAATCGGGTGGGAAGTGGGCCAAGCGACCGGTCCACTTCAGATGACAAAATAGGCCCGTCGGCCCCGAACAACTCCTTCGACGTGGCACCGACAACGGGATTTGGGATTTGGATGCCACGAGCCCACGAGAATTTGGGTATTTTTATAGGTCCGGCAATACCTTCAATCAACTCTAAGTCTCGAGAGAAAGTGCATTATGGGATATACTCCATTTCTCTACCTGTTTGTCACAGCTGAGCTCAGTATAGCAAGAGAAAAAAAAATCAGCGCTTTTTTTTTGAGGCGGTGGGAAATCTTTTTAACATGCTCACTTTCGAAAGGGCAAGGAACTTCAACGGCAACACGTCCCTATGTACACAAGCTCAAGTCCTAAGTAATGTGCCGGGAAAAAACTCTGTGTCTGCCTGCTATATCACGTCTGACAAGAGCATCGCCCCTTCCTCACCAGTAAGGCAGCAATCAATCACCAATCTATTCGGGCAACAAAGCAATCACCTCATGGACGGGCGGCCCCGTCGGCCCTCTTCCCCTTAGCGTTCGGAGCCCGGCCGTCAGGCTCGGCGTGCGAATGCACGGCCCGCCTGAGCACCTCGACCACCTCGCTCATGTTGGGCCTCTCTTTGGCGTTCTTGAGCAGGCACCTGTCGGCCAGCTTGGCGATCTCCCGAGCGACCTTCACCGAGTACTCGCCGCGGAGCCTGGGGTCCATGATCATCCGGAAGTTGCGGCTGTCCGGCGGGAACTGGACCACCCACTCCAGCAGCTTCTGCTCCCCCGCCGGCCTGTTCCGGTCCAGGGACCGCCGCCCCGTCAGGATCTCGTACAGCACCACGCCGAAGCTCCACACGTCGCTCTTCGCCGTCAGGTGCCCTGTGTCCATGTACTCCGGTGCGGCGTAGCCGTGCGTCCCGACGACCTGTTATAACAACCACACATCACGAGGCAGGGCAGTCAAAACCCGAATCAACCTTGTGGAGAGTCTACAATTCACGCTCCACATTGACTACTTGATGAATGATGACGTTTTTCATGCCCTGCACTAGCATGGCATCTCTAGTGCCAATTGTTTCAGAGTAAAAAATGCCAGTGCCGTGCATGGAACGCACACAGAGAAAGTGAAGTGCCCATTGACAATGGAAGCCCGAGCTCGTCAGCAACGCAGAGATCAAGCAGGTACATTGCATTGCCTACGTACCCGGTCAGAAGTAGTAGATGGCTGGCCGCCAACTATTATTAACTAACTTAGTATGACTAGTATGTTTGCCTTCAGTGCTTGATCGAATTGATGGATAAGAGATGATGCACCTGCGGATAACTATTCCACCTATGTTTAGACCTGGGCATGGGCCGCCCGACCCGACAGACCCGACCCAACCCGCCCGAAAATAGTCCGATCCGACCCGACCCGGTCAGCTCAGCGGGCGGGCACGGGCCAAAAATCCCAGCCCGGTGAAAATTTCGGGTCGGGCTCAGGCTGAAATTTTAGCCCGCGGGCCGGCCCGATGACCCGACAAAACAACCTGCAAGCCCAACACCTCCCCCCTCCCAGCCTGGCCCAGCACCTCCCCTCCCGTCCCGGCTTGGCCCAACACCTCCCCTTCCCACCCGGCCTGGCCCAGCGGCGCACTCTCCTTCCCTCCCGGCCTGGCCCAGCGGCGCAGCTCCCCTTCCCTCCCGGCCTGGCCCAGCAGAGCGCCTCCCCTTCCCTAACCCTAACACCCTCTTCCTCCCGCAAACGCCAGACGCGCCGCCGCCCCGCCAGCCGCCAGCCGAATCTCTTCCTCACGCGGTCGCGCCCCGCCAGCCGCCATCGGATCCGTCGCCGCCATCTTCTTCCTCACCCGCCCTGGTCTGCCTGTCTCCGTCTTACTCCTCTGGCTGCCTCCCTAGTCCCCACTCCACACTCGCCCAGGAGGCCAGGAGCCACGGCTAGCGGCCCCCTGCTCGGCTTCTCTCCACCTCCTCTGTGTCACCTGCTCCACCACCTCCGCGTCGTGCCGCCGCCGAAGCCGTCCACGTTGGGCTCCAACGGCACACTGCTCGGCTTCATCCACCTCTGCGTCACCTCCCCGTCGTGCCACCGTCAAAGCCATCCGCGTCGGCGCATCGGGATGGCCCGCGGGCCTTCGGGTCAGGCGGCGGGCGGGCTCGGGCCACGAAATCCAGCCCGACGATCGGGTCGGGTCGGGCGCGGGCCAACCCATGGAAACCTCGGGTCGGCTTCGACCCGACCCGAACCCGGCCCGGCCCGGCGAATGCCCAGGTCTACCTATGTTATTTTACCCCGGGAGTTCAGGTAAGATTGTTGAGGGAGACATACCGCAGTTGAGACATGAGTGTTTGCTCCAGTTGGTCCCTCCCTGGCTAGTCCAAAGTCAGATAGCTTTGCTCTGAAGTCCTTGTCCAGTAAAACGTTTGATGTTTTGAAGTCCCGGTAGATTACCTAACCAAAATGCAGAATTGCGGGTGAGACAAGGATTAGCTTTTCTGAATAATAATCTTGAAACCAAATAAGCATGGCGCAGGTCATAAGTCTTAACACTAATGATAGCCCGGCAAAACGTGTTCTGATCTTGCTTGACTACTAAAATGCCTTACAATAGTAAGCTGGAGAACTCTCTTTACTAAGTGTCTTAAGTACATGATGCTAGGCAGGCTGCTCCCTTTGGATTGAAGGATTCGTTTCCAAATCCTATGTTTTTGAACTGTTTCCAGTGAAATTCATATGTGATTCCTGTGAAAATCTTGTGTTCCAAAGGACGCTGGAAACAATTGGTACGACACCACATCTAGGAAGGAAAATTGGATACGCTAGCTGAATGTAGGAGCCTTGAACATTGAACTGTGCTTTCAGGAAATGTCAAAGAAGTTGGCTGCCTATAATCTTTTGTTACAAGGGGCTGCCTATAATCTTTGAGGCAAGTAGTCATTGAAGAATACCTGAATTTCTACCCCTTCATGCAGGTAAGCCAGTCCTTCTGCAGCACCCAAGATAACCTGAAGCCTTCTGTTCCAAGATAGAGGAGGATTAGCTCGCCTGAACAAGTGGTCTTCCAAGCTCTTGTTAGGCATAAACTCGTAGACCAACAATCTTTGTGCCCCTCTTTCACTATCAACAGCACAATATCCAAGTAGCTTTACAAGATTTGGGTGCTCCAGAACACCAAGAAACTGCACTTCTGCTAACCATTGCTTATGTCCCTGACACAACAAAATTGAAAGAAACTGCAAACTGTTAGAGAACTCAAGAATGACGTACAAAAGGATAGTACAATCATATGTAGTTCAGAAAGAAATAAGAAAACAGGCAGGGAACAAACATTTTCCAATAGTCCAAGAACATTAAGTAGACAATATGGAATTAAGCACTTATTTACAGAGAACTATACTTAATTAACATTCTGAATTTCTGATACATGGTTAAAATATATAGCATGAAACAGTCTTATATTCATAAGGCAACCCTTTGATTGATTCCAATTAGACAGCAGCGTCAATTGGAACTTAACATAGGCAGATCCATGTGAATGTATATCCTTAGCACTTAAAATGGCATTATTACTTAGTAATTCACTAAGCTGCATCAATGTGAATGTCGACTTTGTAGTGCTGAACAACATCCTGATACGCAGACAAAGAAAGCAACAAAACGAATTATTTTTTTTCTTAAATCAATAGCTTATATATCCGAGCTATTTAGTATTAAGTCAACATTCACAAAATCAGGAACACATCATTTGCAATGTTAAATAATGGGTGAAGATTAAAGAGGTATTGTACACAATGATAGATGACTTTTTCTTTGCATGTTGGCATACCGAGATTTGGTCTCTTAGTATATAGTGGTCAACAAAGATCAAGCATCATCAATATATAGGTTGTCTACGAATAAGCTATATTCAATATGTTGGTCTCCTTTGATTGAGTAAATTCAATAGTGCAATTTTGAATATGACTAAAAGGTTAGTTGACAACGTTTTCTGGATATCATATTTCTCCTCTTCAGCATGTAAAGGACATTCATGGTTTTTATGCTTAGTGGCAGCTCTTTTCTGTAAGTTTGTGAATTGTCAACAATCAGATTTGACAAAGTAAATTTTGTTCTCTATATAGGGAAGATTATAGTTAATCATATACTAGTTATTTCTGTACTTCCCCTCCATTTAGCTTGTTTTATAAACCAAAGCCAATAAGGTGTTTCTCCTGTAAATATCACAACAGTTACTCATGATGGTCTTCTGCCAGGTACTCAGCAGTTGATTATTTGCAAATTGATAATTACAATGCCAGCTGAAACGGATTGAAGTTCTTATGAACAGTAATCCCCATTGATTGGGCAAATAAACTCTACATATGCTTTCAGTAGGTATCAATTCATATAAAAAATGTCAGACGTGCAGACATTGTCCAACTGCAAAAGCAACCTAAAGTGTTGAGTGTTCTAGTCAAAGACTATATCTGATCTTTGAAAGTTCTTCAGTGCCCAATTTCCCCCCTTTCATGCCAAAAGGATCTATATCAAGGGAAGTCCAAGCATCGTAACAATGCATTATCAAATATCAGCAAACACCAGATCACCGAATCCACCATTCTACAATTCCCGCTGATCTCACCACTTCTCCGACAAAACGAGACACTGAAAAAAACTACCGAGTACACCACCACCGTAAATGTAGCAACCACTTGAGAATTTTGTTCTCCAGCAACACAAACTTATCGTGGCAGGCGACAAGAGGCCGGCGAGATGAATCATGAATCAAACAAACAAAGCAGCAAAGCGCGTCGGTAGGTAAAAGGTACCTGGAGGCTGCGCTGGTTGAGCTTCTTGACGGCGACGGGGACGCGGTCCCCCTTGCCGTCGGGCGCGCGGACGAAGCCCTTGTAGACGCTGCCGAAGCCTCCCTCGCCGAGCTTCTGCGCGCGGCCGAAGTCGCCGGTGGCGCCCTGCAGCTCCTCGTAGTCGAAGACGCGCAGCTGGCCGTGGCCCCGCTCCTCGTACAGCGAGGAGATGCTCCGCGACGAGGCGGCGGAGCCCGTGGACTTGCTGGCCGGCCGCACGGCGCCCGAGCCCGAGTCGTCGGACCGGCTCGTGCTCACCGCCGACGCCGTGGTGGCGGTCGCCGGGCCCGACACCGGCGCCGACGCGGCCCGCTTCCCCGACGACGACCCCCCGCTCCTGGACCTCCGCTTGAGCCAGCCCAGGCAGCTCATGTCCCCGCGCCGCGCAGTCGTATCGCACCCGGCACAACACAAGCAGCAGCAGCAGCGACTCCGCACGCCGTCCGCCCCCGCCGCGCCGACACGAACAGCTAGCTTCCCGCGCCGCCAGGAGGAGAAGAGCTCTCAGCGCACGGGTGCCGTGCCGCCTCTGAGGGGGATCGGAGGACTCGGGGGCTGCTACGCCTCTTGTAGTTGTCGAAACGCTGACTAGCTGAGCGGCGCAGCCGGGGCCGGGCAGTGTGTGAACGGCGGAAGGGGGAGGACCGGAGGAGCAGTAGAGCAGCAGAGAGAGAGAGAGAGAGAGAGAGAGAGAGAGCGCGCGACAGCGTGGAAAGCTCGGCGAGTCCGTACGTGGGTTTGCGCGGCTGGTGTGGTGGTGCCGTGCGGGAGGAGAGCCAGGGCGCGCCTCCTCCGCCCGCTTTTGTGCAGCGCGGACGTGCGGGGGTTTTCTGGCGGTTCGTCCCGTCCGCTGTTGTGGTTGCGGGTTTGCGGGGCAACGCGGTGTGGAGCGTGGACGGGTTCAGACGGCCGGATGGGGACGGCTCTGGGCTGGGTGGGTCGGGGCCCGGCGCTTTGTGCTGTGAAGTCTGTGACGGCGACGTCGCTGCCACCTGCCGGGACGTGGTGGATGACGCGGCGGGAACAGGCCAGGAGGGATCGTGTATAATTCGTCTCGTGCTCCTCTCCGTCCGCCGCCGGTTTGGCGTGGAGCTCTCGCATCAGCTACGGTGGCACGGTGCCACACGCTTCTTTTTTTTACACTTTAAAAACAAACCAAACCAAATTGAGTGTACAAATCAAACCAGATTTCATCGAAACTAGAACAACCAACCTTCTCAAAACGTAGGCTTAGACCATTTCAACAAAAAATGCTAATTTTTTTTATATCTGTCCATTAATAAAACGAAACGAAACAAAACAAAACCATCCCACGTATTGATCTGGCGCTGCTAATCCACACGAAGTAGTTAATCGATATACTAAAGTCACTATCAACAATTTTTGATCAATTTCGCTAAATGTTTACGGTGCATATGCGATGTTTATTTCAGGATCTAGCTTTTCAAATGTGGTCCATATATTGATATATCTACAATATTTTTTTATTAGAAATTGATAATTGGCATACTGAGTCAATATGCAATAAATATAAATCAATTTCGATAAAAAATCAAGGTGTGAATGCATGGTTTTAATTCTATACTCCGCTTGTAATGTGGGGCTCATAGTGCTTGGCTGAATTCATCCGATCATGTATATCACACTATAGACCTATTGTAGGATAAAGTTTGAAATATGGACCGTAAAATAGGGAGACTTAAGATACCGGTCGAAGTGCCAAGCTGAATGCCTTTTTGGAGTCCCATTTTGCGTGAAGACGAGGCAGGCGAGTCCATACTTGTCGCTGAGGACGCTTTCGACTGTTTGCCAAGTGGGAACTCGTTCGAGGACAAGGTACGTGCTTGATGAAAAATGGCTCGAAAAAGGAAGACATAATTTGTTGCCTCAGTCAACTTTTCTTCCTCCAACTGGTCAGAGGTTGTAACTTTTTTTTTTGTTTGGAAAAAAAAGAAACGATACACGCTGAGCCAGGGCTTTTGTTTGGCGACGCGTGGTAATGGCCGGCCTCACGGCATTCCTTGGACTTCCGTATGACTTTTGTGTGGGTGCAGAGAGGAGATTTGAGATCCATGATTAATACTATTGCAAAGGCACTTTATCCTGACCTTGCAAAACGGCTCAGCGAACTAACAAAGGAACACATCTTTATCAAAAAAAAAACCGGAACACATGAAAGGCGTTTTCGCCTGCGCTTTTCCAGTGGACTCGAAGAAAAATAAAACCAGCAAAGGAAGAGGGTGCAGGCCAGCTGAGCCTGAGCTGGGGCTGTGCCGCTGTCCAGTCTCCACCCTCGGAGAGCGGAACTGAGGAAGACGACGTTTTTTTTTTTTGATAATGGAGGAAGACGACGTTGACGCCTCTTCTGAACTCTGAACGAGTCTTTCTGGTCAAAGCACTGCGGCGCACGGGTTCCGGGGGTGACGGCGACGAGAAGGCGTAGGCCCGTTCAACACCACCCCTGCACTGCTGCGTCGCGCGCCGGGGTGGTGCGCGGTGGGACGCGCTTGTCAGGACACTTGCCGACCGCGACGGGACTGCCCTAGTGACGTGCGGTTTGGTTTGGTACCTCTCCCGTTGCTGTCTTCTGCAGTTCTGCACGGACGGGCTCCGCAAGTACTCCAACGATACACCAGTTTTTTTCCGTTTCCAAACGGAACGCGTGCCCCCTTTCTGCCTGTCTCCTCGGCGACCCGAGGCCGCGAGCGACGAAAAAGCAGGTCTCGCAGTTAAATGCGGGCGTGGAATTGGAGCCCTGGACTGGACCTTGGACGGTGGACGCAGAGGTCGCGGGTCTGGCTTCTTGGGAGGAGATGACTTGTCCGCGGCGCCCTTGCCAAACCAAACGAAACACGGTCCCTGCTACTGCTCGGCGTCGAAGAAACCGCTAGCGTGCCGTGCCGTGCCGTGCCGGTGCAGGCCACGGGACGTCGGCGTCGAAGAAATTGCCACCTACTATTTCTTCCAGGGTTGCTCTGCTCTGCTCCGGTCGGCGATAGCGTTTGCCGCGTGACGACGTTGCGGTGATTGGTAGGCTGTGATCTCAGTACAGCGCGACAATACGATGCGATCCCGTGCAGCCTCGAGTAATCGTTGGAGCATCCAAAAGAAACTGCTAGTATCTCCAGGTTGGCAAAGAAACATGATTCGCGTGCAATGATCGGCGACGGCGACCTAAGCCGCCAGGCGTATCGCCTTCAGATCATCGGAAGATCGCGTCGCCGGCCGTGCGCGTAGGGGGAAAAGCACCGAATGCTCCACGGTTTCAGAAAACATTTCACACGGCGTGAGCGTGATCGGTGCGAGGCGCGCGGCGACGTTGGCGTCCCATCTGATCGCGGGCCTCCCCGCCGGCCGTTCTCACCTCTGTGCTCCTCCTGCCGTGCAAGGGACTTGACTGACAGATGACACTGCCCTAGGTGCGGCCATGCATGGTGCATGTGAGTTTCGAGATCTAGAGACTAGGACCATACGACGAATGAATGTATTGGAGACACCACGCATCGCCCGATCCACGGGGCAGGTGACGGCGAAGGGCGTTGACTTGCTTTATTCATTGAGGCTGAGCAGAGTGGGGGTCGGGTTCTTGTCGATCGATCCTTCTATTATTGGCGACTAGTGTGCAACTGTCCTAGCACAAATTAAGGTAATTTGATCGGGCCTCTTGATCTTGTCAACATGAGGTTGGTTTGTGTAGTAGTACTACTTCAATTGTATTTGGCGCCGTGCGATTTCTTCTCCCCTGTTCCGCTCCTCTTAATCCAGAAGACTTTCTTAATTCAGAAGAGTGGGCACCGCCTTGACCGGACTTCATTTATTTTATACTGATGGAAAACAGAGAGTCAATTCTACAGCATAGTACCCGGTTGAATTGACCACAGGGGATGATATAGGCAAGTAATAACTGGAGGTTACCCTAGCTAAGAAATCACTCATTTCGTTTTCACTGACCGACCGGGTCCGTGGATCTGTGATTTCCATTCATTCCGTTCCAGATCGCTGTCGCTGACGACGGGGAGTTGAACATCCAGAACGCACGGCAGGCGGGCCGTGTGATGCGTCAGCGTCGCATCAGCCACCAAAACCGGGTTGTTTTCATGCACGCTCTTAAGGAAAAAACCACACTGTTCCTAATTAATTGCCAGGTTGAAGTAAACGTCAACACAGATCGTGATCGAGGGCCGCGTTCACTCGGCATCGATCAATCAAGCCTCGACAAGTACTGCTACCTACGAACTAACAAGTTCCTACGTGAAGACCGGGGGAGCATTGGCCTAGGGTAGTCAATGCAATGCAGCGCAACAAGGCTCCTCAAATCCAATCCAATCCAATCCAATCCAATCAGCGCCAGTGATTCAATTCAACCGCGACTCCACAAGATTCCGGGCTCGTGCGGCGCCATCGCCTGGAACTGCGACGAGACGCGGCCGGCGACCTGGAGCAGACACGCCCGCCCGAGCGCCACGGCGGCGCGGAGGTGCGACGCCGTGGCGTGCGCGGCCCTGGCCCTCAGCTCCAGGATGCCGCGGTCGATGTCCGCCTCGTGCGTCGCCAGGAACGGCCGCAGATACTCGTCGTAGACGTGCCTCGCGCCCTGAACCCACCAAGAAAATCGTTTTCAGCCTGACTACTGACTACAGCTGCAACCAAGGAAAGAAAAGGAACGGAACCGTCGGTTTCAGGGTGACTTGCCATTGTGTTTGGGTGCCAAAGGAAGACGACGAGCGCCAGCTTCGCCTCGCCGTACATCGGCAGCCACGAGGCCACGCAGTCCGCGAAGCTCTCGAAAGCCGTCAGGAACGCCAACAGGATCCTGGACATAACACACCGAGAAAATCATAAATCTGCACAAGATTAGCACGGACTGCTACGTGAGTTTGCAGATCGGTCTGAATATTGCTGCTTGATTACCAATACTGGCACCAGAACCGCAGCTGTTCCATCTGCGTCTCCTTCAGTTGCAACGTCTTGTAGCAGTCGTACGCCGGGTACGCGTAGCCTAGCGCCAATCTGCATTACAGACCCACAAGAAACAGGAGACTGGATCGAGTTCTAGGGTACAACTTTACTTTGGGAAGAGGGACTGAATTTGCAAGACTGCTTACGTTAGGAGCCTGGTGACGAACGATACCGCCATCTTCTCAGCAATTGGATTGGAGGCGCAGGGTTCCTACGCGTATGTGGTTCAAAGATTTAGCGTTCGGACAGTTTAAATCATCGCAAGCAGATTGCAGACTAGGCAACTATTGATCACCAACGAGGAAAGCCAGATTCTGGACCGAATAGAAATACGGAGACGATCGATCTTTGGTGCGAGCACTTCGAGAAATTGCTAAAAACTCCCACAGTTTTTGATGGCACAATGCAACCAATCAACTACTAGAAACTTAGTAGTACGTGTAGAAATTACCGGAAAGAGGAAACAATAAAAGAGGATGCAATTCACCGTGCAGTTAGAAAGATCTTACCGATGGTTAGATTACGGAAAAAGAATTCAGGCGACTGCCGTTTTTGTGGAAGTCTGATTCGATTCCTAGAACTCGATATACAAACCGCCGCGTATGGTTAAACATGCAGGGGAAGCGACCGTATCCAGCGGGATGCGAGCGAAAGGATCTGCCATCCAACCGCCGCGTCCGTTCGCGCCATCAGAGATTGGGCACCCTATAACTCCGGAAGACAGTTAACAGGGGAACGCGGCGCGGAAGTTCTTTTGATTTTTGGTACAACTTATTATAGAAAAACACAGCTAGGTTTCTGCTTGACGCAAGGAAGAGAATGCCGTGCTTCCTCTAGTCGATCTAGTGTAGGAATCTCTTGGTAGTGGTGTTCATCAGCTCGGTTTTGCTGGTCAAATAACTACATTTATTTGTCAGGCGAAAGTAGATGAGAACATCAGTGAGGTGAGAATGTTTCCTGCTCACAAATTTTGGTTAGATCAATGGTGATCAAAGTGGGTGTAGTTATCCAGCTTTTGAACTCTGCCTGGTTTTATCGCTGTGGCGGCCCGCGGCCCGTGGTTGCGTGTACGTGTACCGGTGTACGATTGTAGGGTACGGTAGGCGTGTTCATCCTGATCCGAGTTCGGTTCTCGCCCATGCATGCATGTCCGTCAGTCCATGTGTTGCCACTCACTCACAATTATACATGTCCAGATGGACGGGCGGCCCGGCCCGGCACGGTTGGACTAGGGCCCGGCACGGGCACGGCCCAGCCCGGCCCGCCAACCTTGCTGGGCCGGACCACGGGCCACAGCGGCGGTCCAGGCCCGGCATGGTCAAGGGTCAACCGTGCCGGGCCGGCCCGTAACCCGCCAAGGCTCACTGTGCCCATGTGAATTTATTGGAGAAATGAACAAAAATATGCATGGAATGGGGTTTGAACCTAAGTTCTAGTCCTCGAGCGTGCCGTCGCCGTCGTCACGCCGCCGTCAGCGCATCCCGCCGACGGCGCCGACGAGCAGCAACAGCAGAGAGGAGGGCGGCGGGTGCGCAGGAGCAAGGCGGCACGGCCGACGCGAGAGGAGAGGCGGGCGTGCCGCTGGCGGCATGCGTGCGCGGGAGCGGGCGCGGGGTCGGCGGCGAGCTCATCGCGGTGGCTCGCGAAAGGGCCGCGGAGAGCGGGAGGGTGCGGGGGGCAGCGCGGCTCGCAGGAGCGCCGGCAGGAGGAAGCGGAGGGAGGGGAGGCAGCCGACGCGGGGTGCGAGCACACGCAAGAGCAGCGAGGAGGAAGAAAGACGAAGGTTGGTGATGACATGTGGACCCACACGTAAGTGGGACAATAGAGAGAGAGGGAGAGAAAACCGGGGGGCAAATTTGTCATTTCGTGTGGCAGGCGTGTGCCCCGGCCTCGCTGGCAGGCCACGTGGAGTGCCACATCAGCAGAAAGGGTATTTTTGTTGGTGGCCTTCAGTTTACAGTGGCAAATTTGTAAAGATATTCGCAACGGTGTCAAATGGAGAGTGACCGTCCATAATAGTGGCAAAAAATTAGATTACCCGTTTTTTTACACCAAATTTGACTTTCTCGTCTTATTCAAAAAATATAGTCTTATTTTTTTTACGACCCTATTGACCCCGAGCCAATATTTGGATGGTGTCAGTTAAGTTGAAAAGTTTATTATCTCCATAGCTTCATATCGATGTATTGAACATCTAAAACAGATGTATTATGCAATTTGGGTGTTCGTTTCGTATGACCTCTGTCATAGCACCGTAATAGACTATTTTCGTCATCGTATTATGTTGATTCCGTTGATTCCAAATGAATTTTAGGGTTATTTCAGTAGGATTGGAAAGATTATCTCTTTAGCTTTCCATCGATGTACAGAACATCGAAAACGGACTCCGTATATGATTTGGAAGTCTGTTTTCGTGTGGTGAGTCCGTATATGATTTGGTAGTCTGTTTTCATATGGTGTGCTGTTCTAGTCCGAACCGGACTTGCGAATATAATCAAAATCTATTTGGATCATATTTATTTCATCAACTTAGAAAAAGTAGATTGAATCTTTAGGAAAAAAAAACCCCTCATCTCTTTATTATTAGGTATAGATATTATTAGATTGTTTTATTTAGGTATAGATATTATTAGATTGTTTTATTTGTTCCATTATTAAGGGCTATGATTGATTTGTCCTCTTACCCCTTAAGAGGTAATTAGAGTAGTCAGCTATTTTCAGATATGTTTCTCTTCCCAATTTTAAACTGTACCAGGGTTTCTTAGAATTAAGTCAATACACTATGAAAACTGAACGAACACGTGCCTTTCATCTCCAACTGTGACTTCACATGTTCAAAGCACATCTCAGTTGAGCGGCGTTACAACCCGTCGGTACAAGCTCTGTAGAACCACCTCTCCACAGAATCAACAAATGAAATCTGGCCTACAAATACATTACTGGTAGTTACAGCCTTACAGGTACGCTACCAAACCGAGCACACAATGAAAAATTATAGCAGCAAGAGCAGTACCATCAATTATACAATCAGAAGAAATGTGGGCACTAAACTACTCCTGTGTGCTAATAATTCATTTGAGCGATGGCCAACCAAGCTTCTCTCGCAAGAAATCTGCGATCATACATGCATCGCTCCAGGCTGATCAAAGGCACCGCCAAAACTTAAGAGCCCTCTAGGTGAACGACTGCACCACGGAGGAAGTGGTGACGAGACCTGAAAGCAGGCCGACTAGGGTGCCGCTGTTGTAAGTGCTGGATTCTGTCTGTAGGGCATTGTCACGCAAGTCGACGAAAGTGTCGTTCTGGAATGGCCCACCCACCAGAGCGCCCATTGCAACATTTGGATTTGGATCGGGTGAATGGAGATACTGGAACCCTTTGCAGCCTGTTTTCGCATCTGCAGGGATTGACGCTCCTCTGTGGTGTACCTGTTGTGGATAGCTGCTGCCATATCCAACAAGGTAGCTGAGCTTCATTGGGTTGTCTCCCAAGATGTAATTAGCCTGGCATACATCATTACAAAATAAATTAGAAACTTGCATGACATCTTTTGATGTACCGCGTAACTTGGTAAATCTTTGTAAGCACTAAGCAGAAAATGGCATATGAACTACATGACCATCCACTCCCTCCGTTTTAAATTATAATTCACTTTTGCCTTGTCCTAAGTCAAGCGTCTCTAACTTTGACCAGCTTTATAGGAAAAAAGCACCAACATCTATAACAACAAATTAGTCCCATACTTTAATTGCATCCACCACGAAATATGTTTTGATATTACATTTATTTGGTATATTTAGACACCAATATATTTTTCTAAAACGTTGATCAAAATTAAAGAAGTTTGGCTTTCGGCAAATTTAAAGCAGACTATAATTTGGAACGGAGGGAGCAGAATTTTAGTGTCTCTTAAGGTTTCCATAGTGCACCTGTGATGCAGCAAAATTGCGTATATCAGTAGGGCTGTAGTACTTTCCACTGCACTGCACTGCGGCTGTTCGTGTCGAGAGCATGTAGTCGCTGTAAACAACAGCTAGGAATGCAGCGTTCGTGGCATGCTGGAGAGAATTCCATGGGCTTATCCACACCAACCCTCCTGCAAAAGATTACACTTGTATGATGAAACTGCACAGGTTTGTAGCACATGCTCTGCAGATTCTATTTCTGACAAAAATCATAAAATTGTCCAGTATACTGAGCATGTAAGAAAGGTGAATTTGAAGGTCACAGCAAGGTGAATGCCTTCTTTGTACTACCAGTACCAGGTAATACCGGATCAAAGCACAGAGGACTACAGCGTACCTCCAGTTCTACTACCAGTGGCTTGCGGAGAATCTGGAATCAGACCGCAAATGACAGCTTCTGCAGTATCTCTATACTTTTTTAACCCTTCGTTTTCAGCATTTGATATCTGTTTAGAGCCAAAGAAATTTAATCTCGACAAAAGGACCTGCACAGAATAGACAAAGTGCACTTTTAGGTTCTTGTGCTTGAATGAAGGAAAAAGTATATCAGATAAGTAACTCCAATCCTGCCATGCAAGTCCACTCAGTTTAGTCCACACCAACCTGTGTGCCTGGATTTTTGTCGTCCCAACTGAACCATGTTGGCCTTCCCCAATCAGCATAAGAATTTCCATTCTGCACGGTTACATAACTGAGATATGTCTGGTCTCCTGTGGCATGATAGAGCCAACTTGCCGCCCACAGAAGTTCATCTTCAAAGCCAGTGGAATTATAGAAATCTTGGAGCTTTGGATAGCTGTCACTTGAGAGGCCTCTATAAGTATCAGCAAACGTAAATAGCTTCTGGGCATGTTGAAGAAGCACATCAGAATAAGTAGTATCACTGGATTTGAAGACCATTGAAGCTGCTGCCATAGCTGCTGCCGCCTCAGCAGCAACATCTGATCCAGGAGACTTCTTGTTAATCTGTGTGAGCGGTCTTGTCTCATTCATTGTTTCCGGCCTCTCCCAGCAATTGTGGTCCAGATCAGGATCGCCAACCTAGAAAGAATTCTCTAAGAGTTAGTTACCATGGTTAAACAAAATGAAAATGGGGTGTCTGTTGCATTGAAATATTGCTAAAAGAAACACATAACATACTATACAGACCTGGATCCAACCTTGCCCACCCAAATTATAGTTTCTTGTTGGATACTCAGATAAACAAGTAATTTGCTAGCCAAACTTATGCAGGTTATTGGATATACCAGTCCATACATCCCAGTTCCATTTTGGGAATGAAATAGATTGTTCTATAAGATCATGTATCATACATGAAACACCTTACACCTGAACACACATTGAAAATGCATGCACCAGTTGAGCACTTGAGCCCAGCCCTCAAGGGCCCACAGCTTATATGCTCCAGCCTCATCCCAACTCCTGGTACCGAGAGGATAGGGCTGCCACCCCATAGTGTTCATCGATTTCCCTTAGGCTATCAGACAAAATAGAAGGAAAAGGGACAATGGATTTGCCCACTCCCAAACAATAGCCAAGGATCACAGCAAATGTGTTGGTTTGAGTATATCAAGCAGACAGCGAAGTACATACCAACTATTAGGTGTCTGGATCATGACATGTGACCTGGTTCTTGCTTCCTAACCAACCAAACTTTTGCCTCTTGACATGCCGTCATGCCCAATATACCCATACTTAAAAGCAAAGCGCATACGCATAGTATTCAAGAATCATTAGGATTCAGGATGCAGGACAGGATGGGATCAGTTTTTAATCCTCATGCATATGCATAAACGACATCTATTGCTCCAATCAAATTTAATAAGCAACTCTAACCTGAATATACAACACATTGTCAGAAGGATGTGCGGCGATAAGGAAATCTGTAATCCACTTGAGAGCATCAAGGGCAGGGTCCAATTGCTTCGCAGCGCTCATCTGATCCCCATACTCCAGCACCGACCATGAGAGCACCGTGGCTGTGAAGGCCATCGGGAAGGTGAACTTCATATGATCCCCAGCATCATACATTCCCTTGGAAAGATCCAGCCCTGCTTCCTTCCCATCGTCCAGGGCCGAGTCCCCTCGCCACGGGATCTGGTTGTTCTCCAGCTTCCCCGCTGCACAGAAGTCACAGAAATAACCAGAATTTCAGCTGAAGCAGCAGCAGCAGCAGCAGCAGCAGCATAGCGTAACCGCAGCCTTGCTCAGTCAACGTTCGAGGCACAGAATCAGAAATGGAGCTACCACCAAGGCACCAATCTGACAGCGAAATGGGATGCCCATACATCAAAGCGGCCGAATTGGCAGTCCAAGGAGAAAATTCAACAAGTGAGATTTGGGAGGCCAAAGTAGTGCTGCCCAAGGACCAAAGTCTACTGTAGCAGGATTTGGTGAAACAATTCCAGTTCAATTTGGCAACAAAACCATCAGAAAAAGGTAACTAGGATTCGTGAAAAATCTATCAGAGCAGAGAGCAGCAATTCCCCTAGTGGGGTGGGTAATCATTGGTGAAATTCCAGAAATGGAGTCCACCCCCGGAGAGGACGCGGTAAACGAGTCGATGGCCAGTCTCTGCCACCTCCTCCAAGGGGCGTACCGCATCTACTTACGCAAAAAGGCGTCGCGACCCTTGAATCCCAAACCACGGAACCGCGAGAGCATTGCATTGGCTCAACTCAAGTAAAGCAGCCGGGGCTAGCTACTCACACTTCTGGACTTGGAAGAACTGGAGCGCCACCCCGAGCGCGTCGCCGTACTTAGCGTCGACGGCCCCCGGCGGGCCCGGCACGGGGAGCGGCTTGATGTGGCGCCCCCCGGGCTTGCGCTTCATGATGGCGAACATGGCGGCCGTGGCCACCAGCGCCGCAATCAGCGCCACGATCAGCCAGCCGCAGCATCCCCGCGTGTACTTGGACCCCATCTCCGCCGCGCGCGCCCCGCCCCCCTAGCGCATTCGCCGGGCGGGCAGCCAACTCCTCCCGCGGGCCGCCGCCGCGTTCGGGCGGCTCGTCTCCTGCAGCAGCTCGTGGCGCTCGCCGCGCGGCGGATGGGCTCGTGGGCTGGCTGGCCGGCCGGGCTGGTTGGCTGGTGTGGTGTGGCCTGTGGGGTGGGGTGTGGGCAGCGGAGTAAAAAGGAATTGTTGGGTGCACGGTCGCTGAGTTGTGAGCGGGAAGCTTTGAGTCACTGTCCGTGGGCCCGAGCGGGCATGATTGGTGCGGTGGGCCACTGCTGGCAGTGAGGGGAGCGGGGTGGGCTGAGGTGGGTGTGGCGAGCGGTGAGCCGGTGAGGCGTCAAGCACCGACAGGAGAACGGCCGCGTCGGGTCCTCCGTTCCTTCCTCTGTCAGAGTGTGACCGCGAGCGAGAAGAGGACGTCGCGCTGTGCTTTCGGCCGGCGTACGCGTACCGTGCACCGCGGCAACGGTACGTGGCGAGTGGCGTCGCACGGCGTTCGGCGAGCGAGCTGGTGAAGTGCAGCCGCTCCGGAGTAAAAACCGCCTTCGTAGTTTCGTGTCCGTCTCCGGCGTCTTCGACGTCAGGCTAGTCGTCGGAGGCGAAGACTGGCGGACATGGCCGCCGCCTCTCCATTATTTTTCATCTGCAACTAGTGGAGCTTCTTCGACCATGACAGCGTCGGTTTCTTCTCCGTCAACGGCGTCATCAGCCTGCAGTGATTCCCATGCCTTTCGACACCACCGAGGGGCTTAATCTAAGCAAACCGAGCATCCGCCGGCTAACGCTTCATCAAAGTCCTGTGGCAGAGGTCGACGTTGAGCTGCCGGTCTCAAGCCAACATCCCGGGGGAGGGAGCAGCAAGAGGGGCCTTCCCATCCCATCCCGATGCCGACAGCGTTGCTGTTTTGCTACGACGTGTCAAGAGTCAAGACTGAGGGCGCCGTGTCTCGAACAGGGGTGCTACGTGGGTTGTACCGTCTGCGCATGTTTCTCTCTCAAATCTCAATCAGTAAAGTCTTGGTTGTGGTCACTGTGTTTTACGTCGTCTTACCGCTCTTGTTAATGTTAATGTTATTGTCGGTTTTTTAAAAAATACTGGAGTACCAGTCTGTCTTGAAATACATCTTCAGTAGCCTTGCACGCGCATCAAACTGTGCCCGGCGGTAGTACAAGTACTCAATAGTTGCCACGGTCTCCTCCAGCACCGGCTTGGCCCGGAATCAATGAAAAATGAAAAAGGTGAAGATGCTCGTCTCCCGATTAACATCAAAAATAGTTGCCACGGTCGCATCAATCGAATGCGAGGTGCTAATAAGCGAGATCTTTTCGGAATTTCTACACATTATTACTAGTGGCGGTATATATCTGTATGATCCCAATAATCGTATACATCACCTTCACAAGATGAAGCTGCCACAAGAAGTTTGCATCGCGTCGGATGATGTTCCGAAGAATTTGGGATGGGGATGATAGAATATTGTCGCCGGCCAGATGTGGCGGCACGGTTACTCCGACGGCACAGTCGGCAGCGCCCTAGACCAGAAGGATCTCAGATCGATCGGAGACCGTCCATCATGTATGCATATGCACCACAAATAATCATGATTGCTGTTGATAATGGAGCATAATTTTGCTTGCCAGGTGATGAGGTGGGTCGTGGCGTGTGATTACAGGAATCGATAGGCTGTAGCACTCACTCGTCCCCGCGTAGCTACCTCCACACGGTCCAATCCGTCCGGCTCGATGGTTAATGATGAACTGGCGACGGCGCCTTGTGCGATGCACATAGGAATTTTTTTCCCCCAGGATCGATCGAAGCGTCCGTCCTCGTAACGGGATGCATGTGGTCTTGGATCAATTTGGGATCCCCAGATATATAGAATATCTTATTATGCACACATCCCGTTTGTTCAGAAATGCTCGTTGATCATCAGAGAATTTCAGCACTGGTGGTAGGACTATTACTTCCCTGTGAACTTGTGTATGAGCTAGCTAATCAAGCATCTAATATTCTAATCTAAGAGAAGTCCACGCTGTGACTTAGAGTAATACACTCTACATAGCTGTAGCCTGCAAACGAGAGCCGATTCCAAATTAAGCGACACGAGCGTGACGACGGGCACGCGGCTCCCATGAGGCCATGAATCTCAGTTATTAGAGCACCTCCCAGCCCAGGACGGAAGTGGATAGCGCCCAGCATCCATACTCCAGGGCAAAGAAAACATCGCAGGTATAGCCGTCATCCCGGTCAAAATAGTAGCACAATGGTGGCAAGCAGGCTTCATTCGCAAACAGGGCCGACTCGCATCATGTGGTGCTTGAAAACAAGCGTGCGCATGAAATCCAGGCATGTTCTGCTCTCAAACGCATTTGAGATAAAGCATCAGTAATTATTGTGGTGCATTTAGGTAGGCAGCCACCATTTGTGCTGTACGTTGATCACAATCACAGAATACTAATGGGAATAATAATATTCGTACCATCAATTGCTGGCTGCTGCTGGTGAAACATCGATCACAAAGACAGGTTATAGAAATCAAAGACGGATGCTCTGTTTGATATCAAAGTTTTCTGACTCTGTAGTATTAAAATATTATGGTCTTCAATTGTATGTGATAGCAATACCATGGTTTTGGTTCACGATAGTTTTATATTTTTGAAAACCGTGGACTGTTTGTTAACAAATATTTGTTCGAAGTATTCAGGTTGCCCTCTCCCTGCGTCAGCAAGCAGCGACGGGCTGCGGCGGCAGTGTGGATGGGTGCCGCAGTCACCTCCCGGCGACTAACAGGGCAGCGGCGATGACGGCTCTGGAGGCGACCGGGGACGAGACGGAGATCCCACACGGAGAGCGTGGCGGCGGGGTCACGCGCGGAGAGCTCACACACGACGAGGAGGAGCTTATCGAAGCGGCTGAGGCATGCGTACGCTAGGAGGAGGTGCGGCGCCGCAGCAGGGAGGCACGGCGCGGCAGAGCTATGCAGGAGCTGCCCCCACATGGACCGCGCCTCCGCGAAGTCCCCGGCCTCGGCGTGCGCGGCCATGAGGGCCGCCGCGCCGTTGGCGTCCGAAGCGACGGCTCCTGGACTGGGCGGCACGGCAGGGGCACACTGATGTGGGGTCTGTGCGCACGTCGAGGCCTAGCAAGCTGAGGACGGAACAAGGCGGCGAGGCGGAGGGTCCCGTGTGGCTAGGAACGAGGCCAGGAGGCAAGCCGACAGTGTCGGAAGAGGTTGGAGAAGGCGCCATGCAGCCGGATCCGGAGGAGGCCGCAGCCTGCAGGGGATGAGGAGGCCGCATGCTCCAACGAATGGGAGGTGACCAGCTATCCTGCGGCGTAGGCAAGAGGCGGGGTTAGCGTGGACGCGGTGCAAGACAAAGTTTCCAAAACCGAAAAACGTGGTATTGGCAATACCGTAATTTTAGATATGAGTTTTGAATGCAATTACTAAGCACTTTATTTGAAGCGAAAAATACTATGATCTATCTATTATATTATATTATATAACTATATACTAGTGTTAAAAGAAGCCATCTGATTCGCCGAGAGGGTCAAGAAAATCCCACGTTAATCAGAAAAAAGAAAAGCCCTCAACCGTTAGATTTTATGAACATCTGACGGTCTATATTAAATCAAATATTTTTTTTATAAAATCTATTTGTATCATCACATCATTAAGAAATCATGTGATAGTCCGAAACAAACTCACGAGTCAGGAGGAAACCTAAACGTATATAGAATATATTCTTCTCTTCAACACCCTATATGTCGATTGTGTTGTGCTACGTGCAGAACACAAAAGAAAAAAAAAAATTCCTTCCCTCTCCCGTATGCATACATGTGCGTAAAAAATCTAAATCTGAAATTTTTATTATTACCAAATAAAAGATATAAATATTTTTGGATTGTGCGCTCATAACAATTAGTTTCTCTCCTGAGTCTAGCCTTCTCGATCGATTTGTCAGTTCATCTTGATCAATCATCACTTCAAGTCGGAGATGCTCACGGCGCATGGTTGGTGCAAACGGTGCCCCTAGGCCGGTCCTTGACCGATGATTTGCCCCCGTCCAAAAGCTAGGGTTGCACCATTAGCCATTGCAATCTCAAATCTTAAGTCTGCAATCCGTGTTACTGTATGCCAAGAGGCCTAGACCTGACGGGACCGCAAGACTCCAAGTCAAAAAGGGCAAGGATCACTCATCGGACTGTTAGATTTGTGGTCACTTGATTAGCAAGGTTGCCACGTGGAAACACAATGGAAATACGACGTGCCCGTTATCTATGAAGGTATTGATGGTCTAAATGTAGTTGTAGGTTTGTTTGAGTGAATGAGACGTGAGTGTGTAAGAGTGAGTGTGTGGTGTGTGTAATGTACTTAATAGATACTACGCTATACCCAAATGAAAGGCACTAAAAATCAAAGTTGCACGTGCAAAGCTCTGCCACGGCAACAGGTCAACAACGGATCAGACAGGTGCACACTACTATGGTCATTCGTAAATTTCAAGTCTTTATTGGTGTAATTCATCTTTCAGTGGTATATTTTAGCATATATTGTTATCTCTTAGTATAGCACCTAAGTTTAGGCTTTTCTTTATTATTTTGCAAATAACATTTGAATTTCTCAAGATGCGCCTGCTAACAATATAATTAATTTATTAAATGAAGCCACAGTATCTAATAAGAGGACCTAAAAGTTATCATATATTAATCATAGAAAAAGAGGACCTAAAAGTTACCGTATTTTATAAATCTCTCTCAATCTAAATTCAATCGAGAGTCCGTGCTAAGCGCATGTAGCTATACTCACCTTCAATAAATCAATAATGGTATGTTCGCATACTCATTTATCAGTTTGAGTATGTTCACATACTTATTTTAAGATACTTCAAATGTCACCACCCGAAAAAAATTACAAAACAGCTCCTGTTTTTATTATATTTTGATAATACCTTCATATTAGTACATATAACAGGGTATGTCCATATACCTTAGGTATACTCGCATACCTCATGCGCATACCACCTCGGATGGTCTAGTACCATTGCATACTCCGTGTACATTCCTTCCGTTTCACCAGATACGTCCTCAATCATGAGATACATACGCGAGTGTAGCTACATACGCATGTAGAAAGAAAAATTCCGTGTACATGGAGTATACAAGGGGCTGTTTTGTAATTTTTTCAGATGGTGATATTTAAAGTATCTTAAAATAAATATGTGAACATACTCAAATTGATAAATGAATATGCGAACTTATTGGTTTATTGAAGATGAGTGTAGCTACATACGTATATAGATAAAACTCTTCCTTTTAAAAATATATAGCTACCATAATATATGCTATCTCACGAAACATGTTCTAAAAATAACACATATAGAAAAATCTAGAACAGAAGATCTATGCACATGACAAATTGAAAAACTACAAACATAAGACAAAAAAATATCTACAAAAGTTTAAATTCAAATAGAACCAAAACAAAGAAAAAAACTAGCTACCCGCGCTATTTGTGCGGGTCATCTTGCTAGTTTTGTCTAATACTACAGTATTGTTTAAAAACTGTGAAAATACTTTGTTGCCAAAAAACCTCTTCAATGGCTAGCTGCTGCTGGTGAAACATTTGAACAGAAAGACAGAGGTTATAGAAATCTATGCAGTCCCGACATTTCAAGACTCGTTTGGCACAGTTTTTAGAACGGTTTCTCCACTGTTTTTTTTTTTGGCTTCACGTGAAGTACTGCCAAACGTTTTTTTAGAAAACGGTTTCTTCAAAAAAACCATAGAAGGAAGGAGCCGTTTTTGCGCTATAGAACCGAATCCAAAAAAATAGCTTCTTCGGCTTCTCCAGCTTCTCCGGTTTTTCTGATGAAGCTGTTTGTGCAGAAGGCTTGCCAAACGTCACTGTGGTGACGCTTGCGTCCCGCCTGTGTACCCGCTGAAAAGAAGAGGGAAGTCGAGTTGGCTTCTTCCGTGGTGTCTCCCATTCCCAATGGTCAAGGATGTTACCACCACGCATCTCAGCAGCGTCTCCTCTCTCCTCCCTCAGTTTTCTTGTTTGCTGCAGGGGCCAGGCTCGTTTCTCTATGGCCAGCAACCAAACCGTGTGGTTGTAGTTCTGGTGCACGGATGCTGTGGTTTTTCTTCATCCGCAACGCCTATTTACTACTGGTCTAGGGTTCCCTCCTGTTCCATTGCTCCTTGACGTCGCACTCTCCGCTCTCCTTTATATGTTGGTCATCCGGTGTTAAAAAGCAACCTAGCTGGTGTAGCCACAGCGGGATCGCACGGGAGAGACCCTCCATGTGTAGTGTGTTTATGAGAGATGATACTGTCCCCAGACCCCCTGCCATTACCCCAGTGTATCTCAGCTCTTGATGGCTGGCAGATTGGGAGGAATGAGCTCAACAACCAACTGTGGCCATTGCCTTGTAGGTCCAATAGATTCAGAAGTTGAGAGGCATGGAAATTTCGCAGCGCTTTGCACACGTTCTAATATATGATAGCGGCATCAGTCGCTTCCGTTGGGGTTGCATTAAGAGCACCGTGGCTTATTTCTCATCATGATCTGTAGCTGTAGTTCTACAGATGAGGCATCATGCAGAGACAATGGACGAATAGGCTCTCAAAAACGCCACGCCTCTCCTCGTGGGATTGCCCACTATAACTACATTCAGGCAGCCTACACTCCATAAGACCGGGACTCTTTCTAGATCGATCTGCTCCACTGCACAGGGCAAAATAATATCGTAGCAATACAGCCTTACTGAGTTACTGGTACAAATTAATGGACTGAAGAAACGGCCACCCGTCATTTTTCCGGCCGCGGTGATGGACTGATGGTTGTTGGTTCACGATTGCAGCTTGCAGGTCATAAGGGGGGCATTGATATATGACCTCGCGCCTCGTGGTAGTTAGCTTGGAGATCGGACACCACCTAGAAACTTTGAGCTTTGTCAGTGCACCAGCGCAGCGTTTGGTGATTTTGCTGTGGCTACTGCTGGTAGATTGGTCCTGCTGCTGATCGCATCGCAGATCAACCATTAGTAGTTTTTGACATATATATGGTAGCAAGTCGATTGTGGGGCGGCGACAGCTTACAACTGACGATAAGTGATCATTCCTCTAGTATTATGCATCATTCATGCACTAGTTAGGCCACTAGTGATGCTCAATGTCTCCAAAATCACTTGATCCTGCATCACCGTGCATGGCTCTAGGCTCTAGCCGCAACCAACGCACAGTACCTCTGATGGAAGGGAGCGAGTTGCTACCCCATGCCGGAGTCTGGCGGCGCCTTTTCCAAACGTCTGATGCCTGAGGCTCGGGGTGGCCTGCGGACTGCGGTGGCGTAGCCGCGTAGGCACGACAGCGGACAGGCAAACCGAGAAAACAAAAGACGCCCGTGTCCCCAACTCCCCGTTGCAGCTTTGCTGGACAACGGCAAACGCAGCCATGCTCACGCCAGAACGGCCTCAGGCAAGCGCTGCTTCAGGTGCTGTGATCGTATCATCCCCGACACCTCCCGTTCCCTCCTCCTCCGTCTTCCACTCCATGGCTACATTTTCATCGCACCGCTGCATGCTTCTGAACTTTTGTTTCGGTGTTCGCCCCTCCCCTCACAGGTCACACAAGCGTTTGAGACAAAGTTGCATTCTCAGACAGGGAAATTGCTGCCTGGTGCCTGCGTTTTATTAGGCTACCCACATTTATTTGATATGATCGTCTATGGTCCGTGTCAGTCACACGGCGTCTTTCTCTTGATGGCTGGCACTGGTTGGGTAAATGAAGCCAAGCACTGCGAGATTTATTTGCCAGACCTGTCAATGCCTCCATCAGTGGTAGCCGCAGCAGCAACCGGCTTGACTGCCAACAAACTTTAATTAAGCATATGCGCTTGCAGAAAAAAAAACAGCCATTCTATGCACATTGCACACCCACATATTTCTAGATTAATGTATGAACCAACAAGCGAGTTAGACCGCACGTGTTCATAACTATAATAACTAGATTAATATAAGTAATCTAGTAATAGGATCTAGTAAGAGCAAACTTTAAAAAATATTATGATTTCTTATTCGAATATAGTGAGAGAGTTAGTCTTGGATAGAGCTGCTTGGAAGTAATCTAGTAATAGGATCTAGTAAGAGCAAACTTTAAAAAATATTATGATTTCTTATTCGAATACAGTGAAAGAGTTAGTCTTGGATAGAGCTGCTTGGAAAGCACTTGGAAAGCAGCTATCCACGTACCCGAGCCTTGACTAGGCTCTTCTGTGTGCTTCTCAAAAAAAAATCTTTTAAAACCTTTGTTTTCTTGTTGAAAGTGATCTTTTAAAAAAAAACTTTTCTCGTTTCTAGCGGTTTGGTTTGGGTTTCAACTCTAGCCTACCCCAACTTGCTTGGGATTAAAAGGCTTGTTGTTGTTGTCGTCGTCGTCTTATTGGACGGCGATTGAGGAGGGTCTCCGGATAGCGCTAACAGGTGACCGACCTCCGTATAGATTTTAGGAAAATACAATCATAGTGTTTTATAGCACAGCTTCGTGCACGGAAGGCAATCCACATTTATTTGCTATGATCGTCTACGATCCCGGCGTATCTGGCACTGGTTGTGCTAAATGAAACCAACCGATCAACCACCGCGAGATTTATTTGCCAGACCTGTCAAAAGATTTATTTGCCAGCCCTGTCAATGCTACCAGTTGGTAGCCAAAAAAAATTCAGATATAGCTCCGCCTGCATCAGTGGTAGTGGGTCCGGCGCGCCCCACGTCCGCCGTGCTCTGCTCGGCTGCCATTTTGGCACTTGCCGCGTGGCAGACCACAGCAGCAGCCGGTTTGCCTGCAACAATTGAGCCAAACGTATTTCATTCATTTTGGAGCTGCTAGCTGTCCATTACATAACTTGGGTTAAACAGCAGCAGCATTGTTGTGTCCGCTCCTGGGGAATATACAAGGTCCACAGCACACAAGTGCAAACAGCAGTTCGAAAACAAAGAACCCCATACTGCTCCAAACAAAAAGGGTCCATCTCCAATTCCAGAGTAATCTCTTGAAAAGAGGAAGTTCGGCCTCAAGCTTCAGTGATGCAGCATAGATCTCCGGGATGCCTGCACCAGGACCAAACTCTGCTCTTTGCTCTAGGATTATCCTTACTGCTCTTGTTGGTTCCAGACCCTCAGTGATACCCCTCATTTTTAGTCTGATAACTTGGGACTCTGATGAATACCCAGACAAAAGAGAAACACTTTGGAGAAAAGTCTCTACGAAGTGCATGTGTACGCTCTTGAACTTGAGCATGCATGGCTGGCTTGAGGTTGAGATCACTTTTCCATCAGCGGAGAGAAACTCTGCCTTTACCTAGGCACAACGGAAGAATGCACATTAGATTGAAATAATCACCGGTGTAACCAGCGGTAAAACATATGAGTGAATATAATGTAAACCCCATAGTAATGTGTCCAGTTCAAAATGCGGGCCAAGGAAGTACGAAAAAACACAAACCATTAGCCATTGTATAGAACCTCTCCATGCAGAACAAAGGTCGCAACTGTTATCTTATCATAAAATACCTTATACATATATGGGATGAAATGAAGAAGTGCCATTCCACATTCGTTGTCAACATTAATTCATCTACAATGCTTTGATCGGATACCATTTTGTCCTTAAGTACAATGCAAATCCCAATGCAGGGTAACCTATTGAAAATACAGGTCATGGAAATACAGAGCAGAGTAAAACCCCTTCTCATACAGGTATACAACAGCTGCAACAACAACAAAGCCTTTTGTCCCAAGCAAGTTGGGGTAGGCTAGAGGTGAAACCCAATCTTTTCAAAAAATATCAAAGCACAACCCCTCAATGCAAAACAGTTTCACAATTACTATCTTCTCATTAGTCAAGATGCAGTTATCAGATGAAATGCAGAAACATGCTGCGGCGGTTCTGCCTACATTTTTACCTATTATTGTTACCAGAAGCTAATGAGCATAGTGTATTCCAAAGGATAGTTATCACCATAGTGCCAGATCTCCATGCTCGCCGTTTCTCCAGCTGGTTCTCAGGGAGTTACTAAGGATTTCAGAAAAGAAATCATTTTAGTGGCTCAGTGCATCTGGAAACACAGAATGACTGTGTTTTAAATTGTGCTCAACAAATAATCCCGAATTTCTGATAGTTCTGCAAAAATTGCCAATGATAGTGCCCTTTGGTGTTTGGCTGGCGCAGCGTCGCTCCAGGATTTGCTTATAAAGTCATTTTTCTCCTGATACCTAATCCGTGGTTGGGTGGGTTGGTCGCTTTGTATTAAGTGTGGCAAGTGTCAACCCCAGGTGTGGTCATGTGAGTGTTTGGAGGTGGTGTTGGGATCTATTCCCTGATCTTCCCCCCTTGTATTTAATTTTCTTCTTATTATTAATTAATGAAACACGCAGCTCTCCTGCGCGTTCGAGAAAAAAACATAGTATAACTAGGGGTGAAATTTATAAATGGGTGTACAATGCAAACCCCCAACACAGTGTCGACAGTTGAAATGCATGTCATGGAAATACAGAACAGCACAAAGACCCTTCCAAACCAATGCCCCTTTATCAAATATCCAAGCAGAACCATTCTTTTAACGATACAGTACACAAATTTATCTTCTAACTACTAGAGCGTATTATGCAGCTATGTGATAAAATGTTTCTGCCTACATTGTGAGCATCAATTTGTTTATTACAAAGCCTCAATTAGATGTCATTCATTTATCATTAACAAATGATTGTTTTCCAAAGGAAACTAGGAGTATCATGCAAAGCTGTTTGTCACAAAATTCTGCAGGAAAGGTACCTGGAAAACACCAAGCCTCCGGTTGTAATCAGACTCCGGCAGTGTCAGCGATACCTCGAGCTGCATCCTCTGATTCGGCGGCACCAACCGTGGCACCGGCACAAACGCCATCGGGCTAGGTTTGGTGTAATCAAAATTCAGGGTCTCAGTCACCTGAACAGGTTCCTCTACGATTCTTCCGACCAAGAGCCCCCCTCCCAGAAACGCCATGATCAGCAATGCGCACAGAACCACGCAGACGTACGCAGCCCAGAGCGACCCCCACAGAATCCTCTGCGCCACTTTCCCCACAGCCTCCCCTCCCCCGATACGTGCGGTCAGAGTGCCCGCGGCGTCCCCAGCCACACCGAGCACCCACGCCCTCGCGCGCCGGGCCAGACCGAGCGGGTCGGTCACAAAGAGGAACCACCATTGCAGCAGCCGGACCGGGAACACGAGGCAGCTGATGAGCGCGCTGACCTGGAAGACCACTGCTTTGATGACGAACACGGCAAGGTGCTCGAGAATGCTGGGAGCCGGCGACGGCGTCGGCGTCGGCGTAGGAGCACGCCCCTCCACACCAACATCCGCTTCCTCCTCTTTCTCGTGCGCCTTCTCCTCCTCTTCTTCCTCCTCCTCCTCCTTCTTGGGGTGCGGGTCAGCGCGGGGGGCTGCGCTCGTGGCCTCGGATGAATCGGGCTTGAGATGCTCGTCCTCGACGGAGGTGACGGCGGAGGTGGCCGCGGAGACCGAGGGAGAATGAGGGAGTACGGGGTCGGGCTGCTTTATACTTTTCGCGCGGCGCGGGCGGCGGCGGAGTGTAGAGGATGAGGGGGTGTGGGGAGCGGGAAGGGAGAGCGAAGGGGAGGGAAGCGAGTCAAGGGCGTCGAAGAAGCTGTCGTCGGAAGTGGGGGATGAGGAGGAAGCGGCGGCAGCAGAGGGGTCGTCGGCGTCCATGGGCGGCCGATCGGTGGGAGGGGTGGTCGTGGTGGTACGGTATTGGGACGAGGAGGTGGCGGTGTAGAAGCATTTGGGGGGAGGAGGATTCGTGGAGGGAGAGCCGAGAGAGGAATCGTGGGGCGTGGGCTCGTGGCCGCCGGTGGGGCGGTGGGGGGCCAGGGGGGATGGGAGAAGACGATGGTGTATTTTTCGGTTACCACCTCGTGGTATCGGGCTATTGTTTTCTTCTTTTTTTCTAAAAATGTCCGGTTTTCCAAAAATCAGATGTCTCGTTTTTTCTTCTTCTAATTTTAATCGGTGAATTTGGCATATGCTTAGGTAAGTAGGGGTAAGTGGTGTGGATAATTATCCGACCCGATCCAATTCGAATTTTGATTATGCGGATATGGAAGAGGAATTTTTATATCCATGCGGATATGGATAATCCGAATCCGATTTACGTGCGGATGCGGAGTAGAATATGGTATCACCAAAATCCGACGGATATGGAGTATCCGATATTTGAATGCGGATTATCCGATGTTTATAATAGGATAATCCGATTAATTTGGCAAGTACTGTCTCCATTTTTTTGTTTGATGTTTAGGACATGCAAAATCGTAAGCTAAAATGTTTCTCAGGAGCAACAAACGTATACGATCTGAGGCAGTACATGAGAGTCAACGATGATTGATTCGTGCAAAAAAATACCGTTCCTATTGTTTTTTTTTTGTTACTGATATGTAAACTATGACATGAACAATTATACTTTAGTTTATAAATTATTGATCATTATAAAAAAGTTTTATGTAAACATGTATTATCCGATATTTTTAAATCCGTTTTCGCTTCGAAACAGATCCGACTCCGCACCATTTCCGATATTCTAAAAAATCTGTATCCATATCCGTAACAGAGTAATATCCGCTCCGCTCCAAATCCGACAAAAGAAATAGGATTAGGATATGAAAAAATCATTATCCGCTCCGATCCGATCCGATCCGTTTGCATCCTTATAGGTAAGCAAGGACCAGAGATTGGGGAGTTCCTTGTAAATTTCGTTGAAAATAAAGGTTACTAAGTTTAGCTGTTTTACATAGCTCATGTGCAAAATATGTGAGGAGTGAGATACATAAGAAAGAATTTTTTTATGGAAAAACTACTTCCCTCGATTCTAAATTATATTAATTTTAGTTTTAAACTAGATCAAACATCTTTAGTTTTGACCATGTCTTAGAAAAAGTATGTTTAGCATACATAATAGTAAAGAGTTGCTCCATCAAAAGTCGAAACATATTTTATGATGGGTATAATCAAACTAATTTGATGTTACAGATGTTTGTGATTTTTTACTGTACTAGCAAAATGACCGTGCATTGCAACGGGAGAAAAAGATCCTTAAGCACCTATAGATCAATACATATAAGAATAGCCTCGTAAATAAATTCCATAGCATATTGTTTTGAATTTTTCCTTGCTGTGACCGAAACTTAGGTGGTGTCAGTTTGGTAAGAAATATTATTTTTTTGTTTTTCCACGGTATATAGAACATAAAAAATGGAGTACATATACAACATGAGTATCCGTTTTTACGTAGACTGCTCCTCCCATTGATATATAGAACGTAAAAAACGAAGTCTTTATGCGAGTTGGGCATCTGTTTTCGCGTGGGCGGCCCCTGCACTCCGGGCTCGCGAATAAAAAACAGAGTATATATACGACATGGTTATCCGTCTTCACGTAAGCTGCTCTTCCTATCTGAATTGGGTTTTCGAATAAATTGTAAGCCATATTGTCATGATGATATTGACAAGATTATTATTTTAGCTTTCTATTGATATATAGAACGTAAAAAACGAAGTCCTTATGCGATTAGGGCATCTTGCGAATAAATTTCACATCATATTGTTTCAAAGATTTCTATTGACTGTGACCGAATTTTAAAATGGTTTTAGTTTGGTTGGAAATGTTATTATTTTAGGTTTCCATCGATAAAGAAAACATTGAAAACGGAGTCCGTATGCGATTTGGGCGTCTGTTTTCTCGTGGGCTTGCTTCTGCAGTCCGAATCTGGTTTGTATTGTAGCTGTGATTTGGATTATCGGATACAGGACGGGGAGAGGCTGAACAGCCGGGTTCACGTGTCATGGCAGATCAGAAAACCGAAACAAAAAAAACCTTATTTGTTTTAATATTAGATATAAATATAAACATACTTAGATTTGATTTGGGACAAAACCAAAGTGGGTATATATAATTTAAAACAGATGGAACGGCATCTGTATCGTACGGTTGTAGTTTGATTATGTTACTATAAGCACCTTTTTCATATTGTCCAGTGCTAATCACCCTACGACTTTCTTGAGGCACACCGTATGACCTTCAGCAGTCGCCATGCCTCGTGTCAGCATGTTTATGTGATTCTCCGCTGTCTTTTTCATTACACTATCTTATTTTTTAAGAAAAACATGTCAAATTATGCAATACAATGCCAACCAACACCTGACGGAAGGCGCTGGCCGCTGGAGACTTTGGAGCCTTGGAGAGTTAAGAGATGCCGCCTATGTACGCGAGGAGACGTAGGGGTCACGTGTGATCCGATCCAAGAAGCCTCCCACGTGTTGGGCTGCCTTGTCGCTGGTCAGATCGGGGTCACCAGATAGGACACATAAAAGTGCAAAACACTGTTAATCACTGTTTGCGTACTATACACAGAATGAAAAAAATACGGATGCAGTATGGATGCATTTTTTTTTTCTCCTCCTGGTGATCCCAGTCTTACTGGCGCGCCACCTCGGCAGGTAGCCTCTCCGCGTGTCCTCGACTCCTCGTGCCTCCCTGAATCTAGCCCACAGGCTCATGGCCTTGCCCAGAAATGACAATGCAAATTTGATGCCCTGGAGCTCTGGCTATGCATAATAGTCGCGTCTTGGTATTCTTTGAAACATGTTAAGTCTGTAATTGAATGGTCAGTCAGTTTATGATGCAAGCTACTAATTGCCTACTCCATAACAGTGTTGAACTTTTCAGACGGAAACTCTGAAATTTCAATTTTTTTTTTGTTTTCGGTTCGATCTGGGATTGAAATTTCGGTCCGAAAAATTATATATTTCAATTCCATATTCAAAAATACAAAGTCGAACTTTGGTAAAAAAATGAAATTTCAAACAATGCCACCGAAATTGTGAACCCTGCTCCATAACTCGATCTCGACCCCATCGATCCGATAGCGACCATGTCTCTTTGCTCTCTGGATTTGTAATAGTATAAAATCGACAGAAGAATTCGAATACCAAGTTTACGCTAATTCAGCACGAACAACGCACCTGTCGCCTGCTGTGGCTGCACCAGATCGACGAAGTACACTGACGCTGCCCTGATGAGCACAATGTCTCTGGTATAGTGTTCTACGTCCATGTATATCTTGAAGCGCTAAGAACATGTACAAGGGCGAAAAGCAACAATTGGTGTCATCGGCCGTGTCAACAACCCGTCCATGGGGGCGTGCTTTCTCCTTTTGCTCACATAGACAAAAGGTGAACGTTGATGGAAATTTCGCAAAGCAACCTAGGACGAGTACAGATGGTTGGTGAACCAACGTCCCCGCAAGATTAGCTCCACCCAAGATCCAACAAACCGGCATATGATCTATCTAGCATGAGGTGGTGGGCGCCGTCGGCTATGACTACTGCAATGTGTTACGCTTTATATCCGTCACTCCCTCCGAGCTCACTTTCACTATTACACAACAATCTATAAAGAACCTTCATCACATGGACATGTCACGACTATGATACTACATTTACTTCGAACAATTGTAAAACACTAAAAATCAATGGACATCTAAGTGTTGAAAGTGGCATGGCTACACGATTCAAGATTGACATCGTGTCATGTAGACGCCAAACTAAAAAGCTAACAATTGATAATCAGAGTGAATCTAGCAACGCTTAGAACACTATATAATGCACATGTTCTTGGTTCATGTCAGTGAATTTGAGGAGAATTAAAGCATTGGTTCAACCCTAATCCGGACTCGTTTGTGATGTTCTAAGGCTGTATTAACATAAAAGTTGGAATTTTCCTATATTTTTGAACCAAAAACCTAGAATCACATGGTCTCGTAAATCAAGCTCACAATCCCAGACCCTACGTTGACAAGTTTATGAATGTACTTTGTGGTCTTTATGTCACCCTTAGATGTGAGGGCTGTCACGTGCCTCCACACTATTGTGCATCTTTTTGCCGCACTGCCACCACTCCCATATTATCTCCACCCTTCTCCTCATGTGCCGCCTTGATGCTCCGATGTGTCTCACCATAGCACGCCCTCACATGATTGCTTTGACTACACGCCGACATCGAGGATGCTAGGAGAAGCTAGGCATTTTCTCTTTCAATAGAAATTGCAGCTAAATTTGACTCAAACATGTATGACTACACCTCATGTGACGCTTGATTTCTTGTCATAGGTGTTTAGACCTCATTATTTGCTACTACTATTTCGCATATGAGCAAATAATAAATGATTATCCAAATTGGCCTGTGAAAAGAAGAGAAGACTACTTCTCTCAGCTATTAATATATGAGTTTTTAGTTTAAAATAAAATTAAACTAAAAACGGTTCTATATTAATAGGAGGAGGTAGCAGTTTAGAAATGCTAATTTAACATGGCACGTAAAACATGTGAGCTGGAGGGCCAAAACCCCATTGGCACAGGCCTCATCTGAGCACCGCCTGCCCCTCTCCAAACGGCAAATGACCGAATTACCAAGCGAGCCATAATTTCGCCCCGATCTATCCGTCCGTCGCCCCCAAAGCAGTCGCGCAGGAAGAGGGGGAGAGAGAAAAAAATAGCGAGGAAATTAATAATAAGAAAACAATCCCGTGTTCTTCGACCGGAGGTGGTGGTGGTGCGAACGGGAGGCGACCAAGGGGAGACGAGATGAGGGGGACGAAGCGGCCGCTCGGCGCCGTGACGTCATGGGTGCGGCGGCAGCCGCCCAAGGTGAAGGCCTTCCTGGCCGTGGTCACCGGCATGGCCGCGCTCGTCTTCATCCGCTTCATCGTCCATGACCACGACAACCTCTTCGTCGCCGCCGAGGCTGCGCACGCGCTCGGCATCGGCGTCCTTATCTACAAGCTCACCAAGGAGAAGACCTGCGCCGGTTCGTTTCCGTCCGCCCCTTTGACACCCGTTCTCGATCTGTCGAGATCGCCCGGCCCGTGCCCGCGCCGCTACGGTCTAGGATTTTGTAGGGTTTGCCTCGCGATTCATCAGAGTTTTAGAAGAAGATTTCTCCGGGTGATTTGCATTTTTTTTATCCGAAGAATTGGTGGTTTATTGCTGTGTAAATCTAGGAGGCGGCAGGTCGGAATATTATTCGATCTATTTAGTATCTGAATTCCGCTTATGTTTTTTTGTTCTAACTTTTGTAAGGTTAGATTAGATTTGGTGCGAGTTTAGACAGATGTGTAGCAGCGTTATGTTTTGGGGTTCTAATACGGGGATTTGGTGCTAAATTAGTGATCTGGTATATTTTGGAGCTGCAAGGCGCACTTTTTTACATTTTGAGGATGGTGTAGTGTGGATAACTGTTTAGAAAAATTTGGAGAAACAAACTCTTGAATCAGAATCACGCGGTTTCCAGTTTTTTTCCCATATTTCTAGCACTTCCAATATCTATATGTTTATTAGATTTCCGGCTACTGACTTGTACATTCTGTTACCTTTTCCAATCATAGGATCCCTTAATTTGGTTACATGAATTTTATTAATATGCTTCAGGTGTATCCATTTTATTCACTGATTTTATTGGAACAGCTGTGTCGGTACATGGGCTGCTTAATGTAGATTTGGAATTATTGTATCAGAGATCTATAGATTATTCATACGTGTGATATAAACTTACCAAGGTGCATAGTATTGTTGGTTTAACTTGTGATTTCTCTTGGTGGAGGCTTGTGATTTCTCTTACTTGGTGGATCTAATTTATAATTTTATATTGAGCACTTGCTTCAGACATACAATTTGCTTTTCACACTTCAAGCTGTGAAAAATATCCTAAATTCACCATTTAATGCACTCCCTCCATTCCAAATTATAAGAGGTTTCGTGTTTTGAATAGATCCGTACATTATTCCGTGTATATGTGTTTTATTATATATGTCTCGATTCATCAACATTCACTTGAACATTAACAGGAGGAGGGAGGGAACCTCTTATAATTTGGAACGAAGGGAGTATATGATAATATGATTTCTTCACTATTTCTGTTTCGTGTGAAAGGATGACCTGATAATACTAGTCTGTTAGATTTTCTTTTTAGCCATTCCATTTCGTTTAGGTATTAATGCTCTACTTTATGAAGAGTCCAAAAGTTTTAAGGCCTTCTATTTTCATCTTGCAGGACTATCCCTGAAGTCTCAGGACTTAACTGCATTATTTCTAGCTGTTAGACTGTACTGCAGCTTTGTCATGGAGTATGACATCCATACAATTCTGGACACTGCTACACTTATAGCCACACTGTTTGTTATTTACATGATACGGTTCAAACTGAGGTCAACTTATATGGTGGACAAGGATAATTTTGCATTATATTATGTGGTAAGAAATCAACTTATATCTTAGCAATTTATGAATTTAGGTCGGTGATTGTACTTAGCTGAGGATTTCAATTTCTCATACCCTTGTTGATTATATTGAATTGGAGCTGTCCAGTTTCTGCACAAAAGAGCTACATAATCATCTCGATTTATTTGCTTCGTACCATTATTAGATAGGTTAAGGCCGAGGCTTTGAGAGGTTTATGATTAGAGTGCACATCAAAGGATACCCTTCCACCTTTTAGGTCATTTAGCGAAATGTTTTGAAATTCATGTGCTGTTTTGTTAGTAGCCTGTTTCCTACACTTTCTGTACTTCTGTTTTTACATGCTTCTGTGGACCATATCTGAATAAACAGCTAAGTTTGTGTTGTCCTCGCTTGCATTGCATTCTGCCATTCTATTGCGTTTTTTTTTCACTATCTTTTTTATTCACCCCATATAAATCTAGAACTGTTTTTACAACCTGGGATCTGTATCTTTTTTTCTCTTCCCTGGATATTAATAGCTTTATTTTGCTTGTTTGTTTTTTATTTCGTTGAGAATTGCATCTCCCTGTTGTTGTAGCATCTTTTGATGTCATGTAAAGCAATCAAATAAACACTGAACTTACATTTAGGATGGGAGGTAGTGCACTAGTGCTTCTGATGCTTCTGTTTACAAAAAGCAGTGAGCCTATACTGGCTTTACATGTTCTTGCCACAAAGTTGAACATCTTACTTGTATATATTCCATCTTATATCTTGCTTGGGTTTATGTTATTTTCTTTCAAGGTGGTACCGTGTGCTGTACTGGCGCTACTTATTCATCCTTCGACGTCTCACAACATTGTGAACCGGATCTCCTGGGCATTCTGCGTTTACTTGGAAGCTGTTTCAGTGCTGCCACAGTTACGCCTAATGCAAAATACTAAGGTAATATCATCATATTGCCATTTGGTTCCCTTGATTGCAGGATAATAAGTTTTGATTTGGTTTTATCATCTTTTGCAGATTGTTGAACCATTTACAGCTCACTATGTATTTGCATTGGGGGTTGCAAGGTTTCTTAGTTGTGCCCATTGGGTTCTACAGGTTTGTCTTGGGTTCTACAGCTCATGATGTACACAGCTATATGATTTTGTAGCAGCATTCACTTTGCCTGCTATTTATTTTTATTCCTTTTAGAAAATTTTATTCAATGCTGACTATCACTAGGATTTGTTTACCAGTGATAGTGTTTTTAGGTCTACTTTTGTTGAACAATGAGATTCCTTGTTTTTGAGTGGTGAGGGTTAAGCAAATGAAGCCAATCTCAGCAATCGCAGTGTTATGAATGTCGTAGTCAGTAGTAATCCGTAACCATGAATGTCTTCAGATTCCAGCCATCTAGTGTGTTCACATTGCTAAATACACTTTGCCAAATGGTACTCAAACCCTGATCATTGGAAGCAACAAATTCTGTAATGTAGGTTTTGGACACACGTGGCCGTCTGTTGACAGCTCTTGGCTATGGTTTGTGGCCGTCTATGGTTCTTCTGTCAGAAATTGTGCAGACATTCATCCTTGCGGATTTCTGCTACTACTATGTGAAGAGGTACATTATCACTCTTAAATTTAGTTTACTGCCCCCTTTTGGACATTATATTATCTAATAAGTGATTGTCGTTGTACAGTCTCGTTGGTGGCCAACTAGTGCTACGGCTTCCCTCAGGGGTGGTGTAAGAGTGGAGCAAGATACAAAACTTTGTGGTTCACCAATGCATATGTACTCTGAATAACAGATATGCTGTAGTGCCTTACATGTGTCTCGTATCAAATGCGAGACCGGAGTCTCTTTTAGCCGATGTTACTAGTCATGACTGTTTGTGACAAAGTTGCTGCAAGATAGGCTGTCATTTAGACCGTTTATAGCTGTGCCTTGTGTTCTGATACTTAATCGCTGAGTACTTAGCTTCTGTATCACTGTCGTGGTCTTAGAATCTAATCAGGTGGTTAATGGTATCTTTTGGATTATGCCTTTTCTTTTCTTTTTGCCTTTTTTTTTTCTGCAAATAAATTGAGCTTGAGCTATGCGGAACTTGCCTTGTGGAGATCAAGGACGAGGGCCATAAGCTCGTATTAGCTTGGCAATTGGCATCGGGGTTAATCAGTAGGGGTTTCTTTCTGGTCCATTACTAGTGTATACTTAGATCTTCAGTAGTGCACTCGTGCTCGCTTGATTTTCTAATCTAATCGAAATGGTCTGGTTGAATAGAGGATGGATAAGCAGTTGCCTCATGCTTTCTTCGTTGCAGCTCACGGCCGTTCCGTCTGCAATTCCTTCGGTTTGTTGACCAAACAGACAGAAATGGTGTGCAAGGGCAGGTCAGAAGCCGTGCTGCTCGTGCTGGGGACTCGTGGCGGGGCGGCGTTGGCGGTTGCCCGTCGTGTCCGAAAAGTGAAAAGACGACTGCGATTGACGTTATCGTGTCATGTGTGTGTGGTGTGCGTGCGTGTCAGTGTGTGGCATGGATCGCGCCTCGGACCCCTTTCTCAGTTCCTCTTTTACAGCTTCAGCTGGGGAATGTCGTCGTGAAAACTTGGCTCATCTGTCACGCCTCACGCAAGCAATGCACGCGCTCTTCCGGCGCTGCCCGGAACGGGGCTGCGGCTGCCGTGGAGGTGCAGCGCCGGATGCGGCGTCCACAACTTCTTCGTGTGACGTCGTGGAACAAAAGCCAATGCGGCAACGCAATCGCGTCGGTCGTCCCAACCGGCTACCGCTCTACTGTTCCGTCTCCAGAGGATAGATAGCCGCGGCCGGCCGGGCGGCTGGATGACCTGGATCCATTCCGTGGCCCCCGACCCCGGCCTGGCGACCTGACCTAAACAGAAACCGGCGCAGACCAAACACGAAACTCTCGCCGCCGAACTCATAAAAGCCCAACCCAAAACTGCCCCTCTGCTGCTCCCGTCCGCCAGTGTCTCTCGACCCAACGCCCTCTCCTCCCCTCCTCTCCCTCCGTGGGCGCTCCCCCTTGCCCCGCCCCCAAATCGCCCCCCTTCTCTCGAAGCACAGCACCGGCACCCAGCGCGGCGGGAGGAGGAGCGTGGGAGGCGGCGGGAGGGCGGGCGAGATGAGCGACTCCTTCTGCCCGGACTGCAAGAAGCAGACGGAGGTGGCGTTCGACCACTCGGCGGGGGACACGGTGTGCACCGAGTGCGGCCTCGTCCTCGAGGCGCACTCCGTCGACGAGACCTCCGAGTGGCGCACCTTCGCCAACGAGTCCAACGACAACGACCCCGTCCGTGTCGGCGGCCCCACCAACCCGCTCCTCACCGATGGCGGCCTCTCCACCGTCATCGCCAAGCCCAACGGCGCGCAGGGCGAGTTCCTCTCCTCCTCCCTCGGCAGGTGGCAGAACCGCGGCTCCAACCCCGACCGATCCCTCATCCTCGCCTTCCGCACCATCGCCAACATGGCTGACAGGTCCGCCTCTTCTTCTTCTCCCTTTCCCCTCTCCGCTCCACCAATCGTCCCTTTCGTACGCTTACCGGGTTCGGTTCGGCTCGATTCGATCAGAGTATTGTTCTGCGCTGATTTCTAGGATATCCCGTGTGATTGATCGTGTGGGCGATGCCTGATTTGGGCTCGGGGCGATGGATTTAGACAAGGAATGTGTGGGGGTTTCAGGGTTGGTTGTGACTCTGGGGAGGAGGGGGGGGGGGGTGTCTAGATTTGGAACGCCTTATTGATCTATTGGCACCCAGAGCTTTGCTGTGTTGTGCCTGGGTTAGATGTTGTATGATTTCTCCTTGGATCTACGGAATTTTGCTCTTTCATAGGCTGGGAATCAACCTAATGCGTACCATTTGTCTCATCAGGTACTGTCAAAGTTTCGATTTTTCTTTTGGGCACACGATAGGTTCTGGTAAAGTAGATAGGCTGATTGCACCCTGTGTCATTATATTATGCAAATTAAAGCATTCCAAGTTGATCATGATGGCATGTAGTACCTATACCTTAGGCATGTGATTTGGCTTAGTGATGGATCATTCTAGTCTTGGGAATTTGTACAGTAAGAATACCGCAACATATTTCTGATTTAGGCCACTTGATGCACAATACTCAAAGCTATATTGATTAGTAATTTGACTTGCTGCTGAAGTCATGTGGACCATTACCTCTGTAGCATCTGCATTTCTACAATATATGCTGACACGAATGATATGTCTTCTGCAGGCTGGGTCTTGTGGCTACTATTAAGGTAAGGAGAGACTGATGGCTGCCTGCCTGCATTTTTATATGGCTCCTTGGTTATCCTTGCTTGCGAGTAGACCTGCTGGTGGGCATCCATAATCCATCCCCAAACCCACACCCGCTAGAACGGGTAGGGTATGGATACAAATTGTTCTACCCAGCAAGGTAACGGGTATACCCTCAATTTAATGGGTAAGGGGAGGGGAATATCTATTTGCCTAAATCCTACCTGTCATTTTCGTCTTCTCTTCTGTGACCGCCGCCAGCCACCGCCGCACCCTGCCCTGTATTCGCGTGTGGTTGCCGCCGCCCGCCGGGATATCCTCGATGATGGATGCCACCTCCACACCATATTCTCATGCGTGTCAACACTCCTTCATGCATGCTCATCGCACAGATGCCAAAACCTGATATATTTCGCGCACGGTTACTGCTTGGTGACACTGCCACCGCCGATCTCCGTTCGCCATTGCATGTCATTCTGGCCTCAGCACCAGATGCGATTTGGCCAGTGCCACGCCGTTAGCCCTCCCGCAGTCCCGCTTTAATTTACCAGTTGCTTCTCTCGCCATTGAGAGGTTTGTTTTCATTTCTCTGAAACTTTGGCTTCTAGTTCTTCCCTAATTGCTCTAGCAACATAAAGCGCTGCTAATTGCTGCTCTAAACGCATGGCTGCCGGGGCTGGCAGCTTACGGACTGATAGTGTTCACCCAGAGCTGTACTTACCCAAGCATAACTGATTTTACCATCACCCGATGGATATAGACATTTTGGATTGGGGAAAGGTGCGGGGAGGGTGAGACCGGGCAAATATGCTATGGGTTTGGGTGTGGGGATTAGAGGGTACATCCGCACCCTACGCAACGGCAGGTCTACTTGCAAGTGCTAGCTGTTATTTACCGATTTTAGTTGCTGATGAACTTGTGTGTCCTAATAATTGACCTATTCTAAAATACTGAAACCTATTATGCTCTTTTTTTATGTTCCCTTAATAGAGATATTTGTAGTTTATCAGCTTGCATGTTGGCATTTCACAACATTTTGAGCTATCCTAATTGCTAAGAGCAAAGATCCATGCCCAGCACTGTAGCCTTCCTTATCTCCTTGAAGATAGATATACATGTTTAACATTTTCTGAATACCCATTGTGCGATTGAACAAATTGCTGCGCCCAGTGTTCAATACAATGAAATAATAACATAATTCAGTCAATTTACTACTATGTAGTGATTTTTTGTTATTACCTTTTTATTTCAAGGACCGAGCCAATGAAATATACAAGAAGGTTGAAGATCTCAAATCTATCAGGGGAAGAAATCAAGATGCCATATTAGCTGCCTGCCTGTATATTGCTTGTAGACAAGAAGATAGGCCTAGAACTGTGAAAGGTACATAGTGCTCTGACAAATCCTGGACTTTCTGGACATAGAATTCATAACCATTTAATTTCATTGCTCTTGTTTTGTGTTGAATCATTGCAGAAATATGTTCAGTTGCTAATGGGGCCACAAAGAAAGAAATTGGACGAGCAAAAGAGTTTATAGTGAAACAACTGGAAGTTGAGATGGGGCAATCTATGGAGATGGGAACCATTCACGCTGGAGATTTTCTGGTATGTTGTTCCTTGAGTAGGATATTTTCTTAATTATAAGTTTGTGGCTTATAAACTGACAAAAATCGCAGAGGCGTTTCTGTTCAACACTTGGGATGAACAATCAAGCTGTTAAAGCGGCCCAGGAGGCAGTTCACCGCTCAGAGGCGCTTGATATAAGGTTTGGCATTTCAGACTCTGTACATGCATGCTAGCCCTTGACCATTTCTATTCGATTGCAATTAAGGCGTGCTGTGGCATGGGGTTTCTGTTTATTCACAGATTGTTGGTTTAGTATGATTGTGACTTTTGATTCATTTTTGTTTTGATCCAAGCTTAGATCAAGTTACGCAACTGATCTAATTGTCGTATGATCAGAGAACTACTCATATAATGAGTTGTTTTATGTTTAGTTTAATGCTCCAGGATGCAATGCATAATTAAATATATTAAAGCTATGAGGCAACTTGATGTTTCATTTGTATCATGTACGAAAAACATGCTATAATCACCTGTTTTATGTTTAGTTTAATGCTCCAGGCTGCAATGCATAAATAAATCTACCAAAGCTATGAGGCAGCTTGATGTTTTTCTTTTCTATAAGAACCAGCTCATGATTCATTCCACCAGTCAGCCAAAACGCGAACCAAAATATTGCTTACAATGTTCGGCATTGGGGCAGTCCAGATATGCTCATGGTCTGACTCACCCCGCATACCCATACGAGCTAGATCATGATCCCTATTACTAGGCCTGGGAACAACTGAGATTTGTACAAAGTTAAAATGCAAAGACAGTAGCTCTCTAATCTCTCTAAAAACAACTCCACTGGCCTAACTGTTAACTGTTATATGCATCCCCACATAAGGTCCCACCCAAACAGCTTGAATCCACCTTCACAGTCAGGTTTGAAATTCCCTGGACAGTCGCAGCAAGCAATCCTGCCAAGCATGCCTCGCCTTCTGCATTCAGTTCATCTAGCACCTCCCTGAGTTTGCCTGACCCCCCGCCACCACAGCATTGCCCATATGATCAGAGATATCGAAGCCCCATGCACCTCCAGGAAAGCCGCATCAGAGTTTAGTTTTAAGATGTCTTCTGGTGGCGCTTGCCACTGCTGAACCCAAGGGCTCCTCACTAATATTGCGAGCTCTGTACATGATCTCTCCCAGTGGCTTAAGAGACTCACCTGCATTTACCTTGTTTCTTGTATCCCACCACGCGCCACATGAGCCTGAACACTGTCATGAATGCTTCCGGCTTCAGCTCAGCTACTTGAGGCAGCTTGATGTTTCGTTTGTATCATGTGCGATAGACATGCTATGACACTTGGATATAATCATTCCTACCTGGTCAAATTTGTACCGCACGTTTCTTGACCCAAAAAAAGACATTAACACTTCCTTTCAACCTTTTGTGCAGGAGGAGCCCCATCTCAATTGCAGCTGCTGTAATTTATATGATAACACAACTCTCAGAGGACAAGAAGCCACTTAAAGGTTAGGAACGTTGCTTTAACTGTGCCTTCTCCCAATGAGTGATATATCACTTACAACACTTTGTTTGTTACAGATATTTCATTGGCTACTGGTGTGGCGGAAGGCACCATCAGAAATTCGTACAAGGATCTGCATCCCTACGCCGCAAGGCTCATCCCGAACAACTATGCCAAGGAGGAAGACCTGAAGAATCTCTGCACACCTTAGGCTTTTTTTTTTCTTTTGTTACATAAATCGGAATTAGATTTGTCAAAGAGGAGTGAGTAAACGCCCTGGTTGTGTCTGTAACCGGGCAATGTGTCGTCGCCACCGCACTTAACTTTATGTGGATTGACGTATGAGAACAAAGTTGTCCTCATCAGATCGATTCTCTTTGCAGAGATAGCAAGTTTCGTACACCTACCTCCCGAAGAAGTGGGTTGCCGAAGTACCACTTCCGTATAATCTCGATTCTCGAAACAAGAGCAGGCCCAGTTTTGGCATCGTTTGGCTGGGCTCCATTCCATGCTGACCTCATCGTGGGTCAGCGATCCGACCAACTTGCCCCTAAAATCTGACCCAATCCGAGGAGCAACATATCGAGTGGATGTGGCAGTGGTACACATAATTTTTTTTTTACCTAGAACCTGACCCAGTTTGGAAAAAAGAAAAAACACACAAGAAGCATCACTCCGACCGAATCTAGGGCCCACCTTCGTCCATGGTATTGTTCCTCATAGATCGGCTCGAGAATGGTTGTGGCGTCCATGGACTGGATGGTGGTGAGGCCGCTACGCAGGTGGTCACGACATAGTGGTACTTTTGGGCGTTGTTCCCCTCTCTTTAGACATTATCGTGGTGGTTCTTGCATACTTTGGTATACCTCGGATTAGAAACGCAACCATGGCTTGGAGTGGCAACAGAATCGTCTTCGAGAAAATTACTTCATTGGCTTAAAAAAACCGATGGTTACTTTCTTAGTCTAAAAATTTTACAGCTTAGCTATATGGAAAAAACTTTCTTCTCATTCCTTATTTGGCCCTTCCGTCAATTTGGAGACCTAAGGGTGTTAGCTAAAGAGTGAAAAGACGACTTTGCCCTTGCTTTCTCCCTTCTGCAAGTGACCCAACCCAGGCCTAGCTGCGCTTCCTCAGCTCTAGCCGCCCCGCCCACGGCTTCGTCAGGCTCGGGTGCGCCTTGGCCCATTGCCTACAACTCCGGCCATCGCAGCGCTCGTCATCACCTGCGCGCCGCTGCCGTTAGGCACTGTAGACACGAGTGTGGGTAAAGCCGGCGACGCGATGGCGACGGCGCGTCCGCTGCCGCTGCACAGGTGCGCGCGGTTGGACAACGGCGAGGACACATTCCACAGTAGCACGGAGATGAGGATGGGGCGCGACTGGCGTGGCAGGGCCGAGCCGGAGACGGGGATAGGGATGGGGCATGGTGTGGCGGGCCGCGGCCGCGGCCAGAGGCAGAACGGAGCAGGCACGATGGAGACATGAGCAAAGGTGGCCGACAGGGCGCAACCGGGTAGGGCGAGGTGTGGCTGGAGGTGGAGGTTGGCCTAGCACTGCCGCAGATGAGGAAGGATGGGGGTAAGGATGCAACTGGGTCGTAATTGGTTGACCCATTACCCAACCCAGTCTACCCGGTCTAGATTTTTTTAGTTTTGGGTCAACCCGGCCCATTCAATCATTGGGTTTTGGGTACCCGGCAAGAACACCAAACGATGGAGTCGATGGACTGGCAGGGCGACTGTAAGCACCGACGGGCGGCGCGGCGGCGGCGGCCGACCGCGTGCAGCGGCCGCGGCGGATGGTCGGCACGGACAAAGCCGCAGCAGACGGGAGGCACGAAGCATGCGCGGGCTGAGTGGCGGACGGGCGCCGCGACAGCCGCTGAGCGCGCTGCACCGCGGTGGCGATGGGATCCAGGGAGGAGGGAGGGCGCACCACCGACCGCCGGCCGCTGAGCACGCCACGCTGTTGGGGAGGGAATGCTGAGCGCGCCGTCGGCTCCGGCTTGTTCCCCGCGGCCGGGCACGAGTTTGAGCCCTGCTTCTGCTCGGCGGTCTTGCTGTCCGTCGGGGAGCAGCTCAAGATGGAGAAAGCGGATCTTGTCCATGATCGTCGATCGGTCGCAGCAGCTCAAAATGCAGCCCGAGAGAGATGCAGAGGTCTGTTGCCTTGTTCTTCGCGGGAGATTGATGACTGCTTGCTTTCTGGTGCGAGCTAGCGAGGTCTTGGTAGAGTTGCTTTGTGCTTGCTGCTCTGCCCGCGTGTTGAGATGGGAGAAGCGAAGAGGAAAGGGAGAGTAAGGGAGGCGGTTGGCAGGCGGCTGGCTGGAGCCGAGGCGGCGGGGAGAAGGGCGCATCGCCAGCTGCCGCCCACTGAGCGCACCGCGCCGCGCGCGCGGCGCGGAGGAGGAGGGTGCGTGCCGCCGGAGGGGATGGAAGCCGGGGCAGCGCGCCGCTGGCTGCCGTCCGCCGAGCTTGCCGCGCCTCCGGAGGGGACGGAAGCCAGGGCAGCAGGGAGAGAGGAGGAGGAGGGTGCGCCGCCGGCGATGGAGCATGCGAGGCACATGGCGGATGAGCGGCGTGGTGTACCAGTTGGGTTACACAGGTGACCCAAAGCAATTAACACCATTTGGCACCACATTTTTTTGGGTATTTACACTAGATTTAATATTTTGGGTAATGGGTCATTGGGCCAACCCATACAAATCTGCATCACGAGATGGGGGACAAGTGATGACATGTGGGGTCAAGGGGCAAAAGTTTTCTTTTTACACCACACTTAACACTGTTAGAGCTCTAAACTGACGGAAATGCCAAGAAAGAAATAAGTCCGAAATTTTAGATCACTGTAAAAATTTTAAGCCAAAAAAATAAGCATTAATTTTTTTGGGCCAAAGAAGTAATTTTCTCATCGTATTCAACATCGTGTTGTCCGTAGAGGCATCATTCAGGAGTAGACCTAGGCATTTCTCAGGTTGGGCTGAAAAAACTCAGTGTTTATTGAGACGGCCCAAAAATCGAGCCCGCACAGGTCGGATCGGGCCTGTGTAAATTGTCGGGCTTTTAGGTTTTTTCAGGTTTCGGATCAAAATTCTTGGCTTGGACCCGACACGTCAGGCAGATCAGGTTGAAAATCTTGACCCAAACCCGCCCATCAAACTCTTCGGATCGGGCAGTGCCTAGGTCTACTCAGGAGGCACTCGTGTGCAGGGGTAGCTTTCCTCGACCAATAGGATACTATCTAAAATTGTGGTACATGCCTTTTTGTCACCTAATCATTTGGTACATGCATATTGCCGAGCATTCGACTTAAAATTATATATCTGCTAGCTGATTCGTTCAGTCAAATTCATGTGCGTTCAATCTTCAAATACCCACCAGATGCCTTTCCGATAACCTGCCTTCAACTTGAGTCCTTTCTGGTCGATTGTTCCAGTGAAACTCCGGCTTTGTTCACGCTTCATGTCACCGTATGATTCCATGAGTTCACGTAGCGTAACTCTTGTTCTCCATCTTCTGAAAAAACCGTCATTTATTGATTCATCTTTTTAAAAAGCATCCGTCCATCCTCTTTCTGGCTCCGCTAAAAAAAAGAAACATTATTTCTGACTTTGTGGGGTCAGATGAGGGAAAGCATGGTATATTGCCATATATTGGTATGGAGTCCTTTGCAGAAAGTCTCGGTTCATGTCGCGATTGTCAGAACTTAGAAGTAGCCAGTGGAGGGTTCAGGAGCTGGACCATCCGGGGAAAGGGTGTGTGTGGGTTAAGTTCACCTTCAACGCCTGGGTGTGCTGTGGTCCCTGGGGAAGTGAAGATCTGAGATTCTAAGCGTTGGCCATCCAGTTTCCAGTGAATGCGGCACAGCGCCAGCGGCAGCACGAGCTGATGGGGCAGAGGCCAGGCGTTCCGCAACCCAGCGGACAGCAAACGTTGTTGGATCTCCCTTTCAAAAATAAAAAGCAAAACAAATGTCGGTTCTCATCTGAGCCACTTCTTTCCCCAAAAGGTTGGAAACAAACATTATATTATTTCATGTGGTGTGTTACTGATCACTCGGTCACATAGTACAACCGACTGAACCCCCGCAAAGTACACAAGGTCTACGACAACAAAAACAGATGGTGACATCTTGCATTATTTTCTGTTTTCGTGCTACAAATCAGCAAAACCAAGAGCAAGAGGCGACTATGCGCACCATCACACAAAGCGCTTCCAGAGTCTTCTATGGTGCGGCTGTCGAGCTGCCTCTTTGATTCATGACCACTTTCTAACAGGGCGCATCAGGCTGCAACTTTCTTGGAAGTAACTGAGTTGATAATGGTGGCGAAATCAGGGCCCTGCAAAAACCAAGAAACTGGTTAACAAATCATAGCAGGTACATTAAAATTTCGGTATTTTGACAGCTTCCTGAAGGTTTTATAACCCATGTTTTGCATAAGGAGTGAGGAGATCTATACTTTTCCTATAATCCTATTTAAGCAGCAAAACTTTGCAGGCACATTGTTTTGAAACTACTACTGAAGAGAGTTCAATATACATATTAGGGAATATGAATTCTCTACACTATCAAACGCCACTGGGATTTGGAAAGGTATGTTGAAAGTTGCAAGGTGAGTTTAAGAGCTGCAAACAGCAGCCGCTGAGCGCAGAGGTTGCAGAACAAATCAGCTTATGTATGGACATCTGGCATTAACTTTATCATACCTTCAACGAGGCACCGCCAACAAGAAAACCATCAATATCTTCTTTCTTTGCTAGCTCTGCACAATTAGCTGCGTTTACAGAACCTGCAACCCAGAAGCATAGGATGATCACACATAGAGTCGGCAAGTCATGTTAAACACCCCACAACAACACTTAAACAAAATATAATGGAACATTGGTTGAAAATTTTCAGCATTGAGAAACTAACCTCCATAAATTATTCGAGTGCTAGAGGCAACCTCAGGTGATACATTGGTCTTCAACCAATCACGTACAGCAGCATGAACTTCCTGGGCTTGCTCGGGAGAAGCGACTTTTCCAGTTCCAATAGCCCAGACAGGCTCGTATGCAATTACAACATTGGCCCAGTTTGAAATACTATCTGCAAGCAGATACATGTTGCATATGGATCAACACCTCAAGCTAAAACCATGCTTTCCTTTTTCATCTCTAGAGTGGCCATAACATAATTACTTAAAGTTGACGAAATTTCACCTGCATAAGCCTTCATCTGCTTAAAACATACATCAAAAGTTTTCCCTGCTTCCCTCTCTTCCAACAGCTCTCCTATGCAGGCAATAAGCTTAACATTTTGGCTCAGTGCATATGCAGCCTTCTTGCCAATAAACTGCATTGGAACAACTTATTATATTCCAATCTGAAACTACAATTCTGCAAGTGACAATCCAGTAGCATATGGCATATATAATAATCACCTCGTCATCTTCACCAATAATATGTCTACGCTCGGAGTGTCCAAGAATAACCCATTGACAGCCGATGTCGGCCAATTGTTCTGCACTGTAGTTTTTTAAGGGAAAGGCAAACTTCTATTAGTGAAGCCAGAAGCCAAAAACAAATTCATAATCTGTTATTTACTTATTACATAAAGTCCATCCAGTAAAACAGTTTTGCTATCATTGCTTTACAGCTAGTTGCAATCTCCATATACTTCGAAAAGAAAAGGGCAACCGGTACGCACCTGATCTCTCCAGTGTAGGCTCCTCCTTTTCCAATCCACACATTCTGAGCAGAAATCTCAATGCGATCAGTTAGTGAATTCTTGACCTGGTCGATGTAGATGAATGGAGGTGCCACTACAACATCTGCAATATTGCCGTAAATCCACACATTACTATGCTTGCTGTATTGAGCGAGAAACAAGCAGCAAGGTGGCATAGAAATTCTTAAATAATTATCTCTACTACATGTGTTTTCGAGCAGAGATTATTATATCCTGGTGTTTGGTGACAATTTGAAGCTCATGAGTGGAACCCCATCTAAACTGTAATACAATCAACTGATCCTATAGAACATGCAGAGCCTGAGGTAGACATTTTGTATTCAACAGAAGAGCCTGCTGCAAACATGGAATGAATTTTTCCATGCCACATGGTACTCATACAGGATGGAGGTAGCCGTATGGTTAAATTTCTTACAGAAAGGGGATATGAAAAGTCAGTAGCAAATCTTATTAGGAGCATTAAGCAAACAACTTTCCTACAGTTTTTTTCCTATGAGCCAAAGATACAAACATGTTGGAACTGCAATGGGTTTACACTTTAGTCAATAGCTTGTACAGGACACGAAGCAAATTAGTGATAGCAGTAAATAAATCACTGTGAATATTTAGTAAGGTATCCATATTGATATATGAAAGTCAGGGGGTCCGGTCGGATCTGCGAAGGTGAAACAAACGGCCTTACCCACATCAGTTTCGAGTGTAGCAGCATTCAATTCAGAGACAAGCTTGCTAATGGAGTCCTTCGTTCCATTCTGAAGCGAGGGAGAAAACAGACATCAACACCACAAATTGTAAGACGAGTGAATAGATTTATAACTTAATATTGCTAGCAAAAGCTCCTTAGTAAAGAAGCCTCATGTATGAAATAAGATGTTCCATATATCCACAGTTTAGGCCTCTCCAAGTGTAGCAAACAGGATGAAGAAAGCTCCAAGGCTTCTCTATCCTCAGGACACAAGAACTGATGACATTCTCAGGCTTCTCAACAAAAAACGTCCCCAAAACGAAAGAGAGATCAAAGATGCAGAGTATGCAAGAAACAATTTTCATATATCGAACAAAATGGCTAAGGTAGGCAGCAGGCAAGCGAATCTGTTTCTAGAAACGGCCTTGTACGGGAGCAAATCACGATGTGAAGGATGACGACAAAAATCTCATCCTGGTTCCGTCGGAATGCCCAATGCGGCACCAGCCAGAGCCCAGAAGAACATACAGCCAGCACAACAGCATCTCCAGCATCATCAGTACTGAGATCACCCCAAGTCGCGTAAAGCTGAGGAAGCAGAACGAGCACTTACGCACTTCCAGTTGCCACCCACGAAGAACTGCAAAAAGGGTAAAGAAACAAGAGGGAAACGTGAGCTCAGAAATCCCACGGGGCAGATTAAAACACGGCGGCGGCGCACGCAGCCACGCACCTTGCCGGATCCAGCCATGGCGACGACGCGCTGGGCGCGGCGGCGGGAGCAGCGGAGGCGGTGCTGCTGCGGGGCGGCGGGAGCAGCCACCGCGGCCGCGAGGCGGGTGAGGTGGGAGGACGCGAGGGACGACGGCGCCGCGGCCATTCTCCGTCTCGCTACTGCTGCTGCTGCTGCGGTTGGTGGGAACTGGGAAGGGGAGGGGAGGGGAGGCGAAGGGAGGCTGGACTGCCTGGGTAGGTGGTAGCAGCCGCGGCCACCGGAAAGGGAAGGGGCCAAGGAGAAGGAGCGGGGGGGCGGATCCGGCCAGGCGAGCGAGGCCGAGGCGAGGGACAGCGACCTCGAGCTCGAGTCCAAGGCCCAACGTATGGCCGCCCCCGCGCCTTATCGGCCCATGGATAGGGCTCCGATGGCCCCGGATCCTTCGCCGTGCCCTCCGTGCCGCTGCTGCGGATATACCAGGTGCAGATGGGCCGGGCCATCAGGAGGGAGACTGGCTAACGAACTGGGTCCACTCCTGGACAGAGATGGCAACGGGGAGATTGACCGGGCCAGCAGGAGGGCGACTTGACTAACGAACCGGGGTACTTCCCCAAAGGTACCGTACCGCCTCACTACCTGTCGCCCGAGTTCTCCCTTTCCCTTTGCCACAGTAGAAAGCCAAAGCCTTTTCTTGCTGTGGAAACTGTCCCGCCGAGTTTAACTCATTTGACTTAGCACGTGTATTTGTACGTTGCGGTCACTTCGTGAATTTCGAACCCACGAAAGTGCTCATATGAACAGAGCGTACGTATATGCGTTCAAGGATAAATGTACGCACGTGTAAGTGCTTGCGTTGTTGTGTGCCAGTATGATTGGGGAGGAAGAAAAGGGCAGCCCAAGACGATGATTTTCTTCCGATGAGAAACTACGTTACTGCGGATCATCAGATCCGTTTCCGTTTCCTCCCGCAGCAGATCAGACATGGAGAAGTTGTAGATCCCGTCTCCCATTCTACATGCACGACGGATAGAACACACATGAGACAGATGTAGGTGTAGCTTCTGGCTTCTTCTCTTATTCATTATAGATACACAGAGTGTTGATTATATAGAGGTGGATAACCCTTCAGGGGTATATATGGTATGAGCCCATCCAAATCTTAATTAGGATTGGATTTTTTAACACTTCCCCTTGGACGAATACCACGACTAGCTCATGCCTCATTAAAGCTTTCAAAAAAACCCAGTGGAAAAAATATGTAGAAAAAGCGCATAGTGGCGCAAGTTGCATTTGCATGTTTGTTGCCTCGTTAAAAACCTCATGTGAGAAACTTTAGGAAAACTCAACAAGGAAAAAAGAGTACAACATGTCTCCAAGACATAATGTAATCTTCTGGATCTAGATTCAATTGAATCAACTGCAATGGCTAACTTAAAGATGTGCTCTCCCTGATCTTTCCAAGACTCTCGATATGGCAAAAACACCTTCTTCTGGAAGTACATGCACATAGAAATTTAGCAAACAAATTGCATATGGTTGCAAGATTATATCAGGAATTTTACCTCAATTCTCTTCTGGGATTCACGAAATAAATACACATAAGTAAGCCACTTCATTAGCGGTGTTGATCTACTAGATCATAGTAGTGATAGAGCCTTGCACGAAGGTTTACATATATTGATCATCAAGGTAATGCCTTTGAGGCATATAATAGGACATTCAGTGTCTCAGAATTGTGATCAGTATTGAGCATTCGCTTCTCCTGATAATGACTACTTCAACTTCATTATTTCTCATAACTCAAACATATTTTTCAAGATATGTATATAATCATTCTTCTGGAACAATTAATGAGAAATCTTGGGGTGCCACGCTCACATCTCTATCACACACCACAATCTAAATAATTGTGCAATGCAAATAACAAGTCCCTCTAAAGGACATAGGGAATAATATAGTTGCTAGAATACATATTTCAAATACGGTTCATCGCTTCAGTCGTTCGTTCACTGCAACTTTTATGATGATGTAATAAAATTAAGTCTATCGAAGACGATCTTTAATCCTTCAGGATCTTTATTTATCAGATTCACTGATATAGTCTGTTATTCTGGCGCAATGGGGATATTTTGCCAATAACACCATACCTTCTGGGTTTCTGCCTTCAAGGCGTTAGAAGATACCGTCATTCCAAAACTTCAAGTGGAGAATGCATGATAGTGAACATATATTGCGAGTGTATTTACATACACACCTAGTACAACTTGCGAGATGCACGTGCTTATTAAGTGAACTTCAAGTTCTTTGATTCCTCATTTAATTCATTCTTGGGTCTTGTATGGGTCTTTCTCCCTCATCGGGATTATCAAATTTCTGTGTTTAATTTAGACTTTTATTTCTTCGAGAAATGTTTTTTAAGGAAGTATTCTCTCTACTGGGAGAATTACTCTCTACATGATAACATGACAGAGTAGTCATTCTTTAGGAAGACGTGCATCTTCAAGAGGACAATATTGGTATGAGATTTCCCTGTTGCATATTTACGATTTGATATTTTGAGTTCTACTGGGATCTCAACGGATTTTCAGAATCCATTAACTGCATCTTTCAATGCATGCCATTAGCCAGATATATTACATAACGGAATCGTATTTATTCAACACACGTGGGGATGGGTCTTTTCTAGGACCACTTGAATCATCGCATTCACTACACTTTATTTTGATAGTGACCCATAAATGTCCGAACTCCAGGTCGCGACTTTCGCTTTGCGATTTTTGGTTCAGCCTCAGTTGCACTTTTTATTGACACGATAAGAGAGCTTCAAGCACTTATGCCTAGGACTTTGTTCCGGATCCGGTTTCTCTTAAAGAGAATCATTTGCAACTGAGAGAAAAAATAGGTGTCGATACATTCGTCTCTCACATTTAATTAAGATTTTCGTCGTTTCCCAAAACGAATGATCAATTGTTCCGTATTCCGAGCATATAGATATTACGCACATCGCTAGGAATTTTATCTTTAAGATGAGCCTCTTCCTGAGGCATATCACCAGCAGGGTGAGTTCATCGGAGGAAAGTTTTACAGACAGCGTGAATCTGCACCAAGTGCATTATGTTTGACTATGGCCGACAGATCATATTCGCAGGAGTCCCCGCAGAATTAGATCAAATGCCAATAATAAGTCAATTATGGATATAAAATTAATCCCGGGTATATCCATATCTACTTCAGGTAGAAGTATTTACAATGTATCACAACATATACTGTTACTCCTCAACGATTTTCTGGTAAACTCCATAAACACAGGAGTATACAATGAACAACAGGTTTAGTTCGCCTTTTGTGCGTTTTATTATTCTACAGAATATCAAGGCATTACACAAGATGGGTTTTTATCTCCCTCTAATGCCGAGATATTTCAAAGCATACTAATACGATTCCCAACCACAATCTTCTGGTTGTGGCCAAAGCATGCTATAGCGGTGATTTATTTCGGAAATCTTACGCACATAGATAAAGGGGTTTACATTTAAACATTATATGCAGTGAGTTTGGACTTATATTAATGCAGTGGCATGAATACTGCATTGGATGGGTTAGTCTCAACTTCCAGCGAGACAAACAACTACAAGTTGTTCAACGGTTACAATTATGCAAACTTAATTATTATCTTTGCTATAAATTACACAGGTAATCTTCAGGATTTAAAATATTATATGCAACACAATATTAGCCATAGAAATTCTTCAAGGGCTCTGGAGAAAATAGTTGAATTCAGATCAACGTGCCAAAATGGTGTCTCCATTTGAAGTGCTTACAAAGGCGAGCAAATAGTTGATTTCAGATCAACAATTAATAGAGATTTCTCTATTTGCAATGCTAACTGGTTGCATCGCGCTTTCAGCCGCGTAGAGAAATGTGTGCATATATTAGAATAGCAAAGTACATGGCATTGAGCCAGTGCTGCCTAACGGTGATTTTAGTGTGCAGAGTTGTATAGTCCAGCTCGTTTAATATTTGCCCATGGTTTACCCAATTACTCATACCATTAGAAAACTGGGTATTATTGATTGCAACAGTTTAAGGTATAACGGTTATAAGAGAATTAAAACCACGTTAAGCAAGAAAATGTTTGAGAATAAACAAGGGAATATGTCTGCATATAACTAAGGCACAGTTGGATCTCAATGGAACGACTTATGAGGCCGATGCACAGACATGCATCTTCAAATGCACGGTAAGATCCAAAGACACGTGGCAAGTTTGTGTTCTGCACGAAGCCAAAACTTAATCACAACTTCAGGTGGGTGATGTCAACACACTACGATTAATTGTATCCCAAGTTAGTTGTTTGTGGCGCAAAATGCCTATGGGGGCAAATTGTTATTCTCATATTATATACCATTTGTTCTATAAAGCATAATTTCAACCTCTTTATTTTTCAGCATAAAGATAAAGCTTTAGAACAGAACAGACAAGCTCAAAAATTTGTATTATCTGGAAAATATCATCCAAATACAAAGTTTCTGACTAAGCAAAAGATTACAAATGCTTAGCGAGAGCAAAATATGACCAATATCCTTCCGAGACAAGTCTCATACAACAAATGGTGCTACTCTCATATGAAAAAGTTATCAAGACTAGGGATAATACAACAGGTCTCTACAATATCTTCATTTTATATCACAAATTATCATTACTAGCATGTAGATGGTCAAATTTGTATGACATTTCAGCGTAAAAAAAATCACAGTGACCAATGATGCCGTAGCACCTAATTTAGCTTCTAGCTCCATAGTGATGTGGGATTTCTTATATTGTTTTTACTTTTGGTAATTCTTCGAATGGGTAAAATTCAAAGTAGTTCTGCTACATAAACCCAACGATATGTCCATCAGGAGCTGACCATTACTATTTGGCATACTCCCCCAAAAGTCTATTCAGCGGCTAAAATCATGTAAAATTCTGAGAATTATGTGCTATATGAGCACACTGGGTCCGAAACAGGACGATCGAAGTGATTCTTTCAGAACACACAATCATTCTCCACACAACACTTGGTGAAAAATTTCTCAGAATAACCTTTCGGGGTATTTGCAACTTCAAGTTGCTCAGGGGTTATTGCATTTTATCTCAGATTATGCTTTATGTCTTTTCAGCGACAACGAGAGCAATATGTCAACTTCAAGTCGACCAATTATGACTGAGATATTGAGCCACTATTTAAAATATAGAGCATTGGTAAGGTATTTTGAGCTCACGACTTGAGCATACAAAGAAAATCTCAAATTGTGATGTCTTATTTGCCAATGAGGCTTTGATGCATTATGTTATATTTTTTCTGATTATTTCGGGTAAAATAACTTTATGCATAAGGAGAGAGCAGAGAAAGTATAGAGACAAGAATGGTCTTATATGTGTTTCATTAATTTTCTAGATTTTTTAAGATATTGTTATAATCTTTTTAGTTGTCGGCCACTTGGCTATATATGTATATAACATATGATGTCACACAATACAAATCATACGAAATATATCGGGTCAAATTAAAGAATTGTTCATGCACGTAAAATTTTTTTTATCGAAAACCATATCTCTTCAGGAGTTTACACGATCCATCACGTCATACGAGAGCCCACGCTTCAGCGTCTAGAATTGTTCGCGCATATACAGCCATCAGGATCGCAGTAGTGTGCAAAGGAGGAGTAGTAGCAGCTCACGCATGGCCGTCAGGGCAGGGGTGGCGTGCGTGGTTCTCCCAGAACTAGCCTAACTTGCATAAACATGTGACATATTTTGCTATGTCCGCGGATAGGAGAACAGGCACACGCATCTGGCGTGGCAACATATGGCACAACGGTGTGGCAACACGACATAAAGTGACGCAATAGGCGCAACACGAATTGGCAGATGCACACTGCTAATGCAGCACATGGTGGCATGCAGCGGTACGATAGTATGAAGGATGTGAAAAAACCCTGTGTAAACCTTCTGGGCATAAAAAACAACAGGAGGAAACAAATTATGCGTACAACTACAGATGTACAAAGTAATTAGTACTAGTTTCCCGGTTATATGCATTTATCAAATTCTACGAATTATTTGCTACTGGAAATAATTAATAAATGTAGAGAAAATAACATATAAAAATGCTTGTATATAGAAATTGTTTGCATCTAAAGCATAAAAAAAAATTTCTGCAGAAAACAATTCACAAGATAAAAAAAACATGGGCTTGCATCCAATGCAGCTGGCCTGCTGGGCGCGACAGCCCAAGTGTGGTGGCAGTTGGAGTTTGTGATACGAGTAGGAGCGCCCCAGCGGATCTGGCAGCTCAGCGGGCGCGAGGGGCCTAGCCCCAGCCGGGTGCTGCGCAGCAGGTGCGCATGGTGTGGTCGGCACGGACGTCGGTGCAGCGGCCGTTCCGGCGGCGGCTCGCGGCCAGCGCGTGAGCGGGGTTGCGCACGGCAGGCAGCCTACGGGGCTGAGCGTGCACCCTGCGCATGGTGTGCGGAATGCTCACGCACGTCACATGCATGCAATTGATGGGATGATTAACTTGCATGCATATGAACAGATTGAAAACACGATCTAATTATCACGTGGCCAGCCAGAGTATCGCCAGAGTGCATATCCGCTTGATGCGCAGTCGCCGGTAAAAACAGCGCGTGTGGCGCCGCTGCCTTGCGCTGTCTGCTGGACACGCATGACATGGTGGTCATCACGACGCCTTGCACAATCGACATGATTCATGCAGATTAGACCATGAGGCGATGGTGCACTACGGGGCACTTTTTCGTGCATGCATAATCAATTTATTAGATTGATTGAAACAATCAACTGACTCTCGCACGGATCCCAACAAGGGCGTGGCAACGTTGGTAGCCGCTGCGGGCATGGATGCCCGCGGACAGCGCACGGCAGGGCGCCGCAGCAGGCTCTCACGGCCGGCGGCTCCATGAACGTACCTCCGTGGGCGTAGGAATCGAAGCTCGTCGCGTAGGACAGTTCGGCTAGGCCAGAGGATCTGCCGGCGTGACGGAGAGTTAATGCAGAATGAATCTGATTCCACAGCAACGCGATGTTGAGGTAGAGCGTGCTGATAACGTGTTGAAAAACTACGTTACTGCAGATCACCAGATCCGTTCCCGTTTTCTCCCACAGCAGATCAGACATGGAGAAGTTGTAGATCCCGTCTCCCATCCCAGATGCACGACAGACAGAACACATATGAGACAGATGTAGGTAGAGCTTCTGGCCTCTTCTCTTATTCATTATAGATACACAAGATGTTGATTATATAGAGGTGGATAACCCTTCAGAGATATATTTAGTATGAACCCACCCAAACCCTAATTAGGATTGGGTTTCTTAACACTTCTTTCCAATGTCAAATCCAGCTCCTCCTCCCTTTCGACAACATCTCCCTCATGGAAGGAGGAGGGGGCTTTCAACGATCTTAAGTTGAGTAAAGAAAAATTCTATAGATGATAGCCTTGGTTGAAGTTGTCTCAGTGCGCCATATTAACAAGCGTGACGCAATATGTTTTTCGGGGATCGTGAGTCAGGACTCAGGCCCACAGGTGAAAGTTAAACACACGAAAATTCAAAACATGATATGCTAATCTGCACTGATTGCTTCGCCATATATTTGACCCAAAGGCCACCCCATCGATAAAAAAATAAGGATCATTGTAAATGTTATAGAGGTAGAGAGCATCGTAAGCTACAGTGTTGGCCTTTATGTATGCAGTACGACTAGATTTCCAACCTTTTCTATTTATGGCCTCTTTGAGTTATTTATTTTAGTTTTTACCACACGTATGACCTAAGCAAGAAGAAAAGCAAGAAAAAAAAGAGAATTTGGTGTAGCTTTACTCATCTTAGCTTAGGCTATCCCTAACCATTGGGTAAAATGTACTGCCTATACACTGTAGCACTACTGTAGACAGAGAGATAGTTGGAATAGTGGAGGAACAGTGGATAGGCAAGCGTTTTTAGGCAATGGTTGGGGATGGTCTTAGACGTCACCCTTAAAAGCACCCTACACATTGTGAATGCTCTAATTAGTTCATATCACCCTTGAGCTATTAACTGACTTAGGTTTAATGTTTACCATCGTCGAGAGAGAGGAGTACCGAAGACCTAGGTCTTTGTTGCCTCCTCATTAGGGATGTATCCAAACCTTATTCATTCTGCTTTAGTTTTATCACGGTTCCCCTAAACCTTTTCGCATAACCATCCATAGAGCCTGATCATATGACGTAGCAACAATTTCATCTCGAACACCGGCTAATTTTCCACTCCACATAATCCAAGCATAAATACGCATACTAGTAGCTCATAACAAAAGGGAAGCCCATGACATTAAAGTCTAGTTAAATTTACCAAATAACAAGAATATGATAAAGTTTACTTAGGTAGGATGGATCCAAAAGGGCATAGCTGATAGAACCCACCATTAGGAGCACGGGCTAAGGCTAACGAGCCCATTAATCATACCATTTATATTTTAAACTTATTTTGTTTACAATACACAAACAATATTTTACACGGATATATACATGTTCCGGTAACGTTAGCAACAAGCTAAGGACTGTTTGGCACGCATCGTAAAGCTGAATCTAGCGGTTCCCCCATATTGGTTTTGCAAAATTAAATGCTGCACCGTTGACAGAGAGAGAAGTAGTTGGCACAGTGATGGAGGATGGGAAATGGAGGAGCTGCTGGAGAGAGCCTAAGGTGGCGTTTGGTTGAGGAGCCGGCTGGGACAGAACGGTTCTATTCCAGTTTTCGAAGCGTTTGGTTCGCAGTACATGGGATGGAGCCGCTCCTGAGAAGGGAATATTCCGCAAAGATGCGGAACGGCCGGGTTCCAAAAATTTTGTGGAACACGCTAGTTCCTCGCTCACGCCGTCTCCTCCCGTTGTCCCTCTCCTCACGCGCAGGCACTCCGCTCGCCTCCTGGAGCCCGCCTCGCCGGAGCCCCGCTACCCACCTCGCCGGCGCCCTGCCTCCCGCTTCACGGAGCCCTGCCGCCGGTCGACCCACACCGTCGTATGCACGAGCCCGCCCACTGCCAGTCGATCTGCGGCCAGCGAGCAAGGCCGCGACGGAGCAGGGAGGCAAGGAGCATCCGCCAGCGGGCGTGTAGGTAGAGGAGCCACCGCGGCCGGATCCGAAGCCGGCAACGCGCGAGGAGGCGACTGAGCCGGTGGCGCGTGCGGAGGAGGAGGAGGAGGAGGAGGAGGAGACGCCATGGCGCGAGCGGAGGAGGAGTCGGTGCGGAGCGGCGGAGGCGAGCTTCACGGGGAGGGAGGCGAGCGGCCGGCAGTCCGACACGGAGGCGAGTTGCAGCGGGAAGAAGGGGATGGTTTATGTGGCTGACCCGCGGGTCCCACTTAACTGTGGGTTGACGTTATCTCCCATGTTCCCATTCTACCAACCAAACACAAGAATGGAGCCACTTAAAGATGGGCGTGGGGCGGGTCGGTCCATTGGTTTGTCGAACCGGACTGGAAAAACGAACCAAATGGGCCCCATATGGATAAGAAAAAAGTACGAAGGGGCAAAGGATCGAAATTACCAGAACCAATGGACCAAGCGGATCGAACCTTTTTCGGCGACTCCTCACCGTCCGCCTCCGGCACGTCATCCCCCGCCGACCTCGGCTTCCTTTTGCCGGCGAAGCCCAGGGCCACAGCTCCCCCCTCGCCTTCCCCGCGGTATCCCCACTCACCGGCGTCGCTTCCCGATGGCGAGCCCAAGCAGCGATGATGTCGGCGCCTAGGCATCGCTCCCTGGCGGCGCACCCAAGAGCGACGGCGCGCGCAGCGGCGCCCGGGCAGCGCGGCGGCGGCTCCCGGGCAGCGGGCGGCGGCAGCACCCGGCGGGCCCAAGCAGCGGCGGCGACACCCACGCAGCATTCACCGGTGCACAGATCCACCCACCTCCGCCTCGTACGTGACCGCCTTGTACGATTTTTGTTTTAGAACTAATCTTGAGCATGAAGGGCGGGCTTGGTGCAGCGGTAGAGCCTACCGTCTGTAACCGGAAGGTCCCGGGTTCGAGCCCCAGCCTCTGCATATTATGCGGGTAAGGCCTGGCGCTTAAAGATACCCTTCCCCAGACCCCGCACGTGCGGGAAGCCTACGGCACTGGGTACGCCCTTTAACTAATCTTGAGCATTACATACAACAGATTCAGACGGTGTAGGTCATGTAATTCAGGTTACTGATTCAATTTATGTATACTCCTTAGTCAATGTAACACATTGGTTGTTGTACGTTCGTTAATAAATAGTCCGATCCACGTTAACCATTGGGTATCCATGGAGCTAGCTCATGGAGAAATGGATCTTGCGGTGCTCCTTTCAGACTTAATTGGTTCGATGGATAGTTCCAGGGTTGCTTCATGGAGCATCCATGCCCACCTTTAGAGCCACTCTATCCTCAAACCAAACACAAGAATAGAACCGTTCTATCCAAAAAAAATAGAAATGGAGCGGCTCCGTCCTACCATGTCCGCCAATGAAACGCACCCTAAAGCTGGCACGAGCAGTAGGAATGTCTGAGATACTTATGCCCTAACAGGACTTTCCTTGGGAAAACAAAAGTTTGCCAATCAATGACACGTGGGTCCAAATACTTATGCCCCCACGTCAGAGTATGTGAACCCCCAGCCGTTCCCTGACGAGTGATGACGTTGTACGGCCTGGCCGCTATCACAACCAGGAGGTACCGCAGGGGAGCACCCTTCTCCTACTGACGAGTAGGCCCAACGTGTCACGGACTAAACACCAAACCATCTCGCAGTCGGTTCAAAGGCCCTGCGCATTGGCTTAAACAGGGAAGAGCCCCGGTTTAAACCGAAACCACACGGCTAATCGGTCATCAGTTTACACAAACGCAATATCATTATTTGATTATTTCCCCGTGGGCTGCCCGGGCTGAGCTTAACTCGAGTTGCCAATCCTTTTCCTCGTTTCGCACCGTCTCCGACCTCGCTCGCCGCCATGGAGGAAGATTCGAAGGCGAGCGGGGGTGGGGGCGGGGGCGATAGGCCCAACGCCGAGCCGAACACTAGCCCAAATCCGCCCGCACCTGCTGCGGCGGCTGCCGAGCCCGGGGACGACGGTGCCGCAGCGGCGGCGGCCGCGGCCGCGGCCGAGGCAGCGAGGCGGCCCTTCACGGCCCTCAGCCAGGAGGAGGCCGACCTCGCCCTCGCCCGCGTCCTGCAGGAGCAGGTAAGCGACGACGAGATCTCGCGGCCTCGAGGCCGTTCTAGGGTTCCGCAACCCCCCTCTTCTTCCTGTCTAACCCGTGCCTCGGATCGGTGCAGGAGCGGGCGTACATGTTGCTTCGGATGAACGGGGGCGTCGGCGAGGGCAGCGACTACGGGAGCTCCGAGGCCGGTAGCTACGAGTATGACGATGAGGAGGGCGAGGAGGACTACGAGGAGGAGCTGGAGCACCACCTCCGCGTCCACCACCACGAGCACCCAGCCGGCGATGCTGATGGTGATGGCCAGGGTGCTGAGGGTTCCGAGGGTGCCGAAGGGAGCGACTACGAGGAAGAGTTCGAGGAGGATGGAGAGGAGGAGCCAGAGTTAGATCCCGCGGAGTTTGAGGACGATGAGGCTTACGCACGCGCGCTGCAGGATGCTGAGGAGCGTGAGGTCGCCGCACGGCTTATGGCTCTCGCTGGTCTCAGCGATTGTGAGTACAAATGATTCATTCTCCCCTCAGCTCAGTCCACATTTTAATTGGTTGATGGTTTGTAATTTTGGCTTTCCCTTGCAGGGCGAGCAGTGGATGTGGAGCATGAGGAGGATCATGCGAATGATCCACAGGTTGTGATTCGTCTCTTATAGTTGATGCATTAAACCGAGCATGATTGTGGCCATAGTTTATTGATGCAGAAATTATGCTGGTTTTGCTGTTTATCAGTGCCATGATACTTCCCTTACACATCTACTCTTTCTTTCGAAATGATGCATTTTGATTGCACAGATTCTAGTGGTCTGCCAGCTTTTTACTGTAGGGAATATTCAATTACTCATTCATATCCTTGTCAATCATGTTTATAACTTAAAATGGAATGATGCTGCAATGTGAATGTGGCTTAAATGTTGATGGTAAATAAAAAGCACACAAGACTGAAGCCTCTTTGGAAGTGGTCACAGGGACATGCCTAGTCTTTTATCTCAGCCATTTAAAGTGATATCTATATTTGCACGAAGTTCCTTCCTGAGGTTACTTTTGTTCTACCAAAAATTTAGTATGGGTTCATTTCTATTATTTAGATTTGGAGTTCAAGACCTAAATAAGAAACCATATCTAGTTTTGATGTTCGAATTATGATTGGGCTTTCCTAACTAAGCCTGAGTTATCTGGCCTTCTAGCAATGAAATCCAGAAGCGACATAGTATCTATAATTTTATGGTAACTGGTCAGGTTCTACTATTTTCCTCACTCTAGGAATGTTGGCAATTTGCCAACTGATCTTACAATTTCTATATGGGAAAGTTATGTCTTTGTTCACATATTGGTCTTGCTTTCTTTCGTACGTGTTTATAATCAGTTAACTATGATGATAGACAATTGACACTTATATTTACGCTTTTATGAAAACCCAGGAAGCATGGCAAGAGGTTGATCCAGATGAGTACTCTTATGAGGCAAGTTGCATTGTTTTTATCTTATCCTTAATTCTCCGAGCCCTTCATTATATGGCACTGTTAATGGTTCTCATGTTAATATCAGGAGCTAGTCGCGTTGGGCGAAGTAGTTGGTACAGAAAGCAGAGGTCTCTCTGCTGACACACTGGCTTCTTTACCTTCAGTAACTTACAAGACACAAGATGTTCAGGATGGCAACACCGAGCAGTATGTACAAATAAATGAATTTTGATACCTCTGTAATAACATGTGTACACCCTGATGTATCGTTATTGTTGTCTTGTTGATAGATGTGTAATTTGTCGTGTGGAATTTGAGGAAGGTGAATCTTTGATTGCACTTCCCTGCAAGCACTCATACCATCCTGAATGCATAAACCAGTGGCTGCAAATAAATAAGGTATGATGGTCCTTCTTAAACTCCATGTATTACTAGGCTGAACCTGATTGAGGAACGTTTGCATCACAAATAGGCTGTACATGTTTGATAGTTTTCTTTTCAAAAAAATCAAAGTTCAAAAATCTTTTGTTGGTCACTAGGCAGGCCCATAGTTTACTTGTTGATGCTGTTCTTCTTAATTCTAGTTGTGCAGCTGTGTTTAGTTGTAACCTTCTACGGTTCTACCATTGTTCGCCATTTTTGAAATTGAAAAAAAACATTGGGTGTGTATAAGTGACAGAATGTCAGTGGTATTGAGGGACATAGTGACAGGGCAGCCATGCATACGTTTGAAAGAAGTTATTTGCATGATAGACTCCCTATATTTGAAAGGTGTAGAAAATCCGCAAAGGCACAAACCTTGGAAGCTGTTATGCAGTATGCACTAATGTGCACTTGAGGTGGGCATATAGTGTCTAGGTCTTGCATGCTGTTTAGATATAATACTTCTATAGTTCTGTATGTTAAACCCTATAATCTTGGGTAGATTTGGAAGTTAGTTAAATATCTGTACGTTTTTTAAAGAGATAAATGCATGGCTAGTCCATTAACTTTTTTTGCTGTGTCATTTAGGTCCATCAACTATTTAATGTTGATTGCAGGTCCAAAAACATTTCTTGCTATGTCACTTAGGTCCATCAACTATTTAACGTTGACTACAGGTCCACAAACTTTTTAAGTAATTCACCCGGGGTCCATACCAGTTCGTGGGGAGCTAGATCCTACGTGCCTCACCCACGTCGTCGCCAGCATGTTCAGCTATTTTGCAGCGGCGTCCGGCACCGACACGGGCCAAGATAGCCTAGCCGGCGAGGCAGGGGGCGGCGCTAGCGAAGAGGCGAAGATGCGTACCAACGATGGACGCGGTAGGCGGGGCCGAATTAGGCGACGACGACGTGGTGCGCCCCGTGCTGGATCTCGTTGTCGGCCGGTCCCAGCGCTGGAACCTGCCCCCGCCTCTACCTTCCCATGCCGCCTTTGGCACTACACCTGTCCACGCTTGCCGGCTCCAATGACGCCAGGCCGCCCCTCCCGCTGACGCACCCTGCCTCGGCTAGCACGGCCGCACTGCATTGCTCGGCGCCACGGTGTCCTTCAGCCTGGCGGGCCCAAGCACCCGCCGTAGCGACGCGCTTCTGTTCCCGCACCCGCTGGAGCCAAGGCTAGACGCAGCGAAGCCCAGCACGTCCGCAGTGGAGTAGTGCGCACGCCGCCTGCGCCGGCACCCACCGTGGCGTTGAAGAAGTCGACGATGCGAGCGTCTGGGTCCCCCGTGAACGCCCGCAGCACTGCCTCTAGCCTCGCGAGCGTGGCAGAGAGAGGGAGCGGTGGCAAAGAGAGCGGGAAAAGGGAGAAATAACTGGACACGCTGGCGACAACGTGGGCGAGCCACGTAGGTTCGAGCTCCCCCACGAACCGGTATGGATCCCGGGATGAATCGCTTAAAAAGTTTGTGGACCTGCAATCAACATTAAACACTTGACGGACCTAAGTGACGTAGTAAGAAAAATTTGTGGACCTGCAATCAACAGTAAATAGTTGATGGACCTAAGTGACACAGCAAGAAAAGTTAATGGACTAACCATGCATTTGTCTCTTTTTTAAAATATATAAGAATAGTTCAGGCTTCAGGGACCTTTTGTCGTTCTTAAATCATTCCAGTCTGTCAGCTTTTACGTCTTTCTATTTGTGTTTTAGTAGTAGGAATAGTAGCATCATTATTGACTGCAAGTTGCAACCGTTTTCTCTTTATTTAATCAGTGAGCTAATATTTTTTCAGCATTGAGTTGTCACACTCATTCTCTATGTTGATCAAGAAAACTTGGTACCTTAAACAGATTAATAACTATTATAAGTTTATTTATCCATGAGCTGGCAAAACTGCTGTAATTGCTGCAGAGCTATAGTCAGGTCAAGTTAGCTTTCCAGTAATGATAATGGTCTGCTTGACTCCTATTATCTTACTGTCTGGAACATTGACAGTGACTAGCTATAGGCTATAGCTCTATGCCTGTGTACATGTTGTTAGTCCATTTCATATTTCTACTGGTAGATTGTGCTTTGTCGAGCCATATCTTGCAAACTATTTCTGTATACATATTGTTGGTCTGTTTCAGCATTTCTACTGGCTGATCATACCATGTTGATCCTAACCTTTAAGACCAACTCATATTTATGCATATTATCTGGCTTGCAGCAATGCCAACATTTTCTGTAATCAACATGATGTGAATGCTTCCAGACATAATAGTATTTGTTGGTCCAAAATTTGACAAAATATCCCTGATTATTGCAGGTATGCCCTATGTGCAGCGCAGAAGTTTCAACCTCAGGCAACAAGGAGGTTTCAACCTCGGGCAACAAGGAAGCGTGACCTGCTCTCAAATGGCCATTGTCAGCACTTGATGGGAATAACTAGCGGCGTCACTGTAGCGACTGTATTGTTGAAACCAAAACAGGAAAAAAAACGTTTTACAGATATGCAAGGAAATCAGGAGATTGTCCTCTTGTCTGTCTCAACTCTCAAGCTTTGTCCTGTCGCTGCTCACTGAACTTTCTTTGCCTTGCCGCCATGCTCTCTGTTCCCTGGGACGTCCTAATGGCCATTGTATGATCGTAAAACGCGCCAATTATATTAAATTATTAGTCATTTTTTACTGATTGCGTGATCAACTTATATATTTGCGTGTTAAATGCTAGTGCCTTCCCCCCTTCGTCGGGCACATGGTTTTTCACATTATACGTTAACTCGTTAATGATCGTAATATGTCGATGGTGCATTCGATAAAGTAGCAGGACATCGTTATCCGAGATGAGGCAGGTGATGTGCGTCTTACGGCATGGAAATACTCCTGTCGCAATTCATTCATAGGTCGTTTGATTTTTTACATCGAATTTGTCAAATTTATCTTATTTAAAAAGTCTACAAAATAAATAAAATCAAATCATGGTTAAAGTATATTATATACTAACTAAATCATAATTAAAATAAATAATAATTATGATTTTTTTTGATAAGACAATAAAATCAAATTTGGTGTCTAAAAAAAAATCAAATGGCCTATGAATTAGGGTGGAGAAAGTATATTTGATGGTGTGGGAGTGCCGAAGAGATTGAAGCACTACCCTGCAAACGATGGTGTGGGACTATGCTAGAATGGGCAGTGGTAGACTCAGGATTATTGTATACTAGGTCTATGCCCGTGCTTCGTCACGGAAGCAACTATGAATACAAATGGTTTTTTTTAGGTGACACGATGATAACAATGCTACTATTTCCATAGGTACATTAACTATATATATGCATGTTTATTTTAAAACTACAGTGCTTTTTTCTAAGGTTTTTAAAACACAAGCAGAATCAAAATTGATTCCTACCCAGAGTAGGTGCAAATTTCTCCACATTGATATCGGCAATAGCTCAGTAAGGGATAACATACATTAATACTCACTGATTTTTAGCTACCATGTTGTTATTATCAAAGATTAGCTGGTGCCAACACAATCAAGAGTATGGATTTTACTGATCTTAGCAACATATTTTAAGGCACATTAAAAATCATATGCACCAACTTTACATAATAGTCTGAAACTCTCCAAGCTATCGAAGATTACATGTCCTCAGCATCTCATCAACCTCCTTATTCTTGACTCAGTTGCAACCATATGTCAACAACCTTTCAGTCCTACAGAGAGCATGCACGCACGTCACCAGAAAACAGTTTGTTATTAGGCATGCTAACTGTAATCACCCTTCGTGATACTCTTGGTTCTTCAGAATTATAAAGCCCTCTAATACAAGTGAAAGAGAATATATCCGCACAACACAAACAAACAGTAATCGGTTTTTCCTAAGAAAAAGATACACAAATTGTATAACACCGTATTAGTTCAAAATGCATATTACTTTTAGACTTTTAGTTGCTAGTTCAGCTCACTCCCCTGCTACAAGCAAGACGAGAGTGGGTTATGTCTGAAAGCCAACAATTGTCTTCGTCCTGCCTGAAAAACCAAGTTGACAGCCTGCTCACCTTGGACAGAAGTTGATAGCTTGCCAAACCTGGACAATAACTAAGGGGGCTTCAGGTCCTCATCCATAGTTAAAAGTATACCAAGCTGTATAACCAAAAAAAGTGCTCCACCATTAGTATCCCAACAATTATCTTGTCCAGTTGCATAAGTGCTAGCAGTTGACTAATGAACACACCTGCATTGCCATGATAACAATGTAAAAGATTTTAGTGATATTTTCTAAGGGTGGCGGATTTCATATCAAGGCACTGTTGCAGAACAGTTGCAAGCCCTCCAAGCGCCATCCTAGAAAAATAAGGGTAAACAGATTGAAGTGCAATCCAGTGGCATTAACAGGTGAAAAAGAGTGTTCAGATATAGTCACAAAGAAAGAAGAAATCAATCGAAATTGAGGATAGTAGTTAATTTGCAGTTGGATGGCAAAAATCTAACAAAGTAATAGTAGCATGACAAGGGTCCTAAGAGAAAATCTCTCACAGTAAAAAATCCATCTCATGACGTACATAGATTGTCATCATAATAGGGCCGAAAACTAAAAACAATCTTAATGGAGTCATGGGTTAGGAATGTTTGAAGAGGGAAGGAGCCTCTTCAGAAAGCTTGAAAGCGACCGAATTCAAATAACGCCAAGAATTTGAAGGATAGTCTGTAATGCTCCTAAGAGTCCACGATGGCCATAGTTCTATTCGTCGCTGTTCATCTGACAGATATTGTGATGGCCAAATGAACAAGAGAAGAGTAGGGAGCCCTCCATATTAAACTAATGCTTGTCTTGGCTGCTTTGTAAACCTTAGTAGTTTAGAGTCAATCCAAAAATAAAATGTAACATGCTATAATATAATGGAAAATATAATGGTCTCCGTAGTTATACAGGGAGAGAATGCAAAGATCTCACAATCTACAAACAGAATAAACAGTGGTAATGACTAATGAGATATAATTTCAAAAAAAAGCAATACCCTTGAATGGCTTAAAAACTAATATGACCTCTTCCAGCTTTGTAGTTTCTCGGTGTAGTACTAGCAAAGGGCATTGAAGAGAATTTTATCGTAACAATCTCTGAATCATTCAATAGAAATCCATGCAGATATGTATTCATTTAATATTTAAGTTGAATGGAAAAAATAAATTGGAAGTGTTTTAGATAAATTAAGTGCAATTTGATGTGCATACAACTTGCAAGGAACCACAGTGAAGCAAGACAAAGAGGCATCCCGCTAGAGATATATGTAGACAGTCTCTTCAAATTGCAATCAAAGCCTGCAGTTTTCAATCTAAGTCTATAAAGAGGCAAAAAAATGCGGGACGCACATATATGCTTAGATAGGGCGGTGGTTCTATGGTTTCATCAGAAAGAAAAAGAGTTGAAATTGATTTGTACTTGTTGCAGAATGAAGCTAGTGAGCCCAAGTTAAAGTAAAATAGAGGAACCTCTCATGATCTGGATAAAATGAGTATTCTGGTTTATGAAATTGACATGCAGAAGGGGAAAGGCTTACTGTACTGACGATGATCTCAGAACGTAGAATGGAAACAAGACTCCAATTTATTGTTCCTTGACTGGTCTAAGCTGTAACATTGACATTATTCGCTTCATCAAGACTAAGCAGAGTAATGCAAAATTTACATATCTGATTGGAAAAAATAGATAGCTAAGCCATCGTGATTTAACCCTTCGTGTGAGCATCTGATTAGAACGTAATTTATCCGACGGTCTCCATCAGAGTTTGAACATGCAAGAACTATATAGTTTAGCATTGACTTGAAGCTCCGATAATATCACCATTCAGCTTACTGTCAGCACAGTGCTTCCAGTGATTGAATTAAATTATAAGATTAGGAGGTGATGGTAGTGCAGAGAGAACACTCGTAGCACCATAGAAATTCTAAAATACATGTTCTAAGTATTTATGATAGGTCAGACCAAAATACAGTCTGCTAAATTACTATAGCCATCTAAATCATCTTGGAAGGCCTAACCCATTGACATCTGTAACTTATACTGTGACGAAGGATAGTACTGCCGATTTGAAGCAAATAAATTACTGTGGTGAAGAACATTATTCCTTTGTGTAAGTTCTCAACCATTGAGGGTATTTTGGAAACAATTATTTGTCTCAAACTGGTTTTGTCATACAGCTCCAGTAAGCATGTAAATTGTCCTATTGTCAAGCTCTGTAGCTATTTCTGATTTGAGTGCAAAAAACAACAACAAAATAGGAGTGTAATTAGTTTAAGAAAAAGGTGAACTGGGAGCATATTTACTTGGTCTGTCGATGCTATCACTGGCATTCATCAATTTTAGGAACTATAATTTTCTATTGAGTTTATGTTACTGTTCTTTCAGGTTGAAAAGTCCTATTCATGTATGTGTTTTCACACTTTGTTAGATTTACCACCACGCATATTCTAGGAACCAACTGTTTGTAACTTTGAACCAAACCGTCGCAGACACCAAGCCACCACAGTGTAATTTGGTCAAAAGAAAAGTATTACGGAGTTAGAGAGAAATTGAGGAATAACCTAGGTTGGAGAATTATAGCACGAAGGCCTGCAGCATGCATGAATCAAATCCAGACGGTCTGCTGCGGTGAAGAGGATGTCAACGCAGGAGACGCTACCGATGTGGCTACATCGTCCGTAGGAAAGATCCATGAATCCCCACGCAAGATGAAGGCGGCGCCGGCGGCGTGGGATAGAGGGAGGATGACGCTCGGTAATTTGTTATCGGGGCTGGCGATAACAGCCGGTCCCTGTTGCCAGCACGGGCACGGCGGAGGCGGGGCACCAGGTTGCGGTGGAGGTGGAGGGGCGTGCAGCAGCCGGGGCGCTGGGGTCGCGGTGGCTGGGGCGATGGTGTCGTAGTCGTCGCAGGTGCGGGCGAGGGCACAAACGCGGCCTTTTTCGGATGGGGAGGCGATGGGATGTCCGGGCGACGTCCGGAACGCGCAGGCAGGGCGCTGGGCGGGGATTGCGGGTGGACGCGCGAACACATTGGGCGCGGATGGCGTGGGGCGAGCATCTCGGGCGGGAAAAGGCGTGCAGTGCCGAGGTGGGGGGACGGGCGTGGCGGGCGGAGGCATCTCGGGCGACGCCGGGGCGAGAATGGCGGGGCGTGGACCGGTGGGCCGCGACCAGTGATGGCGCCGGAGCCGGGCGGGAGACACGGCCTGGAATCGAGCGGGGGCTGTGCAGTGCGGGGATGCGCGCATGTGGGCGGGGGCGGGGGCGCGAGGCCGCGAGGCCACGCCGGGTGGTGGACGCCCCCGTTGCGTGCTTAATAGCAGTAGGGATTTGTATAGGGTATGCCACAATATCAAATATGTAATTGGAGGATATAGAAGAGTGCTTCTTAGTTCGTGGCGAATTTTTTTGGGAGATCGAAACATTATTTACTGCCGGTGAATCCTACTACGAATTCTCAAACGAATAAACTGGGATATGCTTGGATGAACTCAAACTAATGCACTAAGGCTGAGTCCAATGGAAGTATCTATCCCCACTCTTTAAACACTATTCCAACTACTCTTATCTCTTAGCATTTATGGCAAACAGTGCAAAACAGTATTTAAGGAATTTATATAGATATTCTCATTAGACTCAGCCTAAGATATGCCTAGATATTAGTCTCAAATTTATGCACTTAGGTGTTAGATACATGAGACTATAATTGATTGCTATAGATAGATGCTTATGTCATGGAGTCATCATTTCCAGCAAGTACACTTTCCAGAGAGCTTTCTGTACATAAGCGGTACTGAGGTCAGCCCAAGGACCAGCTTTTGTTGTGCCGTTGTGCCGCGTGCTTGCCTCACTGGCGCCCTGGTGGGGTAGCTTTTCGTTCGTCGTTGGATCGTTGTCCTGTGTGGATGTGTTTTCCCAGCCGTTAGATCGGTATGACCAGTGCTATCGGATGGTCAAAAGCTTCACTGAGACTCGCGCTCAGTTACTTGCAAGTGAACAAAATTGAAATTAATTAGCACCAAACCTACGATGGACGAGCAGATCCTATAAAAACTGAGTTATGCCAGTTCAGAAGAGCATGTCCAGTTCTCTGCTCAATCTCAAGTTCTCCGCTCACCCTTTTTTCACATCTCTTAGAAAAAAGATTGCATAAATAAAACGTAGGGGAAAGCTGACCTATTTGCGCGAGCGAGGCAGGTCTCTGCAATCTCCAATCGGGTATGTTCTTACGATCCCCTCTTCCTTATTGAAGTCTGCATTCCATGTCTACACGAGAAATTCTTTTTTTTTTCCAAACCTTACTATATGGTAAGAAAAGTTTTCCATCTAAGATACTCACCTTGCCAGCATAGATTCAAGTCTGCTCTTGTTAAGCCCCTCTTTGAAATGCAGAATTTCTAAACACACATAAATATGAAAAACACGAGATTGAAACTACATATCACTTATAATTCTACAATAATTGATAAAACACATGAAAGTTTCAAATAAATTATTTGGATGCAACACAAAAAAACATAGATAATAGAAAAGAGATATGCACAAAGAAAAGTTTTCAAAAGGTTTGGTCCCATATTAGATTTCCTCCAAAATTTATAAGGATTGAGCCACTCCATGGAAATTTATTGGATCTGCAGAAGTTAATCCTTTGTTCCTGGGCTTTGAAAAATTCTAAGTTTGTAATCTTTGAATTCTGATAAGGAGTTCTCTACTAGCATGGTTGCTGGGAGAATTTGGGTAATGATTCAAAAGCAAATAAGCAGGGTATTTGACGAGACTTTGGTAAATTTTCATATATTAATGGGAGGAAGAAGTACCAATCATACTAGTATGTGATTTGATAGTCGGACATGAATTCTTTTATATATAAGTGTTTGTTTATTAACTGAGTTATTAGCCAGCATTTCTATTAGTCCGTTTCAAAAGAAAAAAAAGGGTTTTGAGGAGTAGTCTCTCTAGCATGTAGAATGTTTATTGTTCTCCTTGTCCAAAAAATTGTACCCTCGATTCATAAAGTATCATGAAGAAATAAAATTTTAGAGAAATCTCTTTCTACCATTCACTATGTTTATTCTTCTTGTGTTTTCTCTTGCAGCTCTCGAGTTCGGCGACATGGTGCATCCAGGGGATTTTGGAGGAAACACTGCTCGTCGAAACATCCCTTTGGACCACCTGACGCCGTCTTTTCCGAGTCCGGCCACCATCGGCGCTCCGGCAAGTCATCAAGCCCTTTTCCAGGACCACCAGTCCGTGCCTTTCATCGGCGCGAGTGCGCCGTGGTTCGGCCATCCTGCAGGTGCGCACGCGCTGGTGCCGCCGGCCGTGGCGCCACAGATTTCCCCGCCGTTGAGCCACCCCCGCTGGACCATGCCGCAGGCTGGTGATGTGCCGAACGCGAGCCCATTCCAACCCTTCGGCGCCGCCGCGGCGGTGCAGCCCCTGCGCGGCGAGGAGCTAGCGGCGCGTGTGGCGGCCATAAACATGCTGGCGTCCCACGGCTGGCCTCAGCCGTTGCCGCCGCCGCCGCCGCCGCAGCAGCAGCAGCAGGCTCCTCTAGATCCACAAAACCCAGCTCACCTGCCCGTGGACGCTACGATCCACAACGCCGTTTGGGGGCAGCCTTTGGCGCCACCGCCGCAGGACGTGCATTTGCTCCGATGGCCCACGGTGGCCATGGCGCCGAACAGCAACAACATTGCAGCTCCTGCGGTTGACATGAACAGCTATGGCGGCGGCACGAGCTCTGCGCCTCCCATGCTGCCTCCTGCTAGTTGGCCGACGAGCTGGGCGCCTCCAGTACAACAACCTGCTGGAGGACAGGCGAGCTGGGCGCCTCCATCGCAGCGCCCTGGTGCGCCGGCGGCGTCTCCGGCTAGCGGCTCGGCCCGTGCACACCCGCAGGCGCCGGGCAAGAAGACCTTCGAGGAGTTCCTGGTGGAGGCTGGCGTCCTAGACAAGTGGACCGTCGATGACATACTTCTTGAAGATGACGTGGTTCTTGAGGACCTAGTTAATGGCCTGCTGGTAGATGGACCGCCGGCGGCGGAGGGTGACGGTCTCCTGGCTGGCGCTGGAGGAGGGGGTGGGCTGGTTCCAGGTCCTGGGGCGGGTTCCTCCTCTGGGCCGAGCGGAGACCAGGCTGTTGGCCTTTGCGAGGTGCCCGGCGCTGGCGCCACGGGTGGCTGCGGCGGCGACCGAGCGGCGGCAGAGGCGGCGGCGGCGGCCAAGGCGAGGGAGCGGCGCAGCAGGAGGATGGCCATGCGAAAGAGGCCGCGGCCAGTGATCGTCCCGAGAAACTAGCAGGTACTCCAATTACTCTGCACCATTTGTCCATTTGGCTTGGCTCTTGAGTCGTCAAAGGTGCTGAGTAATTCATGTTCTCGTGTCTTCGTTGGTTGCTAAGGCCCTGTTTGGATCAAATGACAAATGGCAAATTTGGATGCTAGTTAGAAATATTAAATATAGTTTAATTAAAAAACTAATTACATAGATGAGGACTAAACGACGAGACGAATTTATTAAGCCTAATTAATTTATGATTAGCCGCTAGTTACTGTAGCATTTGCCTTTTGCCAAGGAGTATTTGGATCCAAACGGCAAAAAAAAGGCAAAACTTTTGCCCTTTTGCCATTTGCCCTTTTGCTATTTGTCCTTTTTTTTTACAGAATCCAAACAGAGCCTAAGTTTAGCTCTTGAGCCTGTTTGTCTGTCTAAAGCAGCATGTAGATGGCTGTTATACTATCCCTGTTTCTGTTATCGCACCATTATCGTAGTTGCTATGTCCATTCCCTGAAGTACGGTGTTTCCGACGAGCTATGTGCCCATGTGTACTGAAACATCGTACAAACAAAACTTGAGGGAACACATCGTTGTACCCATTTACTTGGTTGTATGGACAATAACTTTTGCTACAAGAAATCATGCGATGTACTATAACATCTCATTTTACGTCACAAAATCTGTTATTTCGTCGTGTATTGCCATTTATGAGTGTGACGTCCCCGTGATAGAATTTATCGTGCTGCTAATTGAGCGTCTATAGTGATCATTTATAATGTTATTTATTTATTTAATTATTTTGTCGTTGACTTAGTGACCTTCTTTCTGGCGCCATGACACTTGTTTTTTGTTATTATCGCATTTTCAAAAGCGTTACGAAATCTTGAAGAACGAAGACTGTATAAGTGCTACGTAGGACAAAAAAAAATCATAAAACCTGCCACCACTTGAAATGGCAAAAACGTGGCGGGTCGATTGTAATGTTTTTAATTCATCATAAAATGTATTGTCTTATTAAGGCTCGTTAAGTGAGCAGACAACATGTGGGCCAAGACCAATTAATTCTTTTTCCATTTTTATTTTCCCACATTTAGACAATCACTTGAAACCAAATAATAGTTACAACAATTTCCACTCTACCGAGAGGCCATTATTCATTTGATATTATGCTAAAAACTTTATACAGTTACCACTCTTTGCCAAATTAGACTTTTTAGCTCATGACACTTCTCCCTATATGCACTGATGCTACCTTGAGCCCTTGGTGCCCGTGCCTACAACGTGCTTTGCCTCCCCTCTGAGCCACCCCTACCCATACCACCCTGGCTACGCTACATCCACCTATCCCCATAGGGGATGATGACAAGTATTATTACTAGATCTAGGCGGCCACCTTGATGAGAACGCCCTTCTTCATGTGTGCTTTCACGCCATATTTGTTGGGAGGAGGCTCGCCAAGGCATCAGGAGGATTGGTAACATGTTCAGTGGAAAGGAGGCAAGGAGGGCATGGTATGGGGGGGGAGGGTGGTGGTGGGGAGGTGAGTAGAAATAGTGTAGTGATGTCATAGCCGCTCATGCGTGGCAACTCATTAGGGGGGAATGAGGTCATTGTTAAAAAATGTGGTGATTTGGATGTCCATTTAGCCAGTGGGTGGCAATTTTGTGAACTTTTTTGGGGCGAGATATTAGGTGGATGATGGTTATCTGGTAGGGTGCGAAATGCTGAAATCTCATGTTTGGATGTTTGACTATGTGATGTATGTCTCTTTGTTTACCTTTTGTTCAAGTTCTGCTTTACTCCTATGGATTTGTTCGGTTATTCTTCTTCGTGGACCATAGGAGATTTGATGGGATCAAGGTAGATTTGATGAAGAAAGGGGACATAGATGATGATGACATGCGAGCCTATACCATGTCTATATATACGATAAACCTAGGGTGCACTATGTTTAGTGAATTCGAGACATGCTCCTTGTTTCTCTAGGATAAAAGAATTTGTCATCCACAGTCGAATCAGCATGTCCACATCAATCTCATAATCCTTAGAAAACATAGCACAAAAGACAAAGCACCGACACATATGTGGTAGTAAGCAATTGTAACTGAGCATGAGTATTGGTAAAATTCATTTCCTCATCGCCAATTGTGTTTTTGTTTAATGTGTACTCCCATTTTTAAATAGTATTTCTGGTACACAACACAAAGCCCAATGCTATAGCAGCTAAAGGAGAGCCAGAACATCTCTTGGCAATACCACGAAGCATTCCGAGTATCTCAGGTCATTCTGCTTGTGAATTAAATGCTCGTCTTAATAATTTCTATTATAAAATTTTCACTCAAGCCCTCAATATTATAGGCTTTAATTGTACCCATGATCTCAGTAACTTTTCTACCATGAGTTGTTGTAGGCACCGAGCTACCATTGCCACTATGAACAAGGTAAGAGTTCATCTTTTCCCACTTGCTAGAGTCACGATACAAGAAGACATCATCTAATATGAGGAGTAGAGGCAATTCTAAGGGGCATAGGGGGCAATTTCCCCCCTAATCCTCTTAATTTTCTAAAAGACCACCTAATAATTTTGCTAACTTACCGCTATATAGTGTGTGTATATATAGTGTGTTTGTCCCCCCTATATTTTCCTTCTGTCTTTGCCCTTGATGAGGATGTACCTCTCCCCACTCACTACGCTTCGAAGCTTGTCAAATGATGATTTCCTTGTACCTGACAACCATTCTCTTTGGCAACATCCACTATCTTGAGACAGGGAATCCACATCAAAGTTTTTAGAGACACACACCCAGAGCCACACCTGGAAATGTTTCTGGAGGACAGAGTCATTGTAAACAAACTCTGCTATTGTGGTCTTTCCAATCCCTCCTATTCCTATAATGGGAAGTACCGTGGCACCTACATCCCTCCCATTCCTATAATGAGAAGGACCGTGACAACTACACTGCCGTCTTGGTGCTTCTCTTTAGCTCTGTCACTGAATGGTTGAAGATGTAAGGATCTGTCTGTCTCCACTTTAAGGACATTGGTGGCTGTGGCTTGAATTTGAACCTTATATATTCATCTCCGTGATAAGAACACCAAGTTCTTGCAAAATCATGCGAAGCTTGTTTGCCATCCTACAACAGAATACAAAACCCGAGCTCCTTGTAGTGCCCTTCCACCCTTGCAGAAAGAGTGAAGATTTGATAACTATTCAAATCTTTTATTTTATGAAACAGGGGGCTTATGCCCCCTACTGACTCATTCACAATATTCATATGCGATCTGAATCCGAAGGAAAAATATAGAAACAAATATCAGTAATATCTGAATCCCATTAATCCTATTGTTTATATTCAAACTTCACTCTTTCTGCATTGCAGGGGCAGGCTTAGGATTTAGGGGATGGGTATTCAAAGTTCCCAAAGGAGACTACTTTTTTCTTACAACTAAAAGACTATTTTTTACATAGCTTCTGTTCAATTTGGTAACTCCAATGCAGCTGGAAGCAAATTATCCTTCAGAAGTGGTGCTCACTTTCCCATAGCCATAGGTTATAAATTTTGCTAGATTTTTGCATTTTTTTAGAAAGTTATACACTACGCTAGAAAAATGCAAACAACCTAATTCCAGTGTATAAACCCCATACCCTTTAGTCTTTTTTCTGTGTTATAGCAAATCAGCAGTAAGTATTTTTAAATTTGTATGGCCTAGTTGAGACCAATAATTCAACCTCTCCTCTTTTGTCACCTACATCTTTTTCCCTATGACCCTATTTGGCATAATTTGTTAGCAACAACAGAAAACTAGCGGCAACTATCGTGAATCGACAAACCAGAAATTCTTGAACAAATGAGAACTGGAGACCAATTAGACCAGCTTGACTGCTAGTGCTGGTGCTTAAGAAATCATATCACCCTCCCCTCGGCTGCTCGTGCTCTTTGCGCAACTGCGCACTAGGCAATGCCGCATGTCTAATGAGCCAGATTTCGACCCTGGGCCATATGGGCACATGGTTGGTAGGCATGCGGGTGAGATTTTTGGGCTAAATTGGTTGTATACAAGGTTGTTCCATGTTGTTTCTTTTTCCAACATGTATACATAGTATATACACATCTATACATAGATTTTTTTTTTGCACAAAATAATGGGGAGCTAGGCCCGCCCTGCTTACATTGTACCTACAATATTGTTTTTTTTTTGAATAAGACGAACAATTAAAGTTGTGAAAAAACCAAACGTGAGTCGTATTTAAAACCAAAGAGAGTGTAGTTTGTAATGAAATTAAATTAGTGAAGAGAGAAGTTTCTCACTCGCCTCATATGGTGTATGCTTTCCGGCCACGTTTGAAATAGAGGACTTCAATATGTAAAATTTGTACGTTTCAAACGAAAACTCAAACTGCACGACGAAAACATACCGCACCACACGAGAAACCTCATTCGTGGAACCGCAGTACCATCCCTACGCGCTGGCCCTTCCCATCTGCATCGATGTCTGACACGGAACCCGTACCGTTTCCCGTGCGTGTTCAACGACCAGAGGCGCCCATAGCCACACGATCTGCCTATCTGCTCAACGTGGCTGCCCGTGGACTCTGGCTCCCTGGATAAGCTCCCCCGCGAGCGCTCGCGTATCGCGACCCTCTCGCAAGAATCCGCAAGAAACCATGCGGACGTGCGCACCATGCGTCGAATCCCAGAGGCGCGCGGAACACGGGCGTAAGAGCAGAGGTGCTGAGAGGTTTTAAGGAACAAGATCAAGCTATGCTGTGGTTTTTAGAAACACAGTACAAATGCACACACACGCACGCAGTGGTGACTCCGTGCCACATGGGCTGTTGTCTGTTGGGCTGTCATAACAAGATGGGCCTCAATAAGACATGAGGTCGTGACCCAACTTAATCAGGGTCTAAGTCGGTAGGCTTAGGCCCACCTTCGTAAAGGACGACAGCGGCTGGCCGCGGCCGCAGCCGCAGCCCACAGGGTCGCTCGCAAATTCGCACCACCGCCCTTCCGCTCTCCCCGGCCCGGCGGCCGTCTTCGCCGGTCCGCCCGCCGCCCTCCGTCCTTCATCCGGCCGCTGCACTTCCGCCGCGGCTGGAAATTCTGGGCTTGACCTAGGAGGAGAAGGGAGGCGAGGAGGATGTCAGGATTCGGAGATGGGTACGTGGGGACGGCGCAGGACGCCGTGAAGATCCGGCGGCTGGAGAAGCAGCGCGAGGCGGAGCGCCGCAAGATCGAGGAGCTCAAGAACAAGTCCACAGACGGGCAGCCCGGCCTCCTCCAGTTCGGCTCCAGCACCTCCGAGGTAATCGGCGGGCGGCCCTCTCTTACCTCCCCTGTCATAGTTTCGGTGTCAAACAGCTGAAGCAATTTTCGTACTAAGCAACGAGCAAGCAGTGAAAAGCCATCTCGCCATAGACTCAGTAGTCAACTAGTTTGGGTCAGGATTCGCCTCTTAGAATCGCCTGCAATTTCACTAAATACTGTAGTTGCTTTACTTGAGTTAGGTTACCTTCAGGCTTCAGGGCGCCTTTACCTTTACCGTATTCTAGTTTAACATAGTTTCAGTTCTGTTTCGATTATGCTTTGTTGGTTTCTATTTGGAGTTAGCAAGACCAGCTTATGTGTCTATTGTTTATGTGAGATTTGCACCCCTGTTTAATTTCAATATGCAAAATTCAAGTCCGAGTATCTTTTCCACGCATTAACTTTTGTTGCGGGATTGGAGAGCCCCTTGTTGGTAAATTTGATTTTCTGAAAGCAGATTGTCATTTTATTCTGCAAGCTAACGTTAAGTTCTTTTTGCATTCAGATTCTTGAGACCGCGTTTAAGAAGGAAACGGTTGGTCTCGTCACAAGGGAGCAGTATGTCGAGAAGGTAATTAGACAATTTCTACATGCACCAGTATCTCCTGCACATTTGTTGAAAAACTGGGATTTTCCCATCTGATTTATCATCCATGTGCCTGAGCAGAGGGTTAACATTCGTACCAAGATCGAGGAGGAAGAGAAAGAGAAGCTGCAGAAATTGCAGCAAGAGTGAGTTTTCACTTCGAATCCTAGCTACCTAGAACCACACATAGCTGTATCCTTACCCTTAAACCAAACAATGGTGTGTTGTTTGTTTCAGAGAAGAAGAATTGCAAATGCAGAAAAGGAAGAAGAGGAGAGTGAAGGGTGACCCACGCTTATCTTTCTGTGACGATATTGAGAATGGAAGCGATGAAGATGATTTTGAGAATCGTATTCTCCTCTCCTAACCTATCTGTGGTCTTACTGTTCTATCGTTCCCTTACCTCATATATGGACATTTCTCAAGCAGACCTGTGTCCTATTGCATTGACCAAGATTTTTTGCTTTGTTTCGCTGTTCCCTACTTGTTTGGGCTCATTGTTGCATTGCCTATTGCACCATTGATTTCAAAATCAACAAGTTTTTTTTAACTGTTTTGATGCTTTAGGCCAATGAGGATTCCTCTGTACTTTTTTTTCTCTATTGTATAACAGTATAGCTTGAGATATTAGTTCTGCCGGAGCCATTTGCTTTTACTTTGCTTCAGTTGTTGAACTGCTGATGAGATGGAGTTTGATTGGCGCAACTTTTGCAATAACCTTGTTGTCATCATGATCTTTCTAACCAATTAATTTAGAGAATCACCAAAGGAAATTACATGTCTTTCTGTGTCCTGTAAACTGTCGCTTCAAATTACTGAAAAACGCAGAATTACTCCAAATCTAATATGAACATAATTCTTGCTGTTCTGTACAGAAGAAACTCAAAAGAAAAATGGCCCTATAAAACTTGGAAAGGATCCAACTGTTGAGACAAGTTTTCTACCCGACAGGTATTTCTTTTAGTTTATGACTACCATAAGGAGTTGATTGGTTCTTCATTCCATGCTTTGTTTGACCTGCAAGCTGTTTGCTAAGAATGATCCTTCAGAGAGAGGGAGGCAGAGGAACAAGCAGAACGAGAACGACTGAAGAAGCAATGGTTGTGTGAGCAGGAATTGATCAAAAGTATTGTCCTGTTTTGATGGCACTACTCGCTATTAATCAATCTTCTACAACTGACAATTTTTGGATATCTTTTGCTTACCAACTTTTTGCATTTTATGTTGCCTTTCAGATGAACCTCTTTCAATTACTTACAGTTACTGGGATGGGACTGGTCACAGGAGAGCTATCCAGGTTATTTTCTAACCATTGATGAATTTTCTTCTCGTCTGTCTTTTCTAAGCTTGTGGTCTGTGGGCCATATAGTTAAAACAAAGCCTGCTATGATGCCAGGTCCGTAAAGGTGACACCATTGGAGAATTCCTAAGGGCTGTTCAGCAGCAGCTTGCCCCTGAATTCCGTGAAGTACGGACAACGTCAGTTGAGAACCTACTTTATGTCAAGGAAGATCTTATCATCCCTCATGTATGCCTACTTAGTTCGTTATATTGTAAGTTACATAGTTTTGGTTAAGAAACTTGACCCTTTTCTTATTCTGTGTTCTCTCATTTGTTTGACAGCAACACAGTTTTTATGAATTAATAATCAACAAAGCGAGGGGCAAGAGTGGACCGGTAATTCTTGTTTCTTATGTGTGCATGGATATTATTTTCTGCTTGAATACGTTGTTTGTTCAGCTTTTCCTAGCTTTTTAGAAAATTCATATATGCAACCAATGTGCAGTTGCTTCCTTTTACTAGTATTCCTACAACCGATCACTGTTTTGATTTCATCGAGGAAGACAAGCAGTTTCTTTGGTCTGTTTTAATAACCTCATTAATTTGTCACATTGAAGAGATGAAACTGTAATATAATATGAAAGGCACAATTTTCATTGCTTACTGATTCTTAAGAGAGATTGTTTTTACCAGACAAATCTTCATGGCCTTATAGTTTTACCATTTACTGACACTGATTCCTATTGGCAGCTTTTCCATTTTGATGTTCATGAGGATGTTCGTACCATTGCCGATGCAACAAAAGAAAAGGATGAGGTGACTGATGTTCTGCAATATCTTATTTGTAGTTTCCAGTTTCTCACATGCTTCATTCTAAACTCATGTTTGGTAACTGCAGTCTCACGCGGGGAAGGTTGTAGAGAGGCATTGGTACGAGAAAAACAAGCATATATTCCCAGCCTCAAGATGGGAGGTATGACAATTTTCTCATGCTCTGATTGGACAACACTTTTGTTCAGTCACTAATGACTCGAATTACCTTGCAGATCTATGACCCAACTAAAAAGTGGGAGCGCTACACAATCCATGGGGATTAGAGTGTAGAACATCACACATAGAGAGCTAAATTATTTGTACTCTTGATGTCTTACAATACCAGCACTCAAGGATAAGAGAATGGCGCAATGTGACACAAGTCGAATAGCAAATGTTATTGGTGTTGTTTGCAAATGTGTCCTACAATATACTGTATGTCTGTCCTATTTTATCAATGCCAAAGTTTCATATCTTTAATACTTGTACGTGAAACCTTATTTTTGTTGCCCAAGATTCCTGAGTTATTAGTGAACTTCTTTTCGTGAAACTTTACGAATTCATCTGATATTCGTGGCTACTGTTGTCACTCTACAGTTCATAGTAACCTTTTTTGGCACCATGCTGTATCAATGGTTTGCTGGAAAGGTTCACGCTTGACGATAGCTCGTTGATTACATAGTACGTAATGTACAGCATGAAAGTTTCATCTTTGTTTATGCGAGTATATCAAACCATTGGCGGCAAAGTACAAGCCGTCCTGGATTGTCTAATTCCAGTTTTGAGGAAGGTTGGCTTTCTCAGTCCTACTCCTATCAACTGCAATAGCCTATCACCTAATGCCCTGACTATTGGAACAGGTGAGGGCAACAATAAGAATGCCATGAGCCACATTGACATTAGCATGAGTTATCTTAACTGACTGAAACCTAGACCAAACGGAATTAGGGCTAAGATTCCCTCTGCTCCATGCAATGCTCACCTCTCTCCTACTACCACTACACTGGAATTGCTCCACAAAGCTGCACCAAACCCTCCTCTGCCTCGCTTCAAAACCCCTCCCAGGCTCCCATCCCATTGCCCACTCACCACATCGATCTTGCTCGTCATGGCTTCCCTCGCCATCCTGCTCCTCCTGGCACGCTTCTCCAGCTCCATTGCTGTCTCTTCCAACTACATTTCAAGGAGCGCCGAGCAGCAGGTCATCGCCACCGTCGCGCCGGCCGTTGTTCCTGACGTCGACGGCCAGAGCGCGCAGCCGTTCCTCACCTCGCCCTCCGGGTCGTACGCGGCGTACCTACGCCGCGCCGTGGACGGAGCCGGCGGCCTCGGCGGGGAAGCGTGCTATGTCCAAATCCAGCAGGTGGACGCCGGCGTCGTCACCGGCGACAGCGTCTGGGAGTCGGACTGCACCTCGGTGGGCGGCGCCGACGCGTGCGACCTGGCGTTCTCGCCGGTCGGGCTCGAGCTCTTCGCCGGAGGGCACTCATTGTGGGACACCGGTGTTGACGCCGACCCGGGGACGCTCAGCCTCGACGACGGCGGCGACATGAAGATTGTCAGCAAGGAAGGCGTGACGGTGTGGACGGCAAGCGGCGAGCCATGGACGGGGCAGCAGTGCGGAGCACCCTTGCCGGTTGCATCCGCGCCTCCGATGGTGATGCTCCCACCGCCGTCGGCTGCCGGCACAAAACTCGAGACGCCGCCGACGGCGACTCTTGCTGGTTCGGGGAGCGCGGACTTTTCTTTCGGAGATCAATCGGCGCCGCCACCGGCCGACACGTTGCCCGACCTGCCGGCCCAGCCGCCAGTTGACACGGCGCCCGAACAGCCACTGGCACCGCCGCCAGCAGACGCGTCTCCGGACGTGCCGGACTTGTCGCTGCCACCACCGCCGGCCTACACGCCTCCCGACTCGCCGGACCAGCCGCTGCTGCCACCCCCGCCAGCTGACATGCCGCCGGACCAGCCTCTGTACTCGTCGCCGCCCCCAGCGCCGGCTACCTTTGGCCCTGAAACGCCAGTGCCACCTTTCGGCGTGCCGCTGGCCGCCCCGCCGCCCAGCGGCGCATTCCCAGGAACCGACACGCCACCCGGCGAACTACCAGGCTCTCCAGGCGGCGTTCCCTTCTCGGCACCATCGCCCGTCGGCATGCCGCACCAGCACGGGCATCCGCATCAGCTGCCCCTTGGAGCCTCGCCGCCGCTGCCGGAGCCGGAAGCGCTGGCGCCGGGCGTCCACGCCGGCGCCGGAGCCGGGTATCCCGGCGCCCCCTTTGGCCACGGGCAGCAGCAATCGGGGAAGGGCGTGTTCGGCCAGCAGCCACAGCTGCTGAACGGCGAGGGGCAGCCGCTGGAAGAGAGCTCCGGCCGGTGGTCAAGAGGCGGGCGCGGCAGAGTGGCCGCGTGCATGGGCTTGTTCGCTCTGGTGGCACTGGGCTTTGGCTTTTAGTTTCTTTCCCTTTTGTGTCGTTTTGAGGATTGGACGGTCACTTCTGTATTGTGGTCTATAGTATTTTGTGGATTATTGGAGTCGTAGTATTGTGTAAAACATATTGTTGCCCGTTATCTGATTTATTGTGTAGAATAATGTACTGTCTACTGTATTTGTGCTGTATCTTTTGTGTATTATCGTTTATAAATGCCAGATTTAAGCATGATTCAGGAATTTATGCTACATGTGGGGGTGGTAATAATAGTATTTTTTTTTTATTTTGGGGTGGTAATAAAAGTTGATGAGTATACTTTGATATTTAATCAACAGAAGATTTATGGTGGATTTGGGATTGAACTAGGAAGGAGATATACATGTAACAAGGAGATAAAAACATCCTTATCATCCTCTCCATTTTACATTTCGGAGCCTAACCTTATTGACAAGGAGATATTTAAGCCTCCTAACCAGGCGTTGATAACACTCCTGATCCACCAGGATACATATTTACTCAAGCGGTGATTTTGATCATTAGGACTTAGAGTTGCTCTTGTTTCCATCATCTAAAAAAAGGACTTATTTGCTGCGGTGGTTTTGGAACCATACACCGGGAGTGTATTTTACTGAAGACCATTCTTTTATATTCCTTTGCTTCAAGTTCACCAGAAGATGTAAGCAGAGGTTTCATATATATTGTAAAAAAAAAAATCAGGAACAGGGGCTGTAGTCTTCATCAAGGCCAAGTCCGAAGAACAAATAATTTAAACAGATCTTACAGTAAAAAGGCTATGCCTTGTTTGGAGAGCATCTAGAAGCTTTTGCTCCCCAAAAGCCCGAAGCTCCCTGAACGATCTTGCTTATCAGAACCAAATACATTGTTCACTCTATTTCAGAAAGATCTTGTGCATTTTTTGCATTACAATATATAGATCCTGTGAATTCTGTGTTCAGCATGTCAAAACACAGTGTGAATATGAAGTGGAACAGTTGAACTAAGGGAATATAATAGAGCGCTTTAATTATACAGGTGCATGAGAATGAAATATATTGCTCGCTAAAAGAACTGAAACTATGCATGTAGTTTCGTTTAGAGATCAAATCCGAACGCAAACCATTAGGATTATTAAAAAGCACTAGTATGTTGGAGATAGATCAGAGCTGCTGCTACTCCTCTGGACTATGACATTGTAGGGTCAAGGACGTGTCCTGCAAATAGGATCACACCAGACATCTCCTCCACCAGGAAGAAGGTAAACGGATGGTCGGCAACAAAATCCACACGCTTGGGCGGCTCTAGCCGTCGAGACGAACCCCTCACCCTTACCGTAACCGTGCAGCAAGCCGCAGCCTCAGTCCCTTCCTCGTTAACCTCGATGACTGCCTTGTGGAAGACGTCCTCCAAGAACAATGGCCACGGCGAACCGTTGTCCTCTACCACATCTGGCACGTCGGCTGCTATTGGGTCGAACACGGCCATGATCCCGAGACCTTGGAGGGCACCCTTGGCGCTGGCATGGAAGCACAGCTTGAACTTGGGCACCCGGAAGTCGCCCACTTCGACCACCTTCTCCGGCATGTGCTCCTCCAGGAAGCTCGGGCTGGACACCATCTTGTCCTCCAGCGTAGAAATGCCGTCGCGCGCGTCGGGCAGGACGACGAGCATGGAGTACTGCGGGAGCGGGTCCGGGAGCGGGGGCGCGTCCCTCGGGATTGCTGTGTCGTTCTGCTGCCGCGGCGTCCTGTTCGTGCGATCAAACACCGCCACCGCGTATGGCATCTTGACCACCTTGAACCCCTCGTACGTCGCGATGAACTGGCCCGTGCTGCTGCGCATGAACTCGGCGTCCACCGCGGCGCCGTCGAGGCGGTGGAACTTGCTCTCCATGGTCGCATGCTTCCTGAACGGCGCTTGCCAGGTGGCCTTGAAGTAGATGGCCGTGGCGACCACCAGGCCAGTGTCAGACTTCACCGATCCCTGAGGGAGGATCGACTGGATGAGGTTGTTCGTCGCCGCTGCGACCCAGCTGTTGATGTGCCTCCTCGCTTCCTCTGGCTGCACGAACGAACGATCGAGTCGAGAGAGGGGTTAGTATTAGTACGTAAAACATTCAGATCGACGGATCGAGCCGTCCTTTGGTCGAGAAATTTGGTTATTTAGACTCCAAAGAGTTGGCTTCGTCAAATTGCTACTCAGAACATTGGTTTCGCCAAATTGCCATTGAAAACGTTGGTACCTTGGTTTTCTTGACATTTTAGACTTTTTAATTGTTTTGATTTTTTCTCTCATTTTTCTTCCCCGTGGAGTTGACGCTTCTGCCCCTGCCTCTTTTTACCCTATGTCATCCGCCCCTCTGATCGATCCATTCATCGACCTCCGGTACGGTTGCCGTCCAGGCTGAGATCCATCCTCTCCTCTCTGTCTCCCATGGAGTTTGGGAATCAATAATATACTGCTCTGGCGCGCGTTCGCCCCTGTCATCCATTCCTTATCAACACCGGCGGAGACGGAGACGGAGACGACGCCGCCGCTACCCTCTTTCTTCGATTGGATACAGTCATACGGCCACCACTTGACGTGTGCTGCCGCCCAGGCACAGCAGAAAGCGTGCTCGCGGTTCCGATTCAAGTATTCAACCAAAGCCATGCTGGCCCTGCGCGAGGTGACGTCGACGGACTACTCGGAGGATGAGTTGCGCCATCTGCCTCCAGGAGTTCTGTGTCCAAGATCCAGGTCCACCATGCCTTGCTCTCACGCCTTCCACCAGCACTGCATCTTCGAGTGGCTCCGTCGTAATGCCGTCTGCCCTCTCTGTCGCCACCACCTGCCCAACACCACGGAGGAGAAGGACGAGGAAGGAGGCCGAAGAGAGGACGAGGAACCGTTGGCTAAGGGAGAAGGACAACCGGAACCCGCACCGCTAGCTTCTGACGATGATCCATCGATGCATATTCATCTTTAGAGGAAGCAGACCAGACCTTTGATCAGTTGTCTGTCTTTCAGAGTTGATCTGATCGGTTTCAGAGGAATCTTTGTGCCCTCAAGATGCATCTTTGTTCTCTGTTTCTGCAGCTGCTCGCTAGATTATTTTTTGTCCTGTTCTTCTCTTTAGCGAGTTTAGTCTGACGGCAACTGTAAGCGTAGAACTTGCCGAGCAGCAGCACCACATATAGCATCTTGTGCAGGTAAAAGGTTAGCATCAGGAATGCATGAGCAAAAAAACTCAGGAGGGCGCTGATGATCTGAATGCAAATTTGATATTTTGATTCAATACCACATTCATAATACAGCGTAGCAAATCATCACGTGCTTGTTCCTAGTACTACTTGATTCATTTGATATTCGGTTCATGCTAGTCCGGTGCTAGGAATCAGTTGAATGCCTCTTGCATTATCAGCCGGTGGCCCAGTTTAGCAACAGCACGTATTTGGTTCTGCAGTGTCGAGTTTCAGATAGTTCAGAGTCTTTCATGTTTTAATTAGGCCTTTTCGACTTACGGAGTAGTATAGAGTATAGACTCAGGATCAATAGAGGGAGTAGTACTTCTTTTTGACACGCTGATGGCCGGTTCCAACATGCATGCCGAATCGGTGCCAGCTGATGGTGTGACGTTGTGCGGGCGAGGGAGAGCTTAGCTTTTCGCTCGTCAGCGCCTCCGTATATACCGTATTGACTCGATCGCGTGTTGTGACCTGTGAGAGGTGAGTTACACACGGGCATGGCGGAGAAGCGAACTCGGATCAGGATGAACACGCACGCCTATCGTGCCCTACATTCGTACACCGTACACGCAGCCACAGCTGCGATACATACGGCCCAGAGTTCAAAATAAGCTGGATAACTTCGAAACTACACCCACTTTTGATCACCATTGATCTTTGCCAAAATTTGTGAACAACAAGAAACATTCTCATCTCACTGATGTTCTCATCTCCTTTTGCCTGATGACAAAGAAATAAATGTTCTTACTTTAACAGCAAAACCGAGCTGATGAACACCACACTACCAAGAGATTCCTACACAAGATCGACTAGAGAAAGCACGCGGCATTCATTCCCTTTTCTTCCTACGGGCCTACTGGAAGCGCGGCGGTACCGGGGGCGGCGCAGGCGGCCGCCTTGGCGTCGGTCCCCTCGTGGTGCGCGGCGACGCGGGCGCGGCAGACGGGGCAGGTGGGCGGCGCGCGCGCGAGCAGCCACCTGTCCACGCACTCCCGGTGGAAGGCGTGGCGGCACGCGGGCAGCACGCGCACCTCCTCCCCGCCCGCGTACTCCCCCAGGCACACGGCGCACTCCGCCGCCGCCGCCTCCTCCTCGTCCGAGGCGCCAGCCGCAGGGTCGTCCCGCACCTGCACCACCAGCACGGGGATCCCCTCGAGCGCGCGCTTGGTCCCCTCGGCGGCGACGTCGGGGCGCTGGGAAGAACGCCCCGCGCCCGAGCCGGCGCACAGGCAGCCGAAGATGGTGGTGAGCGCGATGTACGACACGCTGGCGACGAGGAGCACGGCCGTGGTCGCCACCAGCGCCCGCTCCAGGTGCGCGCGCTGCGCGTCGAACGTTGGGGACGACGCCTCCGGCGGCGGCGCCACGCCGAGGAGGCTGCGGCCGCCGTAGTGGTGCTCTCCCGCGCCGCCGCCGCTTACGCCCATCGTGAATTCGTGATCGATCGATCACACGGCTCAGTCTCCACTCTCCAGCTAGCTCGGTGTGTAGTATGTATGGAGCGCGACGACAATGAGGCGGGCTTTAAGGGCGGGCGCGCGGGGCCGCCCGTTGTACGGTGGCGCACGGTCAGGTGGGGTGGGGGAACACGGAGAAACGCGGAAGGCGAGCGGAAGCTTCGGTTTTTATACCGCCGCCCGCCGCCATGGGACGTCCGTTTGCTTCTCTCTCTCCCGAGTCCCTCCCCTCCCGGCTCCCCTTCGCGGCCGCGTTCAAATTCGCTCGCTCGCGGCTCGCGCCGATAGGGTGCATGGCCGCGTGCCCTCGCTCGCTATGTCCGCGCTGTCCGCCGGCCGAACGCTCGAGGCTCCAACCAGCCAACCGTGCTCGGGACGAGGCGCGCGGCGAATCCATGTGACAGGCTGACAGCCCGGGGAGTAAATGAGTAATGCGGCGCGCCGCGCGTGTACCGATCGATCACCAGTGCGCATGCATTTGAAATTGAATCGACCTCCTCGTATGACGTTGCCATGTTGGGAGTGTGCTTCTTGGCTGCCCGTGAGATGGCTACAGCTGCGTACTGCCAGGGTGCTCTAGAGTCTAGAGACGCGGAGATGCCCAGGCCGTGTGTTGGTTTGTGATAAATAGGTCATTGCAGCCAAACCAAAACTTGACTAATTTTGGCCACCATTGAATTGGATGTCAAATTTTACCATGCTAGACACATCCATGTTAGCCACCTACGTACTGGTTATTTTAGTGGCCAAAACGAGGGCCACCAACTTGATGGCCAACAATTTGGCCGTGCCAAATTTTAGAGGCTATGTGGCAACCTTGACACTAAACAATCACGTACGTATAAAAATATAATTCTAGTTTTTTATAAGTCAAACTTTTTAAACTTGACTAAATTTATAAAAAATATGATCAATATGTATGTAACTAAACATATATAATATGAAAATGTGTTTCATTATGAATCGAGTTATGCTTACTAGGCATTATAAGCATTGGTACTTTTTCATATGAACTTGGTCAAACGTTTTTATATAAATTTTTGTCAAACTTAATTTATTTGTCTTAGAGTAAAACTATGATTGCGCTTTTTTGGGAATCCCTTTCGTTCTTAAATATTGTTATGGTTGATTTTTTTTCACAACGTTAATCATTCATCTTAATTCAAAAAAAATTATGCAGACATGGAAAAATTGTAAGTCATGCTCAATTATCTTCGGTACTAAAAATAAAAAACAAATGATAATTTTTTGAAAATGTTTAAATAAGAGTAATGATCAAAGTTATGAAAAAACAAATCGCGATAAATATTTAAGAACGGAATCCCTGTCCTTGAAATTTGTCCACAGAAATGATATGTCCTGTGGCAAATCTTATTGACCTAAGTAATCCGTCAATTAATCATGTGACTTGCGTCGAGCAAACATATCCTTCCTTCGAACAATGGCCTGCCTGGTTAAGCCGAAATTTTGACATCATCATCCGGCAGCGCACGCGGATTCAACCATCCCGAAGTGTATCCAGGCCCAAAACCAATTCCCATCGAGTCTACTAGCCTACTAGCACAGGTGACAGGTGGGCCTTTTGGGTCCGTATAACATTCCAAGCAGCCTTCATCGGTTCGCATTCGTATCCTCAACTCCCCCAGGGCGTCCCTGTGTTTGTTGAGGCCAATGTTGGCCAAGCTAATGTTTAACTAAATTTGATCATGTTTGAATTTAAAAAATATTCGGTCAAATAATAATTTTTTTGTTTGTAGGGTTTATTTAGGTGCTAAATAAGTCATACAAACAAAAAACTTATTGTTTGGCCAAATATTTATCTAGATTAAAACGTGATCAAATTTGGCCAAATTTTGGACTGGCAAACATTGGCCTTAAACCAAACACACCAGAGCCCCAAAATAGATGTATACATACATATGCATATGAAAAATGCTGGCGGATAAATATATTTTGATTTTAATTTTACAGATCTATTGGAAAAACTAATTCATAAATGGAAGGGATGGGGACGGGAACGAACACGAAATTACGGGATGTCGAAAATGAACCGATTCAACAGAAATATATCGATAAAGACCAGGATTCGAGAAGGCAAAAACGTGAATGCCAACATGATTTCACATGTTGTCCTAACCAATTTGACATGGCAACACTATCAATTCATACTAGTAATTATATTTAATACCTAGGTTCATAAGATAACAATAAGTACAGCGAGCCTGCCAAAGGGCCTGTAGCCTAGTGGTTGCAGCAGCTCGAGCGGCACATGATGTCCTGGGTTCGACTCCTGATGAGAATTATTTCAGGATTTAACGACTTTATTCTTTCAGTGGTAGGTGACGTCCCCGTGAATCTCGAGATAGCCGGCTATTTACACGGTGCTTCGGAGGTGCTCATTTCTTTGTATTGTGTATTCGAAAAAAAAAAGTACCCTGAGCCTAGCCCAGGGAGGAAGGCTGGCTACTTTGTTCATGTAGCCAACCAAACAAAAATTAACAAGATTCTATATATCGGAGGAGCATAAGCTTGGCCCATACACCTAACCGAACACGTCCATGTGCATCCTCAGGGCACGGGAGGGGACTGTTTCGGTTAGCACGTCGCCGTCACCGTGGATAAGGGAGTGCATAGCTTCTGCTCAAAAGGCAGTGAAGAAAGTTCATCACAATTTAAATAAATAAAAATAAAAAACCTCCTTCCATCCCAAATTATAAGAGGCTACTGACTTTTGGATATAATTTCGATCATTTATCTTATTAAAAAATCAATGTAAACACCATTTATTTTGTTATGTATCATCATAAGCATTTTAATCAAAACTTATATTTTTGAGTATTTATACTACTTGTTTAAATAGGATGTTGATTGATCAGTACACGCATCAACTGGAAAGCCATGTGGCTGGTGTTTTGCCAATTGTCGATTCCTCGCAGGGCCCCTCGTGAGTGGTGATTTACGAGTCGTGGGAACGCTGATCTCACAGATGGCGCGAACTGCAGCGGCAACGTCTTTCGTCACTTTGCCAGGCATAAACTTCATCAATACCATGTCAATCCAGTTGTTAACCCGTCATAAAACCTCGAGCATAACGTTTATACAGATTAAGAATTGGCCTAGGATCGGAGATAAAATATAATGTTGAAACCTGAAACCATATGCTACGTACGGAGTATAACCGAAACGCTGGAAGCCTCTCTCCGACTCCCACCACTCAAAAAACTCGAAGTAACGCAACGAATCAACTGGTGGAACCCTCTCTGGAAATTCCATCACAGGATAAACGGAAACGCGATACATATATGTATACAGGTAGGTAAGTAAGCTCACAAAGTCACAAGCATTCATCTGATCGAATCATCGAAAGAGTGGAAACATTTCTGTTTTATTCCTTTAATTTGTGCAAGCTCCCACGAGCACTTCATCACTGCACACACCGTACATGGACGCACACTTTAATCACACCCACACGAATGGATGTCAAAAATCACATGTTCCAGTAAACATGCAGTATACTGCATGTCTGGGGTATCCAGTATCTACTATACACGCAGCACGAACACCGTAATGGCCGTACGTCTTGATTACTACACGCAATGTACATGAGGTCTGGTACTGGTCTGCTGCCTGCACTAGAAATCTACTAGCCCGATCGACGCCGACGAGACCAACTAACAACGGATTAACCCTGCTGCCCTGCAATCGCGGCGACTCCTCTGGTTGCTAACGGCGCGCTTCTCCTAAAATAATCCATACGACAGTACGTACGTACCACGTTGAATTCACGCGGTGCCCTCGACGCGCGCCTTGGTGACGCCGGCGCAGGCGTCGACGAAGTCGCCGTCGATGAAGTCGGTGGAGAAGACCTGCAGCTTGTCGCCGAGGCCCTTGGCGAAGGCCTCGGCGATGAAGAGGCGCGCGTATCCGTGGATGCGCTTGGTGACGGGCCACACGCACAGCACGGGGTTGTCGGCCTTGGGCGTCACCGTGTTCTCCACCCGGTAGAAGAACCGGCGGTCGGCCACGGGCGGCTGCTGCCCCAGGAACTTGAGGTTGCTCTCGAACTTGGTCTCCGGCAGGTCCGTGTCGATCCAGTTGTCCTTGAGGTACCCGGCGCTCCAGAGCGGCGCGCCGGGCCCGGGCGCCGGCGCCTTGCGTGGCTTCCACACGCAGATGACGCGGCGCGGCAGCAGCTCGGCGATGGTCTTCTGGAACACCGCCTCGTCCTGCGGCACCAGGTGCTCGCCCAGCTTCTCCACCAGGAACTTGTCGAACTCCGGCGGGTCCTCGTGCCCGAACTCGGTGCGGATCTCCAGGATGACCACCTCCGACTCCGTCTCGCCCAGGAACCGGAGCACGTCGTCGATGACCACGTCCACGGGGTACGTGGCCAGGATGCCGTGGCAGACGCGGCGCTCCTCCTGGACGCGCACGTCGATGACGCGCGTGCCCGTGGCCAGCTGCTCGTACACGGACATGGACTGGCACTGCGCGAAGGGGCGGGTGACCAAGGGCACGCCGATCTTGTTGGTGGCCGAGTCGTGCGTGCCGGGCCACACCACCTGGTGCACGCGCACCTTGTCGGCGCCAAGCTCCGCCATCCACCGCGCCCGGTCCGCCGGCCGGTGCTCCGACCCCGGGAACGTGTCGCCGGACGCCGACAGCAGCGTCGCCAGCGCCTGCTTCTCCGTGGTCACCAGCTTCCGCCGGTCCACCTGCTTCGAGAAGAAGGCGCCCATGGCTTCCAGCGGGTTCGTGCCGTTCTTGTTCTTGCCAGAGCTGCCGCTGCTATTGGAGGCAGCCATGGCTGGCTGGACGGATGGATAAATAAAGGATGGGCGTCGATCGAGCTCTGACCTGGACGTCGCTGTAAGCTGCAGATGGGCTTGATAGCAGCTATAGCAAGACAAATTAACAGGGAAGAAAATATCAGCGCGTGGGATCAGCCAACATGTGGCGATGGTTTATTTGTAGGGCCTTGGCCTTGGCTGATCGATCCGGAGGAGGAAGCTAGGCGTGTTCTTGTTTGTGAGCTCCGCTCTTCTCAGCTGCTCTGATGTTCCCTCCTCCTCCTTGCCTCGCCTCAAAAGCTTCGGTTTCGTTGGACGGTCCAATTGGCGTTAGGTGCTCCCGGCAAGGTTTTTTTTTTGGCACTTTACAAGTTACACGAACGAGGCCGGGAGTTTCTTTACTCGTTTGGACCCATGGAGAGGTGCTGGTGGAGATGGTGACGGAATCGGGGCCACAAGGAAAAGGATAGGCCATAGGCGCATTATGGATGGACGGGCACGCCGTGCTATTGGCGCTTGGGGTCGTTGCAAAAGTCTGTCGGCCAAATCATGCCGCAAACTTTTATTGAGACGGATTGAAAAGCGGTCAGGGATCGATCGCAGGCATGCGGAAACTGGAACCAAGGCCATGTGACCTATAGGCAGGCAGACATGCTTGCTTCGATACTTGGATACACTGCGGTGGCCTGTGGCGATGGGCATATTCAGCACATGATGCGTTCGCAGCTTCGTTCAGATAACACGGATTGCCAGATAAACGAGGACGGCAATCACGCTGCCTGTAGGCGACGGGAACCGTTGAATAAGACGGAGACGCCGACACTACGACGCGACGCTAATGCCTAATAAGTAATAACCACGTCAGGCTGGCATACGGTCCCTGTCCAAGTGTCCAACAAGGACCTCGAGCGTACGTGTTTGGTTTAGAGCAACACAGCGTAGCCATAACCCTACATTGGTCTTCACTTGGCTGCCCCATCTCAAATTTTGGCCTTGCTCCGACTCCGGCCGTTTCCAAACCAAAACGTAGAGATTGGAGGAAGCCCAACCTTCCAGCTTTGGATATTGGATTGCATCACCCAACACGGAAGTTTATTCCCAAAAAAGAGGTTCGTCATGTTTATCATAGACAAACAATTCGCCCAGCACATCGTAGAATACCAACGGGAAAATAAAAAAAGATCAGACCTGACATTCTGGTGGAGTGGGCTATCAAGCCAACCAGAGGAGGAGCCCCTGCTTCCAATCATTTGACTTGCACAGGTAGAAAAAAAACCTTGTGCTCCGCGTTCAACTGCTCACAGCGAGATACGCACGGGGTGCACAAACTTGGTCAATCATGCAATGGTAGTTGGTTACTCGGGGGGTTAGTACACTATTTCCAAGCAATTGAGCTCATCATGCCTTCCACATGGGCTTGGAAATATGAAGCGATAAACAAACCAAATTCACAGGAATTTTTAGTGCAATGCCACATCAGCGTGGGGAAACAGTTTCTTCTTGCCCATAAAATCCCAGTTGCATTCCCCAAATCCAGCTCAATGTAGGAGCCAGGCCAGATAACACTGGAGGACCAGCTAAATTAGTTTCAGGGTTGGTTCAAATGCTTGGTTGCTTGTAATCACGTCATGCCAGTCAAATCTCTTTCGCTCAAACCCAACTCTCTAGTTGTTTAGGTTGCATACTTAACCTGACATGCTCATCAACTAGAAAGGCAGGCCTGGATTCACTTGAAATGGTTATTGACATAGGCAATACCAGCCACCAGGCACACTGTGTTAAATCTTTTCTAAAATATGCACTATCCCATAGTTTTGGAAAGGAAAGAAATAAAAACCTGCCATGGTATGCCATTTGCCATCTGGTGGAAACAACAAAATGTCTCTTTACCAAGTAAATGCTGGATAGAGGACATATCAGTCATTCTCACTGCACAACTGGCACTTCATTTCTTGAGAGAGATGTGCAGTAACACCATAAGCACTAGCATGATTTCGTTTTATAATAGTGCCACACTGGCTGCCATATTAAACATTACTCTACTACAGGACTAATTCTGTTCACTTCGTCAGATTTCTCCACTAGTAGCCACTTGTCTATTGAGAATTTGCATAATCTGATGATAGTGAAGATAAGCTAAACAGCCAGGAGGGAAAAAACAATTCTTGAAAGGATCTCTGATATGTCATTTAATTGTCAGCCAAGCAATGGAAGGCCACATTTTGTTAGTGTTACAACAACCAACTAATTACATGGTTAAAATATGTACCTACCTTATGGGAAAAAATTGTGCTGATTAAAATATCATTCAGCACTCCGCAAGTACATCACCATGTCACCAGTATATTGGGACCAAAGCATACACTGAGTGCTGAAGGAATTTTTTCACCTGAAAGTGGGAAAACGGTCACATGCGCTTCTCTTTAGATTTTACAGGTGCCCATTGAAAGTGACCACAATTTGCTTCTGGATTTGATGCTGGTCCCTGACAAAATACGACAGGTGATGGTCACTGTAAGATATTAATTTATCTCTCTAAAAAGACACATTACTTTGGTTACAGCCTATTTAACTGTTCAACTGACGTGATGATATCTACTGAGCAACGAGCAGAAATTATGAGTAGATGTGTACCTGGGCACGAGCACAGACATAGAACAGACGGCCTATATTAGGGCCCTTCTTCACAGACCTTGGGATGCATGGTTCACGATGCCCTTTGCAGCGTGGTAGTGTCATCTTCATCTTTTGTTGTATTCTCTGCCATTCTAATGCGGCAGCATTAGACTTGTCTGTTGAAAGTGAACATGATGATGCATTTGTGTTATCCTGATCTTCGGCAGCTGATGAAGTTGTGCACTGCATGTTTTCTGGCAGCCCATCATCATTGGGAGCACATGTTTGATTCGTATGGTGTGCTGTTTCTGCAGTAACTAAGGTACTGGTATTGGCATTTACCGTCTTCAACCCTGGTGATTGAAAAAATGACTTAATTGTTGGTTGAGATGAGTTGCGTTTCATCTTCTTGTTTGGCACAGACTTGATGCTAGACAGTGAAGCTTTCTGGCCGTTATGGGAGACACAGATGCCAGTTAAATCTTCATCGATCCATTGATCAAGATTTGTCCTCTTACACATCAAACTAGGAACATTACAACCTTTTGTAAACTCAGCTATACCAGCTGTCGGTCCTTCCAAACCATCGCCACGGTAGCTATCATTTACTGTATCTTGGGACAGAATCAAATTTGTGGCATTTTCCAGATCATAAGCTTTCCCTTTATTGAGGAATGATACTGCAAATTGTGATGACAGAAGTGGTCAGTATTACAATATACCTTAATTAGTACTCATCGCAAAGCACACCCAAGTATAACTTAGGGGCTAGCTTCTACTCCTACATAAGATCATATGCCTTACTAACTTGTCCACTACAATGAACTGAATATTCAAAGAACGGCTCTACAACATCAAGTGTAGTGTACAATCAAACATGCATTAAGCATGATTTCTGAAGTCCGCTAAACAGAGTGCCAACATAATATAGGAGTTCAGAAATCAACACATAAGAAAGCCAAATTCTGAAGCAGTTAATGATTTCCTTCAAAAGGAAGTGATAAAGTGCAGTTGCTTTAACCAAAAGTTTTCTGAACATAAAGTACTTATGCAACATAAAACATAGAGCAGTTCCATGAACAACTTCAGCTACTTTAGTGAAACAAACACTACATAGAACCTACTTTTAGCACATACACTGAAAACTGCAAAAGCAAGGTACAATAAAAGGCTTAAGAACACTAAAATTCACACACCAATACTTTGTTGCCGTCCACGGACCTCTGGAAGGTATCTTGCAGCTGATGGTGGGACATTATGAATCGGAAGTTCAGGTATGTCTTTCAGTATAATATAAACTGGAATGTGATCAGATCCTTCTAGCTTACTGATTCTCCCCCCTTTCCACCTGCAGACAATGGATAGAGTAGATCATTCTACTGTAACACCGCAAACCTTGTACATTATCCACTTCTATCTCAGAAGAACTGATTTCACTACTCTTTACTTTGATAAATTTTCAGAATTCCCTCTTTTGAAATGATTCATTATCTCACATTCTTCGACATGGCAACAAAAAATGCTATGGTCCTCCGCAGAATCACAGTGATGGAGACAGGCACCAGAAATGAGAATGTGGTCTATTCTAGAACCATAATTATATTCTTCAGCGCCAATTTTTTGATTAAAACAAGTATATGCTCCTGTCCTGCATAAAATAAAGTACAGGTTAGAAAGTAATTTTGGGGTACTTATAAGTCAACCATGGGGAAGGAAAATAGAGTAAACTCAAAACTCATCGTTGCGGAGAGGAATCTAATTTGATCAGTATGATGGTGTCTGTTCTTAGTGAATATGAGCGACCAGTAATAACAGATCAACAGATCAAGTGCACATGCAGTTGGAGTAGCTCAGTACCATATCATGCAAAACGTGAATGATTTATGGGGGCATACCAGTACCTTTCAGGGTGTTTAGATCTGAAAGCATCAAAAAAGGGACCTCCATGTTCTCTCAGCATGGATCTCAGCCATTCTCGGAACCTTTGATTAGGAAAGGATAATAAAAGGGTATTGTTATTTCCAGATGTTTCATAACTGGAATCCTAGCAAAAAGATATTAAAATTTAAAATAAAAGAGGCTTACATTTGCTTCTCAAAACCAGGTGGCGCATCACACCTATCTATAGAAGCAGGAGCAATATTCAAATCACCAACAACGAAGACTCTCTTTCCAAGAGCCAATAGATGTTCCCATCGTTTCTAAGATGTATAAAAAGCAAACCATTGCTAACCAATAAACACATAGGTTTGAAGTATTGTTCGTTGAAGATACTTATTAGCAGAGATGCACACAAAGTACCTGCAGTATCTTATAAAATAGTAGCTTAAAACGAACCCGCTCTTTATCATCTTGTTCAACAGCTGGGCCATATATGTTGAAAAGAACTACACAAACGGTGCGGCATTATTACCATCTTCATGAAAACAAATGAAATATGCAACCAAAAAATATTGAAAAAGCATGGCAGCTATGTTATGTTCCTTTTGGGGAGGACAATCTACTTACCAAAATGTCTGTGATCAGTGATGATGCACCGCCCCTCATTGTCCACCCTTAGGAGGTCCTCTTTTGTGATTTCACCAAGGCCCTCCTCCTCAGCAGGTGTTGCAATAACGAAATCCCCAACAGTTTCACTGTTTTTTGCATAGTCCTGAAGCCCAGTAAAGCCTTCTTCAGTTGCTACTGGCAAGGCAACCTCCTGGCTGGAGAATGCTGATGTTACTCGGCAAAATGTTGCAACACCTACAAAGGATTCAATCACAGCAAATGACTGAGGATGTGATGCGACCAAAGACACATAAAACCCAGAGAGCATCTCAAACCAGGCCAGCAACTATGCGTCATTCAGTCATTGGGATGCAAATCAGCCGAGATGAGAAATTGGAATTACAAATTGTGGAGCCATAACAACATACCAGAGTATGCTCCACGTCCTTTGGAAGAGCGATTGCATGAAACAAAAGCCTCGTATCCTTCAGCCATTATGACATCTGCAGACAGGTCCTGCCTTGATAATTTGGTCTCCTACAATACAGCAGGCATCGATACAGTTAGCTCGAATAAATCACAAGGCTAAACCCAGCTCACCCAGTTTTACTCTTAGCATTTGAGTGTTTGGCAGAACAAAAGATGCATGGCATCCCACCACAGAAGTACAGAATCAACTCTTCGGTGAACAGTTCAAGTGTTCAACACTAAACGAGATACATTCTCAATAACTTCAAACTTCGCAAATTTGCATTTCGTTCAATATAAAATGCAATCTAGGCGGCTTCATGTTCAAGGTCCAACAAGTACAGGGAGGTACGCGCTGCTGAGCTAGGCCTAGGGTTTGGACACATGGAGAACTCCGTTTAGTGAGAGGGAAATCAGGATTGGTCCGACCTGAAAGCAGATGATGTCGGCGTCGAGGGCATCGAGGAGGCGGCGAAGCGAGCCGTGCTGCGCCACCCGCGGCCGCAGCCCGTTCACGTTGTAGGTCACTATCTTCACCATGGCCGCCGCTACCCCGAGGCGCCGTCACCCCCGGGGGAAACGCTTCACTTCTTCCCGTACGGGGGACGAAGACCGACGGAGGGTGCCGCTCGGCTCGCCGGTGGTGGTGAGGCCGTGGTGGTGTCGGGGGGCGGGGACTGTGTTTGCGCGGGCGAAGTGTCCGGTCCCGACCCGAGCCGGCGGCGGCACCTCGGCACCTGTTTTCGGCTTACTCCTTCACGACCCATGGCAGACGTCCGCTGGGAGTGGTGCGGTTAAGATCCAGCCGTACGCTGGAAGACATTTTACCTCGAACGGAACGTTGTTGCACAAAACACCCTCGACAACAACGAAATTGCATGGCATACTTTTAAATTGTCAGAGATTGCTCGAGTATCAGCTATCACACTTCTGATGACTTGTATGCAGGCTGATGTTTAGAGATTGCTCGTTGTCACAACGTCCGACGTGTCTTGCCTTGCATTGCATGGTTTGCTGCTACAGCGCAACAGTGCTGATTCACTGCTTGAAATTGGGACCAGCAGCGAGGGGGGTTGCTGCGTACACGAAGGCGAAAACGATGTCTGTCCAGTACAATACGCAATGGGTGCGCACTGGCGCCGCCGCGTCGCCGGTCCATGTCAGCGACTCGGTTAGCACTGCCATTTCTACCACGTACGATAGGTGCTCGTAGTTGCAGGAGGAGAACCGATCAACTGCTCAACTTTGGTGGCTCGCGCTCGGCCGTTGGTCGTGGGCCATCTGCCACGCGCGACGCGACGTTCAACTTATTGAACGGATGAACAACCCCGGCCCTCTCTTCTCCTCGTCGCTATCGTCCTCGCGTAGTCGCGTCGTGACCCGTGTCGCGGATAAGAAGCCGCTGCTTTGTTGCATTGACCAGGCCGGCATGGCAAATCGGCGATGGCATGCATTCATTCCTCTCCTCGTTGCATGCCCCTTAGGGCGTGTTTGGAACGCAGAAATTTTACAGAAATTGTGCAGGAATTTCATAGAAATCAGTTCAATTTCACAGAAAAAACACAGGAACGAGGAAATTTTCCCGCATTCCAAACAGGGTCTAAACAAGAAGAAGAAACGTGACTAAGGCTGTGTCCAACAACACTCCTCAAATCTCATTCTCTATCCCTATTCCAACTACCTCTCTCTGTCTACAATGCAGCATTTATGTCAAACAGTGTCAAACCGTGTTTTGAGGCGTCCCATTGGAAACAACCTAAGGCTATCTTTAAGGGAAATACTTAAAAGAGTATTTTGACACTTTCGGTATTGTTCGGTACTGTTCTGCACTTTTGCGCTGCAGATGATATGACATACAGAGTGAAGTGGGAAATGAGGAATAAGAAGAGCATGTTTGTTGGAGATAGCCTCACGCCCTGACAACGCAATTCTGGATTGACATTTGCTTGGGCTTAGATTTATCAAGTATATTGCTACTCCTCCGTTCTAATTTATAGGTCGTTTGGTTTTTTTACACCAAATTTGACTTGCTCATTTTATTTAAAAATTTATAATTATATTGGAATTTAGTTTAGCATATAACATACTTTAATTATGAATTGATTTTTTTCTACATTTCCGCAAATATTTTGAACAAGACGAGTCGATCAAACTTAGTAAACAAAAATCAAACAACATATAAATTGGCGAGGGAGTACATGTTATTAGCAATCTCATATATCATTTCATTCGTGCAATGCCTCATAGATTTTTAGTGATGTGGAGGAGAGAGAACGGGATAACAAAAAAAAGTTGTTTTGTGAAATAGTTGTCTCATGAGAAAAAAAGAGTATAAGACAACTCAATCATCATTGTAAAGTTTTAATTGCCCTTACACACAAATTAAAAAGAAATTATACAGTTATTATAAGACAACTTAAGACATCCTATGAAGGCATCTCAAAATTACGTGTCAACATATAAAACTATCCATAAATATACTTGTCCTTAGTCATAGTACTATTTTTTGTTCTAAATTTATATTTATATTGGGACGTTTCCTCAAAAAATTGTTTATAATGGGACCAGGCCTCGAGTCTCGACTAGTTTTGATGCATATAAAACTTTCTATACGGCATAGATAGGATAGGGGACTTTGTTGCATATAAACAAACTCGTCGTATAAAAACGTCCAAGGGCAAGGGAGTTTGTCCCTATCTTCTTTCTTTATTTTCTCTCTCTTGTTTGGTACTCCCAACGTCTTTTTCTCCTGATGCGGTAAGTTTATGTAAATATATAAAAACTTAAATCATGCTCAAACTATATCTTACGATAAATCACGTAATAACAAAATAAATGGTAAATGATGTTTTTTTTTATAAAATAAGACGAAAGATCAAATTTTTTAAGCCTCAAATAAAAAAGAAAATATATAGATGTATCAAACAAATTGTTTTATGATAGTACAAACTTACGCCAGAGCTAAAGAAATCTTACATACGACAAAGCTAAAATAACCGTGAAAAAAGAACGGAAGGTCAGGGAGTAAAACAAGCGACTGCGGATCTGCTCGCACCCGTCCCTGCGATGATCATTGGGCCGCACGGAGACACCAGCATTTTAAAACTGTTTCGGCACATGACGTGAATCTGTGATAAGCAGTGGTAAAGACCGTAGCCTTGTGGCTGTGTGGGTTCTGAAACGTGTCAGCGGTTTTTTTTAATTCTGTCACACTTCACTTACCCTAACCATTTACTTGTACAGCAATACGCAACATCAGTGCCGATACATCAGCGCTCGTTGTTGTCCTCCATCTCGTGCCCATTTTTTCGGTTTTTCTCCGCCTCCTGTCGCTATTGTCCTCCTCCGCGCGGCGCGGTACGCGGTACCCTCGTTTGCAGCGACATCTGCATCGTTTTCCTTATCGCGCCTCAATGAAAAAGACCGGCGGCGGCTGATGGACGACGACGCTGCTCGTCCCGAGTTTATGCGGCCGCTGCTAGAACGTGCCAAACCGCAGGAGTGGCATCTTGTTTGTGGTGCCCGTCGCCATCCGTCCAAACTTTTGGGCCTTTTTTGTGTGTGAATCGAGGAGCAGGGGCAGTCGAGTCGAGCACATTGTGTGGTTGGATTCAACGGTGTTTTTTTTTCTTCTTGAAACTTTATGCAATGGATAGTTGGATACTTTGTGATTAGAGACTGAATCACTGGACGTGGCTAGGGCTGGACTGAAAACTCGTGGCTCGACAACTCGCTCGGCTCGTAGCTAGCTCGGCTCGGCTCGACTCGGCTCGTTGTATCATATCAAAGCCTCTGTTTTCCTACCGTAACAGTCCAGCAGTCCTCAGCCCGGCGCCAGCCGTCAGATTCGCGCAGCCGACGGCATGGAACGCCCCCGCCGTTAACTACAGTCCTACAGTCCCTGTGCCTCTCGCTGCCTTCCGATCGCTGGGCGCTGGCCTTTCCCATCCTACCCGTCCGTTCCAGGGCACCGAACCTCACCTACCCAGCGTCGCCTCGCGGACGGCAAGACGCGCGAGCCCCTCGCCCCCGTCGCCTCCAGTCGCAGCCTCGCAGGCGGCGCTCGCCTCTCACCCCCGTCGCCTCTCGCCTCCCTTCGCAGCCCCCACACGGTTGCCTCCTCCGCAGCTCCCACGGGACGCCTCCGTGCTGGCCCGCCGCCTGCGCCAGTGCTCGGGCCTCTCTCCCGGCGCCGGCGCCGCTGCGTGCTGTGCGAAGCCGCTCCCTCTCCTTCCTCCTGTGCCGTTGGCCCTCCGGTCCTTGTCTTTCTCCTCCCGCTCACCGGCGGCCGTGCGGCTCTTCCTGCTCCAGCCACCGGCGGCGGTGTGGCTCAATCTCGTGTGCTCATCCAGGCCTGCAAGCAAAGAAGTCAGGGTAGGTCAGTGCTCTCTCATTGAGTTCACATCTCCATGGTCCTTTTCTGATTCCACACATTCTGATTGGTCTTCGAGTAGGCTGTGTTGAGTCCTTGAGGGTCCTGTGCGGTGATTGATTCATGGTTATTGCTGTCGTGGATTATGGGTTCCTCAATAAAATCTTCCCAGCATGGCCTTTAGATAGTTTGTTTCTGCGTGCTAAAACTTTCTGGGTTGATCTCCAAATTATTTAGCTCAGCATGCTAATACCCTCCTCTTTGGCATGCTGATGCTCCTTGACTCCGATCGAAAATAGAGAAAAGAACAAGTATTCATCCACGTTTTTTTGCCTAAAACCCTTTTTTCCTTTTATCTTGAATCTAATTCTACTTACTTTTCCCTAATTTTTTCCAGGAAGGAAAAAAACCTGCTTCTTTTGATCCAGTTTCGCTTATTCTACTTGATGGATTCCATCTTAAAACACATATTGCTAACACTGGACTAACGCTCTTCTCTTGATCATGCTCTAGGTTGACATTGTTGCTGCAGAATCCCATGATGATTGCTACGTCTTTCGACTTGCGACGGCACTGACTCCCTGTACTGCATCTTTGGGTGTTGCAGCGATAGCGGCTCCTATGGATACTTCGGCATCTAATGTGCCCCGCAAACGCAAGTGCCCTTCCTCATCTTCACCGGCTCTAGGTAGAAAAGTATATGTTACGATGTGTGCTCTTCCAGATATGGTCCTTTTGTCTACTTGCAAAAGTAATTGTCCTCAGATCTTATGTCTCCTTACAGGGACCATGCCGCATGATGGAATCAGCACTACCATTGCTGGTGCCTTCCCATCAGGTTTCCACATGCCATCGAGACATTCTGTGCGTTGTCGTCTAGCTGCTCAGTCCACCGGTATTGTCTTTCTATTGTTTAGGTTTTTGTTCCACCCCTCCCTTTTAGAATATGTTATGAACCAATCATTGCGCTGTTGTTCGTTAGCCTTGAATGCAATGCGTTGCTATTGGCCAAGATTTCACATATCTTCCTATACATGCTGCAGAGTCGAACACTTCACTCATGTCGGTTGCTGTGCACACGCCGGGGCCTAATGTAAGCCTACGACGCAGGCGACGTTCCATAGATTGGTCGACTCCAGGTGGAAAGAATGTGTGCTTCTACCAATGTGGTTGTTCTGTTTTCCTTGCAGATTTTTTTGGCTTCATTCCTTCTTAGAGGTGTTATTGCTGATACAGTTGACATGCCAGCTGGTGGAAGCAACACGAGCATTACTGTCGACTTTCCTACAAATTTTGATGAGCCATCGAGGAGATCCGTGCGTCGTCATCTGGCTGTTCGGCCTCCTGGTACTACTGCTCGGCTGTTTTGCTTCCTGTATTTTTTGTTGTTCTGCTTCATGTGGTGCCTAATATTATACCATCAAGCACAGATTCATCCTTGGAGTCTACAGCCATAGTGCCTTCATGTGCCACCCATCGACGTAAGTCCATGGTCACTACAGCTTTTTTTTTCCAATTTTGTTGTCTTACTTGCACTTATGTTCCATTCGCGATAATTGCGATGCCCTAATCGTTCGTACAGAGTCAGGCCAAAGCACTGCAACATGAGACCTGTGGGATAAAAAAAAAAGTGCACCATAAGATTTGTGCCACATTCTCGATGCCATACAATGCTGAGACATGCACGAAACCTATCTGGATCAAAAACAACCATGCAAGATTCGTGCCAGATTCTTTGTGTTAATACCATGGCTATACTCAAGGTGATACTGTGAGAAGAGCCTTGCTGATAATGTTGGTCATTGGATTTTATACCTCAATTTATGTTCTATCTACGTCCTAAACTTACATCTTTCGTTTCCTCCCCATTATCAGGCACTATTTACTCACCCTTACACCTTGGACCGCCATCTCACACATGCCAATATTGTGGAGCGCTATTTTGGTATGAAGAGCGTGTGAAGAGAGACCGAGGAACATCATCTCCAGTATATACCAAGTGCTGCAAAGAAGGAAGTGTCATGCTACCTCCATATAGGCCACCTCCACAGCCTTTGCATGACCTTCTCACAGGAGTCAATAGGTCATTATCAGCTCATTTCTTTGAGAACATCAGATATTACAATTCTATGTTTGCCTTCACATCTATGGGTGTCTGTATAATTGATTCAGTAAATGATGGTCATGGACCATATGTCTTCAAGGTTAGTGGACAGCTTTGCCATCGAATTGGATCGCTCTTGCCAGGAGAGGGAGAGCGTCCTGAGTATGCCCAACTATATATATTTGACACTGATAATGAGATTAGAAATAGGATGGCCATTGGCACCTATAGAAATAGAAAATTCCACCCCAATCAGGATATTGTTGCTACTCTCATAGACATGTTCAACACTCACAACCCAATTGTGCAACTGTTTAGGATGGCTTGTGATAGAATGGCAGGAAACACTGAAGACAAGTATGCCATAAGGTTGTTCGGTGAGCCTGACAAGCATGGCGATGTGTTCAGCTTCCCTATAGCCTCTGAGGTTGTTGGTTTGGTGGTTGGTGATATAGGTGCAACTGATAGTGCTCGTGATTTAATGGTAGAGGATCGGTCTGGACAGTTGCAAAAGGTTGAGGAAAAGCATTGTAAATTCATGGCAATGCAATATCCTATTCTCTTTCCTTATGGGGATGATGGCTACCATGAAAAAATAAAATACCAACGGTGCCGTCGGTCTGATGCGATTAAGCGGAAATGTCTCACAATGGTTGAGCACTTTTCATATAGGATACATGATAGGACTGATGACTTCAATACACCGATGCGATGCAAGAGAGGAACACAAGCTTATCTAGTTGATGCCTATTGTTGTGTGGAAGAATCTCGATTAAGTCATTATAGGACTAAATCATTCCAGCAAAAGTATAGAATGGCATCGTTCAGGGAAATTCGTGATAGTGTCAACAAAGGCATCGTGGCGGCATTAGAGGCTGGTCAAAAAGCTGTACTGCCTTCTTCTTTTGTTGGAGGGCCACGGTACTTATACCAAAATTACCTTGATTCTGTTGCTCTTTGTCGGAAGTATGGATGCCCTGATTTGTTTATCACTTTCACATCTAACCCCTTATGGACAGAGGTAACAGCAGCTCTAGCATCTATCACAGGGCAACACTCATGTGACAGGCCTGACATTATTGACCGTGTGTTTCATATTAAGCTACGCATCTTGATGGACGACATTATCAAAAAGGCATTCTTTGGCCCTGTCATTGCAGGTATGGTTTATCCACCGCACCCTATACATACGATGTTTCCTTGCGATCATAATTACAATGGTCTTTATATTTGCCTCTCCCTTGTAGTCGTGTACACAATTGAATTTCAGAAACGAGGCCTTCCACATGTGCATATTATAGTATGGTTAGACAAGAGTGCACCACTAACAACTTCTGATATTGACAAGCTTATATCAGCACAACTACCAGATCCATCAGTTGATCCAGTCGGGTATGAAGCTGTGAAAACATTTATGATCCATGGTCCTTGTGGCCCTGCAAACCCAAATTGTCCTTGCATGGTTAATGGTGCGTGTTCGAAGCGCTACCCCAAAGAATATTCTGAAAAGACAGCAATCTTGCAGAATGGCCATGTTCGGTATGCTCGACCAAACAATGGAATTACTGCATTGAAGAACGGCATCAAGCTTGATAATCGTTGTGTGGTTCCCCACAATGTTGACTTATTGATCAAGTACCAGGCACACATAAATGTCGAGAGAGTCAATCGTGATGGGATGGAAAAATACCTGTTCAAGTATCTCGCTAAAGGCTTCGACTGTGCAAGGGTTGGCCTCCAACGTGGCCAGCCATCCAAAGATCCTTCTATGCAACGATTTGATGAGATACGATCCTACCTGGAATGTAGGTGCATAGCTTCAAATGAAGCTGCATGGCATCTACTTCAGTTTGACATTCACTACACTGATCCTGCCGTTGAACGCCTTCAGGTCCACGTGCCATTTGAAAATAGTGTCCTATTTACAGAAGATGACTACTTAGAGCAGGTCTTAGAAAATCCAAGAAATAGAGTTACAAAGCTTACAGCTTGGTTCATTGCAAATAGAACATTTCCTCAAGCTGCTCAACATACATATGCTGAGTTCCCTGAATATTTCACCTGGCATGGAGATGGACAGTATTGGGCTCCTCGACAAAATAGACGGAAGAAGGTTGGGAGACTGGCAAATGTTGGCCCTAACCAAGGAGATGCATATTACCTTCGTATGTTGTTGCATATTAGCAAAGGAGCCAAATCATATTCTGCCTTGCGAACTATCGAGGGCCATACATACCCAACATTTCAGGCTGCGTGTCAGGCATTGGGTCTTCTTGGAGATGACCGCGAGTGGTCATATGCGATATCTAATGCAGCTCACTGGGCTCTTCCCTACCAGCTACGTGAGTTATTTGTCACACTCCTCCTTTTCTGCCATGTTACAGACCCCCTTGATTTATTTGAGGAGCATGTAAATGTGATGGGCCAAGATGCTATCTACCGCCTTAACCAGATGACAACAGGAGTAAGTTCATCTACAACATCTTCAATGGAACATATTAGATCATATGCCCTTGCTGAGATAGATAAGTTGCTTAGAAATTCTGGTCACAGTCTAGATGACTTTCATCTGCCTCAGCCAAACACATCAATTGCATCGATGCTTGAGAATAGGCTTCTAATGGATGAACATGCATATGATCTAGATAGCAAGCTAAATTTGAACCAGAAACATATATATGATGCTATTGTCCACTCGGTAAATAACGACATTGGGGACACATTCTTTGTATATGGGTTTGGTGGTACTGGAAAAACATTCCTATGGAATACGTTGTTGAACAGCGTACGTTCCACAGGAAAAATTGCTTTAGCTGTTGCCTCTTCTGGCATAGCATCTCTTTTGCTTCCAGGTGGTCGCACGCCTCATTCACGCTTCAGAATACCGTTGGACATACATGAGCATTCTGTTTGTTCTATTAAAAAGAACACTCATTTAGCCGAGTTAGTGCTGCAAACATCTTTGGTAATATGGGATGAGGCCCCGGTGAATCATAAACATTGTTTTGAGGCCCTTGATAGAACATTGAGAGACATCATGGCATCCAAAGATTCAGCACTTTCTATGAAGCAATTTGGCGGCATCACAGTTGTGCTTGGAGGGGATTTTAGACAGACACTCCCGATTTTACCAAATGCAAGAAAACAAGAGATATTATCTGCGTCAATCACACGATCTTATTTATGGCAGACCTGCAATATTATGTACCTCACAGGAAATATGAGGCTTAGATCTCCACTTTTATCTGATGCTCAACGCCAGAGCCTCCATGAATTTGCAGGGTGGCTGCTACAGGTAGGAGAAGGAATGGTCCCTTCTTCTCCCATTGATCAAACTGATGCTTCTTGGATTAAGATTCCAGAGTACCTTCTCTTGCCACCTGAATCAAGGAACCTTGCTGCCTTAATTTCATTTGTTTATGATGCCTCAAACGACTCGGGCTCTGCTGCCTACCTTTGTGAGCGGGCGATTCTAGCACCAACCAATGAAATAGCTGCTGCAATAAATTCCCAGATGATTGCAAACCTGACAACAGAAGAAATGGCGTACTATAGTTCAGACACAATTGATGATTCTACAAATAGTCGTGCCACACTTGAGGCCCTTTACCCTACTGAGTTTCTTAACACATTGCAGTTAGGTGGCTTGCCAGAGCACCACCTTCGGCTGAAAATAGGGGTGCCAATAATGTTACTACGCAACCTCAACCCATCAAAAGGTCTTTGCAATGGAACAAGACTCATAGTGACCCAACTCACTCACCGTGTAATTGAAGGGGTGATAATCACAGGGAAGGCTAAAGGATCTAAAGCGTATATACCAAGAATAATGGCCACTTCTGTTGATAGGAAGTGGCCTTTTAAGATAAACCGACACTAGTTCCCAGTTCGAGTTTCATATGCGATGACCATCAATAAAAGCCAAGGACAGACACTTAGTAAGGTTGGCGTCTATTTGCCCACTCCAGTGTTTTCGCATGGACAATTGTATGTGGCTTTCTCAAGAGTTACATCACCTGACGGTCTACGTGTTCTAATCGAGGATGTCCCTCCTGAACATGCAGACAACACTCAAAATGTTGTTTACAAGGATATTTTTGCTGATCTAGTCCATCAGTAGAATCTTCGATGAAAAATGATCAAGCTAGTCAAGGCGTATGTCATTATACTGCTTACTATTTATCTTGCTGCTGCTATATAATTTAATATATCTTTGCTCTATTCCTCATCCTATGTAATCTCATCAATTTTGGGCCCTCCTAGATTCTGTACTACCTTCCTGCTAATCACCTCATGTTCTTTCAACACGTATCTTTTTTTGCATGTTTCCAGGTGGAGACCAAGTTTTGTTATGTCCCTATCCAGAAAACCTGCTCCTGTTGGTTCCAGCATTTTTATATGAAAATCAAGCACCCGTCTACAGCAAACGTATAAACATAGCATATCCCAGTTGTTACAACATATACATTATCCTTGTACCCAAAATATCTGTTGTTATAGTCATTGTTCTGACTCCGATCGTCCTCAGACTATCATGCTCAGTTTTCGTATTCGCTTATCGTTAATGTTTGGTCACCTATGGAAATTTGTATTATGTGATCCTGTGATCTTCCTAGACTCAGCAGTGCCTTTGCTGGTTCCAGTACAAGAATAACACCATCAATTGATCTCTAGGTCAAAAGAAGAATGATTGTTGGATTTCCAGCCTCACTGATTAAATCAGGATTCAATGAATTATCAGTAAAATCTATCTACTCCTTTATTATGCTATCTGCATGTATGTTTAGATCCATTGCTTACTCATACCAGCCCTTCCTATGAAATTACTCTGCTGATTTAAAGCATAATACTTGTGAATACATATAGATCTTCATAAAAGTATAAATTGGTTCATTTATACCAGCGCAACGCGCGGGGGCCCGGCTAGTTTTTTAACAGCCAATATTTGAGCTCGTGAAATTAACGAGCCAGTTCGAGCCGACTCGCGAGCCAAACGAGCTCAAGGTTCAGGCAACATGCCATGGCCTGCAATCCAGTTAGTCGCCCCAACAGCCCAATAGTCAATGCAAACCTTAGACCAGCTGGAGACCAAAAGCCACAGCATTAGGAAAAGAGCGCGCCGCCTCACGCGTCACCTCTTGAGTCTCCCGTCTGCTTAGGTATTCTTGTCTCTCCACATGGCGCTGCAACTCTGACGTCCGAGTCCTCTTCATCCGGTCGCCCCTTCCGTCACCATCTGTAGCCGCCACTCCACTATCCCACCTCCACCGCCTGCTATAGCTTGCAGCTCTGTCGTCTACACCCCGCAGCGGATCCCCCATCGCCACAGCTCCGTATGCGGCCACCCGTCGTCCGCCCCCCACAGCGACTATCCCCGTCACCACAACTTCATCCATGGCCGTTCGCCGCAGCTCTGACCTCCGCCCCACAATGGCTCTGTCTGTCGCAGCCACCCTCCACCTCTGTGGCTCGCGAGCTAACGAGCTGGCTCGAGCTCGTGAACGAGCCGAGTCGAGCTGCTTCTCTGGCTCGGTTCCTTAACGAGCCGAGCCGAGCCGAGCCAGCTCGTTAACTTAACGAGCCAGCTCGAGCTGGACCGAGTCGAGCTGAGCGGGCTCGATATCCAGCCCTAGACGTGGCCTTACAGAGACTCTTTTCAAAATTTCCTCAATGACCTTGGGAGTAAAGAACTGTGTATATAAGAATGTCTACGGCAGCTTCTGTTTCCATGCGATGCGATTCTGTACTCCTACCTAGAAACAATGGTTTTGGGAGAGTGCATTTAACAAACTTTATGTTCGATCTATAAATATCTCGTATTTGTGACTTTGTGTTTATACTGGTCAAATTAGAATAGATATATGCGGTCACGTCTAAAAATAACCAGATTCCAATAATTTAATTTGATTCAAGAAAGCAATGGTCAAAGCCGCCTTATTTCTAAGCAACATTTTGCCTTAACGACATATAATTTAGCCTCGTGTGGTTTATTTATGGATTAATAAGTACCATGCTTTAAACAGTTTCTCAAAATGTTAGTCCTTGTTTTTTTCTTCTTTTGGACAAATTAAAAAAAAGGCTATTATTGTTTTTTTTCTAAATGTTCATGTCCTATAGATTGCCTACAATATACATAATTTCATCCAAATTTATCCTAAGTTAAATTTTATAATTTCGATCACCAATATCTCAAATTTAGTATAAGGTGACGACACAAAGTCAAAGTTACTAGATTCATCATGAGAAACACAAGGCACTTTATTTGAGATAAAATATTTTGTATATTGACGGTCCAAGTTAAAAATGTAAGAATTATGACAAATTTGGAGGGACTTATATATGTCATCAAACAGAATACATAATTATGTTTAGTTTTGAGTTTTATGATAAAAGAAATCGATATGTACACTTGATTCATATATTTTTTTTATTCATAACATGGTACATACGCATATGCAATATATATGTATCATTCTTATGTATGCAAGCACACAAAATTGTACCGATATGGGTACCTTGGAAATTTTGAATGAATAAATCTTAAAACCGACAGAGTTAGGATGCACGTCTCGTTGTTGATGGGCATGTCTATTGAGAGAATAGCATCATTTATTCTGTTTGATAAATCCATGACTTGAACTTGGATGAACAAATTCAACACTAGCAACATAGCTACCTGAATTGCGCTCAATGCATAGTTGTTTCACCCCTAGGTGGCTAATATTAAATGCCATAGATAATATTGACAAATCTTTAGTTGTAGTCATTCAATGGCAATACCTACCTGCTACTCCTAGTCTGTAAGTAGGTGCCATACAAGACATTAAGCTAATCTCAGTGGGTAATATTGTACCATATAGGATATTTGCTAACGTGACAAGTAAATAAAGAGGAGAGAGATAGAAACAATATCATCAAGGCGATACAATTAGGGTAGAAAAAACAACTTCTGTAAACCATACACTTTTTTGGGCTCATCGTCTAAAACATAATTCATATAAAAAATGCGTGACTTGTGATTTCTAAAAAACATACAAGATGAACGCCATGGATTGTAAGGTTGCCTACGTACAAATATGAAGTGTGTGTAACCTACACTGAATAAAGTTTTCTCTACTAGTGTTATCTGCATTGAATATAAATAAAATCAAAATCTTCGTCACAAATGATTGATACGCAGATTTCGCGAATGCAGCTGGATCTGATTGAAGCAATGCAATGTTGGTGATGGACTCAAATCTGCACATAAAAATGCATTGTAATGTAGTAGAAAAAAAGGATGTGCACGACAAGAAAATAAAAAAATCTTGGATCTACGTTAGGTAGGCCAACATATTAGGTAGGAAATACTCAACGTTCTCATCACCAAAAAAAGGGTACATTAAACTCGTTAACGACAAGCACATCCCCATCCAGGCGCATTTTGCAGGCACAAACAGAATCTGAATCACAATTGCGACCCGGTCTGCCTAATAAGCTGCCTGCTGCAAATGTGCAATGGAGATGGAGTAGGAGTAGGAGGAGGTGCGGGAGCAGGACGGCTCCATCCACGTGGTGCGGCACAGCGGCACCTAAACAATCAGCCCGGCACGTCGCCCGCTACCGCTAGCTAGCCAAGCTAGAGTGGCAGCCGGACCCAGCCACCGCCAGCCAGGCAGTAGACACGCCCCCAACCACCCCCGGCGGCCGCCCGAACCGATGGATTCCATTCCTCGGCCTCGGCTGGGTGCTTGGGCGCGGCCGCGCGGCATTGACCCCGCGCACCGGCAGGCACCGCACAGCGCAAAACCGACGCGAATATAGCGCGGGGGGCACCGCAAAAGCAACGTGAGCGCACCGTGCCGAGAGGCCGTTGCTGGCTGCCGTCCCGTGCTCTCCGGCGCGGCCTGCAGGCAGAGCCAGCTCACGCACGCGCGCGCGCGCCCAACTCGGGCCTTCCCCAAAAAAACCAAAACCAATGCCAAATTAACTCCCCACCACCTCCTCTTCCTCCTCCTCCTCCTCCAATTCTCCCCCCAATCTCCACCCTGCGGAGGAGGCAGGGAGGAAGGAAGGCCGGACCGCACAGCCCCGCCCACCGCCCCCGTTGCGGGATTGGGACTGGGCCCTTGGGGCCGGCCGCCATTCGGCTGCTTGACCGCGCCGCCGCGAGGAGGGAGGGAGCGTCGTCGGCCCGGCCGAGATGGACGACCTCAAGCAGATCCTGGCGCGGCCGATCCAGCTCGCCGAGCAGGTAATAAAGTGGTCCGACGAGGCCTACACGTTCCGGCAGGAGTGCATGGAGCTCAAGGCCAAGGTCGAGCGCCTCGCCGGCCTGCTGCGCCAGGCCGCGCGCGCCGACCTCTACGAGCGCCCCGCGCGCCGCATCTTCGACGACACCGAGAAGGCGCTCGACAAGGCGCTCGCGCTCGTCGACAAGTGCCGCGCCCACGGCCTCGTCCGCCGCGTCTTCACCATCATCCCCGCGGGATCCTTCAAGAAGATGACCAACCAGCTCGACAACTCCGTCGGCGACCTCTCCTGGCTCCTCCGCGTCTCCTCCTCCGCCAACGACGACGACGACTTCGACGCGCACATCGGACTCCCGCCCATCGCGCAGAACGAGCCCATCCTCTTCCTCATCTGGGAGCAGATCGCCGTGCTCTACACGGGCAACCTCGACACGCGCGCCGACGCCGCCGCCAGCCTCGTCTCCCTCGCGCGCGACAATGACAGGTACTCCAAGCTCATCATCGAGGAGGACGGCGTCCCGCCGCTGCTCAAGCTCGTCAAGGAGGGCCGCCTCGAGGGACAGGAGAACGCCGCGCTCGCCGTCGGCCTCCTCGGCCGCGACCCGGAGTGCGTCGAGCAGATGGTGCAGGCCGGGGCCTGCCTCGCCTTCGCCAAGGTGCTCAAGGAGGGGCCCATGAAGGTGCAGGCCATGGTCGCGTGGGCCGTCTCCGAGCTCGCCGCCAACCACCCCAAGTGCCAGGACGCCTTCGCGCAGCACAACGTCATCCGCCTCCTCGTCGGCCACCTCGCCTTCGAGACCGTGCAGGAGCACTCCAAGTACGCCGTCGCGTCCAAGATGTCCATACACTCCGTGCTCATGGACAAAAAGAACAGCACTGGCCCGGCTGCTCAGCCCGACCTGCTGGACGCCGGGGAGCACGGCGTCATGAGGTACCCGACCGGGCACGCTTCCCAGAGCAAGAACGAGATGCACAGTCTGGTGCAGTCCACCATGGCTGCAAAGTCTAATGGGGGCAGCGCGAAGCACGTAGTAGCCAGTAACGGCGGTGGCGTCGTGGCAACGAAGCAGCACAACGCGTCGTTGTCAGGAACGAGTACAAGGGGCAGGGAGTTCGAGGACCCTGAGACGAAGGCATACATGAAAGCCAATGCCGCCAAGGCGCTGTGGCAGCTTGCCAAGGGCAATGCAGCTATCTGCAAGAGCATCACAGAGTCAAGGGCCCTGCTCTGCTTTGCGGTTCTTCTTGAGAAAGGTGAAGGCGATGTGCAGTATAATTCTGCAATGGCTCTCATGGAGATCTGCTGTGTCGCCGAGCAGAACTCCGACCTGCGGCGATCAGCATTCAAGCCAACTTCTCCTGCTGCCCGGGCCGTTGTTGACCAGCTCTTACGTGTTGTCGAGAAGGCTGAGTATGATGATCTCCTAATTCCCTGCATTATCTCTCTAGGCTGCTTGTCCAGAACCTTCCGTGCTACAGAGACTCGGATTATTGGACCGTTGGTGAAGCTTCTTGATGAGAGGGAAGCGGATGTCTCTCGAGAGGCAGCGATTTCCCTGACCAAGTTTGCGTGCACGGACAATTACCTGCATGTTGACCATTCCAAAGCGATCATCAATGCAGGCGGAGCAAAGCACCTAGTTCAGCTTGTGTATTTCAGTGAGCAGGTGGTTCAGATCGCAGCACTCACCCTTGTATGCTACATTGCACACAATGTCCCAGACAGTGAGGAGTTGGCACAAGCAGAAATTCTCACAGTGCTCGAATGGGCCTCCAAGCAAGCTTACATGATGCAGGACCCAACAATTGAGAACTTGTTGCCAGAAGCAAAGATCAGATTGGAACTGTATCAATCCAGAGGCGCAAAAGGTTACCACTAGATTACCTGCTGTGGAAGGGCATGAGAGAAGAATTTTATGGCTTTCTTCTTTGGATTGGCCAAGTACTGTATATACATCCAGCGGTTTCTATCTATATTCTGGCTAAACCTTTTTTTGATCCCCAACATGGCAAAAGTTGCTGAAGTACATCTTTGGTTGGGTTCTCGATACAGGGAAGTAAGTTTTGTCTGTAGGCTTGGATGTTCAGAACTCCAGTTCCTCTTGTTGGTGGTATAGTTTTGGTTGATTAGCATCTTGTACTCTCTTTGGCCTAATGATGTACCGTGTATATTACATTTCACTCATCAATCCAAAAAAATTTTCTTAAATCCAAGAACAATGTTTTCGTGCATGTGACCTTGTTTCAATTCAAAACCGCTAATTTTGTTTATTGTTCACTTGATGACTATGCACTCCATTCCCTAGTGTCTAATGTTCAATCAGAGGCCATGGTCTTCACATCAGTTAACTCAATCGTTTGAGAAATAGGTGATAGCCTAACATTTTTCTTGCATATGACCTCAAGATGGTTCGCTTGACTGTTTCTTGTAAATATCATCTGAACAAAGAAGGTTGCCTGTCGCAGTTATGAACTTCTGACCAATTCTTGATGACAATGTGCCTCATCCCTTTACGTTTAATATGAGGTTCTAATCATGTCGCTGTCATTAGATAACTTTAGTATAGTAGTATATGTTCAGTTCTGCAACTTACCCTCTCTCCCAGTCTCATACTTTAATGAACGTCTGAGGTGGTGAAATTTATTTCAATAGTCTAAAGGTCTGTAACCAGAAAATTTCAAAATGTCATTTGTTATGTACTATAGTTGTTCTTTCAGGAACGTATTTCGCCACCCATTTATTCCATGCCTCTTGCATAATTTTCACATGTGTATATGCTGATATTGAACTCCGATGCTGTTAAGGCTTTCCCAAAACCAAAAAGATGCTGAAAAGGCGATAATTGAATGTATTTTTTTGAAGCAATAGTCTTTGACTCTGAAGCCTAGCACTGTCTCTGGTTCCTTTCATGCAGGTCACTCCATACAGGTAAGCAGTTCATCTGACGTTGAAGTCACTGTGATTTGGTCGCAGACATGTGGGCTCTAGTGCTTGATGATCGCCACAGGGGATAGGTCACTGCAAGGACAGTAATTTTCCTTCAGAACTTTCATGTGAGATTGATAAGCGGTGTATCCTGCCTAGTGTTTTATACCTTTAAATGGTACCCCTTTGTTCAGTCCAAACAAAAAATAGTCAGATTCTTGTTATGTGATGTGACTGGTTTGATCATATTATTACTGCCAAAAAGGTCTCTGCAAGGACCAGCTGACCTTTTGTAGTTTGTCTATAGTTGGTCCATGGATCCAAGATAGCATGAAGTCATGATCTTTTCGGTGCATGATCCATGTTCAGGTATTTATGTTTGTCCATGTCTTTGGTGATCGCATCTGTTTTGGATCTGCTTTTGTTTATTTTTTCCCTTTGCCATGCAGGTCTGGTCCTCCTATGTTGTCCACAATAGCAGATGGTCCTGCAGCAGGAACTGGACGTGAATCGGTGAAGGTAGCGTGACCACCATGTGGAGCTCTTCCCTTCTTCACAGTGCCAATGTCTGCCCTGTTTCGTGATTTGGCTCTCTCCTGCTTTCCTTTGGGCCTGTCACTGCCGACTCACTATTTGGAACGGTGGGGTGGTCCATCTCCCTGAACATGGTTGTGTTTTTTTTTTTTTCCTTCTGCTTTGAGGCTTGGGATTTGGCAAAATCTTGTGCAAAGGCGGTGCCACACCTCGTGGCCACTGGTGACAAGGATCACCTGGATGTGAGATGTACTTCGCGGTGGAAGACAAACAGTAGTCAGGGATTTGATTCCGATTTCAGTTCTGTATTTGTGTGCTTTCCTGGTGGTTCTGGCCTTTCCTTTGTAGAGTTGATCGCTTGGGCCATGGGCTTGGCCCATTGCACGACATAGCTGGTATGGGCCGTGTGTACAGGCGGCTGACCGTCAAAATGGCAATTGGGAACAGCCATATGCAAAGCGACATCGGTTGTTGTGGTAGGTGAGAAGATTATGCTCTTCCGAATTGTGGGTTAGTTTAGGGCCTGTTTGGTCGGTGAAGCTGATGCTGTTCATGTTTTGATTTGTACTCCATTTTTATTGTTCAGTGTGTTGGCTATGCGGCAATGGAGCAGGCAACTGAAAGGTATGTTTCTACTCTTCGGGGTTGCCTTCACGTCTGCTCGTCATGATAATTTTCTACTGTCCTTTTTAGAGGATCATGATAATATTGATATGTTCTGCTATGTCTGTTCTGGCTTTAAGTCCAGCGAAGCCGGTAAGGTGATTCTTGTTCTTGAGGTGTCATTTGGTTGGTCAATATGCTGAGTATACATCGTAACTGGTTGTTTCTAAAGTTTGTCAGATGATTGCTTACAGACTGGAGGTAGTTTCTTCTATGTACTCCTACTAACTTGATTAACCTGTCTCTGCTGATTGTTCTTATGTGATTTTGTCATTACCTGTTGAAATCTCGGAACCCTTGGTTTGCCGATGGCCCAAAATCATTGATCTGTTGTCAGCGTCTCTCTCTCTCTCTCTCTCTCTCCCTCCCTCCCCCCTCTCTCTCCCTCTCTCTCAACGACGCTATCTATTAGGCTAGGTCTTCATCTTACGCGTCCCACCGTCTACGGGGAAGATGTGTTTGGCTCATACAATAAAAGAGAGCCTAGGCCCTTTGATTTTATGATCTAAGACCAAGAGCATCTCCAACAGTCCCATCCATGTCCCAAATATCATAAAGTCGCTATATTAGGAGAGATAGGTTTGTTTCTTTGCTCCAGTAATCTTCCGATCATCTAACACTTATTGCTAGTACTAAAATATATTATATGTTAAACTAAACTACAATAAAAGAAATGATAATTGTGAGATTTTTTGAATAAGATGAACCAATTTGACCGGATGCTAAAAATGTCAAAGGATCTATAAATTGAAACGGAAGATGTAGTTTTTAACAGCACTTGCCATATATAGAGCACGGAGTACTGATCATGCACAACAACACAGGACGTCATATGCCTGCTGAATTAATATAGTTCATTGAGGATCAACCACTCGTAGATCTGGGAGATGTCAGATGTGCAATGAAGGTGATTTTAGGATGTCACTAGATTAACGTAGGAGCTCACTGATGATGATTTGGAGATATATTTTCTGTTGAAGATGCTCTTGAAGATGATGGCACTGCTTGACCTTTGAACAGTTATATCGGATGAACAGTCGCGAACTTTTTGGTCGCAGTCGCAGAGGGTCAAATGTGAACAAATGTAGATGCCGATGCGCACACAGTTGGCAGCGAATTCAGAGCTCTCAGTGGGATTCTCTACCGCGAATCCCGCTTGCCGGCCGCCCTGGGGGCTGGGGCAGTGGGGTGACGAATGTCCCTGCAAGACGGCGTGCAAACTCCTCGGTCCACACATGGGCGCATGGCGCATCTCCTCTAGATTCACAATGACTTCCCCCATTTCAAAGCATTCGAGCTTCGGTAAACAAGAGTGTTTCAGGTGATCTAACGTAAAGCAAACATGGTAAAAACTTGAAGTGATCATCATTAGGATTTAAACCCACGGCACATCGGTAATTATGCATGATATTGCTTGCTACCGGGTTTATGGTATCTTCCGTGTCTTTCCCTCCAGCATTGGCGCATTGCAGATTTGGGTATGGGCTGCCCACGTGAGAGTGAGACGCTGATTGTTTCTTGCTGACAACTGAGGCAAACCACGTGGAAGCCTCCGATTGGGAGCTTCTCACTCGAACGTTGAGCCAGCCGCTTGGCGGTTGGCGCATCTACTGATCTACATCAAGGGCCAGTGTGCCAGAGGCGCCACGAGACAACAGCGCTGTCCGATGCAGCAGCCCATCCATGATCATATGGTTGGCAGGGCAGAGGCACAGGATTAGGGGACACATCCTGTTGACCGCACACTGCGTCACTGCGCCCTCTACACGCACCACCGTCCATCACGACTCACGAGCTTCAAAGTCCATTGTCCAAACCCCTGCTCTGCCTAGTCTTTATATGATTGCATCGCCCCCGCGCGCCCAATCAATCAAGAACCAAGTACCGAGCTGCCGTCCTCCTCTGATCTACTAGCGGCCATTCTTTCTAGCTTAGCTTTCTACAATGGCGGTCAGTCTGATGCTTTCCATGTCCATCCTTCTGGGCTCACTCTCCGGTATGTCGATGACCAGTGGCGATCGAGCTTTCTGCATCAGCGCGCGCGATCTTTGCTCACGATGATCTTTGCAGGGCCTGTGGTGTCCACGACGTTCACGCTGACCAACTCCTGCGGCTACACGGTGTGGCCGGGGCTGCTGTCCAGCGCGGGCTCGCCGCCGCTCTCCACCACGGGCTTCGCGCTGGCGCCGGGGGAGTCGCGGTCCGTGGACGCGCCGGCGGCGTGGTCGGGCCGCGTGTGGGGGCGCACGCTCTGCGCCTCGGACCCGGCCTCGGGCCGCTTCTCGTGCGCCACGGGCGAGTGCGGGTCCGGCGCCGTGGAGTGCGCGGGCGGCGGCGCGGCGCCGCCCACCACGCTCGCGGAGTTCACGCTGGACGGCGCGGGCGGGAACGACTTCTACGACGTGAGCCTGGTGGACGGCTCCAACCTGCCGATGGTCGTGGTGCCGCAGGGCGGCGCGGGCGCCACCTGCGGCGCCACGGGGTGCCTGGTGGACCTCAACGGGCCGTGCCCCGCCGACCTCAAGGTGGTGGGCGCCGACGGCGCCGGCATCGCCTGCAAGAGCGCGTGCGAGGCGTACGGGCGGCCGCAGGACTGCTGCAGCGGCGACTACGGCACCCCCGCGACGTGCCAGCCCTCGGCCAGCTCGCAGTTCTTCAAGAACGCATGCCCGCGCGCCTACAGCTACGCCTACGACGACGCCACCTCCACGTTCACCTGCACCTCCGGCACCGCCACTTACCTCATCACCTTCTGCCCCAGCATGTCCAGGTAATTAACCGATCCACTCCAGCCTAAACTCCTCGAATCATTGGCAAACAGAACAGATGCATGGTCGATCAGTGAACATGCATGCATGCACATTATTCCAGTACGCTTTGTGCCACCTAGCCTAATAAGTCATTGAAATGTGGTTGATTGATGACACCCTGACAAGTGTCGCGTCTAACAAGTTAACGACGACGTTGCAAACTAATTAAACTACCACCTGCATGCACTTGTTGTTCGTCTCTAACTACCTGAACCGAAACTCTTGTCTTCGCCTGCAGCCTCAAGTCGTCCGTGAGCAGCGGCAGCTCGAACCCGTCGCCGTCCACCCCGGCCCTGCCTCTTGTCAACGACACGGTCTCCTTCGCCGGCCGCGGAGACGGGAGCTCGTCGTACCCCTACGCCTACGCGTCGGCGCCGTCCCTGCCGGCGCCGTGCCCCCTCGCGCTCGCGGCCGCCGCGTTCACGTGGCTCTGCGTCGCCCCGCGCCACCGGCTGCTGCGGTTGTAGAGCCGCCGCCCACCCGCGCGCGGGGGATGCGTGCGCTGCGCCGCCCACGGCGCGCACAGGCGCAGGCGCACGGCACCCCTCGTGCAGCCGCGAGGGCGCCCATGTGCCGGCCGGCCCGGACGCTCTGACCTCGGGGCTTATTGCTAATTGTATAGTAGGTTTATAATTTATTGCGGATCAGGGGGAGCATGCAGATTCTGCAAGCAAATTGATGGGAAAGTGGCTGGGCCCGTACAGAGGTCGACTGGATTAATTGGCATTTTGGGGGTAGGAGTGGAGTGAACGCATCTCAATAGGTTAAGAATTGAGAATGCAGCAACCAACTCGCATGAACTGATTCTTTTTTTGAGATGGGGGAACAGAACGGGACACAACCAGGTGGGTTGAGGACCTGGGGAAATGTGTGGAGAAGACGGGTCGGTGAATCACATATTCACATGAGCTTAACTTGTCGTTGCATGATCTACTGTATTTATTTAACCCCGAATCTCCCTTCTATTTTACGTAAACAATGAAGTTCAGTTTATGAAACCCGCCGGCACAATTGCGCGGTCAGTACTCAGAACTGACTTGCCACCCCACGATCTGGTTCGGACGTGGTTTTAACATGGTTGGCAGCCTGAGAGCCGCCTGCCTGAATGGTCAACGAATAGTTGGGTTGGGTCCATATCACTGGAGCACAAAGCGCAGCAAGCAGCATGCATGCATTCATGGCAGATTCTGATTCTTTTGTTCACTTGCACAGGCAGTGCAAAATTGTTTACCAGCAGTGAAATCCAGCACAATGGAGATTCTGATTCTCCATTGTGCATGTGGACTGTGGACTTGTGGAGCACAAAAACACCCACACTCAACAAGTAAAATTTGTTTCGAGAACTGAAAATGCTCGCGTATTAGCTGGGCCCAATGTAGATGAGATGGGCCCGTGTGCTTCTGGGCCTCCAGTCTGGCTCTCTTCATTTCATCGTCAGGCACTCAGGCACTCACACCTCACATCATATGTCTCCAGTCTCCACGAAAGGAAACTGCTCCAAAGATCACAAAGCCCTACCAACGAAACAATGCCGAAATCTTAACATTCTTGCCAAAAGGCTATAGTCTGGTGGTTGTAGCAGCTCAAACGGCACTGAGAGATCCTGGGTTCGATTTCTGTTGGGAGCGAATTAATCCAGGATTTAACGGCTTTGTTCATTAAGTGGTAGGCGACATTCCCGTCGATAGCGAGACGTCCGTGGTGACTTCGTCAATCTCAAGATATGCCGGCCAGTCTTTAGGTGCTCATAGGGGTAGGGTGTGCGTGCGTAGGGGTGTGTATGCGTGTGTGTGAGCGTCTACGTTTGTACTGAGTTCCTCAAAAAAGAAATCTTAACATTCTTATATACTGGTGCTGATCAGAAATTTTATAAAATCCTCATATTAGTTATCGGGAGACACTAAAAAATAGACAAGTCATAAAAATATAAAAAAACAACTATACTCATCTGAGGCTCCTTTTTTGGATCCTTCATCGTAAGAGGTGCTATAAAAATAGATCAAGAATAGAAATAAAAATCCAAAAATATCCACTCATCAATTCGGCATACTCTAATAATCATTGATATTTGATAATAGTAGTTATCAGGTCTATTTTTTTTTCAAAAAGTCAACCGCCTTTGTCATTGTGAGAAAAAAAAAGTAACCCTATGACCTATGTCTTTGTGAAAACAAACAAAAGTATCCCTATAAAATCTTCACCCAAATTATTGAGCTTTTTCTTTGTGAAAATAAACTAAAGTAACCCCCTTAAATATTCAGCAAATTACTCGTCTTTGCCACCATGAAAAAATAAAAAAAACTCTCTAAATTTACATCTTAGTCTACTGTCATTAAAATATGCATCTTACCTGCCTCTTTGTCTCTAAACTATTAAAAAATATAAAAAACACTAAATATATACTTTTTTAGGTGCACTCATTGTATACTTCTAAGTTACCCATTTTGTGATTGTTAAAGGATGCATGCATGACGTGTTCCAGTGGCAGCATGCCACCAAATTACATGTATGTAAACACATGCTAACTGTGCATTGAGATATGTCAAAAAAGGACAAATATGAATTGCCGTGGGAATCCATGTAAGGTAATTAGTAATTAACTAGTACATCAGCCTCGTGTTGTCGTGCAATGGATTGGCTAGCATAAAACATTAATATTAAAAATTTATATATATATATTTGAGACCACAATTAATCAAATATTATATTATCAATATCCTCATATGTTCATAAATTAAAATGAATTTTTATATACTTTAATTCATATTTTGATAATAGCATTGTTGAAATTATATTCAAAATTTGAAATTACTTTAATTCATCTTTTATAATGGCATGGTGTGTAATTTATATGCAAATTTAGGGGGTTAAATTAATAGTCTTTCTAAATGGAATGGTGAGAAATTTATATGAAAATTTAGGGGACTACTTTATTCGTCTTTTGTAATGGAGTGGTGGGTATTTTATATGGAAATGTAGGGGTTATTTTAATGGTCTTTCATGGCATGGTGGATAATTGTTTTTAGAAAATATAATATATCAAATGACTAGTGTTATTGGATACTACTTGAAATATGGCCAGATGTTTCTGATTTTGGTGAGAATTTCTAGAATGTATCTTTTTTTCTAGCACACTTCGCAATCTATGTTTTTTTTTTTTTTGTAACCTCTAATTAGTATAATAAGAAGTCTACCACAACTAGAAGGATAATTGGAAAACATCTGTACAAGCAATCAAGCATTCTATTGGAACACGAACACTCGATATAGCAATGATAAACAATGGTGATTAGTTGTGGGCTCTCCAAACCCATGCATCAACAACTTCAACCATTTGTTAAAATTACTTGGGTTGATGGATTGGTACCAAGGACTGTACAGCTGCTCCATGACAAATTCAGATCATGATAAAAAGAGGCAGGCACTGAGTAAAATGAGTAGGCAGAGATCCCTGGGGATCAGCAGCATCTTACATGTAATCTAAATTATCTCTTGCCAGCATCTATCTATCCATATTTCCATGGCAGGAACAGCAAGACAAGGGAGGACGCGGATAACCAAAACTAACCTTCTGACACCCCCGTAGGACCCACCACCACGGTAGCACCACCGGCGCCTAGCAACGGCTGCGACCAACGAAACGGCCGGCCTGCCCCGGCGGGCCAGCGACCACAGGACGAAATCGATCAAAAAGAGGATGCACTGGCACGCGGTTGTGCAATGCCGACATGGCAAACGTAATCGCTTTATATCTCGGCGAGCAAAAGCGCCCTCCCAAATCTTTCTTCTTTACTAGTAATTTCTATCTTTTCGCCTCTCTGGTCCACGGCTCATTGGCTTCATGCATATATATTCACGCTTTGATTTCTTTAATCTTTAGTATACAACTTGACTTGGTTTATCTCTCTGCTTGACATGGCATTGACATGACGCGTCGATCGTCGTCGTCTCGATCGTATGCTCTCGTTGTCTAGCTCATCACCTGAAGGTGCATTCTTCCTCTACTGCATGGGCGTGACACACAAAAGCCTACAGATTGGATAATTATCACTCTGCCTGGCTTTCCGCTGTTCCTGGTGGTACTAATCTATTTCGTGCTCGAAGCGTATTTGCCTTCGTGTTGCTGCAGCAGCCAATGCAGTGTCGAGATCGACGAGGCACACAGCATGCGTAGACTCCACATCAGCAGCACTGAGGCATTGACTTGATGAGCCACGCTAAAGGTCAGGTGACACACGCAGGACAAGAACCTGTGCTGGCGGTGATGAGAAGATAGCATGCATGCAGGCAGGCATCCTCTTTTCAGAACCCTCCTTTTGACGATCTGATCCGTTGATGCTTTCCCCCTGCCATGCGTCCAAGTCCAAGAACACAGGGGTACCTATGAATATGTCTACATTCATATGGCAGCGAGACAGCATGCAGAATGGGCAACTATTTGGAGGTCAACTGAACGTCCTGTCCCATGCATTTTTGGCCATTTCTCCTCCTCGACAAGCAAAGGATTTCACTGTGCTTTCCGGGGCGGCAGGTTCTGAAGAGACATAAAACGGGGCCATATCATATCATCTGCAGAGGGAGAAAGATTGAGATTGGCGTATCCACTGCAAGCAATGCTAGCTGGGTCCCCTGCTGCTGTTTGCCATGGTGGACGACGCCCCTGATGACCGGGCTTTGGCAATGCCAGTGCAGTTCGAGAACAGTGGAGACTGACACACGAGATTTCCCCCACTTTTCTCCCCCTCTTTCTCCTTTGCGCTCGTTCTCCTTTTGTGTGACACAACACAACGGAGAAGAGAGACGAGGAGGAGGCCGGAAAGGCCCCCTGGCCCCGGCGACGAAGGTGTTCTAGTGCCTGATCCCCTTATCCGATATGTTGATCATCCCGTGCGCTTTACACGGCTGCACGATCGCGTTTGCGTGCCGAGGTTGGTGGGTGCGCCCGTCGTTGCTCCTCGCCTCCTCTTGCTTCCTTCCGCCTGAAGACAAAGCAGGTGGACCGGAGCGGAGGGTGGCCCAGAGGCCAGAGGGACAATGAGCCAATGAGGGCTCGTGCGCGCGGCAGCAGCCGACAGGGCGTGCGGCAGGCAATGAGGCAAGTCAATTCTCAGCCCGTCTATGTCCATCGTTATTTCAAACTACGGCTGTGTTTAGATCCAAAAAGTGAAGACAAAAAGCAGGCGAAATCTGCCAAAATTTGGCCAAAAACATCACATCCGACACTGTAGCGCACTGTACCACTTTTCGTTTGTTTGTGGTAAATATTGTCCTATCATGGCTTAACTGGGCTCAAAAGATTCGTCTCGCAAAGTACATCTAAACTGTACAATTATTTTTTGATTTCATCTACGTTTAGTACTCTATGCATGTGCCGGCATTTTTAATGTGACGGGGAATCTTTTTTTTCATAGTAGAATTTGGGAGAAAGTTTGGATCTCTGTGTCGCTGGTACAGTGTTTTGCATTTCTGTTTGCACCTCGTTGTGACAATAGCCTTTGTAATTTTCTTGTCGTCCAGGCTGCTACTGGAGACTGGACAGACAGATGATCTGACAGAGCTGAGAAACCGAGCGATGCCCAGCTTAGGCTCTCTCCAGCGCTTCCCTCATCCCCATCCTCCATCTTTTCTCTCATCACTATTCCAACTATTTTTCTCTTTGTCTACAGTACCGTATTAAATTTTGCAGAACCCATACGGGGGAACCGCTGGAGAGAGCCTTAGAACATCAGTCTGTGTCTTGACCTCCTGGGAGGTATACATGGCTCCGAACAATCTTACAGCTTGGTGTTCTTGTGCCATGGTTTGACGGGCACATTCAGGTAAAGGCAGTTGGTTCGCCACACTATTAGACCAAAGTTTGGTCTGTTAACAATCTTACATTCATGTATGAACTCGATTCGCAAGGTCTGGTCTGTTAACATATCATTATCAGTCGTAAAGGCAGGAACAGGAGAGCACCCTGACGACGAAATATCTAGGCCAATCTTTATTAACGTTTTACTGTTGAGCTAGCATGCATGCACGGTGGGAAGAGCTCCGGCGGTAGCTGTCGGGGCCAGAGCCATCTCGCGCGCTTGGAAACCCGCTGCTCTCGAAACCGGGACGCGCATGCAGAAGTGTTCAACGAATCTGTTCTTGGACGCTGTTCCAGAAAGCTGCAGCGCCCAGCCACCCCATCAGCAACAACGAACGATCAGAGGACGTTGCACGACGCCATCGCTGCCGACTCGTGCGTACGTCCCCGTCACCCCCAAGGCGATGTCGTCTCCTGCAGGCTTCAGCCGACGCCACCTCCACCCAAACGACGATCGCATCAAACGTATATGCCGTTTTTTTTTCTTTTTGTTGTTGCGGTTTCAGAGCAACGGCAGGCGGCTGCTCTGCGGAACTGATGCTCTGCCACTGATCGGCGGCCGGAATTGAAGCTCAGAACAGGCTCCATGCAAAAGCCGGCCGGAACGCCTGCTTCGACCGCTTCTCCCTGTTCCTTATCTGCGGCGAAAACGGAGGCTTTGGCGTCTTCGCTCGCTCGCTTCGCGAATGGATCGTGTCCGCCGAACTCGGCATGGACGTTGCGGAGAATGGAGGCATGGAGCCGAGCAGCGGACGGCACGGCAGGTGAAGCACGCGAGGTGAGGGGAGGCCACCGCGCGCCGATCGCGAGTGTTCACCCGCCTCTCCACAGACGCCACACCGAGGGGAACCGTGGTGCACCGAGGACGGTGGACACAGCCGAGAAAACGATGGGTCCATGGGGGCGGCCAGGCGAATCGAATGCCCCTAAAGGGAAACAAACCGTCGCAGCGCTGCATCGTCTGCCTGCCCACGCATCCGATCCTCTCCTGTGCCGACCGCCGTGCCACGCTGCTTAGTTTTTATCACGTCACACGCATGACAAACCTTCTCCGTCAAGAACGCCTATTTGGGACTCAGTGTCTTTTGCTTGCCCATCTAAAAATACATACTTAAAAACCCATCTATCCACTGTTCCAACTATTCTTCTCTTTGTGAACAGTACCGCTACAATTTCGTTTTGTACTGTACCCAACTATATACCTAGACTGCTGGACTTAGACTCACGGTCTCGCTGTCCCCAGATATAAGGCATGTATGTATTTCAAACTTCAAACACCGTGATTTTCGACTTGTGCAATACTTCAAACTTCAAACTACAAAACGAAAAGCATATGTTATAAATATGGTTGCATTGGATTTGTATTTAGAAATACTTTCTTATAATTAACTTTCTATCATCACAAATAATATATTTTAAGAAAAAAGGGAAAATTCCATTCTAAAATCTTGACTTGTGCAAGTCGTCTGATTTTTCAACCTTTTACTATGAAACCAAGCAATCTAGGCCATTGTTCTGAGGGTAATTTCGGTGATGGTTTTCTATTTTTAGATCATGTTTAATCTCTAATTTCATAATAATATCAATTGAATAAGATGAATGGTTATTTTTTTTTAAAAAAGTTCAAACCATGTCGTACATTTCTGAACAAAATCCTCTTCTCCCGCTCTCCCCCTCCATCGCTCCACACTAGATAAAGTTTTGCATGGTATCTCTCCTATACGATGATCTGACATCCACCGTACATGTCCTTTTAGGTCATCCTTTTTTTTCTAAGTTTTTAATTTTCAAAAAGAAAAGAAATAAAAACGGTACAATTGGTTTTGCTCAAGCGCAGTTGCGAAAGTTTATTTTTAGTCCATAAACTTCAAAATCAAAGAAAGCACACCCTCAACACCCATGAGCTAGTTTTGGTCGTGATGGCAGCCACATCACGAGCTTTCTCCTGACGAGTATGCGTCTACTCAACAAAAATAGGAACAAGAAAAAAAGATTGGTCCATGCTAGCACCATCATTTCTTCCTTCATTCCTCTTCTAGCTAATTGATAGCAGTGACGGTTATTCACTTTTTAGCTACTGTAATTACTAGTACTTTTTTGTTGAGAGGGATGACATGCCATGTGACATGGCTGCCAACGGGGCAAAAAAAAAAAAAAAAAAACTGGCCATGAAACCAGGCAAAAGGGTGGGAAATGAACGAATTGATTTGTTCAAGGGTGCATTTTGTCTGGTTGTAGAGTTCAATTGCCAAAACCATACTTCCGCTGTAGTTCAAGAGACAAAATTAGATTTTACCTAATAAAAAATCTTTTCCAAAAAAAGTTTTGATGGCCGAGGGGACTTTTTTTTTAGGAATATGGTTCCAGAAAGTAATAGAACAGGTGGAAGGGAAGGTAAAGTATCGTGGCGGGAAATATCCGGTCTCGACGCATCATATCATTGCCTGCCATGACGACGGGAAAGAACCCAACCGTGAAAGGAGCAGCTGGAAGTGACGGAGGCCGCTAACGTCATGGTACCAGACTACTAGTGATCTATAAATGGGCTGGTGTGCGATGTGGTGAGCCTAGACAAGCGCATGAGCTAACCAACACTCCCCTCCGATCCCCCTGTGCACAACACCACTAGAGGGCGCCGACCCACTCTGCACGCTCTGGTGCCGAGTGGTAGTGGCCACTTCCTTCCTCTTCCAGCTTCGGCTCCCTAACCACCCTTGCAGCTTACCCCATATAGTTAGCTGAGACTGACATTTCGAGTTCTTGTTCACACTTGCCATAATTGATCACACGCATAAATTTGTTGGGGCAACCAAATTATATTGGCTGGGTTCGACTTCGTAGTAGGGCAGTGTCCAATGGCTTCTTTGATCAGTTGGTCGGCTTCGGTTCTTAGTCTGTGTTTCGTGATTGCTCTATCGTCATTCTTCCAAGGTACGTACTGGCAATGGCGAATCCATAATGTTGGATTTGGATTTGCTGTCGAGTATGAAAAGCATGCATGCAGCTCTGTATTGTAAATTTGCAATCGATCGGTGTCTTACGGAGATCGATGCATGGTGTGCTTGCTCATGACGTAGGGGCGGCGGCCGGGATCACGTTCACGTTCACAAACCTGTGCGGCGGCACAGTGTGGCCTGGCGTGCTGGCCAACTCCGGGAGCTCGGCGCTGCAGACGACGGGGTTCGCGCTGGGCGCGGGCGAGACGCGGTCGCTGACGGCGCCGGCGGGGTGGTCGGGCCGGTTCTGGGCGCGCACGGGGTGCGCGTTCGACGCGTCGGGCAAGGGCGCGTGCGCGACGGGGGACTGCGGGTCGGGCGAGGTGGAGTGCCGCGGCGGCGGCGCGGCGCCGCCGGCGACGCTGGCGGAGTTCACGCTGGGCGGCAGCGGCGGCAAGGACTACTACGACGTGAGCCTGGTGGACGGGTACAACCTGCCGATGGTGGTGGAGGCGGCGGCGCCGGGGTGCCCGACGACGGGGTGCCTGGTGGACCTCAACGAGCGGTGCCCCGCGGAGCTGCGCGCGGGGCAGGGGGCGGCGCAGGCGTGCCGCAGCGCGTGCGAGGCGTTCGGGCGGCCCGAGTACTGCTGCAGCGGGCAGTTCGGCAACCCGGACACGTGCCGCCCCTCCGTCTACTCGCAGATGTTCAAGTCGGCGTGCCCGCGCTCATACAGCTACGCATACGACGACGCCACCTCCACCTTCACCTGCGCCGGCACCGACTACTACTCCATCACCTTCTGCCCGCCGCGCACCGGAACGCCCAACAGGTACGGTAGCTCCTCTGCTTTGATCCTTTTGGCTTCAACTTCACTGCAGCAGCAGAACCAAACCTTTCCAGCCAAAATGCCTTTCTAGTTCCGGGTCTCCAGTACGTCCAACAAATCCTAATAGAGCCCTCTGACTGAAACAAAAAAAAAAAAAAAAAATCAAACGCAGCCAAAAGAAGGCTCGTAGCTGCTGACACTGACGGACATAATGGCCGGAGAACGTGATATGAGCATCTCCGGCCGGATTGCTTAGAAAATTACAGTAGGAGCACATTTTCTTGACAGATGAGAGGAAGCATCAAACCGAGACGGAGAAAGGAGGCGGCTTTCCTTTAAATTGTTCGCCTCTCGCTTCTTTTGCCGCCACCCCACCCCACCGCCTTTGTTCCTTCCCCACCTTGTATGGTCACCAGTGCCCTCGCTAGTGGCGGTTGAGTTAAAAGCTGCCCGGGCCTAGCTGGCACCGCAAGCCATGGATAGCCCTAGAAAAGCTTGGAATCCCATCTCTCACAGGGCAGTTGATTTTTTTTTCTGAATATGAGAATGCTGTATGATCGAATCGTTCTGATCAGAGACGTGCATGGTGTCGTGCAGTCAGAAGGCGTCCAGGGACCCGTGGCCGAGGCCCAACGACGTACAGCTCGAGGGCGACTCGTGGCTGGCGAGCCTGGCCGCCGGCGAGACGGACGGCGCGACGTCGGCCGCGGCGGCGTCGCTGCTACTACAGGCCGCGCTAGCAGCGGCGGCGGCCATGGCGCTGCTTGTAGTTGTGTGACCGAATTGGGCAGCAGCATGCACTTGCGTTGCGTGGCAGCAATGCAAGACGGCGGATTGGATTGGAGCAGCTAGGATGAGGACGGTGAAGAATATTCTTTATTTACCCTTTTGTCTTGTGGATAGAGGGGCAGCTGAGCTGACAAGGTGACAACTCTCTAGCTTCTAGTGCTACTGTGATGGTGTCGGTCAACAAGCACGCTCTGCATTAGTTTAGTCTCCTCTCAGTCTCAGAAGAACACGTCACTCCACTTCTTTTTTTTCTTTCCTGTGTATACATTGTTTCTTCTTTTTTGTAATCTCTTCTTGTCACATGCAGCATTCTAAGTAGACAAGTATAGTGATATTGGGCACGCCAGCCTTATCGTTATGTCTTGATTTTATGTTTTACCTTTGTGAAAGTTTGATATATGAATGACAGCAGCTCCTTTGACATTTGTTCGCGCTCAATTCTTTTGCTTTCGAACGCTGAAAGTTTACGATGTGAATGACGACCAGGATTTTCATGTTTCTAAGCACAGAATCTCTTGGAAAGGAGTGAGATTTGATCGATGCCGCTATTAGCGTCTTAATCACAATTCATTTAGATATGGTGAGTCAGCAAAAAGGAAATAAGGATTTGGATGGCCCACGGAGATATGGTCAGCAGAAGGAAAATTAAGTGAACAATCAAATGCTGACATGCTCATAAACCACAAAGAAATTAGACATGTCCCGGTATTTAACAGAAAACTGACAACATAACTACGATAAATTCAGCTAAAACAGTTACTAAGGAAGGTACTACAGGATTGCATGAACAGAAAGACGAAAGAGAGGAAGACAGCTTAAGCTAAAACAATATATTGAAATAATACGAAAAAGTTACTGAAGATGGATCAAAAGCAAAAAGGAGGAGGAGCTGGCAGAGTCATCTTGAGAATTCAAGAAATTTTTATTAACCATGTGAATTTCTTTTGGATGAAGTCATCGCTATGTCATTTGAGCTGATGCCTATCAAACTTCATTTTCATGCTCCAATTAAACCTTGAGAAGAACAAAAGAACAGTTAGCTAGAATGACAACTGAATTGCAGTGTCAGAGTACTTATTCAGAGTTTAGAGCAGAAGTGCCAGTATATTTTTAGTGTGCTTCCGGAAGAATGGAAAAAATGTACATGTCATGTACTCATGTTAGATCCTACTTTTAAGTTTAGTGATTTTTTACGGTGTTTGAGAGGAATTCAGTTTCGGACCCATATGTTTTTGGTTCGGTTCATAAGTCGATGAATGGATACAATTAATTCCAAATACTGTAACAAACCTCTTAAATTTATGGAAAATCAATTCCAAACTTCAAGGTTTCTTTTCCCAAAAGGGAGCGGCATTCATAATACAGATAAATACAAACAGACGTCCCTTCATATTCAGTGCAAGTATTACAGAATGCCACTGTCTCATAATTTTAGGGAGCAACTTTCGCAGCAGAAGAAGTGATACTGACATCCGTTCCAAAAAGTATCAACAGAACAAGCCTAGCTGTCTCCTGCATTTTTTCCTAGTGTCCATTCAGCGTTGCTAAAAGATTCCCTATGGAGTCAATCATAGACGGACAATATTGTTGGTCCCTCAAAAAAAAAAAAAATCGAGCCTTCAGTTTGTACTTTCTTTTAAGCCGTCTCAGCTTGCATCGAATCTCCTTGCAAACAATATTGCACCTTAAGCTACAATGCACTATAGGGCATTTTTTTTTTTTTTTTTTAACTTTCCATGCTATTGCAGTTCTCTGTTAGGCAAAAACCCACCTGTATGATTCTGTTTACATCTTCAATGGGATTTCTCCAAAATATCAAACTAGGAGGAATATGTCCTGTGATGGAGTAATAACACCTTTCTTCCTATCAGAAATATCTAGCTCTGTATGAATTAGTCAACAATACCTGCATTAAAATATTGATAACTAAGTTCAAGTTATATATATATATAACAGTGATACGAAAACGAATTTCCGTCGATCTTTGCTTACCTTTTCGAAGAAAAACCTGAGATTTGCACGGGCGTCCTCATTAGTCTGAGTCCTCATGAAGCTAAGATCCATAGCAGCATTCGTTAATCATCATTCAGCAATTGAGCATCCATCCCTAATGCATGTTCATTAATATTGGAGCCTTCATGGCCCTCGATTCCACACGTACAAATATGTTTGCAAGTACAGTGTCCAGCTACAGAATAGGCGAATAGCTATACCCCAAAAAGAAAAAGGAAAAGAGACAAATGTTTCAGAAGAGACTCTGTATATTCACAGACTTGTCACTGTCTATTTCCACGGATAGTAATCTCGGGTTAAATCTTTTGAAAGCATTTTCTCCTAGGAAATTTCAGCGTTTCAAGATACGCTTTGTGGTGAGGTGCCATTGATGTGCTCTCTCTGGAATAAAGTAAAGAAAAGGTGATTCTGAATGGATTTTTAGGATTACATGTTAATCAATTGCGTACCGTTAAATAATGTGGGCGCTTTGGATAGGGACATGAAATTAGCCACAATGGACCACCCTGAAATTATGTCCTTCGTCACATCAGCATCAATTCAAACAAAATGTGTTAAAAATTAGCTCCACGCATTTTGAACAATATGCCATGGATTTCCTATTCAATGGAACTGATAGATGCTATTTGTACTGATAAACATGAGTCTAGCAGAGCATGGAATCTGTCACTTTAAAAATCGAAATACTTTAGTAGCTTAATTGCGCAAAACATAAAAAAGAAATCTTGGAGTAGTAGTTACATTTTCTTTAGAATAATAGGGATCACTCCCCAGTACCATGGTAGTTAAGTAATTAAACTAGGCAAACCACATCTACGGTCTATATTTTTTTTAGAATAATAGGGATCACTCCCCAGTACCAATGGTAGTTAAGTAAATACACTTTTTGGTGTAGTAACTACCATGGATTTTACGACGCTTGGAATCATCCATAGCCCTTCATTAATTCAGATCTAATGGTTAAATTAAAGGAGGAACCAACTAAGAGGAACTTAAGTTGTGAGCCGGAACTAAAAAATGGTGGGCCAGGAACTTAAAACTTATGAGCATAGAATAATTATAAAAGGGCATATAGGTAATTTTAAGTTAGCATCTAAAGACACCGGTTTATTCTCGGTTCAGTTCTTTTGTCAACTATCGGTTCTCACTGTTTCACTTCACAGTTCACACGCCTCCAGCCGGCCCGCCGCACGGCCGCAGCCTTTCTCACCCGCGCCGCTCCTCAACACCCGGCGTCCGCACGCCACCTGCCTCCTGCAGATTCGTTGATTATTGGAGGCCGCGCCGGCGAGGAATGAGCAGGTTGACGAGCCGGCGTGGTCTGCCAGCTAGCGGCCCTGCGAGAAGTGGCCGCTGCCCTTCGCTTGTGTCTGCGGCCGACGGTTGCCCCTTTGCTTGCGTCCGTGGGCGGACGAAACGAGTGGCAGCGGCCGGCGGCCTGCCCTTCGCTTGCATCCGCGGCCGGCAGTTGCCCCATTGCTTGCATCTGCGGGCGGATGAAACGAGTAACGGCGGCCGGAGACTCCCAGCAGTCACCGGAGGCGGCCTGCCCCTACGGAAGCCCCACGCCCGCGGCCGGCAGCCTGCCCTTCGCTTGCGTTGCGTCCACGGCCAACGGCGAAAGAAGTGACGAGGCCTAGTCCTCACTGGGTTGGATCGGCAGTCATCCCAAAAAGTGTATTTACTTAACTACCATTGGCCTAATTAAACTAGGCAAACCACATCTACGGTCTATATTTTTTTGGGCAGCCGGAACTCCTAGTTCCTACCAACCACCGTAACACATCTCTTGTCTTAATCAGACATCATACGGTCGGCAACGTTGTGTTTTCTATTCTTGTTCAGTTGTTCGTCGTACTCGTACAGTCCACAAAATTATGTCGCATGATCGCCGTTGGACCATGAATTTTCCTTTCTGAACTAGTATTTGATTCGCTCATGATCCATAGCAAGCTTGACGATACCGATCCATACTTCTGAACTGACTTGCATATGCAGCTATTGATATCTTCCATACTTGAGGTGAGGCAGAGGAGTGCAACAGCGGCTTCTAATACTAGTATCACTACATAATTGGATTACCAGAACATACCTGCCTGGTCATTACGTATTGGTTGTCTGCCATTAACTGTGAGTCGGAAGTGATCTAGATAAACAGACGGGAGTGGTTGAATCTGGAAAATTTAGGCCTGTCAGGCGAGAGCGTGGTTTAGCTGTTTCTGTTGTTTCGGTCCAGTCTAGACAGTTGTGGACTTCCTTTCCTGGTTGAGTGTTTACTGTTTTACTGTTAGAGGTGAGACAGAACTGAAAAGGCTGTGAAACCATGATGCCCTTTGCTTTAAGACAAATATTCTTTAGAGGGCATGCGTTCCTCCGCTGCCGGAACAAGCTCCAAAGGCACATCGAGTTCTTCCGCCGCCGGCACGGCAGCTGCCATTAGCCATTTTTCGTCCGCCTAGGACGTTTTTTTTATTTATATATTTTTTTTAAAATTTTTTTTACAAAAATATACCATGGCTAGTATCATTTGCAAAAATATACCTTCGGCATCCGTACACTGGGCGCTAAGGGCCTGGCGCCTGGAGCCCGAGCGCCAGGTCCCTGGCCCACGTACGGAGGTCACGGAGGTTGCTGCCGCGGTAGGACGGGCACCTTGCGCCCGGAGGGCAGGCGCCAATGGCCTCACCTGCTGCATCCCGACTGATGTCCCCGTGAAAAGTCACGCTCCCATGCGGCAATGCAAGCATGACTGTTTCATCTACAATCGCAGAACTAGCCAGCTAGCGCTGTAGCTACGGCTGTGTTTAGATCTAAAAAGTAGAGGCGAAAAGCAGACGAAATCTGTCAAAATTTGGTCAAAAACATCACATCCGACGCTGTAGCGTACTGTAGCACTTTTCGTTTGTTTGTGGTAAATATTGTCCTACCATGGCCTAACTAGCCTCAAAAGATTCGTCTCGCAAAGTACATCTAAACTGTACAATTATTTTTTGATTTCATTTACGTTTAGTACTCCATGCATGTGCCAGCATTTTTTATGTGATAGGAAATCTTCTTTTTGCACAGTAGAATTTAGGAAAAAGTTTGGATATAAACACAGCCTACAAGGATAGCTCGACGCACTGCGCCGAACGAGTACATGGTACAGTACAAAAGATAATTGACAAAAGGCTACGAGAGCTGGAGGTCGCGTACGTTCTGATCGACCTGGCTGGCGACGATCGATTTGTCATTTTCAGGCCGGCCTGGGCCTGGCCCCTAGGACTGAGACTGAGACGACCGGCCGGGCTGAGCAGGGTGCTGCATCTGTATGCAGATGTGTACATGTCTAGCTACTGAAAGTCAGAGACAAGACAAAACAATGGCAGTGAGAGGAGGTTCAGTGTGTATGGATGCAGCACACTGGTGACAAGCGAGGCCCTGGTCCCTGGCGCGCCCGCTCTACCGCGCTAGCAACCTCCGTAAGTGGGCCAGTGATCTGGAGCCCGGGCTCCAGGCGCCGGGACCTTAGCGCCCAGTGTCCGGACGTCGGAGATATATTTTTGCAAAAGATGTCAGCCATGGTATATTTTTGTAAAAAAAGATTTTAAAAAATATATAAATAAAAAAAACGCCGGGCCAGTTGCTGCCTGGAAGCCGCCCGGCCCAATAAAGCTTGTGACCTCAGCCACTAACGGGCTCACACCGTGGGCCTGAAATAGAATGGCCAGTGCGGCAAGCCCGCGTAATTCCACGAGCTTTCCTCTGGTTCTTTTGTACTATCCTTTATTTACTCCAGCAGGAAAACCGCATATACTCCGTTTGGAAAATCTCTAGTTTTAGTATCTTCTTACAAGAATACCGTGAACAATATAGCCGTTTGAAATGTAAACTTTTGACATAAAGATGTAGGAACATAGATGGAGAAGAAGATTTAGAGAGTACTAGTGACGATATAAAGGGGGATTTATTATAACGTGGGTTTTAGAGAAGCCACGGAAATGCCTATCACAGCGTACCACTTGTGACTTTGTGAGGACTCAAGATACATATACACTACGGTGACGAAGGGGAACCAACAGGATCTGCAGCCCTCTCGATCACTACTCGAGTAATAGTAGTGTACTATACACAAATAACACTTCCCGCTAAACCAGCCACGAGGAACTTCCGTGGCAATGCACTGTACCAACCGAATCAACCCAAGATACATCCATCAATCCATCATCATCTCCAAAGAATCTAGACACGGATCCCCTTATTCACACAAAAATTAACGGAGCAGCTTCTGAATTCCAACGCTAAATGGCGCGAGCTGTTCCCTTGAGTCTCCACGGAGCAGCGAGCGTGGACGGTCTAGGCGTAGCTAGCTCACCCTCTGCGCCACGGCCGACCTGCTGGACCTCTTGCTCTCGTGGATCTTGGCGTACACCCGCTTCGTCCTGACGCAGAGCAGGACGTCGAGGCCGAAGCCGACGACGCAGGCGAGCGCCATGATGAGGAAGACGAGTCGGTAGCAGTGCGCGCCGACGCAGGTGTTGCCGCCGTCCGGCAGCGGGGTGGCCTCGGCGTCGTAGAGGAGGCCCGCCAGCAGTCCCGAGAAGAGGAAGGAGCCGAGGGGCAGGTTGAGGATGAGGATGTTGTAGATGAGGCCGTAGTACTTGAGCCCGAACAGCTCGGACGCCGTCGGCACGGTGACCGCCAGCCGGACACCGTAGCAGGCGCCGACGACCACCGAGCCGATGAAGAGGGAGCCGGGCATCGCCAGCGCCATCACGATGTATCCCGCGGCCATCAGGACCTGCGACGCCGCGTTCCACAGCGGGCGGGGGATTGCCCGTGTCCTGAAAAGTTCCAAATGTTCGTTCATTTAGGGGTCAGACATGTCAGGATCAAACGAAACATTCAGAGAAATAATGCAGTGCGGCGCTAAACATCTTCTTTTTTTTAATAAGTAAACGTCTTCTTTTGGCCAGAAAAAGAGCAAAACTAAAAATCTATGGTTCCTTAACAATTTAAGCTGTGGAAGTTCCTCCAAAAGGGACCCCTGATCTTGTTTTTGCAGAAGAACAATGACAGTCACAAGTGATGGCGCACTATCTCTCTGAAACATCACCTAATACTGAATCTAACAAGCCGACTGAGCTATCAGGCTAAAGAAAGCTGGAACTAGAAGGACACCCACTGTCCCACTTGGCTATGAAGTAACCAGTTGGGGACCGCCAAAAAAAAGTAACCAGTTGGGAGTATTATTCATTGTCACCGCCTACGGGCACCAGTTGCTTGACTGTGTTTACCGGGGTGCACATAACGTGTAACGTACAATTAGACCCTGTTTGGAAAAAAAAAATCCAAAACAAAGGAACGAAAAAAACAGTAGTAATAAGATAGAGCGAAATGTAGAAAACTACAGGAACTCAAAACACAGGAATTGAAACTCTAGGCCATTTGGATCGCAGAAATTCATTACATAGAAAATCTACAAACTATTTTGGTAATTATTTTAAATTAACGCTGGGACCCACCTTTGTGTACGCCAACAGCAGAACTACTGCTTTGTTTATGGGAGTTGCCTCGGAGGCTTGGACAAAGACACACGCGAAGGAAGAGAAAACAAGAGATTGCCTTGGATGTTTTGATTCCTGTAAAATGGCTTGCTTCCTACAGGATTCCAGAGGGCGATTCCTTCATTCCAAACGTTCAGAGCAATTTCCTTTCCTCAGTTTCAGATTCCCATGGTTTTCCTCTAGCTTTCCTTTGATCCAAACGCAGCCTTATATTCCAAACTGATGACGCGTAACGATTTTAAAATATTTGCACCAACTTGAAGATATAAACTCAAACAATGTACCAACGGCTGTAGAATTTCAAGCTAGTAGCGAAACTGATCTTTCATGGCGGGGCCCAGAATCCACCACCGACTCCGTAGTCCGTACAGCGGGCGGGCCTACGATCTACGACGGCGAACCGAGACAGAGGCGTGGGGAATTTCAATCTCCACTAGTCCACTTCTACGATCGTGACCTTTTCGCATCTCATTTGGTCACGGCCTCACGGAGAATTTTTGAGTTCTATGGTTCCATGTCAATCGGGCGTATCTAGCTAGAGATGCATGGGCACGGTTGTTGTTGGCGAGGGGACAAGGAGGAGCGCGTATAACGTACTTGATGAAATGCTCGGAGATGGTGCCGGAGGCGATGCGGCCGAAGAATCCCCAGATGCTGGTCATGGAGACGAAGAGGGAGACGTCGGCGTAGCCCATGGCGGCGCCCATCTGCCCCAGGTTGTTCATCACGGCGAGGCCCGTGCCCACGCCCATGAGGAACGACGCGAACATGAGCCAGAAGTCCAGCGACGTCAGCGCCTGCGCGATCGTGTGCTCCTCCCCGAGCCGCGGCCGCTCTTCGCCGGGCGCCCGTGCTTCCCCGGCCGCCTTCGCCGACGCCGGGAGGAGGAGTGGAGCCGACTCGGCCGCCAACGAGTCGGCCTCCTCGAGGTCGGCGTTCGCGGCCTTGCAAGTCTTCATCCACGACTTCCACGCCAGGAGCGCCGGCACGGCGGCGGGGGACGCGAGGAGCACCAGGAGCACGGCCACGAAGACGGCCGAGACGACCCCTCCTCCGCCTCCGATCCCCGTGAGGTCCGCCACGAGGAGGTACAGCGCGATGGCCACCGCGAGCGAGTTGATCGCGGCGAAGCATCGGCCGTCTTCCTCCTCGGCGGCGGCCGCGGCCGCGGCGCCGGCGCCGGCGTCGGAGGCGGTGGGGCCCTCGCGGAGGAAGAGCATGGCCACCGCGCAGACCGCTGCCGGCACGACGGCGAGCATGACGAGGAAGGAGGCGGGGTCGTCGGCGAACAGCGCGGAGCAGACGTCGGTGAAGATGGCGGTGCTGAGTCCGACGTAGCCCTTGAGGAGGCCGGAGACGGGGCCCCTGCTGCGCCGGAAGTTGCGGATGCAGGTGACGAGCACGGCGGTGTTCATCCAGGTGGTGCTGTTGCCGCCGAGGCAGAGGAAGACGCACATCTGCCAGTAGGGGAGCGGCGCGACGGTGCCCGACACGACCATCCACTGCGCGCCGTAGCCGAGCAGGCCCTCGAGGGAGCCGATGGCGAGGAGGAGCCAGGTGGGGACGCTGTCGGAGGCGAGCCCCGCCAGGAGGCCGAACGCCTTGCCCACGTCCTTGGCCACGGACAGGCCGTTGAGCTGCAGCTGCGTGAGGCCCATCAGCGCCTTGAGCGCGTGCGAGTAGTTGGAGAAGGTGTAGTTGTTGCCGGAGATGCACTGCACCCACACCGCCGTCACCAGCCCCAGCCACCGCCCCCACCGCGTCCCCGCCATTGCGTCCAGCGCCGCCGCCACCATCGCTCCAAACACACACTCGCACGGACGCTTGCTTCAAGTTCAAGGTGGCGCGGGCGCGGGCGCCGCCAGACGCTTGCCTTTGGCTGCTACCGGGTGGGATGGGAGGGAGGCGGCAAGCAGGGGCGGTGGAGGCGCGTCGCTTTCCGCGCCTGCTGCTGCTGCGTCAGTGTAGGATCGGAGAGGAGAGGAGACTGGCCCGGTGCGTGCGGTCGGGTTTCGTGTGTCTCGGCTCGGCGCCGTTGGGGTTTAGGCAAAAAGGGGGCGGCCATTTTATAGCGGCCGAGAGTGTTGAAAGGGGGCTTGGAAGTTGGATCTGGGACGCGGTCAGGCTAATGGCTTGTTGGAGTAATTTAGTCGGGATTAGAAAAGACGTGCGTGACGGGATCTTCGATGGTGCTTCCTAAAATTTTTTCCTCGTGAGGAGACGGTTTTAGTGATGATTGGGTGTTGAAGGGGACTATGCGTGCTGGGTTTATGGTACTTTTGTCCTAATCGGCACGTTATTAAGGCTCTCTTCAGCGGTTCCCCCATATGGGTTCTGCAAAATTTAATGCGGTACTGTAGACAGAGAGAAAAGTAGTTGGAATAGTGATGAAAGAGAAGATGGAGGATAGGGATGGGGGAAGGGCTGGAGAGAGCCTAAGAGGCTTTCCATTCCAACCCCTAAACCTAGGCAGGGTTGTCAACATTGGCAGATGCGGTCCCAACGATGGTTATGTTACGAGTACCCCTATTTTTTTAAAGCGCGGTACAGATATACAATACTGTAGAAGCACGTTGGAGACATGGCAACGAGGAGTGCAAGCGTCTCGTTCTCGTCTCTTGGGAATTATACTCCTCGCTCCGGCAGCCGGCAGCTTCTCGCTTCAACTCCCAGAAACTGCCGTCGTAATCCAAAAAGAAGTGGCAAAAAAAAAAAAAAAACTCCCAGAAACTGCCTGCCCTTCCCGGACTCCCGGCTGCTTGTTGCTTGTACTCCGAACGATCACCGGAACCGGAAGCGAAGCGTGCAGGTTAATTAGGCGTAGAAGCTTTTATTAGCTATTCTCCCTCCTCAAACATGTCCGCGTTATCGCCTCGGCTCGGCGGGCGCAGCCAATCCACGCAATGACGCAAGCACCCGTATCTTACGCAGAAGCGAGACGACGCACAACGCCATCTACTTCCAGCTTCCAAGTACCAACTGGCTGCCGATGGCTGTCTGTTTTCCGAAACCATGCACGGTCGGGGTCCCCGTAGATGCAATATACACTAGCGACTAGTAGTTGCTTTCTCCCAACCCGGGGACCCCGTAGAGCATCCGGAAATTGAAGCATGTTGTTAAGGGCGTGGCGCCAAGCCGCCGGACATGTCGAATCAAGCCTTTTCTCCGATCCTCCCTGTTTTTGTTATTTTTCCCACAATATCTCTTTTATTACCGCCTTCTTTCTTTTCACATGACATGACTCCCGGTATCATGAAAATACTTCATTTGCGATCTTTTGGAGTACGCCATGCCTGGAATTTTGTCGCTCCGAATGCCTGCCTGAGTGCCTGCCATTGCTTCCCGAGAGCAGAGAAAGGCGAGCGAGCTCACCAGCCGCTCGATTAGTTCACCGCCACGGGCCCACGGCGCCACCACCCGCTTGATGGGCAGACGCTGCCCCACAGGCCCTGTGCATGCGTGGGCGGGGAGAAAGCCGGGGACCTGCCGTGGAAATGGCACGAGGCGCAACGTGTTTTCCAACGTGTCCGCCCGTTTTCTTTATTCCATTTTCCATACTCCAGAGCAGCCAGTGCGACGGTGCCGGGCGGAGGAAACTGCGCGCGCGCGCGCGGCCGCACGCATGCCTTCCAAGTGCGTCTCAGCCCCGCATGTGCGGTACTGTTCCGGCGTCCCGGGCCCCGGCGGCGCCGGGCGGGGCGGCCGGTCGTCTGATGAGCCGGCGAGGAAGCCAATTTCGCTAGCGTACCGCCGCCTCTGCTTGCCGTCTCCGATTCCGCGGTTCCCAGCCTGTTCAAAATCCATGCATCCGGTGCGTCGGCGAGACGATGTGACGTGACACGCTGGCTCTGACCACGACCGGTGCCGCGCCCGCTCGCACGCGCGGCGGCCACAGTGGCTGCGCCCCGGTTTCCCGATGCAGCGTCCGAGCTGCGTGCTGGCCGCCGCCGACTAGGGCTGCCAGTTGCCATGTTGCCCATGTGTGTTCGCCGTCCGCTCGATCGAATAGCACACCTCGCCCTCGGTGAAAGATTCGGACAATGCGCTGGCGATCCTCGATCTGTTTGCTTGCTAATGGTGCGTGTGCGAGAATCTTTTGCCGGCAGTAGCCCACACCAAGGCCTGCCAAAAGCTACCCCTCCGGCCACTGTTGGGGCGTCGACGAAACAATCCGGCCGCGTAGAAAGTCGCAGCCTGCAATGAGCGTTTTCTTGAGCACGGTCAGGCAGGTGAGAGTGAGCGCGACAGGGACAGGGACGGCCCCGCCGGAAGAAGCCGGCGCACGTATAATTCCAAAAGACCGCGCCGGTCGTTCACGACAGCGACGGTACTGCTCGATCGTCCACCGTCCCTCGCTTCGCTCCCTGTGCTACCGTCGTAGGTACGGGGAGTGAACCACGGCTCGCTGGCCGGCCGGCCCGCCGGCCTTTGGGTGCTTCAACGGCCACCGGAGTTTTCACGGGGCGCGTAATGACAGATAGGGGAAATATGGTACTAATAAACTAATAATAATCGCTCTTTCAGCCTGTCAGTAATATAATCGCCTAGTAATATAATCGCCCGGTGACGGTCGCTAGCTGACAGTCTCTTACAGCCTGTCAGTACTTCATGTGATAAGGGAAAAATGCGAACAAAATTGGCCACCGTGGCCAAAACAGAGGCACGCCAGCGGCCAGCCACACGAATCGCCGACGGTGTGGATGTTAAGCTGAACTGCAATTAATGATCTGCTGGTTTTCTCAGCCGTGCGCTAGTTTGATTACTGCAGGCCGCCGCCGTGTTTGACGGCGAGGTCGGCGTCGCATCTGATGATCTGAATGTGTACCTTCGTGATGCTGCACAGTGCAGATAAGTACGGCGCACATTGGTCCGGCGGCGGGCGATCGGTGCAGCTATCAGTCTATCAGCATCAGCGCTCGCTCAGCTGCAGCTAGCGTGCATGGCTTATCAGTTCCGCCGGGACTCTCGGGGACCCTGACCTGCATGTCACATGCCCTGATAAGCCACCTGCATTTTCGCTCTGAAGTTTTTTTTGTTTCCAGCCGTCTTCTCTGCGGCAACCATGAAATTCCCAACGTGCCTGATAAGACTGCCGTCAGTTCGTACGCAGCTGATGCTTGACCCGTAATTCGTGACAGCTTGGTACTGAGTACTGACAGCCTCACACTGCTGATGCCGTGCCGTGGTCGATCTTCGAGCTGATTGTGGAGTTGGAACTGTGGGATTGTTCATCTAGTAGCTGCGGAAATTCCGGCCAGCCGATCACCACCATCAGGTACATTTCTCTAGAAGTACTTTAAATTTTGCATGACGATAATTTTTCTTTATCAATGAAATATTTTGAAAGAATGAATAATCAAAGTTTTATTTTAAATTTAACCAGAAAAATAGAAAAACCATTAACATCTATATAATCGTTTCATCCGATCACAATGTCAAGATACATAATTCAGAACAGATTGAACAATATTGCAAATGCTGGTGTGCATTGTCGGGAGCCGCCGAAGTTAAATCCACTAAACCGAGTATCAACCACTTGATCGGCTCAATTGAGTAGAATTAACTCCGGTATTCCCCGGTATGTGTCCCAAATATCGCCTAGACAACTCGCATACCGTGCACGTCATGGCAAGCATCACACAGATACATAAGAGAAAAACATTTTTAAACTTGTAAAACAAGTCTTAGCCATTTTAGATTCAGTTGTCCAACTAAACTAGGTGGATATCCTACCATATTTTCTATGTTGAGAGTATACGCAGCGGAAATGATATAAAGTGATGCCCTTGCCCAAAGGACGTCACCACCATAGCATAGAAGGAGCTCTACCATGCAACCGCTTTGCCGGCACCGGCAGGATAACATGGTTAAAGACACTTTCCTAGTATCTGCAAAACAACTTAACGGCAACACCGTTAGTACATTGCGTACTAGCAGGACTTATCTCAAAAATAAATATGGTGAATACAAGGGACTCTATCAATTAAATTTGAACGTTGGGAAAGCGGAAGCAATCGATCAAGTTATAATAAGCAAAAGACAATGCATCTAGCCTCACTCTAAGCATTCACCAATACAATTGCATAAAAGCAATTATCATCATGATCAAGAGCTAATCTTTCATAACTCGCATTCGAAATTCTATGTTGAAGTCAACTGAAGAGAGCGTGCTCAATGACCGAGAGCGCGGCTATTCGAATAGATTATCACCCGCCCGGGGTGTACTCCTTTTCCCACACGAGACACAAGACCGAACCTTCATATCCTTGGCCTAGGATAAGGGTTGATTCATGCCCTTGACTTTTCACATACCTGCCCCACACGCCCTCTGAACGGATGGGAATGGCTAGATGCACTGAGCCCCAAGTACGTTAGGTCAACTCTAGCTACATCTCAACTATCTCATCCGAATCTAACGGGTGAACCGGACGACTTATGCTACTTGGCTTCCCGTACCATTATATTTAGCATATGGTGAGTACAGAATGGTGCTCAAAATCGAATGCGACAACTAGCAACCTTATGTGACTTGAGCAAGCATCGCCTTGCACCAAGCCCGAATCATCTTAAACATTAACATAGCTCCAATTTTACCATTCCAATACGAAGTTGAATTTAAAAACAACTCCTAAATCTCGCGAGCGGTGGTGACCTTGCCACCACTCGACTTCTACGATGCTAAGCATTAATCGAGACACCTATCAAACATATTCAATCTAGTGATTAAGCTAGAACTAAAAAAACGCCAAATAGGTTCTACACATCACATATGAACTAATAGAGTTAAGCTCATGCACAAATAATATATAATATAACTCATTTTGATCCAAAATAGGGTGAGAAAGAGGTGCCTGTCAGAAATTCGGTGCTCCACCGAGATCCAACCCAAGTTAACTTCAATCATCAAGATTGCGACACTCCGAAGAAGCGATCACTAAATTAAACGTATGCAAAGAATTAGAATGAATGCCATAAATGCATATGTCTGATAACATAAAATGCAATGGGCATACTTAGCTTTAGTAAAGCATAAACAAAGAAGCATACAAACTCATAACATATTTTTCATACTAGCCTGTCATATAAAAAAGAGAGAAGGTTCTACCAAATATCAACCAAAGAAAAAATCTGCAAGCATGTGTCATTCATAACTTATACACGCTAGGTACCGCCATGCCAAGTATGACAGTACAAAACATAAAGAAGGCATGCCTAACAACAAAAATGATTAAATGGAGAGCACATGCCTTTATTCTAAAAGATCAACTACACAAAATCTAAACTAACTACCTTAAAAGTGCAACTTTGTCTATAAATAAAGCACATGCTTACAATTATACAAAGATAGACATCACTAAACTAAATTCTATAACAAGGAGAATTAGAACACCATCTTTCACTTAATCAAATCAAACACCAACTTCCAAAACAAGTGATAAAACTAGAAAACATAAACATCATGGAGAAACATACACAAATAATCAAGTTGGAACACAAAGTTTAGAGTTTAAATGCAACTATGGAAGTTTGAGATATAACTAATAAACCATGTACTCTAATTTTTAGCTATTCCATGAATAAATATAACTTGCATTACTTTCACATGTTATTTTGTGAAAAAGAAAAGCTACCCTAAACATAGCATATACAAGATGGAAGCTGGCCAATAATTGATTTTAAAGACTTAAAGCAATGCATTTAGAAATAGATACAAGCAAGGCTACATATACTTAATACAAAAGAAGGTAAGAAAGATTTAGCATTACTTAATTTAACCTCAAAGAAAAAGCAATCAATGTTCGTGTGCACAACATCATTGTTTACGTGTAAAGACTATACGAAGCATTAGAGGCATGAAAAAATAAAATAAAATCACCAAATTCGTACAACATAGAGAAACAAGTAGTAAAAATCATACAATTAATCATCAATCAATGCATGATAGAATGTGTCCTAAACATAAACAAATTAATTCATTCCTAATATGTCATTGTGCTAATTCAAAAAACATAGCGTATACAAAATAAAACTATCATAATTTGGTCTTGTCAATTTTAATGCAATGCATGAAAAGCTAGTGGCTAACAAGATTGCACATGTCTGATATAAAAAAAGTAAGTAACAAATTAACTTAGTTCAATCTCCAAGTAAAAGGGTAGTTAGACAAACATACACAATTCTTTATTCAAACAAGTATATAAGGAATATACGATGTATAAGACATATGAAGTATGAAAAGTAACACAACCATGCTATCGCAACTTAGAGAAATAATTAGTAGAACATTATACACTAACAAAGAATACATCCACATTGAACCCATGGTGAAGCTACCTAGGTAATGTCATCCCACGAGTCAACCACATGCTAAACCATCCTAAAATTGCACCTACATTAACATGCTAGAGTTAAAAATCCCCAAGTCACCACTTGCATGAGAGCTCCATGGTCATCATAAATCCCTTGAGCACACCATTGTAACCCATACCACCTACGAAATCGGGCTTACCTAGGATGGAGGAAGTGCTTAGAGCAGCCTCCAAGTGATGGAAATCGAAGAGGAGAGAGATCGGGACACGAGCTCCTTCTTGACCTAGAGAGAAAAAGTTCATGGGAGAGAGGGGGATTAGGGTTTCCCACCATGGAAGTGAGGGAAAAACGAAGAGGATTGAGGGAAAATCACCTAGAGATGGAGGGAGAAGAGCTCCTTGGTCTCCAATGGCCCTCAATCTTGGATCTTGAGGGAAGAACTTGAGGGCAAAGCTCTCTTCTTTCTTGAGCTTGAGAGAGAGGGAGGAGAGGGGTAAATGAGAGAGATGAGGGACTGAAACCCCCTCCCTTGGGTTATTGGGGCAAAGCATCCCCTTCTCCACCCTTGTGCGCACAACAACGCAGCAATCTGGTGCCAGCGTGACCCTCGCGGACAGTCTGCACTTTAAGTGTAGACAGTCCGCCGTTATAACTCTCACCACGGTCAGAGACGGTCCCGTTAACTTTTAGGTCATAAAAAATGCACTGCGGACTGTCCGGGCATCAACCCCGGACTGTCCGCCGTTGATAAAATACACATCGCAGAAAATTCTAAGTCCTGAAATTTTTGTACTGCGGACAGTCCGTCCTTATAGGGCCGGATGGTCCGCCATACAAATTTTAACCTTGGTCAGAAACTTCCCGAGTCATTGTCGGTTTTCCAGATTAGTACTGCGGACAGTCCGCCCTTACGGGACCGGACAGTCCGCCGTTAGAAGGTAAAAACCACACAGAGTCAGTCTCAACTCTGTGTTTCCCTACGGTTAACACTACGGACAGTCCGCCCCTAAAGGCCGGACAGTCCGTCGTTGGGTGATGAAAATCAACGGTTTCCTAAGCGGCTCTGGGTCGTTCTCGGACAGTCCGCCCCTAGGGCGCGGACAGTTCCCCGTTTTATTCCTAGGCTTCGAGTTAACTGTCCTCACTCGGGAATTTTTCATTCTAGTTTCATTCCCAATATTCAACCCAGATGTTTAAACATAGACATTGACTAGGATGATGCATTTGATGAATGAACTGATGCACATGCTTTCCATGATCACCATATAAGCATCTAGGTCATTACATGCATCTCAATATACTCGATTACATTTATTTTAGAGTTTTAAAAAATACCACAACTAAGACGATTCGCATTTCGAAACGAACGATGACGTATGGCAAAACTACGAAGAAGCCAGGAAACAGATGAGCAAAAACCGGGGCGGGATTATGAATTTTAATAGTTTACTCGTGAATCGTGATCGTAAACGTGCGTTCCCCGTGGTTCTTCGTTTGCATTATACATTTGCATTACGTCTATGTCAGGTCATTTGATTATTTCCCCCTCTGTATCGCTGACTTTGGGCGTACGTTCAGCATTTGGCAACTTGCATAGTTTCAGTCATAGCTCGTGGCTAGATAAATATATACTATGGTTGGTACAGTGCTTGGATCATTTGTATGCATTGTAGTACAATGCTTGGATCGATCGAACAGGCAGCCAGCGCCCAGTGGTATACGAGCTTTTTTTTTTGAGAAGCGAGCTTTTGCTTTGCTGCTGGCTAGGTCTGTTCTACGCTTCTCATACCGGGTTACGTAACTTGCCATGTATTTTTCTGAGAGCAACTTGCTATGGGTTTGTGCCGATAGGCCTTGCGTAATGGGCCTTCCGTACTGAAGAATTCAGGCCCGTCATTTCTTGCCAGTGCGTGATGTGACCAACCAAATCCTGGCCCATTCGTCATAAAGGAAAGGGAAGAGAAAAAAGAAAAAAGGGAAGAGGCTTGGTCTGCCGGAGCGGAGGCCGGAGGGCGTCTGGTTCCTCGCCGCCGATCCCCCGTCTCCGCCGCGAACCTGCCAGTCCCCCACCCCACCGTCGGGAGTAACTTCTTCAGGATTCACACCGAGCTGTCGATGATTTTGATTTCACAGAAGCCTAAACCATCCGGGCATCGCTATGCTGCGGAAGGTCGTCGTGGCCTTCATCGCCTGCGCCGCCCTCTACCTCACCTTCTCCACTTACTCACGTCGACAGGTGTGGCTTTCCACTCCCCGGCTTTGCTTGTTAAGATGTCTGACCGACTACACTTTGGTTTTCTTTTATAATTGGGACTGAATTGTGTCGAATCGTAGTGGCAACGTTGAAGGTGGAACTGAGTGGATCTCCCAGTGTTAGGGTCGCTTTATCCTGTAGGGATTCAAGCTCTAGGTGCTCGAATTAGCATTTCCGCAATGTGAATGTGATGTCTGAGATTACTATGCCTGTTGCCCTGTGTTGGTGAGCCTGTGCTGGCAGTGTGATGTCACAGCTCGTTTGGTTTGAGGTAATTGGTCAGAGAGAATGTTTTAGGAGATAATTTAGAAATGTCTTGTTTGTTTAGTGGGAATGTGAGTTTTGGTGGAGGGGGAATGTGAGTTCAGATGGACAACTCCCATGAATTAATTCCCAAGGGGAGGGATGGGAATTGTGGTTGTGTACAAAATTAATACATACACAAAATTAATACATCTCAACTGTTTATCATGACTTAAAAATAACTCACATCTAAATTCCCTCTCATAATTCCCTACACAAACCAAATAAAGGATTGGGACTAAAAATCAATTTCCCATCTTAATTCCTTCTATCAACTCCCATCACTAATTCATTTTCCCTTTTCCAATTACTTGCCAAACGAGCTGTGGGTAGTTTTACGCGGCTGGCTACCATCTACAGCAGTGGCGGAGGACGGATGAAAAATAAGGTATGGCGAGTGATTTTTTGACCTGATTGGAAGATTGGTCCCACTGTCCCAGCGGCCAGGATCAGAGTAGGCAGCGACTGAATGCTATAAAACGTGTATGACTACATGTTACAAACCGAGCTCACATATATTATATCAAGCTAGAGTGTGCCATCTGATATCATTGAATGCTAAGCCATATATGTAAGTTTAATTCAAGGTAAGGTATGGCTCGTGCCATACTGCGCCGTAACAGGGGCTCTGCCCCTGATCTACAGTTGCCATGAAGAATTGGTGATGCTAATGCATCTACGTGAGATATTGTTGTACTTTGCCGATGCTGTAGCTTTACCTTGGATTGAGTCATGTTTGAAATGAAGTATCATGTGTATTGATCCACCTCTTTTTTCATTTTCAGTAGGTTGCCATGTTGTGTGACATTTTGAGCGACTCGTAGTGGGTAGTGGGAAAGAATCATTTTGATTCACGAGACGTAACACAAATGTATAACGCAAATGTAACCTACTACCAAAGACCTACATTAATGCATATGTATAATCCTTAAAAATATTGAAGAACATGACCAAAAATTTAAAATTCATTACCCAAGATGGGGAGATGCATCCTGGGTAGTGAGTGCTGCCATGACAGTACTGTAATGAATTTTAAGGATTCAATATTTATATTGTCTTTTTTTTCTGATGTTACACAGAGCATTGCAGAGGTTCAGTTACCAGCAGTTACTCACAGGGTCTACCTAGATGTAGAAATTGATGGCCAACACATAGGTATATCACAATTGATAGTACATTGTTGGGTGCTTCCATGGAAATCTTTGGTCACCTATGGCTTGCATTATTGCTTCATGTCTCATTGCGCTAACCAAAGGTACCCGTACCTCTTTGGCCTAATGCTTGATGGACCCTTGCATTGCAGGTAGAATTGTTATTGGTCTTTATGGAGACATTGTGCCAAAAACAGTTGGTATTCTTATTATCCTTCTCCTTCTTCAGCATGTTTATTTATTTATTTAGGGTGTGTTCGGTTAGGGGAAAATCCAAGGGAATTGGAGGGGATTTAATCCCTTTCTATTCAAATTTGACTACCAAGGGATTAAATCCCCTCCAATCCCCTCCAAAACCAGGCAAACCGAACAAGCCCTTATTGTTTTCAAAGTTTGTGTGCTCCTTTGCGCAGTTGGAGGTTCTTATTGTGTTGGTTAAATGTTACATTTACACCGTTTGAAGCACCAGAAGAAGTTTAGTTAATGCATATATCCATTTCTCCTATCCTTCCTGTTCCTCGTATCAATGTACTGCTGTGTATGGCTAATAAAGATTTATTAAAGAACATTTTTTGCGCTGATACCAACTTCACTGCTTCAAACATACAATTATCCTGTCAAACTTAACGTCGTAGCAATATATTAGAAGAAAACAATTGCCTTCATAGATTATGGTGTATCTACTAATTTTCTTTGTTCTACACTTTGCAGAAAACTTTAGGGCCCTTTGTACAGGTATTTTATCTCCTTGACTTATTTAGTTGCCATCAAGGAACCATCTGAGCCGATGATTCATATCCATGTGTTCATAATTTCAGGTGAAAAAGGTGTTGGGTCAAATGGCAAACCTCTTCACTATAAAGGAACCCCATTCCATCGTATTATCCCTGGTTTCATGATTCAGGGTGGTGACATAGTTAGAGGCGATGGGAAAGGAAGTGAGTCTATATATGGAGGCATCTTCCCAGATGAGAATTTCACTGTAAAACATACACATCCAGGTCAGATTATTCAGCTAGTGATTTTTATCATCCACTTTATGCTTTGCCTAAATAAAATTCATGTGTACCCCCTGAGCTCCAAAATGCAAAGGGTTTTAGTTTTGTCTAAGTCAAACTTCTCTAACTTTGACCAAGTTTGTAGAAAAATGCACAAACATCTACAACATCAAATTAGTTTCATTAAATCCACCTTGAAATATGTCTTGATAGTGTATTATTTGGTATAGCAGATGCTCATTGCATTTTCTATAGAGTATAGACTTGATCAAAATTGAAGAAGTTTGACTTAGGGAATACTTAGTTACGCAATTATTTTCAAGGGAACCACCACTGTTATCTTTAATGTCAATCATGCTATCTATTGATAAATATGCAACTTGGATGGGGGAAGGCAGTTGATCACATTTTAGATTAAAACAGAAGGTTTGATTCACTATGTATCTACACATAATCTCAAGAAAACTATGTACCTACACCTGAGTTTTTCATGGCAACAAGTGTTGTTATTCCAGTTTTTTTTTTCTTTTGTTATACTTATATTTCTTTCATCCTAGCACCCTTAGGCATTACAGATGGTTGGCAATCAGTCAGTCTGGCCAAAGCTTGAATCGTTGTTTGACTTCTGACAAGTATCTATCTGAAAATTACTCTGAAATTAGAATAATCACTGTGAACTCTACCCCTGCCTTGTCTTGCAGGTGTTGTTGCTATGGCGAATTCTGGACTTGAGTCCAATGGATCTCAGTTTTACATAACTACGATCAAGACAAGCTGGTGAGTTCTGTTGCACCGTATCCTCCCAGTGATAACCTAGAAGATACAGCCCCTGAAACAGTATTTTTGTAGGTTGGATGGGGAGCATGTTGTCTTTGGCAGGGTGATTCAAGGAATGGATACTGTGTATGCCATTGAAGGGGGCGCAGGCACCTACAATGGCAAGCCGAGGAAGAAGGCTGTAATCACTGACTCTGGTGAGATACCCAAGGAGAAATGGAGTGATCAGGAAGCGTAGGCTGTGCTCTGGTCCTTGTTGGCCTCATGGCATTTTCAACACCAGGCGGCCACATTTTTTTTATCCTTGACATCCCTTGCCGCATCTCAGCAATGCCTCTGAAATGTTGTACTGTCGTAATTAGTTTATAGCCTGTCGAAATGACACTGATCTCTTGAGCTGTGAATGCGATGATGTAATGTGGACACGTATGTCTCTGAAATGTTTTAGGGTGTGTATGAAATTCGTATGATATATACATACTGCTTCCTATGTTCCAGAATGTAGCTAGTTTTGGAATTTTTAGACAACAACAACAACAACAACAACAACAAGCCTTTTAATCCCATTTTTAGACAGATTAAGGAAAATTATTAAATGTCCAATTTCCGTTTGGTTAACTGTCATATTCCGTGCGAGACAGCTGCATGCTATTTTTTTTTTACAATGTTACTTACAACATTTGTACTTCAAAGTTTGGCACAGCATGATGAGATGCGTCTGCAAAAGGCGAGGCGGAGTGGAAGCAGAGTAGTAGTCTATCTTGCTAATGCTGGCCGTGGACCGTGGTAAGCAGATCCTCCATTCAGAATTAGCTCAGAATAGGGTGGCACCCATATATCAGACATCGAATGGAGTACAATTATACAACAACACGATACGTCGTGTTGCATATATGTAACCATACAAGACGATTATGGTGATAACAAAAAAACATCGGCTTATTATTCACCAAGAGCAACAGGCGCGGTGCTCTCAGCTCGGGCGGCCGTTTGACAGCAGAGTACTTCATCAGGATGATCACGTATACGACTGTATTGTATTCCACCAGCACCTGCTGCGCGCCTGCCTGCAGCAGGGCGCACGCAGGGCGCAGCAGAGCTTGGAATCGATCCGCCGGCGATCGATTCGTTGAGCGCAGTCTGGGTGGGGAGCAGGATCTTGGTGTCGGCAGCAACGGCGGCGGTGGCGTTGAGCATCCATGTGTAGAAGGGGTGGAAGACGACGGCGTCGGGGCAGCTCAGCTTGGGCATCTTGGGGCACTCGATGAAGGTCTTGGCGTCGGTGTCGACGCAGAGGTAGACCTGGTACAGCTGCTTCTTGCCGAAGGCCCGTCCCTGCACTGCAGGCCGGGTGTGACGCCCAGCTTCTGGCTCACCGCCCACTTGATCTTCTCCGTGTTGTAGAGCTTGTAGTCCGGGTTGATGCCCTGCGCCGCGAGGGCGCCGAGGACGTCGGCCTGCTTCCGCAGGTTGAGCGCCGCCTTGAAGTAGTCCAGCTGCTTGAGGCCCGAGCAGACGCCGTAGCTGTTCCACGCGCTCTTCCTGTCTTCCACGAGTTCACGTGCAGGGCTTCGGTGCAATACGTTGGATATGCAGGTGCTTTAATTGGTTAACTGATTAAGAGGATGTCTTGTTAGCATCGAAGGTGCTGCCGTAGGTGTGTTTTACTTGACAAACATATAACATGTTAAATCTATTTCAACAAGTCTCATGGATCAAGGAGCTACAGCTTTGATAAAGCAAACCATCACAGCTTAGTTTACAGTAGAAGTCCTTTCTTGCTTGTAGCTAATTTGGATTTCATTACGAGCTTCTCACTTTGAATGGTGTTGTTCAACTACAAAAATTATGATGGGGTCGACTAAGTTTAAGCTAGCGTTTGGTTGGAGAGCGGAGTGGAATGGAATGGTCCCGTCCCAGATTCTAGGGATGGAATGGCTCTGTCCCAGATTCCGAGCTCGGGTCCACTGTCAATCTCACATTTCAGGTAGAATGGTTGCGTTCCAGAATTTTTTCGAAATATGCCCGTTCCGAATCTGAAGAGAATATTCTTTTTTCTGCAACGGATCTATTCCTCGGCTTTTCAACCAAATGCTAGAATTAGTGGGATAGAATGGTTCCATTCCACTCCGTCCCACCAACCAAACACTACATGAAAATTTAGGGTATATTTGAGGACAGAGATTGTGGCTACAGGGCGTATGTAGTGATCTCTGTAGATGGTTGTCAAAAAAATACGAGGGAAGGTTAGTTGAATTCTTATCAAAAGCTAGATTCACCTTAGGCTGAATCCAATGAGACTCCCTATATGGGTTCCCTATACACTGTTTTACACTGTTTAACATAAATGCTGAGAGAAAAGAGTAGTTGGAATAGTGTTTAAGGAGTGGGGACAGAGAGTCCCATTGGACTCAGCCTTAGACTAGGGTCACCAGGGAGTGGAAATGGGTGTGGAATACACTGTTTGCGCACTGTACGCAAAGTAGAAAAACAATGATTACGCACTGTACGCAGTACAAATGCACTCCCTGATGACCCTGGTCTTAGGGCATACATGAACTACTATTTGCTAAGAGCCAGTGCATTATTTTTCTTGAAAGAAGCCATGAATTCATTGTTCAAGGAAGGCACTTTTATGTTTGGAAAGAAGCTCCAAGTTGCAACCTTTATGCCCTGGTCTCCCCCAAGCATAGGGATTAGGGAACTGTCCAACCTTTACACATGTATTTTAAGTATTTACACTATCTTTCTTGCTATGAATTCAACTATATTATTGCTTTTTTATAAAGAAACATGATCTTTTCCAGAACAACATAAGTGAGCTAATTCTAGCAGGGATTGGTAAAAGTAACAAAGCTAAATACACATGATCATATCAGGCATTTATTCAGACGTGTTATAGATCTGTCCAGCAACTGAACATTGATTATGAAAACTGAATGAGAATTTCGCAGGAGGATTTGGTGCAACTGCCTGTCAACTAGTTGATGAAAACGAATTGAATTCAGATGTGCATAGAGCTTTTTTTTTTTTGGAACTGATATGCTCAGCTGGCAAGTTATGCTTGGACTTCCAATGAAATTGGGGTACCGACTAGGGCGGCACCGTCATTACAAGAACAGGGTGGAACGTACAGAGATCCACATCGACTAGCATGTTTGTTAAAGAAGTTTCTTCACCACAAGTTCTCCGGCCGTGCCCATCCCTTGCGCGCGCAGCAGATGTCGTCAGTGCGAAGATGGATACTCTCCTAGTCCTAGCTATTCCTGCTCATCCCTGCAGCAGCAAATGAATAAAGCAACAACAGTGGAGAGCAAGTCCATATACAGCACTATGATTTGTCTTCATACAAAAATATTGATGTACTTATTTTTAGTTGGAGCGGCTTATTGCCCATAAGCTTACATCAGTAACTCAGCTTGACCACCAGATGCACCAGTGTCACCATACGAATCAGTGTCAGCCATCTGAGTAGTGCCACCCGTGCCACCATAAGACTCAGTCTCATCCACCTTAATAGCAGCGTCGCTGTCGGATTTCCCTGGGGAACAACACATAGATGTGATGTGATGACCCATAGGCCACATGATTTAGTAGAACAAACTCACGGATTACCGTTGCCACAGGCAGATGCGGTGGTCGCTTGAGAGGGAGCGGCGGCGGCGACGGGCGGCGCGAAGGGGCAGACGACGGTGGGGCTGTCGAGGCAGGGAGCGCACACGACTTGGACAGCGCCACACTGCAGCACCATTGCAAGGATCAGATCAGATCAGATCAGATGAGATCACTACGTACAGTACTACCGTAAATTAATAAATGTACAAGGTAAGGTAGGTACTCTACTGGCGCGTACCGTGGTGATTCTGCAGTAGTGACGGTGGCAGTGACAACACTGCAGCCTCCTGTTGACAACACTGGCTGTGTTTAGATCCAAAAAATAGAGGCAAAAAGCAGACGAAATCTGTCAAAATTTGGCCAAAAACATCACATCCGACACTGTAGTGCACTGTAGCACTTTTCGTTTGTTTGTGGTAAATATTGTCCTACCATGGTCTAACTAGGCTCAAAAGATTCGTCTTGCAAAGTACATCTAAACTGTACAATTATTTTTTGATTTCATCTACGTTTACGTTTAGTACTCCATGTATGTGTCGGCATTTTTGATGTGATGAAGAATCTTTTTTTCATAGTAAAATTTGGGAGAATGTTTGGATCTAAACACAGCCACTGACTGATCATCATCAGACGACAGAGGAGGAGGAAGAGCGGCGGCTATGGCTGCAGAGGCCGTCGCTGTGCGCCCAGGCGGCGGCTCAGCAGCAGCAGCCATACTTGCCGCCGGCGTCTCCACCATGTTGACGACGGTGCGCTGGCTGCTGGGCTCGTCGTCGGGCGGAGTGGCCATCCGCGCACGCTTCTTGCCGCCGTTCCCCTTCTTCTCCTGGGTATGCGGCAAGAGCGATGCCGCCGTGTTCCCCATTCGGGCCGGGCCGGCCACTCCTCGAGAGCGAGGAAGAAGCTAGAGGGGAAGAGGTCTGTGGACTTGGAGCGAGGCTGGCCGCTGGCGACCGATCGGGAGGAAGAAGAGGGGGTTCATATCGCATTCGCATCAGCTTCTGGAGGAAGGAGACCTGGTACGTGTCTGACATCGATCTGACTCTGCTGACTGTGTGGCTGGCCGCCGTTGGGCAGACCCAGACCGGGCTCGACGGTCAGGCTTCCCCAGTACGCTGCAGCACCAACACCGGGCTCGACGGTCAGGCACTCACCAAGCAGCCATGGACGGACCACAATCCGTCTGCAGGCGTGGTCCAGTTCGAGGCGGCGCCAAAGTGCTCAATAGGCTGTTGAACTATGCATGGACTGAAGTGTGGTAAAACGACTATGATATATAGGGCCCAACTGTGTGTGTGGTAAAACGACAATATCCTTGAGCAGCCTCCTTCTTCTTCGATCTTCCTTGAGCGCAATCTATGTCGCATTATTCAGCTTCGTTATCTGAGTCTGACACCATTCGCCACCTCCGCCTAGGATGGTAGAGAGCTCTCAATTTTTTTGCCTAAATTGACCCAAAACGAATAGAAAAATATTGCTATTCATTTTTAAATTAAAATTCATCAAGAGCTCATTTGAAACGTGAAAAAAAAATTTGGATCATGGCCCACCGGCCACCGCCGCTCATCAGCTCCCATGCAAATCCTGCGCTAGTTGTCCGTCTCCAATCTACAGGCGTGAACTGTATGGCAAGCTACAGTTAGGCTATATGTAAGGAGACTTTTAAAAAAGATTTTCCAAAACACTGTTTTGCACTGTTTGACATAAATGCTGTATCGTAGACAAAAAAAAGTAGCAGTTAGAAAAGTGGTAGGGAGTAGGGTTTGAGAAATGTCATTGGAGATGGCCTTAGATCAAGGTCACCAGAGGGTGGATATGGATGTAGAAATCACTGTTTACATGCTGCAGTACGGATACACTGTCTGATGACCTTGGTTTTAGGGTTACAAGCAGTGAACGCGAATGATTTAATTTCCCTGTCCGGCTCCGAATCCGGCCAAGATCGCCGAAGACGACCGGCGGCAGGGGTACGGTTGCAATCGGCCGGCGGGCCCGATCGATCCGTCGCACGCACGTCACAGGAGCAGGCGTGGACGCGCACGAGTCGTCGCGCGCGGGCGCGGCACGTTGTGGGCGCCCGGTCGCCCATATACCAGGCCAGCCACATCTATCGACACGAGGAGGATGATTCGGGGGCCTGATATGCATGCGCCTCTTGTTGTACACACCAGTGCAATCCGCCATGCATGGCGCGAGGTCCCGCTTCATTCTTAAACCGTTGAATGGAGCTGTAAAGAGGATATATATAATAGTGGATCGATACTTTTTTTCCTCGATCGAAACCATACATAATCATTTCTATTTAGCAGCCTATGGTAATAATACTAACGGTGCGCTGTAGTTTGGAACAGCCTGTGTAAATGGAATGAGTTCCACAAAAAAATATTCTCACTTGCTATTTGTGTCTTTAGGAAACTATATGACCTTAGATAACATAAGAACCTTTTTGCAAGGAATTCGCTTGGTACTCCTCATAAAAGACCCTTGCTTTGTCCCTGTCTTAATGGTACAGTATATGTTTCAAGACCAGCATACCAAACAAAGCTTACAAATATTTTATCAATATTTACTAAATGTGTGCATATGGACACGATACTTCTCATGCATGCTCTCCACCAAGATTTCATTTATTGCCAAACCCATTAACTTTAAAAGGATACAAAATTTTTAAGATCATTTTTAGAGGCTATTCGTTATGTCAATTGCCTTTGATAATCATGATGAAAACAACATGCCCGTCTCCATGTGTGCGTACGTTTCTCAGATTCGGTTTGGAACCAACGCTATGTATGCGTGCTAGTATTGGTGGAGTCTGAACCTAGAGTATGTGTTATCATGGTAATAAAGAGAGATCAAAGTAGGATAGACCATCATGAGATCTAGCTCATCTTTAATTATTCACAGACTCGCTGAGACAGTGTGGCGACACATGCATGGTGTCATACCCCTCACGCTGGCCCTATTGCGCATTTTGAAAAATGTTGGAAAGAGGGTGGAAAAGCCTAAAACCCATAGATGCAAAATATTTCGTCCACTTTCTCTTTTTATTTCTCACCTCATTTTATACCCATACCCACATGTTACTTTTTTTCTCTTGGTTTTAATAAAAAAGGAATAACGTCAATCAATCATGTCTCTTTCTTTTACTTTTTTTTTCTCTTTTCTATTGCTTTCTTCATCATCTCACAACACGTGCGTGTTGCACGTATATCTATGTTAGTATGAAAAAACATCACAGCTCTTCTTAATGTACTGATGAGCACCTGGCGGTGCTCCACAACAACAAAGCTCTACACTTAATTATTCGTCGTTGAACGCACCACAGGAACTTATAAACAAAATAAAAGCGGAGTCACTATTATATATTCCATGCATATGCACGCGTCGCTGAAACGCGTGCAATGCACGCAAACGGCAGAGAATTAGACACACAAGCTGCTGGATCACATCATCGCTCTGACGTGTGACGACGCATCGATCTGTTGGGACATATATATGATCATCAGTGATCCATGGCGACGCCGGGCATCGGGTCATAGCTGGAACTTGTCGAAGGGGCCCTCAGCCCTCGCTGCACTCGATCGCCGGCGCCGCCTTGATCGCCGTCTGGAACACCCTCTTGATCACCTTGACGCTGTACAGCCCGAAGTCCGGCTGGATGCCTCCGGCTTGGAGGCGGACGAGCGGGTTGAGCCGGCTACGGAGGGACAGGGTGTCATGAATCATCAGAAGAAGATATCAAATCCAATGGATGAAAAGGACCGGCCCAAGAGACTGAAGAAGCCCACTGCGAGGTTTGCCGGCCCAGAGTGGACCAAGTAGCAGGAAGGCCCAGTACGACAAGGAAGAGTATATCTGATCTTCTTGCTGAAGGGGAAAAGGGTGGACATTGGTGATCAACTGGCCGGCTGCGTCCGGAGACGGTGGCGAACTTCGGTTGTATCTCGTGATCTAAAATGATTTGAAGCGTACTCATTAAACTCCAGATATCCGTAGTGAGAATAGATGTCGTGAACTATTGCTTGTGGTGTCTTGGTTGTAGTGCGTTCATCACACAGGGCCGTCTCGAAGTAGTCTTCCTCCTCCAGCCCGGAGCATTTGCCGGCATTCTTCCAGGCGTTCTTCCAGCTGCTCCGCCCGTTGTTGCCGTGGCACTTGATGTTGCTCCAGTACTGCAGTAGGCCTTGGAGGTCGATAATTGTTGAGGTGATCGAGATTGAAGATAGAGAAAGATGTTATTGGATCTAGTGAATTTTTTATTTTGCTTGCTTAGCCTCCTTCCACTTCCATTGGATAGATAGGAAGTCCCGCAAAGCCAAGGTGGAAATGTGGAATCGGACTGAGAGAAAGAAAAAAAAAACCGTTTGCAAAACGGGTAAAAAAACCGTTTGCAAAAGTGGCTTAAATGTCTACTCAATGGACTTTCACCGCAGCGTCTTATCGGCCTGGCCCAGCCCACCTAGCAGCAAGCAAAGGGCACAACAAATCGGAAAGGAGCCGGAAACAAACACACCAAGCCCAACTAAAAGCTGACCGGCCACCAAGCCCTTCTTTCTTCCCAAGCAAGATCGGGACTAGGGTCAAATCGGGACCCGAACAAGAGACTCAAGCACTCGGCAATCCAGCAGCAGAGGCACGACCACCACCGCCGGCCGCTCAAACCCTAACCGCCGGCGATGGCTCGCTACGACCGCGCGATCACCGTCTTCTCCCCCGACGGCCACCTCTTCCAGGTAGAGTACGCCCTCGAGGCCGTCCGCAAGGGCAACGCAGCCGTTGGCGTCCGCGGCACCGACACCGTCGTCCTCGGCGTGGAGAAGAAGTCCACCCCCAAGCTCCAGGACTCCAGGTATCCAGCCCTCCCCCTCCCGTCTATCCTCCCACCAGATCTCGTGATCCCCGCCTCAAAACTCATGTCCCTGACCCCGAATCTCTGTTTCCCCAAGGTCCGTGCGCAAGATCGCGAGCCTAGATACACACATCGCGCTGGCGTGCGCGGGGCTCAAGGCCGACGCTCGCGTGCTCATCAACCGCGCGCGGGTCGAGTGCCAGAGCCACCGACTCACCGTCGAGGACGCCGTCACCGTCGAGTACATCACCCGCTACATCGCCGGCCTGCAGCAGAAGTACACACAGAGCGGTGGAGTCCGCCCCTTCGGCCTGTCCACCCTAATCGTCGGCTTCGACCCCTACACCGACAAGCCGGCGCTGTACCAGACCGACCCATCCGGTACCTTCTCTGCGTGGAAGGCCAATGCCACGGGGAGGAACTCCAACTCTATGCGGGAGTTCCTGGAGAAGAACTACAAGGAGACCTCCGGCAAGGAGACTATCAAGCTTGCCATCCGTGCACTTCTAGAGGTATATTATAAATTCTACACTATGTATTTACGCAACATGGTACACACCTGATGAAGTCTAGGCTATGCTTTCTGTTTGAGGACAAAAAAGGACTGCTGTATAGCACAAATGACATGATCAGGACTAATCAAAGGTTTTACCTCTCCCCCCTAATACATAGTGGCCCAAATAAGTTTTCGTGGCAAATGTAACCTGGATTTCCATCTTTTGTATCAGGTCATGTAGTAGTTTTCACTTTCCACTTCAATTATGTTTGGTACTGGCAACTATATCAAGCTCTACGACCAATAGTTCATTGAATGATAAATCTATCATTTACTGATTTGAGCTGTCTATTAAGCACAAGTTGCTTGATGTACCTCCTCAATGTGCCTCAAGCCCTTTTATACACTCATCAAATAAGGTATTAGTCTTAGTAATGCCGGAGTTTCTTTTTAAAAAGTGAAGTAGTCTCTCCTGCAGATTATGTTTTCATTGGGTTCTAGTGTTAGCTGTTAAGGCTAACTTAAACTACAGGCATATTCAGTGGCACCTTATTTGAACAACTTAGGTCAAAACACGAAAGAACTGAATAATGTTGCAACATACCTAGGGGTGGTAAAGGGCCCTCAAATTTTGCCTAGATATTTTAAGTATCGGGCCCAAAGCGAATTGGATCACATTCCTATTCATTTTTTTAACTAAAAATCATCAAGGGCTCATTTGGGTTGTGAAGAAATATTTGGATCATGACCCACACCCACTACCACCCCTAACCATACCTGTCAGTGTGCTGACATGCGTAGAATACTTTACATTTCTCCAGGATGTTTGATAAACGTGCACAGCAACTACAGGATCATCGATTTATTATGAGTCGGCTTGTGTTGGTCCTTTTCTCCATCTTTTGCAAATTAGGTCACATGATGTTCAGCTCTTGTACCAGAATTTTTGGGCATGCCTTTAGTATTAGTTGAACAAGGGGTTTCGCGTGTACTAGTTGATCTCCCTGATATCTAGTTTGCCTCTGTGAGCAAAATTCAGCTCTCTTGCTGATGTCTATCTTGCCTCTATTATCAAATTCATCTCCCTTCTCGTGAAAGAAATTATATACTTGAATAATTTGGAGTTTTAGGACTATATCGGAGTTCAAGCTTTTGTTGAAAAGGCTATGGAATCCCCCTTGGTTAGGCAAATGATTGATTATTACTTAATTGTGTCATTCCTTGCATTGTAAATGAAGATCTCATTCGGTGCCTATGCCAAAATACCTGAACTACAACTTATAATTTTACACCATTTAAATGGTATGGCAAAGTGGGTTGCGTGAAATCTCAAGAAGAGTGTCAATATGCAGGTTAACAAAAATTCATGTGCCAGAACTAGGAGCATCGATATGTTTCCTTAGCTTGTATGGCTGAAGCTTGATAAACATAATCAGTCAAGTGGTCTTATGCATATGAAGTTGCGGGACGAACTATAATACTGCTAATGTCAACACCACACGAAGGAATTGCTCCATGCTCCCTCCGTTTGAAATTACATAGTGTTTTTTCATTTCTTTAGGACAAGAGTTTGACCAACAATTACTTATGCCATTTATGTGACAAAATCATGGTAGCATTTTTCAATATGAATCTAGTAGCACTCAACATTTTGTGTCACAAAAATCATTTACAGTATTAGTAAAAAAAGTGTTAGTCAAAGGATTGTCCTAATATGAAATATGGCTTATAATTTCAAACTGGGGGGGGCACAATTAATTGCCATGACTGGTTTTGGTATTCTTTGAGTATTATATTTTCAAGCCCATACTCTGGTATTTAGTTGCAACTTGATTGTTATGCATCATCTTCTTTTTATATTTTATTATAGTAGTAGTAATATTTCTTCGTAGTGTCCAACCTCTCCTAAGGGAACTCCTTGATCTTTCTTTATTGGCAATGTTTCTATTGTCATTATCTATTATATATATGACTTGTATCTTTAGTTCATCTTCTCAATTTAGCTTTTATTCAAGTAATTATTGACAAGATTGACAATCCTGTTTAGGTTGTTGAAAGTGGTGGGAAGAACATCGAGGTTGCAGTGATGACAAAGAAGGATGGTCTCCGGGAACTTGAGGAGGCAGAGATTGATGAATATGTTGCTGAGATTGAGGCAGAGAAGGCTGCAGCTGAGGCTGCAAAGAAGGGTGCACCGAAGGACGCTTAATAATGGCTTGTGTTATGCCTTCCATCCACACTGCGTGTCGCGATTTATGTTCCATGGCACTATCTTAACTGTTTTATAGGGATTCTAGTTTGTTAGGTAAAACTATGCTTCTATGTCTTTGGGATCTGGCTCAAATGATGTACAATGTGCCCTCATCTACATGACACCTTCTGAGTGCTTCAATTTGGTCTACTATATCGGCTGGACGCCACAGAGTTTAAACCTTTCCTACCTGATTTCAAGTTATCATGAGTTATCTCGGCCAGTGGCTTGCAGGATTTTAATTTATTACAGCTGGAGAATGTTCATTTGATGAGGTTGAAAGTACATGCATGAGTTATCTCGGCCAGTGGGTTGCAGGATTTTAATTTTTTACAGCCGGAGAATGTTCATTTGATGAGGTTTAAAGTACAGGCAGCAGTATCACTTGGAACCGGTATCCAGCTGTGAGCCTTGCGCATCTGGCATTATATTTTAGTTGGGTGACATATCATGGTTTCTCTAGTCATTCTGGGGGATGTCATTTCGGTTCATGATAATCTCAGATGATAACGATGGTGCTTTCACGGTTATGTCACGGTGGCTTGCCGATATTTTCTGCCGATTCCTGCCTGTCATATTTATCCTCGATCCAACATGTTGCGAGCTTTCAATTTATCCTCGAAGTCCAACAAGTTGCGAGCTTTCCGTCTTGCTGCTCTCATGCAGGCATACAGCACGCCCAAAACCTGATACAGAAAAATCAGTAGCGACTTACCTGTCATACCCTATTCTTCGCCAGTTCACATCATTGTTGATTCCATGAGCGATAGCAAAGAAAATAAGCTTGCATTATTCTTCTTCAGCTTCACATCACTGCTGATCCGAGAACCAGGAAAAAAAAAAGATCACATTTCGATACCACCCTTTCTTTCCCTGCCTGTATGATGCCGGAAGCTGCTTCGTCAGGCAGTGGACCTCCCTTTTCTTTACTGAGCGCGTCAGCCGTCAGGGCGCCACCGGCTGCCATAAACATATAAATTTTCTGCTGCCAACAATACCCCTAACTGACCAAGGCACGTAGCGGTAGAGCGCATGTTATGTGTGCCCCAGGCGAGGCGTGCACACAAGCACCAGCAGAGCATCAGGCAAGTACCGGTGCACGCGTATATTTCTAGATCGTCTCCGTGGGCTGGGCACGCACGTTTCAAGCGTCACCTGCTCAATGCTCATCATCAAGTCCACGATGAATAAAGACCTGAAACTCTTTGACGTACGCGCGAGTGATTTCTCCTGATTCTATATATCTACAGGAACCTGAACTTTAGTATTATTCAATTTGTTGCCACCGGCCCACACCCCCCGTATGGATCCTCTGCGTTCTAGAAAAGCTAGCTGTACAATCATGAAGCCGTTGGTTGTTAGCGACTGGATTAGCGCATGTGCACGATGGATGGGAAGAACAGACCATACCTGCGCTGTGTGCTCTGCTGCCGGTTGGCGAGGTTGGGATGTAGCTATCTGCTGGGCACTATTACATGCACTACCATATTCATTCATATCGACATGACCGGCACCGGCTCCTCCTCCTGCGCTATCTATGAGCACCTACTCACCATGCACGATTTAACCCTGCTGCCGCACGCACACCACTTTTTCTAGAAACCCATGAGCTATAGCTATATACCTGCATAATCCACCAATTGGATACCATGGTTAGCCCACACAAGCCCCTTTTGCCACTGCAGGTGACGTCACACAACAACAAGAACATTCTTAGCCTGGCCAATTAGCTAGCCGAAAAAAAAAAGCAGTCTGAAAAGGAGACCACCACTCTCAGTCCCAACTCCCAACAAGTCTTCACACGTTGGAGCCCAGCTAGATAGAGTTGACCAAGCTAAGCGCAAGGAGAAACCTGAGATAGAGAAGCAGTGGGGGAGGAGGTGTGAGCCATTATATTATATATATGATTACAATACTCGACCCCCTCAGGGTTTTAATCCACATACAACGCCGGTTTAATCAATCAGCAGGTGACGCGGACGGTTTTGCCAAATCAGGAAAAGGGATCGGAGGAGGAGCTAATAAGCTCATGGTTTCCGATAAGAGCGAGGACGAGGACGGTGATCTCATGATCTTGGATCCTCGGGGCCCGGTGAGCGCCGGCTGGGCCGGGCCGGTACGGGGGGCCCACGCCGGCATGGCTATTTAGCCAACCAACCACCGCCCCCGTCGCTCGCTCCATGTCACGCGGGGCCCGCTGCCACGGGAACACAACGCTACAACAGGACGGGGATGGAAAGGGAAAGCTGCTGCCTGCTGGGGCCGGGTTACAAGTACCAACCACCTAATCTATTCTAGCCAAAGCTTAGCAGAGGCCTAGTCGAAATGGCGCTTTGGTACCGTCTACCTGGGGGAGAGGGACCGTGATACTACCAGGCAGCAAGTCCGGCGGCAGACCATGCAGCTCACGTCGTTACCGAAGAAGCGTGAAGTCTGAACGGAACGTATAGCTCTTATAATATAATAACCTGCTTTTGGGCTGTAGACGGCATGCAAAGTCAGGCGGTACATTGACAAAAAACTAAACCCGGCCGGGAAGGGGCTGGATCGCTCGCCCTCACTACCGTCTCACCTCATCACGAGCGATGGTCAAAGTTTAAAGCTCGAAGCTACACTGTCAACGATGGATCAATCATATAGATCGACCCAGCTATAGTACTACTACTACGACGACGACTACTCCAGTTGATAGTGAGGAGGAGGTATTAGCTGCCGTGACTGATCAGAGCCTCATCAGCTAATAGGTTACGTGCGCGGCAGGCAACGTATAGGAGTGTGTATACTGCATGTGGTAACGGGGCGACGCAAATATCTCTCGGAATTTCGTTCGCAGTCAAGATTCCCTCCAGACCGCGGAACTGGGGCGAAAACGGCAACGACGTACACCGGGCGGGCCGGAAGGATAGCTATCTAGGTAACAGCGACGACCATGGACGGACGGGCGCGCTTTACGGCCGTGTCCGTGTCCGTGTGAGGGAGTGACAAGCTAAGCGATATACTATCGAGGTAGGTTGGCGAGAGCGAGAGCGAGAGCGAGAGCAGATAAGCTCGATGGTGGATGGATGGATGGATGGGTTCCGCGCGCCGTCGCAGCCAGCCATCGGCCCCTCGGCCTCGGCCCGCGCGTTGCATTCCATTCCATGCATGTAGCAGGGGGATCGGAATCGGATGTTGGCAACTTGGCACCACCAAGCCGGGCGACGTAGCCGGGTGCGCAGCGCATATGGATCGGAGGCCGCCCTGAGAGTGGTTGACGCTTGCAACATCCACGGATCCATCCAGCCAGTACTACGTGCGCAGCCACAGCGCTGTACTGTATTGTCCTCAGCAGGGGGTGCGGATGGATGCACGGTGGTTTCGGTGCTCCGGCTGGAGTGCTGCTGGTGGTGGCAAGACTCCTCTCCGACTTTGGTCGGTCGAGTTGCTGGGGGTGTGTCAGTGCCAGTGGACCAGATATTTGTGAGTGCGGACAGACACTAGTTGAGCTTTGCCAAGCCAGCCTGCTGGTCGTGCCCAGCACACGTCACCGGCGAACTTTTCCCCTGCCAATTGGCAAAGCCAAATGGGAGTACTACTAGCGAGATACTTTTACCCGAGGTGCGTGGGTAGATATTTTCCTCGTCAGCCGGCCGGGTGGGTGCATCCCCGCATGCTGTCCAGCTCCAAGCCACCACCGGGCGTCGCTTCCTTGCTGCAGTGCAGAGCACTCATGTCCCACGTACGTACAGTACGTCGTAGCAATAGCAGCCGTGACGTACTAGATTCGTACCGGATATATATCTACAGTACGAGAACTCGCTGTATGTACGGCTATGGGAACGGGAGGTTGGCAGTCCAGATCGGCTCTCTGGTCTGTTCTGATGCGTGGAAAAAGGCCAAGCGATCCGTCGTTTTTTGAACAACGGGTCACCTGTCATCCGGTTGGAAAAAAATTCACGTAGGAAGCGCACCTTTTCTACTGCGCCTCCTGCTGCCTGGAGTAAGGGTGTGTTTAGATGGGCTGTGTTTATATCCAAAAAACATTCCTAAATTTCACTATGTAAAAAGAAGATTCCCCATCACATCAAAATGTCGGCACATGCATGGAGTATTAAATGTAGATGAAATAAAAAATTAATTGCACAGTTTAGATGTACTTTGCGAGACGAATCTTTTGAGCCTAGTTAGGTCATGGTAGTACAATTTTTACCACAAACAAACGAAAAGTGCTACAGTATATTTTTCAGCGCTACAGTGTATTTCACCCAAAAAATTTTTGGATCTAAACACACCCATGGTTGAAAAAAACACTGTTCCGAACTGAAAAGCACTATAGAACCACTGTAGCACTTTTCGTTTGTTTGTGGTAAATATTGTCCTACTATGGCCTAAATAGGCTCAAAAGATTCGTCTCGCAAAGTACATCCAAACTGTGCAATTATTTTTTTATTTCATCTACATTTAGTATTCCATGCATGTGCCGGTATTTTGATGTGACGGGAAATTTTCTTTTTGCATAGTGAATTTTGGGAAAAAATTAGAGTACTAAACAGGGCCTAAGTATTAGTACTAGACTACTAGTATCTGACAAAAATATCTCTCTGCACGCCACTTCAGCCCGGATAATCTCATCCCATCTTCATCGCAGACGTGATGTTACGGCTACCTGCTCCTGCGTGTGTGAATGTGTCGAAGGTTTTAGGGTAACTCCAGCGGCTACTTGGATGCTCTAAAATCAAATGCTGCACCGTAGACACAAAAAGAGGTGGTTGAAACAATGTACAGGGGATAGAAGATGGAAAAATTGTTGGGTAAGGCTGAATTTAGCATCCCTCGTCACTGTTACAGATACTGTTCTGCACTGTAGACACAGAGAAAATAAACTATTGAAACAGTGATACTACATGGGTTTTGAGGGGATGACTGGATTTACCGTAAGCTCGTCCAAGGAGCTACAGTACTACAGTACTAGCAGAGCATTCAACCCATCATCCTGATGAGCTTTTTTTTTAACGCCCCTCATCTGAGTACAGCTATAGTATCTGTTCATGTACTATTCACACCACTACACACGCACACCACACTCACACCTACCCGTACACAACCAGACCTACAACTACACACAGATATGAAAGCCGCGTCCCTAGTGAGATCACCGAAACCTTAGATGACGGACACATCGTAATCCTCTTGTGGCGTCACGCGAAAGAGGCTGCAGATTTTATTTAGACGACCACACGCCGATGGAAAATCCTGCTCGATCCAGCGATCGAACGCAGGATGGAGGCTCGTAGCCACGAGTCCTACCACTGGGCTATCGCCCGATTCCCATCATCCTGATGAGCCTGCTGCTGCGAGCCTGCGAGCGACCGCACACAGCCAAGGAGCGAGCTTGCCTGGTGCCGACTGCCGAGTCGAGTGTCGACTCCACACTCCACTCCAAGCAAGAACCCATCCTGCAGGTTTCTCCAGTGTCACTGACAGGAACAGTGCATGCTGCCCTGTGACAAAAGAGCGGTGAGAATGTCCCTCTCCGCCCGTTCCGACGAAAGAAACATGCAAAGACCATGTGACCTGGACTTTGGGTTTTCTGCAGACAGCTGTGCATCCATGGCCATGCCATGCTCTCCTCTCCAATCCATGCACTGGCAGTTGGTGGCCAGGGGCGCCATGGCAGGCTGATGGCTCCCCATCCGATTCGACCTCCCTATCCGGCTATCCGTTTCCCCATTGGACGGCTCCCACCCTGCGCCTTTTTTAAATGCATCTGCGCATTTTTATGGTTGGTTGGTGTACCGTCGGAACGAACATTTCGTATTAATTATTTCTGCTATGCAAAGTGATTCTTCTGCACACAATCATTTCATTATTTAATTTGCTACTAAGCGGGACTCGGACAGTGACCGTTATTCTTACATAAACAAAAGAAGCATACGTTGTCGTTCGCACGGGTTCAACATCCATCCATCCATCCATCTGTTGGATAATTGTCCACACATCATCAAAAAAAAAAAAAACTGGAAACGAACGAAGATTAAGCACATCGTCATATGCATAATAATACCGCCAGAGGTGGTGGACAGGTGGGCAAGATAGGACGATCGAGAGGAGCGATCAAGGGATAACCCAACCAACAACAACGTAACGGCCGCAACAAACACTAAATACCGAATGGTGCTCCATAACAGTTTTCGTCGTCGGGCGAATGCAGAATTATTTGCTTCCATTCAATCCCGGCCTCTGCAACTACCAAAATACAATGCATATGCACACATCACAGCGACGAAAATGGAAAAAAAGGCCTTCAAATAAACAAGTGATCATGCCACTCTCGTTTCGTTTGTTTATCGCCTAAACAACGTAAGTATACTTGACACGGAGGCAGATACCGGGATTTGATTATTTCACCGTTATGTCATGACAGCGATTCTGGCGGCGGCTATGTATACATGTATATCTAATCTATCCATGTACTACTAATAGTTTCATACGGATCAACTACCGCTGATACCATGACGTAGGTGTACGTGTATTTTTATACCAGCTCAGATGCGAATATCGCTGGGGAACATAATAAACAAGGCCCCAACTAGGGAGGATGGGATTGAAAAGAGTGCAAGGCAACGTGGGGGTTGCTTTGATCTGCTACCTACCCAACTTGCCCAAAATTGACGTACGACTTGGAGTGATGCATACCAGAAAATGACTTGTCGCTTGTACACATTTTATTTTATTTTTCTCCATGTATTGCCCTTGGACTCACCTCCAATAGTTTTTTGTTAGGTACGAATACTGCCAGCAGTGTGTTGTATTTGATTATCCCGTTCTAAAAAAACATGTTATGTTTATCTGCACGGCAACACATGTATAGTTATCGGTATGAATACTAGATAGAGTGTCTGATTGGTTTGGATCAGCTTAGCAATCAGAGATCATGACCATCTCGCACTATGAGAACCCTTGCACTGTCCTGGAGAATGATGCATTATTAATTATATAGGAATATCAATGACATTAGTTGGAGGGGCCGGCCTCGAGTCCAATACACCAACCGCGTACTATGAAGCAAGAAAATCATGGGGGAAATAACAGATTGACAAGTCAATTCCTTCTGAAATCGTACTATGTCTTAATTAGAGCACTTTACAGTTTACAAAGGATTTGAACACGCATGGACGTATTTTGTAGTAGAGTGCACCTCTACATGTACTGCTGCTGGTGTTTAGTATTTGCAGGAACAACAATGGTGATATGATTTAGATCAAACAAATGACCGGCTGCATACCGAAAGGGTAATTATATGATCAAACGTACACAAACTAAGACTTGGTGAAAACTATGAAATGATATATGTACTTTGGGGATTTAATTGGCTGGATGGATGGTGCGCTGGCTGATTGATATAGGACAGATCGGAGATGAGAAAGCATGCTGTTTGGTTGCTAGCCCATAGCTTTTCTTAGGGCCCGTTTGGAACGCAGAAATTTTATAGAAATTGTGCAGAAATTTTACAGAAAACAGTTCAATTTCACAGAAAAAACGCAGGAATGAGAAAACTTTTCCGCATTCTAAACAGGGCCTTAGTTTGTCACACCTAATTTAATAAGGTTATTAGCCAAGTTTGACGTTTGGTAGTTGTTTGGTTGTACCATGGTTGTGGCAAGATTTTCCTTGCCACAAAAACTAGGTTCTCTGCAAGTCTCAATGCCTCAGAAACATATGGCAATGCAAGATTCTCTTAGGCTTGCCAAGTTAGGTCAAAGATTTTAAGCACTTAACTATAAGTATATCTGGAAAATTTTGTTGGCAGATGTGGTAGCAAACTGATGCTGATCCTAGGGGGTCAAACTGCTAGGCTAGTGAGTGGAAGGCTCGTAGCTGGCAACTGCTTGATGTTTTTAGTCACATTGGGACACGGTTCCGATTATGTGACATTTGTAATGAGTGATTACAAGCAAAATTAACTGAATTTTTTTATTAAGTTCTCGGTCGAGGCTACAAGAATATGCATGATTGACACTTAACGATGCATCAATGAATTTTTGCTTTATGAACTCTAACATGTTAACTATGTCATATCAAACTAAGGTAGTTCTCCTGAAATTCTAAAAAATGATATAGTTGGCGCACTTGCCAACCACAAACAATATTACAAATAAAGTACATATTTTTGCTATGTTAAAGGCAAAATCATAGTTCACGATGAGAGGTGTAAAAAGCAGAAAAAAAATGAAATATATATAAAAGTATGCTTGATGTATTCCCATGTAGAACAAAACAAGTAGCCACTCGAAGGAAATAAAAGAAATTAACATATTTTTCTATATCCCTTGAACAACATAGACGAGCTGCTAGTTCAACTAGTAGCCAACATCAATTTGCGTGAAAGGTATGGGAATTATGAAAAAGAGAAGCCTATCAACTTTGCATAGTACCATGGTCACCAGAGCGTGCATCCGTACTGTCTACATACTGTCTACAGTGCGCAAACAGTGTTTTCCATACCCATATTCACTCTCTGGTGACCCTAGTCTGAGACCGTGGTCACCAGCAAGTGCATATGTACAGTGTACAGTGCGCAATCGTTAGACTATGTGCAGTGGGTTGAGTAAATGGATTGCCTATGCACTGTAACGACACTGTTCACAGAGAGGGAGGTAGTTGGAATTGTAGATACACAATGCATTTACACATCCTGCTGCATATAGTTTTATTTTTTCACTCTGTGTACAGTGCGCAAACAGTATTTGGCACGTCCATTTCCACTCTCCGGTGACCCTTGTCTTGTAATTTGTTGAAACCAAGGGTTGCTGGGGAGTACACAAGCGCTGCCACATCGAACAAATATCGTAGATCGAGGCCACAATGTCAACCAAGCGATAGGTCAAGACATAGACCACAAAGCTCATCTAGAACTGCAATCTCTTGCAACAACAAGCAACATGAAAAAACCATGAGAACATTTATCTTAAAGGCGGTCATATCCTAAAAACATATGCCTCTATAAATAGCTACTTCTAGAGGTAGTTGTCTTAAGATGAACACCTCTAAAAACATCTTTCTAAAGACAACACTTCTATTTTTAATGCAGTTATCTATGTCTAGAAATATGAATATTACTAGAGGTGATCTTGACATTTTCCTCGAGAAACGAGAAAAGTATTTATAGAAGCGGACATATACTATCGGCCACACAGCCCTAATACACGTGTGAGGGTAAATTCCGTCCATCTCTAAAAAAAAAAATGGAGGCGCTAGCCACTGGGAAATTCATTTTGTTGTTGTCATTGTGCGGGTCTCCCCCTAATTTTATTTGAAACTGAAGAAAAAAACACATTCTTACATAAGATTATATTGGAATTTTGAAACAACCTCGTGTATGTAAATTTACCCTTCTCCTTATCCTTATTAGGAGAGCCTATTCGGAAATTGTTTTTTTTTCTAAGCAGACATTCAACAGTTTTTTTCCCGAATGCTTTACTGTTACACAGTAACTAACCCATCAATTCGGAGCTAGGTAGCTAGGTAGCTGCCGAATTGGTACTTCCATCAACTCAACCATAATTAGGGGCCACCCATCACACACAGGTCATTGTTTAATGGGTGGGACTAAACTAATCCAACCTCATAAAGACTGTCCCCAGCCTTAACAGCTCGATGAGGATAATCAATTGATTAGCAGTAGTAAAACGGCGGATCACGCCGCCCGGCCCCTCCGATCGATACCCTAGGCTAGCTATCTAGCCAGGCCAGGAGGATGCATCCATGTCGGCAGTTAATAAATGGGGATTGGCCACCTACCCCTGCCATGCTGAAGTGATGCTCCCTCCCCGCCGCGATCTGCCTGCCTGCCGCCCGTGCATTCAACCCGACAGTCGACCGATCCCCCCGGTACGTCCGGTCCACAGCGCCATGATCTGCCCGCCTCTGTGTGGCTGTGCGCCAACTGCAGCTGATGCTTGCCCATCCTGTGATGAAAGCGTGTTCTGTTCTGACAGTGTTGGCACTTCACTTGCATCGTCTTCAGCCAATCGCTGCGCAGTTGGCAGATCAGGTCTCATCTTCAAATGTTTCAGGTTTTCTGCACCAGATCATCTGCATGTTTGCATCGACCTTTGGTCGTCTTTAAAAAAATATTCAGAATCTTGTCGACAGCGAAAATCTGCATTAGTTAAGTTGTTAATTTCCGTTCAATTTTATAGAAAAACACAGGATTCGAGAGAAAAAAAACCGGGAATCTTAATCTTAGTAGTACTCGGCACAGGTGGCAGCTTAAAGAGAACAAAAAGGCTGCGTCAGCCACAGTAAACACCCGCGCGGTATAAAGCCGCGAGTGTTAATCTTGGGCGGGCATTGGCGGTGTGGTTTCGGTGAAAAGTGATAGCGACGATAGATAAGATGAGGCGGGGGAGATGAGATCGAAATCTCAATCTTGCCTCTTTTTTTTATTGCCAAGGTACAGTAACTCGATGTTTTTTCTTTATCAGTCTGGACGATGGGACTGTGATAGTGTGGTGTGAGTGGGGGAAAAAACTCACACTGATGGAGAACCTGACAAAGAAGCGTCGCTTTTACATCATCAGTGCCGCTGAGATTAGTAAACCAAGTACTGCGCGCGCCGCGAGGTAACTAAAACACGGTGACGACACCGATTATTTTACAATAACGGCAACAGCCCCCTCACCAAAAGGAAGTAAAAAACTAAGAAAAAAATTTCAGCTGTCCATGCATCCAAATCGCTAACCGACACGTGGGGGCTAAAGCAGCTAGATCAAAACAGGCGATGATCTTTTCAACACAGGCATTAACACTGGCCCTCTTCCCTGCAACAACAATCCAAATCGTACGCTAACTGCTCCTGCGCGAGCTTAGATCACGTAACAGCCCAGACGCACGCCAGTAATTTACTAGTATATCATCGGCGGTCGTACGTACACTGCTTGTTTTATGGCGGCCGCCGGCCACAGTTTCAATTCGAGAATCCCACGGCTGCTTGTATCATTTTCTGTGGACGTACGTACGTGCGTGCGTGGTGTGCGCTTTTGGAAACCAACAAACCAGCAGGTACTTCTACTACGTCTGTCCACGGTGTTACACGCAGTACACGTCACGGACGCTTTTGCCGCCGGACGCTACACGCACGGCACCAGTACCACCGATCGAGGCCCGAAGAAACAGGCAGCGAGCCACCGCCACGGTCCGTTGCAACCAACCCAGCCGGCCGATCGATCGATGGAGCCACCGCTGCCAACAGCCGCCCGCCGCCGCCGCCGCCGGTGGCATTCATGGATGGTGGTGGGCGCTGCCGATCGAGGCCGAGGGCGATGAATCCGTCCAAAACCCGGTGCTTTTTCCCGCAGCGCAGCAAGGCCGCGCCACGCCAGGGGCCCTGCCGCCCGCCCGGCGCCCCCATGCCGTCGCCGGGGGACGCAACGTGTGCCGGCGGGCGGGCTCCAAAAAGGCATGTGCTTCTACCTAACAAGCCACATAAACAAATGGTGTCCGACTCTCCGTGTCCTTTGCATCACGCGGCCGGCCTGCCTTGTACGCTTGGTTAGGTTACTCCTCCATTACCAACAGTGGTAAAGGTAAGCGCAACCTCCCTTTTCGACCGGTGATGGCTGATGAGTAGTGAGGTGAGGTGAGGATAAAGAAGCAGCAGGGAAGGGGGTGGATCGGTGCGTGCTGCTGCTACAGCGGCAGTGCGGCACGTACATGTGTATACCGGTAGAAAGAGGCGCGCTGTGCGTCGTGCGTGTAAAGCAGGTCAGATTGGGACGACGAATTGGAGAAGAAAAAAAAAAGATAAAAAAGCGTGGTCTAACTCACGAGGGCCGCTTTATCGGGGCTACGGGATTAGGCGGCGACGGTCATCGATCACATGCCGGTTTAGTGGTTCGGTAAACGTAAGATGTGGCTCAAGCTTCCAGCACATGCTCCGTCGATCGCCCCGACCACACACACGAGGACGAGGCCACTGAACCTAGTCGCCCAGTCTCCAGGAGACGGGGCTGTCAAGTTACAGGCACCTAGTAGCTAGCAGCGGCAACAAGTAAGTAGTATTACTATTGCCCATGATCAGCTGGGGGTGGGTGACTGGTGTGTAATTACAGAGACAGGGACAGGGACAGAGAGAGACAATGGAGCATCGGAGAGAGCATGCCGATCCATCCAAGGCACAAATCCACACTCTTTCCCCCCCATTATCTCTCTCAGCTTTACTATATTTTTTTCACCTACGAACTAACCAAATATCCAGGTGATGGACGACAAAACAAAAACAAAAAAAGCAGCAGCGGAGGAGGAGGAGGGGCGCTGTATTTCATCTCGAGGCTTCTGTTCTGAAGTCGAGCATGGCGGTCCTGAGCCCCAGGAAGCTGCTGCACTTGCAGTCGGCGCTCTTCTTGGGGAGCCCCAGGCTGCAGCTGAAGCAGAGCCCGGACTCCCGCTTCACCGGCCTCATCATCATCGTCTCCTCCTGGCACGGCGGGCTGATGCAGAGCTCAAGGTTCAGGTCGGGGCACTTGAGCGCCTTCCCCTGGCCCCACTCGGCCGCCGCCGCCGCTGCCTTATTGGGCTCCTGCTCCAGCCGGAACACGGAGCCCTTGTCGTCGCGCGCCGTGGCTGCGGCGGCCGCCGCCGCCTCGAAGGATATGGTTATGTTGGACGCGTGGTCGTTGATCGGCCGGTGCGTCACCGGGTCGATCCCCCGGCTCAGCAGCTTCCTCCGGATGTGCGTGTTCCAGTAGTTCTTGATCTCGTTGTCCGTCCTGCCCGGCAGCCTCCCGGCGATCAGGGACCATCTGTTATGTTACCCCAACAAGGAAAAAAAAAGCTTCTTTAGGAAATGTTGCCGCTAGATATAAGTCGAGGATCGGGGCGGCGGGTAACAAGACGTACTTGTTGCCGAGCAGGCTGTGGAGCTTGATGATGAGCTCGTCCTCCTCCTCCGTGAAGTTGCCGCGCTTGAGGTCGGGCCGGAGGTAGTTGATCCACCGGAGGCGGCAGCTCTTGCCGCAGCGGAGCAGGCCCGCCGCCTTGGGCAGCGACCGCCAGCACCCCTCGCCGTGCGCCTTGATGTACGCGATCAGCCGGTCGTCCTCCTCCTTTGTCCACGCGCCCTTGTTGGTGTGTGCCTTCTCGCAGCACGGCGACCTCCCCATGACGGATGGATGATGCCCGACCGGCCGGCCTGATATGATGGTGGTTCTTGCTGCTGCTGCTTAATTTCCTGATCCTTTCTGCCCGCCTGCCTCTCTCGGTGGGTTGCGTTGCGGCAGTGGAGGTTGTTGCTGCTGCTGCTGCTGCGGTGCAAGGTGCGAGCCAAGGGTGGGTGAAGGGATTTTATAGGCACTTGACTAGGACGGATCGGGGGCGATGGTCTTCTAGAGGGCGGGCTGAGTTGGTGGGAAAAAGGTTAGGCCGGTAGGGCTCCCTCTTCCCCAGGTCATGACCTCATCACTGCCACTGGTTTACTACCAGTTTTTTCGCAACGCAAAGCGAAGCGGCCACGGCCTGGCCGTGGTCCGATCGAACGGGACCTCATCGATCAGGCAGGCAGGTAGGTGTAAAGCGAGGTAAGCGACGCGCGCGGGCGCGCCAACCGTGTGCGTGCGTGGTGCGCTGCGGTGCCCATGGGTGGATGGATGGCCGATGCCTACCTCTCTCCACCACGCCGGGCGCGCGCGGGGGGTTTAACAGCTAACTAACCGCACCGCCAGCCACCACCACCACCACCCCTGACGCAAACCTGTGCCTTGATTTGGGTACGGTGATGGATGGATTAGGCTCATCTCCCTTTCCCTGTTGCTGATGCCGATTTGCGAGGCCCCCCCACCACACTCACCACGCCCGTGAAACACAGATGGCCGGCACAGGAGGTAAACGCATGAGAATTACAGAGCCATCTGCCGCCGGCTCACCTCTTGTGAGTGGCTGAGTGCTGCTGCAATTTGATCACATCGGAAAACAGACGGCAAAAGGTTAATGATTTTTATCCTCAGGGCAGAGGCACGAGCATGCCGACATGAAAAATGAGCTCTTTTTTACTGTATACTACGGCGGCAGAGTAGTAGTTGGATACGGGTCATCCATGTATTTTTTTATTAAAAAAATTATAAAAAAAATAACAGCCTGATCTCACCTGCTCTGCTCGTGTCGACACCTCTTTGTTTAACACGGCAAATGTTTTTGGTGCACCCACAAACTCGATCGTATGCTGATACCTGCACATACAGTACACAATAAAAAAATGGACAGGGTCCAAAACTAATACGGAAAACCTAATCATGGACCTTTTCCCTTGTTTATTCCAGATTAAAATAGGTCGATCGGAGTTCGCATCTGGCACTGCTTAAATGGATGTTATTGGCCACCCACCGTGTTGTTTAGTTTATTTGGTCTAGAATAATTTTGTTTCCAGAACCATAGATATTGTCACGGAGTAACCTACTGTACTTCCTTGTAGAACATTTGTTTTTATAGTACTCTCCCATAGGCGCTCCCCTGTTTGGTCAACCATAAATTAAAAATTCACCAAACGCATTACTCTCAGCATCTGTATCGTCTATTCGTCTATCTTTTTCCGCAGCCAGGCAGATCATGTGGATATCATACTTATATAAGCAAAATCAATATGTCAATAACTAAACATTATCAGTGATCCTTATTCCTTAATAATACACCAATTATGATCGGGACCTCTTCCCACTTCTTTAACATGTGTGTATTCTACTGCTCATCGCTATTAGTACAAACACTGAATTTATCAAGGCGCTCAGAATTTTTCTACAGAATTAGGATCTAGCAGCAATCTGCATCACTAATGGCTGTGGGCGCTGCATTGTGTGGAAGATGGGAAGCCGGTGAAATTATGACTCCGCTAGGTGGACCATTAATTGTTACCTGTTAGGAGAAACTTACATATCCGTGACAAAATCCAGATGGGATTACAATATATTTGTCTACCTAATATATTCGTTTTGGGATGGTTACCAAACTATGGACCATGGTTGGTTGGGTGCAAGGAGAGGAAATATCCCAAACCATTAGTTTCGGTTGGGGCCAGAATGATTGGGACTCCACACACCACAATGGTCCTGTGTATGCACTGTTTATGTTTCTGGTGCCTCTCCCTTATTTCTTTCCCATTGTCACCGAGCGATCATAGCTCCAGATCTAACTCTGAATTTTTGTACTTTTTAGTGGATGGGAATGACAACTTAATTTTATACCTGAGATTTCATGCATATTTGAGACATATGGATATGGGTTTATTCAGGTAACAAATAATTAACAACTGAGCATTTAATAATAGATAGATGAACAGTTCGTTTAAAAAAACAGATAGATGTATATCGTTTGACAGTACAAGGCTATGCAACATCTACGATAAAAGGAGTATTCGGGAAAAAAAAAAGCAAGCATTTCGATAAAGTGCAAGCAAGGGTGTATCTACCCACAATCAAGAGTCAGCGCTAGACACCAAACTTCTTTTTTCACATAGCTCATTAGCTACCAATAACTAATTTAATTGTTATTTCTAAGCAGCAACAAGCTAGCTAGCTATGAATCGAGCTTTTTCTGTCAGTTTGTTACCAACTGATTTAATATATTTTTGTTAGTTCCCTCTTTGGTGGACTTAGTTATATCGAGTAACCACTTTGGTTGTACCCTAATCACTGAACGAACTGCACTAGCATCATAGCCTTTAGTAGTTAAATGGTAGGCACTAGTTCTAGAAAGCATGAAGTCAGGCAAGAGGAAGGTAGGGAAATGGTTCGCAGGTGAGATGTGTCAGTTATGTGCATTAGTTCTACCTTCCACTTCATAGCCACACACTTGTGGTGCAAGCCTCCTTGTGCAAGCTGGGCTGTTTTGGATTAGGGAGAAGGAGAAAGATGGTAAGGAGAAAGGTAGGTCTAGAGGCTCTTTTCCTGCCGTCCCTTCAAGAAAGGCAAGGCCAAATTCATCATCCCCACCACACAGCACAAGCACAAATGGCATTTATCCATCAGTCTCTTGTACCAATTCTCCTTTGATTTCCCCTTACTACATGCCCCCTATAGGCCTGCATAAAGCTTCAAACTCTCAGCAGCCAGGCATCATCATTTTCACCCTTAATCTTCTACCTACCTACCAGTCCTCATACTCAGAGAAATTGGCTATTGGTTATTCATGGTGTTAGTCTCCAGTTCCACAACTTCAACCCGAATTCATCAGCTGAAAGTTTCCATTTTCTGTCTGTGACTTCAGATTTCATGTCAAGTCCTACTGTTGCTTTCGGAGTAATGTAAATAATAAGCATACCGAAGCCAAGAACCAGGTCTGGGAGTTTAATTTACAAATTTACAGGAAAGGTTTACGTTTGGCCTTAAAATCTATCATATTTCTTATGTTCCAACTTTAACAGGCATTGTTCCAATCTTCACCTGAATCACAGGACACTTAATTGACTAGAAAACTTTGAACACTAACCTGAATCACAGGACACTTAATTGACTAGAAAACTTTGAACACTAGTACATTGCTTGACAACTAGAGACTTCAAATAGATTGAACAACTTGAGGTAAAAAAAAAAAGAAACATATGTACATAATTCTAAATCACAGCTAATCAAAAGCCAATACACACATAATCCTCTTAACTGGAACAAAGACATGAAGAGATAAAGCACTACATGTACTTGGACCATGAAAAGAAAAGATATAGTTCTAAGAATTTTGGCATTCTAGCATGCTCAAAGGCTCTCTTTTTTATTTCTCTTAAAGAAACAAGATCTAAAGGCTTATTTTGGTTATCTAAAAAAGGCTTATTAATCTGTTGGTGAAGATGATAATCCTTTTATACTTCAATAGCTGTTATTTTAATTAGCATATCCTTACATCCTATATTTCAAAATACTTGTTGCCCTTGCTCACTAAACATTTTTGATTTGCAGTTTTAGAAGCACTTTGTATACAAAGTCTACATAGCTACTAGATAAAACACGAGTTTGAAAGTAACCTAGTGCTCACTGTTCACATCCAACACAATGTCATGCTTACCATGTCCCATGAGTTCCTTTTCCCAGTGCATCACTAAAAGATGACATAAAAACCTTTCATATGCTCCTTTACTCCTATCGGAATTAGTGGATTTCTGCAAAAAAAAAAACATTTTAAGATTTCCACCATGTACCTTAAATTGAATTTGCTCTTATAGAATTATCCCCTCAAATCAAAACAAAAAAACATGCCTTGACATATTTATTACCAGGGGATGCAATCCCTATAATTCAAGCCAGAAGCAACTATAATTCTTTCTTCCTGTTTGGGTTTCCCTAATATCCCCACCATATTAATGGGAGGTCAAAGGTGGTCACTTGAATGATTGAACCCATATATCTCTATGGAAGCATAAGGCCTGCATAGCATTTCTTGAGGGGCCCAAGCGGCCAAGCTACTATTCGTATAAGGAAAAAGTCCAAATAGGGTGTTATTTGGACACATGCTGAACTTGTGGGAGTAATTTGGACTTTTTCCTTAATAAAGAAAACCTTTGTTAACCATCCAGAAAAGCAAAGAATCCGCACCCATAGTGTCACAGCATACAGGAAAGGAGCATAAGAACTGCATCTCTAATTGGATGAGAGATGTAATCATCACTGACATTTGAATTTGGACCACTTACAATGCTGTGAACTGAACACCATCATGTTGGTTCCTTTTACCAATCATCCATGTTCTGACTCATACAGGAAACGAGTGATCAATCCCTTCGGACTCGTGCCTATGCTCATAAGGTCTCAATTCTGAAGAGGCTTTAATAAACCTGATATATCTTCCTCGTATAAAAAATTCCCGTGTAAATCCTGGGGGCCAGAGGTGTTGTTATTGAGTCACAATAGCTTTTATATCATACAAAAGTCCTGAGAGAAGAAAATAAACATGATCTCTAATAAAAATATAAGGTGATTGATAGTAAAGTAGAGAACAAGAAAACATTGATTGTTTTCTTACTATTTGGCAGCATACAATATTCAATGAAGATACAGTTGTATTATCAGAGAGTAATACCACTAAAAGCAAACCTACAGAGTCAAATTAAAAGAGAGGTATGCTGTACTTTACATTCTGATGAACCTTTCCGAAAGGGATGGTAGGTTATATAGCCACAAGCTACCTACGTTATTTAGCATCATATTAGAGTTGCCATCTACATTAGATGAGTGATGAGTCATGTCAACATACAACTGCAAGACAACCGCAATACATGCAGCTTGCTCAGAAATTGGTTCGCACAGATATGCCTCTAGAACTACCAGTCTACCACTGTATCATGAAACGTGTATATAGATCAGTGATAATCTCATCTCATAAATAGCTAGAGTATAGTGGGGAATCCATTCTACACCGGGACAAATGAATAAACAGATTTAATACTAGCATGTTCGATGGATAATGAGAGTAAAATGGTGTAAATAATGTGGACTTGCAAAGACAACCGCACTTCATCCAACCTGACAAGTTAACAGCATACAGGAAAGCAGCATAAGAACTACTTGTCTATTTTGGAATGAAAAATGTGAGCATCGCCGATATTTGGATTTGGACCACTTACAACGGTGTGAGCTGAACGCCCTGGGGTGTCGGTGCCTTTCTAGGAAAGGAGTGAAAAGAAAAAAATCAGTGCCGTTTTAATTCGTTCCAAATCTGGAAAGATCACGTGTGCAGTCCCTTCCGGCCAGCAACCATGAGTTCACCTGCCACTACTACGTAGGAGTAGCTTCGTATCAGTTGCCAATGAAGAGAGTGGAGGCATCGCCACAGGGCTCCGGCATTTCGTCGAACACCACCCCCGCCCACCGCCACGCCCGCCCGCGTTAGCCACAGTCACGAGAGGGCAGATGAAACGGCGCCTGCCGCCTGGTGGCACAAGTCCTCACCTCCATCCCCACACCGATAAGCTCGCTGCACCCCCACAAAACAGGGTCGGGCCGGGCGAAACCATCTCCAGCCGCGGCGGCGCCCGGCAATCCAGCGAGGGCGCGACCATGCGAGCGCCGAGAGGAAGCAATCTCGACAACAATGGCAAGAGATCGCACGAACACAACGACCCGAAAATACCTCGGTCCACAATGTGCCGGGTTAGGCCCACAAAATCGGTGTGCCGTGGGCCGTAACAGGTGAGCCCAGAATAGAATGGAAGGAGAAGCCCAGAAAGTTCCAACGGCTAGTTTGCCCAAACGGCTAGCTCTCCAACGGTCGGACCCCCAAACCGTTTCATATATCTCCTGCGGAATCCAATGCCTCCTGCCCACCGGCTCCGCTTTCCCCCTCCTCGCTCTCTCTCTCTCTCGCTCATCTGCCATTCTTGGAATCGCCTCGTTGAGCAAGGGGGAGGAGGAGGAGGAGAGGCGATTGACGCGACGATGATGCAGCAGGAGCCGTGGAACGCCGCCGCCGTGGGGCTCCTCCGCCCGACCAAGTCGGCGCCCTGCTCGCCCATCAAGCTGGCGGCGCCGGCCATGCTCCGGACTCACTCCGACTCTTTCCACGTCGCGCACAAGGTGCCCGTCGGCGACACGCCGTACGTGCGTGCAAAGCGCGTCCAGGTACGCGCGTGCGTTTCTTGCGGTGGATGGCGTCATGGCGATGTGTGCTGCTGGCTGCTGCTCCGGACGATTGGGTTCGGTCTGATTTTGGACTTGCGTTTGCAGCTGGTGGATAAAGATCCCGAGAAGGCGATCGCGCTGTTCTGGGGTGCCATCAACGCCGGCGACCGCGTGGACAGCGCGCTCAAGGACATGGCCATTGTGATGAAGCAGCAGAACCGCGCCGAGGAGGCCATCGAGGCCATCAAGTCGCTGCGCAGCCGATGCTCCGACCAGGCGCAGGAGTCCCTCGACAACATCCTCCTCGATCTCTACAAGGTTCGCGTCCCACTTCTTCGCCTCCCACGCGTTGACCAAACCTTGTGTGCGAGTGCGCGCGTCTGTGTTCAATTGATGCGTCTGAGACGGTACTGAGTTTGAATGCGTTCTTGCTGTTATCGCGATGCGCAGAGATGCGGGCGGCTGGACGACCAGATCTCGCTGCTGAAGCGCAAGCTGCAGCTGATCCACCAGGGCCACGCCTTCAATGGCAAGCGGACCAAGACGGCGCGATCTCAGGGCCGCAAGTTCCAGGTCACCCTCGAGCAAGAAGCCACCAGGCTCCTTGTAAGTGCGCGCATTTCTTGTAGTAGTTCTTACTGCTGAATAAATTAAGCTTCAATTCAAATCTTCGAATGTAGTTTCTTGCAGATTAAAGCTTCAATTCGTATCTTCCAGCTCAAATACTCAATCTTTGTTCGCTGATCAATCTTGCCATTGTTGTTGTGCAGGGTAACCTGGGATGGGCGTTGATGCAGAAGGAGAACTACACGGAGGCGGAGGGAGCGTACCGGCGGGCACTGCTCATCGGTCCGGACAACAACAAGATGTGCAACCTGGGCATCTGCCTCATGAAGCAGGGCCGCGTCTTCGAGGCCAAGGACGTGCTCAAGCAGGTGCGCCCCGCGGCGGTCGACGGCTTGCGCGGCGCCGACTCGCACCTCAAGGCCTACGAGCGCGCGCAGGAGATGCTGCGGGACCTCGAGGCAAAGCTCGTCGGCCGCCCGCGCGCCGACCAGCTCGACACGAGCTGGCTCTTCGACGCCCTGCTGCTGGGATCGTCCTCGAGCATCTGGCAGCCGCAGCCTTGCGTCGAGCACTTGCTGCCACCTCAAGCTCCGGCTCCGGTCCGAGCCCCTGCCCCGGCGCCGCGCGACCACTTCGCCGATGAAAACGCTGGCATGAGCAAGAAGCTGGCGGCGCTCCAGGCGAACATGCTCAATGTGGACGCGCAGCCTTTCTACTCTCTGCGGATGCCGCCGCTTGCAACGAAGCCACAGAACACTCCTCAGCAACAGCAGCAGCCGAAGCCGAAGCCAGCTCCGGTCCATGATCCCCTAGGCAACCTGAAGAGGACACGGTCCGGCAACAATTGCATGGACAAGGCAGTGGTGGGCAAGGAGCAGAGCACGGACGAGAACAGCGGCAGGAGGAAGTCGCTCTCGGCCGAGGACAGATGGCCGGAGCTGCCCGACCACAGCGCGTTCGACGAGGCCCTCGTCGCTGCTGTTCTTGCCCCAGTGCTCGACGACGAACCAACAGCCACCAGCCACGGCAAGCTGCCGGAAAGCTGCAACACGAGTCCAGCGGTGAAGGAAAAGATCGGCAAGAGGCTGAGGATTTTCCAGGACATCACACAGACAGTGAACAATTTCTGATTCTTTTTGGTTCTTCACTTTCCTACTCACAGTAGGCAGGCTTGAGGTGGCGACACCGCGAAGGAGATGGGCTTGTTCTCCTAGGAGCTCCTGCCTGGCAACTAAGTTAATCAGGGATTCGATTCGATTCGATTTTAATTTGATGCTGATTTCCAATTCAGTTTTAACACACCAAAATAACAGCTGATTCTTTGTTCCCTTCTAAGGCTCTCCTTGTAATAGAAGTGGACTCATCTTGTTATAATTTCATTTGGAAACACTTGAATAACAAAGCTCATCTGGTGCCATCTTTTATCATTTGTTTTTTTCAAATTCTGTTCCATTTTTTATTCAAACGCTAGTCAAAAAGTAGAGATTTTGGATGTCGTACAGTATCCATTAAACAGCTCACAAGCTCCCTGTCGTGCAATTCACTCTAAAATATTTGAAAAATTTATGGACCTAATTGTGTGCACTTTGAAAGTTTATGGACATAGATGGTATAGCGAGAAAAGTTTATGGACCTAATTATACACTTTGAAAGTTCATGGATCCAGATGGTATAGCGGAAAAAGTTTAAGGACCTGCCGTGCAATTCATTCTAAAATATTAATTTGAACATTATTACAAAGACATTTTATGAGATTGTGTTGGGTTTAATTTGGGTTTTTTGGGCAAGAACAAACCCGTGCCTGCATACTCGTTTGGGTTCCCTAATGGCTTGGGTTCCCTAATGACATTTTATGAGATTGTGTTCAAACCAGCAAACCAATGAGTACAGAATACGGTATGGATTTGCTTGCACGCGGGATGGGAGCGGAAGTGGTTCCCTAAGGCCGTCCCAATGATCCTTTTCATCCACTTTCTCAAAACGCTATTCCAACTACTTTTCTCTCTGTCTACGGTGCAGCATTTATGTCAAACAGTGTCCAACAATATTTTGAGAAACCATTTAATGCTCCCCATTAGGGATAGCCTAATGGCTAATATTGCCATTGATTTCTCTATTGGCAGTACGAAAGTGATGCCTCCCTCAGGTTGGCATATACTCTCTCTGTCTTGGAATATCATTTCCTAGGTTTGTCCTCACTTGGACAAAGTTTATAGAAAACAATAATAATGTTTATGATGCCAAATTAGCATGATTAGATTCATTATACATTATATTTCTATGATTTACTTCTTTGATGTGATAAATATCACTAATTTTTTATTAATTGATTTAGGACAAATCCAGGAAATGATATATTCTAAGATGGAGGGAGTACTGTGTATACAGAAAGTGCTATGGAGAGAGGCTAGCTTAATTAATACTAAAAAGTGTTCTTTGCCAAAATTTTAGCAGACCAAAAAGTTGAACATATTTTTTATATACTAACACGTGAACCACGTACTTTAACCTAAAACAGTAACATCATGATTTTTTATTATAAATATCTCTATTGCATTCACAATTTAATAGTACATAATTTTTTTTATCTTATTTATCTATAACAAACTCTACATAATTAATATTTATAGTTTATAATAGTAGTAATTTATATGAAAAAATAGGAGATGCTTTAAATTATCTTTCACAATAACATAATAGGTATTTATATGTAATTAGGAGATATCTTTGATTTATCTTTTATATACTTAACTCAGATTTCATAATAGTATATTGGGTAATTTTAATTCAAAATTCATGATTAATTTAATTCATCTTCATAATGACATGGTGAGTATGTTATATGCAAATTTTTGGGGTAATTTAATATTTTTGTATAACGGTATTGTGGGTAATTTATATAATATATTAAAATTTAGGGGTTTACTTAATTATCTTTTACTATAATGGTAGAGTGGGTAATTATATGGATTTAGATGGTTACTTTAATGATCTTTTATAATAGTGTGGTGGGTGATTTTTTTTAAATGTAATAGATCCAATGGCTATCATTATTGAATACTACTTGATAGATGACAGGGTGTTTCTGATTTTTGTTGGAGTATTTAGGACTTTAATGATCTTTTATAATGTTGTGGTGGGTGATTTTTTTTAAAAAAAATATAATAGGTCCAATGGTATTATTCGATACTACTTGATTAGCGTGGTTTGCAATATGTGCTTCTTTTGTATCGTAATCTCTAATTAGTAATTGTAAGATGCCAAATGCGAACAGATTTGTTTTTTTATTATGCCAAATGTGAGAGGGTGATAATAGTTGGCGGTGAACCAAATGTTAGTAAAAAATGACCTGCTAAAATTTAGACATGTTAAAAAAAATGTTATTAGCATTGAATCAAACAGCCCAAAATTAATGCCGTGGCACAACGGGCAGCACGGCTTTGGATCTGTTCTTGAGCGCGCACACACCCACCGCAAGCAACTGCCAATAAGCATCGAGGGGGGAATAATGAATGGCAACCCACTCGGTCGCTCCGTCACTTCTCCATTTTCTTCCCCCGGCCTCGTCCCGTGCGTCCAGCGCTTTCTGAAAAAAAGGCGCGTGCAAAAACGAGCCCCAAAACGCCCCCGCGGCCCACCAAAAAGAAGCCGAAAAAGCCCGCCCGCTCCACGCCCCCGAGCCGAGCTCTACGGCACGGCGCACGCAGCCCGCCCGCTCCACGCCACACCAAACGCCGAGCCGGAGCCAAAAACTCCCCAAGCCGCGCGGCGCGAGCGCGACCGTTGGAGCGGTGATTTTTTCCCACGCTGCCCTGGTCCGGCCGCCGGGCACGGTGCAAAGGCGGGGGTGGTTCGGGGATTTGGGGACCCCCGAGAAAAGACCAAGGGTCGCGCACGGCACACTGCCCGAAACCTCATGCCCCGCTGTTTTTACTCGGCCGGCCCGGCCCCACTGTTCCGCTGTGTGCTCCGCCGCTGCGGCTCTCGCACGCGAGGGAGGCGGTTACTCTGGTGAACGGCTGCCGTGCGGCGCTGCTGCCTGCACACCTGTTGTCACAGGCACCACGCGTACAAAGGATCTCTCGGCGCCCATCGACGCCTCTCTATCTCCAAGCAGCAGCCTCCCAGCAGAAATGGCAAGACAGTAAAGTGAGGAGGAGTGAGAGAGGACTGCGTGACTGGTGCTTCCCCCCCCAGCACCAGCAGTAGCCTCTTGCTCTGGTCTGGTCGCACAACGGTTAGCTGGTGGGTTGCTGCCTTTGGGCTTGGTGGTGGCGATCAGATCAGGGTCAGCGAGCGCCGCCGCAAGACAGCGGTAGAGGAGCGGCGATGGGCTGCTGCCAGTCGCGGCTGGAGCGGCTGGAGGCGGTGTCGCGGTGCAAGGCGCGGCGGCGGTACACCAAGCAGCTGGTGCAGGCGCGGCGGGACATGGCGGCGGCGCACGCGCTCTACCTGCGCGCGCTCCGGGCCACGGGCGCCTCGCTGCTGCACTTCGCCAGCGCCGAGTCCGACAACCCGCGCCCGCACCCGCATTCCTCCGCGGCCCACCGCCGCCAGCCGCCGCCCTCCCCGCCGCCGCCCGCGACGCCGCCCCCGCCCCCGCCTCCGCCTCCTCCGCCGCCGCCGCTGCCGCTCAGCCCCACGGCCACCACCAGGTCCTGGACGACCAACTCCTCCTCGATCTCCGCGTCCGCCATCTTGCCCCCGCCGCCGCCGCCGCCAATGCCGTCAAGCTGGGACTTCTGGGACCCCTTCGCGCCCTCCTCCTCCCGCTCCGCCACCGAGGACGCCGACTGGGACGACGCCGCCACCACCGTCGCCGACGCCCCCATCGCCGCCGGCCCGCCCGTCGTCACGGCCGCCGCGGCCGTCGCCGCGCCCCCGTCCATCGTCACCGCTACCACCACATCCACCACTCCCAGCGACCTCACCGTCGTGGCGATGCCCCGCGCCGGCGCCGGAAGCAAGGACCTCGCCGAGATCGCCACCGAGCTCGACGAGTACTTCCTCAAGGCGGCTGACGCCGGCGCCCGCGTCGCCGCGCTGCTCGAGGCCCCCATCTGCGAGCCCCCCGAGGCTACCACCACCGCCAGCAGCAGCAGTCTCCCAGGCAAGGCCTTTTCTTCTTCAACAAATCAGTTAACTGATCAATCGAGTGTTTGTTCTTGGCCGCCACATTTTACTTATCGCTGACGAATCATTTTGTTAACTTCTGCTGCAGGGAAGGTACTGAGTTACAGCAAGAGCTTGAAGCCCATGGGATGGACCTGGGGCGGCGGAGGGTATGGGAAAGGTAACAATGGGTTCACGAGGTTTGGGAGAGGAGACAGTGGAATGTCCATGGGCAGCGGCGGTGGAATGCTCAGCCATTCATCCACCGTGGAGAAGCTCTACGCATGGGAGAAGAAGCTGTTTCTTGAGGTCAAGGTAAGAATAGTTCCTTCTTTGCGCGTTAACTTTAGCACTGACGGTGGCTTTAACTTTTCCTTTCATTTAGTATTAGCATGACCATACGGAATGATCCAAACGTACTGCCTGGTTCTTCAGATCTCAAGGAGTGTGACTGTGTGAGTTGAGTGGGTGTGGTGCTTTTATTCTGCTGCTCGTAGTTTGATCTTTTGTACTGTGATCTGTGATGGGGGATGGATATACTAAGAAGGATTCAGTCGGTTGGCTTACTGGGCATTTGGTTTTGTCTGAAGAAAGGTAGTTGGATACAAGGACGTGCAGCAGCGCACAATGCACATGGATTCTGCTTTGCAGTGTCGGTAGTTTATTTCTCCCTTCAGCTAGGAGCTTCTGTAAAGATGGCATTCTGCATGCTTTTCGATTCTTCAAAGTAGAAAGATCAGAAGGTCACCTTCATGTTTATCTAATCCTTTCTGTAAAAGCATGCAAAGATTTGATTTCATCTCAACTATATTTTGTTGATTACAGTACCATTTTGCTATCCTTATTGCTTTGCTCATGAGTTCTGATTTCTGAATACCTAATTTCTTTGTCATGGTAAAAATAGGATTTTTTTTAGTACTCCTTGGATCACATTTTCAAATCTGTTGAGGAATCACATTATTGTATCTGTATCTTCAGCTTTGAAGAAAGCATCTTTGTGCTCCTCCTGATAGGATTATGATTTTTTTCCCTTTAACTGCAAGCAGAGTTATGAGGGGTATAAGCAGGAGCATGATAAGAAGGTGAGCCTGTTGAGGAAGCAGGAGGTGAAGGGTGTTGATTACTTGAAGATGGAGAAAAACAAGATGGAGATCGAGAGCCTGGAGTCCAAGATGCTGGTTGCCAACCAGTCCATCGAGACCACCACTTCTGAGATAATTAGGCTTAGAGAATCCGAGCTATTTCCCCAGCTTCTTGAGCTGGTTGCTGGGTTAGTACAATGCTCTCTTCATCATCCTTCTCGTCTTCGTCTAGTAGTGGTAGTATTTTAGGGGGCTTCACATGTCAGCTGCTTCCACCTCTGCCTGTCGTTTTGCATTGCATACAAGCATGGGTAAAGGCTGGACGTATGGGCCACGGTACGGCCTTCACATCTTAAGGTTGCTAGCCATCGAAAACAGCAGTGACGTTTGTTCTTTAGCCACTGCGTCAGCTGTAAACCCTGTTGCTAGTTTTCTTCCTAGCTTTGTAAAAGTAACTTTGTCACTGTACAAGGCACCTTTTACTGGTTTCAGGCTTTCAGCAAACATTTAAAGTAGAAGTCTGAACGAAGCATGCAGTAGCTCTGGGATCTTGGAGTTTTGACTGTTCTGACTGAATCTTCTGATCATTGATATGGTCAGACTGGCTGGGAGATCTCGGCCATCATTTCCTGATCACTCTGGGCATTGGTGATGTCAAAACCTTCAAGGGCTAGGTGTATCTGTTCTGTGGTTTATCGTTATTCTTGATTGTTTGAATTAGTGTGGGCTTCCCTATAAATATTAGCGCACTTTTTATGTAGTAAACATTTCAAATCCACTGTATTTTTGTTCTGTTTTTTTCTTCCATTCTCATGCAGACTCGTTTTTGTGAGTCCAGGTTGATGAGCATGTGGAGGGGTATGTACGAATGTCATCAAGTTCAGACCCACATCGTGCAGCAACTCGAGTATCTCAACAATGCTCGGAATACTAACCCAACATCTAATGTCCACCGGCAAGCAGCTCTTCAGCTTGAGATAGAGGTTGACAGATGGTATTCAGCCTTCTGTAGCCTGGTGAAGTCCCAGAGAGATTATGTCTACTCACTGACCGGCTGGCTTCGCCTATCGCTTTTCTGCCATCACGACCCGCTGACCAAAGCTCAGAACTCTGATATTTACAGCTTGTGTGAGGAATGGCAGCTAGCCATTGATCGAATCCCAGATAAGGTGGCCTCAGAAGGGATCAAGACTCTCCTGACAGTGATCCATGCTGTTGTCATTCAACAAGCTGAGGAACAGAAACAGAAGAAGAGGTCGGAGTCTGCATTCAAGGAATTTGAGAAGAAGGCAGAAGAGCTGAGATGCCTAGAGTCAAAATATGGGCCGTATATTGGTGCTGAAGGTTACAGAGAAATGTCACGAAAATCACCAGTAGCTGACAAGCGGGCAAAGGTGGAGGCTCTAAGGAGCCGCGCTGATGAGGAGAAGAGCAAGTATGAGAAGAGCATTGGGGTCACAAGAGCAATGACCTTGAATAACCTGCAGACTGGCTTCCCTAATGTTTTCCAGGCGATGACGGGCTTCGCTAGCGTCTGCATGGAGGCATTCGAGTTGGTTTACAACTTCAAGAGAAGCTCAGACAGGATCCTCGACGTGAAGAGGCTGTTGGCCTGAAGCAATGTTGCCTCACTGTATAAATGTATACAGTTCTAGACTTCTAGTAACAATATTAGGCTGGAAGAGAATTTACCTTTGTGTGGCCGTTGTCAGGTTCTATGGCACTATAAGTAGGCGCAAAAATTCCATCGAGTTCATTTACTTGATGTGAATGAACATGAGGCTTCGCTTTATCCTTTTTGGTAGAGATAATCTCTTGCTGTGTAGGAATCGAAAGTGGTAGGTTGAAAATGCTCTAGTTTTTAAATATGAAAGTTTACTTACTGCTCCCTCCAAGTTCCTAAAAAGTGTCGTTTTAAAAAAATTAGAAGTCAAAATTTTTAAAACTTTGACTATACATAACTTTTATATGATTTAGTTTTGAATGTTGAAAGTCATACGTATAGATTTGTCTTAACAAGTATTTTTATAAAAATATAAAAAAATTTATGATATTTATTTTTATTTTAACAAAAATATTGGTCAAACTTATGTTTAGAAGACCGTGTCGATGTTTAAAACGATATTTTTTTAGAACCTGAAGAGAGTATGTCAGAGGCCAGGACGGTGACTAATAACTACAGTCTGCAACTAAGAAATGGACTGCCCGTGTCGGTTTTGGCTTTCCTGTATATGATCAGACCGATCTGTTTTCCGTGGGGCTCGTTTTTTTATGAGATAAGGCTGAGTCCAATGGGACTCTCTATTCCCACTCTCTGAACGCTATTTCAACTATCTCTCTCAGCATTTATGTCAAACAGTGCAAAACAATATTTAGTAAATCCATATAGAGAGTTTTATTGGACTCAGCCTAATGTCACCAGCGTCCTCGAACTTGTTCTGAGGTTTCATCTGGGTCCCGTGAAGCGCCCCAGCCCATAAGCGGGACTAAAATATGATTATTATCATTCCCAGAGTATGATAATTACATTTTTACATCAGAGTAGTACAGATCCGCCCTAACGGGACAGACCAAACGGGGCGCAGTCCGAAACATACAACTGCAGCGGAATTTAAACGGTAGACCAAAACTTTCCCACTTCACACCGTTGGGATAGGCCTCAACCCTTACACGTACAAGACCTCTTAAAGACGACTTCGTCTTCTCTGAAAAACAACAACAAAGGAAGGCGAGTACAAAAACGTACTCCGCAAGCCCACCTTCCTCCATAAAAAATTTGGGGTCAAAGCTATGACTATATGCAAGATATATATGGAGCTCTGGATAGTTTTGCCAGAAAATATGCAAGGCTCATTGATTCTCCGTTTTATTTTCCAGAAAACACTTTTTTCCCAAAGGGGTACCACTGGACTTGCCGGTCCATCGTGGCTCATGGCTCGCAGGCCAACATTTCTCTCCACTGCTACCGGGCCACGCCCGTAGCTTCCAAAAACATCATTTTCATCCAACCAAACCCGAATTTTATAAATCACTACTGGTAGAAACCAAGCCATAACTCGACGTCCATACCAGTGTACAACGGACTATCTGAATAGGTTTATACTCTGGCCAGAGGTGCACACTTTACCCACAAGTTTGGTCCAGGCACTCATGATCAGTAAGGCCCTTCCCGCTCAAGGCTCTACCCCCGCAAGTATTTTCCCGATCTCAACCAAAAGAAACGTGGGACCCTGTCGCATCAGTGCTAGCAGACACGCGACGCCGCTTCAGTGCCAGCAGACACACGGCTTCCACCATTCCCAGTCTCTTGGTGCTCCCAGCCTACGGGTATCGGCTGGTTGTTCCTTGCGGGTTCCGGCCAAGTGTTGCCGCATACAACATCGAGTGGTTGCACGATAAAGAGTTAGGCGAGATCCTTAGAAGAGCAGAGCTTCCTCAAACACCACTCGGTCCTCTCCACGAGGCCGGGCCCCAGTGTAACCGTGAGAACGGTACCCGGGCTCTCCACCCTTCTGATCACATGGCATAGTCGATCGAGATCGGCTGCCGGGGTCTTTCCCCATGTTTTCGCAAACGCACACCAGCCCATTCCATCCTATATTCTAACAAGATTAATGTACATAGTATTGAGTGAGCGGTCCACCTGTGCGCACTACGTCTAAAAGGTTCGGGTGGCTATCCTACTAGGTTTTCCTTAGCAAGCAAAACATGCAGGTTTTATCATTAATCAGGGCAATGGGTTATTTATCAAAACTGGGTAATATATGCATCAAGTGAGATTTCAGTGGATTTGCCGTTCACTTCGTTGGGGTCTATCGGGACGTCGACGGCCGAGGGCGAGGGTTCATCATCCTTCGGATACGTTGGCATTCTAACTCCCACTGATGGGCGTGATGGCGTTCCATCCACCTAGCGTGCTCGTCGAGAATCTGCTGCATGCGCCGGTTGCTTTCTTCGAGTGTTTCGAACATCCTTGCCATGAAAGGCGTTCTGACCAGAATCTCCGATATAACCTAAGCGCAACAACAGAGAACAAACAAACAAGGTATAAGTGTTGGGAGAAGGATCATAAGGTTGTACCAATGGTTCCGGAATCCATAGGCTAAGTGGCTCCGTGGTTTGGCGCTGCGTCGCAGGGTGCTGAGTCGAGGGCCGATCGCACCGCTGGACTTGGTAAGGGTCAGAGGAGGTGTGCCACTGCTGCGGGTATGGACGGCCATGGCGGGGGCGATGGCGCCGAGAGTGTGGGGGTTGCATGTTGGTGGGAAAGATTTCTGTAGACACAACAACGAAGCGTGTGAGAGTCATGAGATGTACATGGCTGCGTAGAGCTTGATTTATGGAGAATTTAGGCGCAAAAATCACCTAAATCGGAGTCCAAATGATCGAGATATAAAATTCTTTAGAAAAGAAAATCATAAATCAAAAAGAAAAAGGAAAAATGAACCGCGGGCCGAAACCTTACGCGCGCGGCCCACTTTCTTCCCAGCCTGGCTCGGCCCGCTTGGCCTTTCGGCCCACGCGGCGCGAGGCACGCGCGTGGCCTGGCGGCCCAGCGGCGGCCCACGGGCGGGGTGACGCCGACGGCGCGGCTCACGCCGTTGGCGTGGGACCCGCGTGGCGGTAGCTAGAGGGGGAGACGGCATCAGGCGCCGGAACGGGGCTCGGGGTGGACCGGGTCCGGGCGGTCCGATGGCGGCTCACCGGCGGTTTTCGTCGCCGGCGCCGGTTCCGGTGACGAGGACTCCGGTGCGAGCACCAGGGTGAGGAGGCGAAGTGGATAGGGGTATCGTGGAGGTGGGAGGTGCAACAGGCGGCTCCGCCGGCGTGTGACCCGAACGCCGGCGGGGGAGGACGCCGTGGCGTGGCGGCGCTCCGGCTCTGCCGGGGTGGTTCCGGCCAGGGAGAGGGGTGGAGGAGGTGCGCCCGAGGGTGGTGGAGCTCGGGCTCACCTCAATTTGGGGAGGGAGTGGTCGGAGGGGTGGAATTTTGGGCGGCGGTGGGAGGTGGCCGCGGCGGTGTCTTCCCGGTGGATTATCCCACCAAGAGAGCGCCGGCGAGAGGAGGGAGGTGCGTGTGTGTGTGTGCGTGAGTGTGTGCGCGTGCTCGAGAGCGTGAGCGTGCGCGTGTGAGTGCGTGTGGGTGAGGCCGGGGAGGGCGACGGTGCTCGCCTGCTTCTTATAGGCGCGGCGGCCGGTGGGGGAAGGAAGAGGGGCGCCGGGCGTGAGCGGGCGGCGGCTGACTCAGCAGCTCGATGTGGTGGCGTCAAGGTGGAGCCGCAGCGGGACCGCGGCGGGGCCAGGGGGCGGAGGCGGCACGGTAGCGGGGCCGGGACGGAGCGGGGGTGGCACGGCGACGACGCGCGCGGTCGGCGCGGCCTACCGTGGGGGAAGGGGGAGGAGGACGAAGGACGGGCGGGGGCCATGGGAGAGGCGTCGAGGTGGTGCACCGTCGCCGGGTGGGAGCGAGGCCGAACGTCGCGGCCACGGCGGGCGCGTCGTGTGCGCCGGGCCGAGGAGGACGACGGGGCTGACGGGCGGGGTCCGCGAGGCAGAGAGAGAGGAAGGGATGGGCCGCTCGGCTGGGCCGGGGTGGAGGGGAGGTGGGGGAGCAGGCCGGCTTGGCCGCAGGGGAGGAGGAGGGAAGGAGAGGAGAGATGGGTTTCGGCCCAAGAGAGGGGAGGAATTTATCTTTTTCTGATTTGGATTTTGGGATTTGGATTTGAATATTTGGAGAAGAGATTCGAGTGGAATTTTGGTGGAAACTTTTGTCGGATGTTTTGAGAAATAACCGAAAGGAGCGGGATAGAATTTTGAGGGTTGATAGGATTTTGTTGAGCCCATAACATACACTCAAACAAACAAGATTTGAAAATCTAATTTTGAATTAGAGGGAGATTTAGAGAAAATTCTCAGGGTCAAAATTTGGGGTGTTACAGACCTACCCCACTTAAAATGAATCTCGTCCTCGAGATTCGGCTCGGAGGGTTTACAGGGATAGCTTTTCTTCAGCTAAACAACTTTTAACACACAACAACACTTGTTTTCTTGACATGGCATGGCAGATGGAACTTCAACAACAAACTGCTTGATCCCCCTTTTTCTTTTCATTTCTCTTTTCTTCTCTGGAGTAGTGGTGCGAGCCTTCCACACACAAAAGATCTTTCGATCTCTTTTACTTCATGGACTGGGAAGGTTGTCGGGGTACCTTTTGGCGGAAGAAGCAGCAACATACAGCAAGGCACTTTCTCTTCCATTCTTGCTGCTCCTCGAGGTGAAATGTACGGGCAACCCATCCATAATCAGAAATGTACATGCCTCAAATTTCTGGGCCTTCTTCTGCCAGAGGTAGCAGAAGGGAGACTACCCCACTTAAAATGGGCGAAAGCCCCTCTTAAGCTCCTTGATTTTTCTTCTGGAAGCGGGGAGCTACGGTGCCTTCCAACTGCTGCTGTTGCACCGGTAGGGGAGAAAGGGTTGATGGGAGGCCGGCCACTTGGGATAGCCGTCTTCTTGTTACAACTCTTTTTATCCCAAGCACCTCTTGTTACGATTCTTTTTATCCCAAGTGTTTCTTCTTCTTGTCTGTCACTAGCTCTTTTCTTTACTTCTTCAGCTCTGCACAACTTTGCTAGCAGGAAGCTTCTTCTGGGCCTTTTTCTGACCGGGGAAGGGTCAGGAGCCGGAGAAGGATCAGGAGGCATAGGAGAATGATTTCGGCGAAGAGTATGTAGCGAACTGGGATGCAGATTTTGGGTTCTGGGTTCATGCCTCGGATGGGTCTAGGGGATAGTGCGCGAGGATCTGGCTTATGCGGTCTTGGAATCGGACTATGCTTCTTGCGAGTAGGAGAAGAACTTTTGAGATTTTGTAGAGTAATACGCACTGGATTAGAAAGAGTATGAGGATAGCTAGGTTTATCATCTGGCGGTGGAGTTGGTGGTTGGTTCAGGGCGATTTTGTTACGAGGGAAGGGGGCAGTGGATTACCCAAAGAAGTAAGAGACCGAAGATGATGGTGAAAATGCCAATGGCGTAGAAACCGAAGAGGAAATGCCCTATCCCGGTGTCGTATAACATGGGAAGAGAGGGAGATGGCTGCTGTTTTAGTTGGAGAGGAGTGGTTTGCTCTACGTGGTGAGTGAGATGAGTGGAGAGCGGAGCCTGCGGGGCTTTTTATAGGGGCACGATGTGTGATGGTTGTGGTGCGGTGGCCTGTGCACCGAGGCGACGCGGGCGGTGGAGGTGGAGCGGGGCACATGGTGGTATGTGCACGAAGGCGGAGTATGGGCCGGATGCCAGCTGATGGGGCGGGTGACATGCGGCGGTGTGAGAAGCAGCAGGCAGGGGCCGGGTGCGGCCAGCGGTGAGGCGGGTGTGCGCTGCCCAAAGTAGCAGGCGGTGTCGGCGAAGTGCGCGCGCACATGGCGGCACAAGTGAGTGGGGGTGGGGCCGGTGGCAGCGGATGCGGCGGAAGCGGCAAAGACGGAAGCAGCAGTGATCGCTGTGGTAGTCACTGCTCCGGATATAGGTACTGTGGGATTGGATTTTTCTCCAGCCTTTTCCTGATTCCCAGGCTACTGTACCATCCCATCGGGACCTGTTTGATGTTACTGTTGGGTGTTTTCCTTGGATCGCGGGTTGGGTCTCTTTGACCACTTGTCTGTGCCTCAGAGGGCTTTTCTGATGGCTTCCTTCAGAAGATTCTGTTTTTCTTTTTGAGCACACGGGTTTAAGATGAGAGGGAACAAGCAGGGACGAGGGCTGGGTCTAATACTCTTTTTATTAGAAACACACAACCAAACAACCAGGCTGGTTTTGACTGGCAGACCAAGGCGAGCCACACACAACGGAGACAGACACGAAGTGGTACTAACACATGACGCGCGAAACACTAACGCGACTAATCGAGCTGGATTGGCTCCACTTGCAGACGGCTTGTCTTTTCTGGCTGAGAGCTGGATCCTTCTCCTGGAAGCGAGAGCGTCAGGAATACACCCATTCTTGTTTTATCCTCTTGACCATTGGAGTTCTCTGGCTTTCTCTCTTGAGTCAGCAGGTGGTTGAGCAGGGAGGGCTGAAAACTTCCAAAGTGACTCTGCACCGGCTGGTTAGGGTGATTTGAACTTCCGCCCGTCATGGGGTACTGCATTTCTCCTTGGGACGGGTAGCGTGGACCAGACATGGCCTTGACCCTTACTCCACGACTGATAGAGGTGTCTGTTACTGACCCTGGATGCATCCAGGCCCTCTTATACTCGGCCAACTCTCTTTCTGTGTCTTGGTGTCGGGCTACCAACTTGTCATGCAGGTGGCTCAGCTTTTCATACTCGTTATCCAGGGCGAGCAGATGTTGGACTAGGTAGGCCATGGTGGGATCTCCAGACTTCTTGATCTCTGTCAAGATTGCAGTCCTCTTAAGCCAAGTTGTGGCACGTTGGTTCACGGGCGGAAAGAATCTCATAGGGCTATTTTGCACGGCCCCATGGTAGGTCGAGCATAACCTTCTTACTGCTCCACGAGCGGCAATGTGACAGGCTTCTAAGAATCCAATGCTGATGGCTCTGCAGTACCAACCGTTGAGATTGAGGTTCTCTCTGATATGCAAAGTGATGGTCCATCCTCGTTCTCCTCTTTCAGGAAACGCCAATCCACAGTACTCCGGGTATCCTGGGATCCTGAGGTGCCGCATGGTATCTCTTAGCAGCTCGGGAAAACCACTTTCTTCTCGGCAGTAACTGACACAGGTGTTACTTGCCATCTGATCGGGACACGCAGGGCTCGGCCTAGCACGACGGACACTCACACGTTGGCTAACACACAACGGATACAGACTCTGCCCACAAGGTAACAACAATAACACACGCAAACTACACGGTTGCACTAAACAAAGCGGAGCAAAAACTCTACTAACCAACAGAAAGAGGGGCACTGGACACAACTAACGGAGGACCACACGTCTTCACTGCTGGAGGGAGCTGGTAACTTCATCCGAGGATGTCTCCCTAGAGTTGCTGTTGATGATTTCTGGCGACGGCCGATTCGAGGCGGCTGAACCATCTTTTCCTTTACTGGGTGAGGCAGGGCTTGTTGGCTCTGAGCTAGATATTGAGAGGGGTGATGCTGCTTGCGTCCCTAGCAGCTTTTCCAAGGCTGGTTCGCTAGGCGAAACAGGGCTTGATGGTGGACCTCTTGGAAGCTCTTCCGAGGGTTGGGAGGTTGGTGCCGCTTCTGGGAATTCCTCCTCTGCTGAGAGCTCTAGGTCAGGTGCTGGGATCTTCCTCAAGGTGAGGGGTTCTGCTAGCTCTAGGGAGGGCTCTGGTTGGCTTGGAGGCTTTGGAGGGGTGGCTGGGATGCCTTCCAAGACTGGGACTCCATCTATGAGGTCTCTGGCCTTTCTCTTCTTAAGGAAGGTGGGGATGCCGGTGAGAACTGGAGGTTGCTTGTCCATGGTTGCTCACACTTGAGTGGTTCTGGGCTCATCTGGCCCTCTTTTAAGCACCTTACCGGCGCATTCAGGGCTGGTCGCTGTGTCCTTCTTGAGCGGGGGACACGGTGTTAGGCGGCGATTCCATGCAGCGCTGTTGACGCACAGTCCTTGTATGAACGGTCATTTGTCAACTGTGTTGCACAATCCATCCTTATTTATGGCAGGGGCAGCGGAAGTCACGTCCTTGTTTCCAGGGTCCTTGGGGTGCACGTCATGCGCGGATTCTGAGGCTGTCGCTGACTTTTGCGGCATGTTGTGCATCTTCATCTCTGGTCTTGTTTGAGCACAACTCTGAGAGCGGATCGTTTAACTAAAGCAGGGCGAAGAAACTGACTAAACTTGGTTTAAAACGGATCAAGATGAGAAGGAGAGGTATTGTTTCAACTGATTTTGACTCAAAAACGTGTTTCCAACCTAAGGGTTACGTCCTACGGCCAACTTACGGCTCTGATACCACCTGAAGCGCCCCAGCCCGTAAGCGGGACTAAAATGTGCTTTATTATCATTCACAGGGTATGATAATCACATTTTTACATCAGAGTAGTACAGATCCGCCCTAACGGGACAGACCAAACGGGACGCAGCCCGAAACATACAACTGCAGCGGAACTTAAACGGTAGACCCAAACTTTCCCACTTCACACCGTTGGGATAGGCCGCAACCCTTACACGTACCAGCCCTCTTAAAGGCGACTTCGTCTTCTCTGAAAAACAACAACAAAGGGGGGTGAGTACGAGAAAACGTACTCCGCAAGCCCACCTTCCTCCATAAGAAATTTGGGGTCAAAGCTATGACTATATGCAAGATATATCTGGAGCTCTGGATAGTTTTGCCAGAAAATATGCAAGGCTCATTGATTCTTAGTTTTATTTTCCAGAAAACACTTTTTCCAAAAGGGGTGCCACTGGACTTGCCGGTCCATCGTGGCTCATGGCTCGCAGGCCAACATCTCTCTCCACTGCTACCGGGCCACGCCCGTAGCCAAACCCGAATTTTATAAATCATACTGGTAGAAACCAAGCCATAACTCGACGTCCATACCAGTGGACAACGGACTATCCGGATAGGTTTATACTCTGGCCAGAGGTGCACACTTTACCCACAAGTTTGGTCCAGGCACTCATGATTAGTAAGGCCCTTCCCGCTCAAGGCTCTACCCCCGCAAGTATTTTCCCGACCTCAACCAAAAGAAACGTGGGACCCTGTCGCATCAGTGCCAGCAGACACGCGACGCCGCTTCAGTGCCAGCAGACACACGGCTTCCACCATTCCCAGTCTCTTGGTGCTCCCAGCCTACGGGTATCGGCTGGTTGTTCCTTGCGGGTTCCGGCCAAGTGTTGCCGCATACAACATCGAGTGGTTGCACGATAAAGAGTTAGGCGAGATGAGACTCCAAATCGGTCCTTAGAAGAGCAGAGCTTCCTCAAACACCACTCGGTCCTCTCCACGAGGCCGGGCCCCAGTGTAACTGTGAGAACGGTACCCGGGCTCTCCACCCTTCTGATCACATGGCATAATCGATCGAGATCGGCTGCCGGGGTCTTTCCCCATGTTTTCGCAAACGCACACCAGCCCATTACATCCTAGATTCTAACAAGATGAATGTACATAGTATTGAGTGAGCGGTCCACCTGTGCGCGCTACGTCTAAAAGGTTCGTGTGGCTATCCTACCAGGTTTTCCTTAGCAAGCAAAACATGCAGGTTTTATCATTAATCAGGGCAATGTGTTATTTATCAAAACTGGGTAATATATGCATCAAGTGAGATTTCAGTGGACTTGCCGTTCACTTCGTTGGGGTCTATTGGGACGTCGACGGCCGAGGGCGAGGGTTCATCATCCTTCGGATACGTTGGCATTCTAACTCCCACTGATGGGCGTGATGGCGTTCCATCCACCAAGCGTGCTCGTCGAGAATCTGCTGCATGCGCCGGTTGCTTTCTTCGAGTGTTTCGAACATCCTTGCCATGAAAGGCGTTCCGACCAGAATCTCCGGTATAACCTAAGCGCAACAACAGAGAACAAACAAACAAGGTATATTATGAGCTCAACAAGGGTTGCTGGTGTTAGGAGAAGGATCAGAAGGTTGTACCAATGGTTCCGGAATCCATAGGCTAAGTGGCTCCGTGGTTTGGCGCTGCGTCGCAGGGTGCTGAGTCGAGGGCCGATCGCACCGCTGGACTTGGTAAGGGTCAGAGGAGGTGTGCCACTGCTGCGGGTACGGACGGCCATGGCGGGGGCGATGGCGCCGAGAGTGTGGGGGTTGCATGTTGGTGGGAAAGATTTCTGTAGACACAACAACGAAGTGTGTGAGAGTCATGAGATGTACATGGCTGCGTAGAGCTTGATTTATGGAGAATTTTGGCGCAAGAATCGCCTAAATCGGAGTCCAAATGATCAAGATATGAAATTCTTTAGAAAAGAAAATCATAAAACAAAAAAAAGGAAAAATGAACCGCGGGCCGAAACCTTACACGCGCGGCCCACTTTCTTCCCAGCCTGGCTCGGCCCGCTTGGCCTTTCGGCCCACGCGGCGCGAGGCACGCGCGTGGCCTGGCGGCCCAGCGGCGGCCCACGGGCGGGGGTGACGCCGACGGCGCGGCTCACGCCGTTGGCGTGGGACCCGCGTGGCGGTAGCTGGAGGGGGAGACGGCGTCAGGCGCCGGAACGGGGCTCGGGGTGGACCGGGTCCGGGTAGTCCGATGGCGGCTCGCCGGCGGTTTTCGTCGCCGGCGCCGGTTCCGGTGACGAGGACTCCGGTGCGAGCACCAGGGTGAGGAGGCGAAGTGGATAGGGGTATCGTGGAGGTGGGAGGTGCAACAGGCGGCTCCGGCGGCGTGTGACCCGAACGCCGGCGGGGGAGGACGCCGTGGCGCGGCGGCGCTCCGGCTCTGCCGGGGTGGTTCCGGCCAGGGAGAGGGGTGGAGGAGGTGCGCCCGAGGGTGGTGGAGCTCGGGCTCACCTCAATTTGGGGAGGGAGTGGCCGGAGGGGTGGAATTTTGGGCGGCGGCAAGAGGTGGCCGCGGCGGTGTCTTCCCGGTGGGTTATCCCACCGCGAGAGCGCCGGCGAGAGGAGGGAGGTGCGTGTGTGTGTGCGTGAGTGTGTGCGCGTGCTCGAGAGCGTGAGCGCGCGCGTGTGAGTGCGTGTGGGTGAGGCCGGGGAGGGCGACGGTGCTCGCCTGCTTCTTATAGGCGCGGCGGCCGGTGGGGGAAGGAAGAGGGGCGCCGGGCGTGAGCTGGCGGCGGCTGACTCAGCAGCTCGACGTGGTGGCGTCGAGGTGGAGCCGCAGCGGGACCGCGGCGGGGCTAGGGGGGCGGAGGCGGCACGGTAGCGGGGCCAGGACGGAGCGGGGGGCGGCACGGCGACGACGCGCGCGGTCGGCGCGGCCTGCGTTGGGGGAAGGGGGAGGAGGACGAAGGACGGGCGGGGGCCATGGGAGAGGCATCGAGGTGGTGCACCGTCGCCGGGTGGGAGCGTGGCCGAACGTCGCGGCCACGGCGGGCGCGTTGTGTGCGCCGGGCTGAGGAGGACGACGGGGCTGACGGGCGGGGTCTGCGAGGCAGAGAGAGAGGAAGGGATGGGCCGCTCGGCTGGGCCGGGGTAGAGGGGAGGTGGGGGAGCAGGCCGGCTTGGCCGCAGGAGAGGAGGAGGGAAGGAGAGGAGAGATGGGTTTCGGCCCAAGAGAGGGGAGGAATTTATCTTTTTCTGATTTGGATTTTGGGATTTGGATTTGAATATTTGGAGAAGAGATTCGAGTGGAATTTTGGTGGAAACTTTCGTCGGATATTTTGAGAAATAACCGAAAGGAGCGGGATAAAATTTTGAGGGTTGATAGGATTTTGTTGAGCCCATAACATACACTCAAACAAACAAGATTTGAAAATCTAATTTTGAATTAGAGGGAGATTTAGAGAAAATTCTTAGGGTCAAAATTTGGGGTGTTACATCCCGGTACTTGGAAAATGCACGTTTAAGTTCTTAAACTTGTCCCGAGGTTTCATCAAAATTCCGGTACTCTCAGATTGCACATTTAAGTCCTCAAACTTGTTCGGAGGTTTCATCTAGGTCCTCCAGTGGGTTTTCAAGGACGGTTTTCCATTTTTAAAAATAATAAAAACTATTTAATATTTACAAAATCATAACTAATTCATTTTAAATCCGAAAAATATGAAACTAGTGCCAAATTTTTTCATAAAATGTAATCTATCCACTGGTACTCTACTTGGAGTTATATAGATCTCATTTATTATCCCTCCTAGTGTTTTATTGTTCATAAAACATGCCGTTCTATGCGCGCACTTTCCTAATCATCCGTGTTTTTATTTTGGGATATGTCGGTCCACGGTGCATATCTACTTGTCCATGCATGTATTGTTGGATAGAATCTGTATGGCAGCATTGAGGCCCTCTTTGGCAAGCTTCTCCACCAGCTTCTCATAACACTCTGCCAAATGAGGTAAAAATAAATGGTTTCACCAATGAAACCTCCTAAAAATAGGAAAACAATTTACACTAGAAAGAAGAAGCCATATAACTCTGAGGGATAATAAATGAGATCCATATAACTCTAAGCAGAGTGCTAGTGGATAGATTACATTTTTAGAAAAAATTTGGTACTAATATTTTTCAGATTTAAAATGAATTAATTATGATTTTTAAAATATTAAATAGTTTTTATTACTTTTAAAAATGAAAAACCGCCCTTGAAAACCACCTGGGGACCTAGGTGAAACCTTCGAACAAGTTTGAAGTTAAATGTGCAATCTGAAAGTAACAGGACCTGCAAGTACTGGGACCTAGATGAAACCTCGGGACAAGTTCGACGACCGCCGGTGAAATTATCTCTTTTTTTATACTTAAGTTGCCAGTATATGATCATTTAATTCCAGTTGGCTACTGCAAATTTGCTAGTTCATTTTTAGCAACTTGGAATAGATAAAATGAAATGACTCAATATGCAGAATGCTGAGTGTACTTGAATCGTCTGTAGTTAGTCACACAATAAGTTCGGTTCCATTTCCAGAGTCAATAACATAACTACATAGCATTTCTTTTAAATCTGAACGATAAGGGAAAAACTCAACAGAAAATGTCTAGAGACAAAGGAAATATCTACATGAGCTCAATTACAGATATCCGCAAACTGAGTATAAGAAGATTCATATGTAACATTCAGGCATTTTGATTCTCTCCCGTCTAGGAAGTTCTCCACTGCAACTCAATTTGGATCTGACCATTTTTTGAGTCGATGAGATGGTACTTTTCATTAATTCGCTTGTTGCTGATCACGTCTGCAAGGCTTATATCAATGTAACCCAAAGTTTCCTGGATCAAGAAAATACGGACATCAGGGTACAGGGTATTTGATATTTGTCTCTTCAAATAATCCATCGCTAGAATTGTATTTATAGATAATATAGAATAGATAGCAGAGGTTCCACACAAAGGTAATGCAACTAGTGATCTTACAGCTAACAGTGACCAGGTAGGAATTACTATCACCATTCTCAAATTATCTAGTAACTGAGCAACCAAGAGGAAGCAGCAGATAAGTAGATTAAATGGAAGGTAAGGGTTACATTCTACCTTGCCATGTATCAGCCCTTTCTTCCCAGCTTTACTCAGGACTTCAACATGTAGCTTATCATTTACAGGAGGCTCCTCACATACGAACTCAAAGTCATCCTCCCAACGTGGATCCCTGTTCTTCTTGATAACCTAGCACAGGGGGTGAAGGATAAATAAAGAGAAAAAGCAATCATAGACATTGCATGAATGAAGTTATAAAGCATATTGTGTATAATACCTTTGTTTTCTTCTCCTCGCCTTTGAAAATAATTTTTGCATACGGGTTTGTGTGGTGCTTCCCCTCAAGATCTTGAGCTTCATGAACAATAACACAAAGCAACCCACCACCAGCTGGAGTACCTTCTGGAGCTTTCTCTATCTCATTGGTACCCTCTGTATCTGCATTCTCAATATCTGCTTCCTTGAAAGGCTTGTAGGTGAGCTCTAGAGTAAGCTGACCACGAGACTTCTCGTTTTGCACATCATTTGGATCCATGGTCTTAAGCAAGTTGAGGGTAGTAACTTTAGTCTCCTCTGGAAGGAGTTCTTTCAGTTGGATCATGTTCATTCCCATCTTTTCATGTTTCCCAACCTGTAAATAACAACAAAATAAATGCATATCATATGGTAATATGTTGGCATAAAACTAAACCGGATTGTAATAGGAAAGCAAGCCATGCCTGTTCCCAGTCAAAGACATCAACTTCAAGAGCCTGGCTTTCTGGATCTGTCACAACAAATTTAAAGTCTTCATTCCACTCTGGATTGAGATTGCTGCGCTTTACGGTTGTCTTCTTGGATGGAAGCTTATCATCTGACATCTTAAGTTTCACATATGGATCTGATTTACCCAGCAAATCCTTCTTTCGCAGATTTTGTGCTCTTAAGACCTTCACGAGTAGAATTCCAACAGGCTTTTTAGAAGCTCTGCGAATGTGAAAAACATTAGCCATACTCCTTTCTCACCAGATCTAGGTTTTGTTGTACACAACCGGAAATAGAAAAGGTGCTAAAAATTACTTTGAGGGATCCATTATAGATACTTCTAGCGTCTTTGGCCACAAATACATGCTTGCTACTTGCTTCTTGATGGTCTCCTGCACATGCAACACACGTGGCATTACAAATGAGCTAACCATACTAAAAGGAGTGAATTAGATACCACACAACACAATCACTGTAAAGAGCAAGTTAGACACTACACTTGACAAGAGTTAAGTCTAAATCCAGGTGACCAACCATCAAATTATAGGAATGCTGCTTTTGGTACAGAAATGCATATTCCTCCTAACACATGCAGCACAATAACAGGAACAGACCAAATAATCTCTGCTCCTTAAAACATGAGTTGCCCGTGCATTGTCATGCCCCACTCGCGCCCCTTCCAAGCACCGCAGCGTGCTTGCTAGCGACCGTCCTCTGTGTCGTCGTGCTCAAGCACTGTCCCGGTGTCCCCGCAGCCATGCCACAGTGTGGCTTGATGGTCATGCACATGCCAGCTGATCTGGCCTGCCTTTACCATGATGGTCTTCTGCGGTTGGCAACCCACATCGGTGGCCAGCGCTCCCACCCAAGATCATATTCCCAATCGAGGGCAATCGCCGGTCCCTCCGTAACTGCGGTCCCCAAATTGCAGGCTTAGGTGATGAGGGCAGTGCCAGGTTCAGGGACAACCAGCCCACGCTGTTCATGCAATTCCTTCCGATCAACCTTAGCCATGCGGCTTGCTCCACTTGGGCGCCGCAGTGCCAAGGATAACGACAATCCCCGGCCACTCCTGCACTCTTGCCGCCCCCTACACACGGGTGCAAGTCGTGTAGCACAGATCTCTCTTGCCGCCAATGGGTCTCTGTGCTCAAGGTAACAGAATAACTGACGCTGTGCCCAACCTGAGATTAGATCGATGTGAGAGCAGTTGGCCTTTTTGCGTTGGCCGGCATGCAAGATATGTCTGTAGATGCACAAACTATGAACTATCTAGGATGAAACAGGTGTTATTCTTCTGAGTTCTGACATGGATGATCCCCTCTTCGGCTCCTACTTCGTCACAACATATCAGAGCCCTCTGGCATACATCACTAAGATCATCAATACTGTATAATGTATATACTTTCATACTTCCCCATACATCAATCTCTTCTGGGGCAAGCTTTTATCTCATTCACTATGGACATTTATAAATTTATAAATATCTAACACTTGTTCTCCAAGACCAGGTGACTAATTCAGCACCTACGACACAAGAATTTTCAGTAGTTCATACTTGGGGTATATTGTATAGATAGTTAAAGTTAAATACTACTATTCAGTATATATGACAAGGAGTAGTGCAGTACTTTATCCTACTTCTACTGCAGCTTCAGCTGACCGGCTCAGCTTGACACATACTCCTATCTTCATCTAAAACCTGCACTTGAGGTTTGCACATACATGACTATCATTTTGTAAATCAGATGAATCATGCATGTGCTTGATCAATCCTAAGTTTGATCATTTGTGATTCTGCCTGAATGATAATAGGGACATTTGGTTATTTTAGATCCCAATAAAAAAACTTAGTATTATGGTCAAATTTATTTGATCGACATCGAAAGATTGAAAAAGTACTTGTAAACAAGAGATATCTATTTGTTTAAAATTGTAGCAAAGCACACGCATTTTATTAGTTATATTAAAAGTTTGATGTGAAAAATTACAAGGGATATAATAATCCATTCATAGTTGCTTTCAAAAAGAAACAATTCATGAGAGTGCAACTTAAGTCATTATAATGTTTGGAAAATTAAATGGGATTTTTGTTCACAACAAAGTATGAAAAATGAACAAATTATCACATGAGAATGTCTGAGTCAGGACTCAGGAATACCTGAACAAATCTGTAAAGACCAGGAATAGCCATTACATCAGCTCCAAGAAGTTTTAACCCAAAGTCAACATGTGGCTGCAAAGCCAAACACAAATAGCAATAAGTGGTGCACCGCGATAATCTAAACATGACTAATCAGTTGTCATACCTTCTCCATGAGTGAGACAAGGATTTTTGCAAAGCAAGGAAATGTAGGCACCAATGGCTTCAGAGTAATACGAGGTGATGCAAAGACTTGTAGATCCACAATCTAAATTATCTTGGGAAAAGAAACAGGTTTCAGTTCGCTGGATTCAACATATCATTAACTGAATTTCAATTGACCAATCCAGCTTATGATGGAACAATTCATACCTGGATACTAGCTTTCAAACCATAAGCTTTTACAACAACAGTGATATTTGGATTTGCAGCCCATTTAAGAGACGGTTCCATTATAAGCTCTTGCTCCTCTGTGACATAGACTTTCATCCCTGGGAGGAAAAAAGCATAAAGTTGTTTCAAGACAAAACTCTGCGACACCAGTTGTAAAAATTAGCATCATATATATAGGCAAATATGCCGTAAGCTTGTGTATGAACAGAGTTTGATCACACAATTATATGCTATGCGCAATACATGGGAAAGTTGATGTATAAACTTCACCATTTGTACATAGACAAGCAGAAGACAGACGATTATAATATATCACTAAGGAATGAAAAAGTTAAATTCTGAAACCAATATGTAACATCTTGTCTTGAGCACATTTGCAACAGTGTCTCCAGGTGATCACATTTCATATCATGAGCAATAAAAGGTTTAACCAGAACTATTTTACCAATAAGGGTTAATTGGACTACTCATAAACCTATAAATGGTAAGTCAAGATACCAGGGAAAAATAAGCAACACAAAGGACGCCTAATAAATATTCTAGGTTAAAGCCAGGTCTAAAACCATGTGAAATACATATGCACGCATGTAAGGATAACATTAGAATGCAACACTGCTAACCTTGAAAGGTGGGTGGTAAGCTACCCAACGTAAGTGTTTCAAACTCAACAGAGTCTATCTTATACTTTGCAGTATTCTCAGCAATAATCGGCTTTGCAATTTCCTGCGCAGTTCTGCAGATAGCCTAGAGGATAAAAACACAAAGCACAGCAAATTCAATGCCAACCAGAGATAATGATCTCATGCTCAAAGCAAATGGCAAGATATAGTACCTTGTTAAGATAAGGCCACATCAACTCCAAAAACCTGTTCAGCCAATCAATCTAGAGATGAGGAAGAAAATGAGCACATAAAAATACAACTAGGATTAACATAGTTTCTTGCTAGTTTATTTTTAGGAGCATACTCTATCATAATCAGGATTCTTCACCCACATAGGGATTTCAGGAAGGATGCCCTCCAAAGATTTTGAATCATATTCCACTAGCGGGCGAACCTTGACATCCTGACAGATAAGTAGGAGAACAAAAATCACCACATGACCCCATGTGTTATTGAGTTACATTTCATACACAGAAGCAAAACTGAAAAAAAAAAGGAAACAGAAGGTATATTGCAAAAAAATTGCAGATTTAAACATTTGACTCAAATCCTTGCAAGTATTACTCATACCAGACTGTGCAAAAATAATAATGCAAACACTCTTAACTATACACTGTGCAAGGAATATATGTTCTTAAAAGTAGATCATTATGTGAAAACTGGATCATACGGTTTCCCTAGGCCTGCATTTTCTTCATAACATGGCCCGTTCATGGGTGCATGCAACATGTATCATCACCAAGCAGAACATTAGTTTAGGATTTAAGAAACCAACACCATGATCCCAACCCCCAAGACTGCTATATCAATACATACAAAAGGCATGAACCATGAAAGGCACATTGCAGATGCATATGTAGAGTTTGATAACATACACCACAACAAAACAACATAATGTTCATAGCTTATGTCATTGATGATGATCAAAAGAACTGAGTAATGATGGGATCTACAGAAGAAGTAGATGCATTCAACAATGACTGACTGATGTTTCATCTTAACTGCAAGATCTCAACTTCTTCCCAGATAGTTTAGAACTCTAGAAAACTATTCGTTATACAGCAGCCAAGAGAAATTACATAGAGAAAGTAAGAAAGAAGAACAAAGAAAGTTCCCACCTTAACATCGGTTGGCTGGACATAGATGAAGAGGAAGTACCCAATGACAATACCAGCCGAGAACCCAAAGCCAAATCCAGAGAAACCAAGCACTGTGCTGATTACACCCATCTTGGATTACCTCCCAACCTTCTGACCAAATACCACCTTTCAAGAATAAGTTGCAAAATAAAAATAAAAAGGATGTAATGAATCGAAATTTGTACTCACGAAAACCAATAAACCAAAAGTTCTTCTCTCATCAAAAATTGCGAGGAAATAACTAGAGTGATCTAACCTCCTAGCACTGCAAATATCCTATTCAATTTGCTGCATAAGACAGGATAAAACAGCACAAAAAGATCACAAATCCTTAGTCGAGCGTACTTATACGAATTCTTCCCAGCAGGAAAAGCAATCTCCCACAATAGAAACTGGAGGGGCCCATCAATCAAGGTTCTCACCACTATGAAAGTAACGCTTTAGACCACATCACAAAAGAATAAGATCGAAAGTGTTTAAAAATTCAGTGAAAGCGATAGGCAGTACCCGCTAATTAAACAATATGAAAAGAACACATTGCAGCTAATGCCAATTGGTTCAATAACACAACCGTAAGAACTTGGGGGCAAGGAGAATACTTGTAAATTTCGACCTGATCACGCAGATTTCAGAATAATGTAATGGCATCCATCACTGCATGCTTGCTATAAAATATTAACTGAGAAGACAAAAAGTGGATACAAGTAGTGGAGGAAAAGAACGTCAAGAGTGGCACACTGACATCTTCAATGGCTGTTCTTGCTTGAGGGTCCGGTTGTTGCTTTTAAATCTTTGCTTTTGAGGCACGTTTCCGATTGGATCAGATCAAGAGGTGGTGGTCTGGTGGATCAAAGATATGGGAAAGTGTGTACTAGTTCAGGGGGGAAATTCAACATAAACGAAAGGGGCACTTTAGGCTTAACCAAAATGTAAGTATGTTTCAGAAAAAGAAATTGCTGGACTCGGTCCAGTTTTAAGGAATGGAAACATGAACCAGATTTTAAGATTTTTAGGCGGGTGGATTCAATAATTACAGGTTTCATGCACTACTCAAACGGAAAACTAGGACTGCTAAGGGAAAAAAATCCTTGGAATGCGCAACAAAACAGTGGTAGGGCAGCTCGTACATTAGATCGAGCTTATCCTGGTTAAATACGATTGAATCACAGATTCACAGCGTTGAGAATCAAGTTTGAGCGCCGCTGAAGCAAAAGCATCACTAAGTGCTGCATCGGTTAACAGACAAGACAACCATAGGCTTATATAATCCCGTCGCCGCATTAGAAATTTTGAAACAGAATAAGCAGTGGAATGCACCCAAGGGATTACAGACTTCATCCGGCGTTACGCCTACGCCTTGTTCCCGCGAGACAGCGCGGATCAGCAAATCACGTCCAATCACTAGCGCGACAGAATCAAGCGAAACCGAGGCAAGCAGCTTCCAGAACAACACCCCCACGAAGTCAGACCGCCACCAGAGAAACCAAGGACCATCCCGAACGCCGATGGTGGCGAGCCGAAACGAACAGAGGGTGTGAGACGAACGAACCAGCGAGGCGCCGGATCGGGGCGGGGCGGGGCGGGGCGCGGCGACGCTTGCTAATCCCTCGATTCGGAAGGCGAGCCCATGCGGCGCCCGGGGCCGGTGCTCCGGCCGGCTGGGCGGAGGAATCGAATCGAATGGGGGTGGCTTGGGTGAGGGAGGGGAGGAACCGAGGACGAGGAGGGCTCGGGCGCTCGGCACGTCGCTGCTCACGCACGCGCCAGGCCGCGATCCAAGGTGGGATTAACAATAATCCGTCAGGCTAACACCAATGGCAATCCTTGTCCACTTTCTCAAAACACTCTTCCAATTATTTTTCTCTGTATGTATCTGCATGTATCTGCAGTACAGTATTTATGTCAAACAGTGTCAAACAGTATTTTGAGGCATTTTTTAAAGCACCCCATTGAAAACAGCCTCAGGGCGCAAGTGCCATAATTAATGTCGCTAAAGTAGCGTGTGTGGCTGTGTGCGTAAGGAGATCTTCCCCACTAGGGTAGGGTAGCGGGTAGCCCGTGGTGAAGTTGACGCCTAGTCCGTGACGCCGACGTGCGGGCCAGGGTCCCTACTCCCTATCCTCTTGGACGTGGCCAGTGGTCACGCATGTGGCATGTATGTGCGCCGCGCGTCATGAATTAAATCACGAGAACGACAGCCAGAGCGTAACGATATAGAGTTTCAGCGGCGAGTTGATCCATGTACCGCTGAGCTTGAAACAATTTTGTTACAGAAATTCGTCAGATTTGTCTATCTATTTAGGTGTATCATCATACTTTGGCAACAGGCAACTGGCAACCATTAACGTGTGGTGTGGGACGTTAATTTGCTGGAAGGGAACGGTATCGTATTTATGGCAATTATGGCCGTTTAATACCTGTGCGTAAAATGCAGTTGTGGCGTCGATCAACCATAGTTCATCTGCCCGTCAAATCAAGGCGTTTTTACTTCGTCCCCACCGCACAGACCTATGTTTTGGCATGGTGCACCAGAGAGGAATTTTTTAACTATAGCCTAAAATTCATTTTCACTGAGAAATCGAACTCAGGACCAGCAAACTGCTTCGAGGTTTCCCTAATCAACTGGTCCCTTTCTCATTGGGTACTATGCCGCTATGTAAAAGTGAAGAGATATTTAAAAATTTTCTCGATCGGTGTGAAAAAATCTTTTTCTTAAACAATGCTGCAGGGCGGTGTTACCCCTGCCGATCGAGTTTTACTTCGGTCTTGTTTGGTTTCCCTAGACTAAACTAGTTGGGGCTACAAAATTCTATCTCCAAAAAAGTTTTTCTTTTAGGACTAGGGCAAATACAATGGGAAGTTTATGGCCGGTGTTTAAAGAAAAAAATCCGGTTTTTTTTTCTAAACCCGCTGGGGTCGGTGCTTAGCGGAAGGAGCGGCTGCTTAGTTTGGCATCGATGCTTCGTGCGGAGTTGTCGCCGTTTTTTATCCTCCGCACTTCCAGGCGAGGCTTCCGCGCCGGCAGTTGGAACGGTTTCGTCGATTCAACCGCAGCCATGCATGCAGTCCTACGTTCCTATCCACAATTCGTCGCCTGGACTAGTCTATTGATCCAATCAAAATCAAAGTTGAAAGGTAAAGCTGAATCTTCTTCGGCCAATTTATGCCAGGATGACATCTAACTCTACCAGACACACAGGCACTACGGGCTTCTACAGCAGATAAGATGGCAGAAATACAACTTCGAATTTCAAGAGACAAGGTTGAAGCAGCCCATGCACGAGAGAGAGCTGCACTAGCAAATAATCAAAAAGCGCTCATGGACAAGTATACAGAACTCTTGATGGCTGATACCAGTTGCCTCACAGATTCGCAGAAGATGGAGCATCAGTTAGCGCTTGAATTTTTCCGTGAAAAAGTAACGGGTGGAAGTAGAAACTAAGTAGATATGCCCATTTCTAGCTTTTAGATATGGTATAAGCACCGGCAGCACTGTAGGAGTAAAGATGCTTAGGTACAAGCTAACTGATAACAAACTGCTAAGCATCGGTGAACACAGATGCTACCATTGTAAGAAAAAACGCTTATACAGGTGTTTAGCGTTTTTTCTTTCTAAGCATCTCTATAAACACCTATTCATTGTATATGCTTTAAAATTTTAGCCAGTTTAAACACTTTAGTCTAATTTTAACCCTCCTATCTAGATAGTTTAGCCCGTTCCTAACCCGTTTTACGCTGGCCCGAAGAATCCAAACGGGCCTTCGTCGCCACTCTCCTGCGCCCTGCACTGCACACCCAACGCATGGTCGCTCGCTCGAGCAGGCCAGGAGGCCAGGGGCCACGTGGCCGCTACAGGGTCCTGAGTTTTCTGTTCTCCCAACGGATTAACGCTCTCTTTGACCTGTCCGCTCCCCGGTGCGTCGTCTGCATCGGATGCTTCGCGTGTCTACGTCGATTCGTGCGAGACAAAAACGGCTAGCCTGTCCATCTCCTCCGACGAATCAGCCGGGGGGGGGGGGGGGGGGGGGGGGGGCCGGTGTCGGCAGGATCGGGCGAGCGTTGCAAAACGACGATGGTGTCCAAGTCCAACTGTCTGCGCAATCAAAATATAGGTGGGTCCGGTGTCGGCAAGGTCGGGCGAGCGTTGCAAAACGACGACGGATTCCAACTGCCTGCGCTAGATTCTGGCCGAGTGCCCGAGCATAGCGGCAAGAGCAGCCGGTACTCCGGTAGGGTAGGGGGAGAAGCTAGGAGAGGGCACCGCACAGGAAGTTTCCCTTGGAACCAAGGAATATTCAGAGGAAAAATATAAGAACATGGAATCTTTCCTGGGATTTTTTGTGTTCCAAACATGCTCTATGAAAAACCTTTGTTCCAAACAGTTTCTTAGATGTTCTTTCCGATGTTCTGTGAAGCAGCATGAGCCATTCCTCTAGGATGGGCAGACTTTTTCTTTGTTATAAACACCACAACAAGAAAACTTCAATGAGGAATTCATTTCTTTGCTATTTTGTTTCTTCATAAATCAAAACTCAATTCTTTGGTATTGGGCTATATCTAGAGGTTGAATCTCCCAATTCGGAGCCTGACACCCATTTCCAATACGTACGAGCTAGCCGGTCGGGTGACCAAAGAAACAGAGAAAGAAAGAAAGAGAAAAGGAAATAATTCTCGTTTGATTGACATTCACCCTTTTTCATTAATTCCAGGACAAGGAATTAGTTGGCATGGGTACGAGACGATATGACAAAATAACAGACTAAAACATTATCCTTTTATCGTACTTGACCATTTTTCAACCTTTCCAATCATTTCCAATCTATGTAGCGGGCTAATGTGAAGGGTACTGAGATTTTCGTTGGGTGAAATTGGTATTAAAAACTTGTTCTTTTATAGCGTAGGTAGATATATACTATATCACTATTTCAAAGACAGCCTATTGACGAAATTAGTTTTAATAGTCTTTTAAAATGGCACGTACGGGCATGGCCTTAGAGGGTTAGACGGTGAGTCCATTTAATTGGAGGTGGTGAAGAGATCAATGGCCCAACAGAGAGTTTGAATTAGGTCTTTTATACTTCCTCCGGTTTTAAATATAAGTCGCGGTTGATTTTTTTTTAAAATTTTGATCATTCGTCTTATTCAAAAAAATTTACATGTTATCATTTATTTTGTTGTGATTTGGTTTATTACCAAGTTTAATTTGAGCATGATTTGTAATTTTATGTATTTAAACAAATTTTTTAAATAAGACGAATGGTCAAATTTTTGAAAAAAAATCAACCACGACTTATATTTAAAACCGGAGGGAGTATTAAGAAACGCTACGTGTCGTGGTTCCGGGAACCGGGGTGACACAAGCAGTAGATTTATTGTTCGGTGGGGGATGTCAGCACGGACTCGCTCAGAATGGTGAGCCGATAGACTCGAGAGTTTATACTGGTTCGGGAAAAATCCCTACGTCCAGTGGAGTGTGTTTCTTATATTACGAGGAGTGTGGAGGTGTTACAGTGGGCGCAAGTATTGCAGTGTTGCGGAGAGGGTCTCCTTGTTACTTGGCCTTTGTGTTCTTTGTGGTGCTTCTGGACCTCTCCACTCGTGAGTGCTTCCCCTCTTTTTATAAGGGGGGTGCTTACAGTTCTAGGGAAGAAGAAGAAGAAAGGATACAGAGAGGAGGGAGGGACCCTGACACGTGGGTCCCCTTGTTACAAGAGTCCTGCCAGAAGTCCGTGCGTTCCCGGCACGCCCTTGTCACGCGTGGTGAGGTCGTCTGTCCCGGGTCCTGTAGCTGAGCCGTGCCGGAGGTTCGGTGTACCTGCGAATGCTTCTATTCTCACGGAGTCAGAGAGCCGTATGGGGAGGGTGTTCCGTCCCGTCGGTTCTGGCCTCCTTTCTTTAGCTCTTGGCGTCAGACGGGCGTGATGTTAGGTGGCGAATTATCCGGCTACGGAACGTTTCTGCCAAGTCGTTCCGTCTGTCCGTAACGGTGCCTCGTGCACCATTGTGTCCCAACGGAGGGGCGAAGGTCGGTCGGTTGCCTTCTGTCTCGTAAGACCGTACGAGGCGGGGCTCGGTGGTCCTGTCTCCTGCGCTTGTTTGGTTTTGCCGGCCTCGCCAAACCTTGCCGGGTGTCTTCCTTTATAGGGTCAACCACTGCCCGGCGTCATCCCCCTAGCCCTATCGTGGTGGGGTGTTCCAGACGTGCGGCGTCAGGTGATTGATGGCACATCCTGTCGCAATGAGCGCGTGCGCAGGCACACGATTGGCAGGCGGTGGCAGCGTGATACCGTCCCGTCGTAGCAGGCGTGGGCGCAGGAAGACAGTGTGCCGTCCCGTTGTCCGGGCCCATGAATAGACTTTTCGCTGCCTGGTCATGGGCCGCACGCCGGTGGGTCCCAACGTCGGACGTGGCATAGGTCGGGACTCTCCGCCTCGCTCGAGCGTTGGTCTGAGGGTCGGTTGCCCCGTGAGAAGGTCGGCCGCCTCCGTGTCGTACGAGCGTACAGGATGAGGGTCGGATCGGCTCACTCGCCCCGGCTGCTGCGCATTGGGTAAGACCGTGGGCTTTCGATTTGGGCCCGTGCAGACGTTTCTTAGGCTTCTTTCCTTTGAGGGGTTTTATATTCTCCCCCGTCACTACGACGCGCCGGCGCGCATTTGAATAAGCTCGCAACTCCTTTGGCCCACGTACCTGCTAGGTGCATGGGTTGTTTGGTTGTTCCCATCGAGAGCCGTGGCTACATGGGCCATAAATATGGGCTGAATATTTAGTACTGTAGTCATTCGAGCATGTACAATGCAAGATGCTTAGGTATAGGTGATAGATAGACTCAACCTTAAGCATCATTTAAAAAAAGTTAATTCCTACAATGCAAATAGATGCTTAGATAGATTCAACCACCATCTTAGCACTCATTAAGCAACAATGCTTATCTAAGCACCTCATTCATTCTTTAAGCGCTAGGTGCCAGTACTATAGTGAAAATAAATCGGTTTTTTCGCTAAGTATCTCTCCAACCACCTTCCATACCTACTCTTCTTTTTCCTTATCCATGCATGCACGTGCCGAAAAGCTAGCAGCTTGGGAGCGACCTGCCTGGCCTTTGTACGCACAGTTGGCCCACTTTTTTTTTCTATAAAATACCTTTTCAATTTTATTTTCTATGCATGTTTATATAGATGTCAATAAATCTAGACACATATGAACCATGTATATGGAATATTGTATAGATTTATTAGAAGCATCGAAGGTAGCTTAGTACCAGCCATATAAGTTGATACAAATCTTTACGTAACTATTCTGTACATCTAAATTAGTGCATTGACTACACATTACATTGTCTCTATATAACTTGCCACATCAAATTTCTGTACAAAAATATATCAATTTATACAGAGAGTGTGTAAAAAGTTTGGTAACAATCCATGCATAAACATATATTATCACACAATTGTTATAACTTTATATATATTCAATCACAAGTTGTCTTTTTAGTTTACAAAAAATAAATTTCTACATATATTATACATAAGTTGCTATTATTTATACAACATAACTTGACACTTATACAAAACATAACATATATACAAGAGGCAAGTTGAACAATAACTTTGCAATAATAACTTGCTATTATTTTTCTACACTATAAAAGAGCGAGTTTTCTAAAAATCTTTTTTATCTAGAAAAGCATTGGTATATCCCTCACGCTGGCCCCACTGCGCAGTTTGAAAAAAGTTGAAAAGACCCAAAACCCATAGATGCAAAATGTTTTATCCACTTTTTCTTTTTATTTCTCACCTCATTTTTATACCCATACCCACATGTTACTTTTCCTCTTTGTTTTAATGAGAAAGGAACGACGTCAATCAGGTATCCTTCCTTTAATTCTATTTTCTTTTTCTCTTTCCTATTGTTTCCTTCGTCATCTCAAAACACGTGCGTATTGCACATACATCAACGCTAATCTGCTTAACTGTGGAAGTGATTCTCGCTAAAAGCGGCGAGAACTTTGCTAAACGCCCCCTAACCCCAGCCCACATGTCAATGGGACAATGGCACAAGGATGGATGGGCCGCTTGTGAATTTTGCCCAGAAACAAAATCTTGTGCGTGGAATTCCTTCGGCGATGTATCATTTAACTTTAATTACAGCGATGAAATGCATTTACAGGAAGAACCGAAGGAGCTAGGCATCTTGGTCAACAACCTGAGCCAACGTGGCAATGGCAACCTTGTCGCGCCATGCATGGTACTCGCTCTGTATTTAAATATAAATCATGGTTGTTTTTTTTCAAAGCTTCGATTGGTCGTCATATTCAAAAAGTTTGTATAACATATAAAAAATTAGTCACACTCAAACTTTGTACAATAATAGAACAAATTGCAACAAAATAAATAACAATCTATGAAAAAAATTTGAATAAAACAAGCGGTCGAATTAAAAAAAAGTCAACCATGACATATTTAAATACGGAAGGAGTACGAAGCAAAAAGATACGGCGTGCGTTATTTAAAAAAACTAAATTAAAAGGTTAAAATATAAAAAAAAAGTGTGTCGCTGAAAGCCCTCCCCACTGTTTTTCCTTTGCTGTGCCTTATTGTTGGTGTTTGGCCCACGGACATGCGTGTTATCCTGTGCGCATGCTAAGTGGGCTGACTTTTTTTTTCAATTTTCCTTTATTTTCTTATTTTCTTTTTGCTCTTTCCATGTTCCTCTGTTATTTTATTTTATCCGATTCATATTTTTTGGTTCTACTTTTCATTTTGTTTCTTAATTCTTCCTTTCTTTATTTTCCTTTTCATTTTATTCATCTTCATCTGTAGTGATTTTTTCTTGGGACACTACTAACAGCTACTACAAGGTAGTTGATTTATATCAGTGAAATCATAATGATATTTATTGGGAAGTTGCAAAGGAGCTAATGGAACATTTTATGTTTTTTCTAAGGTGTATAAGATATTTTCTCGTGGAGTTGGAATCCCAACAAAAAAAAAATTCTAGACTACATTTTTAATGTTTTCCACTTTCCTAAATATACAATATTTTTTTATGAACCAATAATATTCCTTTGTGATGTAGAACATTTTTCTCTCAAACATGAAACAATTTTCTCACAAAGACATGCATTTTCATGTCTAAGCTGATATATAATAAAACTAAAAAATGTGAGTTCACAAGTGGATAGACGCAGGACACCCCATCCATAGATCAATTTTTTTTTTTTACGAATTATACCCCATCTGAAACCTTAAAAATAAAAGTGGTACTCCCTCTGTTTTTTATTTGTAGCATTTTGCTAGCTGGCGACAAATATTCGAGAACAGAGGTAAGACAATTTAAGTCATACTCACATCTCTTATTGATTAGCTAGGATCCTCCTGCCAACTAGTAATGTATAACTTTCATCCAGTTTTATATATAACTGCTAGCCGGTGCATGTTAAATGTCTTTAAAAGCTTATGAAGATGGATTTCATTTTGTAGATCTCGGCGAGGATTTGAAAACGGCAAGAGAGTAATGAGTGATGAAAGAAAATATCTAAGTATTTTATCGCTTACATCATTTCCAACATTACCTTAAAAGTGACATGCGCTATCCTTTTGTAATTAATCCCCGCATGCATGCGCACAGGGAGAAAAGCGGAGAGAGGTCGCGCGGGCACTATATGGGGCCGCTGCCCATCCATGCCGCCGGCGGCCAAGCAACAAACCTAGCAGGGGAGAGAGAAGCAACGAATAGAAGACCTTAGACCTCGGGGTGATGCTGCCGCAGGCATGGCCGCCGTCGCCGCAACTGCCGCAGGTGCGGCTGCCGTCGGGGCAGGGGCGAATCTAGAACACTATGCCACCGGGGTCAGCCACTAACTATTGGGTCAAATATGCTTAATTATATACTTTATCACCATGATTTGAGAAAATTGTAAAGGAATTTGCAAAAGCCATCGCGATGATTACACATAGATCCGCCCCTGCGTCGGGGCAACAGCTGCAGCCGCCGTCGCCGCAGCTGCCCCAGGCATTCGTCTTCACCATGTTCTTTTCTCCAGACATGTCCAATAGCGATTGGATATCCTATTCTTATGTGTCCAAGAGAATCCAACACAATTGGACCTACAGTAAGTAGATGTCCATGTCCAACCAAGTCCAAATCGAATAAGATCAAGGTGTAAAATCCAATTGGATTTTGGACTATGTCCAATCCATTCCCAGGTCTATTCAAGACTTAATTTGAAGGGATGAATTGATTAACGCCATGAGGGCATCACACTCAACCGAGAGGGCGTGAAGCTGATCAGAGTTATCAGCCGAGTCAAAGTGAAAGCGTATTTCTGCATCTACCGGCCGGTGCAAGTTGCATCTGCGGATCTGCCTATCCAGGAATCAATCGTTGGCAGGGGCGTGCTTTCCACGTGCCGACGACCAGCGCGGCTGCCACCCCTAGCTGGTCGTCCATCCGACGGGCCTCGCGGCTCGGCCGGCCGCCGCCCCGCCTCGGGTCTGCCGGCACCTGTCGGCCCCGCGCACGCGACCTCCCTTCCACATGCGCCGTGCCGAGGAAAAACAAACAGTTTCCGTCAGTCGAGGAAAGTGGGCGGAAACCATGAGCGCCGTACGTAACGTACGCACGCCTACGGACTACCACCCGTTGCCGTTGGGGTGGTCACGGTGGTCCGGCGCGGCTATATAACGGCCGGGGCCCCGGGGCGCGTCAGGATACGAACCCAACGGCTCTTTGCATTCAACGACACGGCCGTGCTTTGCTCTGTAGTACTGCTATTTATAGAGGGGTCTCCACCAGATCTTGGAGCACTAGTTGGCATGATACTGTAGGCTGTAGCCACATCTCTCGTCATCTTTTACTTGAAACCTTCCTTCCGGCTGTACCACATACATAAGCAGCTGTTATCTTGATCTGTTTTATTCGATCGAGATCGGCGAGCAAGCTGCCTAGTCTCCTTTCCTCTGATACATCTCCAATTGCTTTTTTTTGCTGGTTGGGGTATTCTTTGTTTGATTATACCTAGTCTTTTTTTCCATCTAGCTCCACTATTGCTCAGATCAGATCACATCACCACACCGTATTTCTGATTCTTAGTGTTCTAGAGCATCCTTTTATTACCTTGATGGCTTGCAAGGCATACCACAACACCAACAGCTGCACAAGCCGCCACGCTACGAACACAACGGCGTTTCCACGACCGCCGGCGCCACCCCAACCTCCGCTCCTGCCGCTGCCGGCGCAGGCCTCGCCGCAGTACTCCTTCCAGCCAGTGAACCGGCCGGCACCTCGCTGCTACTTCGCCGAGCCGGGGCCCAAGAAGCCCGCCTCGGCGCCGATCACCGTCGTCGCCGCACCGTCCAAGAAGAGGGTGGCGCCGGCGACTGGACTGGAAGAGGAGGAGGTCCTTGATTGGTCGGAGACGGACTCGCTGTACTCGGTGTCGCCGCCGCCGAGCAGCGTGCCGATGCCGACGTCCCTGCTGCTCACAGTCACGGCGGCGAGGACGACGAAGGCGCCGATGGCATGCGCCGTGGAAGTGGCCGCCGGCGCCGTGGATGTCGGCGCCACCGACGAGCTCCGGCGACTCCTCAGGCTTTAGCTACTACGACACTGCGTCTATGGCAATAAGACTGATCTGTGTGCGTGACTCTGTTCCTTCTCTTTTACTGCCTGGGCGCTAGGCCGCTGGCGCATGCAACAGCAAGCCTATCTAGTGAGCTTCGTTTCATGGGTAGTTTTAACATGCCTGATTATAACGAAGCAGTGTGGCCGTCCACAAGTTGTATTTTAGTAATCGATGTGTTCCAATGTACCTGTGTTGTGATTGTGAGATCAGAGAGGTCTCGATTTGATTTCTGGACTCTTGATTTCATTTTTTTCTCCGTTTCAAGTTCTGCTTCATTTTTTTTTTTTTTTTTGATAAGTAGTTCTGCTTCATTGAAAACTGCTTGGCCACTGGCCAGTAGTACAATCTGAACAGCCCAGAGAGTGAATGGCTAGAGATGCAACGCATCACACCTGCACAGGCACAGCTCCAGTGAGTGTTTTTTTATTAAAAAATACTCAAGCTTGGAATTTGGAACAGGCAACATGATCGTGGGACCGTGGGTAAAAGGCCACAGCTGCTGATGACATAAAGGAGTAATTTGGTAGAACTGAACCCAGCATCATGCTGTGATCTGAATATCTGATGCTTAAAACGACCGTGCTGCTATATAATTTCCGTGAAACTGCAATGGTACAATCGCTTGTATGAGAATACCATAGATTTTTTTGTACCATGGGATGTTTAGTTGCTTTGCAAGAGATCCTGTTCTAAATATCATGGTTTGTTAGATACCACGATATATTTGGAGTTGACCCAACATTTTTTTAATGTTTTTTGCCTATTTCACTCAAATACCATGATGTGTCATGGTGCATCCAAACAACCAATAGTTCTAATTCTATGAATATTAGTTTCAACTAGGTTTGTGCCCGTGCGTTGCCACGGAGTGAACAAAAATTTCAACGCAAAAAGTATGTAATCGATGTAATCGTATGTTGCTATGGAATGGCCGCAACAACGGAAACAATAGGTATATTATTTGAGTGATGCTACGGAACATTAATCCATACACGGCATTATTTCTTCATATATTCAAAAGGAAAAAGTCCATTTCACACCCTCAAACTATCCAACTCATCCTATTTTTAACTCTAAACTACAGAACCGGACAATAAACACCTCAAACTATTAGAAATCGGACAAAGTTGGACCTTTAGCTAGTTTTCTACTTTTAAGAAGTAATGATATCTTATTACATACACACACACACATTTAAAATGAATTCATTTTAAAATAGAAAAATATGAAACTTATACCATATTTTTTTTTAAAAATATAGCCTATGTAATTATTCTTTGCTCACAGTTATTTGGAATGTATTTGTTCATATTTCTCATGTTTTATTTGGAGCAACAAAACAATAGACGTATAAATATTAAAATTCAAAATGACTCCAAAAATTTGGTATAGATTTTAAATTTTTATAATTTAAAATACATTAATTATGAATTTTTAGAGAATAAATAAGATTTTATTATTTCAAAAAATAGAAAACCGCTTTTAAAACTAGGTAAAGGTCCAAGTTTGTCCGGTTTTTTATAGTTCAAGGCGTTCGATGTTCGATTTCATAGTTCAAAGTTGAAAATCGAACGATTTGAATAGTATAAGGTTGTGAATGGACCTTTTCACATTTAGTACAGCTCCCTATCGTCACACCATCACAGCTTCCAATCTCCCAAATTCCAAAAGTGTGGATAAATATCAACATTCGTGAAAGCAAGGATCACCGGTCAACCAAATGTGAAACAAAATTCAAATCTACATTATAAAAGAGTGAGTTTTTTAAAAATGTTTTTTACCTAAAAAGCAAAGGTATACCCCTCACGCTGACCCCACTGCGCAGTTTGGAAAATGTTGGAAATGAGTGGAAAGGCTCAAAACCCATAGATGCAAAATGTTTCATTCACTTTCTCTCTTTATTTCTCACCTTATTTTATACCCATACCCACTTGTTACTTTGTTTCTCTTGGTTTTAATGAGAAAAGAATGACTCTAATCAATCAGCACTTGTTCCTTTTATTTTTATTTTTTTCTATTATCTGCTTGATTATCTCACAACATGTGCATGTTGCACGTACATCTATGCTAGTACCAATGCGAATATGATAACAGGAGGCTATCCAGTCAAAGGTTAAAAGCAGGAAAATATTTTCTTTTAGCTTGATGCGAAATGAGAGATGATGCTTTGCAGGCTTCAATTGAAGGTTGAGTTCCTCTGAAACACCATTTTTCTGTAGAAGTTGGTGACAAGAGGATATACACCAGCAGCTGTATATGTGAGGTAGCTAACAACAATGTGATCATTGTGGTCAGGTCCTCGCCTTTGATGATTTTATTCGATGAAGTTGCAAGTGTGAGATTTTCAAAAGTTAAGAACTTGATTGGAGCTGCCAGTCTCCTATTGTTAGTTGGACCCTCAACGTATAAGAACATGAAAGTTCAGTTGAAATGAAAAAAATTGTTGGTCTCACGGGAAGAATACAATCACCTGGGTTATTCAACCATCGCACACACATATATGGATTAATAATCCATCTATAGTAGCAAAAGGAATAAAGTAAGCTTAGGACAACTTAAACTGTCATCTGCTACTAACATCGGATAGAGAAAAATCAATTGTGGGTATGCGTTCTAATTTGGTAACGATTCCGATGCATCAGCAGCAGTAATACACTTAGGCTCTTCTGATGGTAACACAGGCAAACAACATGATGGTTGGAGTTTGATTGCATTGATCTTGGTGTTAAGTTCATGTGCCACCAACAAGCTCAGTTTATTTCTCGCATTTTTGAAAGATAACTGATTGCCTCTGATGTAATCTCAAGTTTTACTGAACTTTGCATCAACTCTGGTCTGAGTCAGAGAGACATGCCCATTATCATTGGCCAAGGAAATTGCATAAAGAAATATACCAATACCATGGCTCATTTCATGGGTGAAGAGACGACCAATAAGTAGCAGTTGTCTGTGAAGAGTCACATAGCTCGCGGCGCGGGCGGCCATCGCCGCCAATGGGCTCGCAGCGTGCGAGGACGCCGTGCCGGAGGACATGGCCGCAGCTGAGCACGGCATGCACATGGACGCTAGTGTTGAGCTCGCCGCATGCGGCATGACCGCAATCCTGCCGTCGCCACGCGTGAGCACGCTGCTGCTTCCAAGCTCACGGCGCGCGAGGACGCAGTCGAACTAGCGCCGCGCGCGCGCGGCCGCTGCTGCCGAGTTCGCGGCGAGCGCGAACACCACCGCGGCCGCGGACAAGCTCACGGCGAGCGAGGAGGCCGTCACCATCAAGCTCGCGCTGTGTGAGCGGCCGTCACCACCCCCGAGCTCGCGGCACGCGCGAACGCCGCCGTCGAGCTTAGGGCGCGGGTGGCCACAGCCGCCGCCGGGCTTGCAACGCGCGAGGACGTCAGACTCGCAGCACGCGCGGAGGACGCCGCCGCCGCCGTACGCGAGGAAGATTCTGTCGTCGCTGCCGTGCGCGCGAGGAAGATGCTGCCGTCGCCGACCTTCACGGGGTGAGGAGGCCGCCGCCGTAGATCGTCGCGACAGGCGGAAAGGGGTGCGGGGCCGGCAGCATCGGCAGCGGGCAGGAAGGGCACGGGGCCAACTGGCTGGAGGTAGGCGGGAGGAGGCACGGGGCCGGTGGTGTCGACCGCGGAGGACGGTGGCGGCGGGCGGTATGTGGTGCGGGGGGTTGGCGGCGCAGGGGCTGGCGTCGGACGGAAGGGGCGTGGGGCCGACGGCGGTATGGGTCGCGGCACGCATGGCTTGACGGGACGCGAGTGCAGCGGGCGATGGTGGAGGTGGATTCCACTGAGACGGAGCGAGAGTCGAGGCGAGCAAAGACAGGGGCGGCGTGGGGACTCGAGCCTGGCGGCAAAGCGGAACGGAGAGGCGGAACGCGCGATGGGGAGAGCGGATAAACACTTCTCGTATTTTTTAGGTAGTAGAGATGTAGTTTCGATAAACCAACGTATTTATGTCAAAGCAGTTACAAAGTATGGTATTTAAAGCTGTGGTTTTGAAAATTCCAAACAGGGCCGATACAAAAGTATCGTGACCTTGACAGGAACAAATAGCCTACAGAAAGGATGCAATAAAACACCTTTATTACTAGAGAATAGCTGATCACAGTTGATCAAACATGTTCTCTACAAACTCAAACCAACACCTAATAACATCCTGTTATTTCTGGCAAAGAAAAATATTAATGAGGACAATATACAATGCAATCTTTTCTCTGATTGGTACAATGCCTAGTGCTAGTATACAGAAGTGAAGTCCAAAATTGAGAAGGATCACTTGTCGCAGAATGCATGAAGGGTTTCATCAAGTACATTCCGGTCGTAATCCCCCGTAAAGACGCAGCTCCCCAGAGGTCCTGTCAGAAGGATGAGCCTCAACAGACCATCAGCAACCTTCTTGTCAACCTGATGTGTAATCCAAGAATCCAGTTAGTGTTTCTTTAGAGAAAGATGCAACCTTAAGATGTTCAAGTGTGCTAAAATAATGCTTGGAAACATAAATTAACAATTTGCAAGTGCTACTACATAGCAATTTGTGCAAATGCTAATTAAAATGCTGCAGGCAATCTCAATGTACTTACAGCCATGATGTTCTTAAACTTCTCCACTGTCATGGCCTCTGGAGGCGTAATGGGGAGCTTGGCTTGCTCTAGTATGTCAATCACACGTTTCTTTATCGACTCGTCAATCCACCCCAGGCGGTGAGACATATCAGCTGCCATAACCTAGGGTAGTGTCACCCCAAAAACATAAGCAAAAGATAAGAAAATGATGCTAAAAAACTAAGAGAATATCTAAGAATATCCAAGTGATTTACTGTTCCAGCTGCCACAGCCTCCCCATGGAGCCATGCTCCATATCCAGTCCCAGTTTCGATAGCCTGATAAACAAATGTGATGATCAATATATGATCGGTGCATTACAATAACATAAGGTCGCTATATTTCCAACAAATTCAGTTCTGACAAGGTGTTTTGAGGTTGTTGAGCCAAAAACCTATCAATGTCAGTATCGAACATAAAAAATCCAAACATGTACATACATGGCCAAACGTGTGACCCAGGTTTAGGGTTGCTCGTAGACCACTTTCCTTCTCATCTTGTGCAACCACTTCAGCTTTGTTTTCACATGATCTCTTGATAGCATAGGCCAAAGCACTTGGTTCTCTATAGAAATGTATTTCAAGCTCAAGGTTAACACCAAGATGACAATTTACTTATGATGCTTAATTTGTGCCAGAAAACTTTTGCCATTTTTCAACAAGCAAAAAGTTCAACAATTATATTATACTCCCTCTGTCCAAAATTGTAAGAGGTTCTAGCCCTCTTTTTATCTGTCCATGAACTCCATATACATATGGATGTTGATGAATCTAGACACATATTGAACACACATACATGGAGTAAAGAACGAATCTAGTAGAAGCCTAGAACCCCTTACAATTTGGGATGGGGGGAGTATGTAATATTAACGTAAAGAGGGACTCCAAACCTTCTTCAGTAATTACAGCTCACATAATATTAGTAACAGATAAAATGATCAATCTAAGTGTGATAGGTAAAACAATACATTTGACACTTCATTTAGCTACAATACCAAATCGCAGACTTTTCAGACAGCAGCTATCCAGAGGTTGAGGAACTTCCCAAAATTTGGATACCCATGTTCTTTCATTTGGTCATACCACTCACAGGTTAGCCATTTCAGAAAATACAATGGCTATGCCTCTGAATGTGGGAGGTCACAACAAGTTCTAGAATCGCAAACAAGATTAGGAAGAATGAACAGTTAGATCTTGAGGTGACTACACACAAGTCTAATGCAGTTATGAACTGTTGTCTAGTGTCTACAACTCAATGAATAAAAACAAGAATAGAAGATTGTGAATCACAAGTCTAATGCAGTTATGAACTGTTGTCTAGTGTCTACAACTCACTGAATAAAAACAAGAATATAAGATTGCATTAATGAATTCAAGAACAAGCTGAATACCTTGCTAACAATGCCTGCATATTCTTCTCTTGCCACTCAAAGAATGGCGCATCCCTTATGAGCCCATACTTCACCACCTCAGCAACGCCTGAAGCTAGCTCCCTGTTAGGCAATGTGTTCAATGTATCCGTGTCTACCAGAACACACTGTGGCTGGTAGAATGCCCCAATTAAGTTCTTCCCTAGTGGATGGTTAATCCCGGTTTTCCCGCCAACGGATGAATCCACCTAAATCAGTCATTCAGGCACCATCAGAACAAGATCTAGATGTAACTCAGCTTTAGTAAATCATAAATCAAGCTTAAGACCTGGGCCATCAAAGTAGTTGGTATCTGTATGAAATTGACACCACGGAGGAATGCAGCAGCTGCGAACCCACACATGTCTCCAATGACACCACCACCCAGCGCTACAAATGTGCACCGGCGGTCAAACCGGGACTCAACTGCTTTGTCAAACACCTTCATCAGTGTGTCCTGCCAATCACACCCAAGTCAGCTAAATATAAATGGACTGGCAAATATCCCAGAACGCCTGAACCACACAAGCGCACTCACCATATCTTTGTACTTCTCGCCGTCGGGCAGGATCACGCTCTCGACTGACACGTTTGGGTTGTTGTGGGTGAGTGCCCAGGTCACCTTCTCCAGGTAAAGCGGCGCAACTGTCGTGTTGGTAACCACCAGAACCCTCTTTCCATGAACATGCCTGAGCAGACAGAAATCAGGATCACAGAGTGACCACCAATCTGACAATCAAATCAAGAAGAAAAATCTATAATTCGACTACCTCTGCAGCAGCTCCGGCTCGTCGAGGAGGCCTGCGCCGATGTAGATCGGATAACTACGGTCGCCGAGGTCGACCTCGACCACCGTAGAGACCTTGGACTCAGCCGGAGGCTGCATCGTGGGAACGGCGCTGGCTACGAAGCCGGTTCGAAGTCGCCTCGCGGGGGAAGAGCGGATGGGAGGGCAGGGGTGACGCGACGGCGAGGGGACGGAGGCGGCAGCGGGAGCTCCGCGGGGAAGGCGGGGAGAGATGGCTGCGCAGGATGAGGATGCAGCGGCGGCAAGGAGGGACGACGCTGAGCCCGCCATGAGATAGCTTGCGAGGCGGCGGCGGCGGCGGCGGCGACGGCGAGGGTGGTAGTGGGATCGGTTGTTGTGTCCGGTGGGCCGGGGATTTGAGGCGGGTGTGGCGCGGGCGCGGTAGGTGGGGAAGGAGCACAGTGTGGGAGTAGACGGATCGATGTAGACGGATGGTTGAAGGATAGACGGCTGGGATTGTGCTGTGGTTGGTGGGCGGGGATGGCGGATGGCGCGGCCTGGGGAACGTAACGAGAAGGTGAGGCACGTTCTCTTCGGTGGATCAAAAAAGCACAGAGCAGTTCAGCCACACGCGCGCCGTCCCGTCTGCCGATCCAACAGCTGAAGAAGACTGATAATAAAAAAAACATGAAGCACGCGCTTCTCTGCGGAAGGGAACACAGCTTGAGCTGACGTGGCGGAAGGGTTGGCAAAGGACAAAGGTGTTGGCTTGGAGAATGTTTCACTGGAAGTGGGACCAGTCAACGCTGAGAAGTCCATTGTCCTTCTTGCTATTCAACCAAACACACACTTAAACATGATATTAAACTTTCTCAAAAAATGATACTAAACTTGAAAACATTTAGACACTTTTTATTCAAAAAATAATAAATATCTAGAGTAAATTGGAGTCAAGAGGATAGAGATTCTTAAAACGTTGACGATAGAGGCGCACAACTAGTTTCTCGTTTGGTAGAGATTTTTCTATTCCCAGAAAAAAACCTTCTGGATAACTCCTACAAAACAGAACCTAAGCTACCACATCAGATGAAAAAACCCTTCTGTATTTTGAGATTGTAGAGATTTGTTGTAACATAGTAAAAAGTTTTAAAAACATCGTAAATGGCTCCACTTCATACTCAATAGCTGTATCTTAATGGTCCACCGCAGGAGAACAGCTCTATTTCATAACTCACAGAACATACAGATGTTAAAGAAAAATAGAAAAAAAATAAGCAAGTTCTTTTTTCTTAATTACTAGGTATGAACATGTATCTAATATCTAGATGTGATAAACATCTTAGGTGGTGTTTGGATTGATATCTATAATGAAACATGGATATAGATAAATATTGTTGCACCTGTTTGTTTGTGTGGGCGGCTATAATCACATTACATGCAATCCGATACTGTTTGATGTGCAAATCTGATTCCACACATTTCTCACCACAAATAAAAAGTAACAAATGGTCAAAGGCCATTGCTCCTTGTTTCGTGGAATTCAAATAGCGATATCGTGGCCAATCAAACAAAACCACTAATCAAAACATCTTAGTAATGGCGGCGACTTGGGTGCAAACTGGCTAATGGTGCAATGATGCAAGCGGCTCCTGCGGTCCACACAATTGCCATCGAACGGTGTTGTACCTTTTTGCATATAAACCTCCACTCACCATATTAGCTGTAAAACAAAAATGACAATAACCCCAGCCAGACCTAACCCTTCGGGCTTCGGCCTCAGCCAGCTGATTGCTGAATCTCCGCACGATTTCTTCGCAACAAGCTGTTCTGTACGTATCTCAGCAGACTGAACGATGCACGGCGAGCCGCCATCATCAAAACTCGGTGGTGGAGGCCGCCCACCGTCATCTCATGATCTCGTCGACGCAAGGCATCAGTCTTCGCTAGCACAACGGTGCAACGCACACGACGCGGATCCAGCGGCAGCTGTTGTGGCCAATGGCCAGCATCACCTGAACGTGCTCATCTTGCCTTCCTCTTTTGAGAAATTCAGCCTTTTTCTTTTGATCTGTAATCTGGAATATTTACTTTTGCAATCAAAATTCGTTTGTTGTGTGACCTGGTGCTGATCAAACTTGCTTCTTATCTATTGATCAAATTCTATGATTCTCATCTCTTGATTAGACATGCTTCTCATCTATATAAGTAGTACATGAATACAACTCTTACCACTGGACCGCTGAGGCAAAAAGAGCACCCTCTGATAGATAAATGAAATGAATTGTGAAATATAAACCAAACGAAATTAACTAAACTTAATTGAACATAAGAGAGAAGAAATAAATCATGAATTCTCACAAACCAAGAGCACTCTCACAAATAGAATTGTATTGAAGACAACTTGGAACAACAAAGTGAAATTGTCACTCAACTGGAGCTCAACATCAAAGTGAAGAATGAATGTTCATTGCAACTGGAGCTCATCCAAATTAGAGCATGGCGTGAGCATTGCTCGCATCCAATAACCAAATTGTTATACACTATTGTTTACAAACAAAAATTACATCAACATCCTCATCCAAAAGACCAAAATCATAGCATTGGCCTCCATCCAAAAACTTGAACTCTCCTGAAGCAAATGCTCAGCAACAGACATGAGGCACCCGTGTGCCTAGCAGCAGACATGGGAACTGGGAAGCCCACGGCCGGCGCGCTCATGCCTAGTGGCGGAGCTGGCCCCTGCCAAGGTCTGTGTCAATTTTTTTATATGTGCTAATCTTTGCTTAGTCACATTGCTTAGACTAATTAATTAGTACATTGTTCAACAATATAGGTTATGCTGCACTTTCAGCAAGTCAAATAAATATTGTATACTGGCTATCAGACCGTATGGCCCAGTAGCCCTGCCGTGTGCAGAGGCTAACAAAATCAAAGATCTTTTTTAACGGTCACTGTTTACAAGTTTAAACTATAGATTTACTTTTGTATATACATCCAAAACCATTAAAACGTTTTTTCTGTATAAAATGGTTGATAACTACAATTACTGAATTTTCTATAGTATATGTTTGATTGTTTGGCCCCTCCTATGTATTATTCCTGGCTCTGCCACTGCCTATGCCGCGACCAGGCAACGGCGACCAGCGGCGGTGTCCCCTTGCGGGCCTAGGGCCGCGGGAGACCTGGGCCAGTGATAGGCCGCCTCCACTGCGAGCGACCTAAAGGACACAAAGGCCATGGGCTGCGACCTCCACGGCGGTTGGCAGCCATGGCTCCATACCGAGCGGCGTCAATGGCTCCACAACGCTTGATGTCTTTGGATCCACCACGTCCGGCTCTCAGGAAATCCTCACACCAGCAGCCTTGGGTCCATCGCGGCCGGCGACCTAGTTGCGGCTGAGGGCGGCTGCAAGCCTGCAACTCGAGACATGGCTGCAAGGTGGATCCAAGGAGATGGAAATAACAGTTCCCAAAGGGGTTTATTGAAAAATAACAAGCCGCCATTGGATGTCAATCGCATAGCCTGCAGCGGCTGTTTGCACGCTTGCACTGTTCATCTTTTTGCACCAAAGTCGGCCCCCTTAGTAATTTGTCATAATGTAAGGCAATAGATAAGCAGAGGTGACGGGAGGGGGCAACCTCCCTCTAATGAAGACGATTTGCTTAATAAAACCTTTAAAGATCTTGATAATTTTGATGATTTTTTAAATACCTAAGCTAGTTTGCTCACTGGCCAGCATTGGGTTACTGCATCACCACAAGACATCCTGTTGCATCATTATACAATGTTCGGTTAACACCGCAAGACATCATAAAGAAAGGCAGGCTCACCCGCGACACCACCCTAGAGCAGCTTGCTCTCCTGGTACACTGTTCTAACTATCTCCTTCTCTGTCTACAATAGTGTTACAATGTCGTTTTATACTATACATAATTACATATTCAATATCCATAATGCATTGGAGATGACCTTAGACACAATCCTAGTTGATCGAAGTGTACCAAGTTACATCTAGAGGTGCGTTTGACTGATCTGGCCGCCGATTCCTCTAAGACTGTCTCCAGCGGGATGTTTAAATAGATTTGTCTATTTCTATTCCAACCACCTGTCTATGGTACAGTGTCGTTTTGTATTATAGACAGTTGTTTCAGATGTTCTACTAAAGATGGTCTAAGGGCTTCGTCCAGAGTCAGTACTCAGACTGCTTGATTGCGGCGTCGGCGCGCGTCTCGGCGTGGGCAAACTCACACCGCGCCGAGACACGTGTAGACGCGGAAGCGAGCGGCTGCCTCGGTAGGGGGTTCAGCATTTGAGTTCGAAAGAGGGCAATCCTCTGTTTCCAAACTGGCCTAAAGAAATCCATTTACCTCCGGACCTGTACGCCAGAGAGCCCATTCCACGTAGACATTAGGGTCAACTCAACAGGCTGCGGCTGAGACGGACAGAAACGGACCACACCCCAGGTCATCTGGGCCATAACAGGCCAGTCATGCCGCCGGCCCATGTGCAAACACCAGCGCGCGGACGGAAACGGAACACCGAACACGGGGACGACCACCGTTGTCCCACCTGCCAGCCTCACCGTTGCGCGAACCAGTCCCGTCCCGCGACGATCCCTCGACCCGCCAGACGGCAGCAGCGCCCCGCGGCCGTCCACCTCCACTCGCACCCCCGCCACTTCCGCGCGTCCGCTCCACCGCAACGCCCCGCGAGCCCCGTCCCCTTCAAAGCGGGCACCTCCTCCCCCGACCCCTCGCTAGCGTCGCCTCTCCCCCCTCCCGCCTTCCACCTCCCGTTCCCCCCTCCGCTCTCCTCCTGCTCGCAGTTCCGGCTCACATGACCGTCCGGGCCGCGGCCGTGCTGGTGGCTGCCGCCGCGCTCGCGCTCTTCCTCCCGGGATGGGCGGCGGCGGAGTGGAACCTCACGAGGAATGGCAGCGTCGTCACCTACGACGGGCGCTCTCTCATGATCGACGGCAAGCGTGACCTCTTCTTCTCCGGCGCCATCCACTACCCCAGGAGCCCGCCCGAGGTACGCTCCCGCGACCGCGACTCCCCTATCGATCCACCGAGCTATAAATGGTGTAGCCGCGTGGTGCTGCTGTTAGTACCGGTTCTACTGGTTGGCTGTTCTGATCCTGGGGCTGTCTTTGTTATAACGCAGTTGTGGCCGAAGCTGATCGAACGGGCCAAGGACGGTGGGCTCAACACGATCGAGACCTACGTATTCTGGAATGCACACGAGCCTGAGCCGGGCAAGGTAAAGGACATCTGTTCGTATGGACGTGTTGGTTGGTAATCAACCGCAGTAATGTATATTGGCTGCGCCGAGAATGTATATTGGACGGACAGAGATGTCAAGGCAGCTCATCTGTTGCATGTGTTGCAGTACAATTTCGAAGGCAGGTACGACTTGATCAAGTACCTCAAAATGATCCAGGATCATGACATGTATGCAATTGTCCGCATCGGGCCCTTCATCCAGGCAGAATGGAACCATGGGTCAGTGCGTCCAACTAACCGTAACTCTGCTCGCTGGTACATGCTCATATCGTCTGTGCATCTTACATTTTATCTACTCTCTTCCAGTGGTTTACCTTATTGGCTTAGAGAGATCGACCACATAATATTCCGGGCAAACAATGACGCGTACAAGGTAATAAAGGAATTCATCATTGTGACAAGGGTATGTAACTGAGGAGTTATGGGCTGATGGAAATTGGACTTTTCATACAGAAAGAAATGGAGAAATTCGTGAGATTCATAGTGCAGAAGTTGAAGGATGCTAATCTATATGCATCTCAAGGAGGCCCCGTCATTCTAACACAGGTCCATTAATCTCCAATTTACTCATTTGTGTTTGTTAAATATGTTTATTGGCACTCCATTTACATGTGTTTAACGCACCCTGTGATTCACTCTGCACATACACATCAGATCGAGAATGAGTATGGGAACATAAAAAAAGATCATGCAGTAGATGGTGATAAGTACCTCGAATGGGCAGCTCAAATGGCCCTTAGCACAGAAACCGGAGTTCCATGGATAATGTGCAAGCAGTCTTCTGCTCCTGGTGAAGTGGTAACTTTCTGATAATGATGCTGAATATATGTACACAATTTATGTAATGGCTCACAAGTTTTCTATTGCAATTCTACCTCGAAAGTAGCAACAAAATGCTATTCTGAACTAGAGGGGCATTAAAGCTCCTAGAAGTAACATAATCCTTTATATTGAAAGACCTGAATTACCACAGCTCAATCTTTTAATTTGTTTTCTCGCTCTCACCAGATCCCTACTTGCAACGGAAGGCATTGTGGAGACACATGGACACTACGTGACACAAATAAGCCTATGCTTTGGACTGAGAATTGGACAGCACAGTAAGTTCAAGTAATTCACACTCAACATTCTTCTTTTTCACCAATTGCGCAAATATTATTTGAGATAATATTATTGAATAGGAAAGGTTCGCAATAGGAAGGATGGAGTGTAATGGAATATGTTGCAGTGTTTATAAAAAAAATAATGCTCTAATGAACTTATGACCCACAAATTATGCTGCACATTTCATCTGTGGTTACAATATATGAAAAAATATAGAGTTGAATAGTGAAGCACCATTATATCTCATAAATTAGAACATGGACCTCATAGAAACAACAGAGCAGTCTGGAAGCTCTCTAACTAAAGCAAAACCAGCAACTTGAAAGCTAAGGATCTGCTTGCCATTTACTAATTCTAGTGGTTTATTTTTGTTAATATCCATAAAGCATACTCTTAACCAACACCTGCATTCCAAGTAAGGACCAAATAGGTTCTTTTAAAGTACCACCAATATGCCAAACAATGCTTAAATCAAAGGCCATTCTACATTATATAAGCTGTCGGACCACATCACTGTGCATGCGCACACAAGGAAGTAACCGCTTCTATTTTTTCCTCTGTATACACAGGTTCAGAGCATATGGCGATCAAGTAGCTATGCGTTCAGCTGAGGACATTGCATATGCTGTGTTACGATTTTTTGCAAAGGGTGGATCATTGGTTAACTACTACATGGTATGTGCATTCATTTACATTTTGTTCCTGCAATGAATATGTTAACAGATATTTACAGGGGAATATGGATATTTATTACGGAATTTCACTAACTTGTCAACAGTATCATGGTGGAACAAATTTTGGAAGGAATGGCGCTTCTTATGTTCTGACTGGATACTATGATGAAGCTCCCATGGATGAATATGGTTGGTTGCCTTGGTTGACAATTATGTCTGTGTTTTTTTTTTTCCTTCTTGGCTTAAGGAGTGGCTAATTTGGTCCATGTATTTTCATAGGTATGTGCAAGGAGCCCAAATTTGGGCATCTCAGGGATTTGCACAATGTAATAAAGTCATACCATAAAGCGTTCCTCTTGGGGGAGCATTCATTTGAGATATTGGGTCCTGGGTATGAGGTTGGGAATAATTTCACCCATCATTTTGGCACCTCAAACCTAAATTATTACTCCTTCCATTCCAAATTGTAAGGGGTTATAGGCTTTGAATATATTCATATATATCCCATTGTATGTGTGTTGTATATGTATCTAGATTCATCAACATCCATCCGAACAAGTACGGAAAAAAATAAAGTCCAAAACCCCTTAAAATTTGGAACAGAGGGAGTATTTGACAATGTTCTCTGGCCTCCAAATCAATCTTCTTTGATGTTTTGATTAATTTTATATATTTGTAGGCACACGTCTTTGAGTTGCCTGATGAAAAGCGGTGCCTCTCTTTCCTCTCCAACAACAACACGGGGGAAGATGGAACAGTGATCTTCCGAGGGGAGAAGCACTATGTCCCTAGCCGTTCTGTTTCCATTCTTGCAGATTGCAAGAATGTGGTTTACAATACCAAGAGAGTATGTCTGCTTACACTTAACTGCAACTCAATTACGACCTATCTTCAAGGTGGTAAAAAACGCAGGGCCCTGATTTGTGTTGTGTTTGTTATGTTAGGTGTTTGTACAACACAGTGAAAGGTCATACCATACCTCAGAGGTCACAAGCAAGAATAATTCCTGGGAGATGTACTCAGAAGTGATCCCAAAGTATGGCAATACTAAAATCAGGGCAAAGGAACCCCTGGAGCAATATAACCAAACCAAGGATGCTAGTGACTACTTGTGGTACACTACAAGGTATCGCTCCGTCTATCACTCCTTACATTTTTAGGGCAATGTGACTCATTAATCTTTCCATAGCAGAATTGTTTTTAGAGGGAGATTGTCCCGCTCTATTTGAATATCAGCGAGGCTAATTCTTCCACAGGGTTTAGGCATTTCAATTCATACATAGATCACTGCACATCTCAATGGGAAGTGCCGAACACAATATTCTAAATTGCAACATGCATACCATTACTCATGCTGTCTCTCATCAAGCCGAGTAGCTCCCTCCGCCCTTCCCTGGCAGGAAAACCACTTGATTGCATTTCTATTTGTCACTATCTGTAGCTTTCGCTTGGAGTCAGACGATTTGCCATTTAGAGGTGACATCCGACCTGTGCTTCAGGTCAAAAGTACCGCACACTCAATGATTGGATTTGCCAATGATGCCTTCGTAGGTAACTTGGACCAACTCTGTAGCAATCTCGTTGTTCCAAAGACACCTGTTGCAAGTACAAACTTTTTGTACTTATCAAAATACCTGTCTATATAGGAAATGGACGTGGAAGCAAGCAGGTAAAGGATTTCATGTTCGAAAAACCCGTTGACCTGAGAGTAGGCGTGAACCATATCACATTGCTGTCGTCGACGATGGGAATGAAGGTAAAAATCTGTCGTAACTCTGCAGCGTATTTGGAACATGAGATGACTGACTTTGCTATCCTCTAGAAGGCGATGGCCAGGTGAAAAAATATGGTCTTATTGAAGCAAGATGTGGATTTTTTAAGGCAGGCATATATAGCTTATATAATAAATAGTAGGGTGATGAGGCAATAATCCTGACCCATCATCTCGAAATTTGCATATTTTGCTATCTTCTACAGGACAGTGGTGGTGAACTTGCTGAAGTAAAGGGTGGCATTCAGGAGTGCCTCATCCAAGGCCTCAACACTGGGACTTTGGATTTGCAAGTCAATGGCTGGGGCCATAAGGTAAGGATACTGTCTTCAACTTAGAAGCAAAATGCAATAGTGTGGCAATACCTAATATCTTTACACTTGGTTTCAAACAGGCTGCACTGGAAGGTGAGGACAAGGAGATCTACTCAGAAAAAGGTATGGGCCAAGTTCAGTGGAAACCAGCCCAGAATGATCTGGCTACCACTTGGTATAAGGTAGGTTGAACCACGAATAGGAACACCTGAGATTTTGGAAACATGAAACATCCATTTCGATTTTGGTTGCAACCCTGAGTGTCACTTATCTGTGCTGCCATGGTAGAGATACTTTGACGAGCCAGATGGTGATGATCCAGTTGTTCTTGACCTGAGCTCAATGAGCAAGGGCATGTTTTTTGTGAATGGTGAAGGCATGGGTCGATACTGGATCTCATACAGAACTCATGCTGGAACTCCTTCTCAAACATTGTAAGTCTGTAAGCAAGTTAAACTATGTTGAGGCAGTTCTATGATTCTATCTTACCTACAAACATGACGCTAACTCGTTTCATTTTCCTCTCCCGCCCTCCCTTCAGGTACCATATTCCACGACCGTTCTTGAAACCCAAGGACAACCTCTTGGTTCTGTTCGAGGAGGAGTTAGGCAGGCCAGACGGCATCCTCGTTCAGACGGTGACAAGAGACGACATTTGCCTACTGCTTTCGGAGCACAACCCAGCACAAATCAAGACGTGGGACACGGATGGTGGCAAAATCAAGCTCATTGCAGAGGATCACAGCACACGGGGTACTTTGACGTGCCCCCCGACAAAGACAATTAAAGAGGTCGTCTTCGCCAGCTTTGGAAACCCCGAGGGCATGTGTGGCAACTTCACTGTAGGCACTTGCCACACTCCCGATGCAAAGCAAGTCATTGAGAAGGTACTCGCTTTGTGCTCATGCTCAATCAACCATTCAACCACAAACCACGTTTTTGCCTCTGGTTGGCACTGACATGTGGAATGGAATGGACAGGAATGCCTTGGCAAGCCGTCCTGCGTGGTGCCGGTGGAGCACACATTGTATGGTGCAGACATCGACTGCCAATCAACGACTGGCACACTAGCGGTGCAGGTGAGATGCAGATCAGAGAAAGATGCTTGAGAATAACGAGATGGACGCTGCCAGTTGACACCGCAGCTTGTTTGTTTGCTCATTCCTTCGGTTCGGCACTCACACTTGTGCCCCATTGGTCTGCCATTGCGGTCGAATTGTGATCGAAACATGCTTGGTCTGGGAACTAGCATGAAATGAGTAATGGGTAGATGCTGGTCAGATCGAAGATGTGCATTACCCCCTCTTTTCCTCCAGTGTCGTGTTGCTTCATGTAACCATCACAATATATAGATGCTGAATAATCATGATTGATAGTATAGATGTTAGAGCATTCGAACTTTTGAGCCACTGTTGGAGAATGAACTGACTGATTTGCTTACAGCGACATGTATATGAGTACTGAGTAAAAAAAACGGAGATGAGTAAAACAGTGCCCTATGGAGTTATTGCAGATGAGTATCATTTGACAACTTTGATATTCTGGGAACCTAATTGTTTTTTCTAGGACAGCTAATTAATTATGGTGGCATCGCCATCCTAGACAGTTTTTCCTAAATTAATTATGTGAAATGTCATTTTAGTTTATTTTATCAACTTCTTAGGTCAGACTTAATGACCTAAAATGATTAGGACCTGTATCCCTACGTCCATGCTATCCTTTTGTTCGCACTTTATTGTGTTTGTGTATACAAAATTGATCAAATCTCATATTACTTCCACAACTGATCTGTATTAGTTATTTTCAGAATGTTTTTCTCCTATTTCAATGGTTAAATAAAACTTTGTGGTAACTATATCATGCTGAATGCATTCGATTGATTTGTGGTTGCTGGCAGTGTTGTTTTATTAATGCATTCAATTTATCAAACTAGATAGGTATATTTGATGCCAATATTTATCTTGGAGTGGAGAGCTAGCACTCTAGCAGACTGCGGCTACACAATGTAAATAAACCTAGATTGGGGGCATGTCAGGTTGAGTTTATGAGCATAAAATAAATAAAAAAATGTAACCTAAAACAAATTAGATCTTTGCGCAACAAATCAAACCCATAGCTACAACAATATAAATCTTGCAACATTGAGATTGTGTACTCCAACATGCTAGTTCCTCTTTTGCTGCAACAGCAAGAATACACCTAGCAAAAAAATATAATGACCTCTGGAGCCATATGCCTTGAGACAGGGTACTGCGCTCAACATGAAGAACCTCTTGCATCATCGCAAATCATCGAAACACTGCAGAATGACAATTGAACCCTTTAAAACAGACTAGAAAAGATACACATCAAATAGAAAATGAAATAGAGAAATATATCATGACATATTAGATGATTTGAGGCTGAACCAAAATGATTGTGCGCTTACAACACATAAATAATCTACAAGCAAACACAACGAGACCTTTCGTAGCAATGAAGAACCGAGACCGCAACACAAATAGAGAATCATCCCAACATGTTTTTCCAAGGATCTTGACGAACCAAATAGGGGTGACGAGTTGGTCAAGAAAAACGTATGGTTTAAAAGGAAAAAATAAGTTGGTTGGGGGAGCGTATGCTTACAACTTGAAAATAATATTCAAACAAATACTGTGAGACAGAACAATGAAGAGCTGAAGAATTATCCCAACATGTGTTAAATATTATGGGATTTAAAAGAACATAGGACAGAATTTTCCCATCATGTGTTAAAACGCCATGAGACTCCAGCAAAAAACACACAACGAAGAGCTAAAGAATTAATCCAACAAGCGTTAAATATTATGGGATTTAAAAGAACATAAGGATTGTCCCAACATATGTTAGACGCTCCCTTTCTCATAATTTATAGATCGTTTGATGAACTCATTGTATTTTAATTTTTTACGAAAATAAAAAAGAGACGAAAGCATTGGGATGGAGTGAGTACCAATGAGGTGCACACACACGAAAAAAAGCCTTGATTTAAGAACATAAGGACTGTCCCAACAAATGTTAGACGCTCCCTTTCTCGTAATTTATAGATCGTTTGATGAACTCATTGTATTTTAATTTTTTTACGAAAATAAAAAAGAGACGAAAACATTGAGATGGAGTGAGTACCAATCAGGTGCACACACACAAAAAAAAGCCTCGATTTAAAAGAAATGGCAGATTTAGTAAAAGGGGCGTTGCGAGAATCGAACTCGCGACCTCTCGCACCCAAAGCGAGAATCATACCACTAGACCAAACGCCCTTTGTTGAATTCTTGCGGATTATAACGTATTTAACAGATGTATAATACGGCTCTGAAATCCTTCCGCTCTCTTCCCTCCAAATCCCACCCTCTCGCCCCCCCCGAAATTCTCGTTTCCCTCGTTGCTTCCTCCATCTACATCTCTCGCGCTGCGCAGATTACCCAATCCCCGGTGCAGCGAGCATGGCGAGCGCCGCCGACGACCTGGATCTCCTGCTCTCCCTCGGCGAGGCCGTCCCGGAGACCCCTCCCTCCTCCCCGCGCGCCGCAGATGGCCCCGAGCCCGACGGAGCCTTCACACCACCAAGGACGGCGCGCCCCGGCGGCACCGACATGTCCGCCTTCCGCGACGCCGTCAAGGATTACCTCGAGGCGGTGCCCGAAACCATCTCCCCGCCCCGCAAGCGTCCCAAGGCCACGGAAACCCTCGTCGACAAGTACTCCGGCCTCCGCATCAAACACCTCACGCTTTCGGCCCTTGAGATATCCAACCGCTTCGCCGACATTCGATTCGTGCGCATCACCGCGCTAAAGTGAGGACCCTTTTCCCCAATTCACCCCGCTGCTGGGTTATTCATGTTTTTAGCTCATCGATCTGGTGGGGATTTTTTTTTTCTCTTTCTTTTCTTTTGGCGCAGGAACTCGGTGGGGAGCGACAGGTTCTCCGGCTGCTGGGCTACGGCGGGGGTGTTGCTGGACAAGGGCGTGCCGCGGGTGAGTGCGAAGGGGAGCAGCTACAGCATCTGGAAGATGGGCGCTCTGGACGATACCGATATATCGCTGTTCCTGTTCGGGGACGCGCATGTCCATTACTCCGGCGCTGCTGTGGGTTCAGTGTTCGCGCTGTTCAACGGCAATGTCCGCATGGACAATGGGGTACTTCTCGGCTGTGCTTGGATTTTTATTTGATCGCTTGGGGTGATTTGTTCTCAGTGATTCTGTTGCTGATTCGCATGTGTTGGTGAATGGTGATGCCATTGTGCAGGGCAAAGGGTTCTCTGTGAGTGTTGCTTCAGTGGGACAGATGTTGAAGATGGGAGTTGCAGCAGACTTCGGGCTCTGCAAAGGGAAGAGGAAAGATGGGGTGGCTTGCACCATGGCGATAAATAAGTACATATCTTCACCCTATAAGAATGTCTTGACATTTCAGTGGTAGCTTCTTATCATTCATCATTCATCCCAAACTTGGGTAAATTTCAAGGCAACATTGCTAATGCAGCAGATTTTGATGTATGTGGCTAGTGCTTAGCTTCCTGCTGCTAGACTCAAACCATTGGCAAGATGGGGTTTATGTTTTGAAGTTTCAGTTTCAGACGCCTAAAGCATCTCCAGGCTGTTATCTCTTGACCACAAAAATGCACCAACGGTGCCATTTCTGTTACTGAATTCTCCTAATTTATTTTCAGGAGCAAAGGATCATATTGTAAATTCCATTCGTCGGTAATGATATAACCCATCAATATTCAGCAACTGAGATTCTAAGATGGATGTGCACGCAACATGATTCATTATGCTTCTATCCTTTTTACAGAAAACATCACAGAAGTATACTACTGGGAGAGTGGAGCTTAAGGGTGGGTAAGTAAAATCTTAAAAGGAGTAGGCTAGGCCTTTCCTCAACAGTTCCACATCCTATGTTCTTTTGTTAGTCGATATAATTCCAAGTATCTTTTTGGGCCATGCTTGATTCTAAATGATTTTTTAATCCTTCCAGAAATTTCAAATTCGCCTCCAAACTTCGATCTGAAGGCATTTACATGGTCAATCCAGCTTCAGAACGAAGCAACCCAAGAAAGCCATTCCAACCGGTGAAAGTGATGTCAGTCGATGGGCTAAAAAGGGCTTTAAGGTATGTAGGCAACTAGGCACTCTGCGGCTAATCTACTGATTGCTCACATTTTCTCCCTTTCTTTTTGGTAAAAAAGCCAAGAAGCAAGCAGTACTGTGAAATATAAAAAATTATGATGCCATAGCTAATGCACACAATATTTGACTAGTCTGCATTTATCGTTCTTTTCGATTTATGTTGGGTGTATGACCAAAAAAGGCAGTGCCAGTGCATGAGCTCCTGCTTGCGTGGGGTTTGGGGAAGGTTGGACTCACTTTGGGGTCTATTGTCCGCAGTATTTCCCTGTGTTTCTGCAAGAGGTTGTTTCCCACATTGGCATATGACCACCAAAAAAGACAAAATACAGTGTTTCATAAAGAACTACTTGGCACTATTCTGTCATGGTCACTGGATCTGTTATTTGCAGCTGCATTGTGGTATATGATTTAGAGCTTCTCATTCGAGAGGAAGAATAAGATAACCCGATTATGTAGACCTTGTATTATCTAGGCATTATCTATTGAACCGCCCCAGAAATGATTTGCCCTTTAATTGTGACATCTAACAATACATTTTAATAAATGTAAACTGTATTTTGTAGTAGCCTTGTATTAATTTATGCAGGATTGCAGTAGCCTTTGTAATAGTACTGAATGGTTGGCATTGTCATGTTTAAAGTCTGATTTTGTTGTGCAGCAATGCAGATAGAGTAACTACTAAGAACCAGTCTCAGGGTATAAGATTTCTTTCCCATGTTACAGGTAACCTATTTAAATGAAACTAGCCTAAATTCATGAAATGACATAACTAGATTGACTCTGCTAAATTTCTGTCTGCATAAATCAGCTAATATGGACAATATGAAGCCAAATGCCCCAAGCAATGGCTCTACGAACCAATCAAAGTTTAGCTTAAACAAAAGGTCAGTTAAACTCATAATGAACTACTGTATACTCATAATAATAGTCGCTTTATTTTTTGTTTTCATCAATGTCATTGAATGATTCAAACTTGTTGGCTGTAGTTCTGCGTCATCTGGTGCCAATCTACTGCCCAGGCAGGGATTGCGGAAGCCAGAACAAGATATGAAAAGACGAAAGGTGAACAATCCTCCAAAGAATATAGTTGAGCTCGATGCAGTTAGCTCGGATGATGATGAGATAAATATAGTACTGCGGAGCTGATGCTCCATTAATAATATACTGTGAATTGTGAATGCACTCCAAATCGAGTAAACACAAGAGTGTATGTGAAGGCTCTAGTTATCATGAACCTACACATTGTATTTAGGTAAGTTCTGTAGCCAAACCTTTGGTCATATACTGTACCTGGTGGCAGACAAATTATTAGATATCACAATTTTCTGCAAAAATTCGTTCATGAATCCAAGATTCGTCAATTTTGTGTTGGATGAGGCTAAGATCCGCAGTGTTTTGGTTTGTTGCTTTGTTGCATCTGTGGCCATATACCGTACCTGGTGTCTTGGTGGCTGACAAATTATCAGATACCATCGTTCTGCGCTAGCTGTGTGTGTTGGTTTTTTTAAGTCTTTGTTGTGTGGGCTGGTTGTTGCTGCTGTTTGGGTACTCACGTCGTTGAGTCTGAGAGGGAATGAAGGCGAAGGGGTATGGCGTACAGGAAGAGGGCCACGGATTGGGATGAGCTGAGACGGTCAGTGAAGCTACATAGACTGTATTCGTCGTGTGTGATGCAATCGTTCTCCGCAGTTGAAGGTTTCATAGCACAGTTGTGCCACACCAATTTGAAGGTTTTATGGCACAGTTGTGCCACACCGATTTGTCTACATAACCGTGTATCTTGGGTTTTTTCCAGATGAAATTACCTCTCTCTCTCTCGTTGTAACTATATTAACATTTCACCAAGTATACTCATTTGTCGTAATCGTAACATTTAATGAAAGCACTGAAAAAGGCCTTAGTAATAGCATCGTAATTTTTGGTGGCGTAGCCTTTGTTGATTCGTGATGTCAAGTAGTAGCCTACAGCTTCATTTGCCATGGGTGGGGGATTCAGTGGTACGCATGTTTCTCTGACTGAGGGCGCAGCCGCACAGGTCTGTAGACACTAGACAGGGCGTCGTCGAGCCGAACAAAGCAAAGGGAAGTAGGCGCGGCAAGAGAATGGAACTGCAGCGGCCAAAAAGCACGCCAACCAGCCAAACGAAACTAGGAATGCAGAATAACCAGCAAGCAATGATTGATAACCAACCAGCCAGAGCATCCAATGCACCAAAAACACGAGTCAGCAAAATAGTACCCTCACGACCAACCGAACCTACGTACACCTTCTGATCAATTTGTTAAACCCAGAGACAGTCTATCAACTGCTCCAACTCATAACATTCTAACAACCACAGACAGTCTTAATCAACCGCTCCAACTCATAACATCCTGACGAAGCACCTGCCGGCTGGCCTGGTTAAAGGAGATTGCTGCTGTTAGAGCCTCTGCCTCATTCAAAGGCCCACTGGTTCTCCCTCCTCACTTCCTCCTCTTCCTCAGGTGTGAAGTCATTCTTGATGTTGAAGGTCTTGCGGATCTCCTCTGGAGTCTTCCCCTTGATCATGTCCGCAACGGTCTGGCAGGTCAGATCCAGCAGTTCTTTGATATTCATGTAGTTTGCAGCCTGCAATGACCGATACATGTCAGACATTCCTGTCTCACGAATGTAATATGAACAGCCAGGCAAAAACTGCTGTCTCATGAATGTAATGGACAATCAAGCAAAATTTGATGATATGAACAACCAAGTCACTGAATACATGATTTGCGAACGTACAAAATACAGTCCTACAATGTACTTATTCCGCTTGACACTACCAACAACCACATCAAAAACCCATATCAATGTTGCTTACCGCTGGTATTATTGCAAAACATGGCCCATCATGGAACTTGAAGTGCACTAAGCATGGTCATGAGTAGATTGATGCAAATATCGTTCCTAATTACTAACTGAACCATTTCTCAAATATCTAGGGATCCTCACATAACCTTGGCCATGAGTAGATTGATGATTGATGCAAATACAGTATCTCATTAGCCAAACCATTCATAATTACCAAGTGATCAGTTACAAACATCTAGGGATCTGGGATCCTCATTAGCCAAACCATTCATAATTACCAAGTGATCAGTTACAATATCTAGGGACCTGGGATCCTCACACAAATATTGATTAGGAGTAGATAAGTGTAAATACCGTAAAGCATCTGCCAAACCATTTCTAACATCCAGAGATCCTCACACAATATGTATCATGAGTAGATAGATACTGTAAACCATCAGCAAAACAATTCCTAGTTACAAATATCAAGTGATCCTTACAAGGGTGCAAACAGATTTAGGTCCTACAAAAAGAGAGGAAAGGTGACTATATCTAAGAAACAAGGATCCCAGTGTACATCTCAACCAAAATAGTCAACTGTAAGTTCCTAAACTCAGTTGCTAACCAAATCATAATTTGACAATGCAAAGCAGTAACTTCTGTTCATTGCAGGTTATAAGTAGGCGTAACAGGACAAACAGAATCGTATCAACATTGATTTTTCAAAAAAAAGGTAAATGTAACTATTCCAAGCAGTTAAGGATTCATAGCAATATATACAATCACTAATGCATGCTGGTCCTACAATGTCAGAATTATCAGTGGCTGCTACTGTACCCATGAAACAAGTACTGTGGACTCAAAAAGCATAAGACAAACTACCTTAAGCATAAACTGAGCAATTTCACATATCTTATGGCATCCATAAATTTTTCATGAATTCAGTACCAATCGCAAAATCGTAGGTTGATAAAGCAGCAGAGTAATCAATTCCTACGACAAGGAGTAGATTCAATTAACATTCAGGACAATCACATGAAGTACCAACAAAATTTCCAAGCATTGGCCACCGCACAAAGTAACCCTAATCTCAATCTACCAAACGGCAACCATCAGCATTTAACAGAGGGTACAAGCAGATCCAAACAACGATCACTGAACAGATTGGGACGGGAGGAGAACAGGACGGAGGGGGCTCACCAGAATAAGGTCGAAGAGGGTGGTCTGGTCAACCTTGACGAAGTCAGCATCGAAGGCCTTGAGCTCATCCTCGGTGGCCTTGTTGGTTGCAGCGGTTGGCTCGGCGGCGGCACCATCTCCTCCCTCGCCGCGCGCCTCAACGTGCTTCTTGCAGTACTCAATGACCTTGCACAGGATGCTTGAGTGGACGTTGGGGAGGGGGATGCCGTTGTCAGTGCACCCATCCTCAATCATGCCCCGGATCGTCCCAGACTGCCGCGCCACCGACTCCGGAACATCGAACCTCTCCCCGTCGTTGCTGTACAGCACCAGCATATTCCCCTTCTTCCCCGCCTCCGCCATCGATCCGATCGTCGACGGGTGCCGGAGAGGGGTTGGGAGTGGTGGGGTTGGGGAAGAAGCTGCGAGGCCAAACCCTAGCGGAGGCAGCGGAGGAAGCGATGCGATCGTGAGAGGAGGGGATGAAAGGATGGGACGGGTGCGACTTTATTGCCGCCGGCGCGGAGGGGAAGGATCTAGAATACGGCATCTGTTCCTGGGCCGGGCTGTTCTGCTTAGGCCTCAGGATCTCGGATGGGCTCCAGTGGTGTCTCTTTTTTTTAAAAAGTCTATTAACTCCAACTATATTTGGGTTCTGAATTTCCTCCCCACCATATATTTGTAGCCCTTCTCAACTATTCAAAACGGTTATTTCATCTTCGTGGCTCGATTGGAATTAGAAGGTGCTGGTCCAAGCTGAGAATAATTTATTTGCATATTTCACATGGGTACACCATTTCCCCCCGGCATGGCAACAATATAAAAAGAAAGGATATGCAGGCAGCCTTATTTCAGTGCACCACTTAGACTATGTTCACCAGCTAGCTTATTTTTGGCGTCCAAACACGGTGTGCGCATTGTAGACAGAGAAAAAAATAGTTGAAATACTAGATAGACAGGATTAGATGGGCTCATCGGTGAACATAGTCTTAGGCCTATTGACAAATCATGGATTGATGGGGTTAGAGTGGATTTAGAGGGGTTAAAAAGAATTTTAATTTAATACGGATTCAAATGCACCCCAATTACTTCAATTCCCTCTAATCCAAAAGTTGCCAAACCAGGTCTTGGATGCACAAACCCCTAGAAACAGTTCTACAAAAATCTTGTTAAGGCCTTGTTCAGGCGCCTACCTTTCTTTCAGACCTATAACAGTTCACAGAATCATTCGGTGTAAACGTTAGTGCATTAGAGTCCAGCTGTGTTTTTTTTTCTCTCCTTTGTAGTGAGTTGTTTTGCTAAAAAGGAAAACAGCTACAAAGGTGTATCCTAAGGCTATCTGCACTCGACGACCGGAAACCGGATGCAGTCGCTTTTCCAGTCATCGACGCTTGCAGCGGGCGACTCCATCGACGACTGCACCGGCCCCTAGAAGCTCTTCAACCCTACATCCAGCGCCCTCTCTCTCCAACGCCATCTTCTTCTCTCTCCTCCACCTGGGCAGGCTACGACGGCCGGCTCGTCCCTCCCGCCATCGACCGGACTTGGAGCAGAGGACGCCGTCGCCGGATGAGGCCCCGCCGGGCTTGGAGGACGATGCCGCCGGGCGTGGAGGCGGTGCCGGCGGAGGGCAACGCGCGTGGAGGTGGGGCCGCCGGCGGGCGAGGATGGCGAGCGAGGCAACGGATCCGGAGGGGAGGAGGCGAGGCGGACGCGGCAGCGGCGGACGCGGCGCGGGGAGGACCCGAAGGACAAGGAGGCGACGACGCGAGCCAGGCGGCGGGAGAGGCGCGCCCTAGCCCGGGCTTGGACCTGCGCTCCGTGTCCAGCGCGCCGGAGCAGGAGAGCGGGCGGCGACGGTGGAGGAGAGCCGCCGGCGCCGGTGGAGAAGAGCCACTGGCGAGGGAGGAGAAGGCCGCCGCGGGTGGAGAATAGCCACCGGCGCGGATCCGACGCGGAGAGTGCGAGGCGGGTCGTCACGGCCAAGATCCGGCCTCTATGGCGGGGCCGGCGGGGAGGAGGCGCCGGCGTGGAGAAGCACCGAGGTCGCCCGACGTCTCTCTCTGGAGGCGCCGGCCGAAGGGGAAGGGGCGCGGCGGTGAGGGAGGCGGCCATGGCGGAGTGTGCAAGGTGGGGAAGAGTGGCCGGGAGTGGGAAAGGTGGAGGAGAGGGGAGGTGAATATAAAATAATAAAAAATAGGATAGTTGGTATAGAGTTGGAGTATAGAGTTGATATGAGCGTAGAAGATTGGCAACTGTATTTCAAAAACGTGATGAACAGGATAGAATATTCCTTTTACAGTTGGAATTTAGAGTCGTACAAGTGCAGATAGCCTAAGGCTGTCCACACTGGGCGACTGGGAAGCCAACTCTATACGCGATGCAGTTGGTGAACGCCTGCAGCGGGCAACGCTAACATCGACTGCACCGTTCCCCATGCCCTCGCCGACTCCATTCCCAGCGTTGTACGGCGACGACTGCTTCCCATCTCTCACATCCACGTCCTCTAACCACTTCTTTCCTCGCGCATTCTGGTGGACGACGACGCATCGGCGGCCCAAGCAGGAGAGGCGGCCCGCGGACGAGGGCGCCGATGCCGGATCCGCGCGACGTGGATGGCTCCAAGAGGAGAAGCGGACGGCAAGGTTGGAGGAGGCACCAGGGAGCTTGGAAGAGGCACCGGCAAGCTTGGAGGAGGCGTCGGCCATGGTGAGATCGGAGGAGGCGCCGGCGGCAGAGGCCATGGCGGCGCCCATGGAGGAGGCGGGGCGCGGCGGCCATGGTGGCGCAGAGAAGAAGGCGGGGAGGATGAGGACCCGGCCGGCGGCGGATCCAGGGGCCAGCGGGGAGGAGGTGGCCGCCGCGGGGGAGATGACAGCCACAGGTGAGCCCGGCGGGGAGGAGGCGGCCGCTGTGGGCGAGGAGGCCGATGCGGGGGCGGCGACTGCGGCTGCGGAGGCCATGGCGCGACTGCCGGGCAGAGGAGGAGGCGCAGATCGGCGGCGGCCATGGCGAGATCCCACGAGCAGGGAGGATGCGGCGGGTGTGGGTGGCTGTGGGCGAAATTGGGGGAAGGAGAGAGTAGAGAGGAAGGAGAGAAAAATGATATAATATAGGGCAGTTGGTATAGAGTTGATACGAGCGTGGAAGATTGTTAACTGTATTTCGAAGACGTGATGACTAGAATGAAATATTTGTATTAGAGTTGGAATTTAGATTTGTGGATAGCCTAATCAGCCACGTATAGTGTCGGTACATCCATGCCAACTTATCGTAACGAGCAAAACGCTTTGCATCATGCATTTTGCATTGAAATTCTAGAACCAGAATTGAAATTCTAGAACCAGAATTTCAACGATTCCATATCGAAGTTTCATACTAGATCATCAAAGTTTCTTATCTTTCTTCTGTTTCGTATACTCTAGTAGTAGCCTTATGATCTTATACAAACTCGAACTATGTGCGGAGATCATCTTCTTGAGCATTTTGTTCATACCACTGAGAAGACCAAGTGACCTAATTTCCACCAAACTGATGCCAAGAGAGTAACTACAGCTCAGATAAAAAAGAAAAGAAATCTTGGAATGTAAATTAAAAATTCTTTAAAGCCGGGGACAAGAACACATATGTTTGCAATGCCGCAACACAAAACGCACGCCATGCATTCCGGCCGGTCAAGAGCACGATGCCGTTCCAGCGTTGCTTCGCCGGGTTCCGGCTCCGGACGAGGAGTCGACCCTGAGGTGGTGCCGGAACGCGGAGATGAACTCCTCCGCCCGCCTGTCCACCTCCTCCGCGTTACCGGTGGCTTCCTCATCCGCCGCCGCCATCTCTGTCGTCGGCACGTCCGCGACGGCCAGCGCCACGCATCTGCCGCCGTCCGCAACGTCGGCCTCGGCCGCCGTTCGCTTCTTGCTCCTCCTCCTCTTCACCCTCTTCGCGCCGTCGTCGCCCCGCGCCGCCGTCGCCTCCCGGTCGTGGACGGCGGCCGCCGGGGCCGGCGCCGACGCTCCCCGACGCGGCTGCACGGACGCCACGACGATGGACGCGATGACGACGTTGAGGAGCAGGAACAGCGCGGGCGACGGCACCGAGAGCGACGCGGGCCACCACCACGGCGCCACGAGCGCGGCCGGCGCCACCACCAGCCTCCTGACGCCCGATACGAGGAGCGCCGCCGCCGCCGCGGCCAGCGCGGCCTCCACCAGCTCCTCCTCCCTCGGCCTCGCCTTCTTCCCCTCCGCCATCGCCATCTGGCTGACACTCCCTCAGCTCGGCACCTCGCTCTCCTTGCGCTTTTCTTTCGCGGCTTTGCGATGTGGAGCTAGGAAGGAACTAGCTAAGCTATATGTATAGCTGCTTTTCTACTGCGCTTGCAACTAGTTGTTCGGGCCCGGAAAGGTCGCAGGTAATCGATGGATGAGCGCAGGGGGGTGTCGTCGAGCCTTCGCCTGCCATGCCGACAGCCACGCAGGCATGCAGCCCGTGGTGATGGCTGTCGGGGGAATTTGCTCCGACACAAGAGCAGAATATTTTCGTTCCTGCAGATGAGCCACCAGCCCACCACTACTCGGCGTCTCGGCGGCAGTCGGCATGGCGACGCCCAGGGCAGTCCAACAGCGCGGCAGGACCACTCAAGCGTCGTGCTATGGTGTGGCCTGGAGTCAGATGGCAGTAGAGTTGGACGGAGAGTTGAATACGCTTCACATGTCTGCTGTCTGGCTTGCCTGCTCGAATCGAGAGCTCGCTCGATGGATGATTTCTTTTGAATCTTTTCAAATTACTCTCTCCGTCCCAAAATACTTGTCGTCTATTTCGATTTCCGTACATAGTAAATCGTTTATTTTATTCAAAAAATATTTATAAATATTCTTTACAAACATAACTGTTAAAAAAATAAATAAAATTTTCAAATATATTTTAAGAAAACGAACGGTTTTCGTACACTGAAATCTAAGCACGTGACAAGTTTGTTTTTTGGACGGAGGAAGTAATCTGTAGCACTAATTTGACCTGTTATTTAATGTTTCCTGCGGCTGAGTAAAGCTACCTAGGGAAGCACGCCTGAAGCTCGTGCGTTTTCGTTTGTCCCGTGCGCGTGCCCGACCGCCTGCAAAGAGAATGATGGCCTTTCCCTCTGTTTGCACACCCTCGATGAGGGAGGGATTTTCTTTTTTTCGTTTAACCTGATGATTATCTTAATACTTTTAGGCTAAGTCCAGCAGTCCGGGTATATGACAGCGACACTGTTAACAGAGAGAGAAATAGTTGGAACAGTGGATAGATGAAGTTTTACTCATCTGCTAGAATCAGTCTTATATTAATATAATATAGATAGATTAAGACCGGAGTCACCAGCTAGGGAAAAAAATACATCCGCACTATTCCAACTACCTTCTTCTTTGTCTACAGTGCGCAAACAGTGTTTTGCACCCCCGTATGTCTTGTCTGGTGACCCCGGTCTAATATAACAGATAGATTAAGCCTAGTTGGTGCCATTAATGGAAATAAAGTATACAGGTCTTCCAATAAAAATGTCCAAATGTATTGGCTATCCCTATTTTAACTAATTTCCTTTCTGTCCAAATGCATTGACTATCCTTATTCTAACTACTTTTCTCTCTGTCTACAAAAACGCTGCAGGGTCAAACAATACAGTAGACATCCATTTTACTTCATCCATTGGAAATGGTCTCAGAAGCCCACCTAGCTGCTAGCACGGATCAAACAAACCATAGCCATGCCAGAAGAGCAACAAACATAGGCAGAATGCTTGATGCAACTATCCACTACTAGAGGATTCAGTCTAGACGCTTTAGCATCTCAGACCACAAAATTGGTTAAGATGAGTGGTAGGTCCTCAAGCGGGAGTGTAAACTCGCTGAAAAGTTCTCAGTAGCTAGCACCATGAGCCCGCCCCTCAATACACTTCAATATATAGCCGCACCAAAATTTTCCTTGAACAAATGCAGACTGGTTCAACGTAACAATATCACGAGATCCACATTGATAGTTATGACAAAGAAACATCTCTCCAGGGTAAAATTTAGCCAGGAAGGGGCATATAGCAAGGAATGCGCTGGTACAGGGCCAGGATAAACACCCAAAGGCCAAAGCCCTACGACAAGAGTTTAGGACGATTTTGCAGCAACAAGGTCATCAATGAGATTAGCAGCATCTTCCACAGTCGCAATTGTCTGTGCGCTTGACTCCTCCACACTGATCCCGAAGGCCTCCTCAAGGCCCATAACAATCTCGACCTAAAAAACAGGTCCATGGTAAGCTTTAGCCTCTTTGGAAAAAAAAGGTCGGATGAATAAAATATATCATGAGACAGTGGCAATTGAAGTTTGCTTTAATTTCAGTCAAGAACCATTGGTGTAAAAACTGTTCCAGAGGAACAAGAACATGGCCCATCTACAAAAGAGACTAGATATACTACTATGCGGCCAGCAGGAGGGCAAGAGTACTGATCCTAGAGGTTATTCCCCATAAAGGTATTATCAATTTATGTTTTGTCTACAATGAAATGACAGCCAGTTATTGTTCTGCACTTCTGCTACCCAAGAATCATACCAAAAATTTATAGAGATAAATTTGATTGTTACCAACTTAAAAGTGTGACAACTTACAGTGTCCAATGAATCAGCACCAAGATCTTGGAACTTGGAGGAGCCACAAACTTCAGTGCCATCCGCAAGAGCAAGCTGCTTCTTGACAATATCACAAACCTGATCCACAGTCTCCTTTTTAGCCTGGTCAAGTGCATATTTTACAGCACCAATAGAAAGATAATTAGCAACAAAAGTATGTTATTGACTTCAAGAAAAAAAAAATCTCACTGCCAGTTTGGAAAGATGATTGGACCAGTATAATTCTAAAATCTAAATCACAAGCCACAAAATGGTCACATAATGTTTTACAACTATGTATATCAGAAGCCAACACATGTTGAAGCCAAATCCACTGATGCCAAACACACCCAAAACACAAATAAACTATCTGTCAGGAATTCTGTTAAAAATTCCTTTCGTTTTGAGATGTGTGTGTACAGTAGCACAATTGAAGTATATAATGGAAGCTCTGTCGTGCAACACGCATACAAAATCTCTTCTAGAAGCCAAATAAACTAAGATGGGGTAGTTTGTTGACTTGAAACAATTGGCATATGAGAACAAAAGTAAATGGAGACACATAGCTGCTGCATCATGCGATGTTTGATTTATGTGATCGCAAATCCATAGTACAAGTTACTTACAGGACAGCAGACAGCGAATCTTTGTGGTACAGGCTGCAGACGGAAGGCTACATTATCCTTCCTTAAACCAGAGAAAGAGATCGACTTAATGCTGACTGCCTGTGAAACACCAAAGGGAGCATTATAAGATATGTGAAACTAAAGCCAGACTACGCTATGGAATATTACATCAAGCTTATTCTTTTACCAAATTGTCAACCAGAATATGCATCATTGATCCAACCTTATTGCAGTGTATTACCTCTGTCCCAAAAAGAATGCAAATCTGGCTTTGTATCTGGACAAGCATTCGTCTAGATGCATAGCTAGATTTACATTCATTTTGGGACGGAGGTAGTATTATTTAATTGGACGAGACAAAATCAAAAGATTTATATCAACATTACATGCGTATCAAGAAGGGAAGGAAACAAGTGCACATCTAACTCAAAAAGATAGTGATAGTTGGATCCCCTACTACACTTAATAAAATGAATCTCTGTGTTTCTCTTCACAAATCATCCAAAATGTTCATTTCTTTCAGATTTATTGATTCCCCCTCAATGGGTGATATGCCTCACTGTCACCTAAACCAGAACTGGGTGAGTCTTCATCCCATACCACCCTTCATATCAGTCAGTTCCAATCAATTCGGCCATTCCAGGCAGACCTGAGGTTACAATCTATACTGGTACCAAGACACACATGAAAGCAGCTTTCACCAAACATGACAAACCAAAAAAGAACAGATCAATTGAAGAAGGAATAAGGAAGCAACAAATCAGGACGCTTTGTTCCTTCAATCACAAACACAATAAATAGAGTCAAAACATACAGCATCTGAGTCAAAACATTTCAGATACAGAGAACAAGATGAAATCACGACACTGGTAAGCTCTCCCAGTCAGGCAATGAACGACACGGTGTCAGCGAGTTGTCCTGGTTCAGGCATTGAATGGTGGTGGCAGGCTCTCATGGTTCAGGAATCAGGTGTGGGAAGGGCAGCACATCAGACGGCGCACCAAGACACCAAGTGACTGCGCATAGGCTGTTCAGTGCGTTCGGTGAATGGATAAGGTAAGGATCGTTGTTGGTGATTCGTCTATTGGTGCCCTTCTGCTTGCATCCACGGGTGTGTTGTAGGTGTTTAGGATTTTGATGCGCCTGCTTCAATTAGCATATATTGGTCGTACAGGCTGGGCTTTGGGCTACATATAAAAATGACAAAGGCTCACTACCACTAGTGCACAATCTGCATATTAGCATGTTACTCATTTCTAAAATATATTATAACTCCGGAAATGTACACCAGAATGAATTGGTGCCTGCATGTAGCATTCCAAAAGGCAAACCAGAACGACCTCCAGCATGGAATCGATAAGTATGTCTCCTTTTAATCCCAGAACGACAACACAAAATGACACAATAAAAAGGTCCACATCTCCAGATCACATATGGCCACTAGCTTTTCTGTTTGTTTATAGTTTGAAAAGAAATAGCACTTTAAGTTTTAATTGGATATATCAGTCCACTGCAGTGTGGCGATAGTGTTTCTATTTTTTGCGCAAGGAACACAAGAACACACTTGATTGAATATTTGAACGTGTTACATGACATGAGTGCAATGATTAGGAAAGGATGAGCATGAGTTCTTCTAGCATCCAGTATCAGCCACAGCATCTGAAACACAGCATGGTATACTATTTGCACAAAATTTAGCATGCTAATGCACATAGCATCATGTCCCTCAACATCAACAGAGGCGCCCTAACAGACACCTTTGCACTGGCACCTATGTGCAAAACATCATCGCACCCAATACCCTTATCAGTTTGTTGACTCAAATAACCAAAAAATAAGCGAACTACGCAATTCTTCTGATATAGTAGACCGAGCAAGTAGACATCACCCCACAAAAAAGGAGCACGTCTGAAACCATGAAATGAACCGAGAATTGCATAATAATAATACACGCGTAGGTAAGGCGCAAGCATAACGGTGGCAGTACATAATATTAGTAAGCAGGGGACAAAACGAAAAGGCTAATAGATTTGTCACCAATATACCCTTGCAATTACTGAGCCACGGCAGACAATCTTAAGAGTTGACCCCAAGTTTAAATTATACAATTCCAAACATATCTGAACATAACATCTGACTCCACGCTTCATTCGAATACAAGTTCATAAACACCACTACCACTATTAGTCTATCACAAATCCAAGCGATGCACCAAGGAGTGAGCGCGTAAACTTATGCCCCCTCTGAGCGCAGATCTACGGATTTCAACTCTACCATCGACCAACTCGATCGCCGTAAAACGGCGCTCAAATCCGCGTCACAGGGCGTCTCAAACGCGACCCCAACGCGTGAACGACTAGGACCTCGGCAGAGAAGCGCGCAAACAGAAACCACAGAAACCGCGGCCGAGGCGACAAGCCGAAACCCCTCGCGCCGCCGGAGCCTAAAGGCTAAACCCTACTCGGCGCTCGGACTACCCCCACAACAGATTAGGCAACGCGAGAGGCGGTCCGAGGCTATACCTTGACGGGCCTCGCGAAGGAGAGGGCGGATCCGGCGACGGAAGCCATGGGGGCTGAGCTGGAACGGCGAAGGCCGGTGCGACGAGGGTGCTGGCGCAGCGCGCGGCGGGGTTCGGGAGAAACGAGTTGCGGGCGTCGACGGGTTGGGTGGGGGCTGGCGAGGTGGCGGGGCGTGGTTTATACTAGTGCTCGGGTGGACACGGGCGCGGGCTGCGGACTGGCCTGTGGGCGCATCGGGCGTATCGAGGCGACTCGGGACGGGCGGAGCGCACGAGGCCCGGCCCGTGACGCCGAGGCAGGTGAGGTCGTCTCGCTGCCTCCGCCCGCCACCCGGCTCCGCTCGTAGCACGTCGCGGCGTGGCCTCTGCTCTGCTGGTGTTAACAGAACGGTACCAGTCGGATCCGATGGTGGATTTGATGGCGCGCGTTGCGATTTCTAGGCTGTTGCTGCCAGGAAGTCCAAGACGGCAGCCTCGTGGGGTGCTCGCCTACTGATTGCGAACGCCGTACGCGGACGAGGTAGCCGGGTGGGGTTGGTTTGAAAAATGCATCTAGAATATACCCTCCGGTCTTAACCAGAATGAGGTGCAACATTGCATTGATCATCCGTTCTTCTCTGAACAACAACCTTGCATGTTTTTTTTTTTTTGTACAGGGGATGGACATTAAACATTGCACTCAATTCAATCGATTATCTACTGCCGATATACAGTAATACCCCGTATTGTACAAATAAAAATAACATGCTGTCATAAACCCATCCGTGAACCATCTACTGGGCCATCAAATGGAGTCGTGGGCTTTGACGAATTGGGTTTGTCATTGGGCCAAGCAGGCAAGGAACCGAGGATAAAGGGAACTCTAGCACCAGGAAGAACATCATTATTCTTCCAAAAAAAAAGGAAGAACATCATTGGGCCAAACAAACGAGGAACCAGAGATACCGGCAAACGCCTTAACCTGCTGCCCTCTGCGTGATTAAGTGAGTACACACCATTTTTCAGCCGTGGTGAATTGCTGAAATGTTCTCCTCTACAAACGAATTTGTTTCTTGAAAAAAAAAAAAAAAACATCCCCAAGCAGTCATGCTGAATTCTGAGAACTGGGTGGCACTTGTTGCAAATGCGTGCGTTCTCATCCGGTCAGCAGACAGTGTGTTTTCCGAATTTCATAGATGAATTCATCGTGCATATAGATACAAACTTTGAAGGGAGCGGTCACAACCTGAATTCCAGTGACCGCAAAATTGTAGCATATAATATACTCCTACTTATTGCTAGACTGATAGACCAAATAAATAAAACTGCCTGAAATTGAGATTTTGCTTTCTGGACACACATGCCGCTGTTCCTCCGCTCATACAGGAATAGTAGCGAAGAGATAGCAGCAATTGGAACGGAAAATGTGAGAGCCATTTCAATTTGAATTTGAACAACTACAAGCACGATGATATATATATAAGCAGCAACGATCACAGCAGCTTCTCTATGTATCTCGGGAACAGATAGTCCACAATAATCTCGTAAGCTCTCTGGGTAGGATGGAAGCTGTCCCAGAAGACGTACTTGCGGTCATCGGGGCAGGTCGGCGCCGTCAGCTGGTTGCACAGCAGCGACACCTCGAACTCTCCGGTGCCGCAGCATCCTCTCGACGACACATCGAACCCTGCAACGCAACGCAGGCAGCACAGGTCGTCAGACTTCAGAGCGTGAGCGTCAGGCTGTCAGAGAACCATGGTGGTTTGCGTCGCGGCAGCTAGCGTGCGTACCGTATTTGCAGGGGTTGGTGATCATGTCCTGCAGGACGTCGTAGATGTCGACGTAGCCGATCCTCTGGCACTGCAGCTCCTGCTGCAGCCCCGCGATCGCGCCCTTGAGCCTCGAGTTGTACATCTGCGCGGCGCGGTTGCGAGCCGGGTCGCAGTTCCTGGCGAGGCCGCCGGCGAGGGTCCGCTGCGACGGCACGCACCCGATCGGCGGCAGGCCCAGGATCGCGATCCTCCTGGCACCCTGCTGGTACAGTTGCTGCAGCCGACAAGTTGCTTGTTCAGCAACTCCGGCAAGCTAGGGGACAGGCTGAACTGTATGAAGGGAGAAAAGAAAAGAGATCCTTTCACCTTCATGAAGTCGCAGGCCTGCTGGACAAGGAAATCCACGTACGCCGAGATGTCGTACTGCAGAGGCCTGACGGGGGCGAGGTAGTAGTTGTTGGCGATGTCGTCTGACCCGGCGCAGACAAGGAACAGGCTCTCGGCAACGATCCCCGCGGCGGCCTGGTCGCCGGCGACCCCTGCGAGACGCTCCTTGTACTCGGCGAACATGTTGAGCTCCTCCTGCATCGGCAGGACGGCCTGAAACGAAGAATGCACACGAGCTGAAACGAGATGGATGGAGGTTATGTTAGAGAGCTCCGGAGATGGTTGCTTGCATTGGGTTGGGTCGTTTACCACGAGGGTGGAGGTGAGGGGGTCGTAGCCGGTGCCCCCGGAGGCAAAGCTGACGCCGGTGAGGAGGTCGTCGTCGGTGAGGTCTGTGCCAAGATACGCCGGGACCAGGTCTTTCAAGCCGAGACGTGAAGCTGCACAAGCGTACGTGCGCAGTCATGGCGACAGATCGCTAGCTTCGTGCTCTCTGAGTTTGCAGCGGAAAGTGAGTGGAGGACACGAACCTACTAAGTCCGTGGGAATCCGGCCGTTGGAGAAGCGGCCGGTGGGGACGCCGCCGTTGAGGTCCTTGCCGTAAGGCCGGAAGTCGGACCTGGTGAGCGTGAGGACGGCGTTGTTGTTGCCCGTGTCGACGATGGAGTCACCGAACACAAGGATGGCCGGCACCCGCGGCCTACCTGGCCGCCCGTCGCCGCCGACCGCCGCGGCCTGCCATGGCGAGACGACGAGCACGAGCACGAGCAGCAGCGACAGCGGGGCACCGCTGCGCTCCATGAGCTGTATCCTAACCACTACCGTTTGTTGCCTTCGATCGGTATTCCATTCTAGCCACTGTGGCACGTTGATTGGGATAAGACTCTTTTCATCTCAGAAGCTCGTAAGATGCCAATGAGACACACAAGTGGGCGTCGGCGGCAGGGCGGCCCCCGGACCCCGGTGGGTGAAGTCCCTCGATGAACTCCAGCCACTGATGGATCCTGAGTTCCTGATCAGCCTTGTTTCTACCTGGGGATGCACTGCACAGCATTTTGGACACGCTCGACGCCTAATCCCGGAACCAGGACCTGAGGACGTCCATAGCATTTGGCTGGAGCGGCTGCGGTGAGAAGGATCAGCAGCGGCAGGATAGGATGGATTAAAAACGGCACAAAACATCAGAAGCTGGATTGGGGATTGGCGCCCATAAAGGCAGAAACATGCCTGAATATGTACATTCTACACAATCTGGGACATGCATCAATAATGGAAGGGTGAGCACAAGCACATGCAAGGTTGCTGCCTATCAGCTCCAGCCCGGTTAGCCTATAGTAATACAAATACAACAGCATCAACCAGAGTCACGGGCCAGATGTGCCAATTCGTTTATATGCATGAATGTCTCTGTCTCTGTCTCTGTTAGCCCTACAAAGGAGGACCATATTCCTTAGGCATGTGATCAACCATGAACCCAAGATGGTTATGGTTTCACAGATCTTTATGCTGAAACACAATTACACCAATACTTTGTCATGTTAGGTAAAACATATATGTGGATTTTTTTTAGATATAAACTTATAATGCTGTAATTGGCATGGACACAAGCTGGTTCCGTTCGTTCCTGCGTTCCCACACGATACGATACAATACCATCAAAGGAAGCTGGTTCCGATATCGTATCGTAACGCAAGGATCATTGTGAAATGAACGGTGCCTATGTCACCCAATAATGCCAGGATGAATTTAACAAGTCCTTCCTAGACTCATCACTTGCAGTGATATCTGAAAATGTACACGCTAAAAGAAATAGATGGATGGCATCTTCTCCAGAAGCATATCCTTTGATGTCCAACGCATGTATCCCCTAGTAATGCGTTTTAAAACTTATTGTTTTGAACACAAAGAGTCATATATTATTACTAGGTCTGTGCCCGTGCGTTGCTACGGAAGAACATTTATATATATGGATGACACATGTACATAGTATCATCATTCTTTTTGCACGGTTGCCTTGTAGAATGACACCAAATTCTCAACTAAGCATGATATGATATAGGTTACCCTACCATACAACTCATTTGCACATGAATTATTAAACTCATATGACACTCAAATTAATTTAGGTTGATTCTTTTTTTCAGTTTCTCATAGATTCAGGAACATCATAGCTATATAAGAGCATACACATGTGCTTTATTTGTCGATCGAAGTTCCATAAAAAAAGTTATTCCGCTACATATAAGAGACGCAGGAAACGGTAATCAATGGTAATCAATGCCCTTTTCATTTTGGAATTGTGTTGCAGCTCCGGAAGCAAACACCATACATGATGGTGTGTGAACGGACTCCACGCTCTGCAAATACGCTGCAACCGGCAAAACAAATAGAATCTAACCCCGAACATCAGATATGACAACACATAGAAATTGGAAAAGGCCACCATGCTAGGAGGGTGATGTTAAGAGTCCAAATAAAAATTAGCATGAGGTTGCTGAATTGCCATTGCAGGTTTCTATATAATATAGTTGCAAGAGAAAATGACCACGCCAGGGGTATGAAAATAAGTAGTACTTGGACGAAGCCACCAAGTTTGTAGTGGAACCAACAGATGATAAAAGAAGAATGAACTTAAATCAGAATTTGCACGAGAACAACATTAGAAATTGTGTATATCTTGGCCTCGATTTCCTGCATAACATGGAACAAGTCACAAGCATCCAAATCATTTTTTCTCCCATAAGCCCATTGAGCTTGATCAATGTTGTAGACTCCTCAAATCAGTAACTTGCTTCCCAGTTATTTGAGAAATATTTTTCCGCTCTTGTCATCTTCATCAGAAGCCTATTAGCAAGAAAACAGTTCAACACATTTGTAGTCAATTGATAGATAATAAAAAACCTTTTAGCAATATATGATTCAATAGCATATCTTAAGTCTGTCAATACTGCAAAAAAGGTGTTCATGTTTCAAGCTTTCTATAAACCACGGTGAAGAATCACTAAGAAATATTTCTTGCACAACAGCACATATGTATATGGTAGCTGATTATGAATGCACAAGTACAAATGAAAATAATCCATTCTATGTTACAGGATGTCTTTGTATATTTAGTACTTCAGTTTCTAGCAGTCAGGAAAGATGAACTTACTGATTTGAAGACTGTCCAGCAAGCAGTGGCATTTGCTATGTTCATAAGAGATGCTCGATTGTGTTTTACGGCTAGCTCTAGTGCTATCATCACAATGATCTGAAAGATGCAAGGATAAGTAATAGTCTGAAAAGATGCAGTGGATCAGAAACAAACATAAAGGTGGCCGTAAACTTTAAACTCAAAATCTCTAAAATTACTCAAACTAAATGTTGTGTTAGTAGTTTAGTACTGCTTATGAAACTAACTCATAGGTTTCTGAACTAATCATAGTGAGATTACCCAGAACACAATCGACCCATTACATAGCTGTTGGTCAAGTCCGATGTACTCTCCTATTGCCAGTCTCTTAGCAGCAATGTCGAACTATTAACCAGAAAATAATGCAATCACAATATCTGAGAACAAAATACAGTTTCATCGAACACATTCTTCCATATCGAGAACTCATTTCTCATCACATTAGCGGATGGATTAGTGCAAAGATATGGATCAATGCAGACAACATGTGAATGGGTGAGGTTTCTATTTTGGCGACGACGTGAGTGCTGTGATCGGCACAGACGGGGATGCAAGGAAGGACACGCACCTAGATCTGGATCAAGACACGGCGTCCATGGCACAATGAACTCTGTATATTTCAAAGCATTGTAACAGGACATCGAGAGGGAGACCTGCAAATCGTTGAGGAAGTGACGAACACAAAGAAACGTGGCACAATCGAATGAGACGGCAACGAAGGGTGTCTCCGCGGCCCCGGATGACTGCTTCACCGCCAGGAGGATTGGAACCACACATTAGGCTTGACCGCTGCCGCCGCACTGCCTCGCCGCGCGCCGCCGTCGCCTACGGCCCGCCGCTGCCCCGCCCCTAGATCACAACGCACGCTCACCTCTGCACGTCGCTCTCCGCATCCGCCCACCGCCCATCCCCACGCTGCCGCACTGCCTCGCCGCGCGGCGCCGTTGCCTGCGGTCCACCGCTACCTCGCTGCTGGATCAAACAACACGCTCACCTCCGCACGTCTCCCACGCGCGGGTGGGGTGAGACAGATCGGCTGGCGGCGGCGCACAGTCGACAGGCCGGTGGAGGCGTGGTGCATGTCTTGCACTTCCCTCACCGCAGGCCCCGCGCGACCCGCTCCGCCTGCCCCTCGCGCCGCCACGTGCTCCTCCCTCGTGCCTCGCCGCGGCTGGCCAAGTGCCGCCTCTGCCCGACCCAAGCGCCCTTGGTCGCCTACCTCGCGCGCCACCTCCGTCGCGGGCACCGTGCGCCGCCTTCTCCTGCCCCACCACCAGCGGCGGCTGCGAGCGAGTGCAGCGGAGGCACGGCTTGCGCGTGCGGGGTGTGGTCGAGCAGAACGGGAGTGGTGGCGGTGCGGTTTCTGGCGAGGCCGCGGCGTCGCTGGAGGGCGGCCTGATTGGGAGGGAGATTGGGCACGTCGGGGCAGAAGCGGGAGCGGGGTTAGGAGCGCGGGTGGCGGTGAGCGGCGGCGGCGGCGGCGGCTGTAGAATCGCCAGCAGACCGCAGGGCTAGGTGGTGGCGTGGCGCGCGGGGCGTGGGCGTGCATGCTAAGCTGGAGGCGCAGGAGTCGGGGGCACGCGGGGCTGAGGGTGGGGATGCAGCCGTGCGTACGCAGAGTGGGGCGGGGGCACAAAGGGTGTGATGGCTCCTTTACATGCTTAATAAGTAGTAGAGATTTATAAAAGGATGTTTCATGGTAAATTTAGCAACATCAATCTGATGTTATCAATCGAAGTGATTATCATTAACGTCTTCTTGCTTGGCACTGAAAGGCTTGTTTCATGATGAATCTGGCAACATCAATCTAATGTCATTGATCAAAGTGATTTGTCATTGATTTATTATTAATATCTTCTTGCTTGGCACTAAAAGGCTTTGTTGTCATCGACAATGCGTAAATTAAGCAAGCATTCAATGTCTTCATGAATCTATGATACATTAGACCAATTGGAGATAAATTGTCTGTTCACTGAATATACTGAAGGGGGTAAAAAAACAAATGATGGGGTGTGGGATTATTAACAATGACACAATGCCAATGCACATCGCACTAAAAGTTAAACTAAATAAAGTTTCAGAATGTTCTTTTCCTGGTTGAGATGGTGAAACTAGGTTGCATTCAACAGTTATATTCCCAAATATTATACATGCAGAAGAAGCCAACAAACCATGTGTCAAGTAATGGACCTGGGTTGATTATCCAACAATCCCTAGACTATCATCAACAGAGTATATTCAATAACAAGGAATAGCTGGAATATCTCTTATGTGATTTCCTAAGTTATTCCAATATACTTGAGTCTACCCCTACTTCAATGTGAAAATGTCTGTATAATGAAGGCCCATAAGGAGATCGATAAACAACTGTAAGATGCATCCCAAATGTGAAGTTAGGAGTTCACAAGTCACAACAACCTGTAACTCACTTAGTCACTTGTTATATCACTTACCCAAACACTATTCTGAGCTATCACTATTTGGTAAGAACACAATCAGTTTGAAACTAATTGTGCAATCTACAGTATATTACAAGAACATAATGGAATAAGGTAACCAGTTGGCATTAGCTATATAGCAAATAATAGCAATGGTACAATCATTGGCCTGCGAAGTTTAGGAAAAAGTGCCATCACATTGATCTGGGGCTCAGCTCCAAACGTCAGTACCAGTCAGGAAGACATCAGCAGATAAAATCGTGGGCATGGAAGATTCTACTTGAAAAGCCTAAAGCATATGATAGTAGTCCATTGCAGCAGCCCTACAAAGAGGAATGGCAAGCACAAACTCATCATGTTCAGCAGTCATAGAAGTCAGGACTGTGGTTTCATCATTCAAGCATATCGAACTGTAAATGCCACAATAACAGGCCTGCGATCTGGTAACTAAACAAGTACAGATTTCAACCATCTAGACAGTACTATATTTATTGCCGAAAAAGCTAGACATACAGGCATGATCATCAGCATAAGGCTATGTATCTTTGCAATTGCATGATTACAATGGCTTTAATACACATGAACAATGAAATGATGGAGCTTACCAAGCACTAATCCTCATCATCTTCTTCTGAGCTCCCAACATCGCTACTATACTCACCACTGCTACTGGACTCATCAAAATCAAGCTGGACAGGCGCTACCTGTATTGGCTCTTGGCCCATTGGCGCCACTGGCCGCACTAACATAGGTGGCTGCGGCACAGGCGCTTGCGGTTCTTCACCCTTGACATCAGGTAGTATCTCATCCGGTAGCAGGGTGATTGGGTCACCAGGCTTCCATCCTGGCGGCGGCTTTGGTAGCCTTGGTGGCAAGATGTTTGGTAGCCTTGGCGGCCCCTCCTGTGGCGGCTCATACAGCGGCGCAGCCTCCACCTCTGCTGTGATCCCCTCCTTCGCCTCCAATGGCCTCTTGGGCACCCCTACATCCAAATCGGCGAACTGATACAGCTGCGAGGCCCGCATATGACTTTCTTGTGGTGCAGGAGGGTAGGCCCCACGGAGAGGCAGCCCAGCAGCATGCTCCGGCGGAGCGAAGGTTGAGTAACTTATGTGGTGTGCATAAGTCAGGATGTCGTCCAGCTTGAGCCTGGAGTGGAGGGACGCGCCGAAGTCGCCGTCCGACACTGGCTCGGGGTCGTCAACGGCGGCGGCACCACGCGGGTGCTTGGGATCCCGGCGGTAGTCGGCATAGTCGTCGACGAGGCGGTCAAGTACCTGGTGGGCCTCATGCAGCTTCTTGGCAAAGGCTAGCAGCGCAGCGTCCTTGGCGCGCGCCTCTCGGGCAAGGCGCGCGCGCGCGTCCTGCAGGTCGAGGGTCTCTTGCAGCTCAGCGACGGCTTCGAAGAGCTGCGTCTGGAGAGTGGTGAGGAGAGACAGCGCGTCCTTGGTGGAGGAGATCGGGGGCGGGAGCGGAGGCGCGGAGGACGACGCAGAGGGCAGGAAGGTGGGGAGCGACCCCCGGTACGCCGAGATCCACGCGGCGCGGTTGGGCGAGAGCTCGAAGAGGTTCGAGGCAAGCGACGATATAAGTTGGAGCAGCGACTGCGCGCGCGGGAGCGGCGGCAGGAGCGGGAGCAGCGACGGCGAGGTGGTTAGGGTTGGGGCTGCGCTGGCGCCGGGGCCAGCGCTCGAGGTCTGGTTGCCATGTGGAGGCGAGGCGGTGGGATTCAAGGGGGACGGGTTGGGCGGGAGCGACGGCGACGAGGCGGTGAGACCCAGCCTCGCCGGGGAAGGCAGGTGCGGCTGCATCATCTCGGCGGCGGCGGCGAAGGCGAAGGCGAAGGGCGCAAATCGGACCCGTGCTCGGCAATGCGCCCCTACAAAGACAAGTAGCCAACCCTCCAAATATATGGGCCGGTCTTCCTTTAGGTGTTTGGGCTTTATTTATGGCCTGAGGCCCAATGAATCCGCGTTAAAATCCCTTTGCCTTGCCTTGCCCACCCGCTGCCCCTTCGCCCCCAATCGTTTGGCGGGAGACGAGCAGAGCGCCGCCTCCCCCTTCCCGCCCAAAGCAGCAAATCGAAGCAGCCATGGACGGCGGATCCTCCTCGCCGGCGAGCCCCCCACCGAAGGCGGTAGCGTCCGCTGCGGAGATGGAGGAGTACCAGAACTGGAAGAAGAACGCGGCGGTGCTCTACGACCTCGTCATCTCCCACCCGCTCGAGTGGCCGTCGCTCACCGTGCAGTGGCTCCCATCGGAGCCCTCGAGACGCAGCCACCGGCTCGTCGTGGGAACGCACACCTCCGACGAGGCCCCCAACAACCTCATGGTCTTGGACGCGGTGCTGCCGCTCAACCCTCGCCTCGCCGCGGCGGCCGCTGCCTCGGGCGGTGCCGTCCCGGCGCCGTCCGTGTCCGTCTCCCGCGTGGCGCCGCACCGTGGCGAGGTTAACCGCGCGCGCTGCATGCCGCAGCGTCCCTATACGGTGGCCACCAAAACATGCGTTGACGAGGTGCATGTGTACCATCTCGGCGACAGCGACGGCAGCGCGAAGACCGGCGCCGATGTTGTGCTCAGGGGGCATGTCGCTGAGGGTTATGGCTTGGCTTGGAGCCCGATGAAGGAGGGGTGGCTGCTGAGCGGCTCGTATGATAAGAAGATTTGCTTGTGGGATCTTGCCTCTGCGAGTGGAGCTCCTATTCTGGATGCACAGCAGGTGTTTGAGGTAATGCCTCTATTCACTATCACTGCATTTTTCGGCTCATATATTTACAAATTACAATGATGTGATTATCGTGTGACTTGATGCCGTGGATCAATTTGATTCGTATGACTTCTTTTCTTTTCCTAACTATGATTCCTGTGTTCAGTTTTTTGTATGAAAAAAACTGGTTTTTGGAACAGTGAGTAAATATTTATTATTGGTACACCCGAAGGTGATGTGAGGTAGGTTTAAGAAAAAGTAGCAAACTTTGGCATAGCCGAAGGGAAATTAGAACAGGGCTTGATACTTTTGATGTGTATCTTATTATGTAAACTAGATTGATTATGTCTGCAGTAAAATAGTTGTATACATTGTGATGTCGAACCAAGGAAATAAACTTGTGACATTTATTTCAGCATGCTCAAAATTCGGGCAATATTAGAAACTGACCAATTTCCGGTTCGTCTTTGCAAGTGATTCACTGTGATCACTTATTCTATTTTTCTCTCTATATATATAATTTGGCCAGTCGTTTGTGAGCCACACAGAGTTGCCTTTACCCATTGGTTAACCAAGGATCCATTAACCAATTCCGGAGAGAATGTTTCTCTGTTCTTGTATTTCTATTAGAAGTTTTTTTTTGTTCCCATAGCCCTGTTTGAAGCAAAAAAAATCATCATTGTGCAGCCCTGTTCATCTGCCCCTGATATATGTAAATACGAAGGCATGTGTTTGGTTTGATGCATGCGCTCATGCTGTCTTGGCCGGGCGGCGGGGCCTGGCTTAGCGGACACTGCTGATCCTGGCGTTTCCCCTTATGCAGGCTCCAAACTTTTTTTTTTTTTTTTGCCTAAGCGGCACGCGTTGGGCCAGGCTGAGGTGCTGCCATGCAGCAAACCAAACACCAGCTCCAGCCTGGCCAAGGTTAGAAGCGATCAAAACACACCAGAAGAGAACTTGCATCATTGTCTACAACTAGGAGTATTTATCTTTTCACTTTTACACTTTGCAGTCAGCATAGTTTCAACCTTTCAGGTAGCTTATTATATTCCTTTTGAGAAATCCAAGAACTATGATCTGGGGAGTTTTGTTCATATTACAATGCTTTGCTAAGCAATTTTCTGAAATAATTTCTCCTTCAGTCTTCAGACAAGTAGTATATGTTTCCTGAAGTGGGTTCTGTTCTTTCCCTTCTATGCTGTCAATGAAATCATCCTCTGATTTGTGTTCCTTGTTCACGTGTTACTGACATCTACATATGTGAAAAGGTTATAGCGTGAAACGGACAAGCGACAAAATAATTCGGTCCTAGTATAAAAAAATGTATATGGAACTAAAAAGAATATGGGAAAAATTACTGTTCACCTTCCGTGCTCCACTTTGTTCTTTTGCTTTACTCACTAGCTGCGTATGTTTAATTATTTCATATCAATTAGCATAGTTGCTAAATAACACATCAATTTTACCAGATGAAGTCTGTATGTTGTCATCCATCAATTTCAAAAGGATGAAATATTTCTGTTATATTCCTTCTCGAAAGGCAATTCTTTTAGAGAAAGAGATGTGCACCTCAGCCTGTCAATTATGCATCATCATTAAGAGCACGTAACATATCTTCATGAATTGGATCCACAAACCTTTCAGATAGGATGACAAAGTTGGGTTTCAATAAACTTCATTGGCTTTCTTAAGCAACTGAAATGCGGTACATGCAAGCTGAACCTTTGTCTTAATAAAAGTAATTTATGCACTATTTGCATTTGTTTGTTTCTATACAAACAAATTGATTCAAATGAAAATGTAGTTTTCAAACTGAAATAGAGTATATTTATCTCTTTTTTAAAATATCTATGAATTATTCATTACTTTGTTACTGTAGTTTTGTTTTTTCTACCATGTTTCTTATCATGTAAAGAAGCCATTCTGTGGACATGGTTCATATAGAAATGTGACCTTTTCTGTGCATGTCATTTCCAACATGAGTCGATAAGAGGGTAACCATCATTAGTAATGGATAGGCCATGTCTTGTATATCCAATTCTACATTAAAAAGGGCATAAGCCTCCCCTTAATCATGTGAACAGATTGACAATGTAACCATCTTTTTCCAATCTTTTGTTTCTTTTCAGAGTCTTATGGATATTTGCTGCTGCAGGTTCATGAGGATCTCGTTGAAGATGTTGCCTGGCACCTGAAAGATGAAAATACATTTGGATCTGTTGGTGACGATTGCAAGTTGATGATGTGGGACTTGCGTACAAATAAACCAGAACAATCTATTGCAGCACATCAAAAGGAGGTAGGCATGCTTTAATCAAGGATCCAAACTGTATCTGTATGTTATGACCTGTATGATCACAGTCACGTTTGTACAATATATGTATAAGTTTAACAAACAGCCTGCCATTTCTTTTGCACAAGTTTAATAAAGATATGAGATGATGCCCAATCCATCCGCATCAGATAATTTTCACCTTTTGTGGACATTACGAAATCATGCTTCCTATATCATGTAGGAGTAACATGTTTTGCTGTTAAGATAACCTAGCTGAATGGTAATATGAAATCACTCATATGTTCACTTTTTCAGTCCCATCATATTATATTTTCACTTTTCCAGGTTAACTCTTTGTCATTCAATCCATTTAACGAATGGATCTTGGCTACAGCATCAGGAGATGCAACTATCAAACTGTTTGACATGCGAAAATTATCAAGAAGCTTGCACACTTTCGACAACCATGAGTATGTGTATTTTTGTTTATGCCCTATGTGCTTCAGTTTTTATTTCTTCTGTAGTCATTGGATGCCAATTAATTAGCTGCATATATATAATCTTTTTACTTTTTTCTATTGTTATGTTATGGTTCAATATTATGTTATGGTTCAATAATGAGACTCACTGAAAACCGTGTGTTGGAATATAACAAAGTATATTCATGGGAGCAGTGGCAGACTTCACTTCCACTTGCAAAAATGGCCCCCATTTATGACGCTTTTTTGTTGTAACATGTGCTATTCCAGAACAAAGATGATACCCTTTTCTTTAATATGCATACTTATCAGTTTGAAAAGTTTCCATCAGAAAGTAATTGGCTTGAAGCACACTGTATAGGTCAATTGATCTATTTCTTCAGGCTAACTCATTTATCTAGATTGTCCTTTTTCCCTATCATGTATCTGAAAGTTTATGCTGTGGAATTTGCACATGTAGGGGGGAAGTGTTTCAGGTTGAATGGAATCCAAATTTAGCCACTGTATTGGCCTCGTCTGCTGCAGATAAGAGAGTGATGATATGGGATGTTAACAGGTACAATGAGTCAAATCAGCTTGGAAGTTCTATTATCTTTGTATGGTTGTCTCTTTTCTAGTCCTACCAATGCCATGCTTTTCAGAGAAGGTAGATCGTATGAGTTACCCAATTCAACAGCTATAATCGGGGGGCTTTGCAAGTGAATCGTTAACATATTTACAATTACTAACTGTACTTAGGCTAAATCTAGTTGTTACAGGAATTATCTTTGAGGGCTTTTAGGTGCAAAAGCTCATGTGATTTGCTAGTTTTTCATATTTATCAAGACAAATCCTTGGTGTTCTTTATGCTTGGAGTGTTCCATCAGCATGACAGATTCCTATACAGTTGAAAGGCTCGGGCCTTATTGGTGACAATTTCTTTTGACCATCGCCCCCTTTCCTTTTTCTGGTTCTCTGTCCTTCAGGATTGGAGATGAGCAGTCAGAGGAAGACGCGGACGACGGGCCACCGGAGCTTCTGTTCGTTCATGGAGGCCACACAGCCAAGATATCAGAGCTGTCGTGGAATCCTAGCGAGAAATGGGTCGTTGCCAGCGTTGCTGAAGATAACATCCTGCAGATCTGGGAGATGGCAGAGAGCATCTACTGTGATGACTACTCTCTGCAGGATAACTGACCCACGCCTCACCGCCCCACATTCACAGAAGTTGCCTGTTCAGTGGTGCCAAGCATACATGGACAGACAGTATGCGCTTAACCTGTAGGATCTGAGATATTTCTGGTTTGCTATAGTATGTTTTGGCTGCTGCAAGGGTGGATTCTTTGAAGCACTCCTTTTCCTCTTCATCATATCCCAAATTGGATCTTGTGATTCTTGTCTGATTGAGCCTTTGTCAAATCCTAAATTCTGATCTGTTGGTTTGGTAGTATCTTTCAATTCTCTCTTGGTCACTTGTACACGTAGATTCCTATACTGCAGACCCTGGCCTGGTTGGTTCAGCTGCTGGAAACAAAACGAAAACTTGTGCTCGTCATGGTTCAGCATCTCGATCGTTCCCTGCGTCTGGCTGTCACGTCCCAACGCGAAAGGACCCGGGCAAAAGGCGGGCGGGGGAACTCAAAGATGCGCGCGTCCCGTCCCGTCCCGTCCCGCCGTCGCGAGATGCGCCGCTGAACAGACGGCGCCTGCTGAAGACCATTACCCTGCAGTACATATCGAAGGACAAAATCTATATATTATGGGTGTGTTTAGATCCCAAAATTTCTTTCAAAATTCATTATGCAAAAAGAAGATTTCCCGTCACATCAAAAATGCCGGCACATGCATGGAGTACTAAATGTAGATGAAATAAAAAAATAATTGCACAGTTTAGATGTACGTTACGAGACGAATCTTTTGAGCCTAGTTAGATCATGATAGGATAATATTTACCACGAATAAACGAAACATGCTACAGTGCTTTTCGGTTCGAAACAGTACCAATTTCAGGGTACTAAACACACCCTATATTAAAAAAAAGACGGAATCTATACTATACACTAAAAAAACTAACAACGAAATCTATATTATAGGGGTGTTTGGTTTGAGGTAGATGATGAGAATTAGTGTGGTACATTACCTAATGCACAATTCCCAAAATCTCCTCAGTCCTTGACAGTGAGAGATAATAGATGGTGGCACATTACCCAATGTAAAATTATGTGGATTGCCTTCAAAAAAAAATTATGTGGATCCAAACATTCAAAATCTATTAGTAAAATCTTGATTCCTAAAATCTCTGTTACCAAACGCAGCCTAACCATTGTGTTCAGCAGCAGTACGTATCAAACGACAGAATATATTATATTAAATAAAGAACGGAATCTACACTATACACTAACTGTATACTTTTAGTCTAGATGAATTGATTGTGTACTTCTAGTCCAGAAGATGGAGTCGTACAACTTTGTCTGGCACTCTATACACCTAGAGCGTGGAAGCCATGAAAGAAAAAGGGTTCCTGAACGCAACGTGAACGTAGTTGTTCGCTTGATGGAAGCCAGGTAGATTTTACAATCTGCCTTCAGCTTTTAAAAGCCATGAGTGTCTAGCTCTTAAGATTGTAAAAGCTGAAGACCAGAAGCTGTTGCAAGTCAAGTGGCTGTTTGTATCAAAATCAGCTTTTAAAAGCTGGATTGCACAATCCGTGCAGGTTCCAAACGCGGCCGTAGACGGTCGTTATTCAGCTCTTCTGGTTGGTGATGCACGTGAACGTTGGGAGAAAGCAAATGATGATAACTCCTCTCTTCTTTGTAGGCTCCTTTTGCCCGGGGGGGGGGGGATGTCTTCTCTTCTTTCTAGGTGTGATGTTTTTTCGGAGCAGCAGTGGATGATGTTTACGGAAAAATATATGCACGACAAAGAGAAACGGAAAGCGAGCCAGCCAATGGCAGAGGCAGAAACTTAAATATTTTATTGTTAGAAGAGACCAATAACACTATTTTTGAAAAAAATATTAGTGAAAAAAATATTAGAATTTTAAAATTTTAGTGTAAAATTTTCGGCCATAGAAAGCTCTGGCCTCTCCCCACCCCTCCCTGCCTACGCCCTTGGAGCCAACATTGATGTGCGATAGAGGTAATCCATGACATGGACAAATTCAAATAAAATAATAAGAAAATATGATATCAAATATTGTACCCGTTGCGGGCAAATCTCCCCTCCGATAAGGTAGTTATACTAGGATCATTTGCACGCTTCGATGTGCGTGGAAGGATACACGTCTTTCGTGCAAACAATGTATTTTTAGTAACTTTCTTCTGTAATGCACTGGACAAAAAATTTTATTGAAGATAATTGAAGATGTCACAATTTTTATTTAATAAACGAAAAGGTCACAATTATAATAGGCAGCTTTATTATTATAGTATAACTTCAGGTGCAATCAATGTCAGCTTCAACCGGCGAAGGTGGTAAGCAAATTTGTCGCCAGCCATGTCACTACGGCTTAAACTCCCACCTGCATGTTTTGTATGCGTCATCATTCAGCACAAGGAATGACAAATTGCCTGCGAGTAGAAATGGATGATATAGTAATGGAACACGACGATAATCATGGTACTAAGCAAAAATAAATAAGAGACACTAAAGCCATATTTAAGGCAGACAAATACGTTATGCTGCTATGCTCCACGGTTTTCCGAAGGGAAGGGTGTTTCAAATTGCAAGGAATAGAACAAACTACAAGATAACTGGTAGGATGCTTGCTATATATAATTGCCAGGAAGCCATTAGACAACTACCTCTCATATAGATATTGGTTGGAAATATGCATATTCAAAACCAAAAAGGTCCACCTAGATACTAACTCTGGTATGGAGTCGGAGTCATAAAATTTGTTTTATACTGTGCATGGGAAATCACTCTGTAGTTTTGAAGGCTGTTTACACAAAGTTGGAAGCAAATTATTATGGGTAATCAAAGGATGCAATCGGAGTTTTCTTGACACAACTATATAAACTCTACTTCTGAAGGTCCTTGGACCTTACAGGTTTGCAGAAAAGAATCTTATTAAAACGAAGCATAGGTAACTAAGGAGGCAAACAAACTTAATAGCAATAACATAGTTTAGTTGGATTGTAAATCTAGTACTAAGCAAACATTTTCACTGTAGGGATGCTAGTTGTCAAAATCGCTGAAAGAATGGATAATTTCATACGGATGGAATTGGCTCGAACGATTATCTAAGCCCTATGCATCTGAATGTATGTTCTGATAACATATTCTTTTAGACCCATGTGGAAATTCATCTAGTTTTGGTTTACTTCTAAATGAAAAGGTTGTTGTAAAGCGCATAGGCACACCGCTATAGCATAACTACAGAAGCAACCCCCCTTCACAAGCCAGTAATAACTAATAAATATTCAGTTCTTCTTATTAATCATCTCTGTAATCAAGCATTCAAATGGTAAATGTCGAACAACAAAATAATGGAGCCTAATGAAATATATGGATAGGGGTGACTAACCTAGAACTATCAAGGTTTGAAGAAAAGGAAATAAACACAAGCAGCATACGAACACGGTAATAAAGCCACAGTGCTTTTCCCGAGAGGACGCCGATTATATTTGTTGAAGCAAAGTAACACACAAACACGATAATGCATATCCACATAACCTCCATGATAACAATTCAAACCAAGTACATATTAAAATCTAACAGCCATGAAACCAAGTTGACGGACACGTTTAGTATCTAATTTTATTTAATTGCTACGGCCATGTGGACCCAAACAAAGTACTCCAGTCCCTCGTCTACTCTCTCGTTCTTATCCGTTCTGCCCCACCCCGCCCGCACATCGCAAAAGCAAAACAGGCGGCACTGTGGCAGCGCAGCGGCCGGCTCTTTCTTCTCCAGCGAGTGGCGGTGACCGGCGAACTCTTTGTCCCCTGTACTGTCATGCGCTCTAGTCTCCACCCCTCTCCCACTCGTGAGCATGGACTGCAGAAGTCTGGCCTGGGACTGGGCAAGAGAAAGCCAGTAGCCAGATCTCGTTGGGAGCACATCATCCGAATCAACAAGGAGGGTCTAGGAATGGCGTAGTTGTGCTCTTGATCGATGGCAGAGCCATGGCGCGGCGGACGGTGATGGCAGGCCCAGGTTCTTCTCGTCAGAGCCGCTTGTACTTTTCTGTTTTGCAAGCTGCAACGCTTTCTCAAGCTTCCGCGCGAAGAAAACATTGGATCAGAGTGGATGTTTTCATTCTAGTAAAATCGCTACAGTATTCCATAGAAAAGGAAAGAGGTTCACCCGTTCCTTCAATCCAAAAGTACTTTGATTTCCTTTTCTCCGTTTTCCGGGCCTCATTGGATCAAGGTCTTAGTGGCCAGATCAAACTTTGATCACGGTTTGATCGTGTTTGATTTTAAATTAAAATTATACGGTACAATAAAATTTTTATTTATATGGTTTATTTGGCTATATCCAAACCATATAAATGAGTAGTTTGTTGTTTAGTTAAATTTTAATTTAAAATTAAACATAGTTTGACCGTGACCATAGTTTGATCTAACCACTCAGACATCGATCCACTCAGGCCCTCTGTTCCTACGCTCTTCCTTTGATATTCCTTCATTTCCAAACGCCCAGCTTGTTCTTTCGAGTGATCGATAGATACATGCCCCTCGCCTCGCTCTGAAAAAGGAATCGCACTCCGGCGAGCGAGTGGCGGGCAGGGACGGCCGGAGCTAGAAGCACTCTCTCGTGTCTGGTCAAGCGGCCATTGGTTGGTCTCTGCCGTCTCTGGCTCTCTGTTGCTGCCAAGATCTAGGACGGCGATGACGACCTGCTAGGTCTACATGGGGATCCTGTGTGGTCAGCCGCCAGTCACCAATCGGCCCCTCGTCTCCCTGCGAGGACGCAGCCTTGCCTCGTCCGTCATGGCAGCTCCTAGCTCCTCCGCCTGATCAGCTACAGAACACTTTTTCAGTCGCCAGTCAGGTACAGATTGCAATGAAAAAATGCACCGTGTGGGGTGGGGTGTTTGCCTCGTTCATTCATGTGCCTTGTCCTCGGAGACCGAAATAACGGTACGGATGAAACAAGCTGGGACCTAGGAGGCAGGATTTCTGTAGACTCGTGCCGACCATTACGTACACTACATTGGGGCTGGGTGGTGTCGTGGACGAGGGACGGCCACACACCTCTCTAGTACTGTGGCGTGGGTATGTTGCCGTGGGTGGGTAACTTTGATCTCGGTCAAAGAAAAACGTCAAAACATACTACTATCCACTAGCAAAAATCGAGTGGAGAAATCTCACTTCACTGATCGTTGTGGGTCACTGGGTCCTCAGTCCTCACGGGTTTGATGCTTTGGATCGAATTCTGCTATAGGATTCGAAGGGACTATCCCATCTCCAACGGACCTAACAAACTAGGCAAAGAGGCATGCTCCCGCTGCGCCCGCTTAGAACGATATACGTTAGTAATACGTGTAGATGAAGCAATTAGAACAGAAAGAAAGAATAAAATGTCTTTATTATCTTGTGCAATGAAGTTAAGGCACTAATTACACAATAGTGTATATTTATCTTCACAAAATAAAACACAAAAAATATGCAAGCCTTTCAGCAAGCAAAGAGAGTGGCACGGTGATAGAGCAAGGTATATGTTCGTAAATATGTTATCAAGATATATGACTGGGATCATCACCCCAATGAAGGGGTGAGTACAGGCAGGCTTCATGTACCTGACTACCTGTTGATGACCACCTGGCCAGGTGATCCGTCAGAGAAAGGATACTTTCCCTGAAACAAAGGCTCCAATGAGATTTGAATGTTCTGAAAAAGGCTAGCTAGCTTTATTAGATTAGAATGATGAAACCAATCACTGGAGGTTTAGGGAGAGGGCTGGTCTTCTGAACTTTGCACAAAATAGAATATCTAAATTTTGGGATCTGTATTGCAATTTGTACATGAGTAATTTTCAGACCTTGAATTTCTTGGATACTTTGCCCACTATTTCTAGTGTCACCATCAATCTTACCATAGGCGTGGTTGGCAAGCATGTGTAGAAGTTAGAAGAAAATCGATCCTGCATAGGAAACACACGCAAATATAGCGATTAGATTCGCCGCGCCCATCCTTGCTGAACGCATTGGCTATGCATGCCTCGATGCCGTTGACAAAAAAGAATTCATGGTACCATTTTCTTTTATATAAGCAAAACAATTGTGGAATACTAAAAACATCACAACAGATGAACCAGACAATGAACTGCAGAAAATTCAATTGTCTAGCATTTTGATTGATAATTCTTTTCACACTTTAGGCATGGAACACCTAACTGAGAAGCTCTGCAGTACCGAGCTACTAACAATGAACCCAGATAGTGCATGGTCGCATGGACTGGACATAGATTTTGAGAATAGAAAGACTAAAACAACAAAATAAATACACATCAGATGATTATATTATAGCATAGAAAAGGGGAACACAAACTACATATTCTACTAAACCATACCCTGAGCAAGTGTCAAGCATCCAAAATCTGCATTGTTGATAGGAAGCATATGCTGAATTTGGTCCTTCCATGACACTGAAATAAGCAATATCATATCATGTGTATATGCAATAAAGGGTCACGATAGATGCAAAGAGTGATAATAGAAGAATCAATACAGTAAAATAGAAACATGGGATTAAGGTATTGTAGCAAGACATGAAAAAACTGTTTAAGTAAAATGAGAACGAAGAAAAAGTTATCTGATGTTGTATTCAGGCCACAACTAAGTTCTGGGTGAAATTATTTTAGGAAGTAGAAATCCTCAAGGCCAGAATTAAAATGAGGCATAGTATCTAAAGATGGGCACCTGTAAAATTGGGAAGCATTTTTGGGTGAAGTGAATTAATTGTTTGAAGGAAATGATTAAGATGCCGCATAGTGCATTGCAGAAGTATCAACTTCAACTGCCGCATAGTGAATTAATTGTTTGAAGGAAATTGTAGAGTCATGGCAGAAGTGCACTGCAGCCATGGACTGCATCTGAAGTAATTCACTTGAGTGTCCTTTGCTGATCATTATGTACTCAATATCTACGTGTACTAATAGTGCATCCTGACAGTTGTATAGCTGCATTTTGAGATAGGCAATGGAAAATTTAAATGTGGCAAGGGAAACAACTTTACCTCCCATAATGCAGACTCGCTAGTTTAGCCTTATGCATGGCAACATGAACAATTCTTCTTCCTGATGAGAGAACATGAGTTTACAATGCATAGAAAAAAGGAAGAAAAAAAATAAGAAGAAAAGATAGAGATGCACTTGATGCTTACATAAGGAAGAAAATACAGTCTTGTGCTCACCAATCAAGCCACTGAAGAAAATCTCTACTCGTAGCTGAAACCAGAACTAAAGTTTCTAAAATCTAATAACATCAAATCATAGTGACCGAGCACTATCTCTATATGAAGTTTTGGCACAATTCGTTTGCACAAAAGTACAATCAGAATTATAGGTCAGAGGAGGTGGATGTCATGAGCCACTTTAGTAACAAAGAAGCATCAATAGCGCAAGGGAGTAGCTATAACAATAATTTGAATAGAGAAATAAACTTCACATTAAAGCATAAAAAATTCAAAGATACAGTCAGGTTCACGGTTCCCTTTAGAAACGAACCAAGGCATGCCCATTAATAATTCTCGAACATAGCAATCAAAGGGCAGGAGCATTTCAGATTCTAACATAGCAATCCAAGGACTATAAAGTAGTAGGGACCAAAGACATCCTGCAATTTTTATCGATGAACTAAGAAAACCCAATCAAAACAGTGTGCGATCCTACCACGATACAGTTTGATAAATTGCCCATATGTTGTCGTACTAACCCCCAAACAATAAGCTCTTGGTCGGAGGTCTACATTAAGCTATAATCCCTGTTGTTAAAAACATGGCTATGAGCTGTAGAAAAGGATCAACTATGCAAATAGTAAGTGGGAAAAATGTCATACCAACTGTAGAAACAATTTTTTTCTGTAGCTCCTCATGATACTGAGAAAGCCCATGCCTACTTATAAGTTACAACATTTCCAGCTAAATTCTTGAGGATGCTTGGTTTTGGTATAAACACCAAGAGTTGGAATGGGGAAGATGTCACCTGAAACTATCAGCATCAACGAAAGTTGATTATATCTTTAATTAGTTCTATATTAGATAATTCCATCTTTTGTATTTAAATTATAGGTGCTTCCTAAAGATAGTACATGTGCATTTGTTCTGAAAAAAAATCTTAAAGCCCCATGTTTTGAAGCCAAAAACTCTGAATTTAAACATGCAACATCGGAAGCCTAAAAAAAGAAGTGAAGGGGCTGAGAGTGGAGAGGCCGAGGAACAATGGAGGAGGAGCAGGGGACGCCTGATTGGCCATTGCTCATGGCGTGGGATGAGAGAGGAGAGGGTCGCCATGCCTGGGGTCAGCAGGCGTGGGAGAGGGTGACGCAGGAGGGGAGCGCGATGCATTGATTTCTTCTGCGTTGAAGGAGGGGACTCTGGGACTGAGGAGCGAGGGCTCACATGGGGAGAGGACAGAGGATACGGCGTGGGGGCAGCGCAGCATGAGCGAGGCAGGCCGACAGCAAGCTTCACGGCCAAGGGTGAGGAATCGGCAGGCAAACCTAGGGAAGCGGAGGACGGAACCGGGGTGGCTGGCCGCGACCCCAAGCAACGCGAGTGCAAGGAAACCAGGAAGAGGCGCAATCAGACCCAAGAAGGGGACGACGGAGGTTGGAGAGGAACGCCGACCTGTTGCCGAAGCAGCCGATGGTGAGGAGGAGGTGAGTCGGACGCCGCAGAGAGGAGGCCGGCTAGGCGGGGCGCATCAGCCGGCGCTGGGGGAGGCGGGGCGCGGCGGACGCCATTGCCGGGACCCGGCCGCCATGGTGCGAATCCGGCCCTGGGAGCCAGCGGCGCTGGCCATGGCAGCCCGGCGGGGCGGAGGAGGAAGAGGAGGAGCCGGCTGGGGCGGGGAGGAGGTGTGCCGGCCGTGGCGGGGAGGAGGTGCACTAGGAGCTGCGGGAAGCAGGCCGGCGGGGTGGAGGAGGAGCCGACCGAGGCGGGGAGTAGGTGCGCCGGTTGCGGTGAGGAGGAGGCGCGCTGGCCGCCGCATGGAGCAGGGCGGTGAGGAGGAGGTGGGACGACCGTGGCACAACAACGCGAGTGGGAACGGGGTGACGGCCGATTTCACCGAGAGACCCAGACCTTGGCATGCAGGCCTCTGCGTGAATCGCACGGGAGCGGAGGCGGTGTGAAAGGACCACGCGGCGTGAGGGATACGCTGAGTCCTCCGTGGCCCACGCGTCAGTGAAGGAGAGGGGAGCAAGACGCGCTGGAAGGGCTGCCAACGCGAGGACGCGCTTGGAGAGGGCCTGACAACACGCCATTCCTCCCACGCATATATGTTCGTCAGTGAAGGAGAGGGGAGCAAGACGCGCTGGAAGGGCTGCCAACGCGAGGACGCTCTTGGAGAGGGCCTGACAACACGCCATTCCTCCCACGCATATATGTTTAATAACTATAGATGTGTAAAATATTTTTTTTGCGAATACACAATACAACGCAGACACTCACAAACATACACGTACACTCACCCCTATGAACACACGTACGCGCACCCTACCCCTATGAGGGGGCTATCTCGAGATTCACGAAATCACCACAGACGTCTCACTGTTGACGGGGACGTCACCTACCACTAAAAGAATAAAGCCGTTAAATCCTAAAATAATTCGCTCCCACCAGGAGTCGAACCCAGGACCTCATGTGCCGCTCGAGCTGCTGCAACAATTAGGCTACAGGCCCTTTGGCAGACGTGTAAAATATCTAATGGTGGAGCTCACTTAATATATTAGCTGCATAATATCGTTTCTAAAGTCCTGCACTTCCATAATCTCTACCTAATATTAATATTAAACCAAATAAGGTTTTACGGTCCCTCGGTTCATCCTTACAGGTGGGCCCGTCTGGTCACTCACCCACCCCCTTTCCGCGTCCTCTCCCTTCACACAAGGCGGCGCCCTTCCCCGCCTTCTCGCCAACACGGCCTACTCAACTCCTAATCCGCATCGAAAATCCGTCTACCAGCCATGTCTGACTCATGATGATGTGCTAGCGCGTTTCTGCTTTTGTCTGTTGGCGGCCCTGTCCACCGGTCCGTGTCCGAGCGAGAGTACAAGAAGCACAAGACCATTAGCCGCATGTAAAATCGAGGTAGCATCGTTTCTACCCATCGCCTCTCTGCATCTTTGCACCGCGCACTCCAGTCCAGCCATGCATGCCACTCGCCGTCACCGGCCCGTCCAATAATGTGACGTGTAGTGTTGACACTTGATACTCGCAGGTGATATAATATACCACATGCATGGGATAGTAGTACACTATTATAATCTAGGTAAATAAATTGTCTTCATTAGCAAAGTCTCTTTATTGATATAAGTTTATTATTTATGTATAATTTGGTGCGATCTGATCTATATCTCTACCGGAATCTGGATTCAATTTAAGTTTACTCGCGAGGCTAGGTTAGGACGGCGGGAGTAGAACTACACGAAACGAACGTCTAGATAGCATATGGATTTCATTTTTTACATTCTATATATATCATTCGTTATGATCTTTTTGACACAATATGACGTATAGTTGTTTTTTTATACATTAAAATTAGAAAAACACATTGAGCTCATGTTTTAAGAAAATATGTTGCTACATCGTTCAAGGCGAGGCATATGCACCAGTTAGTGTTAGATTATACCCGTAGCAAAGCGCGGGCACTTTTGCTAGTATTAATAATATAAATAAGATAGGATGGAGCTCACATAAAACATTAGCTGCACAATTGGTGAGTAATTTTTCACTCATCTGATAAAACCTAATGGTGGAATATCCAAAGAGAAAATATGCGGTGATCCGTGTGATTGCGATAATTATTTATTTAATTTACCTGCATAGAAGATACAACCACTGCCTAGCCCTCCACTAGTCACCTGATACACCTACCACTGTCCGCTCAACATGGCACTTAGAACAACTCAACCAATCTATGGGTGCCCAAATCTATCGCCATTGCTTGGTAGGGCTAGAACACCTCAACCCAAGTGTGGCCTAATATTGGCACGCAGACTCGCTGTTACATTTAATTTCATTAGGCAATAGTGTGATGAATAAGGTTCCCAGTGGGGCATATCGTGTCCATAACCTAAATACGACCATATGGTGTTGCACGCTCATGTGGCAACCCACATACCACGCTAGCCGCACTTCTGTAAACTGTAATCTTGACCACAATAGAGAAGGGGAGAAAGAGAGATACACTTCAAGAATCACATCCACAACAAAGGACATTACAACATGACATGCATCAAAAATTAATCTTTCCATCCTTGTCGTGCTGATACACAACCTGAATGCCACCATGGCCATCATAAACATTGTAGAAGTGTGTAGTAAATCAAAAGAAACACCTACTCAAGGCTGCCACCAATGCATCAGCTGTGACTGTAGCGCAATAACGGTGTCCTTCATCTCTGTGTGGTGTCTATATATGGATTGAAGGCCCGATCTGCCGTAGAAATGTAGTAGAACACAGTGACAATTCTTGTGCTAGTTTAGGACTGGGGGTGAATCAGTTGCGATCATTAGTATGGAGCCGAGGTGTAGTTGCTAACGATGGAGCACTTCCTCTTGATTGTGGATGTTTGTGGCGGAACCGCCGATTTAATACGGGCTAAGTACACCTCTCACCATTAGCTTACAGTGTACTTAGACCGTACTAAACCCGGTCGTCCGTCGAGAAGCCCTCGGCTCTCGATTTGCACTAAATCCCAGATGAACCGACATCACACACATCCGACTCACGATGGAGCCACAACAGTTACATCATCACAGGCATTTGAATAGATAGTAATAAGGCTTTAAGTTACAAACCAGGTTCTGAATAAAATAAGTTCAACATAGGGCCAACATCGGCCGAATTTCGAAATAATGTCTCACAGCGGAAGTCTAAGACCATAGGTCATGCTTAAACCAAAAGAAATGCAGTAGATGAGTGACATCACGCCCACTGATGTCACCCCCATGCCATGACATGACTCCTGTCACTCCTGATGATAACAGGCTCCCCCGCCAACACAGGCGCAGAAGAGGAACTCCATACCTGAAATCCAAATGTTGGGGGCAAACCCTGAGTACTAATTACTCAGAGGACTTAATGGCAAGGCTTACGGCTGACGCAAAGCTTGCTTACTATCATTGGATCCTTAGCCTTTGATTCTTAGCTCAAAAGTTTATTTACGGATAGTGGGATTTAACAGCCACTACCCTTGTGAAAGAAAGAGATAATCCTTTGCAAGTACATAGCTATCATCATTCTGAAATATCAGAGTCTCAAATAATAATCAACCACTTGATATCCAAAACCATGAAATCATATTGCAGAATATTAAGGTTATTACTACGTTGCCCGTCAGTGATATTTGGCATTCTCACACCTGGTGAGCATCAGCGATTCGAATCGATTTTAATTCCCGGGAATAACTAGAAAATGCCAGGGGCCCATATGCTTACTAACACGACGGCTTTCCCACATATAGTCCCCCTTCTCCACTTGTCCCATCCCAAGTTCGATTCACTCCCGCCTGACTCCCGGGTTGTGCCCCCATGACGAGCCTGCCGACATCTTGGTCTCCCCGTCATGAGCACCAAGCTCCCCCGGGCCACCTTCCTCTCAACCAGTGGGTAGGAACGTGTTTCTGTCCTTGGATGGCACAAGTAAGATTTCACCGGTCCCATTTCCCGGATAAGCATTCTAGCAATGTTATGCCGATCAGCAGGCGAACAGCGAACGGGCCTTAAACGACTCGGGCGGAGCCATTACACCGCAACAACACACACCTCGAAAAGTAAAGCTTAATCTCCGCCCGGTCCCCTTTTAATCATCAACAGTAAAGCCATCAAGGCAGTTTCCAGTGTATCATTTTCTTTTCAAGGTCAACCTACGTGACGAGTGACCATTCACTCGTGTCTACTCGGCCCTATCATTCCTATGCAACTCGTCCTACGGACCTATTATTGGTGCTAGGGCCAGGGCGGCCAAGGAATCTAATGCAGTAAGGTATCAATCAACTCCTAATGCATATGCGTAATCATAAATCATAATTTGCTAGGAGAATGTAGGGCCTGCCTACCTTCCTCGCTAGGGTTAGCTTCCTCGGCGGTGAAGTCAGGTGCGGCCTGCGGGTACTCTTCTTGCTGCAGCTCGGGTTCCGGGTCTTCTGGCTCCTCGATCACCGGAATCTCCTGCTCCTCGGGCGCGGGGTCTATATGCATGCCATCATATGCAAAAGAGTGCGATAAATGCAGTGTCGGACAGAGCGCAGTGAATATATAACCCGCAGCGGAAAATAGGGCAAAGTAAGTAAACATTTCTATTAGAGGGGAAAAATGGACATGCATGACAACGCAGTACCTAAGACTTGCACATATATGCTTTATGGACTTTCGACACCTTGTACTAGCCACCACACTTTTCTTAAAATTTTCCTAGTAATTTAAATACACTTTTTCCTATTTCCCTTTTCTCAACTAGCAACTTTTGTTATTTTTCAAACCACCTCGCAAAACCCACATGCCTGGCCTCGTTTTGGATTAGTGGGCTAAATCAGCTATTACCAAGCTAAGAAAAATATCAGGGGTTCATATTAGCCATCTTCCATTTAGCACTTACTTCTATTACCATAATTATCTATTTTATCATGAAAAAAGGAAAACAGTGTGTATATGAGAAAAGCTAGGGCCACAAAATTTCATACACTGTCTAAATACCCTACATAGGCCACTGCCCAAGTTCCACCCCATTTGAAGTTCATTAGAGTTCATTAGATATACTTTTTCCTATTCACAACATAGAACATGCATGTGCAAAAATTGTGAACAAAAGTTGACATGCACAGATCCATATCATATCCATTGCATAGATCATTTTACTGTGGTTCCAGAACAACAAGATTTTCCTTTTTAGGATTTTTATTCGATTTTATATGATTTATCAAAGTTTCAGCCAAAATAAATCCATTTTAAACGAAATTTACTCAGATCCAGGGGCTATTGCATAATTAACCTATAGATCCGAGGGCCTAGACGTAAGATCTACAAGACTCGGTAAACAGGCGGGAGGACCGGCTTGGAAGTAGGGGAAAACCCGGGGGCTAGCTCGCAAAAGCGCCCCCGGTCGTCTCCCTCCCCGCGCCAGGCGCGGTCGCGCGACGCGCGCGCGGCGCGCTCGCGCGCGCCGGCGAGCTCGGGCTCGCCGGAGCCGCGACGCGGGGTCGAGGGGACGCGGGGCTGGGCGGCGCTCACCGTGGGCGTGAAGTGGACGGCGGAGGCGGCTCGGGTCGGCGGGGAACGGCGACGAACGGCGGCGGCGACTTGAAGCTCCCGGCGCGACGCGACGTCGAGCCGAGCTCGATCTCCTCGGGGGAGAGGAGTCCGACGACTAGATCTAGTGGAGTGAGGGCGGCGCGGAGCGGGGAGTGCGGTGGTGGGGTCGGTTTGGCTCGGGGAGGCCGGATGGCGGCGGCGCGAGCTCGGGTTCGAGCTCGCCGCCGGCTATGGCGGCCGCGGCGAAAAAGGGCTCGGGGCGGCGGAGAGAGGCAGAGGGGCGGGGCGTTAGGGTTTTGGGGCGCGGGGCTCCTCCCTTTTTAGAGGCCGGGGGTCGGGCAGCGCGGGCAGGGCGGAGAGGGCGCGGGCGGTGGCCGGACGGCCGCGGCGGTGACCGTCGGCCGCGTGGTCGCCGTCGTACGCGGGAGGACGACGCGCCGCGCGGCGCGGACCGCGTCCATGAGCCGCGAGCCGCTGACGGGTGGGGCCAGGACGCGAGACGGAGAGACGGGCGCAGTGGACCGGGTCTACGGGGCGAGGCCGAAACGGCGCGGGCCGGCCCAGTTTGGACGCCGCGGGCGGGAACCCGACAGGTGGGGCCCACCTGTCATAGAGAGAAGGAAAAAGGAAAATCCAAAAATGGAAAAATCTCCTTTGACTGCTGAGACACCTCTTTTCTATTTGCGTTTTTGAGCATCTTAGAGGCCGATTTAGATGAAACTCAAAATACAAGGAGTGTTCAAAATTTTGTAAGCTACAACTTTGTTATAAACTTTGACCCCCAGTTCTATGGTCGAGTTTGGTCTAAATTTGAATTTGAGTTGCTGCCTCAGGTTTGACCCGCAGGATGCCCCATCTTAGAAATTCTAAAAATCCCTTTTCTAGCCATTTACGCCTCATGTGCCTTTTGGGAAAGTTGTGTAGAATTTTATGGTCTACATTTGGTTCAATGGGAGTATTTCATGAAAGTGGCTGTAGGTTTGTACAAACTTGGGTTTTCAAAACCAGGCTGGTTTGGGTTGGTTATTGGGGCTGACAGAAAAAAGTTCAAAACACTAATTTGAAATTATCTTTTGCCCAAACTCAATTTGACAAAGTTGTTCATTAGATCCTTATCTACAACTTTGGTAATATGAGCTTCCCCCACAACCCAACAGAATTCAAACTACAAGCCTGGCATTGTCCATGCTTACTGAAAAAAAAAATCCCACATTATGACCAAATCCCTCTAACCATGATTATGCCATGATGCTTATGATGTATGATAGTGTACAATTTACTTAATTTAGGTACTTGAGATGCTGGAGCATCACAATGTTGCATCCCTATTTGCGACATCACCCTTCATGAATGCATTGAATAGTGAGTAGGCGTATGCGGTGCCTAGCGGGTACATTGCTATATGTTACTCACCCACGTCACTTCGATGAATCGGGTTGTCCTGCAGTAATTAATCATCTAGTGTGTGGGCTAACTTACCGGATTTGCAGAGTGGCACGTGCCACTAGCTAGCAAGTTGAGTGATAGATGCTAGAATCGATGATACCAGATCTAGGAATACTAGCTTATCTCGTTTACTAAACCAAGATACCCTATTTCAAAAGTATTCAAAGTCTATTGTCACATTGCCCTTGTCTAGACGATCAAATTACATATACGAAACATCCAATTCGCGGTAAGATGTAAAAACTATGGTGACCATGAGTTTCTGCCACCTCGGGAATTGGGTTGTTCGTTTATGAAACTAGGTTATTGGTTTATACAGAGGAGTTCAGGTTTAAATTAGTCTTAGGTATAGTTTTTTATATACTCAGAATTGCCATAGGGTAAGACTTACCAACAATACAAATACAAAGCTCCATGACTGGTTGAAGGAATCCAATTACACCAATCAATATGTATTTTTACCATTTACCTGCATTTGCCATAATTATCGTTGACCCTCTATGTTTTTCACTCCTTGTGCGCAGACCGCGCCGCCCTCCACCAACACTCCTCGCTCGCCGCACCGCTCGTCCGCCAGGACTCCCCACAGGTCACGCCGCTCCCCCGCGAGCCGCTTGGCTTCTCTGTTGTTGCTCCCCGTCTGTCGCGCCTCCGCTCCCAGGCCGCCGCTGACCATTGCTTCTGTGGCTTCGAACACACTGTGTTGTTGCTCTCTGCAAGAGTCACAAGTGGGCCTTGCATATCAGCCTTGGTTAGAAAGTTGCAGAACAGCCATTAAGCCAAACACATCTTTTTATCTAGCACCTTATGCAATACAGCTATGAAAAAACAAGACCTTATGCAATACAGCTATGAAAAAACAAGACAGAAAGAACACATCTAGCCATTGAGCCAAACACATTTTTTTATCTAGCGACTTATGCAGTACCAATTATAAAAAAGACAAGACAGAAAGAGCACATATATACCTGGTAGTGGGCTATGAGAAGACTAAGGCTCTGTTTGGATCCCTCAAAATTGCACGATCCAGATTGCAAAAGTTGGATATGTCTCTAAACATGACCAGATTTTACTTTAGCTTTGTAGCTTCTAGCACTATCAGATTGCACCATCTTACAAGCTGAAAGAGAGTAGCTTCTATTAGCTTATAGGATACAAATTACCATAACGCCCCCACTTTTCAACCCATGGCAGCAACTTTTTAAGGCAATTTTGTAATTTCACACTTCAATCCAAGTCTCCACCAGCTTGAACGGGCGTGATTGGATGCCTCGTTCCCCACGCGGCCAGGCTCTACGCATGGAACCTGCTGATGTTTGGTCTCCTGTAAGCCCCACGCGGCCAGGCTCTACGCATGCAAAAGGACACCCGCAGCTAGGCTCCACAAGAACGCGAAAGTTGAGCTTCACTGTAGAGCCAGGTTCCGCTGGTGCAGCTGCATGTTTGGCAAGGAAACAAAAAACATCTTTTTGCTTCGTTTTTTTGTTAATATCTTCTAACCGAAATATCTAATCACCAAACCGATTTCATATTTATGTTTTTGACAATTTTAGCTACAAAACTAGACCACAGTTGCCATAAATTTTTTAAAAAAATATTTTTTTAATTTTTGTTTCCATCCAATTCTTATATTGATAGGAGCAACCATACAGAATCTTATTCGGACCGGCCCTAGCCACTCGAGGCCTCCAAACATACACGACTGCATTCATGCGCCCTGGCTCTAGGCTCGGTAGAGCCAGTATCTGGGCCGCGGCTAGCCATCCAATCACGCCCTACAAGTGGTGGATCCAATCGTGCGACCTTGCTAGCTGGTACAATCTAGCTTTTGCTTCCACCAAATTTTAAAAATCGGATTGCACAATCTTCAGGGATCCAAACGCGGCATAAAGTGAACAGTGGGCTCATGGACTCCGAGCATCTGCTGGGCAGAAAGGGGACATCAGGGCAAGGGTGGCAGCGGGCGACCGTCAGAGAACACACAACTCTAAAATCGAGGATTTGTCACTGGACTGCTACGCTCTTTGCCATGCCAATTAGAGCTAAGTATTACGAGGTGATGATGGCGGGCCGTAAGAAATGCCACGTCATATTTGTGGTGACATAAAAAAAAGGAGAAACAAAGAGAGAAAAAACGGACTGCTCATTTATAGTCAGCTTAAAGTAGACTGCTCACAGACTTCAAAACACTCTGCAAGAGAAAAAATGAACCAGATATTAAATATACAGCTTGTACAAAGATAAAATTATTGTATGAACGAGATTTTATTTGGCTGCATATGACATGACAACATCGTATGGCCCACAATAGAATTTATTATTAAGGCTGTCCCCAATAGGGCGTCCTAAAAAGGTGCCCCAAAACACTGTTTGGCACTGTTTAACATAAATACTGTTCTGTAGACAGAAAAAAGAGTAATTGAAATAGTGTTTTAAAAAATAGGATGAGTAGCACCATTGAGGTCAGCCTAACCTAGCTCTCGCCACCGGCGCCCACGGTAGACTCGTGCAGACGGCCAGACGTGCAGCCGATGTTCCGGAGAAAAGGAAGAGGCGCTGGCCAATCGCAGTCGAAACCCTGAGCCTGATCTCATTAACAAGTCAGTCAACAGTGATCTCTTGGTCAGTCACTGCCTGGTGCCTGCCTGCTTGCCTCACACACAGCGGCAGCGGCACAGCGCGGCGAAGGGAACCGGGGTCTGCCCCCGGGACCCCGGGTCCCTCTTGGGGTCCGTCCGCGGCTACTAAATGCCACCCGGGGCAAGCCCCTTTGGCCCTGTGGGGCGCCGCTGTGTGCCCAAAACAAGCAAGCAAGCAAGCAAAGCAAGCGTAGAGGCGCCCGGCGAGGGGGAGGGGGGGGATCCCGGTCGTGGGATGGCGGCCATGGACTTAGAGGACGACGAGGACATATGGGCGAACGCCGCGAGCAGCCCCAGCGCGTCCCCGCCGCGTCCCGTCGCGTCGGCGGCCGCCGTCTCCTCCTTCATCTCCACGCAGCTCAGCCTCAACTCCCGCCTCCACCTCCTCTCCTCCGCCGCCGCGGGCGGCGGCTCCTCCCCGCCCCGCCGCTCCGCGGACGGCGTCCGCAGCCACCACATGGGCCTCGGCGCCGGCCCCCGCAATGCCGCCGCGTCCCCGTCGCCCTTCTTCTCCTACAGCCTCGACGCCGCGGCGGCCGGCATGGCGCCCCTCGACGCCCCCTGCGGCGGCGCCTCCCGCGGCGTGCTCGGCCTCGACGACGAGGTGTGCCTCGGCCCCGTCGCCGCCTGGGCCGGCGCCGACCGCCGCAAGAAGCGCATGATCAAGAACCGCGAGTCCGCGGCGCGCTCCCGCGCGCGCAAGCAGGCCCACGTCCAAGAGCTGGAGAAAGAGGTGAAGCACCTGCAGCAGGAGAACCAGAGCCTCCGCGACAAGTACGAGCAGGTAAAAACCAACCCTCTGCCCGTCCGTCCGTCCGTCCCTCCAAGTTGTATATATATACATATATACATATATATATATATACGCTCAAAGCTCGATTCGGCAGCTGAGGGCGTCCGTGGAGGTGGCGGTGCCGGTGAAGAAGACCCTGCAGAGGATGCCGTCCGCGCCATTCTGAGCACGACGACCACCCACCCATCACTCCATCAGTCGACCCTGCTGGTCGCTCTTCTTCTTTTTGATGCGGTAATCAGCAGCCAGCCAGCCGGTGATTGATTAGTAGCAAGTGACTGATTAGTGAGCGCTTCCCTGCCCTGCGGCTACTAGTAGTACTACTACTCCAGCTACTCCTCACATACATATGCCGCCGTCAGCAGCACAGCACTACTCTCCTGAGGTTGCCGTCTGTCCCATATGTCCATAGATCGGTGTTTAATCTCGTTCGCGTATGGCATGTACTACTAGCTTATACTACGCCTTGGTGAATCCATCTGTACAGCGGCAGCTGCCTGGCTACAAGAGGAGGCTGCCCCTGCCATGGCGGCTGGCTGCTGCTCTATATATAGTAGTATATATGTGTCGTTTGTCGCGTGGGATTAGGCAGAAAGATGATGAGCCTCCAGCCTGCTTGTACAAATCTGGTAACTATTGCTTCCTGGAACAATTACATTTTGGGGGCGCAGGCAGGCAGCAGGAAAGAACAAAATCCAGGAAGCTATAGCTGGACTCGCTCTGCTGCATGCTGAAGTGCTGATGGTCTCTTCCTTCCATTTCGCCTCCCTTCTATGATAGCTGCTCTGGCGAATGTTTTTATTTTCTTCCCTCCTGTTTATCTCTGCTTGTTTGTCTGCTCGTTTGTTCGCCTGTCATTTCGGAAAGCGAGGTGCGGCTTTAGTGTTTCATTTCGGAATATGGCTGCTGAATATTTGCTGCGGCCGAAGTCGTTTTCTTCGTCCCTGCTGGTTTTACAGGCTCAGGCAGGGCCCATGATTGATGACCCTGAACTGAAGAAGCATGCACTGTGTTTCCATGCTGGCCTCCGCTAAAGCAGAGAGGACCACTATTAGTTTGATACTAGTAGCTAGGTTTGCGATAACTCATCGTCGGAAAGAGACGTTGCTGTTTTTCCTTTTTTCTGGATGCTACTCGGCTTTGGTGAGGGAAAGGCAGGGTCTGATTGGTAGCACTCTAAACAAGCTTTTGCTTCTAAACTGGAGGGAGATCCCTGACTCCGTCGCCCCATAGTTGGGTTACTGGTACCGGTGGATTTAGGATTTAAAAATAGAAGATACTTATTTTCTCTTTCTCCTCCATTCCTCCATTTTTTTCATGTAATTCTTCACATTTCTTCTCTATATTCTGTGTTTATACATACTGTATATATTGTTGGAGGTGCTTAAGAGGGCTTCCATTGTCTGTGTGGGGTAGGGTGCTAAGTACCCTCAGTTCCCACGATCGATCCTCTCCTAGTTAGACTAAGGTCACCAGGCATCCTAGTGAGTCTAGTGCCACACGGTCCCCACATGCAGTGACTCTGTGCGTGGGTTTCCACATACAATGACCACCTGCACACATACAGTGACTAAGACTGTCTTCTGCGGATTGTATATGTACACTGCCTATAATATAAAATGACAATATAGCGCTAATATAGTACTACTGTAGATAGATAAAAATGTGGTTGAAATAGTGATAGGCAAAGATGGATATACGATTCGCTGAAGATGGTCTAACTGCAGAGTCTAATACCATGTGAGCCAATGTTTGGTTCACATGGAATTCTAAGAAATTAGATAATGCACATTATCTAAAAAGAAAGAAATAGAAGTGAAAAGTAGTACATTGTCTTTAAGTGAAAAATTCAAGAGTTGAAATGATATGGTGTTTTAGAAGATAATATTATCCGAATTTTTATTAGTTCTATGAAACCAAACACTTATCGTGGCTGCCACAAAGCTCATCAAAGGTGGCCATGAATCGAACTCCGATCACTAATCAACGAGAAATTGATTTTGCTCGATTCAGAGGATGGGCGGGTGGCTTTTTCGGGTGGTAGCGCTTCGTGGAATCTGGACGAGCGGAGCAGGAGGAGCGTTGGCAAATGACGTCGATAGTATTAGTAGTTTGTCTTGGCAAAATGGATCGAATTATGCACCTTTTTGCTTTCCTGAACGATGGGTCCAACAAAAAGTGGTGAGATTGAACCGAGCTCCCTGGATCACATCCCCTGGATTTGAGCTGTTGAATACCTGTCTTGCAAGTTACGATCATTAACGTGAAAATGAGCTCAATAGTATGAATGGGGGCATTTAAGGTCATGATAGATATGTTTCGGAAAAAAAAAGGTTATGGTAGATATATGTACAGGAAAACTACTGCATGAAAAAGACCTTCTAAATACGTTTTGGTAGCAACGCTGGTCAAAAGCGTCACTACACAAAAAATGCAAATATGCTTTTTGACACGTTTTTTAGAATGTCTCATATTGATACGATGTTAGACACGATTAGAGTGTCGAAAGATATGAAATGACACTTGTTGTTATGTTATTTAAAACATCTCAATATGACACGTAGTTAGCTACGCTATTAACCATCAGTAGCATCTAGACACGACATCAAACGTCTCAAACAAACGTGCATATGCATATAAATAGGTTTTTTGATACAACTTAAAAGTATCTTAAAATAATACGAATTAATGTAAATAGGTTTTTTGATACAACTTAAAAGTATCTTAAAATAACACGAATTAAGACACATTTTCAACCGTCAATAGCATGGAGTAGACCTAGGCATGGGTCACACGACCCGACCAACCCGGCCCAACCCGCCCGAAAAAAACCCAGCCCGACCCGAGCAACGTGACGGGTGGACGCGGGCCGTTTTCTTTGACCCGCAACAATCGACGGGCCGGGCACGGGCCGTGATTTTTGACCCAAAACCCGCCCAACCCGAAAAAACCCGACCCAAAGACCAAAAAACCCGACCCACCTGGAAAAAACCCGACCCGACGCGTCCACAGAAGGCGCACGGGCCAACCCGACCCAGTGATAGGCACGGGTCGGGCGCGGGCCATCCTATGCGACCCGCGACCCGACCTTGACCCGACCTGAACCCGACCCGACCCGACGTTTGCCCAGGTCTAGCATGGAGACACACATGACCGTATCAGACAAACGTGTCTATAGGCACGTAAAGACGTTATTTGACACGGTATTGAAAAGTTCAAATTCATTAATGGTAAATATAGAAGGAGTGCATTACTTAACTATTCATATGCGATACAGTGATTTAGTGGTGGAGAAGCATTACGTGAAGTACGAGGTTACTATTTTTAAACACATATTAAAGTGTTTTTACAAAATGTTACAATATCAATAGACACATTGTATAAATGTATTTATAAAAGTGTATCAAAATGCATAGACATGCGTATAACGTTTATACGAAACGTCTCTATCTGATAGATACGCTATAGTAATCCGTCTCTACAATCTTTGATACGGTGCTTGCGAAGACGCTCCTAGCACGTTTTAGAAAACGGGTCAATATTGACGTAGATATGAAATAAAATATATCTATTATATAAATAAAACGTACTTATAAAGTAGGTTTTCTCGCTTTGAACCCAAAGTAAATACTTGATTTTGATGCACCGATGACGAGACACAAAGGACGTGGTCGTGGAGAAAAATGGCTATGGAAAGAGAAATCTTTTTAAAAGGATATGCATAATTTTAAGGATCTCTTTTGACTTTTCTTTCTCTCTCCCCCCACTCTCTGTTCCCACCAAAAAAATAGTGTCACGCTCATCTAAACCATGTTCCTATCAAAAATATTCTTTTTCCGAAGAATAAAATTGCTCCAACATAGTACTGCTTCCTATACATGGCTAGCATAGGTAACGTCACCCCAATAACAATCATATGTTCGTCCAAAGAACCTTTTTTCTGAAAATAAAGGCAGCACATTTCTACTCAGAGACCATGGTCACCAGAGAATGAAAATAGATATGAAAAATACTATTTGCGCACTATACATAGAGTGAAAAAATAATAATTGCGTACTATATATGGTACAAATGCACTAGCCGGTGACCATGGTCTGACGAAAGTTCAGGTGGTGTGGAACCCTTGCGGCGTGACCCCACCCAGGGACCCATTAGCTACGAATTAAGCCATTAGGGTACGAGATAAGACAGATTGCCAAACAAGATAAAGCCATAAATTACTCTGCCTACGTCCTGGTGACCATGATTATTTGGCCGGCAAGAGATCTTGTGAAACTATATAGGAGATATTCGGTGCAGCGAGTGTACTTTAATATATCTTCGCCACTGTACCAGGGTACTGCCAGGAAAATGTTTCACCATTCACCTTTGCCTTGATCAAGTTTTTTTTTTTTTTTTCAGATCTAGCACCAGCACCACAGACCTTGCCACAAGGATGCTGCGGCCACAGTTGGACTCTTTCAGGTTCGTAAAGACTGTAATTCTAACATTTACTCATTTTTATCAAAATGGTTCTAGTTCTAATACTGTTTTAGTTTCTCATCAATATCGTCACAGCAGACAATTACGCTTCCTCTAATTTCTACGCCAAAAGTTAAAACTCTACTAGTAATTAAATCTCTACTAATTAAGTACGCAGTGTGGGCACACAAACTGACCATGCCCTCGCTCCCCCGCGCGCCTTCCATCTCGCCCCGCCCCCGCATGGAAATCGCGCTGCCGGATCCTATGCGCCATTATCGGGATCCGCTACACGTCGCCCGCCATTCCGGCGCCATCCTAGCCCTCCTTGCGCCCCCGCCTGCAATGCTATACCAGACATCCAGACCCCAGCCCGCTGCGTTCGCCAGCCTCCAGCCCCGCCTGGAAGCGCCGCCACCGCACTTGTGCCCCGACCCGCCCGCGCCGCCGGCGCACCCGACTTAACTACACCGCCACCAACGCACGCAGCCGCGGCCCTGTGCCCCGACTCGCCCCACGCAGCCACGGCCTCCATGCTCCGCAGCCGTCTCTGCGCAACGACTCGCCCGAGCCGCCGCGCCGCGCAGCCGCGGCCTCCGACTCACCCGCGCCGCTGCCGACGCGCGCAGCCGCGGCCTCCGAGTGCCGCCGCCGCCGAAGCAGCGCATCCCCGGCCTACGCGCGCAGCCATCACGCCGCCGCCGATGGGCGCGCCAACGCCCGATCTGTCTCACCATCCGCGCCACCGTCCGGTCTGTATGTTCTAGCAACGCTGCCTCCATGCTTGCGTTCTAGGACTTCAGGGCAAGGCCAGGTACATCTTTTTTCTAGCTCCTCTTGCTTCTATGCCAATTTTAATCAATTTGATGCATGTCCCGGCTGGCAGCTCACTACCTATCAGATTGGTGGATTGTGTGATACTAAGGTTTAGTGACCTAATTGGGTTGGAATCTCTCTGGTGTTTGTGATTGAAATCAGTAATATCAACTGTGTGATGGACGTTGCTATTCAATCAATTTATTTGTTCATTTTGTTTTGACAAATAATTTTTTGTCATGCTAATTTTTTATGCCATAATAGCTCTTGACTAACTATGAATAATGTGAATCGTGCGAAAGTGAGAGACAAAGGATTATTCGGAAGGCAGTCTCACCAGTCACCACTACAATCAATCGAAGGACTGCCTTGGCAATAGGCATTTGTGTGTAAGCTGATTGCTTCAAACATTACAAATTTCAAGGTTGATTTTGACTCCGCTGCTCTAAATTCAATTTATTAGATTTGCGATGTTATGCCACGTACATACATATGATCTGCCAATAAATTTTCTTGCATTGTTCCTTCGAATCTAACCACACGTACTTGTAACTGATTAGGTATTGATATTTGTTTTTACCACACTTCAATTTTTTAATTAAATAAATAATGGGATTTTTGATTTGTCAAATCTTCACCTCACTCACTAGCTAAGCTGAATATTTGATATGCCATATTAACGTAATAATGTAAAATTATCTGGTTTTGTGTCTTAAGGCCTAACTAACCGTCATTGTCAAATGGTTGTATTAACTAGAATTAGGAAATGAGGCATTTGTATTGCAAATAGATCTACCATTAGTTGACAGACATAAGTTCAATTCCTTCATTATTGTTTTTTCTTAGAACATCTGTTATGGGTGTGAACTGTGAGATATATAAGGCTGTATGTGTTGAAAACAATTTTGACAGATCCTTACATTGATTGAAGGGGAATCTATAAACACTCATTGATATCTGCCACTATCATTGTTAGTTACTGTAGTCTACTACTGAATTTTCTAGGTTTTTTGACAATTTATGATAGCTTTCTTTATATTGTTTGACACTCTAGATACTTCATGTCTAATTAGCAAATATATAATTGAAAATATGGTTGGTAATGTGCCATAATAGATTAACCTCTAACAGCCGGTGAAAGATGTATGGCCACAAATGAGTAGGATTTGTCTGCAGGTTTAGCATTTCGCGGGTCCTATCACCAGTCACAAGTGGTAGTTACATTACCCTCGCAAACAAATTCTGTTAAGGTAAGATTTTCACTGCGCATAGCAGCTTATGATCTTTCTGAATATTCTAAATTCACAAAAAATAATTTTATTGATGCCTCCACGATTGATGCATCTGATCCGGGGAACAATTTATAGTGCAGTTTCTTTACAACGTGATTCTATTTGTTATTTAAAAATTCATCCCCACTAAAATGATGTGTTTGAAACCTTACATTTTGCATGCAGTGGATGAAGGATGTTTTGGTCCAACAAGAGCTAAATCTATATGCTCTTCCCTAAAAGGACTGAATGATGATGTCAAAGATATGTTTGTTGAGGAGTTCCAGTGTATTTGGTACACACTAATCTTTCGTTCTTTTCTCATTCGCTGTTGTCATTGCTACTCAGATGTGTCCTTTAGCCTACTCTAAAAATAAATTGCAAATGAATGATTAGTCACGTCCAGGCACCATTCATGCATATTGCATACAACATGTGTTTGTTTTTCTTAGAATGTCTGATAAAAACAACGATGAATAGACAGAATGTGTCCAAACCAAATTGTGCCTTTGATAGGCTGTGACTATGGTATGTATTTTTTTTCGTGGCAACCCACGGACATGGTCTATTAATTATGAAAACGGAAGGAGTCAACTGTGTCCGTCGTCCTATTTGTCCATTTATCTTGCCATGTACTGTCTACAAGCAAATCTGTCGAAGAGACTTTGAACTTCTTTGCTGGTCTACCAATGGAATGGAGCTGCTGGTACAGTACATCTGTTGGTAAAAATAGAAACAAATTTTCAATGCACTATCACCGGATCACTGTTTGAGATGTGACAATACAATGAGAGCCAGCAGAGTACTGTTGACCCCTCACCAAAGAAAAAATTAGAATTTTTACTCCACCACTGACTAAACAGGTCTTTATTATTAAACTACGTGCAGCAGGATGTGTAAATGCATTGTGTATTTATTATTTTAATTATTTTTTTTAACAGTATTGCTACAGTATATAGACAATCTATTTATCGAATCCACCCCACGAAATCTTAATAGAAAATATGCGGAGTACGTAGCTGGATTGGAGGATTCCAGTACACTAGTAGCCTTGCGTCGGCCAGGACCAGGGCCGGGATCGGCGAGCTGCGCTGTGCCGCCGTGGAGGGGACGGGAAGGCAAGCCCACATCGCATCGCATCTCGGGCAGGGCAGGGCAGGGCAGGTACCGGCGTACTGCCGCATGGCATGGCATGGCATGGCATGCATGCGCTCGTACCGGCGGGCCCGGGCGGGCGACCATCACAAGGAAGCAGAATATTTGACGTGTCGGACGCCGAGGCCGCGGCGTACACGCCCCTGCCGCCCGCTGATGCCCTGCTCGTCCGCTCCGACCGCGGTCATAGATGACCGAGCTTTCACGTACTATATCAGAAGAAAAAAAACAGCAAAACAATCTAATATTGTGGGATTCAAACTCAAGTCTATAAAACCAAAACAACACATACTAAACATTAATATAAGCAGTGTTTTGTGTTCTTAAAATATATCATAGCATTATATAGACCATCCGTTGGGTCCTTCATTAACGCGCTCGTCTTGGCCTCCGACCATCCTCTGCCCACCTCCGCAACCATGGACAGGCTTCATTTTCTAAAAAGTAAAATCCATTTTTAGATCCTGTATTTTTTATGATCGTCGGGGGACCTAAGGGCTTGCTTCGTTTGGTGTCGAAATGCGACACACTAAATTTGCCAAAATTTTAGAGTCTGTCTATCCATCAACTAAGTGTTGAAATGCAGTGTAACCCCTACCTACCCCACTCCCACTCGGTCGCCTAGATCCACCCCGCGCGTCTCCCTGCTCCTCTCGTCGCCGCCAACGGGCTCCGCCCCAACCCCCGTCGCCGCCGCCGCCGCCGAGCCGCCGCGGAGCGCCCCGCCGGGAGAGGAGGAGGTGGGCGCGCGGCGCCACACCGCCGGGGAAGGAGGAGGCGCCGCGTGGGGCACGCCGCCGGGGAAGGAGGTAGTGGAGCGTGGGCGGTGCTGCGCCGCCGGGGGAGAAGAGAAGGGAGCGCGGGGTGCGCCGCCGGGGGAAAGGAGGAGCGCGGGGGGTGCTGCGCCACCAGGGAGGAGAGTAGGAGCACGGGCTGCGCGCCGGGAAAAGATGAGACACCGTCTCTTTTAGCTTTTCTCAAATTTTAGCACAACATATTTTGACAACAAACCAATCATGCTCTAAAACAAAACCAGACAAACCACACCCACGTGCTGTGAAAATCGGTTAATTTTCAACCTATTTGGCTAGCAAAGGTAGCAAAGTGGACCACCAACACTTGGCCCGTCGATGATGTGCTCCGCATGCCATCCCTGTTCTGTGCGCGCCGGCGCCGCAAAGGGAAATTGGCACCGCCTGCTCCGCCGGGTGTGCTGGGGCACCTGCTCCGCCTTCCTCCTCCAGCCCCTCCTCGCCACAGCCTGGTCATCTACCTCGCCTTCCGTCGTCGCATGCTGGCCTTCTCCATTGCCTCCCTCTATCCGCGGCCTTGACACCCTCTCATCTTCATCGCCCCTCTCCCCAAGGTTGATGTCGTCGTGTGCGCCGACAGTGGCGTAGTCAGCATCACCTACCGCGGCGGCGAGAAAGGTCGCGATCTCCTACTACTCAGACCAGCAGCTGGGGGCGGGGGCCCATGGCTGGCGTTCGAGCCATCGGTCAGGCCAGGTAGCTCGTCGTGGAGCGCGTCGTAGATGGCCCTTCTACTATCGCACGCTTCGGTGGCGCCTTGATCCCATGCAGCATTCCAGCTTGGCGACGTCGCCTCTACTGGAGGGCGAGTCCAATCGTGAAGCCTAGCCAAGCCATACGGGCGGGGCCATACAATTATACAAACACAGGGACATGCACGGTTCATGATCGCGGAGCTAATTCGTAGGCGTAGGCATGGCAAATGGCTGCCGGACACGGCCCAGTTCTGCGGAACGGCGCCTGCAGTCGCAGCAGCTGTCCGGCGAGGGTAAAGGCGGATGCCACGGCGCACATGCACACCGGTGGTACACCACGGCGGAAAGGGCGCCGGAGACCACGAGAGGACCGATGAGATCAGCACAAGGGACAGGCCAGGCCTGGTCGTGCGGTGCGCAATTGCGACATGGAGTGCGAACAATCATACGCGCAACGGCTTTGCATCCTGCTAATGGTTGTCTCGCAACCACGTGCCCGGTGCACCGGCCTAAACAAGCCTCTCTACACAGATTGTTCCCTTCCTCGTGCTGGTTAGGATGTCCGTTAAAAGAGGACGGAGATGGGCTAGTACGGGACTGGTCATCTCTGAGGCCCGACAAGGGCCCACATCACTCGAACGGTGAAACACACAGAGCCTGTTTTAGGTCATCGCCATAGCACAGGAGACCATACGGCAACGAAACGAAACAATAGCATACAGAAATATTCCCATTGCATACACAGTCCCCAATTGCAGCAGCCCGAATCTTTTTCCCGAGAACAAAAGCAGGCGAATGCAACCAAAAATGGAGGGGCGATTCCACGAACAAACCCCAGGCAACACCAAATCGTTCAACAGGGCCTATCATTCAAGATGAGAAGGCAGGATCACTTCTTTTAGGGCGAAACTATACAGATAAAAAGAGATTTATAAGTAATTTATTTCCTGTTATTGGTGTCTTCCCCCTCAATAATTCCTTCGAATGTGTCTTTCCGTGCATCCATCATGTCTGATCTAAAACAAAATCTTTCGGTTTTCAAAAGACCCGTGCTGTACATCAAATCACAGGACCAGTGCCTGTGATTAAATCCACCAAGAATTCCCATTCAGTTTTCCGAAGATAGCATGCAGTAGCATTTCGGCATCTGAGCCTGTGAAATAATATGGCCAGTACTTATTACATCTCAAATTGATTTACGGGCATATAACAGTCTGATCATGGACTGAAGGAACATTCTGGTAGAAGAAGCAACCTGATTCGCTAGTGAGGAGCTTTAGTGGAGTAGCCATTCTCTCCAATCATTGCGCCTACGCACATTATTTCCCTGTAGCACATATAGGAGCAGTACAAATTTAAAAACGCATAAATAGAATCCATGCCAGAGCTGATTATCTTTGTGGTCAAGAAAAATAAAACATAAAGGAAATGCTGTAGTATTTATAGCCCAACCTGCACTTCCAATATCTCAGAACCACGAATGGCATCTAGTATATAGTTGGTGTCTACCAAGCCTGTAAATGTCCTCATCTAATAAAGCACATAGCAAAAGTTACGGTTAATATAATTGTTAGAGGAATGGATCCTGAACATTATATAGTATTTATTGATCTAAATAATCTGTGCCAAAGCAAAATAAATTTCCACAGAACCTCAATAATACCTGCAAACCAATCAACTTCGAGTATGTGTGCACCAAATTAATATTAGAATTTTCTGCAGACCTTTTCTCAAACTCATAAAAACGTGATTCATTATCTAGTCCCAAATATAAGTAATGCCTACTACCAAACATTGTTGAGCGCATATTCCAGACTGTTTATTTATAATATCTGAAACTTGAACTTTCACAAAAAGAAGTTTAGTAAAAGATAAGATGAAGCATAGCACGCAAATTTTTGTAGTTCAACCCTCACTTCCAAATATAAGTCCAAGAGTTGCTAAACTAGGCCTAAAGCATACAACTATACCTGGACACAAGATGAGGCAACAGGCCATGGAAAAGAGTATGTGTAACATGCTTTTCAGTGAATAGCGAACAAGGAAGAATCAACAACGAATTTCAGGATGCGGACTCAAAGGGTAAATTGTAAACCAGAGTATCAATTATGTACCTTACCTTCAATAATTCTTCCAGTTAATGTTATAAGTAGAAAAATTCACGAACAAGAAAGAATTCGAGTGAATTTTAGTAAGAGTAAGTCTGGCAACACGTCGCAAGGGCCAATGGTATTGAATGTACAAGTGCAACAGGCAAAATCAAATTAAAGCAAAGCATAAAAAGAAGAAAAGCTAACCAAGAGAGAAGAATAAACACTGAAAACAGTACAAGAAAAAGGTAAAAATATAGATCAGACAAATGACTGCCACTATGCAATTTCAAGTTGCGCTGATCAATCCAATACCCTCATTATCACATGCTTTGTTGACTTGGTAACTTATACCATATACAGCAACTATAATCATTATGGCATCAAACAACAGACTGACAGAGTTAATACAGCACATTTATGTCAACCTAGAAGATGAAAAAATTGCAAACTAGATAATGCCCAAAAACAAATACGTAACTAATAGAAGAACAGTAGACAGGAAGTTTGTCATCGGAAACCCACAAACTCGAACCATTTAGACTGCAAGAAGGGAGTGGGGAGACCAGCCTAGGTGACAAGTTTATATTCGTGGTAAATTTAATGTCAAAGCACAAGCTATTTCTGATCTAAGATCAAGAATTGAGCCGACAAACTTCAAAAGTACCTTTTGCTGTCCTCCATCCTAATATAAGCATAACACCATTTATGTTTTTAAGATTTAGAATATTTTTTTGTTGTACATGATGAATCGTATCTCTAATCTACTAGTTGTGCGATGGATCATGTGGGAAGGGAAACAGGCCTCCTTCCAACATAGAAAATAACTATAGGTCAACGGTGACAATCTACCATTTGTTGAGCTAACATATGTACTGACCAGTAAAACACCAAGTTCTGGGAATGGAAACTATACATATCAAAAATCAAAATTAAGGCAGCAGAAGAAGTGCATCAGGCTATCAGTATTCAACATACATGACTAAAGTTAAGGAAAACAAGTAACAAAACATCCTGCCCAAGAAATGGAAGCAAAAAAAAGGGCGACTCACCCGGTTGAACCCTAAGATTAGGTCAATAGGAACCCATCCTTGATCATTCATATGCCTCCTCAAGAATGTGTCATGGCATAGATTATTTGTGCTAGCAAGACAAGCATAGAAACAAAGAATTAAAGTTAAGAATCAGGAATAGGATACCAAAAGAAACAAAGCAGATTCACTACCTAAAATAGAACTCTATCTGATTCCTAATATCATCTTGGAGATTTGGCTGGTCCTGAGGAGGAGGAACCCATGCAGGCTGCATGGGTGGCCGAACAAGATGCATGTTCTGAAACTGCTCTACTGGTGGGAGATAGACAGGATATGTTTGCACATCAGCTGCATATCACCAAATAACCACATTATTAAAATAAACAGATGCAAATTTATTCAATGAAAATAGAAAGATGAGGTTTCAGGCCCACCGGGGTAGGGAAATGGTGGAACATAAAAATGCTGTGGCACCATGAAATGGGCAGAGGGTGGTGCCGGCTGTCTGTGAAAGAGGCCTGGTTGGTAGACGCCAGGCTGCTGCTGCTGTTGCTGTTGATATGGCATTACTGCAACCCTAGGGAAATTCCTAGGGGAGAAATTACCCCCTCTCTCATGGTCACGGCGACCCCGGTAACCACCGCGACCTCCAACGCCATTGCTACCACCACTACTGTATCGGGGATTATGGGAAAAGTGGCTGTTGCCACTGCTATTTCTACCATCACCACTACCAGTACCGTTACTGCTCCTACCACCACGTATGTTGTTGTTCCATTGGCTATTGGCGGGAGCATTTCTACCACTGTCATTGCCATTCCTGCCGGTGCCACCACCAGGGACATCGTCATTCAAGTTGCTGGAACCATCACCATTGCTGCTGTTGCAGCCGCTGCCAGTACCAAGGCTTCCATCATTCCAGTTGCCATCACCACCACTGCCACTGCTACCGTCACCTCCACTACTATAGGCAGCCACAGCCTTGCCGCCACCATTGCTACCAGTTCCACGGCTGCCACCTCCATTTTTACCACCATTGCTGCCACCGCGCCGAACTGGACTTGGCTGGGTTGTGACTCCGTTCTGGTGTGGAGAAACTGCAGCAGTGGCATTGGGTGCAGGCGTGGAGGTAGGGTTTGAGCCAGTTGGAATCGGATTAGCCGCCACAACTGGATGTGGCGGCACCGATGCAGCAATCGGATCCTCCTGGTTGCAACAGTAGATTCATCAAACCCAAATAAACTTTGGCTTCAACTGGATCGTTGAATACAGCAGAGATGTACTCGCATCTAAACATAACATAACCACTTGATCAACTTAGGAGAGATTCAGTACCTGGGTGGACGGACCAGGGGCATCGGATAGGGACTTGAGGGAGTCGGAGGAGGCCGACTTGGGCCATGCGCGGGCCGACTCCGCGAGCGCCGGCCATGAGGCGTCCCCGCCGATGATGCCGCCGCCGCCAGGGGTCGCCCCGGCCGCCGCCCCGGCCGCGGCGGGGGGCGGCGCCGGCACGTTCCACGCCGTCTTCCTCGCCACCGCATTGGCGGGATCGGACCCCTCGGGGTGGCCCTGCGGATCCCGACGGGGCGCCGCACGGCCGGGCTCCGGCGGCGCCGCGATCGCCGGCGGGGCGACAGCCTCCGATTGCGCGGGCGCGGCACCACCAGCAGCCGGCGACATCGGGAGGCGAGGCGAGGCGACGGGGATTCGGGATGGGGGTTTTGGGGGCGCGGATGAATCGGCTGGAGGAATGGGGAAGGCGAGGCGAGGCAGGAGGAGAGACGAGGAGGGGACTGGGGAGGGAGGCCCGGAGGAGAGCAGTGCGGCGGTGAAAGGTTAGGTGGGGAATTAGCGGAAGTGGAGGGGGTGTTTCTGGGAAATTACGACGAGAACGACGAGGGCGGAGAAGGAATTTCATAATTGCGTGCATTTTTGCGGCAATACCCCTTACCAATTACCACTTCTGGAGCCTCGTACTCCTACTATCGCAGCTTGACAGGTTTACTGGATTTTCTAAAAAAACAGAAGATCAACAGAATGGGTCATATTCTCTGAAAAATAGAAACAGATTTTTGAGAGAAAAAGGACAGGTAGCAAGAAAATAAGGTCCAGAGAAACTTTATAATGTAGAGGTACGACATTTGACCTCTGCACGTGATGTTTGACTATTTATCTTATTTTTTAAAACTAACTAATAAAATACAACAAAAATATAAGTTAACACATAACGATTTTAAGCTAATGGGCTGACTCTTTTACCCTCCATCTTGAACCTTGTGCTTACACGACCATCAACGATGAAAGACTTTGTGCCTGCAAAGAGGTCTGAAGAGATCGGGTTCAAAAACAACATGGCCGTTTTTTTACACTCCGCATCTAATCCAGTTTGACATCAGGTTTGGAAATTTTGGTCTGTGCTACTCAATGAATACTTTGGGGTCGTGTTTTTTTTTTTGTATTATGTAGAAACATAGTCAATTGGTTGATTAGAGTTTTTCAAGTGGACTGTGCCAAAATTGTTGGATTAAGTGGTCGATGATCAGACCTAATTTGGAGGCACAGGCGGCGACAGATTCCGAAGATGAGCTTAAGGGCATAAATGAATCCCCATCCAAACAAGATACAATGGAGGCACAGGCGGCGACAGATTCCGAAGATGAGCTTAAGGGCATAAATGAATCCCCATCCAAACAAGATACAAAGATACACATCCCCTGCATCACCACTGCCTCACTCTCTTGCATGCCACCACGTTGAGTGGCTTTACGTTGTCCAAGAAGGAATCTTATGATTCAGACAAGAGGTGGAGGATGGCGAGAAGGAAGGAAGATGGGGAGAATATTTTTGGGGTAGAAGAGGAAATCATGTACCATGCGCACAATTAATGATCAAACCACATGTAAACCGAGGCAACTGGATAACAATTGGCCCCTTTTAAAACAAAGTGGAAAATGAAGGAAATTTTGGAGGACCAAAGGCATGGAGAAACTTTTATAGGCGGTCCTTTGGACCAAACAATTGACTTTTTAGAAATCCTATGAAATTCCTATGGAATAACACAATGCATATACATCTTGGAAGAAATATGACTTGAAGTTAAGTGTTCAACCACTTGAATTTTTTTCTTTGTATCTATCTCTCTTTCAATTCCTATGTTTTTATGTGTTGCTTCCAAATACTTTTAGAAACTTTCCTGTGTTTTAATTCCTATAGGATTACAGGTGGCAATCAACTCCAATCTTGTGTTTTCTTAGCTACTTCTACAATTTCTCTATAAACCATAGAAGATCCAAAAGGCCCTCAGGATGATAGATGCATCTATTATTAGTTAATTGGACCTATGCTATTACAATTTGTCATGATTTTTAATTCATTTGCTATCATTCGTGATATAAGAGGTATATCATTACGTTTTTTTAGTACTTGAAATATGCCACATACGTTTTTGACAACATGATGCCCATGAGCGGGCCTTTCTCATCCTCTCTTCCAGGTGAACTCAATTAAGCATGCACCATGGCCGGTAGTCGAGCAATATCTCCATCATGTCAAACGCACACCAGAGAACGTGCTCCATGACATAGCTCCCAAAATCCACTATGCTAACCATATCATCACACATGCCATCCCTCTCCCTTCTCTTCTATCTATTGTCCCCGTCGGTCCCCCAAGAAGCCCGCTACCATAGACCGTCATGTGCAACACAAGTGTAGAACAAAAACTTCCGCCCCACCCTCCCTATTACCTTTGCTTTGGACCTCCCCATGCAACCATCCCACCATGCTCGGCCATGAGAGCTCCGATCCACCGGAGTTGGAGAACAACTTTTGACGGAGTGGACCTGCCACGCGAGGCTCCTTTGACGGAGGAGGAGGAGGAAAGGGACGATATATGGGGCCCACACGTTAGGGAACGGAGTGGTGGATTTTTCACCATAAAAAATACAGTAGAATGCATGTGCTCTCGAAGACATTGGATGTTTACACAGTGGCATTGTTTTATGTAGAGAAAAAAAAACTATAATGGCAAGTTTCAATATCATGATTCATGAGTAATTGTAATACTTGCCGAGAATCGTAATGGTACCGATCTATTCAACCCATCCCGTATATCATTGCTGCCTTGATTGTCTCGCCCGCTAGACAGCGTGTGTGCTGTGGCCTGTGTGGGCGGATGGATGGCCGGATCGGCGCCGCTTGGCGTGTGGGACTGTGGGGTTTGGTCGACAGGGCCGACCGAGAGTTCGCTGTCCGCTCGCGTCACGCGTGACGCAGCCCCGGCCCGTCAGGGCCGCCGTCGGCCAGGCAGAGCAGTAGAGGCCGCGTACTGTACGCGGTAGCGCGCATGCAAGCAGAAGCAGTTGTTGCCAGTCAGGCGCAGCAGGAGAGAAGCGCAGAATGTACACGGGCCTTCGGCACACCGTCCCGGCCGGCGGCGGCGCGCAGTCCAGGTAGCAAGGACGAGCAGCGGAGATGGATACGCATAAGGCGGCGTGACGGGTCAGGTACGCATGCATGTGGCGTGCATGCGAGACACGTTGTCGGGCTGATCGTTGCCCCTGTTTGCTTGGGGGGCCTCGAGACGATCGCTAGCTGCGCCGCACCGCGCGTGTGGCACCGGACCGAACCCGGCAGCAGGTCTCGTTCGTGGTCGGATCGGCCCCTGTCTAATGTCTATCGTGCCAGCAGGGGACATGCCGGAAACAACAAGGAACATGATGCCGGCTGCGCTCGGCACGCACGTACGCACGCAGATATACATACAGTAGATAATGATCGGTCACGGATTCACGGCCGACGGCTATAATCGCGGACCGCGGTGCACGCCCGGCCTGCTGGGATCGATCGGCCGGTCCGTCCGCCCATGCATCTGCATATGCATGCGCCGCAGCGGCCAGCGGGCCCGTTGCTTGGACCGACGTGCATGTGCCGAAAAGGTGCAGCCAGCCCAGCGATCGACGAGTCGGTCGAGTGGTGAGTCTGCTGAGTGCTGAAGACCGGCCGGGCAAGTCAAAAGTTGGTTAATTCCGCTCGATGCGGATTCCGATCGGCTTCTCTTTTCCTCCGATGATCTCCAGTGGAGCAAATCGCATTGACATGGCGGCGTGGGGCCCGCACCTCGCGCGTGCGGCTCTTGTCTCGTCTCGTCTCGCCCCAAAACCCAAAGGCCAAAGCTACACGACTACACAAGCGGCCGGCGCGGGGGCGGGGCGGGGCGGGTCGTCGTCTTCGCCTCGGGCGGTTTTAGGAGTTTGACTGGCGAGCGCAGACGCCAGCCACAGACCAGCCTCGACCTCGATCACACAGCAGGAAGCCAGGAACCGCAGCGACCCGTCATCCGCGTGCGTACGTGCGCCTGACGGCCAGACCTGACCGTCCCCAATCCGGTCCTCCCCTGTACTGCATACGTAGTCCACGGCATCTCGCATCTGATGCTATCCGCTGCTGACTTTTCCTGATGAGCCATCATCGATCGATCGACCCTGGCGCGATTAATTTTGTCAAGTGCTTTGACAAACTGGGGTTTGCAATAATCATACGGCCACGACCACGTACGAACCCCTAGAGAGAAAGTGAGTATTTAGCCAGAGCATCAACTAGCTAGATTGCTTAGACTAGTGCAGATATCAAGTCAATGCGTGCTAGCCACTGCCGCTGATGGATCCACACGACGCAGGCAAAGCAAAAGCCCGCTCCTCGCCATCGTTTTCTCTGGGTGATGTTTAGCTTAATGGGTGGAGGCATGCATCGAAAAGTTGCTTTGAACAAGAATCGATCCCGTCGCGGCCGGCACGCCCGGGTCGTCCCCTAATAAAAGTCCCAACCGACTTTGTGTGTGGAACATACAGCCGAACACTGATCACCATAACAGTCACCAGTCACCAGATCAGGAGGGTCCGATTACCATAACAGCTGAAAATAGATTCGGCCTTGAAGTGTACTAGGACACTGGCCTCGTCGTTTTGACTTTTGACAACAGCCTTGCCTTGAAGCCACGGTACCCTCTCTAGGCGCGATAGATTCGGTCGCTCGATCGGCCTCGCGCGCAAATATGCGTGGCCGTTTAGTTTCGGCAGCTGGCACCATGAGGATCGAGAAACGCGTTTTCCGTTCATAACAGTAGCCTAACAGATCCACAACATCGTGCATGGTTCGCTTTTTTTTTTTTTTTGACCGAATGGTTCGCTTTACTTGACAGGTTGAAAAAAACTCCATTTCTTGAAGCGGAAAGATCATAGCCACCGTGCTGTATGCGTGTAATTCGACTTCTTGGGCCGCTAATAGTTCATGGGAAAACGACACGGGGCCTGCTGGGGTGGCAGCATGCAGCCCCGTTCTCTTTTTTTTTTTTTTTTTTTTTTTTTTTTTGAGAAGAGACGGGTTGTACAGCCCCGTTCTCAATTGGGCTAGCTGTGCTATTGGGCCTCTTTCCTTGCATTAGTTTAGCTGTACTCGAATTCAGCTCGAGCGGCACCTGAGCTACTGGTTCGACTCCCGCTGGAAGCGAATTATTCCGAGATTTAACAGTTTTATTCATTAAGTGGTAGCCGACGATCCAGTCGACAGCGAGGCGCCCGTGGTGACTTCGTCAATCTCAAAATCTGCCGGCCCAGTCTTTCAGAGGTGCTAATAGGGGCATTGTGTGCGTAAGTGGTAGGCGACGTTTCCGTTGACAGCGAGACGCCTGTGCTGACTTCGGCAATCTCAAGATCTGCCGACCCAGTCTTTCGGAGGTGCTCATAGGGATAAGGTGTGCGTGCGTACGCCATAGGGTTGAGTGTGCGTGTGTGTTTGAGCGTCTGCGTTTGTGCTGTGTTTCTAAAAAAAGTATCATGCGGATCCACCTAAAAAAATATCATGCGAATGATTTTGCCTTCGGTTTTCATTCACTTTTGTGTGACCGTGATTGTTTTAAAATCTATGATTCAGCCTTTTTATTTGGTATTTTTCTTTCCTTTGTTTTCTTTTCTATTTTATTTTTAGTCTCCAGCGGTCGTTCTCGAGGGGCAGCGAGGGGGCACACGCCTCCACTCGTCGAGTCCCTGGCTTGCCGCTGGCGCCTTCTACCTCTTTCCTCCTTTCTTCTCTCTTTGCGCCCTCTCTTGCTCCCGCTGGACACGCCGGTGGCACCACTCTGCAACCCTCTCATGCTCCTACTGGCCATGCCGCCATTGCGGGGCCTTGGGCACGTTTGGTTCCGCAGGTGCCCTTTGCCTTGCCTGGCCTGCTGGAGCAAGGCTTGCCTTGCCAGCGCGGGAAGGAGGATCTGGCTTGCTTGGGCAAGCAAGCAATTCCTTGCTAACACAGGTCCCGAGGAAGCCTTGCTGCTGAACCAAACGAACGTTTCTCTGCTGCTTCCTAGCTGGGCAAGGCTGTACAGGGCCTGTCAAGAGATCCAAACTGACCCCTTGTCGGAGGGTGGCGCTCCCAAGCACTGACACCGCAGCCGTCGAACGGTGCCGGGCGTGGGGAACCGCACCGCAGCCGAGGAGGACACGCCCGATAGCGGCGAGGGAAAGGACCGTCTTGTCGTGCCACCCTCTTCTTTTTCCTTCTCCCTATCTCAATCTACGGCTCGCGCGGGGCATCGGCCGCCTTGGGAGGAGACGGGAGGAGACGGGCGTAAAAGAGGTAAAGTTCGCATCACTATAGAGACAACAGCGATGGCATAGCCACAGCACGACCGCTCTGCTAATTGCAGGCCACGATTTGGGATTTGCAGCACGTGCGCCGTGCGCGAGGTGGCTCCGACGGCTGGCGTGGCGCCATCTTGCGTTCTGCTCCTTTCCGATAGTGAACATTATATAAATCGCTGGAAGAAAAAAAAAATCCCAAGTCCATTATTATCAAAGAAGAAAAAGACTAGCAATCAAAGTTCATACACTTCTGCTCGTGTCGGGTATATGGTAGCTGTCGCACACATACTTATCAGCTCTATCCGCGCCGCGCCTGTCGTCCACAGCATCCGCCCACTGCTCGCAAGCTGCGAGCTGTGGTTCTTTTAAAAATGGCTTTGGTTTTAGCTCTTCTAATTTTTGGCTTTTTTAAGAAGCCGGAGCCGTTTAAAACTTGTTTGGCAAAACAGCTCTTTCTATTATTTTTGGAATAGTTGTAAGTGTGAAATGTCCATACTGCCCTACCTCCCTTATCCTCTCACCCGCCGCTCCCAACCTGCCTCTTTCTCATCTGCCTCTTCCTTTCTCTCCCTTCCCTTCTCCTCTGAATCCTCTCCCGGCGGCAGGTGGCCCAACGGCGCGGCCGCGTGCACGGCGCCCATCGCGGCGGCGCAGCCCACTGGTGGACGCCCTTCTCTCTCGGCGGCGGGCGGCATGACGCCGCGACACCTGGGACGTGGCCCGCTGGCGGCCCTTCTCTCTCCCTCTCTTCTCTCTTGGTGGCCGGCGGCGTTACGTCGCGGCCCCGGTGGCGCGGACGTGCGCGCAGCCCCGTGGCAGACGCCCTTCTCTCTTCCTCTCTCTTCTTTCTCAGCCGCAGGCGGCGCGACCCCGTTGCCCCAACGACGCGGCCGCACGCGCGGTGTCCAGGGCTGCAGCACGAGGGTGTCCCTGCGCAGCGCAGCGGCGTGGCCCGACGATGTGGCAAAGCTCTGCATCTTCATCCCAACACGCGTGGGAAAGAGGAGCAGAGGAGAGAATTGAGACTGAGAGCCCCTGGAAGCCACAAAACAGGAGCTCCGGCTCCCTTTAAGAAAAGGCTCCAGCTCTTCTCCAGCTATTCCGTAGGAGCTAATTTTTTGGAATCGTTTGGCAGGGCTTCACGAGGAGTCGGAGCTGGAGCGGCTCCCGCAGTCCTGCCTAAGGGGGTCTTAGACCATCCCCAACCCATTGTCTAAATGATTTGTCTATCCACTATTCTAACTATCCTCCTCTCTGACTACAGTAGGTAACTACCTTTCTCTCTGCCTACAGTAGCGCTACAGTATATAGTCAGTCTTTTGGACAGGCCCGTTAGAGATAGCCATATACTACCCACCACCTAGGCCGATTCGATCGAAGCAGACTTTGTGCAAACAGCATGGGGGAGTCGAGTGCTGGATCGCGACAGCCACCGAGGCACAGCGACGGGACGGACCTATCGAAGCGAGCAAACAAAAAATATCGGTGGCGTCGCACCCGGCAGCAAAACGCTCGCGACTGGACGAAACCGGCGCGGTCAGCGTGGTCCCGGCCGTAAAAAGGCAACGGCGCCGGAGACGACGGTGATGCCGACGCCGACGTGCACATGCGTATTTAAGGCCACAGCAAAGGGGTACAACGGGACAAGGGGCGTTCCCTGTCAAAGACGAGGAAAGCGACGCTTGGGCGTGGGAGAACGGATTGGATTTGGAGCAAGGCTGGCCATGCAAATATGCATCACCCTCTAGTCCTGTACGTTGAAAGCTACCAAGGGATAATAATCTCCAATATACCCATGATAGTTGAATTATCCTTTTCTACTCTGTTGTAGTACTAGTACTATAGAGGGCTAAGGACCTGATGTACTTAAACGCACTCTATTGTGTGGTTTGAGCAGCTGCCGGATATTAGAATTAATTTTTCTAAAAGTGAGTTGTTAATTCCTTTAAATGTAGAAGTAGCACGCTGCATTTAACATATTTCTGGTTGTCCTATAGGCAACCTCGATATGGAATACTCCCTCCGTCCCGATCCACAGGTCATCTGAGTTTTTTACACAAAATTTGATTTACTCATCTTATTCAAAAAATATTCATAATTACCATTTATTTTTATTGTCATTTAGTTTAGCATATACTACCTCCTGATCTTTTTATACGATGCATTCTAGTAGAAAATTGTTCTATATGATTCATGTGAAAATCTCACGTTCCAAAGGATGCCTGAAAAAAAAGCTACAACAACTAATAAACCCACATTTGAAATCTAAAAATATAAATTCATGACATCATGGCACATGGGGCTAAAAAGGAACCGACAAAACTCAAGCTAAAGCGTCAACTAAGCATGTATTTAAGACACGTGGAAATGTGACGAAAAAACAGAGATCAATTTATTTGAGCCCCTAGGGTAAAATTTTCAATAACACGCTCCCATGCATGATAAGCTAATAATTTGTACAAGTTCGGTTGGGAAGTGGGGTGCAAACAAATATACCATATTCCATATGGATATGGATAGAATAGAAACACATGTAGGGTAACTGGTAAGTTTATCATGATGACCAGATAGTGTAAAAACGAGTATTATTGGTTTTTAAAAAACAAGGAGAGAGCGCGCGCGCAAAGATAAGAAATTCTGAACAGTAGCAAACACTACATTTCTCAATGAATTTTTAATATTTTTGTCTCTAAGAATTCTAACCAGCAGTTCAGTACAGATTTGTGAACATATATATATACTAAGTACGTTCTTCTACAAGCGTGTTGTGCAAGGGCCTGTCATTTCCGCGCCCACTTCACTGAGACCATGGTCACTAGAAAATGCATATATATGTTCTGCGTACAGTACGCAATCATTATTTTTTCACTCTATATATAGTGCGCAAACAGTATTTTGTACACCTATTTTCACTCTTTGGTGATCCTAATTTAACAGTAACGCGGCTTGGCGACCTGTCGGCCAGTTCGCCCAGACTGTTCGAACCTAGCTTTAATTTTCCGAGATTTGTTTCCCCACCGAGCTAGATAGCTTTGCTTGAGGCCTCACGAGAGGGAGCGAATTGGATCCTCCGACAGCTTTGCCGAGCCTTGCATTGCTGACCAAAGGATATGCCTTGTAGCGGCCCTGAATTCTTACTCTGCTGGGCACGCGTGCTCACACGACCAAGAAGATCCTTGCTACAAACGTCCATCATATCCCCCGCGCGCTGTCCCACTAGCTTGATCTCGGGCCAGGCGAGCAGGTGAAACGGGGAAAGGCGCTGCAGTGCCGGCACAGCCATGCACTGACTCAAAGCGACTCTACCTGCTGTCGTTGTGGTCTTCCTTGTAAGACCAGGGTCACCAGGAGGGGCAAAAAATGTGCATCCGTACTGCATTCGTATTTTTCTATTCTGTGTACAGTACGCAAACAGTGTTTTACACTCCCATATGCCCTGTCTGGTGACCTAGTCTAACATACCACACGAATGCATGCGCCGGCCCTTTGTTCTTGTTCATGATATAATACTCCTATATATGTTTTTAACATATTCATTCCATTGTAAGGAATAAGCTTCTTTCACATGTGAAAGAAGAAGCAATCAAGCAATAACATGGACACCATCATAAGATTTTTTTTCCCTGCGTTAGTACTATGCAATTGCAGGGACACTACAAGCTCAACGCGCGCAACAAGCCCTTCGGATAGGAACACGCACGCGCAGATGTTGACAAGAACAGTGTAATTTTCACGTGCAAATGTAAATCAACTTGGATGCGAATTTCATGTCCCCATTGAAATTCTATCCTAGTAACTAAAGTACGAAAAAGACAATAATTAAATTTATGGGTGAATAAGAAGGAAGGAATCTCTTTGAAATATCTCTTTTTTTCCTTTTCTTTTTTTTAAAAAAAATCTTGTTTCAGCTCGCCCATCTCCGGACTCCAGAGAGTGCGCTTCTTCCCTTCCCTTCCGTTCTCTATTTAAACCACGTCCATTGCCTCTTGCCCTCCGCCGCGCGTCTAAGAAGTAAGAGCCCTAACAGAGAAGCGAACCTAGCTAGCAGTCTAGCACTCGCAGCATTTGTGACACTGAACTACTAAAATTTTCTAGCTAGTAGCCACCAAAGAGGCACAAACAAACCATCAAAACCATGTCGAAGGAGGACGTGGCCATTGAGACGGTGGAGTCGGCGGCGGCGGCCGCGAAGGCGCCGTACTGGGATCCGCCGCCGGCCCCGCTGCTGGACACGAGCGAGCTGAAAAAGTGGTCCCTGTACCGCGCGCTCATCGCCGAGTTCATGGCCACGCTCATCTTCCTCTACGTGAGCATCGCCACCGTCATCGGGTACAAGAACCAGTCCTCCGCCCAGGCGTGCACCGGTGTCGGCTTCCTCGGCGTCGCCTGGTCCTTCGGCGCCACCATCTTCATCCTCGTCTACTGCACCGGCGGCATCTCAGGTACGGTGCCACTTTTTCAGCTCGCCGCCGTCGTCGCGCGCAGCTCGCTCGTAAGTGATGCACGCACGCTTGTGTTTATGTGTGTACACGGATGGGACACTGCCCAATGAACAAAAATAATTGATCGATGAGCAACCATGCATATGTATGTACGTATAATCGTATATACACAGGTGGCCACATCAACCCGGCGGTGACGTTCGGCCTGTTCGTGGGGCGGAAGCTGTCGCTGGTGCGCACCCTGCTGTACATAGTGGCGCAGTGCCTCGGCGCCATCTGCGGCGTGGGCATCGTCAAGGGGATCATGAAGCACCCCTACGACTCCCTGGGCGGCGGCGCCAACTCGGTGGCGGACGGCTACTCCCTCGGGGGCGCCCTCGCCGCCGAGATCGTCGGCACGTTCATCCTCGTCTACACCGTCTTCTCCGCCACCGACCCCAAGCGCACGGCGCGCGACTCCTTCATCCCCGTACGTACGAGCGTCGTATCGGGCTATTGGCTCCTGTCTCCGTCTCCGCGCGCCGCCTGGTCCAGTGGTCCTGTTGTTACAACTTACAAGCGCACAACCAGAAGTTAATTAACAATCCGTGTGTCCGTGCGTGCAGGTGCTGGTGCCGCTGCCGATTGGGTTCGCGGTGTTCGTGGTGCACCTGGCGACCATTCCGATCACCGGCACGGGCATCAACCCGGCCAGGAGCCTCGGCGCCGCCGTCCTCTACAACCAGCACGCAGCATGGAAGGATCACGTGAGAATAAGATGCATATATAATCACACTCTTACTATTACTGTAGACTCTAGTAGTAGTACTTTTCATCTAGATCAGCTGCCATCATCTCTTTACTCGAAGATTCTCAGAATTGACATGCGTGTGATATTGATACTCCTGTTCTTTTGCGCCATCGCCACCACCAGTGGATCTTCTGGGTTGGGCCGCTGATCGGGGCGACGGCGGCGGCGTTCTACCACAAGCTCGTGCTGCGCGGGGAGGCCGTCAAGGCGCTCGGCTCTTTCAGGAGCAACCGCGCGACGGTGTGAGGGCATCTCTGCTCTCTGGTGGGTGGGGGCTACAGCGTGCATTTGATCAGTGGCGAAGCTGTCGATATTGCCTCGCTTCATATTGGCGGCCTCCGCGTGCAATTCTGGCGTATTATACTGCAATTGATTTCTCTACTCGATTCCTTTGTCGTCTCGTTCAATATACTCCAGCAGATCCTTACATGAACCGCGTGTATGTGTAGGACTAAGTACGCGTACGGCGTACATCAAGCCTTCAAGGTTTGCTCAAGCTTGTGTGCATGTGTGTGTGTGTTTTGGATTTGGGACTACGAGGTCGTTCATGCATAAATCTATCTATGTTCTGCTCTATATAAGTATGTTACGAATTCAGTAGTACTACTACGTAGTGGTACTGCTGTAACTGATACAAGTCTGTAGCATTACTATTTCTTCCCAAATATAGTACTGTAATTTTCTCCCGACAAGCTAGAAATTGGAGACGTGCAAAAAAAAAAAGAAGAAGAAATGTGTAAATTCTTATAAAAAAAATAAAACATTAGCCCATTAATCCAATAGGCTCTTATCATCATCGTGCTATAACTAATTTAAGACTCTAAAAGACCTAGCCTCCACTCATGGTACGTGCAAGCAAAAATGTAAACATAAAATTCAGAAATATCTATTGTTCGACCCAGTAGTTTCCAACATAATAGCAATTAAATATATTCTATTTTTAAAAATGTTATCCACTATGCCACTACGAAAGATAATTCAAAATAACCACACATAATTTATCAATATGCCACTATATGAAAATCGATTTGAAAGGAACATTTCAATTTATATATAAATTACCTAATATACCATTATAGAAGATGATTCAATAGAACCCCTAAATTTACATATAAATTGTTCACTATGTAATTATGAAAGATGATTTTAAAGTTTTCCTATATTTAAATATAATTAACTCACACTTTTCATTATGATAGCTAATCTATGTAACAACCTAAGTTTGTATTTAAACTTCACACCTTTAAAATAAACAAAATGTCAACCTAAATATACATTTAGATTACAAATATCCAAGTTTTTAAAAAAATGATAAATACAAAATGCACCTATATATTTTTCTGAATCACTAACTTTTATCGCTAATAGTATATAAAAACTAACTCAAAATAGTACTAATTGTTAACTAGACCCCATCACAGACAGAAAGATAATAACATATTTAGGGATTTATACGATTGCTGTATTAGATTATGAATAATGTGGACAATAAAATATTTAACAGAGAATCCCACTGAATAAGAGAACAGCCGAGCTTGCACACAGATATCACGACAGAAACAGCCATGCTTCGTCACATTTCGAGTACAAAAGGGCAACTCTCCCTATCAACCGTAGACAGACGCACGCCATTACTAGCAAATTAAATACTGTGTCCCATTCCAACCAATGCCAAGAAACAGTCCAGGTCAACCATCACAAAAAATCGGTACAACAGCGCTCTAGCAAATCAATCGATCAAACGAGATGAACCAGAAGGCCGATCACGGCGAGGCACGCGACCCGCCCGGCCTCCGGCCACGCGGGCGGCCGTCTAACGATCCACGACACGCCGGTTGAGGGGATCGGTGGCGGTGGCGGCGGCGGCGGCAGGGTCGGCGGGGTAGGCGGCGGAGGGGGCGGCGCGGCCACCGCGACGGAGAACTTCATGCCCCCGAGGCAGTGGCCGGTGATGTTGCAGAGGAAGTAGTAGTCCCCCGGCACGGTGAGGTTGACGAGGTCGCTGCCCGTCGCCCATATGCCCATCGTCCCGTTCGCCGGATCGCACGAACGGAGCGCGTCCTGCGTCACCCGGTACACGTTGTGCTGCCCCACCACGTAGTTGAACACTGCGGCGCATCGACAGTCGTTTGTTCATTTGTGTTTCAGGCCAAGAAGAAATCACACACATCACACAGCACGCAGCAGGGAACTATTTCTTGGCATGGTGGGGGCGGTGGTGTCGTACGTACCGAGCGTGTCGCCGGCGGTGAAGTTGTACTTCTGCGACCATGCGAGGTAGTTGGGGCCGATGGTCCAGCCGGCGGAGTCGCCGACGGTGTACTCCGTCGCGCCGTGGCGTCGAGGCGCTGCAAGCAGGACGGTGATGAGGAGGAGGACGATGGCTGGTGCCGTGGTGGATGAATGTGAGGTGTCTCCCATGATTGGCGGGGGAGACCAACTAGAGATGGGGATAACCAGTGGCTTCAATTTGTGGAGTGATTGCATATAACTAGTAGGACCAGCACCATTTCTTCACAGGACCTGGGTTGTTGCATTCGGAGCAATTAGTCTACGCTTGCTTGCGTTGTTTGTTGCAAGGCCGGCCTGGTCGTGATTTGCCACTAGGTTAGCTTACTTAAGCTGCGTCTTTTTGATGTTTTTTTACACCTACTGCTCCATCCGTGGTCCTTTGGACATACAGTACTATGCCTCTTGCTGACAGTGTATGTGCACTTGGTCAACGTCTACTGCTTGCTGCATGCAGCATACACTAGAACGCTGGATGCAGAATTCCAGAGAGAAGGGTGCCGTTTCTCCACCTACCAAGATTTGACACTGCTCCATCTCCGTTAGCATTTCGCAGCAGGCTTTTTGTGAGATGAGACGAGGTAATGAGGCTGCTTAATCAAAAAGTATGGGCCGAAGCGTTTCGATATAAACTGTGCATGGCATTCCAACAAAGCCCAGGCCCGCTGAATCCACAACTCTCTTTCGTTCACCTTCTAGCACGCGGGCCGCTCTCCCCGCCCTGCCCGAGGCCGTGAGAAACCATGGGCTGCACGTGATGCTTGCTTGCCCACTTGGCCCCGTTTCGTCACGGTGATGGTGTGACTTGGTATGTAAGAGTAGTCTATCCCGTTGTGGATGCAAACAAAAGCTGGGGTGGGCTTTGTGCTGTGCACAACTCATCAGAGTCAGAGGTTGCGCGCTAGTAAAACTACACCAGGACCTGTGAAGGCAGCACACCACTTTGTAGGCTCTACGTACTACAGTACAGTACAGTTTTTTACAGTATATATATAGAAGAAAAACAACCCTAATAAGTTTATTGGAGCAATAAAAAGCTCCGGCCACACAGTACTAATGGAAGCCACGCACGGCCGCACGCACACCTACGTCTACGTGCGTGCGTGCGTGCTTAGTGCTTACCGCCACTTTCACGCGACGTACGTATGGCGGTCTCTTGATCTCTTCTCTAGTCGTCCGCGTTAAGGATCAGGTCGCTGTCGTCGACGGGTGCATCCATTGCGGGGCCCTTGTTAATCTGCGATAACAGAGACTTGATGGTTGCTATCTTTGTCGATTGTCGTGTAAATGCACACACGGATGCTTGGACTCCCGTCGCAGACTGACGCTTGTACACCAAGCATCCAACCGTACGTCTTTTTTCCTGGGATTTTGATCGATATTTTTTTTACGAGCAGGCTCTGAGGCTAATAAGGACGGCGAGTATATATAAACGTTCACAATGATCTTACTATTTGCTTCAAACTATTTTCCCCCGCAGAAAAAAAGGTTTTGCTAGCGCTATTAGTTTGGCAAATCCTTTGGGGAAATGAGCCCTTAAAAATTGTCTTTGTGTGAGGATAAGCATTCAAGCAAAACCGTACTGAGAGCCTGCTCGTTCCAGCGGGAATCGTCCCGAGACGCAAACGCACAGTAGAGAGGACGATTCTAGACCCTCCTCTTCTTGCATCGGATGGTGCAGGTGACCGCTAGCTACTGTTATTTTGCGGTTACGGTTCTCACGCCGCGATATCGAGCAGTGCCTGAAACTGAAACTGAACCGGCTGTCGCCCGCCCAGTACACGGCCCTTCTCGGCCTTGGCCGTGCGATCACGTCAAGTCGCGCTGCGCTGCGGCCAGCCCACGCCCAACAGACTGCTTCCCTTGGCCCCGACCCGAAGCCCCCCGGCGCCGCACACGCTACGCGCGTGCCTCCCGTTGGCCGCCGGTCCACTCCCACCCAACGGTCCGTCAGGCGACCGCGCACCCCACGTCCGCCCCCTCCGGCCCCGCACGCCAGCGGCACCGCCGCGCCATCGCAAACGTCTCCATCGCGGCCGGCGGCCTAGCCTGCGCCCGCGCGGGGCGGCACCACACCCCGGCACCCCGAACCGTCCGACCCAGTCGGCCTCGCGTCCCGCTATAAAGCCCGCGCCGTGCGTGCGCCCTCGGCCCGGTTCTTCCAGATCGGTCCAGCCAGCGCCCGGAATTTCGGATTCCCTCCTCCGCTCCGATCCACTCCGCCATCGTCCTCCTCGTGCCTTCCCCTCGCCTCCCTCTCCACGGAATCAATCAAAGACAAGCAGGCGTCCGCTCCCGGGGCGCAGCCATGGCCGTGGCCTGCGCGGGCGCGTGGGGGATCGGTGGTCCCGGGGGCCCGTTCACGGAGGCGGAGCTGGCGGCGGCGGACCAGCTCGTGCAGCTCAGCGGCAGCGCCGGAGGGGACGAGCAGGCGGCGTCGGAGTCGGAGTCGTCGCCGCGGTCGGTGAACACGGCCGCCGTGGCGTGGGAGGAGAAGGAGGAGGGGCAAGAGAAAGTGGCCGGTCTCGGGCTGGGGACGGAGCTGGACAGGAGGGCGACGAAGAGGTACCGGCTCCTGACCGAGCTCTACGCCGCCACGAGGCCGGTGGACGGCGCCGACGCGGGCGACGCCAGGAAGCGCAAGCGGAGGAGTCACGGGCCGGAGGCGGAGACAACGATGAGGTACGGCGATCACTGATCAGTGCTTCTAGATATTGTAGAGGGAGATTAGGGACGAGCGAGAACGATGGCGGTGGCGAGGCGACGTGGGACTGTGGGAGGGGAGGCAGGCTGGGAGAGATGAGAGGGAAGGGCTTCTGTGTAATTACCAAAGACTAGTAGGGTCTGTTTTGCAATGTTGCTCCTTTGGCTTTTCAAAGTGGTAGAAGAAAGACCAGGACGGGAACGGGGAGGGGAACAAGACAAAAAGAACGTGAAGCTGGCGCTGCTTGTACAGGAAGTTTGTAGTGCTGCGTGCTACTGCGTTTTGAATTCGAAATTTGAATCTGGACTGGGCCAGCAAGATATTTATTCCCAGATCCCGAAATGATGTCTTGCTCAACTACTTTTTGGTGCTCCTACCATTGTGATTTGTGAACTTGTGTGTGGGCGGTGGCGTCTCCATCCAGGTTTGAATCCTTTTACTCCTCTTTTTCCCGTCGAAATACTCCCGCGATCGGGATCCGTACGTGGCGCCGTTTACAAATTTGAACCATCTTCGCCGCCGCCTTCCAGAACATTCCAGCCTAGCGAACAGTACCGGCTTTGATTGCAAGTATGCGAGTTGGCAGATGCGTTTTGAATACTGTACGACGAAGCACAGGCATGGAGGTGCGTGGGGGCGGTGCCGCGGCTGCGTTATACGTTCCGGCGGCTTGCTTGAATGTTTAAAAGCTGCATTTTGCTGGAAGCAGAGCTCTCCCAACAAGATTGTAGAGATCGGATTATAAAATTTACTTATGTAAACCGTCTGCTTTGAATTGGCAACGATGACTAGATAGCATATACTACTTGATCAAGTCGTGGTATCCAGGCACTGCATTAGCTGGTATTTTATTATGCACACGAGCTGTAGTTGTCCACAACGCTAACGATGCACGTCTGGAAAATACGAGTGACCAACTTTGGATCACAGACAGACGCTGTCTCTCCCATGGCCTTTCGCCTTCTTAATGCATGGGCATCCAACACATGATTTTCGATAGCTTCGAATATGAACTGTAGACTGCAAAATACATTTCGACCCATCATAGTTCTCAATCATTTCGTGGCATCGGTGTGGCTGAACCATCTATATATATAAGGGAGGAAGCATATACAAGGCTATTTCCAGTGGTTTTCCGTATTGATTCTGCAAAATTAAATGCTGCACTGTTACTGCACTGTAGACACTAAGAAGAGTAGTTGAAATAGTGATGTGGAATGGATGGGGAATGGGGATGGAGGAGGCGCTGGATATAGCCTAAGAGAATACACTCTCCGATGTTTGGCTATTTGTCTCTAATAAAAAAACTCTATAGGTATTATATACATTTTGTTTTGAATTGTTTCAATATAATGGTATTTCAAGCATCACTTTTTATATTTATGGGGAAAATGAGGGAATAACATTCTATTAACTGCCCTGGGCCTGCGGCATGCTCTGAAAAGCATTTTTGTCCAAATTATACTTTTCATCTTGCTCAGCTTAGCATGGTGAAGAGCCGCTCGATTGTATATATGATCGATCCAGCTTTGGACCTTTGGTTGGCTCGCGAGATATTATTAGCTGTTTTGAGCACATAACTCTATAGGCATGCCATAACTCTAACGTTGCTTGTGTTAGTGAGATTTTTCTCATGCTTGAGATAGCACTTAGCACAATGGTGTTTTAGCTTCAGTCAAATGCTAATTATGCAAATCGCAATCCATCGTCTTATTTCTCTGTTCTTTCGTGGCTTATTGTCTGCATCTGGTTCATATATGCATGAGATGGCTTTGCTGTCTCCTCCCCATTCGTTCTCAAGTTTTTGCAAATTCAGGTGATCCTTGTCAATTCATCACTGTGGAAGGGATGATCGGTTTCCTAATGGGCGGGCCCAGCTCAATTCATGGGTATTCATTTGAATACCCATGAATTTTTGCTCCAAAAAATTGTGCATACACTGTATGTATCATATACATGTATTAAAAAAATATAAAACTGAGACAAAATATTGTACTATTTAAGTATATAACCCAAACTAGTACTCCTGTTCCATGGCTTAGTTAGCTCAATATCTCATTTCGCAGCCCAATTCTAAAAAGCCAAGCGCCATTGACTAGTCCTGACTGACGTGCGGCAAGTGTCTACATAGTGATCAAGCCACAGCGAGCAGCCAAAGTTCTCAACTTCAACTAGTATTAATTCAATTTGATATATTTTAGATGTTACCATTTCCATATATTGAATAATTAGTAGTTTTATACTATATGTTGAGAAACTAATGACATGATAATTATGTGTTATGTATCTTCTACGTGTTACATAATAAGTACTTTGTGATAATATAATCAATTATACATATAAAATTAGGTTTTAGATTATAAAAAAATTTCTATAAAATTTTGAATACACAATCCTCAAATCACGGGTCCGCCCCTGCTTCAATTGGTCCACGAGATGGAGGGTGAGGCTGTAACCTCGATGGATTCTGGAGGACCAGGCCAGGCCGCCACCGTGCCTACTCATAGGCGAGCTATAGGTCAGCGAGTGCTCTGTGCCATGGGCGGGCCCAGCTCAATTCATGGGTATTCATTTGAATACCCATGAATTTTGCTCCAAAAAATTGTGCATGCACTGTATATATCATATACATGTATTAAAAAATAAAATTGAGACAAAATATTGTACTATTTAAGTATTCAGCCCAAACTAGCACTTATGTTTCATGGCTTACTTGGCCCAATATCTCATTTCGCAGCCCAATTCCAAGTGCCATTGACTAGTCCTGGCTGGCGTGCGGCAAGTGTCCAGATGGTGATCAAGCCACAGCGAGCAGCCAAAGTCCTCAACTTCAACTAGTATTAATTCAATTTGATATATTTTAGATGTTACCATTTCCATATATTGAACAATTAGTAGTTTTATAATATATGTTGGAGAAACCAATGACATGATAATTATGTGTTATGTATCTTCTACGTGTTACATAATAAGTATTTTGTGATACTATAATCAATTATACCTATAAAATTAGGCTTTAGATTATAAAAAAATTTCTATAAAATTTTGAATACCCAATCCTCAAATGCTGGGTCCGCCCTGTTTCCTACCACCAACCCTCCAGAACGATGATACCTCAAGGAGTCTAGGTTAGAAGTAGGCCTGATCATGGGCCGGGTCGGGTCGGGTTCGGGTCGGGCCGACCTCGGGTCGGGTCATTTTTATCTCGGCCCGTGCCCGACCCGAGGACGGGTGCGGGTTGGAATTTCCGGCCCGGACCCAACCCAACGTGTGCTCGGGCCGGGTCGGGTCAGGTCGGGTCGGGCCGGGCCTATGCAATTTGGCGGGTTCTTCGGGTTTTTTCGGGTTTCGGGTCGGAAATCACGGCCCGAGCCCGACCCGGTGAACGTGGCGGGCTGAAAATCATGACCCGTGCCCGGCCCGTGCATTAGTCGGGTCGGGTCGGGTTTTTTTCGGGCGGGGCGGGTCGGGTTTGTCGGGTCGCCCGGCCCATGATCAGGCCAAGTTAGAAGCTCCGATAGGAATTTACTGGAATCAGCTGACACACTTGGTAGTTTGTCAGCAGATTATTACACACAAAAATACAACTAGTTTCAAGCCTACTTTTTTGTCCTAACCTGGAAGGATCGGACTAATGTCAACTAAAATGACAGGAGGGAATATCATGTGTACTAGACGCGCATGTTTTGTGTTAATTACTACACATTTTCTACTTTGTGAGGGCATTATTACAAGAATTAAATTAAGGCGCTTTGAAATCATACAACTAAAAGGCTGCTCAAAACACTTTCAATGCGGCTTCAAGTCTTTTAGTGTGGGGTTTTTTTTTTCAAGTTTGCCAAGAAACTTCACCGACATGTACTCGCTGCCACTGATTTTATACGGAAAATGTGCGTAAGCTACTCTGTCTTTTTTACTCCGTGCGGAAACCGTGGCTACTGGAATAATGTGTGTAGACGATTAACATTTTTGTGGAGTAAGGGAACTGTTGTTAGTTATTGCGTTTTGCATCACTATTACATGAGACCGGACGGAGTTCTCCACCTAATATCGCCTAAAATGGTACAATTACCGACCATTATAGGCATAAAGGACGTCAGGAAATGGCAGTTCCTACCGAAAGTCGTTCATGCGGCAACATTAATATATAGAAACCGACAGCTTTTCTTGATGATATATATGAATGGGAAACCTTGTTGGCCTGTAAGGATGTTCAGTTCAGCAAGGTAATCTACTCTTGGCAAAGACACACAAAGGCGCTATCAATTATCATCCCTTCATCGTGCTTTTTTTGTCTTCTCTTCAAAACTGAAAGCAACACAAACACGGCAGGAGCTCTGATCTGAAAAGTCAAAGTTCATGGAAGATGACAGTGACTCAGCCCGCATATATATATAAGCCATTGCAGCTTGTAAAGGTCCATCGTGGTGGCAAAAATCTCTCTCTCTCTATATATATATACACACACACACACACACAAACACACACATATGAAATATTTCGTTGCAAAATGATTTCCACACAGGTACTGGTCAGCACATACGGAAGTTCATGGAAGATAACTGAATGTTTGGAACTGGAAGCAAACGAAAGGCTTGGGAATTCTTGCAAGCATGACACTTGACATATATCTTCTTCGTGGAATATAATCACAAAGTTTATGCTTGCATGTGTATGTACATACCAGCTTGTGTGTACGTAAATGTAATACTTTACCGGTCAAATTCCACACTTCATAAAGGAATTCCATGTCAAATTTCAGCACAAGATCAAACAACACTTTTGACAGGGAGTTGTATATTAAAGCTTAATCTTGCATTGTACATTAGTATGCTTAGTATATGTTACTAATCTTAATGTTGAAGTGATTTATTAATGCTCTGGTACAAATTGTATTGTTGCTCGAGCTCGAACCAAACTGATCACTAATCACGAGTCATGTTTTTTTTCTCTTTAAAACTATCCACATCACGTGGGGGATAAATATCACCTGGATCCTCATGGAGCGTATTTTCCACCTGGACCGTCGGAGGGCCCAACCCAGAAGACGACCGACCGACTTGGCGCATAAGACAAAAACTTGACGTGTACGAGCAAGATCTAAAAAAAATCCTAGTAGGAGATGTAACCAATCCTAGTAGGACTAAAACTCCTTGTAACCCAAGTCATGCCGGATTATATAAGGCGGGCTAGAGATCCCTCTCAGCAACACAACTCTCCAACTCCCTCAACCTCATACACCCTTATTGTACCATCGAGAGCTCAAATCAATACAATCAACCCAAAACAGGACATAGGGTATTACGCATCTCGCGGTCCGAACCTGTATAAATCGTGTCTCCTCTGTGTTTTGTGTTCTTCGTCGCATCTCAAAGCGAACCATCGAGCTATAGTCGATATCGCCAACCCACAAAAGCATCCCGTGGTATATCCCGTGGTGCATTGCCGGTACAAAACACCGACACATCACACCTACAAAGTGCTAGCACACGTCTTATCATTACAGCTTATGATCCTTTCTAAGGAATCTTCAAGTCCTCCGCCCAACACCTCGTTGTTGATGGGTATATCAAACATATAATTGAATAAAATCGATGGCTTTTCTAGAATAAATCTAAGAGAATATGAGTACACATGCTATTTTTAAACATAAACCCATTGGACACGTTCCACTATATAAATTGGGAACGTAGCCAACTAGCTACGCTTGAATTGCATAGGAGGAGATGATGATTGAATGATCTAGCCACACAAAAACTGGCCTGATTATCTCCAATTCTACAAATTCACTGAGCCTACTAAATGCAACCAACAATATATAGGGAGGAAGAGAATACGGTAATATACAAAGCAAGGGAAGATGTAACTTCTCTGAGTAATATACCTTTATATTACTATAAAAGATACTTCAAACAAGTCAGTTATTTTTTACATAGTTGACCACCAAGAATATGTGCATGCTAGAAAAAAGAAGTATGTAGCCAAAATACCTAGTTGACCACCAATAATTCATAGCCAAACAATTTTCTCGAATTTGTAGCATGCACAGGGTCACAATCATCATAACTTGAGAAAATTCTTATGTTGTATATATTGATAAAAAACAATTGAGTGACATGAAAGTATTAGAGCTTCCATGTACATACCTTTTGGTGATGGAGAAGCCAACCATATGCTTTGTCAACTAAAATATAAATGGAGACAAAGATGGAAAGTTCTAGATGCTTCTTCACATAGCCTAGTGACAGTAGACAAGCACGTATGCATTTTGGTAGTCTAATTACTAGAATGCACATATGCAATGATTTGATGAAATTTTTGTGTTGTACTTCTCTCAATCCAAAACAACAATCAAGCTTATGATCTTGTGTATGGAACACAAGATATCTGGTTTGAATTAGATGATCTGGTCTTGCTAGAGAAATAAAAAACAAGATAGAAAAATGTGTATATCGAAGCAATTCTACGTATTACTAACAATGTTGCCATGTTGGAATATGAGATGGGTGTTGATCCATTTGATTCATGTACATAGAAATTTATGAAGGGTAGAACAATTAAAGTCCCCACAAGTCAACAGAAATGATGCAATAAGGCTATCTCTAGCAGCTTCCTCATCCTTCATTCCTCATTTCAAATTCCACTCTACAAACAGTGTCAGAACAGTGCCAAAATCCTCAAAATGAGGCATCCGTTGGAGTTGGCCTAACACACACAAGACACAAATATTTGAGTCCTTAAGTTCAACCAAACCACTAAAGAGTACATAAATCTCCATTGTAGATCCCACAAAGATCCATGTCTCTTTTAACTCTAATCATCACCACATGTGACAACAAATAATGAGTTCAAGGATACTTAAATTCTACAAGAGGACGGAGGATACAAACTTACTATAAAACCTACATGGAAATTCACAACTTTCTAGAAACCAAAGCTATAAACGAACCTGAATTTGAAACTTGACGATGTCCCAATTGTTGAAAGAGAGATAGAAGACATACAACTTCAACTGTTAGTTCTCACACCATTCCCAAACTCAAAATACCACAAGATTAGGTCAAAGCAAGACTAGGAGGAAGAGCTATGACTCGATCTTGAAGGCGTTTATCTTGTGGAAGGTTAATGATAGGTGAAGTATGGGCAGGGAGGTATTTATACCCGAGCCTCCAAATCTGACTATTGCCAGTAGATTCAAAGAGGACCAAATTATCTAGTCAAGACTATGCGATTTGGTCTAGGTTCATGGACGCATACACACAAACCCACCCGATCAAAGCAATACCACAACCCGCATCACCAGTAGACCGATGATCTAGCCCTAGCTGGATGACTTGATCAAGGTGGCGGAGGGTGCCCATAAAGTAGAACAGTAGTGAAACCACATATACTGGTTGACCAGATGGCTTGGCTCGAACTAAGGGTCGATCTGGTCCACATAGTTAGACACAAGTGTTCTTACATAAATTTTATCACTAGATTTGTTGAGCATTGAGACCAAATAGCTTAAATTATGTGCTTCAAGTATAATTGCCTCACACCATCCTTGATGCAAATTTGGGGGCCTATAATTGTTTACTCACAATACATAACCTGATCATATCCCAATAAATATGCTACTCTTTAATTATATCATTACTAATTTACCAAACAAACGACTTAGGGCGTTCTATATACACTTTGGTTATTAATTGTTTCGAATTCACCTACTTTAGAGGATGTAATGTGTTTGTTTATATGGATAGGTCTGAACATAAAAACATAAAGGTCTATGTCTATATTATGTTTGGAAAAAATAAGTTAGTGTTGAAAATATATTTGATCTTGAACGATTTAAGGCTAACCTCACTGGCCTACCTATTTCACTGCTTATATTTCAAACTCAATCCTATGTATAGTGCGTGTACATTGTTTTACAAGTATATATACACGCTTATCTTGGCCTTGTTTAAGTTTATAGTACTGTTTATACATGAGAAAAAAGTGTTCGTACACCTATATATATTGGTCCAATTACCTTGTTATTTTTATGGCTACACATCAAGGTTTTATTTCATAATAAACTAATAATAGAATATATTTTATAGTATATGTTTCGCTGGTGCTGCCGGCAGAGGTTTAATTATTGGCTCGAGATAGGATTGCCGCTTTTCTCTAGCAAAAATAAAGTTAGTAATCGTTAGTGTAGTAGTATCTGTATTTTTGGTAATTCTTTTTTTTTTTTTTTGCGAGGATGCATTTCAGTAATTTAGACGTTGGTTTAGAACAGGCGGTAAATGAAGGAAATTTTCTAGAACTGTGACCACCCGCGGTAAATTTTCAAACCGGTAAATTGTTGGCTTGGCTAGAAACACGACCACAACAACATTGTTATGTGGCTGGACTCGGGCCGGGCTGGTTGCCAGCCACTCTAATAAATAAAAATAAAAATAAAAAATAAAATGGGCGAGCCACACCACACCACGCCCAGCGGCCCAGAGAAGGAGACGATAGATGCGAGCTAAAAAGGCAGAGAGGAAAAAAAGGAATTAATCGGGAGGTTAGAGCCGAAGGAAGAGAGAACGCAGGCGGACAGGAGCAAGCGAGGCAGCAGGCAGGCAGGCAAAATTAGCCAACGCGCGTCCACGCCATCCCTCCCACCCAGACCAACCAATCGTCCATGAAAACCCTACAGCAGCAGGAGCAGCAGGCGCACGCCGCCGCGATGTCGTCGAGGCGCTCCGAGGTCGGCGGGGCGGCCGCCGCGCCGAAGCCGCCCGTGCCCGAGGACTTCACGCCGCCAGAGCTCGACGTGGCCGAGGCGCTCACGTGCCTCAGCGCCGGAAGCACCTCCTCGTCCATGGGCGGGGGTGGCGCCTCGGCGGCATCGGGATCTTCATCCCCGCACTCCGTTTCCGTGAACGCCCCGCCCGCGCCCGCACGGGAGGAGCTCGCCTTGCCCCGCGGCGGCCCCGGCGCCGGTGGTGGCGATGGAGATGAGGAAGAAGATGAACAGGAGGTGCCGGGCAGCCAGCGGAGGACGAAGCGCTACCGCTCGATCGCCGAGATCTACCGCGCCACCGATCGATTCGCGAGCAGCAGCATCAGAAACAAGAAGGAATAGACCTGCAGGTAGAGCGGAGAGGAGAGAGAGAGGTGCTTGCTTGTAATTACCCCTAATCCCTAGGGGGTAGCTTGGAGTTTGCGCGGTTTGTGCTTGTTCGTCTTGTAGTCATCTCTCAATAGGAGAGCTATGATCTGGAGCCTGAATGCCCGATCAAGTGTAGAAACTTTCCCTTTGCAATAAATCGTCGGGCTTGCTTTACTTGTTTCAGTAATCGCTTTCTGATCGACCCAACAGATTAGCAGGTAGTTCTTGGCCAGTTGGCCTCGCTCGCTGCTTCTGATGCTAGATCTGAGTCGGGATCTAGCTACTCTTGCTAGTATGCTCCGTCGGTGATGATCATGCCAAGCTTATGATAGATGCTGCGCGGCTGTTCTTTTGGCTTCGTGGGTCGAGGAGCTAGAAAGGCTGCCGCTCAGTAGGAAGTGGATGTATAGCATCAGAGAAACCATATATAGAAGCGTTTAGCCCGCTTCAAATATTGAACATGGATTCTAGCAATGATGCAGAGTTGTGTCCTCGTCTCAATCTGAATTACTAGTCTTTTCACACATGTCAATATTTGCCCATTACAAAAGAGGATAGTAAGTTCGAAGCAAAGCACATCTGAATTACGTATTAATTAACTGTGTTCTGAGTACTAATACGCATGCGACATCGACGGGCGCGCAACACTGTCCTAGATTACCATTTTGGTGTTGTTTTCCTCGATTTGAAGTTTCGAACAAATTGCACTTTAGTCGAATTCCTAACTTGCAACACTGTCCTAGATTACCATTTTGGTCTTGTTTAGAAGGTTATTTGTATCATACATGTTGATCGGAAATGATAGAGAAGGATAAAAAAAACCCTCCCATCCTCATATAGAAGTTCTTTTTCAATGAAGAGAGGCTAGCTAGCCATCTTGATTAGAGTACTAGACTTTGCACCTTTGATGTTTTTTCGTCTATATTCTACCTCCTCTCCTTTCTTTTTGTTTGTATCACTCACTAGTCACTAGTTGAATTTTGAATTGGCTGGCGCCAAGTAAAAAAGTCAGAGGGAGTATATAAGAATGTACATGGATTCAATTGTCATGATGATTTAGGCAACAATTACTTTGATTCTTGAGTTTATGTCATACACTGTGATCACAGGAGGGGAGGAGTGTGGGGATAAGTCAATATATACCAAAGCATGGGAAGTGAGTGATGAAACCTAGAAAGTTCTAGATACTCCACACAAATAATGCAACCAAATGAAGATGGACAAACTGCCTTCCTTGCATTCACTGCTGAATGTTGTATATATCAATTCTTGGTTACCGTCTTCTCTCATCATATGACCCAACAAATTAATTACTTTCCATAGTCTGAAATAGTTTGGTTGATGTATTTGTTTATTTCAACTCAATAGTATACTCGGTTTGAAATTATTCACATGTTTTATTATATCATCGTTATGTCGTGCACTGCAGGCATGTACTCTATCCTTTTAGAATAAACAAGCATGATGTCAAGGGCAGTCCCTGTACAAGTCATGAGTATTCAACTCAATACCCATTATTCTTGCAAAAAAAAACTATATACATACAATATATGCACTATGTATACGCATTAAAAATAAGACAATGATACAAAAATGAAAGCATACAGACCAAAATAAAAGACAAACATGAGTGATGTGTTTGTGTGATAACGCTAAATCTATTATATGTACAAGCATAAAAAACTACACTTTAGTCTATCAAAATAATTTTTTATCTTGAAATTTTGAATACATGCTCGCCAAATCCTTGGCCTGGCCCTTAGGATATGGTGTTCATTTCACTGATAGAGAAGTAAATTTAGTTTTTTTATAAACATATTATATAGATAAGGAAGAGCAAAAAAAGATGATTTTGTGATGATATTGTTGTCTTGATGATGCTTGGGCTTATTTGATGTTCATAGAAAGCAGCTTACTATGGTTGTGTTACGTTATCTATACTCTAATCTTGATATGTGAGGTTTCATTCATTTTACAAATTGTGGTGATGCGCTGCAACCTGTTTTCCTCTCACCAGAAGGTTCTAGCCTGCAGCACCGCGCTGCACAGGTGAACATACCCTGAATATATTTTTCCAACACGAGAAAGCCTGCAGTTACGAAACTTTTGTGTAGCTAAACAAGGGCGTTGATGCATATAAATTTATAGTAGGCAGTATAATTTTGGGCCGGGATTAGTCAATATATTGAAGCATAAATGGTGAGAGTTCCCTAGACGCTTTGTGCACAATTGCACACACCCTAGTGAAGATGGTCAAGATATATACGCAGGTAGTATATATTATTTTGAATATGTTATAAATAAGTAAGAACATAAAAAATAGTGGTTTCTGTGATATTGGGCATGAATGATACTCCACACAGCATTTAGTTGTTGTTGTGTGATGTGAATATCTACATGCGTCTGATAGCCGTGAGAGGGATTAATTCACTATTTATTAACTAGGAACAAACTCCAGCCTAGCTAGCCAAACAAGCTTGCACATATCAGCCAATAAACTGTTTTTGATCATCAACAAGTTTAGAAGTCTTAAAAATGTGAATCTTGTTATTTATATTTACTAGAAAAACATGAAGTAACACAAGCTTTTTATGAAACTAACAAAAGAAAAGTTTTAATATGGTCACAGAACCTAAATACTACCTTTGTCTAGGTAATGCAGGGAGGGAGGGAGAGGGGGGAGCAGTTACATGTGGTCAAACTGAACTGCCAAGTCTACATGCATGGATGCCTCCCAAAGTCACACCTCAGCGGAGGCTCCTCCCCCCTCTGAATTACGCAACGCACGCTGAGCAGTTACCAGCCAACCTTGCCCGGCCAAAGCCAGCTGCAGTGCTAGGAGATAGCCTAGGATAGTAAGCACATCATCGGTTGATGGAGCCTAATTTTACGCCTGCGCAAAATGCAGTTCTTTTATATTCAGAAGAGACAGTTTGGAAAGCAAAATCCACGTAAAGAAAACCATTTTTTGACGAGGCTGGTTTGAGTAGAGAGCCAAGCAAATGATGTAGGGTAGGGTATGGAGAGTGGTCACTGAACCCCCGATCCGGCCGTGTAGTTAAAGCTGGGCGCCCTGTCGGCACAACGGGAGCTGGCTCACAGGAGCAGTGGCAATCCGACACGCCTTATTGGTTAGTACAAGTGCGTTTCAGATGGCAATCTGTCCCCCACCTGTCCACCCCCCGGTGGCCCGGTGGCACTGTGGCAGTGAAGCTGGTGGAGCATATACCACAATCCTCCTGATGAGCGAAGAAGCCAAGAAGGCCGAAGGGAGTGGACAGAGGAGTGCGGTTGTCTGAAGTGTGGACTGCGAAGGGCGGCCTGATCTTGCACAAAAAAGTACATCATTGCTTTGAAAAATCAGGAAACCATTTTATTGTTAGATTTTTGTTCGGGCGTGCAGCAGTTGACTGACTGACTCGTCCTAGATTTCAGGCGTAGGTTCGGTGTAGGTGCATGGAAATTCCTCCTGATGAAAAGCCAAGGAGCTAGCTCAAATTGTACACCGCTGGTCCATACATAGGCTGAGAAACTCGGCAGTACTGATGCTGCCAAGCCATTCACTGAACTCGCACTGAAACTCACCCATAGGCCATAGCCCATAGCTGTCCATGCTCTCAAAACATCCATTGCCATAACAGGATGTGAGTGCAGGAAAGAGTTCATGCAAGAAGGAAAAGAAGTAACAGAACTGGATGGGCAACAGGTGCTCAGCACAAGTAAAGGCACAATCTTCAAATAAATGAACAATCATCTTTCTTTCTTCAGTACCACACTAGCATCTCGTTCAACATACAAGCAGTACAGCAATGGAGAGTAAATCGCCAATCAGCGGGACAGAACTAACGTTTGATTACAGGAACTCTCACAAAAGCTCCTTTCAATTCAACCAGTTGTTCCTGAACCGAAGGACTGCACAATGGTGCTGACTCTTGCGCCAAAGCTTCTCGAAGCTATCTTCTTCCCCGGGACATGGAAGGGGTTAGAGACGGCATCTACATATGCGGCATGGAACTTCCTGAAAAACTGAGGAAATGGGATGGACATGAGCTGGTATTCTTTTACCAACATAGCAAAGCAAGCACGAGCATCAAATGTCATGTAAATTCAAAAATGGTGACACGATCTTATTTCAGTGCATCTAGAATTCCTCAGTGAACACTTCCATTACAGTGCCACTGGGAAACTGAACAGCTGCACTCTGATGCAAATGTCTCTGTACTACCCGGTGAAATGATGTGTCATATATCATCTCAAAACAAATGGTATGTAATAGATGCTGTATACATTTTTCATTCACATATCAACATGTTTAATTAAAAGAAAAGGGTAGAGCTAAGCGGTTTCTGTGCTTACGTTTCGGGCATCTGCATCTTTGACATCAAGATCAGTTGTGACCATGATAAATTTGACCTTAGTGTTTGTCAAATAACCATACCTGCATAAAATTGATTGCCACAAGAAATCAATTTCTTGGCAGCACAACAACAAGAAGGGTGTGATTTCGGCAGCAACATTTAGTTGCTGGCAAGGGAAACATATTATTTAGTTGATAGCCATTGCATAACTTCCGTGTGAATCATCCAAGTACAAGAATTTACTAGTATACGGAAACAACTGGCTCGGGAAATTTCAATAACCAATGGAAGCCATCAAGCAAAATTAGGCAATAACTAAAAACCAGAGAAAAGACTCACACTTTGTAGTTCTCAGTTGGGTATAGAAGACCCAAAAAGGTCTCATTCAATGTAGGCGCACTCCTTTTAGGATTGTTTACTGCCAACACAACAAATGTAGGGATACGTAAGAAACCACATACTACGGATTTCTTAAACAAAAACAATATCAGAACAACACTCAAAAGAAGTTGATGGTTGCATCCTATCCTACAAAGAACCAGACCAGTTAATACTAGTCTGATGAGAGGGATGCAACCATCACCCACATCAGCTGTAATCATCTAGAGCCTATATGCTTCTACGCATGTCCAAGTCCGCACAAAGCAAGTCTGCAAAACGGTAGCTGCGACTTTTTGTCCGCATATGCCAAATGATTTGAAGCTGCTCCCTTTTGCCACGAGCCCACCATGGATCATCGTCTAGACTTCACATTCACTCCAGTAATTAGACAATTGTATAAGATTAGATTTTGATTTCTCTGACCTGAAACTAGTGACGCAGATTCCAATTTGAGTTTGAATTAACTTCAGAATAAAAGCGCACAACTTAACAAACATGGCCTCGACCTTCACAAATCACAGCAGCATGCAGTCAAAAACACGCACAATTTGAACAGTGGAAGCTAAACTAGAAACCCAGCTATTCAAACGCGCTAAAAAATAGAAGGGCATCTAGATCTGGATCACGATGTTCGGCCGGGACGCGCGCACGGGTAAGGGACGCCTAGCTACCTCGCTCGTCGATAACGTCGAGGGAGCAGTGGACGATGTGGTGGAGCTTGAGGGCGTCGTCCGCCTCCGTGAAGCTCTGCAGGTACAGCGGGTTGTTCTGCAGCACCAGCGGAAACGCAAAGGTGAAGCTCTTATTAGATAATTTTCGACGCCGCCCACGGGGAGATCACATCGGGCCAGATCTGCACGATCGGAAGCGAGGGTCGCGTGGGCGGTGGGGGTCCTGACCTGGTGGCCGACGACGGCGACACAGACGATCATGATTCCGCCGGGGAGAGGAGTGGAGCCGCTCGCCAGAGGAGCGGAGGCAGCGGCAGCCGGTACCGAGGGGCGAGGAGCCTTCAGGACTCGATGTTCTGTGCCTCAGGCTGCCCGGTCCGGTTCGGTCGGTCCGCTTGTGTGGGCAACGAGGGGTCAATTACTAAACGGACGGTTCAGGAGCATCAGTTTTGACTAGTAGCATGTAAGAATCTTCTTTGAAATTTTTTATTTCCATTTCAACAACTGTGTATTTATAAGCGCCGATTGTGGCTAAATGGTAGAGGGGCAGCTTTACCCCTCCCATGTTCCGGTTTTTTTATATTAACACCCCTCGCATTATTTGTAGGTAAATTTGGATCTATGCCATAACATTTTTCATAGTTGGATCATTCTGCAAATCATAAAGCTCAATAGCTTTTTCACAACGTACAATCTATATACAGAAATAGGATGAGCATGAGCATGTTGTGTATAGTTTTCTCTTATTTTCATATGTTGCTTATGCATCTTACAACTAACCTTACCATATGTAAATTTCGCTGTATTAATGTGACATCATTGGATTTGTATTTGAAGACACTATCTTATTGCGGTGTAAGAAACGTTATACTAGTACATGATGAGAAATTATAGGTTAAAAATAAACCAAATCACACCTTATTTCATAAACATATATATAATCAGAGCAAACCATGATCAGCAGCACATTCTGGGCCCGTTTGGAACGCGGGAAAACTTTCCCGTTCCTGCGTTTTTCCTATAAAATTAAATTGATTTCTGTGAAATTCCTGTGTAATTTCTGTGAAATTCCTGCGTTCCAAACGGGCCCTGAATTCACAAAAATGATGGGCAAAGTATCAGAAGATCGCATTACGAAAAGAAAGTCACATGAGATGAATGTATCTCTTGGATCAATTGTGGTTCTTTCTTCTTCAACCTTTGTATTCATGTCACAAAGAGGATTCTTCGCCGCAGCACAGCTCAATAGAATCTTGAAGTTCCCTCAAATCCTATGGCGCAGAGCCAAAGCTGCAGCTGTAGCTTTGCTTGAGCCTTACCAGGCCTTAGCTGCCGCTGAAACAGGCGCTACCAAAGGCAGAATAGTTTTCTGCCATGAGCCCACAGAATAGTTGAGACTTCGCTCCAGCGCTTTCATCCGTAACCAGATACTATCACCGTTGTCTAATATAATATTTGCCGCCAGTTAATTCATTTTTAAATTAAAAAACTTCAAATATAAAAAAACAAAGGGAGTACAAAATAGCAAATGCATCTGCAGCACCAAACAGGATGATGAAAAAACAATGACGAACATGTACCGAAGTGGGATCAGCATCCCAGATGGTGTCCGTGACCTCGACTCAAAATATAAAATACAAGGGCCCCAATGAGAATGAGCTTTCTATATCCTGTGGGCATATGTATTCAAGCTGAATTTTTGAATCGAAGAAATTAAAGCTGTAATTTTAAGATTAACATGAGATGAGTAATCAAAACTATAGTTCTGGACCTAGTACTTCACTTGACAAGAAGTTCCCATATGTTAAGCAGCATATCGGCCAAAAGATAAGAGAACAGTTATGATAATACTCTTATGTGTCATAATTTTTCATTGGAATTCATTTCAAGTTTATATACTCTTATAATATATGATAACAGCTAGCAGTAACAAAGCTCAAACAACAACCTGCTCGATGCAATAAAGATAAACCAACCCGGATAAGCATTAAGCAGTTATGCGGTGGCCAATACAGGTGTTCGAAACTTGTGATTTTGAGAAGCCTACAACTTCAGCACAATCAAATCAGTAACTACTGATTTCATTATGCAGCAGGTCAGCTGGACACAACCATGAAGAATGTTTAGGTTCTGCATACAAGGAAATGAAATTGGCCGGTCGAATACAACAACTAGACATCTGGTGCATTACTATCACTAAGATAATTGTTACAACAGAAGTCCATTCAGTTCTGGTGAATATATCGTGTATAAAGACACAATGGACTACAGATGACAGAATCGCTAACAAACCCAAAAAAAAGTTGATCTGTTGCTTTCCAATTTCATGTTTGTAGAACAGAATCCAGATTCACAATGTCCTCCACTGCAAAGTTACTAATTTCACACCATTATTCGACAAAAAAATCTAAATTTTTAAAACAGCCACAGCATCCGCAGTAGGTGGAGACATTTTTACTCTGATCCAAGAGTTACACAGGGGAACCCGAAGCGGTGAACGGACTCACAGCTCAGCTCTTGACGAGCCTCCAGCGGCTGAGTACCCTGGCGACGGGCGGCGTGAGCGCGATGGTGATGGGGATCCTCACCGGGAGCAGGGCCTTGTTGCAGAGGACCGCCATCGTGAGCGCGCCGCCGCTCGACGCCACAAGCTCCATCGTCCGGTTGCGCGGCGGCGACCGCTCCGGCTCTTCTAACGGGAACTCGCTGGGCCTACTAGGGGTCAGGGCGTCTTCGCGGGCGGCGGGGGCGGGTGAGGGTTCCCCGCCGACGGCGACGCCGGGAGAGATGCCGACTCTGCGGAAAAGGGCTTCAACGTCGACGTTATTGTTGATGGCGACGTAGAGGCCGGCGATGGAGGCGCAGGAGACGGAGAGGTGGACGCCGACGGCCACCTTGCCGTACTTCTGCACGAGGTACTTGATCCTGCACGAGAACGCCATGGCCGCCGGCGAGGTCGGGGTTTATGATTTGGGGGCGGCGCTGTGTCGGCTAGGGTTTTGGTCTTTCGCGTTGGATCGAATCGCGGCCGCGGGCTCGAAGGCACTGGATGAACGGCCCGCCACCCGTGGGCCTTTTATTGAAAGGGGGATGTTTTCTTGCCTGGAAAACCAGGAAACCGATCCACGGCACGGAGACGGAATTATGCTCCTACTCTAACTCCTTTTCGACCCAAATTCCACTTTAGTTTGCATATGGAAACAAGAGGCTTTTGTCTTGGAATATAAGAAGAGAGAAAGTTTGTTTACACACTAACTTAACTTATAAATCTATACTTTAGACAGAGGTAGTATGCTAGAAGTCATTAGCATATATGTACGTGTAACACGCACCTGTTGTGAGATGACGAAGAAGTCAATAAAAAAAACAGAATTAAAGGAAGGAGAACTGATTGATCGACGTCATTCTTTTCTCATTAAAAGTAACACGTGGGTATGGATATAAAATGAGGTGAAAAATAAAAAGAGAAAATTGATGAAACATTTTGCATATATAGGTTTTGGGCCTTTCCACCTTTTTCAAACTGCGCAGTGGGGCCAGCGTGAGGGGTAAGCTTTGCCTTTTTTAGTAAAAAAGATTTTTAGAAAACTCGTTCTTTTATAGCGTAGATATGCATGAGTGAGAAACAACACTGGTCTAAGAAATTACAATTTGCTGGCTTTAATAAGACCACTTAAAGATACTATCTAATTAATTTTGTAGAATCACAGACCGAGCTGACAGCGACAAAGTTTGAAATCGATGAAACCACAATAAACACCTGCGTCCTGTTCTATTTATACTTAATGTGTTGGTATGTCTACAAAGATAAATATGTCAGATCACTTTGCATGTGTTTCCACATATTGTAGCTCGTCTCAAAAAGAAAGGGTAGCGAGATCGCCGCGGCGGGGATACGGGTGTAACGTGTTTAGCGAGTAGTCGATTATGTGAAATTGCTTGCCAGTCACGGTGAGCTGAACACAGGGAGACTGTAAAAACATGGGCAATTCCCCCTCCGATACACTCAAAAAACATATTGCAGCTCGTATGTCATAGCCTAAGCACACAAGGACGATAGAGCGTATATATGAGTGTACAAAACAATAGAAACATACTTTAGACAAAAGATGAAGCATAGTTTGAATAATAGACGGTGCGAAAAAGGAGAAAAGACTTGCAATATGCTCCATCCGTCCCATGGTTTATGATTTTTAGGACACGTTAAGGAGAGTGGGATATGACGCATGTACCTCTGGTTTCGTTCCTTTTTGCGGTGCCTGCATGCATGCAAATTAATTTTCTTTTAAAGGCAACTAATATACTAAAACAGCACTTATTATTACGCAAATTTCAAATCACAAGACAACACTTACTGTGGGACAGAGGAAGTATGGTTTTACCCTACGCCGAACAAAATGGTGGTGAAGGGGCATAGGGCTCCGACACTGAAAGTAAATATAGTAAATATATGTAAAATATCTTTTGGAAAGTCTTTTGAGAAAATACACTATTCTATTGCTATCTAGCTAAGAATAATAGTGTATGATCAGGCAAGAATAAGCATATATCAACTAGAAATAGAAATAAAAAATATGGTACAATATCTTGTATATCAAAATAAAACATGTTTCTTTTATGAAGCGACGTCATCTCATGAATCCACTAAATTATACATCTATGTTTTCCTAGTTAAATATACAATCGAAGTGAACTTTTCATGCCAGCCGCAGTAAAAAGTACTACTTCCTTCGCACATCCATTTTCTTGCTTGGTGTAAAACCTAGTTTTCTATTTTCTCGAAGCCATTTTCTCAAATATCTCTTAAGGCCTCCTTTGACAAAACTTATTTGGAAAAAGTCTACATCACCCCATCACTTTTGGAGGGTGGTACACTTCACCCCCTCACCTTTAAAACCGTCTACATCATCCCCTCACCTTTGCAAAACTGGACAAATCACCCTCTGGGTGGTTTTGTGGGTGGTTTTTTGCTGACGTGGCGATTCTGGGCCCACCTGTCAGTGCCATGTGCACACGTTGACCGCAGCGCCGATTCCTCTGGTTACGCCGTGCCACGGTGGGAGGCGGTGGCGGTGGCGGTAGCGGGAAGGAGTGGAAGGGGGAGGCGGCGATTCCTCTGCTTACACCGTGCCACGGTGGGAGACGGCGGCGGTAGCAGGAAGGAGTGGAAGGGGGGAGGCGGCGTCGGCTGCAGAGGGGCTCACCCAGCCCTACAGGAGCGGCTCCCCGCGCGCACTCGGTGCGGCCGCGGCGGCGGATTGGCTTAACCGCGCGCTTGCGGCTCGGCGGCGGCGGAGCATCTCTCTCGCGTGAGCCCGGTCGTGGCGGCGCGGAGCGGCTCGCCCGCGCGCACCCGGCCTTTGGCGGCGAGGACGAAGGAGGCGAGGCGGCGCCGGCGCACGCGCTCATCGCGGCCACGTTGATCGCCGCGCCGTTTCCTCTGCTGTCTCTCCCGCCGGCGCAGCTCCCCTCCTCCTCGCTCCCTGTCGCCGCTCCCGCTCGTCCCTTTCCCACCGGCGTAGCTCCCCCCGCTCCGTCTCGCGGCCGCGGGAGCCGCTCCGTGGCCGCCATGGCGTGGCGGACGGCGCAGTGGAGGTGGAGGACCCGCCCGCTATGGCCGGAGGGGGAGGAGAGCGAGGAGGGAGCGGCGCCGGTGGGGAGCAAGGGGAGCGGCGCCGGCGGGGAGGGGATGAGCGGTAGCGGCGACATGGTGGCCACCTCCATGGCCACCTCGGCGGCCTTCACCACGCTCTCCGCCAGATCTCGACCGTAGCTCCCAACGGCGAGTGCCTCATCCTCGCGCGCCCTGCCATCGCCTCCTCTTCCCTCTCCTCCGCGGCCTTGGTGACTGTAGGGCGGCGTGGGAGGCGGATCCGATGCTGATGGCGGTGGGAAGCGGAGCCGGTGGTGTCGATGGCCAGTCGGAGCGGGGAACCGTCCGCCGGAGGAGGTGCCGGCGGCAGGAGGCGCGACCGCGGGAGGTCAGGCCGGCGACGGGGTGCGGTTGTGGGAGGAGGTGCTGGCGGCGTGGGGCGCGGCCGCCGGAGAAGGTGCCAGGGGCAGGACACGTGGTGAAGGCCAAGGTGGCCATGGAGGCGGGTGAAGGAGAGGGAGGAGGTGGCTGTAGGGCGCGCGAGGACGAGGCGCTCGCCGGCGGTGGCCGCGGTGGTGGAGAGCCAGCGAGGGTGGAGGTGGCCATGGAGGCGGATGGAGGAGAGCGAGAGAGAAGACGGCGGCAGCAGGACGCGAGGATGAGGAGGGGAGTGAGGAAAAAAAGAAGGGAAAATAAAAGAGGAAGTGAGGTGGCGCTGACATGGCACCGACAGGTCGGCCCAGAATCGCCACGTCAGCAAAAACCGCCCACAAAACCGTCCAAGGGTGATTTGTCCGGTTTTGCAAAGGTGAGGGGGTGATATAGACGGTTTTAAAGGTGATGGGGTGAAGTATACCACCCTCCAAAAGTGAGGGGGTGATGTAGACTTTTTCCAAACTTATTTGCTATAAGAATTGAAACCTATTGGGAAAAAATTGAAGAAAAATGAGCTAATTTTTTCTTACCTTTTTTATCCCCTCTCAATTCCAATCAGAAGCAGTCGATCCAAACAAGTCCAAAAGTGGAAAACCTAGTTTTCTACTTTATACGTGGAAAAAAGAAAGGACAAGGGGGGGGGAAAAGAGCACTAGGAAAACTTATCCATTCCACATCCTTCAAGTGGGCCACCGTCTGGCTCGCCGGCATAGCGCCACCGCCTCCACCTGTCCCTCCGCCCGTCCCCGTCGGCCGTCGCTTCTCTGTCCTCCTCTCCCCTTCTATTCTTCCACGCCGTTCCAGAAGTCGCCATCCTCTCCTCGCCGCCGCGCCGCGCCACAGCCCACTGCCGCCTCAAGGCAATCCAATCGGAGCCGCCCACACAACCAGTATGGCCTTTGCCAGCTCGCTCCTCCCCGCGCCGGCCTCCCGCGTCTGCGCGAGCCCCGTGCCGGAGCTCGCCTCCTTTCTGGCCAAGAAGGGCGTCTCGATCACCGCTGCGCGCCGGCGACCACGGGCTCGTCACGGAGGTAATCTCTTTCTCCTTTCTCCTTGCCCCCCAGTACTCTTAAATTAAGCTCTTCAGTTTCTTTCCGCTCCTGCTCCGGGTGCGGAAGCGCGGTGCGCGTGTTTTTTTGGATAAAGCGGTGCGCGTGTGCGAGACCTGTTTTAACTGCAGGGTCTATCTCGGCCCATCTGCTCTTGTTCTTGCTCATGCCAGGAGCCAGATGTTTGTAGAAATGCCAGAACGAAGGGCCATTTGGGGATCATACTGAGTTCATTTATCAGATTGGAAGTGATGGAATTGCTGAACCCAGAAACTGAAGAGGCGTTCTTTTTTTTTGAACCGGGGAAAACCCATTTCTATTACTTTCCATAACAGAAATACATCAGCAAAGATCATACAGGCACGCTGAAGAGGCGTTCTGTTGTCTCTAATCATGTTGAACTGTGGTTTTTGTAACCACTCTTGTTTTTCCCCAAGCTCAACCAAGCACGATTCATTGCCAGCTGTACTGCTGTAGGATCATGCTCCTCTAGATCCCAACAGCTGAATAGCGATTGATGATAGTCATTTTTTCTATTCTGCTTAATCGTAGTAAATTTTGCAGTGAACACAGCCTAATTTGAGAACATATAATCTAATAGTCGATTTGGTTGTTGCATGAAAGTTTAAGAGACCATTGTAGAGTGGCTAAAAGAGGCCGTAGGTGTGAACATTTTATTTCAACAGTTTCCATTTCCTATTTCGGGAGGAGTCTTTTATAGACCTGAAAAGCGACTCTTTCATTTTGCTTTAGCTCATGAATTAGCGCATTCCTTTATAATTATTATGTTTTACTTTGTACTGTGAATCATTCATCACACCAAAGATACTGTTGCTTAGTACCTTTTCTGTTTGGATTATCAGTGAGGGCGGAAGCAAATGAATCTGGAAGTGCTTTGGCTGTTGATGCTCTCTCTCAAGTTAAACATGTTCTGCTTCCAGTCACTGATCGCAACCCTTACCTTTCCGAGGGAACAAGACAGGTTCGCCATAATCTGCTAATTACTTAAATTGAGTACTTGTGTTCTAAACAGTTCATAATGAGCATGTAAAGAACATGTACCAGATAGATAATTGCAACTTCTTATTGTAGACACTGCTGCAAGTTATTTGCTATTGTTTCTTATTTGCGTCCTTGTAGCATTGAACATCAGCCAGCCGGCAGTGGCAGGGAATTTCAACTCTAGCCATTTCTTTTTATGCTGACAGTCTTAGTAATGAAGATATGCTGGCTGCTTGAACCTTTTTTAGACAAACAGTACATTTTCTGTTCATAACTTCCTATCTCCACAACTTACTCCTTCGTCAGTAGTGGCTTTGCCCATAACAGTTTGTATGACATTACAGGCTGCGGCAACAACAGCTTCTCTAGCAAAGAAGTATGGAGCAAACATTACCGTAGTTGGTACGTTCTCAGTCTAAAACGTTGGTCAATTTTCTTCAGATATTTTACATTTATTCATCCTCAGAGCTTAGAGGTATTGTATGGTGCTCCCTCCTTTCCAAAATTTAAGGTGTTTTAGTTTTGTCCTAAGTCAAAATTTGATCAAATTTATAGAAAAATATATTAGCATATACATTACCAAATAAATACAATCAAGACATATTTCATGATCGATTTAAGGAAACTAAATTGATGCTTTAGTTTTTGGTGCATATTTCTATAAACTTGGTTAAATTAGAGAAGTTTGAATTAGGACAAAACTAAAAACGCCCAACATTTTGCAGAGGGAAGAGTATTCTAAATATGTTGTTAATTGCAGTTATCGATGATAAACCAAAGGAGTTTGTCCCAGAGCACGATACTCAAATGTCAAGCATCAGATGGCATCTGTCAGAAGGTTTTGTATTTTCATTTGTCTCATCAACACTTAACATTTTGTGCTGTTTTGTTACCATAATGCTCACATTGATTGCTTTTATGCAGGCGGATTTTCAGAGTTTGGACTGATGGAGCGTCTTGGTGAAGGGAAGAAACCAACAGCTATCATCGGAGAAGTCGCTGATGAATTGGAGTTAGACCTGGTTGTGCTAAGCATGGAGGCAATCCACTCGAAGCATGTTGATGGGAATTTGCTGGCTGAATTCATCCCGTGTCCTGTTCTACTGCTCCCTCTCTGACATGGGCATGGAGCTGATTTTGCGCATGTCATGTTTTTGGAGGCAAATAGTTTATTTCTATTTGAAGATGTATCTCCCGCGTATTTCCTGGATATTAAGCATTTGATTCAGCTGATAGTAGTGTTATCTTGGTACAGTTCTCTATGTGAATATTGCCAAGAGAATTATATTACTCTTTTTGTAATATCGTACTCTCGTTTCCAATGAGTTTCGAGTTTTTAGATGTATGCTGCTGCTGGTTGGAATAGGATGCTTTTTTCTCCTAAGGCTAGTTGGCAACCTTATTTTCTCTAAGATTGGAGAGGAATGGAGAGGTTTGAGAAAAAAAATAGTTCGTTTTCCCTTAATCCCCTCCAAATCTTAGAAAAATGAGATTGTCAAACTAGCCCCTAAAGATAAAAGAACCAAACATTGGGTTTTTTTTTTTTTGTTGGAACTAAAGAATGGATTGACACGAGGGAGGAAAAAAGAATAGATTGACACGAGGAAGGAAAAAAAAAAGAAAAATTTGAGCAACATCATGTACTTACTGTCTCTAGGACAAAAGAGTTTAACATTGGTTCTCGGTTGGAACTACAGAGATGGACAGGAGAGGAAGGACGAAAAAAATACTCCTATACAAAGAAAAAATAAAATGCAAGAAAGAAAGATAATACAAGAAAAATAAATATAAAAAATAGAATGCAAGGAAATAAATAAAAAGAGACCGACAGGAGAGAGGAAATACTAAAAAGATAATGCAAGATTGGTTCCTTGTTGACATCATGTTCTTTGTTGTAACTAAAGAGACGGACATGAAAGAAAGGACCCAAAAAAAACATAATGTAAAAAAAACAAAAAAAATGTAAGAAAAAATAAAACGCAAAAAAGAAAGAGAATGAAAAAAATATACAAAAGAGAATGCAAGTAAAACATAAATAAAAAGAGATGGACAGGATAGGAGAAATAAACATAAAAAGTGAATGCAAGTAAAACATAAATTAAAAGAGACAGACAGGAGAGGAAAGCCCCAAAAATAAAATGAAAGAAAAAAACAAAATAGAAAAAGATTGCAAAAAATAAATATAAAAAAGAGAATGCAAATAAAACAAAAATAAAAAAAGACAGACGGGAGAGGAAGGACCAAAAAAAAGATAAATAAAAAGAGACGGACGGGAAAGGAAGAACCCAAAAGGTAATGGAAGGAAAAAATGAAATGCAAAAAAAAAGAAAAAGAGAATGCAAGTAAAATATAGAAAGAGAATGCAAAAAAAGAGATACAAAAAATAGAATGCAAGCAAACATAGAAAGAGAATGCAAAAATAAATAAATACAAAAAAGAGAATGCAAATAAAACATAAATACAAAGAGATGGACAAGAGAGAAAGGACTAAAAAGATAACATAAGGAAAAAATAAGATGTAAAAAACAAGAATGCAAGAAAAAATAAATATAAAAAAGAGAATGCAAATAATTGGAGATGCCGGGTATCGAAGCGAGCGCTCTACCATCTGCCAAACATGTAAAAGTTGCGTCATTCAAAATATATAAGTGGTATTCTTGTCATTCCACTATTTTACATTTTTACTGGTATGGAACAGTAAATAGAGCAAAGGCCTGAATTCACTCTGGATGAGTGTAACAAATTAAAAGAATTCACAGCTATAAAATTTCCAATGCCTTAAACGAATGTCTGGTGGTTGTAGGGCAATGTTGAAGTTCCTCGGATAGTCTGAAGGAAAAAGGTACCTCTTGTTTCTAACAAAAAAAATTAAAAATATTAAAGTACTTTCTAACCCAAATGAAGTGATAAAAATGCGGCATAAATAACATCGAACACCAGTACACCTCCCTGCAACTGGAATAGGAGAGCCAAAGTTCTAGCAGAACTTTATATCAACTACACTAGAAATCGTCATCGTCCTCCTCAGCCATGTGCTTTGCTATTTCTTCCTCCTGCTGGAGCCTCTCACGCCTCTTTTCCTTGTGAGAGTTTGGAGGGAATCTCAAAGCCTTGACCGCCTCATTGTGCATATTCAAGCAAAAAGTGATCCTGGAGTTGAAAGCTATCTGTGGCTCGTTTGTCGAGTAGACATCACCAGTCTCCTTAGACACCATCCAGTCATTGGCATGATCAATGGTGGCATCAATCGCCCCATCCCTAATGGCCTTGGCTACAATGCTTTCAGGTTTCAGCATCAGCAACAGGGTTCTCAGAGTCCAACCTCAGCTTATTGGCAATATCAGCAAGGGAAATCCTTGAGTATGAGATGCTGATGTTACGTAGTCCCGTGCGAATAACATTGTGACGCAGCCTCACAATCAAATTGCTGGTCCTGTCAGCACTGAATGTGCCTGAAAATTTGTCTGCAACAGATCTGAATAACTCCAGCTCCCCAACTCGAACAGCCTAGAGATCATACATGAAAAACAATCAGATGTGGAATAGCTGCCAGTGTGGAGTATTTGGATAAAGAAAACTTACATTTGTAAGCTCGAAATATGGCATCAAAGCCGCCTTCATTCCTTGCCGCATGAAAACAGTCCTCTCTGGTATCTCCCCTAACAGTAGCCTTACAATTATAGCCCATTTGTTGCACTGAATACGAAATCCTCGAGCTGAAGTGGGCGCTTTCCGGGCAGCTTGCAATAGGCTTTCTTTAGCATCAGTGTACTCCAACTGAATTGTCCTAATTTTGCCCAAGTAGAAAAGATACCTGCAGAACTGATAAGTAGATATTAACATTTATCTACACCAATATCTGAGCTTATAATTAAAAAGAAGCTGTAACATTTTGGTTGTTGTTGAATTAACGTCCATCCTCTCGGTGTGAATTATGTAGTCGAACATCTGATTTAATGCATAACATATTGTTAACTGGCAAGGCAGTGCATGCGATATCTCGTAAATTACCTGTTGATTGGAATGTGCTTCGAAACGTGGAGCTTTTGACCTAAGTTTTTCTGCCTGATCGTACAAGTTATAATGGAGGTAATTGCAAAGAAGTAGATTGAGAAGAGTTTCCTGCATAGGACACAGAAGTTAATTCCCATAAATCTTCACTGAATTTAAAAAGCAAGACCATCGATTGGAAAATAGGGTATAGGAACAACCTGACCAAGCTCATCATGGTGTAAAGTTGCCATTCGGTGCAATGCCAGGAGAGTTCTGTTAAGCATCAAATGCAATAGAGGTAAATCAAAAGTGAAAAAAACAGCGAACTAGCTTGGCAGCATCGGTTCACTTACCCACGAATCTCAGCTAGGGTGTTGGTGAGTTCATGGACATAGGAGTAATATGAGTATAGCCTAGAAGCTAAGACATCAACTGTTCTCCTGTTGAGATTCTTCAGACGAGCAATGCTTGCGGAGGCACATGCTTTAGCCTGGGGGAGAAATGTTTCATATTAGTAGTTTAGTACTGATACCCTATGACTGCTATGAGTAACATAGGGGAGGGAAATTAAAGACATACCTCAACGTATTTCTTATGATCGATAAGGAAAATCAGCACAAGCAAGTAACTGTAAATTTCAATCTCTGGAAGACCATGCTTGATTGAAATTTGAGGTGCTGGAGCTGCTGTATCAACATCCATTTCATTACCATCTTCCTAAAAAATACAGAAACAAAATTTATAAAGATACTATGAAAGGATAAGTACATCATACTGAAATATTCTGTTTGTGAAAAACAAACAAATGTGGAATAGTTTTAGCTATCGCATGGGCATCAGAATAAGAAAACTAGTGATCTGTTTAGTTTATGGTGGTCTAACTTGCCCAGCCTCGCCTTGCCTAGCCTTGCCGTGAGAGGAGAGCCATTTTTGTTTGCCTAGGAAAGCGAGGAAAATCTTGCTTACACAAGCACCTTGGCATGGGCAAAATCTCCAAACACCAACCATCCTAACAGAAAGTAAACAGTCCCTGTATCCTCTTTCAAGATAGTAAACAGTCAGATTTGATTGCAGTTCTGCACAATGGAAAGTCAATCATCGCACTGTAGTACAAAATGAGATTAATGTGTCGAAGATGCTTTCAAAAACCAATTGACTAATCCAGACTATCCAGTTCTTCTATCTATCCTTAGACCAAGCAATCAAAAGCACAAAGGAGCAGATGGGCCATTAATCGGAAAATTACCACATCCTACAAAAATAGGTTATACAGGAATATTGGCAAATTTCATAGCTTCAATTATGTCACTGCATCACCATAAAATTGATAAGGAACCAATCAGCGATCAAAACACAGTACGGCATGACAAGTTTTAGGCCTTTAAGGGCCCAAACTCTAGACTAACCCAACAGCCTAACCTGCTTGGGACTCAATAAAGGCCTTGTTGTTGTTGCTGTCCCACAGTTTAAGATACATCATGGTCGCTAATGTATTTCCAATCAGACGAGTATATCTTCCAATTAGCAGAGATCTCAGTATAGCAGGTGTTGTGAACTAAACTCCAGATGCAGAGTAAATTTACCTTGGGCAAAAGGTCAGAGAGTACGCTAAAGGCGTCAGAGGACTGGGGCAACGCGAAGTCGAGGAAGGCGGCAACGTCCTGGGCGGCGAAGCGGCGGCGAAGGGCGATGGTCAGCCGGACTGCGCGCGAGATACGGCGAACCTCCTTGCTGAGTGACCCAGCCTCGATCAACGACGCGATCTCCTTCAGATCTGCATGTAACAGATCGCGGAGAAGCATGAGTTGCTTTGCTGATGTCTCGCGAGATGCCGTTGTCGGGGGAAAAAGGTGGAGTAGGGTTTTAGAGGGAAATTGCGTTAGGATACTCACTGTGGAGAGTGGATTGTACGGGCGGCGGAGCGGCGCCGGCGGCGCCGGTGGTCGCGGCTGACGGGGTCTGGGAATCGTTCATCTCCACGTCTTCCGGCATCGTGAAGTCGGCGCCGAGGTCGAGGTGCGGCGGTGCGAGACTGCGAGTGCGACAGGGAGGGTCGGAGGTGTTCGGACGGAATAAAACCAAACATTTGAAATTTTAAAAACTCCACTTTTAAACTTTTTTTTCTAAACCATAGTTTCGTACTCCTACATATATTGCTTCTAGAACTAGTATTTTTCTCAACTACAACATTCCATACAAGGTTGTTTGAAAACACTGCGTTTTCATGGTTCAACATACGTAGAGATATACGTTATGTTTTTTAAGTTCACATGGTGTTTGGTATACAAAGATGTATGGTTTTAGTTCAAATGAGGTTAGTTTGTTTTTTATAGAACTTTGTTTTCACTACCGTGGTATTGTCAATACTATATATTATTATATTTTAAAATATTATAAACTATACTCCATACTAAAGTTTTCTAAGTAAGCAAGAGACGAAATCATATCATGTTAATTAGAAGACTATGAAATCAAATAAGTGCAGATATACTAGGAATCTAGGATTTTTGTGGGAAAAGAGAATACTATGATAGTATAGCGTTGGAAAATTTTACTTCCAAATCCAAATCATTACGGAATACGAACCACCTTACTTATCTTTGTTCGGTTTACATGAGATTGGAGAGGATGACCCACTCCGTATCGCCACCCTCACTTGTGCCTTCTTCGACAAAGATGGATAGCGTTGAGTAGGATTTTGACTTGTTTGGGTTTATTCCTTCTCGATCTCCTCGAATCTCCACGCGAGAAGGATGAAATGAACAAGCCACTAATTGTGAGGATTCAATCCTTCTACAGTGCCTTGTATGTGGTCTTGATGTGCGTCCCTTGTTTGTCTTCTCCCTCGTCTCACATCGTCATGCCATGTTGTCGTTTGGCTAGCATAGAGTACATGTAAGCTTTGCCGTCTACTCCTACTCCTACTGTCTGGCGTCTAATCATATGTTTGTATGAGGGCATCTTATTGGTGCATGGGATATTAGGAGGTACATTTGTACCCCAATTTAAGCAGGCAACATATCGAGTGCAACATATGTTTGTTGTTTGTATGAGGGCATCTCATTGGTGCATGGGACATTGGGAGGTACATTTGTACCCCAATTTAAGCAGGCAACATATCGAGTGCAATCAAAGTTCTGATACAACCACCGTACAACTCTACTAAAAATGTATCAAAAAATTCTAAAAAAAATCATGAATTTACATCTCAGCCTACCCCATCTGTATATAAAATTTTAGAGTCAAATTCATCCTACTTTAGCAATTACAAAAAAGACAATTTTTCTGAAAATAGTAATAGTTGAGATGTAGGACTAATTTGATCATAAAATTTTATATATATATATGAGGTAAGCATGACTTTTTTAAAATGTTTTGACATTTTTATTAGTAAAGTTGTACGGTGGTTGCACCAAAACTTTGATTGCACTCGATATGTTGCCATTTAGACAACCTTATTTCTCCTGATATACCCTCTCTAGTTTCAAATATATGTAGCAATTTGAATTGTTTCATGATTGTTTTACTGAAATATTTTTCGAAACCAGTTTTTTCCCATCCACTTTTAAGATGAGACAAAGCGAATATGACAACACGCAATTTTATTTTCGGATTTCTTTTCATGCACTTTAAGATGAGAACACATTATAGGATGAACAGATTGATTGAAAACAAAACAAATACCACTGACACTGTACCCACATGACTGGTTGCCTGCGCTCGCCCCTGTCCAGCCTCTCACCAACTCCAGACGCCGTACTGAACTCCAGACACCGTGCACGTACTGAATTCAACTAGCGTTTCGAAGACAGCACATAGAAGCGTGCACATTGCAAGCACCACAGTGCGGAAATTTTGTATGCGAAACGAACTTTTAAACAACACCACATACAGAGACTTCGATTTATATGAATAAATAGAAAGAATGCACTGCTCTCCTAAAGAGACATTTACCAAACTACAATTAGTTTACGACACCTACTTTGAAAGGCAGAAGCAATGTAAAGACGCTACCCTAGAAACCTAGTCAAATATCAAAACCCAGCCGCATTCCCGCACAGAATGTCAAAGCTTATACCAAGTATAATCTCAACTGACAACAACACATGATACATCATATTTGGAGCAGGCATCCAACTAACCAGTCCCGGACTGGTAACAAACAGGTTATGCACCGGCCACAGCAGCATGCATCACGCCGTTTGCATTGCCACCACGTCCTCTACCTCTGGATTGGCCTCTCCCACGACCTCGACCGTGTCCTGTTTACCAAGTGCACCAGATTAACGAGGGACCTTTCTGTTGCATATAAATCATTTTCAATGTGAGGTCACCCACCTCGGCCTGGAGCCGGAACAGGTGCCTCATCGTAATAGCCTCCATCCTGTTGGTAATCAGGCTGGCCACCATATCCACCTCTCCGGCCACGGCCCCTGGAACCACGACCTCTTCCACGGGGATATCCGTTGCCCATATATGCAGGGGCATGACCATCATCCCAACCACCGTCAGCATAATCATTGTACCCATTTCCTGAAACTTCATATGTAAGCAGCAGTTGGGCACCCAAAAAGTTTAGGGATGAATTGATGATTTGCGCAGCAGCAACCAGTCTCACCATGTCCACCTCTTGCCCTTCCCCTGCCCCGCCCACGGCCTTGCCCGCCACGGCCCCTCCCCCGGCCACCAGGTGAGTGTGCATCTACAATTTCAGTAATTATGAGGCCACACGGAATTATTAAAATGCTAACATTAATTCATAAGTGAATCTTGCACAATACCTTCATCATTATCATATTCAACCAAAGGCTTCACCTCATCAGCAGGCAAAGGGGATTGGTATCTGCCCAAACAATCAATTCAACGTATGTGTTAGTAATTTGCTAATAAATTACTTGCCAGCATGCATCCTGAACTGCTAATTTGCTATTAAATTACTTGCTGCAACAAGATGCGGGATTGTGAGTCCCATGTGCATGTAGCCATAGAAACTACTTAAGAAAATCATCAGATGCTGTTAGCAAGACTGCAACATGCATACCCGACAGAGGATGTGTCCAGCTCCTTCTTTGAAAGAGTTATAGTGATCATAGAGACATGCCTTGTTGTTTCAAGCCTGCAGAGAGATGCAATAGTCAAGACTCCAAAATTATAGAGTTCACAGTGCAGAGTTCTATCTTGAAATAAAAACAAGTCACTTACGGAAGAAGGCCTTCCTCCAATGGCTCCCACATATCGGTAATATCAGTAGATCCAGTGGTGGTATTCTGATGGAGACCAATAATCCTCCTCTGCACAGTAGTAACAGCAACAGTTAGAATCAAGTCACAAGGAATATTTGCAAGCGGGGATTCAGAAGTACCTTGATCAATTCTGCAATCATGACGGTTTTGTTGATAGCCCTTCCCATGGCCTTGAATACAACCTCATCGGATCCTTTGTCCTTCAAGTAAGAAATATAAAATATTACAACACTCAGACACAACATGCATATATATTGCAGAAAGCAGAAATATCACATAAAATTTGGCCACATGAAGATATTCTGGGACACGCACTAAAGTTAATAACACACAAAACTACTGGAGCAAAAGGATAACCGAATGACCAAGCACAGATAAAAGTATTTAGCAGTTTTCTCAAAGAAAAATGAGAAACACAAAGTCTCTACAAGGCATTTCATTGTTTCAAATTGCCACAAAACAGCAGCTATACACAACTAAAGGAGACACAATAAAGGGCACTAAGGTCCTAAAGGAAACACACATGGACCAAAATGACTAAAATGGCAACATGTAGGTGTGATGGCACGGCCACGATCAACCACATAACATAAACAGTATGGCAATTGGCAAGTACCAAATTGCTACAAATAAAGCAGTAGGGCGATTAGACACTGGCCACAAGAACAGCTACTTATGAGTGACAATTTAACACCTCATTTTTTTTCAAGTGGCGCACATCAGAGAAATAGGACTGCTTTTATTTCCACCATATGTTTTCATCCAAAATCGAGACTCTGACTACATTTTGCATGACATGCTTTGAGTTTTCAGACACATCAAAGCTCTTGCCTTGCCTATAAGGCTGCAGAAGTTGACAGCAAAATGCATCGCTAAATCAGGCAACTGCCATTTAACCGATTGGCGATTTTGCATTATAATGAATGGGCTGGAACGTCATAAGTCATAACAAGAACATGGAAAAACACGTGAAAATTCCTTGTCCCTTAGGTGCCACTGCCATTACTAGATTTCACAGTTACTGCCATGACTGCTCAATGACACCTCGTGCGTTGCAGCGGAAATTTCGTGCCTTGAATAGGAAAATGATTCATAGAGCGCGAAGTAGCCAATAAAATACTGAAATCATGAAAGGAAATATGTGTGTATGTTTCATGGCTTCTACTAAGCGCACGCATGAGTAATGATAGCAACCCAAAAAAGATGCAAACCATTAATAAGTGTCCTAGTGGCTAGTGGGCCTTACAGTGACATGGCTTCATGACCCGTGAGAAGCGAGAAAAATCTTGTTGTGGGGGCTCCTATTTAGATATACAAGATCGAATTGTTTTCATCCCTTTCTACAGCCTCCACGAAGCCTTAGCACCCCTCACCCCTCCGCAACAGCAACCACAATCGCTACCTTGTCTATAACCACGACATGCCCCCATGAGCTCCAGGACGGCATCAAATGGCCGAACATGGCCAACCCATCTCCACCGTCTCCATGGCATCAAGAATTACCAGAATGAGATCTCAGCATGCTCCTCTACCTACTGGTTCCCTCAGATCTGAAAACAAGGGCCAAAATCGATATTTGGCAAGAGAGCTCCAGTAAGCTAATGCTGCTGGCACAGAGGCAGCACCAGCCAACATCATGCCGCCCTGTTTCTAACAGTCTAGCCTTCTCTGCAATATGATGTTTGTCCAATGCCAGCAGCATGACCATTACCTTAGTAGCATTACCATGTGAGATCAAGTCCAAAACACGACTAGACCATTATATGGAGGGAAATGTTCTTGGGTCTAATGTGAACCATTCATTAGTATGCATCAGTGCATTTTTGTGTTATTTTGCTTAGCTTATGTGTAGTGCATTTGTTTTGCCTGGTCTGTGAATTGATATCTGACTTGGTCCATGTGTTTCTGTTACGTTGCTTGTATGAATAAAAATGATCAGTGTTAAATTCTACTCCGTAGAAATATATGCATAAACTGTTCTTTGTTCATGAGTGTAATGACATTGAAGGGATGAGAACCAGAAAAATGATTCATCTATTTTATGGGTAAAATTGTATTTTCCACCTTCACTTAACAGCAATGTGAGGGTCCTTTGACGGTAATGGCACAAAGGGAACGGAAATTAAATCCGAAGAAAATAGAGGAGAGGAATGATTTTAGATGACATATAAGGGATGTATATTGCTTTTGATAGCATACAAGGAATTTTCTGAAGCAACTATGTGTAGCAGTATTTTTTTTAAATCATAGCATATCGGATTAAAGTTAGCAGTCAGGTAACCCTCTATCCTAGTACTACTACTCTACTAGGAAACAAAGCATTGCGACATGGTTGAGTTGAGCCCCTTTCACAACTCTATTTGCAATTAAAAAATATATGGAGAGAAAGGCATGCGTTAGTGCAGGTCACAACAACTCGTACGGCCCAATCATTCAGCTTTCTTTTAAATCACTCCGCTAAAGTGGCCAACCGACCAGTTATCGCTGGCCACGCCACCAACGAACTAGTAGCCGTACCAAACTTGATGGCGCTAAGACGAGAATTCAAAAATGGCGCAACGGCATTGAAACTCAGTATCGAGAAGATGGAGTTACCTGGAGCAAGGCGGTGGCGTAGGTGATGTAGTTGCGCATCCTCCCCTGCGTGGTGATGCGGATCTCATTCTCCTTGATGGGCGCCTCCTCCCTCGGCTTCTCCACCCTCTGGTACCGGTCCATCCTTCCTTCTCCTCCCTTTATAGCTGCGTGCACAACACAGCACGATGCGAGCGAGCCCACTCAGATCCGGAACGCAAGCAATATAATGGAGCGGCGCCGGCGCGAGCGGTTGCGAGTCGTGTAGCAAGGGCGGTTACCTCCGCTGCCGTTAATGGGGGTCGAGCACCGGCGGTTGTGTCCGCTCGTTGGCGTCGGTCGATACGGTGGTGAAGGTAACCGCCGCGTGGGGTGGCAGGAGAGGGCGTTTATACGGACAGGGAATGGGAGCGACCGGGTCGGCCGCCTCCAGCGCGTCTAGGGTTTTTGAGGCTGCAGTTACGGAAGTGCCCCTGGACGTTGCGGGGTTCTGCGGGCACTGGGGATACCGTTTTGACGGACAGATTTTGGGGGACGGTGTCGTGATGTACGGCTGGGATTTGTCTTGGCAAGGATGGCGCGGGAGGGTATATGGGCCGTGTGGGCCTCCTTGGTGGATATCAAATTGAGCCCAATTGGAATCGTGGATTCAATATACTCGTTCAAACAATCTGCTGGTGCTTTCTTCTTGCGCGGCTCCTATGGAGCTGTTTGAAAGGCGAATTTCCTATATAATTTCCACAAGTTTATAAGCCATGCTATCTTCCGCTTTGACAATCGTGCATAACGTAATGTTGAATTAGTTCATCTAAAATGTTGAACAAAATTTGAATAAATATTGAAATTATTGTTTCAGAATATTGACTGTGTTTTATTGACGTACAATGTTTTGAGCATCTACTTTGAGATTTGTGTACGAGCATTATTGTTGAACTAGATTATTTAAGATGTTGAATAACATTTTACAAAATATTGAATTTATTGTTTTAAAATGTTGACTACATTACATGTATAGGTCTCTTGTGACGTGGCAGGTCAACATTGAATTGTTGAAGTAGTTTATTTAAGTTGTTGAACAAAATTTGAAGAAGTATTGAATGTGAAGATTTAAAATGTTGATTAGATCCATCTGAAAAAAAATAAATACTGACTATATTTATGTTAGATATCGGTGAACTATTTTTTCAGTGATAGTATGACACAATAATAAACCGTTTTAAACTTTTATTCGCTTAAATAGATTAACTTTATACTATCGGGTCTATTGGGCTTTAAAGATACATAGTTTAACCATCTTTCAGAAGATAGATAGGAAGCCCCTTTGAAAGGAGAGTCTTTTCGCAAAAAACCCCTCTAGGAGAAGATGGGCCGCTGGCGCCTATATATATTTTATTTACTAGCAAAATGCCTGTGTGTTGTAACGGGAGAAAAAGATCCTTAAGCAACTCTAAATCAATACATATAAGAATATTCTCGTAAATAAATTCCATATCATATTGTTTCGAATTTTCCTTTGGATGTGACCGAAATTTAGGTGTGTCTGTTTGGTAATAAATATTATTTTTTGCTTTTGCGTAATATATGGAACATCGAAAACAGAGTCCATATACGACATGGGTATCCGTTTTCACGTAGGCTGCTCCTGCCATCCGAATCGGGTTTCTGAATAAATTGTAGGCCATATCGTCTTGATGATTTTCGTTAATTGCAAGAGAATTTTAGAGTGGTGTCAATTAGGTTAGAAATGTTGTTATTTTAGCTTTCTAATGATATATAAAACGTAAAAAATAGAGTCCGTATGCGATTTGGGTATCCGTTTTCGCGTTGGCGGCCCCTGCACTCCGGGCTCGCGAATAAATTTCACGCCACATTGTTTCAAAGATTTTCGTTGACTGAGACCAAATTTTAAAATAGTTTCAGTTTGGTTGGAAAGGTTATTATTTTAGCTTTCCATCGATATAGTGAACATTGAAAACGGAATCCGTATGCGACTTGGGCGTCCGTTTTCGCCGCCTGGGCTTCTGCTACCGTCCGAATCTAGTTTGTACTGTAGCTGTGATTTGGATTATGTGATACAAGACGGGGAGGGCCTGACCAGCCGGATCCACATGTCATGACGGACTGGGAAACTGAAGGACCAAGAAATGTTATTTGCTTTAATATTAGATATAGATATAGATTTGATCTATTTAAAATATGATAATTTTGTTTTAAAATTTCTGTTTTAAATTTCTTTTGCACCACTACACTCCTTAGAATTAGACCTACAAAATTAGATCCATAATATTATTTACAAATAATCTTTTGTAACAAATTATGTTAAATTTTGGAATAGCTAGTTGAGTAGTTGTAAATCAAATATACAATATTTTTTATACATAACTTGCTACAAAATTTATTAACACAATATGCCAACTTATGCTTAGTTGTACTATCACCCTAGAAAATATTATTAATCAAGTATGTATAAAGAATATATGTTTCAACCAATATGTGCATATAAGTTTAGCAATTAACATATAATAATAACTCAATAGTTGAGCACATAGCTTTCAATCATTTTTTGCAACTTCTACCATAGGTTACATGTCTACAAAATATATGCATTGTTGATCTTGTTTTATGTGTAGTAGTTAGTTATATATTAAATATGTTGCAACTTACATACGTGAATCGTAAAAAAAAAAACAATTTTCACTCACATGTTACCTGTCTAAAGTATATACATAGGTTTGCCACACTATCTCTATATAACTCCGTGCAACATGTATATAAGCTAATGGCATTACAACATCTAAATTGATATCATGATATTTATTCACAATTTACTACATTCTCTATTCATTCTGATAATATAACTGAATGTAAATTGACTATAGTTTCTAATATAAGTTGATACATATTTTTTATATAACTTGCTATATAATTTTTGTTGAACTTGATTGTACCACTTTATGGAAACTATTTTGTCGCTATGTGTATGAAAATTGGTATACAAGTTTAACATAAAATACTACTACACACCTAACATAAAACTGACAGATGCATACAACAAATTAGAAATCCTATAAAATACACTTATTTATAGATCTCACTGCAACAAATAAGTTAGTATTACCTTAATATAACATAACTTGTTACACATCAATAACATTTAAGCTACTACTATATGAACAACTTAAGTTAATAGTAGCATTAAAACAACTTTAAAATATATTGAATGCTGGTCTTGTTTTGTAGATGTAAGGGACACGTACAAGCATAATTAAAAACGAATACTTGGTGAGAGAGTAATGGTCATTAAAAAATGGACCTATTTTTTTAATTTACATAAGTATGGAAAGTGAGGTGTGTGGTGTTCTAGTATGATTACTATAAAAGAGCACGACTGCTTCCATGGAGAAGGGGTGCGCAAATAACTAAATCCTAACGGGTCACGGCTTATCCGTCCGTGTAATACCATGGTATGTAACAATACTATGGTATTTTAGACTAAATGATGTTTGGATGTCTCTTCCAAAACTCTATTTTCAATACCATTATCAAATAAATGTTGTATTATTTTGTGGTATTGGTAAATGCACCTAATACCAAAGTTCTCTCCACAGAGGAGAGTCAGCGCCTTTTTAGACTCGCACAGACGCAACCCATCGCGTCCTCGACTCCCTGTCCTTCTATGTTACTTGTCATTAAAGTATTGATTACTAGCCTAGCTATCTCCTGCTGCTCCAACATATGGATCTCTCCCTTGATCTCTATGGTTTTAAGTGGAGTAAATACAAACTATGGTATTTATGTCATAGATAAATATGTACCATAGTATTTTGAAACCATAACTTTAAAAACGTTGCTACCAAACAGGTCCTAAAGGTGATAAGGTTGTTGCCAGATTAGAGTCCACATCCAGACCAAGTAACTGAAAAGAAACGAGTAAATTCGACACCTGCTAGAATGCGGAAGAATTTAGTGTTCACCTTCTCAGGGAAAAAAAATTGCAGCGAAGGAACATATGGACAAGAACTGCATGAAAAACCTATACGAAGTATAGTATGCCGGGGCAGTCAGGCATCATTATTCACTTATTCTATCAATTCAATACACATCCTGGAGTTTTCTATGTATGGTATATGTATGTACAACCACCATGATACAAACCCTCCGGGGGGAGCAATCATCACAAGTACAGTATGAGAGTTATAACGTCGAACAAAAATGACGTATGAAGCTATGATTCATACCCCGTGTTCTAGCCTGTGATTCCTACTGGAATTATGGACACGACAAAAAGAATGTGATCCTATACCGTGTAACGTAATCAAACAGGGCAATAACTAAATCTATCGTGTGGGTGGATTTTTGTGTGGAATTGAGCTGATCAAAGAATCGTGAGAAAAAGCAGAGCAGAGGCGATGAAGACGATTCTGTTGACATGAAGCTTCAGCGAAAAACTTGCAGAAGCCGGAATCACATTGACTTGGGTGCTATTCGGTAAAGCACCGTTGGCAGCTTCAGGAGTGTAAGTGGGTGTTGAAGGAACAGCAGAAGTATTTGAATTCACTGGAAGATTGCTTGAGTTGTCCACGCGGTAACCTGGTAACCACGATAATGTAAGGGTATTCTTCTAGATCCAAGTTTCTGTAAATTTAATCTGACAAACTCATCTAGATGGATATGAAGGTGCTTACAGTCAAAATTTTTCCAACCCAGGACGTTCCTCTCACGATCGAACACAATCTTCAGCCCAGACATAAAATTCTCTGCATAAAAAACGATTATCATCACTGCAATCATTCAAGGACAAGCATACCAAGACAAATACTATATTACTTCATAGTGTGAGATCAGGATAAAAGACAAATCAATGAAATGATGGATGTCGCTGGCGTGTTTTTTTAAGCAATAATAACAGGGGAGCATCTAAAATGTAGAAAAGTTTAGGGTTTTGAAATAAAGGAATAAACTATTAATATGTATGGAAGAAAAGAAAGTCTAGTGATCAACAGTAACAGGGGAATTCACTCAAGATGAAGCCGAACGTTTTGAAGATTTTTTAGAAGGCTAGTTAATAGGATCAAGCATCTTCAAATATAAGCAGAAGGTTCAAGAGCTTGGAATGCAGAGGCGCTTACCCCCTATTAAGTTAACACCTTCACTCTTCATAACAGCCAAGCAATAGCCCATTGGTTTCTAAAAAGAGAGAGGAAAGTAGATATAAATTAACAAACTCAGTTATAGGAATAGAAACAGAATAAATAGTGCAGAACGTCAATCTTACAGATGCAGTGTTCGTTATGGTAATTATTGGATCATTGACAGGAAATATGCTTCCACCTATCGCCGTTAGACTTATGTTTGGAGTATTGATAGAACCATTTGGACTGGAAAGTGCAGCAACATATACATGAGGCACACATGGAGCAGTTCGTGGAGATATGAGGGACTGTTAGAGATGAAAATACCTTGTGGAGTAGCAAAATTCAAAGGGCAGAGAAGAGTTAAGTTGGCTTGGCTTATCTTGGACTTGTGAATTGAACTGCGTAAGAATGAAAATGTGTAAAACAAAACCATTGTGAAAGATGGAGTGCTGAAAAAATCACTGCTAATTAGGCATAATACTAACACTGGTAGTGATTTCAGTGTACATTGGATCGGACAGAGCCGTGAAAGAGGTGCCAGAGTCGACAATAGCACTAAACTGGGCGTTAATCGATTTACTTCCAACCGTAGCACCAGTGATGCTTATGTTGTAATATGGACTGCAGAAGAGGGCACACCAAAATGAGGTTGATGGACAGTTTCTCGTTTCATTTATGAATTATATGAGTAGAAACATACTTTTGTTGATAAATATTTAATGGGGTTTCCTGCTGGTCTGAGCTTCCAGTGTCTCCAAAATTGATCCTACCATGACCATCTTCTCCAAAGCACATGGAGAAGGAATTGGCAGCAACTCCTTGACTTGCTAGTAAACTAGGAACTGACTTATTGTCCATACCAAGCCCAAGCAGACCATTGGGCGCAGCACTGCCTAGAAACGAACCTGTCTGAACCTGTCCACAACTGAACAGTCGGCACAAGACTCAGCACACAGAAATAAGAAGAAGGAATGTAGCATGGGTTGTATCATAGAGTACGTACCCGAAAGTTACTGGGGTTGTGAACATATTCGGTTGTCCATACTCGGTTATCAGGTACAACACATCCTGGACTAGCACACCAGAGGACGACGTGTTATCAGACAGGTATTGGATACTGTAAGGGCAGCTGCTATTTGCTGACTGGCATGCACTCTGCTGATCACACAAATTGCTGCTGCACGAGACGTTTTGGCTAGTACTCGACTTCTGAGGGCTGTACGTGTCGAACTTTAAACCCTGTTCAAATCACACAAGGACAGTGAAAAAAAAGCAACATGATGCTAGTGCTGCCACTTTCTGATATTAACAGAACATCCATTAGTTTTCCAGAACAAGAGTACAGGGATCCAGGACCAAAGATTTCTCTGTTTTTTAAGCCCGACAAGGCCCCAGCTGAAGCTGTCGCGTTTCTGGAAGGTTTCCACGAACCACATGACGCATATAAGCTTTCATATAGTAGTACTATTTTTTCTTTTCTCCAATTAGGTTTCCACGAACCACATGACGTGTATAAGCTTTCATATATATATTTTTCTTTTCACCAATTAAAAACATGTAGGAGAAACTCAACAATGTGACAAGATTTCCACGAACAATAGGGACTCAACAATCAACTTATTTTTTATCTCTGTTCGTACTAGTAGAGGATAGTACTATCTGAGAAGAAACTCAAACATCTAAAGCAGAGCAGCCTTGAAGCCAATTAAGAGGAGGAGGAAGAAGGCGAAGCAGCAGGTACGTACCCCGTAGTTGGGTGAGACGAGGGGTGCGCAACTGACGCAGTTGCAGGGCACCCAGAAGAGGTCGCTGCCGGTGTCGAGCGCCACCAGGAATGTCACGTTCGGCGTCCCCAGCGCCACCACCGCGTAATACAAGCTGCGCAACCAACGCCAACCACCGCCCAGCAGCTTTAGCGCAAAGGCAAAAGGACAGCGCAGCTAAAACCGACATCCCATCCCTCTCCCCCGATCCGAAGCTAAGCCAGCCCAGCCAGCAGGAAGACTAGTAGACGATGAAAGGTAGCAATAAGAGCGAGCGCGGCACGTACAATCCGAGGTCGTTGATCCTGTAGGTGTCGTTGCCGTCGGCGAAGGTCACCTCCCCTGCTCCCGCCGCGAGCGAGCGGCGGCGGAGGTCGTGCCCGGCCAGCGCGGAGTAGTACTCGGGCGTCCCGCGCGGCGGCGCGCGGTGGGCCGCGCCCGCCCACGCCCGCACGGCCGGCGAGTAGCGGTGGTGGACGTCGAGGCTCAGCGCGTCGGCTGCGGACGCGGCCGCGGCCGCGGCCACGGCGGCCAGGCAGAATGCCGCTGCTCGCGCCCACGCCGCCATCCGCAGGCAGGGTAAAGCGAACTTTGCAGCTCCGGGGATGGAAAGGTCCCGGCTTTGGCTGCGGGCTGGTATTTATCGGGGATTCGGTACCCCCGGGCCCGGGGAAGAGGGGGGAGAATGGGACGACGACTCGAGGAGGGAGGAACAGGGTGTGTACCTGCCGCCCGCCTGCGAGCGAGAGCGAGAGCGAGGGCGAGTGCGAGGTGGCCGGTCCGGAGGTGGTGGGATAGAAGTAGGACTGGGCCACTGCCACTGGGGTGCCCAGCCAGCCGCTGGGTTTCCGCGGGAAGAGTGGGGTGGCGGGGCCCGTTGAACAGCGAGGGAGGGAAGAGCGACGTAGCGAGTGGGGGGCGTCAGGTCAGAGTCAGACGTCACGCGTCAGTGCGCTGGCTGCTGCTGCCGCGGTGGGGTGGGGTCGCCGGAGTCCCGATTTCTTTTCTTTTTTTCTTCAGGAAAAAGTCGGCGGGGACCAGCTGCGGCCGGCGCTCGGAATCTTCGGTTCAGACTGTGAGCACGGTCGTCCGTCCGGCCGTGTGATGGTGAACGGAAACGGCACGTTTGACGCCTGGTGGATTGGGCGACCGGGGGGGGGGTTCGGGGACGGGTTTCCGCGCGCGTCGTTTTCGTTCCCGGACGGTGGAAAGTTTGATCTCCACCACAGTGAAAAGCTTTCCGTTTATAATCCTAATCCCGAACTCATCCGAAAACGAAATTTTGGACGGATTCTGTGGTTTTTGAACGGAGGCAGTTTTCAAATTCAAAAAACAGAAAACCGGATTTTTCTGTCAGAATTTCATGGTTTTTGATCGGAAAATGAAGGAAACGATAGAAAAAAACTGAGAAATTTATGTGCATACGTAAAAATTGAAAATTTTGGCTGAGTTTTCCCTGATTATGTGTACATTGACGGTTCATAGTACATAGAATATGTGAAACTCCACCAAACAATTAGAAATATAACATTTAATACATACTTCGTGTCCAAAGTGCACACCTACATAGTCCAAAGTCCATTAAAATTATTACAATTAGTCCAAAGTCCAAATGCAAAAGTCCATAGTCCAATTATTACAACACATTGAATGGGCTTGTCGATCCAAAGAAGTCCAAAACGCACATGAAGCCTACGAGATAATGCATTCATAGACCGTAGTCCATCCAAACTAGTCGTAAGGCATAGTATCTGCATTTAAAACTTTGTATGAAATTGATGTAATAAGTAGAGAAAGAAAAACATACTGATAAATAATAATGATACGTATGATGAGTACCTGCATTCTTCACTCCTCCTCGTATCTCTCTCCCGGTGGTCCTTTATATGGATACGAGCCATACGGCTGACTAAATGGTTGGAATGGCAATTGCATATACGGAGGTTGGAGGGGTTGCAATGACAACTGCACATACGTAGGCTTTCCGTTCGGGATCCTGTGGCCTGCGGGCGGAATCCCACCTCCCCGTGGCGGAATGTGGCGGCAGCGCCGGCGGTTCATCGGGGAAGCGCAGGGAAAGGGTGCAGGGGAGAGGAAACGGTCGGGGAAGGCCCGTCGGTCGAAGGGAGCCAGCCTGATGAATGGATAAGGTTATCCAAAGATAACGGGTTTTAGGGTCTTAACGGGTCCGAACCCAAAACGTCAATTTAACCAACCAAATTAATTTGGATTTGAACGATTTCAAGTGCTATTGGCTCAGAAAAACATCTAGTTTTTTATCATATTTTTTTCAGAATTTTTTAGAATTTTTTTTAAATTTTTGAATTTGGAAACGGAATCCACCGAAAAATTTCACTTTCCGTAGTCGTCCGGAAACGGAAAAAAATCCGAAATACCGGCGGTTTTCCGTTGGAATTGTTTTCCCTGGTCCACCACCATACCATGACTCCTTGAGACACCTCTGCATCGTGAACGGACGGGCGATCGAGTGAGTGACCGTGGTGTTTTCATCATACTGGATTACTACTCTCTAGTGTCTACTGCAACAAGATAGGCCAAGCCAACGGATGGCGCGCACAGATCAGGTCCGCCGTGTGCCCGCGCCCTTGGCTTGTACAAGTGCTTCACCGCAGCTGAAACCAGAAAGAGGGCAGAACAGACCTACGGAGTCACGACGCAGGTTCCGCGAAAAGGCACGGGGTCAATCCGCTTTCCCCCACCTACACCTACATCCACCGGGTCGTTTTCTGACCAGAGAGCATGGAGGCTCGCCGTCGCCGACGGGGCCCGGGCGTGCTCTGTTCGTCGCAATGCTCGCGTGCTCCGCGCGTTTCACCACGGCTGTGCGGCCGCCTGGGCCGGACTGGAGACCGGACTAGCGTTGAGGCGGCTGCCGCCTGCGTTTGAATCTTGTGTGATCAGGATTCTAGACGCTCAGACCAGACACAAGGAGCTGGCCCAATCCGTGTTGCGCCGGCTTGGACCGGTCACCGTGAACACTCGTTTTGGCGACTTTCCCAGCAGCGTGGACGTCGGCGCACGATCAAATACCCCGTACCGTCGTTGGTCCGTCTAGAAGGCATAGCGACCCAAGCAGGAATTGACCGGGCAGTTACTTGTACCAGTATTCTAGAAGGACGGTAGCTCGTAGCCCCGGCTGACATATGGCCTCTGCGATACAACAAAATGGTTCACAGATTTTGAAATGGGGTTGGAGTTGGACAGCTGGAGGAGTACTGCCGAGAAGAACGATGAGGGAAGTTTGATCTAAGAGCCCACAAGAACTCAGGCAAACTACAAGGAAAATTGGCAAAATGAGACACATATAGTAGAGTGGAATTTGAAAAATGGGAATAGGGACGCCGGTTGGAGATAGCCTCAGGTGCACAACGCCCACACGTAAGCCGCGTCGTCAAAGACAACAATGATGGCCCGGTGCCAACAAATTATATAACAAGATAAAGAGGAAAAACGATGGCACGGCAAGCTGACAATGCGAAGGGAATCTCACGTCATCCATGTCGTCGTCAGTTGGGCCCTATTCATGCTTCTTTGCTCTCTCGCCGGCGCCGCGGCCTGCTCGTTGGCGATTCTGAATTATAAAACGTGTTGACAACATCGGCGCCACGCACGAATCGCCCAAGCGAACGAGCACGTATCAGATGGGGCGTCTGGGCGTGCGTGTTGGGCCGTTGGGGGCGAGCGGCGCCGGCGGCGATGCAGTTGACTACGCCGACGACGTGTTACTAGCTCTCCCGCGGCTGCCTGCAGACTCCGCCAAGTGCCCAGCAAGGCAACAGGTCCACGGAGGCAGAGGATGACCGACGCACCGGACCGATTATTCCACTGACACATGCCACCACGCAAGGCCTGTACCGTACGCAAAACGATCACGTCTCTCGCGCCCAGCCCAGCGCCAGGACAAGCGTACGCCAACGCCGGCCGCTGCCAACTGCGGACGTCGCGGATCATCCTTCCCGAAGATGGTTAGGTTGGTGACTTGGTGGTGTGCTATTCCGGTCCAGTCACGCCGCGATCCCAGCATGATCTGCTGACCGGAGCGAGCAGCTCCTGTTTGAGAACGGATGGACAGTGACATACACCGATACACCTGCTCTGCTCCGGGGCAATTCCGATACACCTGCTCGGCTTCTCAGGTGACGGATAAAAGGGCTTCATCAGGGGCAGGGAGCTCAGCGCCTGATCCAGTTCTGAGCAGGGAAGATGGTGATGGCCTACCAAACCAAAAAAACAATACAAGGCCCAAAGCCCCACTGATCTTGACACCTCTACAGATATGCAACCCAGAAGACCATGTAGCAGCACACTGATTCACTGAATAGACCCCCACAGGCCCATACACCATCGTGGCACGCTGGCATCGTCCCATCAGCTATTACTCAGTCATAAACCAACGACAGGCAGGCAACCAGGGAGGTGAGCAAATGAGATTATGGGAAGTTACCATATTTGCAGGCTCCTATCACATGCAGCGGCTTCACATACTTATCCCACAGTTTAACCACCTCACATAGTTGCTATCTAGTAGTAGTAGGTAACAGTACAACAAGCAAAGAGTGCTGCTCTTTATCAGCCGAAGCTTATTACACATAACTGCCACAAGAGCCTTGGGCCTGACGGCGCTAGCGAGGTATGCACCTGTACGCCTGCATCCATTCATACGGCCACTTCAAAGTTCAAACACTCACAACGAAGTAAACATCTCGATCCTTTCGCCATTCTGGGAAACAAGGGGGTCCAGGATGCCGATCCATGAGCTGTAGTCAATAGGCGACCCACCCCCAGGCTGAAGGAAGCCATTCACAAAGAAGAAGGGCGCGCCAAAAACTCCCCTCGTACACCCGTACTGGAGCAGAACAAAGCATCGTTCAGGACAATTTCCGCAAACAACAAGCAAACTCAGAAACGGGTATTTAGAATCTCCAATAATTCACTTGGGTGCAACAAGGAAAGCCAACCTTGAAAGAAACTCTCGTCGCTGAATCTGTCCTCGAATCGCTGAAGCCTGACAGGAATTCAGATGCTGAATTACCAACAGCATGTGCGGCCATCTTTGACATCTCTACAGCTATAGCAGGGCCTGAGAGTGATGATGTGGCAGAATTGGAGAACTTTTCCTGTTTGTGTACATCAATAAGGCAATTAAAAACATTTCAGACGAACTTTAAAGTCATCAGCGGTAAGAAAGAGGACTGCAGTGCTATGGCAGTATAAATTGCTTGAGCAGAAAAAAAATTCATGATCATGACTTTACTGAAAGCAAAATCATGATATATTCGGGTCCAAATCCTTAGGATCAGTGTAAACTTGAATGCAAAATTTTCCTGGAGCAACCTGCTCTCACAAAAAGGGGTAGGCAAGCTGTATGTTTTCCATAAAAGCAGGAAATCCTTTACAAAAAAGGGGCAGGGACTAATAGTAACATATTTCACCAGACATAATCAGGTATTTAGTAAAAAAAAAATCCCCTGTTAGAACAGAATCCATTTGTTACAAATGAGAGCTCAGTTGGCATGGTAAAAGGATAATTAACAAGAAATATAGAAAAGCTAAGCAATTGCAATGGGGAAGGTAGTGGACCTGGTTCTCGAAGAACAGCTCTAGCAATGGATATGTTGATGATGAATTCAATTTGTTAGCTATGTAAAGTGCACGGCAAGCATAAAATGCATATGTATGGTACCTGCAGTTTAACATCACAGTAGAATAAGCTGTTAAAAACTTAATAATATAAAAGCAAGAGCAAACATTTTTATAGTTGAACAGGCATGATATGAAGCACTTTAGTACACAAAATTTCCTGTCAACAAAAAAAAAATGTCTGCAACCTAGCATAGAGAAACAACTCATCTGTCACCTGCAACTATGCACCAGACCATGTATGGCCTGAAGTGGAAAAGAAAAACAACTGACATGAGAGAGCATGAGATGCAACCATTGGCTATATAGCATCATTTCGGTATAAAGTGGACGAACCCACTTGATTCTGCAATGGCAAGGGTTTCGTTTTAGCAAATAGCAAGTCTGATTATAGATATTGTTCTATTATTACTGAACTAACTTGTTAGTGGTAACCAATAATCCGCTCTGATAAATCAGAAAATTCCATCAGTTTTCAGGAATTGAGTGGAGAGGTAACCGATTGAAGGTACCAATCCTTTGTTATGCATAATTAGTAACAAAGTGCCTACCACAACACCTTTTTCCTGCCAACCAATGAAACAGTACATCTCCAAATGAAGTATACCACTAACAGTATAATTCTACAAATGACACCCAACCAGACAGGATTACAGGAACATGCCAAAGTAAACAACATGGGTGAGAACTGAGAACCCCATCGGCCTGCCATCACAATTTTTCATCTGAAAGCAGCAACATAGTGAAACCAGCTTAAAATCAGTGACGCTCAACCTATTAGAGATCCTCCACGAAGTTGCCATCTACATATATTGCTAAGTTATTCGTCCATTTTTATAAGGGCCCTTTTTATAAGTGATAACGTGCAGTTTCGAAATCTAATGTTACCACTTCTAATAGAACCATTCAAACTTGTGCGGTAGATCCAATCATTCATTAGATGATGTATCCAAACAGGTTGAGCTAATAGTTAGCCATAGCTGAATCAAACAGGGCCTTACTGAAAACTGTCATTTAATTGGTGATAGATACTACTCAGACTTGCCAAACGCACAACCACTTGGTATGAACCATCAACAGCCACTCGAGGCAGCAAAATACGTGCTGTATTTCCGGGTAGACCAGAGACCATGGCATAGGCAGGAATCGGTGCTTACGGCAGCGGGAAGGGGTGGACGATGAGCGAGACCCGGGGCGCGTATCGCTCGACGGCGAGCTTGAGCGGCTGCCAGGCGTCGCGGCTGTCGGGGCAGAGCGGGTCGAGGAAGGCCTCGACGAGGACGGCGTCCTTCCAGGCCGCCGCGGCGCCGGCGCCGTAGGCGAAGCCGTCGTACCGCGGCGGGACGGAGGCCTGCGCGTGCAGGACGAGGAGGTAGTAGGAGCAGCAGGCCGCGAGCGCCGCCAGGAGGAGCAGGCGCCGGAGCAGCGGCGCGCGGGGGGCCCTCGCCATCCGCGTGCTGGTCCTCGATCCTGCAACCGCAAGCAAGTCGCCGCTGCGGGGTGCGGCCGTTTCCTCCAGGGAATGGGGGGAGAGAAGAAAGACGAGATGAGGAAGCCGGCAGTGATGTCATGTGTATGTGTCGATCGGTGATCGTCGTAGAATTCGAGATCTGTCTCTTCCACATTTCTGTTTGTTTGCGTTTCTATTCTTCCGGCCCATGTGCAGGACTGGTTGCAATTGTGGTGGACCTGTCGTTTAGGCCCAGTCTGAGAACGAGCGGCGATGGAGCGGCTTTTATTACTGGGCCGTTTTCTTGGACCATGTCGCCCGTGCCGTGCTCCGTCTGACAGCAGCAGCAGGAGGCACGATCTGTGCACGACGGGACAGCTCGAGCAGAGGGGCAGGCATAGGTCTCCGGCCGGCCGTCGCCACGTCGGGGTGCGCGTAGCGAGGTGAAGGTCTCCTGCTGACCTGAGGCTCAGTCCAATGGAATTTTGTGTACAGATTTTCTAAACACTGTTTTGCATTGTTTAATATAAATATTGCACTATATAGAAGTATAGTTAGAATAGTGTTTAGGAAATAGGGATAGAAAGTCCTAGTTAGAATAGTGTTTAGGAAGTAGGGATAGAAAGTCCCATTAAACTTAGAGAGTGTTTGGATCCAGAAAGTAAACTTTAGCCCGTGTCACATCGGATATCTAGACACTGATCAGAAATATTAAATATGATTTAAATAAAAAACTAATTACACAGACAAAACTAAACGACTAATCATAGATTAATTAGACTTAATAAATTTGTATCGTAGTTTAGTCCTCATCTATATAATTAGTTTTATAATTAATTTATATTTAATATTTTTAACTAGCGTCCAAACATTCGATGTGATGAAAATTAAAATTTAGATGAAGGATCCAAACACTCTCTTAGGCTGAGAGAGAGTTCCCTTCCCCGTTCTTTTTTCGTGAATCGGCACCAGGCAGGACCGCACGAGGCAGCTGCTGGGGGATGGGCCGGGCAATGCACGGTGCCGTGCGGCAGGCAGGTAGACCGCGCGGGCTGGGAACCGCGCGCGGGGTCCACGGCGACAGCGGTCACGGCCTCGTCCGCGGTCACGCTCAAGCTGCAGCGTGCCGCATGCACGTTGCACGCACGAGAGGAGTGAGAGAACGAACACGAGTACATAGGCCACTGGCCGAGTGGCCGGCACCGCGACCCGGCTACAGCTACTATGGTTTATAAACTATTCCTACATCTACGAGGTATAGCTTGCGACGGCGGCGGATTGGGCCTAATAAACAATACGAAGCATAAACAAGTGCAAGAAAATACGAGTACCACCGTAGTGAAATGCTCGAAATGTTGGTCTGCTCGCCGCTAGCAGTGGCATATCCCGTTCCCCGTCTTCTTTCCCATCCCGTCCTCCGGTCTCAAATCATCCCGAATCCGAGAGACAGACTGCTGAGACTGCGATTGGGTTCTAAGCCTGAGTCCAACGTGACTTTCTATATATAAGTTTTCTAAACGCTATTTTGCACTGTTTAACATAAATACTAAATAATAAAAATAGTTAAAATAGTGTTGAGAAAGTGGGGACAGAGAATGTCAGTAGACTCAGCCTAACCAAGGTGGGTGGCCCGTACGTGCTCCCGCCCAGCTGCTGTAATAAATTCCCTAAAAAAAGCTGCTGTAATAAATACCGAATCAACGGGCCAGAGATTTTGCTCGCGAACCAAACGGGAAGGCACGCAGACGCAGGTGCCGTCGTACCGTACATGCAGGGTGTGTGTTTTTAGCTTGTGCTGCCTTTACATCCGTTGAAATTGGGACTAAAATGTACCGTAGCGCTGAAAAATACACTGTAGCACTTTTCGTTTGTTGTGGTAAATATTGTCCTACTATGGTCTAACTAGGCTCAAAAGATTCGTCTCGCAAAATATATCTAAACTGTGCAATTAATTTTTTATTTTATCTACATTTAGTATTCCATATATATGCCGGCATTTTGATATGATAAGGAATTTTCTTTTTTATAGTGAAATTTGGAAAAAAAATTTAGATCTAAACATGGCCTTGGTGTTACGATTACGACCAAAGCTAATCGAGGCAGCTTTGTGGCAGGATGAAAACCAAACACACCGACACCCGATCAGAGGGTTACGATTCCTTGTACCGGACTTTCATACGAACCTGGCCACCTGGGCCTGGCTTGTTGCCGGGTTTCCCCCTCGCCAAAAAAACGTGGCTTCGGCCGGGCACCTGACGGCAGAGTAAAAACTTTCTTTGTACTCGTGCAGCCGGACACTCCCTCCAGTTTCGCAGCACGGCAAGCCAGGCCAGCCGCTGTGACGCGGGCAGGGCACGATCGCACGGAGCAGGGTGCTATCCATTGCCCAAGGTCAAAGCTTCGCTTTCGCACGTCGTGTTTGTGTGTGTGCCACAAAGGCCGCATGGAGATGGAGCAGTACGTGGGGGAGGACTATCCTCACTGACGCATGGATATCACGAATGCAGTACCCCCTTTTAATATAAGAGAATGCAGTACCCCCTTTTAATATAAGAGTAAGAGAATGCAGTACCCTTGGAACGGAATGTACGTGGTACTAGTACTAGTAGCATTTTTTCCCTCGATGTGCAGCTAGCAAAATTCGAGACCTGCTAGTCTGCTCCTGGTTGGATTAGGAGAAGACAGGGAGACGATTTCCAGGGCTTGAGAGTGAGGCTGCGCTAAACCCGGGGCCTAACTCAGATCTCGTGTCGGTGTCGCCCACCACACCACATGATGCGCCCCCGCCGCACGATGCCAGTCACCAGCCCACCCCGCTGCGGCGCTGGCCCGCCGCCGCGCCGTGCTGCTCGACACACACCTCCCCGTTCGTCGGCCTTGTAACTCCCCCGCCACCCAGCGGCATGTCCGGCTGCCAGCGTGTCTGCGTCACGGCTAACAAGACGATTCGCTGCAAAAGACTCCCCACGAGGCCGAGAAGGCAATAATTTGGCTGTTCCAAAGCCCGCCCGCTCCACTCCATCTCCCTCCGCCCCTTCTCTGCACTCTGCTTCGTGCGCCCCCGCCCCCCGGCCCGTGACTCCGCCCCGCAGGCAGCGTATCAAAAGGATGAAACGAACCGCAGCGCAATGATGGGGACGGTAGCCGCCCGCCAGCAGGTGACGCCGGTGGGCGAGAGCGGAGCCGCCGAGGCCGAGGCGGCAGCAGTCGAGCAGAGGCTTTTCTCTCCCCATGCCGATGCAATGATCCGCGGCGACTGTGCTGTGCTGTAGCGTGCCTGCCTGAAACGATGAAACATTGCGAGCTTTTTTCTGGCGCCAAGCGATTGATGGATGAGCAGTGGGCAGGGCACCGGCTCCTCTGCTAAAATGCGGCGTCTAAAAGCCATCAAGAATGTTTCGGGTCCGATGGTTCATGCGTGGCGTTCGAGATTAGGCTAGCTGTACTTCGGATGCTTCCATTTTCTTCCGTACTCGTGTTTTTCTTGATGGTTTTTCTGTATCCGTTGTTTACTGGTGTTTAGCACTATTCTAAATTTGTAGAAATAGTGGAATTTGAAATTAGAATTGGAGAATAGCGAAGCGGTTGGAGATAGCTTAAATGTTTTATCCCGTTTGGCTGTCCCAAACACAAGGCGCCACGGGGAGCAAAATCGATCTAAGCATAGCATAATTCCTTGTTGAGCATTTGACCCACCAAACAAGGTTGTGGCGCAGTCTACAACACCTTGGTATTTGAACATATTTGTTCTAAATACTTCCAATATCTACTTTTGCAATGAAACTTGTTTGAAATGTTTTTAATAATTACATAATGAATATATTAACATAATGTTAGCAATTCAACAATAGCCTAGTCCACTCCCTCGCCACGCCGCGCCCGCCTAAGGCACCTCCTCTCGACCTGATCTCCACCCGTCAGCTGCTGCTGCCGCCTCCTTGTCTCCTCCCACTGGCCATCGCCTCTCCTGTTTAGGATGCCTCCGGCACCCACATGTCAACGCCATGGTTGGTCTTTTAGTTTTGTATTGTATGCATCATTTAAATTCCTATATTGTAGGTTGGGGAAAGTTCGATAACAATGATGCACAAGGACTAGTAACAAAAAAGATGCATCCAATTACTCGTAACTTCAATCTTGAGTTATATGAAATGGACAAGGTTAAAATGAATCTTACAAGCTTCACTCAACTCTTTAAATGGACTGATCAGTGGTTATTTTTTTACTATAGATTTATTTTTTAGCCACTCTCGTTTATGTAGAATTCTAGTAGAGCTGAAGAAGTAAAAAAATAAAGTTATCTATACAAGTTTAGTTAGAAGAAAGCTAGTTTAATAGGTATGCATTATTGGATGGGCCGTCTAATATGCACTCAAGACTCGATAGTTCTTATATTTGTCTAGAAATTCCAAACAATAGAGGCCCTTGCAATCGTGAAGGGAGGGGCATGTTATGTTGCATTGGACACAAAAAAACTTACCTCTCTTTTTGGCTGTGGTGTAATTACCTTCTCCATTGATGCTTGCACACTTTAGAGAATGATACTTGAAGGTATTGAGGGGCAGTATGCTATTTAATATACCTCATTAATTCTTGTATACTTAACTAGTATAAAATACTAGCAACAAGTATTGTAAAACCGTTGCACCAATAATTTGTGAAGCTGTGAAACTTATTGTTGGCCTATTTAGAAGTGAAGGAATTTCACAAAGAGCGCAACAAAAAAATTTCTATGTTTCAAACAACTCCTCAACCTGTAATCTCCACCAGGGTAGCCATTCCAACTTTTGAGTCCATGGTCGGGGGGCAATGGCTTATGCATTCACATTTCTATTTTGCATAGCGCTTCATTTTCCACGTCACTCACCTGTCCAAAATACACATGCATAATTATTTGCACGGACTGATGTGTGGGTTTTAGGCTTTGTATCCCACTATTTACATTTTACAAACTCCACTCTGTATACACGGCACATTTGTAACTCTACACTACACATATACACACAATTTGATGGTTTAATCTTACCCTATTAAAAAGTCATCACTCTTTGTCTAAAAACTCTTTGTCTAAAATATACACAGACAACTATTTTCACAACAGTTATATTCAGTTTTAGACTTTGTGTCACATTATCTACATTTTCCAAACTCCACGTTATCTATATTCAGCTTTACATTACTCTATACTACACACCTCTATACACAGTTTAATGGTTTAATATAACGCTATTAAAGAGTCATCACTCCTCCCAACCCCACAAACCCCAAATCTTCTGCCCCTCGTAAACAATCGGCTAAGATTCCCCTGCCATCATCACCAGAATTTAGGGCCTCGTCCCTCCCCACACTCACCGCTCTCCCCCACCTTTTCCCCCACAAGCCCACACCCACAGGCCACAACCAACAAAACTTCACTCCTCTCCATCACCACCTGACACCAGCCAACACCCCAAGCTCCACCACCCTCCTTTACTCCTGACTCATGGTCACAGCCTCACACACCCCACTGCTTTGACTTTGACTACCCCTCTTCTCCCCCTCCTCACTCCCCTGCTCCACTCTAAACCCTGCGCTAAACCTTGTTGACGGTAGGGGTAGGGTACGGTAGCCGCCGATGGGGAACTGCGCCGCCTCCCGCCTTGCCGGCGGTGGCGGCGGAGGTGACGGCGGGGACCCCGTGGCTGTGTGCCGCGACCGGAAGCGCCTCATCAAGGCGGCGGCTGAGCGCCGGTTCGCGCTGGCCGGCGCGCACGCCGCCTACGCGGCGGCGCTCCGTTCCGTCGCCGACGCGCTCGACCTCTTCGTCGCGCGTCACACCGCGCCGGCGCCGATCCTCATCACGCTCCCCACTCCCAGCAGCTCGCCCCCGGGTTCCCCCAAGCCGACGCAGGTTCAGGTGCAGGGGCTTCCCTCTCCTGCTACGCCGCCGCCGCCGCCGCCGCCGGAGTATGAGGCGCCAGCATCACCGGCCGTCGCGGAAGACGGGGGCGGCGGCGCGCAGACGCCGGATATGGGGTGCCCGTACTACTACGCGCCCCCTGTGACGCCGCCGCCGCCACCACCCCCTGCGGCGTCAGCTGTCGGCGGATGGGACTTTTTTAACCCGTTCTACGGGACGGAGGAGGTGGCCGCGGCCATCAGCGACGAGGAGATGCGCGCGGTGAGGGAGCGGGAGGGCATCCCCGAGCTGGAGGAGGCGGAAGAGGAAGACGAGGCGGCGGCGGCGAAGGCGGTGGATGACAAGGCCCCCAAGGCGGAGGCGTCTCTTGGAGTCTCATCGCCGCTAGAGGAGGCTACAGATGTGTGCGAGATGGCGGGGAATAACGGCGGGCTGGAGGTGGCCGTGGCGCCGCAGGGGCGCGAGCTCCTCGCGGCGCTCAAGGAGGTGGAGGATCTCTTCGCGCGCGCCTCCGAGGCCAGCAAGGAGGTTTCCGGCATGCTTGAAGCCGCCACGCGCATCCCCGAGCTCAAAGGTTCAGCCTTTTTACTGCGCTCCACTGCTTTGCCTCCCGCGATTTCGCTCTCTCGTTGCAACTTGCTCAATCTGTGCAACAAATGTGGCGCCCGGATGGTCGAATCCCTTTTGCTGTTTCTGGAAATCGCAACATTGGGTGTAAAGCTGTGGGTTTTGAGTGGTTTGGACAGATATTTTATCCAAGAAGGCCCTTTTGTTATTCCTAGTTGGGTGGTAACTTTTTTATACTCATCTCAGGAGTCAGGAGTTGAGGACTCACGAGTCAAGATGGTATGGAATGAGATTACTGTTTTTATTTTAGGACCCCCTGTGCCTCTGGAGATTAGGCAGAGCATATGTCTTTAAAAAGTGCCTTTAAATATTCCTGGCTGATGTAATAGCCGCCCACTGCCAATTTGTTATCATGTTTTCTGCTTTGCTGTCATTTCATTGGTCATTTTGCATAGCTCCTTTGACGCCAGTACTTGCTGTGCTCGATTGCAAAAGCGATCCTTTTGGGCTGCGAAAGGCTAAAGCTGTGCTGCTTGATGACGAACATCATGGATCTGTTCTGTTGAGTCGAGTTAGAACAACAGGGGTATAAAAAGCTCTTGGTTTTTTTGGCACCAGCAATTCATGGGCTAACAGTAGTTATCAATTGGCATTATGTTTTGAATGCCTTCTGATCATCTTATTCACTCAAATCTCTATCCTGGTGCAGAAAATTCATCAAAAATAATTCATGCCATCACTTGGCATCGGTCTCCATCATCAGTATCCTCATCTTACAGGAGCGAACTGGGAGCAAGCTCGAATAGTTTGTCATGGACTGAAAAGAGTGAAACTAAGAGTGACATATTCGAAGACTATGGTGGGATGAAGTCAGGAAGTCACTCACAGACTTTAGGGAGACTGTATGCTTGGGAGAAGAAGCTTTATGAAGAAGTTAAGGTGGGTTTTGTTCATTGTTCTTGAATCTTCACCGGTTTGTGACTATTTCATATGCTTGAGTCATTTGACAGTTTTTCTGGTATCATTAATATTAGAATAGTGCTATTGCCTGAATGATAAATAAAATATGTGTATCTGTGTATGCCTTTGTAAGTGAGTGGCCACCCCTCTTTCGACTTGTCAAGCTACTGACATTTGAGCCACAGGTGTTACTTCATATTCCAATTAGTTTTGTGATTTGTCCATAGGTATTTCCATATTGATCAGTTTTTTTTAATTGAGAACAAATGCTATATTTTCCAATGTCTTGACCAAATGCTATATAACTTCATTTCTTGCCTCGCTGCTGAGCAGTCATCTTACATGATCTAACAAGCTAAGCTGTTGTCAGGCATTGAAGTGTTTTACATCCGTATATATATTGACTTGATCTGAAATTGTATCATGCGCAGGCTATAGATCAGATCCGACAATCCTATGAGAAAAAATGTGTTCAGCTGAGGAACCAAGACGCCAAAGGTTCGGAGCTGCGTTGTGCTGAAAAAACAAGGACAACGGTTAGAGACCTGTATACAAGAATCTGGGTTTCCCTACGAGCAGCAGAATCTATATCTGATAGAATACAAAAGTTACGCGATGAAGAACTGCAGCCACAACTTGTTGAGCTGCTGCGGGGGTAATTCGATTCATGCAATAGGGTCTGCTATGTAGATTTCATTTCAATCGGTAGTTCGGTTCTGATACATTTTATGCTCTTTTGCAGCTTTACAAAATCTTGGAAAATAATGGTCGACTCACATGAAACCCAGAGACAGATAATGTTTGAGGTGAATTCATTCACATGTCCTGCTTATGGCAAATTCTGTAATGACGCGCAGCGTCATGCAACTCTGAAGTTGGAGGTTGAACTGAGGAATTGGAGATCCTGCTTTGTAAGCTATGTCAATGCTCAGAAAGCATACATCGAAGCTCTTGATGGCTGGTTATCGAAGTTTATTCTGACTGATACCATCCGGTACTCCCGAGGGATCTCATCAATTGCTCCTGATAGAGCTACTGCCCCAACTTTAGTTGTGATCTGCCATGACTGGTACGTCACACTGTCCAAGATCCCAAACAAGCGTATCTCCTTCACCATGAGAAATTTTCTCAGAAGCGTGAGAGTGCTATGGCTGAAGCAAGGAGAAGAGCAGCAGCAGAAAAGAAAGGTGGACAGCCTGGCAAAAGAGCTGGACAAGAAGCTAACTGCATACAAAAGAGCAGAGAACCGGATCATTGGCACCAAGCTTCTGGAGTATAAGCCTGAGATAGATGCCAAGCAGCGCATGGAACACCTATCGGAGAAGAAAGAGATGCTCAACGTCCTGAGGAAGAGGATCGAGATGGAGAAAGCCAAGCATCAAGCTTGCATGCGGGACACACATGATGTCACTCTCAACGGGTTCAAGATCGGCCTCGCCAGTATCTTTGAATCGCTGGTTGAGTTCTCAAAGGACTCGGTCAAGCTCTATGAAGACCTCCTAGCGCGCGCTGATGCCAAAGATTCAGAGAACGCTACCACAGAGAAACGGCCCTGCGTTGAGGGGCCATATTCGCACATAGCGGTGGATGCTACATGAATGAATGATAGTGATCTCCGTGCTATGACCTAGCTAGCTGCATTGCCCCAGTTTTTGGGCCCCTAGAATCTTTGTCTGATTTTAGCCTGTAGAGAGAGTGTGTACCATGTTGGTTGGTTGCTGATGGTAGTAGGGTCATTCTTGTGGGCAACTTGTGCTTGTAATTATTCGTTTGCTTGATATCAGTGGGGATTCACTCTATTGTCGCTTTTGATCTTTTTTCCTTGTGGTGGCGTTTACCCTGTCAGGCATCTTGGCCACCACAAGGTGCCAATGTACATTAGAGCGGGAGACCTGGACAGGTACTGCATATGTCAAGCAATGGCAAAAATTGGAGGTTACACACAAGACGCATGTGATTATCTGACGAGACACAGCATATTCACGCTGCCTGTGTTTCACAAAAATGGTGCGCAGGATTCAGCAGGACATCAAGGAATGGTTGTCGCTTGTCAGCTCCTACGGTTATGGTGCCTTGGAATCAGCAGAGTTGCACGGAGAGGAAGGGCGTCCTAGACCGCGCGCCGGCACATTGGGCAGGAGGCGTGCCGGAGCAGCCAGCCGTCGATGCACGGCAGGTGGAACGTGTGGCGGCACACCGGCAGGCTCCTCGCGCTCTCGCCGGCTTCGAACTCCTGCGGTGGAAAGATCGTCAAAAGAGACTCATCCTGCGTATTCATGTCGAGAAATATATATATATATATATCTGCAGCGCCGCCGCTGGAGCAGTAGAGAGACCTGGAGGCAAACCGAGCATGCGATGAGCTCGCCGCTGGCGTCGACGTTGCCGCGCTCGGTGCACCTGGCCACGGGGAGCGCGTCGATGGCGGCCCTCGGCATGCCGCTGCTTCCGCCGCCCGTCTCGAAGATGTCCGCGCCGTCCCCATGCCCGGGCGGTGCCTCCACTGCGCTCATCTGCAGGAATCCACAGTGTGGGTCATGATGCTTGCACACGAGTGAGACTACTGGGTCTCCAATCTAAGCGGTGACGTCACGAGGCATTGCTCATCACCTGGCTCTCGACGGCGCTGAGCACGGCGGGGTCCACCTTCTCGCGCACGAGGCGGCCGGTCAGCAGGCTCCAGATGACATCGAGCTGAAATGAGAAGCCAAGCCACCACGGGATGCATGAGGCGGTGAGTGAGACCAAATTAATAAACACAAAGCGTGCGTCAGCACGGCACGGCAGGTGAAGCAGGCGCCGGCGAAGTGGACACTGACGCAACGCAACAAGCGAGGCGAGGAGAGGCAACCGACCACGTAGACGACGCTCCAGATGGCCGGCTCGTCGGAGCGCCATATGGCGAGGGACGAGTCCACGACCTCCATGGACACGAGCGCGCCCGTGATGCCGCCGACGCCCGTGCCGCGCACCACGCCCGTCTCCGTCGCCAGCCCGATCAGCCCGCCGGTGATGGCGCCGAGGACCGCGCCCACTGATGAGCCACAGCAATCAAGCAGCGTCGTCGTCGACGAAATCAGCCAATTAATTTAAGTAAACCCACGCCACGCCACGGAGAGACCGAGCAAGAGAGAGAGAGAGAGAGAGAGCCAGCCGACCGACTGACCTGTCGCGAAGACGCAGGTGACGAGGCCGCGGGCAAGGCCCTCGGCGGCCCGAGCGGCCAATGAGCGCACGCCGCCGCCGCCGCGGTCTCCCGGCGTCGAGGGTTGTGCCGAGGGGACGGCGGCATGGAGCCGGGAGCCGGTGTCCGTGTCCATGCCCCCCCGCGAGTCGCGATCTCCCGGGATTGGTGTGGCGAGAATTCGGTGCGCGCGGAGGCGGAGACGTGTGATCCGTCGACGACGACTCCTTAAAACGGAGGGGAGGTTGTAATGCAGGTGCAGGAGTTCGCAGGGTGGAGTAGGTCGGAAAATTCTGCCCGGCTTGGCTTTGTCCGTCGATGAAGACTCGTGTGCGTGTTCGGATGTTTGACTGCGACACCGCGAGCGGAGGCGGAGGTAGGCTCGCTCCGCCCGCCACGCCCGCCGTGCACCCACATTGGTCGGCCGCCGTGGCCAACGCACGACACGAAATGCATCGCCCCGGTGCAGGGCAGGACAACAGCAGTTAGCGTTTCTCTCTCAGCTCTTTGCTCCAGGAATACTGTACTAGCTCACACGACATGATCCACCGACGGGGCGCGGTGAACGTTTTGCCGGGAAAGTAGCGCTGGATCGTTCTGATTCGGACGAAAAGGGGACGAACACGCCGGCAGGCGGCAAGGTGGTTGTTTCACGATACGAAACGTTGGCTGGGACTGCTTGTCTCGGTTGCGTCTCATTCTTCGATCGGCCGCTCGTTCTCCTCCTAAACGACCAACGGGCCAAGCTTCAGCTTTCACTGCTCGTCTGCTCCGCGATCCGCACCCGAAAGGGGGAAACGGCGACCTCCGATCCTCTGCACCAGTATCGGGTTGGTCGGTTGGTTATTCGGGTGCCGACCGCGGAAACTTGTGTGATGCCACGTTCAATCTCTGTGGGCTACAGGTGAGCGGCAAACGGAACGAAATTGTCGTCCGGATGACGCCAGTGTCTTGTCCCTCGCCATCGGGTGCGGAGGATCGTCCTCTCGGATTGAAGTTTTGCACGGTGAAGGCGGCTGGCGGCCGTAGGATCAATGCTCGACTCGAGTCATGGAACGTTACGGCGGGCCAGCGAAAGTTCACCGGCGGCTGGCGGCGCCGCCTGCCAAAATCTTCGTGCGTCCGGTGGGCGGTCCATGACGCCTCAGTAGTTCACACGGGCCAGGTGCAGGTGCACCTCCGGGTCCGGTGGATCGTTGGGCCAGTTGCCGACGGGCCGGGCGGTAGCGCGACAGGCGTCCGCGACGGCTGGTAGTGATACGTTTTTTTTCCTCCATTTCCAGGACTTTTTTTAGAAAACATTTACAATATAATTTTTGTAAATATATACACCTGTCTCCATCCAACAGGCGATAAAGTGTTTGTTAGTAAATCTGCAGGAAAAATTTGAAAATAAAAACCCCAAGGACCAAGATTCTTCTCGCTCCATCTTGATGCACAGAAGGCAAAATAAAACCGACTGATGCAGTAAACATCTTGCGATGTTCGTTTTAGGGCTGCAAAATACTTGATCCTCAATGGTACCACATTTTCTCATGTTTTTCTTTTTTTGTTTCCATAACAAGACGTTTGCATATATGTCGGTACACATTTACTTCTACAAACTTACCCATGCAACGAACTCCACAGCACCTTTGAAAAAATAAAGATGTCAGTTCTTGATATTGACAAAGTCGTTAGAAGCAATACACCTACTATTATAAAATAACATCATTACTTTACAAAATAAATATAGAAAAAGAAGCGAGTGCCTCTGCCTTATTTTTCCTTTTGAGGAAGATTATGATGGGTGTGATCAGTGGTGATTTTTGTAGCTGTGGCTGGCTGTAGCTACGGTACCTACAACAGCATCTACATTTGTTACTGTCTTGTACTACAGTTGTGTTCGTGTACTCTTGGAATAATAATAATCACTGGGCTGGTTAACTTTTCGTTTTTTTTGCTTTCTACCGTTTTCGTGTTCCAAACAAGTGCTAAGGGTCCGTTCTTTTCGGTAGGACGGCGAGAGAAGAAAAATGCTAGTTTGGAACAAAAGATCGTAAAACATAGGAACTGGAGAAAGCACATGAATAGAAAATGAATATAGGTGTAAAACAGAGGAATAAAAACTACATGAATATTTTAACATTGGAGTGTTTGGAACATAGGAATTTAGGTAGCACTGAAACCTGTAGGTGCCTTCTTGGATTTGGCAAAGGAAAAGAAACCATGAGCTCTTTTTTTTTCCTCCAAAACACAACCATACAGGAAAGTTTCCTTTGAAAAGGAACCGACAAATCCTCCATTCCAAACGCTGCTACAGTAGCTAAACCTATAGGAATTTGATTCCTTTGGAATTTCTTTGAAAATCCTTTCAATCCAAACATGCACTAAACAGAGCTGGAAGACTCTGGATGAATGCTATTTTAAAATGTGTGGCTGTGATTTCTCAGTTCCCAACATGTGTATTGTATGCCAAAATTTTCTGCTCTGCTCCTACGGAAAAAAACAGGGCCTAGGCGCCGTAGAACGCTTCATGCGTGCTTGCTGGCACAGTCAACGTTTTCTGGGGTAAAAGCCCATCACGCTGAACAATTTCAGAGGGAGGGAGCAGAGGACAAAGCACAAGCGACTCGCCTGCCCGCTTGGCGCTTTCCGAGCTGCTGGAGTCGCAGGCATCACTCGCCGTGGAGGAGCGAGCCGAGAAACATCCAGCGCGCCGCGCGCGACCCGGGCGAGCCGGACGCCCGAACGGCCAAAACTGGGCGGTCAGAAAGCGTCGCGACGCGCCCCGCGACACGGGCTTCTCACGGACGCTTCCAAAACCTGACAGCGCTGTGGTTCACGCGCCCCGCTGCGTGGCCTGGCTCATCAGTCATCACATGCCGCAAGCCGCTAGCGGTTGCCGCGGTTTCGCAGGAGGAGAGCTGTGGGTGGAGTGGATGGCAGCGATCGACAAAAACATTGCACCAGTCAGCAGCACTGCACTGCCAGCCAGTAGTCCCACGGAGGGAAATGGAGCACAAACTTCGCTTGCACAGCATGACAACACAAGACGGCCTCGGTCTTTTACAGCCAGCCCGCGGCGCCGTTGCAAAAATGGCACGCGGCGCCGCCACCAATCGTGGCGCGTTCCGCACGCACGAATGTACACCGACACTGACCCGACGTGGACGCCGCGCCGCCGAGGGAGGGCTATTTGGCGGCGGCCGTCTCGAGCTTGCGCCACCGGGCGTCCCGCACGGCGGCCGCGACCTCGGCCTCGGAGCGCCGCGCGGCGAGGTCGTGGGCGCACCGGGCGTACAGGTCGGGCGCCACCTGCTCCAGCAGGGACTTGACGCTGGCGGTCACCTGCTGCACGCACTTGCTCCAGTGCGTCTCCAGGTTGCTCTCCACGCTCGCCACGAACGCCGGCAGGATCTTCTCCATCACGCCCGGCGACGACGTCGCCAGCTCCAGGAACCGCTCGTTGTTCCACACGTACAGCGCCCTCTCTGCTACCTGATGAAACAACAACGGGTTTTTGTCAGCGTCATTGCTCTCCTGCAAAATTCTCCTGATGAACAAACATACTAAGTAGTGTGGAACGCCCTGAGCTATTCCGTACGCGGCGAGGTTCTAAAATTCATCAAGGAGGACAGCACGATTACTACGACACCTAAGATCGCGAGGAGAGAGCTTTCTAAGACTGGATTACACGACACGAAACGTCCAAACTCTAGAGGTGGATATAGTGGAATCATCACCAGCCACGTCCACTTCATAAAGCGGCTTTACTGAATTCGGATTGGTTATTTGGTTACTTGGGTATATTCAGACGCAGTGTAGACTGTAGCAGAGCACTTTCTCCTGTTATCACTGCTGTATTCACCAAGAAACAATCGACGTCACAATTATGGTAGGTTTTTGTTCAGAAGAAAAAGGAATAATAGATCCTTGAGAGCTGGGACATGAAATGAGGTGCGGAAAAGTGGCCTTTGAAATTGAATTACGCGAAGGAACGGCGTACGTGAAATCGACAAACTAAAGTGAGGCCGCTTTATAAAGTTACTTTATCCATCGATCAACTACTGTTCAGTGAAAGGAAAGGGCTCTTTTTTCCTCCCACATGTACCCAACCCAACTATGGTGATGGGCCGGGCGGCCGATGGGGCAGAGGTGGATGGATCGCTGAATCTGAATCTCCACCATATTTTAGGAAAGTGACCTGTCTAAGTCTAACGGTATGTTCAGTGATCAGTCATACTTCTAGAACTGATCCAACTCGTTTCAGCTTCAGCAGAACGATAATTAAGCAGCAGCCGCAGGAATTTAAACAAATATACCTATATACTAGTCGCCTGGCGTTGTAAAATTATGTACTGTACTGTACTGTACTGACACTGACACGAAAAAGTCATTTAGAAACATTGTTAGGAGAAAAAATAAATAAATCTGAGAGGCAGCCGCCAACAGGAATAGGATTACAGGATCGAACCTGAGAGCTGCAGCTACTGACACATCGGGCGATCCGGGAGCAGATGGGCACGGCCAGGTTCTGGAACTGGTTGGGCTGGAGCACGTCGAGAATCTCCTCCAGCTCCTCGATGAGCAGCACCTCCTTCTGGCAGTTGGTCACGGGCCACCGCCGCAGGATGCCCGTGACGACGGCGTCGGCGAGGCCGGGGTCCTTGTGCAGGAACTGGAGCACGCAGTAGGCGAGCTGGCGGTGGTACGTGTGCGCGCAGCGCGTGCGGTGCAGCGGCAGCAGGACGCGGAGCAGGAAGGCGCGGTGCTCGTCCTTGAGCGGCACGGCGAATCCGTTGATGATGCTGCCGCAGATCTCGAGCAGCTCGGCGGCGCCGCAGTGGCGGTCGGCGGGTCCGGCGTCGTAGACGAAGCGCAGGAGCGCGGCGGCCATGGAGCGGCGCATGAAGGCGCGCTCGGCGGTGAGCTTGGAGTAGAGCTGGTGGTAGAGGGTCTTGAGGCGGTCGCGCTCGCGAGGGTCCTCGGAGGCGAAGAGCGCGAGGAGCGAGGAGAGGAAGGCGCGGTCCACGTGGTGGCGCAGCGCCCGGGCGTCGGCCGCGGCGACGGCGGCGAGGAGCACGTCGTAGACGAGCTGCAGGTGCGGCCAGGACGGCGCCAGCGCCGCGGCCGGCGCGTCCTCGTCCACGCCGTCGGGCGCCGGCGCCGGGTACGCCGACGGCGGCAGCGCGCGGAACAGGTTGGCGCCCGCCATCCCCACCAGCGCCACCATCACGCGGTGGTCCAGCGGCTGCTTGCTGCACCGCACGGCGCCCAGCACCTCCACCAGCCGCTCCCGCTTCGCGTCCCGCTCCGCCTCGCTCTCGGTCTTGGCGAACGTGAACACGCGGTTGCACGACGCGATCTTGTGGATGAGGCTGTCCGCCTCGGGCTCCGGCGACGGCGGCGGGAGCTTGGCCGTGCCCGCGGGAAGCAGCAGCCCGGCGTCGGGTTTCTCGAGCTCGAACAGGAACCTCAGCGTGGTGGACCGCCTCTTGGCCGACGGCGGCGGCCTCGGCGCCACCTCCGCGCCCATAGCCGAGCCGGCCTTGCTGGTGTCGTCGGACTCGCTCGGACCTGGGCAAAGGGCCGGCCGGGGGTCACGAGAGAACAGCCAGCTCGCGCGCCCACTCAAGTAAGTCAAGTAGGCGGGGCGCGCGCGGGGGCGAGGCTTAAGAGGAGCGCGGGCACGCAAGACGCCAAACGGGGCGATGCGTTCGCTGCAGCGGCTTTGCGCTTGGAAACGCCGCGCGTTGGACGGGACGCCACGGCCTTCGTTCGGGTGATGAGATGGCTTTGGTCCCGGCACCGCACCGGCCGCCGCACAAGAAGAGAGGTGCCTGGCCTTCGGTCGGGACTCGGGATCGCCAGCCTTATAGGCGGGCGGGAGACGAAAACAATGCGGCGGGCTGGAGCTGGAGCCTAGCGCCTGGACGCGTCCGGATTTGGGCCGTCGCCCGTCGGGGAGCTTCATGCACCGGAACGCACGCAGCAGTCGGAGCGAGAGCCGCCAGCGCCCCCACCCGGCAGCACGGCGAGGAAAGATTCAGAATTCGGAAAGCAATCCACCGCACTGGATTTGGTTGGACCATACTGCATGCCCGCTCGCTGCCTGCGTGAGCGAGCTGTGGTCCCTTTCACTCCTCTGCATTGTAGTCGTAGCAAGTAAAAACAGACGGTGGTAAAAACCGTGAAAGCTCCTGTGGTCCTTTTGCAACAAGACTTTGATCGCCACGGGTGATCATTCTGATTGCATTTGAGAAAAAAACGGCTTCTTTCCCCGCGAATGATTTGAAAGGCGAGTCGATGAGAAAGGGGAGCACGAGCTGACCGCTATCGCTAATGCGATCATTACCGACACCTAGCATAGCCAAGCCACCATCTCGCAGGTTGCAATAAACAAAGCCGCGAGTAGACAAAAGATGATCGAGGTAGCCGGCTTCAGGTTTAATGTAGTACCGAACCAATCAGGCTGTGGGATCTGAGACGAAGCTGGACGAGAGAAGGGAGAAAAAAAAAAAGGAGACGACCACATGTAACCGATACAAGATTCGGGTCAAGTTTCTTCAGGAGACTCGATCGTTTCGTGCGGACACCTCCGGGTGTCCGGTTGCGGCTCGTGCCTTCCCAGTCCCAGTTCCCCCGGGGGAGCTTGCGGTTGCAAGGCAAAGATGCCCCTGCTGCCGCCATGTGCAGCTCGAAAGCTAGCGGAGCGTAGGCAAAGATAGGAGCGGATAGGCGCATCGAATCAGAGGGCGTAGTCGTACCAATGCATTGCACCGCCCGAACAAAAAGTGCGCCGACCATTTTTGGTGCTGGTAGCGGACTAGCGGTAGGCAACGGACAACAGAAAAAAACACATTCAGACATTAGATTGGACTGGAAACTGGACATGCCGCAAACATAAACGACACGTCTCGCCTTAAGCCGCAAAGAATGCCGGTGCGGTGACTACTGATTTTGTCCTTTGTGTACATCACATGATTATTTGTGTTGCTCTTTTGCAGAGTTATTCCTGTGCAGGAGCGATAGATAAGTGCAGAAAGGCCTAAAAACTCCGCACATCAAAACTTCAAAGTCGCCGCCCTTCAGCAATTAAGTAGCAGCGCGTTACAAAAATCAAGTAGGAAACAGATGTGGCCATGTGGGAACCTTACTCCAAACGATGGCATGAACAGAAAACAAAAATGTACATGATGTGCCCATGTGCCATAACAATGCTTGGTTCTATCGGCGCCCAACATTCTGTAGATCAGCAGGTACCCCAGATGCAAACGCCTACCGAGAAAAAGAACATGAGATGCGTACTAATAGTTTTAGAACAAGAGATGCACAAAACCATGGTTTAGAAAAAAGAGGTCTAGATTGCAATTTCTAAAACTCCAAAAGGGCTCCAAAAATACTTTACATTCAAACAGGGCCTAATCTGGAAAACATGCCAACTTTGGAAGCTCCGAAGCTGGAGATTAATCATGTAAGGAATGCAGTCACTAGAGGTATTTAAGTTGCACGATTACTCAGCCACAGGACACATATGTGACAGTCCATGCTCTTAAATCAGGCATTCATTTTGAAGCAGGGCAAATCATGTGAAGCAAGGACTGCTTGTCCTGCATGGTACATCTCAGCACCTCCATTTAAATCAATGCCAAGCAAGAATCCACAAAATGCTAACTACTATAAGAGTGAAACATCCTAACCTAAAATGTCCCGTAAAGCACAAACAATTCAAATGGTACACTTCTACCTAATTTGGCTGGTACAGTACTGATTATAACCTAATTTCAGAAAAAGGAACACGCCAAACAGGAAGGATTGAACAATTGAAGCCCAGAACATTTCTGGAGTTTTCTGGTACCACTATCGGAACTAGAACTGTAAACCTAACATAGTCTCTGGAACCGCGAGGAGATAAGAGAGGTTCTCAGACCCACCTTTTCTTGCACAGCTCTGTACCACTGATGTTTAGTCGCAAAGGCGGAACAGTAGAACACCCTACGTGCTACTTGTATTTCCAAAAGGTCTTTAGTTGTTAGAAGCAAAGGGCAACATGGCATCCTTTGCTTCTAAGCTTCCTAGCCTAAACCCCCAAGGACCAGCTTCTCTAGTTTTTGATAGGAATAACTAACTCCCGTATTAACCAACTTAGCTGAATGACAAAGCATACTTGTTTACTTGTAGCACTATTTTGACCCTGATACCTCTCACCCAATCAATTTTACTCAGGAAGCTTTATTAGGGCACAACACATAAGAAAAGTTACCTTTTATATGTGATAACAATTCACTAAAAATGTAACACATGAAGATCAGAAAGCAGACAGTGTGCTCCACAATGCATCACTTGCAGGGCGGCTAATGAAACCCCGGTCAGCCATCAATTCAACAAGCTCTTCGTGCTTCTTGAGCTGTCCAGCCTTCCTCAAAAGGGCCAATACGGTATCACGCACCTGCTTTGAGGGTTTAAAGGACTTCTCCTCGATCATTTCCTTTAGTGTAGTGTATGCACGCCTCCAGTTCCCCCTCCCACAGAATGCCTCAATCAGAGCAGCATAAGTGTGCATGTTTGGCTCTATTCCTTCCGCATCCATGTCCTTTTTGATCCTTAGAACCATATCCATTGACTTCTCCTTATTGAGCAGCTTTAGAAGACAATTATATGTCACGACATTTGGCTTGCATTGCAGCTCCCTCATTTTCTCATGCAGCTTCCGCGCAGCATCAATGTTTCCCAGCCCAAGTACCAGCTTGAACATGGGATTGAACGTGTGGCAGTCAGGAATACAGCCTTTCGCTGTCATTTTCGCCAGCACCTTCAGCGCCGCATCAAGGTTGCCCTGCCCCTTCCCGCAATGCGTCTCGACCAAGAAATTGTATGTAATAATGTCCGGCTCACACCCAAGCTGCCTCATCTGGTTGTGCACCTGCAGCACCTGCTCAGAATGGCCCGCCTTGACATGCGCCCGCATGATGGCATTGAACGTTGCGGTGTTTGGTGGGCACCCCGAATCGATCATCTGGCACAGCAGCTCCTGTGCACGGGGAACCTGTCCTGCACGGTACATTGCATCAATCACGGCAGTGTAGGTATACACATTCGGCTTGATCCCCGACTGCATCATCTCCGCGAACACACGCTCCGCCTCATCGAGCCGCCCGGCGCGGCACCACGCGTGCACAACAGCCGTGTAGAGCACAACATCCGGCGTAAAGACAGCCCTGAAACTGTCGAACAGCGCCTGCGCCTCACTGGCAAGGCGCTTCTTGGAGAGCGCGCCGAGGAGGGATGCTAGTGTGGCAGGCTCCGGAGCCCCGGCACCGTACTCCTCCATGCGGCGGAACAGGTCGGCCGCCTCCGACGGCATCTCCGCGCGGACGTAACGGCGGATCAAGGCGAGGATGAGCTGCGACGAGACAGGGACAGCCCGCTCGCGCATTTCGTCGAGCAGGTGGCGCGCGAGCGCGAAATGGTGGTGTTTGGCGAGCAGGTTGATCATGGAGGCGTAGAGATCGCGGAGGGCGTCGGCGGGAAGCGAGGGCATAACGTGCTGGAAGAAGGCAACGGCCTCGGGGAGCGGGACGCCGCGGCGGAGCGCGAGGAGGCGGCGGAGGAGGTGGAGCGGTAGGTGCGGTGAAGGCGGAGAAGGGAGCATGCCGGAGATGGTGGGCGAGAGGGACGGGAGCGAGTCGAAAGGCGGGGATACCGGGAGCTCGTCGGTCGGGTTGGCGCGGCGGTGGTCGAGGAGCGCCGATTGCAGTGCGTCCAGGAGCTTGGTTTCCGCGCGGGTCAGCGCGGGCGGCGGTGAGGGGTCCGTTGCGGGCGGCGGGCTTGGTGGTCCCTCGCAGAGGCGGCGGCTGAAGAGGATGCGGCCGGTGGCGGAGAGGTGGTGCTTGGGCTTGAGGAAGAGAGCCATGGCGGCCGGCGTGGCGGGGGCGAGGAGGAAGCTCGCCATCGCATGCAGTCGTATAGTCGCCGACGCGGTTGGAGCAGGCCAGTAGGGTTTATTGGGTTGGTTTGGGACTTGTGCTTCGTGTTTGATGATGATTTCGTCTTGCAGGAGTTCGCGGAATGAAGCCTTGAGTAGTTTAGGCCCATGAAGGGCAAATAGATGAGCGAGAGAGATGTTGGGCTGTCCGCTGTCTGTTTGAGTTGGGCTGTCTGCACAGATGATGTCGCCACGCCAATCACTGGACAGAGAGATGTTGGGCTATCCGCTGGCTGGCCGCTGGACGCTTTCGCTTGGTCAAAGCTCAACGGTGGCGTGACTGGTACGGAGACGCGTGACGTGGATGGCGTATATCTTATCATGGGAACGCAATGAATCGTGCGAAATAGGAAACATTGATCTCGACAGGGATCTTAGCCGCAACGTCTTTCGCCCCATTAATTATTCCTTCTCTTCGTTTTCCTCTGCCATGGTCATGGCTCATGGCCTCATGGGTCAACCAAACTCCATAAATCAGAATTGCCAAGTCCGTACGACCGCCATAGGATTGGGTAAATGGGTAACATGGACTGGCTGTTTAGAGGTACGACGTATATGTATGTGTACATACGTTTCCAAACGTTAACTTGGACTGGAGAATATTACCACCAATACAGTACGATGTAATAACTATATGTAAGACTGTGTCTCAACGTAGGATCGTCAAATTGTAAATGTGTTTTCTCGCCGATGTGTGGGAGCCATACATGTTTGGTGGAAGAATCGACCGGTCAATTTGTGCCATTACTTCAAAAAAAAAAAAGAAATCAGTGTGTCACCGCGTCCTACTCGTAGTAGCAGGTTTGCAAGTGAAAACAGCCGCATGGGAAATCACGGCCAAATCGGCCCATGCCCCACCGCAGCGAGCCAGCGACGCCCGCGTCGGTAGTCGGCACTCGGCACACGGCCACCGCCGCCAGACAGCAGTCAGACAGGCCTGCGCGGGCACCGGCACCCCGCACCTGACGAGGGAACCGCCGCAGTGCACCAACCGCGGCGCGCCCGTGGCTTGGCCGCGCGAGCGCACCAACCGTCGGCGTCGACACGGACAGACAGGGCCCCCTGCCCTGCCTGCCGCCCGCGGAATTTCGGTCGCGGCAACCAGGTCGCGCGTGCTGACACACCCACCGCCGGGCGAGACTGGGCAAGTCAGAGAAAACCGCTTCCACGCACGCTGCCCACGCGCCGGCCGGGAAATTGGCCAGGCCCAGGCAGCAGCGCCCACCGAGTCCATGTGTGCGCTGGTCGTTTCACCATGAGATTTATTGGTACCACGCACCGTCAGCTCGCGCGATCCAACGGGAACCTACTCCAGTACTCCGTCTCCGTTTGACCGCGCCGCATGCATGCCATCCGAGCATCAGGATTTATTATTAGTCACCAAACCATCCGAGCTGGAGCCGCATATATACGTTCAGGTTCAGCTCCTCCCGAGATCGACACAGAGAAGCAACCAACCAGCTAGCTGAGAAAGAAACCCATCCAGTGACCCAGACGCAGGCAACAGGCACCCATCGATCGAGTCCGAGAGGTCTTCCAGGGCGAGAAATAATCTCCGATGGAGAAAAAGCAGAGGAAGCAGCAGCACGCGAGGTCCAGGAGCTTCGCCGGCGGCCGCCTGGCCACCTTCTTCCGGTCCACCGTCGCGTCCTTCTCCTCCACCTTCCCGTCCCACGGCAACGGCAACGGCGGCAGGTCCTCCTTCAACCACCGCAACGCCTTCTCGGGCCCCATCGTCGTCTCCATCGTCCCGCCGGAGGCGCGCGGTGGCGGGGGCGGCAGGAGGAGTAACACCAAGCGGTCGGGGTACCGGACGCCCGAGCCGTCGTCGCCCAAGGTGTCCTGCATCGGCCAGATCAAGCGCAGCAACTCCAGGCGCCAGAAGAAGGTCAACCCGTCGTCGTGCGGCGGCAAGAACGGCGGCGCCTGCCCGCTGCCGCCCAGGCCGGCGGCGGCACCGGCGGCGGAGGGGAGTAGCAATAAGCCATGCAGGCCCAAGCCCTCGCTCGTGCAGCGGATGTCCTTCTTCCGGCGCAGCAGGTCGCGTCGTTTTTCTCGGCCAAGCCGGTCGTCGTCAAAAGGGAGCGACGGCGCGGCGGCCCCGGCGCCGGCGGGGCTCGGGCAGATGAAGCGGTTCGCGAGCGGGCGCGCGGCGTTTCAGGACTTCGACTGGCGGGAGCAGGCGGGGGAGAGGAGGAGCCGCGACAGCGACGAGGAGGAAGAGGACGAGGGGTTCGTGGCGCATTCGGCGCCGCTGGTGCTCGGGGGCGGCGTGGTGGCCGCCGAGCCCAGGAAGGAGGTGAACCTGTGGAGGCGGCGACCCATGGCTCCTCCCACTCCGCTTCAACTTCCCTAGACGACTAGCGAGCTGCGTGATCATATGTATTCATGTCCCTTCTTCCTTGCATGCGTGTTTGTTCATCCCTGTGCAGTGAGACAAGGCCTGGTGTGTTCTTTAGTTTGTACAGCTCTACACAGGAGTAAAACACAGTACACACGTGACACGCCTACGTGATGTTCATAATTCACACAAGCTTAGTTGATTTTGTAAATGTGGGGCTTGTATAATGAACATGGAAGGAAGTAGATGAAAAAGAACAGTCTGTTCGGCTAGCTCGGCATTTTCTTGTTTTATATTTTCCTCATTTTGATCCGATCTTTCATTACAAACATTCAATTCACACGCTAACCAGGAAACTGCTGTGAAAGCTCAACAGGGCATGTTTGGCATGCAGGGAATTTAACCGGAACTGTATATATGGAAAATTTAACATACGAAACAATTGAATTTTACATGACTGTTAATCACCATTTTTGCAGGGTTTTGTACAAAGACCAGCGCCCATATAATGCACTAGTACAACATAATTAGCAGTGTCCATTCCGTCACGATAATAATTGGCCTCCAATTTAAAAACATTTGTACCTTCTCGGTGTTAACGCCGGCAAAACAGTCAAGAAGCTGCGCCCACGCTGTTCTGAAGAGTACTGCTCGCTGCCCATTTTTCTCTGGAGCTATCCGGCGTGGAGTTTTGGAAAGTTTGGTCAGCACAAGCTAGCACTGAAAAGTAGCTGCAGGGAGGCCAATCGAGACCGGTCGTACAATTAATTGTTGGTGCGGTACCGTTTCAACTCATGCGATCTGAATAACGCAGAACGATTCCAGTTCCTACTTGTATACAATGCTCGTGCGCAATCGAGGTTTCAACGGTAACCGCAGTATTTTCGTGGATGATATGCCTTTTTTTATGCATGATGCCACATATAATATTTTTAAATCGAACTACACTGACGAAGGGATGGTCCATATAATTAGAATGTGGATGCATGATCAGGGAAACCCGGGAGATGCTGAAAAAGATGGGGACAGAGAGCAGAATATACATTTTACTAGTAGCAGCTCGAGTAAAGACAGAAAAAAAAAGAGAGGAGACGTACACTGAGGAAGACCAAATGAAACGTTCGTCTTTTTGCAAAACGTTTACATACAGGCGCACATTCGCACATTTGAATGGACGCATAGCTTGGTGAGACGTAGATTTTAAACGTGAGGCTATTCACACTCATTCTACTCTAAATTTCTACTCTAAAAAGAATATTTTGTTCTAATCATCACCAATTTAAAATACAATAGTCAATTCTCCGCACTCGAGTTTACTTTATATCTCTACCTTATACCAACTACTACAATTTTTCAATTTATAAAACTCACCCACCGTGGACCCCACCACCCCCCTTTCCCCATTCTTCCTCCTTAACCTGTCCCACTCCTCCTGCTCGCCTAGCGCCCCGGTCTCATTTTCGTGCCGTCGCCGCCTCCTCCACTTGCTCTGCGTCACGGGAGTTCCTCCGCCTGCCTCCTGGCCACTACGCCTTCTCCGACCTCTCGTCCTCCGCCTCCTCCTCCACCTGCGGTGACACAGACGAGCCGCCCTCATCGCCCCGCACCATCTCCAACTCTCCATTTGAAGCTCCTCCCCACCGACTTCCTCCTCTCCGCTGCCTCAACGTGGTCCGCGCAAGTGCAGCTCCAAGATCCGGGGGCCACCTCCTCCGCGTCCGCACCCTCCTCTGGTGCCGCGAGGCCGGAACCCCGTCGCCGGCCCTGACCTCCCCACCAGCGTTTGGACCATGGCGCGACGAACGACCACTTGCCACCATGGACGAGAGAGAAGATGTAGTGTAAAGCGCCACCCACCCTTGATTTGAGGTGAGGGAAGAAGGAAGATGGTCCTCGATGGTAGGGTTGGGGGTGCAGTTGACCACTGCAGGCCTTTTTACTGTAAATGGCTATTGCATCTGCATTGGGAGTTCCTCGGTGCGGATAGCCGCATCCATGAGACTATGAGAGCTTGAGCTAGCAATAGATACTCCCTCTATTTTAAATATAGTGTTTTCTAGATTTGTCTTAAATCAAACAATGTTAAATTTGACCAAATTTATAGAGAAAAATATTGACGGCTATCCCATAAAAGAGGTAAATTATGGAAATATAGTTCATGATGAATATTGGTCATTTTAATTAAAAATATTATTGTTCTCTTTTTATAAAATTGATTAAAAATAAAATAATTTGACTTGGGACAAATCCACGGGACGGAGGGAGTAGATTGACAAAAGTCGCTAAAAGTACTCCATCGCCAAAAGCACTTAACACGCTGCGCACATGGTCGAAAAGGGAAAAAATAATAAAATCCGACGCAAACTGCGGGCCAGAACCCAGAATCGAGAAAAAGGAAAGGAGCAGCAAACCATGGGCCGGAAGCCTGAGCCCATCTAGAAACCTTCCTGCTACCCTTTTGCCCGTTGTCCACGCACGGGGTTGAACCTTGTTGAAAGCATCTCATCAAAACAAAACATAATCGACAGTTTTAACCGCAGTATATGAGATGACTAGCAGGACTGGTTGCTCCATGCCAAGCGCGGGCAGGAAAAGGAAAACTTGAGGATGCAATGCTTCTCGTGTGCGATTCCTCTGGGCACACAGTACGAATTAAGCAGTTTAGTTCAACCGGCTCCCTGAAGGTAAACCTGGTAATGGCTCAACATCCAAGCCACAACCAAGCCCACCCATTGTTAGCGTAAGAAGGAAGATATACCACTCCAGTCCAACCACTCGCCGGTTGGAACCAAACTACCCCAAACTGCTGTCATCTTTCAGACCATATTAAACTGTACCACGGTTTCAGACCGGTTTACCACGGTTTCATCCTGCACTGCAAGCTGGATGGCGCGGGCCCGGAGCGGCCACCCGAGGTGGCGCCGGCTGGGCGAGGCAGCCTCGGCGAGCTCAGAGCGGTCGGCTGCCCAGGCGGTGCGCGACGGCGGCCTAGGGCCGCGCCGGCAGGGAGCGACGGCCGGTGAGCAGCTCGGGCAGCAGGCGCGACTAGCGCTCCTCGTCGCCCTCCCAAACCAAACCAATGCGTTGCTTTGCTCAATCCAGATCCACCCAAACTAACTCGGCCTGAATAGAAAACTCAGACCATACCAACCGGTTTGGCTCAAACCATTGCCAGGCTTACCTGAAGGTACTCCCGGATGAGGTGAGCAGATAACATGCTTGTGGTGTGGAGCCAAATTCCATCACAGACGGCAGCAGCAGTTCTGCAGTTAGGGTGTGGCTATCTACGCTACGAGGAATGAAAATGACACTCCATCTTTTGCGCTCAGTTTCTGTAAATAAACGGCGGCATTTTGGAATTGTGTTGGCCTTCCGCTCTCGCAGCGCAGGTCGCTCGCAGGGAGCGCGGCGATGTCGTAGTCGAGGCCGTGCGACTGCGACGCTGCCACTCCATTTCCACCTGCACACACTGTCCAAGTTCAAGACAGGGACCAATACCAATTACCAATAGGCTTCGCCTGCGCAAAGGACCGGGCGTCGAGGCCGACATCGGCCGGCAGGCGGGGGCCACGACGCTTGCCGTATGTGCTGCGTGCACCAGCACCACACTACCACACGCCGCTAGCTCCAGGAATGGATGCATGGAAATATCTGAAGCTAACAAACCGCCGAGTCGAGTACCGTCCTATCTAGAGTACCTGAGTATGAAAGAAACAACAACCCTCGAGGTTCACGAGTGGATCTAGAATAGTTTCCCACGCCACGAGCTAGCTACTGACATTATGGACGTCGATGGATCGGTACGCCCGGTAGAATTATTGAAGACGGCCGGCAATGGACGAAAAATATCTAAAGGTCGTTGAGTCGTCCCCGAGACCAAGAAAAAATGGACGTGCAAAACACTATTTACGCACTATACATAATGAAAAAATAATGATTACGCATTGTACGTAGTACATATACATTTTTTAGTAACCGTGGGTCTGAGAGCTTCAGCTCAAACTGAACGAAACTGCAAGATCCCCCGAGTTCATCACGATCGCTGTTCCGGCCGGTGACAGACCCGCGCTCGTTGCTCCATGCCAGCCTTGCTCAGTCAGAGGAACGGCCAGGATCTCACAAGTCATAGCGACACAGCCTACCAGGGTCGGTGGATTCTCATGCTCCTGAATTTAGGACCATAAACATCATTCTACCTATATTCAGACTCAATTTATACAAGTATAATATACGGCTATATGTTCGATCTCGTGAACTCAATGGAATCGGTGTGTAAAAAAAAACGGGGCGGGCAATCCAATCCAATCAGTCAATCGCACACGCCGGTCAGCACGCAGCCAGTTGGACACGGACAAACACGAAGAGGATCCTTGATTTTCGCAATTCTACAGCTGCTAGACCACGGCTGTGTTTAGATCCAAAAATTAGAGGCGAAAAGCAGACGAAATTTGTCAAAATTTGGCTAAAAACATCACATCTGACACTGTAGCGCACTGTAGCACTTTTCGTTTGTTTGTGGTAAATATTGTCCTACCATGGCCTAACTAGGCTCAAAAGATTCGTCTCGCAAAGTACATCTAAACTGTACAATTATATTTTGATTTCATCTACGTTTAGTACTCCATGCATGTACCGGCATTTTTGATGTGATGGAAAATTTTCTTTTTCATAGTAGAATTTAGGGGAAAGTTTGGATCTAAACACAGCCCACGCAGTATTTGGCCGCCACGCAGGGACGTCCGTACTTCCGTAGGCCTACACACACATATATATTCCTTATACATATTCCTTATACGTTTATGGGCCAAATCATATCTACGGAAGTACCCAACCATCCCAAATTATAAGAGGTCCTAAGTCTTATCTGAATTCATTAGTATTCATAAAGGATTATATGTGGCCGCACGTCCACACAAAATGCTCCAGAAAACCCCTGTTAGGAATCCAAATAAGGCAATTAGGCCACGTGCTGCCTTAGTTTATTTGCGCCATCTAATTCCGTTCGGTGCAGTTCCGTGTGGTAGTGCCAAGAGGATATATTATCTATGTCCCACTGTTATGCTTTATTTACTCTCAAAGTTTAATTTAAGCAAGCAGCAATTCCAGACGATTTCTTTTCTCGAGGGCCATGAGGGAGATGCTTCAGCGCACCGTCTTCAAATGAAAACGAAAGGCCCGAGAAATATTAGGACAGGCCGCATCAAATTAAAGCTGCTGATTTATTGTACAAGTGACTCAATGTTGCTGATCCTATACTAAGGAAAGCCACAAGCTTAACTTCCCTTTTTCTTTAAGATAAATAAATAAGTAAAATATAGTACGTAGAAGCTACTTGCATGCTGCAACAATAAGACCAAAATTACCAGAGAGTGGATATAGAAATGAAAAACATTGTTTGCGCTCTGTATCCAGAGTGAAAAAACACTGTTTGCACTATCTGGTGACGTCTAAGGGCCCGTTTGGATCCTCCAGCTAATTTTTAGCTCCCATCACATCGGATGTTCGGATGGTAATTAAAAGTATTAAATATAGTTTAATTATAAAACAAATTACACAGATGAGAACTAAATGGTAAGACGAATCTATTAAGCCTAATTAATCTATGATTAGCAAATGTGATGCTACAGTAATTATGCATTAATTAGGCTTAATAATTTCGTCTCGCCATTTAGTCCTCGTCTATGTAATTTGTTTTTTAATTAAACCATATTTAATATTTCTAACTAGCGTCTAGACCTCCGATGTGACATATGCTAAAATTTAGCCACCAGATCCAAACACCCCTCAAGCAACATCCGGCCGCGTCAAACTCTTTCCATAGAAAAATTGGTCGTACGTGTCTTGCAGCTGATGGGCTGATGGCCAGGGATCACAGGAATGGGGGCCCATCGAGTAGATAATAATCCTCTGCCGTACACCAGCTCGATCAATGATGCTTCCAGATCCAGGAAGTGAGCTGTGCATTACAAGTCGTTGTGCTCTCACGTGGCGCTGCCAATCCAATCAGAATAATGGTGGTTTCCATTCTGATACTTGTATGCAGCGTGTGTGGCAGATCTGGAATGTGGAAAAATTTTAAAAGCGCAAGAGGCTCGAGACGACAGACGAGGTACCTAGGTTGCTAATTGTTGTTAATCTGCTATATGATCCGCTATTCTGGTGGACTACGTCGACGTGGCGTCGCTGCATCCTCACACGTGGGGTTCAGCTAGCACTTCAGCCCGCTGGCCATCTACCCACAAATTGACGCACACGCACCAAAGGACATCGTCATGAGGCTTTCTTGACAATTGACATCGCATTATTATGGATCTCATCCTCATGTCATGACCACCATTTTACGCAAGTTGTAGTAAAAGGAAAGACCCACTCACTTGGAGAGTGGGGCATAGACGCATGCGGTCTATCCTGGGTTTAGGCCCACGTAAAAGTAAGTAAACCATTTTTCACATCATCCATGCATATATTACAGATGTATTATGCATCGGAGAGGTTGCAAAACACCGCAAGCCCCCTCCTATTATATTTCAAACTAAAAAACCATATATTAATAACATGATGAAGTAATATTACGTAGTCCCTCCATCCTAAATTGTACAGGGTTTAAAACCTCAACTAGATTCATTTATTCCTTTGAAGCCGTTTGACTAGCGTTGGGATGAGGATGGATGAATATAGAAAACCTTATCCCACCCTCACATCTATTTTCTACCTTACTCCATTCATACACACATTCATTTCTCTGTATATTCCACAATCTAAACACGGTATAAAACTTATCCTATCTCATATTTCTCTATTTCGCCCCACATTTTTCAATCTTCATCCCAATCCAAACACCAGCTATGTACATGTATTCAATAGGTATCTAAATTCATCAATATTTATATAAATATAGACAAATAAAAAGAACCGGACATCTAAGTCACCCCTTTTATGTCAGCACTACCTAGAAAAGATTGGCTTCGGCAGCAAGCTGCAAAGGCAGAAAGAACTTTACTTTTGAAGGAACCCTGCTCGATTCAGCTGGGGGAAAAGTTTTTCTTGGGTGAGGTACTCCCTGTTTGCGTGCAATCCAAAATGTCCTGAGTACTCCTGACGTCATGCAACGATCCTGAATGTCTTTTTCCCTGAATCCTGAATCGGTCATGGGCCTGTCTGTTTGGGGAGCTTCATTTCAGTAATGGGTGTGTTTAGATTTCTGAAAACTGTCACTGTTCTGAACTGAAAAGCACTGTAGCACTTTTCGTTTGTTTGTGGTAAATATTGTCCTACCATGGTCTAACTAGGCTCAAAAGATTCGTCTCGCAAAGTACATCTAAACTGTGCAATTATTTTTTTATTTCATCTACATTTAGTACTCTATGCATATGCCGGCATTTTGATGTGATGGAGAATCTTTTTTTTCGTAGTAGAATTTGGGAGAAATTTTTTTTATCTAAACATGGCCAATTTTAACTTCGCAGCAGTCGAAAGTTGCAGTCGAAACGACACATCGGCGGCCGCGAGGCACTCCGCACTCGTGTCGTCTGGTGGTCCCTGACGTCCCGGTGTCCTGGAGGCGAAGCCCAGAGAGAGCGGACACGCACACCACGCCGTGCGTCCAGGTCCAGCGCAAACCAGCTCAAACGGCGCCCACGCACGCAGGGTTTGACCTCGCGTCCGCTTCCCGCGAGGCCACGCCCACGACGTGTCGACGTGCCCCATCGCGCGCCGCCCACCGCAACAACCGTCCCACCCCCCCCCACCCCCCCCCCCACCCCCCCCCCCCCCCCCGGGCCACGATCCCGGGCAACGGGCGCCGTATAGCTCCGGATCACCGATTCATTCACCGCGGGAGGGGGCTGCGCCACGTGACTAGTACGCGAGAGGCCCATGCCATGAGTCGACCCCCTCTCGCGAATAAAAGCAAGCCACACTTGACGCCATCCAGCTTGTATGGGCTCACCTGTCAGTGGCTCTACGTTGCGTTGGAGCCATACCCGTACTACGTACTACACGTACAATACAGGCGACCGTTGCGTCGCGCGGCGGCCCACCACCCCCACGGACACGGGACACGCACTGACGCAGCCACCTTATTTTTCTTCCGTTTATTTTTTGTATATACACTACGTTTCGTCACTGCGCCGAATCTCAGAAACGACGTCTCACACCGGGAGAGGGAGAGCTCACTTCTGAAGTTCTGGTAATAAACAAAACTTAACACCACAGAGGAAGGACAAAAGATTAAAACTGCCAAATCTCGAGATCCACCCCAATCCCGCCCGCCTCGCAGCCTCCTCCAGCCAGCTTTTGCCGTTTGCGGCCGGGAGGGCCGAGGCCGAGCCAACGCCAAGGTTTGCCTTGCCCGCCCGCCGGAATCCCCGCCGCGGAGGGCGCTATGGTATAAGAGGGGCTTCTAGGATTGGAGGGCTCTGGTTGGCTGGTCGGTTGGCTGGCTAGACGCTCGCCGCCGCCGCCGCCGCCCCTCCGTCGCCGGCGATGGCGTCGTCCGCCGCCGGCGAGTCTCCGGCGAAGCCCGTGTTCCTGCACGGCGACCTAGACCTCTGGATCCTCGAGGCGCGCCTGCTGCCCAACATGGACATGTTCTCCGAGCAGGTCCGCCGCTGCTTCGCCGCCTGCCGCCCGCCCACCTCCTGCGGGCCCAAGCCCCCGTCCGCCGCGACGCGCTCCGCCGGAGGCGGCCGTGGCCGACACCACCACCGGAAGATCATCACCAGCGACCCCTACGTCACGCTCTCCGTCTCCGACGCCGTCGTCGCGCGCACCGCCGTCATCCCCAACAGCCAGGACCCCGTCTGGGACGAGCGCTTCGCCGTGCCGCTCGCGCACCGCGCCGCCGCGCTCGAGTTCCAGGTCAAGGACAACGACACCTTCGGCGCGCAGCTCATCGGCACCGTCTCCGTCCCCGCCGAGCGCATCCTCTCGGGGGACGAGGTCGAGGAATGGTTCCCCGTCGTCGGCACCAGCGGCAAGCCGTACAAGCCCGACACCGCGCTGCGCCTCCGCTTCCGCTTCTACCCCATCGCAACCAACCCGGAGTACCGCCACGGGATCGCCGGGGACCCCGAGCACAGGGGCGTCAGGGGCTCCTACTTCCCGCTCCGCCACGGCGGGCGGGTCACGCTGTACCAGGACGCGCACGTCAGGGACGGCGACCTGCCGGAGATTGAGCTCGACAAGGGCAAGACGTTCCAGCACAACGCCTGCTGGGAGGATATCTGCCACGCCATCCTGGAGGCGCACCACATGATATACATCGTCGGCTGGTCGGTATACGACAAGGTGCGCCTCGTGCGCGAGCCGTCGCGACCGTTGCCCGAGGGTGGCGACCTTACGCTTGGAGACCTGCTCAAGTTCAAGTCGCAAGAGGGAGTCAGAGTGTGCCTGCTCGTGTGGGATGACAAGACTTCGCATGACAAGTTCTTCATCAAGACGGTGAGCTTCCATAATCTGCTTATACTTTTCCTACTTACTAATTGCATTTTGTTTGGTTTGAGTCAATCCATACATCATTGGGCCAAGGTGAACATGTTAGTCACAAAGAATTGCCTATTGTAACTTTGTAACACAATGTGAAATCACTCTGTTCAATACGTGGGCATTAGCTTTCATCCTGTCATCCATCCTCTATTTTCAGTTTGCCATAAACCATGGCCATGCATCTTAATAGACAAATGCAGATATAAGCTGTGTTTTCTGAATCTTTTGAAACGGTAACCTTCTATAAGTAATCTTCTTGTGCTTTCGCAGGGTGGAGTTATGGCAACTCATGATGAAGAAACGCGAAAGTTTTTCAAGCATTCCTCAGTCATCTGTGTTCTTTCCCCTCGGTATGCTAGCAATAAGCTGAGCATTTTCAAACAGCAGGCAAGTTTTGGACTGGAGGTTTGGTCCATATTCTTTGTATAGGCTACAGCTTATGGGTATCATCGCAAAACTGAGGTCTGTGACAATAGATAGAGCCCACAAGCTATCTGCACAAAATAGTGCTCTCAACTAAAACCTAAACAAGTTCTTTAATAAAGCAGATCTGCTACTGCTCTATCATCAAGACAAGCTGTTGCCGTTTGGTAGAAAAGTAAACCAGACATTTGCAATGAGAGAAACTAGAATTTAAGCAGATGTAGATACTTGATGGGGGGAGATTCTTGGCTTGTTACCATGACAAGGGAAGAATGACAAATGGATTTACTTTGGGGCAGTGTAGGATTCTCTTCAGTGAGTATGCACTGGCTCTCGATGGGCCAAAGTCAACCACTGCTACCTTCAGATTTTTGTGGAAAAGTGCTTGCCAAAATAATAATGTCTTCTTTTTTATGGCTCCTACTTCGTTACAGGCTCAATTGGCATAGAGATATGCCAAACATTGGAACAAAAAACATTTACTCGAGATATGCCGAACTAGACGGCAGACTGGGTCCACTAGGGTAGGGTTAGTTAGAGATAAGATTAGAGATATCTGGAGGCATCTATGATTTCTCATCTTGAGTTTCATAAAACACCAAGTATATTTTGTGGATAGTTGTTCTATTAGATTTTGTTAGATTCACTTGATAATATTGAATTTGTACCTGGCAGGTTGTTGGGACTTTGTTTACGCACCATCAAAAATGTGTGCTGGTTGATACACAAGCCTGGGGAAATAAGCGGAAAATTACAGCTTTCATCGGGGGCCTAGATCTTTGTGATGGCCGCTATGATACACCTGAACACAGGCTTTTCAAAGACCTTGACACAGTATTCAAAAATGATTACCATAACCCTACATTTTCAGTGAGTTCTTTTGTTCTAGCATGTTCTAAGTAATTTTCCATGCCTCTCAACAATAGAGCCTGTGAATGAAGCTCCTTAGCAGCAGTGCATGGCTGCATGCTGTGGTCTGTGGAGCTTGATACTTCATGTACTACATTACATGCATCCAAATTTTGATGTTTCTGAGAATCATATCTATTAACCTAATCCAGGCAGGTGCAAAAGGACCCAGACAACCATGGCATGATTTACATTGCAAGATTGATGGTCCCGCAGCCTATGATGTCTTGAAAAATTTTGAGCAACGGTGGCGGAAGGCAACAAAATGGCGTGACCGATTTAGAAAAGTGTCTCATTGGAAAGATGATGCTTTAATTAAGTTGGAACGTATCTCATGGATACTAAGCCCTTCACCTAGCGTTCCAGATGATCATCCTAGTTTGTGGGTTTCGAAAGAAGAAGATCCTGAAAATTGGCATGTTCAGGTTGATGTCCTGCCTGTGAAGTTCTAGTTTTATCAAAATATCTCGAAATGTTCTAGAGTGGTTGATGTATTTTAACTCTGCAGGTATTCAGGTCAATTGACTCGGGTTCCCTAAAAGGATTTCCTAGTGATAGCAAACAATCTTCAAATCAGGTTAGCCAACGTCTCTATTTTCTGACTAAGATGGTGATGACGGAGAATATACTCATTGCCTCATTGAGAATGTTCAATAAAGTTTTAGTTCTTCTAGTGTTGATGTTGCTTTTTGCACCCTTTCACTCACTGTGTACTATTAGAGAACTGCTAAGGGCACTAACCGGTCAGTGCATTTCTGCAGAATCTTGTGTTTCGAAAGAACCTGACAATTGATAAGAGCATCCACACAGCATACGTCCAGGCAATCAGATCTGCACAGCACTTCATTTATATTGAGAATCAATACTTTCTTGGTTCTTCATATGCTTGGCCATCCTATGTGAACTCAGGTTTGGTCTTGTCCTTTGTCTCCATTCTGTCTGCTTTTTATATATTTCTAGTGCAACGAATGGGAGGAAAACAGACATAATATTGTTAGGTCTTAGATTTTTTTGTTTTGTTTTTAGGTAGGTTGCATTCTATTTTTTTTTCCTTGTATAGTTCTATTATTTATGCTATTGTTGCTTAACTTAATTGGTAGTAATGTTTAAGGATGCTACCTGATATTTACGTGGCAGGTGCTGACAATCTGATACCAATTGAATTGGCCCTCAAAATTGCAAGTAAAATTAGATCAGGAGAACGCTTTGCAGTGTATGTCGTGATACCAATGTGGCCTGAAGGAGTCCCTACTGCAGCATCTGTGCAAGAAATCCTTTTCTTTCAGGTGAATTTCTGTGTATTGGTAGAACCAATTTAGCTAAACCACTTAACCAGTTAGGAGGTCTTCTGAGTTCTTTCTTGCATCATCGCAAACTATCCATGTTCCATGTTGTGTAAGTCAAGTACTAGCTAAATGAAATTTGAGGATTATATATGTGACTATACCATTGTAGCTTTCTAACCTTATACAGTATATTTAATTTCACACTGGTCAACATTGAATTGAGATCTGAGTGTATCACACTTGGGGAAAAAAATCTTTCTTGTGATTCATTAAAAATATATTCTGTACTTAAAGTGCAAGCGTTGCTTATTTACAGAATGTTGGGTAGATTTAAAAGCTAAGGGCTAGTTTGGCAACTCTATTTTCCCAAGGGATTTTAGAGAATTGAGGGGAAAATAGTTCATTTTCCCTTGGAGAAATAGGAATTCCTTGGAAAAATGTGGTTGCCAAACTAGCCATAATACAAGTTTTTCACCTTATTTTAAAAGAGAGTATCAGGCAACGTCATAGAAATTGAGATTTAGCAACTAATTATGTTCAGTTGTCTCTTACAGTCCCAAACAATGGAGATGATGTATAAAATAATTGCGGATGAGCTCAAGGCCATGGACATTAAAGATCTGCACCCTGAAGATTACTTGAACTTTTTTTGTCTTGGAAATCGGGAAGAACCATCATCTAACGGCAGCCCTGACTCAGATAAATCTACAGACAAAAGTGCAGCGGTAATCTATTATTGTATTTTGCAATTTTTTTCTCATTCTTCTTAAGAGAAAAAACATCAAAATTACTCACTACTAAAACTTAACTAACTGCCTGTGTTTCCATCATCTACTCAACTCCGATGTACATGTTAATAAGATTTAGTTTTTACCCTTAAGAAAGCGGTGTAAGTTCATAAGGAGAGGTTTCCTGGATGCTGACATATTGGCTTGGAAAGTTGCCTTCTTACAGTAAGCTGTTAGGTTGAATGGATATATGCTTTCTTTCGGTGAGAACTGATGTATCTGTACTTTGTTTGCTTGGATGCACTAATTTGCTATTGATTGAGCTTACTGATGTAATATTAGGCTCACCATGTTGATCGTGTACACTGTTCTTAATGTCACATGGTTTCTGGCTTGGCTGTTGTAAATTAGGATGCCAAGAACAACATGTACTAGAGCAAATGGAATATTCTGTCAGTTTCATACAATTTTCACTGCTTACCATGGTTGTCAAGCGTCACCTAGACGAGTAACCACCTAAGAGGTCCTGACAGTTGATGGCCATCACCATGGTGCTCACCTCTTGAAGGAAGTATGGTGCCAACCTGTGTGTTTAGCGTCGCCCAGGCCCCAGGCTGTTTAAGCATTGCCTGGGGGCTGGGGCATTCCGGGTGTGCGCCATGGTCTCTTCGCCGGCCCACCCCAGTTAACAGCGCCTCACTGCGCTAAAACCAGCTCCCAATCCCCAGCATATCAGCGCCCAGCTCTCCCTCCTGCTCACAGCCGCCGGCGCCCTGCTCCTCCCGTGCGCAGCCACTGTCACCCTGTGCTTTCACTCTTGCGCTTCTTCTGCGGCTCGCCCTCGCTCATCTCTTCCCCTCATGGGCACTGCTGCCCTGGGCAGCTGAGCAGCAGGCCAGCAGAGGCAGGGGCAGAGACAATCAGGTAGAGCACAGCAGCCCATCAGAGCAATCAGCAGAGACACAGCAGCAATCAGCAGCACAGCAGCAGGTCTCAGAGCATGGTGGATAGTATTTAATATGTGCATATATTGAAATATTATTGTTGATCCTTATACATTTTTACTGTAAGGTTGGGGCGCCGTAACAACCATATTCACTATACACTAGGCTCTTGTCATTCTAAAGCCCTTTTGGTATCTGCTCATGTATGGCTTTGAAGAACTGGTGAACCTACTTGACATGTCAAATTGTCACGAACCTAGCTCTATTCATTTTTCTTCTTAATTATTTCATAAACGGTCACATTCTTATTTTAATGTTTCTTCTGCTTTAAAAATCTACAGGCATTGGCTACAAAACATCGGCGGTTCATGATCTATGTTCATGCAAAAGGGATGATTGTGGATGATGAATATGTAATTCTGGGTTCAGCAAACATCAACCAGAGATCCCTGGCTGGTACTAGAGATACTGAAATCGCAATGGGTGCGTACCAGCCTCATCATGCATGGTCTACAGAGAATCAACATCCTCATGGCCAGGTTGGCCTCTTCTTCCTACCAAATTGCTTACTTCTGAAACAACTTATTTTCTGTTTTACGAGATTATGCAACCCCAGACTTTTAATATAATGCACCACTTCTGAGATATCTCTACCTACATGTCATTTTGCCTCCAGGTATATGGATACAGAACGTCTCTCTGGGCAGAGCACCTCGGAATGGTTGATGATCGTTTCAAAGATCCTTCAAGTTTGGATTGTGTAAATTTTGTGAATGAAATAGCTAAAGAGAACTGGAAAAGGTTTACGGACGATGAAATGAAAACATTACAAGGGCACCTCCTCAAGTACCCAGTTAAGGTGGAGGCTGATGGTAAGATCAGCCCAATGCCAGACCAAGAATGCTTTCCTGACGTTGGCGGCAAGATTCTTGGAGCTCCGACTTCACTTCCTGATTCGCTGACCATGTAGAGCCGCAGACAAAAGATTGATCTGTTCAGAGTTGAAGCTGGATCAGATATCCACCGCTGAACTTTGTAATTGTCTAAATTTGGCGCTGAACTTTGTAATTGTCTAAATTTGGCGAGATTGTCGCATAATTTGTACCATATCTGTAATCACCCATAGTTGACGCTGGGAAAGCTCAAGTTGTTGCTGGTGTAGTGGTGTCTGTAGAGTTGTGCTTCTGTAAGTTCTCCCAGCGTTTATAAATGAATAATACGATAGGATCCTTGACAGTGCTTCCCTTTCCGTGCAATTGTACAACTGTTTTGAACATTCTGCTCAACATTGTGTTTATACCGTTTCTGTTCCATCGTCTGCCCTGCATAACGACAATGCTGCTGGCAACAGGCATGTTCACCCCTCCATCTCGCATCAATCTCCGCACACTCGATGACTCGTCCCACCTCCCGGAATCATCAAACATCTGAGCCAACGCAGTGTTTGCATTCCCCGCCTCGAGGATGAGCAGCCGCTCGGCCGCATGCTCGGCGAGCTCCATGTCGTTGTGCAGCCGGCAGGCGCCGAGCAGCGCGCCCCAGACGTCTTTCCCCGGTTCAAACGGCATGGCCTGGACGACCCCGAGCGTCCAAGACAGGTGCCCGGCGCGGCCCAGCAAGTCGACCACGCAGGCGTAGTGTACCTGCCTCTTCTCCACGCCATGGGCGCGCATCATGTCAAAGACCATGAGTCCGTCGTCGACCAGGCCGCCGTGCGCGCAGGCCGAAAGAGCGGACACGAAGCAGATGTCGTCGGGCGCAATGCCATTCGCCAGCATAAGGCGGAGCACGTCCAGCGCCTCAACGCCATCGCCGTGGCTGCCGTAAGCCTGGATCATTACACTGTATACGGAGGAGTCTCTGGGGCGCTTGGGGTCGGCGTGGGACTGGAGGAGCTTCACGTAGTCGTACGAGTCTCTGGGGCGCTGCTTGGAGCACCATCTGCATCGCGGCATCACCGCATGCCTCGGGGGGAAAATTGGTACTGGAGAGAGTCACCAGACCAGCAGTTCTAGGTGCATGCCTCACAGGCACAGCAGCTCGTCGCGGGCAGGTCCGCAGGTGTGGCTGGATCTTTTCGCAGGCGGGTCTTCGTTAATTGATTTTTTTTAGAACAGTCTTCGTTATACACACGCTGACACGCACATGACTGGGCTAAAAGGCATCGTCTGTGTGCGGCGTGTCTCATCTCCGTGGCCTCTCCCCCACGGTCCATTGGACCCAGTGCGCGACCCAACCCGACCCATATCTCCCTCTCGTCTCCCACACGCCGGAGGAGCGCCACGGCCGGCCGGCCGGCCATAAGGCCTTGCCACGCCAAGCTGCCCTCCCCTCACCCCGGCGCCCCTTTTCTCTCGTCGTCACTCTCCCTCGCGCTCACTCCTCTGGCTCCCTCTTTCCCGTCTCCCCGTCGGCGGCGGTGAAGTTCACCTTCCGCAACCACTGCACGCCTGCCCGGAGCCCGTCTGGCCGGCTCTGGAACAGCCCTCTCACCTCACCGCGGGGAGCCCCTGCCGGTGCCTCCTCTCTCCTCCGAGATCGCCGTTACGGGTCTGCCGTGGCCAGGAACAAGGCCTGCGCCAGACTCCGGCGTGCGTGGGACGAGTAACGGAGTAAATGCTTGCGGGTTCTCGCAGTCGCTGCATCAGATTTTCCTTCAAGCCCGATTTTTGTTTCTTTTCCGACTACTTGTTTGAATATTGATCCAACAAGTTTCATGTCCCAAGTGTTGTTTTCGGATTCGACTGGTTCCTTCACCTTGTCGGATCAGGAATCTAGGAGGCTGGTGATCTATCCTTATATATAGTTGCAAACCCCAAACAGGATCTGCGTGTGCTCGGTGCTCCGTCCGTCCAAAATTTCAGTTACGGTCCGGTAGTCCTGCGGTTTTTTCCCATCTGCTGCTCCAATGGCGACCTGTAGCAGAGCTGCGGCAATTAGCAGCCGATTTGGTGTCGTACCAAACGACCTGTGGTCTCTAATCTTCAGAGTCTTGCCTAAGCTGCTTGGTCTCCCTGTCAGTTTGCTGAAGAAATTCAGGAAAGACAAGCGTTCGCATCGGCCACCTACGGAACTGGAGACTACTGCGGTGCCTGCCACATTGCCGGAGCTGCCGCAGGATGTGCTCATGCATATCTTTGCCACCCTTGAGATCCCTGATCTTGTACGGGCCGGCTCTGTCTGCTCGTCCTGGCATTCTGCGTACACATGCCTGCGCGACTTGGGGAAGTACAAACAGACGCCATGCCTGATATACACTTATAAATCTGCCGGTGAGAATGTCGCGTGTCTGTACAGCCTCGTGGAAGATAGGACCTACAAGTTAACTCTGCCGAAGCCACCCATCCGCCGTAGGTATCTGATCGGGTCCTCAAATGGCTGGTTGATCACAGCAGATGAGAGGTCTGAGCTGCACCTTGTCAATCCCATCACTGGCGAACAGGTTGATCTCCCGTCAGTCACCACCATCGAGCAAGTGAAGCCCATCACCGACCGTTCAGGCGTCATCCGCAAGTATCAGTTATCATCCTACACTGGACAGAGAGATGAGAAGCGTTCCTGGATATATGCTCTCGACGAGCTGCGTGGATACCTCTATTTCAAGGCGTTCGTGTTCCCTGATCCTTGCACTGGAAGCTACATTGTGGTGCTCATCCACGATCCATATTTCCAACTTTCTTTTGCAAGAGCAGGAGATGACAGGTGGACCTGGCTGCCACTAAACACATTCTATAGAGATTGCATGTACATGGACGGCCTATTGTATGCCTTGACGGTATTTGGAGAAATCAATGCCTTTGATCTCAGTGCCTCCACTGTCACAATGAAGGTAATTATGAACAAGGTTCGTCGGGAATATTATGGCATTAGTAGCTGCTGCTACATTGTTGCAGCTCCATGGGGTGGTCTGCTGCATGTTTGGAGAACTTTTAGTGTCCCTGAGCAGAAGGATGAGGATACGCACCAGCTATGGCCATGCTTTTACACCACAGAAGTCACAGTACATGAAGTGGACTTCAAAGCAAAACAGCTTGTGGAAGCAAAGAGCTTGTCTAACCATGTTTTATTTCTTGGGGACAACAATTCGATGTGTCTTTGTTGTGATGAACACCCTCAATTGAAGGCAAATCATGTTTACTTCACTGATAATCGCAGACCGCCTGTTTCTGTGAAGAGCCTTCCTCGTGATATTGTGGTTATGGACCTGGAAAATAACAACAGAAGCAGAATTGCTTCTCGGAATTGGTCATTTGTTTGGCCTTGGCCCACGTGGATAACGCCCAATCTTACAAGGATGGATTCAGCATTCAGCAAATAGGCCTATTTATATATGTCAGATTTGTCTGCTTAATTTTTATGGAATGGAAAGCTGTAAGATATCATAATAATATGTTTGTGTGTGTATGTGTGTGTTGGGGGGACACATCGATATGTTTCCATGTTACAAAATCATGAATGTGTTACTCCTAGTGTATGTTCGTCAATTAGCGCTTTGGTTTTTCTTTTGTTGGTAGAACATGCAGGTGCAGACTTTTTCGGTGCTGCATTTGTCCTGTGGTGTTTCTATATGGTAAAAGGTGTATGGGTCTCATACTCATTTACCAGAAGGTAAATAATACTCCCTCTATCCTAAAATATAGTTTTTTTTTTGGCATTGAATACGTTCACTAATTATTAAAACGAATAATGTAGTTTGTATATATGTCTTAGATTCGTTAACATGCCCGAACGTGGACGGATCGAAAGAGAGCTAGAAAGAAGTACTCCATCCCAAATTATAAGTCTTTTGACTTTTTATGATAAAGTTTAATTGCTGCGTCTTATTCAAAAAATTTTAAAGATATGAAAAGTTTCAAGTCACAGCTAAAGTATATTATATGCTAAACCGCATTACAGCAAAAATATATGAAGTTTATAATTTTTTAATAAGACGAGTTGGTCAAACTTAGATCCAAAAAAAATCAAACAATCTATATTTTGAGGCAGAGGGAGTATATTTTAGGATAGAGGGAGTAGCTCATAAATTTTTTTGAATAAGATAAAAGATTAAAAATTTTAAAAAGGTCAACGGCATGGAATAAAAAAGAACAGATGGAGCAAGTGTTTTCGTCCGATGGGATTGGGCCGACAAAACAAATTCTCTTAATCCATCAGCTAAACCACGAAACAAGGATGAGGAGAGGACAAGCCTTTGGTCTTAACATACACAGAATAGGATGGACCATATTAACATAGTAACAAATAAAAATGGAATGAGCCACCAGGAAAGGGCAAAACATATTCGATCAACTCCAGTAGACAAAGCCATTAGTTTGTTATATACATAGGTCCAGGCAGAGGTTCCTGATCACCTTGCCAACGAATTCAAGGACTCAGGAAAAAGAAAAACAATATTGGAATCAGGTGAACTCATATTTATCAGGCTAATTTGAAGCCATTCTTGAATCTGTACTTATTTTTCTTCCGGAGACTTGGCTGTCTTTGCTGTCCTTCGTTTTTTGATCAGAAACTTGCCGAACAGAACTTCCGTCAAGCCCACCAACCTAAAATGGAAATATTAGAACATAGAAGACCACATAATTTCAGTTGCATTATGTAGAGTGATGAATCACCTGCAGGCAGAGTATGGCAGAAGTGAACATGCAATTCCAACTCTCTGCGGGAGCTTGCTGAAACCAAGCAACCAAGGATATCACAATCTTCCAATCTGACTTTATGTTTTTTCAAGTGAAGGACCCTCTGCATTTTACACATCAAGCAACATTAGACTAAGGTACTAAAAAACTAAACTCCATATTGACATGTGTTTATATTATGCTGACTCACATTGCAAGGTTTATAAATGCCATTATCATATATCTGGGGGCCAAAAAAGCACTCATGACAGAGTGTGATGTTCTTATCGCACCGTGCCGCTTTACGGCAATACTCCTTGTATTGCATTTCCAGCTCCTTTGATACCATCTGTCCATTCACTACCTAAAAAATAATGTTATAGATCCAATGTTACTACTTTGCAACTTGCGAGTTAAATAGAAGGAAACAGATCCAACGCACTCCCTCCGTTTTAAATTATAGAATATTTGTTTTTTTAACTAAATTTGACTCACTCTCATTATTTAAATTTGTTTATAATTATAATTTATTTTACTAGTATATAATATACTTTGATCATGATTTGAAATTTTTTTCTATATTTTCGTAAATAAGACAAAGGTGAAGCTTGGTCAAAAAAGCTAAATAATCTACAATTTTGGATGAAGGGAGTAACATTCAACAGGAATTTTGAACTATAGCCTTTGCAAAATTTATCTCGAAATCAATCATCATGTAACTTGCAATCCGGCAAACAGAAAGATAAGTATAAGAAAAAAAAGATACCGTCAAATGAGGGGATAACGATACAGAGGAATTGAACACTGTGGTGAATTATTGGGTTGAAGCAATAGGAATCACCATAAGCTTGGCATCTAAAATGATATGATTCCTCTATCTATACTTAAGTTCCTGGTGTTTCTACCGAAATACAAGGGTTCATCAGTTCCAGTATCAATTCACACACACACCCTTATAAAATGTTATAAATATGTATGTGGTGCACATACACTTTCACGGTATAAATGTTATTAATATGTATGTTAACTGCCTGGTGTTTCTTAACGTGGGTGTCTGGTGCCCTTTGCTACGGCGGTTGAGCGTGTCAAGGTGATACAGTCTCCCTACTAACCTTTTCAAGTTTCATATAATTGATGAGGAGTTCATATGGACTCCATGCGTGTGTGCGTGCATGTTCACTAGTAAGACAAAGGTCAAACTTGGCAAAAAAAAGAAAAGAAAAAGAAAAAGCTAAACAATCTACAGTTTTGCATGGAGGGGGTGGAGTAACATTAAACAGGAATTTTGAACTATAGCCTAGCAAAATTTATCTCGGAAATCAATCAATGATCATGTAACTTGCAATCAGGCAAACAGAAATACAAGGAAAAAAAAAAGATACCGTCAAAGGGGGTAGCGGCTGCGGTGCTGGCGGCCGCCGTACGGGTGGTGGCCTCCTCTCGCCGTACATCCAAGCGCTATTGGCCTTGCCACTGTCATCAGCCTGACGACGAACCCGGTCCTGACCCGCCCCGGCCTCGACGTTGACAGCTGGCGGCGGCACCTCGTCCCTTGCTGCCGCGTCGTCGTTGGCCGGCCGGAGGAGGGGCCCCGGCAACAAGCGCATCAGACTGTCGAACTGGCGGGCCAGCCATGCGCACACGGCGTTCTCGCCGTGGCCGCCATGCACGGGCGGCGCCTCCTGCCCAATGCGGTTCTCCGGCCGCGGCCGCGCGCGCCGGCCGAGCTCGCCCTCCTCAGCCCTTTCCTCGCCACTGCGGGGCTGCACGGGCTCAGCGGCCGCCCTCTCGCCACGGCCGTCCTGCGCGGGCGCACGTCCCGCAGCGCGTCTCCTCCTCGGCATCTTCAGGGGCTTCTTGGACGGTGTCTTTGGAGAGGAAGATTCTTGGTGTTCTTGGCAGAGCGGAGGATCGGGGGGTGTTCTTAGCCGATGACGTTCTTTGCAGAGGGCGATTCTTGACGTTCTTGTCTGAGGATCGGCGGATGTTCTTTCTTGGCAGGGGAGAGGATCCGGAGATGTTCTTGGCCAAACAGAGGATCGGGGGGGGGGGGGGGTGTTCTTGGCCGGGAAGGAAGAAGATCGCGGGCTTCTGCGAGAAGCCGAGAGGCGGCAGAACGGACAGGTCGACGGCGGCGAGGGCTTGGGCGGAGGGGCGCGGCGAGGTTTTGGACGGAATGGAGGGGTGTGGTCGGGGTTCTTTCTTTCTTGTGCCGGCGAGAGCGAGAGTTCTTGCGCAGGTGCAGACTGCAGAGCCGGGCGGGGCGGGGCGGGAGGAAGAGGAGAGAGTTTTGCAATATGGAGGGAGTTTTATTCGAGTCGACCGTTCGATTCGGGCTGGGGTGCTGGGCCTAATAAGAGGAGTGGGCCGTGGTTTGGTGGGCCTTAAGAGTCTTCTCCCCACCTCTCTCTCGGTCTCGACTCTTGATGCGCCCGGCCGGCCGGTCGCCCGCTCGACCATGGCGGCGGCGGGGGTTTGAGGAGCTGCCGTTCGTTCGCCGCTCCAACCCGGCCGGCTGGCCGGCGCCTCCCGGCCTCCGTGCTCCAGCCCCGCGCATCCACTGCTGCGGTTCCGTTCGGGCCTCCCACCACTGTCTGTCTGGGGTCTGTGCCTCTCGGTACGTCTTGCTCGGTCTGATCACTCCCTGCTATCGCTTCAACTTCGTTTTGGAGATCTGACCCGGGTATGCGGTGGGGCCGGGAGTAGGAGGGCGGTTCGGTGAAAATGAGTGAACTCTGTAATATTATCATTACTGCTGCCGCTGCTGATCTGACGGTGGGGTCGGAAGTAGGAGGGCGGTTCGGTGAAAATGAGTGAACTCTGCAATATTATCAGTACTGCGAGCTTGACGTCTAGTGACAAACCGTCTAATTTCACATCATTTTCTCCTTGTGCTCTTTGAGTCTGATCAATGAAGATAATATTGTATCTTGCCTTGTTTGATTAACCAGTTATGCTACATTAATCTTTTGCTGTTCTTGAAAGAGCCCCCCTCTGAATTTCGCCTTGCTATTGCTGAGATGAGGTCTCTATGGCCACGCACATTTATTTAGTTACAAATATTTGCTTCAGTTGCATATAATTGCAAGCTTCTGATTGTAGCTGCCCGTCTTTCTCTATTATTAGCTACAGAATATAATTGATTAATTGCTTGTACTGCATATAATTGCATTACAAATAGTTATGCCTGGAAGGAACTGCTAAAATTTATGTTTCAGAAAAGGATCAATAGTCAAGCTGGCATGTTGAACTCTACATTGGTTCAGCTCTATTTAACTGCAGACGCTAGCTGAAACCTTCAGTGTGCTAAACATGCTAGCTTCTTCTGGAGCCTGGATGATTCTGAAACTAGCTCTGTTGTGTGCAAAGCTGTTCACTATTTCAAAGATCAGGATGAACTTAATACCCTGGCGCAATGTTGCAGGCATGTCAGCTAGACAGTGACAAGAAAAGTTCTGTATGATAGGATCTATGCTTTGCTACAACTCTGATCTTAGTGTCCAAGTATTCAGAATTGAGGGCAGTCTAATTTTCTAATTATCAAACTATTGTTAATAGGTCCTGCTACTCCCCATCAGAATTGCCTGCATTACACATAAACTGTCTCTTTTCCTCGTCAGTTCATAGAATCAAGTTTTGTGGACTAGGTAGTCTTTAAAATGCTTCTATGCTATAGACTTGAGTCCTTACTTTTGCATTGCTGGCAAAGTTAAAATCTGCACTCTTATATGGAGACATCTTGATTTAAATATTTATTTTGCTAGTGTATAAACATACTCATTTCATGGATCAATAACGACCGATCCTTTCACCTAATTGCAGGGCTAAATCTACATGTTTTGGCTCAGTTCGTGTCATGTGCTGATGCTACAATGAATTAGCACCTGCCTAGTTTTTCGTTATCTTGCGGCTCGTGATTTATGATGTTGCTACCTACTGAAATCGTTTATGGATCAGAAAGGAGACAACTTGTTTATCACTTTATGAGCTCTGGAATGCTGTCACAAATTGCCTTTATATACTTTGCATTCAAAAGGTGACATACATTTTTTATCATATGCATGTACAAGTACTAGAAAACGTTCATCAAGGGTACTACGTTTGTGGAAGGATGTAGAATTCCATGTGTTGTGCTTTTGTTTCCATCTAAATGAGTTTTAGATTTTTAGTTTCATTTGTGAAATGGCCTACGCAGAAATTTGGTATGCACAGGAAATGGTTGAATTTTAGTATTGTGCTTTGAGGCATCTATCTCAACCGATATGATTCGTTGAAACATGTATTTCTGAGCTGGGTAGTTTAATATGTGAACAGTGTAGGATGGAATGGTCAGTCAGGGTTTCATTGATGCAATGTTCTTGCTGTTTAGTTTGTTAAATAATGCCTGTGAATATAGTGTTCCAGGCTTACATTTAACCTTTCTTTGGTTAGTGTAAATTCTTGGTTAACAAATCTACCCAGAACTGAAGTTTGGGTATTTCTATCTCTGAAATATGAATATCAGTTCTTGACTTCTTGGGTTTAACTTCCATTTTTAGGAGTATAGTATTTTTATTTTGAGCCCAGTGAGGAATACAGCTTGGATTCTTGGAGTATTGGACCGGAAACGATCAAGTTTTGGTTTAGTTTTTTTACAGTAGGTTGCTTGTCTGTTTGGTGACATTCATTTACAGAGTAAAATAATATATATCTTCAGGCTGCATCTTCCTTTCATTAAGTTTTTTTGCAAGACTAGAGTTCCTGGTATTATATATTAGTACATGAGAAAGCAAGGACCATACATATCCTGAGCTGTCCTGATGGCCAAATAACTGATCAACATGAACCTCTGAACTGTTGCACGTAAGCAACTAGTTGTAGCAATATAATCATGTGCACAACATCATCTAGTTTTTATTGACTCTGGTTCCCTAAAAGGATTTCCTAGTGATAGCAAACAATCTTCAAATCAGGTTAGCCAACACTCTATTTTCTGACTAAGATGGTGATGACGGAGAATATACTCATTGCCTCATTGAGAATGTTCAATAAAGTTTTAGTTCTTCAAGTGCTGATGTTGCTTTTTGCACCCTTTCACTCATTGTGTACTATTAGAGAACTGCTAAGGGCACTAACCAGCCAGTGCATTTATGCAGAATCTTGTGTTTCGAAAGAACCTGACAATTGATAAGAGCATCCACACAGCATACATCCAGGCAATCAGATCTGCACAGCACTTCATTTATATTGAGAATCAATACTTTCTTGGTTCTTTATATGCTTGGCCATCCCCCATCCTATGTGAACTCAGGTTTGGTCTTGTCCTTTGTCTCCATTCTGGCTGCTTTTTATATATTTCGTGCAAAAAATGGGAGGAAAACAGACATAATATTGGTAGGTCTTAGATTTTTTTTGTTTTATTTTTAGGTAGGTTGCATTCTATTTTTTCCTTGTATAGTTCTATTATTTGTGCTACTGTTGCTTAACTTAATTGGTAGTTATGTTTAAGGATGCTACCTGATATTTACATGGCAGGTGCTGACAATCTGATACCAATTGAATTGGCCCTCAAAATTGCAAGTAAGATTAGATCATGAGAACACTTTGTAGTATATATCGTGACACCAATGTGGCCTGAAGGAGTCCCTACTGCAGCATCTGTTCAAGAAATCCTTTTCTTTCAGGTGAATTTCTTTATGTATTGGTGGCACCAATTTAACTAAACCACTTACCGGTTAGGAGGTCTTCTGAGTTCTTTCTTGCATCATCGCAAACTATCCACGTTCCATGTTGTGTAAGTCAAGTACTAGCTAAATGAAATTTGAGGATTATATATGTGACTATATTATTGTAGCTTTCTAACCTTGAGTATACAGTATATTTAATTTCACACTGGTCAACATTGAATTGAGATCTGAGTGTATCACACTTGGGGAAAAAATCTTTCTCGTGATTCATTAAAAATCTATTCTGTTCTTAAAGTGCAAATGTTGCTTATTTACAGAATATTGGGTAGATTTAAAAGCTAATACAAGTTTTTCACCTTATTTTAAAAGACAGTATCATGCAACGTCATAGAAATTGGGATTTAGCAACTAATTATGTTCAGTTGTCTCTTACAGTCCCAAACAATGGAGATGATGTATAAAATAATTGCGGATGAGCTCAAGGCCATGGACATTAAAGATCTGCACCCTGAAGATTACTTGAACTTTTTTGTCTTGGAAATCGGGAAGAACCGTCATCTAACGGCAGCCCTGACTCAGATAAATCTACAGACAAAAGTGCAGCGGTAATCTATTATTGTATTTTGCAATTTTTTTCTCATTCTTCTAAAGAGAAAAAACATCAAAATTAGTCACTACTAAAACTTATCTAACTGCCGGTGTTTCCATCATCTACTCAACTCCGATGTACATGTTAATAAGATTTAGTTTTTACCCTTAAGAAAACAGTGTAAGTTCATAAGGAGAGGTTTCCTGGATGCTGACATATTGGCTTGGAAAGTTGCCTTCTTACAGTAAGCTGTTTGGTTGAATGGATAAATGCTTTCTTTTGATGAGAACTGATGTATCTGTACTTTGCTTGCTTGGATGCACTAATTTGCTTACATTGATTGAGCTTACTGATGTAATATTAGGCTCACCTTGTTGATTGTGTACACTGTTCTTAATGTCACATGGTTTCTGGCTTGGCTGTTGTAAATTAGGATGCCAAGAACAACGTGTACTAGGGCAAATGAAATATTCTATCAGTTTTATACAATTTTCACTGCTCACCATGGTTGTCAAGCGTCGCCGAGACGAGTAACCGTCTAAGGCTGAGTTCAATGGAACTCCCTATATGGATTCCCTATATACTGTTTTGCGCTGTTCAACATAAATGCTGAGAGAGAATGGTAGTAGGAATAGTGTTTAGAGAGTGGGGATAGAGAGTCCCATTGGACTCAGCCTAAGAGGTCCTGACAGTTGATAGCGGTCACCATGGTGCTCGCCTCTTGAAGGAAGTATGGCGCCAGCCTGGGCGTTTAGCGTCGCCCAGGCTGTCTAGACATTGCCTGGGGGCCGGGGCATTCCGGGTGGGCGCCATGGTCTCTTCGCCTGCCCACCCCAGACAACATCACCTCACAAAATGCTAATGCGCTAAAACCAGCTCTCAATCCCCAGCATATCAGCGCCCAGCTCTCCCCCCTGCTCACAGCTGCCGGCGCCCTCCGCCTCCCGTGCGCAGCCACTGCGACCCTGCGCTTTCACTCTCGCCTCTTCTGCCGCTCGCCCTCTCTCGTCTCTTCCCCTCCTGGGCACTGCTGCCCTGGGCAGCTGAGTAGCAGGCCAGCAGAAGCAGGGGCATAGACAGTCAGGTAGAGCACAGCAGCCCATCAGAGCAATCAGCAGAGAAACAGCACTACAGCAGCAGTCAGCAGCACAGCAGCAGTTCTCAGAGCATGGTGGATAGTATTTAATCTGTACATATATTGAAATATTAGTGTTGATCCTTATACATTTTTACTGTAAAGTTGGGGCGCCATAACAACCATATTCACTATACACTAGGCTCTTGTCATTCTAAAGCCCTTTTGTTATCTGCTCATGTATGGCTTTGAAGAACTGGTGAACCTACTTGACATGTCAAATTGTCACGAGCCTAGTTCTATTCATTTTTCTTGTTAATTATTTCATAAACAGTCACATTCTTATTTTAATATTTCTTCTGCTTTAAAAATCTACAGGCCTAGGCTACAAAAATCGGCGGATGATGAATATGTAATTCTGGGTTCAGCAAACATCAACCAGAGATCCCTGGCTGGTACTAGAGATACCGAAATCGCAATGGGTGCGTACCAGCCTCATCATGCATGGTCTACAGAGAATCAACATCCTCATGGCCAGGTTGTCCTCTTCTTCCTACCAAATTGCTTACTTCTATATTTCTGAATGACAAATAACTTCTTTCCTGTTTTATGAGATTCTGCAACCCCAGACTTTAATATAATGTACCACTTCTGAGCTATCTCTACCTACATGTCATTTTGCCTCCAGGTATATGGATGGCGGAGCACCTCAGAATGGTTGATGATCGTTTCAATGATCCTTCAAGTTTGGATTGTGTAAATTTTGTGAATGAAATAGCTAAAGAGAACTGGAAAAAGTTTACATACGATGAGATGAAAACATTACAAGGACACCTCCTCAAGTACCCAGTTAAGGTGGAGGCTGATGGTAAGATCAGCCCACTGCCAGTCCAAGAATGCTTTCCTGACGTTGGCGGCAAGATTCTTGGAGCTCCAACTTCACTTCCTGATTCGCTGACCATGTAGAGCTGCAAACAAAAAATTGATCTGTTCAGAGTTGAAGAACTTTGTAATTGTCTAAATTTGGTGAGATTGTCGCATAATTTGTACCATATCTGTAATCACCCATAGTTGACTCAGTGAAAGCTCAAGTTGTTACTGGTGTAGTGGTGTCTGTAGAGTTGTGCTGCTGTAAGTTCTCCCAGCGTTTGTAAATGAATAATACGATAGGATCCTTGACAGTGCTTCCCTTTCCGTGCAATTGTACAACTGTTTTGAACATTCTGCTCAACTTTGTGTTTATACTGTTTTTGTTCCATCGTCTGCCCTGCATAGTCACGGCCCCGACTCACCGTCCTGAAAGTAGGTGTCCTGTTGGTGATTTCTAGCGTGGGTTAGCTCCTCCCTTGACAATGCTGCTGGCAGCAGGCTTGTTCACCCCTCGATCTCGCATCAATCTCCGCACACTCGATGACTCGTCCCACCTCCCGGCATCATCGTACATCTGAGCCAACGCGGTGTGCTGTCTTGCATTCCCCGGCTCGAGAATGAGCAGCCGCTCAGCCGCATGCTCGGCGAGCTCCATGTCGTTGTGCAGCCGGCAAGCGCCGAGCAGCGCGCCCCAGACGTCTTTCCCCGGTTCAAACGGCATGGCCTGGACGACCCCGAGCGCCCGAGACAGGTGCCCGGCGCGGCCCAGCAAGTCGACCACGCAGGCGTGGTGTACCTGCCCCTTCTCCACGCCATGGGCACGCATCATGTCAAAGATCCTGAGTCCGTCGTCGACAAGGCCGACGTGCGCGCAGGCCGAAAGAGCGGACACGAAGCAGATGTCGTCGGGCGCAATGCCATTCGCCAGCATAATGCGGAGCACGTCCAGCGCCTCAACGCCATGGCCGTGGCTGCCGTAAGCCTGGATCATTGCGCTGTATACTGATTGGTTTCTCACCGGCGCACGGTCGAAGATGGCCCGGGCGGTGTCATGCCGGCCGCACGCGGCGTACATGGCAATGAGCCCGGTAGCCAACGAGGCGTCGACGTAGACGCCGGTCTTGACGACGTATAAATGCGCCCCTCGCAGGCCGGCAGCACGGCGACCAAAGTGACATGGTCTGGCCGTCAAGCCGCGCCGCGCCGCAGCATGGAACGAAGCAGCGCGACCGCCTTGTCGGGGTGCCCGTTCTGGGCGTACCCGGCGATCATCGAGTTCCAGCTCACGACGTCCTTCTCGGCGACCCCGTCGAACACCTTCCTCGCCGTCGCCATGTAGCCGCACTTGGCGTAGAAGGCGACCAGCGTCGCGAGCGCGTGCAAGGCCTGGCCGATGCGCCGCGCGCCATCACCAGCCACGGCGCACGCCTTGACGACGAACGTGTACGTGTAGCAGTTGGCACTAGGAGCCCCGCCCGCGCGCATGCGCGCGAAGAGCGCGACGGCCTCTTGCGCGTGCGGCGGGCCGGCGCACGCGTAGGCCCGGAGCATGACGTTCCAGAGGAAGGTGTCCCGGTGGGGCGCGGGTCGAACACCTGGTGCGTGGCCGCCATGCCGGCGCGGTCCAGCGCAGCGTTGCGGGCGACGAGGCCCGCGGCCACGAAGCGGTCACGGTCCAGGTCCGAAGTGACGACGCGGGAGTGAATTTGTACGAGTGTCTGGGGCGCTGCTTGGAGCACCATCTGCATCGCTGCATCACCGCATGCCTCGGGGGGAAAATTGGTGGAGACTGGAGAGAGTCACCAGGCACAGCAGCTCGTCGCGGACAGGTCCGCAGGTGTGGCTGGATCTTTTTGCAGGCGGGGCTTTGATTTTTTTAGAACAGTCTTCGTAAATGATATAGGCTGTGTTTAGATCTAAAAAGTGGAGGCGAAATCTGTCAAAATTTGACCAAAAACATCACATCCGACACTGTAGCGCACTGTAGCACTTTTCGTTTGTTTGTGTTAAATATTGTCCTACCATGGCCTAACTAGATTCAAAAGATTCGTCTCGCAAAGTACATCTAAACTGTACAATTATTTTTTGATTTCATCTACGTTTAGTACTCCATGCATGTGCCGGCATTTTTGATGTGATGGAAAATCTTCTTTTTGTATAGTAGAATTTGGAAAAAAATTTGAATCTAAACGCAGCCATATACACAGGCACATGAGTGGCCCATTGCCACCTCTACCAGATCCAGAGCTCGATGGCAATGTGGCAAAATCTTTGGGCCTACCATTCAAAGAGTGGAACTTGACCAAAATCGTGGGCGCGGCCCAAGAAAAGCGTAACGCCAAATACGATCATGGGCTAGGCATCGTCGGTGTGCGGCCTGTCTCTCTTCCTTCCGGTGGCCATCCCGCCTGGCATCTCCCTCCTCTCGTCGCCCACACGCCGGAGGCGCCGCCTGCCCGTGGCAGCGCCACGACCGACCGGCCATAAGGCCTTGGCACGCCAGGCTGCTCTCCCCTCACCCCGGCGGCCCTTTTCTCTCGTCGTCACTCTACCTCGTGCTCACTCCTCTGGCTCCCTCTTTTCCATCTCCCCGGCGGCGGCGGTGAAGTTCACCTTCCGCAACCACTGCCCGGAGCCCGTCTGGCCGGCTCTGGAACAGCCCTCTCACCTCACCGCGGGGAGCCCCTGCCGGTGCCTCCTCTCTCCTCCGAGATCGCCGGTACGGGTCTGCCGTGGCCGGGAACAAGGCCTGCGCCAGACTCCGGCGTGCGTGGGACGAGTAACGGAGTAAATGCTTGTGGGTTCTCGCAGTCGCTGCATCAGATTTTCCTTCAAGCCCGATTTTTGTTTCTTTTCGGACTACTTGTTTGCATATTGATCCAACAAGTTTCATGTCCCAGGTGTTGTTTTCGGATTCGACTGGTTCCTTCACCTTGTCGGATCAGGAATCTAGGAGGCTGGTGATCTATCCTTATATATAGTTGCAAACCCCAAACAGGATCTGCGTGTGCTCGGTGCTCCATCCGTCCAAAATTTCAGTTACGGTCCGGTAGTCCTGCGGTTTTTTCCCATCTGCTGCTCCAATGGCGACCTGTAGCAGAGCTGCGGCAATTAGCAGCCGATTTGGTGTCGTACCAAACGACCTGTGGTCTCTAATCTTCCGAGTCTTGCCTAAGCTGCTTGGTCTCCCTGTCAGTTTGCTGAAGAAATTCAGGAAAGACAAGCGTTCGCATCGGCCACCTACGGAACTGGAGACTACTGCAGTGCCTGCCACATTGCCGGAGCTGCCGCAGGATGTGCTCATGCATATCTTTGCCACCCTTGAGATCCCTGATCTTGTACGGGCCGGCTCTGTCTGCTCGTCCTGGCATTCCGCGTACACATGCCTGCGGGACTTGGGGAAGTACAAACAGACGCCATGCCTGATATACACTTATAAATCTGCCGGTGAGAATGTCGCGTGTCTGTACAGCCTCGTGGAAGATAGGACCTACAAGTTAACTCTGCCGAAGCCACCCATCCGCCGTAGGTATCTGATCGGGTCCTCAAATGGCTGGTTGATCACAGCAGATGAGAGGTCTGAGCTGCACCTTGTCAATCCCATCACTGGCGAACAGGTTGATCTCCCGTCAGTCACCACCATCGAGCAAGTGAAGCCCATCACCGACCGTTCAGGCGTCATCCGCAAGTATCAGTTATCATCCTACACTGGACAGAGAGATGATAAACGTTCCTGGATATATGCTCTCGACGAGCTGCGTGGATACCTCTATTTCAAGGCGTTCGTGTTCCCTGATCCTTGCACTGGAAGCTACATTGTGGTGCTCATCCACGATCCATATTTCCAGCTTTCTTTTGCAAGAGCAGGAGATGACAGGTGGACCTGGCTGCCACTAAACACATTCTATAGAGATTGCATGTACATGGACGGCCTATTGTATGCCTTGACGGTATTTGGAGAAATCAATGCCTTTGATCTCAGTGCCTCCACTGTCACAATGAAGGTAATTATGAACAAGGTTCGTCGGGAATATTATGACATTAGTAGCTGCTACATTATTGCAGCTCCATGGGGCGGTCTGCTGCATGTTTGGAGAACTTTTAGTTCCCCTGAGCAGAAGGATGAGGATACGCACCAGCTATGGCCATGCTTTTACACCACAGAAGTCACAGTACATGAAGTGGACTTCAAAGCAAAACAGCTTGTGGAAGCAAAGAGCTTGTCTAACCATGTTTTATTTCTTGGGGACAACAATTCGACGTGTCTTCGTTCTGAGGAACACCCTCAATTGAAGGCAAATCATGTTTACTTCACTGATGATCGCAGACCGCCTGTTTCTGTGAAGAGCGTTCCTCGTGATATTGTGGTTATGGACCTGGAAAATAACAACAGAAGCAGAATTGCTTCTCGGAATTGGTCATTTGTTTGGCCTTGGCCCACGTGGATAACGCCCAATCTTACAAGGATGGATTCAGCATTCAGCAAATAGGCCTATTTATATATGTTAGATTTGTCTAGTTAATTTTTTTGGAATGGAAAGCTGTAAGATATCATAATAATATGTTTGTGTGTGTATGTGTGTGCATGAATGTGTTACTCCTAGTGTATGTTCGTCAATTAGTGCTTTGGTTTTTCTTTTGTTGGTAGAACATGCATGTGCAGACTTATTCGGTGCTACATTTGTCCTGTGGTGTTTGTATATGGTAAAAGGTGTATGGGTCTCATACTCATTTACTAGAAGGTAAATAATACTCCCTCTATCCTAAAATATAGTTTTTTTTGGCACCGAATACGTTCACTAATTATTAAAACGAAGAATGTAGTTTGTATGTATGTCTTAGATTCATTAACATGCCTGAACGTGGAAGGACCGAAAGAGAGCTAGAAAGAAGTACTCCATCCCAAATTATAAGTCTTTTGACTTTTTATGATAAAGTTTAAATGGTGCGTCTTATTCAATTTTTTTTTAATTTAAAGATATGAAAAGTTTCAAGTCATAGCTAAAGTATATTATATGCTAAACTGCATTACATAAAAATATATGAAGTTTATAATTTTTTAATGAGATGAGCCGGTCAAACTTTAATCTAAAAAAGTCAAACAATCTATATTTTGAGGCCGAGGGAGTATATTTTAGGATAGAGGGAGTAACTCATAAATTTTTTGAATAAGATAAAAGATTAAAAAATTTTAAAAAGTCAACGGCATGGAATGAAAAAGTACAATGGAGCAAGTGTTTTCGTCCGCTGGGATTGGGCCGACAAAACAAATTCTCTTAATCCATCAGCTAAACCACGAAACACGGATGAGGAGAGGACCTAAGTAACAAGGTTCCCAAAACGATGGGGACGAGGAACATGGTACGACACTTAGAGAAGCATGGGACGAAGAGGGGTATACCTCCGAGCTTCGTTTATTCGAAGACTGGAACATGTTCCCAACGATATTGGAACGATTCTTGGGAATGATGTTCGTGGAACGAGGAACGTGTTCCAAGCATCTAAGGAACAATCATAGGGAACAAAAAAAAATCATATATAACCTCAACCCAAGTTTTACAGAGATCAAGTAATCAAGCAAACAAGCATATAAATTACAAAGTCTCAAAATTATATTAGAGAGAATAGTAGACTGCATAAGCTTCAACAGATCAGCCTTGAACGTCTTCTAGATAGCTGGGTCCTCTGGATCAACATCCCATTTTGAATGTGCTCCTCCTTCTTTGTAGCTTTCTGTTGATCGGGATATGAGCCGCAAATTAGAATGGATAAAAACCAGCTTATCAGCAGTGCCTGTATTTAACTTGTTCAGTTTAGCACTATGGATGTACTAGTATGTGCACCATATCCTTTCGGCTGACGAGCTACTAATAGGTTGAGATAAAACTCGCTCTGCTAGCTCCGGAGTTACAGATCCATAACTCGTCCACCAATCAATCGGATCCATGCTATATGCATCAGACTGAACTTCTGGCACTGCAAAGATTCCTTTCTTCATGATAAAAATATTAAATTGCTCTCGAAAAACTTTGTTCTCACTAGGAGAATCTGCAATCTTCTCAAAAGCTGCAAGAACATTTGTCATAACCTCAACATCTTTGTTGGGAGCTTCCCTAGTGGTGCCTCCTGGAGCTGGTGTGTTTAGGTATTGCTGATGATAAAATTTTGGACACAATGCATACGCTAAACAATGAACAGGAAGATTCATCCTCTCCCAACGGCCAATAACTATACTCTGCACTTCAACAAAATCTTCTTTGTGTGGGTTATCGTCTTTTGTCATAATAACTTTTATCTCACGGGCCTTGCTAATCAGCGAGCGCTCGCTTGGATGGAATCCAGCGAGCGATGCTTTCACGTGGTTCTGTCCGACGCTTCCCGCGCGATCGTTGGTCCAGTGGTCCCGCGCCCGGCAATGCGCGTGATGTACGCTTTCCGCGCGATCATTGGTCCGGTGCTCTCTGCACAGTGCAGGTACGTATACTTTCCTTCTTTTACTCTCTCTTCTAATATTTATTTATACATTCATTTTTATTCTATAATGGTCATAATTTCATTAAAGAAATAAAAATACATAGTTACGTGCATAAATCGTGAAATTATGTTTTCATAAGTTATGATAATAGTTATGCTGATAAATTATATTTCCATAAATTTTCTGTGAATAAAATTATGTGAGCATAATTTTCCGTGAAAATTTCACCATGTGAATAAAATTATGTCAGCATAATTTTCCGTGAATAAAATTATATCACCATGTGAATCCGTGAATAAAATTATGTGAGCATGTGAATAAAATTATGTCAGCATAATTTTCCGTGAATAAAATTATGTCATAAAGTATATGGTTTGAAAAGAATAGAGAAAAGAAACACAAAAAGAGAAAAAAAGGGAGATATTTTAATATAGTAGAAATGATAAAAAGGAGAAAAAGAAAAGGAGGGAAAAGAAAAATTATAAATAAAAAACGTGTTGTTAGAAAATCGCGTTGGAACTCGAACGTGTCATGTGGTGGGCCCTGAAGTCTTTTCTGTTGCCGAATGCATGCATGATGGACGGGAGATGCATGACGGCTGCAACGATGGTCAGATGAATCACTTGCGTGGATCGCTCGTTGTTTTCCAATCCGGCGAGCGATAGCTAATCGGATACTCGCGTTATCTCACCCACCATACAATCCATTCTCTCATATATTTCACCCATTTTAGGCCCTTCTCCATCACTGAACCTCAGCACCGAGTATATTGGCCCTGTGATGGCAATGATGTTTTCAACTACACTCCAGAAGTCGTCATCATTTATTGTTTGGGCAATTGCCCTTGCTTGCTGCTTCAAATCGCTGCTGCTAGTGCTCACCCAGTCTTTCCATTGTCTGGTCACTACAGCAGTGGCAAGTGCTTCTTCTGCAAGTTATGAGCCTTTGGAGCAAAATGTAATGGGATGCAAAACTGGTTTTCTTCACTTTTTGCAAATCCAAACGAGAGTTAGTTCTAAACATTGCTAAACAATGCGAATGGCCTTGAAAAAACTTGACGATAGCTTTCCCTGTTCTGTACGTTTCTAGCATCCAAGGAAATTTGGCAGCAAAATCCTTGAATATAAGGTTCAAGGTATGGACAACACAGGGCGCCCAAATAATGTGCTTATGCACCTGTACAAAGAGTCAATGTAAGAGGATTAGAATATTAGATAATATACCCTGCTGCTTTGCAGTTATAGGCATTGTCTGTCACCACTTGAAGGACATTTCCTGGTCCTTTGTAATCCTTTGGAGCATTTTTTATTGCCGTAACCATTCGTGAGAATGAGGGCTTCTCAACGCATGGAATGGAAATTGGAATGCCATTAGCACACAAAAATTTGATTACTTCCATATCTACAGCATCCCTTTCCGCTACTCCAAAAGATTTTGCCAGGGCACTGGAACCGGACGCCCCAGGTTTTGCTCTCAAACCCTGTCCTCTACTGTCAGCTTCTTTGACCTTTTCCCTCAATACTTTGCACTTGGTGGGAGTATTTTGCAGCGCAACGCAGCGTTGAATTGGTGCAACGCAGCGCAACGCAGAGGACAAGCCTTTGGTCTTAACATACACAGAATAGGATGGACCATATTAACATAGTATAACAAATAAAAATGGAATGAACCACCAGGAAAGGGCAAAACATATTCGATCAACTCCAGTAGACAATCCATTAGTTTGTTATATACATAGGTCCAGGCAGAGGTTCCTGATCACCTTGCCAACAAATTCAAGGACAAAGGAAAAAGAAAACAATATTAGAATCAGGTGAACACATATTTATCAGGCTAATTTGAAGCCCTTCTTGAATCTGCACTTATTTTTCTTCAGGAGACTTGGCTGTCTTTGCTGTCCTTCGTTTGTTTATCAGAAACTTGCCAAACAGTACTTCCGTCAAGCCCACCAACCTAAAATGGAAATATTAGAACATAGAAGATCACATAATTTCAGTTGCATTATGTAGAGTGATAAATCACCTGCAGGCAGCGTATGGCAGAAGTGAACATGCAATTCCAACTCTCTGCGGGAGCTTACTGAAACCAAGCAACCATGGATTTCACAAGCATCCAACCTGACTTTATGTTTTTCCAAGTGAATGATCCTCTGCATTTTACACATCAAGCAACATTAGACTAAGGTACTAAAAAACTAAACTCCATATTGACATGTGTTTATATTATGCCGACTCACATTGCAAGGTTTATAAATGCCATTATCATATATCTGGGGGCCAAAAAAGCACTCATGACAGAGTGTGATGTTCTTATCGCACCGTGCCGCTTTACGGCAATACTCCTTGTATTGCATTTCCAGCTCCTTTGATACCATCTGTCCATTCACTACCTAAAAAATAATGTTATAGATCCAATGTTACTACTTTGCAACTTGCGAGTTAAATAGAAGGAAACAGATCCAACGCACTCCCTCCGTTTTAGATTATAGAATATTTGTTTTTTTAACTAAATTTGACTCACTCTCATTATTTAAATTTGTTTATAATTATAATTTATTTTACTAGTATATAATATACTTTGATCATGATTTGAAATTTTTTTCTATATTTTCGTAAATAAGACAAAGGTGAAACTTGGTCAAAAAAGCTAAATAATCTACAATTTTGGATGAAGGGAGTAACATTCAACAAGAATTTTGAACTATAGCCTTTGCAAAATTTATCTCGAAATCAATCATAATGTAACTTGCAATCCGGCAAACAGAAAGATAAGTATAAGAAAAAAAAGATACCGTCAAAGGAGGGGATAAAGATACAGAGGAATTGAACACCGTGGTGAATTATTGGGTTGAAGCAATAGGAATCACCATAAGCTTGGCATCTAAAATGATCTGATTCCTCTATCTATACTTAAGTGCCTGGTGTTTCTACTGAAATACAAGGGTTCATCAGTTCCAGTATCAATTCACACACACACACCCCCTTATAAAATGTTATAAATATGTATTTGGTGCACATACACTTTCACGGTATAAATGTTATTAATATGTATGTTAACTGCCTGGTGTTTCTCAACGCGGGTGTCTGGTGCCCTTTGCTACGGCGGTTGAGCGTGTCAAGGTGATACAGTCTCCCTACTAACCTTTTCAAGTTTCATATAATTGATGAGGAGTTCATACGGACTCCATGCGTGTGTGCGTGCATGTTCACTAGTAAGACAAAGGTCAAACTTGGCAAAAAAAAAAAAAAAAAAAAAAAGCTAAACAATCTACAGTTTTGCATGGAGGCGGTGGAGTAACATTCAACAGGAATTTTGAACTATAGCCTAGCAAAATTTATCTCGGAAATCAATCAATGATCATGTAACTTGCAATCAGGCAAACAGAAATACATGGAAAAAAAAAAGATACCGTCAAAGGGGGTAGCGGCTGCGGTGCTGGCGGCCGCCGTACGGGTGGTCTCTTCCTCTCGCCGTACATCCAAGCGCTATTGGCCTTGCCACTGTCATCAGCCTGACGACGAACCCGGTCCTGACCCGCCCCGGCCTCGACGTTGACAGCTGGCGGCGGCACCTCGTCCCTTGCTGCCGCGTCGTCGTTGGCCGGCCGGAGGAGGGGCCCCGGCAACAAGCGCATCAGACTGTCGAACTGGCGGGCCAGCCATGCGCACACGGCGTTCTCGCCGTGGCCGCCATGCACGGGCGGCGCCTCCTGCCCAATGCGGTTCTCCGGCCGCGGCCGCGCGCGCCGGCCGAGCTCGCCCTCCTCAGCCCTTTCCTCGCCACTGCGGGGCTGCACGGGCTCAGCGGCCGCCCTCTCGCCACGGCCGTCCTGCGCGGGCGCACGTCCCGCAGCGCGTCTCCTCCTCGGCATCTTCAGGGGCTTCTTGGACGGTGTCTTTGGAGAGGAAGATTCTTGGTGTTCTTGGCAGAGCGGAGGATCGGGGGGTGTTCTTAGCCGATGACGTTCTTTGCAGAGGGCGATTCTTGACGTTCTTGTCTGAGGATCGGCGGATGTTCTTTCTTGGCAGGGGAGAGGATCCGGAGATGTTCTTGGCCAAACAGAGGATCGGGGGGGGGGGGGGGGGTGTTCTTGGCCGGGAAGGAAGAAGATCGCGGGCTTCTGCGAGAAGCCGAGAGGCGGCAGAACGGACAGGTCGACGGCGGCGAGGGCTTGGGCGGAGGGGCGCGGCGAGGTTTTGGACGGAATGGAGGGGTGTGGTCGGGGTTCTTTCTTTCTTGTGCCGGCGAGAGCGAGAGTTCTTGCGCAGGTGCAGACTGCAGAGCCGGGCGGGGCGGGGCGGGAGGAAGAGGAGAGAGTTTTGCAATATGGAGGGAGTTTTATTCGAGTCGACCGTTCGATTCGGGCTGGGGTGCTGGGCCTAATAAGAGGAGTGGGCCGTGGTTTGGTGGGCCTTAAGAGTCTTCTCCCCACCTCTCTCTCGGTCTCGACTCTTGATGCGCCCGGCCGGCCGGTCGCCCGCTCGACCATGGCGGCGGCGGGGGTTTGAGGAGCTGCCGTTCGTTCGCCGCTCCAACCCGGCCGGCTGGCCGGCGCCTCCCGGCCTCCGTGCTCCAGCCCCGCGCATCCACTGCTGCGGTTCCGTTCGGGCCTCCCACCACTGTCTGTCTGGGGTCTGTGCCTCTCGGTACGTCTTGCTCGGTCTGATCACTCCCTGCTATCGCTTCAACTTCGTTTTGGAGATCTGACCCGGGTATGCGGTGGGGCCGGGAGTAGGAGGGCGGTTCGGTGAAAATGAGTGAACTCTGTAATATTATCATTACTGCTGCCGCTGCTGATCTGACGGTGGGGTCGGAAGTAGGAGGGCGGTTCGGTGAAAATGAGTGAACTCTGCAATATTATCAGTACTGCGAGCTTGACGTCTAGTGACAAACCGTCTAATTTCACATCATTTTCTCCTTGTGCTCTTTGAGTCTGATCAATGAAGATAATATTGTATCTTGCCTTGTTTGATTAACCAGTTATGCTACATTAATCTTTTGCTGTTCTTGAAAGAGCCCCCCTCTGAATTTCGCCTTGCTATTGCTGAGATGAGGTCTCTATGGCCACGCACATTTATTTAGTTACAAATATTTGCTTCAGTTGCATATAATTGCAAGCTTCTGATTGTAGCTGCCCGTCTTTCTCTATTATTAGCTACAGAATATAATTGATTAATTGCTTGTACTGCATATAATTGCATTACAAATAGTTATGCCTGGAAGGAACTGCTAAAATTTATGTTTCAGAAAAGGATCAATAGTCAAGCTGGCATGTTGAACTCTACATTGGTTCAGCTCTATTTAACTGCAGACGCTAGCTGAAACCTTCAGTGTGCTAAACATGCTAGCTTCTTCTGGAGCCTGGATGATTCTGAAACTAGCTCTGTTGTGTGCAAAGCTGTTCACTATTTCAAAGATCAGGATGAACTTAATACCCTGGCGCAATGTTGCAGGCATGTCAGCTAGACAGTGACAAGAAAAGTTCTGTATGATAGGATCTATGCTTTGCTACAACTCTGATCTTAGTGTCCAAGTATTCAGAATTGAGGGCAGTCTAATTTTCTAATTATCAAACTATTGTTAATAGGTCCTGCTACTCCCCATCAGAATTGCCTGCATTACACATAAACTGTCTCTTTTCCTCGTCAGTTCATAGAATCAAGTTTTGTGGACTAGGTAGTCTTTAAAATGCTTCTATGCTATAGACTTGAGTCCTTACTTTTGCATTGCTGGCAAAGTTAAAATCTGCACTCTTATATGGAGACATCTTGATTTAAATATTTATTTTGCTAGTGTATAAACATACTCATTTCATGGATCAATAACGACCGATCCTTTCACCTAATTGCAGGGCTAAATCTACATGTTTTGGCTCAGTTCGTGTCATGTGCTGATGCTACAATGAATTAGCACCTGCCTAGTTTTTCGTTATCTTGCGGCTCGTGATTTATGATGTTGCTACCTACTGAAATCGTTTATGGATCAGAAAGGAGACAACTTGTTTATCACTTTATGAGCTCTGGAATGCTGTCACAAATTGCCTTTATATACTTTGCATTCAAAAGGTGACATACATTTTTTATCATATGCATGTACAAGTACTAGAAAACGTTCATCAAGGGTACTACGTTTGTGGAAGGATGTAGAATTCCATGTGTTGTGCTTTTGTTTCCATCTAAATGAGTTTTAGATTTTTAGTTTCATTTGTGAAATGGCCTACGCAGAAATTTGGTATGCACAGGAAATGGTTGAATTTTAGTATTGTGCTTTGAGGCATCTATCTCAACCGATATGATTCGTTGAAACATGTATTTCTGAGCTGGGTAGTTTAATATGTGAACAGTGTAGGATGGAATGGTCAGTCAGGGTTTCATTGATGCAATGTTCTTGCTGTTTAGTTTGTTAAATAATGCCTGTGAATATAGTGTTCCAGGCTTACATTTAACCTTTCTTTGGTTAGTGTAAATTCTTGGTTAACAAATCTACCCAGAACTGAAGTTTGGGTATTTCTATCTCTGAAATATGAATATCAGTTCTTGACTTCTTGGGTTTAACTTCCATTTTTAGGAGTATAGTATTTTTATTTTGAGCCCAGTGAGGAATACAGCTTGGATTCTTGGAGTATTGGACCGGAAACGATCAAGTTTTGGTTTAGTTTTTTTACAGTAGGTTGCTTGTCTGTTTGGTGACATTCATTTACAGAGTAAAATAATATATATCTTCAGGCTGCATCTTCCTTTCATTAAGTTTTTTTGCAAGACTAGAGTTCCTGGTATTATATATTAGTACATGAGAAAGCAAGGACCATACATATCCTGAGCTGTCCTGATGGCCAAATAACTGATCAACATGAACCTCTGAACTGTTGCACGTAAGCAACTAGTTGTAGCAATATAATCATGTGCACAACATCATCTAGTTTTTATTGACTCTGGTTCCCTAAAAGGATTTCCTAGTGATAGCAAACAATCTTCAAATCAGGTTAGCCAACACTCTATTTTCTGACTAAGATGGTGATGACGGAGAATATACTCATTGCCTCATTGAGAATGTTCAATAAAGTTTTAGTTCTTCAAGTGCTGATGTTGCTTTTTGCACCCTTTCACTCATTGTGTACTATTAGAGAACTGCTAAGGGCACTAACCAGCCAGTGCATTTATGCAGAATCTTGTGTTTCGAAAGAACCTGACAATTGATAAGAGCATCCACACAGCATACATCCAGGCAATCAGATCTGCACAGCACTTCATTTATATTGAGAATCAATACTTTCTTGGTTCTTTATATGCTTGGCCATCCCCCATCCTATGTGAACTCAGGTTTGGTCTTGTCCTTTGTCTCCATTCTGGCTGCTTTTTATATATTTCGTGCAAAAAATGGGAGGAAAACAGACATAATATTGGTAGGTCTTAGATTTTTTTTGTTTTATTTTTAGGTAGGTTGCATTCTATTTTTTCCTTGTATAGTTCTATTATTTGTGCTACTGTTGCTTAACTTAATTGGTAGTTATGTTTAAGGATGCTACCTGATATTTACATGGCAGGTGCTGACAATCTGATACCAATTGAATTGGCCCTCAAAATTGCAAGTAAGATTAGATCATGAGAACACTTTGTAGTATATATCGTGACACCAATGTGGCCTGAAGGAGTCCCTACTGCAGCATCTGTTCAAGAAATCCTTTTCTTTCAGGTGAATTTCTTTATGTATTGGTGGCACCAATTTAACTAAACCACTTACCGGTTAGGAGGTCTTCTGAGTTCTTTCTTGCATCATCGCAAACTATCCACGTTCCATGTTGTGTAAGTCAAGTACTAGCTAAATGAAATTTGAGGATTATATATGTGACTATATTATTGTAGCTTTCTAACCTTGAGTATACAGTATATTTAATTTCACACTGGTCAACATTGAATTGAGATCTGAGTGTATCACACTTGGGGAAAAAATCTTTCTCGTGATTCATTAAAAATCTATTCTGTTCTTAAAGTGCAAATGTTGCTTATTTACAGAATATTGGGTAGATTTAAAAGCTAATACAAGTTTTTCACCTTATTTTAAAAGACAGTATCATGCAACGTCATAGAAATTGGGATTTAGCAACTAATTATGTTCAGTTGTCTCTTACAGTCCCAAACAATGGAGATGATGTATAAAATAATTGCGGATGAGCTCAAGGCCATGGACATTAAAGATCTGCACCCTGAAGATTACTTGAACTTTTTTGTCTTGGAAATCGGGAAGAACCGTCATCTAACGGCAGCCCTGACTCAGATAAATCTACAGACAAAAGTGCAGCGGTAATCTATTATTGTATTTTGCAATTTTTTTCTCATTCTTCTAAAGAGAAAAAACATCAAAATTAGTCACTACTAAAACTTATCTAACTGCCGGTGTTTCCATCATCTACTCAACTCCGATGTACATGTTAATAAGATTTAGTTTTTACCCTTAAGAAAACAGTGTAAGTTCATAAGGAGAGGTTTCCTGGATGCTGACATATTGGCTTGGAAAGTTGCCTTCTTACAGTAAGCTGTTTGGTTGAATGGATAAATGCTTTCTTTTGATGAGAACTGATGTATCTGTACTTTGCTTGCTTGGATGCACTAATTTGCTTACATTGATTGAGCTTACTGATGTAATATTAGGCTCACCTTGTTGATTGTGTACACTGTTCTTAATGTCACATGGTTTCTGGCTTGGCTGTTGTAAATTAGGATGCCAAGAACAACGTGTACTAGGGCAAATGAAATATTCTATCAGTTTTATACAATTTTCACTGCTCACCATGGTTGTCAAGCGTCGCCGAGACGAGTAACCGTCTAAGGCTGAGTTCAATGGAACTCCCTATATGGATTCCCTATATACTGTTTTGCGCTGTTCAACATAAATGCTGAGAGAGAATGGTAGTAGGAATAGTGTTTAGAGAGTGGGGATAGAGAGTCCCATTGGACTCAGCCTAAGAGGTCCTGACAGTTGATAGCGGTCACCATGGTGCTCGCCTCTTGAAGGAAGTATGGCGCCAGCCTGGGCGTTTAGCGTCGCCCAGGCTGTCTAGACATTGCCTGGGGGCCGGGGCATTCCGGGTGGGCGCCATGGTCTCTTCGCCTGCCCACCCCAGACAACATCACCTCACAAAATGCTAATGCGCTAAAACCAGCTCTCAATCCCCAGCATATCAGCGCCCAGCTCTCCCCCCTGCTCACAGCTGCCGGCGCCCTCCGCCTCCCGTGCGCAGCCACTGCGACCCTGCGCTTTCACTCTCGCCTCTTCTGCCGCTCGCCCTCTCTCGTCTCTTCCCCTCCTGGGCACTGCTGCCCTGGGCAGCTGAGTAGCAGGCCAGCAGAAGCAGGGGCATAGACAGTCAGGTAGAGCACAGCAGCCCATCAGAGCAATCAGCAGAGAAACAGCACTACAGCAGCAGTCAGCAGCACAGCAGCAGTTCTCAGAGCATGGTGGATAGTATTTAATCTGTACATATATTGAAATATTAGTGTTGATCCTTATACATTTTTACTGTAAAGTTGGGGCGCCATAACAACCATATTCACTATACACTAGGCTCTTGTCATTCTAAAGCCCTTTTGTTATCTGCTCATGTATGGCTTTGAAGAACTGGTGAACCTACTTGACATGTCAAATTGTCACGAGCCTAGTTCTATTCATTTTTCTTGTTAATTATTTCATAAACAGTCACATTCTTATTTTAATATTTCTTCTGCTTTAAAAATCTACAGGCCTAGGCTACAAAAATCGGCGGATGATGAATATGTAATTCTGGGTTCAGCAAACATCAACCAGAGATCCCTGGCTGGTACTAGAGATACCGAAATCGCAATGGGTGCGTACCAGCCTCATCATGCATGGTCTACAGAGAATCAACATCCTCATGGCCAGGTTGTCCTCTTCTTCCTACCAAATTGCTTACTTCTATATTTCTGAATGACAAATAACTTCTTTCCTGTTTTATGAGATTCTGCAACCCCAGACTTTAATATAATGTACCACTTCTGAGCTATCTCTACCTACATGTCATTTTGCCTCCAGGTATATGGATGGCGGAGCACCTCAGAATGGTTGATGATCGTTTCAATGATCCTTCAAGTTTGGATTGTGTAAATTTTGTGAATGAAATAGCTAAAGAGAACTGGAAAAAGTTTACATACGATGAGATGAAAACATTACAAGGACACCTCCTCAAGTACCCAGTTAAGGTGGAGGCTGATGGTAAGATCAGCCCACTGCCAGTCCAAGAATGCTTTCCTGACGTTGGCGGCAAGATTCTTGGAGCTCCAACTTCACTTCCTGATTCGCTGACCATGTAGAGCTGCAAACAAAAAATTGATCTGTTCAGAGTTGAAGAACTTTGTAATTGTCTAAATTTGGTGAGATTGTCGCATAATTTGTACCATATCTGTAATCACCCATAGTTGACTCAGTGAAAGCTCAAGTTGTTACTGGTGTAGTGGTGTCTGTAGAGTTGTGCTGCTGTAAGTTCTCCCAGCGTTTGTAAATGAATAATACGATAGGATCCTTGACAGTGCTTCCCTTTCCGTGCAATTGTACAACTGTTTTGAACATTCTGCTCAACTTTGTGTTTATACTGTTTTTGTTCCATCGTCTGCCCTGCATAGTCACGGCCCCGACTCACCGTCCTGAAAGTAGGTGTCCTGTTGGTGATTTCTAGCGTGGGTTAGCTCCTCCCTTGACAATGCTGCTGGCAGCAGGCTTGTTCACCCCTCGATCTCGCATCAATCTCCGCACACTCGATGACTCGTCCCACCTCCCGGCATCATCGTACATCTGAGCCAACGCGGTGTGCTGTCTTGCATTCCCCGGCTCGAGAATGAGCAGCCGCTCAGCCGCATGCTCGGCGAGCTCCATGTCGTTGTGCAGCCGGCAAGCGCCGAGCAGCGCGCCCCAGACGTCTTTCCCCGGTTCAAACGGCATGGCCTGGACGACCCCGAGCGCCCGAGACAGGTGCCCGGCGCGGCCCAGCAAGTCGACCACGCAGGCGTGGTGTACCTGCCCCTTCTCCACGCCATGGGCACGCATCATGTCAAAGATCCTGAGTCCGTCGTCGACAAGGCCGACGTGCGCGCAGGCCGAAAGAGCGGACACGAAGCAGATGTCGTCGGGCGCAATGCCATTCGCCAGCATAATGCGGAGCACGTCCAGCGCCTCAACGCCATGGCCGTGGCTGCCGTAAGCCTGGATCATTGCGCTGTATACTGATTGGTTTCTCACCGGCGCACGGTCGAAGATGGCCCGGGCGGTGTCATGCCGGCCGCACGCGGCGTACATGGCAATGAGCCCGGTAGCCAACGAGGCGTCGACGTAGACGCCGGTCTTGACGACGTATAAATGCGCCCCTCGCAGGCCGGCAGCACGGCGACCAAAGTGACATGGTCTGGCCGTCAAGCCGCGCCGCGCCGCAGCATGGAACGAAGCAGCGCGACCGCCTTGTCGGGGTGCCCGTTCTGGGCGTACCCGGCGATCATCGAGTTCCAGCTCACGACGTCCTTCTCGGCGACCCCGTCGAACACCTTCCTCGCCGTCGCCATGTAGCCGCACTTGGCGTAGAAGGCGACCAGCGTCGCGAGCGCGTGCAAGGCCTGGCCGATGCGCCGCGCGCCATCACCAGCCACGGCGCACGCCTTGACGACGAACGTGTACGTGTAGCAGTTGGCACTAGGAGCCCCGCCCGCGCGCATGCGCGCGAAGAGCGCGACGGCCTCTTGCGCGTGCGGCGGGCCGGCGCACGCGTAGGCCCGGAGCATGACGTTCCAGAGGAAGGTGTCCCGGTGGGGCGCGGGTCGAACACCTGGTGCGTGGCCGCCATGCCGGCGCGGTCCAGCGCAGCGTTGCGGGCGACGAGGCCCGCGGCCACGAAGCGGTCACGGTCCAGGTCCGAAGTGACGACGCGGGAGTGAATTTGTACGAGTGTCTGGGGCGCTGCTTGGAGCACCATCTGCATCGCTGCATCACCGCATGCCTCGGGGGGAAAATTGGTGGAGACTGGAGAGAGTCACCAGGCACAGCAGCTCGTCGCGGACAGGTCCGCAGGTGTGGCTGGATCTTTTTGCAGGCGGGGCTTTGATTTTTTTAGAACAGTCTTCGTAAATGATATAGGCTGTGTTTAGATCTAAAAAGTGGAGGCGAAATCTGTCAAAATTTGACCAAAAACATCACATCCGACACTGTAGCGCACTGTAGCACTTTTCGTTTGTTTGTGTTAAATATTGTCCTACCATGGCCTAACTAGATTCAAAAGATTCGTCTCGCAAAGTACATCTAAACTGTACAATTATTTTTTGATTTCATCTACGTTTAGTACTCCATGCATGTGCCGGCATTTTTGATGTGATGGAAAATCTTCTTTTTGTATAGTAGAATTTGGAAAAAAATTTGAATCTAAACGCAGCCATATACACAGGCACATGAGTGGCCCATTGCCACCTCTACCAGATCCAGAGCTCGATGGCAATGTGGCAAAATCTTTGGGCCTACCATTCAAAGAGTGGAACTTGACCAAAATCGTGGGCGCGGCCCAAGAAAAGCGTAACGCCAAATACGATCATGGGCTAGGCATCGTCGGTGTGCGGCCTGTCTCTCTTCCTTCCGGTGGCCATCCCGCCTGGCATCTCCCTCCTCTCGTCGCCCACACGCCGGAGGCGCCGCCTGCCCGTGGCAGCGCCACGACCGACCGGCCATAAGGCCTTGGCACGCCAGGCTGCTCTCCCCTCACCCCGGCGGCCCTTTTCTCTCGTCGTCACTCTACCTCGTGCTCACTCCTCTGGCTCCCTCTTTTCCATCTCCCCGGCGGCGGCGGTGAAGTTCACCTTCCGCAACCACTGCCCGGAGCCCGTCTGGCCGGCTCTGGAACAGCCCTCTCACCTCACCGCGGGGAGCCCCTGCCGGTGCCTCCTCTCTCCTCCGAGATCGCCGGTACGGGTCTGCCGTGGCCGGGAACAAGGCCTGCGCCAGACTCCGGCGTGCGTGGGACGAGTAACGGAGTAAATGCTTGTGGGTTCTCGCAGTCGCTGCATCAGATTTTCCTTCAAGCCCGATTTTTGTTTCTTTTCGGACTACTTGTTTGCATATTGATCCAACAAGTTTCATGTCCCAGGTGTTGTTTTCGGATTCGACTGGTTCCTTCACCTTGTCGGATCAGGAATCTAGGAGGCTGGTGATCTATCCTTATATATAGTTGCAAACCCCAAACAGGATCTGCGTGTGCTCGGTGCTCCATCCGTCCAAAATTTCAGTTACGGTCCGGTAGTCCTGCGGTTTTTTCCCATCTGCTGCTCCAATGGCGACCTGTAGCAGAGCTGCGGCAATTAGCAGCCGATTTGGTGTCGTACCAAACGACCTGTGGTCTCTAATCTTCCGAGTCTTGCCTAAGCTGCTTGGTCTCCCTGTCAGTTTGCTGAAGAAATTCAGGAAAGACAAGCGTTCGCATCGGCCACCTACGGAACTGGAGACTACTGCGCCTCACTGCGCTAAAACCAGCTCCCAATCCCCAGCATATCAGCGCCCAGCTCTCCCTCCTGCTCACAGCCGCCGGCGCCCTGCTCCTCCCGTGCGCAGCCACTGTCACCCTGTGCTTTCACTCTTGCGCTTCTTCTGCGGCTCGCCCTCGCTCATCTCTTCCCCTCATGGGCACTGCTGCCCTGGGCAGCTGAGCAGCAGGCCAGCAGAGGCAGGGGCAGAGACAATCAGGTAGAGCACAGCAGCCCATCAGAGCAATCAGCAGAGACACAGCAGCAATCAGCAGCACAGCAGCAGGTCTCAGAGCATGGTGGATAGTATTTAATATGTGCATATATTGAAATATTATTGTTGATCCTTATACATTTTTACTGTAAGGTTGGGGCGCCGTAACAACCATATTCACTATACACTAGGCTCTTGTCATTCTAAAGCCCTTTTGGTATCTGCTCATGTATGGCTTTGAAGAACTGGTGAACCTACTTGACATGTCAAATTGTCACGAACCTAGCTCTATTCATTTTTCTTCTTAATTATTTCATAAACGGTCACATTCTTATTTTAATGTTTCTTCTGCTTTAAAAATCTACAGGCATTGGCTACAAAACATCGGCGGTTCATGATCTATGTTCATGCAAAAGGGATGATTGTGGATGATGAATATGTAATTCTGGGTTCAGCAAACATCAACCAGAGATCCCTGGCTGGTACTAGAGATACTGAAATCGCAATGGGTGCGTACCAGCCTCATCATGCATGGTCTACAGAGAATCAACATCCTCATGGCCAGGTTGGCCTCTTCTTCCTACCAAATTGCTTACTTCTGAAACAACTTATTTTCTGTTTTACGAGATTATGCAACCCCAGACTTTTAATATAATGCACCACTTCTGAGATATCTCTACCTACATGTCATTTTGCCTCCAGGTATATGGATACAGAACGTCTCTCTGGGCAGAGCACCTCGGAATGGTTGATGATCGTTTCAAAGATCCTTCAAGTTTGGATTGTGTAAATTTTGTGAATGAAATAGCTAAAGAGAACTGGAAAAGGTTTACGGACGATGAAATGAAAACATTACAAGGGCACCTCCTCAAGTACCCAGTTAAGGTGGAGGCTGATGGTAAGATCAGCCCAATGCCAGACCAAGAATGCTTTCCTGACGTTGGCGGCAAGATTCTTGGAGCTCCGACTTCACTTCCTGATTCGCTGACCATGTAGAGCCGCAGACAAAAGATTGATCTGTTCAGAGTTGAAGCTGGATCAGATATCCACCGCTGAACTTTGTAATTGTCTAAATTTGGCGCTGAACTTTGTAATTGTCTAAATTTGGCGAGATTGTCGCATAATTTGTACCATATCTGTAATCACCCATAGTTGACGCTGGGAAAGCTCAAGTTGTTGCTGGTGTAGTGGTGTCTGTAGAGTTGTGCTTCTGTAAGTTCTCCCAGCGTTTATAAATGAATAATACGATAGGATCCTTGACAGTGCTTCCCTTTCCGTGCAATTGTACAACTGTTTTGAACATTCTGCTCAACATTGTGTTTATACCGTTTCTGTTCCATCGTCTGCCCTGCATAACGACAATGCTGCTGGCAACAGGCATGTTCACCCCTCCATCTCGCATCAATCTCCGCACACTCGATGACTCGTCCCACCTCCCGGAATCATCAAACATCTGAGCCAACGCAGTGTTTGCATTCCCCGCCTCGAGGATGAGCAGCCGCTCGGCCGCATGCTCGGCGAGCTCCATGTCGTTGTGCAGCCGGCAGGCGCCGAGCAGCGCGCCCCAGACGTCTTTCCCCGGTTCAAACGGCATGGCCTGGACGACCCCGAGCGTCCAAGACAGGTGCCCGGCGCGGCCCAGCAAGTCGACCACGCAGGCGTAGTGTACCTGCCTCTTCTCCACGCCATGGGCGCGCATCATGTCAAAGACCATGAGTCCGTCGTCGACCAGGCCGCCGTGCGCGCAGGCCGAAAGAGCGGACACGAAGCAGATGTCGTCGGGCGCAATGCCATTCGCCAGCATAAGGCGGAGCACGTCCAGCGCCTCAACGCCATCGCCGTGGCTGCCGTAAGCCTGGATCATTACACTGTATACGGAGGAGTCTCTGGGGCGCTTGGGGTCGGCGTGGGACTGGAGGAGCTTCACGTAGTCGTACGAGTCTCTGGGGCGCTGCTTGGAGCACCATCTGCATCGCGGCATCACCGCATGCCTCGGGGGGAAAATTGGTACTGGAGAGAGTCACCAGACCAGCAGTTCTAGGTGCATGCCTCACAGGCACAGCAGCTCGTCGCGGGCAGGTCCGCAGGTGTGGCTGGATCTTTTCGCAGGCGGGTCTTCGTTAATTGATTTTTTTTAGAACAGTCTTCGTTATACACACGCACATGACTGGGCTAAAAGGCATCGTCTGTGTGCGGCGTGTCTCATCTCCGTGGCCTCTCCCCCACGGTCCATTGGACCCAGTGCGCGACCCAACCCGACCCATATCTCCCTCTCGTCTCCCACACGCCGGAGGAGCGCCACGGCCGGCCGGCCGGCCATAAGGCCTTGCCACGCCAAGCTGCCCTCCCCTCACCCCGGCGCCCCTTTTCTCTCGTCGTCACTCTCCCTCGCGCTCACTCCTCTGGCTCCCTCTTTCCCGTCTCCCCGTCGGCGGCGGTGAAGTTCACCTTCCGCAACCACTGCACGCCTGCCCGGAGCCCGTCTGGCCGGCTCTGGAACAGCCCTCTCACCTCACCGCGGGGAGCCCCTGCCGGTGCCTCCTCTCTCCTCCGAGATCGCCGTTACGGGTCTGCCGTGGCCAGGAACAAGGCCTGCGCCAGACTCCGGCGTGCGTGGGACGAGTAACGGAGTAAATGCTTGCGGGTTCTCGCAGTCGCTGCATCAGATTTTCCTTCAAGCCCGATTTTTGTTTCTTTTCCGACTACTTGTTTGAATATTGATCCAACAAGTTTCATGTCCCAAGTGTTGTTTTCGGATTCGACTGGTTCCTTCACCTTGTCGGATCAGGAATCTAGGAGGCTGGTGATCTATCCTTATATATAGTTGCAAACCCCAAACAGGATCTGCGTGTGCTCGGTGCTCCGTCCGTCCAAAATTTCAGTTACGGTCCGGTAGTCCTGCGGTTTTTTCCCATCTGCTGCTCCAATGGCGACCTGTAGCAGAGCTGCGGCAATTAGCAGCCGATTTGGTGTCGTACCAAACGACCTGTGGTCTCTAATCTTCAGAGTCTTGCCTAAGCTGCTTGGTCTCCCTGTCAGTTTGCTGAAGAAATTCAGGAAAGACAAGCGTTCGCATCGGCCACCTACGGAACTGGAGACTACTGCGGTGCCTGCCACATTGCCGGAGCTGCCGCAGGATGTGCTCATGCATATCTTTGCCACCCTTGAGATCCCTGATCTTGTACGGGCCGGCTCTGTCTGCTCGTCCTGGCATTCTGCGTACACATGCCTGCGCGACTTGGGGAAGTACAAACAGACGCCATGCCTGATATACACTTATAAATCTGCCGGTGAGAATGTCGCGTGTCTGTACAGCCTCGTGGAAGATAGGACCTACAAGTTAACTCTGCCGAAGCCACCCATCCGCCGTAGGTATCTGATCGGGTCCTCAAATGGCTGGTTGATCACAGCAGATGAGAGGTCTGAGCTGCACCTTGTCAATCCCATCACTGGCGAACAGGTTGATCTCCCGTCAGTCACCACCATCGAGCAAGTGAAGCCCATCACCGACCGTTCAGGCGTCATCCGCAAGTATCAGTTATCATCCTACACTGGACAGAGAGATGAGAAGCGTTCCTGGATATATGCTCTCGACGAGCTGCGTGGATACCTCTATTTCAAGGCGTTCGTGTTCCCTGATCCTTGCACTGGAAGCTACATTGTGGTGCTCATCCACGATCCATATTTCCAACTTTCTTTTGCAAGAGCAGGAGATGACAGGTGGACCTGGCTGCCACTAAACACATTCTATAGAGATTGCATGTACATGGACGGCCTATTGTATGCCTTGACGGTATTTGGAGAAATCAATGCCTTTGATCTCAGTGCCTCCACTGTCACAATGAAGGTAATTATGAACAAGGTTCGTCGGGAATATTATGGCATTAGTAGCTGCTGCTACATTGTTGCAGCTCCATGGGGTGGTCTGCTGCATGTTTGGAGAACTTTTAGTGTCCCTGAGCAGAAGGATGAGGATACGCACCAGCTATGGCCATGCTTTTACACCACAGAAGTCACAGTACATGAAGTGGACTTCAAAGCAAAACAGCTTGTGGAAGCAAAGAGCTTGTCTAACCATGTTTTATTTCTTGGGGACAACAATTCGATGTGTCTTTGTTGTGATGAACACCCTCAATTGAAGGCAAATCATGTTTACTTCACTGATAATCGCAGACCGCCTGTTTCTGTGAAGAGCCTTCCTCGTGATATTGTGGTTATGGACCTGGAAAATAACAACAGAAGCAGAATTGCTTCTCGGAATTGGTCATTTGTTTGGCCTTGGCCCACGTGGATAACGCCCAATCTTACAAGGATGGATTCAGCATTCAGCAAATAGGCCTATTTATATATGTCAGATTTGTCTGCTTAATTTTTATGGAATGGAAAGCTGTAAGATATCATAATAATATGTTTGTGTGTGTATGTGTGTGTTGGGGGGACACATCGATATGTTTCCATGTTACAAAATCATGAATGTGTTACTCCTAGTGTATGTTCGTCAATTAGCGCTTTGGTTTTTCTTTTGTTGGTAGAACATGCAGGTGCAGACTTTTTCGGTGCTGCATTTGTCCTGTGGTGTTTCTATATGGTAAAAGGTGTATGGGTCTCATACTCATTTACCAGAAGGTAAATAATACTCCCTCTATCCTAAAATATAGTTTTTTTTTTGGCATTGAATACGTTCACTAATTATTAAAACGAATAATGTAGTTTGTATATATGTCTTAGATTCGTTAACATGCCCGAACGTGGACGGATCGAAAGAGAGCTAGAAAGAAGTACTCCATCCCAAATTATAAGTCTTTTGACTTTTTATGATAAAGTTTAATTGTTGCGTCTTATTCAAAAAATTTTAAAGATATGAAAAGTTTCAAGTCACAGCTAAAGTATATTATATGCTAAACCGCATTACAGCAAAAATATATGAAGTTTATAATTTTTTAATAAGACGAGTTGGTCAAACTTAGATCCAAAAAAAATCAAACAATCTATATTTTGAGGCAGAGGGAGTATATTTTAGGATAGAGGGAGTAGCTCATAAATTTTTTTGAATAAGATAAAAGATTAAAAATTTTAAAAAGGTCAACGGCATGGAATAAAAAAGAACAGATGGAGCAAGTGTTTTCGTCCGATGGGATTGGGCCGACAAAACAAATTCTCTTAATCCATCAGCTAAACCACGAAACAAGGATGAGGAGAGGACAAGCCTTTGGTCTTAACATACACAGAATAGGATGGACCATATTAACATAGTAACAAATAAAAATGGAATGAGCCACCAGGAAAGGGCAAAACATATTCGATCAACTCCAGTAGACAAAGCCATTAGTTTGTTATATACATAGGTCCAGGCAGAGGTTCCTGATCACCTTGCCAACGAATTCAAGGACTCAGGAAAAAGAAAAACAATATTGGAATCAGGTGAACTCATATTTATCAGGCTAATTTGAAGCCATTCTTGAATCTGTACTTATTTTTCTTCCGGAGACTTGGCTGTCTTTGCTGTCCTTCGTTTTTTGATCAGAAACTTGCCGAACAGAACTTCCGTCAAGCCCACCAACCTAAAATGGAAATATTAGAACATAGAAGACCACATAATTTCAGTTGCATTATGTAGAGTGATGAATCACCTGCAGGCAGAGTATGGCAGAAGTGAACATGCAATTCCAACTCTCTGCGGGAGCTTGCTGAAACCAAGCAACCAAGGATATCACAATCTTCCAATCTGACTTTATGTTTTTTCAAGTGAAGGACCCTCTGCATTTTACACATCAAGCAACATTAGACTAAGGTACTAAAAAACTAAACTCCATATTGACATGTGTTTATATTATGCTGACTCACATTGCAAGGTTTATAAATGCCATTATCATATATCTGGGGGCCAAAAAAGCACTCATGACAGAGTGTGATGTTCTTATCGCACCGTGCCGCTTTACGGCAATACTCCTTGTATTGCATTTCCAGCTCCTTTGATACCATCTGTCCATTCACTACCTAAAAAATAATGTTATAGATCCAATGTTACTACTTTGCAACTTGCGAGTTAAATAGAAGGAAACAGATCCAACGCACTCCCTCCGTTTTAAATTATAGAATATTTGTTTTTTTAACTAAATTTGACTCACTCTCATTATTTAAATTTGTTTATAATTATAATTTATTTTACTAGTATATAATATACTTTGATCATGATTTGAAATTTTTTTCTATATTTTCGTAAATAAGACAAAGGTGAAGCTTGGTCAAAAAAGCTAAATAATCTACAATTTTGGATGAAGGGAGTAACATTCAACAGGAATTTTGAACTATAGCCTTTGCAAAATTTATCTCGAAATCAATCATCATGTAACTTGCAATCCGGCAAACAGAAAGATAAGTATAAGAAAAAAAAGATACCGTCAAATGAGGGGATAACGATACAGAGGAATTGAACACTGTGGTGAATTATTGGGTTGAAGCAATAGGAATCACCATAAGCTTGGCATCTAAAATGATATGATTCCTCTATCTATACTTAAGTTCCTGGTGTTTCTACCGAAATACAAGGGTTCATCAGTTCCAGTATCAATTCACACACACACCCTTATAAAATGTTATAAATATGTATGTGGTGCACATACACTTTCACGGTATAAATGTTATTAATATGTATGTTAACTGCCTGGTGTTTCTTAACGTGGGTGTCTGGTGCCCTTTGCTACGGCGGTTGAGCGTGTCAAGGTGATACAGTCTCCCTACTAACCTTTTCAAGTTTCATATAATTGATGAGGAGTTCATATGGACTCCATGCGTGTGTGCGTGCATGTTCACTAGTAAGACAAAGGTCAAACTTGGCAAAAAAAAGAAAAGAAAAAGAAAAAGCTAAACAATCTACAGTTTTGCATGGAGGGGGTGGAGTAACATTAAACAGGAATTTTGAACTATAGCCTAGCAAAATTTATCTCGGAAATCAATCAATGATCATGTAACTTGCAATCAGGCAAACAGAAATACAAGGAAAAAAAAAGATACCGTCAAAGGGGGTAGCGGCTGCGGTGCTGGCGGCCGCCGTACGGGTGGTGGCCTCCTCTCGCCGTACATCCAAGCGCTATTGGCCTTGCCACTGTCATCAGCCTGACGACGAACCCGGTCCTGACCCGCCCCGGCCTCGACGTTGACAGCTGGCGGCGGCACCTCGTCCCTTGCTGCCGCGTCGTCGTTGGCCGGCCGGAGGAGGGGCCCCGGCAACAAGCGCATCAGACTGTCGAACTGGCGGGCCAGCCATGCGCACACGGCGTTCTCGCCGTGGCCGCCATGCACGGGCGGCGCCTCCTGCCCAATGCGGTTCTCCGGCCGCGGCCGCGCGCGCCGGCCGAGCTCGCCCTCCTCAGCCCTTTCCTCGCCACTGCGGGGCTGCACGGGCTCAGCGGCCGCCCTCTCGCCACGGCCGTCCTGCGCGGGCGCACGTCCCGCAGCGCGTCTCCTCCTCGGCATCTTCAGGGGCTTCTTGGACGGTGTCTTTGGAGAGGAAGATTCTTGGTGTTCTTGGCAGAGCGGAGGATCGGGGGGTGTTCTTAGCCGATGACGTTCTTTGCAGAGGGCGATTTGTAGCCGATGACGTTCTTTGCAGAGGGCGATTCTTGACGTTCTTGTCTGAGGATCGGCGGATGTTCTTTCTTGGCAGGGGAGAGGATCCGGAGATGTTCTTGGTCAAACAGAGGATCGGGGGGGGGGGGGGGGGTGTTCTTGGCCGGGAAGGAAGAAGATCGCGGGCTTCTGCGAGAAGCCGAGAGGCGGCAGAACGGACAGGTCGACGGCGGCGAGGGCTTGGGCGGAGGGGCGCGGCGAGGTTTTGGGCGGAATGGAGGGGTGTGGTCTTCTTTCTTGTGCCCGGCGAGAGCGAGAGTTCTTGCGCAGGAGCAGAGCGGGCGGGGCGGGAGGGAGGAAGAGGAGGGATGGGAGTTTTATTCGAGTCGACCGTTTCGATTTTCGGGCTGGGGTGCTGGGCCTAACAAGAGGAGCGGGCCGTGGTTTGGTGGGCTGGGTGGGTGGGAATCCCGTATTCACGCCCCCACCCCCGGCCGCTCGACCATGGCGGCGGGTAGGGTCTGAGGAGCCGCCGTTCGTTCGCCGCTCCAACCCGGCCGGCCGGCCGGCGCCTCCCGGCCTCCGTGCTCCAGCCCCGCGCATCCACTGCTGCGGTTCCGTTCGGGCCTCCCACCACTGTCTATCTGGGGTCTGTGCCTCTCGGTACGCCTTGCTCGGTCTGATCACTCCCTGCTGTCGCTTCAACTTCGTTTTGGAGATCTAACCCTGTTATGCGGTGGGGCCGGGAGTAGGGGGGCGGTTCGGTGAAAATGAGTGAACTCTGTAATATTATCATTACTGCTGCCGCTGCTGATCTGACCCGGGTATGCGGTGGGGTCGGAAGTAGGAGGGCGGTTCGGTGAAAATGAGTGAACTCTGCAATATTATCCGTACTGCTGCTGCTGCTACCGGCGAGTTTGACTTCTAGTGACAAACCGTTTAGTTTCACATCATTTTCTCCTTGTGCTTTGAGTGTGATCAATGAAGATAATATTGTATCTTGGTTTGTTTGATTAACCTGTTATGCTACATTAATATTTTGCTGTTCTTGAAAGAGCCCCCCTCTGAATTTCGCCTTGCTATTGCTGAGATGAGGTCTCTATGGCCACGCACATTTATTTAGTTACAAATATTTGCTTCAGTTGCATATAATTGCAAGCTTCTGATTGTAGCTGCCCGTCTTTCTCTATTATTAGCTACAGAATACAATTGATTAATCGCTTGCACTGCATATAATTGCGTTACAAATAGTTATGCCTGGAAGGAACTGCTAAAATTCATGTTTCAGAAAAGGATCAGTAGTCAAGCTGGCATGTTGAACTCTACATTGGTTCAGCTCTATTTAACTGCAGACGCTAGCTGAAACCTTCAGTGTGCTAAGCATGCTAGCTTCTTCTGGAGCCTGGATGATTCTGAAACTAGCTCTGTTGTGTGCAAGGTTGTTCACTATTTCAAAGACCAGGTTGAACCTAAAACCCTGGTGCAATGTTGCAGGCATGGCAGCTAGACAGTGACAAGAAAAGTTCTGTATGATAGGATCGATGCTTTGCTACAACTCTGATCTTAGTGTCCAAGTATTCAGAATTGAGGGCAATCTAATTTTCTAATTATCAAACTATTGTTGATAGCTCCTGCTACTCCCCATCAGAATTGCCTGCATTACACATAAGCTGTCTCTTTTCCTCGTCAGTTCATAGAATCAAGTTTTGTGGACTAGGTAGTCTTTAAAATGGTTCTATGCTATAGACTTGAGTCCTTTACTTTTGCATTGCTGGCAAAGTGAATATCTGCACTCTTATATGGAGACAACTTGATTTAAATATTTATTTTGCTAGTGTATAAATATACTCATTTCGTGGATCAATATCGAACGATCCTTTCACCTAATTGCAGGGCTAAATCTACATGTTTTGGCTCAGTTCGTGTCATGTGCTGATGCTACAATGAATTAGTACCTGCCTAGTTTTTCGTTATCTTCCGGCTTGTGATTTATGATGTTGCTACCTACTGAAATCGTTTATGGATCAGAAAGGAGACAACTTGTTTATCACTTTATGAGCTCTGGAATGCTGTCACAAAGTGCCTTTATATACTTTGCATTCAAAAGGTGACATACATTTTTTATCATATGCATGTACAAGTACTAGAAAACGTTCATCAAGGGTACTACTTTTGTGGAAGGATGTAGATTTTTCATATGTGTTGTGCTTTTGTTTCCATCTAAATGAGTTTTAGATTTTTTGTTTCATTTGTGGAATGGCCTAGGCAGAAATTTGGTATGCACAGGAAATGGTTGAATTTTAGTATTGTGGTTTGAGGCATCTATCTCAACCGATATGATTCGTTGAAACATGTATTTCTGAGCTGGGTAGTTTAATATGCGAATAGTTTAGGACGGAATGGTCAGTCAGGGTTTCAAGGATGTAATGTTCTTTCTGTTTAGTTTGTTAAATAATGCCTGTGAATACAGTGTTCCAGGCTTACATTTAACCTTTCTTTGGTTAGTGTAAATTCTTGGTTAACAAATCTATCCAGAACTGAAGTTTGGGTATTTCTATCTCTGAAATATGAATATCAGTTCTTGACTTCTTGGGTTTAACTTCCATTTTTAGGAGTTTAGTATTTTTAATTTTGATCCCAGTGAGGAATACAACTTGGATTCTTGGAGTCTTGGACCAGAAACGATCAAGTTCTGGTTTAGTTTTTTTAAAAGTAGGTTGCTTGTCTGTTTGGTGACATTCATTTACAGAGTAAAATAATATACATCTTCAGGCTGCATCTGCCTTTCATTAAGTATTTTTGCAAGACTAGAGTTCCTGGTATTATATATTAGTATTTGAGAAAGTAAGGACCATACATATCCTGAGCTGTCCTGATGGCCAAATAACTGATCAACATGAAACTCTGAACTGTTGCACGTAAGTAACTAGTTGTAGCTATATAATCATGTGCACAACATCAGCTAGTTTTTATTGACTCTGGTTCCCTAAAAGGATTTCCTAGTGATAGCAAACAATCTTCAAATCAGGTTAGCCAACACTCTATTTTCTGACTAAGATGGTGATGACGGAGAATATACTCATTGCCTCATTGAGAATGTTCAATAAAGTTTTAGTTCTTCTAGTGTTGATGTTGCTTTTTGCACCCTTTCACTCACTGTGTACTATTAGAGAACTGCTAAGGGCACTAACCGGTCAGTGCATTTCTGCAGAATCTTGTGTTTCGAAAGAACCTGACAATTGATAAGAGCATCCACACAGCATACGTCCAGGCAATCAGATCTGCACAGCACTTCATTTATATTGAGAATCAATACTTTCTTGGTTCTTCATATGCTTGGCCATCCTATGTGAACTCAGGTTTGGTCTTGTCCTTTGTCTCCATTCTGTCTGCTTTTTATATATTTCTAGTGCAAAAAATGGTAGGAAAACAGACATAATGTTGGTAGGTCTTAGATTTTTTTTGTTTTGTTTTTAGGTAGGTTGCATTCTATTTTTTCCTTGTATAGTTCTATTATTTATGCTACTGTTGCTTAACTTAATTAGTAGTAATGTTTAAGGATGCTACCTGATATTTACATGGCAGGTGCTGACAATCTGATACCAATTGAATTGGCCCTCAAAATTGCAAGTAAGATTAGATCATGAGAACGCTTTGCAGTATATATCGTGATACCAATGTGGCCTGAAGGAGTCCCTACTGCAGCATCTGTGGCACCAATTTAGCTAAACCACTTACCGGTTAGGAGGTCTTCTGAGTTCTTTCTAGCATCATCGCAAACTATCCACGTTCCATGTTGTGTAAGTCAAGTACTAGCTAAATGAAATTTGAGGATTATATATGTGACTATATCATTGTAGCTTTCTATTGTAGCTTTCTAACCTTGTGTATACAGTATATTTAATTTCACACTGGTCAACATTGAATTGAGATCTGAGGGTATCACACTTGGGGAAAAAAAATCTTTCTCGTGATTCATTAAAAATCTATTCTGTTCTTAAAGTGCAAGTGTTGCTTATTTACAGAATATTGCGTAGATTTAAACGCTAATACAAGTTTTTCACTTATTTTATCATGCAACATCATAGAAATTGGGATTTAGCAACTAATTATGTATTTATGTTCATGAGTGGTCTCTTACAGTCCCAAACAAGGGAGATGATGTATAAAATAACTGCGGATGAGCTCAAGGCCATGGACATTAAGGATATGCACCCTGAAGATTACTTGATCCTTTTTTGTCTTGGAAATCGGGAAGAACCATCATCTAACGGCAGCCCTGACTTGGATAAATCTACAAACAAAAGTGCTGCAGTAATCTATTGTTGTATTTTGCAAATTTTTTTCTCATTCTTCTAAAGAGAAAAAACATCAAAATTAGTCACTACTTAAACTTATCTAACTGCCTGTGTTTCCATCATCTACTCAACTCCGATGTACATGTTAATAAGATTTAGTTTTTACCCTTAAGAAAACGGTGTAAGTTCATAAGGAGAGGTTTCCTGGATGCTGACATATTGGCTTGGAAAGTTGCCTTCTTACAGTAAGCTGTTAGGTTGAATGGATAAATGCTTTCTTTCGATGAGAACTGATGTATCTGTACTTTGCTTGCTTGGATGAACTAATTTGCTTACATTGATTGAGCTTACTGATGTAATATTAGGCTCACCTTGTTGATCGTGTACACTGTTCTTAATGTCACATGGTTTCTGGCTTGGCTGTTGTAAATTAGGATGCCAAGAACGTGTACTAGAGCGAATGGGATATTCTGTCAGTTTTATACAATTTTCACTGCTCACCACGGTTGTCAAGCGTCGCCTAGACGAGTAACCGCCTAAGAGGTCCTGACAGTTGATGGCGGTCACCATGGTGCTCGCCTCTTGAAGGAAGTATGGCGCCAGCCTGGGCGTTTAGCGTCGCCCAGGCTGTCTAGACATTGCCTGGGGGCCGGGGCATTCTGGGTGGGCGCCATGGTCTCTTCGCCGGCCCACCCCACTACCCCAGACAACATCACCTCACAAAATGCTAATGCGCTAAAACCAGCTCCCAATCTCCAGCATATCAGTGCCCAGCTCTCCCCCCTGCTCACAGCTGCCGGCACCCTGTCCCTCCCGTGCGCAGCCACCGCCACCCTGCGCTTTCACTCTTGCGCTTCTCGCCCTCTCTCGTCTCTTCCCCTCCTGGGCACTGCTGCCCTGGGCAGCTGAGCAGCAGGCCAGCAGAGGCAGGGGCAGAGACAGACAGGTAGAGCACAGCAGCCCATCAGAGCAATCAGCAGAGACAGCACTACAGCAGCAGTCAGCAGCACAGCAGCAGCTCTCAGAGCATGGTAGATAGTATTTAATTTGTACATATATTGAAATATTAGTGTTGGTCCTTGTACATTTTTACTGTAAAGTTGGGGCACCATAACAACCATGATCACTATACACTAGGCTCTTCTCATTCTAAAGCCCTTTTGTTATCTGCTCATGTATGGCGTTGAAGAACTAGTGAACCTACTTGTCAAATTGTCACGAGCCTAGTTCTATTCATTTTTCTTGTTAATTATTTCATAAACAGTCACATTCTTATTTTAATATTTCTTCTGCTTTAAAAATCTACAGGCCTTGGCTACAAAACATCGGCGGTATATGGATGGCAGAGCACCTCGGAATGGTTGATTTCAAAGATCCTTCAAGTTTGGATTGTGTAAATTTTGTGAATGACATAGCTAAAGAGAACTGGAAAAAGTTTACAGACGATGAGATGAAAACATTACAAGGACACCTTCTCAAGTACCCAGTTAAGGTGGAGGCTGATGGTAAGATCAGCCCACTGCCAGACCAAGAATGCTTTCCTGACGTTGGCGGCAAGATTCTTGGAGCTCCGACTTCACTTCCTGATTCGCTGACCATGTAGAGACGCAGACAAAAGATTGATCTGTTCAGAGTTGAAGCTGGATCAGATATCCACCGCTGAACTTTGTAATTGTCTAAATTTGGCGCTGAACTTTGTAATTGTCTAAATTTGGCGAGATTGTCGCATAATTTGTACCATATCTGTAATCACCCATAGTTGACGCTGGGAAAGCTCAAGTTGTTGCTGGTGTAGTGGTGTCTGTAGAGTTGTGCTTCTGTAAGTTCTCCCAGCGTTTATAAATGAATAATCCGATAGGATCCTTGACAGTGCTTCCCTTTCCGTGCAATTGTACTACTGTTTTGAACATTCTGCTCAACATTGTGTTTCTGTTCCATCGTCTGCCCTGCATATCGACAATGCTGTTGGCAACAGGCATGTTCACCCCTCGATCTCGCATCAATCTCCGCACACTCGATGACTCGTCACACTTCCCGGAATCATCATACATCTGAGCTAACGCAGTGTTTGCATTCCCCGGCTCGAGGATGAGCAGCCGGGTCCGCAGGTGTGGCTGGATCTTTTCGCAGGCGGGTCTTCGTTAATTGATTTTTTTTAGAACAGTCTTCGTTATACACACGCACATGACTGGGCTAAAAGGCATCGTCTGTGTGCGGCGTGTCTCATCTCCGTGGCCTCTCCCCCACGGTCCATTGGACCCAGTGCGCGACCCAACCCGACCCATATCTCCCTCTCGTCTCCCACACGCCGGAGGAGCGCCACGGCCGGCCGGCCGGCCATAAGGCCTTGCCACGCCAAGCTGCCCTCCCCTCACCCCGGCGCCCCTTTTCTCTCGTCGTCACTCTCCCTCGCGCTCACTCCTCTGGCTCCCTCTTTCCCGTCTCCCCGTCGGCGGCGGTGAAGTTCACCTTCCGCAACCACTGCACGCCTGCCCGGAGCCCGTCTGGCCGGCTCTGGAACAGCCCTCTCACCTCACCGCGGGGAGCCCCTGCCGGTGCCTCCTCTCTCCTCCGAGATCGCCGTTACGGGTCTGCCGTGGCCAGGAACAAGGCCTGCGCCAGACTCCGGCGTGCGTGGGACGAGTAACGGAGTAAATGCTTGCGGGTTCTCGCAGTCGCTGCATCAGATTTTCCTTCAAGCCCGATTTTTGTTTCTTTTCCGACTACTTGTTTGAATATTGATCCAACAAGTTTCATGTCCCAGGTGTTGTTTTCGGATTCGACTGGTTCCTTCACCTTGTCGGATCAGGAATCTAGGAGGCTGGTGATCTATCCTTATATATAGTTGCAAACCCCAAACAGGATCTGCGTGTGCTCGGTGCTCCGTCCGTCCAAAATTTCAGTTACGGTCCGGTAGTCCTGCGGTTTTTTCCCATCTGCTGCTCCAATGGCGACCTGTAGCAGAGCTGCGGCAATTAGCAGCCGATTTGGTGTCGTACCAAACGACCTGTGGTCTCTAATCTTCAGAGTCTTGCCTAAGCTGCTTGGTCTCCCTGTCAGTTTGCTGAAGAAATTCAGGAAAGACAAGCGTTCGCATCGGCCACCTACGGAACTGGAGACTACTGCGGTGCCTGCCACATTGCCGGAGCTGCCGCAGGATGTGCTCATGCATATCTTTGCCACCCTTGAGATCCCTGATCTTGTACGGGCCGGCTCTGTCTGCTCGTCCTGGCATTCTGCGTACACATGCCTGCGCGACTTGGGGAAGTACAAACAGACGCCATGCCTGATATACACTTATAAATCTGCCGGTGAGAATGTCGCGTGTCTGTACAGCCTCGTGGAAGATAGGACCTACAAGTTAACTCTGCCGAAGCCACCCATCCGCCGTAGGTATCTGATCGGGTCCTCAAATGGCTGGTTGATCACAGCAGATGAGAGGTCTGAGCTGCACCTTGTCAATCCCATCACTGGCGAACAGGTTGATCTCCCGTCAGTCACCACCATCGAGCAAGTGAAGCCCATCACCGACCGTTCAGGCGTCATCCGCAAGTATCAGTTATCATCCTACACTGGACAGAGAGATGAGAAGCGTTCCTGGATATATGCTCTCGACGAGCTGCGTGGATACCTCTATTTCAAGGCGTTCGTGTTCCCTGATCCTTGCACTGGAAGCTACATTGTGGTGCTCATCCACGATCCATATTTCCAACTTTCTTTTGCAAGAGCAGGAGATGACAGGTGGACCTGGCTGCCACTAAACACATTCTATAGAGATTGCATGTACATGGACGGCCTATTGTATGCCTTGACGGTATTTGGAGAAATCAATGCCTTTGATCTCAGTGCCTCCACTGTCACAATGAAGGTAATTATGAACAAGGTTCGTCGGGAATATTATGGCATTAGTAGCTGCTGCTACATTGTTGCAGCTCCATGGGGTGGTCTGCTGCATGTTTGGAGAACTTTTAGTGTCCCTGAGCAGAAGGATGAGGATACGCACCAGCTATGGCCATGCTTTTACACCACAGAAGTCACAGTACATGAAGTGGACTTCAAAGCAAAACAGCTTGTGGAAGCAAAGAGCTTGTCTAACCATGTTTTATTTCTTGGGGACAACAATTCGATGTGTCTTTGTTGTGATGAACACCCTCAATTGAAGGCAAATCATGTTTACTTCACTGATAATCGCAGACCGCCTGTTTCTGTGAAGAGCCTTCCTCGTGATATTGTGGTTATGGACCTGGAAAATAACAACAGAAGCAGAATTGCTTCTCGGAATTGGTCATTTGTTTGGCCTTGGCCCACGTGGATAACGCCCAATCTTACAAGGATGGATTCAGCATTCTGCAAATAGGCCTATTTATATATGTTAGATTTGTCTAGTTAATTTTTATGGAATGGAAAGCTGTAAGATATCATAATAATATGTTTTTGTGTGTATGTGTGTGCATGAATGTGTTACTCCTAGTGTATGTTCGTCAATTAGTGCTTTGTTTTTTCTTTTGTTGGTAGAACATGCACTTTTCGGTGCTGCATTTGTCCTGTGGTGTTTGTATATGGTAAAAGGTGTATGGGTCTCATACTCATTTACCAGAAGGTAAATAATACTCCCTCTATTCTAAAATATAGTTTTTTTTGGCACCGAATACGTTCACTAATTATTAAAACGAAGAGTGTAGTTTGTATATATGTCTTAGATTCATTAACATACCTGAACGTGGACGGACCGAAAGAGAGCTAGAAAGAAGTACTCCATCCCAAATTATAAGTCTTTTGACTTTTTATGATAAAGTTTAAATGGTGCGTCTTATTCATTTTTTTTAAAGATATGAAAAGTTTCAAGTCATAGCTAAAGTATATTATATGCTAAACTGCATTACATAAAAATATATGAAGTTTATAATTTTTTTAATAATAATTTTTAATGAGACGAGCCGGTCAAACTTTGATCTAACAAAGTCAAACAATCTATATTTTGAGGCCGAGGGAGTATATTTTAGGATAGAGGGAGTAACTTATAAATTTTTTGAATAAGATAAAAGATTAAAAATTTTTAAAAGGTCAACGACATGGAATAAAAAAGTACAAATGGAGCAATTGTTTTCGTCCGCTGGGATTGGGCCGACAAAACAAATTCTCTTAATCCATCAGCTAAACCACGAAACAAAGATGAGGAGAGGACCTAAGTAACAAGGTTTCCAGAACGATGGGGACGAGGAACATGGTACGACACGTAGAGAAGCATGGAATGAAGAGGGGTATACCTCCGAGCTTCGTTTATTCGAAGACTAGAACGCGTTCCCAACGATATTGGAACGATTCTTGGGATTGATGTTCCTGGAACGAGGAACGTGTTCGAAGCATCTAAGGAACAATTGTAGGGAACAAAAAAAATCATATATAACCTCAACCCAAGTTTTACAGAGATCAAGTAATCAAGCAAACAGGCATATAAATTATAAAGTCTCAAAATTATATTAGAGAGAATAGTAGACTGCATAAGCTTCAACAGATCAGCCTTGAACGTCTTCTAGAAAGCTGGGTCCTCTGGATTAACATCCCATTTTGAATGTGCTCCTCCTTTGTAGCTTTCTGTTGATCGGGATATGAGCCGCAAATTAGATTAGAATGGATAAAAACCAGCTTAGCAGCAGTGCCTGGATTTAACTTGTTCCGTTTAGCACTATGGATGTACTGGTATGTGCTCCATATCCTTTCGGCTGACGAGCTACTAATAGGTTGAGATAAAACTCGTTTAGAAACCTCTGCTAGCTCCGGAGTTACAGATCCATAACTTGTCCACCAATCAATCGGATCCATGCTATATGCATCAGACTGAATTTCTGGCACTGCAAGCATTCCTTTCTTCATGATAAAAATATTAAATTGCTCTAAAAAAACTTTGTTCTCACTAGGAGAATCTGCAATCTTCTCAAAAGCTGCAAGAACATTTGTCATAACCTCAACATCTTTGTTGGGAGCTTCCCTAGTGGTGCCTCCTGGAATGGTGCCTTCTCCATGCCAACTGGTTCGACTAACATGCACCACCAATGAGGGGACACTGACAAGGTAGCAATATCCATCTTCCTTGAAAATTTGAAATGGTTAGTAATATGATATGACTTTGACGATTTTTTTCTACTAAACACCTAGGCGTAGGTACCTACTCCAAAAGAAAAATGCACAAGTTTTGTTAAAAGAGCATGCCACGGCTTGACACGACGGGCATGAAGAGCATCGCCATTATTAGATGGTTACTATGTATTAAAAGGTCTTAAGTTTACCATTGCCTCCTTTCCTCCTAAATCTCTACCCCTATATAAATCTGTAGTGTTCCAACTGGGGGTTTCCCCACTCCGTCGCCTCCTACAGCTGTCCCGCACCCATGCTCCCCCATCCCCGCCGCTTGCCTCGGACCCACCTTGATCCCTAACCCGTGGCGGCCCGAGATCCGTCGGCGGAGGAGCGGCCCTATGTGGCCTCCAGGCTCAGAAGAGATGAGCGGCGGCCAGATCTGGCTCGACATACAGTGGAGAAGAAGGCGGACAAGGCGGCGAGTCAGCGAAGGAGGGGTGGCGCAACGGCTTTTTCCTCGCGGGTTCGGCGACGGCAGTGGGGGACGTGGGAGGAAGGCGCTGGCGAGCCGCCCCATGGCCGGCGCGGGGTGTGGGGCGCAGATCCGGCCCCCATGGCCGTGAGGCCGTCGCGCAACGGGCCCGCAGCGGCCGGAGGACGAGAAGGTGCAGCGGCGGCGTCTCCGCGGAGGAGGCATCTGCGGAGCGACGGAGCCATCCAGGGAGGACAGAAGAAGCTCGCCGCTCACAGCGATGGAGCATGGGGGGACCAAGGGAGAAGGATTTGGGAGAGGGCGTTGGTATGACGCGAGGTGCGCGGGATCCACTGGCAGTGAGGTCGAGAGAGAGCGCCAGGCATCACATGTGCATCGACCGGGGCTTCCTTGGTGGCCAAGAAGCTGGGGCGAGGGGATCCGAGGCGGGGAGTGGCCGGTGTTCTGCATCGTCCTCTTGCATCTCGCATGAGGAAGAAGAATAGGGAGGGGAAAGCTGCAGGTGGGCCATTGCTGCCAGCGATAGAGAGGATGAGTGAACCGATCAGCTGGGAAGTGGCTTGGGCCTTCTGGCTTCTCGACCTGGGCCAGAATGGCATTGAAGGCCAGTCTGCTTCGACACCTCACGTGATTAGCTCCACGTGCTTTGATTAATTTACTTGTTTATTTCATTCGTCTTGCTAGCACAAAGATGCACTTGTAATTTATTAATTGACTTGAATTCAACTGTGATTTCGATTTAATTGTGAGCACTCAACCAAAGATCCTAAAAATCCCAATCACACATGCAAAGATGATCTACTTTGGTAATTGTTGAATAATTATTTTGTACTTCACCTATGTGGAATCCTTGAATTAGCCAAACTGATTACTATTTAAGGTAATTCTAGAGTTGATTTAATTAATAATTAATTCTTTACACTAACATATTTAAATATGCAAAATTATTTAGTTAGTTATGTACAATAGTAAGTTGTAATATTTTTCTCTAGCTCAACATTTTATTTATATTTTCCCTAACATGCAATGCAATTCAAGCATTTTCACACAAGGCACGTAACTTGATAAAAAGTGTTCGTATTTTTTTACTGCCATACCTAATTTCTTGTGTAAGATATAATATGCTATACGCTACTGTCATACCTAATTTTTTGTTCGTCCTCCGCTACGCTGCGGCGAGGAGGTGGGCGAGGTGGCGGCAAACGGCGAGGAGGTAGGGAGGCGGGGCGAGCGCTGTGTGGCCTGTGGGTGGACGAAATAGATAAGGTTGGGGATTTTTAGTTGATTTTTCTTTTTTCATAAAAATTGATTAGCAGTTTTTTTAGAGATTTACTCGGGTCAGTCGATTGATTTTTAGCACCTACGTCAGTCGAAGCCCTCCGCGGGTGCCTCCTCCGACCCCGCTCGCCGCCTCGGTTGGACAACGCTCATCGCCTCGCTTGGACCCCCCCTCCCCTCCTCCCCCGGCGCCGCCGCCGCCTCCCCTGGCCCTTGCCCTGCTCGAGGAGATGGACACAGCACCGACCTTGCTGTTGCTTGGAACAGAGGGGACGTGGGGAGACGAGCTAAGGGCGCCGGAGTAGGGGAGAGAGGAGGAGCGCCAGTTGAGGGAGGCAGGGCCGGTTTGCGGCTACTGCCGCCCATGGAGAAAGATGCACATGTAGATAGTGATTTGATAATCTGACTACACAACTCGTGTATAGCTTGCATAGGCTGGAGCTGTGATAGCTCGTTATCTTCTATCAAGTAGGTTTTAAGTACCAAGTGAAGACAATGTGAATATTTACGATGTGAAATTAGTCAAAGTTATGTAATTGGATTGTTATTGAAATATGAGGTATGATATTTGTTACCCGTAGCAACGCACGGGCCAATTGCTAGTAATGTAAGAATTTAAAAGAATATTCTGGCATCTCCATGAGACGCATCGCAACAAATATACATGGCACATGCATATCGACAACTAAGTTTTCAAATTAAATTAACGCCATTTATGGCCTCCACATGCGCGGAAGCCGGAAGCGGACTGCCCCATCTGTTTTGTTTTTTACTGTTCATACGTCCAGATAACCTTTTCTTCGCCCAGGACCCAGGTAAAGTTTTTCGGTTGATGATCACCGCCCCTGCTTTATTATTAGAGACACTTGTTTCCTTAACCTATAATTAAATTAATTTCATGCTAGCTTGACCATTTTCTCACCTCTCTAGTTTTCTCCAACATTTTTGTTTGCATGCAGAACATTTCGTTTGTGCTGCTAATATGGCAAATGCAACCTAATATGCTTCCCCATCCCTGATCCTTTTCTTTTGCACAAATAGACGCAGAACAGTTATTTCATAACGTTGGTGCTAGAATATGGCCAACTAAAATAACGCAATGATTGGTAAGTGCTATTTTTATAGTCGGTCGATCGAACATGAAATTAGGCTGCGTTCGTTTTGGGGGGTTGGGAGTGGGATCTTCCCACCAAAGACTAGAGAGCCTTCTAGCACCATCCATTGTGTTAGATGTACGGTAGAGACCAATCATATCACGGTTGGGGGATAGCAGGGGGAAACTGTCCCCCGAAACGAAACGAACACGATTCTTGCTCTTATGTTTTACTGCCTAGCATGGTTATGAAAGTTGCCTTGTGTTTATATCTCTGGCATTAAAATAACTTGCATATGTTCAACAGTTTGAACATCATCTTCGTTTTGAGCTGAAACATTTTACCCTTCCATCCGAAATATAGGTTTTTGTTCCAAGTAGATTAATGTATCATTCAACGTATGTGTTTACTAAACATGAATAGATAAAGGTATGATTAAAAACCTCTTGTCATTTGGGAAAGAGGAGTGCATCAAACGGGAAGAGGGCTGGATCACGCGAAGGCCAACAGCTCCCAGTCTATTAAAAGAGCTTATGCATGGAGTAGTTAAGAGTTAAGACGGTATTGCAGATATACCCCCAGTATATGGAACAAATAAAAAGGTCTTTACATGCATATGTGCCATTCAGACGACTGAATCCATGGTCGAATGTGTTGGATTGATCTCGGGCTTAGGAGAGAGATGTCCTGACTGAGTCCGAGCCCAAGACTGGGCTTTGATCGGAGGCCCAAAACCCCCTGAGGTTGTGGCCCCCTTCCATCCCGTACCGCTATAAAAGAACCACGAGTGGCACGCGAACCAACGTCCGCAGCCTCAGACCACACACAAACAGAGGGATCCGATCTCCCATGTGCGGGAAGTGGAGGGAATACGCCACAGCCGCCGGCGCCGCCCCTGTGCGCCGTCCTCTCCATTCAGCTCACCATGGGAAACCTCGTTGCCTACGCGCACCGGTCAAGCCCTTCTTCCCAAAGGTACTCTCTCAGTCTGCCCGCTCTCTGTTCCCTCTCTCTCCTATGGATCCCGAGATCCAGATCGAACTCTCACAAACTCACCAAGAACACCCTAGTGGTTTAGGGTAGGGCACTAGATCCGCGACAAAAAAACCATCAATTGGTATCAGAGCCGAATCGTGCCCAATTCCTAACCCTAGATGGCCCTTGGGTCAAGAAACTGAGAAGAAAAGAACGATATTCACTCTGAACTCGAGCTCTCGGGCTCGGATTAGAAAAGAGAAGAACGGACGGGCTCGAACCCGAACCCTAGCAAGGGTTTGACCCTCGGGTCAAGATCACAGAGACCCTCGGGTCAAGATAATAGACGAGAAAATCACAAGAAACGATGAGATCTTGAACCTGTTGGTTCGGATCGAAGAAAAGAAAGAAAAGGGATTTGAATCCCTAATCCTGATCCCACCCCAAGAACCCGCTGAGGGAGAGGCTCACCTCGATCGTCCACTATGGCAGCGAGGAGCCCCGACCGCCGCCTACCCAGAGGGTCGGCAAAGAGCCAGACAGAGAGGGGTGCGGGAAAAGAGAGCCTCACCTGGTCATCGCCGGCGTTTAAGCGCAGAAGGTGGTCATCCGGCCGCGTGCGTGTGCGCGCACGGGGCCACGAGGCACCCCCCTGCGACCGCTCGACGGTGGCGCGCTCACCCACGAAGGAGCGCGCGCGCCGGCGAGAGGACACAAGGCGGCGCCGGCCACCGGCCGCACTGTAGGAGGAGAGCAGAGAAGCGGCGCGGGGAGGAGAAGAGGAGCGACAGCGAGAAGGCGGCAGGGGCGCCGCTCGCTCGCTCGACGGCGAGGTGGTGGCCGGCGGTGCCGGCCCCCTCACCTGCTCGCACCGCCGCCACCAAAGAAACAGAGAGAGGTGTCGGCGGGGGAGAGAAAGAAATGAGCTAGGGTTTGGGGGAGCTCCTGTTTTTCCGCCTTATATACCCAAGCTCAGACGATTTCGACCGTCAGATCAAATCGAATGGCCCAGATTCAGGAGGGGATGAAGCGGGCCGGCCGGGGGAGGGAGCTTCCTCGGCCCAGGCCCAGGTTGGGCCGCCGGTCCATGATAGCAGGCCGAGGGCCGCATTGGGCCAAATGCCCGTCTTTTGGGCCATTTCGATAGAATGAACAGTGAAGAGTTTTTTTCTTTCTCCGGCATTTTCAAAATATTTGCTTATGTATATTTGTTTATACATGTTTTATGCAATGATTAGATAAGTTGTCTCATGGAGCTGAGAATTAAGATACAGATTTTGAATTTAGATTATGTTTCCGCTGCAAATATGAATTGAATATGCTTTTCTCCGATAAATTTGAAACCAACGTGAATAATTTATTGGAGAAATGCACGTTGACGATTGATTTATGGCACCATCGTTAATTTTAACCAACGTTGAAATTTTAATGATTAGTCATGGTTGTGATATGAGCCTTTGATTATGATTTTGATATCTATTTTCGTCCAACGATGAATTTAGAATATTGAGTAGACTTGAGCATGTTTTACTTTTGACCAATGTTGAATTTAATTCATGCAAGAGATATTTTGACTTAGAAGATTGAAAAGGCTCTTGTCTCTGAAGATTGAAATGATAATTTGTTAGCGTTTTTAAACTTGATCAACGTTAAGTTTGATTCATGCAAGAAAGATACCTTAATGACTTTTAAGCGTGTTTTAATCTTGACCAACGTTGAGTTTAATTCATGCAAGACATTTGTTTCAGAGATTATTTTTTGAGCCTATTATGATCTTTTTTTAAGGCTCAAATGACATTATGACCTCAGAGAATTGAAGATCACAGAATTGCTAGACGGGGTGACAACTCAATTGGCATGAGAAAGATGACATGGTGAGAGCTCTAAGTGAACTGGAGCCAACACCTCAGACAATAGCTTCAAGATAGACTATAAGAGAAAGATGGTATATTTTCAAATTTATGTATGCACTTGCGTGTACTGCAAGAAAAAATAATTATATGAGAAGAAGATGTTGCTGTGAGTAGCAACAAGAATTATATTTTTTGCTTATGCAAAAGAATGTCACGTCAAAGCCACAGAGAATTTTTTCTAGAAATTGATGAGAATTATACGATGGTTTTGTATGTAACAGATATTTTATATATTTCTTTCTTATTGAGAAACATGATCTCAAACATTATGATATAAAATGAGCATATTTATTGCAATGTTTGGAAATCCTGAGTTCATTATTCAGTGTAATAATGAGAATGAGAATCTCGCCTTTCGACGAGATATGATTTATTTGTTTTCCCTGTGCGATTTTTTTGTGAATGAGATGAATTTGAAAGAATATGAGTCTCACCATGTGATGAGACATAAAGAAAATGAAACATCTGTTGCTATAAGCAAGAAATTAAAATGATATGGTGGAGAAACTTTCGTCGAAATTGTATCTATTGATTAGGCCACATTTCGAGGGGGAGAATAAGAAAGTTTGCTTTATGTAAAACCTGATTTTCCCCATCCACCAGACTTCGTAGACTTAAAGTGATGCATTTATTGCATATGAGAGCGCGTCTTAAAGACTAAAGAGGTGATATCTGATCGTGGGGGAGTCCTACGGTCACCATACACCATATGGACAAGTTTAAGGAACTTTTTTGCAAGGTACTTGCAAGAAAATGACCAAGATGCCTGGTATATAACACCGGATAAGCCTGTGAATGGAGAGTATTCAAAACCGCCATTCATATAGACTCCAAGTACATGAGTACTTAAGATACTGACTAAGATAAAGAGAAAGTTCAGGATAAACTATTTGCAGTTTGGGGCTATTCATCTGAGACTAAGACTATTTACCCTGCCTAAGGGAGATAAGATGAAAAGACAGTGAGTTGCCATTCTATTGGCTATTGACCCTGCTCAAGGGAGATTATATGAGAAGACCGTAAGGTGCCATCCCATTGACTAGCCTGAGAGATTGAAGTGTTTGAATTCTCACTATCAAGATAGACATATAAACTATATAGAAACAAGATACTTAGTGTTTCTAGACAATGATAAGATCTAGGAGAGCATGGTACTTGAAAATTAACATTAAGAAATAGAGGATGTACATCCCAATTCCTATGGTTGATGAACCCTATTTTTAGGTACCTGCTGAGGTTGCACCTCCGTTTTAAACGGTTGTGGTTGCGACCCCTGCTGTGGATGTTGGCTCGTCAAGCACGACAAATGAATGAACAAGAAACTCTTAACTCACCCGGTGTCTGAGCCTCTGGCTCCTATTGTGGTTGAGGCTAAAGAGCTAGAATAAAAAGACCAGTGCTGATGATCCATACCAGAGCAGCCAATAGAAATACGACAACACGTGCTTATGAGAAATAGAAATTATTTATAGATCCTTGACATCTACGAGACATATTTCAGTGATGATATACCCTTAGAGGGAGACCCCTCTTAGTATGAAAAGACATAAGAAGTCCCAATTTTTATATATGGCTTGACGCCATAGAAGATGAAATTTGATATATGAGTTTGAATTCAGTATGGGACTTAGAATAAATTCCTAAAGGGGCCAAGATAGTAGGCCATTTCTTGTGGTCTACCAGATTAAGAGATACTCCAAAAGGAATACAGAAACATAGAAAACAAGGCTGGTGACAACTAGCTTTACTCAAGAACAAGAAACCGACAATGGTGAAACCTTCTCATTGTTTCATCAAAAGACTACTTTTAGAATCATTATGGCACTAGTAGTTTAATTTAGATTCAGGATTAGATCAATCGGATATGAACATAGCACTCCTGATGGAGAGCTGAAAGAAAAACATTAATATGGCTTTACCTAAGGGTTTGTGATGAAAAAAAAAGGGAAAGATGGGTTGCCATCCAAAGAAAATCCAATTTATGGGTTTGAAGCAAGCTTACAGGTGTTAATACTTAAAGTTTAGGTACAACTATTAGAAAGTTTGATGTTGAAAGAGAAGGACAATTGCATTGTATTTATGCAAGAATTAAAGAATTGGAGGTATAACTTCCTAATGCTATATGTGGATGATATTCCACTAAATAGCAATGATGAGCATTTATTGCTAAAAACAAAGAAATTCCTTATCCTTGAATCATGATATGAAACATCTGGGATAGACACTCTGTATCCTGTGGAAGTGTCACAAGAACATGAGATAGATCAGATGAAAGTGACACAAGAAAATAAGATTGATTAGTTGGAATTATTTCCATATGCTTCAACGATCGGAAGCAAAATGTGTGCTCGAATATACACTCGCCTTGACTTGACTTTATATGACCGGGATACTTGACATATGTCTGATAAATCCAGATGATTGACAAAAGACCTCATGATGATTTATAGAAAGACAGATGCCCTATAGTTTTTTGGGCTACAGAGATACAGAGTGGACATGGTGTAGATGCATCGTGAAGTCCACATTTGGATATGTGCTTACTCCAGTAGAAGGAGACATGATATAGAAAAGAGGTACAAATGGTCAATTGTTACATCGTCGATACTGTACACTGAACCTAGTAGCTTATCATGAGGCAATAGGGCAGACGACGTGGCTAAACGAAATTGTACCCGGATTAAGAGTGGTCGGCATTATAGAAATACCACTTAAGATATACTGCGACAATGAGTCGTCAGTGTATTATATTATCACAACGAGAAGTCAAGGATGGTCGCCAGGCACATTGACATTGAGATTTATGTTGTGAAGAGAAAATCCAGAATAGATAATTGAAAATGAGCACATGACAGTGAGAGGATGCTCGCGAATCCGCTCACTAAGGTATTCCACCCAGCGTGTTCAGAAAATATGCAGCCGGCATTTGGAGTTATTGAAAAACCTATGATTCTGGATTTAGGGCTATTCGAACGACTGTTTTAAAGAAACTGAAAAGAGCCTTATTCTAAGATAGAAATGTGTATTGTAGTCAATAAGTTCAGTGGCACGTAACTGGCCATCTGCAACGCATTGGTCTCGATATATTGATCTATCAAAGGATGGAGCATGGAATTTGAAGAAATAAGATAGACCGAGATCAAGGGGAGAATGTTGGATTGATCTCGGGCTTAGGAGGGAGACGTCCTGACTGAGTCCGAGTCCAAGACTGGGCTTTGATCGGAGACCCAAAACCCCCTGAGATTGTGGCCCCCTTCCACCCCGCACCGCTATAAAAGAACCACGAGTGGCACGCGAACCAACATCCGCAGCTTCAGACCACACAGAAACAGAGGGATCCGATCTCCCATGTGCGGGAAGTGGAGGGAATACGCCACAGCCGCCGGCATCGCCCCTGTGCGCCGTCCTCTCCGTTCAGCTCGCCATGGGAAACCCCGTTGCCTACGCGCACCGGTCAAGCCCTTCTTTCCGAAGGTACTCTCTCTGTCTCTCCGCTCTCTGTTCCCTCTGTCTCCTATGGATCCCGAGATCCAGATCGAACTCTCACAAACTCACCAAGAACACCCTAGTGGTGGTTTAGGGTACGAGCACTAGATCCGCGACAAAAAAAACCATCAGAATGTTGAGCAGAAATGAAGCTAGGTACACAACACACCATGACACCAATGTTGATTAATTACTGCGCACGCAGGTCGTATGTCATGCCATCCTTTTCATGATCTTCGATCAACGACGACACGGTCGGTAGAACATCTTAAATTTTGCTTCCCCTCTTCGCTGATTCTCATCTACATCAATATATCCATATATACCAGCTACCTAAAATCAGCCTCACGTATAGGTGCCAAGGGTTAGAATTTGCTGTCTTATGAGTTCTGATACGTGAAACTTGCTTAGTTTATTAATTACTTGGTGAGCAGCAAAGCTAGTAAAAACAGTTCTAACATAGTCATAAATTTTCTAATTAAAAATAATTTTGCAATCTTTTTTATTTATGATAAGAATACGCATATCGTGCATACATAGACCACAGAATTTTAACCCGTGTATATTACAGTTGGATCATGGTGTGATATAACCTAAGACCATTTCCAGTAAAATGCCTATCCACCTTTTTTTTAGAAAAAAGAATTTTTATTCCGGTCTCTGCATAAGTTATGCACTTAACCAAAACAGCAACAAGTCTGAAGTAATAATTGAAAAAGAAAAAAAGAGCACTCATAACGAAAAGGCATTCTTAAGCACAAAGCCTCCTAGACGACAGCCAACCATTCTTTGCGAACACCTCGAAAGCCACCGTCTCTGTCAAGCGGCATGCCCACTTCAAATGATTCCTGCCATTCTCTTTTGAAGTTGACTCCAAAACCTTGTCCAGTATGTACCCTGAAAATAACCTGCAAATATGAATTTAATCTCTTTCTGTTAAAAACGCAATCATTTCTGCATAGCCAGATGGACCATACAATTGCGCTTGCACCTATACAAAGTAAAGGGCGCATATTTGGATCTACTTGTTCAAACCAAGTACCAACAAGACAGATAACATTAGAGGGAGGCTTTAAACCAAAAGCAACTTCAAAAATTCTCCACACAAAACGTGCTACATGACAGTCGAAAAATAAATGTTGGATTGTCTCCTTCTTGTTACAAAAACAACAGCCATCATCTCCATTCCAATTGCGTTTCTTAAGATTGTCTTTTGTCAAAATTACACCTTTCATTAAAAACCAAACAAATATCTTAATTTTCAAAGGCAACTTCAACTTCCATAAATTTTTATTGAGAGGTAAGGCGCTTTGGTTCACTAAAAAATTATATAAAGACTTAACAGTGAAATATCCATGTTTAGTAAGGCTCCAAATAGCTTTATCATGGTGTCCATCTAATTGGACAAAAGCAACCCTCGCCACCAAATCATTCCACTTAATAAGTTTATCGCCCACCAAAGCCCTTCTAAAAGAAATATTAAGAGGATTTGTGCTAAGTACATGAGCAACTGAACTATGTTTTTTTCTGACAATATTGAATAAAGATGGATACTGTTCTTTGAGAGTAAAGTTCCCTAACCACTTGTCCTCCCAAAATCTTATTTGTAAGCCATTGTGAACTTGAAAAGTAGAAAGATCCATAAATTGGTCTTTTACTTTCATTAATCCAGACCAAAAATGCGAGTCTCCCGGTTTCAAAAAACCTCACCAATAGTCTTATTTTTTAAATGCTTCTTTCTAAGAAGTTGTTGCCATATCCCATCTTCATTAATTAATTTATATAACCACTTACTAAGCAAACATGTGTTCTGTGCTTTTAAATTTAGGATTCCTAAGCCTCCTTGATCTTTTGGAAGACACAGAAGACCCCATTTGGTTAGTCTATATTTTTTCCTATGATTGTCACCTTGCGAAAAAGAAGCCAGATCTAAAAAAATTTAATTTCTTATGAATGACTTTTGGTATCTCAAAGAAAGACATCATATATATAGCCAAACTGCTCAAAACAGAATTAATCAACACTAATCTTCCACCATATGATAGAAGTTTTCCTTTCCAGCTACTCAGTTTCTTTTGGAAACGTTCCTCGACCATTCTCCAATCCTTGTTATTTAATTTTCTAAAATTCATTGGTATACCCAAGTACTTAAAAGGATATTTACCAACACCACAACCCAAAATTTGTGAATATTGGTCTACACGATCATTTGCTTTTCCAAAGCAATAAAACTCACTTTTATGGAAGTTAATTTTTAACCCTGAAAGCTGTTCAAAGACGCAAAGCAAAATCTTTAAATTTTTTGCTTGCACTAGATCGTCTTGGAAAAAAAGTATCGTATCATCTGCATACTGTAGGATTGAAAGACCATCGTCTATCAGATCAGGAATGAGTCCTTGGAGCTGTCCATCTGCTTTTGCTCTAGCGATGAAAATGGCCAATATATCCACCACAAGATTAAAAAGAATAGGAGAAAGAGGGTCACCTTGTCTTAGACCCTTCTTTGTCTGAAAGTAGCGACCAATTTCACTATTTACTTTCACTGCCACACTACCCCCAGAGATAAAATGTTGGACCCATTGGCACCACAAAGGTGAGAATCCTTTCATTCTAAGGGTTTGTTGTAGAAAAGACCACTTTACATTGTCATACGCCTTCTCAAAGTCCACCTTAAAAATGACCCCACTCAATTTTTTCCTATGCATTTCGTGCAATGTCTCATGGAGAACCGTTGCACCCTCTAAAATGAATCTACCTGGTAAGAAAGCAGTTTGGGAAGGTCGTATAACCTTTTCTGCAACCTTATTTATTCTATTTGCTGCAACTTTTGTGAAAATCTTAAAACTCACATTTAGAAGGCAGATTGGCCTATACTGCTCAATTTTAACTGCCTCTTGGCACTTCGGCAGCAAGGTAATAATCCCAAAATTGAGGCTGAACAGAGATAAATTTTCCGAATGAAAGTCATGGAATAAGGCCATCAAATCACCCTTTATGACATCCCAAAAAATTTGATAGAATTCAGCTGGGAAACCATCTGGACCCGGTGCTTTGTTATGTTCCATCTGAAAAATAGCTTGCTTTAATTCCTCCTCCGTAAAAGGAGATGTCAGGATGAGATTCTCCGGATTAGAGACCTGTGGAATATTATCTACTTGATGTTCCACCATCGAAAAGTTATTTTCCTCTGAAGGACCAAACAAATTTTGGTAATAAGAGGTGATATGGTCTCTTAACTCAGCTTCATCTTTTATGATCCTGTTGTTTCCTTCTAGCTGAAAAATACGACTTTTCCTATGCTTACCGCTAGCGATTAGCTGAAAATACTTAGTGTTATTGTCACCTTCCAAAAGGTTTTTAGTCTTCGATCGTTGAAACCAAGCTATTTCTTCCTCCCTCAGCAAATGAGCGATTCGGTTTCTTAAGCAAGAGAGGGTATCTTGCTCAACTTGGGAGAGCACAGTGTGCTCAGCTTTAGTATCAAGGGAGTCAATCATAGATCTAATAGCAAGTTTCTCCTTTTTTGTTTTTTCTCTTAAATTTTGTGCCCACCCCCTCAAATACTGCCTGGTACGTCTTATTTTAAATTGCCATCTTTGCAAAGAATGGGTGCCCCTCGTCTCATTGTTCCATACTTCTGAAACTTTTTCGACAAACCCTTCATTTAACAACCATGATAGTTCAAATTGAAAGGGGCGTTGGCTGCCTCGAATAGCATGAGTTCCAGAGTCTAAGAGTAGGGGTGTGTGGTCAGATATATCTCTAGTTAAAGCATGAACCGATGCAAGAGGGAATTTAAGTTCCCAGTCAGTGCTAACTAGAACTCTATCTAATCTCTCAAAAGTTGGAGATTCTAATGAGTTCGCCCATGTGAATTGACGTCCAGACAAAGCCAATTCTCTCAAATCTAGGTTCTCAATGCAAGCATTAAAAAGAAAAGGCCACTTATCATTGTACCTATCATTATTCTTCTCTGATGAATTTCTAATAATATTGAAATCTCCCCCTATCAATAAAGGTTTTACCTCTGAGCTACAAAATTGTACTAGCTCAGTGAGATAAGCTTCTTTCAAATCCTCCTGTGCTGCCCCATAAGTAGCAATAAGTACCCACTCAAAACCATCCTCTTTGTTTTTTAGTTGGATCTTGATGTGAAAATCTCCCACAGCTACTGCTCCTATAGCATACACTTGGAGGTTAACACCTAATAGAATACCGCCAGATTGGCCTCGAGGAGAAGTCCAGTGCCAAAAAAAGTCTTTGCCACCACAAAAGTGGCTCAAATCCAGAGCAGTAAAATCACTTCTCTAAAACACCAATAAAATCTAAATGTTCATCACAAGATACATCATTAAGGAATTTTAATTTAGCCAAGTCGCGAAGACCTCTGCTATTCCAGAATATGCCTTTCATTTGGAAACACGTCTTTTAACTCTTGGGATACTTACCTTCTTCTTCTTTTTCTTGGAAGAATTGTTTTTTTTTTTTGGTACAGAATGCCATTCACCACCAAGGTGATCCACATCCTCTCCTAAACTCTCATCCAAAACACCACTGCAAAGGTGGCTAACTGTGATGAGTTCTACCTCATTATCTGCTTCAAAATCAGAATTTTCACCTAGATCTGTTTCTTGATTAAGGATCAAAAAACCCTGGTCTAACCTATCCAATTCCCCACATTTAATATTTGACACAGAATTAAAGGATTGAACTTGATTAGAACCCAAAGAAATCCCAATATTTCTGCTATTGGAAATAAAAACAGCATCTGGAACAGTTAAAATTGAATTCTCATAACACTTACTCTTAGGAGGAGACTCAAGATTCTTGATGGCGACCAGACGCTCCGCTCTTTCTAGCGAATCTTCATCTACAGTGGCCTCACGACGCTTGCTCCTTCGAACTGGAGTATGTGATGAGCCTCTCTTGGAAGGAGTTAAAATCTGTCCCAATCCAGAATCTCCCTTAGCTAACACAACCTCCTCACTGGCTGCTCCCTGCTGCAACTCTAAGACACCAAGTCCAGGAGTGTCCTGCTGCACCTGAATTCTAGGCTTCATATTACACATTTCAGCCATTTGGAAAACTGGCATACATGTATCTTGTCGGGTGCCCACCCCTGTTCCAACAACAGCTTGTCCAGTTAGCTCTGCCGAGCCACACACAGGCACAGCCATGTTCAGGTCAGCAGCAGAAAGCCTTGTGTTCAGAGGATTAGCATGTTCTGAATGTTGAGAAGTTCCTCCAAATTTAGCTCCATCGCTACTGTGAGGATCCTCCCCTTTACTTTTGTCGCTTTGCTTTTTCCTTAATTCTTCCTCTTCATCCCCTAGAAGATCATCATCCTCGTCCATAGAATCTTTTTCAGTGCCATTCCCCTTATTCATCCCAGAACTTCCTGCTTCTTCTACAATGAAGAAGATACCATGAAGGTATTTCCCGAACACTACCTCTAGGCTTTCTGGAATTTTTGTAGGGTCCAACACTGCCACTTTAATTCTTGCCAGATCATTTGATCGTGAATACACCATGTCAACTTGTTGAGTAGCTCCAATCAAAGTTCCAACAGCCCATAGAACAAGAAAATTATTTCTAAGCCGTTCTGGTATTCCACCGACTTGAACCCACACCTCTGGCAACTTAAATTTCACCTCATCACTTGTTCCCCAGGATGCGCACTCAATAAACAAACCAGGACGGTTCTTGACCTTTGCTTCACCAAACTCCTCCATTCTTGCAAGTTCCATGGCATTGGGAAAGGCGGCAAGAAATGAATTTTCACCGTGTTCCTTAATCTCCCATTGCCAAGGGACAGGTACAAGTCTCTCTAACTCACCCTTAACTTGTTCTAATGATAGCTCTCCCCCTTTGATAGTTACAAGTCCCCAAGCTGTCGTACCTTTAGGGCACTGATAATCCCTATCAGAAACTGGGATATAATAAAATCCTAGCCCTGGAGCGCCATAGCCAACAGCCTGTGCACTTGGTTTTGCTCCTTTCAAAAGAGGGCACCTGAAAGAAACATGTGCCTTGCTTTCACAAATTTCGCAAAACAAAGGAATTTGACAATCTGTCGTGGCATGCCCACGTCTTCCACATTGATGACACTGCGGCTTGGTTTTCTTATTTCCTGTTGTCCCATGGGACAATTCAGATTGCTTGTCCACACGATGCATCACCTCAACAGGTTTAGCCGTCTCTGATTGCACACCATCCCTTGAAGCAGCCTGGTTTGGAGTTGGCACCGGTCTGCTGTTCTGCGTGTTGTTGCGACGTACCGGTCTGTATTTCTTACCTCGGTCACCGCCACCGTAGCCAGGATGAAATTCACGTGGCTTTTCTTCAAATGCACCCCCACCATTACTGCTCCCTGCAGCAAACTGATAGTGCTCTTGGACACGTCCATCACCAGGGTGTTGTGCACCATAACCATGCCAATTCGAGGCACCAAACTGGTTGCCCCCAAAATCAGATTTTTGCCACTGTCTATTTTTCCCCTGCCCAAAAGTATCTCCCGTATGTCCAGCACCGTGCCCATCATGCCATTGATGAGTGTTGCCTCGCCCTCCACTTGGGATCTGCCGACGGACATCATTGCTCTGAAATCCCTTGTCTATCACTATTTTCAATCACTTCCCACTCTATCTACGGTAGCACTACAATGCCGTTTTATACTGTAGGCAGTTCATTGTTGGAGCCTAACAACGATATGCAGTGGCGTGAGCACTGCACAGCAAATGTTAGTGTAAGATATACTTGAACCTCTCGTACCTCCGAGTAACAGATACACTTTATTAAGCTGTAGGGTATTTGTTGTATGCTGACCATATTGATAATTGACGTACAGAAATGTATAGTACTTATGGTACACCGTCTGGCTTGATTTCATATACAAGAGAAAATTAGTTACAATATCCAGCAAGCGAGTTAATTGTCGTTGAGATAATTATGCTTCCACTTCCAAGATGCTCTGGTGCATACGATCCACATACGGTTCAAAAGTAGTTCAAACTGACGAGGGTAGTTCGGTTGGTTAACCATCTAGAGTTGGTATTGGTGCTTTGCATTTTTCTAAATCATTTTGCAAATTAATGGTGTTGGTATTTTCTAGTGGTATGCAACATGCTAGTTGACACATACATTCGATTTATTCCCTCAGAAAATCTGAAATAGTTTGAATTAGAACAAACCTAAACATAACTATAAAGCAAAGGAGATAATGGTAACACGTACAATTGATAGTTCGAACACTAGAAAATAAAGCAAAGGAGATAATGGTAACACGTACAATTGATAGTTCGAACACTTGAAAATAAAGCAAAGGAGATAATGGTAACCTTAAGAACTTTTTAATACATACCCATCTATGAATGGCTATGCTCTTCATGCTCGTCGTGGCATGCTCCTTAAACAAAGCTTGGGCATTTTGCATTCAAAAAAAAAAAAAAGCTTGGGCTTTTTTCCTTTTGGAGCAGGGACTACAGCCGGTGCAAGTGTGCAACGCGTTCACCTGAAATCGATGGTGCCGCGAATCTTCACTTGCCCTAATTCAGTAGTATATAAGTTGCCATAGGCCATAGTCCTTGTAGTGCATTAGTACTGTTGCTATGGAATTTTGTCATCGGATCGGAGACATTAATTGTTGGTAATCGTTGCGTCATTTCCTCGCAACATAAAGGGACAGATAGTCGCTTGTTTGTGTTGTAAGAGAAAGCAAACTATCATGCTGCACTTCTTGCAACATTTCTGTTTGAAGGCGCTGTGCTAACAAAGTTCTGTGAAATGTGAGTTCAAGCAGCACCGAAGCACACACTAGGGGGAAAAAAGGCCACATCAGCTCAAAAAGGAAAGGAAAAGCGCTGAGGTTCTTGAAGTCTTGGTATTGGGCCTCAAAAGGGCTCTCCTAGGCCTTAAGCATGCGGCCCAGTGGGATGGCCAATGATCTCCCCTGCAAGTTGTGTATCCAAATCGTGTATTTCTCTGCGTGTTGGTGCTTGAAAAAGAACGATAATGAGATATGAAAATGGAAAATATATTGATGTGGGTGAGAAATAGAGAGGTGGTAGAGCGAATGGCTAATATAAATGGCCCATGAAGATTGGATGGCTCAAATAATAGAGATGACGTGGACCAACCGCATTGCAGAGAGGCATAGGGGGTTCATAACCATCCATGTGTTTGCAATGTTTTGCTCCATCATGGCGAGAGAAATAGAGAGAAAGTTGACAATGACAAAATGGGCCAGTATAGGTGGTACACGAAAGTCGAATGGCTTATCTAATAGAGATGATTTTTCATTGGGTTTATGAATATTGTGGCGGAATGTGAGAGCAAAAAATGTAGTGAATGGCATTTAGTGGATTCTACTTATATACTCCCTCTAGGTCCTAACCGGATGTTGTTTGGGACAACGCCATGGGTTTTTTTAGAACGTGCTGAGCACGAAGGAGAGTTTAAGCTTACAACGACCAAAAGAAAGGACAAAGGTGAAAGCCTCCAACGACCTAACAGAAAAGCAAGGACACAGGAGAAGGAGAGGCGGTTCGAAAACACCACCACACACATAGATTTGGTTAATGTTTTTTATTAGAAAAGAAACGAACATCCTACAAATTTATACTTTTTGTGAAAGTACTTTTTGGATAAATCCATGCATATGACCGTCAAATTTTAAAACTAAATAATTTAGAAGTTATTTGTAGCCAGAATTTCGAAAGTTTGATTTAAACATTTTTTAAAAACTATATCTAATTTGGGACTTCAGCTGTGGCATGTCCCGGTAAGCAGCGGTGATGCCTGAGTATAGTGTGCAGATGCTAACATGTTTTTGAGTTGATGATCTTGGGCCTCAGAAGCCTGGGCATTAATAAGTTGGCCTTGAGTCATGGTCAGTGATGTTCCTTGGAAACAGTATAACCAATTTAATTTAGGTAATATAACGCGCTAATACGATATACAAAACATTATCTGTAGATTTCTTTTCAAACCTATATAGTTAGTAAAGCTGAAGAAGATGATGCAATATTACTAATGTGCAATATATTAACAACAATGAAATATACTAGTACTATTTTTGACATTTAGCACACAAATAAATTACATTGAAGCAACAAGTACAAACCAAAGGATAAAACCCCTGCAGCTTTCCATATCAGTCCCCCTGACGTCGTCGATCCATGTTCTTGCTGCTCGATCAGCTAGAGTTGGCAACGTAGATCTTCATCTCCGACGTCGCGAAGCCGTTGAAGTTGGAGCCCGTCGCTGTGGTATAGGCGCCCATGTCGTCGAAGATGAGCCAGTCGCCCACGCTCATCTCCGGCAGCTGGTAGCCGGTGACCACCGTGTCGAGGGAGTCGCACGTCGGCCCGAACACGGTGGACGTGTGCGTCTTGTCGCCGGGGCGCGGGCTGGCCAGCGGTCTCGGGCGCGGCACGTAGTGGTCCATGAGGATGCAATTGAGCGAGCCGTAGAGGCCGTCGTCGATCCAGTACTCGCGCACCTCACCGCGCGTGCGCTTCCCGATGACGCGCGCGGCGAGCGTGAAGGCGGTCTCGGCGAAGTAGCGGCCGGGCTCGCCGATGACCTCCACGCGGGGCAGGTCACCGAAGCAACGCACGAGGGCGTCGTTGATGACCGCTGCTGCCTCGTCGAAGGTGGCGCCGGCCGTGAACCCGCCGCCGATGTCGAGGACGCGCATGGGGGGCATGCCGAGAGCGGCGGCCGCGTCGAAGGCGGCGCGCGCGGCCTCGATGGCCCCACGGTACACGTCCACGCGGGACGCGCCGCTGCCGACGTGGAAGGAGACGCCCGCGACAGCGACCCCCGCGCGCTGCGCGGCGCGCAGGAGCGGCACGACCTCGTCGGCGTGCGCTCCGTACTTGGTCCCCAGGTCGATCTTGGCCTCGCCGCCGTCGGGGCCCTTGAGGCGGAGCAGGAGCTCGCAGCCGGGGTGGCAGCGCCTGACCTTGGCCACCTCCTCCTCGGAGTCGTAGGCCGCGAGGCCGACGCCGACCTCGGCGGCGTACTCGAGGTGCGGCTCGGGCTTGCAGGGGTTGGCGTAGACAATGTCGCGGGGGTGGACGCCGAGCGCGAGCACGGCCTCGATCTCAGCGCGGCTGGCGCAGTCGAAGCCCGCGCCGAGCGCGGCGAGCGCGCCGACGAGCGCCGGCTCCGGGTTGCACTTGACGGCGTAGTAGGGGCGCACGTCGCGGAGCGCGCGGCGCCAGGCCCGGAAGAGGTCGACGACCTTGGCGAGGTCGAGGACGTGGAAGGCGCTTCGCGGGGCGGGGATGGACGTGGCGACGATGGTGGAGACGAGGCCGGCGACGGCGTCCTTCTCCTTGGGCGCGTCGACGGCGCGGGTGAAGGAGACCACCTTCCGGTCCTTGACGCCGGGCGCCCGCAGCACGGCCTGCATTGTGGGGCTGCCTCCACCCATGGTGCTGATCGAGGTGCTGACGAGTGACGACGATGTTGTCGCGCGCGTGAAACACTACTGCTCCGGCAACGTGAGCGTCGTTGATTATAACTATAAAACAAAAATAATACAGAAACGGCAGGTGAGTTGGCGTACAGCTAGTTCTTCCACTGTACCACCAGTCCACTAGCCGTGCCATTTTGCAGAGCCATTGTGTGGATTAATGTGGTAGAAATAGATTATGCAGAGACACTATGACGCATGCATCACGCATGGCATGGACGCAAATACGCAATGCTGAACCGATGGATCACTGAGAATTTGTAGATGAACCTCACACGTCTGGTCAGTGAACTCACCACAGCACGATCCAATCCAACCGATCGATCGATCAGGCAAGCGAGGCGAGAACCGAAGATCCCTTGGCGAACGCCTCACGCCGCCGTTGGTGTGTGCGCGCTCTCGGCATCGCCGCGGTTTATATAGCGCGAGGGGTGCCCGCGCCTCGACCAGTCGACCGGGAAATTGATTTGGTAGGGGCGGCGGCCGCGCCAGCGAGCAGGTCAAATCAGTTACTACTACAGAGACAGCAGACAGCAGCCCGGCGGCCGCACACGGACACGGCACACAACAAGGCGAAGGCGTGTGCATCATGTAGGCACTGCACTAGGAGTATTACATACGTAGCACGGCAGGAGCAGCCCGCTGGCGGAGGCGCCGGACGGAGGGCATGGAGACTTGGCAGTTCTGCTGCAGCTTGCGTGACGGCCGCCTCCCCCCGGCTCACGAATGTTTCGTCCGTTGTGGCCTCGGTTGGGCTGACACTTGTTTCCCGGACTCTCTGGCCTTGCTTGTAAAGGTATGTGGGCGCGAATCTGCAGCACGCTTATGTCGTTGTTATTACTTCCGAGGAGCGGAGTATAACCTCGAGAAGAGACCTTTTGACGCCCCTGGAAGAAGAGAAACTGCAGGAAGCAAGAATTCTTCATGCAAAATCGCAAGGTATAATTCTCTATTGGTAAATGAAGCCTAGGCCTACCTACTATTTTGATACAATTTTGATTATGTACCTGGATAAGTACGAGCTCCATGCAAAGTTTTTTTTTCCACTGCCCGCATGTCCACTTGCATCAAACCATCTTTGGGCTAAATTGCGGATCAACCAAACATTAACTTGATAAAAGGTAAAAAATATCAAACCAATATTAACAGACTGAATAGAACGAAAAAAAACTCGCAACAGAGACTCTTCAGGTTAAAAAAGTTCTTCAAAAAAAAAAGGAATATGGATTCAAGGTATACTCAAGATCTCAAGTTGTGCAGTCGAATCAATGGTGGATCTACCGCCATAGTTGTCGAATATGACGGAGCAAAACCAAGGCATATCCAACATGCCTTTTAGGCTTGTAGCACATGACGCGAGGTAGGCGGTGTTGGAGACAGTAGGTCGAGATAGGAAGAGAGGAAGTTGGCATCAGTGCCTATGAATTGATAAGAGGGGGAATGTGGTGGTGGTGGTCGTTGCGGAGAAGAATGTAGTATAATGGGTAATAAGGTCGGAAGGGTTGGGATGGCCTCCTTTTTGTAGAGCGGGGTTGCTTACGAGTTAAGTAGCATGCGGACACACTCTAAATAGTACTTCCATAGGAAGAGCATGCGGCGTGTCTTCTTGGGAGGACACATCAATTGATGATGTGTTTACTTCTTTGTACTAGTGATGTTAGGAAACAAAATACATATCTTCACAATTCCTACATATTCAAAACAACACTAAATTTTGTCTAGGGCTATACCAAGTTGCCAACTAGGTCATGCATATGTCAATAAAATCAAGTCGATAGTTGATAGATCTTTGGTGGCTCGTCCTTTGTCCTGTAAAACAACGTCTGCTTTCTAGAGTTTCACACGTGGAGTTATTTCTAATTATAAAATGTCTAGCTGGGTTTTACCTAAAACCACAGAGGACTTGAAGCTGAAACCGCCGAAGAAGAGGTATGCATGCCCTCTTTTGCCTATTTATGCTTGATTCAAATTGGCTAGTTTATTTCTGGCAGCTAAGGGCTACTCAAACTCCTACGTGCCCGTGGTTTGGCTTTTTGCCTATTTATGTTTGGCTCGGGTGGCTATGAGCCGATGGAAGGCCTCCTCCAAAGAAGACTAGGGCAGAGACATACACTTAGAGGCTGTGCAGCACATTTCCTTATATCTTCAAAACTTCAGTTAGTCGGTGCGGATATAGCAAAAACAAGTTTTAAATATAGATCTTTTATTAATAAAAGGATAAATGTACACAGATCGAGATTGTATTTTAGAAAATCGATACATGTCAAATAGAACCAAGTACATATGAAGAACTTTTCAAAAAACCATGCTACTTGGTGTTTTGGTCAATAAATAACTTTTTAAAAGAAAAAGAGAAAGAGAAAACATATTCGCCCTGATCGACGTCGTCTCGACGTTTGACATTCATCAGCTGGAGTAGGCCACATAGATGTTTATGTCGGACGTAGCGAAGCCGTTGAAGTTGGAACCGGCCCCTGTGGTGTAGGCGCCCATATCGTCGAAGACGAGCCAGTCGCCGACGCTCATCTCTGGGAGCTGGTACCCGGTCACCACCGTGTCGAGGGAGTCGCACGTCGGCCCGAAGACCGTGGAGGTGTACGTCTTGTCGCCGAGGCGCGGCGCGGCGAGCGGCCTCGGGGTCGGCACGTAGTGGTCCATGATGATGCAGTTGAGCGAGCCGTAGAGGCCGTCGTCGATCCAGTACTCGCGCATGTCGCCGCGCGTGCGCTTGCCGATAACGCGCGCGGCGAGCGCGAAAGAGGTCTCGGCGAAGTAGCGGCCAGGCTCGGCGATGACCTCGACGCAGGGCAGGTCGCCGAAGTGTCGCGCGAGGGCGTCGTTGATGACGGCGGCCGCGGCGTCGAACGTGGGGCCGGACACGAACCCGCCGCCGATGTCGAGGACGCGCATGGGCGGCAGCCCCAGCGCGGCGGCTGCGTCGAAGGCAGCGCGCGCGGCGCGGATGGCCTCGCTGTACACGGCGAGGTTGGTGGCGCCGCTGCCGACGTGGAAGGAGACGCCCGCGACGCGGACGCCCGCGCGCTGGGCGGCGCGCAGGAGCGGCTCGACCTCATCCGCGTGCGCGCCGTACTTGGTCCCCAGGTCGACCCTGACGTCGCCGCCGTCGGGGCCCTTGAGGCGGAGCAGGAGCTCGCAGCCCGGGTGGCAGCGCTTGACCTTGGCCACCTCCTCCTCGGAGTCGTAGGTGGCGAGGTTGACGCCGACCTCGGCGGCGTACTCGAGGTGCGGCTCGGGCTTGCAGGGGTTGGCGTAGACAATGTTGCGGGGGTGGACGCCGAGCGCGAGCACGGCCTCGATCTCGGCGCGGCTGGCGCAGTCGAAGCCCGCGCCGAGCGCGGCGAGCGCGCCCAGCAGCGCCTGGTCCGGGTTGCACTTGACGGCGTAGCAGGGGCGCACGTCGGCGAGCGCGCGGCGCCAGGCGCGGAAGAGGTCGACGACCTTGGCGAGGTCGAAGACGTAGAACGCGGTGCGCTGGGCGGGGTTGGAGGCGAGGACGGTGCGGATGAGGCCGGTGACGGCGTCCTTGTCCTTGAGCGCGTCGCGCTTGAACGCCAGAACCTTGTGGTCCTTCACGCCGGGGGCCACCAGCACGGACTGCATCGGGCTGCTTCCAACCATTGCTTAGTAGTACTAGCTTAATGGAGAGAGCTTGATCTGTTATCTGAGATGAAAACCAAGTGAAGGCACGATATTAAACCATGATACATACGCCGCCGCTTCCTTCAATTTCTGAACAAAAAAAAATGATAATAAGATAAAATAGACTCTGCGTCTGGTGGCGTTAGATCGAGAAGCTCTATCACTCTCTAAAAGAAAACAAAAATTTTGATGCATGCAGTTTCTTTACATTAGAAATGGCGAAAGAAAATTCCGATGCACGAACGCACGCATCGAACGCCGAATCGAGGACATCACATGTTAGACTGTTTCGTTTGCGGATTCAGTTCATATCATTTCAGGTCAATGAACTCACCGAGACGACAACGATCCAATGGGGCAATGGCAAGTCAAGCGATGTGCCAAGGCAAGCGTGAGCGCGAGAAGGTCGCCTGGTGGTGAGTGAGACGACGCCTCTCTCTTGGTGTGCGCGCGGCTTGCTCGGCATGGTCTGGGCGCCCTATATACTGCGGTCGGCAGCGCGGGGGGAGAGGAAGGAGGCCACGCTTCAGTGGAGTAGGTTAGGTGGGCTAGAACTGGAACTGGAGCCTGGAACGGGGACGGCGAGAGAGCCAGGCAGCCAGCAGAGAGGGCGGGCGCCGGGCGGCGAGGTTTGGTGCCGCGGCAGCGCGGTCAGAGTCGACCACACACCAGATGGCACGGGCGGCGCCCTGGTGGCCAGCGGCGCGGCCAGAGAGCCACACAGGTGACAGGTGCGCGCAAGATCGCGACGCCGCGCGCGGCAGGCGATGTGAGGGCGGGGTAGGTAGAGGCGACCTGCGTTGCTGGAGGCCGATCCGGCGTGTTCATTCCACTGACAGTTTGCTCGACGGCTGTCTCGGTAGATGAGCCTTCTTTCCTTCCCAGGTCCATCCCTGCACCAGACTTACCGCCCCGCCTTCCTTCTACGCCATGAAGCTAATAATTACCGTAGCTGTGTAACAGCTCTCGGCTAAAATTTAAAATTTAGCTGGTTAATTGTTAGCTGTCAATCTATTATTTAGATGAGATTTAGATGGCGTTTGATTTCAGCATATTAGCTAAGACGTGTAGGTTGATGCACGTATTGCACACACCAGCATATGCTGTTAATTGATAAGGTCGAGAGCATAAGGGTCTTTTTTGCACGTACTATTAGGTGTATGATATTAGCTAGGTTGAGATGAGATAACTATTAGCTATGGTCTATTCATTGTTAGCTAATTCATTAGATGGCCCTATTTGGTCTATAATGCACACACACAAATGTAATGCAATCAATGGTAAAAAAAACTAGACCCACACATTATGCTTTTGGGTGCAGACATTTATGTCCATAAAAGTACAAGTCCGCACGGAAAAATTGAAAGCATGTAAAAAATATAGTTTAGCTCAAGCACAACGCACCACACCCTGTAATGGGTCCATGCCAGAATAGCCTTTTTAGGCCTTACAACTAGCCCAGTGGGTCGGTACGGACACAACCCTTTGAATTTAAAAGCATGGCTTAGCCTATCTCAACCAATAGAGCATGTCACCTGTATAAAACATGTGACTCCACCTTCCAAACCTTAGTATATTTCTTCTCGAAAATAATGTGGACTAAGCGTCCAAATACGTAAGACGTCTAGTCTTGTAGATTGCAGCGACTCTCCCACTAATTGTCTTGGACACGAGTATTACGTGTGGCCTCGTCGGCACGTGCGGAATGTCGCCTCTTTCAAGTCATGTGTTTTAACGTGGTCTCGGTGTTTTGGTTCAGTGGCTTGCTTGTGGCCCTCAACCGATGCTTTGGGGTTACTCGTTGAGGTGGAGTTGAAGCTGCTTCGCGGGGGTAAGGCTTGGCAACTATGACACTTCTCGGCCTTCTTTGGTGCTGGTGGTTGCTTCGTGTAGGGTGTGGTGTTGGCTATTGTTCACCTTATGAAGTCGGAGTTGCTTGTCTAGCGATGAGGTTAGCAATGATGTCATTTTGTGGGCACATTATTTTGTTGCCATTGTCACAGCGGTCAGGTTTAGGTCTTTTGCCGGTTTCCTTTCAATTTACCGTGTGAGTTTAGGCCCATTTTTTTTTATAAACCGGATCAATTTTCTTCTTCTCAAGTGATTTGTAGGAACTCCTTGTCGAGGTTTGTCATCAAAATCTAAGGCCTTTACGCAATGCCTTTTTTTTCTCCTCTATGGCCTTAAAAAAACTACACACGCGTGAGAGATTGTTCTGGTCTAATCCCTGACACACATCAGACTCCGTGCGTACACCACATGCGAGGTTTGTCGCCAAAATCGTAGGCCTTTACGCAATGCCGATAATTCTACTCCATGGGCTTAAAAATGTACACGTGTGAGGGATTGTTCAAATCTAATCCCTGACACACACCAAACTATGTGTACACCGCATGCGAGGTTTGTGCCAAAATCGTAGGCCTTTACACAATGTCGTTTTTTCTCCTCTATGGGCTTAAAAAAATTGTACACGTGTGATTTTTTTTTCTCTTCTTAAAATGAATTGCTCGAAGCCTCGTAGGCCGCGCATGCGCATGCTGTATCTTATCTTATCTTACTATTACTAATTGGATGTTCTAAAAGTTGTACCAATTTCAAAACGCGCTAGAAAAAAAAATAAATTCTAGAAATCTCACAATAATCAGAAACATCCGACCATCAATTGGCAGATTAGAATATTAATAGCCATTAGATCTGTTTTCTAAGTAATTACCCACCTCTGCCATTATGATATTACTAATTGGATGTTCTAAAAGTTGTACCAATTTCAAAACGCGCTAGAAAAAAAATAAATTCTAGAAATCTCACAATAATCAGAAACATTCGACCATCAATTGGCAGATTAGAATATTAATAGCCATTAGATATGTTTTCTAAGTAATTACCCACCTCTGCCATTATGAAAGGTTTTGAGTTCAACTCTCAACGAAAGCAAATATCCTTTTTTTTATTATATATATTTTCTAAATAATTACCCACATCTGCCATTACGAAAGATGTTAGAGTTCAATTCTCAACAAAAGCAAATATCTTCTTTTTTTTATAGATTTTTTCCATTTTCAAATTTAACTTTCCATGTCAATCCTCACAAGATGCGCTAGAAAAAAAATAAAATCATAAAAATTCTCACAATAATAAAAAAACACCCTATCATTGATAGGTTGGAATCTTAATAGCCATCAGATCAGTTTTCTAATTAGGTAATCACCCACCTTTGCCATTATCAAAATAATATTAGATAATCCCTAAAACTACATATTAATTACCCACTCTGCCAATATAAAAAAATGAAATAACACCCTAAATTTATATCTAATTGCTCACATTTGCTATTTTGATAGGATAATACCAAATATCTCTTTTAATTTATATTTGAATTGTTCACCTTAGTTATTATGACTGTTAATATGATAAAAGTAACCCCTCAAAATTATATTAAAAACACCTATTTTTGCGATCGATCAAAGATTATCTAAATCAATTAAGCATACATATAAAATAGCAAGGTATGCTATTATAAAACCTAAGTATAAAAATGGATCTATATTTGTTGTACGGTTATGCATAATACATTTAATACTTCGCACGGGTTGATTGACTAGTTGGTAAAATGGGAAATGTGCATGTCTGATGCCACGCCTGTTGATAAACGGTACTCTGGCCTCAATTGAAACCAAAGCAGCAGCACACAACGAGTAGATATGCACTTTGCCCCTGGATATGCTGTCAACATCCCAGACGCCCAGATGATCCATCTATCGAGAATAATCAAGTGAAGTCCCACATGCTTTGCTTGCTTGGAGACCAGCCGGAAGAAGAGATGAGCGAGGTACGGTAGGTGGATTTTGAATAACCGGCCGGACTCGTTGTTTCAAACTGGAATCGAAAATGCGACCAAATCAATGTTCTTGCCGATCCATAGTTCATATTGGCGTAGTAATTTTATAAGTAGCCTGTAACTGAATAAAAGCAGCTACACTACACGTGTAAATTAATCCACTAGTCGTAGGAGGCCGTCCCGTGAGGAACCGAAGAAGGACGAGCCTCGCGGCCGTAGCAGCAGCTAGCGTTGACGAATCGTCGTAGTAGGTGACTAGGTGTACAGTAATTCGATCGTAAGACGTTTGCATTGTATCCGAATCTCGGCTCCGACGACCGTGCGTCCGGAGTTTTCCCGAAGGAATTGCGTTCGTCACTCGTCAGAGACAGAAAACGCAGGCAGACATGCAGGAGGGAGTTGCCCAAGATCTTTGACGACGCCGTGATTATGTGGGAAAGACTTAGCCCTTGTTTGGAAACCAAATTTTTGATGGAAAAATTATGGAATTGTAGAAAAAAACAGCTAACTTTTCCCCTATTCTCACCATTTTTTTTATGGAAATGGAGTTGGCAAACAAGCTATACTAAATTGCATCGGATGACCGTAAATAACCCAGCCGCTGAGGCGCTGACGACGCCTTCGACGGCAACCGGCCGGGCGCGGCGGGTAGACTAGCATTCATGCATGCAGCAGAAGCAGAATGCCGGCTGCTGAATTCCAACAGCTAAAAAGCCGAGGCGACCAACGAACGCTGCTGGAGACAAATCTAACAGCGATGGCCAGTGGAAATAAAGCCAGGGACAGGCCGCGCAAGGCACGCAGCGCTGCAGTTGGTGGCGAGAGATCGACTCGACTGGACTCGACTACTGGTCGGGATATACATGTGCCGTATGCGTGCATTCAGATACACGGGAGACAGGACGACACAGCTGACGCCAGCTGCCTCGATGTGCAGACTGCAGTCAGCTTAAGGGAGTGTTTGGATCTCCAACTAAAATTTAGTCCGTGTCAAATTGGATGTTTTGATAGAATTATTAAATATAGTCTAATTATAAAACCAATTACGTAGATAAAGACTAAACGGCGAGACGAATCTATTAAACCTAATTAATCCATGATTGACAAATGTGATGCTACAGTAACTGGTCGTTAATTATGCATTAATTAGGTTTAATAAATTTGTCTCGTCATTTACTCTTTGACCGTATAATTAGTTTTCTAATTAAACCATATTTAATACTTCTAATACTTCTAACTGGTATCAAAAACATCTGATATGATGTGAACCAAATTTCATCGGATGATTTCTGTTTTCGGTCTCGAGTGTGGACTAACCCGCGGTAGTTGGACGTGACTTGTGAGGACCTCTGACGTGTCAGTTGCCGTCACTACGTACGTACGTACGTCCTGATCGATCGAAGCTTCGGAAGCGTTGCAGGTGGAGATTAGCCGTCGTCTACGGAGAATATGTACACTACAACCGATAATGTTGAGTACTATAATGTATTGTTGACACTTGACAGCATGCAGTCAATCTACTCCTAGCTACCGCCTGCTAAGACCGACTCCAGTAGACAAGGTAAAAAGCCGGATATAGTACAAAACGACACTGTAGCGATACTGTTTACAGAGAGAGGGATAGTTAGAATTGTGGATAGATGGGTATGATATTTTATCTGCTGGAGTTGGTCCAACGGCCAGCTGACCATCACATCACATCACTTGTCATGAATAATCTTTTACGTCTACTACTATACTTCATGATCTCTAGATGCATGCACTCCTACTACATACCACCAATAGCGACCAATACCGTCTAGTTACTGAAGGTGAAGGCTGATTGAGGAAAGGACCATGCATGCATATACACAGGATAGGTAGCTGACAAGGAAAATTGATAAATAACCTCCCAGTTTATTTGTGAGTCGATCTATAGTCGACCGGGTTCACACTATACGTCAGTAGAGCAGTTGCAGGCGGTACGTACGTACCCGGTACCCGCTAGTGTTGCGACCATACTCAGAACAAAATTGAACGTACTGGTAAAGTTATTCAAAATTGAACGCCGTGGAACGTACTGGTAAAGTTATTCAAAATTGAACGCAGAACAAAATTCGGCGGCTAGTACAGTCTCGTACAGGAGGACTAATGTAGTATAGGGAAAAAAATGCTATATTACCTAGTATATGGGCAGAATACGTCGTTGGTTGCAACTTGCAAGCGTGCCAAAGATACACACTCTGAATATTTATCACGAGCACAATTGGCGCAGAAATTCGTTCAGACAGATTAAACAACAGAAGTAGTGTGATCTGGCTTGACCCTGTGCCTGCGCGCGCGTCTGGTAGCGCTCTGGTTGCTTGCGTTTGGTTAGAATAAAGTCTAAACATAGGAGACGCCGAGACAACAGTGAGGACAAGTCACAATGTACTGCCTCGTAGCCGGCCGGTGGACCTGGGCACGAGATCGATCTCAGTCGCCGCGCAACTATCATGCCGCCCGGTGACAGACTGACAGGCCGCCGCCCGCAGAGGTAGCTACAGACAACCGCGACGGGCGCGGGCAGCTACCATTACCAAATCTAGCAACTATCATGCATGGACCCATGGAGCGCCACATGTATATATTGTATTGCTGTATAGGTCCACGACCACGAGGCATCGGTAGCGCCATATGTAGTTTATTCACCATCGCCCGCCAAATTGGATTTTATTTGGTGCACACACTCATCCATTATAAGATGAAATCAAATGAATGGTAGGTGGTCGACCGGAGATGTATCGTCGTCCCGTGGCATGAGAAACCGAGAAAATGAAATGGAGTCACCAAGAAACGTATTACGTGTTCATATAGAACGCAGTACTATAGTACGTTCTAATTATAGTTTAGGAGCTACTGTGTACTAGTATAGTAAAAACAAGGGTGGACAGCTTCGAGCTCGAATCTGAACAGGCACCATATCCACCGTTGTGCAGATCAACAGCGATGCCCTACCCAACCAAGTCGAAGCTGATAAAATTTTGATTCGAAGCTTCATCCGGCTTTCTTGCCCTGACACCTAGTCGCGTTCTAATATAAAGTCGAGTAAAATAAAAGCGCGGTCTCTAAAGTTGACAGGAGGTCCCAAGTAGGTCTCCGAAGTTAGTAATCGTTCAGCGTGGGTCCAAAGTTGGTTTTCGTCTCATCCAGATCCAAATGGGCACAATCACAACCCGTTAGGCCACGTGGTATGCCACGCTGGCTTTGTATGGGCACCACTCCTATCTAGGCCCACATGTCAGCCACTCACACACTCTCCCTTATCTCTCTTCCGCCCTCTCTCTTCCCCTATCTCTCTCTGCGCCTACCCACCCATCGGCCGCCGGTCGCCGCTGCCTCCCCGCCGGCCACCGTCACCTCTCCCACTCTCTTCCCTCCACTCGTGCTCCAACTACTCCTCCCGGCCCCGGCCTCCCGCCCCCACCACGCCGCCGCCGGCCTTTTCCCCGCCCGCTCCCACTAACCTGCCACTATCTCCCACGGCGACCCCGCCACCTGCTGCAACCACCCCTCCCCTGTCTCCGCCCATGGCGTCGCCTTGGCCCCGCCTTATCCCCCTGCCACCCCACCTCCACCGGCCGCACCCACGCCGGCCCCGAGCACCACCCCGACGCTTCCGGCCATGGTGACGCCCTCTCTGTCCCCGACGAGCCCCAAGACGCCGAGCCCTGCCGCCATGACGTCCCCGGCGCCCGCGCTCTTGCCTTCAGGCACCCCACCGGACGAAGACTCAGGCGCGAGCGGTCGGCTTCACCACAGTCGTGGTGTTGGCGGGCGTGGAGAAGGTATCGCGGCCACAATGCCCACCTCTCCCACCGAGCCTCGCCATGGGAGCGAGGAGGAAGGAGAAAGACAGCACATGGAGGAGCAGTAGGAGCACGAGTGGAGGGAAGAGAGTGGGGAAGGCGACGGCCGCCGGCGGCCTGTGGGCGGGCGGGCGGGCACAAGGAGGTAGGGGAGAGAGAGTGGGAGAGAAAGGCATGGGAAAGATTGTGTGAGTGGCTGACAGGTTCTGGGCCCACACAAAGCTAGCGTGGCATGGCACGTAGCTTAACGGGTTGAGATTGTGCCCGTTTGAACCTGGATGAGACGAAAACCAACTTTAGAGACCCGTGCTGAACGATTTCTAACTTCGAGGACCTACTTAGGACCTTCTGTCAACTTTAGGGACCGCGGTTGCATTTTACTCTATAAAGTCTCCCGATCGCGTGCTGATGCTAAGGGCTTTCTAGATATATATGCACTTTTTTCACCCTTTTTCCTAGCAGATATGCCGTCGACATCCCAGATGATCCATCTGCCGAGGAGCATCCATTTTTTGAGCAATAGTGAGGCAGGTGTTCTGCCGTTTCATTGAAGAAGAAGAGCACTTTACAAATTACAGGATACAAGGCCGCAGCCCAGTAAGAGACAACTGAAAAGAAAAACTACTGAAACCCAAGAAGGTCCCTGGTTTAAAACACTTTTAAGTATTTACAATAGGATGCAGTGGCGACGCCGTTGCCGTGCGGAAGAGGGAGATGTCTTGCCTCCGAGATTGGCAACTTGCACTGCCGTCAAGGCCTTGCTGTCATATTTCCGTCTACAACGCTCCTTCCAAATATTCCAAGCCGTGTATATGACCACTTCTGTGCTGCATCCGTCCGGGGGCTCAGTAGAGGAGCATCCATTGAAGTCGCACGTGCTGATATGCAACATGCTTGCTTCTGAAGCATGGACCAGCCGGCCGGAAGAAGATTAGCAGGTAGGTGAATTTTGAGTAACCGACCAAACTCGTCGTTTCGAACTGGAAAATCGACAATGCGACCCAATCAATGGTCTTGCCGATCCATAATCCATACTATATTGGCATATATGATATCACGACGGCGTAGTAGTTTTGTATTTAGCCTGTAATTGATCGAAGCCGCGCAGCCACACGTGTAGATTTTAATCCCTCTACTAGCCTAGCAGGCAGGAGGAACCGAAGGAGCAGCTAGCGTTGACGGATTGAAGTAGTGGGTGACCATTATATGCGACGTCGTCGAGGGCTCGCGGCCGGAAGTAATTCGTAAAAGTGGCCGGAGACCGACGTTTTGCATATATATCCGAATCTCGGCTCCGACGACGACCGGACCCTGCGTCCGGAGTTCCCGAAGGAATGCGTCGTCAGCGACAGGACAAACTGGCGTGCAGGCAGCTGATGGGAGTTGCCCAAGATCTTTGACGACGCCGTGATTATTAGGTGGGCAAGACTTGTTAAATTGCATTGGGTAACCGTCAAAACCCAGCCGCTGAGGCGCTGACGATCGACGCTTCATTCGACGGCGACCGGCCGGGCGCGACGGATAGATAGACTAACATGCATGCAGCAGAAGCAGAATGCTGAATGGCTGCTGAAATCCAACAGTTAGCCGACGCGACCAATGCTGCTGGAGACAAAGTTATACTCGATCGATGGGCGAGGGGCAATGGAAAGAGGCCAGGAACAGGCTGCGCAAGGCACGCAGCAGCAGCGCTGCAGTTGGTGGCGAGAGGGTAGAGACTCGACTCGACTACTGTCGGGACTCGGGAGAATATGTGCCGTGTGAGTGCATTCAGACACACAGGACACAGCTGACGGCTGCCTGCCTCCATTTGCAGTCAGTTAATTTCTGTCTGAACGAATATATATCCAGTAGCAGCTGGACTTGTGAGAGTTCTGACTGGCCCTGCTCGATTCTTGCACGTTGTTAATTTGCCGTCACTACGTACGTACGTACGTCCTGATCGATCGACTGTCCGCACGGTCCTGTGAATTCAAAGCTTCAGAAGCGTTGCAGGTGAAGAACAGCCGTCGTTTGCGGAGAAAATTCAAATATGTAAATACCAACGATAATGTTAAGTACCATTGAGTATTGCTGACATCATACAGTCAGTCCTCCTACCACTGCTAACAGCCAGCCGATCATCACATCACTTGTCATGAATCTTTTACGTCTACTGGCAAAATGCCCGTGCGTTGCAACGAGAGAAAAAAAATCTCGAAGCACATAGATCAATACATATAATAATAACTTTACATATAAATTCCATATTCTATTGTTTTGAATTTTCTATTGTATATGACCGAAATTTAGGTGGTGTCAGTTTGGTAAGAAATATTATTTTTTGCTTTCCGGCAATATATAGAACATCGAAAACGGAGTCCATGTATGACATGTGTATCCGTTTTCACGTAGGTTGCTCCTGCCGTTTGAATCGGGTTTTCGAATAAATTATAGACCATATTATCTTGACGATTTCCATTAATTGCAAGCGAATTTTTAAGTGATGTCAGTTGTGTTAGAAAGGTTATTATTTTAGCTTTCCATCGATATATAAAACGTCAAAAACAGAGTCTATATGCGATATGGACGTTCATTTTCGCTTGGGCTGCTACTACACTCTAGGCTCGCGAATAAATTATACGTCATATTGTTTCAAATATTTCCGTTGACTCAGATCGAATTTTAAAGTGGTTTCATTTGGGTTAGAAAGTTTATTATTTTAGCTTTCCATTGATATATAAAACATCGAAAACGGAGTCCGTATGTGACTTGGGCGTCCATTTTCGCGTGTGCTTCTTCTACAGTTCAAATCTGGTTCGTATTGTAGCTATGATTCGGATTGTATCAGATAAGTGGTTTCATTTGGGTTAGAAAGGTTATTATTTTAGCTTTCCATCGATATATAAAGCATCAAAAACGGAGTGCATATGTGACTTGGGCGTCCGTTTTTGCGTGGGTTTCTTGTGCAGTCCAAATCTAGTTCTTATTGTAGCTGTGATTCGGATTATATCGGATACAGGATGGAGAGAGGCTGATCAGCCGGATTCACCTGTCACGATGGACTGGAACACCGATGGAACAGGAAACCTTTTTTGTTTTAATATTAAGTATAGACTACTCACATACCACCAATCAGGTTCAATTTTTCGAAGTCAGTACTTTCTTCTGTTTTCGGCCGAGTGAAAAATTGAAATGATATATTTTGGTTTCAAATTAAAGAATACAAAAGTCAAACTTTGATTGAAAAAAAATAAAATTTTTGAACAATAGTGTTAGGAATTTTGGCATTTTCATGTTAAATTTAATCCACGCAAACCATGCTAAATTTGTGACGACAATTATATGCACGTGTGTGAGATCAAACGCAACAGTAACGCACAACATACTGATCATAGAGATAAACATGAACGAAAGGAGGAGTTGAAGAGGCTCTTAGTACATAACGTGATTTAATCTTCAGCTAAATAAAGCGAAGGAAGTTGAATTGGGTGCCAGTGGTGTTATGAGAAACTTGAAATTAGTTGGTTTAGGGTTACTTGTGCATGCAATTAACTAAAAAGCTCGGCTACTCAATCGACACAAGTTGGAGTTGTGTTATTTCTATTTCAAGGTTAGGTTGACGTCATGAAACGTAGACTCGAGAAGTCTACATGTTAGGGTGCTAAATTTGATTCGTAAATAGTATAATCAGGCTGATCTAATCTCGCCTATGCGTTTTTCATTTAAGATGGGGTTGTATTACCACCACAAGTTTCCTCCAACCATAACCATCGCAATGCCCGATTCACAAGCGCTCGTCAATCGAGAATCAAGCGAACGATCCACTCCGCGTAGGGAGCCTGTGGGGCGCGGGAGCAGGTGGGACCCGAGCGGGATACATGCACGTAGGGACCACATGCAGGGGAGCGGAAGCAGATGGGGCCTAGACGGTACAGCGTCGGGGCGCACGAATTGCCAATTGATCTGATCGGACGACCACCAGGTGAGGCGTCGATGTTTTTTATTTTCTTTTTTTTTACTCAATTCTTTTCAAACCATATACTTTATGACATAATCTTATTCACGGAAAGTTACGCTGACATTATCTTATTCACAGAAAACTATGCTGACATAATTTTTATTCATCTAAAATTATGTTGGCATAATTTTATTCACATGCTAACATAATTCTATTCACGAAAAATTATGCTGACATGTTGACATAATTTTATTCACGGAAAATTATGACACATGCTGACATAATTTTATTCACGAAAAATTATGCTGACATAATTTTATCCACGAAAAATTATGCTGACATAACTTTCTTTCACGTATATCTAAAATTACACCAAAAAATTATGATCATATCTTTCATTCCATATATAGTGTAAAAAAATAATGATAAATTGTGTGTATAAATTTAAAATTTATCAAAAAAAGAAAATTTGAAAATAAGCATAACCGAAAAAAAAAGAAAAAAAACGACAAAGTTGTGTTGGGAATGGGATCGGGCGGTACACAGCGGGAGGGGCAGGGCGCCGTACGTGGGCGTGGTGCCGGTGGGGCGTTTGACGGGGAGCGGTGGGGCCAACCGGCGCGCAGGGGCAAGGGACACCTGCATGGCTGCACGTGGACGTGGGGGTGTGGGGACCATCGCTCGCTAGTTTCTAATCGCTCGCTAGTTTCTAGCGTAGCTATCACTCGCTAAATAGCGACCCCCCATAAGCATAAGATCAATAGATTTAGTCTAAGTTAAGTTTTTTGACATTGGCTATCAATATATATGGATGACGATACAAGATTGGCAACAATTAATTTATTTAAAATAATATATTTATTTAAAATAATATATTTTCATAGATGATACTGGTCAAAATTATAAAAAAAATTCCTAAGGATAAACTTAGGTAAAAACTTGGACTTCTTTCTTTACGAAATGTAGGGCCACCCGTGCATCGCATATTTTTTGCTATAAACTCACGACAATACATGTGATGAGAGAGGGTAAACCCCTCCAGGTTCCCCCTACTTGTGATGACATCGGTTATTTTATTTAGTATCATGATATTTTTGTACAACCTTGGTCAAACTTTAAATTGTTTGACTTAGTATAAAACTAGAGCTCCATTAATTTTGAGACAAAAGGATTAGCTTTTGACCTCAATAGACTCTCTTTACAGACATCTAGAAAAAGATGCTTACAGATTGAGTTGATACAAGATCTTAATTAAAACCACTCTCAACCACTGCAAAATAAGATTCACACATCTTACAAAAGTTTAATGGGGACTAAGCCCCCCTTTTTTGACATGCATGGCTTAAAATTGTTTTACATAGAACTTTCATTTGCAGAATATTACAACACCGCACTTTGCATTGATCAATCCCCTACGACAGGCCACGCGAAGGCAGAAACCCCGACAAGAGCGTAGGGGAGTTCATGTCGCCATCAGTCGAGATTGAGAGAATATAAACCAACTCCAATAAGAGCGGGTGTCAACCTTCTGCTCTAGCAGAGCGCTTATTTTGAATATCCAGCTTTTATTTAGAGTGTGCGGTCATTCCAATACTTTCTTTCTTACGTGTGTTCTACGTACTACAAATAATATTTTTTTTTGCGAGATACTACAAATAATATGATATATTGGTATTGATGTTAATAATACATACATAGAAACATGCGCTTCAGATTACATGGGTTCTTCTGCGGTGGCTCACCTGGTTCGATCCAGAGGGTGAACCTCGTCCTTGTACGGGATGTCTTTACATCAGTTCTAGACTTATATATTCGCTGATCGCTCGATCGTGTGTCTGCATAGTACGCCGTCGTGTTTGAATACGTAGCTGCGGTGTGCCTTGTGCAACATGCCAACATGTGCATTTTCCAGAGGCCTAGCTAGTACGTGAACCAGTAGCGTACGTCCTTATAGCTTCTCGTATACACATCTTTTTGTGTCATTGTTAATCGGACCATTTTCGGCCATGGCGTTCGTGCAAATTATTGCATGCATGTGAACACGCATGACGCATGGCCTTCGTGACAATCGGGCATTCCCCGTTCTCCACTTCCGATCCACTTCTCTGGTATGTGTGCCAAAACAGGATCATGTCGATTATTGTAGTCAGTGATGTCTCTGGTATCTTTGGTTTAAGCAAAGGCATCTCCAGCTGCATAGTCGGTTCATCCCACTTTATTTACTGTGCCAAAAGTACATCTAGTCAGATCTAGTTGCATATATTCTGCTAAATATGGCTTAAAATTTGAAGTTTCGGGCAAGTTTTAGCGCATTTGGAAGTTAAGTTATTCAATTATACAAGATGCACATGTTAGCGCAATGGAATATCTAGCAACTCCAGTTCGTGCAGCCCTCTAGAAAAAGTTGTGCTAACTTCTTCGAGGATGGATCGTGTTGGTCGATGTCCATACCTGATATAGCACAGTATAATAATTTAAATAATAATTAGCGCGTCTATGGGAGCCAGAAAATAGTAGAAACAAAAGATGAAAACAAGAAAATTTATATAAATCAATAATAGATAGATTATATTCTTAGAAAAAAACTTAAATTTGCATATATATATATATATATATTTCTATTTAAAACAAATTATTTATGATGTTTTGGTATGAAAGTAAGTTTTATTATTTTTTTTCATAAAATACATATATAGGGAGAACTACTACCATAATTGTCTACAGTTTCATAAAGCCACGTTACCTCAAAAACCTAAGTACTAAGTCACAAATTATGTTACCATCCATTAGGAGCTCAACTGATGACCCTTATGAATTTTCTATGGCTAATACCATTTATACAACAAATACTACACAAATCCTGCAGCAAGTGCATTTCATCTATTGACATTTACTATGTGGTTGTAAGCGTGCATCTCAATGGCGGGCAGGTAGCGTTTTCAAGAGCCTCTCATCCCATGGCATATTATTGGGCTATGGGCGTATTAGGGCACATGTCTGGCGAGTGTAGAAGATTTAAACAGATTTTCGTAGATTGCATTGCATATAAAAAATCCCAACGGCCGCATTTGCATGGCCACTATTTCACGCGAAGTTGTTAATTTCTTTTCTCCCTTAGTTTTCGCTGGTTTTTTGACGTTGAGAAAAGAAAAAGGCGAAAAGCTAGGCGCCCCGCACACTCTCGCCCCACACATTCGCGCTCGCTTTCTGGTCGGTCCCGCTAGTGGTGTTTGAATCCAGGGGCTAAACTTTAGCCCATGTCACATTGGATTTTGGATGTTAGTTAGAAATATTAAATATGATTTAATTAGAAAACTAATTACGTAGATGGGATTAAACGGCGAGACAAATTATTAAGCCTAATTAATTCATGATTAACGAATGGTTACTGTAACATCACATTTGCTAATCATAGATTAATTAGGCTTAATAAATTTGTCTTGACGTTTAGTCCTCATCTGTGTAATTAGTTTTATAATTAAACTAAATTTAATATTTCTAGCGTCCAAACATCCGATGTGATAGGGCTAAACTTTATCGGAGCGGATCCAAACACCCCCTCGCCTTGACTCTGGACATTGAAGGAACGCCTGGCTAGCTAGAGCTTCTTGTTGTTATGCCTACCAAATAATTAATCAAAAGGCGCCTTTTGTTGTTGAATTTGAGCTAGAGCTGCATGTACGGAAATAGTACATGCATAGCATACCCCTTAACTCTCTTCATCAGCACAGGCGCTCCAAGACAGTTAAACGTACGTGCATGCAGTTTTGACGATCGTCAATATATATCCGTGCAAGCGAGCTCGTGCTGGGTCTTGGCATCAGTAAACAACACAAGATAACGATCGAGAAGCGTGCTGCTGCCAGTTCAAAGTAATTGCAACATACGGGTAACGGGAGCCATCGCCGCTAGCTCAGCTCGCTCCCAAATGTCTCACCTACCATATTTTTCCCGTGCTTGGCGTTCCCTATCTTCCCTATATATACCGCACGGCACGAGTCCAGCAAATCCCACTACACACCCAAGACGCCAAGCAAAGCAAAGGCAAGCGACAAGGACGCACGCAGCTAAGGCAGCACGAGACCTCGAGCTAAGCTAAGGCAGCGTCTACTGCGAGCCGGCCTTCTTGTTGTTGCACTTGCACCACCCTCGATCTTCTTGCTTAGTCGATCCGCGAAAGAGCGACCGCACCGGCCAGCAATCGTCGATCGATCGCTCGATCAATCGACAGCAATGGAGGTTAAGATCCTGAGCTCCAAGCTGGTGAAGCCGTCCTACGGCAATGCCGCGACGGCCCCGGCGGTGGCGGCGGATGAGTACATCCCCCTATCCATCTTCGACAAGGTCACGTACAACATGCAGATGGCCATCATCTACGCCTTCCCGCCGCCGGCCCCGTCCACGGCGGCCATCGAGAAGGGTCTCGCCACGGTGCTCGCCGAGTACCGCGCGTTCGCGGGGCAGCTCGGCGAGGCCCCCGACGGCACCCCCGCGGTGCTGCTCAACGACCACGGCGCGCGGCTCGTGGAGGCGGCCGTGGACGCGGACCTGGTGGACATGGCGCCCGCGAAGCCAACCCCGGAGCTGCTCCGGCTGCACCCTGACCTGGAGCAGGAGCTCCAGGAGGTGGTGCTCCTGCAGCTCACCCGGTTCCGCTGCGGCTCCCTGGCCGTCGGGTTCACGTCCAACCACGTGGTGGCCGACGGGCACGCCACCAGCAACTTCCTCGTCGCGTGGGGGCGCGCCACCCGGGGCCTGCCCACGGGGCCTTCCCCCGTGCACCACCATGCGGGGCTGTTCAAGCCGCGCGCATCCCCGCGCGTCGACCACGACCACCGCAGTAGAGAGTACCGCCTGCAGCAGCAGCACGGTAGTGGGCACGGCGCCGCCGAGAACGTCGACGACAGCAGCAGCATCGTGATCCACAAGGCGCATTTCACCAAGGACTTCATCGCGGGGCTCCGCGCCAGGGCGTCGGAGGGCCGGCCCGGGCGGCCGTTCAGCCGGTTCGAGACCATCCTCGCCCACCTGTGGCGCGCCATGACGCGCGCCCGCGGGCTGAGCCCCCACGAGACGTCGCAGATCCGGCTGTCCGTGGACGGGCGCCACCGGCTGGGCCTCCCCGACGAGTACTTCGGCAACCTGGTGCTCTGGGCGTTCCCGACGGCCACGGTGGCGGAGCTGCTGGGGCGGCCGCTGAAGCATGCGGCGCAGGTGATCCACGACGAGGTGGCCCGCGTGGACGGCAGCTACTTCCGATCCTTCGTCGACTTCGCGACGTCGGGCACCGTGGAGCGGGAGGGACTGGCGCCCAGCGCCGTGTGCAAGGACGTGCTGTGCCCCAACGGGGAGGTGGACAGCTGGCTCACCTTCCCCTTCTACGACCTGGACTTTGGGACGGGCAGCCCCACCTACTTCATGCCCTCCTACTTCCCCACGGAGGGGATGCTCTTCCTCGTGCCATCCTACATCGGCGACGGCAGCGTCGACGCATTCGTGCCGGTCTTCCAGCACAACCTCGAGGCGTTCAAGGAGTGCTGCTACGCCATGGACGAGTAGACCTTACCTCATTACAACCATCGCACACAAATTAATCATGCAAGAGGGCGGGTGGTAAAAAAACCAAAAAATAAAGGAAGAAGAAGAAGCTAGTACTAGAACATTGGCATGGAAGGTTTCAGTGCGTTGATTGCGCCGCGGAGTACACGTACGTGAGCGATAAGAGCAGACGTGCATGGTCGATCGAGTCCTGTTTTTTTTTTTTTTTCATCTTTTTCTGAGTTGTCTAGTTTTTGAGGTGCATGCATGCTTGATCGCATGTCGATCTCGGTCGGTCGTGTTTCATCAAGTTTTGGAGATGTACGTAAATTGGTGATTTATATTTGTAAAACGTTAATAACGGAAATAACATCGACCATCTTCTTTCTGGACTATGAAGCGCACAGTTTTAACCATGTGTCTGGCTTACCAACCCAATGAAAACATCTAAACTCCTCGCATTGGTCCCACTTGACAGTTTGGAAAAGATTGAAAATGATTAAAAAGAGCCTAAAACCGATAACCGATAGAAGAAAAATGTTTCTGCCCTTTGATCTTTCACCGGATAATTTCCTTGTCTTGAAATTAATAAAAAAAGGAAGAACATCAATAATCAAGCATGTCTTCTTTCTTTTAATTTCATTATTTCTCCTTTCTCTTCTCCTTTATTTCTTTCGACGTTTTGAATTCACAATGCACGTACCTCTACGCTATGAAAGGTGAAGCAGTGTTGCACCATATATGCACGACGAGTCCAGATCTACCTATATCCATTCGACCTGGTGTCTATTCACATCCTAATGTGGTCCTTAGATGATAAATAGACCACTATATAATATTACTCTCTAAGCTACGGCACCTGTCCTTTTCTTTTCCTTTGTCGCTATTAAAACATGCAGCAAACGCTTCGGTGCCCTTTTATGGAAAAAATATTGTTTTAAGCTACTCCATATATAGTATGTCTGGTTATTTCAGTTTAACGTGTGTGAGTCGTTCATTTTTGTTTTTAACGTTTTTCATCCGCGCAGCTTTGCAGTACGTGGTGTGCGTCTAATAACAGTAGGCTGAGTATACGAACACGTGGTAAAGGGTCTTCAAATTTTGCCTAGCTGTTTTAAGGATCAAGCTCAAAACGATTCAGATCATATTTTCATTCATTTTTGAACTAAAAATCATCAAAGGTTCATTTGAATTGTGAAGAGACATTTGGATCACGACCCACTGCCACCCCTGCAAATACGCCGCACATCGCTCACTTGCTACATACGTGGTGATCTGACTAGGTAGGTTGGTACTTCGGTTAAGCTTCATCCTCCACAAACCGTCTAGCCGTACACGCGTGTAGAGTACTGTAGTAGGTGATTGAACACGCGCACAGGCCGGCCGGCTCACACCCGGGCGCGAGACCTACTCGTCCGGGGTCCCCGGCGACCCGGCCGCGCGTACATGTCATGCATGTTCTTACGATCGAGATCATGCACTCTACCACCAACCATGGTGGGCGCCCGCGGCTTAATTAGCCACAGACCCGCAGTTAGTGTAGCAGCCAGCCAGCCGCGCGCGCCACCGTCCGATCCGTACCGTACCATCTATATCCAAGTGGCCACCTGCCACGCCAGTCAGCAGTGTACCAACGGCTGTATTTAGATCCAAACTTTTCCCCAAATTCTACTATGCAAATAGAAGATTTTCCATCACATCAAAAATGCCGGCACATGCATGGAGTACTAAACGTAGATGAAATCAAAAAATAATTGTACAGTTTAGATGTACTTTGCGAGACGAATCTTTTGAGCCTAGTTAGGCCATGGTAGGACAATATTTACCACAAACAAACGAAAAGTGCTACAGTGCGCTACAGTGTCGGATGTGATGCTTTTGGCCAAATTTTGACAGATTTCGCCTGCTTTTCGCCTCCACTTTTTGGATCTAAACACAGCCAACGGAAAAGTCGCAGCCGCCGGCCGCCGGCGCCGTCATCTTCGTTCCTTGCGTTGGGGTCTCCATGGCTTTAGCTCCAACAACCGTAATCTCCCTGTGATCCTGTCGCTTTATTTGCAGCATGGCGCACCAGGCCGGCGACCTCGCCGCCCTTGGCCCGCGTTGTGTACGTACGTGTGTGGCTCCAGGCGCGCGCCCGTCCATCCAGTCAGCTCTAGTCACCCCGGCCGGTGGCCAAGGCGCACACACCGGCGGGCCGGCGAGCAACACCGCGTACACACTGCACGCAACTGCGACGACTGCGAGCGATCGAGGCGCAGGCGGCTGCCTACCACCGCCGGCCGGGCCCGGGCGCGCCGGCAGGTTCTCGCGTCGCATGCCTCTCGTCTCGCCCTCTGATTAATTATTGCGTGCATGCCCGACCGCGAATTAATTCCGCGATAGGCTCGTAGCGGATGAATCGGACCGACGTCTCATTCTCGACCTGGTGGAGGTACGGTGGCGAATGAACTGGCGATGGCGATCCTTTGGTCCTGTCCTCTCCATCGGTTGTTGACTGCTGCCTGGCCAGCTGGCGGGTTCCGTGCCTGTAGGCTGCGCATACGTGTCGACAACGACAAGAAAAGTTGAGCCGTTCAGGGGGTTAGCGTTAGTCAGGTCAGCAGGTGCAGCAAAATCCCGAATACCACCTCGTGTGTTCACGGAACGCTGTGCTGTCTGCTGTGTCCAGGTTTTGGGCCGGGCCATCGAAACGTCCACGGCATGCGCCGAGTTCCCGCGAGGCCTTACACCGCGCGCCGAGTTCGGCTATGCCTTTCGGCTCTTGCAGGTTTGAAACGAAACTCGGCCCTCAGGGCTCCGGCCCACTCAGTCCCACTTTATTAGCTCTAACGTGCACTCTCCACAAACCATAAAACAATTTGAGATAGTACGAAAATAAAAATGCAGTGGAGTTTGGATATAGACGATGGGATAGACGATCTGCTGGACTCACCCTGAGTGAAAGCAAAACCACGATATAACGATGAGATAGACAATCTGCTAGACTCAGCCTGAGTGAAAGTAAAACCACAATATAATTTATCATAGCAATTTCCTTTTAAGAATTTATATGATTTATTTTTTTTTCTTAGCACGTTTTGCGTGGAATATCAAAAGAGCCTCCAATATATATAAGATAAAGATTATTGCCATGTTCCTGTTGCTGAGAGCAACTTGCTACCAACGACTCAGCCGTTTTGGTCTAGGACTATCCCAACAAGTTGCAATATGAAGTGCACTTGGAGTCTTTGAGACTAGCTTGTAGGTCGCACCGACTCATCTCTGCTGTTGACTTCCAGAACAAAGGGAGACAGTACGGTTGAGGCCGACCTACCAACGCGGATACGACCGTCGTCTCCAATCTGCTCCTGGACTCCTGGTACCGCTTCAAATATGCATGCACGTACGTACGCCCGTCCGTCGCGAGGGACAGATTGGTTGCCGCTGAGTGTAGTGCTGAGGGCAACGACGATGATGGCAGCAACTTGACAGTACAGTGCGCACCAACCCATGCATACACAGGCTAAACTGTATATAGTCACCGCGGGCAGGACCACCGCGCTGGCCCTGGAGAAAGCACAACCACTGCAACTGCATGCATGCATCTCCAGTCCAGAATCGTCGTCATGCCTTGTCTTGCTGATGCACCGTATGCTTTCTTCCCTCCCTGATGAGGGACTCGGCGACGAGAGCTGGGTTCAGTGTGGGTCTGTGGGAAAGCACGACGAGCGCGTGCTAGCTGTTAGCGGCAGGTACAGAGTGAAGAACCGACGATCTGGCTAGCAGCGCTTAATTAATTAACACAGGGCGGCGTGAGATAAAATGGTAAATAAACAGGGTGCCCGTCTGAGGTCTGACCACCGACCAGGGTTATTAACTGACCCGATGGATGCATCGATTGACCATGCACCGTTTAGTTTGAAGACTTAGCTTGTGCATGTGAATGTATCGGGACAGACACAGGGAGGAAGCAAGAGGGATCACGTACGCGCTCCATCTATTACCAACAGTCAAGGATGATTCTGCTTCTGCACTACAACACGGTGTCGTCGTCTATTATGTTGGACGGACCGATGCTCCTCTCCGCCCGTCCGCCGTAGCCACCGCGGCGTTGCTCGCGAGTAACTTTCCTGCTGGTGTCCTGCTTCTGGGTAAAATCACCACCTACGAAAAATGAATCATATATAGTATTCAGCTTTGACGACCTAGTTATGCATATAGAATTATAGACAGGGAATATATGAGATAGACCAGACTGTTTTTGCTGCATCAACAGCAAACAAGTAGCTAGATCAGCTCGTAGAGCGAGTCAATAATACTACGTATATGCATGGCTGCACAAGCAGGCAGAGGCACTCATGCCATCATGAACATCTCGTACAAATCAACCATCGCGATCGAGAGCCTAATATCTTACTGAAGGATTCGTCGTACGGATCCAGTGCCCGAAACCCTTTCCACTGGGGTTATAAATATAGATCGAGTGTTTGTACATGGATGGATCCCTTAGACAGGGGGAGACAGGAAACGAGAGAGATCACCTTCAGGTTCAACCGGTGCGCTCGTGCTCGACCGGTGCGCGTAGGCAACGGAGTTTCCCTTCGACGTCCATGGGGCGGCGACGGCGTGAGTAGGGATGGCGGTGGTGGTGTTTCCCTCCATTCCCGTGCCTGAGGAGATCGGTCCTCTCGGGGGTTCTGCGTGGGCGAGGAGGGGGTGACGAACGTTGGTTCGCGTGCCCCTGCGGTCCTCTATTTATCGGTGCGCGGTGTGAAAGGAACCACAATCTTAGAGGTTTTAAGCCTTCGATCAAGACCTAGTCCTGAGTTCGGACTCAGTCAGAACGTCTCCCGTCTAACCCGAGATCAATTCAACACTTACGACAAAACTTCAAGGAGAGTCACACTACTGCCTAAGACGCCATTGGTGTACCGCTAGTAATCAAGGAATCAGATTCCAGATCGGGCCACCAGGGATCAACAAGTACGCACTGCATATATAGTCATTATTAGTAGTCAATGCTTCATACTACTGCTATAGTCTCCGGAGTCGTCCCCTGCAGACAATTGGATTCTCCGTAGTTCGTGCTTTATCCGGATTAACTTTCGGTGTACTGCCTTTATTTTCTTTGTTTCAAACATTACTAGCCTATAAAAGCTCAACGGCATACTCATCTTTTTGAGTGTTTTGGCACCGTTGGCGCTATAGACGGAGTGGAGTTTCAATTTGAGAAATGGTGATGAGTATACTGCAGGAGATAGCCAAGTATCTAACTAGTTGGGTCAGCCTGCTACGCTACGCTGCCTGCTGGCACATTGGTTTCTCTCTATTGAGCGGGGCTGGCTGCTGGCACATTGGTTTCTCTCTATTGAGCGGGTTTATCTGAGTGGAAAAAGAAAAACAATAAGAATAATTAGATAAATACAGGCAGTCTAATCTGAGCGGAAAGAAACATCTTACTATTACTATTTAGAGATTAAAAAAATCACGAGTTGCAAAGGGCACTAAAAAAGATAAATCCTAGAAATTTTCAAAAAAAAAAAAATCTGAAACATCTAGCCATCCATCAAATAGTATCCAATAATACTAGCCGTTAGATCTATTACATTTTCTAAAAAACTACATATCTTGCCTTTATGAAAGACCATTAAAGTAACCAGCTAAATATCAATATAAATTACCCACCATACTATTATGAAAAACTATTAAAATAACTTTCTAAATTTTCATATAAATTACCTATCATGCCATTATGAAATATGAATTAAAATAACCCTCCAAAGTTGCATATAAATTACCCAACATACCATTATAAACGATGAATTAAAATAACTCTACAAATTTGCATAGAAATTACCCCCATACCATTATAAAATATGTATTAAATAGCTCCCTAAATTTGTAAATAAATTACCCACCATACCATTATAAAATATGTATTAAATAACCACTAAATTTGTATATAAATTGCCCACCAATGCCATTATAAAAAGATGAATTAAATAACCTCATGTCATTATGAAGGATGAATTAAAATGACCCCTAAATTTGCATATAAATTATCCACCATGTTATTATGATCGAAAAATGAATTAAAATAATCAAATCTAATATACTAAAGATAAAAAATAACATCTAAACTCTACACAACAAAATTTTTTGTTATAAAAAAATTAAATAACAAAAATAGACAAATATATGCTTCTAAATTATCAATTGATGCTACTATTAAAGTTATATATCAACTTTTAATGCTATACTACTAAAAATCTAACCTGTGAGAGAACACAGATTGATGGACTAGTTTACCGAACTGTAATTTCTCTATCGAGCTAACCCTGTTGGTACACATTCAAGGAAATGAGTTTTTATTTTTTTCTCTCAGTATTTTGTATTTTGCTGTCGTTTATTTTGACCGTCAAGGATATTTCTGTTTCTAATAGTGTAAATATGTTATGGGCTATGAAGGGTGGCAAGAGTGCTTAATTGGAACAAATGACAGGTGCTGTATAAAGTTGCTAGCTATAGTGCTATGAATAGGACCTATTTGTGGGTTTGCGGGAAACCCGCCTTGGTGAATTAGGTTTCCCGAATTGAAGATAAGTAGATAATAACACCTACTAGCAAAGGCACTTATATGCTGGGACCCAACTTGTAAGCAACTTTAATCAACAGCTAGCATCGATACTAGTGTATATATCATTACCAGAAACTTCATGAGACCACACTACTTAAATCCTTAACCAAACCTGGCCAAGCTGCAGGCTGCCATGTGTACATACACTACAGAAAGATAAAAAAAGGGAGAAGGAAAAGCGCATTCACGGATCAGAGCTCACCAGCATTGGTTCAGAGGTCGTCGTGTGTAGAGCGGCTAGCTCCATCTATCAAAGCTTTCCAAAGCATCAAGCAACAGCACGGATATCCGGTGAACATATTCTCGGACCCAGACTGTGTAATGTTTCTACCTGCTCCTTCCTATGTCTCAGCTTGCAAATATACTAGACGAGTAAATTAAATCTGATCCAAATTAATACATATATAGATAAAAGAACTCGTGCAACTCACCCCACCCCTTTAGTAATAAGTTTCATTATATAACTATACCTACCATACAATGTTTCAAGTTTCAACACCAACTTTCAACAACCTTAATCGGCTGTAAAATCCCATAAGGGGTCTTCGTATCATCGTATGCTTGCTGCTATAACATCGTAGTATCAATCAAGCTACTAATTAACAAGCAGGTCTAACTGCTAAACATTTCTGATATACAAATTAGGTGATCCATATGCATGCATGCCTCATGCCAGCTGACGACTTTGCCATCTTGGTTGACTTAGATTGATTCTTTGATCAAGAATTTATACAGTAGATGATGCGCACATCCATATATACTCTTGTTCAACAAGTTGCAGCATGCACCATATTCCCCCGAAAAAAACAAGTGGCACTGCTCATCGTAGTATTCCTATATATAATGTGTCTTAAGATATCATTTGATTCTGTGTACACACATGCACGCATATATATTCGTAGACTATATATATATATATACATATGCGAGTGTAGCTACATGCGCATGTAGAAAGGAATTTTCCTATATATATATATATATATATATATATATATATATATATATATATATATATATATATATATATATATATATATAGTACGTGACTCAAGTTCATTTTCACGTGTCATATATACGGTGCATCATGAACTTATTAATTCGCTAACAGATCTAACCGCCATGTTGCCAGCAGTCATATTTTCGAGTAATCCATGACAGTAGGGTAATATAAGATCACTTTGATTTTGTCGTAAGTCAAAAATTCTAACATTAATTAAAAGTGTTAGAGAATACATGCTCCAAACACATTTCATATGGTCTGTTCATATTGGTGTGGCAGTATATGCGTGATGTGGTTGTATTTTTCTATTGACTTGGTTAAAATTAGTGAAGTTTGACTAGAAAACTAATGTGAATATATATGTGATTTATTATTTGAAACGAAGAAAGTTAAATTTGCACATGCATACGACATATATATGCATTCACAACATTACTGTGCTCAACTGTTCACTGCGCAAGACAGTGACTCAATAAGTATATTGCCTATGAGGCTATGACAGTAAATTTGATGCTACATATACGGCATTTTTTAGGTCACTAAAACGATACAAAGCTGTATCAAAACTGTTACAAATATATTGGTTAATAATAGTCAGTTAATCAATTAATAACTTCATTAGCAGTTACTAATAAAGAACAAGAGACGCAACCATTTGGGAGGCTTTTAATGGACTAATGTCAATTAATTGCCGGCGAAGGTTACTGTGGCCATGCCTAACCGTAGCCTAGGGCTCCTGGCTTTTGTGTCCAGCAACTGTACTCCCAGACAATGCTGGCTTAGGCCTCTGTGGAACCTGTGAACTCCTCATGTTTTTTTCCTCCCCTCTTAGATCAACACAAGGTTTTTTTTCTTAAACCCTTTGTTTTTCTTGTAAAATTGAATTGTCTTTGTGCATATAATGGCAAAACAATGAGTATTGTCATCGTTGAAATGCTCTGCAGGTTTTCAAGGATGTGGTACCACTTTTTAGAAGAAAAAAAGGCTCGCGCGCCATGCGTGAACTTGTTTGTCAATCGTCTCGTCGGCAGCTGCTGCGGCCTGCGGCTACCAATATATATCAAAGTTACCAACAACAGCCACGACTTTTGATCAAAGGGAAAGAAACAACACCAGCGACGGAGTAAGGTAAAGAGCCATCTCGAGCCAGCTGAAAGCGCATCGATTGGATTGGATTCACCAAAAAATGCACTTACCTGGTGGCCCTTGCCGGTCCATTTTCTACGATAATCCTATTGTTAACAACCACCAATCCTCGCATTAGAAGCCACGGGAACCATCTCGGCAAGCTAGCATGAGTGTGTTAATCCCGTTCGCTATAAACCTTACACATGACATGCATGCTGCTCAGGTAGAGTACGTCTCAGGCTAAACTAGAGCCTTCCAGTGGCACGAGCAAATACACACGACGACATCTGTCTCTACGTACACCACGCGCTCCGTCCGACCAGCAATGATGCCGGCCGGCGATGACTTCCGAGGTTGCGGCGGATCCATCGTCGTGCCGCTGCGATGCGACGTAGAACGGAGCACGCTTTAGCCTGAAGCGTACGTGTTGGCCCCGTGATCTCGGCAAGTTTCCGGCCACACATATGCTCAGGTGGGTGCGTTGCCGGGCTGCGGCTGCTCGTCCGCGTGTGCGTGCATGCGTACGTGCCGCGCCAGTTGGTCAAAAAAGGATTAACGGTGGTGTGGCGCGCTGCCCATCGAGCTAGACACATGCACAGGCACGGCAGGTGGTTTAATTTTCCACCAAAGCGCGGGTGGACACGCCGTCTCATTCATATAGATCCTCACAGAGTCACCACAGCGACGGATCGGATAATCCTATCCTGAATGCTGCACGATCTCGAGATCAAGGCATGATCTGCAGAGAAATGTTGTCCGGGCAAGGATTTAATCGCCCCGAGAGATCGATCGATGCTGATGCTGACGCTGATGCAGCGCGCTTGTGGCGGATGATCAGTACAGTGGCGCTGCCTGGCAGGTTGTTGCGGTCGCCAGTGAAGAAAATGTCAAGCATACGGTGGGTTAATAGTACGTTCTGCTGTTATAATCTATATAAAAGGGAAAAGAAATCAGCAGGGAAGGGAGATCGCGCGTCAACGGAATAGTTGGTGAGGATGTGGACGCCATGGTAGTTTTGCCATGTCGATTGTCAGCTACGGAGTAATCCATCGATCTCCATATACTTACCCGAATGAACAATGCCGCAATGAGCCTCTCGTGCATTGATCATTGACGCAGCCAGCGCAGTGCCCCCCGCGCACGCCTCTACCTACTCCCGCCCGCACGCTCCTTATTTATAGCGCGCGCGCCGCCGATCGAGCAGGGCAGGGCAACCGGCGCGCGCTGGCTGGGCGATCGAGAGCAAACACACAACCAAAGCTGCTGCAGCGCAAGCAGACAGACGACAAAGCCCCTAGTAGCTACTCTCACTTCGTCACTTCATTATAGTACGTACGAGGCGAACGCGAGTGCAGTGGTTGCCAACAGCGCGCGCTCGATCTGTCGATCCATCCATCCATCTCCTGCTGCCATGGAGGTGAAGGTGCTGAGCTCCAAGGTGGTGAAGCCGTCGTACCCGGCGGGCGCGCCGCGGCCGGACACCACGGAGCACGTGCCGTCGTCGGTGTTCGACAAGGCCACGTACCACATCCAGATGGCCATCATCTACGCCTTCTCGCCGCCGGGGCCCTCCGCCACCGACATCGAGCGCGGCCTCGCGGCGGTGCTGGGCGTGTACCGCCTCTTCGCGGGCCAGGTCCGCCCGGGCTCCGACGGCGCGCCCGGGGTGCTGCTCAACGACCACGGCGCGCGGCTCGTGGAGGCGGCCGTGGACGGCGCGCACCTCGCCGACATCGCGCCCACCAAGCCTTCCCCCATCGTGCTGCAGCTGCACCCGAACCTGGAGGGCCCCATCGACGAGGTGGTGCAGGTCCAGCTCACGCGCTTCGCCTGCGGCTCCCTCGTCGTCGGCTTCACCGCCAACCACGCCGTCGCCGACGGCCACTCCACCAGCGACTTCCTCGTCGCTTGGGGCCGCGCCGCGCGCGGGCTCCCCGTTGTCGGCCAGCACCCGCCGCCGGTCCACCACCACCCGGACCTCTTCCCGCCGCGCCACCCGCCGCGGGTCGACTTCCAGCACCGCGGCGTCGAGTACTACCGCCCCGCGCCGTCGGCGGCGGCCCAGACCCACCACGGCGGCGACTCCCAGCACGGCATCGTCATCCACAAGGCCCACTTTACCAAGGACTTCATCGCGGGCCTCCGCGCCCGGGCGTCCGAAGGCCGTGGCCGCCCCTTCAGCCGCTTCGAGACCGTCCTCGCGCACGTCTGGCGCACCATGACCCGCGCGCGCGGGCTCGCCAACCCGCTCCAGACCTCCACCATCCGCATCTCCGTCGACGGCCGGCCGCGCCTCGCCGCCCCCGCGGGGTACTTCGGGAACCTCGTCCTCTGGGCGTTCCCGCGCGCCACCGTGGGGGACCTCCTCAACCACCCGCTCAAGCACGCCGCGCAGGTGATCCACGACGCCGTCGCGAGGGTGGACGGCGCCTATTTCCAGTCTTTCGTCGACTTCGCCACCTCCGGCCCCGTGGAGAAGGAAGGGCTGGAGCCGACGGCCGTGCTCAAGGACGTGCTGTGCCCGGACCTGGAGGTGGACAGCTGGCTCACCTTCCCGTTCTACGACCTGGATTTCGGCGCAGGCAGCCCCAGCTACTTCATGCCGTCATACTTCCCAACTGAGGGGATGCTCTTCCTCGTGCCGTCGTACCTGGGCGACGGCAGCATGGACGCCTTCGTGCCGGTCTTCGAGCACAACCTGGAGGCATTCAAGCAGTGCTGCTACTCCATGGAGTAGGGGGTAGCTTCCTCCAGTTCCAGACATCCAGTGTGCATGCATGCCCAGACCACAGCGCCAGTTTAATTTGTCCCTCCCTAATTATTCTGTTCTACTTTTGCATTATACTCCTTGCGTGCATGCACATGCACGCATGCATGCATTCCTATCGCCCACACAACACCTAATTATACTGGTTTTGATATATTCACCGAACACCGTTTTATCCAGGCCGTATTTCCAATTTTCAATCCTCATGTCATAACGTGCATGCACACGCACTGTTCATGGAAGAAGACATGAAGTGTAAACATACTCCAGTGCTAGGTTAGTAGTTGTGGGTGGCTTTGATTAATCTACTGGTTTTCTCAAACTCTAAGTTATCTTCTTTTTTTTTTTTTGTCTACCAGTACGAGGACGTCTGTGGTATCCTGATTCCTGAGCCTTTTGTGATCATCAACAGATCTAGTGCTTCCTTTATTTCCTGGTGTGTTCTAGGTAGTATGAGAGATTCCTAGCCACTTAGTACTTCTTTTGTGGCACAAAAGGTTACCCCTGTTGTGGCTAGTGTGTTCTGGTAATGGGAGATTCCTGTTGCTAGCCAGTGCAGTGTTGTAGGATCTACTCCACTGCGTGATTAGGTGCGTCGTCCCGGCCGATGTGCTTCTGGTGCAGATTAGATCGTCAGATGAGACCATGGCAGCCGGAGTTGGTGTCGAGTGGTATTGACTTTTTGTTTGGCGTGGCCATGGGACAAGATATCCTGCATGCACGTGGGGCCGACGCCGACGGATCGCCTCAGAGCATCATTCATCAGTTCCTACCCGCTCCGAGCCTCCTGCCCTGTTTTTAAAAGGAAACCTGCGTACAGATCTCTGAACTGACTGCACCTTTCTCCAGGGCATTGCCCGTGATTCGTGATTCCGAATCATCATCGTGGACTACTGACAATCTAGAACCTTTCTAGTATGTGCTACGCCTATTAGACTATGTGCAGCATGATGTGTAAATGCATTGTGTATCTACTATTCCAACTACCTTTCTCTCTATAAACAATGTCGCTACAGTGTATAGTCAATCCATTTACCCAATTCACCGCATATAGTCTTAGCAATTGTTGCCGTTGCAGTATAGCAATTGTTGCCGTTGCAGTACAGTACTGCACAAAGAATTGTCGGCAGAGAGTAGTGAAATGACATAGACATTATCTAATTGGCCATTGACAAAGCTCTTCATCATACTGTAATACAAACTCCAAACATCACAAGTGTTAGAAGGAACAAATCGGCATTACTAGCTACTAGCTAGCTAGCACAAGTATATATATGTGAGTCCATATGTAGCCTTCTACCCTTCTTCTAAAATGCACGCACCTTTTATTAGCGTCAGTCTTGCATGTGCAACACCCATCTTTTAACTCTTCCAAGGACTGAAAGGCGATATATAGTCACTATATATGTCCCACACCTTAGCTATTGTGCCCAATTTTTAATAGGCTTATATTTAGAAATGGAGTGAGTACTGAGTAGTAGTAACTAGCCAATCTTGCATAGAGTATAAGAGCGCCCAAGAGTGGAGTTTAACAAGGATCTATTTGAATTGCACGTGGCTAGTTTTTAGCTGGAGAAAAATTGCCCCACAGATCCATCCAAATCCGACTAATAGATTAGCTCATGCATCCAAACATGCCCTCAACTTATCTTATATATTATACTAATTGAAAACTCTCCATATTAATCTTCACGAGACGAGAGCTAAAAAAAATATAAATCTTAAAAATTAGAAACATCCAGCTATTAATTTGGTATACTAAAATCATAGGGCAATTAGATTTATATATATTCTAGTTTTTGAATAATTAAAATCATAGGGCAATTAGATTTATATGTATTCTAGTTTTTGAATAATTGCCCATCGCTATACAATATAAAGTAAGCTCTAAATATATTATCTAAATTACCCACCTCAGTCATTATGAAATATAATATGAGATAGCATCTTCAATTCGTCTATAAATTATCCATCCTTGCTATCATAAATTTTAAATAACAAAAAAACCCTTAAAATTATGTCTAAATTGCGCCTTGTTATTTTAATATAGTGCAATTAAAATTATTATTTAAGTTTATATCTAAAGGGCTAAAATACCCATATCTGTCATTACTGACGATGGACTAAAAACAACCATACATGTATCTAAATTACACACATATTCACTTATGAAAAATAAAATATAATTTATATTTGTTTATAATTTACCAACTTCTACTACTAAATTGATAAGTTTATTTTCCAACTTGGAATAAGAGGGAGTAGTATTAGCTTAGCTTAGCTTGGTGTAGCAAGTGCAAGGCAATCGGAAGCAGGGTTTGATTGGTTCAAAGCCTTTGGTGACCATACCAAATTTTGGCCACGATTCGACCATGTTTGATTTTAAGTTACAATTTATCTAAACAATACAATTTTCGTTCGTATGGTATATTTAGACCAAAATAAGCTGTGTGAATGAAAAATTATGTTATTTGCATAAATTTTGATATAAAATCAAATATTATTAAATATTGGCCAAATTATGGCTTGGCCACCCTTGGCCATGAACCAAACACGCCCGTAGTTCGCTACAATACTGCAGCGGGACTCGCCGCCGCTGCCACACGGGTCCCACGTGGCGCGGGTCCTCGTGGCAGGGATTCTCGTCCCACTGCAATACGGCGGCAGCGGAGACTGATCATGCCAGCACCGGCAAATCGAAAGCCATTATATCAACGCTGCCTGCTGCATTGCATGCAGCGCTTTGGGTGCAACCTAATCGATGGAGATAGACGTGAGTGCGGTGCAAATTAAAGGGGGTCAGCGACGACGGTTCGAGCGAGCATGTACAGTGGATGACAGGTGGCCGACGTCAACGTGTCCTCAGCTCCGATCCGATCCGATCCGATCCGCCGCCTGCTTGGGGAAAAATTAAAAGGGCAGGCAGAAAACGAGGCACGAACCTGGGATGTTGCGACCGGACCAAGTTAGGAAGCGTCCCATCGTCGTCTACCTCTGCCTCGCTCTCCCCATTACGGTTACGTTAGGTGGCGCGCGTGGTGCAGCGTTCGTTCGTTTGCTGTTTGCAGACTTTGCACACAGAGTCACAGACACAGGGGACGGGAGCGACGATCGAGTGCGCTAAAAGTCAAGAGGGTTTTTTTTTTTTATAAAATGCGGGTCGCTAAACTTATCCCACATTTCCATATCCATAATCTTTCAAAATACACATCTACATCTATGAACTTATCTCGCATTCTCATCAAGGTCCATGATTTTTCAAAATACACATCTAGATCTACTAACTAATCCTACTACTATGCCACCATCCAGACGATCCTAGTTGGGTCCTAGTTGGGTTTATTTCGCCTACGTGGACGTGCTACCTGGCCAGCTGGCTGCGGGGTGCTACAAGCGCAGACGGCCCCGTGTGCCCATGCGCAGTCGCTCCCCCCTCCATGGCGTGCCCTCCGCGACTGCCGCGTGCCCATGCCGCTCACCATGCCGCCGCTAGCCCTGCGTGCCCGTATGCCACCGCCCGAAGCCCCTGTGCTGGCCGCCGACCCCACATGCCCCTCCTTGGCTTGCCCGTGTGGCTGCTGCCGCCGCCGGCCCCGTCTGCTTGCCACATCGCTACCGCCCTAGTGCGCCTATGCCCACACACGGGCATGCGGAAACAAAGGCGGCGACGTGGCTGCACCGGGCGAGCGCAACATGACACGTGGTCACGCAGGGCCGACGTGCATTTCACTTTTTATTCTTTTAGGCTATCGTCACTAGAGAGCTTATCTCACCGTTTATATTTCAAACTCTTTCTGTCTACATGTGCGTAAAGTACAAAACAGTGTTTTGGGCTCTCTCAATAGAATCACTGATGAGCATAGCCTAATCTGTCTCCGACCCGTTTCTTTTATTTTTACAGTACACAAAGGCGCACATAGGGATCGGACTGGATAGCTTCCTCCTTTTCGCTTGGATCTGCATGGTGTGTAGGGCACAAACAGCAAAAGGGCAGCAGGAGCCAGCTTGGTGAGATAGATGACGATGACACTGATTGGCGATTTGGCGTACCTAGCTACGTGCCTCGGGCTCGCTCGCCTGAGACCATCCCTAATGCTAGCGTTTGCCTAAGAGTTTTGTCTATTTATTATTTTTTCACTATTCTGATTATTCTTCCCTACAGTATATAGGCAAATGTTTTAAACAGCCCATCGGGGATAGCATGAATCGACAGTTTCCTACCTGCAGGATCACATATCCCGGCGTACGATGGCCCTGTTTAGATTCAAAAATTTTCTTCTAAATTTTATTATGAAAAAAAAAATTTCCCATCACATCAAAATGCCGGCGCATGTATGGAGTACTAAATGTAGATGAAATAAAAAATAATTGCACAGTTTATATGTACTTTGCGAGACGAATTTTTTGAGTCTAGTTAGACCATAGTAGAACAATATTTATCACAAACAAACGAAAAGTGCTACAGTGTTTTTAGTTCAAAACAGTGCCCCGATATCAGAGTCGCATTTCGCCCCCTACCCCTACGGCCCTACAAAGAGCTAGTTAGAGACCGATCGACATGTCCGCTACGACTTTTGCGGGTGGTGTCGGTTCCCAATCATCATCAACGTTCGTTGTACACCGACGGCATATCTCTTCTCCCGCTCAAACATCTTCTTTTCAGTGGTGCTTCGAGGAGCCGATTCGTCACGCGGCGAGCGGTGCTGCATGCTGCAACAACGATTCACATCACCGATTCACCGCACCGGTACGCGGTAGTACCGCACGTCACTACATCAGCAGCATGCGGCATTTACGCAAAGCCTGCACCGCACCGTACGTGGAACGGATCCACTGACCGTGTTGTGCTTATTAAGGCACGATCGACGATGCGGTGGACGGACGGACGGACGGACGGCGATCACTGAACGAATCAGACAAGAACGAAAGCTCCCGCGATCGAGTTGCCCCGTCATTAATTTCCATATCGGTCTGTCTCTACGTACGTATCACCTGCAGCCTTGATTGTCTATATATATACATGGAATCTATCTGGAGACGGGACTCCACTTAGCGTTACACGGAGACCCCTTATTATCGCCATACATTTATGGTCCTTTGCTTGAAATGCCTCCCGTACTTCTCCGACTGCTCGCCCGGACCCGAGCCACGAATCCATTTCAATTTTGGAAGTTCTGCTGAGGAGAAAGAAAGCATTTCCCTCATTCGTCTTCGCTCGACGCTCGGTGGGAAGAGTTCCAGAAGCACCGGAGGCAGCGGCCAGGCGGATCTAGCCACCGCAAGGCCAGCGGAGGCGGCGATGGGCTGGATCTGGCCGTTACGAGAAGGGAGAAGGGGCGCGCCGGGCTTACCGCCGCTGAGTGTGCGGAACCGCCGATTTAATTCGGGCTAAGTACACCTGCCACCATTAGCTCTCAGTGTACTTAGACCGTACTAAACCCGGTCGTCCGTCGAGAAGCCTTCGGCCCTCGATTCGTACCAAAACCCCAGAAGAACCGACATCACACACATTCGACCTTCGATGGAGCCACAACAGTTACATCATCACAGGCAGTTGAATAGATGTTACATAGTAAGTTAGGTTACAACCAGTTCGAAATAAAATAGAGTTCAACATAGTCTTATACGTAACTTAGCGTTCAAATAGAGTCTCGCAGCGGAAATCTTTAACCATCATAGTTCATGACAACCAAAAGACTTGCAGAAGTAAAGTAACATCATGCCCACTGATGTCACTTCATTTGCCAGCTCAACACGCTTCTTACTCCTGATGATAACAAGTCCCTCCGCCAACACAGGCACAGAAGAGGAACTCCATACCTGTAACTCAAAAGCGGGAGCAAACCCTGAGTACTAATTACTCAGTAGGTCTTAATGGATGTGGTTTACGGCTGACGCAAAGCTTGCTTACTAGAGAGTTGGTCCTTAGCCGTTGCTTTTATAACAAGTTATGATCATAGGGTAGCAGGATTTGACAGCTGCTATCCCTTCATGATAACCGAGCCAATTGCAATAGAGGAATTCATAAAAACTTGCATGAATAGAAAGCATATCATAGTCAAACATGTAGCATTCGAAAACATGGATCATAATACATCAAATTAGAGTTATTACTACGTTGCCCGTGTGCGGTATTTAGCATTCTCACACCTGGTGAGCATCAGCGGTTCGAATCGATTTCTAATTCCCGGGAATAACTAAAAATGCCAGGGGCCCATATGCTTACTCACACGACGGCTTTCCCACATATAGTCCCCCTCCTCCACCTGTCCCATCCCAAGTTCGATTCACTCCCACCTGACTCCCGGGTTGTGCCCCCATGACGAGCCTGCCGACATCTCGGGCTCCCCGTCATGGGTACCAAGCTCCGCCGGGCCACCTTCCTCTCAACCAGTGGGTAGAAACGTGTTTCGGTTCTCCGGATGGCACAAGTAAGGTTTCACCGGCCCCATTAACCGGGTAAGCACTTTATCAATGGTATGCCAACCAGCAGGCGAACAGCGAACGGGCCTTATGCGACTCGGGCGGAGCCATTACACCGCAACAACGCACACCGCAAGAATATAACTTAATTTCCGTCCGGTCTCCAATTAATCCTCATCATAATACCATCTTAGCATAAACAGTGTTCTCTTTCTTTTCAAAACACCTACGTGACGAGTGACATCTCACTCGTATCTAGTCGAGCCTATCATTTCTAGGCAACTCGTCCTACGTACCTAGTGTAGGTGCTAGGGCCAGGGCGGCCAAGGGTCTAATGCAATGGGGTTCCAATCAATACCTAATGCATATGCGTAATCATAAAACAATATTAGTTGGGAGAATATGGTCCTGCCTACCTTCCTCGCTAGGGTTAGCTTCTTCGGTCGCGAAGTCAGGTGCGGCCGGCGGGTACTCTTCTTGCTCCGGGTTCACTGGCTCTTGATCCTCGGGTTCCTCGACGAGTGGCAGTTGCTGCGTCAACTCTTCGTTCCCGGTGTCTATATGCATGACATTGTATGCAAATGAGTGCAACGAATGCGACTGTGCGCAGGAGGTGCGCATAGGAAAGATATTTGGATAAAATTTAAGAAATCGTACAAACCATCACTTAGAAGCAATACCATTATCTTACATAAAAGGAAAAAAATACAGACATGTATTGATACACGGCCTAAACCAATCGCATAAACCCTAATCACCCCCCACATACTAATTTATGAATTTTAAAATATGCACTTGAGTTCTCCTAGTTACGTAGCTCCAAATGACTTCAAACTTTTACAGCCTGAACACACCATGTACAGGGATCTACTGCCAAAATTTCAGCTCAAAAGGAGCTATGCCGAATTTATTAAAATTCTGTCAATTCATCAGCCCTTTTTCTTCTCAGAATTATAATTAATTACAGGATAGGTTTTTGACCATGAAACTTTGGCAGTGAGTATAAGACAGTATAAACTGCTCCTACAAAAATTTACAAGTGAATTACTCTCCATTTAATAGGACATCTATTTTCCATGTTTTAAATATGGTGCCAATAAACACCCAGCCACATTACCATGAAAGACATGCAAAAATATACTTTTTGGAAACTAGACATCACGCACAAGCTACCACATTTCTTGTGGAATTTTCGTAGCACCCTAAGGCCATCTTTTCCATTTATCAAGTTTAGCAAGCAATATTTTGCCATTTTCAAATCACCATGTAAAACCCACATGCATGGCCTCATTTTGGACCAGTGAGCTAAACCTGCTATTACTAATCTAAGAAAAATATCAAGGGCTCATATTAGCCACCTTTTATTTAGCACTTACTTCCCATTACCATAAATACACATTTTTATCATAGAAATGGAAAAACAGTGTGTAAATGAGCAGTGCTAGGGCTACAAAAATTCATACACTGTCTAAATACTCTAGACAGGCCACTATCCAAGTTTCACCACATTTGAAGTTCATTTACCCCACTTTTGGTATTTATTTTGCTTTAACATGCATGCAACAAAACCGAGGGTAAAAATGTCTTTTCACATGACCACATCATACCTAGCCTGTAGATCTACTCAAGAGGAGTTCATAGGTACTGAGTTTGTCCATTTTGAATTTTTCTTTAAATTTATATGATTTTTCAAAGTTCAAACCGAGAAAAAAATAAAAAGAAAAAGAAAAACCTAGATCTAAGGACCTCTACGTAATTAACCATAGTTTCCAGGGGCTAGCGCGTAAAATCTGAAAGACTCAGCCCCCGTGCGGGAGGACCGGGTTGCAAAAATAGAAAAGTCCGGGGGCTAGATCTAAAAAGATCCGGCCCCCGTCTTCTTCCTCGCGCCGGCCGCGGCCGCGCGGCGCGGCGCGCGCGCCGGCGAGCGCGCGAGCTCCGGCTCGCCGGAGCCGCGACGAGGGGCGCGGGGGATGCGCGCGAGGGCGGTGCTCACCCTGGGCTAGATCTCGTCGACGGCGGAGGCGGGGTTGAGGCGGGAACGGCGGTGAACGGCGGTGGCGTCGGCGTGAACTCGCGCGTCGCGGACGGCGAGCTCGGCGTCGATCTCGTCGGAGAGGGGGAGAACGACGACGAGGGTTAGCGGGGGAGGGGCGGCGTGGAGCGGCGGTTGCGGTGGTGCGGTCGGTTGGGCTCGGGGAGGCCGGGAGGCGGCGGCGCGAGCTCGGCCCCGAGCTTGCCGGCGTCAATGGCAGCTCGGGTTTGAGTGGCGCGCGCGGGGCGGAAACGGGACGGGAGTGCGGGGAAAGGGCTAGGGTTTGGGAAAGGGGTGCGCGCGGCCCGTTTTGACGCGCGCGGGCGGCCGGCCGGTGGCTCGCCGTACTCCCTGTACGCCGGCGAGCCACGCGGCGCGGCGCGGTTCGCGGCGTGCGCGTCGCGCGGATCGCGGGCCCCACCCGTCAGTGGAAAGTAGGTTTTGGAGAAATTTAAATGTGTTTTCTTTCTTTCGGTAATTTGCTGTTTTGGCGTATTTAGAGGCCGAATTTGGAAAAAGCCCAATTGGAAGAAATGTTCTACTCTTTGAACTCTACAAGTTTGTCAATAGGCTCAACTGCAGAATCCAAGTGTAAATATGGTTTAAATTCAAATATTAAAATCAGCCCTAGGTAAGGACAGGGTACCTTTATTGTTTGGAAAAAGGAAAAACCCTATTTCCAAGCCTTTTCACCCAAAGTGCCTTTTGGGTAACTTGCTTAGAATTTCAATACCTACAACTTATTCAATGGAAGTGTTGCATGAAAGTGGTTGTAGGTTTGTGCAAACTTATGGTTTTTAAACAAGGCTGATTTGAGTTGGTTTTCTGCACTGACAAAGAAAGACTCCAAACCCTATGTAGCCTTCATTATCTGGCCAAACCCCAATTATGAAAGTTGTTCAAATATTCATTTTATACAAGTTTGGTAATATGAGTTTCCCTTAGATCCCAATAGATTTGGATTTATGAACAAGAACATAGCAGAACACATGCATAAAATTCAAATTTCAAGCATTCCATCTCATCCAAACAAGTCATAGCCTAATTATATGCAATCACATGATGCTAAATGATGCTTAGTGCATGATTAAGATATGATAATGAACTCGAGATGCTGGAGCATCACACTGAGGAAGGACTAGCTGGGGGGAGGTCGCGTCAGGCGCCGGGCGCCGGATCCGGCGAATTCGCGCGGAGGGGCGACGTGCGGGACGAGGCGGCGGTCGGACAGAGCCGACACCGGCCGTCATGACTCCGTTGTTGGTTGTCACTTGTGCGCGTTCTCGGCTCGGGCAGTGAGTTCTTGTTCATCCATTTTTTTTTCTCTTTGCTTATCTTCCTAAGAGATCCCTGAATCCTCTCATGAACTCGTGCGGCGGCCCGCAGGCGGCAGTAAGGACTGGGGCGGCACGGTGGGCTGCGGCGATAGTGCAGCTAGAGCTGGAGCGTGCATAGGCTGACGGCAGGAGCCAGGAACATTAGGTGCCTCGACGGAGCGGCGTCATTGCGCAACCACGAACATGGAATGGAGTTCGGCCGCCTGTCGCCCTCCTGCGGCCCTGCGCGGCTGCGCGGTGCGCACAGCACAAGCTATGGTGGTGTAGTGCTGTGGTGCTGCCGCAGTGCCGTTGCAGCCTGTCGCCTGCCTGCTAGCTGCTACCTGCAGCAGGCACCCGACGGCCATTCCAGCTGCCTGCTTGCTCCCGTGAGGTAGCTGCACAAGGCCACGAGCTAGCAAGGTAACAGAGTATTATATTACACGCATGACATCTGCCATTAGATATGTCCATCTATACTAAGTACTAATTAGATATAATGGTACAGGTACTACAACTAAAAAATGTCGAAAAGAACATTGTTCAACTAGTATCTAGATAGTAGTAGTAGTACTACATCATAGAATGAAGAGAACACAAAAGTCAAAAGAACCAAAATTACCTAGAATAGAGTTTCGATCATCAGATAGTCTGTGATCCAGAAATGCGCAAGCCAATTGAGGAATATCCATTTGAGATTAGAGAACAAGTGAAGAAGGCATATGTTTTGAGGGGCCCAACTCAAATAGTTGGTTATACATTTCCCCGCAAATTTAGCAATTTGCAAATTCATTTCTTCTTTAGATGTATTTGCAAATTTAAATTTGCAAATTGCACAAATTTAGTTTTTATGGGTACGATGAACTTTTATTAGTGGGGCATGCTATATGTTCAACTCATATTTTGCAAACTGAGTTTACTCGCTATTCATGACTGTGTTCATCTACTGTCTTTGGTGAAGAATAGCCGTTTGAGTTTATTACTTGCATACGATGTATCCTTCTTGCCCCATAAGTTACTTTTCTTTTTTTTCTCTCTTTTTTGCTTTGTTGAAAGTAACAACTATCCTACAGGATGTAACTTTTCTGCAATAAGTTACATCCTTTTGTCACAATATGGTTCCCTCTGTTTTTTTTACATGTTCAATATTATATAGAATGTATCTTTTTATGCATATTTTACTTCCATTGAAAGTAACAATATCCTATGGGATGTAAGCTTTTTTCCATAATTTACATTTTTTCTCACACATTGGTTTCCCTGCATATTAACCGTTCTAAAGAAAGTAATCTTATGGGATGTAAGTTTTTCCCCCATAAGTTACATCTTTTTCACATACATAGGCTTCCCTGCCTATTAATTGTCATAAAAAAATAACTAATTCTTTGTAGATGTAACTTTTTACACATAAGTTACATCTTTTGTGACACGCCTGGGTTCTTTTTGCCTATTAAGTGTTTTAAAGAAAGTAATAAATTCTTTATAGATATAACATTTTATCCATAAGTTACATCCTTGTCACGTACACGGTTTTTCCCTGCCTATTAACTGTTCTAAAGAAAGTAACAATATTTTATAGGATATAAGCTTTTCCTCCATAAGTTATATTTTTTTCACACACATAGGCTTCCCTGCCTATTAACTGTTACACATAAGTTACATATTTTGTCATACACCTGAGTTTCTTTTGCCTATTTAGTGTTTTAAAGAAAGTAACAAATTCTTTATAGATGTAACATTTTACCCATAAGTTATATCCTTGTCGCATACATGGTTTTCCTTACTTTTTACAACCAGAAATACGATTTTCCATCAACAATCTCTAATTTATACATGAATCTTGCATTTTTCGAACCTGAATCTTACTTTTTTTTCTTTTGACACACATGGAAAAGGTTGGTAGTTGTTTTACAACAAAATGACACAAGGTGGGAGCAGTTTTAGAGGTTTGATTGCTTGAATCTTACTCTTTGGTTCTATCTAGTTCATCTCTTGCCTGCATGTGCATGCACATACCACCGGTTTCGCAGATAGGAAGTAAATTTATGCAACATATTTTTTGTGTCTTGTGTGCAAATAGGAAGTAAATTTACAACAACAACTACTATTTTTCATCAACAACCTCTAAATTACATCTGAATCTTACTTTTCTGAACCTGAATCTTACTTTGTTACTTCCACACAGATGGAAAATGGTGGTGGCTGTTTCTTACAACAACATGACACAGGAGAGGGGAGCAACTTTTTTTGGTGTATATGTAGCAGTTTTGGCACATTTAGATCAAAACAACATGGGAGATAGCAGCCTGGATGTTTCTGCTGATGTACAGATGAACCATGTTTGTATGTAGCCGTTTTTATCCATGTTGCTATGGTAGATTGAGCAAATTTTTGGGAGATGCTGCAAAATTAGTTGGAGTACTTCTTCAAATTTGAATGGCACAGGTTTCTGTGTTTTTTTTTTTTTTTTTGCTTTTTCTAGAGGAGAATTCATCTTGTTTTGCTGCTGGCGTCGAGATGTCGTCAAATACTTTTGTGCCTTTTTTTGGGCGGGAGCGTGTCCAGGCGGGAAAAGCGTGGGGGTGGGGAAAGCGTGGGGCCACGGGGTTGGTTCTGGTTGCGCGCGAGACTGGAAACCGTGGGGTAACCGAAAAAGAAAAGAAGCTTTTTACTAATAAAGAAAGGCGCGGGGCGGACAGGGGGTCTCGCCGTAGCGCTAAACAGAGGTCGGTCTCTCTTTAGCCACGTCCATATATATATTTGCCTTGTCTCTAACAGCAAAACTACCCAACTGATGCTAGCTCTCGCTCCTCGCCTCTTCTCATCCGACATCCAGTAGTAGGTACGTACTAGTACGTCAGTACATGCTGCTCGGCCTCTGCACCTCTCCAATGGCCGGCTTCCATTTTCATATGTGTCAACTTCTACTGTATTCTGCAATAATCCAACATGCACTTTCAGCTCGTCAGGTCAATTCCTTTTTATTTTCATGACATCTCTTGTCAAACGATAGTTAATTAGGTTAGGTACAGTGCAGGCATGTCCTTTAATTTTTTCTGCGAGTGTACCGCCATCTTGCCAAGTTGCAATAGTATGGAAACCCACCAAGGAAGAACGCGCAGGCAGAGCGAGATTGATACAATCCAAGAGGGCAACATGCAAACACACTGAACAGCGACATTAGGCTAAAACCAGCGGCGACTGTTTATGGCAACTGCAAAATTAAATGTGGTACTATTACAGTACTGTAAATAAAAAGAGGAGTAGTTAGAATAGTGATGGAGGAGAGAAGATGGAGGTGCCTTTGGTTTCAGCCTTGTTACCTTTTTGAGATCAGGTGCGGCGGCATCTATAGATGACAGCCAGCAAAAATTTCTTTGCATTTTTTCAGTCGAATGCTACTGCGTTCTTCCGACACGTTTTGCGAGTCGTGCGGTCTTGATTGTTCAGTTCGCTGTGGGCTGTATCTGCCTGTATCATCATTTTCCCTGATGAAGCTGCAGCACTAGATTGTTTTTGTGGGATCTGTATTATGTTTTATTTTTATTTGATTCTTTTCATTCAATTCTGATGATAAAAAACCCACTACGAAATAGTTTCTTTTTCCTTTCCTCCATTCTTGTGATTGAACCAACTAGTAGATGGGGTTTTGGTTATTTATTCTTTACCTAGAGAGACAGACATTGTAGTCCTTGAGGCTTTTCGATTAAGGTCGGCGGCATACATGATAAAAGAAAAGTTACGTCTGCCATCTAGTTCCTGGGGCTTCCATCAACAGGAGGGTTTTTTTACAATTGTAAATAATTGTATCCAGCTCGATCTGTCCATGGCCAAATTAAACACAATTTGTAGGGAAAATAGCTGAGAATCTAACAAAAGTTATCATATTGTTAGGGAGACATTCCTTTTAAGAAATCCCAGAGTAGATGCAAATTTGGGTCTACGCTTTAGCCAGAGCCTTCAAAAGCCCATTTGATGCCATTGCTATTGGGCCTGGGCCTTAAGCCATGCAAGACCATACGCTTTCCTTTCATTTGACCGCTTGTTTGGGTTGTTATCTGGCAAGCATGGTTAATAGCAGTCCCGACTATCCCCTTCGGTCTCCAAGGATTAAAAACTAAATGGGACGCTATATATCCGATCTGAAACAATTAATATTCAGTGTGTATCCGTATCCAAAGATTCAAAATTGAGTATTAGTATGGCGATGAAATGTACTCTCTCCATCCCATGAAATAAGGCGTGCATGTATAATTAAGAAAGTCAAACTTTAAAACTTTTCTGTATATACCTAATATTAAAGAAATAAGGTTTTTTGGTCCATGGTGTCCTGTCCATCCTGACAGGTGGACCCACGGACCGGGTAAGTTTTTTTCATCGTAGGCTGGGAAGAGTCATATGCGTACATGGGGTGCCTCGATCGGACCAGCACGGCCAGTCCATGCAGTGCAGGTTTATTTAGTTCTATATATGCACGCGTCATCAAACACATCATGCACGAACCTTTTTCGTACTGTACGTCAAGCATCGATCAGTAATTAAGGAGAAATTTTAATTGAGACCGATTGATTCTATACATATAGGCCAGATCGTGTCGATTATATATCAAAAAAGCTAGGGTCTTGCTTAATTGGGCTGCGCTGCTTCCGGCGCCCTGTACCCCGTCCGCCTTGGCCACCATGATCAGGGGCGTTGTCCGCCGTCCGCGCCAGCAGCCGGTCCAGCGCGTACTCCGCCAGCCGCGGCACGATGCTGCCCTGGGCTGCGTGATCTTGTGGTTGTGGCCGCCCGGGTGTGGGTGTCGTCGCGAGGCGGAGGAGGTCGTGCAGCATCCTGGCGCACGGCAAGTAGTCATCGTACACCTGGTGTAGCTCGCAATCTCGCACCACAGGCACCCAGGCGCGCACGACACGGTGTCTTGCAGCTGCCCTCCCTAGGCGCAGCTCGATGCTGCCGCGGCCGCTCGCTAGCTTAGCCAATTGTCCCCCAATCCGGTATTGACTGGACCATCTAATCCAAATTCTAGGCACAAGCAGGTGGTATAAAACGTAATATCGAATCCAAATCTACGTAGGAGGAGAAAACAAATCTTGGCCCTCAGGAGGCTGCTATCGAGATGGACTACACACCTTATCTCTAAATAGTAATCTTTATCTTTACCTCCTATCTCTATATCTATTATAATATTATAAAAGGAATAAGGTTTTTTTTGTCTGTCATGATAGGTGGACCAGACTGGTCAGCTCCTTTCTATCCTGTATTCGATAATCCATATCACAATTACAATATGAACCAGATTCGGACTGCAGAAGGAACTCACGCAAAAATGAATGCCCAAGTCGCATACGGACTCTGTTTTCGATATCTATGTATCGACAGAAAACTAAAATAATAACATTTTCAACCCAACTGAAACCACTTTAAAATTTGGTCTCATTCAACGGAAATATTTGAAACAATATGATGTGAAATTTATTCACGAGCCCGGAGTGTACGATCAGCCTACGAGAAAATGAACGCTCAGGTCGTATACGGACTCCGTTTTTGACGTTCTATATATCGATGGAAAGCTAAAATAACAACCATTCCAACCCAATTGACATCACTCTAAAATTCGAATGCAATTAACGGATCGTCAAGACAATATGGCTTGCAATTTATTTGGAAACCCGATTCGAACGACAGTAGCAGCCTACGTGAAAACGGATACCCATGCCGTATATAGACTCCGTTTTTGATGTTCTATATATTTTCGGAAATCTAAAAAAATAATATTTCTAATCAAACTGACACCACCAAAATTTCGGTCGCATGCAAAGGAAAAATTCGAAACAATAGAATATGAAATTTTTCCGCGAGACTATTGTTATATATATTGATCTATAGGTGTTTAAAGATTTTTTCCATTACAACGCACGGGCATTTTGCTAGTAACTAACAATTTATGCATGTTATATAATTGAATTCGTATTCAAAATTACTTTAAGATAATGATAATTTGGTATTTATTGATGTCATATTTTGAAAGAAAAAAATGGTCAAGCTTTTGTTTTAAAAACCGTGCTAAATGCATGCACGTCTTATTTTGTGGGATGAAGGGAGTATAATATCCGGAGTATTTTAAGATTGTCCGTATCCGAATCTACTCTGAAAAAAGTTGATTATCTGTATTCGAATCTATATTTATCCGCACGTATCCGTTTCGGTTCCATGCCTGTTGGTAATGCCCTAAGCCTATACAAACAATGCAAATCCTCATCAATCAATGACATATCGTGACCTCTACTGTACATACATCATTGACAACATGACATAAGAGCCTTGTTTCTCTCGTGTCAATCTCGATGAACCAGACTGAGATCACGGGAACGTTCACGAGTCCACGTTCAATGAACCGCTGGTTCTCAAATTCTCAGATATCATATTGTTTTGAACTTCGATATATTGTGGCATCTGGCAACAGGTCTTTATTTGATTTGGAGGACTTTGAATGACCACACAGCGTAGAGATGCCCACCTGCTTCTAGGGAAACAGCGGTATGTCCAAGTCCAACGGGTTTCCTATTTTTTTAGATAATGCCAATCAAGAAGGCTAGTGTACTTTCTAAATTCTCAGTTCCTCGAAATGATAGATGATTATATACGCAGTTTGCCGGTCTTAGAGTAGCATTAATGTAACGCCTGAACCGTCCATGTGAATGCACGGTAGTAATTGCATTATTCGTTCTATTCTATGTAGACGTGCAATCGCACCACCCCTAACGTTTGAGTTGGCAATTCACATGCATGTTTTCGTTGAAGTCGACTGTATTTTTTTTGAGCTTGTGGTCCTAGTATTTGGCTATATCCAGTCCAGTGCAGTGGCAACTGGCAACTGGTGGCACACTGGCACGTGCCAACAACAAAGGTCTCACGGTCACGGCCCACTCAAATACGCACAGTGGGCTATGGGCCTTCCTGACACCTTGACCCTAATTGGATCAAGGCCAAAGTTCGGTCAAGTTTGAATATGTTTGAATTTCAAAAAAATATTTAGTTAAATGATAATTTTTTTGTTTGTAGCCCTTATTTGGTGCCAAATAAAACATACAAACAAAAAAAATTGTATTTGACCAAATATTTTTCAAAATTCAAATATGATCAAACTTAGCCAAAGTTTGGCCTAGCAAACTATGGCCGATCCAACGAGGTCCCTTATTATACGGCCTTTCCGGTTTCAGAAACCGCGAAAAAAATATACTAGTGCTAGTTTTTGCCTTACGCGTTGCACGTACGTAGAGTCGTAGACGCGTGGTACATAGTTAATTCTATATCCATGGGAGACTACGCGCATTCTGGAGCCTCTCCGCGCGCCTGTGGTGGGACCCTCGCTGCCCCGGTGCGTGGAGACGACGCGGTCATTTTCTTCCCGGAATTCCTTTCTTCCCTGCCCAGGTGCGTGCACACGACGCGGTTATTTTTTCCCGTCTCCGTCCTCTCTCGCCCCGCGCCTTCCTGCATCCGCCTCGCGCGCGACCTGCCCTCTCGCTGTCGCCTCCGCCACGCCGGCCGTCTCTCCTGCTGCTACGCGCGCCGGACACTTCTCCTCTTCTCCGCTGCGCCGGTCGCCTTACCTCCGCGCGGCTCCGCGCTAGGGTTGGCAGGAGGACGAGCAACGGGCGAGAGGCCCAGCGCCGTGGATCCGTCGCGCCGGCCTCCACTCCTCCTCCGCCGCCTCTCCTCCTGCTCCACCGCGCCGACCTCCACTCCGCTCACGGCCACCTCTCCTCTCTTTCCTCCGCCGCGCCCGTATCTTTGTCGCTCCTCTGCACCTACCTGCGTCTCCAGTCTCCGGCGGCCTCCTCGCCTCCACCGCATCCCCGCTTCTTTCCTCCCGCGTTTTCTGCCCTCGACCCTCCACGCAGCCGCTCTCCTCTTCGCCGTCACCCAGATCGCTTCCTCCTCCGCCTCCGCCTGCCGGCCCCTTTCCAAATCCGCAGCCACCACGGACGGATCCACGTCCTCTGTGGCCAACAGGCGACAAGAGCGGTGTGCAGCGGCCACAGGCAGCCCGCGCCGTGGCAAGTGCCGACACACGATGACGGGAGCGCGCGACGGCGGTCCTCCACTGACGGCTGTGAGCGCCGGCACCCTTCTCGCCTCCTCCGCCAATGGTCCTGGGAGCTTGCATCGGTCGTCATCCTCATGCGCTCCTAGCAACCTGAGGCATGAAGGGGACAACCGAAGTCGAGGATGCTGTGTTTCGCCGACCTGGGAGCTTGGACCGGAAGAAGGTAATACTACAGGATCGACCTTGGATGGGTTCGCGTGCCGCTCTTCTTGTGGCGACGAGCTTTCTCCGCCTGCATCACGGCAATGCGCTGCGGACTCTGTAGTAGGGGACTCCGGCGAGATATGCGTAGTTTTGAGGCAAACACGGCGCCACTGCTCACATTGCTGTCAAATGACACATCGACTGCTGAGAGAGTGGATCAGAATTGATCCCATCTGAACCTGCAGGTTTGATTTTGTTATTCCCAACACTCTGTATTGCTCTACATTTACCTTAGCGTGGATCACTATTTGATGAAAACTTATATAATCTTGCATTCGCTCTCTGGCTTTGATCAAATTTTCCCTCAGCACCTGAAGCTCTGAGGTCTAAACATGTTTGTCTCACGCTTTAAAACTCTGAACATGTGATCTCATACAAACCAAAGAATATTCAGATAATTCATTTACCCTGATGTTTAGAATGCACATGTTTTAATGCATTTATATTGTGTGCGTTTTGCTTAACGCTGACAACTACCTTACCCATTTGATTTTCTTAATAAATGGTAACATCATAGCTTAGGTGTGCAGGTGTGTTCAGTGGCAGAGGACTTAGGAAACACTATACAAAAGGAAATACATATGGAGTTATGGATACTACACGACAGGAGGTATTATAACAATTTGATTGATGTCGGCTCTGTGAGGAGCGTATTGATGCATCTTTATTTAATTATGTGCCATAGATATTCTATGAATAACTATGGCACCATGTCACTATGATTTCCTCAGCACACATATATTCTGCTAGGCAAATCCAAGATGTCAAAATAATTGCATGCTCCACGTCTCATTTAACGTGATAATAAATAGTGTATATGGAAATGTGTTATATTTTTCAAAAAAAAAAGATAAATATCAAAGTAGTAGGAGATAATTACCTCCATCGACTTCACCCTGATGCTAACTAGCTTCATTTCTACAGCCTACTTCTAGAATGCACAACTATTTTATTCATATCATCTTTTTTCAAGTGAATACATTCAGTTTCAGTTCAATCTACATGTTGTAAGTGCAATGCATGTAATATTTTTTCTTCTAAATACAAAAGTATCTGATTTTATATGCGATATGACCACTGATACTATACAGTGATTACCCATTTTAGCTAATTACTTCCATCTTTGTTTTTGCAGTGGCCAAATTGAGTACAACCCGAACCTATTTTCCTCTCAGCATAAACAGTGGCAATGGCAATCTTAAGAAAATAACGGATGGTCCCTGTTGCCCATTGTTGTCCGCTTACAAATAGGTGCTCCCCTCTCAAAACCCACCTGCTAATCATTAATGTTACTTCTATAGCTTATTGGTTCAACTAATGATGATTATTGAAATGAGTGGTTGGATATAAAGTTGCGGTATACTGTATCTCCCCAAGCCTAGGAGAATTCAGCATACGAACCATGTTGGAGAAATTCCACGTTCCTGGCTAGAAACTGTAAACTAAATTCTTAGATATTTTCAAGAATAGTTTTGTCCATTTATTACTACTATTGCTTTATGACCCCATGCAAATCTAGGTTTTAGTTACTGAAAAGAAATGTGTAACATGTCAACAATCGAAAGTAAAATATGTACAGTCAGAGGTGGAGAATGCTTCGTTTCTTTTTCAGAGAGAATGCTTGGTTGTTGTTGTAGAGGTGGAGAGATGCCCATTCGTGTATCAGTCCATCCTATAGAAAGAAACTTTTTCAATAGTAGTTTCGTCCTTTTATTACTTTTGAATTTCAAAATCCTGCAAGTATATGTACAACCTGTTAAAAAGAACTGTTGAAGAGGTAAGAAAATGAAATAGATTTGGTTCTTTTTGAAACACATGAGGGTGAGATACCATCTGCATATGAGCTAACCCATGAAATTTAGTTTGAAACTATTCTGTTCCCATTATATACTCTTTGCAGTATTTTTAAATGTGGCATGTCATGAAAGAGAAAAAAACTGCTACATTTCGTTGTAATTGCCTGCTCAGCTGTCATCGTTATGTATTTCATTGAGGGGTCTTGACTTTCGACTCTATTTTTTAAAGGAATATATGCAACTTGGTGATGTAAGATGTTTTTTAGTGTCACAGTAGATGCATTAGTGGAAGTTTTTGACCTTCAACAGCATGCATGGAGATTGGAGAGTGAGGTCGTTTTCTTATACATCTTGGTTTCCTTATTTTAGTCAAATTCTTTTTTATGTAGTAGTTATTTGCAGTACTATACTTTTTCTACAGATAAAAACGATTGCTTTTTAGAGTGCAGGAATCTGGTTCTTTCTCGCTTAGTTCCTTCTTTTAAGCACACAGTATACACTTTGTCTGTTGCTTTGTTTAAAATAGAGAGGTGTGGATTCTCAGCTCTGACTATGAGATTTCAATTGGATACACAAACCAGTTAACTCATTGGAAGAGTGAACAATAGTAGTTTAAAATGAGCTATCTTCTTCACATGAATAAAGTCCAGTTTGTTTTTTCAGCTGCACAAAGATTTCATTCTATTTTTTCATTTAAAGCAAAATTCCAATTTCTGCCTTTCTTTTATACTTCTACCGTGAGTGCGGAATTCGTACACGCTGGCATATAATGAATCAGTCTAATCTGACTTGCATTCCGATACAACACATGCCCTATTATTTGTGGTTGCAGCTACAATTCTACACAAGTTTACAGATTATACAATTAACCAATATTTGCCACCATCCACCTCTTATTAGATGCTCATCCAGCAGTTTAGCATAGGTTGTCTTTTCATCCTGTTTGTTTCTCTTGATCTATAAATTCATTCAAGCATCAACTGAAAGAGGTAGATTTAGTTGCATATTGTCCTTTCACCCATTTTTGGCTTGAAACAACACAATTATTATTAAATAACTATGGTTACTAGTTCATAAAGTGATATGCCATGGCTCATGGCTGTTCGTTTACAATATCAATGAATGCAACCTTCACCTTTGCTTATTATTATCTTTGAAAACCAGCTACTACAAATTCCATAAATTAAACAAAATCAAAACTGAAAATTGTTACAACTGATTTAATTTATCAAATAAGAAAAAAGCATTCATACAAAGCCCCAGTACAACTGCCTTTATCTTAGTACTAAAAAGCTGAATCAGATGATATCCACAATGTAGCAGTAGACACCTTTAAGATAACTACTAAAACATACATCAGTCACTTATAATTTTACCTATCAGCATTAATATCATCCCCCCTCAACCAAAAATAAAAACAAGGTAGTAATATATTACCATCCACCAGGACATTCTTATCTTTATGCAATACTTATTAACTATGTTACACACTTAACTATGTCACAAAAACTCATCATCGTTTGTGAATTCATCGTCCGTCGAGTCCCTATCACATACATTTTCCCTTTCGTTCTTTACAAGATACGGCCAAATTAATCACGGTATTCACAGATGCCCAGCCATCCTTCGAATATATTAATTATTTCTGTAGTCTTAGTTAGGGGTGCAAGTGGTGTGGATAATTATCCGATCCAATCCGATCCGAATCCTAATTATGCGGATATGGAGGAGGAGTTTTTATATCCATGCGGATATGGATAATTCGAATCCGATTTTACACGTGGATGCGGAGTAGGATATGGTATCACCAAAATCCGACGGATATGGAGTATCCGATATTTAAATGCGGATTATCTGATGTTTATAATAGGATAATCTGATTAGTTTGACAAGTGCATAAGAGTCAATGATGATTGATTCGTGCCAAAAATACCGTTACTATTATTTTTTTGTTACTGATATTTAAACTATGAAGTGAATAGTTATACTTTTAGTTTATAACTTGTTGATCATTGTAAAAAAAACTATATATAACATGTATTATCCGATATTTTTAAATCCGTTTCCGCTCCGACATCGATCTGATTCCGCACCATTTCCGATATCCGAAAAAATCGATATCCATATCCGTAACCGAGCAATATCCGCTCCGCTCCGAATCCGACAAAAAAAATAGGATTAGGATATGGAAAATGCATTATCCGCTCCGATCCGATCCGTTTGCATCCCTAGTCTTAGTACACTGAAACATATTCCCTCCGTCCCAAAATAAATGCTGTTTTAAGATTCAAATTTTGTCCCACAATAAATGATGTTTTAAAAGATTAGTTGTATTTAAAAAAAACTAATCTGCATGCATACATGCACATACCAATAAAAGAAAGATTAGACTGTTAATCAGGGGCACATGCGTCATCTCCCACTCTCTTTAATCTGTCTTAAAAATCTTAAAACAGCATTTATTTTGAAACAGAGAAAGTAGCCACTAGAAAACAAAGCTAAACATCCGGTAAAATTGCAACCTCCTGCACTGGCTCAGCGTCAGGGCGCCCCCTTAGGCTGTCCCCAATAGGATGCCCTAAAAGGATACCCCAAAACACTGTTTGGCACTGTTTGACATAAATGCTGTACTGTAGACAGAGAAAGAGCAGTTGGAATAGTATTTTGAGGAATGGGATGAATAGCACCATTGGGGTCAGCCTTACGCAGTCATTCCATACTTGCTGTCGCAAACGCAGTAACAGTTTCAGTCGTTGACCTTGTCCCTCCTGACACTCCTACCGAACGTCAGAAACTGTCAACTATGGACGTACGGGGGCCGGCTACCGAACGTTTTCCCTCTTTCCGTAACGTGGCACTACTAGCAGTATCTTTTTCTTCGCGGTCAAAACAAAAAAAACATAAAACAACACATGTATTTGCCGGCACAACGCATGACATGACCACGTTACTCTGAGTTTAATGAAACTTTCTATCCTCACTTTCTAAACACTGCTCCAACTACTCTTCTCTCTTAACATCTATGCTAAACAGTGCAAAAAAAATATTTAGAAAATCTATATAACGAGTTCCATTAAACTCAGGCTTACAGCACGTCGTAGTGCAGGCTTCCACCGAAGAGCGAGGACCAACCGACAAAGTGCCCAGCCCAGTGCATGTCACATTTGTCACAGCTCACACGACTCATATAACTGTCGTGCGGTAATATCGTTCGTTCCTACTCCGTACTACTGTAGTGGTGCTCCAAACGTGGAACGCAACGTGGTGCGGGGGTCGCCCACACGTGGCCGTACCGCTGCGTCGACAGCGACGGACAACGGAGGGAGGCGTGACGTGGAGCTTTTGCAGCATGGCCGGTAGTACACGCATGCGTGCATGCATGCACGGCAGCGGCAGGTCAGCAGTCCTGAGGTCTCGGAGACCGTTCGTTGGTGCGTTAACGCTGCAGCAGCATAAATAAAAAAATAAATAGAAATTTTTGGACCACACACCGTCTCTATAAACAGGTTTGATATTATGGGGGTGTTTGGCAGCTGCGCTAGCCTTCTAGCCGGGCCACGGTAGAGCGAGGTTTTTGTTTGGACAAACAGATCGTTCCCCTGGCCTGGCTCTACGGAGTCCTCCCGAGCCCATTAGCCTGGCTCCGCTGGGATCACCAAATCGGAGATCCCCCCGTGGCCGGCCTCTCTCCAACATCGCTGCGCTCCGTGTGGCTCATCTCTGGCCCTCCCTGTCCGGCGCGCCGGCCGGCGAAGCTCTCCCTCACGCCGGCCCGCCGCCGCCGAAGCTCCTTCTCTCGCCCACACGCCGGCCACCGACGCTCCCCCTCCCGCCTGCATGCCGACCGCCGAGCCTCCCTCTCCTGCTGGCCCACCGCCCGCCGAGGCTCACCCTCTCCCTCTCACGCCGGCCCGCCGCCCGCTTGGCCCGAGCTCGTCCCGCCGCCGCGGAGCTCCGCTCCTGCCGGCCCTCTCCCGCCGCAGAGATCTGCTCCTGCCGGCTCGAGCTCGCCCCGCCGCTGCCCTCCCCTGCCTCCGCGCCGAAGTCGAGGTCGCGGCGGACCCTGCCTCCGCGCAGCCGCAATCGAGGTGACGTCAAGCAGGCACGGCGAGGCCTGGCCAGCAGGCACGGTGAGGTGCGGCGAGCAAGCGCGCCGAGACACGGCGATGGCAAGCAGGTGCATCGAGCAAGCCGGCGGTGGCGCGGCGAGCAGGCGAGGCGACGGCGCGGCGAGCAAGCAGACGGAGGCCAGGTCCAGCAGGCGCGGCGGCGGTGAGCAGGCGAGGCGAGGCGAGGCGACGGCGCGGCGAGCAAGCAGACGGAGGCGTGGCGAGCAGGCGCGGTGAGCAAACCCGGCAACGGAGCGGCGACCAAACAAACTCTACTACTGGACGGGCTACCGGAAGAAGGTAACCAAACATAAGCTCAGGTCTAGCCGCAGCCAGGGCGGGTCTGGCCTGGCCACATGCCGGAGGCGGGCTACGCCTGTAAGACGTGCCAAACACCCCCTGTACTGTTGCGGTAACGCTACCTCTCCTGCCCAACGCTATCTGGTAGTACTAAGCGGACAGGGATTGGGCCGGCCCAGCCGCCCAGGTGATGTCGAGACGGGCCGCGTGGGGTTGGGGCCCACCCACGACGATTGCGTGGGCGCGCGTCAGGCGAGGTGCGGGTGCGGCCCCTGGACTGGACCTTTGGCTGGCCCCAAGAGCCGCCCGTCGCGATCCACGCACCGGCCGTAGTAGCGCCGTACTACCAGGCAGGCACACAGCATGATCCACGCACGGGACGGAAGAACACGCAAAGCATTCGCCACGAGGTGGAACGGAACGGAAACTTTTTTACAAATGAAATTTGCTCGAATTGTGGGAGCGGCAGCCAGCGACGCACCGAAGAAGAAATCCCGCCGAGTTCTGACCGGAACTCCTGGTGCAATGGCCACGTTTCCTGCACACGGAAAAACCGCACGCGAAGGCAGGAAGGCGTGTGGTTCGCAACCTCGTCCCGTCCACAGTTATCCTCAGGGAGACGGACGGGCGCTCAAGTAGCCCATGCCGGCGTGCAAGTCGTCTTCACGTGGGCACGAGGCGAATCCGGGAGTTTCCGGCCGCCTTTTCCCCCTGCGCGGCGCCGCGCCGGGGAATGGGAATCCGGCTGCCTTTCTGGGCGCGGTGAGTTGTCGCCGCGTCAGAGGGCGCTTCCTCCTCTTCCCGGCAGCCTTTCCCCGATGCGATCTGCCTTTTTCCCAGGCGAGCGCGACTGCGCGTGCGCGAGCGAGCGGCAACCGGCAAGCAGCTGCAGCCTACTACAGTTGCCAACAGCGGCAGGTGGTGAACACGGCTGGGTCTGGTACTCTGGTGCATCATCTCACCTCGCATGCCCATGGGCATGGTTGCCAGCTGCGTGAACAGGAGAGCCCAAGAAAAAAAGTGACGCATCGTACGCATTGGTCCAGTCCAGTCGAGAATCATGCCATCTGACAAATGGGTTTCGTTTATAATGTAGTGCTGAAAATCGTCATAATAATAACGTGCTGGTTTCTGATTTTACGGCACGCGTGAATCCGCTAACCTAAGCACGCGTCCTTCTTCAGTTCGTCCCCTGCGTGCAACAATGTTGTGCCAGCTACGGCTAAAGATCGTCAACCGCAACACGATGGCCGATGGGTAGGGACCAAAAGATAAGACATTTCTTTTTTTTTTTAATGTGAACCACTCTCCAGTCAGAAACTCTTGGCTCCAGAGACCACTGAACAGGATCGTCCACTATCTCCAGAGACCATCCTATATTTCTAAGTATTAGAACCCCGCGCCGGGTGGCCAACCGCGCCATCACGTCAGTAAAATTTTTTATCTCCGTTCAACAGTGAATCTACGGTTGCTGTTTCACCATCCGCTTCCACTCGGGTGGCACCCAAACCCTGCCTCGTCTCCATTGCTCTGCGCCCCTGCCGCCGCCTCACAGCCATCCCCTCCCCGCCGCCCCGCCCTCGGCCCCAGCCCATCTCGCCCCCGGCTCGCCATGTCCCCCCGGCGCCACGATGCCACCGGAGCCGCCCCGTCCCGCCTCATCCCCAACTCAGCCCCGCCCCGCCCCACCCCCTTGGGCTTCCCCCTCTGCTCGTCCTCCGGCATCGCCCCGCCTTGGCGTCGCTCGCCCCTCCCCGGCAGCCGCCCCTCTCTCCCTCCCCAGCCCACTCCAGGAGGAAGACGAGGCTGAGATCCGCTCCAACACCCGCGCGGCGTCAGGAGCCACTCCCCTTCCTGCGGCCGCCCCTCTTTCCCTCCCCAGCGCGGGCGAGTGGCGGGGCGGCATGGTGGGACGGGTCGCCGTGGTTGGGCCAGCCGTCGTTCCCGTCTCGCTCCCTCCCCTCTTCGCCCGGACAGATCTGGCGTTGGCCGGCTCCTCCGTACTGCCTACCGCCGTGCTAGATCTGGTCCTCCCCCGGTTCCAGCGTTCGCAGGTGAGCTCGCTTCCCTCCCGTTTTCTGTGTTCCTCGCTCCCCCTCTCGTCTCAGTGTGGCTGCCAGTCTCCTCAGTCCCGGCGCGGCGGTCACCTGGCTCAGCTCGCGAGCCGGCGAACCAGCGGCCGCCGGGCTCGGCGCGTTGTGACGGCGTGGTAGGCCGATGATAGCCGCGCTTTGCTCGGTGCACCTGGCAGTGGCGACAGCGCTGCGGGCTGGCGGCCACCAGGCTTGGCGTGTGCGGCGGTGTCGGTTGCAGCTCCACGCGGCGCTGGATGAACCTGCCACGAGCCCCGGTAGACCGTCCTGAGCGGGGGCCGCTCGCGACGTCGTGCGCGGAGGCCCTCACTAGCGCCAGCGGCAGGCTCGTGGGCGGTGACCCTCGCAGGCACCAGCGGGACGCCACCGTATGAGGTGCTGGAGAGCATGTCCAAGGTAAAGTTCGTAGAGCTGTATGTGGCCCCCAACTCCAAGCTGCAAGCTGCAGATCGGTTGTACAAAAGATCTACCGATGTGCAGGATCTCATCACCTACAAAGGTATCATGTTGTGCTACTATTATTTGTTCTTTCGATTGGTCCCTCTGTCTGTGCTAACTTCTTCCTCTTCTCGACTAATGCTTTCTCCGCTCTTTGGTTCAGTTCGTGGCCCTCCATATTTCTAACTTCTCCCTTTCCACACAATGTTATTTGTATTGGAAAAGGTCTTTTTGATTGGGTGTTTATGGCTACTTACATTCAACCCTATCTAAAGGAGCAATCACAGGCTACAGGGAGAAAAGAACCAATCAGAAACGATAGAAGGGAAGAGGAAAAGAAAAAAAAGGTAAAAAAGATCTATTGCTTCATACTTTAATCATCTGTACACTATACCGTGAGTCATTTATGTCTCTGTAGGTTGATTTTATAGAATGACAGCGGTTAAATGTGTTTTGTTGATCATAGTGCACCATTTGATGTATTCGTGGGATAGCTAGTTGGGCACGCCATTGCCTGTGTCGATGTTGTTTGCATGTGAGAGTGGTGTGGTGTGACTGGTGATGATCCTATAGGGCACAAGCTAAAGAGTGCTTCATTCAAAATCCTATATATTATTTCATCTAGGTTGTGTGCTCTCGAAACTTAAATCTGTGTGTTGCTCACTTCTTATCTACAGGCTAATTATTGGTTGAGCTTATCATGTATGGATTTTCATTGGGGTGATGAAACTATATTGCTGTGCTGAACTATGCTACTCCATTTCTCAGGTTTAGATGTTAACTAATTGGTTTATTAAATAGTCTAAATTTTAGTGACACTGAAGGAATAGCCTAAATTTCCAATGGCATTGAGGGAATTGACTCTAGAAAAAATGTCAAACCTTCGTATCAAGGAGGGAATGGTTTCACTGATGGGCTATAGCTGAGGTGTCACTAAAATAACATTTCAATCCGACTGAATTTGGCATAGCTGGTTACCCCATTAGCATGACTCTTAGATTTAGAACACCAAACAAGTGCACTGCGTGCTGACTGTTTTGTGAAAAATGCATGACAAAGAATATATTCCTTTCGTGTTCATTGAGACTTCTGTAATGCTCCAACAATAACAAAACTCATATAAATTTGATGTCTCATGATATTCAGATTTTATTTCTTTTTTTTTCAGCCACCACAGGCTTTCTTTCAGCCACATAGGAGTATATGAAGGACAAATGGTAGCAGTTACCGTCCTAATAAACCATTTGCATTTTTTATTACTCTCTTACATTTGATAGTAGCAATTAGAAGCCTCGATGATGGTGTTTCTATGGCGCTTTCTGTGCATCGCATGTTAATGTAGGATATCATAACTTGCAGCCCTCTTTTATGTATAGCTGAAAACATTAGAAAATTATTTGGTTTAATAAAAACAGTTAGCATCCTAATGAACTACATATTATATCTTTTTTTACTCTATTATGTTTGTAATAAATTTGTTACCAGCGCGAATATCACATTTTTCGGGAGATAAATAATTATACTCAGGTCCGTACCACTTAGGCAACCTATTGATTTTGGAATGGACTCCTAAAACAGGCTATCCCTCTTTTTCTATCAAGAGCTTCTTGAGCAACTCCTGAAATACAGAACATAATAGTATTAATGACATACAAATGCAGAAGTTTCTGAGCCTTTAGAGGAAAAAGAACCACAGGTTGTTGAAGAACCTGCCCAAATACCATATACTGACTAGGAAAAAGGTCTGAAACTGAGTACCATTGACATTCTTTTTTTATAGTCTAAATGGTCTATTTTCTCATACAGAAATAGAAAGGAGCATAGCTTTGGCCTTGGCTATTATTCAGATAGGTAGTTAGGTAGTCAAACTTAAATACATAACATATGTTTATTAATCTGACATGCAATTCCCTGAGAAGTGTATGCACACACGTTGCAGGTGTTGACAATTCAACAGCTAGCATAGCTACACAAAAAGATGAAGGATTTGATCCAACAGGATGGGAGCTTGGTCTTGTTGCTAGCACTCCAGGCTGCAGCACGAATCCAAGCATTCTATATGTTTACCCTACTATGCACTCTAAGGAATTAGTTTCTGTTGCTATGTGATTGTTGCTCTTATGACCTTTAATTTTGTATATGGTAATGATTGTGGCACACTATTATTGTGTTAGCAGGATGGACTCATTAACTGACATAATATATTTCTGCACACATACTGTATATGATGCATATGCTTCGCTTTTTTATAAAGGCATATGCTTCACATTGAGCAGTCCATGTGTATAATAATATTTGTTATGATATGTTGTTCAATCTTTGGTAGTAGTAAAACTTTTATTTTTGGTTATATATAAATTCCATCACCACTCATCCTTGCACGGCAATGCTGGTGCCAGCGGCAAACTGCAGCCTGCAGGCGCTGCCCAGCCTGCTCCTGCTCTCCCCTGTGTAGTCACGGACGGCCAGCCATGACAACTTCTTGGCTTCCCCCTCCCTTGCAGGCAACTGGAACGAAATCTTTGGGAAGCTGCTGCACTGGATGCCTTCACGCTCTGTTGTTCAAGAAGGGACAGGTGTGTTCTTATCACTATGCAAGCTGATCTTTTTTAGCTCTGTTCTCAAATCGTGGCTTTGTTTTCTTATCTTCTGATTGAGTATGGCCATCATATTTATTCCTTGATCCACGATAATTGTTTTAGTTATTTGGGGTTGCAGCTCAGGGAGCAATGTTTCTACCTAATATAATATATACTAAGCGCAGTGCCTTATCAAATAAGCTAATATCCAACTAAAAAGGGAAATTGAGCTATGGCATATCATTCATCCGGTATTTCAACAAATAGATTAATATCTCACTGTGGCAGTGCTAAGCAATAAAGATCTTGTAAGACAATGATCCTGCAAATAATCACATTGGATGTCTTTTTCCAGTGGTACTGGTAAACATTGTTCCTTCGTTAGATTCTGTTGAAGTTCTTTGACAAGTCATAACCAGGCTTGCTTTCTCCAACGTGGTAACCATCGGAACTGTCGATTATGGTGGCAACCAACATAAACCAGGCATTAGCAAACCTGATTGTGACATATCAAACGTTCTAGCTTGAACAATTTCTCTACATGGGCATATAAAAAATTTGTGGATGTACTATGAAAATATAGTAGAAAATTATACCAGTTCTACCATCGTTTGCTCTGGTGAATTTCATGTAATTTACTGTATGTATCACTGAGAGACCTTTTCATACTCATGGTGATGTGTATTGTGCCTAGATCTTCATAGTGCAATATGTTTCTATAGATATTTTTGTTACAGGCTGTTTTGTAGCCCACATTAATGCTAGCGACATCTTCTTGCATTCAGATAAATCCAAATTTGTTTCTTCGTAGCTCTGTTTTGTATGAAGTATTGCCATATGGTCTATTTGAAGTAACTATGTTTGTGACATTGTTAGCTGTCTCTTTCATAAGTGCATCAGCGTGCCTGTTGTCGTCTAAATAAACGACTGGACCATAATCATGTGACTATCTTCTTAAATAAACGATGGTAAGCACGGAGTGATTTGCGCGCATGGACGCGCTTCAATCACTAGTGTAATAAGATGGAGCTGCCAAATGCCGCATTGCCGCATTGTTCTGAAGAGAAACACATGGCCAAACACATGGATAAATTGAGTAGAATCATTTGCCCACTCGAGCGCATCACAACGTCGTGTCATATAAGATATTTTATATTTTTGGTTTCTTTCACATTGCCGCCAAGTACTTGACTGTCTTTTCTTTCCAGTACTGTAGGGCTATTACTGTACCTTTTCTCACTCTACTTTTGGTTCTGTTTTCCTAGCCCTTATTGACGACATTTTTTTTGGTTGTATACCCTGAAATCATAGAAATTGTCACAAATATCAAAAGAGCCTATGTTATAGTGGAAATTATGTCCTCTTCCGGTTTCTAAATGCATGTTTTGATACCATTAACTTTGATTATATTTGCACATCCATCTTATTTAAAAGTTTAGTATAAATATTAAAAAAATATAAGTCATACTTAAAATCCCTTACTTAACCAGAAGTCCAGAAATATTACTAGGGGTATGCTACATTATCTTAAAATAAATACATGGCCAAATGTTCCCATTGAACAGAATCATTTGCTTCCCGCAAAAAAGAATCATTTGCTGACTCGAGCAAATCAGGATATCCGATGAGATGTATACTAACTGTCCACATTGTGAAAATGCACGTTGCAGTATGGCTGAACTGTTTTTTTTTAAATCTTTGCCGGAATGCACCTTTCGTCACTTGCTACTTGCTAGTACTGCGTTGGTTGCATCTTCCTACACTTCTTAAAAAAAAGGCTGCATTCCACATTTCCACTAGACTATCAGTATGTATCACAAAACAAGTTAGCCAATAGGCGTATTGCAGCTTAATTTGATCGTCCTTTAACGGTGTAGACCTCCGGCGGCCGTATTGCGTTGGATGGTCTGGGCCGAATAAAGCTTCAATTTTTGCAATGATTGCTTTTTAAACAACAACTACAACGCTTTGTTAGTACTAATACTACTAGTTTAGCACGAAAGAGTAGGTGGTAGGGACGAGGGAGCCATTGATTCACCGATCAGAACTCGAGACTTGTTGACGCAGAGCAGAGAACAGGATCGTCCACCAACTCAGATCGGAATATCCAATCAGATATGCTGCATTTTTCATACCGGCAGAATGCGCATCGCAAAACAAGCAAATTGTTTTCGACCTTTAGAATATATACGTAGCTTTTTGCGAAAGCCATACGTTTGCTTGCACGCTTTTAAAAAGTTTTCGGTTGCATGCCTGCATTCCACGGGATCATCGGTATAAAAAATGCACAATGCAAAGTGTTCGGATACAAATGCTTAGATAGATTTAACCACTTCATTAGTACTCGTGAAGCATAGATGCTAACTTAAACACCTTAGTTACCTTTTAAGCATCAGGTGTCAATAACATGTTGAAAATAACCAGTTTATTAAACTAAGCACCTTCTTCTAAGCACTCCATTGTTGTACCTGTCCTAAAATACGCTAAATGGACGTTGGAGAGCTTGCGATTGTCATTATTTAGGACTCTAAATTGACCACTAACCTAAAACTAAAACCAAGCATAATAAAGTTACATATAAGTGGAGATAGAAGAGAAATAGGCTGCTAGTCAGCTGCATCACGAGCTAGACGAAGGTTGGTGAGAGAATATAACGGATGGTGTACCAAATATTAATGTTCTAAATACCTATATAACCAACTATCATATGTCTATACGGTTAGATCGGGCAGTAATATATATTGATATGGCAACAACAAAAAAACGTTGTTGATTCTATTATCACTACCTTTTTGCTCTAACCAACATTATAACACGAACCAGGTCTGATACAATTGGGTGTGTGGATTAGTGTCCATATGGCTTTTGGGTTTGAACCTGCCTTTTTTCTTTATTAATCCATTTAACTTTGTATGCACACATCGCAAACTGGGCTAAGATCATATGGTTAGATGCTATGATGTAGTAATATGTTTCATTTTAGTTTCTGACTATTTGGGATTGCTTTATTATCGCTAAGACCGTTCGCCCTCTTATATTTCACATTTACCAACAGTGATATGTTAGCTTTATACTGCCTCCTCTCTTATATATATATATATATATGATGTTTTGTGGTTCAAATGACAGGAGGGAATACATGTAACGATGTATTTCTCATCGATAATCACTTTATCGCCACGCCATCATTTTTTGTTTACATGGCATAGCATTTTATTATGTGATTATATATAACTCAAGGAAGCATCGGGAATGGCATAAATATTCTTTCAGTTGTATGCCTAACCAAACCAGTCAAATGTGTTAACATGTGCCAGTCGCCACATGTCAGCGGGGTACAATATTCTGAAACCTGAATTCTTTCGAGGAGGACGTTGGCGAGGCAAGATATCAGATGTATGGCCATTACTTTGTGCGCAAGTAGCAGTAGTCATTAGCCATGGCCTCCTTCACATGGTCTGCACTCTGCACTAGCGCCGTTCCCCTGGAACGAACGGTCTCTCACGGTGGTCCGCGCTAATTATCCTCCGCTTGGCGATAAATTAATAACTCGAATCAGCAGTTCACTAGTGGGCCGGGGGCCGGGGCGCTCCGTGGGCGCCGCTGGCCTGGTGCTGACCGGGCCTTCTTATCCGCCCGCGGGGCTCTGGGTCCACACACACACATGCGCGCCGGTGGGGGCCGCACCACGCCGACGCGGCTGCCAATTCCCGCCGCCCGGCATGTTCCACGTTCCGCTGCAACAGGTCCGCGGCATTCCTCGCTTTCTTTTTTCTCTTCACTCCCGCGGCCCCGCCCCGTCGCGGTCGGGCGCCCAGTCCCACACGCCCACACCACACCCTAGAGCTACGCGCCGAGCCTCCGGCGTGCCTGGAGCCCTGGAGGGCTGCTGCTGCTGCTGCTGCTTTCGATCGGCTGATGACGGTTGACGGGAGGCAGTGGGAGGCTGTGAGCCTGGGAGCACCGTGCACCGCACGCGTGAGCGTGAGCAGCTTCGCTGTTTCGCAGCCGCCTCCTTTTTTCCCACAACAACGAGAGCTTATATAACCAATGAGCCTGTTCGCTTGGCTGTTTATCGCTGCGGCTGCAGCTACTACCGTCAATTTTCACTGTTGAAATACTTGTTTCTCCTGTTCCAGCAGCCGCTACAGTTACTTTTATAGTTGCAGCGAACAGGCTCAATGGTTTCGCATCCCGAAGCCACGCCATAAGCTATAGAAAAAACCAAGCACGTCCCTTTGTTAAAACAATTAAGCATGTGATCGGGCTGGCATATCCTGCCCATCGGAGAGAATCCATTGAGTTTTGCTTGGTCTGGACAGTGGAAATTTGAACCGCCCACCATTTGCCTAGCTCTTATTTTTATGTCGATCTGACTCTTCTTTGTAGAAAGATCAATACCTATAAAATATATACATTATTTAAAGACCTTCGTTTTTATCGAGTCGAGTCGCTAATTAATCTCAACCAGATTTTAGGCTATCCACAATAGGGTGCATCAAACGGTTCCTCACTCTTCTTTGTAGGAAGATCAATACCTATACTATTTGACATAAATGTTGCAACGTAGACAGAAAAGGGTAGTTGGAACAGTGATAAGTAATGAGATTTGAGGAGTCTCATTGAAAACAGCCTTACCGCCAACCACCACGCGCCTCGTTATCATAGCCATATATAGAGGATTATGCCATGATAGATGTCTTTGCTATTACCGTCCCACTGTGAAGTTGAAGGGTGAATAGCATACTGTCGTCAAATCCTTGCCACTTTTACACCTGTTCCTACTGTACTCCTATTACTATAATGGTATGGTTTCCAACTGACGGCCATGTTGCCAGTTTGGCTGTGGTTTAGTCCAATTTAGCTTCTACCACCTTATTGGCCTATATTCTGTCAGTCAGGTCAGGGAGACTCAAACCACAGGATCAGATCAGTCAGGGAAATACATACATAATCCTATCTTAAGCCACATCCTCACATGGCAGGTCCACCGCAGAACGCCGCCGCCGCGCCGCCCCCAAGTTCCCCAGCTAGCTTTTCACCAGCCCAGCCGGTGGACTGGGCGTCAGGGCCGGCCGGGCCACGCGGACGTATATAAGCAGTGCCAGGCTGCCGGCAGTCACCGGCGAGACGAAAATCGATCTACTACTCCAATGCTCCGCATCCGCAATTTCCGCAGCCGTTTCATTCACTTCCCGATTTGCTTTCCTCCTCAAAAAATCGGGCGCGGGGGGGTTATTTCTCTCTCGCTCCGCCGGCTCCGCTCCGCTTTCCTAATCCGGCCGCGAGCGGGTGGAGATCGAGACCTAGGACTCTAGAAGGCTAGAGCGAGCGGGCGGAATGGCGGTGGAGGAGGCCGCCGAGAGCTGCGGCAGCCACGCCGCGGAGGCGGCCGCCGCGTCCGGCGGCGGGGGGCCGGCTGTGCCCAACGCGACGTCCTCGTCGTCGGCCGCCGCCGCGGCGGCGCAGGCGCGGAAGCAGCAGCAGCAGCAGCGCCACAAGCTCGAGGTGTACACCGAGGTGCTCCGCCGACTCCAGGACGCCGGCCTGCCCGAGGCGCGGGCGCCCGGGTTCGACGACGAGCTCTGGAACCACTTCAACCGCCTCCCCGCCCGGTGCGTGCTCGCTCGCTCTCCCGCTCGTGCCACACACAGCCCGGCCCTTCCTGCGATGGTGACCCTGCGCGGCGCGAATGCAATTGCGCCCCAGATCAGTGGGGCAGTTGGTTTCGCTGCGGCCGGCGGTCTGGAGTCTGGAGTCTGGACTGGACTGACCTCGATTTGCTCTGCTTCCCGCAGCTACGCCATGGACGTGAACGTGGAGAGGGCGGAGGATGTGCTCACGCACAAGCGGCTGCTGGAGCAGGCCAGGGATCCGGCGCATCGTCCGGCTTTCGCGGTGCGGGCCGTGCAGGTGATGATGCTTTGCGAATGCAAACTCTGAACGCCACTTGAGTAGTTACGGTAGACAGGGTCGGTCGCAGGTTCTCCTCGATTGTTTATTAGTATATGATTATTTCACTGTCCCTTGATTTTAGCTGGTCGCCTGCGACCGATTCCTGCAATGGAGAATTGCTCTTCTCTGCTCGTTTCCTCTTCTCTGTTCGGTTGTTTATTACACGAGTCAATTCAGTTATATCCTGCGGTCATTGCCTTTGAAACAGTGAAACTGTTTCACCCGATTAACTTTTCAATTGGGCTAATCTTGGAATGCGGTTGAGCCCATTGCTTTATCGTTCTTCTCTTGCATGGAAAATCCTACTGAGCTCTGCATAGAGCACAATGAAGTGCCATGGTGTGCTGAAACGATGCTTTGTTGTATACAGTAGCATCTGAGAAATGTTTGTTTAGTTTTTATTTTTTTTCAATGTTCGAATGGCCACAATTTGAGTAGCCAGAGAGTACTGGCTGGACTAATAGGGAATTTCACTATGTTCTAATCTGAAGCAGTATCTATAATTTGGATTTGTTCAGTAATTTTCTGAGATTCGGTTTGGGGTCAGATGCTGACAGATTGGGTTCTCATCCCCCTTGCTAATGTCCAATCTCAAATCTTTTTTTTCCAAAAAGAAGGAAAAAAATCTCTTATTATAGTTATTGCCTAATAAGTGATTCCTGTACTACTCATACTCCTTTTCAACTGGTTCCCACTTTTCGCTACCTCAAGTCTAGGTGAATATGTGTTCTTGTGGGTGCTGGCTTGCATTTTTCTTTTCTGGTGCCGTGTCAGTACAAAGGTTTCATTTGGTTGTGCCTATAGCTCAATGCCTATGCATTTTGTGTTTATTGACCAAGTAACCGCATCTACAAATTGAGAGTTTAATCTTTTCCACAAAGTGGCACAGTGCCAGTGCCCTTTTGATGAACCGATAGCATGCTATTCTTCCTGAATTCCAACTCTTTTTGTGCCTGGATAGATAGAGTATGCAGTTCATCTTTTCTTAACTGCTAAATTAGCAATCATATATAAAGGCCTTCGATCATTGTTGGTCATTATCCTTATTGGAGAGTCTTGATTCATTAGGTATCTCCAATTCTTGATGGGAATCAGACTGATGCTGATTCGAACACTGCAGGGGAGGAAGTTGCTTCAAGACTGTTGAACAGGCAACAAAGGTACTTGTGTTTTCCCATCTGTCTACTATTTTGGATAAATGGCAAATGGCTATTATCTTGCCTTATTTCTATGCAGTACAAATAAATATGTATCTGCTATTGGTTCGTTATGGTATGATTTTTGTGTTAATATGGATGACCTGTTTTCAGCATGCACCCTCCTCCTGCCTTTGGTTCTTCTACAAATCTTGAGGCCCTTGCTCTTGAAGCTAGCAAGTCTCAAGGCCAAGATCATGATAGCACCTCTGATAATGGCCGTTCTCTGTACAGGTACCCTTCTTTTTGAACTCTCAGTACCTATATATAGATTTTATCTTATATCGTCTCTGTAACAGGTAAATTATTCTCTTAGAAAACTAGACTGGGAAAGACATAGTGGCATGTCCATGTCTTTTCAACTAAATTAAATCAAGACTGAATCCCTGCCTGCTAGATGCAATTTTTCTCCCTAGCTTTAACCAGTATACCCCACGAGAGTACACAATTATTGTTTTCTTCACAGGACGTCTTTCCTACCAGTTACCTTTGCCTTCTATTTTTATCTTAAGTAAATCATATTTTCGTTTTAAAACCTTTGTATAACTTGGAAGTTAATGTTGTATATGGTATAAGAGAAATTCTGGTGATTTTCTTGCCTGTCTTTTCAGGCCCATGCATGAGATAACATTTTCAACCATTGACAAGCCAAAGCTTCTCAGTGAGGTAAACCTGTGCACACTTGGATTACTCATACTTGCTAGAATGATTGGATTAATTCCTTCCCAAACCCTAGAGGGTGGGTAAATAGTCTAGAGTACATGGGCCTACATGGGCCAATATATGGGCTGCATACACATACTCCAACACCCCCCCGCAGTCTGAACTTCCGGCGCAGCGGAGTTTAAGACTGGCCAAGAAAGAAAGTACACACACAGGATAACACCCCCCCGCAGACTCAACTCTAGCTACGAGCAATGTTGAGGCTGGAACGGAACTCGGAGAAGATCGCAGAGGGTAGACCCTTGGTGAAGATGTCGGCAAACTGGGAGGTGGTCGGGACGTGTAGAACTCGAACATCACCGATGGCGACCCTGTCGCGGACGAAGTGCAAGTCGATCTCCACGTGCTTAGTCCGCTGGTGCTGAACCGGGTTGGTGGAGAGGTACACCGCGCTGACGATGTCGCAGTAGACAAGCGTGCTCTTGGCGAGCGGGCTGTGAAGCTCAGCTAGGAGCTGCCGGAGCCAGGATGCCTCTGCCACACCGTTGGCGACAGCCCGGTACTCGACCTCAGCACTGGAGCGAGAGACGACCGGCTGCCGCTTGGACGACCAGGAGACAAGATTGCCGCCCAGGAAGACAGCGTAGCCGGACGTGGACCGGCGAGTGTCCGGACACCCGGCCCAGTCAGCGTCGGTGTAGACGACAAGGTCGGCGGAGGAAGACCGGTGAAGAAGAAGGCCGTAGTCCACAGTGCCCCGAAGGTAGCGGAGGAGACGCTTCAGGGCAGTGAGGTGTGGCTCTCGAGGATCATGCATATGAAGACAGACCTGCTGAACTGCATATGTGATATCCGGCCTGGTGAAGGTGAGGTACTGCAGAGCACCAGCAAGGCTACGGTAGGCAGTAGGATCAGCGACTGGAGGGCCCGCATCCTCGGAGAGCTTGGTCTGAGTGTCAACAGGGGTGGAACAGGGGTTGCAGTCAGTCATCCCTGCTCGCTCCAGAATATCAAGAGTGTACTGCCGCTGGTGGAGGAGAAGACCAGAAGAACGGGGCTCAACTGTGACACCCAAGAAGTGGTGGAGCACACCCAGGTCCTTCATAGCAAACTCCTGCTGCAGGGAGGTGATGATCCGCTGAAGCAAGTGCTGACTAGAGGCTGTGAGAACGATGTCATCAACATAGAGCAGCAGATAGGCAGTCTCATCTCCATGCCTGTAGACAAACAGAGACGTGTCTGACTTGGCCTCAGTGAACCCCAAAGTGACCAAGAACGTGGCAAACCGAGAATACCAAGCCCGAGGAGCCTGCTTCAAGCCATAGAGAGACTTGTTGAGCCGGCAGACCATCTCTGGGCGAGCGGGATCCACAAAACCCGCCGGCTGGCTGCAGTAGACTGTCTCAGTCAAGGTGCCATGAAGGAAGGCATTCTTGACATCCAGCTGTTGCACAGGCCACGAACGAGAAAGAGCCAGCGAGAGGACAGTGCGCACTGTAGCAGGCTTCACCACTGGGCTGAAGGTCTCATCGTAGTCCACGCCAGGGCGTTGGGTAAAACCTCGAAGAACCCAACGAGCCTTGTAGCGATCCAAAGTGCCATCAGCTCGCCGCTTGTGCGTCCAGATCCACTTGCCAGTGACCACATTGCCACCAGGCAGGGGTGGCACCAGATCCCACGTCTGGTTGGCAAGGAGAGCCGCGTACTCCTCTTCCATCGCACGGCGCCAGTGAGGGTCCGCCAGGGCGTCGCGGACGGAGGAGGGTACAGGAGAGATCCCCGGCTCCGCGGCGGTAGCAGAGAGGGCCGCGGGCCGAAGAACACCAGCCGCCCGCCGTGTCACCATGGGATGTAGGTGACGAGGATCCCGCTCGAGGACAGGCGGGTGGTACACCGTTGACGCGACACGGGAGGCAAGGCGAGGGCGGCGAGGCGGCTCCGCAGGCGGCGATGAAGACGGGGCCGGATCAGTGGCTAGAGGGTCCCCGATGGCGACGAAGGCAGGAGACGAGGACGGCCCGGCGGTGTACACGGAGCCGAAGGGCCCCCAGCCCGCGCCCAGATCCAGGGCGCCCCAGCCCGGCCCGGCCCAGACACTGTGTAGAGAGGCAGGCGGGCGCAGGGGCAGAGGCAGGGAGGCCCTGGCGGCCGCAGAGGCCGCGGCAGCCTCAGCAGCCGCTGCGGCGCCCATGGAGGAGGCGGCCGGCGGCGCGGAGGAGGCCGGCAGGCCCGCCGACGTGGCCAGGGGCGGGGCCAGGCCTCCCGACGCGGCCAGGAGCGGGTCAGAGGCGGCGGGTGGCGGATCTAGGCCGCCAGAGGTCGGGAGACCGGCAGGGGGCGGCGGATCGACGTGCTCCGCGACGGCGACGAAGGCCGGAGAGGAGGCGGCGGCAGGGAAGACCGGGCCGTGCCCGCCCCAGGCGCCCGCGCCGGCCGGCGGGACGGGCGCGCCCCAGGGCAGGCGGTGGCCGCCGATCCCAGCCATGGCGGCGGCGGCGGCGGCGGGGAGGGGAGGGGAGGAGGAGGAGGTGGGAGGTGGCGGCGGCGGCTGCTGCGTCCAGCAGAGAGGGAGGGAGGGAGGAGAGAGGAAGAGGAAACCCTAGCTCTATGATACCATGCTAGAATGATTGGATTAATTCCTTCCCAAACCCTAGAGGGTGGGTAAATAGTCTAGAGTACATGGGCCTACATGGGCCAATATATGGGCTGCATACACATACTCCAACAATACTGATGGTTTATATATTCAAAAGTCTTGTACATATCTATCTTTTTTCCTTCTGTACATATTCTACATTCTCATTTATATCTCACTATCCCTCCTTGAGTAGATACTGGTTAAAAGAGTCAGTTGTCTTATCTATTTGTTTACTGATACAAAATTTTCGGTTGCTCACAGCTGACATCTCTGCTTGGTGAACTTGGTCTAAACATTCAAGAAGCACATGCATTTTCAACGAATGATGGTTACTCACTTGATGTCTTTGTTGTTGTTGGTTGGCATGATGAGGTATTCACTATCTACAAATTTTCTGGTTACTATTTTGCCCATGACCTTGAGTCCTGCTTTGCCTTTGTTTATATCTATCTCCAAAGATACAGTCAGAGCAAGAATTCTCAGAGTGCTGCATGTGTAGTTAATAAGTAATTATTTGGCCAACTGATGATTTGTACCTGACAGGAGATATGAAGTTGCTAATATTTCTGAGCTTAGGATTGGATTAACTTGATAAACACAATATATCCACACGGCAGTTTATATTGCACTTTAGCATTTTTGGTTCAAGACAGATGAGAAGTCCTAAAAATCACAAAGGTTACCTCTTTGATGTAATTTGGTTTCTATTTTTTCCATGTGCATGAGAATCTGTGACTATGTATCATGGATGATGTAACATATATTCAGTCAAGTAATAAATGAAGTATTGCTGGTATCATATTTCACTGAACTGTATTCAATCTAGAGCAAGAGTGTCTGTGACTTGCAAATTTGTTTTGTTATATCTCTGTCTCTTACTATTCATTTGCTTGTTTGTTTATTTAGGAAACTGAGGATTTAGTAGAAGCGGTACAAAAGGAAATTGGCAGGATTGACGAGGTAAAAACAGACTTATACATTCTATTGTTGATCTGATCCGTCATTGTTGCAAATTTATTTTCTGAATCCTCATTTTTCTACTTTGGCTTGTATTTGACAGACACAATCATGGTCTTCATCTCATTCATGGTCTACTCCAGTTGAAAATATGCAGACTACTGAGAATACAGCAGCCGATCGTGTTGAGATACCAACAGATGGTGCTAGTGAATGGGAAATTGATGTAAAACTACTCAAGTTTGGGAATAAAGTAGCATCCGGATCTTATGGTGATCTGTGAGTGTTTGTTGCTAGTTACCATGAAAACCTTTTGAGCCTTGATTTGTTTTCACTTAATTGTCTTTCTCTTTCCAGATATCGGGGTACATATTGCAGTCAAGATGTTGCTATTAAAGTGCTGAAACCTGAGAGAATAAATGCGGACATGCAGAGGGAATTTGCTCAGGAAGTATATATTATGAGGTGGGTTTGTTATGGCAGGAGTGCTGGGCCGGATAGATTAGATTAGATAAGATTAGTTAATTAGGGAAGAGATAAGATAGATTTGATTAGATATTTCTTAGGAGTCAAGTTAGGTATTTCTTAGGTGTCAAGTCTGTTGTGACACCCTTGTATCAGTTTAGGTTAAGCAGAAAATAGATTACTGTCAACTCTGCTTCTCCTCGTGTTACAGGCTGGGTTCTTAGATTAAATTCATCTTTTAAGCTGATCTCTCCTAGAATGACCCTAGATTTAACCTTTAAATGCATGCTGTAACTGGACGCTAAATGCACCACCCTTATGATAAACATCACCCAATAAAGTGCCTCCTAGAACTCTGCCTTTTTATTTACTATATTTCGCTGAGTATGTTTTTGGATTTTAGGAAGGTCCGTCACAAGAATGTTGTGCAATTTATTGGTGCTTGCACTAAACCCCCGAATCTATGTATAGTCACAGGTATGGTTGAAGAAAACTTTCAAGTTGTCCATTTTCTTGTTGTGATGGTTATTGCAATAACGAGTTAACAATCATATTTTCCTCTCTTCTAGAATATATGTCTGGTGGGAGTGTGTATGATTACCTCCATAAGCATAAAGGTGTTTTCAAACTTCCTGCTTTAGTTGGAGTTGCAATGGATGTGTCAAAAGGCATGAGCTATTTACACCAGAATAATATTATTCATCGTGATTTGAAAACTGCCAATCTTCTGATGGATGAAAATGGGGTAAGTTATCTAATCGAGCTACTCAGAATGTGGAATTCCTCCTGTTTCATGTGGATTTCATTTCTGTCATATTAGCTTCCCGACATGCAAAATACATGTATTGTTTGTGACAAGGCCATAATGCCATCACTGGTTCCATGCTGGTTCATGGTCAGGAAAGGTTTCTAGTGCACCAAATTTAGGACTGGATAAATTTTCCTGGCTGACCTTTTTTTTTGTTCCTTCTGCAGACGGTTAAAGTTGCTGATTTTGGTGTAGCACGTGTTAAAGCTCAATCTGGAGTTATGACGGCAGAAACTGGGACTTACCGGTGGATGGCCCCAGAGGTAATTACTTATTATTATCCTTGCTACCTTTTACTATTTACTACCGCCAATGTTTATATGTTTATATTGAAGAAATGTGGCCAGGGAACAACCGTGCTCTAAGTCAGGGAAACAAATTTCGGTGGGAAACTCCAGTTTTCCGGATCGGAATTCCGTTTCCGGTGCTCATCGGGAAGCAAATTTCGGTCCGGAAAGCGGGTTTTTCTGGTTTCAAATTTAAAAATACAAAAGTCAATTTTTTGGTCAAACCGAAATTTTTGCTACAGTAAGGACTAGTTTGGCAACTCTATTTTCTCAAAGGATTTTGGAGAATTGAGAGGAAAATAGTTCATTTTTCCTTGGTGAAATGGGAATTCAAATGGGGTTGCCAAACTGGTCCTAAAGCGAAATTCTGAACCCTGCTCTAAGTATCATTGCCGGCCCCTGGCGGTCGATCTATTTTGATAAGCAGGAGGGAGACTAGAGAAGAATAGGAGGGATTGGGAATATATTAATCTTTATTGCTTGACAAACCATGGTTGCTTTCTGGCTTACATAGGCCTGCGGTCATCAACCAACTCCTAAAATTCCTAACAAACTGATAATTATCCTAACAAAGCAAGGAGTTAATCTAATCTATTTGCCACTTTGGGGGTCGGACTTCCTGGGCCTCCTGCTGTAGAAGCGTCCCCACATAATATCACCAACTTTGAACAATAACAGACTCAAGAAAAATAGACCTTTCGATTTTATGACTTTGTGGTTATTGCCTAATAAAATCTCACATGTTGCAGGTCATAGAGCACAAACCCTATGATCACAAGGCTGATGTTTTTAGTTTCGGAATTTTGATGTGGGAACTACTCACAGGGAAGGTACATGCGTTGATCTTCTGTTACTCTGTTGATTCATTATGCTATCTTATTCTTTTGAAATGAGTTATTAATTGGTATCATCTGCAGATTCCTTATGAGTACCTGACTCCGCTACAAGCAGCTGTTGGTGTGGTGCAGAAGGTAAAAATTGTCAGCTTTGGTCTTTTTCTTGCTGCCTTATTTGTTCGAATTCTGTTTCTAAGTTGAATCTGCTCATTTTTTTCCTTTGAATCACATATTACCATGATAGAATCGTTGCAGATATTTTGGAATCTGTATCTGTTCCATGAAATCATGCATATCTTTGGTATATAAATATTTTTACAAAAATATATATTCAGAGAGTTTGTTTAACCCCTAGCATGTAGTATGGGTGAATGGCAATAGACTCTTATACCAGGGTTTTCTTTGCTACAGATCTAAGAACTTTTAACTCCCTGTGCACTTTAAAGATTAAAAAACAGAATTGCAGTATTGTATTCTCTTCTAATATTTAAGTTCCATTCACAGGGATTACGGCCTACAATTCCAAAGCATACACATGCAAAGCTTTCTGAGCTGCTTCAGAAATGTTGGCAGCAGGACCCTGCTCAAAGACCAGACTTCTCAGAAATATTAGGAACTCTTCAGAGAATAGCGGAGGAGGTTTGTGTGAAGCCTTATTGTACCTATCTATATGAATGGAAATTTACTCTGTTGCCAATGCATATTATAGGTCGGAGATGAGCATGAGGGGAAGCACAAGGACAAAGTACTGGGAGGTTTCTTTTCAGCTTTGAGGGGGCGGGGCCATTGAGACGCTAGCTGTGGAAATGTACATGGTTTCAGTTTTAGAAGGACCTGAGTTACAACCAGCGCCACTTCCTCGCACACCGGTGCCAGTAACAGAAATACAGACCTGCTGCTGCAGTGGACTGAAGTGGCAATTTTTAGTTGCAGCCATCGTCTGCCGCCTGTCCGCTTACTCCTGAGTTCCATTACACTAAGCAATATAGGGGAGAACGCTTGGGAACTGTACATTGTCAATCTGATTTCTCTAACAGAGTGTAATCTTGCCGTAGATGAAAATAATAAGCCAGATTCAGGCCGTGGCATGATTTTTATTTTGAGATTATATGATTTAGTTTTTCTTTTAGGTGCCGGCCATTTTGAGAGCATGTACTCTCTATTCTAAATTATAAGGGGTTCTAGACTTTTTAAATAGACTATATAATATTTCATATATATGGTTTGTGTAAATGTCCAGATTTCTCAACATTAATATCATAGGAATGTGGACAAAGAGCATGGGACTAAAACACCTTATATTCGTTAAGTTACATTCCTGATCAATTCACTAATGTATTTCTAGCGTTTTCTTAGGCAATACTTTGTTTCTTGGCCTAATATCTAGAGAAATGTGCTTTTCTATTGTTTTTGTTTGCATTTTCTTTGTGTTTTATACTTTTATATTTGTGCTTGAGTAGTTGAGTGTGGCTTCATCCCAAGAACTTGATCCGCATAAACTAGGACGTAGGCAATGCATTTGTTTCTTGCTTGATCTCAAGAGAACTCTAGTAACAAGTGATGTGCTTCTGTGTTGTATTCTTTCTGTCTCAAATTGTAAAAGGTTATTGACTTTTGCTAGATTCATTTATTTTTCTATGTATGTGTATTTAATATGTATAGATTCATCACCATTTTTATGAACGTGAATAAATAAAAATAGAATTAGAATCCCTTACAATTTAGAAAGGAAGGAATATGTTTCTTTTTTTAAAAAGTATTTTGTGATTGTGTTGTTGTTTGTATCTTGTGTGTAGGTTGTCACAAACGACGATCCGTATATTTTTGGCGTGACAATAAATTTACCATCTGACCCATATCTGCTTGATATCTCGCCGCCACCGTCGCCGCCCGCAGTTAAATCAGCCGCAGCCCGCAGTTTACTCCCCCTCGGCCCTCGCTCGTCTCCGGCCTCTGCAGCTACGGTTCCTCGCCTCCGGCGAGCTCGCCAGTTTCTAATCACCTAAACCCCCTCCCTCCTGCCGTTGGATGCCGTTCCGTAGGCGTTCGTACCGCTCGTCCCGGGATCGCTTCTCGCGTCACCGCCAGACTGTGCTCCTCCTTGCTTGTTTGATTGGGAGTTCGTGGAAGAGCCGACCCGCTTCGTGGATGCCGCGGTATCGTCCAATGGAGCTCTGGGACAGGGGCGGGGCCTCGGCCTCGCATGTCCACCGGCGACGACTCCGACAACGACAACTGGTATACTCCTCTCTTGTTTTGCCTAGCCACAGCTGCTCTATCTGCTACACTCAACTGATGGGTAGTACTGGTACCGGCTTACTGCTACTCTACTCTATCCTTCCAAAGGGCCACCTCTAGCGCGCCTGACCTGGCTGCGCGCACTTCCTTGGAGAACTTCATTCCAAACTTGCATGTGTGGCAATGTAGTGGTGGTGAATTGTGGAGGTTAGCCACCGTTGTCTTTTGTGATGGCGACGTCTTTTATTCTCAGGGATTCCATGGGAATCGTTTGAAAGGCTCCATGGGGGGTTGCTGCTGGGGCACGCAATGCGCTTCTTTCCTTTGGGGGTCAGGAGTCAGGACTCAGGACTCATTAAGCTGTAAACATGAATGCATGTGTGATTCCTGGGACCTGGGCCAATCCCGGTACAGCGCATTACTGTACACAAAATATTGCAGGAACAATGGTCTTCACAACAGCAACCAGTACTTATGCAAGATTGCTGCAAAAGCAAAACCCCAATCAAATGAATATACTTCCCTGAAATGTTAGAAACCCTCCAGAGAATAGAAGGCCTGGAGGGGAGGTTTGTGTTAGAGATATATAAGGCCAATTTACATAACTGAATGGAGACTGGGTGGTTGCGATTCTGGCGTGAAGAGACACTATTATGGTGCAAACGTGAACAATGACTATCGCCAGTTCCTTGGTATTGGTTTTGAACAATGACTAGTGCCTGTTCCTTGGTATTCCAGGCTCGATCACCAGTGCATTATTGATTAAGACCTGCTGCAGTTGACTGAAGTTGCCTTTTTTAAACCGGAACTTGTGTATCAGCTATTGATTATTGTTATAATTGCTTGTGCTTGTTATTGTTACTTCTGGCTCTGGGTTTCATTGTATGTGTAATATAGAGCAGAATTATTGTAAACAGTCAATTTTTAGCAGCTTGTAATCCTTTCATAAATGGAAAACTTCTGGGCGTGCTATGATTCTTCTGGAGTCCATTTAGTTTTTACGTGCTATCTACAAATTTGAATGCACTGCATTGTACTGTTTATGATGCCCATATTATGTTGTTCTTTTGAGGACAAGATTACAATACCCTCAAACTTTTGGGAAGGACAAGAGTGCAATACCCTCACACTGCACAAGGTGCCTGCTACTCTACTATACTCTGAATAAAGACGAGTAAAAGTTGCCAGCTCTCTTGTGCCTAGTTTTTTTTTTTTCCTGTGCTGCCGTGAGAATGGAGATACAGTCATCCATTTGGTTGGATAGGTTGTACTAGTTTTTGAGGTATGATCCTGATACTAAACTTGCATTCTTAGCATTACTTTTCTTCTCTTGTAACTGTCATTGTCCTCTGATGAAATGTCCAAGGAATGAATAAAGAGTTATGCAGCAGATAGGTTAGTGCCTTTAGGCTTTAGCTTCTCGCATCTGACCTCCATCTGCATTGTTTATAACATATGCCTCCATGATGTCAGTATACTTCTTTACACTTCAGTTCTGAGGTTGTGCACGCTGCCTGGATTTCAGATAAAACTTGTTGTAGATGATGACACAGCACATATTGATTTTTTAGAAATCTTGTGAGGCACTCAATACTCTCTCACTTTTCTTTTTAATTTGATGAAAATGTTCTCTCTTTGTATGCCATAAAACTTTAATAAGGGACATTGCATCTTCCAAAAGTGCCTAATCCCATTTAATGTGTGTTGCCATACACTCCTTTGGCTCACCAGACTAACAGCTTTGCCTTGCTAAAAAAAAGCGTCTTTTCTGTTACTTTATCAATACTTTGTATAGCTTTGTCAGTAATTAGTAGCTATAGATTGTCTTATGATAAAGTTCCTGAAAAATATTGACCAATAGATGTTTTCTTGGCGGTTAAAATTTGATACTACGAAACGTATTAAGAAGAGGGGTTGTGCCATAGCTTAAAGATCAACTGCTAGCCTCTAAGATTTTGTTTGCTTTAGCTTTAGCTTTTCTCTTTATTTTCTCCTCATTTGTCTATATAATTTTGGTATATTCTCTTCCTCCATTAGTTTCCTTTTTTTGCTCAGTACTTTAAGCATCTTCTCTTTGCTTGGTGAGAGAGGCAGGGAGCCTAATATATTTGAGAATGAGGGAGTTATATGTTTACTTTCACACCATTTCAGCATTGTAACTCATGTTCATGCCATCATGGAAGGGCTTCGTTTTGGAGGACCCATCGTGCAGGTTTATCATGAGAAATCTATGATCTTACCTGATGTTTCAAGGGTGCTTGCATGCCTCTATGAGAAGGATATCAAGTTTGAGACTCACACAGCCTCTTATAAGAGCCTACTCAGGCTGCAGGTACTTGGAGTTTTCAATTCTAGTAATTTTTCGGGCAAGAAGAATCTGTTTGAAGATTTGAGCAGTTAATCTTGTTAATTGCATTTTCTTCCTTTGTGCTCTGCAGGCATCATCACATGCTCCAGTTCCATTCTATGATGGCACTACATTTCTAGAAGGTACCTTACCATTTTGTGCCAGACCTTCCTTCCTTGAGGCTTATATTTTCTACCGCTGGATATTATTCAAGTTAGAATTTGCTTAAAAAAAGAAAAGAAAATTCAAGTTAGCTTGTTACAAGGAGGTAGGTTGTTTATTAGTTGTCGCTAGGTAGCAGTCCGAAAGTTGTGATATCTGGCTAGCCTGGCAGAAAAGTAGGTCAATCTCTGAACTTGGCATTCATTTTTGGCATGGTAGCCAGTATTCCCGCTTGTTTAAAGTGTGTGTCAAACTGTCAATCAGTTCTCTAAAAATCATGCTTGCTGGCAGCAATTAGCCAATACACTAAGGCACTCTATCAGTAACTAGAATTTGGTGATTTATGCCATCAAAAACTTTGCTGAATACAATCTGGATTCGTGCAAGATTTGCTTAAATGTTCCTTTGCAGCAAGCACTGACCAGCAATGAATCATCAGTATATATATATATATAATTCCAGTTTAACGTGTAAACACATAGACACAACTTCGAGGGGGCATAAGAATCAGCCTTTAGTTGTGCATGAGCTTGACAATGCATTCATATAACCTATGGATAATATTGTTTGATCATATCATCTCTCTAATTCTTTAGATATTTCATCTTTGGACATATACTTGTGAATAACAACTGTATGGCAATAGCTTAATACATTTGGTGTACAATAAGTAGGGTTTGCATTAACTTGGCTCTACAAGTGCCTAAAAATCCGTTGGATTCAAAAGAGTGAATCTTTTCTGTTGTCTTAGATGCAGACATGCAATTGGATGCAATACAATTAAAAGGAACTATGTGCGAACAAAAGTGTATAACTAATATGATATCATTTCCTTGTCAGAAAATGCAACACACTGTATCTTTTTTATTAACGTGCAAATATTAGGATAGTGCTTTTAGTGTTATGGATCGACATAGCAACATGGTTTTGTCTTCTTTCCATAATTGATACCCAGTACTATTACTCTTTGGCATCCCAGAACACGATCATGTTTTCAGCAACAGTGTCTAAATCCCTATGAATCCTTTAAGAAGTTGGAAAGAAACTTTAAGAAGTATTATCTGACTGCCGGTGCAGTTAATTTGCACTCAGTATTTGGGAACAAAACTATTCTTTGTAGACATACAAATATAGGGGAGGGAGGAATGGACACATGATGAACTGGTCATAATAGTTGGTTCTTATTAGGGGATATTGATGTAGTCATTTCTTACCAGTTAACAGAAAATGGGTTCAGAAAATGAGCGATATTAAAATGGAATTTAGATTTCATCTGCTCATTTTTTTTCAAAGTACTTTCGAAAGTTCTGTATTACTATATTCTAAAAGTGGTAGGAAACACCTAAGTGCTTTTCTTGTGTTATTGAAGATCGGCCTTTATAAAAATTGTAAACAATGTGCTTCACTTATAACTGATGGTTCTGCTGCCTTCTATTTTCAGAATCCAGAGAAATCTGCCGTTATATAGCAGAAATGTATGAACATCATGGAACACCATTCCTCCTTGGGAAGGATGCCCTGGAGAGGGCTTCAGTTGAGCAATGGCTCCACCACGAGGAGCATGCTTTCAACCCTCCAAGCCGGGCCTTGTTCTGCCATTTGGCCTTTCCCCTGGACGAAGAGGATGATGGTGATGATATTGACATGCATACAAGGAAGCTAGAAGAGGTTCTGGATGTTTATGAGCAAAGGCTTGGTGACAGTGAATTCCTTGTTGGAGACAAGTTCACCCTTGCTGACCTTGTTCACCTGCCAAATTCCCATTATATCAAAACATCTAACAAGTTTCTCTGTCTATACGATTCGAGGAAAAACGTAAGGAGGTGGTGGGATGCTATTTCTGATCGGGATTCTTGGAAGAAAGTACTGAATTATATGGAGAGTGTGAAGAACCAGAACAGACAAGAGGAACTCGATAGGCAGCAGCAGCATAAAGAGGATCCTAGAGCCTCCTCTCACCCAATTCAAAATCAAGTATACTCTAGAAAGCAGGTCAGCACAGAGCCTCAAACAATATTGGTTTCTCCTGCTGATTCCTACAAGAGTGACAGCAGAGCCGCCGGTGTTGATTCCCAGTTCAAAGAAGCAGTTACATATTCTGCTCATACTCCACCAGAACTTGAAACTACAGGTACTTCTGCTAGCAAGCTCCAGACAACTGATGTTCATCGTAGGCTGCAGGATGAACAGTGGCATGATGGGACAACTGGATTAAATGACATAAAGCAACATGCTGACCGTTTAATGTCTACTGGACAAGGAAAACTAAGCAATGATGTACAGCAGTACCAATTACAAGATTCAGAACAAGCAACCTCACATCCTGTTCCTCAAGAGCCAATGGGCATGGAATTGGTCCAAGGACGAGAAAAGATTGCTCGAAGACCCTACACTTTTTTTTTGAACTGTAGACCCTACACTGATCAGAGTAGAGATGTCTTGTCTCCACTTCCCCAACAAAATGCTGATGCTCGAGAAATTGTTGAGGATAATGCATTATCTGGTAAGAGAGGTATTGTACCGTCCTCTTCCACACAAGAGCACGGTGTAGCTCCTCCAAGGCAAGCAGCAGATAAAGATGGTCAAAGCATGATACCATCCCAAGCAGAGTATCCAGGCGGTCAAGATACCAGAAAGCAACATAGAGACCATGGTTCTGTATCAACACAGAGAGCAGTTCAAGATGCTAGAGCTACGTTTGATGAATCAAAGGCTTCAAATTTCACTATATCCAATGAGAGATTTTCATACGCTTCTCAATCTTCTCCAAGACAAGATTTAGATGGCGCTCGCCACACTACTACACCATCTGAACAGAGATATCCTGGATTTGAAGATACTTCCAAGCAAGCTGAAGACAAAATTTCTACTCCACGGCAAATGGCAGACCAAGATGCTGAGGATACCACTGAAGAAACAAAAATTTCTGAGTCTTCATCATCCCGAGTGCAGCATTCATATGTTCAGAGACCTGATGCTCCTTCACGGAAGCAAGAAAAAATTGAAGATCCCCACAGTGCAACTTCAGCAATCCAAAGAAAATATGCTAATGTAAAAGACATCTCTGGGTTATCTAGAGATACTGCTTTTAAGCCAATGCAAACGATTGGTCAAGATGATCAAGAAACCTTCAGGGAACCAAAGTCCGGTGACGCCTCATTTCTTAGGGATCAACAATCAGGTACTTGGCAAACTGTATCTAGTTCAACAGAGCAAGAAGTAGACCAAACCACACCTTCCCAAACAAGATATCAAAGTTCAACTCTTCCATCTAAAACCAGTTATCCAATTGCTAAAGATGATAGCAAGCAACCAAGAGGGACTGCATCAACACCTAAGAAGAAAGCAGCCCAAGATGATGTTGACACCTCTGAAGAATCAAACACTGCTGAGGAAGTAACATCAACTGAGAAGCCTTCAAATGCTTGGATAGAACCTGTTTCTCCACAAAGACAAGAGTTAGAGGAGTCTTCTAGGGCAAACACATCATTCCAAAAGAGAGATCCTCATGATGAAGACACACAAGTTGCTGACACTGCTTCTGCGTCATGGCAAATTGCACCTGATGGCGGTATTGAAGAAACAAAACTTGTTGACTCTACACCACTAAGTTCAAAACACATGTACACTCAGAAATATTCTCTTCCTCCTAGGCAAGCCAAAGTTGAAGATGCTAATGACAAAAGCAGACATAGTAGAGTAACCATTGCTGAACCACAGAAAATGGTGTCAAGAGATGCTCAAGCCACACATGAAGATGCTCATGGTGCAACTGGTGGTACAATTCAGTCTCCAGATATTCTTGAAACTTCTAAGAAATCTAGAGGAACATATGAAGAAGCTAAAGGCCCTGGTTCTATGTTATCCAAAGCACAATCTCTGGGTGCTCAATATGCTCAGGGCAACACTGGAGAATCTACTACACCAACTGCTGGCCAAAGGAAGGAGATTTCAGCAAAACCTCAGCCAGATGTTAAAGATGGGCTCGAAGAATCCAAATTATCAGCTGCTGATTGGAATGGTTTGGATTCATTATCATCAGAGGGAAGAGATGGATTAGAGACTGAAACCACCATTACTGAAGAAAAAACACTCTCAACAGGGCAGCTTAGGGAGCCACACAAGAAAAGTGAATCCACAACACCCAAGGCACACCCCACTGATTTGCAGGGCACTGTTGAGGAAGAGAAGGCTCCCTCTATTTACCAGAAGAAGCCTCTGGTGGCAAAAGATAGTCAGGAGAGAGCTCAAACCATCCGATCTGGTGAGAACGCAGATGGTTCTACACCAAAGCATCAACAAGATTCGTATGCTTTAAATACTTCTGATGAGAAACTAAATGCTTCAGAACAACCAAGAGCAAAGAGTCATGGTGGCTTTAGCGAAGATCTATATAGAGAAGACACTACTGATGGCCAGAAAGTGGCACCACCTCTTTTGAGCCGAGAACTAACTTCTCAAGTCCAACCTCCCTCTGAACCATCACATGATGCAGCTTTCCATGGAGATCTGTCTAGCCAATCATCCACCATTGATCAATGGCGACGTGCATCTGTGCCATTACATGATGTGACTCCTAGTTCTGTTGATGATGAGATGGCCATATCTACTGTTGATCAGAATCTAACACCAATGAGTCAGCAAGAGTCTGGTGAGCAAATCATGGAACCACCCATACCATTAGGAGCAGAAGCATCTGGTGTTCAACCTGCTTCACCATCATTTCCAGGAGCTTCCGTGGATGATCATGCCACTATCAATGATAAGTTTTCCAAGCAGCCAATTATTGATGATAGAGCTGGAGAACCAATACAAATGAGAACATCAAGTTCAGATGCCCTTCCTTCTTCAGAACCTACAAAGAGAGCAATTCTTAAAGGTCATCAAATTAGTGATTTAGAGCATGTTAGCACACCTGATAGACAAATATCAGAAGCAAAAAAAGCTAGAGATGATCCAGCCATAGTCCATGAAGATGCTTATGATGTCAATTTATCAACTCATGATATGGGTAAAGACACCTTAAAGAAAACAAAGGTTCCTGACTCTACACCATCTAGTGCCAAACCCATGTATATTCAGCAAGCTGCTCTTACTCCATCAAGGCAAACACAAGTTGAAGAAGCTATGAATAAAACCATTCAAAGCAGAGAAACTATTCCTGAGCGACAAAAAATGGTGGAAAGAAAACCGGGCATGTCTGGAGAACAATCACCGGATCATCAGAAAGCAAGTCGTCCATCAAGACAGCTAGCAGCTGAGGATGCTCCAACTGGTGATAGAATACAGTCTCCAGACATTCTTGACACTTCCAAGAAATCTAGAGGCACCTTTGAAGAATCTATCGGTCCTGGCTCTACATTACCCAAAGCACAAGTTTTGAGTGCTCAAGATTCTGAGCTCACTAAAGGAAAATCTACAGTTCCAACTGCTGAACAAAGGAAGGACTGGAAAGATGCAAAAGATGATGTGCCTGAAGAAAAATCATTTTCTACAGAGCGGCTTAAGGATATGTTCCAGGAAAGGGAATCCACAACACCCAAGACACAGCCTACTGATTCCCAAGAATCTAGTATGGAGAAAACAACCTCTATTTACCAGAAACGTCCTTTGCCTGCACAAGACAGCCGGGAGGAAACTCAAATCCCAGCTGGTGACAAAGTAGACAGTTCCACACCAGAGCATCAAGAATCTTCAGGTGCTCCATACACTTATGATGAGAAAATAGGCGCTTCTGCACCAGCAAGAGCTGACATTCATGATTACCACAGTGCAGAAAAGCCATATAAAAAATACACTGCCGATGATCAGAAAGTGGATCCATCTATATCGGGCAAAGAACCAGCATCCCAAGTGCAACCTTCCTCTGAACCATTACGAAGAGCAGTTCCTGATGGAGATTTACCTAGCAAATCATTCACCGTTGATCAATGGCAACATGTGTCTGCTCCATTGCATGGTGTAATTACTGATTCTGGTGATGCTGATGTGGCCATGTCTTCTAACATTGATCAAAAGTCAAGACCGAAGAGTCAAGAAGCAAATCTCAGTTCACAGAGGGTAAGTCAGATGGCCAAACAATCTGGTGAGCAAAGGATCAAACCATTTGTACCAATCGGAGAAGAAACATCTGATGTTGGACAGGCTGCAACATCACTCCCAGTAGGTGCCAAAGTTGATGATGCCATTATCAATGATAAGTTTACCAAGCAGTCTAATGTTGATGAAAGAGTGGGAGAACCAAAACAAATGCAAGCACCAAATACAGCTGCTCATCCTGTTTCAGCACCTACCAAAAGAATTCTTGACGGTCATGAAGTTAGTGGGATTGTCAGCTCACCTGAGGGCCCAACATTGGAGGCTGTGAAAGCTACACAAGATCCAGCCACAATCCCTGAAAATGTTCATGATGCTAGTGTATTAGCCAATGATACTTATGAAAAGGAAGCAAGATATGCTAGTGGTGATGAGTTGCTCAGAGGATCTTTACATGATCAGCAGGCACAGCCGCCTGCATCAGGTCAAGCACACCCAACTGTTGACACTCCACATGACTCTGCTGACTTGGGGAAAACTGAATTGGCAAAACCAACTGTGATTGATCAAGAAGCAACGACACCAATAGCTTATCCAACATCAACGGACCCACATCGTGCTGGCATCTTACCAGCTGAAGTAGCCCATTCTGAACAGAAATCTGTTCCATCAGGTAAGTTTGTCTTTATATTTTGTCTAAAAAATAATTGGTAGCAGTCCCAGAGAAGATTTGTATCATGAAAATTCCTCAAAACTAACAGTTTGCTTTATGCATTTTATATAAAGGATCAACTCGTGCTGCACAATCTATTTTCCCTGTTGAACCAATAAAGGCAGACAGTAATGTTTCTGCAGCTAATTATACTAGTCAAATGAGTTTTCGGCAACAAGCCAGACCATCTCCACCAAGCACAATAGGAATTCCAGCCTCAGATACCCAGGGTGTTATAGGGAAAATCCAGGAGGTAACTCTTGATGACCGCCCCACTGATGATTCAGGAAAACAATTTGTTCCAAGTCAAGAACAGGCTTCACACTCATCACAAGTAATCCCTGGCAAAGAAGAAATGGTGTATCCACCAAGCACAAGAGTTGTTCCAACCTCTGATACCCAACTGGCCTCAGCAGAAGTTCATGAAGTCACTCCCGACGATCAGCATGCCCTTCAGTCAAGTACTCCATTGGTTTCAAGTGAAAAACAAGGTTCTTATGTCGGATCTGCTTTTGAGTCAGGTGAACTAGATCCTGCTGAAAAGAAGCTTGCCTCATCAGGTAATTAAGTTTCTCTTTTAACATGAGAGAAAAGAATATTGTGGATTGCTTTCTGTGGGAAAAAAATGTATACCCTGCTATGACTGACATTGGTTTCTCCATTTTAGATCAAGAATTACATCATTCTGCAGAACAGCACGGTGAACCTAGGAAAGAACAAACCGTTGTTCCCACTTCTGAACAGATCAAGGCACAGCCAACAATCATTGGCCGACAAGAGACAGAAGACAACAGAAAAGAGGCTCTGACATCAGAAGATGTGTTTGATACCACACCTACCCATGGCGATCACCCAACTGGTAGCATGGAACCAGCCAGAAAACCTTTATCGGTTGAAGGGGGCGAACCAACATCTGCAACTCAAGCACCGTCACCTCATGTGGTTCAAGACTCGTCACATACTGAAGATATATCTGCTGAGTTGGAAAATGTTCGGTCAATGAAACCATCAACAACTCCAGATGCTCATGATATCACAGGTAGTAGTACAGTTGGTGAAGTAGTGTTTACTGAGCAGCAATCTGCCCCACCAGGTAACTATGGCCATATAGTGCACTATCTACAGTCCTGACATAACAAACCTCCTATTAACATCACACTTCCAGGTCAAGGTTCTTCTGAGCCAAGGAGCAAAGAGATTGGAGATCTATCTCCTTCCACACAACTAAATTACACTACCGAGCCAAGAAATGGAGATGCTATTGTTGCTGCACCTGGTCAAGCCAAGGATTCCCAAGGAACTCCTTGGGGACAATTCAAATTATCTGCACCATCCTTTTATACCCAGCTTCCTTCTAGGGAACCTCAGGAAGATGAGCCTGCTGATGACTTGGGTGAAGTGAGGTCTTCCAAGCCATCCTCTGTCGAAGAAGATAGGTCTGTGGCAGCAGTCCCAGTATCAGCTCCGGACACACAACATGGTGCTGCACCAGATGAAGTAACAGTTGATGAACAAAAGTTTGCTCCATCAGGTTTTTTTTTTCACAATATGGAGCTTTGACTAACAGTGCACATTTTAGTAATCTGATGTTGACTAAGTGCAACTGCCAACAGGATCGCCTTAGAACCAACTATTCTGCCACTAACAAGGTCGTTTATTGCATTCCAGGTCAAGGTTCTGCCCATGCAACATTCACGGCAGCAGTTCCAGATACACAGTCTGGTATAGAACTAGATAAAGAAGATGTTGGCAAACAAAAGGTTGCTCCATCAGGTAATAAAGTTCTTTCCAGTATATACTGTGTGGACAAACAATGTGCATTTAGCAGCCGTACCCTTTAAACCAATGTCCTGCCACTAATAAGGTTTCTCTTACATTTCAGGCCAACATTCCGTCCATTCTGTACAGCCGTCTTTCTCTACTGAACCAACAAAAGAAAACACTGTTGCTGATGCAGCAGATCAAACCAGCACATTGGAAAAAGTAATTGATCAAAATTACATGACACCTGCTCTAGACAAAGTAAAAACTCCCTTCTCAGGTACTCCTTATGCTTCAAGGAAAACTCAAAAGGGTACCGACGATGATCACATTGATGAGAAACTTCCAAGCCAGTGGCGAGTTTCTCCTGATAGACATGTTTCTGAGTCACCCAAAGGACTGAGACCTGAAGCGCACAGTGATGTTGATAAGAAGGCTACCCCTGGATCTAGCCAAGCAGAAACTTCAAACACTGTACCAGATTCAACACCCATCTATGGTGATGCTCGTCTTAGCAGCAGCGATGTGCCAGCAGAAAGTTCTTTGCCAGAAACACAGGATCTACAGGGCTCTGCGTCTGCCCAGAATGGTCCTGCTGACCCCTTAGGAAATATCGAGTCACCAACATACCTCTCAACTGATCAAGTCATGGAACCTAAAATGAGTCCGACTATACCTTCGGTTTCTCCTCTAGGTACTGTACCAGGTGAGGAAATCTCTAGCTAGCAAAAAAAAAAAAACAGGCCCACATATGTAATCAGTTTTCCGTTGGTTTGGACAGTTTATTCGCCTTTATTTTAAGTCACTCATACTTTTCTGTTATAAATAAGACAGTCTGCTTTATAAATCTTCCATAAGTATATTATTCTTTAGCATTCAAGTTGTGGGGAGAAACATCTGTGAAATCACACTTAAATCTAGATAGTCATCGTGTAAGAGACTCACTGTTCTGATTAGTGATGATACTCTTCTGATTGGGGGCCCCCACCATCTGAGCCATAGAACTTAAGTTTTTTAAATTGATACCAATGCCTTCAAATTACAGGTACAAATTCAGTCCAGGCGCCACAGCAAGCTTCCACAGTGGACCTAGAATCTGGTCCAGACACTCAGCATGGTATGCCACAAGGCAGAGCTAACCCAGATGAGCAGAAATTTACTATATCTGGTAATACTGTCGCTATTTTCTATTTAGAATTAACTATTGAAACTTCACCTTACTCAATGTGAAAACAAATAGTTCTGATCATATTCTGAGGTCAATTTCCTTTATTTCAGATCAAAAGCCAGCACATATTTCAGAGCCCAAGAAAGAAGAGGGAAATGCTGCTGCAGGTGATCGACCAAATGTATCACAAGGTCCAGAAACAACTGATCAACATCAAGTAAAGGCACCATCACCAGATGCAAGAGAACCTTTACAGAAAGATAATCAACCCTCTCATGATGTGCTTCCTTCTGACCTACATGACGGACCTACTTCTGAAGTGCACAGTGCTGTTGTTGATAAGGAGACACCACTTATGTTAAGCCGAGATCAAACTTCAGCTGCTGAGCGTAACTCAACACTGACGAGTAGTGATGTGCCACCCACAAGCTCTTTAGAGAAGCGAGAGGCAGAACCTCCTGCAGCAACTCAAGCACCAACTTCTCAGGTTCTACAAAGCTCTGCATTGGCCCAGAATGAGTCACCGAGACAAGCCTCAGCTGATCAAGTCATGGTACCTGCGATAAACTCAGCAGCACCATCAGATGCTCCACAACTTACTGAACCAGGTGAGGCCATCCCAGATGAGAGAAATTCACCCAACTATAATTTCAGGTCAAGATTTCAGTATGCATAGTTCTGCTGCTAATAAGGTTATTCCTCACATTACAGGTCGAAATTCTTCTCTGCTGCTACAGCCCCCTTTCTCTACTAAGACTACAAAAGAAGACACTGCTGTTACTGCAGATGATCAAGCCAAGGACATGAAAACAATAACTCATCAACAAGCCATCACACCTGCTCCAGGCACAGCTAAAACTCCATTCCCAAGTACTCAGGATGCATCAAGGATAATTCAAGACAGTATTGATGATGGTCGCATTGATGAGCTTCTTCCAAGCCAAGAGCAAGTTTCTCTTCTGGGGAGTAACTCTGAACTGCGTGAAGGACAAACCGCTGATCCACATGGAACCCATGTTGATGAGAAGACTACCAAATCTCCATCGAGCCAAGCAAATATCTCAGACTCTAAGTCTGGTTTGGCACGGGCCCTTGGTGATGTTGTCCCTTCAACTGGTGAAGGGCTAGCCAAAATTTCATCTCCTGAGCACGGAGAACCGACGCAGCTGCCTGCAGCAACTCAAGATGTTTCACTTGATGCCTCGAGCAAGGCTAAACCAACTGGTCAAGGAGACAAGGCACTGACAGGTGATCCAGCATCTGTTCTTGATACTCAGCCTGGTTCCTCACAAACACAAGGCGAAGCTGCCCCTGCAGAACAAAACTTTGCTGTAACAGGTAATGCCTTAGTCTGTTTCCTAACTAAAGGCTCACCCTTTTTCTTGTTTTTGAGAAAAAGGCACTGTATAAATATGCCACATCTGAGGTTGTTTCTTTCATTTCAGATAAAGAATATGCCAATGCCTCAAAATCTGTTCCCTCTGCTGAATCAAGGAAAGAAAAGACAAATGCTGCTAATGTTGATCAAATGAGTGTACCACATACAACTGTTACTCATCAGGTCACAAGTTCAACACCAGATGCTAGTGAAGCTTTATCAAGAGATAATGAATCCTCTCGTAATGATGATGCTATCAGAAATTTAGTGGACCCACTTATTGCCAGCCAAGAAGAGGACACAACAGTTGCTGCAGCTGATCAAGCCGAGGGCATGCAAACAATAGCTCATCAACAAGCCATCTCACCGGCTCCAGGAGCATCTAAAACACCAGTCCCAAGTATTCAGGATGCGTCGAGGACAATTCAAGAAAGTACTGCTAATGATGGTCATGTTGATGAGCCTCTTCCTAGCCAAGAGCAGGTTTCTCTTCAGGGGAGTTATTCTGAACCACGTGAAGAACAAACTACTGATCCATATGGAATGAACATTGATGAGAAGACAGCCACATTTCCATCTAGCCAAGAAAATATTTCAGACTTGGGGTCTGGTTTGGCACCGACCCTTGATGTTGTTCTCCCTTCAGCTGATGAAGGGCCAGCCAAAATTTCGTTTCCTGAGCCTAGAGAACAGAAACGGATGCCTGCAGCAACTCAAGATGTATCACTTGAGGCCTCGAGCAAGGCTAAATCAACTGGTCAAGGAGCCAAGGCACTGACAGGTGATCCAGCATCTGTTCTTGACACTCAGCCTGGTTCCTCACAAACACAAGGGGAAGCTGCCCCAGCAGAACAAAACTTTGCTGTAACAGGTAATGCCTTAGTCTTTTTTCTCTTAGTTATCTAAAGTTGCATATGTCTTAGTCTTTTTCCTCTTAGTCTTTCCATCTGAGGTTGTTTTTTCTTTTCATCTAAGATAAAAAATCTGCCAATGGTTCGAAGTCACCTTTCTCTGCTGAACCAAGGGAAGAACAGACAAATGTTGCCACTGCAGATCAAACGAGTGTACCAGAGACTACTACTACCAATCAGGCCGCAAATGCAAAACCAGATGCTAGTGATACTTTAGAGAAAGACCATGAATCCTCACGTGATGATGATCATATCCGCAATTCAGTGAACCTAGTTGTCAGTGAAGAAGCAGCCTCTGGACGTGCTTCTGAAGAGAGCAGCGATGCTATTGATAAGAAAATGACCCTTCCATCTAGCGAAACACAAACGTCAAACACTGAGCTATATCCAACGCCAAACAGTAGTGATGCTTATCTTAGTGGTGCTGGTGTGCCAGCCACAAGTTCTGTACGGAATCAAGACTTACAGCCTCCAGCAACTCAAGCTCTAACTACACAGGCTCTACAAGGTTCTCCATCCTTCCAGATTGTACCTGATTCCCTAGAAAAACTCAACTCACCAAGACTACCCTCAACTATGGCACCTGTAACAAGCCCAGCAACACCTTCAGGTGCTCCACAAGGTACTGAACCAGGTGGGCAATCCTTGCTGAACAAAATGTTCACTCTACCATGCAATCAATTTCTTGTTCGTATGGATTGTTTATGCACCTTGTCAAAGATTTTAGATCATTCACAGCTTTCAAGATGTTTTGGTTTGGAATTCTTCTGTATGCATAGGTTTTTTGGTCTAATATCAAAATGTGGACAAAGTTCTTTTTTTTAGAATTTTGTTCAAATATACCTAGTAATCGTATAGATAACTTGCTAGTTCTGGTTCGTAAATAGTAATTTCCTTCTCACTGAATCCATTCCATCTCAAGCATGTTGCATCGTACCTCCGTATATAATTTTGGGGAAGTGTTTGATACTTATCGCTTACAAGACACCATACTGAAATAGGTACGCATTCATGGCCTAAGGGAAGAATGGAATCAAGTGAAAAATCAGGGAACCAGCAACAGACTGACAAAGCTATTGTTGAACCACTAGAGGGCAATGAGAAGCAAGCTGAACAAATAAAACGACATGACAGTGAAACTATTGAGCCAGAAGATATGGAGGCCTCAGAAAATACCAATCAAAGGGACAACAGAAGATCTCCAGTGGAAACTTTAGGTCATTCAGGAAAACATGCCTCAGGAGTTCAGCAACTAGGTGAGAACACAAAAGGTGTCCCCGACTTAACTGAGAATGCACCAGGTGATGTCCAAGCAGTTAGTAAATCCGAGGACAGTTCAAGGTCTTCTGAAGAATCAAAGGTGCTACAGTCTGAAGACAAGAACCAAGGTGGTGAAACTGAGTCACCAATCTCAGATGGGCATCCTAGTGGACGAGGCCTTGCAGCAAATAGCTATCAGAACAACAGCAGCCAGTCTCAGGCAGCAGCTCCAGATAAATCAGTCGAACAATCTTCTCCTGATATTCAGAACAAGGGCAAGCAAGAACAATCTTCTACCGAATAAAGGCCAAGCAAGAACAAGTGTTTTGCGAATTTATCTCTTTTTATATTTGTCTTTTTTGTTTATCCCATATGATCTAATAAGGTCAACCCTGCTGCCATCCTTGGGTTGATGTCATTGGGTGGATGACAATGCAATGATATATCCTTTTCTATGACTATAAGCACTTCTGTGTTCACACTATTCATAGTGGTTCTCTGCAACTGATGGTAGTTATGTAGCTGTCAGTCGCAATTAGCGCAAGTCTTGGATCTTATTTGGTGATAGTATGGTCCTATTAGCGTACTGCTTTGCTTTAGGTTTAGCCTGGAGTTAGGTAAGGTTCAATACCTCTAGCTTATTAGTTATTAATGCTTGTGTGCACCATCAAGTTGTAATCTAGGGCATGCAAGTCTTGCGTAGGGCTAGGCAATAGGTTTAAAGTGATACTTCGGTCGTGTTTGTCGGTGATGAAAACCTTCGGTGTACAGAGATTAGACACCGATCTGTGAACACAAAAACAGAAACCAACCTGCTCGGTTGTAAGTAAAATATATTCTCCCGAGTCATAGATTAACGCATCGAAACGGATAGAGTAGTGAAACAATTTAACTTTTTCAACCATACAAACTTCCGATCTTCTCAGACAGCTCCTCCACGTTTCCAAACCCGACAGAAAAATGTTCCAGGGACTAACAAATTCTGTAAGGAAAAAAAAAGAAGGGAACAAATGTCCAAACCCGCTTGGTGTGTAACATGGATGAGTGGCATGACACGAGCGCGCCCCATACAGCAACGATTAGTAATGTATCAGGTAGCGCCCCCGCAGTCACAGCAGCCTCACCGTCCATCAAAAAGATGTAGACGAGTTTGAAATGTCTAAATTTCTGGTCGTCTCAGGTACACCTTTGTTGGCGCTGCCAGATGAACTGGTGACTACGGCCTCCTCAGCATCAGCATCAGGCCATGTGGTAATCTCAGCAAATGAGAACTGGCTGGAAGCGCCAAAGAATGATGCAACTCGCATCACACAGCTTTGGGAGAGCATGCTCTCTGCATCAACTGACTCAGGCAGAGGAGGCATGCAGGTCGGGAGGAACTCTGTCTTATGCTTTGTTGGTTTGAACAGGGAATGGGTTGCTCGGCAGAAGATGAACCTGCAGAAACAATCCAATCCAGGTGAACCAATGAATAACTGTCATCGTATCAAATGTATATCAGGGCATCATCTATACAGCAGGCTGAAAGATACATCCAGCAGAATTTTGGAAGGCCAACACAACATATTCCATTCCTGCAGATTTTTTAATTGAGTAATGACATAACAAGAAACCACTTATGAGCAAACACGATATAATGATGCTCACGAGGCAAGGCAGCACAAAATAACTCATTCGTAGTTCCAGACAAAAAAAACACCACACTTTTGACAGAATGGTACTGGCAATTGTTAAACTTCTCTAACTTTTGTCCAAGTTTCAAGGAAAAAATACATTAACTACCACAGTATACCAAATAAATGCACTATCAAGACATTTCATGGACTTAATTAAACTAATTTGATGTTGTAGATGTTGCTGCATTTTTCTATAAACCAGAGAAGTTTAACCTAGATCAAATCTAGGGAGTGAGGATTAGGGAAAAGGACATTAGAAGCTCACCTGAGAAGCAGCCGTCTCAGGAGTGGATCGCCTAATACTTCAACCCAAACAGGATGAAGTGAAGAGGATGCAGCTAAAGTTGTGGACCATTCATTTAGGGACAATGACAATAACTCCTCAGCTTTGTTATATGCATCCTACAGAACTCTGTGTCAGGGTTTTAAGGACACTCTAATGTCTGAAGAAATTCATTAACAGACACTAAAAATAAGTACCCTGTCATTATCCATCCCATTGTTGCCGATCAGAAGCCAGAAAGCTTGCAATGGAGCTGTGAGGAACATAGTAAACTGACTACCACTGTTCCGAGTAGAATCACCACTGAATCCCACAGTGGAAGATCGGGAGCTTGGTGAAAGTAACATGGCCGCTGTCTCCCCCCTTTCAGTGCCATGAATAGACTGCAATTATAAGGGACAATTGTGATCAACAGAAGATACCAGGCATTCAATAAAGAAAAGAAAACATCTGCCAAATATCCCAATAAGTAGACAGAAATGGAACAAACAGTAAAATAAGAACAAAATAACAAAGAGCGCAGGGTTCCACAATAAAATATGGGCAGAAGCCACTGCACTGTCAAGATGGAAATGAAAAACACAGATCAATATGCATGTTGAGAAAGAGGAAACAAATTTGAAATCTGACAACAACTTCAAATCTGAACAAAATATAAAAAATTTGCACACAATCTGCTTTGTTTGTATATGAAATGAGCACTTGTGCCTTGACTAAAAACTACTCCCTCTGTCCCAAAATGTAGCTGCGTTTAAATTTGTCCAAAGTCAAACATTTTCATTTTTTTACCAACAATAACTCTCAAAAGAATCCATTTCGAAGTGAAAAGGTTATATTTCATGAAACTTGGTTTCACCATGAATCTACTAATATCTTTTTCATGTTGTCAACCGTTATAAATCGTTTGTTATTCATAGTCAAAGTTAAAAAGAATTGACTTAGGACAAACCTAAATGTAGTTATATTTTGGGACGGAGGGAGTACACAATTCAATACAAAGCATTAGACAGCGAATAGACAGTCTTTTAGTCCCAAAATGGTTGAGGTAGGCCGGAAAACAAAAAAAAAATCCAGCCATCACCGGCCAGTTAGTGATTGGCCAGGACTAGGGAGGGAAAAAGATTAAACAAACCTGCCTTGAATGCATGGCTGATGCTACTGTCAATCACCAAAAATAGGGGTCTTCTTGTAAATGGAATTAGATCACCAGGGTATATGCAATTTGAACCTAGATGTTTCAGGCAATCAATATTCTTATTGAAAAGGAGTCAAGGAGATAATTCAAGACAGCAAAAGGAAAATTAAATAAACTAAGGAAAAAAACCTTCACGGCAGCCTAACCATAGGCAAGGTTCTTTGTCTTCCTTCGAATTGGTATAACTAGTACTGGATATGTCAAACTTGCTGAAGTTGTTCATGACCTTTTCACCGGTATCAGAAGTTACCATCTCACCTGAAATGTATTTGAATGTTAACTGAAATGTCCTTGACATACAGATTAATATGACAACACGTAAGCAAACAACCCTGAGGCACTAACCAGCAGCTGAAAGATATATTAACATGATACCATTTGAAGGAAGCTCCTCACATTTTGTGGCAAGGACCTGGATTTACACATTTTAGAAAAAAATAAGTTCAGTATTTTACATGATCAAATGGCCTGGTAATAACAGCTGCATATAACTCCTTTCCTAAAATTTCAAATGCACAGGCAATGCTGAATGAGTCTTGCTAAAGGAATCGTGAACATAGACTGACAGGAGTTTTACGTTCAAGCTTACATGTTGTAGCGCTTTCTCAGAAAATTTGGAACCATTCATGTCACCAACTAATGGGTGCACTTGACCAGAAAAGTAGAGGAATATGGTGCATAATAAATTACAATAACAAAGTGGAGGAATCAAGCAGCATTCCTCACTATCATGCTTCCTTGCCTGATAATAGTTTATAGTAGAATATATTGCAGGATACCTTGCAGTTTTAATCCTCCAACTAACCCACTTTTATAATTATTACAAGTAGCAAAGCACTCTGATGGTTTTCTCTCAGGACAAACCCATTTCATATAATAACAATAATAATATATCCCGAAGCTCCAAATATGATGATTAGTGTAGTAGTTTCTTTCATCATATTGCAAGATTAGTGTATTATTAGATAACGAGTGTTTACAATGGTCCACAAATAGCAAAACGTCACATGCATTCACTAACATAGGATAAATTCAATGCCAAATGAGGGAAAAAACTGAAAGATGAACTTACAGATATCCCGAAGCTCCAAATATGATGATTAGTGTAGTAGTTTCTTTCATCATATTGCAAGATTAGTGTATTATTGGATAACGAGTGTTTACAATGGTCCACAAATAGCAAAACGTCACATGCATTCACTAACATAGGATAAATTCAATGCCAAATGAGGGAAAAAACTGAAAGATGAACTTACCGTTAGGAAATGTGTCGCCGAAGGGCGATAGAGTATTGTCTTAAGTGGATTCGGAGGCAGTGCAGCATCTCTCAAATCTTTCAGGAGATTGGGTTGATTTTGTCCGCTTTCATCGTGAGCAGTGTAACCATTGTTTAGTGCAAATGAACCACACGGTTCCCATTCGAGGCACTGAAGCATTCTGAATACATCTATGGAGAGGTCTGTAAATTTGACCTGGATGAACCAGGGTAGCGTTTCCTCAGTACTACCGTATAAAAAAAATAGAACAATGAAGCACAAGCATAACTGCATAAGTAGATGTGTGTGATGAAGATGTGGAAGCAATTACCTCGTTAGGATAGTAGCTGCATAGTATAGTGTCACTTAGGACCAGACCTCGCTTCTTGACGGTAGGAGATACAGTAGGGAGTGTGTCTGGAGGCGGATCGAATGCGTAGCTGTACCTGAGCGGCCTCATGTTCATGAAGGGTGAGTCAGCCCGCAGAAACCTCGCTATCTCTTGCACGACATGCTTCCACTCCTTATATTCGGCTTCCTGCGCGGTGCAGCATGAGACTCTCTCAGAGTCAGAATTGGATTAAATCAAATCGATGCATCGGATCGACAGAATTTGAGTGTGGAATGGAATTGTGCTGGCATGGCATGGCACGGCACCTGGAAGGACTTTTTGGAGTCGTCGAGGAGCGCGCGTATGTCCGCGGCGAGGCGCGGGACGGTGTGGGAGCGCCTGGCTAGCAGGAGCGCGACGAGGAGGAACCTGGCGAGGAAGCGGAGGTGCTTGGCGGGGGAGAGGTGGTGGTCGGCATCCATGAAGTAGGCGCGGTCGAGGACGGCGTGGTAGAAGACGAACGCCTCGGAGAGGAGCGCCGTGTCGGCGGTGCGCTGGTACTGGGCGTAGTAGAGGTGGGCGATGCGAGCGGCGATCTCGCCGACCTGCCAGCGGCGGAGCCCCGCGTCGAGGAGGCGGTGGCGGTGCTCCTGCTGCATCCGCCAGAGCTGGGTGTAGGCGCGGAAGGCCTTGGCGAACGCGTCGGGCTCCTGGCGACCGAGGGGAGGCAGGTCGCGCACCCGGGCGAAGCGACGGTCCGCCTTGTCCAGCAGCGACCAGAACTGCTCCGGGGACCACCCGCCGCCGCCGCCGCCGCCGCCGCCGGAGCCGCTCTGGCCTTGCTGCTGCTGCTGCGGCGACGCCGCCATGGCGATCCCCTTTCTTGGGTCTCCTTTCCCTCTTGTCGTCTTGGGGGAGTCGTCGCGATACTCGGGATTTCTTCCTTTCTCCAGTGAACTGTCCAGTCCAGCGAGGCAGCGACTACTGCTGTACGAGATACGGATGCATAGCCCATCAAGCCCAGCCCAAACATGGAGATGAGATGGGCTGGACTGGTCTGGTCTGGGCCCAACACAAGACTTACGACACAAATTTTTTTATTTTATTTTTTCAGAAATAAATTGCCCGTTAAATAACGCCAGATGGTAGAGCATTAAGATGGCAGGGTGGCATTCCAGGCAGCCAAAAAAAAATCGTCCCCGCCAACTTTATTTAAAAAAACCCGAAACCCGGCTGAAACGGCATTATTTAAAAACAAAAACACTGCAACGACTACCGATTTTTGGCCATATGGACGGCCTGCCCGACCTCACCCTTTCCTTTCTTCTCTTCTCCTTCCTCGATCCGTTCCTCGATGGTGGCCGTCGCTTCTACGTATGGCCTTTCTTACAACAAAACTCAAAATTTCTCTAAAGATATTTATCCTTGCAGGACTCCCATGACATGGAAAATTGCCGCTTGGATTAGGTCCTGTTTGGCGGTGAACTTCCGGTCCGGAACGCTTTGTCCACCCACCCCCTCTTCCTTCACATTCCCCATGCTCAATTCAACCCATTGCAGCCCACCTAGCCCATCACCCTTATCCTCCCAAGTGTTGTCGTCGCCATCAACTTCCTCCCGAGCCGACGAGCGCCGCCGCCATCGTCGACAAGGTTCTGGGTTGAGGTTCGGAATTAGGGTTGTCGAGTTTTGTCGGGCTTCCACTGTAAAAGGGAGGCTAGGGCCGACGGCCAGCCCGATGGTAGTGGCAAAGAAACCAGCGGCACAATTAGTGGTGGCCGATGGTGGAGGGGCAAGGCGACGGTTTTGGACTCCCCAATACTTGAATTTTCTAATCAATCCAAAGATGACATAGGTCCTTCTTCTCAACTCCGGCGAGGTTAGAGTTCAGGGCTACTGGTAGGGTTTTAGGGTTGAGGGTACCTGTGATCTCCGGGCTTCAAAGGGTTGCCGAGGAGGTTCTCGGCCTAGCAGTGGCAGTGGATAGCAGATGGGACGGGCCGCCCACTGCAAAGCGAGGTGGAAAACGATGGTTGGGTAGGGAGAAGGCGGGGATGTCAGTCTCCACTTTGATTAGCGCTGGGTGGTGGCGGTGGGTGGCCGTGGAGGCGGTGGGGACGTCGCCAGAGCTAGGGAAGGTAGCGGCAGCGAGAGAGCCGGGGTAAGTCAGGGAGACAAGCGAGTCATGGAGATGAAGTCTCGGTAAATGATAATGCGGAGGAGGTGGGATTGGGTCTAATCTGAGCCATTGAATCACGATCTAAAAATCAAGTGTTGGGATAGGCCAAAACACTTGGAAACCCACTAGACAGATTCTTAATTTATCATCGCCTCATTTATAGTTGGCTAATAATTAGTACTAGCAGTAGAACATAAGCCAAGAGCCATTACGCTCTTCCAATTGCCTTCCCATATTATAGCATTTTGCATTAAACAGTGATGAATTAGCCCTTGTGAGATCAACAGCTATGAGTCGATAAATTTGTGCAAAATCCGGAGAGCAAGTACATTTGGATAATAAAACCACAAAAGTTTCAGTACACTACAACCGTGTTGCTTATAGATAAACTTAAATACGGAGTAGTAAACATTCTAGTACTGTATACAATTTGCACTGAACAAGACAATCTGATTCTGTATGCCAAACCTGAACAATTTGTCCAAAAAAAATCTTGGATTCGGTCATTCTGAATAGTACAATTTTATTGCATAAGTAGTGTCTGCAAATTCGCAGCACGAATGTATTTTTACAGTTCATGACAGGCTCCACAAACAAGAGCTGCAACAAATGAACAGATTCACTGAACTGTGGTACCAATCCATGAACACCAACTCACCGAGTCAGTCGTCCGAGGCAGTGGCGAGGAACCTATGGATGGCATCGATGAGGCCAGCGGCGCCGGGAGCGCGCTCGCTCTGGGGGACGTACCCGGCGGCGTGGTCGAGGGTGTACTCCGCAATCTCGGCCGCTTCACCGCCGCATCGCCGCCAGAGCGCCTCCGCGTAGCTCGGGTGCGCGAAATACGCCTCCGCCTGCACCACCTCGCCCGATCCATCAGCCACGACGGTGATCGAGCGCCGCTCGTAGACGCCGATGTGGGTGCCCTGCGACCAAATGAAGACCTGAAACTGGGAAAACCAAAAGCTGTCGACAAGCTACAGGGAATCAAACAAGTGAGGCGAGGGCGCTTGCCTCGAGGGCGTCGAGCTTGGCGAGAGCGGCGGGGGATGGGGCGTAGAGCTCGCCGGAGACGACGCGGCCGGCGGAAGAGGAGGAGGAAGGGGTGGGGAGAAGGAAGGGGACCGCGTAGGGGCCGATGACGAGGGAGGCCGGGGCGGCTGTAGAGGCGGCTCCGACGAAGGGGGAAGCGGAGGCCGCGAGGAGGGGGTGGTTGGGGAAGCCACGCTTCAGGGTGCCGTACACGAACACCATCGTCGGCGTCGCCTCCGCCATCGTCGCTTCCAGGACGAGAACGGCCAATGGACAGGTACACCGAGGCAGATGACCAGACGGGAACGGGGAGCGAAGTCGATTAACCAAGACGAGGCGTCGAGGACGCCGTCGACGTCGCCGCGGACGAGGAGGGCGGCGGGTACCAAACGCAAATGAAATGAGAGGTCGGATACTCGGGTCTCGTATGCAAATAACTGGATCACGATTAAATCCTATTTTTTTATTAAGATAAATCGGATACTTGACATCAGTAATTCGCACGTCTATCCAGTTCCACAATACAGTATTTGGCAATTTCGCCATTTTTGTGGGATGAAATAACCAAAATACTCTTACATGTTAGTATGTTACAAAGCTATTTTTGAGTGTTTGTGAAATATTCTTTTATATAGGCAAAATTTAAAAAAATAATTTGGGAAATGTAAAGTGTGTATTTAGAAACAAATATAGTGGTAAAAGGTGATGATTATTTTGAATTGGAGGTCGCTTTGTGAACTCGTGGTTTCATAATAAAAAAATATTTAGAAATCGTGATTTGTTACTCGTGTTCTGTTCTTTTATTTGAATAAAATGATGTAGGGGTTTTATGAAAAATTCGTCCCTGATCAACTTTACTGCGGCATTGTTTCTTGGCGTTCCTTTTGGTAGTCATCTATACACATCATCATGGAGTTTCTTCAGATGATGAAATCATTGCTGCCCTGCCTATATTCGTTCGTTCGAGGCAGTTATGTACAGATTTATATCAGTGGCTATGGTTCTCTTCGGTTGATTGACGATGATCAGACCTCCAACATCCTTGGAGGAGCCCTTCACTCACTAATTAACCATCAATCCTGTCAATGGAGACGCCGCCGCTGAAGACATCCGTCAACGCCGTCGACGACTGCAGCGACGCCTTGAGGAGCATCACGGCCTGTTCATGGATCCACCACATCTCAACTCGTCACACATTCGTCCGCGCTTCCGAACAACAATGGACGTGAATGTAGCACTGCTAGTAGTATATTAACGAGCGATCACCTCTTTTGTGCCGAGTACGACGGTCATCTCCTCCAACGCGGAGCAGTCCTTGACGTCGAACTTCTTGAGAAGCATGATGGCGGAGATGGTGGACATGGGCGCGACGGTGAGGTCGTCCATCACCAGGTACGTCACCACGTCCTTCACGTACCCGCCGGGGGCCAGCCCCGCGGCCTCCTGCGCCGTCGCCAGCGCCAGCTTGCCGTGGGCGTCCCCGGGCGTCAACCGCATCTCCACGCTCATCGGCTGCCGGCACGCGGGGCACGGCAGGCCCGCCACGTCCGTCACGTTCGTCGGGTTCCCGCGGCACGGCACCGTGTACGCGCCGCACCGGAAGTACCGCGACGGCGGGGGAGGCGGCGGCGGCGGCGGGACCGCGCCCTCGCCGAGCAGCAGCGGCAGCGCGGCCGAGGGCAGCGACGCGGGGCTCAGGAGCGCGTCGCGGTTGGGCGAGGCGGCGACGAAGAACTCGTCTTCCAGGGCCATCGCCCCCGCGTAGAGCGAACCCAGGCAGCCCGGCGCGGGCTCGCCGCGATGGGCCAGCGCGCGCGCCGCCAGCCCAGCGGGTACGCGAAGCAGGCCGATCAGGAAGTCCACCGCGTCCTTGCGCGCCTCTGCGTACAGCACGCGCCGCGAACGCTTGTCCACAAGCAGCTTCAGCTGCGGACCACCAGCGACCGGCGCCTGCGTCGCGTCCGCACCTTTCGCCGCCGTGGTGGACGCCATTGCCGGCTGCTCGGCTTGACCTTCTTGAGCTGCAGAGCTTTCCTTGTGTTCTACTTGACGTGCCTGCTGTCAGAAACTTGTTTACCGGCGTAAAAGTACGTGGCTGCAAGGAGGACGCAAAGAGCATTGGTTACCTATACTGCTTGTGCAACGTCTGATTGCGATGCTTGCCGGACAGGGAGGAGAAAGATGCTGCTCCGGATGGGCCGATGGGGCGATCGAAGACGAAGGGAAGGTGGCATGGTATATTTGCCGTTGAAGCATGCTGCTTTCACCGAGGGTTTGGTAACGTTGCCGTGAACGAGGTGTCCTTTCCTTCCACGATGCAGAAGCTAGAGTAGATAGCATCCAGTTACAGGGTAAAGAAACATTAGAAGTCTGACAATTTGCCAACTCGATTTGAATACCCGAAATGAACAGATAATGTGTCATTTTTTTCATTAGAAACATTAGATCTGATCTGGATACTAGCGAAGTGGCAGTGAACAAGCAGCATGTGCTACGTCAGTCAGGAATTATTCAATTCAGTTCAGTAGATGTGAGCGGTCACTCTCAAGTCTCAGACCACAATAATAAGCACTGGAGGGCCAGATCAAATTCATTAGACTCGTATACAAACACTAAATGGCAGGAGAACATCAGGCATCGGAATGCAAGGTCAGCTATTCCACTGCGACTGAAGTTAATTGTTGACCAACACCGGCCTCAGCGACATAAAAGCAGCAGGAGGCGGCATGAATTAAATCACTTGCTAGTTGCTACTGATCCCAGCCTTGCAGTATAAACATGAAGCAGTACACAGCTCATCCAGAAAATTTATGGCTGAAACTACAATTTGTTCTGTTCAGATCAGATGCCATCCATTCATTGTAAGTAGAGATACACAATCATCAGCTCGCTACAAAAGCACAAAAAATGACTCATGCTGCTTCTGTACAGGAAAATCTAGCTACTGGCCAATAATAACAGGATATTTTGCTGCCTGTCGACCTCCTTCACCGCCCATTAGTCCCTCTCAGGAGCATCTCCTGCATCTTTCCTAGCGCTCAGGTTTCCAGCATATGTCCAGACCTTCTCTAGATCACCAGCAAAGAGTTTTTCTACCTTAATTTCTTGTGTTCCTAGATTGTTTTTGTTTAATGGGGGTTGTACCCTTCCAGGACTGCCCGTAACTGGGGTTGAGGAGCAGAAAGTAGGTGTCGCAAATGGAGAGGCATATGGTGTATTCTGAATCGAGAATGGACTTGGTGAGATCCTCTTCTGAACTGGTACACCTGTGCCACGATTGAAGATCGAAACGGACTCAGCAGCAGCAGATTTCTTTGTAGTATCATCAACATAGATCACATCATCAATTCTCGCAATTATGTTAAATGCCAAGCTCTCCAGCACCCTAGAGTAACTTTCAAGTATGGATTGCCCAACATCCTGGAAAAATATGCACCAAACAAAGTGAATATGTTGATTTGTGCAGTTTAAAAAAAAAGACTGGAATAAGTAGACGATTGCATTTGCAGGAGTATTAGTGTATTACCTTGTTATACTGGATCTTGTTCATGTCAAGGGAAGTTTGTGGCAGACCAGGATACCGCAATCTTAAGCTCTGCAATAAACCATCAGCTCTTTCAGACAAAGTGTGGCTCTTTTCCTTGTCACCAACAAGACCCTTCACTTTTCCACCCCAAGATTTCTTCGATTTCGCTTGAGGTGTAGATTTTTTCTGTCCTTTCAGTCTCCAAACATGGATGGCAGCTTCTATTCTGTTTGCTACTTCGAGTGTGTGGTGCTCAGATGACAGATCCAAGCAATCTAGGAGGCATTCTGGTGAGAATTGCTCAGCTGTTATGTATCGGTAAATTATCTCACCCAAGCAGGATTTACCACTCTGCAGAAAATATGAGATGTCAGAATGGGTGAAACAAATGGAAACTCTTTACTAGAAAACAAAGACTCTTTGGGAAAAAGAAAGATGCATTATTTGCAGACACAAAAACAGAGTAGAGATGTCACAAGTGATTTGATGCACAATCATTTTCTGCAAGTTGAATAGTTGATTGATAAGTCGAATACACATATTCATAATAAGTTACACAGATGCATTATGAAGATGCTTATACCTTCAAAACAGAAAACACCACAGGTTACTACAACTACAAGAACTCTTACTCGAAGAGCCACATGTGTGAGCAAGAAAATGCAGCATTGGCCTTAGTTTTGCATTGAGTTCTTCACCTACTAAAGCCAGAATTTGTTCACCTGATTTATGCAGTTCTACATAACCTTAACTTCAATCACTGCCAGACACACCTTTTGTGTAGGGAATGCTAATTAAACATCTTGTTGAAAATGCAACATGCACGGAACCAAGTTGACCTCTGAAAATTGCAGACCACTCCTAACGAGTTTCTCTAAGGACAGAGGAATTAGCCTTTTCCATACCAAGAATAAAGTGATTAAGCTAGCACATTCAGACCTTCAACAGAAGCATCTATAATCCTGCACGCTATGATATAATTATTATCAATGAGGACTAAGAGGGAATGTCGTTATGGCTCCTTACGCTTTTCCATATCAAGTTCCACTAGTCATGAATTGACTCCTAATAACAATAATGACAGGAGGTACAATACAACGGGCTTGGATTGGACACAGATTTGGTTAGACCGAAGCCCATGCAAAATTGCAAACAATCTAACCAAGAGCGTCGCCTGATTGCCATAACTGATGTCCAGCACTTCCACACATACTGTACTAAAACACATTAACTGAGCTCGACATTTATACAAGAACCTATGATAGGAAGTGAGCAGTGGTCCCCTTTCACAGGGATTTTACGCAATTCGTCCTTTTTTTACCAGCTATTGAAATGCGTTGTAGCAAGCACACCACATGGATAGGAAGAGATGTAGCCACTGCCAGTGAAACTCTAACTGTAAGTGCTTTACCTTTGGTAATGTCTCCAGGTACACTTCAGGGATCTCCATCTCGGTAAGCACATCACTGTTAATCGCCATGGCAGCCTTCAGTATCTGGTTTGCACAATCCCTGCTTTGCTGCAGCTTCCTCCTGGCATCCTCAGACAGCCCCTTGGGCGGCACCCGTGGGCAGGGCAACCACCACTTCTCCTCCTGCCGGACCGACGGCCGGCCGCAAGACGAGGAAGACGGGAACGGGCCCCCACTGTCGTCGACGACGATCCCCCTGTCCACGTACCAGAACTCCGTCTCCTTGAACCCGTCAATCATGGCGAGGAGCATGGCGTCGAGTTTCTTGAGCGCGGGGAGGTTCATGTACAGGTCGCTGCGCGGGCGCGGCACCATGACCTCGAACTGGCCGCCGCCCTCGGGGAGCTCCTGGATGGAGGGGGTGAGCTCGACGATGGAGTCAGCGACGGAGAGCAGCCACTCCATCTCCCGCGTCCACATGGCCTTCCTCGCCGGCGCGAGCGGCTCAAGCCTCCACAGCTCGCCGAACACGGTGGCTGGAACACGCACCAAGAAACCCATTACAAATCCGGGGGAATGCGGGTCAAGAGGCAGCACGGCCGGCGGCGGGCGCGGGGCGCACCGGAGAGGTTGGTGATGGCGTTGGAGATGGCGAGCGCGGTGCAGACGCCCTTGCCGCTGCCGGACATGTCCTCGCCGAGCAGGAGCTTCGCGAAGCGCTCCTTCATCATGTCGATCTCTGGGTCGCAGAACCGGAAGGCAAGAACAAGAACGTGCTGTGAGAGGAAAGAACAGGGGGAGAGAAAAAAGAAGAGATTTTGGAGTGAGATCTAAGCAAGAGGGGAGCGGTTCTTAATCTTACCGGAGAGGTCGGCGGCGGGCTTGGAGAGGTAGAAGGCGGCGGCGGAGGCCGGGGTGGGGAGCGAGGAGGAGGAGGACGCGAGGCGGGAGACGGTGGCGGAGGCGGAGGAGGAGGAGGCGAAGCGGCGGGTGGTGGGCGCGGAGCAGTCGCTGGAGGTCTCGGACTCGCTGACGTCGGCGCTGGGGCTGTAGCTCCCGCAGCACCGGTCCGAGGCGGCCTCGTCCTCCGACGCGCTCGCCATTGCGGCGGCGGCGGGTCGGCTAAGCTTGCTGGTCGCTGTGGCGGTGGAGACGGAATCGCATCTGGGGGGTGGGAGGAGGGGAAAGCGATGGGAGCAGCACAGCGCAGCCGCAGCGGCCGGACTGCAGGAGAGGAGAGCGAGCTCACTGCCTGCAACTGCGGCTGCTCCCTGTATTTGTTTAGAATATTATTTTTTGGTCCCACGACCTCCCCGTTTGTTGTTTGATTGTTTTTTTAATCTCGTTTGAATGGTGGATTAGCCGTGGTGGTAATGGTGTTTGAGCTTAACAGCTGAATCACTGGTGCTTGCAGTAGTACTAATGCTACTGTTCGTGTGTCCCCTTCGCTTTCGCGCAGGTGTCTGCTTGCTTTTGCACAGGTGTGAGCGTGAATCGAGTACGTACTGCTGTACTAGTACTATGTTGAGCGGGTGAGGTATTTGGTATTTGGTGGTGCGTCATGTCAGCGCTAGGAATCTTAATTTGATACTGTATTTTTGTCCGAGACTTGCTCTGAACTTGCTTGGTTCAGTTTGGAACGCAAGTACCAAGGGCATTTTGTTCAATATTGTCGCACCGCACAAGCCCCGTGGTTCGATTATTTGGAAACGGGCATTGTGAAATGCGCTCGGCTATATTGGAATTATGGAATCAAAATATACAGTAACAGCAACGAGTGGAGCAAACGTACAGGCTGTTATGTTAAACTATGATTGGAATTTGGAAGCTCGCGTCGCGAGGGGGAGCCACCACAAACCACAGGATTCAGAAAGCAGATGGGGGGTTTGGTTTGGTGAGGCTATGGCGCAAACCGGAGGAGCAAGCGGACGGACGCCGCACACGGGGTCAGAAGCTGACGACGGGGGACCAGCAGGCAGCAGCACGGCAGCAGGCAGCAGGTGAGGTGGGCGCGGCCACGGCGGTTGCGACGCCTCCTCGCGTGTCCTTGCGTCTCTGCGGCCGTGCCGTGCAGGCGGGGTAGTTGACAGGTGGGGCCACGGTCGCGCGTGACAAGGAGGGCCGGGCCCGCGTGTCGGCTTCATTCATTGTGGCCCATGGAAAAAGAAAATGCTTGACTGCCTTTGACCGAGACCTCGCGATCTTGCTTCCTGATTGCTTTGATTTTAGCACATCACACCTCTGTTCTGGGGGTAGACGGATAGTAGGAGTAATTGTACTCCTACAAATTAAGCACGGTGTTAATTTTGATGCTGGTTTGACTCTACGTCCCAGGCTTTACAACTGACCCTCCTGGTGAAGGACTGAAGGTGCATGGAGTACTGAATCTATCTGCATCATAAAAGAACGAGTTTTCTAAAAAAAATTTTACATACAAAAATATAGGTGTACCATTCACGCTGATTCCACTCCGCAGTTTAGAAAAGGTTAGAAAGAGGTAGAAATGCCCAAAACCCATAGATGCAAAATATTTCATCCAATTTCTCTTTTTATTTCTCACCTTATTTTATACCCATATCCACATGTTGCTTTCTTTCTTTTGGTTTTTATAAGAAAGGAATGACGCTAATAAATCAGGATCTCTTTCTTTTAATTTTATTTTCTTTATTTTCTTATTATTCTCTGTTTGATTATCTCACAACACGTACAACATGCACGTACATCTAGATATATACTAGCAAAATGTACGTATAGCGCCCGTACTGCATTCCTTCAATATGCGCAAGTCGTGTCCTACTGCGGTTAATGTTACTACTGCTACTCCTACGTGGTACCACTGGAGAGATGAAGCCATTGTAACGGTATTTTTGTACCCCTCCAACGATACGTGCCATGACTCTCAGAGGTCGGGAAAATTTGAGGTGGCTGGAGTATAGGCGTCCATGTATCCTTATTTCCATTAATGTTGAGTTGGTGACTTCGTACACGCGTCAAAAATATCACTTCTTCCTCTGTTTAGATGCACAATATACTTTCTCTGTCCAGCGTTGATCGTCATATAAGGGAAAACCATTTCAAGTTTGATCGTCGCCTAAGGTGAGAGCCCCTCTGTTGGCCTCAAGAACGTTGTGCATGTGTCTCCTACCTTAGCCAAGTAGCAGTAATTGCGTCGTTCTATCTATTGTGCGCGGCAGCTATGTCCAATTAAGCGGGTGCGCTATTATGAAGCAGTTTAACTCTACATACAAAACTCGTCCATTCATATGCTAGTCGTAAATGCGATAAGGTCGTGATGTTATGCCTTGGTCTCTACGCTAACTTTTAGGCATTATCAATGAAGGATTTCATTTTTATGTTTCCAAGATACCGCGTAAGTAAGAAAAAATGTATCACAGATGAAACTTTTCATTGTGAATGCATAATTTTATTGGTGCGGTTTTATAGGCAACAAGCAACACACAACTTGTCTAGGTAACCATATGCGCTGGGTTTCATCCAGATAAAACTCATTTCATCTCTCCCTTCATTAATTCACTACCATATCATTAAAACCATTGCCATGGCGCATCATTTATGAGAATGAAACTCCACTGAGGATTGTCTTTATATGACGATCAAAGCTGGACACAGGGAGTACTTCCTCTAGATCCCAAAAGAGTGTCATTCTGAGCATGCAAATAGAGTATCCAAAAGAGTGTCGTTCTAGCTGTAGTAGTACATTTGAGACATTATTGCCCTTTGACTATGTTAATATACTGCATATTCCCGAGAACCCCATTGCCACATAACCATATTTATTATGGGTAGAAGGAGAGATAGACACCTTATTTAATCACTTCTTGGTAAATGGGATCTAGTCCAAAACGGTATTATTTTGGGATCTGGAGGGAGTATTACACAAAAGCTTTTGACAATGGGCATCGTCGACCTAGGAGTAGTGATTCACATATCAATCTCTCATGCGTTCGATCTAATGTGTAATGAACAATTATAGTCTATTGGTGCACTAGATCTACATCGGTCACGCCTCATCCTTCAATTTATTGAAATCTCCAAGCAAATTGGGCAAACCATGATACTCAAGCTTATGGTCTCTACAAAGCAGTACGTTGTTTTATATCATTGTCCTCAACCAACCTGGGCGACCTATGCAACTTGAATTCCACACCCGTAATGGCCTTACTCATAACCAACTCTAGAGTCCATATTTACAACTTTTCAAAATTAACCTTTGTCCAATTACAGGGCGTTGATTAAGCATTATACCCTAATGTGCCCGCGAGAAGTGGTGATCTCGCCACCTCTCGTCTTCTACTGATTAGCTACGCACATTAATCCTAGCTAGATCTGTTCAAGCACCAGGGTGGGTCGGGTCAAGGGCGGGGCATGGATTGTTTAGATTGGTCGCGCTCAACATGTGCCTAGTACCAGGTTGGGTTGGCCTGCGCCTTTCCCACAAACATGATGGGTTGGGTCAGGTTTTGGACCGAAAAAATACGGCGTTAGCTTTCTGCTTTCACATAGTGCGACGTATGCTCCACCCCTTGTGAAAGCGTTAGAAGTCTCTGAAGTGTTGGTTTAAAGAGAGAAAACAAAGAAACAGAAAATTCATGGCAAAAAATGTTGGATTTTCGATCGGCAAGATAAACGCTGGGCAACCATGGCGGTCAATGACGCTTGCATGGGTACCAGACTGTTGACCAGGTGAAGCGTGACATGAGTCGGAGCGTTTGATCGTCGTGGCGGTCCAGAAGGTCTAGTCCAACTGGTGTAGGAGTGGGAGCCCTGTGTTAAGAAAATAAGAGTACGTGACACAGGACAATTTTTTTTTTTTTACTACGGTGTCGTCGTCAACTCGTCATGATAATGACAGTGTCCATGTAGTGCTTCATGGTTGAACAGTCTATGATGACCGGCTGACCTGAGAGAGTCGAGGCGATCGATGGATGCCAAAGAAGAAGTAGGCGCGCAGGGTTTTCAATTCCGACGGTATACCGGAAAATATTCCGATACTGGATGACTACGGAAAATGGAAAAGCGGAATTTTTCGGTAAATTCCGTTCCAAAATTTGAAAATTCAAAAAATTTATCAAAAAATTCGGAAAAAATATGATAAAAAACTAGGTGTTTTTCTGAGCTTTTAGGGCTAGATCTCGTTGAAATCCAAGGTGATTTACTTGGTTAAACTTGCAATTTGGTTGCAGCCCCATTAAGAACCCTCTAACCCGTTTCAATTTTATCCATTCACAAAAAATCTATAAAAAGTACTATAAAAAACTAGGTGTTTTTCTGAGAAATTAGCAGTAGAACTCATTCAAATCTATGTTGATTTGCTTAGTTAAATTACGATTTGGTTTGGGACCCATTAACACCTAAAACCCGTTAACAACAAAACTCCACTCCACCTGGCCACCTATAAAATTTTATTATGGTCTATGGATTTTAACTATGCTCTTATATTGTTGTGATAGATTCGATTTTTTATATATTTTATGTGTGATTTTATGTGGCATACGTAAGGTTGTATGCATTTTTTAATAAATTATGTGAAATGTATTTGATATATATATATATTATAAATTGTGATATGCAAAAAATTTAAATAAATCTATATAAAATATTTGATTATTTAACTGTCCTTTCAGCATAGGGTTTGTCGAAAAAAAACAGCAAAAATAGCCTTTAATGGGATTTGATCTCAAGTCTTATAGACCATGACAACAAACAACATCTACTAACCACTAGGATAACTACCGTTTTGTGAGTTCAGAGTATGCCGCAACATATACAGACTATCATTTGGCTCCTCCACTCCGTTTTACATCACATTTTGTCGGAAAACAACATTTTTCGGTCGGAAACACCAGTTTTCCGACGGAATTTTCCTCCGTTTTTGAATTTGAAAAGCCTTTCCGTTCGGAAAACTCGGAATTCATCGGAATTCCGTCCGGTTTTCGATTCCGGGTGAGTCCGGGATTCGAGTTCAAAATGAAAAGGTAATCCCTGTAGGCGCGCAGCAGGAGACGGGCGCGTGGTGGATGGAAAGCAAAGCAGCGGTGGCGCGCGACGGGGGGACGCGAGGCGACCACGGTCGTCCACGGCCACGGGCAGACGACAGGCCGGCCGGCGAAAAGCCGTGAAGACGAAGGAAGCGGGCGGGCACCGGGCAGCAATCATCGCCGCGCACGACCGTGTAGGGCCCCGGGATGCGAGCCGAGCCCTACCCTACCCCTATCGAGACTCGGCATGATTGGGATCGCTGCACGCCGTTACATTTTACCCGTATAAACGGCGAAGCACGCACACTCCGTCCTCCGTCTAGTCGTCCACGTGACCACGTCCACCCGTTGCCCTCCCATGCACCATGAAATCGTCCCAATAAAAAAAGTTTGCAGCAAAACTGCACTTAGGTTGAGTTTAATGAGACTCTCTATTCCCACTCTTTAAATACTATTTCAACTACCGTTTTCTCTCAGCATTTACGTCAAACAGTGCAAAACAGTGTTTAGAGAATCCATACATGAAATTCCATTGGACTCAGCCTTACTTCGTAAAAGAACAAATCACGCACCGCACTGTGCACACTCATGCTACTCATTAGGCGTCACATCAGTCACGTTGAGTAGCACACGTATATTAGGCTAAGTCTAACAGTCCGGATATATGGCCGAATATAGTACAAAATAACACTGTAGCGACACTGTTTACAGAGAGAAAAGTAGTTGAAATAGTTGTTTACCCACCTTTTGCCTTAGCTGCTGGCGCGTCGCGGCGCGCGCAATGATGCGGTGATGCGTGATTTCTGCTTGGGATTAGCGAGCGGCCCGCGACGCCACGGGCGGTGGGTGGGGGGTGGGGGTCGGGGGGCACACATCATTGCCAGAGCCGGCCGAGAGCAACACCCACCCCTATCGCAGTGACGTATACGTCCATAGGGCGCCTCCGTACGTGCTGCTTTCTTTTGCGAGCGTGATCACGTGCTAAGCGGCCGACCTAATGTCGTCCTAATCCAACAAGCAGCACGGACCTAATCTCCAGATGAGCGTCGTCGCCTCTGGGTGGGATTTGGTGCTTCGGTTGCCTTGTTCTACTAAGGCTAACCAACGTATCCAACCAACCGCACCAGCCCACCAGCGGAGGAGGAAGATACTGTCAAGGAGCGAGATCGTCTCTCTCTACACACGGCACGGGGGCCCAACAGCCGATTGGAACCTTCCTTGCCCCGTTAAATTTGTTTTGTCCACGCACGCCCACGTCCACGAGCCACATGGAGGACCATATGTATATGCGACGCACGAAACGAGAGCGCCACTTTCCGTTGTGTCCTGGCCTGGGCTTGCCGATGGGAGGACGCTGGACGCATGCGGGCGACGGCGGGGGGACGGATCGGGGAGGGAGGGAGACGACGACGGACGTACGGTCGATCGCCGATCGGTGAGGGCTCTACGCCACTACTAGTACCTCTGTTTGTAGACGGGGTGCGGCTACAGTGCTCCCTCTTTCCGCAACCACCACCCTGTAGCTATTAGCTGCAGTAGGTTGGGTAAATGAATTTTATATACACTGTAGCGATACTGTTCATAAAAAGAAATATAGTTAGAATAATAGATACACAATACATTTACACATCTTACTGCATATAGTCTAAACTAGCTACCACCTGGAGTCCTTGGCTCCTTTTAAATTACAAATAGCCCAGCCTCCGTTGTTTCTGCTTACTGTTTGGGAGCTGTAACCACCATGTGCTGCGTGTCCCCGGGTCTGATCTGGAGCACGAGCGCTGTTGCTGCCGGCCCGCTGCCGCCATGCGATGGGATCATGGGAGCATACACTGCGCTGAAACCGTGGCATTGCACTCTCTGACAGTACATTCTATAACGTTTGCAATGGTACTCAGACCTTGCATTATTCCACATTATTATTACTTATTAGCACTTTTCTATTATTGGAGTGTAAAAAGAAAGAGAAAGAAAGCGGTATGGTCCTATATATGGACATGTGTTGCCGGCCGCCTACCGCGAGAGGTGGATGGAATGGACGCCGGCAATATAATGTGACGAGGACTGCACAAGGCTACCTACAAACCAAGAGGCCAGCCGCACACAGCGCCTTTGCGGCTCTTCTAGGCCACCAGACCGCTACTACCCATGGCCACGCCCACGCTGCTGGCCATGCGCGTCTCCGACCCTCGTTTCTCCCATCGTTGATTCGTTGGTGCCACAGCCTGCTGCCTCATCGTCAACGCTGCTCCTCGGGTCCTCCATCTCAGCTCTGCATGCGGAACACATATTATTCCGGCTGCATCAGAATTCAGAAATCAGTGGCAGCGTTAGCTTAAGCCTACTGCGATTCTTTTCATTTATAAATTCTAACTTCAGTGGCTTGTTTGTTGTGGGAGTGTACTAGACAGACAGTGCTGATTCCCTCGACGACGACACTTCATGTGTTAAATAAGGGCACCCGCAGCGGTGATAGCGACGTCGCCGGTTGATATGGCATAAAATAAGAGGAAAAACTCTTATGTTTTCTCTCTCCTTAATACCAGGCCCACGAGCTATTTCACACAGGAGGAGAGAAATCGATTAGCGATTTGTTCGTCGATGGCGACGAACTCTCTCTCCGCCATATCAGATAAAATACTATTTCTGCTAGCAACTTCGCTCACCGTTGGTGACGCCCTAATGTAGCACTAGCTACTGTATTTAGTACTACTACTAGTGCTGGTACTTGGGGCTTTGAGAAGGATCGAGTTTGTTGTTGTCTTGAAAACAGCGGTACGTACTCCTAGCAAGCGCTACGTACCAAACCAATGGGAAAAGACATGTATAGCTGAGCTTAGCTGCCTAGAAAACAAATGGTAAGCCCAAAGTTTGACCTTGAGTGCTGCAAACAAACATTAGCTTGATTCGTCTTCTTTTGAGGCGCGCGGGATGTAAGTGTAGCTAATTAGCGAGGTTTCCCTTTTCTATGTGGGATTTGCTTTTTTCCCACTATATTAAAGTGTTTGTTTGCAAAGGGTTTGTTTGGATCCACCATGCTAAATTTTAGCTACCACTTTTTTCCCACTATATTAAAGTGCAAAGATAAAGTTTAACCTCCATTATGTCATTAGAGCAAGCATAATAAGGGGCTTAAAGCCCGCCTACGTGATATTTTTGCTTATGTGGAGGTGAGAGAGATGAAAAAAGATGAGAGGTGGGCTCTTAGAGCAAGTATTATAAGCCTACATCAGCAGGCTGTAAGGGTTGCCATGTTATACTTTTGCTGAGTTGGAACAAAGAGAAGAGGAGAGAGAAAGGGACTGTTAGCTTACAGCCAGCTGAAGCACAAGCTCTAAGACACCTTGTGATAGGGAGAAGTGGGCCAAAAATTAATTATAAAGACTACACCAATACCAAATTATTATATGAGTGGCCTTTTAGTTGGCTATATGTGACATAGCACATACATATAGCCCACTATTGGCTGCCTTATTAACCTTGCTCTTATTCAAGGGGGCTCTACACGGGCTTCTAGGCAAGATGAGAGGGAGGATATTAAATCAAAAGCCAAGCTTAAAGCCCACCTTATTATATGAGATGGCTCTAAGTGATATAGCCACAACTTAGAGCTCATGGTGGGCTCTTATTATTATCCTTGCTCTTAGCTGCCCAAGAGATGCTAAAATGAACTAAAAGTGATCCAAAGTGACCACTTTCCACCTCCTATCCTCCCCACCCCGCACTCTCTTTCCCCATCCACACTCCCTCTCTGCCGCACTCTCCTTCCCCATCGGCGCCACCGCCACCGCCGCCCCCTTCACTCCGTCCCCCTCCGCCACCGCCGCCACCTTCTCCTAGAACGAATTAAGCGTCGACCGTGATCCCTAGACTGGCTTGCAGGCCCTGGATCTCAACTCTCAGGTGGAAGAGTTCCCAAATATCTCGGTGTATTCCGGGATCCGTCGGCGGCGGTGGAGATCAAATCAAGTCACTAGAGGTCGTGGGAAAACACTAGGAGCAGGGCGCGCGCGCAGGAGAACAGAGGGAAGGGCAGGGAGAATTAAATTAGGGGTATGGATGTCTTTTTATACCAATGGACTAACTTTAGCATGGTGCTCCAAACATCCCATGGACTAAAATTTAGCATTCCAGTTGAGAGAGCTAAAATTTAGCAGGATGGATCCAAACATGCCCTAACTACATTTCTATAATAAAGTTCTTGGAGTATATTCAAATTAAGTCTGCATGACCTATAACGGGGATCCATGCCTTGTCAGTTGTCACCAGGCTTATGATAACGAACCTATGCATGGCGTTGAGCTCTTCATGTGTCAAGTCCAGGCTATGAAGATTATATGTGTGATTTTTTTTAATTACCAAACTCAGTCGAGCTTGCGTCAGCGTTGACAGAGCTAATCTAGACCTATTAAGTTCAATCCGACTCTCTGAAGCGTACATATTTAATAAACGTTCTCTGTATCTTTTTTTTCCTTTCAAACCATCATCTGTGAGCTAACGGTTGCTACCTCTCTCTATTAAGCTCTGCCAATGCAGCTCTCCTTCGGCTCACACAGCTACGACTACGACATGAGCAGGTCTTGGATGCCCAAAGCACAAGCCAAAGGAAAAAAAGAGAGGGCAGAGACTCCTGGCTGACGGTACGCAGGTCCCATATATTATACCTGGACCCTTGGTGGCGAGAGCGTGAGAGAAGCTTTTTATCTCGAGGAGCAAACCTTTGCTGTCTGCCAGATTCTCTTCGTTTTTTTCAGTCAGTCCTTTTCAGAGGCATGATCACGTATTCCCTAGATCTAGTATTCCCTCGAGCCCCAGCAGCCTTGCAGGCGCAGGCAGTGGCAGGACAAGAGCATGACGCACAAAGGTCTCAAACCGTCGAGCGTCAGAGAGATACGACTTTTTTTGAATCGACAGTGCCCGATCTGATGCTGGATTGGTCACGGGCTCACGATTTGCCACAACGATGTTGCCACTCCCAAGGCCCAACAGACTTTGAGTCTCTTCGCTCAAAGGCTTTTCTTTACCTCACACTTAACAATAAATCAGTTGCCTCGCCAAAACCAGAACACACACATAAAAAAATACGTTCGGATTTGGGTGGCGTCTCCTCAGTACAGTACGAAAGTGTTATATGCAGATCCGTACAGAACTCTCTGTTATCATTACAGTGGCAGCCCACCTCGTGCAGTAGCTCTTAATTTACCACACCCAATGACCCAATGCACTCAGCGGGCACCCATTAAGAAATATATTCACTACGGATCGGATGGGTATAATATAATACAGCACTTACAATGATGAGGGGATGTGTTGGAGCAACACATATCCTGATAGCGCGGCACGGTTCCGCTCCTTGACCTTCGTTTGGTAGTGCACCCTGCAAAAGCCAATCATTTTTGTGATCAAGAATTTGCGGCAGCAGCAGGTGCGGAGTTCGATCGTGACCAAAAATAGCAGTTTACTTCTGGCCGTCAAGCCACATCTCAGTGGACAGCGTTTCCCCGGGGTAGACGTGCAGAAGGAACCGACCGAAGATGCTCTTCACTGCCGTCGGCTCACCATTGCAGAAAGATTTGATGACAGCGCGAGCAGCGAATCCTAGGGTGCAGAGGCCGTGCAGGATTGGACGAGTGAACCTGCAAAAGCTCCCAACAGACAAAATCTTCACAAAAGAACCAAAGCTTCATGCATGGAAAGCTGAGTCCAGGTAAAGTGGGGGTGTCTTGCGGTACTTTTGTCAGATCATGTGAATAAACAGAGCAGAAAGATTTCACTGGGAAGATCAAGTCATCATATGAACATACGGAGCACAGAGGCAATTCACTCGGGTTCCAGTTCATCTCAGAATGAAGGAAAAGGACTCGGAACCTAAAGCTCATGCTAGCATTCTGGTATCAAATAGCATTTCATTTTCGTTTAAATAGATCCAAACCAATGTCAGGGTGACTCAGTGTGTCTGATAAATAATTTAATCCACGGTTTAGTCGTTTAGCACTTATCAGTGTGACTCAGTGTGTAAAAAACGGGCAGCCCGCATGAGCTCGGGGTCCGGGGAGGGGTCGGACCCACTTGGGGACAGTGTGACTCAGCATGTCTGATAAATAATTTAATCCATGGTTTAGCACTTACCACTCATAGGTGCCAACCATGGACTAAACTAGAACAATGGCTGCCACTTTTTTCAAGAGGTAAGGTAATACAGCGAATGAGAGCCCTGCTGTTAATATCATATTTTCTAAATAATTAATTGATTGTTTTTTTTAGACTCTATAAAGTGTTTAACTTGGACAAGTGTTAAGAAAGAATAGGCTAATAATGATAGCTTTTCAGTCCAACATGTACCCAAATACTTCCTCAATGTCAAATAGGACTAGATAGTGAAGATGCATACCCAGCAACCTGTGCAATGGCAGGGTCTGAATGCAAAGGATTGTAATCCCCAGATAACCTGTACAATAATGCCTGGATCAAAAGAAAAGGAAAAAGAATTAGGTTTTGCATAACAACATTCATGTTAACAAACTGATTCCATTTGCAAAAATTATAATGTCTTCTTGGCCAAAAAAGTGAATTCAAAACTTTACACTTGAAAGCACAGACACTGAATTGTACTATGAATTATGCCTGTAGGAAGGACATGCTAAATTCATCCTTCATCAAAACAGACCCCAGGCATGCCTTATTAGCAGCAAAGACCTATTCCTGTACTGCACAAGCAAATGAAGTACATGCCTGGGATTGCTTTGTTTGGTCGTCATATACTGCAGAAGGTGCCGAGTTTGGAATAGAAATGCGAGAAACTTGATTAGCAGGATAAGTAGCATATGTATATGGCCGTGAAGAGTCTGAAAATCCTCCAGCACCGCGCAAGTAGATAGTACTCCTGCATTACGCACTAACATAACTATGTTGCTCTTTTGTAGGTATGGTGATCGATTGGGGGTCTGAAATACAATGAGCATCTTACTGACCTGTTCATGCATAAAATTTCCCCAGATTCTTTGAGGCTCGTGGTAGTTTCAAGCTCAAGAATAGTTGCTTTCCCTGCACATTAAAATAGAGCCTCGGTGAAACCAATTCATGAAATTGAATACAGTTCCTCCGCACTTATGGACTTATGGTACAATGGATGGCGATCAGTGGTGAAATTGTTCAAAGGATGCTATTTATGATCATTAAAACTTCAGGTGCTTAATAGCTCTTGGGGCAGTTTGACCAAATACTGCTATAGGAGTCGGTGGACACTTTTAATAACTACACGGGGTGTAGCAGCCAAGGAATAATCTTATTCAATTGAACCCTTCATTCTTCCAAGAAAAAGAATCCGCAACTTAAAAATTCTACAACAAGAAGCACAAAACTACAGCTGATAATAGCCAGGTGCTATTTGAGGAGCTTCAGAGGAAAAGGAAACAGGAAGGTCATACATTGTGATGTAAGAAATAAAACAAAATGTTAAATATTTCATGCTTGCAGCATGAATCAAAGGTACAGTAAAAAAGAGTTGAGCTAGGGGAGCATGCGCATTAATTTTAAGAATGGAAAGAACAGGGAGCATGAATGATAAAAGAATATGCACATCATTCAGTCAGTAATAAATTTATCAATCCTGGTGGTGGGTGGGGAGCAAGTACCTTTGTCATGCAAACCAGCTACTTTGACCTTGTTCACAACCTGAACGATAAGACAAGAGACAATTGTTTCTGTAATCTGACACCAAAGAAATGATCCCAAAATGCCAAATAGAGCAAGCATACTGAACACAGCTACTCATTCTATTTACAGGACGGCATCCAATTAGCTGTTGTAATGACCTGTACATAGTCATAAATCATGAACATGCAAAAATAAATTGAAAACAAGAGCTTCAGTTTAGATGAGAACTTGAGAAGACACTCCAGTTGGTCAATCCACATCCAAAGGAACTGATATAGCCATTTCTGGACAGGATGTCCGGAACTCTCATAAAGAATGTTTTTAAGCACCAAAATGCCTATACCATGTATAATCTCCCAACACAAAGATATTAACACAAAATTTGGAATTTGGAGAACTGTAAAGCTACTTACACTGGAATAAGAAGGGATTTGCCTGTAGATCTCTATGTATTGTTGACCGTGCAATAGAAGGCTTGCATCAAAGCTGGAGAACCGAAAAATAAGGTAAATTATCATAACACAAAATGTGCAGTCAGAATGTTGATGAATTTGACCTGATATAAAACCTAAGAACACTACACAGCTATATAAATTAAAAAAAAAAGAGCCAAGAAAAATCGCAGCAGAACACAAAATAGAAAGAGCGAATCTCGAAATTCAGAAACTGTTGATTTATGCAATTCTTACTTAAGGCCAGGCACATTAACAAATCCAAGCCCATTGCCGTTCTTGTTGGGGAATAAAGAAACAAAAGTAGGAAGAACCTGCATTAACAAAAAGAATAAAGGTATTAGCATATTTGTCTTGTACCATTATCCATCACAACAATTAAGACTTGGCCTTTCAAGTGTGCTGGTGCATAATTTGTGGATGGCTAATGAAATATGAGTATAGTAGCCCAGCTGAGAGTTTTGCAACTCTCTGCATGGCCCAACATAGTTCTTAAGTATAGTTGATTTAATTCATTCCCAGGTAAATTCTGTTTTTTATGGATCAAAGGTCCCAGAACCAGAAAAAAGAAGCGCTGCACAAGTTAAAATCATCTTACAGTTCTTGTTCATACACAACTGGAAGCTTATTGATTTCAATCACACCTTCCATTAATTCAGTGTACTTTCATCACTAAAAAAGTAGACCGGCCAGGGAAAGACCGCCCCAGAGGCTTTATGCCTAGGTTGGCACTCAAGACGCACACTACTCACCGACTGAGAAGACCCCGAAGGCTCGAACCCTACTCCCCGGACTCCACCGCACGTCACCTAGGCCTTGTTCAAGACTGGGTAGGGAACCTAACCACAGGGCGAGTCTCAGCCACACCCTTTAGGCCTTGTTTGGTTGCACAGGGATTGGAGGGGATTAAATCCCTCACTAGTAAAATTTGAATAGGGAGGGATTTAATCCCTCTCAATCCCATTCAATCTCCATCAAATCGAATGAGCCCTTAAGGAGACGATGAGGGGATTGGTAGCTCCCATACCTGGGGTTACCACTACCACCACTAATAGCATGGCTTCTTTCATCACTATAAGAAGCTCTTGTTTACAGGCTCTAAAGGCTCCTTGTAAACATTTACTGATGCATTAATCAGAAACAAAAGATATGTTGGTTATCATGCAGAAATAAGAGAACAGATTTATCAAATAAAATTCTCACAAATCACAAACAATGAACACTTAATTCCTTGTATGTTGTGCCCTTGTTCATCCAGTTTATTAGTGGACACATGTCATGTAAGGCTAAAATCCAACCTAAAGCTAGATGATAGTAAAGTAGTAAGACAAGGTTTTGCTTGTAGGCAACAAGGAACCTGTCTAGAAATTGTAAAAACACCTCTATGTGTTGGCAGGATCCAGTTTAATATGACTTTAGAATGTAAGCTCAACATCACATTACAGTATAATCTGAATAACGACAACACAAATTCGACGAGGCTATATACAGTATGCATAAAACCCCAAACCATATAGCTGCAAAGCAACAGCAGAACGGCCAAAACTGGGGTCTGGACTCCGGAGCACGACAGCAACAGCCATTGGCACCAAAACGGGAGGGGATTAACCGAAGGGGGGTCGACCTTAATGTGTGGCTGTCCGTCTCTGTGGTACACGAAGTGGAGCTCCTTCTCGTCGACGGCGTCATCGCCGCAGGCCCCGACGCCGAGCGCGTACAGCGCCACATCCCTGCGAACCAATTACAGAAGCCGATCGTATCAAATCGGAGGTGCGCGGTCGAACAGGTCGTGGACGGAACGGGCCCCGCACCTCTCGTCGTAGTGGAAGGAGACCTGCACAGCACAGGAGATGAGGAGAGGGGAGGAGGGCGTGAGAACGCAGAGGCGGCAAGGGGTGAAGGGGAGGTTGCTGCGATTGCGAGGAAGAGGGGCGGGCTGCTACCTCAGGGAACTTGTGGGCGAGCACGACCTCGGGGTCCACGGCTGCGGCGGGTTTGGAGCGGGTCGCCATGGCCGCTGTGTCCGTGTGCTGCGCCTCGTCGCTCTCAATTCGCCGGGGATGTGGGAGGGGTGGCTACTGGCTGGTGCCTACTTGTAGGAGGCGAAGAAGAGAGGAGGGAGTCGCTGCCGTGAGGCGACGTGGAAGGGGAGCGGAGAGGGTGAGACGAATAGGTCGTCGACGGCGAGCGAGGGGAGGAGGATGGGAGCAGCCGCCGAGTGGATACGTGTCGGGTTCGTGTCACTGACAGGTCGGCCACAGCGGGCTGCGGATCCCGATCTGATGGCCGGAGTATCGCTGTATCAGTATCACGCTGGCATGTTTTACGTTCCGTTGCTTCACGCCACTTCCGAGTTCCGACTGCTTGTACAATTGTGCTCCTATTTTCCATTCTGAATTGTTTAAAAAAATATTTTCTTTCCTCTGTATCTTTCCGGCCGCCTGGACGAGTCAATGGAATTGACTTGGAGGATAAAATTGGCGTTGTTCAAGAACATGTACAATAGGGTGCTCATAGAAGATGCTTAGCAATTAAAACCGGTTTATTTTCTAGCACCAGATGCTTAGAAGGTGTATGAGATGCTTACTTAAACATTGGTGTTTAATGAGTGCTAATGAGATAGTTGGACATATATAAGTATCTTCCTTGCAATGTAACAATTAGCTTTTTAAGTGGTGCTTAAACAGTGATACATTGTACATGCCCTAATTATCAATCTTTCAGTTCACCAGAATTTCTTTGACTTGGGCGCGAGGTCGTTACAAATGCACTCCACTTGAGCGCGCCATGATTGTGGGCGGCGTGGGCCTTTGTTAATTCCGGCGACGCGAGGCGAGACGCAACCAGGTATGTATTTGAACAGCCAAATTGAGGTGTAGTGTAGCAGACAAACTCACAAAATACAGAACCGGCGCGGACAAGAGAATCGTGTCAAGTCAGTGGCCGCGATTTTAACCCATGCTGATTTACACTATTCATGTTATTATAAGATTTTTTTTTTGATCTAGTCCCGCTAAAAAGGAGAAAAGCTAGAGAGCAACCGGGTGATTGGATCAATTCCATCATCCGACTACCTCTTCCTCCTCTCCGGCAGAGCAGCCGCCGCGCCGCTCCTCCCTTCTGCTCCCCCAACGGCGCAGCCCCGCCGCTTGCCCCTTCCCCGCGCCCCGCGCTCCGACCTCTTCCTCCCCCGGCCGTGCGTCCCCCGCGGCCGCCGCCTCCTTCCCCGGCGGCGCGACGCCGCGCGCCCACCTTCTCTTCTCCGGCGGCGCGCTCCGCAGCCGGCAGCGGACGACGAGGGCAGGGGCGGAGGCCGGCGGCGGCGACGACGGGAGCGGGAGGACACGGCCGTGGATCTGAGGTGAGCGGGTGGGGATAGGGTGGGTAGGGTAGGAATAGGTAGGGGAGTTACACTGTAATATATACTGTAATTACAGTGTAGGTATACTGTAGTTACAGTGTAATCTTGGCCATCCATCTGAGATCCAATGGCTAAAAATTCAGGTTTTGAGGTTGATGGATAGACAGACTCCTAAAAAGAATGCTTTCCTAGCCTTCTAGGTTATCTACGTATACACAACTAACTTTTTCTCTTCCATTTTCTTTGTGAGAGATCGTTTTTACATTTCGTACTGTGTCACTTCGCCGGCGCCGGCGCCGGCAGGTCCAGGTGGAACGGCGGCGCGGTCTTCTGCTGCACGACAAGCACGGAGCCCATCTCCAGCGACTGGTCCGAGGCCAGGATCTCCCCGACCGGGCCCACCTCCGCGCACTCCGCCCACCCTTCCAGCCCCACCACCAGCTCCGCCGGCTGCCGCCCGCCTCGCCCCGCCACTACCAGCGCGTACGCGCCGGCCATCCCTCGCAGCGCCTCCACCACGTCCATGGGCCCCGTCACCGCCTTCTCCGCGTACTCCGCGCGCTCCTTCGCCACGTATTCGTGCTGGAACGCCGAGATGCAATCCTCGTCCGGGTCTTGCACGACCACGGACACCTCCCCGTCGATGTCGGCGCTCGTCGCCCCGACGCGGTCGCGTGTGCTCTCGCGGAGCACGAAGCGGACGACCACCACCCTGACGGACTCGTTCTTGGCGAGGCGGCAGGCGAGGGCCACGGCCTCGCGGTCGTCGGGGCCGCCGAGGAAGACGGCGGCGACGTGGGTCATCACCTTCTCCTCGCCCTGGTTCCCTGCCACCTCCGTGCTTGTCGATATCTTGGCCGGCAGCTGGAAGCTGGTGCCCCCTCTCCGGAACGGGCGGTCGGCGAGGATGCCCGTGGTGCACGGCGAGCGCGCTAGCACCTCGACGTTGAGCTGGCGGCGGTCCTCGCGCCGGCAGACCATGGTGCCGTCGTAGTGCTGCTCCCTGTGGTAGGGAAGCAGCAGGATCCCCGGGCGGACGTCCTCCGTCCAGCGGCGGACGGTCTTGGCGTTCACGGCGCTGCCGCGGTCACCGGCGTCGATCTGGCGGATGACGAGGCCGGTGGCGCACGTGAACACGTCGATGGCGCAGCTCACCTGCGTGGCAGAGTCCCTACGGCGGTCCATGCGCTTGTGCTCGCTGTCCTGGACGCGCTTGTGGTAGTGCCTGGGGCCGGCGTCCTTGCGCGCCACGTCGAAGAAGTGGAGGACGTGGATGGCGGGCTGCGCGCGGGGCTTGCTCGCCAGCAGCTCGAGAAGGCTGAGCATCCCCGGTGTGCCGCGCGCGCCGTGCACGCAGGCGAGCATGCGCAGCTCCTGTTCCGGGGCCATGTGTTCCAGCGCCTGGTGGCCGCACTCGTACGCCTCCTTCTCCTTTCGGAACACCACGGCGAACACCGGACCGGCGATGATGGTGCTGATCATGCTGCCGACGACCATCGCCATGAGCGCCTGCTCCGCCCAGATCTGCACGCGTGTGTTGTTACATCAATCTTCGCAAGTGATAAGTGACATGCCACGTAGCAAGCGCTGCACGAGCGGCAGAAGAGAAATGCGTACCCCTTCGGAACTGGCGAAGCTCATGTCGATCATGTTGACGTGGCCTTTCATGTTGAGGAGGACGCCGAAGCGCAGGGCGTCGGCGGCCGGCATCTTGAGGAACCTGGCTGCGCCCACGGTGCCGAGGCACTTGCCCATCAAGCCGAGCAGCGTCAAGAGGATGGCGGGCACCAGGATGGCGCCCGACATGGCGCTGAAGTTTAGCCTCATCCCCATGGCGCCGAAATAGAATGGCAGCGCCAGGGCGTGCAGCGGGTACGCCAGCGCGTCCATGATGCTCCTGGCCACGGGCCCTTCCCTGGGGAACGCCAGCCCCAGCAGGAGGCTCACCGGCATGCCGTCGAACCCCACGTGCTGCGGGCAGTTGCCGATGAACGACACGGCGACGAGAAGCAGCACCAGCTCCCAGTTCCCGACGCGGCGGCGCCCCGCGTTGCGCCGGTTGATGAACGCCACCACCGGCCGGAGCAGCGCCACCGCGATGCCCACCTTGACGAGCGCGAGGATGCCCAGCCCCAGCCGCTGCGAGGCGCTGTAGCCCGGGGTCCTGCCGGAGGCCAGCTTCATGCACGAGAAGACGCCCTCGCCGACGATGCAGATGATGTTGGTCGCGATGGCCGTGGCGATGAGGAGGCGCCCGCTGGGCGTGGCCGTGAGCCCCATCTCGCCGGCCATCCGCGTGACGTCGACGGAGGCGGTGTCGGCGATGGACAGCATGAGCACCGCGGCCAGCAGCTCTGGCGACCTCACCGGCGTGTGCATCATGCTGCCGTACATGCCGCCGGAGACGAAGGCCGCGAGGAGCAGGCAGGTGGCGACGCTCGCGTACGTGAAGATGGTGGCGCGGCGCATGTCGTTCCACAGCGCGGCGACGTCCGCCTCCAGGCCGACGTAGAACATGTAGAAGATGCGCGCCTCGGACACGTAGCGGCCATACGTGTCCTCCGCGTTCTCCACGTCGACGTGCACGATCACGTCGTGCAGGCCCAGGCTCCCCACGATGATCCCCGCCTGCAAATCGAACGCGAATTATTAGCAGCAAAATCCATGCATGCAAGCGTGCCCCTGCATCGCGCGGCGGCCTCGCATTCGTGCATGACGTGGACGTTACGTACGAGGATCTGGGAGGTGGCGCTGGGAAGGTTGTAGCGGCGGAGGGCGAGGTGTATGAACTTGCCGAGCGCGATGACGACGGCCGCCTGGAGGACGATGAGGAACAGCGTGTCCAGGGCCGTGTTCTGCACCGACCCGTCGATGCCGCAATCGACGGATCCCGCCATGGCGCCGGCTGGTCGGTCGTCGCAGAGGTGCCGGATGCCGACGACGCCGGCTGCGAGCGGGGCGGGGCGAGACGCAGCAGAGGATTAGGCGGCCATGCGCCGGCTGGCGATTGTGCGGAGGTCGCGGCGGGCTGATCCCATGGGAAGGGATACGCCAGGCTTGGGCGGCGGGCGGCCTTCGTGGTTATTCGTTGGCGTTGCCGCGTGAGGCCAGCAGTTTGGGTTCGGCCGTTCGGTTGGGTGGATGACCATGGCAATACGGCATACCAATAAAATGGCCTATTATCTATCTACTCTACAATGTATATACACTATAAAAAAACGAGTTTTGTGAAATTTTTTTACCTAAGATAATTAATGTATACCTCTCACAATGGCTTCACTATGCAGTTTTGAGAAGGTTAGATAGGGTGAAAAATCTCAAAACCTATAGATGCAAAATGTTTCTGCCGCTGCCTCTCATTTTTTCTCACCAAATTCCTACCACGTACCCATCATATATGTGTTTTGGACTCAGAAGAGATAATTTAGGATTGACAAGATCATTTCCTAATTTTGCCTGTCCCCTTACCGTACGACCACCTTATGGATCGAGAGGATCCCCGCGCCGCCGGACTCGGCGCCCGGACGTCTGCGACTCCGGCCGCCCACAGCCATGCCCCCAGCCACGTGCGCACCCCGCGCTGCGCCCCTAGCCTCCACGGCACGGCCGCCCCGTGCCTCACCCCCGGCCGCCTGCGAACACGGCGCGGCCGCCCGGCGCCCTCCATGTGCGCTCCTGCGCTGCCCCCGGCCTCGACAGCGCGCGCCCGGCATGGCCACCCCGTGCTCCGCCCCCGACCGCCTGCAAGCATGCCGCGGCCCCTAGACGGCCGACCAAGCACGGCGCTCCCAGCCTCAACGGCGTGGCCGTCCCGCGCTCCTTCCCCGGCCGCTTACGCCGCACGCGGCGCCCGCCCGCCTGTGGCGCCCCTGACGCCGTGTCTGCCGGCACCGCACCCGCACACCACGCCTGCTCGATGCCGCGCCCGTCTGCGCCGCACGCCGTCACCACCCGACGCTGCGACTTCCTGACACCGCACACCGTGAGCGCTCCCAGCCCTGCGCCTCCCGACGCCCCGCCCACGTCCCGCCGGCGATCGTGGCCAGCACACACGATCCGACGTCCAGCTCTTCGGCATCAATATGCACAAACCATAGAACCTGGGTTAGTTCTAACACTAGAACAAGTATGTGATTTTAGGCTGTCTCTAGCGGATTGTCAAAATAGACTTGCCTATTACTATTTCAACCACCTCTCACTCTGTCTGCAGTAGCGCTACAATGTCATTTTGTGCTATAGGCAGTTCATATATCCATGCCATTGGAGATGGTTGGTTGTCTCTAACCGGTTGCCTATCTACCATTGGCTATTACTGTTCCAACTACCTCATACTCTATCTATAGTAACGCTATAATATTATTTTGTACTATGGATAGTTCTTTTAAACGTTTCATTGGAGATGGTTGGGTGTCTCCAACTGGTTACCTATTTACTCTTGCCTCAACTATGTCCTACTCTATCTATCTACAGTAGCGTTATATTATCGTTTTATACCGTAGGCTGTCTCCAAGACTCCAACCAACTAACTATCTATCCTTGCCTATCACAATTCCTCCGCCTAACCTAACCAGTGAGCTGCTGCTACCCATAAGGCTAGTTGGCTAGCCTACGAGCTGATGGTAGCAGGCATGAGCCTCACTTTAGAAGAACCTTAGGCTGGGCTCACTGGAGCGCCCAAAGGAGGCTGCACGTACACTGTGTGGCACTGTAAACAGAGAGAGGTATAGTTGGAATAGTGGATGGGTGCACTGGTGAGCCCAGTCTTAGTACTCCATTGTGCCAGAGTGTTTGTTCAGTTATGATGACCGGAGTTCATGGTTATGACAGAGACGGAAAAAAAAAACAGACATCACACTCTTAACCAAATAGCAAGCAAAGACATCAACTTTGCAGAACCTTATAACTTGTAGCATCCATACATGCACCAACATATTTATTAAGAAACACTAGCAAAATACCCGTGCGCTGCTACGGACAAAAAAATTATCTATTTCATCCTTATCTTCCTGCGATCTAAAATATTATGTCTAAATCTTTTTTATTACAACCAAGTTATTCTTTAGTCATGCCTTCTAGTGTAAGAGCCATGCCGCCTCTTTCTTAGCAACTAATAACTTTTAGCATTAGTACCCCCTCTTTCTTAACATAACTGCCAACTGGATTTCCCCAAAACAATACTAAATTCAGTCCACTACAAAATCAAAATTAAAAAAATAGTCAAATTAATTGGTAAGAAAAGCAAAATTTATATGAGCTCAGATGCTCATAACTTCAGCAAGTAATACTAACTAAATCCAAAAGCTTAGATGAAAAGCGGATGTCATACATTGTAAAAACTAAATAATTACATGAAAACCTCAGAAAAATTAGCTCGGTCCATGAAATTAGCCAAAAACAGTCCAGCAGGCTTTTAGCCCGCTCGCCCCAAAGCCCACCATCCCCAACCCTAACCCTTCACTTCCTCCCATCGGGTAGCCGCCCTCTGTCGAGCGAACAAGAGCGGAGGCGCCCGCTTCCTCATCCTCGTCCCGCACCATCGCCTCCTCTACTGTTGCCTCCTCGTTCCGCCTGGCCGCCTCCGCGGGGCGCCGCTTGCCATCTCCTCCTCCTCCCTGCCCTCCAACCTAGCCTCTCCTCCGCCTACTCCCCCTCATCTTCTCCCCCGGATCCGCCTCCGCCCGTTGTCCGTGTCACCTCCTCCTCCCCGCGACAGCCGGTGTCGAGCTCCGGCCGAATCCGCCTCCACCCGTCCTCCACGCCGCCGTGGCGGCGGATCCGCACCGCCCAAGCCGCAGCCCGTCCTCCCGTCACCTCTTCCTTCCCGCGACGGGGGAACGAACGAGGTGGTGGGACGGTGCGGCATGCGGCAGATTTGGGCGTGCAGAAGGCGGCAGTGGCGGATCCTCCACCATCAAAGGATGGGGCAGTGCTCAGCGGGAGCTAACTGAGTAGGCGGCCCCGGCGGCGGCTATGACGGGCGGAGATAGGGCGCGCGGGCTGCCTGTTGAGGATGCGGAGAAGGAGGAGGCCCTCGGCATCGGCGCCGGCGGATCTGCCGTGGAGGATGGGCGTTGGTCGATCTGGGTGTGCAGGAGGTGGCGGCGACGGAGCGAGGGCCAGGCGGCCGGACCGCGTGGGGTGGAGGAGGCCCGCGCGTGCTGTCTCCAGCTGGAGCGAGGCAACGAAGTCGGGGTCAGTCCGGCAGGGTCGGGCGTGGGAGGCGGTGGGGAGCAGGCGGACGAAAAGAGGAGTGAACTCACTCCATACTCGGAGGCCACATTGTTTAGTCTTTTTTGGAAAAATGAAAACAATAAAGCCTGCCCATCAACTTGATTCTTTTACTGCTGATCATCTTCTTAATAATCTAAGATGTTTGGTGTCCACCACCCTCGTTATCTTATCCTGGAAATCGCACAGATCAATAAAAGTTAGCAATAGCACTGATAAAGGGCAACACATCTTATTATTACACATGAACAAAAAATGAAACTAGCTGTGTTTCTAGCAACCAAAGTAATCTTGCATACCAAAATCATGCAATTAAGCTATCAACATCTTACACCACCAAACTAGATATGATAAAAATGCCATGTGCTTTCTAAAATGGTCGTGAGTATAATAGTAGGTCATTTAATATCCATTTCTGCTCAACAATAGTTTCCCTCGGATTATTACTGCTTCCATTTCAAAATATAAGAGCAAATACCTAAAACTGAATTTTAACTACTAATTTTCCTTATTTCATATTGATTCGTAGCAACAAAAGCAGGATCACAGGAAGCAGATGGTACACTTTTTGTGTCAACATTTTATATATGGAAAAGTACAAAACTAAAACCTGAAGTTTGTATTGCTTGGCCCACAAAAAACTTGCCCACTATATCTCTAGCTGCAGTCTCACTTCCATCAAGATGAAGGCAGCCACGCAGCCTTTGAAGATTGCGTGTTATCCCATCAATCCTGGTCGATATGCGTGTTAGCTCATCCTTCATGGCTGATATCTCCATATAAGCAGCTTTCAAGTCGTCCACCATACGGTCCAGAATAGGATTAGCCCAAAAATATAAGTAACAATTGATCGCCATGAAGAATGATGCCATGGGTGCAGCTTCTATGAATCCAGCCTTTGCCCTGAAAATGACAAATACCAGTGGTAATTCGTTCATAACATGGTATAAGTATCACTTGTTTCTCTATAGATGACCAAGTCAGAGGAAGAAGTCGTACGCGTCCCACAGAGGGAGAGCTTTCTTTGTATTTGTTTGAGGACCCTGAAGAAGAAACATGAAAGAACAAAAAACATCACCACCAACACAAGTAACGACTTAACGTGAAGGTTACTAGGGATTACATAGTCGCATAGAGCAGTCATGGTACGGATGAGCTACGGATCGATCTTAATTCCATCGAATCAGAATCCAAATGTTTTGATCAAGTGGTAGTCCTCGTAGTATCATACGTACCTATAATCCTGATATCGACAACAGCTATTTATGTTTTATTAGAACATATTGATCCACCCATGTTGAATGATAATAATAATAATAAAGAAAAAAATCAAATCCAGGCATAATTGTGATCATCAATAATGCATAAAGCTAAGCTAAGTTCAAATTGTGCTGATACGAAAAGGCACTACTAAATTTACAGTCTTTACTGTACAGAGTTTTCATAAGACCTAAATAATAAATTACAAGATGAACAGAACAAGGCTGGAGTGGCAAGCAGGTGTGGAAGGGGAGGGGAGGGGAGGGAAGCGAAGAGAAATCAGAGAGCAGCGCTGCGTTACCAACCCCGGTGGAGTAGCTGTAGCATGGTCCTGGCCCTGGGTGACGGCGGCCATGGACTCGGAGGGCCTCCAGCACAACAAGGCGGGATGGTCTAGCCGGACACGGATCTTCTGCAATTTTTCCCTCTGCAGTTGGGTCACTGACGGTGGCCCCGGCCCCACGCGTCAGTGACCACAGGGTACTGCAGAGGATCTCGTCGCGGTCTAGCCACAGATCAAAGGAGCGCTGCCCCTGCCATACCCACCACGGATCCAATCCAACCAAGGTCACGATTGCCCTAACCGGAGGTCGAACCGAAGGTCGTGCCGATAGGCGCCCTGCCCTGCCTTGCCCTAGCATGACTTCTGGTCCAGTCCGTTCACGGGCAGCGGCGGCGGCGGCGGTAGGGATTCCGTGGCGCGCCGCTGGATGCGGAACCAGATTGGCTAACTTTGTATAGACTATGGCGGCGGGACGTCAAACCTTGTGGAACCATCCATTGCTCATCCCACGGCGCACAGCCGCACATGAACAAATACATCAGAAGGCCCATAAAAGAAGCCCATTTTGCACACTAGCCCAGGTCTGGCTAGCACACAAGACGGGAATTCCTGTAGACCCAACCACGAGCCGCAGAGTCACTGTTCGTCAAACAGAAAGGAAGCGCCGCTATGCCCTCGCTGTTGCCCTTCCGCACCGGCGACGAAGGAAGCGTTCGTGATTGATTAGTGTAACATTTTGGGGGCGTTTGGATAGGGTCGGATAGGGATTGGGATAGGAAATCCTATCCCATCTTTCCATCAATTTTTTATCCTATTTTTTTACATACTCACATATATTTTTCTATCACATAATCCAAACAAATCATAAAATTTATCTCACTCTACATTTCTCTATCCCACGTCACATTTTCTATCTCTATCTCAATCCAAACATTATGAATTTGGGGATGCAACATAAAGAGAGAAAAAAATCCTCGTTTGGATGATCGGTTTCAGTTCAAGAGATTATACAGCTTTGATCACACGTTGGACGGAAACTAACGTCCCTTGCTCACTTCCCAAGTAAGGCATGCCTATGACAGATATACATATTGCAATTAACCTTAGACCATCTCTAATGGAGTGTATAAATGCGATGCCTATAGTACAAATCGACATTGTAGCGCTATTGTAAATACAGAGAAGGATAGTTGAAACAGTAGATAGACGATCCTTTACTCCATCCGTTGGAAATTGTCTTAGACTGTCACAGCAACGCTGACGGGATCAACTGATCGATACAAGCAGCACGTCTACAAATATATTTCACACTATACAAAAAAGTACCAGCTCTGCGCGCTTCATGTGAATCTAGTTATCTTCAAGCTACCCGATTGTAATACATAGCATCATGTAGCAATTCTCAAACTCGGCATGATGTTTTTTTCCTCACCAAAAATGTCCTGGTAACCATAAAGAATATTAACCCTGAACAACAAATCATCTACAAGTTGAAAGGTGCAACTGGATCTCAAGTTCCAACTTATGCTTTCACTGAATGGATTGGTAGTAAGGAAATGCTAAGGAGTATTGTTGCTCAGGATCCCGCTTTTTCACAATATTTACGCACAGCACTAACCTCAGTAAATTTTAGTAAGAAGCAAGCAGCAAAACGTAATTTTACATAGGTCAATTTTATTTATTTAATTGATAGATTCAAGGTGACAAGGTGGTCTCTCCAGACCAGGGCGCGGCAACGCTGCGTAGTATCTTCTAGTCTCTACTAAATTTAGGCTCCTGCCCAAATGAAAAACTGGACCCTATAGTTAATGAGTATAACCATATTATACTATTATTTAATTATATATATATACATATTATCTCTAAAAAATATCTAGGAATATCTCAAATATCAAACAAAACAATATCATCATATTCCACCAAAAATATCATCATTTTGTTTTGCGTGCTTCAAGTGTGATAAGCTCATTATTTAACGCGCACGTGCTCTACAATAAAATCAATGCCTATTTTTACAAATCTTTTTGAACTATATTTTTTAGGCAAAATCGAAAAATATAAAAATGAAGAAAATGGCAGGTGGCCCTTTCTTCAGCCCATGTAGCTTTGAGCCTTTCTAGTTTACTCATGGGCTGGTCCGTGCCACTTGTACGATATCTCAGCCAGTGACGACCCACATTGGCCGTTTCCCGAGGACCGCCATCCCCTTTCCCACGCACGCGGCCGGCCATTGCCGGTGAGACCCCTGCCGCCGGCCGGTCGAGCACCCTCGCTCGCTGTCGCTCGAGCCGCGCGCCCGCACCCAGAAACATACGACGAACCAAACCGCCACGCCGCCGCAGTGGCACTGATGCAGTAATGCGGCAGTTTGGGGGCGGCGAGAGTTCGCCGAGCCCCGAGGCCGCCTGCTCCGACCGCCAACCACCAGCGGCCACCGCCACCGTCTCAACAGTGGGTGATCACCCGCCTGCCATCGAAATCTCGCGATTCTCCCTCTGTACCGAGAATAACTTGTCCCCTCCTCTCCTCGTTTCATTTGTTGGCCGAGCGTCGGGACTCGAGAGGAAGAGGTCGTCGAGCTCACGTGGACGCGGCGGTCCTCGTGGCGGCGGCGGACCTCGTCAACCCCGATGGTCCCTTTCATCGCCTTCGTGGGAAACTAAACCTAGGTGCACCCATCGAAGGTACGCTTTCCTCGCGGTATCCTCGATTTCCAATCCCCGTGCTGATCAGGATCTTGCTCCTCGACCCGCTGCGTCTGGGGACCTAGCTTCGACTCAAGTTGCACGAATCCCTTGTATTAGCCGTGCTGTCTCCATCGACAAGTGGCAAGACCATGCGCTTTATCTCCCTCATTGGTCAGTGTTTGAGGCTTCGATGGCTAAAACTCGATCATGACGGGTTGAATTTGTTGCCTGCTCCATTTACTTCAATCCAGACGATTTGTCCTGTCACGTATTTTTCCGCCTGATTTCCAGGGGAAGATTCTGTAACAGGCTTATCCTCTAACGATTATCAGCTTCGTTGCTTGGTTTCTATCATCAGCCAGCCGTTACATACCGAGCACGACCTTCCGATAAGGTGCTTTGCTGGTACCACACCTTTCCCTTGAGTTTGCTGAGTCAGAAAATCTCCATCTGTGGTAGTGCTATTTAGGTTCTTCACCCTTATTTCGTTGTACGTTCCTCAGGTCAATGCTGTTCCTCTCATTACCCATGGTGAAGACCTTAGGTCTGTTACTTGTGTCACTACCAATGCGACTGGATAATATGCCAATTGACTTGTCTGCTTCTCAGAAATTTCCCATTAGAACCAAACCACTTCGATTTTGTCATGCAACTTTTTAAAACATAAACACACAACATTGCAGGTCTGTTTGGAGGCAATGTATTTTTATGTTTTCAATGCAATACCATGATATTTGGGGATACTAGGGTATTCTTGCTGAAAAGGCGTTTGTTTGATTTTTTGGAAAATTTTGTTTTCAATACTATGGTATTGTCAATACCATGGTATAATACCATAAACTCCAACCCGTACCAGAGTTGTCTCATACAAGTGAGCAAGAGATATTAATACCATGGTATGACTATAAAATCAAACAAGTGCTAGAATACTATTCCTTTAGTAGGGAACAGAAATACTATGATGGTTATGTCATGACTAATATAGATCATGGTATTTTAAAACTTAGCTATTGGAAAACTTGTAATGTGATGTGGCACTCAGTGACTCAGCGAACAAGAAAATCTTGTTAAATCTGTCCATCTCCTGCTGTTTCATTGACTGGCTAGTGGCTGCTAACATGATTTCAACTTTGACTTCTGTCATTCTTTGTACTATGTTCATTCTTGATTTTTGTCCTTGCGGTTTTTATGTTGGTCCATACAACAGTATGTTTAAGTTTGTAATATCATTTTAATACCTTTGACTCAATATGTTATTTTTCTATCTTGGCATTGTTAGGCATATCTTGTTTTACTTTGCGTACCGTGCCTTGTTGACTCACAAGAATATAGGTTCCTTAATTTGGATGTCGTCATTTTTCTTTTGTTTTGGCACCTGCCATCTCGTCGACAGATTTCAGCAATTGCTTCTTGTATCTACTCAACATGGAAGAATTGCTAGCATAGACCTTTTTGGCACATGAATCTTGCTGTCTAAATTTATATTTAGTTCTGTAGGCATACACGTTCTTCTTTGCATGCAGATTTAAACCTACTGAATCATATATTCATGTCATATGCTAATTGGCTTGCCTTATGTCAAATATCTATATAATGATCACCTCTTTCTTTTTCTTCTGTACATTTTCTTTGTGAAGCCTACATATTTCTAAGTTTTAACAGTTTAACTCTCCTTTCGTGGTTGCTTACTGGATGATAAAGTAATAAAGTTCATCTTGCTGAAAAGAACCACAATTTACTGCTTTATAAAGCAAAATGCATTCTCAATTCTCATGCCAACTATTTTGGATAGAATGGTCATAGGATAAACTGTTCTTCTGTAAGTTATGCTTTTGTTTTTGCAATTTTGTTTCCCAGTTTGTTCTTGGACAAGGTCTCGCTTTAATCTGCTTATTGCAATACTAATTGCTTGAGTGTATTGGGTGCGATATATGTACCATGTTAACCATGTAAAGAGGAAGCTTATTGAGGGTATCAATGGCAGTGTTTTGGCATATTATGCTCGATAGAATAGCTTTAACATGTTTGTACATTCTCTGCGCAGGAAATCAAGAGGGAAAATACTAGTATTCTTCTTACTCCTTTTTTTTACTCAGAGCCACACAAACGATTTGCTAGAGCTGTGGAGTGAATTCAACAGTTTCACTGGATCATAGAGAACTGCACGATTCTGATTCTATCCTTGTTTACTGGGCTATGTACAGTTATCTACATATTGCATAACATGAAAATTTACACCCCAAAAGAGTGCAAATCATGTGTACAGCACTTCTCAATAGCTAAAATATAGAAAGTGACTGGTTAAGGTCCTTAGCAACCATGGTCATGCTACTCATGTAGTTGCATGGCATTACAACAGAGCTAAGGACTGCCCTTTCTACCTCTTCTGAGGGCTTTCTCCTAAGCAAGCACATCAAGTATTCCATCACTGCTGCCTCACATGGCACTGTGATCCTGTCTTCACTTGTGAACCCAAACTCATCCTCGGACATCCGCAGGAGCTCCCCAAAAACGCTTGTATTGAGATACACCAAAGGGACCTCAAATCGCTTACCGTCAGCTGTGTAGACAACGCAGTGGCCCTTGTTCGCTATGGCTGATGTGCAGTATAGGTTGCCATCCTTGATCATCCTGATCGTCGTTAGCCTCCTCCTTCCAAGGTCTGCCATATGCTGCCACTTCTTTGCCAGTTGAACTAGCCTCTTCGAGTGTATCATGGTGTAATTCTATGGGATGAACTTTTGGTGCACTGTGCTGGTTCTTCAGCTTTATGATGGGTTGTGAAGATGAGATGCGCCAGCTCCACGAACTTATAGGATGGCAATGGAGCACTAGAGTCATAAGCTACGCCGATGGTTGTAGGCATCAGTATGACTTGTTGGCAAGAGACAAAGCTATGAACTATATCTCTTCGTAGATGTTGCCATCTTACTCTCTATGATTGAGTTCGAAGCTCATTTTGCTTCTTAGCCTATTGGTATGCTTTGGGTCCACTCTATTAATCTTTTCATCGGCCAGTCTATTTGTTATTTGTGTCAGCCCCGTCCTATCATTATGGTACACAGTTCCCTGCTGCTTGATTCTACACCTGCAACTGGTTTCATTGGCATTAATACTGCAAATCTATTTTAATCTTTGTATCAAGGACTATTTGGGATTCCCTATGTGGACAAGTGAATTTGTTACGATTTAGTTAAAAACAAGATATAATGGTAAATATCCAAACTAAAAGGTCCAAAACTGGTGCTTCTTCATTTCCCTTTCAATTTCTACGAATTTTTAACCGATGTACAAACTTTCTTTGTTGATTTATTTTGGTAACTTCAACATGTTGATATAGAGATTCGTGAAGACAACCTTTTCTTTTTGTTTGGCCTAACAGCTTCGGAGGTCTTACACTAATCTGATATCCGTTTTAAGATGCTCATTTAATGCTGGTGGAGTACATCCTTATCTTCTAGTATTCATTGTTCTTATTTCGACATTTCTGTGGTCTGCAGTCCATAGAGTCGTCCTGCCTTTTTCCTTGCTGAACCAGCAGCTATGCAATTGTCAGCGTGTGGCCAATTTTATGTTCAGTCCGCGGTCTCTTCTGCAACCGTTGTTTTACGGATTCAGTCAAACTCTTGTGGCGACTGGCGACTGCACTTTCTCGCAGTTCTGGAGATCCTGTGCTATCCTGTATACGATTTTATCTGTGGCTGTTCCTTGTAGGTGGCAGCATCTTGATTATATTATTGATAAATTACAATGAATTGCAGCTCTTCTGCTTGTTCGTGGAAAAATATTCTTAATAAATATTAGCAAATCCTTACGTTTTTTTTGTTGTGTGCTGCTTACTACTCCCTCCCATCTTCAAATATTTGATGTTTAAGGGTTTTTTACTTTTTACGTTGGATACAAATACTTGATGTTGAAGCATTTGAACCTCATTTTAAACTAGTATACCCCTGATCTATTTATATTTTATATGCATGATTAAATGACCTATGCACATTCTCCACCTGCATGCACTAACAAAAAAATGGCAAAAAAAAAAAAAAATCGTCCATGTGAGGACTCGAAGGATGGGTGTAAAGAGTCTTGGGAGCCACGCCGTCCTATGTGTTTTGGTATGGAACCATACTCTATTTATTAGGGGTACTATTCCATATTTAATTGCTTCTTGGTATGAGAGATGATGTACAAAACATCAAGTATTTGAATACTGGATGAGTACGTTTATTGCTAAACTTTTGTAATCTGAAGTCTTGATTTCCTTCTTTCAATGCCCATGGCATAGTGATATTTCATGGTTATTAATAGCTCTTCAATCAGATATTCAGATGAAATCGGTCAAGTTTTGTCATATATTAATGGCCGGAAAGAGTATTACGTTTCAGGTTTTCTGTACAGAACTATTTTACATCATATGGATAAACAAGTAGCAAACATTGCAAAACTATGTATATCTTCAGGAACTACAAACTGCACATTGCTAATGCAATGCCACAGGTAGCATTATATTATCATATAGATTGAATGTTGGGATAAAGAGCTCAGGAACGCCCTCTCAACTTCCCCATCGTGTATTCCTTCTGAGCAAGCACCATCACCACTGTATCAGAAGATAGTGTATTCCTTCTGAGCAGCTCACTGAAGACTTCTGAGCATAGGTACGCCAATGGGACCTCGAACCGCCTCCGATCTGCCGTCTATACTGCACAATGGTCCATGTCTGATCCACGACTGCCGAAGCCATGCACCCCTGTCTCTGTTGTCAGTCTTATTCTTTACTAGTACTTTCTTTTTGGCAAGTGACCAATACTCCAATAGTGGATGATGGTGCTCCTTGGTTGTAACTTGTAAGGTACGTATGCAAAGTTAGTGACAATTGATTGCTGTCGTAGCTAATGTTTTGTTGTGATTTTTGTAATTTAGTGGTTACATAATTATTAGGACACGTGTGCTAATTCATTTTTGAACTAAGAAGAGTCAAATAAAGAAAACAGAGGGAGTACATAGGGTTTATAAGTCCAGTGGTGCAGTACTAATGAAGATGCCGAAGCTACGATGAAGAAAGAAATGGATTGAACTTGTTCTTTGAATTAATATTATTGATTAAACGTGAGGGATTTTTATATGATCGTAGAGCTCTTCACAAGGTTTCCTTAGAATCCAAGCTCAATAAAAACCGGAGTTAAGAGTAAAAAAAAGTTATGTTTTTTATAAAAAAAAACCTGAAGTGTTAGTATGCTGAAAATGTACTACATCCAGCTAACTGTAAACTCCGTTGAGAACAAATGGAATACTCCTACTTCAGAGAATAAAAATATGACCGTCGAAGTTTCACCAAAATAAGAATAATACAGAAAGGGTATTTTGAGTGTTTTGGATAATGGATTTTAGATGATGGAAGAAGTTCCAACGCCTGATTAGGTTTGTCTCGTCATTGTGCCAATCTAACCCGTTTATATTTTAAACTTTACTCTGACAAGTGTCTTGAAATGTCTTTTATAACCTTTTAAAAGACCAATATGTAGTATATCCCTGATGAAACTCTGAAAAGCAGAACAAGACTAAACGTACCTACTTTTTTATGCTTTTGTTACCTTCCTTGATCGTTTGCATGATCAAATGAAAGCGACCGAATAACACTTCTCTCTGTCCTACTACCTACACTGAACTACTACTATGCATTCACTTGCTAGGATCTGCAATTAAACAGCAACCAGCAGTTTAGCTCCTAGAGCTGGCGCCACACGGTTCGAATAGTGGCATGGCATCGCCACGGTGCTTAGGAACGCCTTCTCGACCTCCGCGGACGCGCCTCTCTTGAGCAAGCACATGGCGTACTCCATGACCGTGGCGTCGAAGGGCAGCGTGATCCTGCGGTCGTCGCTCGCGAACCCGAACTCCTCCTGCGACATCCGCAGTAGTGCTGAGAACACCGCGGTGCCGAGGCACGCCAGCGGCACCTCAAACCGCGCCCCATCGGCGGTGTACACCGCGCAGTGGCCCTTGCTCGTCGTAGAGCTGCTGCAGCACTCGCCGGCTTGTTCCTTGGCTGCCGTCCCCCAAACGAGACGCTTCCTCCCGTTCCCAAGCGGCGCCATCCTCTGCTGCCACCTCTTGGCCAGACGACCAACCCTCTTGGCGCTGATCATGGCTGCTTAGTGCTTACTCGCTAACTTGTTTTCTAAATCTTTCTGGATATGGGAGGAGTGGGAAAGCTGTGGCTTTAGGTTTGCAGTGTTTTGTCTGTGAAGCTGTGGGGGTGGGTGACCATGAATATTTAGCTCACTTGGCTACTCGAGCGGCATGGTTGGGCAGGGGACATGGCCATGAGCATGGCGCATGTGATGTCGGAAGAAGACGCGCGTGCCTAGCTGTGATTACGATTTTGGATGGGACTCTGAATCTGATAGGGGAGTGTGCAGCGCGTGCCGGTGCCGATCGTGGTGTGCTTTCGGTGCTTGGATTGGACACCGTCGCCCGTGGGTTCGGTGCCACCAGGAAGCGGCACCGGCACCGGCATGACGACCCCATGCTTGTTGGGGCCAACGAGGAACGTGAGGGCCAGGTTTGTTCAGTTTTTGGTCTGATCAAAATGAAGAAAGGGAGGCATATGGATTGAATGTTTCTGTCAGATGGCAATGGCATGCTTCAAGAATTGCAAATTAAACTGGAGCTAGCTAGTTGCAGTCTCGTGGGTCCATATGTACTGCAGAACTCTAAGAAGCAGCTGCGAAATGGAGTTCACATGATGTGCTATCGATCCAGCAGACAGCAAACTGAAGAGATGATATGGAGTTGTCAAGCAAGTTGTTTGGACGGCTGAACATGATTATCCGGTCTTTCAGAGATCAGAAAGACAGAAACAATGTGCTGCGGGCACAAAAATAAAACTCTCAGATATGGCACATGCAAACTGGACCCAATTTACATGTGCTCCTCATGGCCCATGAGGATGAGGCACCGCAGTATGGGAACCACATTGTGATATCATCCTAGCGACCCAGATACTGTTACAAAATCTACAGTTGGCTCCAACAAGTGCCAAACTGATTGGCCCCAGAGAGATCTAATCAAAACCACACACTGCTTCTCCATGCAGCGAGCTAGCACTGCATGTTCAAAGCCCGTAGCTTGTCTATTGCCGGCCGGAGTTGATAGCTGCACTTGAACTGCGTGCTCTTCCCTTTCTCCTCACCTATAAATCCACCACATTCGCATCGACACTTCATCAGTCCATCAGCGATCCAAGCATCACATCTAGCAGCTGAATACCCTCTGGCACAAAGGTTCAGCCAGGAAATTGACGCAGGAGAAGCAATCATGATCATCAGTGCCAAGAGGCTCGTTCAAATGGCGAAGAAGTGGCAAAGAATGGCTGCCTTGGCGAGGAAGCGTCTCATGTCGACGCCGGCGAAAGAAACCGAAGCGCCGTGTGGAGCGTCGACGTCATCAGTGGCCAGCAAGGGCCACTGCGTCGTGTACTCGGCCGACGGCGGGCGGTTCGAGGTCCCGTTGGTCCATCTAGGCACAGCGGTCTTCGGCGAGCTCCTGGACATGTCGCAGGAGGAGTTCGGGTTCGCGAGTGACGATGGCAGGATCACGCTGCCCTGTGACGCCGCGGTGGTGGAGTACGTCATGTGTTTGCTTAGGAGAGGTGCCTCTGAAGAGGTTGTCAGGGCGCTCTTGAGCTCCATGGCCAGGCCTTGCCGCGTTGCCCGCGGCGTGGCGCCATTGGTGGAGCTCAAGCAGCAGCTGCTAACCGTGTGTGTATAGATTGTTTTAGCTCCTTATGATGTATGAGAATGTACATTTTGTTCAACTGAATGTAAGCTGTCAGAACCAAAGAAATGGTCACTTGGTCACAAAGATGTTGCAAGCTCGATAGTCTGTGATGCCACGGTAACGGAGGTCCGGTACTGTCCTGATTCCATACCATTATTTTACAGAAAAAACACAAAAATAAGAAAAAAATCATTTTCCGTGTTTCAAACAAACCCTGGAAGGAGTCATAAATCTGCAAAGCAGTAAGTTTTGAGCTATAGGTATAGGCTGCCACATTCGATGGAGCAGAATTACTGCCACAATGCAAAGCTGCCGTGCCACATGTGGGCCAGTTCCATTGCCATCCCATTGCAGCGACGAATCTTCCTGAATTGCTGTCAGCGCCGCTCCACGGTAGCTGGACCGCGGAAACAAATGGGCTCACAGAGATAAAAATCTTGAGCTTTTGCAATTTGGCAGGTTTCATGTCAGCAATTCAAACCTTGGTTAAGGTTGTGTTCGTTCTTGAGGCTAAGCTCTCCCGCAGCAGTTTGGCGCCCTGGGAAATGGCATGGTTTGGTTCAGCTGGAATTGGAATTGAGAATTGTTGTTATTGCACTGTGTCACTGCAGTATACTTTCAGATCTCAAGCCATAATATTTTGCTGAAGAAACCTGTTGCCTAGTAATTTAAGTCCCGAAATTTGATGAATCATCGGAAGCATATTTGCAATCTCAAAAAACAAGAACGATGTCTCAAAAAACCACATTGTGAATCTGTGATATCATCCTAGCGATCCAGACACTGTTACAAAATCTACAATTGGCTCCAACTCCAATGGGTGCCACTTGCCAAACAGATTGGCCCCAGAGAGAAATCAGAACCACACACTGCTTCTCCTTGCAGATGCAGCTAGCTAGCACTGCATGTTCAAAGCTCGTCGCCTTGTTTACCGCTCTGTGTAGAGATCTAATCAGAACTACACACTCTTGAGCTCCATGGTCAGGCCTTGCCGCATTGCCCGCGGCGTGGCGCCATGGAACTCAAGCAGCAGCTGCTAACCGTATGTGTATAGATTGTTAGCTCCTTATAATGTATGAGAATGTACATTTTGTTCAACTGAAGCTGTCAGAACCAAAGAAATGGTCACTTGGTCACCAAGATGTTTGCAAGCTCAATAGTCTTATTAGCAAATCAGCGTGACAAGGCAACAACGTAACACAACGACGACTACGACTGACGCCACGGTGATGGAGGTCCGGTACTGTCCTGGTTCCATGCCATTATTTCACAGAAAAAGGAAAAAAAATCGTGTTTCAAAGAAACCCACATGGCTCCGTTCGATGGAGCAGAATTACTGCCACAATGCAAAGCTGCCACATGTGGGCCAGTGCCATCCCATTCCCATTGCAGCGACACTGTCAGCGCCGCTCCACGGTAGCTTGGCCGCGGAAACAAATGGGCTCACAGAGATAAAAATCTTGAGCATTTGCAATTTGGCAGGGTGTGTTCGTTCTTGCGGCTAAGCTCTCCCGGTCTCCCACAGCAGTTTGGTGCCGACGAACAGAGCCTAAGCATCATGTACCGTCCTTCTTTATAGCTTACCTCGATCTCGATTGTCCTTTTATGATTTCACCTGGAAAATGGCATGGTTTGGTTCAGCCGGAATTGTAATTGTTGTTATTGCACTGCGCCACTTGCAGTAAACTTTGAGATCTCAAGCCATAATATTTTGCAGAAGAAACCGGTTGCCTAGTAATTTAAGCCCCAAAATCTGATGAAGCATTGGAAGCGTATTTGCAATCTCAAAAAAACAAGAACGATGTCTCTAAGCTGCTTCTTTGCAATCTGCACAACACTTTTTTTTTTTTTTTGCTGATCAATGGGCTCTGCAATCTGCATAGCACTTTCCTTCTCCCTAATTCCTACTGCCTGAAGCCCTAAACCAAACTAGGAGCTGCAAACAGCCACCTGATGACTAACACCTACTACAGCTGGCACCACACGGCTTGCACTGTGGCATGCCACTGCCATGGTGCTCAGGAATGCTGCCTCTACGTCTACGGAGGATCCTCTCCTGAGCAGGCACATGACGTACTCCATTTCAGTGGCATCACAGGGAAGCGTGATCCGTCCATTGCCCACGAAAGCCAAACTCCTCCTGGGACATCCACAGGAGCTCTGAGAAGATGGGTGTGCCAAGGTATGCCAGCGGCACATCGAACCGCCTCCCATCGGAGGTGTACATCGCGCAGTGGCCCTTACCCGCCACAGAGGCGCAGCGCTCATCGACTTCCTTCGCCATCCCCCAAGTCAGCCGCTTCCTCCCCATCACCGCCGTCCTCCGCCACTTCTTGGCCAAGTGAGCAATCCTCTTAGCGCTGATCATGGCTACCTTGTGAACGGAGTTGCAAGTGTTGGTGCTCGGAGGCCACTTAGCCGTGGATATATAGCTGAGGAGATGAGGAAATCATCCGGTGGAATAGGGTGATTGGCAGGAGATAAAGGCCGTGAGGCGGTACATGCATATGTGTTAGATAATTAGATTGGATATGGGGCCAAGTGTTTGGTGCATGCCGGAGCCCTCATTGTGCACTTTCGGTGCTTGGGTCAGACACAACACGTTGCAGTGCAGCCATGCACACTGAGCGTCGTGAACCTGGGAGGGGAGAGTAACGAGACCCCATGTTAATTGGGGCCAACGTGAGGTATGAGGGCCAGGCTGGTTCAGGTAGCTGTAGTGCAATCAGATATCGGCAGAGCAGATGCCTTTCATAATTCCTTTTGATCCGGTATCCATAGTTGAGACTGAGATTGCAAAACTTTGTTCATCAGGTAGCGGTCATCTAAAGATGATTTGACTTTGAGGATCCTATTTTGGCAATATGCTACAGTGCCTTGCAGTGGAGCTTCCACTGCACACGGTTGGAGCCAGTTTGGTATCCCCCTGTGCTTTTGTGCTCCATTTCAACATGTGGCTTTTGTGCAGAACGGTTACCTGCAAAATTCCAAAGAAGGGTGATATTCACACATAGGAACTTGTGCGTTTCTGTACGAGTTGTCTTTCTTGAGCATTACCCATTACTTCAAAGCTTGATGATGGAATTTAAGCTGTTTTCATTCAGATTTAATACCAGGCACTACCCACAACAAAACACAGACAAGAAAGTACAGATTGGGTGCTTCATTCAAATGACATGCTGCAAGAATGCGTATAGAGCTGAAATCAGTACTCTGGATGCAGAAATAGGTTGACAGAATTCTAAACCAATTTGTTATGGTCTATTGTACTGCAAGGATATAAGCATAGGGCATGCACACAATGACACAAACCGTACGGCTGTCAGCAAATGCCAAAAAAGAGAGAAAAAAGACTGTCCTGTAGACCTGTACGGCTGTACCCAGTTTTGTCTCATGATTACCATTCGTCTAGTTGCCTCCTTGAAGTCTTGCAGGTGGAAACTTTAAGAGGAAAACGCAAGGAAATGGAGTTCACATTAGATGCTGGTGGTCCAACAGACCGCCAACCGAAGTGATATGAAGTTGTCGACCAAGTTGTTTGGGCCAGCTAAACACATTTAATCTGGTCGTTCAAATACAATGTGGCATGGGCATGAACAACTGTCTGACGATATATCTCAATCGTAAGAACCAACCATGTTGCAGAATCACAGGCAGAACTGGCCCAGACACGTTGGACCCAATGTTCATGTGGTCCTCATGGAGCACGCTTGACTGCAGACAAGTCAATATGGAAGCACATTGTGATACACTAGCAGGGGCAAACACTGAAACTATGGGTTCCAGCTAAGTACCAAACAGATTGACCAAGGGAAATCTAATCGAGATCACACAGCTTTTTTTCCTGAAACATTGCATGTTCTGAACTCATGGACTTGTCTCCTGCCAGATTGAGCTGATAGCGGCAACTGAACTGCATCCTTCTGTTTTCGCTCGCCTATAAATCTATCAGCTTAGCACCAACATTTCATTGGTCCATCAGTAAGATAAGCACAACACCAAATAGCTGAACATCACCTGGTACAAGCTGAGTTTCTCTGAACCTTTTTCAGACAAGAAAGGCGGAGACCGAATCAGCCATGATCAGCGCCAAGAGACTTGCTCAAATGGCAAGAAAGTGGCAAAGAATGGCTGCCCTTGCGAGGAAGAGGCTCATGCCAACCCCAGCGAAAGAGGCCGCGGGATCATCGTGCAGCACCTCGTCTGTGGCTTGCAAGGGCCACTGCGTTGTGTACTCAGCTGATGGCAGGCGATTCGAGGTCCCAGTGGTGTACCTCAGCACGACGGTTTTCAGTGAACTCCTGAGCATGTCGCAGGAGGAGTTCGGGTTTGCAGGCGATGGCGGCAAGATCACACTGCCTTGCGATGCTGCAGCAATGGAGTATGTGATGCTTCTACTTAGAAGAGAAGTCTCTAAAGAGGTTGAAAGGGCATTCCTGAGCTCCATGGCGAGACCTTGCCGCTATGGAAATGGCTTGACGAAGCCCATGGGACTTGCTGTTCCTAGCTTCTGAAGATTAGCACTAAACAGCTAGAGCTAGCCATGGTGCTTGTTTTGATTCTTTGTCTCCCCCACTCCGTGTTTCCATTTCTTTCATGATGTAAAATTGTAAATAGCTGCTTTTGAGAGATTGGAAATGGAAAGTCAAGCTCTCTGAACTCTGGTCTAACAAATTGGGTTGTTATACTCTGTTAATTTTTAGTATTTAAGAACCAACTACGGCATCATAGATTTCTGTGATTCCGGCATTGTACGAATAGAACCATGGCAGCAATGTGGCTCTGTAACTTAAATCGATTTAGAAAACCGTAATACTAGAGTTAAGCTTTAATCCGCATGAAACATATAGAACAGCTAATTACCATGCCAAGATGCCATTGTACATGGATATCCTCATCTTGAACTGGGAATAAGGAAGAAAAACCAACCATTGAAAAGTAGGATTTGCTGAAACCGAATCGCTAGCAACTAAACTCAGAGGAGCTCAGAATCTTTTGCTAAAACACGATTATAATTGCTTAAGTTAACAGTAAACCTTCACCAGAAGCCCAGAACACAGTCGAAACTGCAAGTGTTTCTCATTTTTTTTAGATAAAGTACTTCTCAGTGAACTAAACACAGCATTGGTGGTTGCCTAGTTGTAATCTTGTAGGTCCAACTAAGAAGCATCGACGAAATGGAGTTTGCTCGATATGCCAGTTATCCAACAGACAGCCAATTGAGAAGCAGTATGAAGCTGTCGAGCAAGTTGTTTGGACCGCTGAACATGTTTAATCTGGTTGTTCAGACAATGCGTCATGGGAATGAGCAACTCTCAGACTATATGTCTCAATCTGAGGTCCCAATTCAGATCCTCAAAAAGGACAGACTAATCACCCAAAATGCTTCATATCTCGCTGATGAGTCACATACAGAAAATGGTCCTGACCCACTGGGCCCAATGTACATGTGGTCTTCATGAGGCATGCTTCTTGGACACAACTGGTCAGTATGACAGCACATTGTGATATCCTAGCACTAGCACAGTAGCACCCGGATAATGCAACTAGTGGCTCCAACAAGTGCCAACATAGATGGCCCCAGAGAAATCCAATCAAAATCACATTGCTTTCTCTTGAAACACTGCATGTTCAGAGCAGGAGCTCGTGGTCCTGTCTCTTGCCAGCCAGAGTTGATGGCTGCACTTGAACGGCATACTTATCTCCACCTGAGGCCCTGACCTATATATAGACCCATCAGCTTAGCGCCAATACTTCATCAGTCCACCAGCAAGCTGAGCCTGAACACCACCAGATTTTGTTACCAAACCTCTGAGCTTTTAGCCACAAAAGCAGAAGAGGAAAACATGGTCAGTGCCAAGAGACTCGTTCAGATGGCCAAGAAGTGGCAGAGAATGGCGGCCCTCGCCAGGAAGCGCATCGCATTGATACCGGCAAAAGAAGCCGAAGGATCATCATGCAGCACTTCGTCGGTGGCTAGCAAGGGCCATTGCGTGGTGTACTCGGCCGACGGCAGGCGGTTCGAGGTCCCGCTGGCGTACCTCGGCACAGCGATCTTCGGCGTGCTCCTGAGCATGTCACAAGAGGAGTTCGGGTTCGCCGGCGATGATGGCAGGATCACGTTGCCTTGTGATGCTGCCATGATGGAGTACGTGATGTGTTTGCTTAGAAGAGACGCATCAGAAGAGGTTGTGATGGCGTTTGTGAGCTCCATGGTGACGCCATGCCACTGTGGACATAGACTGGCGCAATCCATGGGAGTTAGCCAGCAAGTTGCTGTATCTAGCTTCTGAGAATTAGCACTTAGATTGTTTTATATTTCTTGAATGACACGTGTAAATAGATGTACTGTGAAAGATTGGAAACGAAACTAGATATGATTGTTCAAAAAGAAATTGAACAGAGATTATGCTGCAGGTTCTCTGATCTAGCAAACTGGGATGTTCTACGTTACCTTGATCAATATAACCCTAGCGTTTTACAAGTGAAGTCAAATTTATATTAAATTGAAACCGATTTTGAAAAGGAGCTGTTTATATCAAACCTGGTTTTTCTCTCTCCTTGAGACCTGAATATTTTTGTTTTTTTAGACGCTATATGTTGATTGACGGCAGGATTGTTTTCTTCTCCTTCCTCCCAAGTTTCACTCTCACCGTTGCTGGCTTCTCAGTCACGCTCACCCGTCACGCCCTCCTACAGTGCCTCAGGAGCTAGCCACCGACCACTCGTTGAATCCCTGGTAAATCATAAACAGATAAGGGAGTTATGCTTTGGAGAAAGGACGCTGCGTGATGTTTACACCCAAAGTTGAAACTACAGAAACTGTAGATATCAATCAAGCTTGTAAAATCCAAAATGATCAAAAATCATGTCATTGACAGCCTAGGACAAGACCTACTAGGCTACTACAGTAAAGTAGTGATATCCTATAAATCCATGTGAATACTCAAGCCAAGAATGCAATCTTGCATGCCAACTTACATTAGTGCAGTGAAAGAATTATGGCAGCTTAGAAGGATTCATAACTACAGTTTGAAATATCCAGTAAAAACTAACCACATAATGTATCAAAATTTGGCTGTATACTGTTGTAAAATGAACTCATGAACCACACTATCATTGTCACATGCCATGATAGAAATCAAGCAGACCATCTGTGGGAACTAAGATATGGGGCTGTAGACTAAGTTGCATGACTTGCAGCAATGAAAAAACCTCCCACCAACACCTAGCAAGCAAGTCCAAGTACACAGTACACACCCAAGTGAACCCTGCATCTGCCAGGGAATTAAGCCTTCCTGACTCTTGAACAAGCCTACTGTGTCCCCATTGTGAGGCATTGATGCTTGTTTTCAGTTAATAGCAATCACATAGGTGTTTCAAAGCTAAAAAGTAAAAGGTAGGGTCACTGCACCGTGTACACGGCGGATGGGAGGAGGTTTGAGATCCCATTAGCGTACCTCAGCTCAACGGCCTTCCCTGAGCTGTTGAGGATGGCTGAGGAGGAGTTTGGCTTCACAGGTAATGGCAGGATCACTCTGCCTTGTACTGCAGCTGTTGTGGAGTATATGATATGCTTGCTACGAAGAAATGCGTCGGAGGAAGTTGAGAAGGCATTCCTGAGCTCTGTAGTGATGCCGTGCCAGCACTTAAGCTATACAGTGCCACCAGTGGTGCTGCATCAACAATTCACAGCTTGTAGCTCCTGAAGATACACAGGATTTTGTAGCAATTAGTGTGATAGGATTATACTCTTGTATGTGAAGTCCTCTAACATAGATAGAAGGAAGCTGTATTTTTTCTAGATGAACTGGTGGTCGTCATTCCCTGATTTGAGAAAATCTAGCAGGATCCTGGCAAAACAACACCAAAAAGGAAAAAAAAAACGGTCTTATTTTGCGCTGCGGTTGCTTTTGTTTGAAAACCAACAAGAACAAGAATGAAAAGGTATATCAGTAACTTGGAATGGTCACAATTTTCTCAGTCCGGGACTTGGCAGATCAATACTGAGCATCAGACATGGCATTGTCGTGGCCAGCAACTTTCAAACAATTAAACAAGAAGCCAGAGATAATGCCTAGTGATATGATCAGGTCGCGTTCAAGTATAACTGTACAGTTGCTTTAAATGTGCACACGAACAAGTAACCTGAATAAGTTTGCCTGTTATGGAATTCTCACCAAAGCGGGGGGCGGGGCGTGAAGAAGCGCTCCACCCACCGCCTGATCCATCAAGCGGACGAGCGCCAAACCCGACGCCACCGCCCCCGCCACCGGGAAGCGATCAACTGGAGGCGCTGCTGGGTCCATGTCGCGCAAGCATCCAGTGCTCGGAAGCAGCCGCTTTCCACCGCCCAGCTCCCGCCTCGCGGTCGCGGGTCGCGGCCCCTACTGCCCTCGCCAACGCCAAGCACGCAGCTTCCCAGGCGCTGTCTACGACGGCGCTTCGTAGCTCTGGGAGCCCCTGGCCCTCGGTCTCGGTGGCATCGCCGGACGGATCCCGTTCGCGATGCGCGGCGGCATTCTTACAGAAAACACCCTAACGGAATCGCGATCCATAAATTTACTCGCGATTCAAGTACGTATTTGCATAAATCCCCTACAATAGAGCCTCAGTTCTGTTTCAGTTCCCTTCATATAGCAGCAAATCAGCACCCATATCATTGCTGTTCCAGTGATGAAATGCAGTGGTTGTACCTAAATTATTGAAGCCTGTCGAACTAATCTGTCAGTATTGAAGTAGCTCACAGAAGAAAGTGTATTGGCAAATAAACTGAAGCAGTTAATGCACACTTTTCGAATTGCGAGTATGACAAATAGTGTTGGCTCTTTTCCATTTGCTTCACTTGTCAAACAGCAGAGCTGCGTTACTCCGTGCGTTGATCAGGAAGGAGAACGTGTACCATTAATTTTTTCAACAATCACATCTATTCTATTTCCAATCTACACATGTACTATGTGGAGTACTTGCGTACATCATGCTAGAGCCAGAAGGACAAAATAAGCCAAGCGCTAATCTTCAGAAGCTAGGAAGAGCCACTTGCTGGCTAACCCCCATGGATTGCGCCAGTCCGTTTCCACAGTGGCAAGGCATCGCTATGGAGCTCAGGAAAGCCGCCTCGACCTCTTCCGACGCATTTCTCCTCAGCAAGCACATGACGTACTCCATCACCGCGGCTTCACAGGGCAGCGTGATCCTGCCGTCCTCGCCGTCGAATCCGAACTCCTCCTGTGAAAGGCTCAGGAGCTCGCCAAAGATCGCCGTGCCGAGGTAAGCCAGCGGGATCTCGAACCGTCTGCCATCGGCCGAGTACACCACGCAGTGGCCCTTTCCGGCCACCGACGAGGTGCTGCACGGTGATTCTTCGTCTTCTTTGGCCGGCGCCAGTGTCACCCGCTTCCTGGCGAGGGCCGCCTTTCTCTGCCACTTCTTCGCCATTTGAACAAGTTTCTTGGCACTGACCATGTTTCTGTCTCCGGTCTGCTTTCCTGGCTGAAGTTCAGACAACTTTGGTTCGCTAGCAAAATCTGGTGGTGCTGAGCTTGCTGGTGGACTTGATGAAGTGATGATGCTAAGCTGGTGGATTTATAGGCCACTCAGGGTTTCAGGGGAAAGAGAAGCTTGCCGTTCAAGTGCAGCTATCAACTCAGCCTGGCAAGAGACAATGCTATGAGCTCTGAACATGCAGTGTTGGAAGAGAAAGCGATTTGATTTTGATTGGATATCTCTGTGGCCATCTGTGTTGGCACTTGTTGGAGCCACTAGTAGCATTGTCTGGGTGACTGGATATCAGCCACAATGTGCTGCAGCATTAGTTTGTTGTGTCCAGGAAGCAAGCCTCGTGAAGACCACATGTAAAATGGGTCCAACGTGTCAGGATCATTTCTATGTGATTCAGAGGGATATCAAGCTATTTGGGTTACCAGCAGACCATATTCCTATTTAAACATCCGAATTGGGTCCTCGCATTGAGACATATAGTGTGGCAGTTGTCCATTCCCATAACATGTTGTGTCTGAACAACCAGATTGAAGGTGCTCAGGTCCAAACTACTTGCTTGACAGCTTCATATCACTTCTTCGGCTGGCACGGTCTGCTAGATCACTGGCATCTCATGTGAATTCTTATTTCGTTGCTTCTTCTGGCTCCTAGCCCTCTGTATTACCATGCCCGGATTTGCCACACCCACAGTCTGGTCGCAGTTGATATATTTATGCTACTGAGCATATACTCATTATTGGTCTTCAAACGGGCAACTTGCTTCTGTAGTAAATTTCCATAATGTTTGCACAGTTGCACTTTGCAACATGCCATCTGATTGAATTTCAGTCCATGTTTCCTTCTCTGTATTTTCCTGCGGGCAGTGCCTGGTTGCAATTCTAAAAGGAAAGATGAATCATCATCAGACTCTGAATAAAAGTGAGTCCAGGTATATCGCTGGAAATTAAGAGAGTTACCTTGATGTATGAATTATAATGCTAAAAGTGAGTCCAGGTATATCATGAATAAAAACGAGACCCAACCTAGAAGGTAGTGGAAGCAAAAAACTAGATAGATTTTTATTAAGAAAATAGACATCCAAATTTCGGATAGAGAGGATTCAAGCCTAGGCTTTACCACACCTCCCGTCCTAACAATTGTTCATAAGAAATATCGTCTATGAGAGTATAACCCCAAGACACATTGCTTCACATATTTATCTTGTTGCAAGCAAGTAATGCCATGCAAATCCAATTTAACACCTAGACAGCAACACAGTATTGCCTGGTTGGATGTGAGAAAAAACTGATTGTTGCTGGAGGCCCATTGGAAAATGAACGCAGATAACACAAAATGGTTGGCACATGCCATGCTAGAAATCATGCCGCATTGGTGGAATGTAGAACTGTTGAGCAAGCTGCATGATTTGAAACAACATGCAACTGCAGTTGTAAATACAGAGCACACACCCAAAAGTAGTGGGGAAGTGAACCGTCCATCTACTCGGCTCTTGACTCTTGGACCACCATGTCTGAGTGGAGGCAATGATGCTGGCTCTTGACCTTATCGCAATCATGTCAATGTTTCAACCTTTCAAAGCGAAAAAAAGGCCCCAAATCATTCAGAATGATTGCTTTTGAGAGCTCAACCAGTCCAGCTCCAAACCACACGGAAACAGATGGAATCACCTCCATAAAGGATGGACCCAATATGCTTGCACGATGTCTGCTCAATTCAACAGCCCGTACTGTAGTCCGTGTCTGATGCTCAACCTCCAGTCCACTATGATTGCCTGCATAGCGCACCAAGTGATGGCCCAGCAAAATCTAATCTGAATCTCAATGTCTATCTTTGCAGCTAGCAATGCACGTACCGCTCATGGCCTTGTCCCCTGACAATTGGCGTCCCCTGATAATTGGCTTCAGAATAGCAGCTGTACCAAAGACGCGTACATTTCTTCACCTATATATAAAGGAGCTAGTAAGACACCACCACTGCAACGCAACCACTAAGTCACAAACAAAGCCTTCCAAGTTCCAAGCACCATACCTGAAAACCAAGAATCAGTCATGATGCATTCCAAGAGACTTGCCCAATTGGCGAGGAAATGGCAGAGGGTTAAGACAGACACTGGAGAAACCACCACATGCTGCACCACTTCATCAGTTGCAGACAAGGGCCATTGCGCCATGTATACAGCAGATGGGACGAGGGTTTGAGGTTCCATTGGCATACCTCGGCACAGCGGTCTTCAGTGAGCTGCTGAGGATGTCCCAGGAGGAATTTGGGTTCACAAGGGACAGCAAGATCACACTGCCTTGTGATGCAGCTGTGCTAGAGTACGTGATGTGCTTGCTCAGTAGAAATGCATCAGAGGAAGTGGCCAAGGCATTCCTGAGCTCAGTGGTGGTTCCTTGCCAGCACCCAAGCAATACAGTACCACCTGTGGTGCTGCATCAGCAATTTGCAGTTCGTAGCTCCTGAAGATATGGCAAATTGTACAGCTATTGATGTAGTACATTTGTACACTTGTATATGTATTACTCTAATACTCTGACATAGTTAGAAGGAAGGAAATGTTACATTATCTCAATCTTAATGAACTCGCCAGAATCATTCCTTACGCTTTGAGGTAATTGCGACGTAAAGGCTTTTTATGCTTTCAAGCCATCGATCCACCAGAGCCTGGCAAATCAACACCTAAAGTAAAAAAAATCAGTGATTATTTTGTGTTTCTTTGGAGAATTATACATGAAACTTGGAGACAAGAAAAGTGAATAAAAGTACATTCTATAGCTGATAACAGTCGCATATAGTGCACACAAAATTCAGGAGAGAATTTTGTGTACAATATATGATATTTAAAGTGAAAGAGAGTACTTTTTTTTTTAGTTTCAAAGAGAACAAATGGCATGCTACCAGAAAATTATAAAGAGAGTAAGGCCAAACATGTTGAGAATTAGGCTGTGTTGAATCAGTCAAACTGACAAATTGTGCATACGCTTGGAAACAGGCAAATTTGAAGCCGCCTTGCAAGCATGAGTTCAGAATCTATTTATCCAAACCCCAAACTATAACGACAAGAGTACAGCCCCTAGACTCAGGCATAGCAGCCGAGCAATGGAGGAGTGAACCATGCATGTGGTTGAAGGCCCACACGAAATTGCAGGAAGACGCAGAGAAATGAGTGCCACATGACATGCTGCAAGGCAAGCAGACCGCCAGTAACAATGAGATGTGGCACCGTCTGGGCGGCGGCTATGAACCAATAAAGGCTTTTTTCGTCATGGACTAATGAAATTAAAGCTTAAGCTACTGAAATTAAAGTAAACAACTCGCTGGCAAGCACTAAATGTTCGTGCACGCGCAAATCCAGTAGTAGAATGGAGTAGGCGCCTTCCTTTGGCACATAAACTGAGCAAAGTTGCCTTTTTTATTCTTTCCTATCTAATTCTCGATTGGGTGCCTTCGCCTATTCGATTTGGAGTTCTCACCGGCGCCGATGAGCGACCTGCCGCACGGACGTCACGGCCCGCGACAACGCTGCCGACGCCACAGACCCCGGGAAGCTCCGAGTATGGGGGGCACGGCGGACTCGACGGCGCTGCCCGGCTTCCGCGCCGCCCGCCGCTGCCGGTGACGGGAGATGCCCCGTGAGACGGGCCGCCGCGGATGACACCACCGTGGACCCAACGGCAAATGCAGGCTGACATGCGGGTCCCACCGTGGAGCCCATAACCGCTCTGCCTTCTTGACTGGGCCGTGGGAATCCCTTTGTACGCCGGCACCGCAGCCCAGGTTGGAATCTGGACCCCGCGTTCCTGTTCCGACAGTCCAAATTCCGCCCAGCGGAAGGCGGTTGGTTCTTCTCTCTGCCCGCGCCGGCCCCGGCGAATTCGTTGTCACGCCGCGACCGTGACTGAGGCCCTGTATGGAAAGCCTCTAGATTGTATAATCTAGATTTTAAAAGCTAGAAGCTAGAATGGATGCCGCGTATGGAATGGGGGAGATTTTGGAATCTAGATTCTAAAATCCAATTGCACCAAAATCTGCTACTACAAGATTTTTATAGTATGGCTGTTTGGCTTCCTAACATGTACAGGTGTATAAATTCACTTGCATTCCATTTTTGCCCCTATGCCTTGGGAACTGTTGGGAAAAAGCAGGGTTATTTTTGTAATTTATACAAGTACAATCTGCTGGAAACTAGTAGAGTTTAGATTGTGAGATTTCAAAATCTATACTACGAGATTTCAGAATCCAGTAGAAGTTGCTGGCTGTTTGGATTAAAATCTAGATTTTGAAATTCAGATTGTATAATCTGATTGGATCCATACACGCCTGGAGTATGCTTCCTAGATTAGGTGGATTGTAAAATCTACCTGGCATGTTTGGATCAGAAGCTGAATTTCACAATCTGGATTATGGAATCCGAAGGGATCCATACGCTGCCTGATCTCCTCCGCCCCAGAAGCCCACCGAACACTGCAGATGTGTATTTCTCCTGCATCTACTCTCTCCTTGCCATTCATGCAACAACACTTGTGTGATATATCTATTATCTATTATATTAATATGGGAGTGTTAAAAAAAAACCACCACGTTCGCCGAAAGGGTCTAGAAATTCCCACGTTAATCAGAAAAAAGAAAAACCCTCTACCGTCGGATTTTATGAAGATCTAGCGGTCTATATTATTCCACTAAAAATAACAAATAGAAAATCGCTCCACCATCAGATTTTATAAAGATCTAACGGTCTATATTATACTAAAAAGTAAAGAATATAGATCATTAAATTTTATATATGATCGAACAACCTATATATTAAATTAAAGAGTTGTATGTCAATACTACTAATAAAAAAAACGAAAGACTAACGTTGATGATTGTCTTTTTCTCCAATGACCTAAAATACTTACTAGAAATATGTGGATTTCTTTTTCTCCATGCAACAATACGGTGTCGAACAAGGACTCCAAGCCTCCAAAGGCAATAGATCAGCCAGTCCGGCGCCGGCTTGGGAGGGCTGGTGCCCGCGCTACAACTCAGCGAGCTAGAGACGATCGATCCGTCGTCGAATGCGCTTGCGGGCTCGCGGTCCCGTCGTGCCGGCAGCTCGCCGGGGTGGCAAACCTCCGGATGCATGCTTCGTGAGATGCCGGCGTTCGCTGGCGCTAGCTGGTCAAGTCTCCCGGCTGGCCGGTTGCCACGTAAATCTCTTCTTTTTATATTTTTCTTTCCTTTCCTTTGCTCTTTGTTCCTTTTTGTATTTAATATTTTTATTTTTCTTCATAACTTATATCTGTTTTTTCTTCATAATAACTCATAAAAAAATTGCATGAGTCATATAAACATGTACTATAAGTTATTCTTATAACTTGCCAAAGCAAAGTAATGTTCATAACTTACGAAATAACACAAGGTGTGTATACAACGAATGCATAAGGGCATAATTTGAAGATGACATAATTTATAGAGAAACATTTTAAGTTATGTGTATAACATAGGTATAAGTTATGCGTACAACTTGATGGAAGACATAAGTTATGCGCATAATTCATAATTTATGGACAAAAATGAATACACATTTTTTAAAATGGAACATTCAAAAATAGAAATACACAAAATAGAAAAATCTTCTGAAAATAAAATATGCAAAGGTGGTCTGAATGTTCATTAATTTCTAAAATAATGAGCTCTCACTAATTAGCCAAGATGGTTAAGATCAAAGAGAATATTCATGAAACATGTCTCTCACTGACCCTCTTTGCTCCCTTGATCTTACTATTCCGCAAATCAATAAAGAAAAATATATTCCAACATCTCATATTCTCTTCTCTTGACATGCAACCTTCCTCTCCTGCCATATGCACGTCATAGAAGTTTATACATGTGGACCCTAAATCGGGATTATGGCATATCAGTCGACGTTCTCAAAACACATAAGTCATTGCTTAGATATTGATGTTGTCTCTAAACATCACCGGTGGACTATATGATTGTGATCCCATCATTCAGTAATGTCTCCCTTGAGCGAGCCCCACAAGCTAGCGACAGCGTGGCTGTCCTCGGCATGTTGAAACCGGTGTTTCGTTCCCGTTGATTGGGACTTGCAAAATTCATAAATTTAGATCTACGATATACTAATGTTGCTATTTAGAGTGCTTAGAGCTCTAGATGGAGATGGTATCCAGCCCTTTTGTCGTGGTTTTGAGGCTAAAATCATCGAATGTCCCTAAGTTGTTGATGGTCTACACTACAAAAATATATAACCGCATATTACAAAGCTTTGCATAGAAACTGAGACAACAACTGCAACGTGCTGCATGATATGATGCATGTGAGCTATATACAACATGAATGGCACAAGCTTAATGTGGTGTTACTCCTAGAGTGTACATGTAGTTGTTGCTGCATTTCTATCACCAATGTTCTCATATTCAAACCTTCAACTAGAGTAGGAGGAGGGGAGGCGAGGAACAAAAAATAATGCATGAGCATGAATGAAGGAATAAGAGAATAAAAAATAGTGTCTTAACTATTAACTCTCAATTGTTAGGACACGCATATGCACTCATCAAGAATTTGGAGGTTCACTGGAGCTCATAAAAAAACATCATGATGTGGTGTTTTATAATGGTTTGGATTTTTAATTATGTGCAATTAGCTGCAATCAAAACTAAATTATTGGTAGCATATATACACATCACATTCATGTACGACAAAAGTAAAATGAATTTTAAGTGAAAATTCATGATCTTCTATAACCGTAATTGATTATAAACAGGCCACCAACCCTATTGATGTTCCATCAAACATTCACTCAAGAGCAAAAAATTAACTTAGTAAATATATTTAAGTATGATATAGGTCTTAAACTAACCTTAATTAAAATAAATAAATAATAATATATAGATGCTAGGACATAATAGTGATTGGTAGAAAAATGATCATATCTTTCATCTCGGTCTAGATAGCATTGAATTGAACATGCTCGGACACATCATGGTCACAGTTGTACAACTACAGTTGTCCGTGATGGCAGTGAGAAATGGCGGCATGAGTAGGATTTCTTGCTAAAGTATTAGAGGGCATGAGTCTATGGAGGCTTGGACCATGTTTATTGAGGACTACGGATGTGAAAAGTTTTTTTTCCTAATATTTCTACGCACAGATACAATTAGTACAATAATTTATGTTTTTAAGAGAATGTGTATCTTAGATTATGTAAGCCAACTTCTATAATCTTCGGTGGCTAACAAATATTGTGTACCTTAATAATTTAGGGGGGGGAGGGGGGCATATTATAATGCTATGCCTCTTTGAGTTATTTAAAGCACCTTATATAAAATAGAAAGATAATTTAGGGAACATATTAATACAATTATAGACAACCTTATATAACATATCAAGATAAGCTACATTATATAATCTACTTAGAGAAACAGACAAGGAAAAGTGGGCCTACCTTATAATATTGTAGATTGTTCAATACTCCTCTATTTCAAAATATAATTAACTATGCATTTATCATAACAAAAATAATCAAAAGATGCTAACATTTATAACGCAGAAAAATTTAAAAGTAACAACATTTAAATACACTATTAAAACACCCTGCATAGAATTAATATAAGTAATTTGATAAAATATAGATGTTGGTGCACTTTCTAAAAAAATTAGACAAAGTTATATTTAAAACCAAATACATAAAAATCAAAGAGTAAATCACGTTTCAAAAAACAACAAAAACAAGGCTAAAATATAATCAAACAAGATTAATCAAACAAAACTAAAATATGAATAAAAAGCTAGCTACCCGCGCTATTAGCGCGGGCCACCTTGCTAGTTTCATATGTGACAATGATTTGAGGAACTTCATCTTAGACAAACAATAATCTGAGAATTGAGAAGATATGATTCATATTTCAGCTTCACACCATTGCCTTTAGGCTCAGTTTGGAAGGCTTGTATTAGGTCCAATACCACTATAAATTACAGGCCCGATAATATTTCCGATCCAAGATTGAATTCTCTATTTGGATGCATGGTGAGCCCGTTATTTTTACCATCGGATTAGCCCAAACCGGTTGGAAAAAAAAAATCACCTCTCTCGGTTTGAAAAAACAACAACAAAGATCGGGGATTCCGCTCGCCTTGGCTTCTCCTGTCGCGAAGCCTGGCGTCGCTTCCTCCTCGGATTCGTCCTCGGCCCCGGCCGCCCGTCGGCCAACCACCACTCAGCTGTTTGTGTGTAGCTTATTTGCTCCTGATGTTATGATGTATATATAAATTTTTGTTTAACTGGTAGAATGTACCAACTGAAATAGTTGGAGGAGTGATTTAAACACATTAGCATGCCACGTTATCAAAACCACTCAAGAGGTTATTTGACTGGTTTTTGATATGTTTCATAGTTCAGGTGGTGATATATTTCACCCTTTATACTTCAGGGGTTATATACCTTTTTCAAAAAAAAAAAAACACAGTGGTATTCTGGTGCACTAAGGTTTACACCTGTAAAATAATTACGAGTCTAAAAAATGCCAAGTTCCTAAACAGGCCGTTAGATTGTGCAATCTTCCATCCAGTTAAACAAAAATTTATATATACATCGTAACATCAGGAGCTAATAAGCTACACACAAACAGCTGAGTGGTGGTTGCATGGCGCCACGCCGCTGACAGTGTGGCATGGCCTAACCATGGAGCTCAAGAACGCCCCCACGACCTCTTCAGAGGCGTCTCGCCTAAGCAAACACATGACGTACTCCACCACCGCCGCGTCACAGGGCAGCGTGATCTTGCCGTCGTCGCCGCTCGCGAACCCAAACTCTTCTTGCGACAGCGCTAGGAGCTCGCCGAAGACCACCGTGCCAAGGTACGCCAGCGGGACCTCGAACCGCCGGCCGTCGGCCGAGTACACGACGCAGTGGCCCTTGTCGGCCACCGACGACGACGTGCTGCACGATGACCCTTCGGCTTCTTTCGCTGGGATCGGCATGATCCTCTTCCTCGCAAGGGCGGCCATCCTTTGCCATTTCCTTGCCATCTGAGCGAGTCTCTTGGCACTGACCATGGCTGTTTTGATCTCTTCGTAGCTTTTCTGGTCTGAAAGTTCAGAGAAGCTCAGCTTGTCTCAGGTGATAATGTTCAGCTTCAGGCTACTAGCTGTGGTGCTTTGCTTGTTGATGGACTGATGAAGTATCGAAGCTAATAAGCCGGTGGATTTATAGGCGAAGGAATAGAGAAGCATCCTCTTGAAGAGTGCAGCTATCAGCTCAGGCTGGCAGGAGACAAGGTCATGACTTCAGAACATGCAATGTTGCAGGGGGAAAGAGTGTGATTTTGATTAGATTTATGTGGGGTCTTCTATTTGGCCATTGCTGGAACCAACCGTTTCAGTGTTAGGCAATGCTAGGGTATCACAACGTGCTGCCATACTGACTTGCCCTGCAGTCAAGCATGCCTCATGAGGTCCACATGAACATTGGGTCCAACGTCAGGACCACTAAGGACCAGTTCTGCCTGTGATTTCCCCAAGTATCAATTATTTTTGGTGATTAGTATGTCCCTTCTAAATCTGAAAGTTGCTTCTTTTCCAGACTGAGATACATATAGTCCGACAGTTGTTCATGCCCATGACACATTGTAGTTGAATAACCAGACTATGTGTGTTCAGACAACATGGTCAGCGATTTCTTCAGATCACTTCTTCAGATTAAAACTTGGGTCCAGATAACTTGGTCTATAAGACTATAACTTCACCATTGTGATTGATTATGAAACCTCATTATGCAATGAAATAGACCACAAACTTACTGGACTTACTCTATCCATGGTGATTGATTTACCATTGGAATTGAACCGCACCTTATTGTATGAAGTGTGATACTAAAATTGCGGCCATAAATGATGCACGAGCCATTTTAGTTCTGTGATATGTACTAGACCTTCTTGAATGGGTAATGCTCGAGAAAGATAACTCATTGAAACACATGCAAAATTCCTACGCGTGGATATCACCCCTCTTTGGGAATTTGCATGCTGGGCACTGTACAAAAGACACGTTCAATGCAAGTGGAGCACGCAGTCACAGAAAGACTACTAGAGCATGTGGCACCCCCAATCGCCTGCAATCTCCGTTAGTGGCGTTGCACCGGAAAGCACTATAGCTCACCAAAATAGAGTGCTCAGCCAAACCGTCCAGGAATGATAGCTGCGTGATGAACCCAAGTTTCCAATCTCTGAGTCTCGACTATGGACGCCAAAACAAAAGAATCCCATTGGAGGCATCAGCTCTGCGGGGTTCTGAGTGATTGCACTTACAACTACCTGAACATGCCTGACCCTTACATTGGCCCAGTCCAAATTAACACGGACTCAGCATGCCTCTTCCATGCTACTACACGCCGCTCAGTATGGCTACAACGTGTAGTGTCCAATCCCAGCACTGAAAGCGCACTACAACTGGACATGGCATACACCCAACACTTGGCCCCATCAAAATCTGATCCAAAAAGTATGCGCGTACCTTAACTCTAAAAAAAAGTATGCGCGTACCGCGCTCATGGCCTTGTCCCTTGCCAATCATCCCACTCACTGGCCAAGTGACTTGCTCTTTCATCCATGGCTATATATTCACGGTCGAGTTGCCTCCCAACACCATCACTTGCAACTTCACAAACAAAACCTTGCAAACCCAAACCAAGCACTCCTGCAGCTTCCAGCAAACAGGAAGAAAGGAAGCAGCCATAGTCATGGTGAGTGCCAAGAGGATCGCTCAGATGGCCAAGAAATGGCAGAGGATGGCGCTACTGGGGAGGAAGCGACTATCCTGGGTTGTGGAGAAGGCGGCGGCGGATGGCTCCTGCACCTCTGTGGCGGGCAAGGGCCACTGCGCGATGTACACATCCGACGGGAAGCGGTTCGAGGTGCCGCTGGCATACCTCGGCACACCGGTCTTCGCAGAGCTCCTGCGGATGTCCCAGGAGGAGTTTGGTTTCATGAGCGATGGGCGGATCACACTCCCCTGTGATGCTGCACTCATGGAGTACGCCATGTGTCTCCTCAGGAGAGGCTCATCCGCAGAGGTAGAGAAGGCATTCCTGAGCACCATGGCGGTGTCATGCCACAGGGCAAGCTGTATGGCGCCATCTGTTGGGGTTAGCCATCAGGTTGTTGTTTGCAGCTCCTAGATGAATGTAAAGAAGTTTGGTTGGTATAGGTTGTAGGGAAGAAAACTGCTCTGTGGAGCCTTTTGATGCTTCAAGCAGTCAAGGAAGATGCAAAGTAGTAGCATGTTAGAGCCATTGTTTTTGGTAATATGCTTCGTCGTACTGATAAGTTATTAATTAAAGATTAAGACTCACTTACATTACGAGGCAGCATGTTTATTCTGCAAAATCTTATGAATTGAGCTCCAAAAGTTTACTGCATATCACATAGTGCAGCAGCACCACTTCCTTTCTGGCTGAGTCACACTGACATTTTGCCGTTGCCCAGGTGAGATCATAAAAGGGCAAGAGAGTTAAGCACTGGAGTAACGACAGTGCATGCATGGTATTTATTCAAACATGAAGATGTGGAACTAAGGCCTGCAAAAATCATAGCCTAAGCCCAAAAGCTTACTGCTCTGCAGATCTATTTTGCCGAACAAGTTATGCGATTCATGTCATGTAAATCCAAGTGAACACTGAACACCCTGCCAACACTAGTCTTGCATCGCAATTTACATCACTGCAGTGAAAGTAGGGCGAACGGACTGGATAGGATAGATGCATAACCGGGGTCTGAGTTTTCCAGCAAATATTGGCCATGGCGTGTAAGAAAAAAAAAATTGGCTGTAGTCTGATTGGGGCCTGCAAAGAGATAGCACGTCACATGCAATGCTAGAAATCATGCAGATGATCGGTGGAAATTAAGGTATGGAATTGCCTACCAAATTGCATGATTAATTTCTAGCAATCAAAGCACTGCACACCAACACCTAACATGCAACTGCAACAATAAGTTCAGAGTACATATCCAAAAGGCAGTGAAATAAACCCTGCATCTGCTCAGCTCATGACTATTGGACCATCCTGCCATGTCCCAAATGAGGCATTGATGGTGCCTTGCTTCCAGCTAATCACAATAATCACGTCAGTGTTTCGTTTTCAGAGAAAAAAAAACTGTGTGGTCCCAAATCATTTCGAAATGATTGTTTGAGCAAACTCAACTAGTTTATCTCCAAATCACTCGATCCCAGACGCTGATAACAGATGGAAGACCTCAATAAAATGGTGGACCCAATATGCTAGCATTATGTTTCTGACCAATTCAACAGCCATACTGTAGTTCATATCTGGTTGGCAAACCGCTGGTCTACTATCTTTGTGTTGATAGTGCAGCAACCAATTGTCTAAATCAAATTTGAGTGGGCTGTTTGGATACACCCAAATAATTATTATACCTCCTTTTTATCCAAACAGGTAGCTAATAGCTGTGCAATCTATTAACACCCATTAGCTAGTTGGGTGCATCTATTTTTAGTGGCTAATTTTTAGCTGAAATAAGCTAATCCAAAATGTGTATACCATTCTGCCGCATCTCGCGTCGTCCGAGGGCCATGTATCATCATGTCATTAGTGCAACGAGACGAGTTCAGAATGGACAGGAAACGAGGAGCCTTTTGTACCATTTCCAATTCCAGAAAATTACATCTGGCCAAGTAAACCTAAAGCTACTACAGATCATGAGCTAGTAATAGCTATACACAGACAGTTGATTGGCGAACGAATCCCATGGACGGCACTATGTGGTGGCAAGGCCTGACCATGGAGCTCAAGAACGCCCTGACAACCTCTTCAGAGGCATCTCTTCGAAGCAAACACATGACGTACTCCATCACGGCGGCGTCACAGGGCAGCCTGATCTTCCCATCGTCGACGGCAAACCCAAACTCCTCCTGCGACATGCTCAGGAGCTCGCCGAAGACGGCTGTGCCGAGGTACGCCAGCGGGACCTCGAACCGCCTCCCGTCAGAGGAGTACACCACGCAGTGGCCCTTGCCGGCCACCGACGTCGATGCGCTGCACGGACCTTCGGCTTCTTTCCCCGGCGTCGACGTGAGCCGCTTCCTCGCCAGGGCAGCCATTCTCTGCCACTTCTTTGCCATTTGAGCAAGTCTCTTGGCGCTGATCATGGCTGCTTTCTCCTGCTTTTTTGGCTGAATATTCAGAGAGATCAGTTTGTATATTGTGGTGTTCAGCTACAAGGTGCAGTGCTTGGCTTGGCTTGCTGATGGGCTGATGAAGTGTTGTGCTAAGCTGATGGATTTATAGATGAGGGAAAAGAGAAGACGATGCAGTTCAAGTGCAGCTCCCATCTCAGACAGGCAAGAGACAGGGCCATGAACTCAGAACATGCAGTGCATGAAGAAGCGGTGTGAGGTTTGATTAGATTTCTCTACACCCACCTGTTTGGGACTTGCTGGAGCCTATTGGTGCAGTGTTTCACGATATGTTGCCATACTGACCGGTTTGGTACTTGCTGAGAGGCACACCTCATGGGTCCAATTTGTCAGTTCCAGTTCTTCCACGGATTGTGCAATGAACACCTGTTCAATGGCCCAAACAAGTTGCTCGACAACTCCATCGAGCTTCTTCATTTTGCGGTCTGGCCGATCAGTAGCATATCATGTGAACTCCATTTCGTTGTCCCTTCCTACAGTTCCCCACAAGGGCCTACAAGATTGGAACTCGGCAACTAGCTCCATGTTTATCTGCACAGACTAAACACTCTAACCGAAACTTTCGGTCCATGCTCCCCTGTTTCCATTTACTTTGTGTGGTGCCCTGTGTTAAGCCTGAACAACGCGGTTCTGAAATGGACAGGCTGATGTATCTGGTGGCACAACTGCTAGCTGAACGAGCGTGTCGGCACTCGGCCCTAACCACCATGGGGTCCTCATGTCGCTTCCACGCGACACCGCTCGGCATGGCTGCACCTGCACCTCCGTGGCTGGTGTCAAACCCAAGCACCGAAAGCTCAAAGCACACCATGACAGGCTATGACACGAGCCAAACACTTAGGCCCATCAGAATCTCATCCAAATCGTAGTTTCAGACGCGTCTTGCAACGTTGCCCTCACATTTCCACATGGCATTGTCCCTCGCCCAACCATCCCATGCACTCGAACGAGCTATAAATTCTGCTCAGTCGGCTTCATCAGAGCACCATCACAAACACAAAGCATCGCAAACTCAGCTCAGAGCTCTCCAGTTTCCATCCAGCCAAGAAAGACAGAACAGAAGCAGCCATGATCAGCGCCAAGAGGATGGCTCAGCTGGCCAAGAAGTGGCAGAGGATGGCAGCGCTCGGGAGGAAGCGCCTCACATGGGGCACGGCGGCGAAGGGAGGAGCCGACGAGTGCTGCACCACCTCCGTGGCGAGCAAGGGCCACTGCACGGTGTACACGGCCGACGGCGCGCGGTTCGAGGTGCCGTTGGCGTGGCTCGGCACAGCGGTATTCGTGGAGCTCCTGCGGATGTCCGGGGAGGAGTTCGGCTTCGGCGGCGGCGACGACGGCAGGATCACACTGCCCTGTGATGCCACGGCCATGGAGTACGCCATGTGCTTGCTCAGGAGGGGCGCCTCTGCAGAGGTGGAGAAGGCGTTCCTGAGCACCATGGCGATGCCGCACCATTGTGCAAACCGGGTGGCGCCGTGTGTAGCAGCTTGCTGTTAGTTGCAGCTGTGCAAGTGATTATGTATAGTAGACACTAGCAGTAGTTCGTCACTGTAGGTAGCGAGACATAGAGAAGTTGTTGTTCTTTCTGATCCTGCAAAGCGCAAACGATCAAGGTGTTTCCTTTTTTTATAAAGAACGATCCAGGTGTTGATTTCGCAACTGAACTCCGTTGGTTCTGCCGGTAGTTTCGCAACGCGTGCATGCAGTTCAGTTGGTTGCAGGCGTGTGCATGTACTGCAGCTCTGACGACGCGGCGGTGAAACGTGGAATCTTGAGCGACGTTTGTGGTTAGGACGTGCCCGTTTGGCCCCTAAACACTAGGCCCGTCTTAAAGTCTTAACCGTCTCAGATCAATCTCTGCAGATCAGGCTGCCGCCGCCTGATGCACCACCGACCGGCCGGTCATGACCTCCTCCGCCTCCGTCGTCCTCCCCGACTGGGCCCTAATCGACCGCTACGTCTTCAAGGATCCCTTCCCCGCCGGCGACACCACCGAGGCGTCCTGCCCCAACTCCAGGGGCGACGAAGTCCGCGTCTGCTTCCAGCTCCGCGACCCGGCGCGGCCGTCCCGCCTTTACCTGTCGTGGCCTTACAGATGATCTATCCCATCCCCGTGCCCGGCATCGACTTCCTCTATACGGCCGGTGGTGATGGCTCTTGCGGCCCGTCGCTGCACCGGCTCCCTTCCCTCGATGGCACTATGGCCGAGCTCCGGGGCAAGTTTGAGGACGGGACCTTCAGCTTCTCGAACCAGCGCCTTCGCAGGCTCGAAGCCCTCGACATTGGCGTCCTGCGCCGCGGCGACGACGACTACGCATTGGCGGAGCTGCAGATCGACAGGTTTGCGAAGGTCAAAGTCGAGCTCCACGTGCTTTGCCCGTCTAGGTCTGATCGGTGGAAGGTCACGAATCCTGAGATCACCATCCATGACACTGAGGTGGATTTGGAGACCTTGCTGTTTAATTGGTATGCCGACACGGTGGTGTCCGTAGGGAACTACTTGTGCTGGGTTGACTACTGCCTTGGTGGGATACTGCTGTGCAATGTGTTCGATGACAGCGCTGACCTCCGATACCTGCCGTTCCCTGCCAAAATTCCGGGCATGGACCGTGATATTCATGGGATATCATGGTCAGATCTGTACCAGACTGTAGGTGTCAATGAGGACCATGGTGTCTTGAAGTTCGTTATGGTCGTCCAAGGTGATGGACAGATGATTGGTGAAAAATTCATGGCTGAATCTGGTTTCAGGGTATCATCCTGGACCTTGAAGACAACTGAAAACAACATGTCTTGGGTTCTTGATGCTGTGCTAGAATCTGATGACCTCTGGAAGCTTGATGCCTTTGAGAAACTCCCGCGCGCCCCGTTGCAGTTCCCTGCCGTCAGCATGGCTGACCCCAGCGTCGTATGTTTTGTGTTGAGGGAAGAAGGGAGGGAGAAGATTGTTGGGCACGAGTATGATGAGACATGGTAACATGGCTGTGGTGTCATATTGTCAGTATATCAATGGGAAAGATGAAAACCTTTCTCCTGAGGATCACAGGTTTATCAAGTTCAGATACGGGTACTTTGACCCTTTCCGTCCTTCCGAGCTTCCCAAGTATCTGAAGGCGAATGGCGCAAGGTAATCGCAGCTTATATATGCAGCTTGTTTTTATCGAGGCATTTACCTATGCATGTTCTGATTGTTGCATTATCAGTCTTTAAAAGCATGTCATGTAGAGTCTACATATGTTTCGCAGTAGAGAGCCAGAGATAAATGGTTTATGAAAAAAAATAGTACTTAAATTACGAGGCAACATAGTTTCTTCTGCATAACTCTGATTTCAAATCTGAAAGGTCACTTTAAATCAGTCGGCGTCCACGTGAGCCGCTTCCTTAGCCAGGGCCACCATTCTTTGCCACTTCTCCGCCATCTGAACAAGTCTTTAGGCACTGATCATGGTTGCAGGGCAGGCTCTCCTCTCCTGAATGAATTCGGAGAACCTTCTGTATGATGAGGTGTTCAGCTAGGTGTAATGCTTATCTTGCTGATGGACTAATGAAGAGTTGGTGCTAAACTGCTGTATTTATAGGTGATAGTGGGTACTGAAAAGATCGAGAGGAGCGTGCGGTTCGAATGCAGCTGTCAACTCAGGCTGCGCAGAGGGAAGCCCAAGAACTCAGAACATGCAATGCTGGAAGAGTGGAAGGAGAAAGTAGTGTGTGGTTTTGATTATATTGCTCTGGGAACCATCTGTTTTGACACTTAGATTTTGAGCTTTAGACGATTTTGGCACTTGTTGGAGCCACCAGTACCAATGTCTGGCAGTCTGGGTCGCTAGGATATCGCAATGTGCGGCCATACTGCCATGCCTAATGGGTCTTGAGGACCACATGTAAATTGGGTCCAATTGTAGGTACCAGTTGTTTTCAGCGGTTGTGCATTTTGTGATTAGCATGTCCTACGTACATATATACTGTATAGTATTATAAGATAGCTGAGATTTTTGTGCACACGGCACATTGTTTTTCTGAGCGACCGGATTGAGCCTACTCAGTGGTGAGTGGCCAAACAACTTGCTGAACAGCTTCATATCATCGCATGTTCAATTCTCGGTCTGCAGATGGAGTGCTAGATCAGTAGCACACCATGTGAGCTCCATTTCGCAGCTGCTTCTTTCAGTCTCTGTTTGGACCTACAAGATCGCAACTGGGAAAGTAGCTGCCAGTTTTATTTGAGCTGCACTCTTGAAGCATCAATGCCATATTGCCATCTGACTAGAAAATTCAGAAATCAGGCCATGCTTCCCTGTCTTCATTTTTGCTGTGGGCAGTGTCTTGTTTTCAGTATGAAAGAAACCAGGAGAAGCGCTCATCATCCGGTTCTGGAATAGACCCAAGCTGGGGGTGTATGTGACGGCAGAACCGCCAGGTGAACAAGCCTGGCCCTCACACTTCACGTTGACCCCCCAAGTAACATGGACATGGGGTCCTTGTGCCGCTTCCCTGCCACACCGATCGGCGTGGCTGCAGCTAGCCTGCAAGGGGTGCTGTCCAAATCCAAGCACCGAAAGCTCAACCACAACCAGCTCCGGCAAGAGCCAAACACTCGGCCCCATCAGAATCTCATCCAAATCGTACTCGCAGACGCGTCTTGCGACATCGCACGCACCGTGATCATGGCCTTGTCCCTTGCCCAACAATTCCTCTCGAGTAGTGGAGCGAGCTATATATTCACGGCCACTGAATCACAGCTTCAAAAACAAAGCACTGCAAGCCCCAGCTCCTCTCCATTTTCCATCCAGAAAGACACAGTACACAGAACCAACCATGATCAGCACCAAGAGGATGGCTCAGCTGGCCAAGAAGTGGCAGAGGATGGCAGCACTTGGAAGGAAGCGCCTTGCCTGGGGCACGGCGGCGGCAATGGGAACCGACGAGTGCTGCACCTCTGTGTCGAGCAAGGGCCACTGCGCAGTGTACACGGCCGACGGGGCGCGGTTCGAGGTGCCGTTGGCATGCCTCGGCACAGCAGTCTTCGCGGAGCTCCTGCAGATGTCACGGGAGGAGTTCGGCTTCGCCGGCGGCGACGGCAGGATCACGCTGCCCTGCGACGCGGCGGTCGTGGAGTACGCCATGTGTTTGCTCAGGAGGGGCGCCTCTGCCGAGCTACAGCAGGCGTTCCTTAGCACCATGGCGATGCCGTGCCACTATGCAAGCCATGTGGCTTCCTGTGTAGCAGGAGCTAGCCAGCATATTGCTGTTTAGTTGGTGTTCAGTGTATGTATGTAGTTAGTAGGGCAAAGACAAGTGTTATTCAGAGCCTTCTGATCCTGCGAGCGATCAAGTAAGGCTTTTAAAGTAAAGAAGTTTAGAGAACCATGATTCTTCAGACCATGTGTTTCTTGCCTGAATTTTGATAGCAGTATATGGACTCGTTTATGAGAGCCCACAAGGGCCGACATCAAACCATGATCAGATCGCAAAAAGGAAGAAACAGTTCAAATTACAATCGTAAATCTATATATTGCTTAACCATACACAAGCATCAATAATTTGAATCAGTAAATCCTTGGTCTCAGACAAAATCAAGCATACTATATAACCTACTAATATGCGATATATTGTCATACAGAAGCAGTAAGAAGGGATATAACATGGTGAGGCTGCTCCTTTTGTTGCAATTATGGACGCTTGCCAGACTTGAGTGCCTCAAATCGTGCAGTGAGAGTTTCATAGTCAAGAGGCATATTTGGATGAACAAGGGAATGAAGATTCGCCTTTGGCGGTTCAGGGAAATCTTGATCCAGGTCTTCTTTTTCTGAATGACGGTTTTCTGAAAAAGGCTCTCTTTTATGTAGTGGCCTTTCCACAGACTGAATCTCCACATCATTTTCATCCTCTGAATCTGAACAGAGTCCCTCAGAATCATCAAACTTTATCTCTGAGTGCACCTTCCGAGCAGCACGGCTGTTCCTTCTGCGTGTCCTCCTAGTGTCCAAATCTGCAGGATATCTGTCTTTGTCTTCTACATGGTTCGTTCCACTGAAGCTTCCTGTGCTGGGTGCTTTCCCTCCATGGGGTTTCAGTTCATCAAAAGCATCTGCATCTTCTTTCCTGGAGGATCTGCTTGAGGTACTCATCGACTGCCTCTTGCGGAGATGAGTGCATTGATGAGTTGAAGCTTTGTGATCTTCCTCTTCATCAAATGGATGGTTGGCATTGCAATCTTCCTCTTCATCAAATGGATGGTTGGCATTGTGATCTTCCTCTTCATCAAATGGATGGTTGGCATTGTGATCTTCATCTTCATCAAATGGATGGTTGTTCTTATTGGCAAAATTAGCTGCAGCCTTGGCAGCCGATGCTGCTCTATCAGCAGACTCTGCTGCTGCTCTAGCAGCTGAAGCTGCATCTTTGAATTGCATAGTGGCCCTGGTATCATATTCATCATCGGAATACCTAGACCTGCAGAAAAGATTATGACAACATGTATGAGGAACGTATGCTGTTGCAGATCTACACCATTTATATGGAATATGTCTCGAAGAACTGGAACCTGAAGCTAACTGGATCTGGTTGCACGACAATTGGTGTCAGAGTAGTCTTAACAGGCATATTGGAAGCTTCAACAAATGTACTTGGCCCTTTCTACAAAGGAGTCAAACCTATTAACTCAAGATATCATGCATGTAAAATAAAAAAAATATGCACAAAAGAGAGGTTCTGTAGCCCATACAATCAACTCTTCAGGAGGTTTCAGAAGCTCCTGCTCACTGTCAGTGGTATCCCAATCAATCTGATGCTCCTTTGCTATATCCTTTAGAACTTTCAGCTTAGTTTGCCCAGAGGGCTTCTTAACTGAAAGCTTCTCAATCAGCTTCAAAACAGGGTCAAGTTCAGAGATGAGAAGAAGGGGCAAAAGGCAATAGATGCAGTTCAATGATTTGTTGAATTTCAATCCAAGAATCACCTATACTTACCAGGTTATTAACAGCAGCATCTGGGCGCAAGTCAACTGCAGCAGAAACAAAATCTTTACCATACTTCTTTTCAAAAATGTCACGTATCCGACCAAGTTCAGGGAGCTCGGAGCACCTTGGAGCTGCAAATATCAAGCTGCAGATACCTTCTTTCAAGTCTGCTGGACATTCCCTGAATAAAAGGTTGGAGCAAGATTAAGACCTTCTTTTCCCTATTTATGAGAACAAATACATTTTTGAAGCTAAGGAGTGGTAGCGAAATACAAACTTCTGCTTTGCAATGATGGGCAGGCGTGTAACAATCAGCTCACAGAAGAGTTCAATGATTTCGTTGGCTGCCATAAAGTTCTGTTCCCTGATTACATGTTCAACCTGCAAAATTGCCAAATCCACATGTTAAAGGAAATTTCCTTTGCATGAATTCTTCCATTCTACTCCGGAAGAAAACAAGGTGCAAAGACATCCCAAAGAACTCAAATAAACATCAGTGTTAATACCGCACTTTGGCAAGGTTTACATACCTAATTTTCCACACAACTTACATAGTTACATAGGGTAAACTCAAACATTTTACCACTGCTGACCTGACGAAGAACTGGGCAAGTCCAAGAAGGATTTTGCCTACATATGGCTCTTTAAAGAGAATTAAAGCATAATTAAGGAGTTTCCATACCTCAATCGTATTAATTTTCCTACAATAAGTAAAAGAAAGAAACATTATGGCTTTGCAATTTTGATTGTGTAAGGCAGGTAATTCTCATACGATCAAAAATTTTCCAGTTATGATTGTGTATCCCCCATCCCAGCTTGACAAAAAGGAACCAAATCAATCAACACGGAATTCCTTGTCCTTCTACAGCAACATCCCCTTGCTGCTCCGAAAATCCGCACATGAATCGCGGAATGTAGAGCGCGCATCTTCCAATTTGATGGACCCTCGGCTCCAACTCTGACTCGTCCAAACGGCAGAGGCAACCCCAGTTTCTCGGATGAACTGATGTCTAAATGCACATAGAACAAACTGGGACTGCTTAGCGCCGATGGCTTACCCTGATGCGCGCGGTGTCCTCCTGTTTATCGCGGAGGAGCGCGGCGATGTCGCGGCGCATCTGGCGGACCTGCGCCTCCCGACGGTTCCGCAGCAGCTTCATCCGCGCGGTCGCCATCCGCGCCTCCGTCTTGCTGCGAACCAAACAAACAACCATTCATCAGCCAGACATTGAGACATTCCCATCCCCAAAAATCCCGTCCGCCGCGGAGAAGAGAAGGCGGGGAGGGAACGAAGCACAAGCGCAACAGCATACGGACGCGAAGGGAGAGAGAGAGGCGAGGCGGCGCACCACTTGGAGGCGCTGAAGGAGCGGCGGAGCAGCACGGCGGCGACCGCGGCGCCGGCCAGCCGCCGCAGCGCGCGTGTCGGCGACTTGGACTCGCCCCCGGCGCCCATCATCATCGCCGCCATCGCCCCCCTGGAACTCCGAACTCGCCGCCGAGATGGAGGTGGGTGTGCGGGACTGGGACTGGGGTGCGGCGCCGGTGGCGTGCGTGCGCGAGCTGCGAGGCCTTCGGGCTCGGGAGACTGACGAGGGTTTTGTTGCGTGTGCTGCCGTTCGGCCTTCGGCGCTGCCCCAGCCCAACGGTCACCTTGACTCGGACAGCGGCCAGCTACAGAGATGCTCCTCGACGAGGCGATGTGCCGTAGCCCGTAGGACCGTAGGTCGGGGCCTTGGTGGGCCCGAGGTGGCAGGGAGACTGGACGGTTGCGTTCCCCGCGCTGACCGGGCCGCGGGCGGGGCCGCTCGCCGTGGGTCCCGCCTGTCGGCAGAGTGGGCGTCCCGAGGGGAGTGGCGTGGCGTGGCGACGGCGATGTGGTGGGGGCCGCGGAGTTTCCCGTTGGGGCGGGGAAAAGGATCAAGCAAGGGGACGCGTCGAGCTGGACGGAAAAGGGCCCAGCCCAACATGGCTAATGTATAATGGGCTAGGCTGGACTGGTTCCGAAAAGTCTGCTTAAAGGCCGGTGGGCCTCTTGTCGCTCCTCTTCTGAACAAATCATTCGCCGCAATCAAAAGAAAAACAAGTACGGAGCCTCTGCTTCGATAAAATGACGCACGCAGTTTGAAAAAAAAATATATGTCAGGTTTGCCATGTTCTAATCTAAGGACAAAATATTTCCATAGTGGAGTGAAATGTTCTAGGTAGAAAAAATAAACGTTCTAGACAACCAGGGCCGATTGATTCCTGGTTGCAATTTTGCTATATAGCTATGCCCTTAAAAAAACTAGTCAAAATACACGTGCGGGACGCACGTGATAAATCATTTAATGTTTTTGAATTATAGAAATTTTGAATCGGGAGCATTTTCTTTGTTAATTTAAGATTCCCATTCAATCAAGACATTTGTTATAAATTTGTTTTTGTGTTTATGTAATAGTTAGTACATGTTAGATATTGCTAGTATTAGATATTTTATTACAAATTTTACTTTATACTTACGTAGTGGGAACATCCATGGATTACAGTATAGTGTCATTTGTTTATCTTTCCTATTTTTATTTTGTTTGTTTGATTGATTATTGAAAGCATTAATTATTTTTCTTTGGTTTATTTTGACTTAGTTGAAATGATTTTATTCGTAGTTCTAAACTTCTCCGAGTTATAACTTATATGTATCTTTTTTACACATGTTTTTATTATTGGATAAACATGGGCGACTTCGCCAAATAAATATAAATGTTTACACATGTTTTTATTATTGGATAAACATGGGCGACTTCGCCAAATAAATATAAATGACATCGTGATACCAAGGTAAAAAGACAGTGCTGGCGGCTCAACTGTCGGGCTGATATGCTCACATTATAATCTTGTTTGTCAATTCGAGATGGACCAGGATTATATTTAAAAAATAATGTAATTAGTGGTATAACAACGAACGTTTATACATTATGACCATGAATGTGGATTAGGCCTTTTTTGAGAGCTCTGGTGGGTTGCGACTCCTCCACTGCAGCAGTACTGTAACGACAGAAACTGAAGCCCAAAAAGCTATAAATTTGACGTTTCTCCTGCTCTTCCTTTTCTCACTTCATTTTAGGCTAGGGTCATCAGAGAGTGGATATGGATGTGGAAAACACTGTTTGCGCCAACGATCGTAATATTCTTTACGCCGCAGTAGAAAAGATCGAAGCATCGTGTAGGAGTTGATTACGCCAACGATAGGTGTGGGTCCAGGTTTATGGGTCCGGAAAATAAATCAACGGTTGGAATTAAAATAGTAGTAGATCTAACGGATGTGTATAGATTTGGGTAGATGAAAATTAGGTATAAAATAGTTTAAGAAAAACTCGCACTTTTTATAGAGTTGTTGAGAGTTTAGGATCTAGAATTTAGGGTTTAGTGTTATTGGGGTAGAGGCCAATAATATGCCTCCCATATATAGTTGATAGTCCCATGTAGCTATCCGTCCGTAACTCGAGAGTTTGGGTTTGTTTTGGTATCCTCACTCTTGATAAAAATACTATTCTCACCGTTCTTTTTTATTTGTTTTGTTTTAGTTTAAAAATAAACTAGCGAGTGATAAATATTCGAAAATGGAAGTGGTACACATATCTGTTTGTGTCTTCTGCTAGAGACCTAGAGTAGTGCAAGAGGATTTTTTTTTTTTACTTTGTTTCCAAAAAACACTTCTTTCTACCGGTAAATGGACAGTAACAAAATACCCAATTGCCTTTCCACATCCTGTTTTCCTCCTCCGTGCGCGCGTCACTGCCTTTGTCCATCACGCCCTGCACAGTATAGAACAACAACCCATATAGACACAGTAGTTTGAGTACTACAATTGAACGGATCGAACGAACCAACCTTCATTGGAGAGAGAAACAAAAATCCAGTAGTCGTCACGCAGGTACAGCTAACCGGACATCGTGCGCCCGTGTTGAGCCCATGCTACAGAGCTCCGATACGGACGGCTGCAGGACCAAAGACCTTTAACCTTTTTGTATGAACCGGTGGTCAAGACAGGTCAAACATCGCCTACACCCACACGATACGATCCGGCAGCATATGCATGCGCGCCATATAGGCCTTTTTGTACCGGCCGTAGACAGAAAGCCACAGAGCACAGAACGGAAGCACATGACCCCTCACCTCTCTCACCATCACCAAACCCTAGTTTTTGCAGTTCTTTTGCTGTGTCTTGCAGGAGATGAGGTGAGGGGAGGCGAGGCGAGGCGAGGCTGCGCCGCCGAGCCGATTCAGTCATTCAGAGCAGCACGGTTGGTTTGGGTTCCAGGCTTTCTTCTTGTTTCAGGATGAAGCTATACAAGCAGGCAAGCCGCAGCTCGTCACCACGCACCTTTCTATGCCGGGTTCTAGTAGTACACTAGTACGTACATAGTAGCCTAGCCTAGTAGGTGGATGTGGCTGGACGGACCCCTTTGTCATCAGCCAATGAGGATTTGCCGGCTTGGAAAGGAGGGAAAGGTGGCGAGGAACAGTGTCGTCGTCAGAGTTTCGACAAGTTGTGTAGGGTCGTCGAGCTAGAAGGCCGGAAAGTGTGGAACGGACAGCCTTTGCCTTCCACATCTGCCGCTAGGGCTGGGGCTGCATGCGATCTACTAGTACTCCAGCAAATAGCAACCCGCGTCTAGCTACACTGTCAGCTTAAATACAGGCACAAAGCGTGCGCACTGGTTGTTGTTGCCTCCGGATTTATAAGCGTAAAGCGCATGATAACAGGCTTTTACGTACTACAGGAGTGGACAACATACATGTAGCATGTTTTCCCCACCTTTTCGAGGACGGTTTTCAGATGTAGCACTACTTACTGGTGCAAGTAGATGGAACATGCAGAGGGTCTCAACTCTCAACCGTAGGCAGTAGATCTAGGGAAACAACCGTGCCGTGGCCGAGTAGCCCGAGTGCCCAGCCCTGGCCCCATGCGCGCGCGGATGCAGTGCAGAGCAAACAATTCTGGCGCCATGGCACTGATCGAAGAGAAAGATGCGCGAGGACGTGAGGTGACCCGGAAAACTCACGTCGCCGTCTTTTTCCGCAGCCCGGCCTTCCTCCGATCCGGCCGCGCGCGGGGCCTCCCCATGCGTGGCCAGGTCTCGTTTTTAACGGGTCCATCATCGTCGGGGTCTCAGATCACCGTAGATGGCATGCGGTGCACCGTGCAGCAGCCAGCAATGCGCCTCCTCTCTTTTCCTCCGCTGCGAGTACAGCAGCACTGGCTGTGCAAGCTGCATGCATCTTGCATTCTTGCTACTAGTACGTGATTGCACAGTTGATTGATAGATGCTCCAATCATGCCATGTGCATCTGGCCTGGCGGCCGGCTTTTCGATCGAGCGGAGCTGGGATCACCGCGTGCATGCCGTGGCAAAGCGCTTGGCACGGCGCGGTTGTTCCCTTGCTGGCTGCTGCTATACGCCTAGCCTGCCTAGTATTCCCCAGCCGGTGCTGCGAAACGACCGCTCTTTTGGGATGGACGCGGCGCGTGTACTCTGTTCAGGGCAGCTGGTGGCCGCTTTCTTCGTCGGGAGGCGCCGGATATCTCCCCATCCACGAGACGAGCCACGAGCAGGGATCGCCGGATCGGGCATCCGCTGGGACTGGAAGTACGCACGCACGCCGGAGGACAGGACGGCGGCTGACGCAGCGACGACGCCTGACTTGACCGAGACCGGAATCCTTCATGCATGCGCGCGACTGCTGTGCCTGCACTGACAAGCGCAAGTGATCGATGTGGGGTCTGCGGTGGCGAATCCAATCGGCTAGCATGCTGCTACGGCGGCTTTGAATGAACCGAACTGGTGCGCTGCAGATGCAGGTGCAGTCGACGCTGATGACGAGACGCCGGCCGGCGAGGCAACACGTCCAACTCCCAAGGCGCCACGGGCTGTGCGTCTGTGGCTTTTGGCTTTGCAGCATGTTCAGCACGCCAACTTTGGAACGGTAGGGAATCGAAATACGCTGTAGCACTTTTCGTTTGTTTGTGGTAAACATTGTCCTACCATGGTCTAACTAGGCTCAAAAGATTCGTCTCGCAAAGTACATCTAAACTGTACAATTATTTTTTTATTTCATCTACATTTAATACTCCATGCATGTGCCGATATTTTGATGTGATAGGGAATCTTTTTTTTGCATAGTGGATTTTGGAGAGAAATTTGGTGCTCTAAACACAGCCTTGGACCGACGCCCTTGTCGTCCGATCCCGGCCGGGGGACGCCTGCCTGCAGAGAGAGAGAGAGAGACAGAGGGGCCGGGCCCGGCCGGGGGCGCTCGATCGGCTGCGGGCTCTGGCCGCGTGGGCACGGTCTGCCCGTGCGTCGTGTCCGCCGCCCACCACGTGCCGCCAGGCTGACGTCCCAGAGTGGCATATCTTGGTGGCATGCATGCGTGAACTGCAGGTGCGGCGCAGGCGTGCTGCGTGCATGAGCATGAGCTGATGAGCATGACCGACCCCATGCTCTCGCAAAGCTGCTGGATGCCCCCTCTCGCTCCACTGCCGCATGCACGGTTGCGCTGCATGCATGAAGATACAGTAGCACCCCGTGTGCACGCGCCGCCGCGCCGGCCAAGGCCAACGGCAACCACCTAGTCTGCCCCCCCCCCCCCCCTGATCTGCCTGAAGCTGTGAGCCTGTGACCTTAGGTTATTCTCAGCTCAGAGCTATGTATGTTAAACCATGGGAGGTTTGTACTATAGCATTCTCTTAACCACCTTGCTTTGGCTGATTGTGCCTAGCAGGTAGCAGACTAGCAGGAACCTGAAGGAAACATACGTGCACACCGGTACACCAGCATTGCGGAACAGGTGTGTACGTAGCACTTCAAAGGACCTGGGAACTCGTGCTCGACCAGGATTCGATCCCGGCAGCCTGCACTGTCGCGCAGAATAATTCTTGTCCTATTCGTCGTAATCCGCATCCCCAACCCAACCCACATGGCCGCATGGGCCTTATCGAACAGGCCCATCCTCCTCAATGACGCGGACGCCCGACCGTTCCCCATTTCTATCAAATTTTCATCCTATGCTTAAACAAGTTTCCTAAATTCGTCTCTCACAATCACATTAAAAAACACTCGTATCCCCAAGGTTCTTTTCTAAAACTAGCACGCCGTAAAATGCGTCTCATCAGCATGTATATTTGACGGGTGTATTTGAATCGCGTAAAAAGCGATGGGTGTCGAGGAAAAAGAAAAAGATGGCAGGTTTGCCAATTATGAATTAAAAGAAAGTAGACCCGTTTGATTGATATTTTTCCATCTTTATTAATTCCAAGACATGGAAACACTATGTAGGTGTGGGTACAAGATGAGGTGAAAAAATAAAATACTAAAAGATGTAAACATTTTTCTTCTATCACTTGTCCGCCATTTTTAACTTTTTTCAACCTTTGCAGTGGGGTCAATGTGAAGGATACAAATGTTTTCGTTGGATGATAAACGATGTTTTGAAAATTTGCTATTTTATAGTGTAGAAAAACACGTATGTCACTGACATCTTGTTTTTTTCGTGACTCACACAGCCACACAGCGTTTGATTATTCACTTTGTAGAAAAATACTTATGCAGGTATTACAACAGTTTATGTTATCATGACTTATTCTACGATTAGTGCATATCATCCATTCGTGTCATAAAAAGAATACAATCCTAGTATATGGCATAACATTAGCATCTTTTCTAAGGGCCATGTGGATTTGATTTTTTTTTGTTTTTTTATTTACTGGTGCATGCATGTGCATGGGGATATGCAGGTTGATTTTTATGACTGTAGTAATTCTGAGTAGTATTTGTTTTTTTTCCCGAGAAAAAGGAAGTTCAAGTTTTCAAACCAAAAGCTGAAGTTGTGATGACATCACATGACTAGCAGACAGTAGGCCTGATTATATAAGCCTGGCGATTGGCTGCAGGTCAACATCGACAAGCTCAAAGGAACTTGACATTCAATTGGTGCAGGCAGGGTCCTCGACAAACACCGGGCAACGGGTCCACGGATCCGCCGCTGGCCTCGGTGGGCAACAGGGGAACCTGCCGAACCTCAGATGAGCTGCATCGCCGTGGAGGTGGCGCATTGTTCTTGTTGTTCCATAGATCTCAACGGAACGCCGGCCGGCGAGCAGTAGCACCGCCGACCATGGCGTCCTCCTCCTCGTCATTTCTCATGAGAACGGCGCCACGGCGACGTACTGGAGCAGCAGGGACGACGGGCCCTTCCCAACTGAACCAAGTGCTTGGAGATCGACCAACAATACCACTGCTGATTAGGCTCTGCCTTGCTGCGCTGCCGAGTCATCACCCACGATCCGTCGAAAGCAAACACGGAGCAGGTCCGTCGTCGTCAGAGGTTGTCCTCTTGCCCTCTGCTGGTAGCGCCGCATCCCTTTTACATGAGCTCATGCTTGGATTGGGATTTTCAGACCGAATCCAGCAGTCGGAGTAAATAGCTAGTTATTTGCAGTATAAAACAACACTACAGTAACACTGTTTACAGATAGAAAAATAGTTGAAAAAGTGCATATGTGTGCTTTTTTACCTACCCGCTGGCCGACGCTCCGAGAGCGCATGCATGGCGACAACGCCAACAGAGAGTTCGTACACACGCTGGATCAGTTTGGTTGGATCAAACGATGCCCCCCAGTTCCTTTCACTTAGGCTTTGATTGGATCCAAATGGCAAAAAAAAAAAAGCAAAAGCACCCCTGGTAAAAAGGCAAATGCTACAGTAACTATTTGCTAATCATGGATTAATTAGGTTTAATAAATTCGTCTCGTCGTTTAGTCCTCATCTATGTAATTAGTTTTTTAATTAGACTATATTTAATATTTCTAACTACCGTCTAAACATCTGATGTGACAGGGACAAAAAAATTTTCCTAGATCAAAACGGACCTTTAATTTCCACAGTTCATTCCTTGTTGTGTCAGCGATATATACATACGTTGGCGCCTTGTACTTTCACCCCTTGCCTGCTGATGGCACCAGGAGCATCTAACCTAGATCCGCTTGCTTTGAAGCCGTCGGCATGCGCCTGTCTCTCTCGAGACGCCATTGCCATCTCCGAATCTCCGATCCGGCCTCCGGGACAAGAACTCCCTAGAGGCTAGAGCTAGCTAGAACATTTAACCACCGGAGCAATGCAATTTTGCCCTGTTGACGACAGGGACACTGCAGGAGAGGCAGATAACAAGTAATCAGACTTTCTTTCCATCCATCAAAGAACAGCAGATGGACAAATAGACCGGGAAAAGCATAAACAAAGAGAACAACTTGTCGAGGTTTCTTGCGCAGGCAGATATAGTAGCTGAACCACCGAAAAGCCTTTTCGAAAAATCATCCAAAAGGCTTTGTCCCCCCTGCTTTTTTCGCTCCCCTTGCAAAACAACACGAACCTAATCGAGAAATCGGACAGGCAAAGTGGTGGTGTGTAAAGCTAATAGGGCTTCGATTATTTGAGAAGCGGTCCGTCTCATCGATCAACCTGCTCCCACGTACTATGTAAAATCAAAGACCTAAACACATTCCTTTCCATTCTCGAGCAAGTTCTCCTTGGATGGACTATGGCTAGGCACACATCAGGCGCCTTTCCTGCATGATGCAATGGCTTTTCCATATGTAAGCTGTTAGCTTCTGCAAAGGTTTCTGGCTGATATTTGTGGGCATGCTTATATTATTATTGCCTTGCTCAATGCGCAAAAACGAAATGTCCGAAAGCTAATAATAGCATACTTGTATATATGGCTTTGCATGGGTGTCTGATGCAGCGCTCATTGAGGTAGTCTACGTTGAGTCTCACCAAACCCACCAACACTTCATATTGTTTGCTTTTAAGAGAGGATCTAGAGTGGAAAGCAGCATGAGCGTTTCGTTTTCTTTCCCTTTTCCTTTTTTTTTTTTGAGAATAACATATATACCAAGAGCTTTGGCATTACTTGAGCGTCCGTTTGATTCCACATCAGCGAATGTACAAATGTACAATGACCTGTGGAAGTGGCCCGCACTGCAAGTGACCCGCAACCACTGAAAGAAACGTTTGGGTTTATTAAGGGCCTGTTTGGATCCACCCAGCTAAACTTTAGCTCCCCACTTTTAGCCACTTTTAGCTATTTGGGGATCCAAACAGGGGAGCTAAAAGTGCCAAGATAAAGTTTAGCTCCAATTATCTCATAAGCTGGCCAAGGGGAGCTAAAACCAGCTAAAAGTGGTCCAAGATGACCACTTTCCACCCTTTACCTCTCCCCACCCCGCTTTCTCTCTCTCCCCACCCTGCACTCGCTCTCTCCCTACCCCCACTCTCTCTTTCCCCGGTTCCGCACCGCCGACGACGAGGCGAGGAGGCCACCCGCACCTCCTACACGGGCACCGGAGGCGGAGAGGCCCTGGATCCATGCCGCCGCCCCTAGCCGCGGAGCTCGACGTCGGTCCTAGCCGCCGGAGACGACGAGGATGAGATAGAGATGACAAGGAGGCGGCGCGCGTGGAGGAGTCGGGGCTCGGCGGGAGCGGTGCGGCTCCATGACAGCACGACGCGGCGGGGGAGGAGGAAGGTGAGGCCCGACCGGAGGGGAACTCCATGGCGGCGCGGCCGGAGGATGAGGAAGGGGAGACGCGGCTGGAGGGAAACTTCATGGTGGCGCGGCGCGACTGAAGGAGGAGAAAGGGGAACCACTTGCCTAGCCTCGCCGACGCCGTGCGCCCGCCGCGCGCCTCGTGAGCCGGGCTGGGGAGCCGCCGGCGCTGCGCCATGAGCGGGATTGAAGGGGATCCACGGGGACGAGGTGGAGGTGGCGGCGGAGGATGAGGCGGCGGAGGAGGACGAGGTGGAGGTGGCGGAGGAGGACGAGGACGGGGTGGCTTGGCGGCGGCGGAGAGGATGAAGTAGTCGGCGGCGTGGCTTGGATGCAGTAGCTCGGGAGAGGAGGAAGGGCAAGGAGAAAGGGGTATGGATGTCTTTTTTTTACCCATGAGTTAAACTTTAGCAGGGGATCCAAACAGTCCCATGGACTAAACTTTAGCACTCCAATTAAGAAAGCTAAACTTTAGCTGGGGGCTAAAGTTTATGTCAAGCGATCCAAACAGAGCCTAAGCCTATGTAACTGTTGGCCTTGACGACTCCCTCCACACCAAGTGAGTCGGGCTGAACATTTCCATGAAGTGAAGGTACAGTGGTACCTCCCCACAAAAAAGTACAAATTATTGAAATCCACCAAAAGGTACACTTGTAATAGCTGTGATTTGTGGAGTAATTAAATAAACGGATAGCAGTTATGTATGGAGTAAATAAATGGGCAATGCGCATAAAACAACATATATATTTCATTTTAGAAATGACAGCGATCACTCAAGCCACTACCAAAGTGAACACGGCATGATGCAATAGTCTCAACAACTTTAATTAGCAATAGGCAAGTGGATAAAGAAACTGTCTCTCCCTGTAGTCATTGTGGAGTAGCACTATATACCAAGTATGTGCCACACAGAAATATGGATCCAATCAAGAAAGAACGCCTGAGAATTGTGCAGCCCAAAAATAATGGGCAACCCGCCGCATGCATGGTACACCACCTGGAACGAACTCATCATACACATTCCTAGGGGAAAAACTGTTCCGAAGATACGTTGATGTCCAACAGAAACCCAGCAAGCATGAGTGCACCATGGGCATCATGAGTCGCTAAGGAACCAGAGAGAGCATGGAGAGTTCCATACATGATGGTTTGCGAGTGATAACTCTCATGGTCTCACCACCATCCCGGGCAGCGGGCACCATTATTAATTAGCAGCTGATATTTGACTATCGTCTACAGTAAGCTGCATCGAGGAGAACCTGAACATCTGGTTCTGTGTTTGAACTTGGAAGAGTGACAAGCAATTAATTTTAATGGCATCTACATTTGGAATGTGTGTATGCATCAATTGATACGGTATACTAGAATAACTGTGAGCCATCCATTCTCTTAGATCAAATGAGGTATTATCTCCTAAAAGGTAATTCCTCAAAATAAAAAACTAAAACAGGATAAACATTGATAACTAACTATACGTAAAAATAATAAATAAAAAAACTAAAACGAGATAAACATCAATAATTAACTAGAGATGTGGATGTGATCTATTTACTAAATCAACGTGACAGCCCATTAATAAGTCAGTATATTTTGCAACCAATGAGTTCCAAGATCGACGCCGTCATGTATTTGGCAAGGTTTTCTTTTTTTTTTTTTTTGAGAATTCACGTATTTGGCAAGTGATTACGGAATAAAAGAACTATCTCGATTGCCATTAACTAAGGTGATAGTACTATTTCGACTCAAAAATAGTTCTTTTTGCTGGCTGAATGACGTGAACGTGACAGCCCTCTATACAAGTAAATGCATGAGTGAATGTGACACCTCCATCTCAATTGCCCATGCACATGATTGAATGGTCACCTCCATCTCGATGGAATGCCCGTTGTGAAACGTTTCGCTAAATATGTCTCGTATACTTATTCGTGACCGAAAGAAATGTCACAAGTTTTTTTTAAACCTGACTGTATACATGTGCCTAGCGGCATATAGGGTCGTGCAACGGCACATCGAACTGCTGGGCGGAGAGTCCGATCTGGAGATGTGGGCGAGAATTCCGCTTTTCCATTTTAATTAATTTCCCCTCTTAATTTATTATATTAACTATTTTTTTTATTCAACGGTTTATATCTGATTGAGGTCTTACCTCCTAGCAGGTAATTAGTGTATCGTAGCACAGCTCTGTACTATTTTCATTCTCGAATATTTGGCGCAAACTAGTTCAATTTTGAACTAAAGACGTAAAATAAAAAGAACGGAGGGAGTATCTGCCTGCACACAAATCTAACCGTATGAGAGAGAGAGAGAGAGATAAAGCGCCAAAATGTGGCTCAGGACGATCATCTTGGACCACAGGAGGAGGTGAGGGTCCCCGCGCTCTTCAATCATTTGCACGAACGCGCAGGTGAACGAGTGAACGACCCACCAAGCGGCCACTGGAACACCATACCGGCCGGGTACACATTGCACAAGCCCGGCCAGGCGCAGAGCACATGCCCGTGACTTGGCCAGCGCGTGGCCGTGCGTAGACCGGGGGAAGGGATCGCCGGAGTCATTGCAGGCTGCCGCGGCCTTGTGCTACTCTTGGGTTGGGGGGTAGATCCGCGGATTCATTGCCAATTCATCACCGTTTTACTGCTGCAGAATCTCGCTGTGCGTGGACAGACGGATCAATGCGTATCACCAACTGCCTGCTGCATGCACGCGCCAAAAAGGTTCTTTGTCAGTGCGTGGAGCGCGCGACACGTGGGTATGTAGTAGGGCTCACTCACCGGTCTTCCTTCAAGTGTTCTCTCGATCAAGTTCAGGCCACATTCAGATGCCGGCTTCCTTTTGTGTTCTCTGCACCGTGCTGGCATTGGCATGGCCATCACTCAGGTTTCTGGCTGCATGCATGCGCTGCCCTTTTCTTACTCTCTTTCCCTCCCAGAAACGGATGGATCGACGGCGAGAATTCTGGATGGGTTGGGAGATTGTTCAGCGGCAAAAGCCGAGATGTGTTCAACGCCTGCACCGGCCGGCCGGCTTCCAGACAAGACCTTTCTGATTCATCACGGGGAGGTGCATGCAGTCCCGGCCCGGACGGATCAAACTTTGCCCTGCCTACCTCCTCAGAGAGAAAGGAAACGGAATTCCACGAAAGACGAGAACCGGTGTAGTAGATCTAGGTGCGACCACCGCTTTCTTCTTCTCCGCATCTCTCTCCCTCTATTCTTTTGAAAAAGCCTTCCCGAGATCTTTCAGGACCATTCCACCGTTCCTAAACTCCAGCACGACGGCCCGAATACGTCTCCAGTTTTCCATGGAATTTCAAACTTTCAGAAAAAAGAGGGAGAAATTTCAAACAGACGGAAAAGTGCCTCTTCCGGATCAGTCAAGCTCAAGCACGGTTGTACCTGAACCTGAATTAGCAGCTTACTAATAAAGAAATGCTGACAAAACAAAAACATTTTATGTCAGAGCCCACACATGACGCTCTGTGGTTTGACTATCTTACTATTACTAATTGGAGGTTCAAAAATTGCACCAATTACAAAACGTGCTAAAAAAAAGATAAATCCAAGAAATTCACACAATAATCAGAAACATCAGACCATCAATTGGCAGATTGAAATATTAATAGCCATTAGATCTGTTTTCTAAGTAATTACCCATCTCTGCCATTATGAAAGGTCTTGAGTTCAACTCTCAATGAAAGCAAATATCCTCTTTTTTTATTATATATATTTTTCAAATAATTACCCACCTCTGTCATTACGAAAGATCTGAGTTCAATTCTCAACGAAATCAAATATCTTCTTTTTTTTTAGATTTTTCTCATTTTCAAACTTACCTTCAGTTTTTGTATTTTTTCCGTTAAAGATACCAGAAACCTTTCCATGAAACAGATATTTTGTAGATTTTTTGAAATTTCCATGTCAATCCTCACAAGATGCGCTAGAAAAAAATAAAATTATAGAAATTCTCACAATAATAAAAAATTTCCCTATCATCAATTAACATGTTGGAATCTTAATAGCCATTAGATCTGTTTTCTAATTAAGTAATCACCCACCTTTGGCATTATCAAAATAATATTAAATAAACTCTAAAACTACATATTAATTACCCACTCTGCCAATATAAAGGAAAACATGAAATAACACTCTAAATTTATATTTAATTGCTCACATTTGCTATTTTGATAGGATAATATCAAATATCCCCTTTAATTTATATTTGAATTGTTCACCTTAGTTATTATGACTGATAATACGATAAAAATAATCCCTCAAAATTATATTAAAATCACATATTTTTGCAATCGATCAAAGATTATCTAAATCAATTAAGCATACATATAAAATAGTAAGATATGTTATTATAAAAACCTAAGTATAAAAATAGATCTATATATGTTGTACGGTTACGCATAACACATTTAAGACTCTAACACGTGTGAAAGTATGGGTTGATTGACTTAGTTACGTATATCAGGAGTATACAATAATAACACACTCTTCCCAACTAGCCAGAGTACTTGAAGTTAAAAACGCCCAGGCAAAAACGCCATTAACTTACTCCTCGTTGACCTGGAAAGACAGGCGTATAATAAAATAGCACAACATAGATCAGGCAGGTCTTATTTTTCAGGAGGCACGTCTGCTTCGACCGTTGGATTCGTGATCGGACCGCTTGGGTGTGACGCGACGTCAGCAACAAATTAATAGGATTTTAATATCGATCACCAGGTATTAATATTATCCACTTGTAAATAGATATAGACCCCGACGCCTAACAAACCAAATTACTGAGTTAGTATCGCTCTCTCTCTACTAAATTCATGTGTGAGAATTACTCTATGATTATACCGTTTTGTTTATTTGATACTACAAAGGTATTATCAGTTTCTTATGAAAATCGTAATCATACCAAATTACATGATGTCCCGACAGTTTTTCAACCCTCTGGCCGGGGCATTTAGTATTTCTAACCGAAGGTAATACTTTTCAAAGGGGATCAAATATTATAAAATTTTTTATTTCAGAAATCATGTATTAAACAAAGAATTATTGGTAATTTTTTTGTCCAAACAAAACAAAATCAAGGTATTAAGGTCAAACAGAGTAAGTAGGAGTTTATATCAGCCGGCACAGCAAGTTGCAGACTTCCCATTTTTTGAAGAAGTCGTAGTTGTAGCTAGTAGCTTGGTTATATTTTATCAAAAAGTTAATTACAGCTGCAGATCATCTAGTTGAGATGACTCTGTCAGAAGTAAAAATAATCAATCTCTAATGACGTGCAGGAACTGTACTATAAGATCAAATATGGAGCAGAGTAACACACGAACGGGCGTTCTGAACAGTATTATAACATCAAGTGAATCTGCCACTGCTACACACCTGATCGTCTCATCATTGTGTGCTGTTTTTAAACTTACTCTCTGACCTGACAAATTGGGCTCAGGTTCTCTTCAGTTTGAAAGGAGCACTTAGGAAGTGTCTTTCGGCACTAGCACCTCTTGGAACTAAAAATCAGAAAGTCAACATAAGAACATTGAGACCACGTGGAGAGTTTGGTTACTCTATTGAGTTGCTTCTTGTTCAGTACATGTTTTCGTATGGCATATAATCTTTTACAACCTACTACTACAAGTCACTTTAGCTCTGTCTGAAGCCATTTTTTAAAATTTAACCAAACTTATATAAAATTACACCAATCATGAAATAATTTTGATGGTACATCTATTTGGTCATTTGTAGATTAAATGGAAAATAGCATTGTGCATCTTTTTAGAAACTTATGAAAGTTAGAAAGTTTTAACTTAAAACAAACAAAGTGACTTATAAGTAGACTAGAGTATTGGACACAAAATAACCTAAGAAGTTTTCATTTTCTTTGAGCTGAAATAGATGCGTGTTGATCTTGAACGCCACTGCGGTACTATGGGTATGGAATGGATACAAACAATAGGCTCTGCTGAGGAGAAACTTCTACGAGCGTGTCTTCCTTGGTTTGATTTGACTACAACAAAATTCAGAGACGGAAAATAACGTGAGTGGCTCAAATCCCCCAAAGTAGGAATCCATGAAAGGGGCCTTGAATATGGGATCTTATTCTTTCTGCACTTTATCAAGATTTGTCACGCCAACTCCACTCATATGAATTTGGCCTACCACTACCAGAGACTTTCCATGCCAATTGGCAATTAGAGACGTTCGCGGTACAGGCTACCGGTAGTTTTATAATTAATGGATCCTACTAGCATTTATGAAAGTTAGGGATAGAAGTGGGTTTGTCCATGAGCCTGCAAACATGTCATATTTTGCAGTTTTTTTTAAACACGCAAGAAAACGGCCTATTCTATTCACAGTGTGTTCTTGAGCGAAATCCGTCACTAAAATATATTTAGCTATCCACACTGAAGAGCTACATCATCAAACCCACTAACATGCATTAACTTTGCTATATATACTGCTCATACAAACTCCACACCAGCAACAAATAATTATAGGCATTGAATTGTGATTCCAAGCCATATCCTTTCATCTAGTGTCATAGTCCAGCTTCCCACATATACCCATATATATCACCGCACAAGGCATCCTTGTATTTCTATTCTATGCTATAAAAGAGCGAATTTTAGAAAAAAACTTTTTTACCTACAATGATTTCACCTCTCCCGTTGGCCCCATTACACAAGTTAGAAAGGGTGGCAAAGTGTTGGAAATGGTCTAAAATCGATAGAAGGAAAATGTTTCCACTCTTTAATCTTCTATTTTACCCATACCTACCGGCACTGTTCGCCTACACGGCCGTGTAGTCAGTTTACACGGCGTGTAAACGCTACACGTTGCTCTACTGTGCAGTTTACAACCTAAATGGTGATTACATGGTGAACCCGTTTACATGTCCGTTTAGTCCGTTTTCATGACTGTTTAATCTGTTTATATGCTTTGTAAAAGGCCATTTGGTGCCATTAACCCTATCTAATCATGTCTTAGTATGATATGTGTCATTTGTAAATAGTAAGGGCCTGTTTGGAACGTAGAAATACAAAACAGAGGAATGGAAAAAAATACAGGAATGGAGTTGAGCATCAGGTGGAAACCTATAGGAACCAAAAATACAGGAATCGGAGGATTGTGCCGTTTGAATCGTAGGAAAAATACAGAATGTAACTACCTCAAATTCTGTATAAGAGTATATAAAATCATGCAAAAAAAAAAAGTTGAAATTGGACCTAGTCTTCAGTTCATGACAAATGGGCCCAAACAAACATGGGTCCCACTACTCAGAATTGTAGTAACGGAAGTCACAGTTCCTGCAAACCAAACGCACTCGAGCGATTCCTTTCCAAAGGAACTGAAAACTCCAGAATTCCTATGAAATTCCTTCAATCCAAACGGCCCCTTAAGTTGTTATGCGATTGAAGAACTGGCAATAGTAATAGTAGACTATGGTTTGATCTTTTGTTTATTTGATTCTTAAAATTGGTAATTTCTTTATCATGGAATTAACGAGAAAAGAAGGGCGTCAATCAAGCAACTCTCTTTTCTTTTAATTCATTTTTTCCTCCTTTCTATTGCCCGGCCGGTTATCTAATGACACGTGCGTGTTACACATATATCTATGCTTGTGATGATTAATAGAAAAAGTTTTATATAGGCAACATGTAAAAAAGGGAAACCATCTTCTATTGAAATCAGATAGAATTCTAGCTAAGCGAGATGAACATTTATATGCTCATCAGTTAAATAGATGTTCTTTGGAATATTAATATTGATGCGATTGTCTTGGATTATGACTTAACATAGTGACTTCTAGATTGGTACTATAATGGCTATTTGTTTTCAAAAGTGCCAGTTACATATATATAGATCGGATAAACTAATGATGGGTTGGAGTAGAGCGTCGAATTAACCGGTACGGTGTCGGTGTGTTCATAGGAAAATTGAATGATGGCAGCTTTTTTTTCGTTACGAGTGTGGTGCGTTTTACTCTTATATTTTCTTATGGCCGGTGGGTAAGTTTTCAGAAAAATGAAAAAGTTTGATGGTTGTAATTGTGCTTATGCCTAAAGTCTACCTGATTTGTGGTATGGTGTTTTTTATTTCTATAAAAAATTCTAGATTCTTTTTATTGTAGCATTTTGTGGGGAATAATAGAGGCTCTTAATAAGATAGCTCAAATGAACATCTAAATTTGTATCTGCGCCATCCAACTTTGCAATATAAAAAAGAAACTAGATCGAGTAGCGCCAAATATTAATTGAAGTCACCCATCTATGCTATTTGTTTTTTTAAGGCTAAGTCCAGCAGTCCGGGTATATGGCCGGATATAGTACAAAATGACAATGTAGTGATACTGTTCACAGAGAGAAGGGTAGTTGGAACAGTGGATAGATATGCTTTTACCGTAGCTGCTGGCCTTGGTCTAATAATGTTCACAGAGAGAAGGATAGTTGGAACAGTGGATAGATATGCTGTTACCGTAGCTGCTGGCCTTGGTCTAATAGAACACAAACCCTACAGTTCACTTGTCCAATATTTTTGGTTTGTCTTTGTGGAAAGGAATGCTAGCTTTAATAATTAACTGGGCCCGAATGATTCGCAGTCACGTGATACAGCGGGAATGTAAAAGAATGTCGTTGGTAGGAGGAGTCGCCTGTTCCTTCAAATGATTCCATCCATGCAACCCCCCGACCTTGACCACGAGGCCGGAGATCAGGTTGCGCTCACTGACCAAACACGCACCTCCCTTCTCTCTTGATCTTCTCTCTCTGAAGTCGTGAACCAACCAACGGAACAATTTACAGTACAATACATGCATCAAAATAATAATATTGCAAAACTTACAGTGCAACCGTATTTTGTTGCTTATAAACATAAATTCATTCATACTGTACTTCTGCAAATTCATATGGTCATCCTGTAATGTAGTAACTGTAACTGTATAGTACGGGAAGGATACGCCGATACTCCATATAATAAATAAATAAAAAGACAGAACAGGGCGACGCTGTGCGTTGTCCGTCCGATCGAGAGGGGTGAATTCCCCACCGTCCCACATATATAAATGCAGTCGTGCAGTAATGCTGCCGTGGTGATCTTCAGCAGCACAGTGGCTGTACGCACCGCAATCCCCACGCATAATCGCGGGACTGTCCGTGGAAGCGGTCGTCGCGTCGCATTCGCACGGGGCTTTGCACTCACCTTGCAGGGATCAGGATCGGATCGGAGCTGCCACGGGACCAACTCGTCCACAGTCCACCGTTCTCTCTGCTTCTGCTTTGTCATCGTACGTACCGGCCCGGCCGGCGTATTGGCTGCGCGGCGGCTCTGCAAGGACACAACACACGTACGACGTGTGTGGCGTAACTGCATGCTGCCACGGTACTGCTCCGGCCCGGACACCGGCCGGGAGGGACGAAGAATGCAGCGGCGGAGACGGAGATGGCATTGGCCGGCCGCGCCGGGCCAAGACCGGGACCGCTTTCTTCCTCTTCTGATCCTGGTTGTCACCAGCAGGCAGCAGCTGTGGTAGCGATCGAACAAGAGCCAGAGCATGCGTAACACACGCAGGACTGATTGATTGTATAACACACGGCACGGCACACATAGCACAAATTAAGATGAAGTTGGAGATGCTATCGGCACGGGTACGGTGCGGCGGGGGCGGCATGGGCTGGGCATGGCGTCTGCACGCAGATGCATGGCCAGAGGCCCGGCCGTGTGTGTCTCGTGACCGTGCATATATATCCCGGAATCCCGGTAGCGGTCGCCATGCTCGCGGGCCGGCAGGCCGGGCGCCCAACGACTGGCCATAGCAGTAGGAATAGCCCGCGGCGATAGATCGAGCAAAGCGAAACCGCGTACCTGCGGGCGGGACGTGCAATCGTGCATACATATGCCAGTAGTACTCGTACAGGTAGTATTCACTGCGGCTCGTGGGCGTGATGAACGACCCGACCCCGGTGGGTGCGCCTCATTAACCCGCTGGCCGCTGAGCATGCAGCCTGAGCCCCGGCCGGCCGATGGTCGGAGAGTCGGCTTTGAAAAGCGAAACGGCTACTACTCAGCAGTCAGCAGCTCTTCCGACCGCCGCCCGGGTTCGGTCATCACCTTGTGTGGCTGGCCACTGCTGTGCAGCCTGTGCTGCTGCCTGCACTGCATCTGCATGCCACCACTGCAGCTGGACACTGGGAGTCCGCGACTCGACTCGCTCGGCCGGCTCGACTCGATCGATCGCAGGGCTGGAGCGGCCATGATTGCAGCACTGACTGCGTCCTATTTACGGGCGCCTGTGGCTGTGGCTGTGGCGGTGCGGTGGCGCGAAGGGAGAGAGCATCACCAGCCGATCGAGCCGGTAAAATCTACGTACTGCGGAGGGAGATAGATAGAGAGTGCTGCCGTTTCACCGCACTGAACCCGTGAAAAGTGAAACTGCCGCCTCTGCCTGCCTGCCTGCACTGCACAGCATGGGTTCGGGTCGGGCAACGGGCAATGCCGAGAACAGAGATGAGATGGAGCGGGGCGGGGAACGGGGAGAAGGAAGGCGGCGTCGCCCTGGTCTCCCTCATCGTGTCGTGTCTCCGCCTTGCTCAAGGCAAAGCCCGGCATCGCCGGGTGGGGGGCGCTGCTTCGTTGTGACCGTGTTCCCGGCCGATTCCCTAGAGATCCTTGGCCAGGCCACCGCGTGATCGGGGGGATCCGTAGCCGCGAAATAAAAATGGCCCTTTTTCCCCCAGGACAGGGAGGAACAGAAAGCGGAAAGGGTACGGCGGCGCGCTGCATCTGCAGCAGCGAAAGGAGATCGCAAAAACCACGGCCCTGGCAGAGTATGTAGGGAGGGGTACGTCTACGTTGGCCCTCTGCCCGTGGCAATTATTGATGGGTTTTTCTATTCGAAACATGCACGCTGCGTGAACGTGGCAGCACAGCGCGCGTGTACGAACTACACGCTTTCGCACTTGCCGTTGTCTCGGACAAACGGCCAACGGAACTCTCCCAGCACGGATCCAGGGCGTGCGCCGCTGTTCATCGGTACAGGGGAGTTTGTTGGGCTGTGAGGGGAGTGCCCCTGCCCACTGCCGATGCAAGTAGTAAACGGTGGCAATAGGCGGCAACGACTGGAGAGGCACGAAGAATCGAAACAAGTGTACAGCAATGTGAAGGGAAGAGAAGAAACTTCGTGGTCTTCGTTCGTAACGCGGATGCGAGGTGTTTTGTCCGCAAACCTGCAAAGTGGACATTTCAAGCAGACTTGCACGAGAAATTTGGCTGCCAACGTCGTTTGGTTCTACCTTTGAGAAATGCAGTCAAAAGATAGCCTTGTTTAGTAGGGTTTCTTCCGGCTCCAGCTCCTCCGTGCTATAGTGCCAAAGCCAGGAGAAGGCCCTTCCTAACGGTTCCAGAGACAGGAGAACAACTCTATGGGAGCGAAGAGAGAAAAGAGAAAAATAGTCTTTTGCTAGAGAAATACCGCGTCAGATGCTTAGTTCTCTCAGCGTAGGTCTGTCAGCGGACTCTGGCTTTTTACGGTTTCGACACTAAACTGGTCCATCTCAAAAAAATATGATTTTCTGCGCTTATTCTTGTCTTAGTTGAATCTTGATAGATCGACGTGCATTTAGTCTATGGAATAAATTGGTCTAAAGGTTGATGACTGGCCAATGCAAAAACGAGTGAATGAATCGGTACTTCCAAAAGTCTTCTAATGCAGAAACTAAAAAGACATAATTTCCACATTTGTATGCGGCTCACTCATTTCTCTGTAGCTGGTACCACGTAAAAAGCTACCATTTCCATGCTTGTTCCATCTCTAGAATTAGATTGGGTAACGCTATGTTACTAATTTGAAGCGCTGATTTTTTTTCTTTTGTATGCTGGTAGCCACTGTCACTATGACCAATATGTGATACAATGATCATTTTTCGGTGACACTATAGTAGAGAAAACCGACGAGAAGGTACTATCGTCGACAACGGTAAATCGTCAATTTTTGTTAGCTTTTTCATCATCAAACATCATATTTCGCCGACTTCCCATTTCATAGGTGATACAATCACAAATTTCTCGGTGATAACCGATGTAGATCACTCAGCATCTTAATCCATCAAAAGTATTCTTGATCTTGGAGATCCTAGAGCTTCAAGGATAAAGTGAAAGGGTATACTCGTACCTGTTAATGATCTACGCTCTCAACCCTTCGTTCTCCAAGACGAATGTCCGATTCTTATCTCTAAGAAAGATGATTCCATCATTCCAAATCTCTCTTTTTTTTTTTTTCAGAATCTCGCCCCCACTCCATCATTCAGATTGTAAAGATCCAAGAACTCTGCTGCTGCTGCACCGGCGTCTTAATTTTTTCTGAACTCGACGCGGCAGTGCACACAAACAAGAAGCCGCCGAGTCCAAAACAAAAACCACGCAGCCTTTGGGTAGCAGCACCCGGATTCATAAATCTTCACACCAAATGCCCACCCCCACTGATCCTGATCACACCGAACCGCACCCTCGCTCACACCATCTGTCATCACCCGCCCCAGAACAAATCTCAACGTCAGGACACTAGCAACGGCAGAGCAGAGAACAAGACGCATGACTCAGAAAAAAAGAGTTTTTTTTTTCCAAAAAAAGGGAGAAATAAAACTGAAGAGAGAGGGCGAGAGAAAATGCTGGGGGAGGCCGGAGGCGGCGGCGGCAGCAGCAGCACTACTGTGTACCCCACCCCCCACCACACACCGAGGCAGCAGGGTAAAAATACAGCCCTCCACGCCGGCGACAGGCGTCAATGTACGGATGTCTCCCGGGGCCTGCCCCACTTCCACAGCCCTCCTCCACCGTCTCCGTTCCTCTCCTCCTCCCCCGTCGGGCCGTGCCCTCCCGTCAAATTATTCCAAAGCTCCCCTTTTTTTTCCGGTGAAACCACCGCACCGAAAGAGCAGCAGCGCAGACGCGCCTCGACGCCTCGTGCTCCATAACCAAAAGCCGCAAGGCAGCAGTAGCCCTGCCCAGTAGAGCGGAGCCCCCCACTCGCAGCGGCTCGCGCTCGCTTCGCTCGCTGCCACCGCCACTTTCCCCCGTCTCCCCTCGGAGCGCGCTCCCTCCCTCCACTGCCGCGGCCCCGTTCCCGCTCCCGCCTGGAAGAGAGGGGAGGGAGAGGGGGAGGAGGAGCATGCGGTTGGGTTTTCACCGCGGGCTGGAACTGGAAGAAGGAGGAGCTTCGCCGCGCGCATCGCGACGAGCCGCTCCCCGCTGGCACCCACGCCAAAAGGCGAAGATTCTCGCGCCCCCGTCCCCTCCACCACCTCCCGCTGTAGCCGGTAGGAGGAGGTAGAGCCGCCCCAGATCTGTTCGCCCGCCGCGCGCGCTCCACCCCCCCCTAGATTCGCTCCTCCGCCGCCATGCGGCGGCTGCTGCCACGGCGGCTGCTGTGACTGCCCTGTCCTAGTGTCCTGGGCGAAGCGTCGAGCGAGCGAGCGGGGGAATAAACGGAAGGTTGCTCCGCGCGATGGGGTGCGGGCAGTCCAAGATGGAGGAGGAGCCCGCGGTGCGGCACTGCCGGCAGCGCTCCGAGCTGCTGGCGGAGGCCATCCGCCACCGCTACTCGCTCGCCGACGCGCACCACGCCTACGCCGAGTCGCTGCGCGCCGTCGGCGCGCTGCTCCACGACTTCCTCCGCGGGGTCCAGACGCTGCCGCCGCCGCCGCCCGAGCCCGCGCTCCGCCTCCCGCACCACCGCAAGGGGGACGGCCTCCCCGCCGCGTCGCCGCCGCCAGCGGTCGCCTCCTCCTCGTCCGCCGCCGCCGCCGCGCCGCCCGGCCAGGCCAAGCAGGTCCGCATCGCCCCCGACGACGGGCATATCCACTTCCAGTCCGACGACGACGACGACGACTCCGAGGGCGGGCACATCAGGTTCCACTCCGACGAGGAGCCCGACCCGGCCCAGCGACGCCCGGAGGTCGTCCGCTCCGCCGGGGCGCCGGGGCCGCCGCCGCCCCAGACGGAGCCGCCCTATGGCCCCGGGTATGCCCCGGCGCCCTATGGTCCTGGCTACGGCTACGGGTACGCCACTGGGCCTGGGCCTGGACCTGGGCCTGGTCCTGACTACGGCGCCTTGGGCGTGAACGGCGGTGGCTATGAGCCAGGCTACGGCGGCATGGGCAGCGGCGGCTATGGACAGAGCTACGGTGCCATGGGTGGCGGCGGCGGCTATGACCCTGGCTACGGTGGCAGCGGCGGCGGCGGTGGCCCCCCCAGCGCCTATGACCCAGCCTACGGTGGCGGCATGGGCGGCTATGGCCAGAGCTTCTTCAACATAAGCTACGCTCGCAGCCAGCCGCCTCCCTCGTCCGTCTCGCACGAGCAACGTCTGCAGGCCACTGACGCCAGGGTCCACTACTATTCCGGCGATGGCGACCCACAGCCTCCCCCACGCGGCTACGGTGGTGGTGGGTACCCCTACCCACCGCAGAGCTCGAGCTCCTATAATCAGTACCCCTACGGTGGCTACTACGGCGGCGGCGGTGGCGGCGCTCCTGCACCGCCACCAGACATGCCTTCCTCCTCCCGTGAGCCAGCTGCGCCGCCGCCACCTCCATCTCCTCCGAGGGTTTCTACCTGGGACTTCCTGAACCCGTTTGAGACTTATGAGAGCTACTACGAGCAACCAACTGCAGCAGCAGCTCCATACACTCCCAGCAGGAGTTCAAAGGATGTGCGCGAGGAGGAGGGGATTCCTGATTTGGAGGACGAAGACATGGAGGTAGTCAAGGAAGCTTATGGTGATGAGAAGCACGCGGTGAAGGGTTACATGGGGAACGGGAAGGCGGCAAAGGCGGAGGCCAGGAGCAGTACAGGAGATGAACTTCCCCGCAAGTCCAAGTCATCTGAGGCCAGCAGTAGTGGGAGCAGCTTGGAGCATGATGTGCATGTAGTGGAGAAGAGTGTTGTTGGAGAACAAGTTCAACGCTCAGAGCCACGGCAGCACGTTGCCGGCCTGCCGCCCGCAGGATCGGACAAGATATACATTGATGACGCCGAGGTGGTGGTGGAGATCAGGACTCAATTTGTGCGTGCCTCGGAATCAGCCGGTGAGGTGTCCAAGATGCTTGAGGTTGGAAAGATGCCTTACTACCAGAAGAGTTCTGGTTTTAAAGGTTGATAAACTTTTTTATTTCAGATGTGCGATCAAATTTTCCAGCCTTAACAAGCACTTGCTATTATGAGCGCTAATTTTGACACAATTGATTATGCAGTCTCCGCAATGATGATTTGTGGTATACCAACAATGGAGGAGGAGTTTCTGCGGTTCGAAGAGGACAAGGCGATGGGATGCGGCAACCTTTCCTCAACGCTACAGAAGCTGTACATGTGGGAAAAGAAGCTTCTTGAGGAAGTGAAGGTATAGAATGTGCTTTACATCTTTGAATTTGTTAGGGATGTTGTGATTTGTGAGATCGCTTTTGGGCATGTGCTTCTATCTGTTTGCACCTCGATGCTTATGGATCTTAATTGAGAGTGCAGAGTCCAATCTAGTATGTGAAGCTTCCAGATTTATCCATTCTCTTGTGCTATCCTGGCTTTGTTAATTTAGAATTTTTGGAGTTGCCATCTCTACTCAGATATAGTACCAGCTGCTTAATTTTGACTTCCAGACGTCTATTAGTAACCAGGTGGCTAGTTTAGGGTATGGATATACCCCCACAAATACCTTATTCTGGAGTGCCTCTCCACATGCTAAAGAATTAATCTGTGCTTCTAATATCCTTGTAAATGTCTTGCCCATTTTCACCTTTTCCCCTTTTTGAGAAATGATCTATGCCAGAAATGATTATGTCTATGGTTTTATGCTCTCTTTTGCATTGGCTTTATGTTTTCTACATTCAGCCTTTTTTGTTGCCAGAGCTTCACTCCCAGTCCCACATTGCAATGCTTTTACTTTGCCAGGCATACCAATGGTTCCTTCTTTTTTTTTTTTTTTTTTGAACTATTTTGCTGTCTCACTTTTATTATGCCAAGCCTAGTGAAAATCAGCTTGCGTATCCAGTTCATTAATTTGTTTTTGTATCGCATAAAACTGATGTAACTTAATTTCGATTTTACAGACGGAGGAGAGGATGCGGGTACTGTATGACAGAAAACGCGAGGAGCTGAAAATGTTAGATGAGAAAGGTGCAGAAGCTCATAAGCTTGAGGCCACTGAACTTCACATCAGGAAGCTATCAACTAAGATTAGCATAGCCATTCAGGTTGTAAACACTATTTCAGAAAAGATTAGTAAGCTGAGGGATGAAGAGTTATGGCCACAAACATGTGAGCTCATTCAAGGGTACGCAGTTCTTTGCTGAAATCAGTTCTAACCTTATGTTAGCTTATAGAGTATGACATTGTTGCCATACTTCCTCTCTTTGCTCTACTTGATTGGGACGCCATATTCCGTACTTGTCTTAACTATAATTGTTTGCATCTCTCTTCAATTTGCCAATTTGTGGTGTGGTGATGATTACTCAAAAATTTATCACTGGCTGAAGTAGTAGTGGTGGGATTTTTGGGAGTAACCCATTTTCTTAACATAAAATTTTAACACAGCAGCAATAACACATTCATTGTGACCTCATGCCAGAATAGAGGGATAACCTAGCAGGTATACATCATAAGTAAAGCTGGGTGCATTTTCCAGAAGTATAAATTGAAATGTATAAATTGAAATGTGGTTGGTGTCTGGACATGCATTCTTAGATTCAAATTGTATTTACGATGAGTTGTCTGCAGTTAAGTTGGCACCTTTGAACCCTGCTTTTGTCCAGAGTTACTTGATGTGAATCCTGCTTTTTTCCAGAGTTACTTGATTATTTGAATGTTGCCTTCTATATTGCCTATCTATTGTCTCATGACTGACAAACATTGTATTTCAGGCTGATGAGGATGTGGAGTGTCATGCTAGAATGCCATCAGATACAGTTGCATGCCATATCCCAAGCTAAAAACATAGACTCCATGATACACACTGCAAAGTTTGGTGACGATCATATGGATTTGATCAAGCGGCTAGAGCTTCAGCTCTTGGATTGGATTGCTTGTTTCGTTGCCTGGGTTAGCGCTCAAAAGAAGTATGTTAGAACTCTAAACCAGTGGCTGACAAATGGTGTTATCTATGTTCCTGAGGAAACTGAGGATGGGGCACCTCCTTTCTCTCCTGGACGGTTAGGAGCACCACCAATTTTTGTCATATGTAACAATTGGGCTGCCAGTGTGGACAGGATATCCGAGAAAGAAGTAGTTGACGCAATGCAGGCCTTTGCGTCTAATGTTCTGAACCTCTGGGAGAGGCACAGGTCAGAGCAAAGGCAGGGTCTGATGGCGAACAAAGGTTTGGACAGGGACCTTAGGGTGATGGAAAGAGATGAACAATCAATGCGCAAGGCTCTGGAGGCACAAAATAAGAAGCTTGTACTCATTTCAAACGAGGGCACTGTATCCTTGTCTGCACAAGTACATGAGCCAGGCCCTGGTGCTGAAGTTGGTAGTTTGCAAACAAGTTTGAAGAATATTTTTGAAGCAATGGAGAACTTCACTTCTGCATCTGCAAATACATACAGGGAACTCCATCTTCGCGCCGAAGAAGAGAAAGCTCGAGTTGCACAGGAGAGTGGCAGAGTTTCATAGTTCCTTCTGATGCAACATTGTACACAAGCACATGGACATTTGCCAGTGTAAGGAAACTGATGACAGTGGTTCCTACCGCACAGTATCGCGTGGCAGTGGTGCCATCCTAGTGGCAGCGGATGCACTTTACAAGCGATGTGCCTTCTCCCAAATTTTGGGCTTCAGGCTTGGTGGAGAGGGCTGTGGTACTCGGTGAAGCTAACAAGTTGCAACATGGGGATTTGTATTGATTGCAGACTTGGATTGAGAGCTATGCTGCACTCTTTGGATTGGATGGTCAGTCTAATCACCAGACATTCTAGCTGCTGGGAGACCCCTGAAGCGACTAGAGATGATGCACTTGTGCATAATAATGGCTTCCGATTCACAGGAAACCCCAGAAAATGTAAGCTGGGTGATCTGGGTTCAGTTCAGATCATAGAATAGAGCAAGATTCAAAATGCTCTCGCACCCATTTGATCAAACAGAGAAGGTGCCAGGACATCAGATTTAGCAAAGGGCCTTCCATAAGAGCGACAAATGCATCGAGCTGTCCATGTGACAAATGCAGCCATGTCACAATGTACAGACAGGCGGCGCGGAAGGCAAGTCGAGCTGGGCCCCTATTGTCCGCTGCTGTGACACTTCGCTTGGAGACCCCTCCGCAGATGCAACCGCACCGGAATCACCCTTGTAGGGTTACCAGAGATTGATGAGAGCTTGTAGGATAGATGCCCTGACCCGTTCTGCATATCAGCTAACCGCTCCGGCCGTCATCAGATTTTTTTTTTCTTTTGTTTATTTATTATACATATTAATTCATTTGTAGCGCCCCCCGTGTACAGCTGCTGGCTAACTTAAAACACGCTGTGCCATATTTATTCGATTTTTTGCACGTCGGCGCACCGTGTTTGTGAATGGCCGGAGCACGCCTGGGCGGCAGGCTGGCAGATGGGTGTAAAGTTGGAGCAACTCCAGTTAGAAAAAAATTGATGTTGCATTACTCTCGTAGCAGTTCGCATCGCACTGCAGGAATTTGATGACGATGAAGACGGCACAGGTGGTGTGGGCTTCAGGCTTCAGCTAACCGACGACTGGGAGGTTGTGCGGCCAGGCGTGGCCGTGGCCCAGCAGTTGTCGCGTCGTGTGCGCGAATCGCTCGCGTTGGATCCGATCCGACCGTTGCTCGCCGCGCCGGTCAGGCCGGCTGCCGTCACGAGCATGGCCCCGGCCCGGCATGGGCTCTCCCCCGTCCCGGTGGCAGTAGCAGGCAGCACCGCGCGTTGTGTTGTTGGTTTCCCGTCGGCGGATACAGCCGCATCGTCCCTCCCTCCGTCGTGTTGCTTGACGTGACGGCTGGAGTCCAGCCGCTGAACGGCGGTGGCGCCTGCAGGTTGCAGCCGTGGTGTGGCGCGTGGGGAGACACGAGTCCGTCCGTCCGTCCACCGCCCGCGCTCCGCGTTTTTTTTATTTTTAGATTTTTTTTTCGTTTTTACAAAAATATACACCGGTTGGTAACATTTGCAGAGATGGTCGACCGGCGCCCGCCAGGGGCCTGGCGCCCGGTGCCCAGGCGCCAGGTGTGGGGACGAACGGACGCCAGGTGTGGGGATGAACGGAACGAACGGACGAACGGACGGACGGAAGCCTGGCGCCCGGAGTCCCGGCGCCAGGGGCCTGGCGCCCGGAGTCCCGGCGCCAGGGGCCTGGCGCCCGGAGCCCCGGCGCCAGGTACTTATTTATTTATTTATTTATTAACTCGCTAATCTCACGTTTAATCGCTAATCGCTAATCTCGCTGTTTAATCTCGTGCATCCGATCCGAGTTAGATTCTAACCATTTAGCTTCAACCTTGCCTATTATATTAGCATTCTAAATTAGCGCTTCGACCCTTTCACCAGGACCCTTCCAGTTTATTTTGACCCCAGTTTATTTTGAAATTACAAATATTTTGCTTTATTTTCTTTCTCCATTTTCTATTTCCTATTTTGTGTATGTTTATTTTGAAATTATAAGTATTTTTAGGTCACGTTGTTCTGCTTCGCGAAGCAGATCTTGTCGGCGCTTTAGCTCATCCTCCCTCCTCTTCAGTTCTAAATACTACTAGATGTAAATATTACTACAATATACTACTATTAAAACTTAATAACAAATACTACAAATAAATACTAAATATAACAGAATATATATTCAACTAAATACTAATACTAAATACTAAATCCAGTTATTATAACGGGTTACGACTGCGCACTACTACACTAATACACTGCGCACTACTACACTAATACACTAACTACTACGTACACTAATACACTAACTAAATAATACACTAACTAACTAATACACTGACTAATCTCCCTAACTCGGATCGGATGCACGAGATTAAACAGCGAGATTAGCGATTAAACGTGAGATTAGCGAGTTAATAAATAAATAAAAAAAAGCACCAGGCGCCGGAGCTCCGGGCGCCAGGCCCCAGGCCCCGGGCTCCGTCGGCCCCACACCTGGCGCCTAGGCACCGGGCGCCAGGCCCCTGGCGCCCGGCCTCCGGGCGCGGGTCGACTATCCCTGCAAATGTTACCAACCGGTGTATATTTTTGTAAAAACGAAAAAAAAAATCTAAAAATAAAAAAAGCGCCCGCGCTCCGTCGCGTTGTGGGTGGCCGGGCATCAGGCCCTTCCTGAGTTTTTTCATTTTGGAGGATCCGGCCCTTCCTCCGCTAGCCATGGAACCCACGAAGCCCGCGGCCGCCTCGTCTCGTCCCGGCCCATCGCGTCTCCGCCTCGTCGTCGCAGCCTGCCGCGCCCTGCCCTGCTGGGCCGCTCGCCGAGCTCTCTCGGTGGACGGTGGGCCGCGGAGGCCGTGGTGATTGCTCCATCCGTCGGGCAGTGTGTTTCCCGTGAACGGTGAACTGGTGAGCGCGGGGCGTAAGCGTGATTGGGGAGGCCGAAAGCGAAGGTACCGGCGGTGAAGCTTCCACTGCCATGCCCCCATCCACAGATAGATCCACTCATCCATGCGACTACCAACATGTTTCTAATTTTCACCATGCATGCATCCATCTACTAGCCCCTCCTACCCTAGCCCGTGACGTGGACTGCTGTCGGCTTGTCCACACACTCAGCCGCCAATCAGCAGGAGGTGGTTGCTCGCACGCACGGGACGACGGCGAACAACGAGCGGTCGGCAGAGGCACCCCCGCGGCCGGGCCGGCCAAGAATTTCCTTGCACGCACGCACGCACGCACGCAGTTCCCTGCCGCCAACGCAAAGCCAGCGCCAACAAAGCGATCTCTGCCGCCGTCCGTCGGCGTCGGGGTGGCCGGGGACGCCCTCATTTCCTCGATCCCGCAATTGTATATTCCCCCACAAGCACTAGACAAACCAAAGCCTGCGAATCAAAGCACTCGCGCATTAAGCATTATATTACTCCCGGCTCCATCGACAAAAAGAAAAAGAAAAGGGAGATCGACGACCGGGCTGCACCTGCACGAGGCCGGAAAGCAACGTAAGTAGGTCACAACAACCAGACCCACCGGGGGCCGGGGTCACAGCAATAATCAGACGTGTGCATAGACTGATAGACGCAGCATGGTGGAATCATTATTCAATATATTTATATATTTTCTGACGGGGAACATGGCCCGGGCCTAATCCACCTGATGACGGGTGGGCGGGTCCCCGTCGGCCTTCTTCCAGTTCCAGCTGGTTCGTTCCCGGCGGCCGGCGACATGAAAGCGCGCGCGCGCGTCGCCGTCGCAAGCGTCCGTGTCACGCACCCGTAAGCGCTAACGAGCTAGTACGAGTGAGGGAGGGAGAGTTGGGCACGGCATAACGACCTCCGGCCGGTGGCCTTGATCCATCACCCGCCGGCCGGCCGGGCTGGTGCGCTGCGCCCTTGGTTCCCAGCAACCAGCATGACTGATGCCGATGCATGCATGTGTGCAGTGTGCATCAATCCGCAGTCAATCAACCAGACATGTCGATTGTGGATATGCATGCATGTGCATGGACCATGGACATGGATATGCATAGTAGTACCGTGCAGCGATCGGATACAGTACAAAACGACACTGTTTACATAGAAAAAAATAGTTGGAATAGTGGATGGATGGGTGGATACTCTGGACTCAGCCTTACAGAAACAAACGCAACTAGAGAAAAAAGACCTGGATGGTCACCAAAAACTACGAACTACAATTATGCAAACGTGGATCTCAGCGACGATGAAGTCTTTTTTTCTTCCCTTCAAATGTGCTCCCGATGCACCTATATCAGAAAACAGTCTGAATGAAAAAGCTTAAGTGTTTATGTGGTTATAGGACAAGATTGTACTCTGCCACTCCAAATTGGCAAATTAATTATATAGGTCAGGCAACCGTTTCATTCTAATCACGGCAAAAGTACACATCAGTATAGTTCGTGTCTTCACGACAAGCAAGGAAAAGTAAAGAAGGTAATAACACCAAACGTGATTTTGATCGGTTACTTGTCAAAAGGCCAATTAATCAGTCAAAAATCCGATTAACCGGTTGACCAACCAATTAATTGGGCTCACCAATTAGCGAGTCGATGGATTATCTTATCGTTTACAAAACGTTTAGACAGGGATTAAGACTAGTACTGTATTTTTGGAATTTGTTAGCTAGTATTAGCAGCTGTTTTAGCCGGGCCAGTTAAAATGTTCAAGGACGAAGGACCCTCCGATCTACCGATCAGATCGAACACAGTGTTTCCGACTGTGTCAGCTTTTGAGCTTTTGAACTACTCCGAGTACTAGCATGCAATGCTTGCAGAGAGGCTACTCGTGGATGGATGGATGGATGTCTACAGAACTACACGTTTGAGCTACTGTAGCAGAGACGTTGCATGCATGTATGTATGCATGGCGAGTCGGCGTCAAATCTTTTCCTACGACTACGAGCGCATAGGAACAATCATCACGAACGCATGCGTTTACTGCCGCTCCTTTTGATGGGTCGATCTGGACATGCCGGTTTTTATATTTCACGCATCGGAAAACGGCGACGATGGATGGTCCAGCCCCAGTTTGGGACCGTTAAAAATGGGTAGATCGACGTACAAGCAAGAGCAATTGCGTGGACGCCCCTGACCGGCTCAGAGAAGGTCAGAAGGCTTCAGTGTCAGTTAATTCTTCGGCCTCTTTATCTGACCGGAAAGATGGCCACCATGAGCCCGATTAATGGAGCTCGCATTAACAGGGAGCTGCAAAGCAAAGGCAAGCTAATGGATAGGCGCCGTGGTACCTACTGAACCCTAGCGGTCCAACTGAAGCTGGATCGGATGGACCGCTGATCGATCGGTTAGCTGCTGCATGCAAACTGGCATCGATCTGATCTGACGATGCAGCATATGGTTGCTGGAACTAGCTGACTTCAGCCTTACTAATTACGCTCACCGCGTCCTCTAAAATATAATAGTGCGTTCAGCCACTCATGTATTTTAAGATTCAAAGTTCATGGTTTTCTTTTGGCCAACAATTGATTTGTAATATGAAAAGCTCTGCTAAGGAAGTGGTTGCCTTAATTCCACTTATATTTAGAAACGCTCTATGTAGTTACTATTAAGCTTTATTGTCGTGAATGATTTTGCTATTACTAATTAAAGGCTAGTCATGACATATCTCTACTACTATGTAAAATATTCAAAAATGTACATTCAAATCTACACCTCAATTAATATAGTTTGCTATTGTGAAAAAATAGATAAAACAAAGTATGCTTACCTAGAACAAGCATGCAGACCAAGTATGCATCCATGTATGAGCGGAAGCAAGAAATCAAGGGGTTTAAACTGGCTTTTATTTAAGGATCGAGGAGTATTGTGTAGTGTTCTGTTTCGCACTGTAAAGTTTGTAAAATTAATCAGGTAGCTGTGCAGTGCCCAGGCAGGCAGGCAGGTAGCTGCAGTAAAACTGACTAGACGTGCGTGGGGCTAGCCTCTAGAGCCATGTCGATCAATGCAAGGCGCCATAAACACGGCGGGCGTGCGTGAAATGTTTGGATGCGTGCGTGAAATGTTTGGATCCAGAGACTAAAATTTAATCTACGTCATATTTTATGCTAGTTAAAAGTATTAAATATAATTTAATTAGAAAACTAATTATACGAACGAGAACTAAACGGCGAGACGAATTTATTAAACCTAATTAATACATGATTAATGAATGGTCACTGTATCATTACATTTGCTAATTATAAATTAATTATGCTTAAAAAATTCATGCCGCGTTTAGTCATCATCTGTGTAATTAGTTTTCTAATTAAAATATATTTAATACTTTTAACCAATGTCTAAACATTTGATGCGACCGAAGCTAAATTTTAAATTTTAGCTCGATGGGAATCGGAGAAGATGCGTTCGGCACCCTGCACCCAGATCAAGTAAGATTTTAACTCTCACCCTGTGTGCATATTGTGCGTCTCCATGCCTCTATCTCTATGCCTCTATGGTAGCATACATACCAGCCGAATAGCAGAGTAGCAGCCTGGCAGAGGCAGCAGCGGCAGTGCTGGAGCGCACGCAGACACAGCTGTTGAGGTGTAGTGTAGCAGCAGTGGAGTGTAACTTTCACTTCGCTGAAACTCTTCTTGATTAGCTCCTGCATGCTTGCTTCCTGCTGGTCCTGTTGTTGGCGCAAGCATGCTGAGAGCTACCGCTAGTCCACTACCGGTAGGTCGATGCAGCAGAGCAATGCATTTACCTAGAGCACTCCGGCTGACTTCCTGACGACGCCGTATATCGCCACGCAGTACGCCCATACGGGACTAGACTAGACTTGTAGGGAGTAGCGTATGTACGTACGCACCGGTGGTGCTGGTGCGTCATATTATTTACACCACGCGGAGTGACTTGACAGCACCAGTGGCCACCAAGCAATCAGCAAAGGTTGTGCACAACAAAAGTCATTTTTTTCCATCAGCAAAGCGGAGGAGCAGCGCTGCAGCAGAGGCAGCTGTGTGCTAGGCCGCGTTTGAGCAGCAGGTGAGCAGGGTCTGCAATCGGTTGGTTCTCCTATCCTGCTGTTAAGCCGCAGGCAGGCCAACGGTAATGTGGGTTCTGCTTCTGCAGCGCCGGTGTACAAAGCTCTGAATATCTGATCCTTCATCACGCACGGCTCGTGAAGTAAAGATAGAAGCAATGCGGTTTTCCAAGGCCAGATGTGTGGGTTTCTACGGCTACCATGCGTCCCCTTTCAGCAGCCTAGTAGCACCAGGAGAGGGTGGATAAAAACGTGTCTGGTTTACAGCCTGATGTGTGTGGGCTTGGGCAGTGATCGAGTAGCGACCGAATGCTACTACGGCCCTGGAAGTCTGTCCGCTGAGTGAGACGGTTGAGCTGGCTAGCGTAGTTGACTGACGTGCGTGCTTACAGAGTTACAGTCAAGGAAAACAATTTGGTCGTCTGATGATCATCCACCTCGCAACGCAATCCATCATTTTTTTTTTCAATAAAAAATGGAGGAGAATAAGTCTGATACAAACACGTTGGCAGATTCAGCTTGTGGTTCTGAACCTATTAGGGTGCTTGGACTTGAAGAGTAGCAGTATCAAGGATAAGGCCCTGAAATTCCAGCTCCAGATCCTGGAAATAATACTAGTATAATCGAGTGGCGTGACTATTCTTCACTTGCCCTGCTACTACTCCTACCGTCCCAGCCCAACTTGTTGAAAAACATCAATCAATCAAACACGACTGGGTTCGGTTTGGTTCCTTTTCATCAGGGCGCGATCGAGAGGGGATCACCATCACCAATCACCAACTTGTGTTCCGTTTGCCCGCGGAGCAAGGGGGGGTCAGGTCACCACGCGCGACCACCGGGGATCAATCAGATTGCGAGAGAGAGGGGCTAGCAGCAAAGCAAGTAGCAGCAGCGTTTGCGTTGCGTGGCCGGCCGGGCGGCAGCGGCACCACGCTACGACAGTGAGTGGACGGCTAGGCAGGGACGGCGCGGCGGCCAGAGCCAGAGCCAGAGCCAGAGCCAGACGGGTCCGGTCGGACGAGACGGGGACTAGGACTAGGACTACTCCCGTCACATGGCCGCTAATCAATTCAATTGCGGCTGATGCAGTGTGGTGCCGGCACCTGCGTCTGCGTGCGCGGTGGATTCATCCATCAATAACTCCTGTTGCCTTGCCACGGGCCCCGGCCCGGCGCCCCAAAAGCGCACCTTTTATATCCGCCGGCGACAAGCCCCACCACCGGCCACAAAACACACCACCACCAGGCAGCATCGTTCGGAGATATGGAAGAAGGCGGGGCGGCAGAGAACGGCGGCGGCAAGGGGGCCAGCAGGTTCAGGCGGGTGTGCGTGTTCTGCGGGAGCAGCTCCGGCAAGCGGAGCAGCTACCGCGACGCCGCCGTGGAGCTCGGCAAGGAGCTGGTGAGCTTCTTCTATATATTCATGTGGTGAAAGCTTCTTCTTCTTGTTCGGTTTCGGTTCATGGAACCATGCGGTGGAGGGCACAGGTGGCGAGGAAGGTGGACTTGGTGTACGGGGGCGGCAGCCTGGGGCTCATGGGGGAGGTCTCCGAGGCCGTGCACAAGGGCGGCGGCCACGTCATTGGGTCAGTAGTCCTTTCGGTGATATGATCGTCTTAACCCATAGCTGAGCTCTGACGATTAATAACCCTGCTGTTGGTTTACTTTTCCCTGCCGGCTCCTGCAGCGTCATACCGACCACTCTGATGGGCAAGGAGGTAAGAAGGAGAAGAAGACGAGGCCGGTTGATTGGGCGCGCAGCTAGAGGCCTAGAGCTGCTCGTCCTGAAGAACTAATAACCTTACGTGCGTGCAGATCACCGGCGAGACGGTGGGCGAGGTGCGTGCCGTGGCGGGGATGCACCAGCGCAAGGCCGAGATGGCGCGCAACTCGGACGCCTTCATCGCGCTCCCGGGTACGTACGTTGCGTTGCGTTGCGTCGTCAGCAGCAGGAGTTGCCCGTTGAATTCCGGGCGGGCCGGCCGATCCATCCATCCATCCATCTCCTGACCCGCGGATATGATATGATCCGTGTGGCTTGTGCGTAGGCGGGTACGGCACGCTGGACGAGCTCCTGGAGGTGATCGCGTGGGCGCAGCTGGGCATCCACAGCAAGCCGGTGGGGCTTCTGAACGTGGACGGCTACTACAACTTCCTGCTGGCCTTCATCGACAAGGCGGTGGACGACGGGTTCATCAAGCCCGCCCAGCGCCACATCTTCGTCAGCGCACCCGACGCCAGGGTCCTCGTCCAGAAGCTCGAGGTGAGCGCTACACTACACTCTAGCTGCTGCATGTGTGGCCGCGCCCGGGGCTCGCTGGACGACTTGGTCGCGTCATCATCTGGCCGGCAGTGACAGACACGCTCGCCTGCCCATCTTTCCACCGCCCTCTCTCCTTCCATTCCATTTCCCTTCCGGCCCTGCGCGCAACGGCATCGACCCCGATCGCCCGGATCAGTTTCCACGCGACGACTTCCGGCCGTCCGGCCGGCCTGCCTGACTTGTTCCAGTCGATCGACACACAAACCAAGTGTGGCAATATAATGATTAATAATGTGTGTGTCACGCATGCACGCAGGAGTACGAGGCGGTGCAGGATGAGTCGGACCCGGCGACGCCCAAGCTGCGGTGGGAGATCGAGCAGGTCGGCTACAACGCCTCGCTCCAGGCCGAGATCGCACGCTAGCTGACGATCGATCGGATCCATGCCACTGCCAGCATCATCAAAATCCGATCCGATCCACCACAAGTCCAGAACAGAAAAGACGCACTGGGTGTGCCGCCGTGTGCGCTCTGCTCCTATATACCTTAGCAATGGCGGCTCTCATAACCGCCCTGTATTAGGTGCATCATGCGTACGTCCTGTGCTGCTTCCACGTCCCCCTCCCACCACGTATTCTAGCTCTCGTTGATCACGTGCTAGCTGGCTTATTTACTATTAGTGACCGTAGTAGTAGGAACTGCTCCTAGTTATCAATTATAATTATTTGTCCCCCCGGATGATGGATTAGTAAATGTGGTAATCGACGACCGGGCAGCTCCATGCAAACTCGGTCATGGCGAATGGCGTCTCCTCATCTCTCTCCTTTCTGATCTGTTTTTTTTTTTTTTTTTGCTCGTCACGCGTGACGCTCTTTATTTCGGACATTTCGACACCTCGGCCGGCCAGGTCCCCACTTCCACATCCACTGTGCGCCTGCACGACCACCACCGACCGGTCCAAGCCTGTTAGCGAGGAGAGGGAGGCAGGCAGCAGGGGTACCAACAACCAACCAGAAGTACTCACACGAGCCAACACTGTACACGGTGGGCTAGCCAGCTGTGTATGCACGCATGTACTGTACTGTGCAGGGGCCGGCCGGGATGGATGTGTCGATGTACCACCGCCACGTGTTAAACAGGTTGGGGGTACGTATATATGTACAGGGACCCGGCCCGGCCCGGCCCAGCCCAGCCGGACCCCCCTCTCGTCCTCGTACGCACGTCCTCCTCGGCCCCAATTGTTCGGCTCGTAGTGGTGGTACGTGTCAGCAGAGCTAGCGCGGGTGGATACGTTTACGTACGCACCTACCTAGTGGTGTGTACGTACAAAAGCAGACGGCCGGGCCCGGCCATGTCTGCTAGCCACTAATGCCTGTACATGTACGTACCTGAAGATCATCCGACATGCCTCCTCTGTACAGTACTGTGCGTACCGTACTACGCTCGCACGACGGAGACTGGAACTGCACCGGCCGCTTTTGACGCACTTGACTTGAGAGTGGAATGGCAGTGCGACCAGGCCACAACAGAGATGTGATAAGGCCATGAGAGGGCACTCGGACCGCCTGGCCGCTGCTCCGTTTCCGGCCAGTACCATCCCTTCGATCTGCCGCTGCCTCTCCTCGCCTCTCCCGGCTGGCCTGCCCGGGTCGTTGCACCGGGACTCTCCAGGGCGTGCGTGTCCGCCCGGGGAGGTTGCCTGAATCCTGTTGCTAGAAACATATATGCACGCACACATACATGCCCGGACCTCTCTTTCATACGGAGTAGTACTGTATATGGGGGTCCTTGTTGGTTCCTCCCGCGGCTAGCTCGATCGCGTGGTGCTGGTGCATCCGTGCATGCGTGCATGGCCGCGACGGATAGCTGCAAAGCCTGCGTACAGTGAGCTACCTCTGGCTTACCTACCTAATTCATCAAGGCTTCCAGCAATGAAGCGCCCATGGACCAGCAGCTGCTACGACGGCGTACGCACGTAGTACGTGTATACGTCCACACACTGACACCGCCGCTAGCTGGCCGGGATCTGCTTTTCTGTTGGTGCAGCGCGCGCTCATGATGTATCTATGCTTCCTAGTAGGCTGGTGGTGCACAGGTGCAGTGCCACCTGCACAGTGTGAAATATGCACGGCTGGTCCTTGGACTCTTGCGGTCTTGCGCACGGATCGCCCGGAATAAGCTCGCCTAGCTCGGGGCCAAAGGGATATTACTGTGTTATATAGAAAAAAAAGGGGCTATTACTACTAGCTATCACCACAACGTGTCACGCACTCACGAGTCACGCCTCCATGGTCGCGATTATGGGAGGTGCTCTGAAGACCGGCAGGTCATCTTCCTTTGATTCTGAAAGGAAACGACGCGACGGCCACTTCTACCTCAGGCCTTGTTTGGGTATTTGTGGATTGAAGTGGATTGGTGTGGAATAGAAGAAATTAAAGAGAATTTTGAACTATTGTGAATTTAAACACACCTTAATTCTTCCAATCCACGTGTATTCCATTTCAATCCATGTATACTCAAACAAAGCCTCAGGTGGGCGTGGGCTTCTTCTTCTTCTTTCGGCAGTGCCTTTAATCCGACGCGGCCCATTTGTCGACTAGCTTCGGTAGTCTGGGCCATTTTTAGCCCACGAACAAAGCCCAAATCGAGGTTCTTCCTTTTTTTTCCTTTTCGTTTTCTCTTCATTTTACCGGGTCATTTTACCGTTCTTTCTTTGCGATTTTTTTGCAAGCCGTTTTGGCTGTGTCGTCGTCAATAGAATGGAATTTTCCTTCCCTCTCTGTGGTTCTTCCATGCAAAACGTCGAAAACATCTAAGATTCCCCAGCGCCCGAAGACACAGCCCTCGATGGGTCGGTCTCGGTCACATGGCCGCAACCGCGACAGCGCGGCGTGAGCGTGACGTGACACGTCGCGGAGGCAAGTCCAGACGCGGCTCGTCCGCGCGCGGCGCTTCTCCGCGAGCTAGGACGTGCGCCGCGGCTGCCGGTACGGTGCCGCCTGGTCGGCCGCGCCGGCGGTGCCTCGACCGCCGACCAGGGGGGCGGTCGGTAACTAGGTGGCTTGGCTTGCTGCCTGCCTGCCGGCCAGTGGCCCTCGCTGTGTTACTGTGATCTATCTCCATTCTCCATCCAGATCTCGTAGAGGGGGCTCGTCTCGTCGGATGGTATGTGTGTTTGATAAATCTGCACAGTAACATGTTAATTTGCGCCGCGTGTTGATATGTGCTAAATATAGTCAAAATCATATATTATTTCCTATTCCAAATCCGACGTATGTACAATCTTACGAGATCGATTAACGTCAGCTGCGACTGCAAATTAACGCATTCGATCCAGCCCATTTTCACTAGTCGCGAGCTAATTCGACGATGCCTGCGCTGCACGTCTGCACGGAGACACAGCACACGCGAAATGCGTTGGCGCCAACGCCTGCAAGGCCACGAGGCCAGGCAACAAGCGGACAAGTTCCCCGCCGGCCCACCCCCCTGACGGCCTCCCGTGCCCCGCGGCCCGCATCTTGCCGCCCGACCGCTCCGACACCGCTCGCCGACCACGACGCACCGGCCTCCCCAACCCCACGACACGCTGCCACCCTTGCCATGTCCGCCTGGACCACGGATATAACCCCCGCCGCGCGAGGCCGGCCTCGGACAAGATAGGCGAGCGAGGCGCAACAGTGCATGCAACTGCGACGCGGGAGATCATGGCGTGTCAGCAGCTGCGGTCGACCAGCCTGCCCGTGAGGCCACACGCCCTGGTGCAAGAGGTCGAGGACGAGCTGCAGCGGCTCCGGTCCGGCGCGTCGGCGTCAGCGCCGGCGCCGGCGGCGGTATTGTTCACGGGGCGGCTGGGCGACGCGTACGGCCGCATCGAGGAGTTGTTGCTGCTCCCCGGCGGCCGCGACGCGCTGTCGAGCGCGCGGTGGAGGGGCGCCGTGGAGGCGGAGCTGGACGCGTCCGTGGCGCTGCTGGACCTGTGCCAGCGCGCCAGGGACGCCGCCGCGTCCGCAAAGCAGCACGTGCGCGCGGCGCGGCGCGCCGACCGGAGAGGGGACGCCGCGCTTGCCAAGGCTGCCCTCCGCGGGTACGTCCGGTGCCTGGCGAAGGCCGGCAACGGCAAGCACGCCAGCGCGAAGAAGGCCCTGGCTAGGCGCGCTCCGGGGGACGCCGAGACGCCGGCGCCGGTGAAGGTGCTGTCGGACGCGGTGGCGGTCACCGTGGCCGTGCTGCCGTGCGCCGTGGCGTCACTGTCCGCTCGCGCCGTGGACGCGAGGAAGAGCAAGTGGCGCGTCGCGTCGAAGCTGCTGCGCAGTGATTGGTCGCTAGGACTAGGAGCGTGTAAGGATCTGGACGGCGATGATGCGGCGACGACGCTGCAGGAGCTGGAGGACAGTGTCGAGGCCGTGGAGAGCGGGCTGGAGCATCTGTTCAGGCAGATAGTTCGGTGCAGAGTTGCCCTGCTCAATGTGCTTACCTTGTAAACACGTCGTCGCCCAGGTGTGAATAGATTTTGAATCAGTGTCAGGAATGTCTCTTCTGAAGACTACTAACTCACATTTTGCAGTATCTAATAATCTGTCAGATCAGCACTCGATCAGACAGCACATTGATCTATGCCCAGATAGAACGACAAGTAAGGAAAAAAAAAAGCTATCGCTTGGGACCTAGACATATGAACGTTATGGAAAAAAATTAGGACCAAAATCCCTACTTACACTTTGGAACGGAGGGAGTGCTAGGCATGGCACTCCACTTTTTCCATATTTGAACCAAATGAATAGCATGATTTCTAACCAAAAACCAAAAGAGAAAGAAACAGAGAGATGCAACTAACTGGAAATGTCAAATGTGCCAAATGTGCTCCATAGATTTCCCTTGGAATGGTGGAGAATCTATGAGATGATCATGCATGTGGCTCTCTCCCAAGAATTTGTAGCGCCTAATAATTTACCATTAACAAGCCACACTTGATTGGAACGCCCCAACATGTCACGAGGCACCTTAAGAACTTGCCCCCCCCCCCCCCCCCCCCCCCCCCCCTCATCTCCACTCCTTTTGGTGCGCCAGAAGCGGAATTGTCGAGCAAGTTGCTTTGCGATTCCAGCGAGTTGAGCACTCCTGGCCAGACCAGGTCAACAGGGCCAGGCACCAGGGAGCACACCGTGCCCATGGACCTAGAGAGATCCAACACATATAGAAGCCGTTGCGGTACACCGAGTTTTTTTTTTTTATAATAGCAAGCCTTTATTTATTCCAAGGCAAAGTGCATATAGAAGCTTGAACTCTACCCAAGAAGACCTCTATGATTTATGTTGCTGCAAGAAAAGGGACAGTTGTTTGCTAAAGATTGTCTACCTCTCTTAGATAGGTTATGAGCACCATGTTTCTCCCACTCCATCTTCATCCTTTGTAGTGTAATTATTTTTTTATCACAACTTAGAAACATATATCTTTTTGCTAAGGTTTATTTATCTTGCACTCAAGATAGTTGAACAATAATTGCTTATAGCAAAATGAAATAGCAAAAGGCTTACCTATCGTGTACACGTGAAATGGATAGACTAGATGTGAAATAAAAGGGAAAAAAGGAAGGGAAAAATATGAAGGAATGTAGAGCGGTAGCCTGGTGGGGAACGTTCATTTGAAAAGGAACTAATGAACGATCGCCATTCTGAAATTAAGTGCAAGTAGAACCACATCAAGCTTTTTTTTACGAAACAAGCTTTGCTTTGTTTTGTTTATCCTCGTGCTTAGTTGATTAAACAATATTATTATCAATACAGAGTTGATTAAACAGCATGCAAGTTGCTTGCGGCAGTGGCTAGTTTTTAGATCAACCGGTAATCTAGCGAGCCACATGATGTCCTTATATATATCCACTACTCCATATGATCGATGAACGGTCGTTGCGCACCTAGTGCATGATGAACCGAATTATTTGGACATGATTGTCACAGTGATGATTGTAATTGTTAGTTATAGTACCTGCACGAGACAGGCTGCAAGTTGCACGAGACAGTGCCTGCTATATCCACGGTGTCCACACGGACTCTGTCACCTGAATTCTGATGCCAGCACATGTTAGTTCGCATCGATGCCAGTTTTTCTTGCAAAAGCACGTACGGTGATATGAACTCCTTTCTCCTATATAAGGGCTGCAAACCACATGGACGTTTCAGGAACATCTTGATTGCCTTGCCTGCAACAGACCGATCCATTGCTCTCGCCTTCTGCGATCCATGGCTGCTGCTACCCATCTGCGTTCCATCAGTCTGCCCACAAGGCCCCACTCCCTCGTCCTCAAAGCCGAGCAGGAGCTGCAGCGGCTCAGGTCCTGCGTGTCCGTGTCGCCGTCGGCGCAGTCCCTGTGCGCTCTGCTCCAGGAGCTCCGCGACGTGCACGAGTACGTGGAAGAGATCGTCCGCCTGCCCACCCACTGGGACGCGCTCCGCCTTCCCCGGCACAGGCGGCTGGTCGAGGGCGAGCTGGAGGCGTCGGTGGCGCTGCTGGACCTGTGCGGCACGGCGAGGGACGGGCTCGCCGCCGCCAAGGAGCAGGTCCGGGACCTGCGCTCGCTCCTCCGCCGGCGCCGAGCGGGCGCCAAGGTGGAGGCGGCGTACGTCGGGTCCCTGAAGAAGGTGGCCAGGGCGATCAGGAGGGAGCATCAGTGCGCCGGCAGGCGTTCCGCTAGTGCTGCCGTTGTCTCCGACGACTCTTCTTGCGGCGCGCCGACGCCGGTTGCGATGCTGGCGGAGGCCAGGGAGCTGACCGTCTCTCTCCTGCAGTCGTCCGTGGAAGCTCTGCTGAGGCAGGTCACCAGACCCGCCGGTGCCAGCAGCAGGTGGTCGCTCGTCTCTAGAGCCTTGATGCACAGCAGGAGCATGGCGGCGTCCGGGGAAGAACAAGAAGGCGCTCATGCCGCCGCCGATGCCGATGAGCTAGTGTTCGTCGGCTCTTGTTCTTTCGGCGCCAAGGACGTCACGAGTGGCGCCATGCGGTTGAAGGCGGCTCAGAGCCATTTGCAGGCACTGGAGGGCTGCATCCAAGGCCTTGAGGATGGATTGGAGCGCCTGTTTAGGAACCTTATCAAGAGCAGAGTCTGTCTCCTGGACTGTGTGAGTTTGTGATGCTGTAGTATTTGATGGTCTCGCGACATTGATCTAGACGAAGTCAGATGATTGTTGCCATCAATCTTTTGATGTTCTGCGTTCAGTATATTTGATGTGAATGATGTAGTGGGATAAAGAGTAACCTCGTTCTGCTTGGATGATCAATTAGCCCTAATTGTTAGCTTCTAAAATTAGCTTTTTTTAGATAATGGGATTAAAATCCTGCTTCAGACACCACCAGAGTGATGCATCAGACCACATTATTACAAAGTGTTGGCGCATACCCTACACGTACGTGACCAAAACACTTGGAGAAAAGAGTAAAAGAAAAGAAGACTCTCAAAACCTAACATACAAAACCAGTGTACGCCCGAGTGACTTATTTTGATAAGTCTCTGTAGAGCAAACATCCCCTAACAAGTAATCTTCACAACACTCTGAAAAGAGAAGGAGCATGAGTCAAATTCACCCTTGCCGAAGAACGTGATGACAGCTTGAGTCGATTCAACTCTGACAACCAAGATCAAATCACCACAGGATTTGTCGACACCGAAAAATGTTAAGTATGTTGAGGATAAAGAGCCACGCGTCGAGCACTGGACGATATCTCAGCAACAAGGATATTCAAACATAGAAGTTTTCTACCACGACACCTTCATAAAGGGTACGACGCATACCGCCGCTGCCGTCTGTCCAGAGGACGAGGTTTTCACCTTGTAGAATAAAGCGGAGGCGTAGAGATCGAGTCGACGCCTCTATGGAGGGGACGACGCCCGAGAGCAGCGCCGTCGACGTGCCGAAAAAATCCAGCGTGGCTTTCGCCTTTGATCCTAGCCCTGCAAAACTAGCCATGTGCTCTGAACCTTTGCTAGGAGTTGTTCATCGCTAGCGAGACGCCAGGGCTTGCCCGCCGCCACTGTTGCACTAGAGCCATAGCCGGCAACAGTGGCGGCGCAGCCCCGAAGCACGGCGAGGAGGAGGGGGAAGGGCCGCGGAGCCACGCTCTCACACGCGCCACGGCCTGCCGAGACCGCCACGCCGTGCATCTCCCGCCGGGAAGACCTCACCGGCGCGAGCTCGCGTGGACTAGGCGAGCGCCGCCAGCTCCGGCCGCGACGCCGGCTGACACGGGCACAGCGCGCTCGCCCAGACCCGGCAGCAAGGCCTCACCATCGCCGACACGGGAGCAACGCGGAGCTCACGGCGGCAGTCGCCTGCGGCGGGGAGGATTGGGGTTGGAGATGGGGCGCCGTCCTCGCGCGGACGCTGCGCACACCCCAGATCCAGCCGAGAGGGCCTCGCCGCCGCCATCACGGGGCGCCGCGCGGGCCTCCCGGCGGCTTTCTCCGGCGGCGGCAAGGCGGGGAAGAGGAGGGCCTGCGAATCTAAACAGGCTAGCTAGTACCTAATTATGTGCAGACCACCTGACGATAGTTAGCTGGTTGTTCTTTAATAATTTCCGCTAATAGATGACTGAAATACTGTTTTCCCCTCCCACCCTTCGCCATCATTTTCACCCACAACTAATAACTACGTGTGAGTTGTGACCACTTATTAGTTGGGTGTTTCAAATAGCCCTATGCTATTGTTAGCTAGCTAACTAGAGTACCAGACCGGTAGACCATCCCAATGGTTTGCCTAAAAGTGTTGTTTATCCACTGTTTTTTTACTATTCCAATTACTTTTCTTTATCTACACTATCGCTATAATGTATAGGCAGTATTTTTAGACAGCCCATCGGGGATAACGCAATGTTCCTCCTCGTACCAATAATAAATAATCAAAGCCAAATCTTATCAAAGTTTTAGCAAAAAAAAAACATCTCCACGAGTATTGTGACATGCCATGACGCCAGGGATTTGCTAAAACACGGTAAACAACACAGAGCAAACCAGCTAAAAAAAGGCTCTAAACTAGTACCTGTACAGTTCATGACAGGGGTTGTCCAGGACAACCGAATAACGACCACGGTCAACGAACCACAGCGGCCGTCCAGGCCACCTTTGTTGGGTTGGGCCCGTCCCATGCACCCGTTAAATAACCCCACGCCGCTGGGCCGCCCGGGCCCACCCACCGCCGTCGTCACCCTCTCCTGCCCCTCGGCCCCGCCGGCCGCCGCAGATGGGCCAGCCGCGGCGGCGCGGCTACCCGCACGGCCGCCACCGCCGGTGCCCGCGCCGCATTGCGCTGCCGGCGGCCGGACTGGCCTTGCTCTTCCTCGCCGTCTCGCTCGTCTTCATATCACTCCTATCCGCGCCCCCGCTCGCCGACCCGCGCCCGGACCTCGCCTCCTCTTCCTCCACCTCCCGCCGGTTCCTCCGCCGCCACCCGGTATGGACGGACACCAGCTCCTCGGCACCCGGTTCCTCCTTGTCTGTGCTGCCCGATCTGATTGTTTCTCTCTCCCTCGCTCTCTATGAGCCCGCAGACGCACGGTTCCAGCGGCGAACTGGAGGGCTCCGAGAGCAGCGATATTCCGGTTAAATCGCAACTCATTGCTTTTCTTTGTGGTTTATGTTCTGGTTCGTGCATAAATTTGGATAGATGTTTCAATTGATTGTATCCTTTTGGCTTCGGTCGTGTCATGTGTGTTCCATTGAACCACATAGCTCTATTTGTCCTTTTTTAAAACATGGGAAATGTCAGATTGGACCTTTCAAGTGTAAAAAACTGATAATCCTGTTACATTTCACTCGAAACTCATGGATGGACTGGGCAGGATAGTATCTGGCGTTCAAAGCTTGCCAGCAACTTCTATGGATGCAGTAACTCAAGCAGTAAATTTGTTGGTGAGTCACTTGTAGTTTTTTTTTTTTTTTGGCCTCCTAATAACATAGAGCCAAAGCTTCTGCCGTCCTTTCGGGAAAAAAAAATCTTGGGTGAGTAGTCAATCTGCTATGAGCCTCTGACTTCTTGATTTAGACGTTCTTGTTCTTGCACAAGTCATAACTGTTGGAGACTGTGTAGACCTGTGTAGTGGGTGTCAATGATGAATGCCTATGTCTATCTTTTTGCATTATGATGACTAATGATTTAACAACTATATCTGCCTAAAGGTCTTTCCTTCTTTTTTTTGGTGCAGATTCCAGGGTTACCACGCAGCCAGACCGATACTTGATTGTTGTTACAAATGGAGGCCTCAATCAGCAGAGAACAGGGGTGAGTTGTTTCTCTGATTGTCTTCCTGTACAAGTAGAGTCGTATGCATGTTAATAGGTATGGTTGCAACACCTGGAGTAAGCATGGAATTTATATTGCTCCATGCTAAGTGGCATGTGGTGTATAATATATGTCGAAAGGACCTGTTTAAAGCTCACCCGTCACTAGGCTATGTAGCTCTAGTCCCCTCTGTAGTATTGTCCAGGTGTGGTGCATTTAATGAAATGTCAATTATTTAGGTAAAATGGACCAGAGTGGCTTTCTGATTTATGATTCATCGCACACCAACATTTTACTTTGCAAGTCCAAATTACTTATTTACTGGTTTCCCTATCCCGTACAACAGAACTATTAGTTTGACTTATCATGGCCCCTGCTTCCTTTTTAGATAGTTGACGCTGTAGTTGCTGCACGAATTTTGAATGCTACACTTGTTGTTCCGAAACTGGATCAAACATCTTTCTGGAAAGATTCAAGGTATGCAATAGTGAGCAGTGAGAATTTTCCTAATTTCAGCCCATGATCTTTTATGATTCATAGATGTACAGATTTAATTTACTGCACTTCCTTTGTACTCAATTGCACAGCAATTTTTCAGAAATCTTTGATATGGACTGGTTCATCTCATTTCTTGCAAAGGATGTCAATATTATCAAAGAACCTCCAGAAAAAGGAGGTAAAGCAATGAAACCTTACAAAATGCGTGTCCCCCGAAAATGTACTCCACGGTGCTACTTGAACCGTGTCTTACCAGCAATGCTGAAGAAACATGTAAGTTATGGAATCTATGGCTTAGCTGGCCTACATTTGATTTATATGAAATTAACATAAGGCCCTTCCCACTGGTATTGTGACAACATTAAATTTGATTATTCGTTTCCATATATTAGTAATTAAATTTGACTTTCATATATCAGTAATTAAATTTTACTGACCAGTTACTTAACCTTTTACTCTGATGGCCAATTATTTTTACTAATTTACATAGCTTTTGTGGAATTTATCTTTTGAGGGAGATTTGTCAAGATTCCTGTATTGTTTCTAGGCTTCTTTGTTTTGCTTGATTTTTAAAAATTAGAAGCATAAGATAATGAAGCTTGATTTTTTTTTAATTCTCTGTGTAGTTTGTTTATGAAACATAGCCTTAGCTCAGTTATTGGGAGGTGTGGGTGCACACCCCACCAGCCAGGTTTGAGTCTCCACCACCTAGTGCCCCCTAGGTTGGTCTGTATAGTTTGATTTCTGTTCCCACTCATTTTTATGGCTGAGATCACATGATATATTTGAGTTCATAAGAATTCAGTCACATAGCTCATTTTACTTCCTGGTGGTGCAGGTTATTCGAATGACTAAATATGACTATAGGCTCTCAAATAAGTTGGACACTGACCTGCAAAAACTGCGTTGCAGAGTCAATTATCATGCTTTGAGATTTACTGAACCGATACAAGAATTGGCTGAAAAGTTAATACAGCGAATGCGGGAAAAGAGCAGATATTTTATTGCTCTTCACCTGAGGTATGCTTAGTTTAGTAACATTAAATGAACCTGACATCAGTCTGGGGTTTTCATTTTTTTTCTGTATACTACCACTACTTTGGGCCTCTGATCTGTCAATGAGTGATGCTATGTTCCTGGGCAGTAAAGCTTCTACTATTCATAATGAAAACTGTAGTGTGGATAATCGAATGTAATCACAATGATACTTCACTTCTTCAGCTGTTTAACAACCTCAAGTTCTTCAATCTTCTCCTATGGCATCTGTGTTTCTCTTTCACCATTTCCAGGCTATCCTCTTCTGTTCTGTTTGTATACCATAAAAATGACTTTGATTGTCGAAATAAAACTGCTAATATTGCTAGTTGGTTTCCCTTCAACTCCAGATAGTTCTCTTTGAACTTTAAAATGATAGTTCAGCAGAAAAAAACTTGAAAGATGGTTGGTTAAAAAGAAAAAAAAAAGAAAATAGATCACATTCTTTCTCCATTGCTGTTGTGTGCATCAAATAGTTCATTATGTTGCTATTTCATGACCATGGCGTTTTCTTTTTGTGATGGCAGATTTGAACCTGATATGCTTGCCTTTTCTGGGTGCTATTATGGTGGTGGGGAAAAGGAGAGGAGAGAATTAGCTGCAATTCGCAGACGATGGAGAACCTTGCATGTAAAATCCTTATGTTGTGCAGTCGTTACTTGCTTGCTGAGATAAGGTATCCATTGCTAATCGTGTTATGTTTTAACATTCCAGATTCGTGACCCAGAGAAAGGAAGAAGGCAAGGTAGGTGTCCACTAACTCCTGAGGAGGTAGGGCTCATGTTGAGGGCATTAGGCTACCGAAGTGATGCCCACATTTATGTTGCTTCTGGTGAGATATATGGAGGGGAAGATACTTTAGCACCCCTCAAAGCGCTCTTTCCCAATTTCCATACAAAAGAAACACTGTCAAGCCAAGAGGAGCTTGCTCCATTCTTGAAGTTCTCATCGCGCATGGCTGCAATCGATTTCATTGTTTGTGATGAAAGTGATGTTTTTGTGGCTAACAACATTGGTAACATGGCCAAAATTCTATCTGGGCGAAGGTAATGAGCATTCAAAATCGTTCTTATGTTTATGTGTTTTTAATCATTTTGCTCTTTTACTTATTGTAATCCATTCTCGTTCCTGATCATCTATATCAATGCCCTCTGCAGGAGATATTTCGGCCACAAGAGAACAATCCGGCCAAATGCTAAACAGCTCTATCCCTTGTTCATGAAGAGGGGAAATATGTCGTGGGATGCATTTGCCTCACAGGTGCGAACAGTCCAGAAAGGGTACATGGGAGAACCCATGGAGATCGCACCAGGAAGAGGCGAATTTCATGCCAACCCTGCTGCCTGTATATGTGAAAAGACCAGCAGCAACTCAGTGGTAGCCAAGTGGATTTCTGGACATAACCAGGAAATTGTAAATAACACTGAAATAAGGAAAACAATTGGTAGACCGCCATATCCTGTTTATACTGATGAAGAGGCAGATGGATCTGATACAGAAGATGATCCAGATACTAGCGGGAGAGGAGAGATTATTGACACTGAACCTGACGATGACTCTGTGGTCAGACAAGAGGAACCTGAGCTAGAGCCTGAGCTAGAGGAGATCCTTTCAGATTAGTTCAGTTGTGTGGTTAGGTCTTGTGGTTAAGTTAATTATGCAAATCTGACTTTCCATATATGTGTTGTATGTGGCAGCAATTTTATGGTTTGGACTTCTCCGAACTAGCGAGAACTGCAGCTGCCAGTGTACATAGATCTTGTGGTGTGCAGCTGTTCGTCCTCTTCTTCCTCTTTCCCCTAGCTGAATGAGGGCATGATCATATTTGTCATCTGCCACGCTATGGCGGCCAGATTTTTCCTCCACATTTTATAACATCGCCACCTTTGCTCGTGGCTCATGGAAATGTGATTATGTGAATATCCTACTTCATTTTGGTTATGACGAATTCCATGGCATCTTGTTTTATAGCTTCTGTATTTTTGTACTGGGGTCTTGTTGACACGTTACATTGTTAACATTTCAATCTTAGAAGAAACTAGCATCAGGTTTAGTCCCAGCTTAGTCGATTCTGAGTTGCCGTCATCAGGGGTCTTAAAACAGAGCCCGATTTTCTGTTTGGGTCGGCAGTTTCTCCCCGGTGCATTGCATGTGAGACTCACCAGAAGTGGCCTTAGAGCAAGTATAACGAAGCCTACTCAGCAGGCCGTAGTGCAGTCCACGTAATCAAAAATCTACGTGGATCTACGTGGAGGGGTCAGAAAAGAAGGAAGAGAAGGAAGCGGGCCGTAGATGTATCGCCCGGCCGCAGCGTCATCTTCGAGAAAAAAAAACAGAAGCAGCGGTACCGTCCAATCCTGCGCCAATCCTCCTCTGCTCCACGCTCCTACTACTTCTTTTACAGCCGATTCATCCGTCGACGTATTATACCGGCCGATTTTATTGCTGACTACTACTGACGTGGCATTAGGATAGAGCCTTCAGCCGGCTGCACCGTCAGGCTGCTGTCGTCAGGTGGTCCAAAAGAAAAGCTCAAAATACTGTTTTATACTGTAGACGGAGACGGAGAGATAGATGAAACAGTACATAGATAAAGTGGGATAGACTCACCGGTGACAGCAGTCTTACCCTTGCTCTTACGCGCAGTTCTGGCCGGCGTCTTTGGATTCACTGTTCAGTTCAGGCTACTAGAGGTCACAAGCGCCCAGGCAAAATGGTCGAACATGCGGTAGATTCCCATTTGCAGGATAAAAAATGCCGTCAGAAAGCAGTCCGGGCTATGGCTATCTGAAGCATTCGTGCAGCCGTGTAGATATCCGAGTCCTGGACAGGTCTCGCCAGGCTGGATCAAAATCCAGTCCGTTCGGCCTCGGAGCATCATAGATTAGATCCCGATGCCTCGTCGCCACCCGTCACTGGCAGCTGGCACGTCTCATTTTTGCAACTGCAAGCCATGTACCCGTTTGGAACACGGCAATTTTCTCGTCGACTCGTTTTCGTCTTACCTGACCATCATGGTGCCACTTGGATGCAGCGGGCGCTAGCGGTGCTTTACCTTTATAGGCTCCACTTAGAGCCTGTACAATGGAAAATGTTTAGACATACTATGTGCTTATAGCCCGTTTGTAACACGGCAATTTTCTCGTCGACTCGTTTTCCTACAATACACAGATTGGCTTACCAATTAATTAGCATTCATTAAACACCGGTGCTAACTTAAGCACCTTAGATAGCTTTTAAGCACTGATATCAATAGCGTGGTGAAAATAAAACGAATTTTTTGTATTAAGCACCTCCTCTAAATACCTCTACTGTACATCCTCTTAGGCTATCCCCTACCACTGCCTCTATGGGCTGCCTATAACATTGTAGCGTTACTGTAGACAGAGAGAAGGATAGTTGGAATAGTGGATAAAAAACTTTTTTAATCAATAGTTGGGGATAGTGTTAGTGGCTTGTTGTTAGTCGGAGGTGATTTTGGCAAGTTCGTTCTTGTTTGTTATCTACTCCCCCTCGTCCCCATTCGTAAAGGGTTCTGCGAGGCAGTGTTTCTGCGAGCCGTACTTCTCATATTGCTTTGTTGTTCTCGATTGAGCGATTTCATGGTTTACCACACCTTAGTTTCGATTAAAAAAACTTGCCCAGTGGTGCTCATCCACTGTCAAAAAAAGAAGAAGAAAACAAAAGAAAGATAATATATGCTGTTCACCTTGAGATTTGGATTGCCCATACTATGATATATGGCCCGGTGGGAACCGGAATCTTTGCCCGACAACCAGCTTCAATCCAGTTCCTGGGAGAATGTGTTGGCGTCGTGTCGAGCCTGGGAATTCGCTTATGTTAAGCCAAGGGGTGTGTGTCCTGATGGCCTGTTGACCCCCAACGGTTCCAGAGGAGGATCCAGGAACCATGCATGCATGGCCACCGGCCGTCGATCGCCGCTCGGGATTCTGCCAGGACCAGACAAGTTTCGCCGCGCCAAAGTTCACGCAGGAACAGAAACAGCAGGATGGCTGGGAGTCTGGAACTCGTTTCACCTCGCTCGCATTCGCATCATGTGATGGACATGTGGGTTAGGATGGCTCAGAACTCCACGAACGAACGAACGCCAACACGGTGATCTCGTGAACGCAGGATCCAACGACGCCGGCGGAGGGTACAATAACGCAGCCGAAGCCGTGGAAGGCTGTGTTTAGATCCGCTGAAATTGAGACTGAAATGCACTGTAGCGCCGAAAAATACATTGTAGTATTTTTCGTTTGTTTGTGGTAAATATTGTCCTACTATGGTCTAACTAGGCTCAAAAGATTCGTCTCGCAAAATACATCTAAACTGTACAATTAATTTTTTATTTCATCTATATTTAGTACTCTATGCATGTGCCGCCATTTTGATATGATAGAAAATCTTTTTTTTGCATAGTAAAATTTGAGAGAAAAGTTTGGATCTGTTTAACATGGCCGAAGAGTCGCTCCAACTGAAAATCTTTTTTTTGCATAGTAAAATTTGAGAGAAAAGTTTGGATCTGTTTAACATGGCCGAAGAGTCGCTCCAACTGCTATCCTCTGTTTCGCGGGACGGGAGCAGGCAGATAGAGGCAGGGTGGCAGGCGCCCGGACAACGGGACAGCGCGCGCCGCGCCCACTGCCGGGTCGCCGTCGGCTGGGCGGGCGGCTTGCCGTGCGCGGGGTGGGGAACGGAACTGACGAGGCAATGGAGTAAACCGGCGGGGCACGCAGCCTTTCACCGCTCGGGAACCACACGCCGCTGCCGCCCCACTCTGGCACGCCGCGCACCAGCACGGCAACTTTGCTCCGGCGACACATTTCCACCGCCGCTGCTGCTGCGTGGTGGACGATCAGGCTTCAGGGATATGGCAATGGCAAGCCAAGCGACGAACGATGCCCGCGCGCACAGAGAATCCCCTCGAGCTGCTGCTGCTCCCGCTGCAGGCGGCGAGCGAGCCAAGCTCCCACTCCCACGACGCTTGCTCTGTCCTCTCCCTCCGCCCCACTAGGCTCAGCTGTCATCTCCACGACGGCTGTATTTAGATCTAAAAAATGGAGGCGAAAAGCAGGCGAAATCTGCTAAAATTTGGCTAAAAACATCACATACGACAATGTAGCGCACTGTAGCACTTTTCGTTTGTTTGTGGTAAATATTGTCCTACCATGGTCTAACTAGGCTCAAAAGATTCGTCTCGCAAAGTACATCTAAACTGTACAATTATTTTTTAATTTCATCTACGTTTAGTACTCCATGCATGTGCCGGCATTTTTATGCAATGGAAAATCTTTTTCTTGTATAGTAGAATTTGGAAAAAAATTTGGATCTAAACACAGCCGACTCCACCAGAGAGTAGTACAGTACAGTACGTACTAGACCCTTTTTACTGACACCGGGACTCACCCGTCCCATGATCCGAGCCGTGCAGCAACCGGTCCACGGCCACGATCCCTCGTCAAGCCCCGGATTGACCGCGCGGCAGTGGAGACTGAAACAGAGTGAGGGGCCATGCGGGCCACCACGACCACCATGGCCACCGCCCAGCTCGCTGCTGCACACTGCCCCATTCCTCTACCTCCGCGCCAACGCGCCTCCCCAACATTTAAACGGCCAAACCCCGCAGGCAGGCCACTCCAAAACCCCGGACGCAACAGTAATCTTAACACGCGCACTCATTCATCACCATCACGCAACTCTAAGCTAAAGCTCTCCCCCACACAATGGCCGCAGCAGCAGCGGCGGCGCTGCGCCTCCCCGCCGCCGCCGCCGCCTCGCTCCTCCTGCTGTTCTTCTGCCTCCTCGCGTGCCCCGGCAGCGCGCGGGCGGCGCGGTTCGCGTGCAACGCGACGGCGCCGCGGGCGTCCACGTGCCAGGCGCTGCTCTCCTACGCGCCGCCCAACGGGACGGCCACGGCCACGCTCGCCGCCGTGCGCACGCTCTTCCAGCTCCGCTCCCACCGCGCGCTGCTGGCCGCCAACGGCCTCCCGCTCTCCACGCCGCCCACGGCGCCGGCGCCGGTGCCGCTGCGGGTCCGGCTGCCCTGCCTCTGCTCGGGGGGCGCGGGGGCCACCTTCCAGCGCCCCACCTACCGGGTCCGCGCCGGGGACACGCTCGACGCCATCGCGCGCGGCGTCTTCGCGGGCCTCGTCACGTACCAGGACATCGCCGCCGCCAACAACGTCTCCGACCCCAACAAGGTCGCCGTCGGGCAGCAGCTCTGGATCCCCGTGCCCTGCAGCTGCGACCCCGTGGGGGGACAGCCCGTGGTGCACCTCACATACGTCGTGCCGCCTGGGAGCTCCGTGGCCGCCATCGCGCAGGAGTTCGGCACCACGGACGAGACGATTCTCGCCGTCAACAAGATGCCCGACGCCAAGGCCCTTCTCGCAGGCCAGGTTCTTGATGTGCCGCTACGAGGTAAAACAATCTGCAGACAATGACTTCCCTTTACTTTAATCTTTCTTTGTTCCTACCGTCTACTATTCGACTTCTTAGTAACTATTGTTGCTTACATCTGGCTCATGAAAAGCTCTGAACCTCTTTTGCATTCGCATCTTTTGCTGACGAAATCTGTGATTAAGATAGAGATGCTTTGCCGTTGGGCAAATACAAAGTTCTCTCTCTTTTTTGCTCCCCTTTTGTACACGAGGAGAAGACCTAAAAAGTTCACAAGTCCCTTTTTCAGATTGTGTGCCTGAAAAGCTCGTGCTTTTGAACAGGCACAAAAAGGAGGATTAAAAAAAATGATACTACTAGTTGATTCAGCATTTCTGCTTGTCTCCTATCCAGACTTCTGCTAGCTGCAAGTACCTTCACAGATCATGCCTTGGACCTTAGCTTGGAAACCCAGGGTCTGTATTCTTGATGAAAGTCGTGGATTCCTATATGGGCGATGGATTGGTATCTAGATTCTAGTACAACATAAGCACTGGCACATAGGATAAGAAAATAGATATGAGTTGATATGTAGCTGGCCTTTTGAATGTTGTATTTGATGTGTTTTGTGTTGACATTGTCGTATCTCGTAGGGTAAATTCCAAGCAGACGCTAATAAACTTCTTTCTCTTTGGAACGAAGTTTGGCCAATGGAATTATAGAACTACCTGAACCAAAGCACAGCAGCAGAAAAGTACGATTCAGATAGTATTCAATGTATAACTTCACATCATTGGAAGTTTGTTCATGTCACTTACCTTGTTTGTTTGCCATTGTTGTAGTCTTGCTATTGCTAATGCTAGTGTCGTGTGGTTAAAATGCACTTAAGCCGTTCAGCCTGAGGTCCTGTTCCTTTTATCTTCCTGAGTGAACTGAAACTGAACTACCGGCACCAAGCTAGCCTGTAATGAGCAATCAAATCTCTATTAATTGCTTCAGAAAGTGAAATGTCTCGTATCATCTAAGATGGTGTTGTGCACGTTAACTCAGAGTTCCATTTTTTTTAAAGGATATCAGAGTTCCATTTTGGAGCTAATGGTTTACATATCTATGCAGCTTGTGGTTCTACCATTAGCACTACTGCCATTGACCGCAACCTTCTCGTGCCAAATGGAAGCTACATCCTCACTGCCAACAACTGTGTCATGTGTGGCTGCAGCTCCAGCACCTGGCAGTGAGTGCTCACTCTGTTGAAACTTTCAAGTGCTGAATCAGTCTTTGAAATCAAACTCCCAATTTCACAATGCTACATGATCTTCAGGTTGGACTGCCAGCCAACACAGGGATTAAGTTCGTCGTTCTGCCCCACCGCCAAGTGCGGGGACATGTTCCTTGGCAACACGTCCTCCACCTCGTCCTGCGAGAGCAGGACGTGCTCCTACGCTGGGTACACCAACAGCACATCATTCGCCATCCTCGCCAACATCACCACCAGCGACGTGTGCAGCGGTGAGTAGGTCTCGGTTCTGTTTGTGAGAGCCAATACCTATCATGATATGTGCATTGACGGTTCTTATCTAAGTCGCCATTGGTCACTTCTTGTTTTTTTTTTCACTGGCAGCTGGGGTGTCTCCAACGGCGCAGCCGGCTCACTCCTCGGCATTTCGGATGGAGCCAGCGTGGTTCAGATGGACCGAGCTGATTGTCTCTCTTCACGTCGTCTTGCTTTGTCTAGGCTACCTGCACCAGGACTGAGTTGTTGTCATTTGTATTTCGTTAGATGGGCCTCTGATTCCTAGTTTGATCTGATGCTGTGAATAATCTGTGCGGTGTTTGCGCGACTTTGATCTGTAGCTGGTTGGCTTTCTACGTGCAAACACAAGGGGAGCACTTCCTTTTGGGTTAGAAGGTAGATCAGGAAACATTTGTACTTTGTCAAACTTTTGCAAAGATATTTTCTGTGGTTATGATTGTAGCCCCTTTTAGTGTTCTAGAATTGGAGTATTGTGGAGACACTCCGACGTTCAGAGGAACAGCATAGCACTAGCGTATACTTTACCTCTGGTTCACATATTATTGGCTTTTTAGACTAAAGTTTTAAATTTGGTTACGGGTAACTTTTAAATTACTTCCATCGATATGACATAAGTATGTTTTTTCCTTAAAATATACTGTCATAAAGTATAAATTGTTAGGATGTTTCGTTATTGTTTTTAAAAAATGTTAGTTAAAACTACAGGAGAGGCCCACAACCTGTTAAAACTACAGGACTCAGGAGTAACCCACACATCTTCGAAACATCGAAGGATTGGGTGGGTTGACGAACGAAACACCCCCTCCTAATATAAATTTTAGCCTTCTAAAAGAATCCTAACATAAAATTTTACTTTGCGGATATATACATAATCCTAAATGCTAGTTTTCCACCGCGCAGGATTCCATGCCTCGGCACGCGCACTGCATCGCGCCATCCATTAATATCAAATGGTCACGTCGTGAACCTAAATACTATCGTGAAGTCTTGACACCCCTGTATGGCTGCATCCACACGGACTGTGGGGCCCCGCCCATGTGCACCTCCCTGCCTAACTACCCAACGCATCTTCATTGCGCAACGAACATACTGCTATATATCTAATTTAAAATCCGTTTTCACATTTGTGATGTCTGTAATTTTATCAACAAAACAAGATCAATATTGATTATTTTTGGCATAAATTTTTCTCTCAGCATAAAATTGCTTATGGTAGAATTAAAAAATACTGGACTAGTCTATTAAAAATACCTAAGCAATTTACTGAAAATGCTTATTCGCTTGAGTAAATTATTTAAATGATTGATATTGATACTGTAATGATAGATTGCAGAGTGTAAACAAGAGTATATATGTATTAAAAACATCGAAAGGAACAAGTCTGAATAGGTGATTTTTTTACATTTCTGTCCATAGGCATTTTTAGCAAACCAACAAAGCATTTTATCAAACTGAGTCTAGTATTTTTCCATTAACTTGTAGGCAATTTATATCTATTCAGAAATTATTGTTGGAACATATGCAAGTGATATCTTATTTCGAAGATCTCGGCGAAGGGAACACAATGACACAATCGGTTTTAAATTTAGATTTCTCGTTTGTGAGCTACATCTTTTTATTGTTTCGTGACTATATTCTGCATGTGTAATAAAATAACCATAGTACTTGTGACCCACGTGATATGACTCTGACATGTCTTCTCCTTTTAGCATTCGTCTTCTCTATGGCCATGTGATGGTACGAAAACTCGCGCAGAGGGGGCGGGATTTCCTTAACTGGACTGTGCAGGCCGACGACTAAAATCCTGCGCGCGCGGGATTTAGCAAAGTCCATAAATAATCTATAGCATTTACTTGTTCCATGGGTTTTGATCAAATATGCCAAATTACTTATTTAGCTACTTATAGTTGTATTTAGGATAGGATACTAAGACCTACATGCACTGCACGGGATTGAGATAAATATTTGGAGAGGAATTGCTCTTTCGTTTCAAAAAAAAAAAAAAAAGAAGCTCTTGGTGTGATTTCATCCTAGTTTTAAATGTCTTTGGTAACTATATGCACAACGACACAAGGTCTTTATGTGGATGAACACAATCATTCCTCTTATATATGTTGTCATGCCGCTCTATTTTCTTACCTAGCATGCCATTTTAACGAGAATGAAATACACATGAACCTTGTACTAAAATTGGCCTTAATATGATCTTATGTGTTGGGCTGAGAACCGAGACAGGACAAATGTTTGAAAATGATTTCCAATTTTTTATTGAAAGCAAAAGTGAGTACGATTTGGAATAAATGAATACCGCGTCGGTATTACGCAACACCAAAAACAAATTAGCCGATTGAAAATATCTCACGCAACATCAAAAACAAATTAGCCGATTGAAAATATCTCGACACTAGTCGGGTAGTCGGCGATCAATAATTCCCATTCAAGATACAAAACCACATCGTAGCAGGATAGTGTACACAGAAAGGACCTATCTTGTAAGGCGTATTTTAGATAAAAAAACCTTCAACCCGAGACGCTGATCACTTTCTGTTGCTAACATCACGGATTGCTATAGATAAAGATCATGTTAAAGTTTAGTTTGTCGACTTTCGAGATTAGAGAGGAATGGAGGAATTAGGGTGAGCTTAGATCTACAATAGATCCAAATCTCATCTCTTCCAATCCGTTTCAATCCATTCAATATAAGTGTTGCGTCTAATAGCGATTCTAAATTTGTAATACTGATCAATTGATATACAACCTCCGCGCACTAAGTACACGTACAATTTGACTAATTGTTAGCAGTAAAAAATGGGGGCGTTTGATCTTCTCAAACAAAATGCGCTTCTCAGACAGAAAATTTTGTGGGATGTTGATGGATATTGTACGGTTTTTTTTTTTTTTTGGCTCTCGTGGCTAGGCGGAACGCCGTTGAACGATGCTCAGAATAACAGCATGAGTGGAGTGGATAAACGCTGAACCCATCCAAAGATGACGCGAGGGAGTTTTGAGTCGCCCATGGACCCATGGTGTGGCTGTGGCTCTGATTCTCGAGTCTGGGTAATTTTACCTGACTACCTGAGACGGGCGCGACACGAGCATCGCCATGCGCGGCTGGCCGGCTGGGGCTGGCTGGAAAGCCAACGGGAGATCGCGAGAAAAAGAGCACGCCGCGGCCCCGTGGGCGGGGGGCGCCTCAGTCCCAGCGCACGCGCGCCGTGCACGGCCAAAACCCCGGGCGCGGGCGGAGCCACCACCAAAAACCGCCGCCTCCGCCTCGCCCCTCTCGTGCCCTCCCGTCTCTCCATCGTAGGAGCCAAAACGGCAGGCGACGAGCTCGCGGCCTCCGCCTCCTCGGTTCTCGCAGCCACACCACCCCGGCCACCCCCGTCCCACCTCGTCCGATCGCTCCAGCCGCCGCGGCCAACTGAACTGAACCCCGATGGAGTTCGCCGCCGGGTCTGGTGCGGCCCCGCGCCCGCTGGCCGCGGCCCCCTTTCCCAGCCGCAACCGCCGGGCGGGCGGCGGAGCGATCGGCGTCGGCTGGGCCCGTCGCACGGCCGTGCCGAGGCTCTCGTTGTCTCCCGTCGGCGCGAGACGAGCCGTCTCCGCGGCGGGCGGAGGCCACCTGCTTCACGGGCGCGTCGTCGCTCGCTCAACAGGCGGCGGCGGCGGGGGTTTTCGCGCCGAGGACGCGCAGGGCGGCCGATCATCTCCGGCGCGCGCGGCTCCGTCGGATGATGCCAACGGCGCAGCTACTGCGCGGTGAGTCCTCGACCTTGGCGGTTCCAGAGCGCCTGTTTTTTTCCCCCCTTATGCGGCTTAATTGCATCCTCAGCAGTTTAGTTGGCGATCATCCCGGAGGAATTAGGAAGGAGCTCATGAATTTGGCTGTACCGGCCATAGTTGGGCAAGCCATCGATCCTGTGGCGCAGTTACTGGAGACCGCGTATATTGGCCGCCTAGGTAAATTTCCCTTCCGCATCAGATGGACAGAACAGAAGTGTATTCTCTCTGTAGTTGGATCATTCATCTGGTAGTACAAAGCTTGAGCTCAAATGTCTGGAATATTACCTACATGAAGAAAACGAACCCATTCATTTCGTTTTTCTACTTTTGTTGGTATTGGTGTTTGTCTGAAGTCTGAGCACTAAATCTGGCAGGTCCTGTGGAGCTGGCTTCAGCTGCCGTTGGTGTGTCAGTATTCAACATTATATCAAAACTATTCAACATACCCCTCCTAAGCATCACAACTTCATTCGTAGCTGAAGAAGTATCAAAACACGAATCTCTACAATCTGCTTCGGGTACAGACGAATACTGACTCATATATGCTTAAGAAACATACACTGTTTTAGAATTTGGAAGCTAACTTTCTGTTCTATACATGCTAGGAAATGTAATTCGTGAGATTGGAGAAAGGAAGAGGCTTCCCTCCATATCTTCTGCTTTACTCTTGGCAGGCGCAATTGGTGCAGTTGAAGCCTTGGCTTTGATTTTGGGGTCTGGAATACTACTCAACATTATGGGTGTCTCACATGTATGTTCAAATCTCATATCTTTGCATTACTGCTACACAAATGGGCGTTCCAAAGGAGTTATTAAGGACATATTTTGGCAGCTTTCAGGCTGAATCTAGGAGTAATTCCCCCAAGCAGTAGTTTGCAGAGACTTGCTCCCATAGTGAATCCGTTGATGGTTCTCTGAAATGAACTAAGGGACTGGGAGCTAAAATTAAACGACCTGGATTCCTCGATGCCGAAATCCAAGTCTTTTGCTTTTCACGATAGTCCCAGGATACACAGTGCTATCGTGAATCACGTATATCAGTCGATATCACAACCAGAGCTTCGATTATTTTTACATTTATACAATATTGGCCGAAGCCAGTACAAGTCCAACAGGACTGAGTCAAGCAAAAATCGTAATCTAGCAGCGGAAAGTGAGTCTTCGGGTCCATCTCCACAGGCATCCTTGAGCGAAGCACCGTGATCCTCAGTTGTTTCGTCCTTCATGGGAATGATGTCGTCCATCTCATCGCCTTCCGTCGAAGAAGAGGTCGTCATCCAGCTTATCTGCAAAACCTGCGCGCCAGTAGCGCAGGCCACCCTAAGACACTCCCCTAAGCGGCAGCGTAATAATAAAAGGGACTGGCACAAGTGGAAGGCTCTAGGCTTCCTATGCAAGCAAGTATATAAATAATATTATCCAGTTTACCATATCATTGTTCCATTCGGAAATTCGGTCTCACGACGGTTCCCCTGCTCATCACTCATCCCAACACATACACACCTCACCACCATACACCTCTTCCATATCAACCACACTCATCATACTACATCTGCGGCATGACAGCTCCCACCCGTCCATGCCTCAACGGCCGCAGCCGGTTTCCAAACACTCGAGGGAGAAGAGAAGAAAACACATGCTAGATGAGGTGAGTTTTCGCCCTTGGTTCGTCCTTTGACCGGAGACGGCGGCTATACGTATAGATTATACACTCTCGAGAGGATTTTGTACATCTATACCCACACGAGACAGGACGAGGGCAGTGGCCAACCACCCTGGGCCTGCCACACCGACGGATGAACTTCCCTTCTGGCACTTTCCCTGCTTTCCTGAGCTAGAAACTGTGCGGATATATCATCCACCGCACTCTCAGAACTGTAAGCTCGAGTAATCCGGGGCCTCCGCGGGTCGAGTCTATCGGGGATGTGTGGCTGCATCACAGACCCACCATCGCCCCCTAACACTATCGCCTTACGCCTGCAGGTATATACCCTTCGGGGAAGTTCATGAATCGGGCCTGAGGTCGCGTGGTATGCACAAGTCATAGTCCAAGATGCTATCACCCCTACTCGGTCCTTAATTGGCGAGAGCTAGCCTTCCATGGGTCGGTTGCCACCCTCTGCGGTGGGCCGCGCACCACCACACACCTCACTCCTCTCAGGGCAGAGTTCTAGTCTCTCCCATTAATCCGGTGCCGACTTCCGCCACCCATCTCACACACCATCTCGCGCTCATAAACCACCCACTTCACGCACACCAAGAGTAATCACATCCCACCAATGTAACACCCAACTCACATCATGATCATTTTATTTAGTTGTAGTAGTATAATGGTGGTGATGTAGCAAGAAAGGTAATAGTGGCTACATGGAAACAGACTCCCTATCTTTGGGTTAACAGCAAGCATAAATAATAAAAGTAGCAGTAGCAAGTTGCGTGTCTATAGGTTATGAAGCGAGGGAAGTGTCTGAATGGTGACCTCGGTAGAGCTGCCCACTCTAAATCTCCGGCGTAGTCGTACTCATCTGGGTTCTCCGAGAGATCCTCCGGACCTATACGTGTAAATCCAAATAAACCATATGCGGCACAAACTCCAAATAAAATGCATAAAGAACCAACATCACTCAAACAATATCATTAAATCGTAGAGCTTGATTTTAGATGAATTTAGGTTTTGTTTTCACATTATTTGGACTCTGAATGAATTAGTTATGAATTTTCTAAGTTTAAATAGGGGTTTAATATTTGTAAGGCTAAAACAGGAGCTAACTGGTTCATGGGCCAAAACTTGGCCCGCTCGGCTCTCACCTCATGGGCGTGGCCCGCGGAGCGGCTTGGCGCCTAGGCCTTCGGCCTGCCTTTCCTTTCTCCCTCACTTGGCAGGCTCGGCCTGCCAGGCCCGCGTCACGGGCCGGCAGCGCGGAATCGGGCCGAAACCCCGGCCCAACTTGGCCTTCTCTCTTTTCCCCACCAACAGCCCGAGATCGATCTCTCTCTCTCTCTTTGCTTCCCACCCTGCGCACAAGGCGCTCGACGGAAAGCTCCTATGGCGCAGCAGCGCGACGGCGCTCGCCGACGGCGGCAACAACGCGTGGCTGCGCGACTCCTCCTCCCTGCAAACACCATGGCGCGAAGACCTAGCTCCTGGTCTGACGTTGAATGGTGGCGTCGCTCGCTTGGATGCGCTCTCACGACGGCAGCGTCCTGCTCCCGCAAGGATGGCTCGACGGCGATGGTCAGAGGTGCGAGCACAGAGCGACTCCGGCCACGACGCCTTCGTCAAGAGGTTGCGGGCGGTTGGGACTAGGCCAAAGGTTGGACGGTAGGGCGGTCACGGTCCAGGATTCAGTGCAGCGGCGGCGTTGGTCCAACGGCGCGACAAGGTGAAGAGGCGGCTGCGCTCTGCGGCTTAGACACGCGCGAGCACGGGTTTACCCCGGTCGCGGCGACGTTTCCTACTAGCATGGCAAGGTCACGCGGTTGCGGGCGCACCCGGCCGCGGCGACGACAACAGCTCGCACGCGACACGGCGCTCGCAGCGCTCGAACATCCACAGGCATGGGCGGCTTGGTTGGCGACCGACCTCCCTACAGCATCGACCAACGCGACGCGCGGACACGACACGCACGCGCGACGCACTACGGATTCTATGGCGGCTATGACGGCGACCACCGGCGTGTGACACGGCACGAAGGCCGGCTCCAGGATGCCGAGGTGGCGACGCGCTCGCGGACAGAAAGGATCCGAAGGACCCGGTCCGCGGCGAGGGGTTGGCAAAAGGGGCACACCGATTCTCACCGTGGTTGGGTTGCGGACGAGAAGGCGATCTCGAGTCGGGGAAAGAGGAAGCAGAGAGAAGCGGAGGCGGCAGCTCGGCATCGGGGAAGCAGAGGGAAGCAGAGCGTCGAACGGCGGCGCGGCGACGGGGTACTAGCGTCGTCTAGGAGCGACGGCTCCGGCGGTGTCCTCGCGGGCGCGGCCTGCAGTTCCCTCCTCGGCGTTGACGGCGGCAGTCACCTCGTCCTCCTTGGTTTGGCGTCGGCGTCCTTCTTCCCGGCCTCCAGATTCCCGGTCCCTCTCTCATTTTGTCCCTCTAGCGGCGGCTTGGAGTGGAACGGGACATGCCCCAGGGGTGGCCTAGGGTTTCAGGTCGGCGCTTACTTATAGCGGCGGCGAGAGGAACTTGGGCTTGGGTGCCTAGGTCGGCACGGATCGGCAGGGCGGCCTCGGCGTCTCTGCCCCGGCAGTGGGAGGAGGTCACGCAAATTGCATGACTCCGGTCCCACACGGGCGCGGGTGGTTGAGGTGTCGTGGACACCCTCTCCTCCTTTCCTTCACCTTCTTGGAGCGCAAGGCGACCGAAGAGGCAACGCACCAGGGTGTTCGGCGCGGGAGCGAGTCAAGCGGAGCCGAGGCGGTCGAGCAGATAGAGGAAGGGGAAAGCTGTGGTGTGGGCCCCGCCTGGCAGTGACACCGCGCGGCGGTCCACCCGGCAGTGATAGGGCGCAGGGTCATCCCTAGCTGGGCCGGTTTGGCTAGATGGGTTGGGCTGGCTCGGTATGGGCCGAAAGCCCTTTCCTTCCTTTTCTTTTCTTTTCTGATTTTGCTCTCCATTTAGGTGTGTTTCCATTTGAATTTGATTTGAACAAGCACTCAATCAAAGATCCAAAATAAGAGCCAAATGATGATGCACAAGTTTAAGCACAAGATATACATAAATAAAGTTATTTACCTAGTTTAAACTTAATAATTATAATCCAAATTAATTATTAAACCTAGTTAGCAATTTACATGCAATGCATCAAGCAAAAATAGAAATGAAATTTTTAAGTAGTGATTTTTGGTTCACAAAAATTAGGGTTGTTACATAAAATAACAAGCTTCTTCTGATTCACTTCCAACACAGTATCAGTTTCTCCATAGAGTTTATGATAGAGAATCATCACTTTCCCGAGAGAATCTCACCTCCCCTATAGGATCAGAAGCAGAAAGAGCTTTACAAAATACAAATAGGCCCTAAGTCTGAGCTCCTTCATCCCTATTAGACGCACTCATGAGTTATCAGTTACCAGCAAATATTTTTATAATAAAGAAACATTGGTAGAATGTTTGAGATCCCATTGTTGATTTTAAGTGTGTAACCTAATGGAAATTAGGATCCAGACATATTTGCCTTTAACTCCTTTGTTGCTTTACCTATTCTATTTACTCATTTCCCTGTGGCTACAAAAACTAGTGATTTGGTGTGAAAAAAAATCCATTGCAACAAGTATCACACTTCATGCCACTAGAACCTTGATTCAGCCTTTTTTTTTTTTATTTTGCAGACATCAGCTATGCACAATCCAGCAAGGCTATTTCTTTCTGTA